>CM070653.1:26439642-29415563 GCA_036346575.1 Dendrocalamus sinicus | reverse complement strand
ATGGACACTACTCCGACGTAGCACCGAGGTTATGTGCCGTGCCCTCCCGGTGCACGGAGAGCACACGGCCAGTGCGGTGACTCGCCCCGCCGCGCGGATAGACACCCTCCTCCTCGTTTTACTTTTTGGATCGTCTAACCCGTTGCATCGGAGGAGGGCTAAGCGAGGCGTATGGGAGGACGCGAGCGCGGTGGCGGGGCACACGGGGTGACTAGTGAGGCGGCAGCTGCAGATGCTATGTATTTATGCATGTAATGAAAAACATGCGGCATGTTACTCACATTATAATATGAAGTTTATTTAAATTTACATAAGTCTATTATCTCTCTCCGCACATAAACTATCTCACTTAACGGTGTATGTATCGATCGTTCTTTACTCAATCTTTCATGAAAAAAATTTTAAAACTTTTGCACACCTACAATATACAATTAACATAAACTTTTATTACAACTTCACCGTATTTTTACCCGTTCAACGTTACAAAATTCACAAAATCTAAAACAAAACACGGGGCTACATGCGTCGCCCTACGGGATGGCGGCCGAATTCTAGTCGCTAACGGAAGAGCGATCGCATGCTAGTCGCTAACGAAGAGCGGCTGGATGTAGTCGCTCTCATGCGGCAATGAGACAAATTGTGTCGCGATGCGGTTGGGCGATTAACTCCAGTCGCCCAACGGTTCGGCGATCGAGCCTATTTTTGTAAAAATTTTCCGCTGGTATATTTATGTAATTTCGAATAAAAATGGATTATCCGTACAAAAATTCCACCTCCCGTTGTCCGTGGACGTCGTGGGCCTCGCGGCTCGCGAGTGTCTAATTGGCATGGGCCCAACCGTAGGGGTCACGGGATGGTGACCCCACACACTTGACCACGAAACCGGAAGGCTCTAGATCCCAACAGGATGGAAGCGGATGTAAATACGAATACGGATCTATATTTTTAAAATAAATAAGAATATTAATACGAATATTTTTGAATACGAATATAGATATTTTCAAATACGATTTTCTGGATACGAATATCGGATAAAACAGATTCCTAGCGGTTTTGTCAATTTTTCACCGATTTTTGACCAAGATCGGCTTTAAATAGCATAAATTCAAATTTTGAATCGTAAAATTCGTGCGAATTTTCATGGGTTCTAGAACGGATCGAATATGAATCGAATAGTCTCGAATACGAATATTCTCAAATACGAATATTCTCAAATATGGATATAAATATTCTCGAATACGAATACGATCATTTTCGAATACGGATTTTACTTACCATATTTATATTTTCTCAAATATAAATATAAAATAAAACAAATTATCCGTTATCGTTTTCTACCCCTAAGAGCATCTCCAACAAGAGCCCTCAAATCAAGGCCCCTATTTTTGATTTGAGGGCTCTCCTAACATTTGAGAGCTTGATTTTTTTGCATCTGCTCGTGCAGACTCTCAAATCAGGGCCCTCAAATTCATCCTAATAGACACTGCCATGTGGGACCCATTTATCATCCTAAACCAAAATTTGAGGGTTGAGGACAAAAACACAGGTCCAGCAGGGTCCCTACTCAGGCCCTCAAAAGTAGGAGGGTCTCCTCCAGGGTCCCAGGAATGAGGGCTTCATGGGTGAATTTGAGGGCCTCCTATTTTTGAGGGTCTGAGTAGGGACCCTGTTGGAACTGTGTTTTTGTTCTCAGCCCTTAAATTTTTATTTAAAGGCTTGTTTAAAGGCCCTATTGAAGTTGCTCTAACCTCAGCACGACGAGACAAAACCGGCTCCGCCCCATCGTCGGATGCCGCGGCGCGGCACGTCCCGTCGGTCTCCCGTGCCAAGCGTCCCATCCGCACGCAACGCGACCGCGGGGTGGCCTCGCGCGCACCGGCCCATGTGTGCCGGGCTGCACCGCGTGTCGAGCGAGCCGCTCATGTGCGCAAGCGCTAGTGGCACGGGAGCCCGGCCCCCTGCGCCCGTGCAAATCTCAACGAGCAGCACGGGTCGCCGCGTGGGTGGTGGGCCGTTCTCAACGTGCTCGATGATGCACGCACGCCGCACGGCAGCTCCCAGCAGACCGGCCCGTGCGGCCTCCTTTCGCCAAGCAAACCTCAGCGAGCAGCGCAGGCTGCAGTGCTGGGCCTCGTTGGTAGTGTAGTTTGTCATGGGGTAAGCAAATTATGTGCAGTACGTATGGCCCACTATTTGCATCAGTGCGTGTCGTGTCGTATCACCGTAACAGTGTGCGCCGGTGCTACACAAGGCGCCAAGGCGATCAGCTATATATAATTCTAAAGAAAAAAAGATAGGACGATCAGCTGTATTATAATTCTAAAGGAAAAAGATTAGACGACAGCTATGTATAATGCGAGAAGGAACATGTCTAGATTTGGGAGTACAATCTCCGTGCTGTGCTCGCGTGTGGTCCTGCGAGCCTGCGAAAGAACGAAGCTTCACCTGAAGCGACCGACGAGCAGGTGTCGCCAATCCCCCAAGAACCCAACAACTAATCGCACTTGTTTATCTAATCCGATCCATAATGTGCGCCAAAAGTACTGCACATAAGATGCATGATTCTGCTCTTAAAGGCGCGTAATCAAGTCCCTTACCAACATTGTGGACTTTCAGCGCAATCGGACAGCTTGCAATGTAGTA
The DNA here is from genome assembly GCA_036346575.1 of Dendrocalamus sinicus. NCBI lineage: Eukaryota > Viridiplantae > Streptophyta > Magnoliopsida > Poales > Poaceae > Dendrocalamus > Dendrocalamus sinicus. The sequence goes on along the minus strand of CM070653.1, from coordinate 29,412,920 downwards.
ACAGCAGATGCAGAAGATCGCCCCCTCGTTCGGGCTTAGACTTTTAACTTTCGATTTATTTTTAATTATTTCTATATTTTGTTTTTTTGGCCTTTTTTGAATTTTTTTAGTTTTTTTGTGGTTTTTTCTATATTCATTTGCATTATATGTGCTGGGCTAACCTTTGTGTTCTATTTTTAAATTTTTTTAAATTTAATTATGCTAAATAAATCACTATCATACTGATGTAGTTTTAGCTAATTCTGATAAAAATTCAGCCATAAACCATAAAAATTTAACTCAACTAAGCACCACCCAATGAACTACTACTGGCCGGGACCTAAGAGCTGTTGTCGCCTTCCCTGCAATTTCCTCTGAAGGGGACGCCAAAAGCTTAGCTTGTACCAGGAAGCTCCCTCTACCTTCCCTGCAACAAAACTTAATTTTCAGCCAGTACTAGTTGAGTGCCCGTGTGTTATACGGAACAAAAATATTCAACTGACATAGATATGTAGGAGAAACATATGTCTGACAGTTTATGAAATATTAACAAAGGAAAACATTTTATGATGGATCGATTTTTAAGAAACAAAAAACATTGTTGTAACCTCCCAATTTTTTTATTAAAAGAAGATAGAGTAAGTCATCACTTTAGTATGTTCATCCTAACTCTTTTAATATGAATACCTTGCTCTAAAAATGCCAGTTCACAGCATACTCCAAAGGAAACAAAACAAATATAGATAGCAACAACAGCAGCAGCAAAAGAGTGAATGGACTGGAGGTGCTCAGCATATTATGATACAAATAAACATTATATCATCACCATCATACGTAGCAATATTCGCTTAACAGGAAGCTGTCATTGCCAATAGTGAGATTCTAAGTACTTGAGTGTATGTTTATATGTATGCATGTGTGAGAGCAGTATATTGTCTCCCACATAAACCAATGGAGAGAGAGAGACAGCCCTTGTAAAAGTACTCAGATCTGATAGAATAATCATAGCAGCCTCTAGTTTTTGTGTGTGTGCACATATGAATGTATGAATAGATGTACTGTATGAAAATAGTGATGATGATTTCTGGTGTCAAATAGATGCATTTTTTTAATGAAAATAGTGATGTATTCATTTCATATGCCAAGTTGCCAACCCCTGGCTTCCTGCGCAAAGTCAAGGAGGACACCGAGGCAGTTCACAACCTCCTTGGCATCGCCATTGGCCATTATTAAAGTTCCAAATTGTATATGTTACAATCGGATCATAATTTTTAAGGCTTCCTTTCTTATCTTTGTTTCTGACGTCGGTCTATGGCGTGCGTGCAGCCTTTGCTGACCTTTCAGTTCACCACAACAGCGGTAAGAAATTTGCTTAACCGAGGACAAGAACCGCTCCTTAGAATCATTAACCATCTTGACTAAGACAGTGACCATTGGGGTCACTATCTATGAAAAAGCCAGCCAATTGCGAGTCATTTCCCTGTAATTAAATTCACTCCGAGGAGTAACGATCGCCGACGATGATCGATCAAATGCGACGGCAAGGGAGGGACGTGGGCCAAGTACAATTGTACAAAGCAATTGGCATATAAAAGTCAAATAGATGGATGCAGAAGCGTATGAAACTTTCTTTACTTATACGAAATCGACGTGGTTTCGATCGAGTTGATGGCAAGTCGACATTTCACCTCGCTTAGCCTCTAAACTCACTTTAGTGGCTGCTTGTTGAATGATCAACTCGGGAAAGCAATGGTTGGAACAGTGTAAAGACGTTAATAATCTAACATGGGGGGATTGGTGGAGCAAGTGCTCATGTCGGAGTGATAGAATGTGTCACTAAACTGCACAGTAATCCATCAATTAGTGTACACACAAGTCAACAGGAGCAGCTCGAGCATCTTAGGGAAACTTTCACTGCTTTCAGTTTACTATGTTGACTAACTTGCACGAATTTGAAAGGCAAAGTTTCCTGTCTCTTCCTTCTGAAAACGATGCGCATTTGAGGTTGCATTTGTCAGAAGAACAATCCTCTCGGCACCTCTACGGCTGTACAGATAGTTTCAGGAATCCAGTTCAGATCCAGATAAGGACTCCCACTCGTAGTCGGCCGACCGAACTGTAGTTGATACATCAATATAGTTTAAAGCTTCCTTATCTTCTCTTATCTGTATCAATCTCTAATTTGTAGTTGTATCAACTCGTAACCCTTGTATATAATGAGATAGAACCCAAGAGGTTAATTGTGCGCTGCAACAGTTTTGTAGTGATATCAGAGCCAGGCTCTGATCCATCTAGATAATGACTTCCAACTCCTCTTCAGCGCCTTGAACACCCTGCCTCAACTACTGCCTTAGATATTATCCAATCAAATAAATTATCTAGTGTGCTAAATAAACACATCTTGGTGCGTGATGCTCGTCAACAATCCAAAATACATCAGCTTTCCCACAGTTTGTCTAGTAGGCAATCTTTAGAGCCTCTTGAGCCTATTCATTCTTATGTATGGGGACCAGCAGTTATGTCTATTGGAGGATATAAATATATGTTAGTTTTCTTGATGACTTCAGTCGTTTCACTTGGATCTATTTGCTTAGGCATAAATCTAATGTGGAACGTATCTGTAGGACCGAAATGGCGACAGAGGGGGGTGAATGTCGCTCGCTTCAAAATCGCCCAAGAGAAATCGAACACTGATTTTTCAAAAAGATGCAAAACAAAGCAACTCACAGAAAATTAAAATTAATTTTGCTGAAATCTGGAACGCATGTGACACTGCAAAATTCAGCATAAATCAGAGACCAGCCAGTAAAAAATTCAACTAAAAAACCGCTGTTTGATCTGCATGTAAAATTGTCAAATATCAGCAAAAGAGTAAAAAGAAAAGCACTAAAAGAGGAGTGATCAGCTGCCATAGGAAATGAAAGGAAAGAATTAAAGAAGTTGCTTTCGGCAGGAAAGGAGGAATGTGCTGTCGGCAAAATAAAAATAGCAGCCGAAGAGATTTGCTGTCCAGAAGGAAAAGAGGAGCATCGCTTGTTCTCTGTACTCCTGAAATTTGGCTGCTACTTGGCCGAAGCAACCAGCATGCTTGCCGAAACCAGCAGAAGGAGTCAACTGCAATCAGTGGCTGCTAACAGTTTGCTCCCGAGTAAACCAAAGTACAGCAAGTTGGCCGAAAGCAGTTTTTTACACAGATTTCAGAAACCAACCATCAAGCTGAGAAGTAAACTTCTGTTCAGACAAAAAACTTAGAGAACTAAAAACTGAAATTCACTTCAAACAAAGAGATTGATGCTAAAAACCTATTCTCCTTAGATCACAAGATCAAGAACATGTTCCAAATAGTCCTAGGACTTTTGGATTGCAAGAAATTCAACTGAAAAGACAGAAAATCAGAATCTGACAAAATTCTGAAATTTTGCAAGAACTAAACCAAAAACCAAATTACTCCCCAACCATTGATCCTTTGGCCATGAAATTTTGAGGACATGTTAGCAATAGCCATGGGATAATCCAGGTCAAATTTCATGCCATTTCTCCAAGGGAATCAGGAATGGCATCAAAACCCTAGAAGACCAAAAACATGAACAGAGGAACTCAAAGTGCCAAATCTGAAATTAAACTCAGTTTGCTCTTAGGATTAACTAGCCAAATGGCTTTTGAGCATCTCCCATGTCATAGCAACCCATTTTGGCACTCCCAAGCAACAAACAACAAGAAAACGAAAATATCACAAATCCACCAAAAAGAGCATCGAAGGAACAGAGGCAAGAACAAAGAGAAACTTCAGATTTTCCATTGCAAATCACAAGCGAAATACAAAGAGATACGTCCCCATACGCATGGACATTCAAACAAGGAAGATTACAAGTTCATCTCTCCAATCTCTCCCTCTCAATCCTCAAGATCACCAAGAACATCACATGTTTCTTGGGAGGAATACACAGGAAGGAGAGACTCTCATGAAAACCATCGAAGGGAGTACAGAACCTCTGCCCTCTCCCTGCTCTTAACCACCAAAGAGCCCTACCAACTAAAGAGCAAAAGAGAAAACCAACCTCTAAAGCCTCTTTTGACTAGAGCTAACCCTAATTCCCTTCAAAATCCATACATGGGCATGTAGCCCTCACAAGTATTTATAGCCTACGACTAACGGGTCTCTGCCTGCTACGCGCTAAATCCAACGGAGCCCGCTCCCGCTTGTGCACCTTCACGAAATTCCCGATTCGCCTCCCGCACCTTCCGAGAAGCTTCGCGCCTTGCCCGCACGCTCGCAATCACCTCGAGTCCACGTCGTCTTCAACACATCCCGACCTCGCCGCTGCGCTAGTCCGTCCACGTGTCTCGCCACGACTCGCCTCGGCGTCCCGTGCAGCCACGCACAAGAAACACATCACATAGCACCGCTCGATATATGAAAGCGTAAATACCATCATACTTACCACAGATGAAGTTCAAACCCGTCGAATCATCGGAATATGCATCCTAATCCCATACGACTAAGTTTGACCAAGTCCGACCGAGCCGGATTACGCCACGCAACGACTCGACTCCGAACCACTAAAACCAAACTCGACTTACCTAAACCAGTGTCAATTACTCATCATACACATGTGGTCACCTCCACATGGTTCATCAGTATCTTTGTTCAATTTCTAAAACATGTTGAATATCTTCTTGGCACCAAAATCCATTGTATTCAGTCTAATTGGGGCAATGAATATAAAAAACTTCATCGATACCTTAATTTGGTAGGGATGTCTCATTGGGTGCCGTGTCCTCACACTCACCAACAAAGTGGTGTAGTAGAAAGAAAGATCGCCACATTGTTGAAACAAGGTTAGCCTTGCTTTCACAAGCTTCTATGCCGGTTCACTTTTGGGATGAAGCATTTTTGACGGCATGTTATTTGATTAATCGCTCCTAGTCATGTGATAGGCAACTTAATTCTGTTGATCACCTATTCAATAAAGCACTAGATTATTCCTTGCTTCGTGTTTTGGATATGCTTGTTGGCCTAATTTGAGATCCTATAATACTAGAAAATTGGAGCTTCGTTCTACCTTGTGCATTTCCTTGGCTATAGTTGTCGGCAAATGATACAAATGTCTTAATCGAACATGGCTGGGTGTATATCTCGAGATGTCATGTTTGATGAGTCTCAATTCCTTTTTTTTTTTGAAAAAAATCTGATCATGCGTCTTTTCAAAACCCTAACCAAGTTACTACTATTTTGCTGCCACCTGTGTTCTTCATTCCTTCTGAGTGCTCATTGTTTCTTCTTGTTCCGTCTAAACCAACAACAGTTGATGTCAATGTAGGAGTCGATCTTCGTTCTTGATGCTACTAATGATCTTTCTGTTCCAGTGCATGATTCTTCTACAGATTCCTTTATGGTACCTATGCTTGATAGTGTTGATTCGAATGCAGATCATGAGGGGGATCAACATTGCCCACGGACATGATTGCAGAATAACATCTCTCAGCCCAAGCAATTCATGGATGGCACTGTGAGGTGCTCTCTCAATCACCGTATGTTTTCTGCCGTAATTGAACTAGCATCACATGTTCAAGCCTTAACTCAACCAAAGTGGAAGCAAGCTATGGATGTTGAGTACGACGCACTGATGAAAAATTAGACATGGAAGATTGTTCCTTCTAGACAGACACAGAATGCCATTAGTTGCAAATGGGTATTCAAGGTGAAGCAAAAGCCTGATGGGCGATTGGCGGTACAAAGCTCGTCTAGTAGCGAAGGGTTTTAAGCAAAGGTAAAGCATAGATTACTATGATATTTTCAATCCTATAGTCAAACATACGACTGTAAGGCTCATCTTATCTATGGTTGTGTCACAAGGTTGGAGTGTTTGGCAAATTGATGTTCAAAATGCTTTTACATGGAATTTTGCAAGAAGAAGTGTAGGCCCGATTCTTTTCAAACTTCTAAAAAGCTGTTTTTCGGTTTTCTATAGTAACTAGCTTTTAAGCGGAGTATTTTTCAAAATAGGGTTTACTAGTTAATTGTAGTACATACTTTCTTGACTTCATTTATATCAAAAAAGCGCACGTGAGTTTACATTCTCTATAATCTCTCATACAAACAACTCAAAAGCCACAAGCGCGACCAAAAAAGAACAGGCCCGTATATGCATCAACCTCTTGGTTTTGAGAGTCAACAATATCCTGGATATGCTTGCAATTTGGAAAAAGCATTATATGGTTTAAAACAGGAACCATGTGCATGTTATGCACATTTGAGTTTGAAGGTATAAAACCTGGTTTTGTCCGTTGAGAATAGATACTTCACTGTTTGTTTTCCGAAAAGGAGAAGTGATGTGTGTACTGTGTATGTGGACGATATTACAATAGCGATTTCCAGTGTTTTGGCCTTAGACAAACTAGTTCAACAGCTGACTACAGATTTTCCTGTCAAGGATATTGGAGGATTAAAATATTTTCTTGGCATTGAGGTCACACGGAAGAAGGATAATTTGGTACTTACGCAGAAGAAGTATATATCATATCTTCTTAGGGGAGCTAATATGACAGAATGCAAGCCAACAGATACATCAATGTCGAGTTCTGAAAAACTATCCAAAGAGCAAGACAAACCACTTTCCGAGAAAGAAGTGTTCCAGTACAGAAGCATCATGGGTGCCTTACAGTATGTAATGTTGACGCGGCCAGATTTCTCCTTTGCGGTGAATAAGGTGTGCCAATTCCTTTAATCACCTACAGATATACATTGGAAATCAACAAAACAGATACTTCGGTTTCTGAAAGTAACAATAACAAATTGGGACGAATATTCAGAAATCGAAGTCAAAACTCTTGAGTGCATTCACGGATGCTGGTTGGGTGGGATGCCTAAATGACAGAAGATCAACGAGTGGGTTTGCGATTTTCTTTGGCCCAAACCTGATCTCATGTAATGCGAGAAAGCAACCACCGTCTTGAGGTCTAGCACTGAAGCGAGTACAAAACCATTACCAATGCAACAACTGTATTGATTTGGTTGCAGTCTTTGTTGAAGGAACTAGGAATTTATCAGAATCAACCTCCTTTGCTCTGGTGCAATAACTTAGGAGCAACATATCTTATTGCAAATCCAGTCTTTCATGCACGTACTAAGCATATAGAGGTGGATTTTTATTTTGTTAGAGAGAGTTACAGTAGGAGCACCAGAGGTTCGATTCATAGCTTATGAAGATCAATTGGCTGACATATTTACGAAGGCACTGTCTCAAGCATCGTTTCTTCGATTATGGTATAATCTCAAACTAGTCCCTGGTTGAGATTGAGACTGTCTGTCAGAAGAACAACCCTCTCGCCGCCTGTATAGATAGAGTTTTAGGAATTTAGTTCAAATTCAGATAAGGACTCTGACTCATTGTAGTCGGCTGGTCGAACTGTAGTTTATACGGCAATATAGTTTAAACATTCCTTTATCTTCTCTTATCTGTATCAATCTCCAATTTGTAGTTGAATCAACTTGTAACTCTTGTCATATAATGAGACAGAACCCACATAAGTTTATTGTGCGCTGCAATCCTAAGTTTTGTTAGCATTTCCATCCAAGTCTCTGTGGGGTTCTTAAATCTAATCTTAATCCCAGGAAATGAAGTAATGAATTAGGAGATGAAATGGTAGAAACTGAACCAGTCTTCTGTTAGTCTGCTACTGCTGGTAGTAGTAGAGCGTGAATTGGTAAGCAGCTCGTGCTGCCGGTGGCCCCATGGCAGGAGGACGGATCACGGGTCGTTGGAAAGAGACGGGAGGGAGAGGTGAGGGGGGGGGGGGGGGTTGGTTTGAAAACGAGACGTGAGAAAGGGCGTGGATTGGATCATTGGATGAACGTATTCCTGCCCCTGCACGCCACTATCCTCCTTGCTTCCATTCTAGTATTCTACTCCGGACAGACAGCTGGTCTAAACGGTCGACCACGTGGACGGTGGACCCCATAGCCATAGCCTCAGTGGAACAGCCTCTCTATTTTTCTTTCTCCATTTTAGGTCCTATTTAAACATATTTCTCACGGAATTTCATGTGTTCTACGTTCAAACGAGACCTTACTACTCTCTTTCACATTATTATTGTACTACTATCAGAATTCAGAGCTTTTTGCCCATCCCATGTACCACTGAGCGTCCGAGCCTGCCTACCTACTTTTTCACTAAAGTGCACCGATGGTTGGGAGTGCCGGCCATCGGTCGCGAGCCGCCGGCGCACGACGCCTCCCGTGGCAAAATGGTCAACTGGACAGTCTAACTACTGTTGGCTGATGCTGTTGGATGAAAACGCCATTTCCTGACCCAAATTGATGCTAGGAGTTCTGTAATTTTTTTTAAAGATTTTCAGTATTTCTTAACAACATAAATTAAGTTCGATACCGTGATATTTATGACTCTTCGTCAGGAAAGTTTTGCACTTTGCAGAATCTTCATCCCGGCGAGTTCTGCTTGCTGTGTGCATCAATGTTAGAATTCCTTCTTGTGTCAGACTGCTAGATTTGGTACTGAAAGTTGCAAGAATTTGATGGTATCTAACAACAACTGGCTTTGAGCTAACTTGACAAGTGAGGCCAGATCAGTGATGTGTTGGTTTCATGAAAGAAAGCAAGGAGAAAGATTTCTGCAAAGTAACCGAAGGAAATGAACAGAGTTAATGACATCAAATAGAGATTAAAAAGTAAATTAGGCACAATTAATACTGATCAAGATCAGAGAAGCTCAAGAGTGATTCTTTCCGTTTCTTCGTGAGCCATCGGCCCATCGCTCAAGAAGTGAACAAAAATTACAGCAAGCACCGAGAACGGGTTTTGAAACAATACATATTGCGTGAGCAGTAGTCATATACTCTAGCAGCCGCAACGCGCGAAGTTCACTCCGACGAAGGCGCCGCGGCGGCGGCGGCGGAGGCCATCCTGGGGGACGTGACAGGGAATAGCGGCAGCAGCCGCGGCGGCTCGGCGCCCCTCGGCGAGGGGTGCAGGACGAACCCCTTCTGTGCGATGGCCGTGCGCTCCGCGGCCTCCTCCCCCTCCGCCGGGGACGCCGACGCCGGCGAGCGGTAGAAGGGGTCGGCCACCAGTGGCGTGACCGGGCTGAGGGCCAGCGACGGGAAGTCGAGCACGCTCGGTGACAGCACCTCCGGCGCCTTCCTCGGCGACGCCCCCGCGGCCGCCGCCATCGCCAGCGGCGCGATCATCTTGAGGTTCTTGAGGCCGCTCCGGCGCTCGTACAGCTTGAAAGCCGGCTTCTTGGGCCGGCACGGGACGCCGGACTGGCTGCCAGCGACGCCGCTGCCGCTGTGGTGGTGGTTCTTGGTTGGCCTCTGGGACGACGGCGTGTCAGCGCCGGTGAGCATCTGAACGACCTGCTTGAAGGAGGCGGTGTCGGCCTGCACGAAGGTGGTGGGAAGGGAGTGGTGTCGATGGTGCGGGGACGGGCTTGGGGAGGCCGGCGGGAGTGGCTGCGTGCGATGGGAGGGGGAGGCGGCGGCGGAGGAGGGGGAGGAGGAGGAGGTGGAGGAGGACGGGGAGTTGGGGTCTTGCGGCGCCATGGGGAAGAGTTGCTTGGGGGCAGCTACTTCCATTGTTGGTTGGTGTTAGGGAAGAGCGAGGCTGCGAGGGGTTCACTGCACGGGGAGGAGTGGGAATAAGAAGAGGGAAGGAGCCAGGTTAGCCTATTGGACGATGATATATTCGGTGTGTGGGACTGGGTCACTGGGATGGATGCTTTCTCTCTCTCTCTACGATGCTGTCCGTTTCTCAAAACGGTTTTTCTTAGTACAATACACATTTATACACGTACATTATCACACATCTTCCGTGGTACATTTAATACACATGTCTAAGATAAGATGAAGACCCAAAAGCCTTTAAAGTACAGATATACACTTTAATTACTGAATGCACTCATGTATATGTATACTCATGAGACACTATTCACATGATGTTATATGTATCATCAAAAGAAATATGAAAAGAGGGTTATATATATCATCAAACATAATTCTAAACTGTACATTGAATATCAATTTTCTCTTGTACGTGTGCATCAACTAAAATATAAATGTACATGCTAGTAAAGAAATCAAATAGGAAGAAGTTATTTAGCTAGTCATATTTATTGTTTCACTAATAAAGATGCGAAGTACACCAATAACATTACCATAACTGTCATTGAAATTTTGCACAAATGTGCTTAATGTATATAAACTAAAGAAATCATAAATGTGTTCAGTACATGGTTTTTGAGATAGCCTTCAAATAATTCATATTGTTTTTTAGATATAGCCTTCCTATCATTCTATCGTTGATGCATGATGTTGGATAGCTTTTTAACTTTTCAATGGGCCATCTAATAGGTTCAAATAATAGACAGGTGCTGGATAGCTAAAGACTCATATTAGAATAACATAAGCCTTAGAAGGCCAAGAAATGCAGACTGAAATAGCCATCAGAAACCAACCAATTTCATTAATTCATGGTTGGTTTACCCTGCGAACACCAATGATAGCGAAGGCACACAGCGATGTCGCCACTGCCACGGTGCATCCTTTTGTAGGCATGGAAGCAAGTGCATTGGCGATGATGAACTTGGTGATAGGTGGGCCGGATTGCTTCGGTGGGTTTTTTTGCTACGACCGAGATTTTTTTCTCTAGCACAAGTGTTTATGTAATCGGACTGAATGTCGATAAGCCGTTTTGAAAAGTTTGTCCCAAGCATTATTAGCGTGTCAAAACCCTTTCTTCTCTCCTTTTGGACACGCTTTCTGTTATAAAATACACAACAAAAAATAGTTGACCCAACGACTTGGCCACTTGTCGCCTAATGGTTGAGCGACTAGCCCATGTCGCCCAACCATACGGCGATAAATGACCATTCTGCAAAATAAAAAAACACGAATATATTAGTGTAATTCGGAATTAAAAATTGATTATTAAAAAAATTCCAGCTTGACGTATGTACTGTTTAGCGCTACGTCTAACATATTGTCCGACAAGGACACGACAAAGAATTCAGATCACATTTTATCAACGTTTTATAACACTTCCGACTTGCAAGCCACCAATCCTGAAGCTGAGAATCTCTATCTGGCGTTAGGGTTTGCATGCCGACGCGACAAAACAAGTATGAACCAAATCTCCCGACGAACTACGCAGCTCGTGAAAATGTGGTCCGCAGTTTCTTGTTCTTGCGAGCAGAAGGCGCATAGGACTTGATTCGGCAAACCTCGCCGCTGTAGTCTATCCGTCGTCCAGCATCTCCGCTGGAGAGCAAGCCTCATAAAGTCAGTACGGTGGTACACGAAACTTCTTTTTTTCGATTACAAGGTAGCTCACGCGCACATACCGTTATTGTACACCACACACGCATCTACATGATGTGCTATTTTAGTATACATCTAGAAATACGGAAGTTAAGATAAATCTACAACCGTATAAAATTTCTATTGAGTCATGCTCATATGTGTATAAAGGCGGACATAAAAATTTAAACTTTGATGAGTAAAATCCTACACCCACGATTCTACTATTATACTAAGAAGTGGTTCCTCACGCTAAACTTAACAGTAACACAACAAAGGTGGGAATAGCGTGACATTTCTTTGGAATTTTTTAGTGCAGGACTAATAACGATCTTATAAAATGAATGCTTTCGCAGGACATCCCTCCCCAAATTAATTCCATCTTAATTCTGCGTTAGTGCTCTAGTGAGGACACAACCGTACCATAAACAACAACATCAATACAACAACAATACACAGAGGACAGAGCACTACTGAACTTAAAAAAAATGTTCGATGAGCGACGGTACTAGCCTGCTAGCATTCTTTCTCCGCTAGTTCCTTTTATACTTATGACTTTTAATCTATGTTATAGTAACTAGTTTTTAAACGGTATATTTTTTAAAGTGAAATTTACAAGTCAATTGTTATAAACACTATATCAAATTCATCTATATCGACTAAAATCATACATAAGTGTCTCTCTGTACTCTCTTGCGAATAATTAAAATCCAAAAATTTAAGTCAAAAGACATAAGTCCCAACCCAAAAGAACTCTTCTTGCAATGAATCTAGTACTCCTATCTCTTGTGCTATGTTATAAAAATAGTCCCATCTAAATTTCAAGATTTCTAAAATAAAGCTGAACAAAGCCCGAAGCATTTTACAACGAACAAAAAAATGTAACAGTGCTCGTATATACCCCAGATTCTAGATGTGCGAAGAAAAGATGAACGCGGAAAGGGGGCATCATCCAATTCCAGTTTCGACGGTCACGAGAGCAAAATGTGTGCCCAGTGCCTTCAGTCCACGGCACACAAAGTTGCACGCCGATTGCGTGCAGCCCAAAAGAAGGGAAGAAAAGTTCTGAAAATGAAAATGATACTGTTGGCCACAACCAGGAAAGGAAAATCATATGGGGAAAAAAAGAAGTGCTCGTAAGTGGCTCCGGTTTCACCACGGTCATATGACATGGACTTTTGCCCATTCAACGAGTCAATACTCGTTTACGCAACTCAAGTAGGTCTGGTCAACCTTTATAACGCTTTCTTTTCTTTAGACCGCCTTTATCACATTTTTTCTGACGCGCAAGTGTATGGGGATTTCCATCAAATGGCAGGACAATTTGCTCGGTGTCGGGTTCTCTACAGGGTAGAAGAATTTAGTCTCTGACTCATCCGGATGTATGTACTGCATGTTCTAGGTAAACTAGGAGTGCATTCACCATTTGAAAATGGTACTGCTATTTTACTACCCCAAAACAATTGCCTAGATTCTCATACATTGGATCCGTCTCGATAATGCAGGGGACATGCATACTTAACCACCTATTAATTTTCTGTTGGCTTAAGTAAGTCAAATGTACTAGTGTACTATACTACCATTCTACTGAAGCAAGCTCGTTAAAACCACAAGAAACCATCAATTTTCTCATGCAAGAAGCAAGATGATAGACCCCGACAAATAGTACTGACTATACTTCGGTCCTGTTTTTTTTTTTCAGTTTTTAAAAGCTATTTTCGTCTTTTCTACGATGTAATTTTTAAGCAGAATATTTTTCTAAGATAGAATTTACTAGTTAACTATAGTACATACTTTACTGACTTCATTTATATTGGTAAAAATTACACGTGAATTTCTGTTACTCTATAATCTCTTATACAAACAGCTCAAAAACCATAAATCATAACAAATAATTATAAGCCGTAGAAAAAAAACATGCCCTTCACTCAATTCTGCACACTCGGCACGGTAATGGCAGTGGAGAAAGCATCGATCAGCCGTGGAAAACTGCAGCGAAGCCGGACGCGTCCGGCCGTACCACGTCTCCCCCACCCCACCGGTAGTGTCGTGGCGGATGCGGTGAGATGACCGCCGACTCGGCGGTGGCCACATCACCAACCACCAGCGACCGACGGCATCTCTGAATCTCGGCCGGGACCCATCCCTGCGCTGCGCGGTCGCCACCAAAAGCCTCGCTTTCCCCGGACTAATCATTGCCACTGCCGGAACACGGCCAGTGGGAGGAGAATCCCTTCGTCAAACGTTCCATCGCACCGCGTACTGCTGCTTCTCGCTTTGGAGTGCGCTTCAATGTATCTTCCTCCTTTCGTCTCTGTGTGGGCTCGTGGCCTACAAGCCAACCATGCAAATCGCTGTATTCACTCCCTCTGGTCTCCTCACGGTACCAACGCTTGGGACCACGGTTTCTTTTCCGATTCATTGGAGTAGGAGTAGGAGTAGGAGTAGCATTTGTGAGCGCCATTTTCCAGTTATTCCGTAGATTTAGTTAGCTTTTTAATACGGGAGTCTCTAGATATCATTTAGATGTTTTCTTTCTAACTATTATTCAAATTTGTGATTCTTAGATTAGAGATCAAGGAGCCTCTTGTTTTTGAAGGGGAAGATTTTTTTCAAGAGGGAGGGGTAGAATTCAAGGGGGAGGAGGGAGAATTCATAACCATTGGATCTCTAATCTAATAGTCCTAGAACTGAATGATAGTTAGAAAAAAAATGTTCAGATGATATTTAATAAAACCCTTCTAATATAGATGTAGGATTAATGCAAAAATATAGCATCTATGGTACATTTTGGAAGAGTCTGGGTCAAGTATAGAACCACTAAGCTACATGTCGACATCAGCTCTACCATTGATAGTTTGATACCGTAAGTACGAAGGACAAAGATGAAGGGCTAGAACATGTCAACCCTATGGATCTATTCAGGACTTAGGATGTATGTTAATGGTACAGGCCAATATTGCAATCATGTATGGTGGGTCCAAGCTATATTTCTTTCGACAGTCCCATTTTCCAAAAGTTTTGATAAGTTGAAAACTAGGCCTTGGTGGTGTTCCCACTTGGTAGAAAAGGAGAGCCAAGTAATGCCTTCGTGAGTTTGGGGCCATTAAACTTTCTTTGACCATCAAGAAACCAAGTGCGCAACCAATTTCACATCTGACTGTTGGACCCGATATGGCCGTCAAATTCAAACTCTTAAAAGGTATTTCAAAACTTTCACTCTACTAGCTCTTGAAAGATAGGAAGATCATATTTACTCACCAACAAAGAACTCACAAAGCACGGAAGTAAGTATATCGAAACCTAATCTATCTAAAGATCGCATAGATCTTGGCTAAAATTCTAACCTTTTTTCAAGACAAGTAATGTTGCACTAAAACTGGACAAAACTCAAGAACTTGAGATATGACTTACTCGTGGGTTAAAGATAGCTAAGATAACTCTAGATGACTTCCCACGGTCACATCAAGTAAGAGCACCCAAAGATTTAAGGCTAAAACCTATTAACAAGATATCACTAAAAGGACTCCAAATCGAACCAAATTGGACAACCTTCAAGATCTTGAGTCATCTTCATCATTTACACATCCTTGAAACTCAATAAGATCAAGGGGGAAGGGGGGAGAGAGAGAGAAAAGCACCACCCAAAACAAGTGCAAAATCAATAAGAGCAAGAACACACTATGTAGTATGAAAAGATTGATGTATTATAGCTTATAGATGAATATTTTATAGCCACAATACCATGGAGGATAGAGCTCTCACAAGAGCACTCACCAAAAGCTTTCACCACAAGGAAGTCTTTCTCTTAGACCCTAATGAATGGATGCTTGGTTCTTTTCACCTTGGCCATATGCCTTCAACCCCTCCCACTCATATAGATGGAGCAATAAACCCACATATAACCTTAATGGATGCTATCCATTACCATAACTGAAGAAACTTGTTAACTACACACACCGGATTTTACACTAACATATGACTTATGCATGCTTTTCAAAACGCATAAACCCAAACATGATAAGGAGCAAGCTTCCATTTACTTAGCCTCCTCAGTGTCTCTTTGACCTAAATTACTCTCCCAATGCCCTCCAATTGCCATGGTTTTGGTCCCTTCACTATTTCTGTTATCTTGGTTTCTCTGCCAAAACACTATCGCTTTGACCGTGGACCTCACATCTTCCCTGAGCTTAGTCCATGGGTATCTCCTCCTTTGCAAGCAATCCCCATATCTGCAACATGCAGGTTCACCAATGGTTCATGCATCAACAAGTCACAGCATGTCGATTCCCCTCGACCACGCCTCACTTGCACCGACCACACTATTCAATGAATAGTTGCTCGAACCTTCTCTTCAACATCTCTAATCTTCTTTGTGCCTTGCTTGAGTTCAACCATCCCGTCCAACTTTCTTAAACGTACCTCAACTCATCCGAGCCTAGTCCTAGTCCACGCTGTTAACTATGGTTGCCTCCAAGCTTTCTATACATCAATAACCAAGAAATCATTTACAGATATAAGTTCTTCACAACATGACCCACGTTAGTCTAAACATACTTCATGCACTATGAATGTAATGACCTAGGACTCCAAAACTCAACCTATGATCATTTTCCACAAATATCCAAAACCTCTCGGATACCTACAGACAAACTTGATCGGACCACCATTGAGCAGCCGGCCAAACCGCTGACCCTGGTCGGGCTGCCCCATGGCCAATCTGATCTCTTGGGTCAAGCATTCAGAAACACCTCTCTAGAAAAAAAACTAGTCGCCTTTTTTTTGAGATTACAACAGAGGACGTATACTTACACACATCACACTCATACTACACACCACACACACACATACATGTGCGCTCTACTAAAATACACGCTAGGTCTAGAGCGAAGATTGTTGAATACATCATGGATTTATCCAGTACCTCACGGAGAGCAGCCACTGTTGGGATATGGGGTAGGCTACACTAGCGTAAATTAAAATTTCTACCGTGTAGACTAGGAAGCCATGCGAGTAAGAGATCATTGATCTTTACAACTAGACGTGCAGTGTAATTAAAGAAAAGTTGAAGCAGGTCAGTTCAATGTAGCGCGTGTCGGTGTAGTGGAAGTAGTTGATCATCTAATGTCCTTGGAAGCTGATCGTCCCCTAGAGGTAGTCGATCACCACGAGCCAACCATCTTCTCCTCACGATCGTCTTGATCAACACCGTAGTAGCACCAGCGCTTCTACTGAAGTTCACATGTCTAGGGAGGAATGCCGTGCATTGGTGTGCTAGAACCAGCGTGCACGGTAGAGCCTGTGAGAGGTGGCGGCTAAAGTTTCGATGGGTGTGTACAGGATACCTCCCTTGGCCCCATGCCTCTCTTATTATAGCTCGTCGGTGGAACCCTACGTTAGCGGCCCAACAAGGTGCGAAGTCCACTTGGCCCATTAGCGATAGATCCAGTCCCAACTGATGTGTTCCAACCATTAAGTGTGTGACTCTATAGGTTCAATATATATTCGGTCCTAATCCGAAATCTCCTTTCCAGTCCACAAGTTGGTAGCAGCCACTAGCAGGACATAGCGACTCCTAAATATACATAAAGATCATATCAGACGAATCTATATAGTGCTCATATACTAATCCATTTACCCCATGATACTAGATTGAATTCAAGGCGAGAAGCGTGTCATCCTATAATAGCTTGATCCTTCACTCGAACCTATAGTGAATTACTCAGTTGTAGCTGCCTCCTCAACCACATTCGGCATGTCCATGCACTTTCTTAATCCAACCACATCGATAGGTCCAGAGATATATCTCTCATTATATAGCAGGGAAAATTTCATCTCGATCACTCGCATTACTCCGAATATTTTATAGTAAATCTGAAATCTACATTTATGACCACCTAGTTACGGAGTAGTATTTGGTAACCACTAAGTAAATTATTATACATGTAGCAAACTATAGTGATCTTAGGTCTAAGGCTCGTACGTACATTATGTATGAGACCAACTGATAACACTTAGGGATATAATAATTCCTACAGTGTCTCATGATAGGTCAATCCAGCACCATGTTCTGTAACATGTGTCTACATTGTTAATCTGATATCCATATATCCATGATTCATGAAACATGATCGCCAATCAATACATGTGGTGATCTATAAATTATAATTGTCCTACATAATAATATAAGATCAGGTATAATTTAAAATAACATCAAAATATAAATAATGAGTTCTACAAATAAGTTACATAATTATTGATCAATATAAATGATATTTATTGAATAGATAAAATAGCATATTATTCAAAAAGTCAAAAACATACAAGTAATATAATTTTTTTTATTATTACCTCTTAGGTATACCACTAACAGATACATGCTTTCCGATTATACCTACACGCGTGTGTGAGATGAGCGGGAACCTCACCGGCTGAGCCAACGCTCAGTTCTCGAACCAGACGTCCTTTTGATGATGCCTGCGGAGCGGTGAAGAAATCCAGCACCCAGTTCGTCTTCTAGTTGTGATCTCACTCGCCCAACTACCGCTGCTGGAGTCACCGGCTCACGAGCCGTAGCCCCACTGTCTCCTATCAAACATGGAAGAATCCAATGCAGTGGGCAATTCTACGTAAAGAGCAGTAAAAGCGACATGCATGCTCGGCTCGACTCACCTGTGCTCCTGTTGTCTGTGCACCCGTAGTAACTGAGCAGCATGCCGTTCGTCTGAAACTGTACTGTATCATGTGTGAGAGAGACCTGAAACTTGATGGCCACAAGTTGCTGCGCGTGAGAACTTAACCTCGTCGTGATGTAGTAATTCTGATGTGGAAAAAGACGGATGCTCCGCTGAAATGGGGCGGCATAGCTCTGAGCTAAGCGAACTCCGTGTCTTGTGAAATTTGTGAATAGGATTCCATACCATCCATTGAAAGAAATGGAAAAGGCCATTGGGAAAGGAAGCGTCATCAGAGCATGGTACCAAGAAAACGATACACTTCCTAAATCCTAAACAAGGCGCAATTACCTGAAAGACATTCCCTTAGCAAAGGACGGCTTCCAGAATGGCGTATAGATTCAACTACAGGGACAGCTCGAATTGCGTTTGCAGGTGTGAGACTATGTGAAGGTCACCTTATGATTGTGATGAGTAATTGATTTTTGGATTAGAGTATGTGTGGAGGTTGAGTTTGGTTTTTGAGAAATTTGCAAAAGATTGCTTCTTGGTCTGTCGACTTCATGGTCTTCGAGTTCAGCTATCTGTGATTACCAGAGCTTTTGCTATTTACAACTTGGTGGTCGGTAGGTCTGATCGGTAGAACGACCATGGGGTGGTCGAAAGCTTCAGTGCCTGAACGACCATGTGTGATCGATAGTTGTAGTCTGGTGATCGACGATCGTAGCTTACTGCCTGGTCGTGATCGGTAGTCGTAAGCCGTAACGATCGATAATCGTAGCCTATGTGAGCGGTGGTCACAACGATCGGTTGTGGAAGTCATAGCCAGTGTGATCGATAGTTGTAACAATATGTGTGGTAATCGTAGCATGTGTCTTTGATGGTCGTGGCGGTCTGTTGTGTGGTCGTAGGTCTCTGGTAGGAACTCATGAGCTTTGAGTACCTCATCCCCTGAGCATCCGAGTACTCGTAAGTCGTATCAGACCAGTCGGTGGGTTGAGGTTGTTCTATGAACTTTTGGGGTTTTGGTCAGGGTTTGACCAGGATGTTCTTGTGAGGGTGCATGTGTGGTTATTGCTTGCTCTAAGATTAGAATCAATAATTTAGGTGCATATATTTTGATTGTACAAATTGATGATCTTTATGTATTATGTGGTGCTACATGATGGTTTGTTTGTTAGTGTTGGTTGTAGGACTTTGGAGTTAGGTTATAGTGAGGTGTGGAAGGACCAAGATTAGGCACAGGAGGTGTTGAGGTTTAAAATGGTCAGGGAGACGCCGAAGATGACTGAGGCTTACGGGGTGATTGCAAGTCAGGACG
Organism: Dendrocalamus sinicus; assembly: GCA_036346575.1. Lineage (NCBI taxonomy): Eukaryota > Viridiplantae > Streptophyta > Magnoliopsida > Poales > Poaceae > Dendrocalamus > Dendrocalamus sinicus. The sequence goes on along the minus strand of CM070653.1, from coordinate 29,393,633 downwards.
ACAAGAAGCTGGAGTGAGAGCTACGGGCGGTGGACATGACGAGCAACGGCAAGGTGGACCGGGACTAGACTCAGGGAGGAGCCGAGGTCCTGTGCGGTCAAGGATACCAGGTGCTGTCATGCGCGAGGAGAAGCACGTGGTGCGCCTAGTGACTTCGGTCATTTGCAAGCGAGGATGGTTCGGTGGGATCCGGACGTGTGAGAGGCTGACGACAAGTCATTGGTGTAACGCCCCCGTTTCCAGGGGCGCGTACGGACACGACATTCCGCAACTATTCACGCATGAACAGTTATGGAGCGTCGCGCAAGAGTGTACCATGGCATGCTTACAACAAAAGTCCAGCATATAATTAACATAAGGATTAACATCCAGTTTTTACAGCGGGGCGTGCAAGCCCAAAGTATACATACATTACAAAAGGCTTCCAGAATCCGCTTGAGCGCGGCCGAGACCTACAACCAAGGGTCCTCGTCGAAGAAAAGATCCTCCGGGACTTCTTAAACGGGGAGACCTTCTCCTTCGTCTTGATCTTCTAAAGATTAGATTTAGCAAGCCGTGAGCCAAACAACTGCTCAAGAAATCCCAAAGGGATCTTAACTTACTATATGCACTAATACCAAAGGAAGGGTGTATATTTGGTTTATTATGTTTGGTGGATGCAATTTTATTTGCAATCATTTTATAAAAGGGACCCAAAGCTACTCCTCAAGATCTCAGGGGTTTTCCAACAAGAGTTCATTAACCTACCTAAACAAGTTAAACGTTTACAAAACTACTTAAGCTTTGCAGCTGGAATCACCCAAGTGACACAGCTCCAACAACCGGGAGCACGGCGTATTCGAATACCATTTATTTGACTCTGCAGAGTTTGCTCAGCTTTATCCACACGATCCCTTAACTCCCGCTAAAGAGTTAAGAAAGCCAGGTCGTTTCACTGCTCAACTCTTTATATAGGCTCTACCCGGTAGAATTCACTCGGGTCTGGCTCACACCCACACACACACACACAAGAGAGGACCACGTCCGCTTCGAGTGAAATTCACCGTTGTTAGGCATCCGCCGCACGGCCAGCCTAACCTTACTGCTATCCTCCTGTAGAGTTTCAATCGAGTTGAGCAGCTAATCGACAAGTGTTGACAAGTCAACTCCTGTGGTTGAGCGATCACTGTGACATTTGCTCAGCGTAAGGGTTTCAGTCCTTATATTTTCACATGGCCCGCAACCTCGCCAGGTCCGCGACCCAAACTAAGGTAAGCGGTGGGCGTAGACCGTCCCGCGGTTTCCCACTCACCCTTACCCCACTCCAGCCCTAGGGTAAAGATGGGCGAAGGCCGTCTCGCGGCTCCCACTCCTTACCCTACCTTGTGCACGCCGGCACTCTTCGCTCTAAGATACGGTGTCCCATACCACCCTACCTTAGAGTCGGGTTTTCCAAATTCTATTGGCCCACAGCCACAACCTTATCAGTGTAAGACTTTGCATGATGATAATAATATCCTACACTTGTCTAGATTATCAAGTAATTCATTCTAGGGTTACAAAGGCACGGCAACAAATTAAACATGGCATTTAACGGTGGTAGGATTAACTACATAATGGGTCATTCTAAACATTTTATTTTATTTCAAACTAACATTTCAGAACTAGCTCAATGCAAATAACATATTAACATAATTAAACAGCATGGGTTGCAATATGATCAAAGGATTTGGGACTTGCCGTCAATCCGAATGATTTCCGCTAGCTCGAACGAAGAACCTTCGGCTCCCGGGCTGCAATGAACTTCAGGAGACTCACACTAGCGCAAACATACAAAACAGATCAAATCCAGCTTGAGACTAATCAAGCGAGGAAAATAAACTATTTAAAAGGAGTAATTGCATAAACACCCCAAATGGATTTTTAGGAATTTATTTGGGGAGAATCTATGGGAATGGAGTTCACCAGAGGGTCTGGAATATTATTTGGAGCAAAATGGTGAAATTTGGGAATTTTTGGAATTTTCTGTGATTTTCTAGGATTTATTTGGATTTTCTGGGATATTGGAAATTGGAAAATCCGGGAAAATCAAATACACATCGGGCCGGTCCGTCGCTCTGATGCGGCCGGCCTAGGGGTTTGAACGCGCGCGCGCGGAGCGGACGGGCAGAGGCGCGCCCGCACTTACGCAGTCGCCCATGGCGCGCGATGGGCGACACGCGTCCCGCGGCGCGGCCGGATCGCGGCGGCGGCGGTGACGCGCGCGATCCGACGGACGAGGGGTGATGTCTTTACGGATCGGACGGCCGGGACTTAAGGAGGCGCGAACCGTGCGGAGGATCCAACGGCGGTTAAACGGCAACGGCGGATCCGGCGCGCAGGAGGGGCCACGCCATCGTCTTTCTACTCCTCCCGCGCGCGCAGCCGAGGGACGGAGGCGGCGGCGCCGCTTCTCCGGCCACGGCGAAGGGTCCCGACGGCAAAGGAGGGTACCACCGGTAGGTGCAGTGAGGAGTCCATTTTGGGGCTCGGAGGTGAGGACCAACGGGGATGGCGGAGAGAGAAGGGGTGATTCGGTCCGTCCCGCGGTGGAGGGGTCACCGACGGCGAGAGAGGTCAATCGGGCGGCTACACCATCCGGGAGTTGGAGGCTTACATTGGAGGTGGCGGTGGGAGCTGGGAGGCGGCGAGGTGAGCCGGCCACGGGAGGTGCGACACCGGGAGGAGCCGACGGCGGCGTTCACGGCGAGCACTGCCAAGGGACCCACCAACAGGATTAGTACACGGAGGGGATGCTGCAGGCGAATGCCATTGAAGAATGAGGGAGAGAGGAGATTGGCTTGGGTGCCGCCGCTCACGAGGCGGCAAAGGGAAGCTCCGGCGGCGAGACTTCAATCGGCGCCGGGAGCTTCTCGAGGCTGGGAGGCGAGTGGAAGTGGTGGAGTGGCTCGGGAAGCAAAGGAGGAGCGAGGAGCCGGAGGGGGAATTTTATACCCGAGCGGAGGAGGAGCTTCTTCGGGAGAAGGCAACGGAGGGCACGGAGTCAGAATGACGGGAGTTGGGAGCGTCTCCTCCGCGCAGACGGCGGGTGATCGGCGCCGAGCGGCGTAATGGCGAGGTGACAAGACGCAGGCGGGGTGGCGCTGCGGCATGGGAGGGAGCGCGTCGCGCGCGGGAAGTGACGGCGGGGCCGCGGTGGGGTCGGGCGCGAGGATGGCGCCGCGTGGCGCGAGGAAGCTGCGGTGGTCGGGACAGCATGGCGGCGTGAGAGGAGCGGCGAGCGAGGCGTCGCGCGCGGGAGAGAGGCGCGGCGCGCGCGCGGACCAGCGCAGAGGAGCGGCGACGCGTGGCGCGGAGCGCCATGGTTTTGGACCGGGTGGTCGGGGCGGCGCGGCGGCGAGGCGGCGGCGGCGGCGCGTCCCGCGCTGAGGAGCGGCGCGCGACGCGGCGCGCCGCGCGCGTCGCGCGTCGGCGGAGTCGGGCGGCGCCAACGCGAGAGAAGAGCGGGAGGCGCCGGGGAGGAGAGGAGGCGGGAAAGGAGAAGGCGCCAACGCGAGGGAGAAAGCGCTAGGCCGAAAAGGGAAAGCGGCGGCGGGGAAAACTTTCCCAAAAAGGAAATTTTCAAAAATCACTCAAAAACCGGCAAAAATCACAAATTTTTGGATTTTGAAATTTTGGGGTTTTTCGACCTACCCCCCTTAAAAGAATCTCGACCCCGAGATTAACTTGGTCGAGGAGTAAGTTGGGAAATCCCATTGCAAGTCCGATTCGTTCCCAAGTGGACTCTTCCATTGTGTGATTCTTCCACCGCACTCTGCAAAATCGATGTTCTTATTTCGAGCTGCCTCTCGATGTTTCAAGTATTTGTAGTGGTTCTTCACATATATGTACATCATCTTGTAGTTCAATATCGACAACGGCGCCGTCCGTCATTGTCATAAACACTTTGAAGTCGAGATACGTGGAATACATTGTGTATTCTTGACAAGTTGGGTGGAAGCTGCACTTGATAAGCAACCTCTCCAACTCTTCCAATAATCTGAAACGGTCCCACATATCTTGGTGCCAATTTGCCTTTGACTTGAAACCTCTTGACGATCTTGAATGGGGTAACCTTGATATAGACAAAGTCTCCCACTTCGAAGCTCAAATCTTTTCTACGGTTATCTGCATAGCTCTTCTGTCGGTCTTGTGCCATTTTCAGTCTGTCTCTGACGATTCCGATATGTGATTCTGCATCTTGAACAATCTGGGTCCAATAAGCTGTCGCTCTCCTGTTTCTGTCCAGTTCAATGGAGTCCTGCATTTTCTGCCATAAAGCGCTTCAAATGGGGCCATTTGGATACTGGCTTGATAGCTATTGTTGTATGAGAACTGGGCAAATGGTAGGCAAGTATTCCATGATGCTCCATACACTATTGCACAAGCTCTCAACATGTCTTCTAAAATCTGATTGGTTCTCTCTGTCTGTCCATCCGTGCATGGGTGATATCTTGAAATGAAATTTAGATCGGTGCCCATAGCCGTGCAATTTCTCCCAGAACTTGGATGTGAACTGTGCTCCTCTATCTGACACTATCTTCTTGGGAACTCCATGTAGTGTGACTATTCTGGTCAAATACAATTCAGCAAGCTTGTCTTTCCCATAGGTTTGCTTGATCGGGAGGAAATGGGCCACCTTGGTCAATCTGTCGACAATGACCCAGATAGCATCATATCCCTCACGAGTCTTGGGAAGTCCGGTAATGAAGTCCATGCCGATACTATCCCATTTCCATTCGGGTATTGGCAAAGGTTGCAGCAATCCCGATGGCTTCTGGTGGTCTATCTTGATCTGTTGGCAAACATCACATTTAGCCACATATTCTGCCACTTCCTTTTTCATTTGGTTCCACCAATATTTCTTCTTCAAGTCTTGGTACATCTTAGTACCTCCGGGGTGAATTGAGAATTGGGACGAATGGGCTTCAGACAAGATTAACTCTCTTAGTTCCCTCTTGTCGGGTATGCAATAACGACCACTGAAGGTAAGAATTCCATGTTCGCCTCATCGCATACTCGACGAATCTCCTATTTCAATGTCCTTTTCAGTTTTGAATCTCTTCATCTTCATCTTGTCTTTGCTTTAATCGATCATCAAGAATGGTTGAATTTCTAATGTTGTTTCTTCACCTCGCTCGTGATCACCAAATTCATCGTATTATGTCCCTTTGCAGTTCGCGGATACTCGATTTGCTAGCTTTGCTTGGGCGAGCCTTGCGCTAAGGGCGTCGGCAACTACATTGGCCTTGCCCGTGATATCAAGATCAACATCATAATCCTTTATCGCCCAGCCATCTGCGCTGCCTCATGTTTAATTCTCGCTGTGTGAATAGGTACTTTAGGCTCTTGTGATCGAAAAATATCTCACATCGATTCCCAGCAGTAGTGCTCCCAAATTTTTAGTGCATGCACTACAAACTGCTAGTTCTAGATCGTGTGTGGGGTAATTCTCTTCATGTGGTCTTAAGCGTCTTGAAGCATAGCGACAACCTTCCGTCTTGCATGAGCACACATCCCAAACCTTGCTTTGAAGCATCACGAGATTTGGAATTCCTTTTCGGATTGGGCGAATCAACACTGGCGTTGTTGTTAGTTTGGTCTTGATGAGTGAAAACTTTCTCACATGCATCCGTCTGTGAATGGTCCATCCTTCTTTAGAAGTTGAGTGAGTGGGCGAGAAATCCGTGAGAACCCTTCTATGAATCGCGATAATAGCCTGCCATTCCAAGGAAGCTTCTCACTTGATCCACGGCTTTTGGGTCGCTTCCATTCCATAATCTGAAATCTTTTCTGGATCAACTTTGACTCCATCTTCAGATATAATGTGACCCAAGAAGGCAACTTCCTTCAACCAAAAACTACATTTGTCGAATTTGGCATATAGCTGATGTTCCCTTAATCTTGTCAATACCATGTGCAAATGTTCTTTGTGTTCTTCTTCACTCTTGGAATATATCAGAATATCATCGATAAAGACTATCACGAATCGATCCAATTGGTCCATGTGCACCAGATTCATAAGATTCATGAAATAAGCTGGCGCATTGGTTAAACCAAAGGGAACAACCGTGAACTCATATAATCCATATCTGGTAATGAAAGCTGTCTTCTCTCGATCTTGCTCTCGGATTTTAAGTTGATGATAACCCGAGCGCAGATCGATCTTGGAAAACACTTTGGCACCCTTGAGTTGATCAAACAAATCATCAATTCTGGGGAGAGGATACTTGTTCTTGATGGTGACAGCATTCAAGCCTCTGTAATCAACACATATCCTTAATTCTCCATTCTTCTTCTTCACAAATAGGGCTGGGGCTGACCAAGGTGAGACACTTGGTCGAATGAATTCTTTTTCCAATAGTTCATCCAACCGCTTCTTCAACTCTTTCAATTCACTAGCTGACATTCTATACTGATGTTTGGCAATCGGTTTGGTACCAGGTACCAATTCTATTGCAAGTTCTACTTGCCTGTCAGGGGGTCTTCCTGGTAATTCTTCTGGGAATACATCAGGGTACTCCTGTACTACTGGTACTTGATTAGGTGTGGCTGCTATCATGTTAATCATACGCTTTCTGGCATCTTTTAGCACTTCTCGATCTGTTTTCACCACTATTTTCTGGCCTTCAGAGTTAACCAATGACACCGTCTTGATCTCACAGTCCACTTTGCCTTTATTCCTCTGCAGCTTCATGCCTAAATGGCATCTAACCCAACATATCTAATCGCAATAAGTCCGCTTTAAAGTCTACCCTTGGATTTTTATGTTAAGTCCCGCACACCACGGTGGGACTCCATTCTAACCCTGGGGTTTCAACCACATAAGGCCTTGGGAGTGAAACAGAAGGCAACCGATTTCTTGATGCAAAACTCTTTGAAATAAATGAATGTGTTGCACGGTCAAATAAAATCAATGCGGTATGGAATTGATTGGGAACATACCCGCAATGATATCACTGGCTCCAGCGGCATCCTCTGCAGATACATGGTTCACTCTGGCATAAAAAGTAGGTCTGACATTGCTTCTGCCTCTGCCTCTGCCTGTAGCGGAGAAATTCGCAGTGCCTGCAGGTGACTGAGGGCTGGCTGCTTTAATCTGTAGAAATCCTCCTTTGGGGGTACCGGGGGTTGCCTGTGACTTAGCCTCTTGCTGCTGCTGGTTTTGAACTTGTAGTTTGGCTGCATCTGATGGCAAGTTCTTCCTGGGACACTGGTCTCTGTAGTGCCCTATCTCACCGCAGTGGAAACAAGCATTGGATCTCTTTGGGCAGTTACTAGCAAGATGGTTCCCACCACAGGTGGGGCATTTGAGCGCTAGCGGCAAAGGAGAGTTGTATTGCTGGATCGGCGGATCGAGTCCTCGGTAACCTCACAAACTGGCGGGAGGATTGGGATCGATATGAAGGCGATCCCGATGTCCTGATTCGTTGAGCATTATGTGAAGCAGATTGAGATTTATGTACTGCCTTACGCTTTCTATAGTCCTCCATTTCTCCTCTAGCTTCTTCTGAGTTGATTAAGCTATTCACCATGTCATGTAAATCTCGAACTTCGAGTGAAATGTGAAATTTCAGAGACTGCTGTAATCCTGCCCTGAATCTATTCATCTTCTTGTCTTCGCTGTCAACATCTTCTGGGGCAAATCTGGAGAGGTGGTTGAACTGGTGTAAATACTCCATTATAGTACGGCCACCTTGTTTAAGCGCCAAAAATTCCCGGCGCTTTGCTTCCATAATGCCGTCAGGGATGTGTGCCTTACGGAAGGCCTTGGAGAAATCCTCGTAGCTAATCTCTCTATTCTGCGGTGTGCGCTGATAATTGATCCACCAGTCGCCGCTTGCCACACAATCGGTGGGATGCATATAACACCTTCTCTCTATCGTCACACTTTATGCGGTTTGAAGTTTTCTCTCACATCCGCCACCAATCTTCAGCAACCATAGGATCGGCGGTGGTGGAGAAAGTGGGTGGACGTGTTTTTAGAAAGTCATTCCACCGGGTGGTAATTGGGGCACCATCCCGTGGAATATTGCCTCCACCCCGTACTCCTGGAGATCTGGTGGCGAGCCGTTCAATCAATGCGACTGTTGATCCAACATTCGTAGTATGTTACGCTCTCCTTGATATCGATTCTGTTCTAACATTGCAATAACATTGGCGAGTGTGTTCTGGTGTGGCGTGCACCGCTCGCTGGGTCGACTCATGCTCTCTCATTGCTCCATCTGTTGATTGGGAACTTGAGGTTAGCTTTGCAATGTTTTGGCCATCAAGAACAGTAAGTAAGACTTTGAATTTTTCAAGGCAAGTATAGGGCGAATAAGGTAAGAACAAGAGCGAAAGGGACAGGAGGAAGCTTTGAACACAGAGAGAACATACTGATAATTTAGACAAGCAACATAAAGGATTAATTAACATAAGTTCCACAATAAAGCAAGCGACGCAGACCACTTAGGGTTCGAGTTTGCACTTGCACTACATACAAAAGTACATCTATTACAAAAGGGTGCGTCTCGCTAACGAGCAGCGTCTACTCCTCGTCGTCCCTCGTCTTTGGGAGGGCAAGTGGCCAGCGGAACAGGCACGGTACTCTACCGTGGTCATCGGCCGGCGCCGCGCTTAGATCGCACTGGGAGCACGAGGATCGGGCCGCCGGCGCCACCACGATCCGAGGCCTCGCCGGCCTCGATCTCCTCAAAGCGGCGAGAGAGGCTCGAGCCGCCGAACCTCGCCGCGAGCCCTCCGTAGCCGCCGCCGGCCTCGGGACTCTCGACGATGCGTCGTAGCGAGCGACTGCTGTGCCCAAAGGACGGCGATGCCGCGAGGCGGGATCGCCACCCTCACCAAACGAGGCACGGCGAGCCCTCGCGGCGCCGCTGCTGCGGCACCAGTCGAAGGAGTGTAGGAGAGCTCGGGGCGTAGTAGTCTCGCAAGTAGAGCGCGCCTTACGGGCGCGTCCCGAGCAGCGTCGTCCTTGTCCATCCTTCGCGATGAACTTGCGCTCTGGTCGGGCGGACAGCAGGTGTAAGGACTACCCATGCCTTCCACTCGTGAGCCGCTCTCCACGGTGCGGCTCATCGCATGGAACACCGGCTGCAGTGCTCCTCGAACCAAGGTACCTCCTCATCTCCCACACTCCGTGCCCAACCATCCATACGGTCGGGCGGGAGAGAGCGTAGTGCACCATCTGCGAAACGAAATTTTGAAGTTAGACAAGTAAAGCAGTAAACATTTTGCATAAAATAAAACTTAAGCAAGATTAAACTAAGATAGAAAAGGTAGCACAAGAGAGGAAAAAGACAGCAATAATACTTATGTTTTTCGTAAACCCTTTTTACAGCTTAAATTAAATTTTGCGATAAAATCGCTTCCTAGATCGCCTTAGGCCTCAACCTACGGCCAAAGAGTTGGCTCGATACCACTTCTTATAACGCCCGCTTCGGTAGCGTCGGACACGGACATTCGCAACTATTCACGCATGAACAGTTATGGAGCGTCGCGCAAGAGTGTACCATGGCATGCTTACAACAAAAGTCCAGCATATAATTAACATAAGGATTAACATCCAGTTTTTACAGCGGGGCGTGCAAGCCCAAAGTATAAATACATTACAAAAGGCTTCCAGAATCCGCTTGAGCGCGGCCGAGACCTACAACCAAGGGTCCTCGTCGAAGAAAAGATCCTCCGGGACTTCTTCAACGGGGAGACCTTCTCCTTCGTCTTGATCTTCTAAAGATTAGATTTAGCAAGCCGTGAGCCAAACAACCGGCTCAGCAAATCCCAAAGGGATCTTAACTTACTATATGCACGGAATACCAAAGGAAGGGTGTATATTTGGTTTATTACATTTGGTGGATGCAATTTTATTTGCAATCATTTTATAAAAGGGACCCAAAGCTACTCCTCAAGATCTCAGGGGTTTTCCAACAAGAGTTCATTAACCAACCTAAACAAGTTAAACGTTTACAAAACTACTTAAGCTTTGCAGCTGGAATCACCCAAGTGACACAGCTCCAACAACCGGGAGCACGGCGTATTCGAAAACCATTTATTTGACTCTGCAGAGTTTGCTCAGCTTTACCCACACGATCCCTTAACTCCCGCTAAAGAGTTAAGAAAGCCAGGTCGTTTCACTGCTCAACTCTTTATATAGGCTCTACCCGGTAGAATTCACTCGGGTCTGGCTCACACCCACACACACACACACACACACACAAGAGAGGACCACGTCCGCTTCGAGTGAATTTCACCGTTGTTAGGCATCCGCAGCACGGCCAGCCTAACCTTACTGCTATCCTCCTGTAGAGTTTCAATCGAGTTGAGCAGCTAATCGACAAGTGTTGACAAGTCAACTCCTGTGGTTGAGCGATCACTGTGACATTTGCTCAGCGTAAGGGTTTCAGTCCTTATATTTTCACATGGCCCGCAACCTCGCCAGGTCCGCGACCCAAACTAAGGTAAGCGGTGGGCGTAGACCGTCCCGCGGTTTCCCACTCACCCTTACCCCACTCCAGCCCTAGGGTAATGATGGGCGAAGGCCGTCTCGCGGCTCCCCACTCCTTACCCTACCTTGTGCACGCCGGCACTCTTCGCTCTAAGATACGGTGTCCCATACCACCCTACCTTAGAGTCGGGTTTTCCAAATTCTATTGGCCCACAGCCACAACCTTATCAGTGTAAGACTTTGCATGATGATAATAATATCCTACACTTGTCTAGATTATCAAGTAATTCATTCTAGGGTTACAAAGGCACGGCAACAAATTAAACATGGCATTTAACGGTGGTAGGATTAACTACATAATGGGTCATTCTAAACATTTTATTTTATTTCAAACTAACATTTCAGAACTAGCTCAATGCAAATAACATATTAACATAATTAAACAAAGCATGGGTTGCAATATGATCAAAGGATTTGGGACTTGCCGTCAATCAGAATGATTTCGCTAGCTCGAGCGAAGAACCTCCTGCTCTCGGGCTGCAATCAACTTCAGAGACTCAGACACTAAGCGCAAACATACAAAACAGAATCAAATCCACTTGAGACTAATCAAGCGAGGAAAATAAACTATTTAAAAGGAGTAAATTGCATAAACACCCCAAATGGATTTTTAGGAATTTATTTGGGGAGAATCTATGGAATGGAGTTCACGGAGGGTCTGGAATATTATTTGGAGCAAAGTGGTGAAATTTGGGAATTTTGGAATTTTCTGTGATTTTCTAGGATTTATTTGGATTTTCCGGATATTGGAAATTGGAAAATCCGGGAAAATCAAATACACAAGATCGGGCCGGTCCGGTCGCTCTGATGCGGCCGCCCAGAGGGAAACGCAGCAGCAGCGCGGGAGCGGAGCGGCGGAGGTCGCGGCCCATACCAGCAGCGCCCATGAAGCAGCGGATGGCGACACGCGTCCGCGCGCGCGGCCGGATCTGCGGCGGCGGTGCGCGCGCGATCCGACGGACGAGGGGTGATGTCTTTACGAGATCGGACGGCCGGGACTTAAGGAGGCGGCGAACCGTGCGGAGGATCCAACGGCGGTTAAACGCAGCAACGCGGATCCGGCGGCGGAGGAGGGGCCACGCCATCGTCTTCTACCTCGGCCAGCGCAGCAGCCGAGGGACGAGACGGCGGCGCCCTCGCTCTCGGCCACGGCGAAGGGTCCCGACGGCAAAGGAGGTACCACCGGTAGGTCTGCAGTGAGGAGTCCATTTTGGGGCTCGGAGGTGAGGGGACCAACGGGGATGGCGGGAGAGAGAAGGGGTGATTCGGTCCGTCCGCGGTGGAGGGGTCACCGACGGCGAGAGAGGTCAATCGGGCGGCTACACCATCCGGGAGTTGGAGGCTTACATTGGAGGTGGCGGTGGGAGGCGGGAGGCGCGAGGTGAGCTGGCCACGGGAGGGTGCGACAGCGGGGAGGAGCTTCGGCGGCGGCGCACACGGCGAGCACTGCCAAGGGGACCCACCAAGTGATTAGTACACGGAGAGGATGCTGCAGGCGAATGCCATTGAAGAATGAGGAGAGGAGAGGAGATTGGCCGGGTGCCGCCGCTCACGGGCGGCAAAGGGAAGCTCCGGCGGCGAGACTTCAATCGGCGCTCGGGAGCTCTGGAGGCCGGGAGGCGAGTGGAAGTGGTGGAGTGGCTCGGGAAGCAAAGGAGGAGCGAGGAGCCGGAGGGGGAATTTTATACCGAGCGGAGGAGGAGCTCCTTCGGGAGAAGGCAACGGAGGGCACGGGAGTCAACAGAATGACGGGAGTTGGGAGCGTCTCCTCCGCGCAGACGGGCGGTGGCCGGCGCCGGCGGCCGTAATGGCGAGGTGACAAGACGGGCGGGGTGGCGCTGCGGCATGGGAGGAGCGCGTCGCGCGCGGAAGTGGCGGCGGCCGCCAGTGGGTCGAGCGCAGAGGATGGCGCCGCGTGGCGCGAGATCTTTGCGGTGGTCGGGACAGCCTTGGCGCGCGAAGTGAGCGGCGGCGGAGGTGTCCGTCTTGCGAGAGAGAGGCGGCCGCGGCGGGACCAGCGCAGAGGAGGCGGCGGCGCGTGGCGCGGCGCGCCACGGTTTTGGACCGGGTGGTCGGGGCAGCGCGAGCGCGAATCGCGGCGGCGCCTGGCCGCGCGAAGGAGGCGCGCAGCGCGCAGCCGCCCGCTTGCGATCTGAAAGCGGAGTCGGGCGCGCGCGCGAGAAGAGCGGAGCGTCGGGAGGAGAGGAGGCGGAAAGGAGAAGACGCCAACGCGAGGGAGAAAGCGCCAGGCCGAAAAGGGAAAGCGGCGGCGGGGAAAACTTTCCCAAAAAGGAAAGTTTTCAAAAATCACTCAAAAACCGGCAAAAATCACAAATTTTTGGATTTTGAAAATTTGGGGTTTTTCAATTGGGGCCACATAGAAGATGACGAATCATAGGTGAAGCTTCGTGGCAAAGGAAGTGGCAAGCTTCGAGGAAGGCGGAAGAGGTGCATTTTGGTAAATTGTCTAATACCGAAAAAATTGACGGTGTGTAAAACCGCTGTGTTGGTCTAAGTGGTTTAGGTCTTGTAGCTGAAAATGTAAAGTGAATCAAGTGTTGGTTCACTAATGGGTTAATGGTGTAAGCCGCTTTGAGATGCATGCATGAGTAAAACCCAGTGTTAGGTGGGGTTAACGAGTTATCCTCGATTTGGCCTAATATGAGGATCCATTAGGTTTTGGATTCATTGGTGATCCTATAAAAGGGGAGGGGAGGCAAGAGCTAGGGTTTAAAAAGGTTGACTAAGTCTTTTGGTGGCTAGCTCCTCCTCTCATCCATGGGAGTTAGGTTAGAGAGTGAGTGTGTCCTCTAGACTTAGAGTTCTATCCTCCTAAGTGGAGTAGCTATAAAATCAATCATCTCAAGTGAGTAATACATTAATATTTGATCTATCTTTTATGTATCTTTTGTTTGATTGAGTTTACTCTACTTTGGTTTGGTTCTTTCTCTGTATTCTTCGGTTCTGTACCTCTCTCTTCTTGATCTGAGAGGTTGTTCTTGCTTGATTTTATGATGATCTGATGTGTTGTATTGTGTGAAATCATACTCAAAGCCATCTTGGCTATTCTCTTCAAACGGGCATGGTTTGTTCATCTCTTCGATCTCAAGGTCTCGGTTTTGTGCACGCTTTCTCAAATCGCAAAAAGTCTCATCTTAGTTATGAATTTTTTGATTCAAGATTGGAGCAGCCTCTTGAGACCTTAACCAATTTGCGTACAAAGTTTCACATCCATTTGATCTCTTAATCAATAGATTTGATGTTTTTAGATCTGATGGTAGTGCACCTCTTCTGTACTTCTAGTCGTTCATGACCACATCTGATCTCTATCGCTCAATGGTCTTAAGTCGTGTGGTCATGCTCCTTCTCTGCTACTTCTAGTCGTTCATGACCGCACCTGTTTTAAATCGCTCGATGGTCATAGATTGTGTGGTCGTGCGCCTCCACTGCTTTTTGAGTTGCTTACGACCGCAGTCGGTTATGAGCGCTGAATGGTCTTCGACCATGCTAGCCATATGACTGCTCTGTGTTGAGTTCGTTCTTTTCTCTTTCAATCTTATCTTGATCCAAGAGTTTTGATTTGATATCTTCGATGTTCTTTCTTGCTGTGACATGTGGGATCGTGCTCAAAGCCTTCTTGGATATTCTCTACCCACGAGCAAGATTTGCTCATCATTTTTAGATCTGGGTTGTGTACGCCGCTTCTTGAGATCTTAAGAAACATGCGTACACTGGCTTCATAGCTTTTAGATCTTTCAATCAAAAGTTGCGTGAATTTTGGATCTTGCGGTCGGGCTCAAAAACCCAGTTCCCCTGTTCTTCCTTTGAAAACAGTAGCACTGCAAGCCTCGTAGTGGCAGTACTGCAGTTCCTGCTCTTCGACCACTGTGGTTTTGATCGTTCACTAGTTGTCGGCCTCACTGGTCGAAGTTCGGTTTAGTTCGACCACCTTGATTTTGATCGCTCAATGGTCGTAGATCACTCTGATCACTTCTGAATTGCTACGGCCACACATTGGTTTTCGACCACATTGTTTTCTGACCACACTCTAGGCATCAACTATGGAGGTGTCGACCATTCATTGGTCTTCGACCACGTAGTTTATGATCACATCGGTCTTTGACTGTGCTGGTTTTCGACTACTCATTGGTCCTGAACTACGTTGGCATTTCGACCGCACATTGGACATTGACAACATTGGTTTCGACCACGCTGGTGTTGACCATGTTGATTACGACCATGTCGGTTTAGATCACGTTGATTACGACACGCCGGTTTCGACCACGTTGATTTTGACTACAGTGGCTTCGACCACGTTGTTTTTCCTGCTGTGTTCAATACTGTTTCTTTAGTTTCCTTTTCTTCATTTTTTTCATTTCTTATTCCGCTATTCCGAATATTTTTTGTCTTATCTTATATTATCTTACTTTCCTAGTTGTTCTAAGTAATGCGTGCAAGTGGAATTTTAACTTTAATCTTTATAGCTTTGTAGCTATCGGAGAAAAGGGATAAGTGAATCCTACTTAAAGAAAAAAATTTAAAAACACCATCCGCCCTCCTCTGATTACCTATCCGGTCCTACAGCAGGCATGATTTGGTTTAATGACGCACAGTCCTTCAAACAGTGCAATTCTGTTTTTCATTCAACAGAGGACCCAAGCAGCCAAGCTTGTCTCAGATCATTTTAAGATCTTGTGCTGTCGTACTACAATTTAGTTAGCTGGGCAGAACTGTTATTATTACCAAAAGATTAAGCTGTACAACATAGTTTACACTGCAAGTGAAAATAGACGCAAATAAAGGGACAAGTGGAAAGAATGAAAAAGAAAGGGTAGCAAAAAAAAAAAAGAATATCTCCTTAGAACAGAACATGTACGTAGGTCGGGGAGTGCCACTGACGTTGCCCATTTGCATGATAAGAAGAGCATTCTAGTTATCTAGATACACAGCCAACGACACAAGTACATAACCAATAACAGTCAACTCCAAATAGAACAAAGCCATCTTCAGTTCACATAACCCTAGGGTTGGTACTACATCACATCTTAGAGCAAGGCTAATAATACAACCTTCAGCTGGTTGTATAGACACTTACAGCCTATTTATCAGCCTATTCATATAGTAGTTTACAGTCAGCTGAAGGCTGTATGACCCACCCTTTTCTCTCACAAAGTTTCTTGGTTCTTGTGCTTCAGCTGACTGTAAACTTACAGCCCACCTCTCTTCTCTCTCCTCTTTCTCCTCCACCTCAGCATACAGCCTACTAACAGCCTCTTAGAGCAAGTCCAATAATAGAGCCAAGTGTTTGGATAGCTATTTAGGGCTCCTTAGGGCATCTCCAATGGTTATAGTTAGCAACTAACTATAAGACTTCCATATCATTTATATAGTACACACTAAAACTAGCATTCTAAAGAACTATGTATAAGGATAGCTATTTGATGCTTACATGCACACACAGAATTTATAGATGCTGCCTCGTTTGGTGTTATAGACTAGTGTTTAAGGAAGAGCTGGCTCGATTTTTTTTGCATACTCTCTTTCCTCCACATAGGATATATGTTGATGTGTACATGCATATAGCTAGCTGACTCAGACCATTGAAGATGCCCTAAGTCAAGTTATAAGAGCTAAGTTATACAATAATTTGTCTACAAAAAGTTTTTTATTATTATGTGGTACCATGTCTCATATTCTCTTTCCTATTCCTCCTCACATACATTTATTATCTAGACCCACCACTGCATAGGCTCCCGTGCCGCTTGGTTATAAGATCATTATTGTACTTGCTCTTATTATACTTGCTCATGATTTGACGGTATTTTAAAAGGAGAGATCAGCAATGAGTGCATAGTGAAACAGTAGCACTGTACACCTTTTCCATTCTCTCATAACAGTGCACTGCTGTTGCTAGTACGGGCTTTCGGTTTTTATCGTTGAACCTTAACCTGCAATATCAGTACAGAACATCCTAAGCAATATAAGAATTCTTAGCGTGGGTCCGAGAAATCAAACCAAGCTCTCCGTGGGAGTAAAACGACAAACATGTGGGGTAAGAAATCGAGAGAAAGCGTTAGTGGACTGGCATGATCGAGAGAAAGAGTTAGTTGACTAACAGTTCATGGTGTCTTGACACCCAACATGGAGCTATACAAAGCCGAAGTTTCAGGTATGTAGTGTGGCGCATGGCACCGAAATCATGGCCCGAGTTGCAAATTGAAGAGCAGTCCAAATCCATCACAGCACAATAACATCGATAACTTCAATAACATCGACAACAGAAGAGCTGTTGATGTGTTGTTTCACTGGACTATATTTTTTTGATAACTTCATTCAGATTTCCGGATGTCATCTCATTCCCAAATCCATCACAGCACAATAACATCGAACCGAACCACCCTTACAATCACCACCCCAACACAGACACAGCTCAAAGCCAACCAAAAATCCCAGCATCTCGCACAGAAATAAAAACCCGCCGAAAATACCTGGGAAATAAATCGCAAACCACCACTCCGCAAATCTACCTCGAGCGTTCGGATTTGGCTACAACGGCGGGGACAACGTGTCACATCCCGGGGGTGGAAATCCGAATCACAAATGGAAATCAAAGATCACAAGGTAGAAAAGGGAAAGAACCAGGAGGGAAATTAAGGCTAAAGTAAAACTAGGGCAGATTGCTAGGATGGAGATCCCAATCGCCAGAGGATGAAGAACTCTGGAGAGAGGAAAGGGGAAGCTAAGAACACTAGAGCTACGCTACAGCTAGGGCAAATAGAGATATCGGCAAAAAGCATATGCATTCACTCCGCAACAGCGTATTTGAGTACAATCCATGATTAAGCTTAAGCCCACTTACGTAATTACATCCAGTTAAACACTCCCTTAAACACTAAGTGAAGAAACTCATTAATTAACTAAAACCAACATTAGCAGGACCATTGTAGACCATTGATCTTGGGCAATCCTGGCCGTAGGATGATATCAGCAGTAAGCAACAAAGCGGTATTCTTCTAAGGACTGCGATCAGCTCTTCCGGATGTTTCCAGGTTCTGACACAACGAGAGAGACCCGAGCGCGGGGATGGAGACAGTGGATGGCAGTGTAGTTCGGTGAGGCGAGGAGGAGATGGGGACTCACCGCGCGAGCCGCAGCCGCCGCCGCCGCCGCCGCCGCCCAGCGATAATCTCTCGCTGCGAAGCGTCGGGCTCTCCCGCTCTCCGCGGGAGAGGACGGCGTGAACGATGAGGGAGGGAGGCGAGCTCGCGAAACGAAGAGGCTCGCGGCGCGCACCGTTCGGTGCCCGGTGGGTGGGGTGGGCTGGGTTTTATCCCTTCTCGCGGCGGCTGGGCGAAACGAGCGGAATTCTACGAGATCTCAAGCGAAGGCTGCGTCCTTCCGGCCCGTTGTGGTGTCGTATCGTTTGGTCGTGAGTGTGACTCGGCGTGGAGGTGGGCTCGCCGCGCGGACGGGGCAAGGTGCTGGGCCTAGTGGCGTTTCGGCCTCCGGGCCAGGACCAAACGCGTGCGATCGCTCATCAGCGGCTAGCTAGCTCTTGGGTCCGTGGATGAGAGTATTTGCACACTTCTTCGCAATAAATAAATTAGTATTTGCGCTCCGCACGTTATCTACTCCTGGCTAAGTACTATTAACAGCTCTTTTTTTGAGAGGATTAGTATAGACAAACTAGTACTACTAACTTATTGACGCATTAGTATTTAACCAGTGGAAGAGATATTGTTAACGTCTCTGCGTCCTGCGATGGTAATTACTTAAGAACTTTGATCTTATCCTGGATGAGAGTGCTTGCCAACAATGCCATTTGCAGCAATGGAAACACCTTCGGACATTCACTAACGCCTACGGAGTGATCTATTGGCCAATTGCACTCTGATGCGCATGAATACTGTAGAGAAATAATTTTGTACTTTTGGAGTACAATTGTACTACATTCTCATCCAACACAACGAGGGCGGTTCTATCTGGCTTTTGATTTTTATTACGGTATCTAACTTTCAAATGGAATATTTTTTAAATAGGATTTACAAGTTAATAATACACATGGAAAACCTATCATTTGTACCTGCTAGTATCTCTATCCGTAATTTTTGTTGCGAACAGATAAAATTCAAAAATTTCAACTAAAATCTATAAGATGCAGCTATAAAGAACAGGCTCTGAATATAGTTGAGACAGATAACACAAGTAAAGTTCAGACATCATCCAACGCAATTCATATGCTTGAGTTCAGCCCACGGATTAGGAGCTAATCAGCACATAGTCTGATCTAGTAACTGGTAACCAGGTGCTGATCGGGGGATTACCCCAGTATGCTCTTTATTTTTACACGTCTCTCTCTCTCTCGTGCTGGCCCCGTCGAGACACGCTATCCGAGCTATCACCAAAAATTTGCCATCCTTGAAAGGCACTTCGGCTGTGCCTATACCAGGGCCGGAGCCACCACACGGCGACCCTCGTTGGTGGGAAATTTAACTATTTACCATTTTTAAAAATGCTATCTATTCAAATACCATCTTCTTTGTTGCAATTAATATTTTACCACTCTCGAGCCTACGTGGCGCCTAGTCACCGCCATGTCGGCGCCGGCCTCCCAGCGCCACCGCGCGCCGCCGCCGCGCTGCGCCTCGTCCCAGCGCTGCGCTGTGCCTCCGTCCCGCACCACGCCCGCCGCCGCCGCCTCCCGCGCCCAGCGCCTCCCTTCGCCTACCGCAAGATTTCGGCTGGCGCGGCGAAAGGAGTCGCGGCGCGGCGCGCGAGCGGCGAGGCGTGGACGAGCAGGACGAGGCGCAGCGCGGAGGCGGGAGGCGGCTGCGCGGCGCGGCGCGGGTGGTGGCGCGAGAGCCGCCGGCGCGCGCGGCGCGAGGGGAGGAGGCGCAGCGCGGCGGCGCGGCGCAGCGCGCAGCGGCGGCGGCGGCGATGGCGCGGAGGCGGGCGCCGACATGGCGGTGACTAGGCACCACGTAGGCTCGAGAGTGGCAAAATATTAATTGCAACGAAGTGGGTGGCATTTAAATAGGTGGCATTCTTAAGAGTGGAAAATAGTTAAATTTCCCACCAAGGTTCACCGGGGAGCCGTCATAGGAATCTTGTTGAGCTATGCCACCGCTGGACAGGATAAACTAGGTGTTTCCATGGCAGTGTTAGTCGTGGGCTACGTAACCGTCTTGCTCGGCCTACGGCCCATTAGTTGGACTGTCGCACGGCTTCCTCGTGGGCAGCTTGGCCGTCACATAATTACTTCTTCACATGGGCCATAGCCATCTGCTCGGTCTCCTAGGATTTACTGGCTCCGCTACTGGCCTATACGAACCGATAGAAGCAGGTAACTTAGGTTCTATTCAAAACAACTTTTGATTTTTGGCTTTTATAAGTTAACTTTTGAATAGAGTGGCTTCTCAAGATGGTTTCTATAAAATCATTTGTAAGAGTCACTGTAGAAGCCGAGTGTCCCTTACTCTCCCAATCCCTTTTGCAATAAGACAAAAGGCACAACACTTTTGAACAGGGCCTTATGCTGGTGATGCGTGGAAATAATATGCATTGTGTAGACTTTTTGCACAGTGAAATCACTCGAGCAACATAGAAAGAAACATATAAGTATATCTTTGGGATCAGCAATAGTGTTTGACGCGAGAAATCGCTCACATATTTCTTGCCATGGGGGTATAAGGTGCAGGCGTGCCATTGTACTAAAGTACACAAAATAGATAAACACAAGAAATATGTATTTTATTCATTCATTTGAGAATAACAAAATTACATATTCCTTTTATATAAGTGCGCTCCATAGTCTGCTTTGCATAGCAAATCTGATATAGGCGATGTGATGTCCTAGTTCCCGGGGCCTCGGAAGGCTCTTAGTTAATTACATCCGTGGGGTGCACCCACCGAATACCTCGGATTAAGATGCACATTGGTCATTGTCTTCAGTCTTCACTTCACATTCTCCATGCATGTAATGAATGGTTGATGTAGATGTGGGCATTGGCATGATCCGTAGCCTCATCGGTCTATGGGGCCATTGACAACGAAGCCTTTACATTGGTCGTGCCTGCCTATGTCATTCGATCTCATTGATATCGAACGCCACAAGGGAATGAGGTGATCGAAAATATGCATAATTTATACCAAACTTGACCGATTTGATGACACAGTGGTAGAATCGGAGTAGTAGACATAATCCAGATAGTGGGGTTAGCAGAGCAAGACACTAGGGTCAAGTATCGACGTGGTCGATAGTGACCGCTGGGAATGACTCCTTGGGAGCCGGAAGCCATCGGGAGTGGTTGGTAGTCGAAAACTAGAAACCATCGGCATTCGTGAGTGGTCGGTGGTCGAAAACCATCGAAAGATGTCCGTGGTTGAAAGCCATCGAAGGTCATCCGTGGTCGAAAGTCATCATTGTCGAAAGCCATCGGAGGTCGTCTATGATCGAAAGCCATCAGAAGTTGTTCGTGGT
The DNA here is from genome assembly GCA_036346575.1 of Dendrocalamus sinicus. NCBI lineage: Eukaryota > Viridiplantae > Streptophyta > Magnoliopsida > Poales > Poaceae > Dendrocalamus > Dendrocalamus sinicus. The sequence continues at coordinate 29,372,631 of CM070653.1, read as the reverse complement.
CGAAAGCCAGAAGCCATCGGCAATCGAAAGTTGTCCGTGGTGAAAACCATCGAAATAGTTCATGGTCGAAAGCCATCAAAACTCGGCCGTAGTCGTAAGTCGAGAGCTATCGATCATCACTCATGGTCATAGGTTGGAAGCCATCGACCATCCCTTGTCATCATAGGTCAGAAGCTATCGACCATCGGTCGTAGTCATAAGTCAGGAGCTATCGACCATTGCTGATGGTTGTAGATCGAAAGCCATTAACCATCACTCGTAGTTGTAGGTCGAAAACCATCAACCATCGCTCATAGTCGTAGGTCGGAAGCCATCGACCATCGCTCGTAGTCGTAGGTCGGGAGCCATCGACCATCGCTCGTAGTCATAAGTCGTGAGCTATCGACCATTGCTCGTGGTCGTAGGCCAAAAGCCATCGACCATCTTTCGATCGATTACTGTAGCAAGGCCAGTTACTATAGCACATCTCGCCCGAGTACCGCGGGTGATCGGCAGGCTTACAGGTACTTCGGGGGTCAAAGGCGTACGGGTACAACGAGTTGTCGGAAACGACCAAGTACCAAAGGCGGTCGACGCCGCTCGAGTACAATGAGTGGTCGAGGATGGGAGCATTAAATTCTACCAACAATGCTCAAGTACGACGAGCTATTGGAGTCATCTGAGTACCAAAGGTAGTCAGAGATGCTCGAGTGCGGTAAGCGTTCATGAATGACTGAGTATTAAAGTTGGTTGAGGATGTCCAAGTACAACAAGCAGTCGAAAGCATCTGAGTTTGACAAACGGACGTAGGAGTCCGAGTTCAGCAAGCAATCGGAGGCGTCCGACTTCGATAAGCGATTGGAGGCACTCGTGTACAACAATCAACCAGAGGTGTCCGAGTCCGAGAAGTCATTGGAGGCGTCTGTCTTAGACAAATGATTAGGAACATTTGCGTTCGACAATCGATCGAATGCGCTCATGTACGATAAGTAGTCAAAGGCGCTCGTGTAAGAGGCATCTGAGTTCGACAAGCAATCGGAGGCATCCAAGTTTAGCAAGCAATCAGAGGCATCCGAATTTAAGAAGTAGTTGGATGCGTCCCACTTTGACAAGTGGTTGGATATGTCCATTTTCGACAAGTGGTCAGAGGCATCCGAGTTCGACAAGTAGTCAGAGGTGTTCGAATTTGATAAGTGGTCGGAGGCATCCAACTTCGACAAGCAGTCAAATGCATCCATCTTTGATAGGCTATCGGAGATGCTCAACTACGACAAGAGGTCAGAGGCGTCCAACTTTGACAAGTGGTCGACGATGCTCATGTACGCGAGCGGTCATAAATGGCCGAGTATTGAGGACAGTCAGTGACATTCGAGTACGATGAACAACCGGCGATGTCCGAGTATGAAAGATGACTGGAGATGTTTGAGCATAGCCAGCAATCATAAGTGACTAGGTACTAAAGGTGCTTAGCGCTGCTCGAGCACAACAAGGAACACCAAGATCGCAAGGGCAAGGCATTCTCGCTAGATTTGAGTGGTGGATGACGATGTCGCATATCTTAGGCATCAAGAGGGTCCATGTGAGTAGCACCATCAACCTCGCCTTGTGGAGCTATCATCAGATCAGAGGTACAAACGGGACAAACTTGTTACATGACGGATCGTTGCAGCAGCATAGCTTGGCTAGGGCACACGGCACATGTAAGAGTGGGGGAACTTTATGTTTTAAGCCCATGGGATTGAAGGGCGATCAGTAATCTTGACAACCCCTTCATCGTGGCCACGGGTTGCACAACAGAGAGCTCCAAGGGTTGAAACTAACAAAAAATTTTAAATCTTTCATAAATGTGGAATTTAACTCCACAAATATTAACAATGGGTCATCACCAATCATCATAGATCTTTCTCACATGGTCTTTCAGTGTCCTAGAAAAAAGAGAGAAAAAACATATAGCATGTAGCAATAAGTCAATAGGTAGTGCAGGAAGAAGAGAACGACCCCTAGTAATACCGGGTGCTGCTGGTATAATCCAAACCCAAACACATCACCTTTTTTTTTTTTGTAGATACTCCATCCCATTCCATCTAACGTGCCGTATGGACCATTTGGTGGTGTCGCAGTCGCAGAGTAAACTGACACCTAAGTGTGGGATGGAGATATCGACGCAGATCCTAAACTCCAAACATGACAAGAACGGCTGTCTGCTCGGTGCGGCTTCATATGCTCTTCTAGTACTTAGTAGTTGGGTATCAAGAGTATATATATATATATATATATATATATATATATACGAGTGTATATGCATATATGCTTAAGCACCAATATCAATACCCGTTGATTTCTTGAGATTATAACGTTTGATGTGGGTATCTTCATATACCCATAAAAAGTATATTTGAGATATCAAACTCAAAAATTTAAATTCAACTTCAGTTTAATTAGTTTGAACTATTTTTATGGTATATACTCATGTAGTTGCATTGAACTCAAAAGTAGTTCAAACTAGTTTGAACTGAGTTCAAAACTAACTTACCATAAATATATCAAGGGTATAAAACATTTTCATACCCAAACTCAAAAAATTATCAATCATACACGTGTATCGGATATTGGTGCCTAGGCACCATGGTGCATATGTAATTTTCCTATATATATATATATATATATATATATATATATATATATATATATATCGTAATGGGTCTTAAGGTAGGCTCCACCTAATTGTTAAGGCCGACTCGTTATGTTTGAGGCCACCGCTCAGCTGTAACAAGGGTCCCACTCGGCAGTAAAAAATTGTATTTTAATGCTTGTGGTAGTTGATAATTGGTTGGTGGAGGGAGAGAGAACAACACGATTAAAAAAATATTTTTAATGCTTGTGGCTAGGTCTTTAGCTTGAGGACCGGCCTCAAGCCTTTTTTGCTTATGGCCTGTTTAAGTTCAATCCTGTAATGTATAAGGTCGACCTTAAGATGGCTTATAACTCCCTATTTTCATACACTCCGGATGCCCTAATTACCGTAGCCTATCTCTAAAGACAAAAAAAATGGAATTAAACAAAACCGTTTCTTTTATTGCGTTCTAGAATGCAAGACAGCTCGAATTGATCGAGTTAGTTCGGGATTTCACATTGCATTGTTGCCACGGTGCAAATGTACAGTTTTTCACTATATACATATGTAAGCACAAAATCAATACCTACTGCGACTTAACTGATACGCAAAATTTTTCGACTAGCTAGCTAGGGGCATTACAGTACTCACGGTTCTCGCCGGAACACGGCGATGATTAATTCAGCTCTCGAGAAAGCCAGTCATGCGGAGCACTGTGGTGCGGACGGAGCGGAGGTCGCGGCCCTTGAGCGTGCGCCCGTGCCCCACGCACACCGAGAAGGCCGCCCTCTCCTCCGAGCAACGCCGCCTCGTCACAATCTCGTGTGGTGGCACGAACGACGCCGACGCTGCCCCATCGCCACCGTCGTTATCGTAGCTCCGCACCCATGCGGTGGCCGGCTCCGTCGACCTCATTACGGGGATGCCCAATGGCGCGGACGAGCCCGGACGCGCCGCACCCCGGTGCACCTGCTGCGCCGCGCGAGCGGCGTCGACGAGCACGAACCGCCTGCCCCGGTGCTGCTGCTGGTGCTGGCCGTGGTCGTGATCGTCACGGTGTTGGTCCGGCCATAGAACGTCGTATTCTTGGAACTCCTCCATGGCCAGCGCCGGAGATGAGCACGTACGTCCGTGGATTCTTGGGCTAGTTGGCGATCGATCTGCACGCGGCGACGTATATATAGGGGAGGAATGAGAATCGAAGGGGTTAATTATAATGAGGTGACAGTGAGCACACTCGCGAGTAACGATGGCGTCACGCGGATGGAAAAGAAAATGGTGGCATGCGTGCATGGGATGGTTTGGTTGGCGCGCGCGCCGGTTTTTCTCTGCATGTGCACACGCGTGCGGTTTCGCGGTTTCGTATTAATGGTGGAGGTCAAGGCCGGCAGGCGCTTGCTAACTCTTGCAAGCTAGCTGTTCCATGGGGGATGGGGCCATGGTGTTGCAATTAGCTAACTCATATTTCCTCTCTCTCTTTTGTATAGAAAGCTAACTAATCTTTTTAACCATGCTATTTCATGTTAATTTGATGGAGCTTTGGTGGAATTTAAACTCTGTTCATTATTTCCTTTTCGAGGGAAATTATGTTCATCATCATTAGCATAGCCACCTAATACTCTCTCTAGTCACAAATAAAGTGCCATTTTAGCAAAATACAACCTTAATTAACAATTTGTATTGTATATAGGCCAGTTTTTTTTGGCTGAGACTTATGACTTTTGGCTGCAGTTTATGACTTTTGGGCTGTTCATACAAGACATTACAGAGTAACAAAAACTCACGTATGATTTTTGCCAATATAAATAAAGTTGATACAATATGTACTATAATTAACTAGTATACTCCATCTTGAAAAAACACTTTATTTAAAAGGTAGTTATTGTAAAAAAGCTAAAAGCTAAAGCCACAGTTAAAAACTATAAGTCTCAGCCAAAAAACATTGATTAATCTAAATATTTATAAAGATATAACTGGTAGGATTTGAGGGAGTAATTTTCTGGCTGGACTATCAATAGTTGGGACGTGTATTTGGAGTAACTATGACTTTACATTGAATTGCGTTCGATCGGATCCACTTGTTAGCCAAAATGCCTCTTGGATGCGTCCGTTTGAAATTGCGGAGGTTTGGTAGAGAGTGGACCTGAGGTTTAGGTCACGATGGAGTAATCACTTTGAATATTCCTGTCATGTCCTACGGGTCTGTTTTTTTGCTAAAACTTATGATTTTTGGCTGCGACCGGTGGCTTTTAGGCTATTCGTGCAAGAGATTATAGACCAATAGAAACTCACATGCGATTTTTGTCAATATAAATAAAGTCGGTACAGTATGTACTACAATTAACTAGTAGACCTTATCTTAAAAATATACTCCGTTTAAAAACTAGTTAAGTAGAAAAACTGAAAAGCAACTTTTAGAAGCTGAAAAGAACAGGCTAGTCAAGTAGTCATTGCTTGGTTCCCAAATCTGATAATTGTAACGTCTCCATTTTAAGAAGCGCTAGTAATCCCCGCAACTGCGCAGGATTGTTCAGTTGCGGAGTACAGTACAAGATTGCGCATCAATTCAGCACATACTTACAACAAAAGTAACAAACTTTATTATAGAAATAAGATTTAACAGCCTAATTTTGAATGCAGCGGGTGATCAACCTCAAAGTTATCTTATATCACAAAAGAGATTTCCACAGACGTACTTGAGTGTGGCTAAGACCTAAAACTACTGATCGCCGATGAAGAAAGGTTTTCCCATATCTTCATCAATAGCTTGTTCATCGTCATCTCATTGATCTTCTATTTATTGTTTAACAAATAATGAGTACAATTGTACCCAATAAGTCACAAAGTTAAATCCTACATTATCTATTTGCACGGATTGCCAATGGATGGGAACATATTGGCTTTATTAATGAGAGTGTGGATGCAATTTTATTTGTAAACATTTATAAAGAAGAAAACATAAAACAAAAACTTATCATGATTAGGAGGATTTCAACACTTGATTACTTAGCTTACTCGGATTAAAATCACCTATTAAACACAACTTTATTTACCGAAAGCATGGCGTATTTGAATACTATTTATTTCACTTTGCAGAGTTGCCCAACTTTATCTACAAGATTTCTCAAACTCTCAATATCATGCAATAGACACACTTTAACTAGCGTGCGACTAATTTGAGAAAATAAGATTTTTCACTACTCAATTCTTTATATAACATCTACCCGATAGATCCCCACTCAAATCCAGGTATCTATTACCAGGCCTAAACACTCTGGTCGTACTGAGTGGTACCTGACATTGTTAGGTATGGTTTTACTATTCCCATGCCAACTCCCCTTCATCTGAACTCCTATCTCCTGTAGATATTCAATCAAGTTGAGTAGTTACTAGACCGAGGTTGACAAGTCAACACTTCCAGTTGAGCAATTACTGTATCATTTACTCATCATAAGGTTCCAGTCCTTACTTTTTACTTGAGGCTACCATCCACAATACAAATACGTAGTGCTCGACGACACTGCCACCTAACTGCTCAAGCTTTTACCCTAGGGTAAGGTCATAAACTCTAACCATCTAATGGCTTTCTATGAATCTCCTTACACCTCTTTACCCTAGAACTGTTTAAACAAATCTACCGGTCAAAACTCAAGTCACTTAGTAGCATAAAATTTTAGATGAGCCAAACTATAATTATTTATATAGTAATTTAAATATTACTAACGTTGTCAAGGTGAATATGGCCACAAATTAAACAGGGTATTTTTCAGTGGTAGGACATAACTAATTTACAATTCATTCTAAACAACTATTTTAATCAAATAATATTGCGGAAATAACAATAATGCAAATACTGTAAGTAAATAATTTATATTCCATGGGTTTCAATATGATCAAAAGTATGTAACTTGCTTTGTTGTTCAACAAATTCCTCCGTCTCGTACACTTCGATGCTTGGATCCGATCCTTGCACGGTCGCCTCGGAGTACTCGGGAGCTAGCGTAAACACATAAAATAACATAAAGTCCGTGCTTAAACTTCATTAATCTAGGAAAATAAAATAAAATAAAATAAAGAAAATGCAATAAAAATCAAATAGAGTGGGTTTGAATTTTATTGGAGCTTGGATTGGTGGAATGGAGGTCAAAAATGGATTTGTAACGTTGAATGATCAAATTGGTGGTATTTTGGAAATTAGGGTTCAGATGAACAGTAGCTGCTACAGTATCTACAGTGTCGTGCCGACCCATGATGAACAGTGCAGGAGGGCGGAGTTTTCAATTCAAATAGCCAAACGGGCAAACCGACTTGGCCCACTAACGTGTGACTGTAAGATCGAGGAGGCCGACTAGAGGGGTAAATAGGTAGATTAAAAAATTCTCTTCCAATTATTATCAAATTCTATTTGTCTAAATCAAGTATATAATGTGGAATCTTAACTCAATTTGGTTTAACTCAAACAACGCATAAATCAATTATGTTCACCCAAGTGCATCAACAAGTTAAGATTATGCCAAGGTTTGTAATCCTAGGAAGACAAGCAATCAATTTAATTCTATAAATGTAAATTGCTTGAATGTAAATTGAGTATAAGAAAACAAACCACAAATGACACGGTTGCTTTTTACTGTGGTGTTCGGAGACTTGCCATTCTCCCCTAGTCCACGTTAAGGTAAGCCAAAACAAATTAGACTGGCTCCATGAATTAAGTCAATCACCTTAAATCCACTGGTGGTAGCTCTTTCCCACTCCGGATAGGTGAGCTCCAACCTTCACACTTTGCCAGATCTTCTCACAACATTCTTTGAGAAGATCACCGTGCACGATGTCTCTAACACCATTTAGGAGTCGGCAATCTCCAAGAACAATAAGTCAAGCCCCTCGCTTGACTCTCACCATGTGCAATGAATGCACAAGTTCGAATGGATACTAAATTCACCTCTAAATACAACACATGCAATCTAGAGCCATCCTCCTTACACACAAGGTACAACACATGCACAATTGAGAGGAGAACCTCACACTAACTCAAAAGAGTGAAATAGAGTACCAAAGGTTCTTCTCCAATCTGCCACAAAGGGGTATATATACCCAAACCATAAAACTAGCCGTTGGAAGCAAAACACCTGAGAAAATAGGATTATCAGAAGTATCGCCATTATACAATCGGTAGTTCCACTCCCCTTTGCAACGGTCAGAAAACTAGCCATTACATCATGCTGTCGGTAGTCCCACCAGCTAAAGACCAGTACTACCGATCATCGAAAGTATCGCTATACTCGTGTGGAACTACCGATAACCTTGGGGACGAGAAGACTCCACAAAGGTGTCTCTCTAGAAAAAACATATCACTACATAAGCTGGTCATTTGGCAAATCAGAAGTACCACTCACATAGAGCCGGTAATACCACTGATCGACTACACTAGTCCACGACCATGTCAAATGATTCGACCACTCAGGACTCTGATCACATTGTCTGCTTTTGACCACATGGTCTCCAACTATATATATATATATATATATATCTTTGGATTGCTTTTAGATGCGTGCTAGTACAATAGTATGGATAGAAAGTCTTAATTATGGATGGAAAATCTCACTCATAGATGGAAAGTCTCACTCATGGAGCCTGGGCACCATGGTGCCTCTGTTATTTATACCATATATGGTATAAATAACAGGGGCACCATGGTGCTCAGGCTCCATGATTAAGACTTTCCATCAATGATTGAGACTTTTCATTCATAATTAAGACTTTCCATCCTGATACTATATATCATTGCACTTGCATGCATCTAAAAGCAATCCAAAGGCAGAGAGACTTGGTGCCCGGGCACCCTGGTGTCCCATTTCATATATATATATATATATATATATATATATATATATAAAAAATACAATTTACTCTCAAATGTAATTACACCCACCTCTAATATACAACTTAAACAAACTTTAAATACACCTTTATCAATTTAGGTATACTCGTATACTAAATATAAGATACTCCAATATGAACCATACGAAAAAATTGCAAGGGGTCCATAGTTTTTAGCGTATTTTGTAAATACCTTCATATACGCACATAAAAAGGAGTATATCAAAAAATGTACATACCACCTCTAAAAAATTATTAATACCATTTAGATAGCCTTAAATACTCGTATACTGTATGTACATACCCTCTGTTACGCAAGATATTCCTTACGTTGTGAGATACAATATAGGGTGTAATTATACCCGGGAGTAGAAAAAAACCTTCCTATATACACACACATTTATACGTATACGTGTGTATACATGTGCGCATGTGCGTGCATGTTATGTAAAAGCTTAAAGAAGACGGAAGCAACTGACTGGCGTGCAATTGTTGAGTACGGCGGCTCTACTGTTGTAGTGGCGTGGATCACGTTATAGGTGCGTATTATAGAGTCAGGCTAATATTTATGACCGGGTACTTGCATGCATCATCAGTACATGTTACTAGATCGTACAAATTCTAATTCTAGTACATTTGACCTGAATATTTGGTTTTTGGCCTCGATGAAAAAGTCTTCATGAGACGATATATAACAACTCCAATTGCCCACAGCTTTTGCTCTCAGCAAGGAAGAAAGAAAACATGGAAATAATGTACTACGTGCTCTATTAATCGGATGTATTATGTGTACCAAGTGTGACAATGTCGCACCATATGTATACGTCATGGTTAGGCATCTTTAACGAATCATTTGACATCAAAGGCCCTTCCTGCGATTCTTTTTAGGTTTATTTACACGAGTGTGGAAGGTAGGACGTTTCGGTTCGCCTAACCTGCATGCAAGTAGACAGATCTCATATTCATCGTTTGCAAGCAGTCCTGGCTAGGGATAGAACCGGTTCCCATATAAATTAAATAGTCTCAAATATGAATCTATATTTTTAAAACAAATACGAATTTCTATTTTACAAGTAATTATGAATACGAATTTGAATATTCTTGAATACGAATATGAATTAAATATCATAACAAATACAAATTCAAATCGAATATGTACTTAGATCAGTCGAATGCAATATTCTAATACTTTTGTAACAAATCTCGGTAGAACAAATTTATATAACATGATTACACATCTACACGAGCTAGCAATGTAGCGCATAGAGTTAGAGGTTATACAAAGTAATTTTCACTTCTTGTTTGTGAATGTTGATTCATCATAAAGTTGTTTCCTATAATCATCCCTAGAGAGATCGATAGGGATAGAAACGGATCGAATACGAATATAAATACGAATATTCTTGAATATGAATATAAATACAAGCATTCTTAAATATGGATACGAACATTTTGAAATACGAATTTTATTTATTATATTTGTGTTTTCTCGAATATGAATATCGGATAAAATAAATTATCCAAAATGCCGTAACTCTGCCAAAAAAGTTTGGTGCATCCTATGCTTCTCTGTCAACGTCACATCCGAGCAAGACAGGAACACATTTCCTTCGAACCATCACATAACTACCTCTTCGATTCTTTTGGAAGAACATACATTCCCATCACCTAAAACCCTTTGATTTCTGTTGTTATCAAAATCAAAGAAAAGGAAAGAAAAACTAATAACATTTTTTCTCACTGTACTCTCGCTGCTATATCCTGATTACCTCTCCCTAGTAATTCATTTACCCGAGAGATTCAACGTTTCCTCCATCATTCCTCGGTAGCTCCATAAAAAACAAGCGAACTACGTACAAGCAAAAAAGAAGAAAAAAAGATCACAACAATACCCCATTTCCAAACAAAAAAACACACATCGATGAGCTGAATGCACGCTACCGGCGATGCACCAACACGCCCATCGTCGGGTGACAACGAGCAGCGGCGACTCGGGCGGGGATATCAATCGGAGACGATGCCAAAGGCCTCCACGCTGCACGTTTACTGGCAGCAGCAGACTCCACGCGGCGGCCGGCGTCTCCGAAACCGCAGCAAACCCACCAGAACTCCCCTCCGTCCTCGCGTTCGATCTCCCCCTCCGTGTCGTCGTCCGGCCATAGCACGTCCGCCTCCTGGAACTCCTCCGCCACGTCGCCATGCCCGGCAGCCGTGGACGACGGGTCGAGGAAGCCGTCGGAAAGGTCAGACAGCTGCAGGCTCGACGTCGAGCTCGACGAGGAAGGCTGGTAACTGAACGATTCCCACGAGAAGACGGAGGTGGCCTCGTGCAGCTCCGGAAAAGGCAGGTAGTGCACCTGATCTCGCGACGGCGGCGGTGTCTCCTCCGGCCATAAGACGTCGGCTTCTTGGAACTCTTCCATTGGTCTTGGTTTGGAATTTAGTTGTGATAATAGGCGAGCAATTTTGTAAGAGAACCGTGTCAGGGAGTTTGCTTGGGGCCCTGACGTGACGTAGGGGCCACTCTTCATTTTAATTCCCAAAAATGCTTGCAAATTGGCATGACGTTTTCTGGTTTTAAGTGAGACTTTGTCGATTTATTATGTGCTGTTTGTGTTAACTGAGAAATGTCAGCGTCAGAGAAAATTTCTCTCTGGACTTTCGAGAAGCACTGGAAAATTGGACCTGGCGAGTCCTTTGATTGCAAGAATCATTTTGTGCCCGATTTTAGGAGTAGAGCTTGAGTGCAAGAGTAGGAGAAGAGATTATCGAGTGACGGAAGCAAGCGCATAACAAATGCCAAAACTGCATTATTCCAATGGATAACCAAGCATGTGAAGGCCCGATGCTTGACCAGGCAACGCAGGAATGTGGTTAGGAAGCCCCACGCATCAAGTCACCCTGGAATGAGCTCCCTGATGGGCATAGCTCATTGCTTGCATGTACTGCGTTAGCATATAGCTTTCTTTGCCCGTGCGATTTGATTCCGTCAGGAGCTGCATCAAACCTCCCTTCAGTCTCGCATTGCTCCAGACTTTCATCATTGAAATTACCAGTATAAACTTTTGGCGTCTGGTGTCTAATAACTAGGTAAATCCCCTTGGTTTAAACTTGGCATGCTTATCAATGTGGTCTCACGGTGAAGGTGTGTTGGAGATGAAGCCATTATCACTATCACCAATCAAATTAGTAATTAGTCCGAAAAATGAAATCTCAAGCCAGTCTAACGGGGAAAAAAACAAAAGCACCAGTGCAACCGCGAGCTTGCAAAAACCAAAAACCGTCAATGTCGAGATATAATCAAAATAAATATTCATGATTTCACCAAACTTTTTTGGAACTCAGCAGTTGCACCTTCAGATTTGACAGAGCATCAAGTCTATCACGCGTCTCAAAAATCCCATCAATTGCAGAGGGATTCTCAATGCTCCAAACCCTTTCCCTTTTTCATTTCCTGCCGGCTCGCGGTTTTGTCATGAGCTTAATTTTTGTACAGAATTGTACACTACGCCGTCGCCGAACAGCTACGGGTGTAACTCTTGGCGCGCATAAAAGAAATGGATATATTTGGGAGTTAACTCTTCTCTGGTGAAGTCCGGTGATTGGAATATTTACTGCCTATCCAGGAACATGTAATCAGCAGTGCTGGCTTCCAGTCCAGCGTGAGCTGTTGTTTCTTCTGCCATCTCTTTGAGGAAGGAGACGACTTCTGACGATGAGTTAAGCTGGTAACGGGCGTTGGACTGCTTCCTTCCAACAGCGCAGGAGAAATAATTCTCACCCTTCAGATCAAGGACCGAAGACCCTTCACGCCAGTCATGATGGCTATTTGGGGTGCCGTGACTCGACGAAGATGACCTCTCGGATGCAGCGTGTGCTTTCTCTATCCTTGACTCTGAGTTTCTGGAATTGCTCCTGCCATTTGATGGCCGCCCGTTCGGCCTCCTTTCAAGAGATACTGAGCCACCATCTGGTTTTGCTTTTGATTCAGAAGGGTATTCAGGATCGAAAAAGACATATATTTCCTCATCCTGAAAAAAAAGAGAATAAATGTTATCAAACAAAGCCAAAGATTAGGCACTCCCTAAGTTCGCTCTGCTACATATCCGCAAGGATTTTGTTGATTGGTTTGAACTTCTGCGTTATTAGCCTCATTTCGTATTATTACAATGGTACATTGATAAGTACGTTTCCTTTGGTCCATTAGGGTCTCATTGTTTTTATTTGCATAACAGTATTGATATTATCATTTGATATGAACATTCATGATTTTTGTTTTCAGATAAAATGGTTTGTAAGTGGGTATTTTACCCTTGTTGCAGTGGGTAAAAGACAGGAAGATAGACTATCAAAGAAATTTGATTTGACCCATTCCCACCTTTTTTTATATAAAAAAGCCAGGGTACTTGAGATTATTTGGGATCTATTTCCCCTATAGCACTTCGTTCCAAACAACAGATGAAATAGCACCATATTTAAACACAACAAATCCAAAGTTCCTTCAATTTCCCTTCATCTCACCATACAAGATAAATTTCTTCAGCAAAAACACTTGATATTCATATTTTTTGGGGGATAAGAAACACTTGATATTGATATTGTCTGTCATTCTGTAAAAAACAAATGATATTTTTAGAAGTTCCATATCTTTAATTTATTCATTAAAAAGGTTTACTATGTTCTCATTGTCCTACTCATCAGGCCTCGCTCAGTTGGGCTGAAAAATAGTGACTTATGGCTGAAATTGCACTATAGCTGAATATGGCTTATTTGGCGTAATTAAATTTAAGAAATTTAAAAATAAAAAAATATGTTAGCTCATCACGGAGAATACAAACAAATACAGGAAAAAAGAACCGGCAAAAAAGCACAAAAAAGTCAAAAGTTCAGAAAAAGATGAAATTTATACTTAGTGAGAAATAAGCCAGAAGCCAAAAGCTCAAGCTGAAATGAGCGGGACATTAAGAAATGCGAACATAAACTCAGTGCAGAATTACCTTTCCAAGGAAATGACCTATACATAGAACATAATCAATTGGAGTAACCATGCTTTTGCTATAAACTATCTCTCCTAGAATACGATCAACTGCAGCACCCTATAGAGAGAAAATGAATAATTTGTAAAACATCAACTAGCTAAATAAGGTGAAAACTTTTGATCATCATGAAGCATCACACTAAATCACTGACCTTTGTAACTCCAACAGATCGAACTTCAACTGACCGGCTCCCTTGAACAACATCAACAGCTGCATTTGAGATTGGACCTGTCCACAAGTGTTGCAGCATATCTCTTGCTTGGAGCCGTCCAAACTCAACATCTTTGCAATAGGCAGGTGGAAATAGCGTTGAAGATTTTACGATGCAAGCCCTTTTTATTTGGAAATAAAAAACTATGCATGGAACCTAAACTCTTACCAGCATACTTGTAACTCCATACAAATGATGTTTCACGGTGTTCAAAATGAGATCGTGGGGTTCTTTCTGTAAAGTATTCAAAAACATGCTGGAAAAAATAGATGATGTGAGAAGGTAGACATTAAATGCTTATAACAGGACATTGTTCATTAAAAAGGCACACCTTTACACTGTCGACCCAATCCATGTTCAGATGCTCAGGCATTGTTGTCATCCACTCTCCATCAGTTGGGCGTAAAAACATCCCATGCTCTGCCGCCAACCACAGGTTAAATTCTCCAAAATTCTGCACACAGAGAAGAGATATCTTATTTTTGATGAGTTTTGATGAGAAATATAGTAGTCTACTTAATCACATCTAGAATAAAAGACAGGACTCGTCTGAGTATTACTTCATCAAGAACACTCCTGTCACTTCCACTGAGAACAATAACTGTAGTACGCTCATCCTCACAGAGGGCTCTCAAAGGGGCCTTTAACTCGGGATGCAACTTGAGTTCCATTTCCTTGATTTGGTCACCGCCTCTTCTCCATGAGGATTCAACTGGCTCAGTCAATGTTGAATTGAAACCCTACAATCAGTCAGGTGTAAACAGGAAATATAATGTGCTATATTTACTTGTTAGAGTGCAATGAAATTTATTAAATTATGAAGAAAACAAATTATACATTATTTTAAGATGCATTTCATAAAGTGGTTGAAAGTGCAAGGCCAAAAATAGATTAATGCTTAACATCTTTTTTATGGAAAGTGAAACTTTTTACTGTAACAACTAAATAACCAAAACTATTTAACCTTCCCTGCTTCATATATTCTAGAATACATAGACCAAAAACATGTCACAAATATGTCATGACCATCAAGTGTCATGGCCTCACGGGAAGTGTTAAGGCTACAACCATTGCGGTGTGGAGAGCGAAGACAATAAGTTCAATAGAGTATAAGAGAAGGCTGTTCAAAGTGACTATGTATAGAAGTTGATGTCAGATAATAATAGATCAGTTTTTGCACTAGAAAATCCCAGTCAAAACCAGTATAAAAAATTTCGTAGCAATTATCAAATAGGAAAGAAGAAATATGGTGTTACCAATATGAGCAGACGATTTTTAGAATGCAGATATTGTTGAATTGCAGTCCGACTAGGGAGAACAGGAGGAACTTGTCTTATTCTCATTTCAGCTTCAGCAACTGTATCATTTAGCTCACTACATCAAAAGGCACGGCATGATCATCAGAAAGTCTGAACGCGGCAAACAAACTGTATAACCAAAGAGCAACATCCAACCAACTAATAAAGTCCGGTCCACCAAACTACAAATCACAATTACAAAACGAGCTCCTCACCATACGAAGGTTTCAGCCCAATCTTGTGCGTTATGAGTTGTCACGTGAGCATAGTTATGCCTGTGTCGTTTCTCTCTCTCATCAGGTGTCATAGTCAAAGCGTGATATATTGAGTCCGCGACTTCTGTAATATTCCAAGGGTTTACTAGAATGGCACCGGCTCCAAGAGATTGTGCTGCCCCAGCAAACTGAAATTGCAGTGATAGAAATGTATGAACTAAGATCAATAAATCACATATACTTTCAGAGAGAGAACAACATAAAACACACATATGAATAGCATGACTGAATAACTTTAGAAGTTATCGATTATTGACGATCATGATGATTAATCATTTACCTCACTCAATATCAGAACTCCTTTCTTTGATCCTTGGCATGCAACATATTCATAGCTTACAAGATTCATCCCATCTCTCAGTGATGTTACAAGAGCCACATCTGAACAAAACAGAGGAAATGCAAAGTTCAAGCATATGACAAAAGCCACTAAACTACTCATAGAACAGTTTTATTAAAACAGCACAGATCAGCATAACGATATAGAAGCTATAGCCATTGCAAGCTATAGCCATTGCCACTAAGTCCAAATTTTAATGTCAAGAGAGTTGCCAAGAATTACCAGTGACTGCATAAAGAGCACACAAGGCATGGAAATCAAGAGACCGATCCTGCAAGAACACATTATTTTAGATGAAACGGTTTGCTTCAGAGCCTTTCTTATGCAACACATAATGTGATCAAGGCAGTGGAAAACTGGGAAGTAAAATCTTCATGCTCAATTTGTAACATTGAAATAGTGATAGTTAGACATATCCAAATAGAAAAATATGAGTCCTATGAAATTAGAAAAAATAGAAACTTATTTTGTTAGTTGGAGCTAGTGTGCCTACTCCAAAAAAACAAGATGCAAAGATAATACTAAGGTAAGTTAGGTAATAAGATAGCACAAAGCTCAAGTTAGGAAAGAAAAGAGAGAGCTAACCAGATGATGAATAGGAACAGCAGTCAATGTTCCAAATCGGCCATTTATGCGCCCAACAATTTCGTGCACTTGACTTGTAAGCTTTTGATCTGCTCATGATAGTAAGCTATGATTAATAAAAATGACAAGAAATAATCAGGTTAGATTTGCAGATCAGTTATACAGACCCGAAATTGGGAAATAAGGTTGTGAAACAATTTGTTTTAACTATTTGTTTAAAAGCAAGGACAATATATAATATCTTGTAAGTTCTGCAATAATAACTAAGAATTATCAGTGGGGCTTATTTTCTTATCAATAATAATAATGAATTAATGAGACAAAAATCTGCCCTCATTAAGATCTATAGAATCCACTAGCTAGGACAAATATACATATTAGGTTATTATGCATGCAAGAAATGTTATTTGATTTATACTTAGGACACTTAATCCTATCACGATTATTAATGTTACTGAAAAATCCCTTGTAGAGGATAGTGATACAGTATCCCCAAAAATTGTAGGACATTCTAACATACAAAGACTTTCAAAACTTTGCATTACACGAGTGACTGGAGCATACAATTCAATCATAAGAAATGTTGACTGAAAGCTTTTCTTAGTAAAAAAGGAAAATAAAAACAAGAATGCAGCGGGACTGAATTTCTGTTTCAATGATTAGAAGAGAGTGAACATGACCCAAAATATATATAAAAAAACACCCACCAACACCGCTAAAAATGAAGTGCTCAAAAACTCTAAGACAAGTACTCTAATAAATGTTCCCTATGCCAATCAAGAAAGTGCTATCGAAACTGCAACTTTGTCTAATTTTTAAGAGGAATGATATTTAAAAAAGAAGACAGTGAGCTGATAAATTGATAACCCATGCACGTGAAGAAATCATACTTCCATCTGATATACTACAGCAGACATGCTTGCAGAGTTGCAGCAAGTGTAAATAGGGGGAAAAACAACAGAAAGGGCTCATACACTCGGGGACATCGGTTCTTGTTGGCACAGCAATTTGAAGTAGAACCACTTTATCATTCCAGTCAGGGTTTTCCTCAAGAAACTTTTCAAAGGCCAAAATCTTTTGTGGAATTCCTTTGATCATGTCGAGTCGGTCAACACCAAGCATTACCTATCACATCAGCAAGAAACAAATACTAGGTAAGACTGTAAGAGACACTGTCAAATTTCCATTTCAGAGTATTTGAATAGGCAGCTTCCGAGCTGATGAGATGGAATTTATTCTTCGGTTATTGAACAAGTTTGGGTTTACGGTTTGCCTGAACAATTCAGAAGTTCTGAGAACACTATGTAACATGCACTCTCCCTTATTCTTCTATTCTAATGCATGACAAAGCTTAATCTTGATGATAAATGCCATATATGATGTAACTAGAGATGCAATTGTTCCGCACAAGAGTCCAAGAAACTCCTTTGCAATGGAGATTCATATGTAGGTACATCTAAATGCTACCAGTATAGGATTACTGTAAATTTCCAGTGCTAGCTTACAAATTTACAACACATCACACATAAAGCCTCAAAATCTATGTTAGCTCCCAAAGAAATCACATAACTTAAAATAAGTTTGAACGCAGGAAATATATATTACGTAGACAGCACAGGAATGGTGGCCAATCTGTTGTGAAGCCGGTTTTCATAGGAGCCCTATCATGAACCGGGTTCATGCGGGATAAACACCACCAAGACGATGGCCGGATGGCGTCGGCGTAGAACGAGAGGGAGAGAGACTAGAGATTTAGACGGGGAAGACTATGATAATTCTCTGATTGATTACAATAGCATGCGGTAACTCTCTTTATATAGATGGGCTCCCCCTAACAGATCGACTCTAAATCCAATCATATCTCTAACTCTATCTCTAACACAAGGAAACTAATCTCTAACTCAAATAGAAATCAATATCTAATTCCTAATAATAAACCGATTAGGCCCACGACCCATCTCTATGACATTACACCCCTCCCGGACATGCAGCTCGTCCTCGAGCTGCTATGCGGTGGTCATGGCGCCAATAGACGACTTCTGACGCCGGTGTAGAAGACGAACAACGGCGGGATTCTGCAGCAGATGGAGACAGCCGGCCCAATCCAAGCGGAACAGGGCTAAACGATGCCTGCAAAATAAGTTTTTTTTAATATTTTTTTGGTGATTTGATTTTTTTTATTTTTTTAAAAAAATTTGATTTTTTTGGCCTTAATTAACCGGTCGGTTTAAAACCGACCGACACCCCATGAGGCCCGACGCATCGAATGCATCGTCCAAAGCGGCGGCGGTTCCGGCGATGGTGGCCACGGCGGCGGCGGTTCCGGTGATGGCGGCAAAGAGCGGCGGCGGCTGACGGAGCGGAGGTAGCCCGGGCGGATGCGGAATCTGGCCGGCGGCGGCCGTCGCACGGCGGCGGCGGCTCGGCGGAACGGCCGGATGGCGGCGGCTCAACGGAGGCGGACCGCCGGCGACGGCAGCGGCTTCCGGCGGAGCGGCGGCGCAGCGCGGCCGAGCGCGAGGAGGCCCGCGGTGTTCGCGGCCTCGGCGGCGGCCGCTTCTACACGGCGGAGAGACGGCCCGGCCGGCACGGCGGCGCACAATGAGATGGCCCGGGCAGCGGCGGATCTGGAGCGGTGGCTGTCAGGGGCCACGGACGCTGGCGACTTCGAGCCGAAGGTGGGCGGCGGAAGCAGCGGCTGCCGGCCAGCCAGCGCGGCGCGGCGCGCGAAGACGCGAGAGGCTAGAAGGCCGAGCGACGGAGGGCGGATTCGGCCACGGGCACAGCAGCTTCAGGGGCGCCATCGTTCGTGCGTGAAGGCGACCGGGCTACGTCGGCTTCGAGCGCGTCGGTGGCCGTGTATGGAAGCGACCGGGCTGCGGCGGCTTCGGGTACGCCGGCTAGCGAGCACGAAGATGGCCGTGGTGGCGGCGGTATCTGGCACACCGACGGCCGCGAGCGACTTCAGGTGGCTGCACCGAGAACGGATCCGGGCGGTGGCGCCGAGAACGGCTTCAGGCGCAGGGGATCTCGGCGAGGGGGCCCGAGAGGGATCTCGCGCGGTTTTGCACCGGAAGATCTGATGGTCTGCAGAGGTGTATAGGACGATCTGGTGATCTGGAAATCTTGTGTTGGATGCTGAGCCTAGCTCTTTGTTTCTTGTTGCGCCTTCTCCCGATCTACGACCATCTTTTCGAGGATGTTATGTATGTTGAGGATGATGTCCGCTGTCACCTTGTCATGCTTCGCCATCTTGTCGACGTTAGCCTTTATTATGGCCAACGATTCAGCAGTAGGACGAGTCGTAGAAACCATGGTAGCAGAAGTCGTGGGAAGGGATCGACTGCTCTGATACCAAGTTGTCATGAACCGGGTTCATGCGGGATAAACACCACCAAGACGATGGCCGGATGGCGTCGGCGTAGAACGAGAGGGAGAGAGACTAGAGATTTAGACGGGGAAGACTATGATAATTCTCTGATTGATTACAATAGCATGCGGTAACCCTCTTTATATAGATGGGCTCCCCCTAACAGATCGACTCTAAATCCAATCATATCTCTAACTCTATCTCTAACACAAGGAAACTAATCTCTAACTCAAATGGAAATCAATCTCTAATTCCTAATAATAAACCGACTAGGCCCACGACCCATCTCTATGACAAGCCCACATCAAGGAAAAAATTGGATTTGCAGGTTTATAGATTAAAAATTGGACAGTGATACCTTTTGTCAGGTTCATCAGATGGAACCTAAATAATTGGGTAAACTAATATTTATATTATAATCCATGGAAAAGAAGTGATAAATTCGTAATTTATCCTGGAGCAAGAAGTAAAGGACAAGTGTTTTCTCACCTTTCGACCAGCAAAACGATGTCTTAATTCATTGATGCGTCTTTTAACTGCTGGAAGCTCCAATGCTCGCTTGAAACGATCAGAGTCTATCCCAATAGGAAACTGAAGATTTCAGCCAAGTGAGTTAAAACAATAATTCATTTCGTAAAAATCTTTGGAATAACTCATAAATCATCAAATGACAAAAGGAAGGTATAAGAATACTAATGGAAAAAATAATTAAAATAGCAGGTGAAACAGTTGAGAGTACAATAGAAGTAGGCAATAAGATCACCAGGCATTTCAAGCATGTCAGATAAAAAACTAATAAAAAACAGAGATTTCGATGCGTACCGCTGCAACTCTGGTTAGCCTTCCTTGGTCTTCCACACCTTCAGGAGTACCCTCAAGTCCGAGTATTCTGGTACACACGCTCACAAAATGCCTTGCATAATCGTATGTATGAAATCTGAAGAAAATCAGTGAGAACAACCATGAAGCAACTTATGTGTTCCCCTTATTGGAATTTGATAACTTCTTTTAAAGAGATCACATCCTATGCATTCCCCATGTATAGTTAATTTCTTCGTTTGTTTTTAGAACTAATTCCTCTGAGGATCAGAAATAAACGAAAATGAAACAGCACACAGTTTTACAACTAAACTTCATGGAGAGACTAGTCAAGTCAAACAAGGAAAAAACAGCTCAACCTAAGAAAAATACATCAGCAATACTGTAGCACTGGTATATTTCTATTTCTTGATAGCAAGACATCACAGAAATATCACAATCTCTAGTAATGCTTTCTTTCTCTGTTAAACATTCAATGAAGTACCAAGCAATGTGTTTCCTGACTGTCAAATTAGAGTATTAGACCATCCATTTTCATCTGTTTTTATACCTTCACTGTCTAGTGTATGAACTAAAAAGTTGCTCGATTGAATTCTAACCTGCTCTACAAGTAACTTTATTACACGGACATGGAAAATAACTGAAACCGCACTGAATTTTTTGACCCATTAGGACTTACATGCACAGAGAGCATAGTCAAAGTCACAAAAGTTACTTGATAGCCTAACATGACGAAATAAGCATATGCGTAAATTCAGCACGACAAAAGGGCACTCAGTTAAACACTTTGTCTTCCACGATGCAATTCAACAAGTGGTACAACGATCACAATAGCAAAAGGCATTCTCACCCGACTAAATCAGCACAGAGCACGGAACGAAGCAGCTCCGAGCGGGATGGCAACGTCCGGTAAATCTCTGACGACGGGAATGGCGTGTGCAGGAACCACCCGACCTTCATGTTGATGTCATGGTCCTTGAGGCACTTGGGCAGGAACATGAGGTGGTAGTCATGGCACCAGATCACATCCCCCTCCTGGTAGTGCTCGTATACAACATCCGCGAACATCTGGTTTGCTCGCTTGTACGCGTCGAACTGTGACTCGAAGTTCCTCGTTGTTGCCAACCTGTCCTCCTGTGGCAGTCCCAGGTAGTGGAACAGAGGCCATAGTATGTTGTTGCAGTACCCGTTGTAGTACTGGTGCACAATTTCCTCGTCCAGGAACACTGGTATACATTTCTGTTTCGTTCAATCAATTGACAAGTATGATTCCAATTACTAGAGTGGTCACAAAAGTCACTGTTCTATTGGTTCAGACAACATCAAATTTGTCGTAAATTGCGACGAACCTTCTCGGCGAGTGCTCTGGTGAGAGCTCTCTGGCCGACCTCGTCGGGGACGTTGACGCCCGCCCAGCCGATCCACTTCGCGTCAACATCGTTCACACCTGCGGCGTTAGGTAAATTTGCATGTAAATATATGTAATTGCTAGCGCAGGATTCTGATGCATGCATCGCTCCATCACATCACATTTGGGAGAAGGGTGAAATTTTGGAATTACCGAGGAGGGCGCTGACGAGGCCGCCGGCGCTGATCTCCAGGGACCACTGGTCCTCGCCCCGGCGGTTAGCGGAGACGGGCAGACGGTTGGCAACGACGAGGAGACGCTGCCTCATGCCGCGGAGCCCGAGGCGGCGGGAGCCGCTGCGGAGCCCGGCGAGTGGCGGCCGCGCGGCGTGGCCCGCGGACGCGCCTCCGGTGTCGTCCATGTTGGCGGCCGCGGGCCCGGGAGACTGGATGACGTAGTCTGCGACGGAGGCGGGCTCCGCGGCGTCGGTGTCCATGGCGTCGGGGGCCGCCGCCGTCGAGAAGGGGTGGCGGCGGCCGCGCTCCCGGAGCATGCGATCGATGCTGTTCGGGGAGGCGGCGCCGCCGTCGCTGGAGAAGGGCGAGGAGGTGGGGGAGTTGGAGGAAGAGGTCGGCATCGCCGCGTCGCCCCTGCAGTATCTGCTGCTTCTGCGCTGGCCGCCCGCGGCGTCAGAGCTCATGCGCCGGCGCGACCCCCCCGCCGCGTGACAACGCCGCCTCGGCCTCGGCTTGCAGCATTAGGCGGCCGCACGTCGTGAGCGACGGCGGCACGGCGGCAATACAGAGACACAAACAGGCTCATCACTCATGGGATGCGTGGGCGAATGGCGACGCCTCTCCCCCTCTCCGCGCGCGCGCGTCACGAGGCGTAACCGTCGTAATGGCTTGCCTTTGGCTTTGGCTTTCTTCCCGGCTCCGCGAGCGCACGCGCTGGCTCTCGTGTTGTGAGTTGTGATTTGTGTAGTCGCCATGGGAATGGAGAGGGTGGTTAAAACGACGTGAAGCGTGGTGGTGGTGGGGCCTGGAGGTCTGTGGTCGCCTGAGTGGCCCGGCCCGGCAAGTCACGGGCTCATGCATGGTCTATTTAGGCAAGGGTCCGTCTGGCCCGCTACTAGGCTGTACAGTGCTAGCTAGGGGTGAAAACGGATCGGATAGTTTCTGATCGATTCGGATGAAAACAGATACGGATTATGTCGGATTGGATTTTCTTCGGATAATTCTCGGATCGGATACGAATACGAATTTTTTTGTCGGATATGGATACGAATATAGTAGGCTTGATATCCGGCGAATACGGATACAAATACAGATTATCCGGATAATACAAAAACGGATATCCAGGATTTCAGCCCAACATTGTCCAGCCCAAGTCAACCTCTCTCATCTCCCGTGCCACCAGCCCACTAGCCCAACCAAGCCGTAAGCCTCCATTACCATTAGGCATTAGGTTCCTTAGTCATATTAAATTACAAACACCACTAGTAAATATTTATGTTTATTAAAAAATAAATTTAATATTATCGGTGGATTAAAATTTGTACCGATTAAATTGATGTACTCCCGTTAAAATCATTTTGATGCAAATTTAAATATTTAATTAATTTATTAGTCACATGTAAATGGTAGAAATCCATTAAGAATTATTTAGGACTTTAGAAAAAATTAACTGCCACTTGAAGATTTAAAATATGTACAACAATATGACTATTGTGGATAAAAATACTTATACTTGTTTAGATTTCATGAATATTTTAACAAGATAAACTATGTATGTGTTTTCATTGATTTTGGATGTATAGTTTAAGGGGTTTTTCATGTTCCGATAAATATTCGTGACCGTATTCGCTCTGTATCTGTATTCGATATTATTCGTATTTATATTCATATCCGAGGTATCCGTATTCGTATCTATATCCGAGAAAAATATGAAAACAAATGTGGTAGAGACATTACCCATCCATATTCGATCCGTTTGCATCCCTAGTGCTGGCCCGATAGCTTCATATGCTGTGTCGGGCCGGTCTAAGCACGGTTAGCTTGTTAGATCACTATCGGTCTATTTACTCATACCTTGAAAATCAAATAAAATATAAACAATTCAAAAAATATATAAAACTAAAAATTTTACAAGATAAAATTATACAAACTTATAAAATAAACTATATAGAATTAAAAAACTACATAATGAAATCACATAAATTAAAAAACGAACCATATAGAATTTAAAAACAACAAAAATCATGCAAAAAATAAAAAATAAATAGCTCTAACAGGTCATGTAGTGCTAGGCACAATACTATGCGTGTCAGGTTGGAGTCGAAATACAACATGGCGTGTCAAGCTGAGCTAGAACAATCCGTTAGGTGGTATGCCATGACATGTTTAGGCTAGGCCAACAATGCCATACTTTCGGGCTAGCCTCATTGGCACAGCTCATTTGGTCACCTCTGGTTGTCTAGATCTATTTTTATTCGTAGAATAGTGATCTGGTTGATGAATGTGTGATTAAATGCATCGTGGTGCTTCAAAACATTGGAATAGAGATGTTAGATGTTTGATATAGCTTGTGGTTATGAACCTGTTGCTACTTCATGCTATTTTGTGTTTGATGTACCATTAAGCATCCCTGGAGAATTTGTTTTGGTACATCTTCACCAATTCATGCTACTTCTATGTGTATTTATCAGTGAGACCCATGTTTCATAATTTAGCTTAATAAACATATTATTGTCATTGTCATATTCCTTGGAAGACATTTAGGAAATCATTTTAGTGCAACCTTTATTTGATTTGTTTCTGAAACATATGTTACATGTCTTTTTACAGGTAGGAGCAGATGATACTGCTACATCAGATAATATTATCGATCTCTTGACTTCTCAGATAAACTAAAGCATAAATTAGAAAGTGTGAATATGGAGCTCCACCAAACAGGCCCTAAATATACAGCTATACAAATTTTTTGACGTGGGTTTCCTTTTTCACATTTTAGATATTGATTGATTGGTAAGGAATAACTTATTATCTTTTATTACTTGAGTTGTTTGTTGAATAACTCTATTTATGTTTCAATGGTTTGTTCACATTTCCACTTCGTCACTACTACACAAAATGCCATCATAAACGGTTCCGTGAGCCATCTGAGTTTATGGGTCAGTAATAATGCAGGGTCATCATGCGATGGGCTCAGGGCGAAGCAGCGACAAGCTAAGGGGAGGCGGCGATGGGCTCGGGGGAGGCAGCGATAGGCTCGGGAGGAAGGCCACCAGCTGCCTCGGAGGAGGAAGGCCATCGGAGTTGAGGGAGGAGGAGGAGGGCGATGGGCTCGGGGCGAGGCAGTGGCGTACGTTAGTAGCCAGTACAGTAGGGACAAACTCTAGTGCGAAATATATAGAGGAATAATCACATACGGTTCTTTTTAATAACCGTTTGTGATATTTATCATCATAGATGGTTCCTTTTAATAACCATCTATGATATTTATCATTACAGATGGTTCTTAGCTAGACGGTTCATTACTAGAACCGTCTATAATAAGAAAACATTACAAATGCTCCTTATCTCAAACCGTCTGTAATAATAATCATCACATACAGTTTTAATTTAAACATTCACATATATATCACATATTCTTATATATATAATTGCAAATTCACATATATATCGCACATTCTTATATGCATATATGCAAATTCACATATATATATATATATATATATATATATATATATATATATATATATATATATATATATATATATATATATATATATATATATATATATATATCACACATTCTTATATACATATATGCAAATTCACATATATATCACACATTCTCATATACATATATAAATAGAAAGACAGAACATATGACACATAAATATTTCATTCATCATTCCACTTGCTTATTTCTATTAAAAATTAGCCATTCATGATGATCGACGCGTATGTAGCTACTTTCATCACGTTCTTCCTCTACCCTTATGCCATTTCCGAAATAAGGCAACTCATCAAATTGATTACATTCTTCCTCGTCCACTACATTCTCAACTCCGACAATTCTTCTTTTTTTCAAGAAGAACTATGTGATGCTTCTTATTTGCCGGTCGGTTACATAGAAAATATGAACAACATGGTTAGCGAGTACGAATGGTTCGGCTTTGTATCCAACAAGTTTGAGGTCAACGGTAGTAACACTATACTTGTCAACCTTCACCTGTGGGAGATGGACCCAACGGCACCAAAATAAGAGGATCTTAAAAAGCACATAGTCGAGCTCCCAAATCTCGTCTATGAAGCCACAGTAGGAGTTCCTCAACCCCATATGTACTGAACGCATCTATGAGGACACCGCTGTTCTGGTTATTGTTTTTTACATCCTGACCCTACGTATAGAATGTGTACCCATTTATGTCATATCCTTATCATATCACAACTGTAAATTTTGGTCCTTTTGCCAACCATGTCAGCATATTACTTGATGAGCTCCTAGCGAGTCGCTCCTCCAACCATTGGTAGAACCGACTATTGTGTTGTCTTGTGATCCAAACATCTGGCCACTTTGGATTCTATTGCCAAAGCACGCCCTTGTGCTGGTTGATATACGGAGACACTTCAGTCATGTGTTGAAAGACCCATGAAATGGGCTTGAGCATACGTATCCATGTCTAGAATGATTGCTTTCCTTTCGATGGTCTCGATACCCTTGAGCCTCCCCTCATGGCGAGATCAAGACACACATATCGGTTCAACCTGAGCCATGTAATCAACACAAAACTCAATGACCTCTTTGGTTGCATAACCTTCGACGATGCTGTCCTCCGGCCGAGATCGATTCTATACATAGGACTTGAAAATTCCCATGAACCTCTTGAACGGGTACATGCTTCGTAGGAACACGGGTCCGCATATTTTTATCTCCCACACAATGTGAACAATGAGATGGATCATGATATCAAAAAACGATGGAGGAAAATACATTTTAAGATAACATAGAGTCATCACCACATCGTCCTTCAGAGCAGCTAGTTCTTGGGGATTGATGACCTTCTGAGCAATTATGTTAAAGAAATAACACAACCTTATGATTGTCTCTTGGACCTTGATCGGTAAAATACTGTAATTGCAGTAGGGAGCATCTATGTCATTAGCACATAACAATCATGAGACTTCATGCCAATTAACTTCAAATCTTCCATCAAAACAAGTTTTTTCATGTTGATGGAGTAACCATATGGAACTTTCACACCATGCAAGCACTAGCACAGTTCAGTTCTCTCAGCCTTGGACAGAGTGTAACAAGTAGGGGGAAGATAAGTTTATCCTTTATCGGTCTTAGTCGGTACTAACTCAGGCCTGATGTCCATATCAACCAAGTCAAGCCGTACGTTGACACTATCCTTTGTTTTATCATGAATGTTCAGTAAGAGACCAATCAAGCTATCACATACATTCTTCTCAATTTGCTCCCAATAAGGTAAGTCCTAAAATATTGATCTCTTCTTCGAAACATTCTTCTCATAGATCATTGATTTACGTCCCTTTCCGAGCACAATATCTAAATTCTCAACCATATCATAGATCTCTTTTCTGCTTAAATGCCTTAGAGATGAACTATCCTCGTTCTCTCTGTCGAGTGTTTTCTTCATTCTGCGGCATGGATAAGCCCTTCGAAGGAACCTACGATGATGCATATATACAATTTTCCGATTGCATCAGCCACACAATCTCGATATTATCTAAACAGTGAGTCAGGCTTTCGTCCTTTTTGTATTCTGGCCCAACAGGTTAGCAAAGGTATGATAATCATTTACTGTGCAGAATAATAAGGAGCATAAAGTGAAGTTCTCTCGTTTGTACACATCCCATACATGTAATCCTTTAATCTACAGTATTTTTAGATCTTTCACCAATGGTGCTAGGTACACATCAATATCATTTCTAGATTGCTTCGGCTCTTGGATAAGTATCGACAGCAAAATATACTTCCGCTTCATACAAACCAAGGAGAATGTTGTAGATGCTAGGGTTAGGGGTCAAGTGCTATGTCGGTTGCTCATGTTACCAAAATGATTCATTCCATCTATGCTCAATCCGAAACTTTATATTCCTCGGTTCTGCACCAAAGTTTGTAAGAATCCTATCGATGTTTTTTCAATGGGTGAAATCAGTAAGGTGTTTTAATATTCCATCCTTCCTACGCTCCTCCGAGTGCCAACACAACAGTTTTGCCTCCTTTAGGTTTGCAAAAGACTGCTTCAGACGGGAAATTACGGGAAGATACCATGCCACTTTAGCAGGAGGTCCTCTCTTCAGCTCTATTCCCTCGCCATCATCTGATTGATTCTTACGCTTGTATCGGGATACGCTGCACACCGGACATACATGCATATTTACATACTCTTTACAGTAGAGGATACCATCATTCGAACGTGCATATATTTTTTCTACTTCCATTCCCAATGAAAAGGAAACTTCTTGGCTTGGTTGGTGGTTTTGGGTAACTCGTTTCCCTTTGAAAGTATGTCCTCTAAAAAACCTAACAGTGCCGTGAAAATCTTATCGGACCTACTGTTGCTTGCCTTAAATTTCAGCAGTTCGAGCACGGCTGACAATCTCATGCACTTTGACTTGCAGCACGTGAACAAATGTTTCTCCGAGTTCTCTATCAAGCCCTGGAATTTAACATACTCTCTATCATCACAATTTCCTTCTACATCACGAAGCATCTAATCCAGATTGTCATCATTCAGATTATCCGAATCGAAACCACAATCGACATGATCATCCAGCGGCATATCATTGACTTCATCGGCGATGTCATTATTACTACCTTCCCATGTAATCTGCTCTTCGCCATAACTGATCCAACGTGCATACCCCCTTTTGAAATACCTTCGAATCAAGTGTGTTTCAATCTACTCTCGGGTCTTAAACATCTTTATATTCTCACAGTCAATGCATGAACAGTACATATATTCCACTCCCTTATTCAACATATCTTCCTCGGCGGCTCTTGTAAAAGCAAAAACGTCATTAATGTAATCTTCACTCACATGGTTCCCAGCGTACATCTAGCTTCGGTCCTACGTTATGCTTATAAAAATTTAGTATAATATATTCAATTATTAATTACTATACTATATATGTACGATCTAAATTAAGTAGTTATATGTAGCTAGATGTAAATGATCTTCTCTCTACATCAAGCTAACTAGATCTAAACCATCTTCAATTCTACTTTCACCAAAAGTTAGATCTAAATTATAATGCAATTAGAAACAAATTACTAACCATAACTAGCTAATAACTTAGTGGATATACGATTACTCTTGCTAAATAGTCGATCTCCTTCCACCAAATGGCCTCAAAGCCCTGCCTGCAGCTCAACACAGCAGCGTAGATTTGGAATTTATGACGGAGAAGGTCGACGGGTCTATGCACTATTAATATAGCGGAATTATCACAGACGGTTTTTATAATGAACCGTATGTGAATTATCACAAACGTTTCAAATTAAAACCGTATGTGATACTTTATAATATCATAGATGTTTCATGGTTAAAATTTTCTGTGATACTTTATACAGACAATTTTAACTACGAACCGTCTGTGATAGTTCACTTTCACTGACGGTTTTTATCACTGGCGGCAACGCAGACGGTTCTAAACTAAAACTGTCTGTGATAGTATTTAATACAGACGGTTTAAAGGAATCGTCTGTGATGTGGCATATAATATTAGGCTTTCTGCAATAGTGTGTTACCAAGATATTAATGTCATACATGTTTTCTATAGGCTTTTCCATGCTTCCAACGGTAAGCTGACGCGGCACTAGCTTGTATCATTCGAATGGATGGCCTGCATTGGCTCTGATGGGTATTAGGGCTGTAAACGAGCCGAGCTCGAGCGAGCTCGGCCTTCCAGGCTTGAGCTCGGTAGAAGCTCGAGCCGAGCTCGAGTTGAGGTCCGAGCCCGAACCTGGGCTCGAGCTCGGCTCGGTCTAAGCTCGAGTAGGCTCGAGTTCGGCTCGTTGAAGCTCGATAACAATTAAAATAATTTATTATGCACTATTTTTCAATAATAAAAAAATTTAAAGTTCGAGCTCGGCTCTAATAAGCTCGATAACAGTCAAAATAATT
The DNA here is from genome assembly GCA_036346575.1 of Dendrocalamus sinicus. NCBI lineage: Eukaryota > Viridiplantae > Streptophyta > Magnoliopsida > Poales > Poaceae > Dendrocalamus > Dendrocalamus sinicus. The sequence goes on along the minus strand of CM070653.1, from coordinate 29,342,712 downwards.
CAAATACACACTAATTTTTAATAATAAGAAAAGCTCGAACTAGAGTTCGGCTCGAGAAAGCTCGGTAAGAATTAATATATATTACTATTTAAGCTCGAATCGAGGCTCGCGAACTATTCGAGCTCGGCTCGGTGAAGCTCGCGAGCTCGAGATCAAGCTCGAGTTCGGCTCGTTTAAAGTTCGAACCGAGCTCGAATCGAGCCTAGAACGAGCCGAACTCAAGTAGCTCGCGAGGTTCGAGCTTTTTTTACAGCCCTAACTACTGCAGTACTGCTGCTCAGAGTATGGTGGTAGATAGTAGTTGGTGGTGTTGCATGCAGACGTAGCCAAATGGGCTGGGTCAACCTAGCCGACCTGAGATATTATATTGTTTGTTCGCTCAGGTATAGCATAACATAAACAGTAAATAGGTTGCATTGGGTTGGCCCGACCAGATGTGCCGTGTTTAGGCTGGCACCTTGGCACAATGGTCCGGCTCGACACGATTTGATCTAGCATGCCATTTATCCCCCAACCCTCCCACGTGTTGGGATTTTTATGTGGCTTTCAATATTTATTATGGTTACTTTCTACTTTACTCAGTGTGGAATTATTTATATTATTGATGCAAGTGATAGGGAATATTTTTATTGATCCATAAAAAAAACGGAGGATTGGGTCCCGGGATCCGCTAGCTGATGCTCCAGAAGATAACGAGCGCCCGCCGTGTCACCGGATTGGAATCTTGGCGAGTGAGAGCGTACGCACCACGCAACGCAGCGTCAGGGCTCTTATCTCTTCCTGCCAAGAAAACGGGGACGTCACATGGCTTTTCACGTCAAGGAAGAAAGGCAGCTAGGTAACGTAAACCAGGCATGCAGGCGTGATACGGAGAGAAATCCTCTAAGTGAGCGCAGTGGCGAATCTAGAATGGAAAATAAGGATGGGCTAAAAAAACGAGGGTGGTGAATCTTTTATTAGAATGCAATATGCCGGATCGGCAATAATTTCATCCGGATTATATTCTAGTCGAGACTCGAGATTTCTTCGATAGAGTTGCGCTCTCATCAGTTGAGGAGTACTACTTGAATTGCTCGTGAAATAATTACGTAAAGTTTGTTTCTCCATTATTGTAAACCTACAAATTAATTGCTAATTGAGTATATACAACAATACAACACTATATTCTAATAAATTACTAATCAACTAATTAAGAAATAAGACAATGAGTTTAAGTTGCAAACCTACGGATCGTCCAATCCATTCAGCAGCCAGCAGCAGCTTCACAGCCTTCACCCTTCAGTCCTTCACCCCTTCACGGCTTCACTTAAGAGTTAAGAGCCTTCGAGACTTACCGTTTCGACCGTCTTCGACGATTCAACCCCAGGTCCCCACTCCCCAGCACTGCAACACAGCCGCAGAGGCGCAGAGCATCCGCCCTCACCTCGAGCCTCCAATCTCCAGCCTCCCGGCGAGTCGGCGACCCGGCCCTCCCCGCATCCGGTCTCCCCTTCTCAGTCCACGGTGGCGCAACCCCGTCCCTGGCTCAGCGCCTCCCCGCAGCCTCGCGCCCCCGCCTCCCTGGCTCAGGGCCTCAGGCCTCCCCGCCTCCCCGGCTCGTTGGACGTCGGCACCTCAGTCCTCACTCCTCACTGCCTCCGTGCGACCGTGTCTAGGCAATTGATTTTTGGGGATTTGGGGGAACGGAGAAGGGAATCTGGGAATGGATTGGGGATTTCGGATTTGGGGACCGGTGGGGATGTGGGCGGTGGGCCGGTGGGCGGACCACGGACGTGACTTGGGCCTGGCTTCACTGCAGTTTGCCAGTGTTCTTCTTGTTTGTAGTTTGTCGGCTTCTTCTTCAGTTTTCTTCGCCCAGTAATGCCGGCCACCGGTGTTGTAAGGTCTTACGACCTCCCAGGACCTTTTACGACCGGTAAGAGTCGTTTACGACCGGTGAGAAACAAATACGATCGGTTCAGAGTACTTACGACCAATTCCGAACGCTTCAATCTCCTCCGATCGCTTTTTCAACGTGGTCGTAAGTTTACTGTAGCAATTTACGACCGCTCGCGATATCGCGCCGCGCCTTCCTTCACCGCTCAAGATACGTGATCGAAGCCTTCTACGATCACGCGGTGATCTTGGCGATCATCGCTCACCGTGGTCGAACACCCGTACGACCACGTTCACTTCCTTCAACGTTATCGGAGTTGCTTCCGATCACGTACTTGCCTTCCCGGTGTAGTCGAAGCCTTGACGACCACGTTGTTCGCTCCTTCAACGTAGTCGAAGGATCGCGGTTCCTTTGTCGTGATCGTAGCACCTATCGATCACGCCTGCGAGAACTTTGCCGTGGTCGTAGCGCCTCCCGATCACGCTTGCGGTGATCGTGAGTTCTTCCGACCACGTCTTGCGCAAACACACGATAAAACAAAACTTTGTATGTTTCCCTCTTTTTGGTATTTTCTCAATTTCTTGGTACATCTGAATACATGGCTCTAAGCCTCCTTTTATACTCTGCTGTTCGAATTCAACACGGGTTCTCAACCTACTCCGACTCCGAGTCTTATACGACTTCGACTCGGTTACGACTTCATCTAAGACTCGGTTTTAGACTTCTGATTTCTTACTCGTTTTGGATTCGATTACTTCTAAAACTTGTGTACGACTTCTAAACAAGATTATTTACAACATTCTCTCCCTAATCTTGTTTCTCGACTTCAATCATGCCGATCTTTCTCCTCATCTCCGAGAACTTTATCCGCCCAATGACTTTGTCAATATGTCGCTTTCGTTCTTGATTCTGATATAGTTGATAGCGATCTTCCTCTTCGACACAATCTCGATATAATGATATCTTGTGTCTATGTGTTTGCTTCTATCATGTAGAACTGGATTCTTGCTCGATGAAATAGCCGATTTGTTATCAACCACGAGCGTTACCTTCGAATTTCTTCATCGACAATTCACTCAACGATCGAGCAAGCCGGACTCCTTGGCAAGATCTGCGCTTGCTGCGATGTACTCGGCTTCACACGAAGATAATGCAACTACCTTTTGCTTCGAGATTGCCACTGATCGGACTCTCCCCAAACACAAACATTATGCTGTCATGCTCTTTCGATCGTCGACATCTCCCGCCATGTCGCTATCATCAGAGCCCGTTAGCTGCAACGACTTTCCACCTCCTTTCTTGTATGAATCCCAAGATTCAAAGTACCTTTGATGTATCTCGGGATGTGCTTCACGGCATTCATATGCTCTGAGTCGGTTTCTCCATGAAACGACTTACGTATCCGACCGCAAGCGAGATATCCGGTGGTGTGCACCGATACCGTAGACTTCCGACAATGCTCCTATAAGTCGTGGCATCAGCCGGTGATCCTGGGCTGTCTTGCTCAACTTCAGATGATTCTCCATTGGGGTTTGACACGGATTGCACTCTTCCATACCCGACTTCTCCAGAATCTTTCGAGCATATCCCGACTGACAAAGTGTTATGCCGTTGTCGGTTTGATTTACTTCAATGCCGAGGTAGTAGCACAGAAGTCCCAAATCGGTAATTTTGAACAGCCTCTTCATCTCTTCTTTAAACCTCATAATCTCCTTCGAACTCGATCCAAGAATGATCAAGTCGCCCACGTAACGCCCACGATCGATCGTTCTTCGCATCTCCCTTGAGTATACCGCATGTTCGAGTTGCTTCTTCTGAACCCGAGTGCCGTTAGACTTTTGTCAAGCTTCAAATTCCATGCTCGTGGTGCTTGCTTAAGTCCGTAGAGAGCTTTGTTCAGCTTCAAGACTTTCTCGGCTTGCTTCTTGGATTGAAAACCCGCGGTTGAGAAACATAAACTTCCTCCTCAATGTCTCCGTTCAAGAACGCTGTTTTCACATCCATGTGGTGAATCTCCCATCCTCCGTTTGTCGCCAACGCAAGAAGTAGTCGTATAGTCTCCATACGAGCTCTTTGGGGCAAAGACTTCTTCGTAGTCGATGCCTTGTTTTTGAACATACCCTTTCGCCACAAGTCGTGCTTTGTGTTTCGACTTTTCCTTGGAATCCTTCTTTACCTTGAAGACCCACTTTAAACCGATCGCTCGATGACCCTTCGGCAAATCGGTGAGTTCCCAAGTGTTGTTGTCTTCAATAGATTTCAACTCTTCCTGCATAGCGTTCTCAATGTTTATCTCCTCCGCTTCTTCATAGCTTTGGGTTCTTCATTGTTGTATACGATATGACTCATTCATCTGTATTGGCTCGGTTTGAGCATAGATCTCATCGATGCTCCTCATCTTGACACTCTGCCGTCTTCTTCATCTTGATGATCGGTGAGGTTTCACGATCATTTGCACCAATCATGTTCGAGTTTTGAGGTGTGGTCGTAGCTCCTTCCTCCATTGTCGTATTGTCGGTGTCGACTTCTTCGACATCGAAAGTTATCCACTTCGACTTATCTTTCTCAATGTCTTGATGTTCTTCCCACTCCCAATGTTTGTCTTCTTGAAAGACTACATCTCTGCTCACATGTAGCTTATTTTCGATTGGATCATAGCACCTATATGCCTTGGTACCGATTCGAGCCGAGGTAGATCATCCTTTTGCTCCGATCGTCCAGCTTCCTCGGGTAAGTCGATGATCTCACATGTGCCAAACAGTAAAGACTTTCAAGTGATCGACGTTCGGTTTTCTCCCGACCACAACTCGTATGGAGTAACTCCATCCAACGACCGTGTGGTCGCTCGATTTAACAAATAGACCGCATGTCTTACGGCCGCCCCAAATCCTCCGGGTAGGTATCGACTCTTGAAGACTTCGTGCGGTTTCGACCACGGTTCGGTTTCTTCTTTCTACGATTCCGTTTTGTTGAGGCGAGTGCGGGCCGTGAAGAACCTTGCAATGCCCTTCTCTTCACAGTTGAGTCAAACTCTTTTGCGAAATTCTCCTCCTCGATCGGACCTAACCGCTTTACCCTCTTGTCGACTTCGTTTTCAGCAAGAGCAATAAACTTCGAAAGTTCGACTTTGCCTCATCCTTGCTCTTACGCATGTACACCCACATGGCTCGAGTAGTCGTCCACGACTAGCATGAAATCTCGGTTTCAGCGTCGGTGCGGGGTGTGATCGGTCCGCATAAGTCGGCGTGAACCAGCTCGAGTGGTTGTGAAGCTCTAAACCGTTTCTTTGTGGGAAGCTGCTACGAGTTTGTTTCGCCACGGACAACCTTCACAGACTTGCTCGGGTGGTCGATTTTCGTAATCCGACCACCATCTCTTTCTCTCGCCATTGCTCGAGACTTTGGAAATTTATATGACCAAATCTCTCATGCCACAACCAGGCGGGATCTTCGATTGTGGTCTTCAAACACTACGCTTGCATGTTTCGATCTTGATCTTGTACAAGCGGTTCACGATCGTTGTACCTTCATCGCCAGACGTTCGCTTTGGTCGAACACCTTGAGATAGTTGCCTTTGAGCTCAATTCGACAATCTTCTTGATCAATTGTCCAAGGCTTATGATGTTGCTTCGTAGATTCGGTATGTAATATACATCCGACAATCTTCTCTCGCTACCATCCTTGCCTTTGCATCGGATCGTACCTCTCCCTTTTATCTGAACGGTCGAGCCATCTCCGAATTGTACTTTTCCGAGCACACTCTCGTTTAAGTCGTGAAACATCGAGTGTATGCCCGTCATGTGGTTACTGGCTCCGTTGTCGAGATACCACTCTCCGTCTGCTCCATCGGACTTGGAAATACCTTCTCCTCGTTTAACGTAACCATTGTCGGTTCGTCTACGGTCTGAGCGACAACGGCGATGTTGGTTCTTTGTGCTCCGCAATCGCGACATAGTGACCATATTTCTTGCGTTATGGCACTGGATGTGGCTCCGACATTCGGTGCGTAGTGCCCAAACTTCTCGCCGCGTGTAGCATGGACATCGACTTGTCGGTCGGCGGCCGCCTCCACGACCACCTCCTCGACCGCCGTCCCACGACCTCGTGGTCGTAGCCTCGACCTCGTCCATGAGATGCACCGCGGCGGTCGATGTGCGCGACCACGACCACGACCACCACCTCGATGGCGAGTCTCCTCGGTCTTTCACATCTTCTCTTACGGCGACTTGCGACCGTTGTCTTCTTGATAACTCTTTAGGAGCTGCTCGTGTGCTTTAAGTGCTCGGTTACCTCCTCAATCTTCATCTTGAGAGGTCTTGCGAGTACATAAGCGTGGTTACAATGGAAGGAACTTCTCTGGTAGCACTCTCAAATACTTCTTCATCGCCACCTCTTCTTTTAAGTCGTCATTGAGAGATTTGATCTCATTCACGACTTCGTTGAATCGACAGAGAACTCTTCCACGGTCGACTCTTCCCCATCTTCATGGCTTCAAACTCACTTCTTAAGGTTTGAAGTCGAACTTCCTTCACTCGATCTACTCCTTCATGCATAGTTCGCGAGTAGTCGGACTTCCTTCATTGTCTCCTTGCCGACTAGTCGTCGCATCATTGAGTCGAACGCGACTTGATAGATCGCTGCCATCGCCATCTTGTCGAGGCGATCATCGAGGACCTTGTCCTTTTCCTTTGGTTCGACCGCACCCGCACGCCTTGCGCGATCATGTTGACCTTCATCTTCATCGCCCGACCGGATAGTTGTCCGAATCGAGGATCGGCATGCTGCAATGACACGCTCGCCGCCGTGTCGACCATGTTTAACCACGGCTCGATACCAATCGTTGTAAGGTCTTACAACCTCCGGGACCTTTACGACCGGTAAGAGTCGTTTCGACCGGTGAGAAACAAATACGATCGGTTCGAGTACTTACGACCAATTCCGAACGCTTCAATCTCCTCCGATCGCTTTTTCAACGTGGTCGTAAGTTTCATCGTAGCAATTTACGACCGCTCGCGATATCGCTGCCACGCCTTCCTTCACCGCTCAAGATACCGTGATCGAAGCCTTCTACGATCACGCGGTGATCTTGGCGATCATCGTTCACCGTGGTCGAACACCGCATTTACCACGTTCACTTCCTTCAACGTTATCGGGTTGCTTCCGATCACGTGCTTGCCTTCGGTGTAGTCGAAGCCTTGGCGACCACGTTGTTCGCTCCTTCAACGTAGTCGAAGGATCGCGGTTCCTTTGTCGTGATCGTAGCACCTATCGATCACGCTGCGAGAACTTTGCGTGGTCGTGGCGCCTCCCGATCACGCTTGCGGTGATCGTGAGTTCTTCCGACCACGTCTTGCGCAAACACACGATAAAACAAAACTTTGTATGTTTCCCTCTTTTTGGTATTTTCTCAATTTCTTGGTACATCTGAATACATGGCTCTAAGCCTCCTTTTATACCCGGCTGTTCGAATTCAACACGGGTTCTCAACCTACTCCGACTCCGAGTCTTATACGACTTCGACTCGGTTACGACTTCATCTAAGACTCGGTTTTAGACTTCTGATTTCTTACTCGTTTTGGATTCGATTACTTCTAAAACTTGTGTACGACTTCTAAACAAGATTATTTACAACAACCGGGGGAGCTAGGAGCGCAGGAATGGAGGGGTCGGTCAACCGGTGGAGGGTAAGCTTCAGCCTGATGAAGCCTACCCGGTGGATTCGCCACTGAGTGGGGGCCTCAAGTCCCACTTCTAGATCAGGCCCTATCTTAGATCATGCCACTTGTCAAAACACCGATCATGAAGCAAACTCATCCTCTTACCCTTCTCTTCTCCATCGTTGCAAGCCAACTCTTCCCCACCGAGGCTACTAAGACATGGCACTTGTCGGTCCACGCCGCCGCCACGACACAGCGCCGCCGCCTCCAAGATCCACATGCACTGCCGTCACGTGCTTGCCAGATGTCGCTGTGCTCGCCGAACGCTGCCGCTTCCACGCACTCGTTGGTCCACGCCACCGTCGCCGCGCTCGTCGGTCTAACACTGACATGGCCAGCGCACGCAAGAGACTGCCCATGGTGTCCGTGAATGCGTCGCTTAGCGTCGCCTACGCCTCTTGTGGCAGCCGCATCATGGCCATGCCATGCGAGGAGAGAGAGAGAGAGCAAGGGGAAAGAAATGCTCGAAGCGTGTCGGAGATGAGGCGGATGGACATTGCTTTAGGATTGATGATGATGCTATACGTAGCAAGATCTTGAAAAGAGCCTCACGAGGTGGTAACGAAGGCCCCGTCCCATAGAATTTTCTTCGACGTGATACATGGCAGAATGGATACGTTACATAGAGCTAAACTTACTAAGCTACGCTTTGGCTCAGAAGGGCGCGAGCCATGCATTCATGTGGTGGCTAGCTAGCGAGCACCGCATGCATGACACAAGATTGGAACGGCTGGATACAACATGCGTACAGAACTAGAAGTGCGTTCTAGTTCAATCTGCATGCACGAATGGCTACAAGGACGCCATGCTGGCAAGCTAGTACACATGCAGTACACTCCGCATTATCACACAAAGCGTAGTGCAGCCTGCAGGTAGGAACAAAGGATCGTGTAAACGACTTTAGCTGAATGCTCATGTCAGTGCTGTATATATATAAGTACAGAGCTAGCACACAAGCTTTATGGGAAAAAAAAGAAAGAAAATTAGTTCTCACACGATGTTCATATTGGTACAGAAGTTTTAATCGTTTTTTATACAGACGGCAGGAGATAGAATCGATCGATCGATCGACTCTTAAAAAGGCGAGAAGATATTGTCATACGACGTCGCCGCATGTCCTCATGTTGATGGTCCTAAACACTTGAGGTGGCAGGACATGAGCAGGGATGGTCCACGGGTCCATGCAGTTCCCGTGAGAGAAGCCTACAGCTTTCAGCTGTCGAGAAAAGATGCTCGCAGCTACCGCAAACGCACAGTTGTAACGTATGAAATGAGATTCTCTGTAGTCGTTGTACGCGACTGCAGAGAGAAATCGCGGATCTGAGTTGTCGGATTGAAAAGGACGGCTCAGATCCGTTTGCTATAGTAAAAAGTACTGTAACTACAGTAAAAAATTATTGTAGCTACAGTAATTTTTACTGTAGCAGAAAACGAATTTGTGCCGTTTTTTCAATCCGACAGCTCAGATCCACGACTTCTCTCTGCAGTCACCGTACGAGTCACCGTACGGCGACTGCAGAGAATCCATTTCCGTAACGTATTGCTACCTTACATTTGCACTCCAAAAAAAATACTTAGAATAAACTACTTTTAAAGAAGGATAACGGACCATAAATCCACGAACTCAACGATAACAATCTTGCGCCACTAAGATGTGTGGTACTCCCTAAAAAAATTTACTTGATACGGCAGACTTTCGTTAAAGGTATTAGTAACAGTTCCAAAATTATTAACAACAAGTTGCTGTGTTCCTCCTGATCTCATTGTTGCCACAAAAAAAGCATCATGAAGGTTCAACTCAGCTTTCTTTTTAGGGCACAGGACTTGATCTAGCCAAGTGCGAACAAAAATCTACCAGGAACAATTTCCTCATTATGCACTAATAAGACTTCCGTAATGTGTAATCCACGAGCTTTAGGGGTGAAAACGGGTCGGGTTAATCCCGACCGATCCGGCACCGAATCCGATTGGTACCGAATCCGACTAGTACCGAATCCGGAGAAAAAAATATGGGTTAGGATATGGTAACAGCAATATCCGTCCGAATCCGATCGTCTTCAAGTATGATTTCAGGTTAGTGCTACTATTTGATGTTTCATTTTCTTGTGTAATGGTAAAATAAAATCTTCCACATCAGCTATTAAATAGTAACATCAAGTCAGTGTGTCCTACTCCATTTACTGCACTGTATGCATTCCTTACAAACAAGTAGAGGTGCAAACAAATTGGGTTAATCCCGACCGATCCGACACCGAATCCGATTGGTACCAAATCCGATTGATACCGAATCTGAAGAAAAAATATAGGTTAGGATATGATAACAGCAATATCCGTCCGAATCCGATCCGTTTTCACCCCTAACGAGCTTGCACTCCATACTATGAGATTCTGTTGTCTCCCAAAGTAGGCCTGTTTGACCTTTCACTCCCTTTGTTGAGAAAGCCGTGATATGGTTTGCGTAGACATATATTTCTCTAGTTACTCTCAGCTGATAATAAAAAATATTGCGCACAGATATTTATGTCTTTTCACAAGATCTGCAGACGCACGTGTACTTCATGTCCTTTGGCAGCAAACTTTCGGTGACTCTGTAACTGCTGAAAATATTAAGGATTTAGAGTGTGTTTGGTTTAAGCTCTAAGCAGTTCTACCAGAATTTAGGTATAATCAAAGTGAGGATATGATCAAAACTTTAATAGAGTAGATACGTTTGGATTGTAACCATACCAATAACTATAAAGATTGCCAAAATTTTCTCAAATGTAAGTATGACATGTGGGTTATATATGACATCTTATTTTTTTTGCATAAAAATATAGCCAATATGTATCTTGTTTTATTAATTAAATCGCAAGAAATACAATAATGTAAACGGATCACAAATCAGATACACAATTTACAAGATATTATCATTTGAAGTTTGTTAATAAAAAATGAGTGTAATTAATGCAATCAATCAGCTATTGTCACCTCAGCATCAAGGCTAGCCAAATTTTTAGTGAGCAAATTGCTTGTCAAGGATTTGATTTTGCTTTGCATTGGCTTGCCAAAATTTTGAAGGCACGCAAATGATTTGGTAGTCAAATCATGAGGGTTAGTCAAAATTTTGGTTTGACACAACGGGGCAACAATCCAAAGACACCCTTAGTTTCAGGCCGTGAAGTGGTAAAGATAGTAGCCATTGGCACGAGAAGAAATTGAACCACCTGATTTTAAAAATTGTGTGTAGCAAATAGCTATTTAAATCGGTCTAACAAAGTGGCTGCTTAAATCTGGTTTCTACAGAGGATGACAAAATACCAGTGATTTAGACCCTGTTTGTTTCCACTTAAGATTATTATAATCTAGCTTATAAATCATAAGTGGAAACAAACAACCTGCGATAGTTCTGCTGTAGCTTTTTCGGACAAAAAACGCTGCGCGATTGAAAAGAATTCCGCAAACACAACTACAACCGCTATAGCCGCTAGATTGACCGCTATTTCCGTTATTTTTGTAGCTGCGAATGCGATAGCTCCGCTATGCTACATGTGTCAATTCTCTTTGAATTTCCAAACATTAATTGTGTTTTTATGCTCTTCTCCTTTATCATATTTGTAGTACTTAAATTTAATTAAATTGGCTCCTAGAAATAATAAATAATAGTTAATATCCAAATCCATCTACTAAATTTATACAATTATATAGATTATTTTTTGTTACACATTGTACGATTAATATAAAATGATCATATATAATGTGTACTCTGAATTTAAATTTAGCGCATTATATATTGATTAACTATACTGCATAATTAAAATACTAAAAAGATATATTATGGTAAACAGCAACACTTAGCATAGCTTTCGCGATAATCCGCTATAGTCATGATAGCTTTTTTTATCTCTCACTGTGATGGATCACGAGCTGTGATTTAAATCCTTAAAAAATACAGATGCGTAAGTTCAGATATCAGAAGATTACTCTTTTCTTAAAAAAGGAACAAGATGAAACAAAAATGATCAGGCATGTGCGTGTAGCACACGCGGATGCATGATGTGAACCCCTCAAAAATCGGATCTGACGCCACTAATGCACAGAATTAGCTGGAATAGCTAGAATTGACTTTGCTTTTCTCACGAGTTTTGGGCTATAGAAGTGGTCAAATGGATTGAGCTAACTATCAGTTTGAAGCATGGTACTATTGATCCGATACGTCTAGACATCCCACGGTCCACACCTAAATAGGTTGTGTCAGCTTGGCCTGGCCTGACCGAACGCATTATGCTTATCAGCACCTCGGCACGGTAGATCGGCCTCGCATGTGCCGTGTTAGGCACAACCCATCGAGGCAGTAGGGAGGTGATGGCCGGAGGGCGAGATGAGGCAGGGGGCGGTGCTAGGGGGTGGCGTCATGTGGAGAGGGCAGCGGTGGCGCTCATTTCGGCTTTAACTTCTGACTTATTTTTTACTATTCGTAAATTTCGTCTTTTCTAAACTTTTGGCTTTTTTTAGTTTTTTACCGGTTCTTTTTTCTGTATTCGTTTGCATTATCCATGTTGTGCTAACATATTTTCTATTTTTAAATTTAATTACGTCAAATAAGCCATATTCAACTACAGTGTAATTTCAACCAGCTACAGTGCAATTTCAATTATAAACAACTATTTTTTAGCTCAACCGAGTGGCACTTTTCTATGCCGACCTCAGAGAGTTTTTTACACTAATTCCTATCCACGCCTGGCCGTAATAGCTTGCCGAGATTATTTATTGCGCAAACCATGGGCGGATCTTATAGAGGGCAAGGGTGTTCAGCTGAACACCCAAATTTTTTTTATAAAATACTAGATATATAATAGATACATTAGATGTATATACTGTTAGTTGAGTTAAAACTATATTTTATACCCGCAAATAAATTTAGCCCATACTCTTTATATATCGTGCGCAGCCCATGTAATACATTAAACCCATTTTTCTTTCTACCTCGCACTCCTCACACAGGCCTAAAGAGGTAAAGATATAAACAAAATACTAACATTTGTTCTATTTCTTATCTTGTGGCTGTCTATGTTAGAAGCGGATCCAGCCTTCAAGTGGCGAGGGGGCAAAGGTGCAAGCTGCGGAGGCGAGTGACGACGGCGGACCTGGACGTGGCGCCATGACGTGACGACAATCATGCGTGAGGTGGTGCGGGGTGCAAGGTGAGCATGTGGTAGCGTGGGCGAGCAGAGAGGTGTCACAGGCAAGCGGGCAGTGGCACAACAAGCATGGAGGTAGGGAGCGGGCGGCAAGAAGGGAGCAGTACGGTAGCCGGGAGGGAGCGTGGTATCGGGAAGTGAGCAGCACGTCCAACTTATCGTCATCGTCTTCTCTTTAGATCTAGATGTACTCCGCTTCACTTCATTTATTTTCTTTCTTGGTCCGCTTTGCTTACTCTGCTCTGTTCTTGCTCCGATTCTTTTTGGAGCTTAGCATTTGGTTTCTTCGCTTTTTCTAATAAGATGTTTTATAAAAATACAATCTTTACCTTAGGTAATGAGCAGCTAGTTGGACCCTTATTGGTTTTGTTTACATGCTAATTTTTACTATGTTTTGCTCAATGAAAGGAATATACAATTTTCTCTTAGATGGACAGTTCTTACTGACGGGGAAAGAGCAAAAAAAGCAGGATCAATAAGATATACAACTGTCATTAATCTCTATAATATGTTATTTAATTTATATCATTATACTCGCCTTATGTCGCCTATTTTCTCACAAGAAATCATTAATTTCTATAAGTTATATATTTTTATTATATCTATATACATGTATCGTTGTATCGATGTTTTGAAGGAAACGATGTATTATAGTATCGACGTATTCGAACAACTTAACTCTAAAATTCAAATACTCATCTTAAAAATCTTAAGTCCGTTACTGGCGCAAACAGTTAGTCCATGGACCATCACCTGTTATCCAAGAGTACTCCGGTAAGGCGACGTGGACGAAGGAGACGAGCCCCCGCCGGCGACCCGTCCCAGCCACAAAAAAGATCCGGATTCCCGTCCGCGGCCCACCCGTCGCCCTCAGCGGCCGCTCCCATGCCCACGCCGTCCGCAAAGCGGTCGACCGCGCGAGCTGCCGTCGGCTGGACGGACGATCGATCGGATTCGCGAGCGTTTCCGCGAAACCGCCACGGACCACGGTATATTCCCCGTCCGTCTCCGCACCGCTCCGCGCGCGCGCATCCTCCTCTCTCTCATCTTACGCGCGGAGGAAGCAGGGGCACGGCAGAGACGGCGTTGCTTTCGGGCCCGACGACGCCGTTTGGGGCTGAGTCGTGGGAATCAAGCTTCTCTATCTTTTTTCTGTGTTTTTTTTATAAATTACAGTAGTTTAAAAGGGATAGATGCTATTACAGATTTCACAAAAATAAAGTAAAATAAATAAACTGCTAATACATGTGAAAGAATAGAGAGAATAGGGACGAAATCAGAGAAGGAAAACTACATTCAGTTGTGGGGGGCGTGGAAGTAGGGAAATTTAACTTTTTGCCACTTTTAACATTGCCACATACTTAAATGTCATCCTCTACATTGCAATTACTATTTTGCCACTCTTCAGCCTATGTGGCGCCTAGTCACCGCCATGTCACGCCACGCGCCGCTCGCCTCCCCGCGCCTCCATCCCTGCGCGCGCGGCGCGCGGCCGCCGCAGCGCAGCGCGGCGCGCGGAGGCGCGGCGTGACATGGCGGTGACTAGGCGCCACGTAGGTGGAGAGTGGCAAAATATTAATTGTAATGTAGAGGATGATATTTAAGTAGATGGTAATATTAAAAGTGGTAAAAAGTTAAATTTCCCGTGGAAGTATGGCCATCGCTCGGCCAGTGGATTCCCTGCCCGGCTGCCCCTCGAAAATGTGATGTGGGGCGTACGAAGCGGCTAGTGGCTGCCCATAGTGCGGTGTGCGTCACCGCAGAGGAATATGGTCCTTTTTTTCTTTTAGCTGGTTTTTAACTTTAGTTCCTATTAATTGATTTTTAATTTTAGTTTCTGCCGATTGATACTATTTAGCGTAACTATCAACTGTAACATAAAAACGGGACCTATGTAACTTGGCCCCCTCTCTCTCCTCATTCACTTTTTTTCCATTGGGATGAGGTCTGCAGGTTTATACCCTAAAATAATCCATTCTTAATCAATCAACCTTCGGTGTTGCAACTGCCCTTTTTTTTTTGCTTTTCAGTGGATGTTGGTTTTTGGCTTTTTTGAGTAATTACTATTTATTAAACTAATAAGTTATAGTCAAAATTTATAAGCCGTAGCTCAAAAAACATGCCAATATTCGTTCCATCTCATGCTTTGTTACACTGTTAGTACTAATTAAGTATTAGGCAGCTTTTCTGAGAAAAAAATAATTTCACGCTAGATGAAAAATGTTTGCCAGATAAGAGAGCCAAAAACAAAGAGAGCAGATGGAGAGAGAGTCTCCCTGTGCTTCCTCGAGACAGCGAATACCGCCAACCATGAGAAAGGGTGTCACAATATGTTTTGTTTATTTTAGCTTTTTCCTATATGCAACGATGTTACTCCACTTATATTGAAATAGCCACTTGCCACTTGCAATGGCTAGAATTTTAGTTAATCGAAAGGAGAATGCACCAGGTGCTCAACTTTCTTCATGTGTCCTTTAGATAGTGTTTCTAATAATATAAAAGGTGACATAATCAGATGCAACTAACAAAGTATTCAAATGCAGTTGACAGTTTGTTTGGACGACCAAAATCTGGCTCAACTAAAGTGGCATATTCTAACCTAGAAATCAACTAAAGTGGCATATTCTAACCTAGAAATTAAATACTAACGGACCAAAAGTGGTGCCCAATATGTCATAAAGTAAATGAATAGTTCAGTTAAAGGCCGACCTGCAACCAGACGAACTTTCAAACTAAAATTCGTGAACTAGCTAGCTTCTCTTGGAGGAGCACATGCGAACAGACAAATACCGGGGGCGATAGATAGATATCAGTCAGAAACAACAGAGGATATGTAGATATCTTGAAACTTGGAAGAGATAATTGAGAAACCTCTCTCTCGTACCAGGAGCGTCCAAAATTCAACTCTACATGGTCGTTTGCCAATTTGGGTACTGGAGAGCGACCAGTCGGCACCGGGAGGTCTACTTATGACTGCTGATAAGGAACATGTCGAGGCATGCCTCTGTGCTGTTCCGGTTGAAACACCTTCGTTTGTCTTACCATGATAGCCCCCCCTGTAGGCCAGTCTTCTTCGAGTCAAAACCATCAGCTCCATCTAGTGCTCTAGCCATGATGGCTTCAGCAACTGTCGGGGGTGCATATCTCCATGACTTGTGGATATAGATTTCAGAATCACCCATGAGCTCATCAGTCTAACATCAAGAACTGTTTAATTCGATTGTTTCCAATAGACTGAAGAACAATGCTTCTATGCTCTCCCAGAAACTAAATTGTAATTAAGCTCAAATAATAGATGTCTAACCGGTGAATCGGGTTCTAAAAGGCTGCTTTTTTATCTCTAAAAACTATTTTTTTGATTTTCCTACGTTAACTAGCTTTTAGGTGCTCTTCTAAAAGCTTCATCTTTTCGGTAGGTAGGAGATAAGTATGTATTCCTTACTCCTCTCAGCGCGCTATGCTAGCTCCAAATGGCACCAAGCGTCAGCGTCGCAGATCTTTGCCCAATAAAGTACGTGGTACGTGCATGCATTTGGTGTAGACAACGATTACTAAATGCAAGCGTTGCAGTACTCCACTATCTAATGTATCAGCAGTCAGTGTACGTAGCACCAATGCAATGGCATGCCCATCAGGAAATTTAACTTTTTACCACCCTTAAGAATGCCACCTATCCAAATGCCATCCTTATCGTTGCATTCAACAATTTGCCACTCTTAACATGTGCTTGACTAATTTTTGCCACTTTCGAGCCCACGGCGCCATGTCGGCGCCTCCCGCCCGCTGCTGCCATGTCGCGCCTCCCGCCCGCTTCGCGGCGCCTCGCCTCGTCCCGCGCCTCGCGCTTCCCTTCGCTCGCCGCTCGCCTCCGTCCCGCGCCTCCCGCTCGCCGGCGCCACCTCCGTCTCGCGCCGCCGCCGCGCGCCCTCGTGCTCTCCGGCAGCGCGGGAGGGAGGCGGGCGGCGCGCGCGAGGCGAGGCGGAGGCGGCGCCGCGCAGCGGGAGGCGCGGGCGGAAGCGAGGCGGCGCCGGCGAGCGGGAGGCGCGGGACGGAGGCGGAGCCGCCCGAGCGGGAAGCGCGGGAGGCGCGGGACGGAGGCGGAGGCGCCGCGAGCGGGGCGGGGAGGCGCTGGCATGGCGCTTCGTGGGCTCGAAAGTGGCAAAAAATTAGTCAAGCACATGTTAAGAGTGGCAAATTGTTGAATGCAACGATAATGATGGCATTTGAATAGGTGCCATTTTTAAGAGTGGCAAAAAGTTAAATTTCCCGATGCCCATCTGCCAGCCATTCGCGCGCAGCAGGGCAGGGTAAGGCACTCCTAAAGGCTGAGATAAAGGAAAAGCCCAGCAAAGGTCGTGCGTATAAGATATTCAGGATCTGTCCGAGACCACATCAGGGCAGGGCTTTTGGCAAAAGCCGCCAGTGAAGTCGAAGTTGGCAGATAACAAAATGTTGTAAAGCTAGCACCTGCCCGCGAATCAAAACGGCTTTGTGGAAAAGGCCAGCAGGGGAAAGCAAAAATGATGACGAGCTTTTGCAATCCTTTTAGGCTCTTGTGACTAAGCAGGCATATCTATGTCTCGAGAGATCGATCGATGTGCATCGCCGATCGTTTCTCAAATGCATATGTACTGCTCCTACTATGTGCCGGTTCATGGCATGCATGTATAGGTGCAGCTAGGTTTGTGTGGAGTTTTTGGTATATATGGCACTGTTTACATTCGTATTTATAAAACTAGTAGTATGTGTGACGTATTGATAAAAATAGCGGGCGGCGACACCGCAGAAGCTGACGCGTGGGTCTGTCGCCTGCGTGAGCTGCCTGCCGCCCCGCCACTAGATAGCAGGCAACCTGCCACCCTATGGGTAGACGGCAGGTAATTAAGCTGGCTTAATTACCTACCTTAATTTTTTGCATGCTGTTTATTTTAATTTTTAAATATATCAAATAAGCTCAAAAAATTACGAAATTTTATAGGCAGCCTCTTGAGTACGTTGTGTTGAAAGGCTGTACATAAAATTTCATAATTTTTCGAGCTCATTTGCTATATTTAAAAATAAAAACAAACAATATGCAAAAAATTAAGACACGTAATTAGTCAGCTTAATTACTTGTCGTCTACCCATAGGGAGGCAGGCCGCTGTCGTCTGGTGGTGGGGCGGCAGACTGCCTATCGTTTGGTGGCGGGGTGGCAAGCTACCTGCCACCAGTGACACGTCCACGAGTCAGCTTTGCGGTGTGGCCGCTCGGTCACTGGACGGTAAAAATGTTATTTCTACAAATACGATACAAATACTGTTATTTTCGTAAATACCGATATAAACAGTATCATATATACCAAAAACTTGGTTTGTGTGCATGCATACATGTCTGGTTAGTGACCAAACACATGATGCATGCATGCATCGAGCAAAACCTAGCTTCCAAGGAATTAGAGCTGGCTGACAACGATCCTCTTTTCCAAATGTGTTTCCTCCTTTCGATTATTTGGATAGGATCACAGGGGAAATGCGAGAAGAATTGCACACCAATTAAAGGAATAGCTTTGGAAGCATCCACATACTGGACATCAAAAGGAGGAGACGAAGGGCTACGCCATTGGATGCCATAGGCTTTAGTCACATTCAGAGGCCTTATTTTTAAAGCACTTGTTTTTGCTCCAGGAAAAAGGAAGTTCCAAGCATTGTCAACGTAACACGCATGATCACTAGACTCATTAAAATTATACTAGTGTGTACTATATTAGCTGATCTTTTTCCAGATTGCAAGTAACGAATTGGTGACCGCAACGTGGTTCTGCGCATCAGGGTCAAGTACTACTGGCATCAGGGTAGCGCAGTAGCGCTTTCTTGCTACTTAAAGTAACTTTGTTTATAGAGTTGCACCTAGCCAGGTGAAGCATCTAAACTTATGATATGTTATCGTAGTGGGCAATCTGAACACAGATTTCTTGAACTAGTAGATAAAAGTTGAGTGGAACACAAAGGTGTCAATCGGTTAGACTAAAATAAATTAATTTATGGCTGATTTGACGTAACTAAATTTTAAAAAATTTAAAAATAAAAAATTAGTTAGCCCATCACGAATAATGCAAACGAATATGAGAAAAAAGAACAGGCAAAAAGCTTTAAAAACCAAAAAAGCCAGAAAAAGATGAAATTTAGGAACAATGAAAAATAAATCAGAAAACAGAAGCTTAAGCCGAAATGAGCAATGCCATAAACTCGGGGCTGAGTTAGTTGCAGTAAGGCTGCATTTGATTTAGGGTTAAAATGCAGGTTAAGGGCTTTGATATTCCAAACCATGTTAGGTTAGCAGAGTTGATATTCCAAACAATGGTGAAAAACAAAAATTAGGTTGGGATTAGCTAACTTAATTGTATTAGCCTTGTCTTCCTTGCGTTACATGAACATCTAGAGATCTTAATTTTCTTAGGAAATAATTCATGTCTTTGGTCTAACTTTGGGTATGTTCGTATTGGCTTTGGCTTCGAACTTTTGCTTCCAGAAGCCAAAGCAATATGAATATTTCAGCTTTTATAAACTGTTTCTACCAGTCAGTACTATTCATCAGCCACTACTTTGCGCTTTCACATGTTGTAACGTACTTTACATTTTATTATATCATAATTTCATAAGTTGCATGGTGATCCAAATGTTGTACCTTTCGTTGCATCGTCGTTTGTTCGTTTTCTTACATAATGCACTTAGTCACTATTATTCATCAGTCATAGCCAAAAGTCTTCTATTAGCTACTACTATTCATCAGTCATAACCAAAAGACATCAGCAAAAACCAATACGAACAGACCCTTGAGCTTCTAGCTAAGATGAAGCTCTTGAGCTTCTAGCTAAGATGAAGCTGGCCAAATGCCCTACTTCTCCGTCCTAGAATCCTAGCTTTTTAAGTAGCAGAAGCCCGCGTATTGAGGAGCTATTTGGAACACAAGAATTGCAGTTCAATTCTGTGGAGGAGTGGCCTTTTCTGGCTTATCAAGCTTTCCCTACCCCACTCCCACCTTGCTTACAAGCTAATATTTTGATCATATGAAAAGCTAGCCCATTTATGGTCTCATATAAGCCGGAACAAACAGGCCCTTCCTACTAACAATAACAAGTAACAAAGCAGACTATTCGGATTATAATCTTGAACTAAACATATACTGCATCACTTACATCGTATACTCATACACGAGAATTACTCGACCAAAAACGGCTGACACCTTAACTGCAGAGATGGAAAACCCCATGCAAGTATGCAACACACCGTGAGTGATGAACCAGAAATTAAGGTGGTGATCGGTTATCATGGCTGAACCATTTACAAATTAAAATGCCCCATCAAGGAAAAAAGAACCGTAAAAACTAAAAAGCCAAAAGTTCAAAAAAATAAAATTTATAAATAGTACAAAAATAAGCTGAAGTCATATTGATCAGGATGCCCTCCACGAGGTGCACTGTCTGTCGATGAATCTTCACCGAAAAGAAGCAAAGATTTTTCAGTCGACTTTTTTCACCACCTCTCCGTGCCTAGGGTAAAAAATATATATATGCGATGTGAGGTGATGGATCGGTTGTTGGGTCTGCCCTTTGGGGGGTTTCAACCCGACAAATGTATCTCCCTCGGATTTGCAGGGACTACCCAGCCCAGCGCCTTTCGATTTTTTTTTTACCTCACGGGAGAAATCAGAAATGCTACTCATACTAGTCAGTGCATGCATCACCCAAAAATATGCTCCATGCTCCCCGCTCACTTCGGCTTCCGATTCTGATTTATTTTTCACTATTTATAAATTTCATTTTTTCTAATTTTTTCGCTTTTTTGCCGGTTCTTTTTTTCCTGTATTTGTTTGCGTTGTCCATGATGAGCTAGCACATTTTTCCGATTTTAAATTTTTTAAATTTAATTACATCAAATAAGCCATCTTCAGCTACAGTAAAATTTCAACGCTACAGTGTAATTTCAGCTATAATCCATAACTTTTCAGCCCAAACGAGCGCGGCCTAATAAGCCTGGATCTTCTGCATCCAGATGTTAATTTCAGACCATCGTGAGGCACAGTCAACATTCGACTGCACGATGAGAAGTTGAAAATATTAGAACCTGAGATTACTAGCTGATTTCAGAAGTGACAGCCCGACGCGTCACATAGCATGCACTGATAAAGCTAATGTTACTAGCAACACCATCGTCAAGTTGGTATATCCAGATAGAACGGGCTTGGCCTTTCGCTTACCACGAAACAGGAGAGTTATCGCCTATAATAGATGGATGTACATTCAGTACATCAACTGCCTACTTTTGTTACGGTGAAGGTGCCGAACGACTCCACCAGAAAAGACCAACGATTCCAAAGTTAGGTGCAGCTTAGCATCAAATGATAAGAATAACTAGTTACCTACTCGTATGTCGTAATGAAATTTATTGAATATATAAAATAATCATGCTATGGAAGAAGACCACTCTAATTAGTTAAAAAGTAGAGAGTGATAGAAAGTTGAGATTAGGGCGGTTGGAGGAGAAGGGATGTACGACCACCAACTCATTCTTTTATAATAGTAATGATAACTGCCAAAAATGTAAGTGGCTGTCATTATTTCTTTTACAGATTTTTTTAACTAGTATATACACTCTTCATTTTTGACTGGACACAGGTTTTTTTTGCGAGGGGACACATTAAAATTAACTAAAAGATAGGTGCCCTCAGCACAACACACTGAGCTTCTGCGACAATCAACTTTTGTCGTTGAAGAGTAAATTTACGTCAAGTTATGGATTTTGTGACGGTTGCGTGACAAATTCGCATTTGTCGCCTATCTGACGTGTCTAAACACCTTTGGTGACGAATACGAGTTTTTTCATCGCTAAATTTTTTACGATACTGCTTTGTCACAAAATTTGTGACATCTCCATATTGTCGTTGTTTCAGGAAGAAACGTCGCTAACTATCAAGTGCCATAATGCCACATGGCAAGATATTGCGATGAATTTTATTGTCATATTAAAAGGCCTTTTAAGACCCTTTTAGGCTCAATTCAAGGCCCAAATGTAGTGATATAATATACGACACAATTATCTATGGGCTAAATCCATAATCAATACACAGATCAACACAAGCAAATACATAATAAAATATAGGCCACAAATTGATCATATCATTCAGCAGATTAAACTCACCAGTTCAAACCACAATACATGTTTCAATGGCCATATCCAAAATAGTAGGACAGAATACAAGTTTTGTTCAACAAGCCATATGCAATTATAGTAGCCACAAGTTCAAAGTTCATAGGCGCACAATACTTCTAGCACACTCAAAGGTTGCAAAACAATGCAAAAGTTTAGAACTACTAGTACCTAGGTGTAAACAACCGCCACCAAACCAAGTTCAACCATCTCTAGGACCTAGCATTTGTGAAGGAAGGACATGGTTTCTTGTGATGCCTTTTTAAATTTTCGATCTCCTCACTGTTTTCCAATGCCATTTCGATTCTTTCTTTAAAGTGTCCATTGCCATTTCAGATTCTTTCTTCATGGCTTCGAACTCATGCCGAAGGTCTTCTTTTGATTGTTTCTCAATCTCAAGCTTAGCCTGAAGCTCTTGCACTTGTGAATGAAGACCATACATGTTGATTTCTTTAGTATTGTGTGCAAACTGAACAACTAGGTACCAATAAATTCAAATTGGGTTTACTGTTTCATGTGCAGGACAACTACGTACCAGTAGATTCAAACTGAACAGCTAGGTATTTATTCCTAAATCAAATGCATATGCCCAGCTAGGGGACAACAATTCATGTGCAAGAGCAGACAACTAGGTACTAGTAGATTCAAACCGAACAACTAGGTATTTATTCCTAAATCAAATGAACACTAGGCATTTATTCCTTATATCAAATGCATATGCATCACAAGGCGACTTTTTCTAAGATTCACTGTTAAAATTGGTGTTGGATACCTAACACTTGAACATATAATTTGGGTAATAAAATAATATCAATACTCTATGTCTTGATGAAGCACAAATCTGTCTGAAAATAACTTCAGAGGGCATGCATGGTAGGGACTTGATGCGATTGTACCTTTGCGGAAGTGCCACCTTTAGAGCTATTATTGGAGTTTGATTGAATTCCTACAACTTGAAGAAATGTAGTTGATTTCACAACTTGAGAAACAACATGGTTTGCTTGACTTTGGTTGCTCTCCATCTTGTCTTGGTTTAGCCATGATCGTTTCCATATCAGCCTAGCAAAACAATTGAAATTACAATTGAGGCTTAAATCTTGTGTGCAGTTTATTTTTTCATATGTACGTCATGTAGAAAAGAATAAAAAATATGTGCATTCTTGGCTGCTTCCTTAAATCAGCTGCATTCAACTGAACTGAACCCAAAAAAAGTATAATACAACACATCACATCTTACTCTGAAAAGATAAGAACATCAGGAAAGTGTTGTTGCTGAGATATAATAATGGACTTGTGGACACTAGAAAATAATCTTGAATACATTTGCAAGATGACCACTTTAGCAATTACACTGAACTATGGGAACAGAACAAAACTAGTTTGCAACATGCTGCACATCTGACTAGAACTGTGTATGAAGTATGAACTGTTTTATACACATGTCACACAAAGCTATTTTTTCATATGTACATCATGTAGCAAAGAAAAATAAAAGGGAATCAATCACTCACAATAGCTTTCTTGATAGGCTCATTGAATCCTTTGTTCTTCTTTGCAGTGGAAGTCCTTGAAAAGATCAATCGCGATGGGTTCTACATCTTTGTATTTCTCTTGTCTCTAAATTATTTGCAAAGAATTACAAACAATTAGGTTGAAACAAAAATCACAATATATTCATTACTGATCATTGGTTGTTTAGTTTCTTACCAAGACATGAGCTTGTGCAATGTAACACCGAGATCCTGTGCAGTGCTGAAGCAGTACTTTCTCACGATTTTGCTGGTTTTTCAAGCACTTGTCCTGCACATGAAACATTTGTTTAAGTGTTTCTGCACACATGACAAATGCAGAATAGTATAGAAGGGCGCGAGTAGATGTCGGGCAGCAGGGAAAGGTATTCAGTGATCAAATTACTGGGCTATTTACTTAACAGCATACATGGTTGACATTTTCTACACACAAGACAAAAAAATCACATGTCAAGACCTAAAGAAACCAGATAATGAAGGTATCTAAAACAATACTAAATCGATGCATAAAAATATGCTCACATATTAGTTACATATGGCACAATTCAAAGCATATGGAATAACCATAGTTCAGGAAATTTGGAGGTTGGTCGCACCTTGTGCTTTGAGTCTGACCACATTTGCACTAAGGCTTGCCATTCATTGTCAGTCATATGATTCACAGGTGATGTAGTCCTCACTTGACTTGCTGGTACCCCATTGAAGTACTTTTTTTCAGCTTGTGCCTCATCTGACGTTGTCCACACTTAAGCAAATCAGCACATGCATATTGGACTGCGTCACTATCGGTGTCAATGTTGAATTGGGCCTAGTAAAGAGCATGAAAATTAGAATTTGCGAATGCAAAGGATTGAATGAACTTTGATGAAACAAGCAGAATTGAATTTACTTACACCAATTTTGCCAATGTAGTTTTCAAGATGTGACTTATTGTTCTTGCACTCCTTCCAAAGTGTAAGGATTGGTATGTCTTTGCCTAAGTGCGATCCCACCCTCGATGCAAGCTTGGCAGCTTGGATAGGTGCCTTTGGCCGTCTGTTCCCTTCAGAAACATGGATTGTCATCTTCATGCATAACCCTCTACTTAGCCTTTCTAGTTCTCTGCCTACGCTTCTTCCCCTTATCCTATCCGGATCTTTTCTTGCAGCAAGTGCACCTAACAACAATATAATGTTAGTGTTAATCTCGGTAGTTGCTATTTGCAGTACACATGCAACTCATGTATGTAAGCTATCAAAAAAGAATATTTCTTGCTATTGTACTAATTGAACACAAAAATACAGCACGGTTTCATACATTTACACAGGTGTGAAGCACAAATGACAATACAATGGCAGCATCGGTTCATAGATTTACATGTAACAAAAATACAACTGAATTTAGGAGGCACTGAATTTATGACAATAACATACTAATATTAGCATTCAGCATTGTACTAGTAGATACAATCACATGTGGACAAAGGATATTACTAAAAACTAATCATTACATCGAATAAATTGCAAATAATGAAAAAGTGAAAGGTTTGCACAAGGTAGATACAGTCACTTGCCTTCATCTGTAATGCCAACCAAGTCTTGTTGCTGGGAGGGATCATGTGTGGGTGTGGCATTAGACAGGCCTAAGTTGAGCACTTCCTGTGGATTTGGGCTCAAAGCTGGGGCTAGATCCCTTGTTTTTTGCCTAGTCATTCTTGCAGGCACATGTTGTTCCTGAGGTGCTTGTGCCACCACTCTCTTTGATTCTTGTGCTCCTCTAACAGAGATGTTCCCAGAACTAATTGGATTCTTTGTATGTGCAACCTTAGCAACCTGTGAAGCCTCAATAGGCAGAAAACAAGCAGAATTGGTGCCAAATTTGGTAAACAGCATACTGACACATAATGAGAAACAATAAAGGACAAACAAACATATGCTTAGAAGACTAGCTACCTTGCTAACCCCCACTTCTTCATAGTCTTCACTCTCCTCACCGGTATACAACGACCCAGAAACTTCACGGTCTTCACCCTTTCTCTTCACTGATGCATTGTTAACTATGGACACTAATGTGTTGATACCAAGCCTTTGTAGCTCTCGATTGTTTCTCATTATTTCTTCAGCCCTTAAACGCTCATATTCAGTAGTAGGCGCCTCTGTAAAATCATTTAAGAATAGTTAGAAAGTTGGAATATAATGAAATTATATGCCTCTGTAAAAAAGAGCCTACAGCAAGTGATGCATGTTTAATGCATGCATATGGTTGTTAGCAACTTCTGTTGTGACAAGGTGATAATGGAATGCACTTGGAAAAGTTCCTTATAATATGAAAAGTTCAAAACCAACAAGTGCACAAGTGACTATTGGTTCATATTTATCCTATACTCAGCACCCAGAATACCATAAACTATTCAACCATAATGTGGACGCCTTTTATATCCAGTATTTGCATTGAAAAATGCCATTCAATGCTTATCCAGAATTTAGAAAATGTAAAATTCCATTCAATGCTTATCCAGAATTTAGAAAATGACAATGTCAAGAAGTTCCTGGCTATATAATCAGTCAAGGGGACAAGCAGACATGCCCTGCTGCATGAATAATTTTGACATGTTTGAAAAGTTGATAATGGGAACATCCAATCTAACAGTGAAGATAGCAAGTTTCTTTCAAACTACATACTAGTGTGATCTTCACATTGCTAAGCTGAAACTACATACTAGTGTGATGTAGGTACCAATTTTAAAGGTCCATTATATAAATATCAGAAACAAAAAGTTCCTGCCTCCCCATCATACTTATTTTAATATAGCTAGTGCTAGTGCATCTCAGCCCCTAATCGAATATTGTAGCACTCATTTCTAGCCATACAGATTAAATAAATAGCCGAGATTGTTCCCCTTTGGGCATGCAGCTCAACCTCGCAATCTAGCAAACCCTAACTAATAATCAGAGGCACGCGGAGGGGGAAGGAATTAGAGCACCCAACAGCTAGCTAGCAAATCCACGACACCCTTACCTGTTGGTTGCCGGTTGCTTCCTCCCCTTTTCTGACCTCCAGGAGGCATGATGTGCACGGAGGGTCGCCGGGCAAGGAGGCTCGCCCGGGAGGAAGGGTCGTTGGGGAGGGAGGGTGCAGCTTGCTCGTCGCCGGGGGAGGGAGCGTCACCGGAGAGTGAGGGTCGTCGGGGAGAGAGGTGAGTGCGGCGGGGGTGGCGTGAGGTTTGGGGTGGACAGCGGATGGGAGGGCGGCGGCGAGATTTGGAGGGCATGCACGATTTGGAGGATTGGTCGGTGAGAGCGCGCAACACGGCGATTTTGTTATCGCGAGCGCGCAGACAGCAGCGGCTGAAAAATTTGGAATCGGGAGAAAGAGCGAGTGCGCGGCGTCGGCGGGAGAAGAAAGAGCGAGCGCGGCGGCGGCGGGAGAAAAAAAGACGGTGGCGGCTGAAAATTTTGGGGACGGTTTTTAGCTACACGGGTGCCCTAACCACTCCACCCCAAAGTCATCTGTGATTGATTAGATGATATTTTTCTTTAGTATTTACTTTTCTAGATATTGTAATGATTCTTTGAGGCCCTAAACGAACTCAAATGAAAAAAGTTTCAACTGGAAAGTTTTATAACTTGTTGATATATACACTTTTTCTTCTGGTCATTTTTCCATCCGAGGTCGTTTAAAATTTTTGAATTTCAACATGTGACAACTCAAATAGACTATTGGGATCATAAATGATTTCCAATGAAAAAGTCATCAACTACAAAGTTGTAGATCTCATCAAGATCTACAACTGTGCTTCTATTCATTTTTCCATCCGAGGTAGTTTAGAAATTTTGAATTTCAAAATGTGAGAACTTTAAACATAATTTTAGGACCGTAAACAATTTCAAATGAAAAAGTCATCAACTACAACATTGCTGATCTCATCGAGATCTAGAACATTGGTTTTTATTTGTTTCTCCATCCGATGTAGTTTGGACAATTCAAAAAATTTGTATTCCAAAATATGATACATGGAGTTGACCTTATCATGTTAAAATTTAAATAATAAATTGTGACGATTGTCTGTTGACATGTCATGACAAATTGCAGTTCGTCATAATATGGAAATCCTTTCATTTACGACGACTGCTACTAGATCTTAGTGACGGACATATAATTTTCGTCATAAAGTCATACTCCCACCAAAAAACGTCGTAAAACAGAATGACTTAGCGACAAATTTAGCCATCGTCATGAAAAAATTGTCGTAGAAGGTCATATCTCTCGTAGTGACAGTACTTGAACATTTACCATGATAAAACTCCCAAGCATGCACATCTGTCAGACTGCATCAAGTTCTAGCTAGGTATATCTACTAAAGGCACGTATTCATTTTTCTCAAAAATAAGTGGGGCGGTAGGTGTATATTACAAAACTATGTCCTAGTGAAAATTTTCAAATTAGATATATAACATAAAGAGTACAGTACATGGATTTCGAATCTTCTTGTCACAGGCAATAGAAAAGCATTGAAGGGAACATAAAATTGCAATCTAAAGCAAAGAGACACCGCCATGATGGTGGAGCGTTGTGATCGCACCGTCAATACCAACGGATCAGCTCCTTTTTCACCTCGTAGAATTTTTATAGAAATAAAAATAATATGTACATACGCATATTTTTCCTATCATATTTCGTAACACATCCTAATAAACAACGACATGCTATCGTCAAAAATAATATATACATACACATACTTTTTTTACCGTATTTCGACATACATCTTGCTAGTCTTACATTCACTAATGAATGCTACACAACCTTTATAAAGGAAAAACAGGATGCTAGAGCACAGAAGACACGTCAGATTGAACCGGATTTAAAAGAAATCAATTCACGCAGAAACGATAGTGACCCAGCCAGGTCACCGCACAACCTGTCATGCCATCGTCTTCCCCGGGGTGACGTCACATCGTGGCTAAACGGAAAGCATCAGCGTGCATGTGCCTGCAATCTACTCAGGAACCAAATCTTCCTCGGCAATCGTGCAGAGCGCCCTACAGGCCTGCACCACTGGCATGCACCAGCTTTATCCGATCTCGCCAGATCTTACTGCGAAAACACGCGCACCCGCGTGCGCACACACTCTCTCACACACGTACCATACAAGTTGTTTTTATGCCCGGAGGTCACAGCGGTGAGATCACGATCGAATCTATGGCCCCTTTTCTGCCCTCAGACAACTTGCAAAAAGATATGTTGCATTAGTAGGAGCAGAGTTGGCCAAATAATACAGGCTAATAATATCGATTTGAAGTGCTCTGCTATTAGCTCAATCTACACACACAGCCTAGGTATAAACAGGTTGTGCCGACCCAACCTAACATAGCGTATCGTGTTTGAGTCACAATCTTAACTTAGCAGGCCAATTCGGACGACACATAGTATCATACCATGCTAAGCATGGCCTATGCACAGGTGAGCACAACATAACCCCGTTAGACCCAACAGTGTAAGAGCCGAGTTGGCGGCAGAGGAGCCGAGGTGGTTGGTGGCGAAGGGAGTAGGGAGTAGATGGGAGGCGACATAGGAAGCAGGGGGCAGGCGGTGCGCCGAAGAGGTGGGGGCGAGCCGAGCGCCCGAGAGGTAAGGGATGGTCGAGCGACAAAGAAGGTGGTTGTTCGGCAGCGCACTAATGAAGGAGGAATTGAGGGACCGACGGAGGGAACGAGGGAGGAGGTGGACTGGTGGGGTAGGCACCGGAGTGGAACGGTTGGACCGTTGGAGGAGGGGGAGGTGGGAGGCTAAAAACATCTAGACCCCTTAAAATGATTTTGATAATTAATAACAACAATGATTAAATAGACTAACTTGTTTATTGAGATGGCTGAAAGATTTAGTCTCATATTTTGATGATATCATAGAAAAGGCATGCAAATGTGATCAACGATCGACATGGATCAAGATATAGCTCAAGGTAAAGGTATATTCTAGCTTAAGGACCTCTTATAGCTTTTACCGGTCTCAATGTTTGGATTAAAAGACCGTATTTATAGAATAGATACCATACTATAAAGAGAGGTTATGGCTAGTAATTTGAAGCTTAACTTGTGCCACTTCGATCAATTAAGTGTTCATGCATGCATTTCGAACCTCATTTTGAACACACTCTGAATTTTCTTTGAAAAATCAGTATGACAACAAGCATATTGATAATAGTACTGCTGCATTGGTACTATTGGATGTTATATGTTGGTAGTTAATTTCTAGAGAGACATTCATTTAAGATTCCTTGGAAGGGTACTACCACATATGTTGCACAGTGGTACCATAGATCGGTATGACCACATAGCGATGGAAGTACTACTGAAAATCGGCAGCACCCAAATCTAGTTGGCGGTAACTAATTTCCAAAGTGCTATGTTTTGGAGCATTTTCTCTTCTTTGAAAATCGGTACTACCGCAGCTGAGGTGCGGTACTACCGGACCTTGTGAGGGTGCTACTACCGAATTTGAAGTGACGGCTAGTTTCTGTGCATTTAATGAACCTCAAATAGCCATTTTACAGTTGGTGCGGTAGTATCGTAATTCCTGATTTTTGGGGATTTCGATTCCAACGATCATCTTGGTGGGTGGAGGCTGTAAATACCCCTACCAACAACAAGGGACTTCTTCTTGACCTCATTGAATACCCTTGAGTCCTTGTTGTACTCTCCTCTACTTATTTGCTCCATTTTCACATTTGAGGTAGTTGATAGTATTCAAGTGCATTAAATTATTAGTTGATCCTTGTGGCACTTGATAACATACTTGTTTATCAGTTTAGATATACTTATATATTAATTATAAGATACTCCAACGTAAATCACACAAAAAAATTGTAAGAGAATCTATAGTTTTTGTAACATATTTTAGAAACACCTTGATACACACACACATATAAAGGATTATATAAAAGGATTATATATATATATATATATATATATATATATATATATATATATATATATATATATATATATATATATATATATATATATATATATATATATATATATATATATATATATATATAGGAAAATATCTTTTACACCCGGGTGTAATTACACCCACCTCTAATATACCACCTAAACGAACTTAAAATACTCTTTTATCACTTTAGGTATACTCGTATACTAATTATAAGATACTCCAATGTGAGCCACACGAAAAAATTGGAAGATCGACCATAGTTTTTAGCATATTTTGTAAATACCTTCATATACACACATAAAAAGGAGTATGTCTAAAAAAATGTACATACCACCTCTAAAAAATTGTTCATACCACCTAGATGATCTTAAATACTCGTATATTACACGTACATACCCTCTATTACGCGAGATACTCCCTACGTTGTGAGATACGACATAGGGTGTAATTACACCCGGGAGTAGAAAAGAGGCTATATATATACCCGTTTAGGACGATCTTAAATACTCTTTTATCACTTTAGGACGAGTGTTTCATGCACCTTGGTGCCTAGGCACCCATATCAATACCCGTTGATTTGCTTTGAGATTCGCAACGTTTGATGTGTGTATCTTCATATACCCATAAAAAAGTATATTCGAGATGTCAAACTCCGAAAAAAATTAAATTCATATGTATATATATATATATATTCGCATATGATACATACCTATTTTAGGATATGATGCCCGGGCACTAAGGAGCACTCGTTATATATGAAGTTACTATATTGAATAGGCTCCTTGAGTTGCCCTCTTCCTGGGAAAAAAGTTTGATGACTAAACAGGTTTAATTTTTTTTTCTGAAAAGCAGTCAATGTAAAATATGAACATGTAATCTCTTGTATAATAACAAATGATGCTACTTAGAGGTATAAATAGCTGGAACGTGTGGTGGTGCAGCCAGGCCATGCATGCAAGCGGCGTGGACTCGAGCCTATGCAGCTCCACCACGTGCCGAGGATAGACGTGGCAGCAGATATATCTCCCGGGCACGACCGATGCTTTTGTCAGGCCAGGGAGATGGACGTGTTGGATATAGAGCTAGATCACCGAATTGCCCGGCCGAATGATCTGTCGGGGATTTTTAGGGTTTCGTTCGCCCGCACGCGCCCGGGCGGCGCGGTGGAAAAGCGAGCGCTCGGCGTGGACAATGCGTGGCTCGCTCCCGCAGAGTGTGGCGCAGCCTCGTTCTGTGTGACAGGCAGGCGGCGACGATTCTGACGGTGGATTTGTGGCAGGAACAGAACGCCTCGTGCGCGCTGTGCATGCGACCGTCCGAGAGGCTGCGATGATGGCGAGCGAGAGCGATCACTGGACGACCGAGGCTGCGCCTCCGCTTTATACCACTAGCGTGTAGTAAGACTCGTTTGGAACCAGAGCTGGCCAATAGGCCGTGCCGTGCCGGCCCGTGTATTAAACGGGCCGTGCCGTGCCGGCCCGCCGTGCCTCACCCCTGGCCCAAGCACGT
Organism: Dendrocalamus sinicus; assembly: GCA_036346575.1. NCBI lineage: Eukaryota > Viridiplantae > Streptophyta > Magnoliopsida > Poales > Poaceae > Dendrocalamus > Dendrocalamus sinicus. The sequence goes on along the minus strand of CM070653.1, from coordinate 29,310,783 downwards.
CCCGGTCCGTCGTGCCATGCCGGCCCGGCCCATTTAATTTTCGTGCCGTGCCTAAACGGGCTGGGTCTACAGTAACGGGCCGTGGTGCGGCCTGGGTAGGCCCGGCCCATTTGGCCACCTCTATTTGGAACTCACAAATTTCCCAATACCTACATGAGTCGGGGAAAAAATGTGTTTCAAATAGGGCCTAAAATGTTTGGCAAGTGCATTGCTTAGGCCTCGCTCAGTTGTGTTGAAATAAGCTGACTTATGACTAAAATTGTATTGTAACTGACCGAAATTATATTATAGCTGATAGTGACTTATTTGGTGTAACTAAATTTTTTTAAAAAAAATAAAAATAAAAACATGTTAGTTCATGACAGAGCCCATAGGCAATGCAAACGAATACAGGAAAAAAATCGGCAAAAAAGCTAAAAGAAAAGGACAAAAAGCTAGAGAAAAAAAGAAATTTAGTAATAAAAAAATAAATAAAAAATCAGATGGGAGAATTGGGCTTGACCTACTAATAGATGGCAAAGGAAATGGAAAATGGAAGAAGTTGCAAGCAGGCGACCGGCTACAATGCCCAAACGAGATTACCTGGGCTTCCCGAAATAGGCTCTAGCATGGCATCGTCCATCCGCGAAGTGGGCTGGGCAGCCCATTTCCCTGGTGACGATGCTCAAGAAAAACCATTTCGCCGGGATGCGATTCCACCTAGAAAATTCCTCACGCGATAAACGCGAAAACGCCAATGATACGATGGGTTCGGACCTACACGTAAGTGAGACATACAGTGACATATACTAACACACGAAAATATTTGGCATTGCCCTTTTTCTAACACAGGAACAAAGGCATGCATTGCTGAAGACTCACTCGACTCCCACAATGCAGAAAGTGCGCAACAGCAACAACTGTGAACATTTCGTGTCACAAGGTACACTGCCTCATTCAATCGCTAGCCAAAGAAGGTAGAAACTTTGGTCTTGCTCATTTTTTGTTTTAAATTTTATTTTTTTTGTCTTTTTGTTTTTTTAGCTTTTTTGCCGGTTCTTTTTTCCATATTCGTTTGTATTGTTCGTGATGGGCTAATATGTTTTTTATTTTTAATTTTTTAAAAATTTAGTTACGCCAAATAAGCTATTTCAGCTATAGTATAATTTCAACTAGCTATAGTGCAATTTTAACTATAAATCAACTTATTTTAGTCTAACTGAGCGGCACCACCAAAAAAGGCTTGCAAGCCGCGCTGTCAAACGAAGACCTGCCATTGGTTACCTGGACACCAACTCTGTTGCGCACTGCACACATTTACACAGCAGCAGCACCAACAACTGCAAAATAAGCACTGTAGGGTGGTTTCAAAATCGTTCCAGCCAAATAAGAACACCAGCAGATTGGAAGCTACGGCCTAATTTGCTGCCAAACTGGGACTACCTGCCGTTGGTTACTCAGACATCAACTGTGTTGGGCGTTACTCCAGACTCCTCACTCCATGCCAGTGGAACAGAGCGAGCCCAGGCGATCTCTACCCGAGCGGCGCATTGAATTCGCGCGCGTGGAGCAGGTCAGAATCTACGGCCAGTGTGGGGGGGTCTGCGCGGCGGCGTAAATGATCAGAGTTGGCGACGCGCGGCCGGCATGTGGAGTGTCGTGCTCTTCCTCTCCCTGCCAGATCGATCGGCCGATCTCTTCCGGTTTTATCGCCAGCTTTTTCCGAAGCTTCCAAGTACCGTGTTCACAGTCTGTCTGCTGGGCGATGGCGTGCGCCGATAATCGGAGCAATAACTTAGGAGCAGATCATGCATGGTAGAGATTCGGTAAACAGGACGGGAAATGTCGGCGAGTTATTAGCAGGGTAACTCGGCGATTACAGTCACATTTTTGTTACGGTGACAGCCATCGAAGGCACCATTTGGAACGCATGATTTTGTTTTATAGGTATCCGGCAGGAATGATGTAGTGTTACTCTGTTTTATAAAATTTATGTGAAATTCATACGTCTCAAATAGACGTCAAAGCCAAAACAATCCTTTACATATGTCATCATACATGCTGCTTGCGTTCAAAACTGTCAGATAAAAAAAACAGCGTCCGAGATTAGCAAGCTAGCCCTGGGCACGAGAACTTTGTCAGTTTTCACGCCTCTTGCTGCCTTGCAGTTGCACTAAGCACTCGGCCCGGAGTCGGGACCATTCAAGAGATGCAGTACGTGAAGCCACGGCAGCTTACTATTGCGCAACTCTTCTTTACCTCATAAGCTAGTGCCTTTTGATTTTTGCTACAGTATCTAACTTTTAAATAGAGTATTTTCTCAAGACGGAGTCTACAAGTTAAACGATCTACACGTTAAAAGTCCAATATCTGTACCAGCTAAAATTGCAAGCGAGTATCTGTCTCTTCGTAATTTGTACTGTAAACAGCTAAAATTTAAAATTTTCAGCCAAAAATCATAAACCGCAGCCGAAAAGAACAGATCAGGCTCGTCTAGTGAAAAGATTGTAATTTGGCTGTGCTCAAAAGTTGTAACCACTCCACCCGTACTCAAAATAACTGAACAACATACTTCCATCACCCACTCATCAATTAACAGACAGTTAGCTGGTGCTACGTAGAGCTACACATACCATACCATATATCTACCCTACATTGCATCCCAATAATTGGTAGGTAGGGTTTACGGCGCACGTACGCACGCGAACAGTGACTCAATGAGTGTGTTCATACGAAATCTCAAGCTTTTTAGCTGTAATTACCAGCAACCATTGCTGCATCTGCTTCGTGCCTCGGCCACCTCTCCGTTTACACCTGTAGCAGGCTAGCTATACTAACCGGTCTATGCCCCATGCACGTTGCCCGCCGCGTAGAAATAAGGGTATGTTTTTAGTTATAGTTTACGACTTTTGGACTATTCGTAAGAAACAATATTAAGGAATATAAACTTGCGTACAATTTTGACCAATATAAACAAGTTGTTATAATATGTGCTATAATTAATTGTAGACTTCGTCTTAAAATAACTCTCTATTTAAAAGTTAGTTACTATCGAAAAGTCGAAAAGTAACTTTTACAAGCTGAAATGAACATGCCTGGCGTAGGAGCGACTTGCAAAAGGCCAACTAATCTCCACCCTGTCCAATACAATCCAGGATTGCCGCTTGATTGATGAATCCTATATATAAAACACACATCCCAGCCCTGTGATGTGTCGCAGGCGATCTCATCTCACCTAACTACTAGTAGCAACTAGCTTGCTCACAGTGTCACACGCACACTAGCAGTTGGTGAGGAGAGGAAGAGGAAGACAATGAAGCGTGCTTGGCGATCGCTCGTTGTGCTGCTGGCTCTAGCCGGCGGCGCGAGTACGGTGCGGCCGGCCGGGGCGTCGCCGCAGGTGCCGTGCTACTTCGTGTTCGGGGACTCGCTGGTGGACAACGGCAACAACAACGACATCGTGTCGCTGGCGCGCGCCAACTACCCGCCCTACGGGATCGACTTCGCCGGCGGCCCCACCGGTCGCTTCAGCAACGGCCTGACCACCGTCGATGTCATCTGTAAGCCTCGTGCATATATATATATCTATGGCTACTTCTTCATGGTCTCTCTGTGATCGGTCGATGGTGGTTGTAGTTTTGCCGTGTCCGCAATTAAAATGTTTTTCGTGATAACGACGGTGATGGTGATAGCAGTGTATTCTTTTGGATTATAGTTTATAACTTTTGTCTTATAATTTTTGAATTTTTGCTATTCACGAGAGAGAGTGCGAAGAGAGATTATCGCATACGATTTTGACCGGTATAGATGAAGTCAATACAGTACCTATTACAATTAATTTGTAGACCATATTTTAAAAGGATGTATCATTTGAAAGTTAGTTACTATAGTAAAAACTAAAAATTATAAGCAACAAATAAAAAAACAGGACAGTAGTATGTACACGATATATGACGGCTCGCGACAGTGAGATGAGATCAGGAGAGTACTTCGCCCCTAGCTAGCTACCAATCGATCGGTTGCCTTACATCTGCCTGACGTTTCTACCAGCATTTACATAAAACGGTACCGTACATCGTTAGCTCATGGTTTCTATCAGCAATCATCTTTTTGGAAAATGCCTGTGTGTTTGCATGGAAACGTAGTTGCATCAAGGAGGTTCGGCGTGCAGTTTCTCATGCTACTACATATTGTGCAATTCGTGTGGTATATATATCCTGTTTTCAAAAGAAGTTCGTGTACGTAGTATATCGCTAGATAAGTAGTGTACAATGTACACACCGGTCCAGCAGCAGTATCATACCTCGATCCGTAGAGACTTCCTCCAACCCACCTACTGATCGATTATATAATGCACCGCTAAACTTCTTAGGGCATCTGTAGTATATATAACCCAAAAGGTCTTAAGGTAGATCCTATCTAAATCTTAAGACCAACTCTATAGTGTATACAACCCAAGAGGCCTTAAGACGGTCCCACTTGGCAGATAAAGAAAAATTGTATTTTAATATTTGTGGCCAGGTCTTTAGCTTGAGGACCAGCCTTAAGTTTTTTAGGCTTAGGGTCTGCTTAAAGTCACCCCTGTAATGTATAAGGTTGATCTTAAGATGGCTTAAGATCTCCTCTTTTTATACCCAACAGATGGCCTTAGGACCATGTAAACCTACAGGCGAGTAGCATGCATGGTTAATTGCACATATGCATGTGTGTAAAAAGCTGCCAATACTAGTACGTATTATGTACGATCCAGACGGTAGACTTTCCCATATCTAACGTCATGCCGAACTGGGGAAAGTTTTACGTTCCAGGCTTCCAGCCGGTACTGACGCGAGCTGTTTGCGTTGTGTACGTGCAGCTAAGCTTCTGGGCTTCGACGACTTCATCCCCCCGTTCGCCGGTGCAAGCAGCGACCAGCTCCTCACCGGAGTCAACTTCGCCTCCGCCGCCGCCGGGATCCGCGAAGAGACCGGCCAGCAGCTGGGCGCGCGGATAAGCTTCGGCGGGCAGATCCAGAACTACCAGTCGGCGGTGCAGCAGCTGGTGAACATCCTCGGCGACGAGGACTCCGCCGCGGCGCACCTGAGCCAGTGCATCTTCACCGTCGGCATGGGCAGCAACGACTACCTGAACAACTACTTCATGCCGGCCTTCTACAACACCGGCAGCCGCTACACCCCGCAGCAGTATGCCGACGTGCTTATCTCCCAGTACTCCCAGCTCCTGCGGGTCATGTACAACTACGGCGCGAGGAAGGTGGCGCTCATCGGCGTGGGGCAGGTGGGGTGCAGCCCCAACGAGCTGGCGCAGCAGAGCGCCAACGGCGTCACGTGCGTCGAGCGGATCAACAGCGCCATAAGGATCTTCAACCAGAAGCTCGTCGGCCTGGTCGACCGGTTCAACACGCTGCCCGGCGCGCACTTCACCTACATCAACATCTACGGCATCTTCGACGACATCCTCAGGTCCCCCGGAGCCCACGGTAAAAACCAAAATCAAATTAAATATTGCCTCTGATCATGGACGATACGTACCATCGAGTTTCATACGTCGATCCAATTTGTCTAAAAGCTTGAGCATCATTAAAATTTAATTTCCAGGTTTGAAGGTGACCAACAGCGGATGCTGTGGGGTGGGGAGGAACAACGGGCAGGTGACGTGCCTGCCGTTCCAGGCGCCGTGCGCCAACCGGCACGAGTACCTCTTCTGGGACGCCTTCCACCCGACGGAGGCGGCGAACGTGCTCGTCGGCCAGAGGACGTACAGCGCCCGGCTGCCGTCCGACGTCCACCCGGTGGACCTCCGGACTCTCGCGCGGCTCTAGGCCTCTAGTTTGCTTCGTTATAAGATCATCGGGTCAGAACTAGCGGCGGCCGTAAGTGAGCTTATAGTTTTCTGTTCTTTAATTTTGGCTTGTGATATATAGCTCCGTCATTATAAGTATATTCCCATTCTTGGATGTACAACAAATAGACGATCGATACGTTTGCATCTGAATTACTACGACTGTGTGCTTCTATTCAGTGTTTAGTTTGGCAACCGTGTTATGGTTGGGCAGCATCTAACACCTGTTCTGCCTTGGAAACATCGCAAGTCAAGTTGCCTTGGAACCATGGCAAGTTCTAAGGCAGTGGACTGCTCATTTTGGTTTGAACTTTTAGTTTGTGATTTATTTTTTACTATTTCTAAATTTCATAGAGGAAAAGAGTTCAATCAATTCGCTTACCAATTTGAAAGCTACTTATGCCTTATTTTTGGAACCACCTATGAAACACAACTTTATTTATCGGAAATATGACGTATCCGAATACTGATAAATTTTTACTCTGCAGAGTTGTCCAATTTTACCTACAAGATTTATCAAACTCTTAATGTCATGCAATAGACACACAACAGTTAGCGTGTAACTAAATTGAGAAAACAAAGTCTTTCTATGCTCTTCTCTTTCTATAGCCTCTATCTGGTAGGGAATGGGGCCACATAGTCGGGCATGCTGCGACTCAACAATGAGTAGACCTACCATTGTTAAGTATGGTTTTACCGCTTCTATACTACCATCTTCTTACATGGGTTGTTCCTTTTTCTGGAACCCCAATCATCATATAAATATTCAATTGATTTAATTAGCTACTAGACTAAGTTTGACAAGTTATAATTTGTGATTGAGCGATCACTATGTTTACTACTCAGCATAAGATTCTAGTCCTTACTCTTCACTAAGGAGGTAGCCATTCACAAACCAATAATCTAGTGTACCACGGCACTGCCACCACTCCAATGCAAGCCTCCTCCCTAGAGTACGGTGGTGGATTTCAACCATCTTGTGGCTTTTCAAACTTCAACTTTCACTCTATTATCATTTTGTAATTCTATTGGCAAGACGTCAAATCTATTAGTATTAAGAAACATTTAAATTTCTATTCTACCATAGTATATCTTATAGTAATTTATTATTACTAAGGTTTGTCAAAGTAAATCTAACCATCAAATAAAATAAGGCTTTTCCATTGATAAGACATAACTAAATTTTCATGACATTCTAAATAATTATTTTAAAGAAATAATAGTGCATCAATAAGGAATAATGAAAGTAATGATAATTAAATAATTAAGAAATGTAGGTTCAATATGATCAAAACATGTGACTTGCCTTATTGTTCAAAGTCTTCGATTGGTTCTAAATCTTCAAAGCCTTGGACTTCTTCCGGAACAGGATGCTATACAAAACTAGGTGCTAATGCAAATAAAGGCAAATAATAAATTTTGTGCTCAAAGAATATGAGCTAGGAAAAACAAAATAAAATAAGAAGGAACTAAATTTAGAAAAACCAAATAAAGATGGATTTATGTTTTATTGAAGCCTGGGATGGCGAAATAGAGCTAGAAATAGTTTAAACAGGCTCGAGACAATCAAAATGGGCATGTATATGTTTATTGGGTTTCATGAACGCAGTGGCGGATCCAGGATCAAAATTTAGGGGGCTAGTATTCTCGCCGCTTGTATGCACAATAACGGGTTGCTAATAGTATTGGGCTCACCATTACTCAATTTTCTCCATCATGTTTATGTGCTTTGGGCTTCTATTGCGTGGCGGGCCACCTACGATGAACCGACCCATCGTGGTCCGCCCGCAATAATGGGTTTCTAACAGTAGCGAGTTGGATCGGCGTGAACAGTGATCACCTCCTCATTTTGACACTGGCGGTGCCTACAATGAACAGTGTGTTCCCGAGCGTTCCCGAACAGAGAAATGGCGATGGCGGTGAATTATGGCGTGTGCGATGGTTCCTGAGGGGAGCAAAGGGCATGGGCGGGTTATTGGAGGGTGGGGTTCTATTTTATGGCTCGGTGGTGGTCGGGAGCGCTGTAGAGGGCCGGCAGCGAGAGGGTCTTCATAGGGCTTGACCATGGCTCAAGAGTTGTGGAAGGGCGAATCGGCGAAGGCAAGCTCAGATTGAGCATCTCTGGAGCAAGGGGATGGCCATGGCGGGGTTTGCTCGGGCTATAGGGTTCTGTGGTGGGCTATCCACGGCGGGGTGGCTTAGCCGAGCAATGGAGTTGGCCACCGGCGGGCATTGGCCGGAGAGGCTAAGGCGAAGCCTCGGTAGGGTTTGTGGGGGCTCAAGGGTGCTCTATAGATGAGAGCAATTGAAGAATGGCATAGGCATTATTAGGAATTGATAATCGAGGCTTACCGGTGGTCTGCGGTGGCGTTGGCCAGAGGAGGGAAGAGGGGAGTGGGGGTGGAGTTGGGCGCTAATGCATGCTATGAGGAGGGTTTGTGGGATTTTATAGCCGGTCTAAGGCGGTCGGAGTAGTGAATGCTTCGCTCAATTGGCGGTGTGTGGTTGGCGCAAGGGGGTGCGGAAGCCTTCGGTAGACTTCCGCATGGCGGTGAGGAGTTCGGTAGCATCGGTGGCACCTCGGCCTCTGTGTCTACTTGATCGGTGAGCTATGATGGTAAAAAGTAGCAGGCAAGCTTGTGTCTAAGAAAGTGGGTTGCGCGGCTATGGGGGAATTTGCCATTGGCCACTCCGCATGCAGTCAAGATCTCATTAATGGTGGTGTCTGAGGGCTCAGTAGGTGAGGGTATGGCTAAGCAGAGGTGGCAGCGACGACGTTTGGTCATGGCGGCGGCGAATGGGGATTGATTGAGTGGGGGCAGGACAGGGGTGAAGACGACTTCTTGAAATGTGCAAATGGCTAGGGAAAGCGGAGAAAAAGGGTAAGCAGTTTCGCCTGAAAAACTTCTAAATTGGGCAAGTTTTCAAGTTTGGCCGAAATTCAATAAAATTTGAAAATTTCCAGTGTGGCGTGCGGGTGATGGCCGTGCTTGTAGGCGTGAGTGTGTATGAGACCGAGTCCGTGTGGGGGCATGCGCGTGAGGCCCAGCCAAGGAATGGGCCAAACTGGTGGGCTGCGCAAGTTAGGCCAGAAATGGGCCGACTTGAATTAGAGAGATGACGTGGAGGTTAACAAAGGGAAGGTGTCAAACTCTACCAGCTCAACGAAATTTTATAAGACCTATTAAAATTCTCCAAAGATAAGAGGAAACTAACCATAGGGAGATTATATGTATCACCCTACCGCAAAAAAATACTTTTCTAAATCTTGCATTTGCATATAAATGCAGAAGGCGAATCGATTCAGATGGAAGTAGCGGATCCAGGCTACGTTGACATTGAGGGTCACTACTATTACGCAAGCAAGCTTGTCTCTTGATCATCAATGTAGTTATATCAAATGTAAAAATTACATTCATGTGCCATCTATCATGTATGTGCATTAAAAACTTTATTTCAAAGCCAAATCGGATAAAAGAGATGAAAGAGAAGAGATATGAGAAAAGACACAATCCAGCTAAGAGGAGCAGCTAGGTCATAAAAGTATTTATTAGGATGGTAAAGGGGCCCTGGTGAGGAAAGAGCGGGAAGGCAGGATCTTTTACATATGGATATAACATAAGGATCAACAAAACTCTCACTTGGAAAGGAGGCCTATAAGTGCTAACCATTTTTCTATTTTCGACGGGTGAAAAATGTCACCCTGTCATGTTATTATTTCCTCCATAACAGGTATGTATTATAATTGTGAGTGGTGATGGAGGAACTCAGGACCGATAGCGCAAGTCCGAAAGTGGGGATCCAAGACACATATATTAACGTAGGTGGAGTGTTGGGTGAAGGGATAACTAGCCTAACTAGCACTATTTAAAGTCGGTAGATGACTAGGTCAGCATCTCGAGACACCGGTGGAGAATAGATGGGTAGAGATTTAATAATGTAACCTAAAAAAATTATGTACTTTAGACTCGACACCGCATCTAAGGAAATATGGGATACCTAGTTTCAAGAGAACTCAGAGTATCTATGAGTAGTGTCACAAGCTTGTGCAGTGCATAAGAAAATCATGAATTCATACTTATCTCCTAGATTAGAGGTTACGGAGGTCACTAGAGATCTTTGTTCTCTCCAAGTAATAACTAGTCTCTTCATAAACTAAAATTTGTCACTTAATTTGATAAACTAGCTTTTAGAATCAAAGATGAAGTAGAAAACATGATAACGAATAGAGAAGAGTCATACAATGCATTTTGCTAATAATGCTTGCTGAGTATGTTAGTACTCACCCTTGCTATTATCTTCCTTTGTTAGACCCAAGTTTGATCGGAGATTACCCTAAGTAGGATGAGGGGCTCACAGGACACCGATTAGACCGCGGGGGACAAGGACGATTACTACGAGGACTAGGGTGAGGTGAAAACCCTATATGGTGGTTGTAACAAATAGACGTCCCGCTGAGCAGAGCAGGCGGGGGATAGGGTATATATCTCGTATCTCTTGTATTCAAATAAATGTAATCAAGACCATAGTCATGCGTGACAATTGTTGTAATAAAGATACAATATCTACATTATTATTCTGCTGCACTACTTTAGTAAAAGTTTATTATTTGTTGGAGCGGTATTTTACCGAATAAACGAATAATAATTCGTTGCTTAAGTGTAATTACCCCTTGGTAATTACACAGGCCGTCACATTAAGCTACATTACGTCCGTTTCCTCCAACCTGTTGAATACCATAGAATCAACACAGAACGGGCTATCACTTGCTACAAAGAATCAAGGACCAAAAACTGAATCTACACAAGTTCAGACGACAGTAATCCAGGAAAAAGCTTTAAGAAACCAGCTTTCCTGAAGATATAATAGGGACCCACAAAATATGAAATTCATAATCAAATCATAAGGCCTCTGATTTAGTTAAAATAACTTACAAATAAATCAGGTATAAGTTAATTTCGATTTAGCCCATCATTAAAATTGGGAGCTCTTAATGTTAAACAAGGAACGACTATCGATAGTGTAAAATGGTATGCGTATGCTTTACCCTGTACCTGTTTATGCCTTTGTTGGTAGTTATAAAAAAAATCATGTCAATGAAACTATGTTCAAAATTGAATAAACCAGGAAAATATTAAGGCAGGCAACAAGAGGACTCTTAATATAGTGGTATACTTAGGAACTACCTTTTCCTATTGTTTATACTTAGAACTTGAGAGTATTTACTATCTTTGGAAAATTATCTAGAGATACCACAATTTATATGTAATTTGATGATAAGGTACCAATACTTTCTCGTACCTTCCAAGGATAGTAAAAACTCTTCTTTTTAACATGCTAAAAATTTAATGTGATAAGTTAAACTCACCCAATCTTCTATATTTAGTTTTAGAGTTTTCTCATATACGGTTTTGCTTGAAACCAACATACACCAGAACAAAAGTTACCCCTGTGGCTTACAGGCAGATCTATATCCAAAAGACTCCTATTTGCCCAGAACAGCAAACTACATTACAGATACTGACCAGATGTTTCCACCCAGTCGAATTCTCCTTTAAATTCTCAAGTACATAATGCTACGATGCTCTTGCAGGCCAAGAGCTTGTATTTTATGAGAGGCCAGAGCCAAGATCTGGTATCCACCGGATGGTATTTGCTATTCCAGCAGCTAGGCAGGAGGACAGTTTTTGCACCAGACATGCGACACAACTTCAACAGCAGGAGCTTTGCACACCAGTACCACCTCAACATTGTGGCTGCCACATATTTCAACTGTCAAAAGGGAAGCTGGATCGGGTGGAAGAAGGTTTAGGCCAGAAAATTCTTCAGGCGAGTAGCGACTATAGACCATTGTATGGCCATACTATAGTGAAGCATCACAAATAATGTGCACTATATGGAACACACTGTACCACCTATATATATGCAGCATTATATGTATCTTCAACTTTGAAAGCATACAAGAGTCGAGAGCTTTCTCTTGATGGAATATAGCTCAGATATTAGTATATTTGATGATGTGAATGTACACACTACAAAGTATTATCCAGGGAATACCCAAGATAGGCTCAACTCATTTCTAAGCACCTGCTTCGCATTTCAACAAGCTCTATTGAATAAAACCAACACAATCTAAATCACAAACTATTTTCCACGGAATACCCATGATAGGTCCAACCTTTTACATTACTTCCTTATTCCAAGCAGAAGGGCTACAGGAGATACAATGAAGCGCTTAAAGAGTAGCACTACAAGACTACAAGAGCAGTTACAAACTTCAGCAGAAGCACGATTGAGAGCATGTACAATGCAGACGCTTAGAGAGATGCTTAACAATAAAAAACTGATTTTTCTTACCACATAGGATAGATAAGGTGCTTAGTAGGTGCTTATGTGAATAACTATATCTATTAATAGATAATATAGCATCTAAACATCCACGGAAGAAATATTTGCATTGGAGGAAATAACTTTTACATAAGTACTTGATGATGTGGCTATATTATCTCTTTAAGTATTCATATATAAGCATCTTGCATTGTACATGCCTTTAGAGGAAACTGATCACTTCTTCTCAAGGTGGCATACCTCCACCAATTCCCATGACTCCAAGCTTTTATCCTCAAGATCCGTTCTATAAAGTGCAAGCTCAGAGATCTCAAACTGCAGCCCACATATTTCCTTGTCCATCTCCTCTACCTTCTTCCTTGCTGCTTCCTTCTCCTCATCTGTTAGGTCTGCATACGAGAGGCTGACATGTGGCATGTATGCTGCAGTTATGCAAACCACGAATCAATTGTCATCGACTTGTGATTTTTCGGAAGCAAAATTTCAGGTACTAGTACTCACGAGTTGAACTCTGATACCCAAAGTGCGCACAGCAGTGATCGCTCGCTTCCATCACCTGAAAATTCAGAGAATTTGGTATAAGCAAAGCAGAAAATTCATTACTGACAATTTAGAGCATAAAGTATAAACATTTCTCTGGGTTCCAACTCCAATTGAAAATTTCGAAACTCTGAGCAAATCACACCTCCGAACCCATCGACCTCTCGAGTGGCACTCGCGAAAATAGGAGATCGCTAGGAGAGGGGACGCTAAGCTTACCTCGGGGGTGGGTTCGAGGAGGAGGAAGAAGAAGTCGCCACGGGCGACGCCGGCGACGCGGGCGGTGTAGGGGCGGACGCCGGCCGCGGCGGCGCGGAGTGCCTCGATGGCAGATGAGCGGCGGAGGCGGATGGCGCCGACGACGGTGGCGTGCGGCTCGAAGGCCGGGCCGCCGTAAGCGGCGCGGAGGCCGGCCATGAGGCCGCGGAGGCGATCGCGGACGGGCTCCGGAAGGAGGGCCCACACGGAGTACACCTCCTCCGGCGACTGGTCGGTGGGGTCCATGCTCGCTGCGCGACGCGCTCGGAGTCGGCGGCGGGAGCGCGGCCGCGGAGTCGTAGGTGGCGTGTGGACCGAATTTTTTTTCTATTTTAGCCTCTTTTTTGAAAAATATTCACATTTAGACCCCTGATAGTTTTAATTCCGTTTTTGGACCCAGGAGGTCGGAGCCGTGGTCCACGGCGCCGAGGCGCCAGCCCCGCACCAGCATGGTGGCCTGCGTGGCGCCGACGTGGCAGCACCTCGGCGCCATGGATTGTGGCGCCGAGCTCCGCACCGGGCGCGCGCGCCTTCTCCTTTCCTCTCGTCTCTTTCGTTCATTCGCCTTCATTTCTTCCTCTCGCCTCCCGCCGCCCCTGGTGCGCGCCTCCCCTCACCGACCGCGTCCCGGCCGCCCGGCCTGGTTCCACTGCCTCCCTCCGCGCGCGTCCCCGCCGCCCGCCTCCTGCGCCGCTCTCACTGGTGCGCGCGCGTCCCGGCCGCCGCCTCCCCGCCGCGCCCCGGTGCCGCCGCCTCCCCTCCCCGCGCCGTCCGGCCGCTCTCCCCTCCCGCCAGCGTCCTGGCCGCTTTGCCTCCCCGCTGCGTCCCCGGGAAGTACATGCAATTAAGCCAAGAAATTTTTGGTAGAAACAGTAAAATTTATGGGATATTGTTTTTGGATAGCTAGCTTTGTACATGCAATTTGCATTGCTGGATACATGCAATTTGCATTGCTGGTATAGATCTTGCATTGCTGGTTGAACAGGAAATGGAAGATGAGTAAAATAAAGAGTGAGCATGCACAAGCGATTGTTGACTGCTGATGCTGCCTGTTGACAGACAAAATATACTAGTGCCGTCCCCTGGTGCCGCCGCCTCCCCTCCCCACCTGCGTCCCCGGCCGCCCGCCTCCTCGCCGCCACCGGTTGCTCCTTGTTGATTTTGATCAGGTATATTTTCACAGTTGGTTGCTTCTTAGTCAATAATATATGAAGTATATGCTTACTTCTTACGTAGGAGTAGCATTGTGTATGATATGTGTTGCTGATGAGGAGATTTACAATTGTGGGAAATGTGATCTTTGCAGCCTTGATTTGGATTATGATGGGCTTGCATTAGGTTTTGCTTGATGCCCTTGCTTGTGCGTGCTATGTGTTCATGGTTAGATAGTGTGTTTGGTCGTTGAAATGGGACGGAGAAACGATCTTTGTGGCTGTAGGATGGGCGGTGTGATAGAGAAATCACGTGTTCAAGTCTTAGTGTAGTGTTGAAGTCAAATGTCAACGGGGGTGGGAGACTGTGAGTATGGTACTAATATCCTAAGGCGATACCACAATAGAAAACCTGGCAAACCTATAATTATATTAAATTATTCATTTTACCATGTTGACGTTAACTTGTTGGTAATTTGCTTTTTACAATGTTGACATTAACTTGTTGGCTTGAAGTTAGGTAGCATTTAGTTAGTGACTAGGTACTTATTAGTTACTATGTAGTATCCAATTTCGATTAAAGGATTAAGTTTGATTTTCTGTATGAACTAGATGGACAACCTAGTCACCCTATATCATGGAGGCAGTGTGACAAGTGATGATTATGGAAATGTTCGATTTGTTGAAATGCAAAGGGTGCCTCGATATTCGGTGATCGCCGTCGTTTAGTGAGTTGGTTGCTAGGGCCCGGAGGAGCTACATTGTCATGCAAGCGAGGAGAGCATCACGCTTGAGGGGTTACTTCACTTCGGTTCGAAAGACACAATTCTAAGGCGGTTGATCTTAATTGGTTGTGAGGATCGATGGGACAAATATGTCAAATTGGTTATGAGGAATGAGTTCCAATGTTTGGACCTTGTTGTGCGGAAGGTGTCCATTGATCCCACCTCATGGTTATTCACGAACTAGGTGATCGAGCACCGCTTGACCCTCCGTTACCGGACCTTGCGGTGGATGTGGAAGAAGTGCACGAGGTGCCCGATGCTCTATCCGCCCGAACGAGGTTCAGATTTCTCAACCAGTTCGAGTTGAATGTCGGACTGATGATGTCGTGGCGGCCCCTCGGGATCATCCCGTAAGTGTCGAGCAACTCTTTAACCTTTTCTCGTCATTCCATTCTTTTGTCTCAATCCCATCGTTTTCGTGCTTATGATGTAGGAGACATTCCTGATAATGTGGGTGTTCCTCCCGTTGCTCCATCTAGCAACGTTGAAGAAGTCTGTAGGGACTCCAACAGTGTGGATGTTCAAATTGTGGATGATCTGGAGCCTTACGAGATCGCTAGGCCGTTGATTACGATGATGACCGCCCTTTTGGAGAGCTGACCAAAGTGATATTGAGTCGATCAGCGTTATTGCCTGGCGGGATCCATCGGTTCATGAATTCAGCGATCTTAGGCATTCCCATGAGGCTTATGCAGAAGGAAGGGATGACGAGTTGCTAGATGCTCCTGAGGCCGGGTCAAGCATGACAATTGAGAAGGGCATGATATTTGAGGACTTGTCAGCATTGAAAAGGTGGCTGCAGGAGTATTCAGTCATTCGTAAAAGGCCATTCAAGGTGAGGCATTCGTATGTGGAGCAGAGGTACACAGTTGTGTGCGAGAAGGAAACATGTGAATGGAGGGTTTGTGCTAGGAAACAGAAGGACACGGGAAAGTTCAAGATCACAAGAATCGTTGGCCCACACACTTGTGCCGAAGCAGAGCTCAAACAGAAGCATCGGCAGTTGACCTCTACCATTATTGCCAAGTCACTGTGTCACATAGTAAAGGGAGAACCCAATATGAAGGTGAAGACACTTGCTGGGATTGTTAAGGAGAAATTTGGATACGAGATAAGGTATGGGAAAGCATGGAGGGCAAAGCAACGCATCTGGAAGATGATATATGGGGACTGGGAAGATGGGTACTTGCAGTTGCCAGCACTCTTCAATGCAATCAAAGCGGTTAATCCAGGCATGCATTATGAGTACATCCCGAAACCAAACGAATGGACTCAAGATGGGATGTAGATATTCTTCCGTGCTTTCTGGTGCTTTGCCCAGTCCATCGAGGCCTTTCGGCATTGTCGTCCCGTCTTCTCCATTGATGGTACGTTTCTTCTTGGCAAGTACCAGGGCACACTTCTGATAGCTATTTCCTGTGACGCAGACAACGCGTTGGTTCCTTTGGCGTTTGCTTTGGTTGAGAGGGAGAACAAAGACAGCTGGGGATGGTTCTTGCGGCTCGTTCGTAGGCACGTGGTTTGCCCTGGTAGGGAGGTTGGTGTCATATCTGATAGACACCAGGGCATACTTGCTGCCGTACAAGAGCAGATATCGGGGTATCCAGCTTTGCACCACCGTTGGTGCACTCGGCATCTTGCCGAGAATCTAGTCTGTAAGGATGGTACGAAGGATAACTTTCATCTGTTCGAGGAGGTCGCTCGAATGCTTGAGGTCAAGTTCTTCCAGGAGAAGTTGGAGCAGCTTAATACTACAACAAATGCAGAAGGTAGACAGTGGTTGACGGGATTGATGAGAGATGTCGGCAAATGGACAAGGGCTCATGACGATGGTGGCTGGAGGTACGAGTTTCAAACAAGCAACATGGCCGAATCCTTCAATAGTTTGCTTAGGGGTATATGTGGTATGCCCGTCAATGCTATCGTATCCTTCACCTTTTACAAGCTTGTTGCCTGGTTCAACGAATGACACGCACATGCAATGGCGCTACAGAGTAAACAAGAGAGATGGGCGCCAAAACCGAAGCGCCACCTTGAAAGGGCAAAGGCGAGGGCTGAGGCACATGAGGTACATTGTTTTGACAACGCAACGGGCACTTACGAGGTTGCAGAAAGGGGTGGTACAACGACCGATGGAGAGCTCCGGCCGACGAGGAGGCATAAGGTTGTCCTTATTGATTTCTCATGCACATGTGGTAAACCGAGGCAGTACCACTTTCCGTGTTCTCATTATGTTGCAGCAGCAAGGCATCGCAACTTTGACCATTTGGAGTGCCGGAGTGGCATGAGCGCCTGAAGTGCCATTGCAGCTTTAGGACGATGTTGGGAGTCTGGACGGATCAAGTACAACGAGCCAAATACGGCCGTAGGTTCTTCAAGTGTCGGACACGGATGACGACTTCGTGGTAACGGCGACAACTAAATCATTTGTTTCGTTATCGTTTTCAACTTGATCCATGACATCTACCACGCCACACATAGGCTTGCACGTTCATCGAATGGGTGGATCGGGTGTTGCCGGCATGGCCAAATAACCGGCGATTGAGGTGGAAAACAAAGGACAATACTTTGTCAAGATGACTCAGGCGCGTGAGGTGGAACGACAGATGCGGCTTGAGCAAGAGCACCGCGTGAGGGTGGACCAAATCCGTCTAAAGGGCAAGGAGGATGAGCTGCAAAGGAGGCGGGAGCAGTTAAGTCTGCGTGAAGCATCAATCAAGCGTCGGAGGAAGAGCTTCAAGCTCGTGAGGCGCTCTCAAGACCAAGAGTGACAGGAAGAATGATGCGGCGGAGCCATCCTCGGGCCCAATAAAAGGGGAAACAACCACGCTACACCCAGAGAATAGACTCACGCTATCTACGGTCTATGTAATCCTATTATTATGCACTGTATTGTGTTTGCCTAGCTGTATCGACTGCACTTGAGACTACCGGTATGACGGTATTGCGTATCGGTGCTTCACAAAACTACAATTTAATAGAGTGCATAATGTTGCCCACCCATGCTTGCTCCAAAGAATGTCTGCATAATGGATTAGTTTGCATATAGAAAAGAACAGGGAAATCATGCCTACTCAGTTCAAAATTGTAAATCATTACATGGAAAATTCATATTTTCAAGCACATAAATGTCTACAAAAGAACAACAAGACATTAAACTATATCCTCAACTTCGCAGATTATACCATGTGATTTGAGGTAGCGACATAATTACTTATGGGCAATATAATGGAAAAGTCTAAGGCACATAGGTTCTTACCTTCTCTAACAATTAGTGTTTGACCATCGGAGTTCCCTGCTTAGGAAAAAAGTTACAAACATTATTACGTTACTAGCACCCGAAATTTTCAGATTGAACACAACATCATCAAAAAATGTAGCAGGAAACAAAAATTGTGTTTCACACAGTTCATCAATTTTCTGAATGTTTGCAAAAGCTACGGATTATTTTGAAGGCGCCGGCGGAGCGCCATCGTCACAATGAAGTTCTGAATTTTCACAGCTCGGCGCCACGATCCACGGCTCCGAGCTCGGTGCCACGACCCACGGTGCCGAGGTGCTGCCACGTCGGCGCCACGCAGGCCACCACGCTGGTGCGGGCCTGGCGCCGAGATGTGTTACCTCGGCGCCGTGGGTCACGGCTCCGACCCCTGGGTCCAAAAACGGAATTAAAACTATCAGGGGTCTAAATGTGAATATTTTTCAAAAAAAAGGGCTAAAATAGAAAAAATTCAGAAAAGGGGATATACCTCTTAAGGATATGCACAATAAAATAAAAAACTATTATCTTTAACATCTTTTATATTATCTATAGATAACACTAAAGATAACTCATATAATAACTTATTTTTATATCTCTATAGATAAATTTTTCATGATACAATATATTTTGTTTATCGTGTTATAATCGACTACAATATGAGAGATTACTCAATTATCTATGTTCTCTTTCTTCTCTACATCATCTTATATTCTATATAATAAAATTTATAGACAACTGATATCACACTATTATTCATAGCCTAATACTTCATGCTATAATTTATCCATCTCTCAAGATTGAGTGTAACAAATGAAGTGCATACCAATTTATAGGTCTGCAAGAACCGACATACAGACTGACTAAAAATGGATAGCTAGCACATCTTACAACCGATATATAAGAGGGATAACTACTACACCTTACATTCTTACATGCTAAGTAATAGATAAAGATCAAATTAATAGTCTCAGTACAACTAATATCCAGCTAACACTTGCTAGCCTAACGAAGTAGTCAACTTGAATTTTACATCCTATTACTTCCATCAAACTTTACAGTATGGTGAGAATCAAATTGAAGTGCTCCATTCAAATATCTAGAACTTCAGCCATAATTCAGCAGCTATTCATGATTAGAAAATGAATCGTGCCAACAAACTCCACCTTAATTCATTTTCTTGAGAAATTAATCTCTTTAGCAATAGTTCTCTAAACAAAACCTTTATAAAAATATTTTATAGCTAAAATTTTATCTTTGGTCATTTCAGTTACATATCCTGTTCTATTATTCTCGTCAAACGAACATGTACTCATCGCTCTGTAAATTCTATTGTCTACAATTTCTTTTCTTGCTTCCGATTTGTTTATCAGCCTCCAATTTTTTCCTTCTCAACCTTGTAGATCTTGTTCTTGATGAATTTTACCAAATCACTCCGCTTCATAATTTCTTCAACTATCAACAAATTACGTGACATGTAAATCTCCACCATGTTCCTAACATAGGTGGTGATCGGTTCGGCTGAAAAGCTCGTGGCTTATGGCTGAAATCACTGTAGCTGGCTGAAAAGCATTGTAGCTGACAGAGGCTTATTTAACATAATTAAATTTAAAAAAATTTAAAAATAAAAAAATATGTTAGCCCATTACGTATAATACAAACAAATACAGGAAAAAAAGAACCGCAAAAAGCTCAACAAAAGCCAAAAGTTCGAAAAGACGAAACTTATGAATAGTAAAAATAAGCCGAGCCGTGGCCGGGCCGAGTTGATCAGGGCCATATTGGAGATAACTTTGGCGTAGTCAATTGCTCGCTAGCACTCAAACTAGAACTCGAGCCTAAATTGGAATTTGAGTTTGAACTTGAACTCGATATATACTGTATGGGAGTGTCACCTTGCTCCTGTTCCTTAACCACTACAATATTTGATTGGGCTAACGATATAACTGTCGTTGGTATTTTGCAGTTATCAGTAACCTTACCTTGTAAAGTCAACTGAGTTGGATAACTCATCTTCAACGAAAAATTCTTGTTCTTACCTATATCTGCTCATGCAATAAGGTGATATCCATTTTTGGTCGATTATCTTGCAAGAAAAATCTTCAAAATAAATTGTGTACCGATGTTCTAGCAGTTGCCCAATATTTAGCAAATTTTGCTTCAAATCAAGTACCAACAACACATCATGAACAAACTTTTGATGACCTTTCATTTGGATAGGAATACTACCCTTTTCTTCATTTGGTTTAAATAACCATTGCTCACGCGTATCTTCACTTGATGCGATTAGTCCACATCTTGAAATATTTCTAGATTAGCTGCCATATGATTTGTGTAACCACTATCCACAATTCAAATATCTTCTTTTCTTCTTGCACGGTTTGTAAAGAATAAATACTCTTCTGTATTTTCCTTCTCTTTTGAGAAATTTTCCCAATTATCATATCAGGATTTACAAAATTTGGCAATGTGACATTACCTCTTGTATTTATTATAAGTCATCTTCTTTTAGCATCTATTTATAGTGTGACTAGACTTTTTTTTGCAAATATCACACTAGAAATTAGAACAAATTGTACCTTTTCTCTTTTATCTTAGGTCAACTGCTCCTGCATATCTTGCCTTCGATCATCTCTTCTTGCATAATTCCCATTATTTCTCAAATTGTGGGATTTGAAACTCAATTTTGATCGAAAGATGCTTTCAACCGAGCTCCCTTCCCTTTGTAGCCTTCTTTCTTCATGACTCATGAGACTCTTAACTCGTTAATTATTGCACTTTGAAGGTCGGCAAACCCTTCGATTCTTCAATAACAACGCAACAATATACTCAAACTTTTTTGGAAACTGATCAAAATTTTCTCAACAATCTTTTGATCAATAATATCTTCTCCGTAGGTGTGCACCTGATTCACCACCTCGATCACTCAAGACGTAACTTACTAATTTTCTATCTTATCAAACTCGTCCATTTGCAAATTTTGAAACTGTCTTCGCAAGGTTTGTAGCTTTACTGCTAAAACCTTCACGGAACCTTGAAGTTCCTCTTTTAACTTGGACTTCTTGGCATGATAATCCGTGGAAATAAACTTTCCGCAACACCTTGTTGAGTCGGAAATAAGACCTTGGCATCTGTATCTGGTGCTCTGCCAAAATTTTTTCTGCTCAGTGTAAGAACATTTTCAGCAGCATACTCTTTGTAGCCGCTCTCCACAATATTCCACAACCCTTGTGGGAGTAGCAGAGTTCACATCTTGATGTTCCATATATCGTAATTCTTTTATGAGAATATGGAAATCATCGATTATGCCATTTTGACGCTCAAACTAGAAGCCATAACCTCAACTCCGAAAAATAACACGAACACGTTGTGCTACTTCACTACGTCTGACTCAAATCTAGAGCTCTGATACCAGTTGTTGAGGATTATACTCACACTGAAAGCAATAGGACAGAGTAAAGGTAATAGAATCAGAGAGGTAGTATAGCCCTTAACACTTCATGCTACAATTCATTCATCTCTCAAGGTTGGTTACAGTATATGGTGTTCGTGCTAATTTATAGGCCTTCAAGAACCGACATACGTACTGACCTAAAAAAGGGATAACTAAGGCATCAAACAACTGACATACAAGAGGATAACTACTACCCTCGCATTCTTACATGCTAAGTAATAGATAAAGATCAAATTAGTAGTCTTAGTGCGAGCCTATTGAAGTAAGTCAACTTGACGTGCTCTATTCAAATATGTAGAGCTTCAGGTATAAGTCGGCAGCTATTCATGATTACAAAAAGAATTAGTGCCAACGGGTCTGTTCTTTTTGGCTGCGGCTTATAGCTTTTGACTGAAAATTTTGAATTTTAGCTGTTTACGATACAGATTACGAAGAGATAAATACTTACTTGCGATTTTAGTTGGTAAAGATGTTGAGCTTTTAACGTGTAGATCGTTTAACTTGTAGACCCGGTCTTAAGAAAATACTCTGTTTGAAAGTTAAATACTATAGCAAAAGTCAAAAACTGCCAGTTTTTGACTTATAGAACAGGAGTGGGAAATGGAATATGCTTTACCCAGGGGAAGCATCGCGTCGAAGGAGTGGCGATGATCAATTGGGGAAGCATAGTTGGTAAAGATGTTCTGCCCTGATCAATTCGGCTTAAGCTTCTGGCTTCCGACTTATTTTTCACTATTCACAAATTTCGTCTTTTTCTGAATTTTTGGCTTTTTTGGTGCTTTTTTGCCGGTTTGTTTTTTCCGTATTTGTTTGTATTATACGTAATAGGATAACATATTTTTTTATATTTTTAAATTTCTTTAAATTTAATTAGGCTAAATAAGTCTCTGTCAGCTACAGTGTTTTTTCAGCTAGCTACAGTGCTTTCATCTATAAGCCACAAAAAAAAACCCAACTGATCACCACCCTAATACAGCGCTGCGCCTCCCGGTGCAAATGCAATCAGTACGGGGCTTTGCACGAATGAGAAACTGACCGGTGGGTCCCAATGGCCTCCGGGGCCACTGTAAGTGGGAAGCGCCAAAGACTATAGGATTAAAAATGTTAGCTTAAAATAAAATCGATTAAGAACTAGAATAATCCAGATCTAAACCTACCTGGAGTACACCAAATACGACTAAGATGTTAGGACTTTGGGACTGATCATGCGACGTAAGCACTAACAAATCTAATTTTACGTCGAATGCGGGTCTGGGGCGATCGCAAAGGATAAGAAACCGCACACGTGTAGCCACTTGGGTTAGATCAGAGTCAAGTCAATGTAATGAATTTGGAAATTGATCACATACAATAAGCTGCACACGTGTAGCCACTTGGGTTGGATCAGAGTCAAGTCAATGAAATGAATTTGGAAATTGATCGCATACAAATTCAACGATACAAGCCATGGCAGTCAATCATCGAAGCCACCCTGAAGTGGTTGGAATTGGCGAGCCCTCGCAACCCTCACGTCCTCGGTTTTGCAAAAAATCTAAAATTTTTCAAAATTGTAGCGACGCCTCGACTGAGCTAGCGGCTTAAGGGTTTACACATTTTTTTGCAGAAAACCCCTCATAGTTTCTTGGAATTTTTCTAAGATCATATAAGCTCTGCACATCCGATCTCTTCAAAGGACACATCCAACTGTTCGCACGCATTCTAGGCCTAGTGCCCTAACCATGCCATCCTTCTCTCCTGATCCCCTTGCAGAAGCTGCCTTCTCCCCTCGCTATCTCCTTGCTCCCCGCCTCCCTTTCGACCTCACCTTTGCTGGAGACACCATCGCCTTGACGCCTGCGTCGCTCTCACCCTCATGCCCGTGGCTACCTCCGCACCTTCTTCGCTCTCCTATTCTCACCCACTACACGTCCCCGACCTCCTTCTCGGTGTCCTTGACCTAGCCGCCACTGTTGTCGCTGTCGTCCCATCGACCGGTATTCCCCTCCCTTCCTTCCTCTTCGTACCCATTGTATTTAGTGCCACTAGTGATCCCCGCACCACCTTCTATCTAGACCACTACTCTTCCTCTCCGCTGACACTAGTGCCGCTGTCGAGGCTCTTTCTTTCCTGGTCCAGCTCGTGCAGTGGCAGCACAATACATCACAATGACTGTCACAGCATGAGTGATGAGAGAGGAGATGGCATGGCCCAACCCTATGGCGAGAGAGGAGGCAGTGGCGTGCATCGGTCACGAGGAGGAGGTGACACTACTCCATGGACATCGCCCCTTTCTTTTGTGCCACGTCCATTCGATGGCGATGGAAGAGGATCGAGCAGGGGTGACACTGATTCGACGATGGGGGATGTGAGATCGACCAGCGGCAAGGTGGATTAGCTATGGGGGAGGCAGGACCGAATGACGGCAAGGTAGAGGCATTGCCGTCATCTCCTTCATTGCAGATCTGGCCTCCGTCGCTGCTAACGCATCGTCATGCCTCCGCTGCCCCCTCTCTACGCCACCTTCTCACCGTCGTCTTCTCCCCTTTGCTCCGTCGCCACCCTGACTAGGAATGGAAATTGTGCCCGTTTACCCGTATACCCGTGGGTAAATACCCTAATGGAGCCGAGTATGGGATATTTTCTTTACCCACGGGTATGGAAATGGGGGAACACTCTACCCATCGGGTAAACGGGCACGGGTATGGGAAAGCTCTACCCGTACTCGCCCCGCCCGTTTACCCACGATATAGATTGACAAGTGGTGTAGTCATAGCAATATCTCTAATTACTATTGATTGTTATAAACTTTTCTATATCTCTAATTTCTATTGATTGTTATAAACTTTTCTATATCTCTAATTTCTATTGATTGTTATAAACTTTTTTGATAGCTATTATATTTCCTAGCTACAACTGTTGCTTATATGTACCTGTCATTAGTGCAACTCTCAGATGTTGATTCTCAATTCGCGGATAAACGGGTAGGCCCACGGGCGACGGGTACCCGCAGGCGATGGGTATGGGTGAGGTTTTTCACCCATTGTCCTTCGCGGGTATACCCGTGGGCGTAAATCAGGGTCGCGGGTACGGGTATGGGTGAGCACTACTCGTACCCGCCGCGCTCGATTGCCATTCCTAACCCTGACCCACAACTCTGTCTCGATCCAACGCTGCTTCACCCCTCCCTTCTCTTCGCTAGCATCGCCACCTCTCCGCCACAACTCGCTACCTCCCGTCCATCGTGATGACCCTTGGACGGTGACCTTGCTGGAAATCACACCACCACTACTCGAGCCCTGGTGAATTTTCTCCTCTCTAACTTCTAATCCTTTCTTCTTTCTACCCCAACCGCATTTCTATACTGTTTAGAGTTTGGACCTGTCATAACCTAAACATTTTCAAATTTCCATAAAAAATTTCGTAAAGTCTTTCAAATTGTTTTGTATGCTTTTTGACTTTTTCGTGTTTTTCATGCGTCCCAGATGCCATCTTATTTCTTTAGAAATCCTGAAATTTTCTGTTTTCCTTAATTTTCCTTTTTCCTCTCTTGGGCCGAATCTGGTTCGGCCCGCACCACTTTTTCCTTTTCTTTCGCTTTCCGCGTGGCCCGCTTTCCTCTCCCGGCCCAACTCCCACGCCCGCACCATGGTCCAATCTTGAATAAAACAGTGTGGGCGCTACTGATTAACGTGTGTGCGTGCGTGCCTGCTGCCTCCCCCTCCTCTCCTCCTCCCCTTCTCCAATTTGGGCAAAAAAAATCAAACAAAAATCATCACCCTCTCAACTCAAAAATCATGTACTTTCAGATCAAAACTTTCAATTCGTGGGTTTCACTTTCACGGTTCGAACTTTCAACCATAAATTAAACTTCCAAATCAACAAAATCCACCAAAAATTCGAAACCCAAACAACTTTCATCTGACAGTTTGGCTTTCAACTCGAACAAAAATGGCTTTTCATCTCACAGTATCCACGCTTACACCCCACTTGGTTCTCAGGTATTGAGCTTAGACTTGTATAGAGTTGGAACTTGATTCCACTGCTGAGATTGTTTGCCTGCCACCTAGAATTGAAATCAATGATTCCACGCAATTCCAACATGCAGGATAAGACTGGAACTGATTCCTTGCTCACACCCCATCAATCGTCTAGAGTCGTGCATCGACCTCATCTTGCTTCGCCGTTCTCTTCGACTCCGCCCTGCTTCCGCCACCTCCGCTCCGCCGCTCAACTCCGGCATGCTCAAGCTGCCGCTCGACTCTGGCCTCTCACCGCCGCCTCTCGACTACAATTCATCCCGTCACCTCGCTTCCTCTCCCCTTCCCACCGCTCTCTCGTCTTCTTCAACTTCCGAAGGCCACCATCGATCCGTCCATGGCGGGCTTGCCGACTGATCCACCGCCAGCAACGCGTCACAAACCAAGAAGCGCGCCGATGTGGAGGTCGCCATCCTCAAGCGCGAGTGACAGCAGCGCTTTCACCTGATGGTACGCGCTACGCACCCTTGCTACCTTCTCATCGACAAATAGCGTTTGCCTTTGCTGCTGCTGCTGCTTCTTGGATGTGATTTTCCTGAGTGCAAGGATTTGGTGTTCGTGATTTTGCCACAATGCAGTGCAGGGAATCAAATTATTGCTGGATGGTTACTTCGTGGTGTTCATGGTTCTGCTTCTTGCGTGATTGTTAAATCTGATGTTTTATTTGTTTATTCACTTGTTTATTCTTAATTAGCAGTTTCCAGTATTGATTAGAAACCCCCTCCCAATTCCAAGTGGCACCCAGATAGAAAAAATGAAATTGATATTGGCTAGAATCAAATCCAAATCCAATTAGAATCTAATTCCAGAAACCAACTCGATTCTTGGTAGCCAAGCGGGGTGAGCTAATTTCACATCAAATCATATGGTGAATGGTGCCATAAAAGCATGAATTGCTGAAACAATGCAAATCACTGTCAGACAATACGACTCATAGATGATCGCTTGTAGTTGTTGGCTTTTGCGAGGGCAATTTGGTAATTTCCCAATTGAAAAGAAAAAAGAGAGAGAGTGAGTGATAGGTGGGGCCCACATGTTAGTGGGCCAGCTGTGGCAATAAGGGGAGGAGACGCAGTCTCCTGTGAGCGGGCTCCCGTGCCGTTTCGCATACGCGTGCGCTTCGTCTTCTCTCGTGAGCGGCGCGATCGTGTCGTGCGGGCGACCGGGTCTTGCGGCGGCGAAGGAGGCTCCACTGGCTCGGGCGATTCGGCGCCAGCCATGGCTACAGCCCGTCGGCATCCGCCCTGCTCCCCTTTAAATGGCGCCTCTCCTCTCTTTGGTGAAAAAAAGGCAAGAGTAAGCTCTCCCCTCTCCGATCTAAAATCTCTCTCAATGGATCTTCGGTTTTGAGTCCTGAGAGTCGTCGGCCGGGTTTTCTCTGTGGCCGTCGGCTGTGGAGCGCAAATCGCCAAGTCTAGGGTTTTCCGTTCAGTTTCCTTGAGCCTCTTCTTTGCTTTGGCCGAGAGGAAAGGTTTGGATAAACCCTAGAGGTTGATTTGGCTCGGGCTTGTGCTGTGTTTGTGAGAGATTTGTGATCTGTTCTTATTGTTCGCGCTCTCGACCGAAGCTCTCGGTGATCTTGTGCGGCATTAACCCCAACCTTCGTCTCCGGCTTCGGCAACCGAGATTGGAGTGGGCATTGTATCTCTGTCTACTTCACTCCTCTACTGTGAGCGGCACAAGGGGTGCTAGGTTTTCTGGGTCAGCGCCGTGAGCATGCCTTGCCCCTTTTCAGATTCTTCTTGGTGATTTCAAATATCACCACTACTGTGAGTATATTAGTTGTTGATTCTTTGCGCTTTTTTTTTTGAAATATTTCACTTTTCTGTTATATTAGTCGGTGATTCATTGCGCTTATTCGCTTGAGGTTATGCTAATCATGAACTGTTATATGACATTTAATTTGAGCTTATGTTCAATTTGCAATGGCTTACAAGATTCATATAATTGTATGTTGATTAAGTCATGTGTATGTCGATTAAGTCATGTGTATGTCAAATTCGTCATGCTTGTCTATTTATGATTGTCTATTTATGATGATTATTACTGGAATTAAATTAAGAATTATGCTTATACCGCATATTTTACAACAGTAGTCTTGCAGATTTATCTCAACCGTAGAGTTTCAACATAATATACTAGCAAACAGAAATGCGAAAATACTCAGTTCTACAAACTCTCCTCGATAGACGACTCATATTTCATGCCCAAGACCCTACCTTGGAAACCAGTAGAAACCACATGTAGCAGTCCATATGTCCCCCATTACTGAGTCAAATCTCCGTCGAGATTGAAGATCCTACAAAAGAAAGGTACAAGTACTACTTCAGAATCCTAAACCCCACACTGACACGTAAGATCATCTAATGCTTGTCCTCTTTTGGTGCAGCCTCTTTCTTGGCAGCCTGGGAGGACTCCAGCTCCTTTGGTGCCGACCGCTCAGCAGATCTGTAGAAATAAAAGAAGATACATGAGAAGGTGGGATCCAATGTTCTGTGTTGACTTTACACAGAGCTTCAAACAAAGCAGCAAAAACCATGGTATAACATCCTATGCAATTATGCATGTCAATGGAAATGTAATGGCTGAAACAGAAGGCATGACAGAAGAAAACTACTAATGCTCGAACACCATTAGGACCATTTTGACATAGTACAAACATGGAGGAGGCGCAAGACTGCAAGTGCTGCTAATGTTACTTCAGAACAGAAGCTCAGCAATACTATTGTTATACAAAGGCTAATTTCATCAATGCTAAATGAAAATGAAGAAGAAAGTGCAATTCATCCTCATTCTCTCTTGAACTCCTCGGACAAATGAGCAAGCTTCATATCAGGACACATCCAAGACCCAACAACATAAATGGTAACCAAATAAGGATTGAAAAACCAAGAGAAATTAAGGGACTGGTTGACTCTCATTGGCATTGTCAACAGACACATGGTTTTAAGATGTCCAAAAGTTGAGGACTTGAGATGCGTAGCATATGCAATCATAATCTTGTCAGTTTTGATGAAGTTAACCTAAAGTTCATCTTAATTTGCAAAAAAGAAAAAGAAAAGAAAATACAGTAATGCTAGAGAACAATATATGTGCTCTTCACAAAACAAACAAACTATAGCAGAAACTGGACTAGCAGTCTAGCATCTAAAACTGTGTGAAAGCGAACTTTGTTACCAACATAAATTAGATTTTAACCCCATCTAGCAATATTAGCTCCAATGGATAATCATGAATGAAGAAGAAATACAGAAACAAGTCCGCATGGGACGAAAGAGCTCATAAGTTTGCAGTATAATATAAGAAGAGAAGCAATTTCTAGCCAAGATTTAAAGATGTCAAGTTCAGAACTTGAAAAAAATGAATCTGGAAAAAAAACCTTACATTATCATCAATACAAACAATATCCAATCTACAAGAAAATAGAGTGGAACAATACTAAAGGTTTTATCCTCTGGTGAGCGAACTAATTTTAGCCATAGAATTGAGCATGGAAAGATAAGTTCAGCACTTAACAATCACAGATGAGGATTTTACCAAAGTGAAATAGGACACACAATACAACTAGCGCTGATAAGTAACGTGTCTCTTCTTGTGCAGCACGGACATCTCATCGCTACTTCATTTAAAAACAGGCCCATGGATAAATTGAATAAATTCACCTCTCAATTCATATAGCAATGAGCTACCTCAGATGAACACACATTGATAACTTTCTCAACTCTTATAGTAGTGACCTACGACAGATGAGTTCTCAACTCATATAGTAATGAGCTACTACCTCAGATGAAAACACATCTAATTGTCTTTTTTACATCAAAATCCATAGGGAGCAAAGCAACCTGGTACTAATCAGGGGTGGACCCACTGGGGGATCAACTGGGGCTGGCGCCCCCCTGCCGTCGGCCGGCCCGGTCAGCCGGTGGAGGTGTTCAGAGTAGGTTTGGGCCACCATTGCGCTCTACCTCAACATCATCAACCTCTTCCTCTCCCTCCTCACGCTCTTCAGGGCATCTGATCCTGAAGTGCAGCTGCTACGCAGCAGCCTTAGCTAGCTTAGCTTACTCTCTTGATGATTGTGCTTTAGTTTGCTTTGCTTGTAACTGTGATCAAACTGTAAAATAATTATTAATTTTGGTTTGCTCCCAAAGATTGTTGAATGGAATGGGTGACCTAGCTACTATAGCTACTATTGCTCGATCGCTCAATCAAATGGCTCTGTAGTTTCTTCTGACTCCTACAAATCTGATGATTCTGTTGTGTGGTGCTGACATATGGTAGCAACGGAAACTGCATCTCATTGCTAGCATCTAATTGGGACAAGACATTATCGTGTTCGAAATAACCAGCTCCATGTGCTGCTGCGTTCATCAGCATTCAGTGGTCATGACTCATGATTGATTGGGCCAGTTTTCCTGGAATGATCATTCACCGTTAATTCAGCGATGCAATTTCAGCTACTTTTTTTTTGAGATAGAGGATGCAATGGTAGGCTGGCAGCTACTTAACTACTACATACAAGGTGAACTGGTGATGGCAACCAGTGGTCATTTGAGCTAAAAAACATGAAAAAAGACCAAGTGCCCACTTCCACCGATCTCTATTCAACGTTCAAGCGACAAAACCGAAACACAATTAGCAATGTGCACTGCAGCAATGAATGTTGTTCTGCTTCCACAAATTAAATCTTCCGAAGGAAATGAACCACTGCAAATAAGTGGCCTCAAGCATGGCATTAGGCTTGGTCGAAGCAAGCTGCATTTTTGGGGGCGACATGCACAAGCCTGTGGCCTGTGGGCACCGCTGTCCTCCTTTGGCAAAACACGACATGCATCATAGCTTCCAAGATAGCCCGCTATAACCGCAATATCGTTTTCCTATCTCTCACCAGCAGTGCGGCAGGCTACCGCAGGCCGGCAACTCAGCATTTGGCAAACCGGTGAGCAAGTCCCATTAGCATGCGCTACTGGTACTAATATCTAATCCGATCCCTCAAGTTCCATCACAATTGCCTTAACAAGGTTGGACTAAAACTCTACAAAATCAATTTCCTCACTTCGGATTACTAAAAACCCGCATATAGAAGTTCAAACCCAGTCGAATCTGGGCATCAAATCAGCCGCACGGTTCAACGACAGGAGACTGGGCATAGATACAAGCGGGAGCAGAGAAAGGTAGGGCAGGGGCGGGTGAGTAATCGAACGTACTTGGCGGAGGCGGCGGACTCCTCCTCGAGCCAGTTGCGTATGTGGCGGACGTTGCGGCGGAAGATGGCCGCCGACTGCTTCACGTCGCTCCGCAACAACATCACCGCCGCGCCGACACCCACCACCGTCAGGATAAAGTTCGTCAGCGCCATCGCAAGCAAGCGCACGCTCCTCCTCCTGCGCCGATCCCAAACCCGCGCTCCTCGCACCTCACCTCCTCCACTCGCCACCGTCACTGGGGATCGCCAGTCGCTCCTCACCAATCGCCGATGGAGCTCTAGAGTTTCCTCACAGGGGAAAGGCAAACAATCGTGAGCTCACACCGCCGGGGTACGGGGGGAAGCCGCTATCCTCCACTCGCGTCACCGGGGATCGCCGGCCTCCGCTCAACAATCGCCGAAGATGGTGCTCTAGGGTTTCGTCGTGCGAGGTCAGGAAACAGTCGCGTGAGCCACCGATATCAGCTAACTTAATGGGCCAGGCTGGTTTCACATGGGCTTTGTTTCTAATTGTTATGGGTCAGCCCGTATCAGACGGTATCGGGATGTATTGAAGACGTATCACAATTAAAAACATTTATTTTTTATACTAAATTGCACCGATACTTACCGTATCGCCATATTGTGTACGCGTATGTATCATGTACAGGTTCGGCAATTCGAATTTTTGCCATATATAACGCATTTTCAACGTGTATTTACAAAAATAGCCATATGCGAACGGTATTGACAAAAATAGCACTTTTGTCGTCCGGTCATCAGGCGGCAGTTCGCAACAGTAGACGGTAGGCGCCTGTCGTCTGGCCAGTAGATGGCAGGTGGCCTGCCATCTACCCACAAAACGCTAGGTGATTAAGTCAACTAATTAACCGGCTTAATTACATGCCTAAATTCATAATTTATTTTATATTTATTCAAAATTTTAAATATAGTAAATGATCTCTAAAAATTACAAAATTTTTGGTGGAGCTTTCTGAGGTTTGTGGTATGTTGTGTAATTTTGTTGTAATTTTTCACAGCCATTTGTTAAATCTAAAAATTCTTGAAGCAACGCATAATTAACTAAACGATTAAGTAGTTATGTGCCGCTCTAAGAATTTTTAGAGCTATCAAATGGTCTTGCAAAATTACAAAATTTTCGATGGCACTTCTTGATACAGCGTGCTATGTTGTGTAATTTTTCACACCACTTTGCTACCTTTAAAAATTATTTAAGCGGCACATAATTAAATGGGAGATTAAGCACTAATAGCTAGGGGCTAATAGCCTGCTGCCTAGCCACTGTGGGGCAGCCGCATAGTGGCCAGGCAACAGGCCATTAGCCTCCGACCATTAGTGCTTAATCACCTATTTAATTACACGTCGCTCCAAGAATTTTTAAAAGTAGCAAATGGAAGCAAAAATTATAAAAAGTTACACAATGTAGCATGATACCTCGGGAAGCTCGCCCAAAATTTTTGTAATTTTTAACGACCATTTGCTACATCTAAAAATTCTTGAAGAATATATAATTAAATCGGTCATTAGGCCTAATTGGAGTGCTAATCACCTACCGCCTAGTTACCAGACAGTAGGTGACCTGCCACACGATGACCGATGATAGACGGCTTATCACCCGGTAATGGTGGATGTGGCTCATTTGCTATATGTAATAACTCCTACAAATATCAAAATCGTATAAATTTTTAAGCCACATTCACAGCGGATAAAATTACTAAAAAAATTACAGTCAAGTATGTTATGTCGAGTGACCGTAAATAAAATTTTGTAATTTTTAAGCCAATTTGCTATATTAAAAAATTCAAACAAATAATATAAAAATTAGGGCAAGTGATTAAGCTGGCTAATCAGCCAGCTTAATCACATGCCATCTGGCCATGGGACAGCAAGTCAACAAAGTGGGGCTAGGTGGAGGGGCAGTAGGGCGGCAGGCTACCTGCTGTCTGCTGGTGGGATGGCAGGCTGGGCGGCAGGCCCACGTGTCAGCAAGCTGACATTGCCGTCCGGCCATCGAACGACAAAAGCACTATTTTTACTAATACAATTTGCATACTGTCAATTTTGTAAATACAGATATAAATAGTGTCATATA
Organism: Dendrocalamus sinicus; assembly: GCA_036346575.1. Classification (NCBI taxonomy): domain Eukaryota; kingdom Viridiplantae; phylum Streptophyta; class Magnoliopsida; order Poales; family Poaceae; genus Dendrocalamus; species Dendrocalamus sinicus. Next base: position 29,277,854 of record CM070653.1, on the reverse strand, counting down.
TACCAAAAACTCGGGCAATTCTGGGTCATATCAGTGCTTCTTAGGCCAAAATGTCTTCAGGGAATCATCAGGTTAGCTTAGTTTTTCTGATCAGATGTCTCTGGCCCGCCCACACGTTCGAGGGCCACATCTAAAATAATTGCACGACTTCCAGTTTCTTCTAATGCTAGAGAACCACCCTGCTGCCTATATAAACGATCGGATCTCATACTAGACCAGTGGCGGATCCAGGAAAATTTTTTGGAGGGGCTGAAGTACCTTCAGCTCGACCTCAACCTCTTCTACATTATACATGCATGGCTAAAAATTTAAGGGGACTCTAGGGGAGCTCCAAGGGTCCGATAACGGTAGGGGGGCTCGAACCCCCCGCCCCACCGCTGGATCCGCCCCTGTACTAGACGATCACACCAAGAACACAAAGAACAACCTTGCAAAAAAGGAAAGAAAATAAATAAAGAACAGCAAAGAATGGGATTCAGTGAGACACAAGAAGAGCTGGTCCTTCGCTCATGGAAAGCCATGAAGGACTCTGAACCTATCGCTCTTAAGTTCCTCTTCAGGTGACCATCATTTGCCTTGTTCAGGATTTATCCAACTTAAAGGGTATACACGTGGATCATCTCACTGAACTGATTACGTGTTCTTAGTTCTTACTACCTTGTTATGATGTATTGATGTGGTTGTGTAGTTATTTATTTCTATCTTAATCGAAAATGTCATGTACAGAGATGCATTGGCCTCGTGATGTATATATCTTCACTAATCACTAGACTAAACCATGCATTTTTGTCACATGAAAGGATCTTTGATAATGCACCAGCTGCAAACCAAATGTTCTCGTTCCTGCGTGATTCTGGCGATGTGCCCCTCGAGAACCACCCAAAGATCAAGGCCCATGCCATGACCTGGTAAGCAATGTCCCCTCTCGTATGCAACAGCTGTAAGCAGTACGGTGTGGATTTCTACGGTCTCTGTTTTACTCTCTATCTTTTTGTGTTTCTCATCGTGCTCTGAATTTGGTTGTTTTGGTCTAAATTCAGGCATGCGAGCCTGCAACACAGCTGAGGAGGACCGGAGATGTGAAAGTGAGGGAGGCCACACTGAAAAGGCTGGGCACAACTCATGCCAAGGCGGGTGTCGCTGATGCGCATTTCGAGGTGTTTTCCACATTTCCACTAAGGGCAGAGCAACTGGATGGATTTCTGAGCCCACCCTCTGGCTGGCCCGGCGAGGAGCCGGTGCGGCCATGTAGCACCTGTAAAAAGAACCCCTAACTAACCTCTCTCTCTTATCCCTATTTTAACCAACTAATTAACCTCTCCCATTATCTCTCTATTCCTCACGTCTCCTTCCTCCCTCCATCTATTCATCTCTCTCTCCTCTCTCTCTCATCCCGTGCACTGTGCATGCGGCCGACAACGGCGGCGCACGGCGTGGTGCGTCTACGTGTGGCCGCACACTCGCGCCCCTGGCGGCGGCGGCATGCGGAGCAGCGGCGGCGGCACGCGGGCAGCGACGGCGCGTGGCGGCAGCGGTGCTCGGTGGGGCGGCGTGGTGGCGGCGATCGGCGGCGGCGGCCGAGGCACGGCGTCGAGCGCGCGTCGCGGCGGTGGCTCAGCTACGTCGCGCGCGCGCGCGTGCATGCATGGTGGTGGTGGCGGCGGCCGACCCGTGAGGCGGCGGCGGCGCGCGGCGGGCGGCCGGACCGGCACCGACGGATGGTGGCGGCTGGGCTGGCGGCAATGGCAGGCGGTCGTGGCCAGCGGCGGCGGTCGGCGATGGCGGTGGTGGGCGACGGCCGATGACCGTTTTCACGGTCACACGGTTCGGTTGGCCGAGCACGCAACCGAACACGTATTCGCGCGGTGATTTGCTTAAGTCGTGCCGCGAAGTGTGTTTCGCACGACCGATCGGCGTTTCGTGCAGTCGAACGTCGTTTCGCTCGGCCGAACGGCCGTTTGTGCGGCTGATCGTCGTTTCGTGTGGCTGAGCGACGTTCCGTTTGGGCGAACAACCGTTCGTGCTACTAAACGGCGTGTTGCTCGGTCGTGGGGTTTCAAGCAGCTGTTAAGGGAGTGTTCGTGCTGTTGCGCATTCCAGATCCTTCGGGCAGTGTGTCCGTTGAGGGTGCTCAAGGCAAGTACCTCGCAGCCGTGACCTTTCTGTTTCGCAAATCACATGTTTCCAGTTTATTTGTCACCTTTGTCATTGAGTATAATTATCATGTCAACCATACTTGCTTGACTAATATCATACCGCTTAACTATTATCACATTACAACAATTACCTGGCTAATCTCATATTGCTTGACTAATATCATATCGCTAAAATCACATCACTAAAGTTACCTGGCCAATTTTATATCGCTAAAGTTACCTTACTACTAGCATATCACTAAATCTTATCTGGTCAATATCATATCACTAATGTGGTCTGGTTATTATCATATCGTTCATGTTTGCATGTTAATAGACGTTTAATATTGTATGCATGCCATGATGTTCTAGGTTATTTTATTTCATCTGCTACTATGTTAATTAGGATGTTCAGTTAAAATGTTCTAGAGTTCATGCTTTTAATTAGTGATCTAAAATCTATGCTTAAATTGTTAATGGGGTAGCATATGAACATGTTGGAACTTAGATTTAAATTATTGACACTCTTTTGATATTAGGACTGCTATGTTTTAGTTTCGAATATTATATTCCAATAATTGTTTGATGTTGTATTTGAGCCATGAATGATGTATGTATTAAATCTGTTAATCTGACTAATAATCACTTATCACATAATAAAACTTGATTGGTTGATAACCTTGTGTGAGCTATATTATAATACCTCTTTAGGTTAATCCCTATATCACTATCACCTTATTATTATCCCATATCGCCCTCATATCAGAAATTATGTCTTTCCATTTTCAACCCTAGCACATCTTTTCACTTCTCATAACTTTATTATAGCCTTACGCTTGCCATCTCTTAGCTTCCTTAAGTTCATACTATTTAACCTATCCATGATGTATCGGTTAATTTATCACCTAGTATCACCAATCATGTCTCTCCGGTCTCATTGTATTAAATCGTTACCCTCATAACTTTACCTTAACTAGTAGTGTGCCCGTGCTAACGCTACGGTAAAATAAAAAATAAGATAAAATTTGTAAAAAATAAAACGAACAATCAGATTCATTAAGATTCACGGTGCTTTTACTGGGGCGCGGGCCGTCTGGGGAGAGGAGCACACGCGGAGCAGTCGAGGCGCCGCTCGGAACAGTACCAGTCGCCGCTACTCCCTCGCCGTATGTGACATCCCAAGGTTTTTCTGAGTTTTTTTAAGAAAAGTTATTTAAAAGATTAAAAAGTATTTTGAAGGAAACTAAATTTAAAATTTAATGCAAGAACTGTTGTTGAAAATGTTTTATTTAAGTCCAAAACTTACCCAGGAACTTCTGTGAATTGTTCTGGGATTTTTGGAATTTATTTAATATTTTTTCTGAGCTTTATTGAATTTTCTAGCCTCTCTGAAAATCAAAAATCAAAATTAAAACTAAAATTCCTCTCCCCTCCCTCAGGCCGCCGCATGGACGGCCGGATCTCCCGCCCGATCCCGCCTAGCCCCCTCCCCCGCTTGCCACTTGGCCGGCCCAAATCAGTCCACCCGGCCGCGTCGGCCCATCTCTGCCGTCCGCCTTGCGTCCGCGCCTCCCTCTCTCGCTGACCACCCGGACCCACCTGTCGGGTGCGTCTCCCTCCCCGCGCCGCTCGGATGCTGTCCGATCTCCCTGAGCCACTCGGACGCTGTCCGATCTCCCTGAGCCACTCGAACGGCGTCCGATCTCCCCGCGCCGCTCGGACGCCGTGAATTTTTTACTTCTAGTTTTTAGTTTTTTTTACTTTCACAGCAAAGGTGGTTCTACGACCACGACATCTACGACCACTCCACCAAAAGCCGTGGGGGAGGTGCCTTTTATCAGCCGTTGGATGCTGAATGGATGGCATCGGGCAGGGGGAAAGTTAGCCATAACTTACCTCCTGTAAGTCAGAGAATCCGCGCCGGGCCACGTATAGATTATCAAAATTAATTCCAACACCCACAACGTGCTCGAGGACGGCTTACGACCATGATTACGACTACGATTACTAATCTAAGTTGTAGCACCACTAATCATGACAAACAAAGGTGAATTGCGCACTATGCAAAAGCACTGTAGAACGTGAGCTATGGGGTCTTCATAAAGGCATACAATGCCCACAAAGGATGCTTGCATGCCAATATTGTGAATTTGAACTGCTGCAGTTGATCTTTTTGAGCATCAGGTATAAATTCGTTTCTCATCTTAAGCTATTACTCTGAAAAGTAAACGATTATTCAAATGTTTTTTAGAAACATACAGTTGTTCAAATACAGTCCATCTTTGTTCTAATTATATTAGTTATATGATACAGGATGTGTGTGGGAATCGAACAGAATATTGCCAACCTTGCAGGAAGTACATCAGACTCCGGGAATGGATTGGACACTAAATCTTCGACCACTGCCATCTGACCACGCTCATCCGACCACCACCATCGGACCACGCCATCCGAGCCATCTTCAACCACGGCCATGTATAGATTATCAAAATTAATTTCAACACCCATTACAGATCACCTTAGCAGGTTTCCAGTTAAAGAAAGAAGAATAGTACAATTGTAAGATGCATGACGTGTGAAACAATAAAATAGCAATAGTTGTCTCAACTTACATCAGATGATAACTTTAGAAAGTCACTAAACCTTCGAAGAACTCCATGGCTAGAGCTAACGCCTTCTGGAGATTGTATACCAACATGTATCCTGTAAAACTGTCCTTTATGGGCATTAAAGATGGATCATAAACACAAAAACAGCAAAGTTTAGAGCAAAGTCTAAACTAATCCTATGAGGCAAAAAGAAAAAAAAGAATGATATAACAGATAAAACTTTAGCAACACATTGGAATTCTAGAATTTAAAGGGAGATAACCTTCAAAGAAAACTTAGTTCTTGGCTTGATAAATGCTGAACAGGTTTTTGTCTTTTTTATCGACCTACCAAAGTTTTCTCACTTTATTCCTCCTAGCTCATTTTGTTATAACACAAAATTATACAATGACATGACATTGCCTATCTGGATATGCAACTACATTGATGACTAAACTCCTTTCTGCACCAACATAAGTGCGGAAAACAAGAGGATAGAAGATAAACAATACTCACAACTACTGATTTAAGGAAGTTTTTAGCGGTCACACCAGTTTGGTGTTTGAGCAATCCAAGAAGGTATCGTCACACAATAACTCCACTGTTTGAGGATTATGTGGCCATATGGTGTTCCTTCCCTCCCGCATACAATCAATAAGTATGAGCTCATAAGAAGCATCAAGCAAATGAATATCTTCACAAAGATCGTGTTGGTATGCCCTTGTCTTTCCAAAGAAACTGGTCTCAAAATAATTATGCACTCTTGATGGAACTTCCTTAGTGTCTATGCATAACTAATTTTTGTTAATAAGACATGCAATCTACTTGGTGGTGCAAGCGCAGCGATTGATTAACCATCATGTTTTTCCATCTTGTTATTATCCGGTTTCTTGTGTATGTTGGTTTCAGGTGAAATCACAGAAAAAACGTCGCAAATCGAACCAATTACAAAGCGTGATCATTGACACAATATAGATAGGTCTAAAAGATCAATTTAATCACAAATATGGGATAATAACGAAAGAATAAAATCGTCAACCAGCCTACATCTGCACGTGAAATCAATTAACCTACTTACGCACCCAAATACAACCGTCAACTATACACCCATTAAGCAAAGTTACAGCCCTTTCAGTCTGATGAACTCCACAAAACCAACTTACGTTATCAATGAGCAGCACATGCTAGTATACAACCAAGGAAATCATCCCATCATTTCAAGCTGAAATGCAATAGATTCTCCCAAACCCACTCCTAGCAAAGTATTACCTGAAAAAAGCACATGAAATAGTGAGAATTGAGGAGATGGAGCACATGAAATCAGCTAAAAATCACATACAAAACCGAATGAACCGTCTTTCTTCTCCTGCGCATTCCTGAATAGCCAGAAGTGAAGTTGGAACACACAAAGAACATAATCAACTTCCAATGACAACGAATCTGGGGTTGGTGACGCCTCCTCCACCGCACCGGATAATAAGAGCGGGCCAAAAAAACCCATATCAGGGCAAAATCGGAGCAATTTCCTTGGTTTGTAATCATCGAAACATATTAGAACAGAGTGAATTGGCATTTTCTGATTCATCTTTAAGCTAAAAAGTGTATGATTGATGTCATTTCTGTAACACCAAGAAAGGTGTTTGGCACAAACAGGGCTCACGACAAGTGCCCACGAATCCAAAGAAAAACATCTTTTTCACGAACTATAACACCATGCGACCTAACCTCAAGCATGCGTACCACCATACTGGGCTACCAGCTGATTTGCAAACCATGTCATGAAGATGCATTATCCATCAAACATAAAGACATGCAACCAAAACACCCAACTTATAATCTCATTTGCACACAAATGCACCATTCATCAAACATAATGCAACAGATGGCACTGGAATTTTCAAATTCAGCTTTGGCTAAAGCGCATAATTAGTGCCCATCTCCATATCACCATACAGGAACACACTAACATGTAAAACATAGATACATTGCATGGACAACAAACGGGAATATCTCCGTCTAGGCGTGTAACGACTTTTCAGTTCACCATAATAACTGTATCAACCTCTAGCGATTTGTCAGTTCTAAATAACAACTGCCTAGTGACCTACCTAGCATCAATTACCACCATCAAATAGTTAGAAATCAAAACATACATCAGTTTGCCATTCCTATCCATCTAATCTACCTACCTAAGCGTAAACGCCGAACTTTAAAAAGAACTCTACTGAACATACTTCACCGCTGGTGCTCATCGAGCCGCCGCGCGCGCGCGTCTGTGGCGGGGCGTCGCCGACCCCTCCGCGCCCAGTCCCGAGCCGCACGTCGTGGCGCGGCGTCTCGATGACCACGTCGTGAAACCGAACCCCGCGACGGCACACTCCCGGGCTCCGCCCCGGGCACCTCCTCCGCGCCGGCGGCTCGCCTCGCGCCACGCGCGGGTGCGGGTTCTCGATCACGCGGATCCACCACGCCGACGTGTCGGGCGCGCGGGGCGCGAAGATCTCCGCGTGCACTCACACTCGCGGCCGGCGCGAAGAGCGGTAGGCTTGGGGCGCCGGGCCGGGGTTGGGGCTAGGGTGCGTGGGGCGTGGGACTTGAGGTCCGTGGGGCGGCGAGCGCGCCGAGAGAAGATGACCCACCGCCGAACACCGCATCGCGCGCGCCTCGAGGTTCTAGAAGCTTCCACCATCGCCTTGGATTGGAGGAGCGGGCGGCGACGGAAGAGGAGGAGGAGGGGAGGAGACGGCGCGGGGTGGGAGGAGGAGGCGGCGGTGGAGCGGGGCGGCGGCGGCGGATGAGGAGGAGGGAGGCGGCGGCGAAGAAATCGAGGGGAGGCGCACGGGTTCGGTGGGAGGCGGCGGCGGCGGAGAAGGAGGGAGGGGAGGCGCGGGGGAGGCGGAGGGAGCGGAGGAGGCGCGGGGGAGGCGGAGGGACACGTAGCGTGGGGTGGCGGCGGCAGCGCGGGAGGGGTACTGCAGATCCATTGAAGGATGACCGTCAGATATGGTTGAGTAAGGAGAGAGAATAGAGGAGAGTTAATCTGGTGCGGACGTTTTAAGGATGGTGTAATTCTGGGTGCATATTGTGGTGTGGACGTAGTTAAGGTCATGACTGTGGAGCAGGTAATTGTTGGGTGGATGTAGGATAATTTTAACTGGTGGTTTATAGGAGTAGAGATTCATTCATGACTTCCTAATTATACCATGGATAATTCGCTAAATAAAAAACTAAGGGTTATCATGCCGGGACTACCCACATATAGGGGTCATTTCCACCCAACCTGGTAACGTACGGGGGACCGTACATTCTCGTTACACAGGATATTACACCCCGTCTGCGGTTATACAGTCGAGGACAAGGTTGTGCCTGACTATTCTCGTATAACCGGGTATGTGGGATGAGGTCGCCGTCACCCTTGCTATAACTTGCTTTAATTTGTCACATAACAACTATCTTTAATACACAGTCTCCATGATATCCATCTTCTATTTATGACAGTATCTCCGATATTAGTTGTTCGTTGCTTTCATCTTGTACCCGTTGTTTATTTGTGATGCTTGTCCTTTATTTCACGTGGTTGCATTACTTGTCTCTACTCTTGTGTTGCGACCGTTGTTGGGTACTTACTGAGATTTCCAAATCTCACGCTTGCTCTTTGCAGTCTCAGGTAAAAGGCCAGTGGAGTGATAGCATCATGCATGGGTGGGAGCACTCGAGTTTTCAGCACCGTGGTTTGCCACTGTTTTGTTGTTTCATTCATTCTTTATTTGGTTAGAAGTGGACCGGTCCCATGTTTTAAATATTTATTCCAGTTTCCGTTGGTTCTCTATTAAAGTGTTAATAAAGTTCTACACTCTTTGTGATTCCTTTTGTTCTTATTTATTTTTTACTTTGGCGATGATGTTTCATAGTGGTATCCCATATGGTTATGTGGGGTGCTACAGGCTAGGAGCGACTAAGGTAAGGAGGCGAGCAAGAGGCCTCCGACTCTGCGTGCAGTCGTGTCCCCCTCCTCCTCCGACCCTCCGTGCGCCGCCGTGTGTCTCGACTTCCTCAGTGCTCTATCGCTGGTGTGAGAAGAAAAGAAAAGGTGCCAAGAAACTGCCATTCGGAGTTGGGGAGTTTGCTAAATTTGTCGCTGCGGTGAGAAGCGCTTGTTCTCATTCTTGATCTCTCTGTTGCTTGGGCCATCTGGCCGTCTTCTTTACTTAGTTCTTGTCTTCATGATTTGTGACTTTGTTGAAGAATGATCCTTTTTGGGGGTATCCCTACTCCAAGAGAAAAAAGTACTAACATCAATGTGAAAAACAAGGGAAATAATTATGTGGATTGCCATATATTGATATGAATTGTGTGTGATCGATGTCAATTTTTTATTCAACCCAAGAAACGATAGGTATGCTAGATTTTTAGTTCTTTTCTAAAAATATTAGAAGTTACATGTCAGATTTAGTTCTAAGGCATAATTTTCTAGTTCTAGGCATAGTCCTACTGATCTAACTGATGTGTGGTCTAATGACAAATAAATTTTCTCTTAACTAGGTGAGAAGAGTGCTTCCAAGAATGAGTGCATTACTACTGTTGGCTTTAAGTGGATGCTTAATCAGGTGAGGAGACATTGTGTTACTTCATGTGGTTTCTTGATTGCATAATGTTACTGAGGTAGAAGGATGCTTTAATTACCCAAATTATACATCTTCACATTACTAGGTTTGTTATTGTTCATATTTGCAGGGATTAAGGTGGTGAATTCTTGGTAGGGCAGCGTGGACATTGGGTTCCCTTCTCTTCGTAGGTGATGCTATGTATCCTTTAATTTTTAGTGGATTCTAAAAGTTAAAGAAGATGGTAAATAATGAACATTGGGTTCGATCTTAATATGTAGGCCACATGGATTGGCTGTGCGTAAAAGATTACTATGTATTGTTATGCTTACAGTTCTTTTTCATTCAATTCACATAATTCCCAAATGCATTTTGTTGTGCTTATTAAATGTTGCCCACTCTGCTTAAATATAAAGGCCTGCGCCTCTCTTCAAAATTTATTCTTCCCATTTTAACGCTTTGGACATTTACTATCCACTGGAATAATCTGAACAATTTTTAGAATAATCTGAACTAACGTTCTCAAAATTTACCAAACAATAGGATTATATGAACTACTTTATAATCAGATCTTGTATCTGCAAGTTCTTTTTTGAGATGTGGAGTTAGTCTGTAAATTATTAAGTAAAGGGAAGGAAGTTTGTAATAGAGCTTGATACCGTGACAAAACAGAGAAGGCTAACAACTAATGGATGCTATTTAGCAATGATATTTTGGTGAGCTTGTAGGATTGAATACTGTAATTAGAGGGGTGAATGATTGCATCCGCTTTTTGGAATCTCTTGGAGGTCGGTGAAGGTTTTGACCGCTCATACTTCCATCTTTGACCGATTTTATACATACTCGAAATCTTCAACATCAGAAGTCGCACCTCTCGAATACCTTTGCAAGTCGTTGTAAGCTTCAATCAGCTTGCAATCACTAGTCCTCTTCGAGAAAATCACGAACCAGATTGATTTAAGATGATCTTTATTGCTGGATTTTCATAAATTTATAAAGTGCTCTCACAAGCACTCCTAAAAGCCCTAACCAGAAAAAACTAAAGCATCTCCTCAAGTCTCTCCACCAAAAACCTTCTGAAAGCCTTACGTTAACCCTTAGCCTCTCCCTGCTTTTATAGGATAACGCCCCAAGCGTGTCCTCATCAAATACGAACACGAAATCATATCTCTTTCAAAATCAAGGGACTCAAATCCCTTCCAAACACGAGTTTTCCGTAATCTCTAAGCCTTCCAAGTTACGGACTCTATCCATAACTCTTTTAATCACATCACATGTTGAAACATCCAGGACTGCCCTCCTGTAGCTTCTCCACGCACCATCCTCACGTGTTAAGCCTCCAAGACCACACCATCCTTAGCTTCTCCACGCACCACCCCTTTGATCTCCACATGTTCCAGCGAGAGCCCTACCACCTTGTGATATTCTCGACGTCTAGACCTTAGGTTTTCCCATCCTAGTCCCGGTCCTCCTCGTCACTGACCATGATTGTCTCCACGCCAACCTGTACATGCAAAGACCAAAGAACTTTCTCCCCGGCACAAGTTCTTCTCAACTTGACCGATCAGTCCACACACGCATATCACACCCTTAACCATCAATAAACACAATCCAGATCATCCATGATCTTGAAATCCAACCTTTCCAAAAATCAGTCTAAGGCCACCCAGAAAGACCAATCTGACCGCCATGCACAAGCCAGTCAAGCTGGTTAGACCGTTGGCCTAACAAGTACTTGAAAACCACGAGTACCCAGAGTACTCGAAGATCACTAGAATTGAAGCACTCGAAGTCTACGAGTACCGACCGTAAAGCCTACAGTAACCGATCGCAAAAGTCTAAGATAACCGATCACAAAGTGTATGACTACCGATAGTAAAGTCTTCGACTACCGATCACAACGTTAACGACAACCGATCACAATGTCTACGACTACCGACCGTAAAGTCTTCGACTACTGACTGCAAAGTCTATGACTACCGATCACAACGTCTTGGACTACCGACCAGCAAAGTGTATGACTACCGATCACAAATTCTTCGACTACTGATCAGCAAAGTCTATGACTACCGAGTACCGACCAGGTACTATAGCTATGACCATAGACTAGTTCACTCTCGCTCACAACTGGATCATTTGCATATGACCGGTTCACTATTGCTCACGATCGGTTTACTTTTGCATACGATCGGTTTACTGTTGCTCACGACCGGTTCATTGTTGCTCACGATTGGTTTATTGTTGCTCATGACTGATTCAATGTTGCTCACGACTGGTTTACTTTTGCTCACGATTGGTTTACTGTTGCTCATGACTGATTCAATGTTGCTCACAACCGGTTTACTTTTGCTCACGATCGGTTCACAATTGGAGGTCAAAGCCTACCGGCTACCGACTGCGGTTGTTTTGTTGTGGTTGAAATGCCATAGTCAATTTGCCATGGTCAAAATGCCGTGGTCGAAATACCAATCCAGTCTCGCAAAAGAGCATAGATCAAAACTTTCACAAACGCAAATTGCAATGCAACCTAAATATCAATTATTCATCATCATTGTATTCATGACCTCCATATGGTCTAATAATCTCTCCCTCGATGAATACATTGACGACACCTCAAAATCTCTCGAATGAGTTGAGTTTTTTTGAAAGAAAAGCAAAATTTACAAAAAGAAAGTTTCAAATCTGCAGAGAAAAGAACTTGACAAAACACAGCAACAAGTAGTCGGCAAAAACTCATAAAACTAACCCTCAATACAAAAGATGCAATTTTAGCAATTTTATCTAATTTCTCTCATTTTTCTACCACTCTCTCCAATTTCTCTCCCTTTGGCAATGTAATCATCAAGAACTCCAGAGAAAGAGAAATTCTAAGAAGAAATAATGAGAGTAAATATCTAGAAGCTTTGTAGATTATGTAAATCACTTTTACATTTAATTAGTAGATTAACCAAGCCATCTTTTGAGTGGAGCTCTCTAGATTATATAAAATCATATATCATATAGCACCGTCAAAACTGGTCTTTAGTATGATTAAGCAAATTATATTAATGACAGGCATCTCAACAATAACTAAACCAATTAGAAAGAGCACAATGAGATATTACACCGAAAAGTGAAATCCTAAATATGAAGCTAACATTAAGTCTAGATGAGCTAGCAGTCTCATATAGCAATCTATTACTCCACACTCAGTTCTTAAGCATGTGGCATGCTTGTAGCATACTTCTTTTCATAATATCATGTTTGTAGCAAACTTCTTTTAAATGGTGGCATGCTTGAATACTTCTTTTTATTCGAGCACTTTTTGTGTGCTTTTTTTTATTTAACCATGACATGCTTGAAGTATACATTTTTTAATCTTCTCTTTCTCACATATATATTTTTTATAACATGCCAACTTGAGTAAACATAAAAAGATTGCAATATGAAACATACGAGCCTCACAACCAAGATTTAAAATAAGACTCATAATCAAGCTAATCTTTTTAGATGAACATCATAAAGTATTATCTATAATCAATCTAGTAAAAATATTCTGCCATGTTATATTTTAGTTCAAGTATAGCCAAATAATTTTAACAAGTCATGATCAAGGCTACACAACATATGAGTAAATATGATAAAGACAACTCTACTACTCATTTGATTTTAATGACTTGGACTTGATGTATTATTTAATAGGTACAGTAAACAAAGCTTCTAAAACTTTTTACAACAATATGGTCCCCCTTAGAACAATCTCATAAGATACAACACACCTAACTCACTCCGTAAACGAGCAAAATAAGAGGAATCAAGTGAATTTGTGAAAATATCAACAACTTGAGACTCTGAATCAATGAAATTCAAAACATCTCCCTTTTCACATGATCCCTAAGAAAATAATAGCGAATATCAATGTGTTTTGTTCTTGAATGTTGCACAGGATTCTTAGTAATACTAATAAGATATTATTATCACAGAAAAGTGAAACATTATCTAATTCTAAGCCAAAATTCTTAAGTGTAACTGTCATCCAAAGCAATTGTGGACAACAAGAAGTAGCATCTACATATTCAGCCTCAGTAGTAGAAACTAGAAAGTGCAACACACAACTGTTTCCTAAAAGCCCATGAAAGAAAAAATATGCCTAAAAAGTTATATGTATTAGAAATACTCTTCCTATTAATTCTACAACCCCAAAATCCGCATCTAAATAAACTCTAAGTGAAAGACATGAGGAGGAAGAGTACCATAAGCCAAATTCTAAAGTTGACTGAAGATATCTAAAAATTTGCTTTACCGCTTGATGATGTGAAGCACATGGGAAGGCTGAAAGCGAGCACACAAACATACAACAAAGTGTATATCTGGCCTCGAAGCAGTGAGATACAAAAGTGAGCTAATTATGCTTCTATATTCCTTTTGATCAACAAGCTCTCCATCTTCGTCAGGATCCAACATAACAGTAGACCCCATGGGTGTGGAAATTGGTTTTACTGTCTCCATGTTGAAGTGACGAAGTAGATCCTTAGTGTACTTAGTTTGATGAACAAAAGTATCCAACTTTGATTGATTGATCTGAAAGCATAGGAAGAACGTGAGTTCTCCCATCATACTCATCTCAAATTATCTGCTCATAGTATCTGAAAACTTGAAAACAAGAGCATAAGAAAAATTACCAAAGATGATATCATCCACATAAATCTGAACAAGTAAAAGATTATTGCCATACTTGAGAGTAAACAATATTTTATCTATTTTGCCTATTTGAATGTCATTTTTAGCAAATATGATTTAAACCTATTATACCATACGCTATGTGCTTATTTTAGACCATATAAAATTTTAGACAATTTGTAGATATGATAAGGAAATTTCGGATTCTCAAAACCAGGTGGTTGTCTAACATAAATTTCCTTCTCAATATAGCCATTAAGAAAAGAACTTTTCACATCCATTTAATATAGTCTAAAACCCTTTGATGTAGCAAATGCTAACAGAATTCTAATGGCTTCTAATAGAGCAACAGGTGCAAAAGTTTTACCAAAGTCAAGACCTTCTAACTGGGTAAGTCGTTGAGCTACAAGTCTAGTCTTATTCTAACAACAGCACCATTCTCACTTTGTAATAACATTATGACCATGAGGAGGTGAAACTAAAGTCCAGACTTTATTACACTCAAAGTTTTCTAATTCCTCATGCATGGCATTAATCCAAAACTCATTAGATAAAGTGTGACATATATTTTAGGGTTCAAAAGAGGATACAAAAGTAGAATGAGCATATAAGACATTGGAGTTATACCTATTACGAAGAACTCTTTCACTTAACTTACCAATCATTTGTTCAGGGAGATGACATCATTGAATATGTAGAAGAGCTTATGAAGTGATTGTAGATGTAGTGGCATCTACCTCATGAGTAGTCATAGGAATGATCATAGGTATAGTGGCCTCTACCTCATGAGAGGTTGAAGTAGAGTCACTAGCTATAAAATCCCTTGGTGTAGATACATGTGGCGTAGTGTGACTCAGGAACTCCCTTTTATTGTCGTTAGAGTCATAGAAGATGTCCTCAGGTGCGTCAGTTATCTGTATACCTGCATTGTCGGGTCTAGTGCCAAGACTAGCCTCATCAAAAGTGACATCACATGTCCCAACAATTTTGTTAGTTTCTAAATTGAGTACATGATAACCTCGAGTGTGAACTACATATGTAAGAAAGAAGCCATCTAAGAATCTAGATTCAAATTTATCAACATTGCTATGTTTAAATATGAAACATCGATATCCAAACACTTTCAAGTGAGAAATATTAGGAGAATAACCAAACCGAATTGCATAAAAAGTGAGAAATGTACGTGAAAATGACAAAAATGACACTTTTGCCGCAAGGTGACTGAGCGGCAACTATGTGGAGCTGACACATGGTGTCTGGAGCCCCACCATCGGGCCGCCATGCGCCTGCCGCCTAGCCACCGTGCGCCTCCCAGCATGCCGCCTGGCCACGACATGGCAGGTAATTAAGCCAATTTAATTACCTGCCTTAATTATTATTTTATATTACTACTTCTTTGATTTTTTTAAATACAACAAATGAGCTCAAAAAATTACAAAATGTTACGTGCAGCCTCCCGACACAACGTACTTCATTGTGTAATTTTCTATAATTTTATCAGGTATGAATGTTGCTTGTAGAAAGTACATTTTTTGGGAGCTAATTAGCTAACTTAATTACCTGCCGCATGGTGGCCAGATGGCATGCTGGGAGGCGCACGGTGGCTAGGCGGCAGGCGCGTGGCCACCCGGTGGCCAAGTGGCAGGCAGCCTGTCGTATGGTGGTGGGGCTCCAGGCGTCACATGTCAGCTCCACGCCACCACCGCACAATCACTATGCAGCAGAAGTACCATTTTTACCAATCTCATATGTATACTGATATTTTTGTAAATACGAATTTAAATAGTGTCATATATACCAAAAATTCTACGAACCTTTCTAGTGTAACTAATGAGGGGCTGGATCTTTGCAACCTCCGTAGGAGTAATTTGTCTAGATGTGAAGGGACAAAACTTATTCCCTGCGCTTCAAATTTAATGTACAAGTGGGATTTCAATTTAGATGAGTGGATTCATAAGCTCTCGTTCATTTCGGTTTGAACTTCTGGCTTCCGTTTTATCTTTTATTATTTCTAAATTTCATCTTTTCTAATTTTTGGGCATTTTTGAGTTTTTTTGCCGTATTTATTTGCATTATCCGTGTTGAACTAACCTATTTTTTTTTTAAAAAATAAATTTAGTTACGCTAAATAAGTTACCACCAGTTACAGTGTAATTTCAACCAGTTACAGTACAATTTCAACTATAAACCAGTTTATTTCAATCCAACCGAGCAGCACCTAAATTTGTATGCGCACCATTGCACCTGGAGCGGGTTCTCACATGCAGGAGCAATTAACAATCAGCTTAACAGAAAATATAAAAAATGCTTGATTTTTTTGTTAACTCCATGTCAATTTTCTTGGCATTTGAATTAGCTTTGAGGTGTGTGAGATTATAGGTTAATCCAATGAATAAAAAATGAGATTTGTACTTCAGAAAGCACAAGTCACTTGCAAGTTTTCAGAACAGATCGAATTTGCACGTTCTACCTTCCGTAACAGATCAAGAACATGGAATATTAAATATTTCCGTGTGAATCGCATTCCTCTCAACAACTATACTTTAAGATAACACCTTACACTTCGAAATAATTAACACAATGAAAGTACTCTCGTAAGCACGTGGGCTGTAAGGTCCATCTTGCTGATTACTCTCTTTTGCTTCTTCAGACCACTCTCCCTCTCGCGCGTCATACACACAAACGGACAGCCCAAATGGCTTCTCTTCTCGCCCTCCTCCTCTTCCTCGCCCCCTCGTCGGCGACGCCGGCGGGCATCCGGCTGCCGAGCTTGAAGGCCTGCGCCGCGCCTCCGGACCCCGCGGTGTACGACCGGCCGGTGATCGGAATCGTGTCGCACCCGGGAGACGGCGCGTCCGGGAGGATCAGCAACATCACGGCCACCTCCTACATCGCCGCCTCCTACGTCAAGTTCGTCGAGTCCGCCGGCGCCCGCGTCATCCCGCTCATCTACAACGAGCCCGAGGAGCGCCTCCTCGAGGTTCGTGCTTAATTCAGAATCCCCCTGCTTTTCTCCCCTTCTCGCTCGATCTCCTTCTAGGTACTCACATATCCTTGTGTCAATTCAACTGTCGCATGTTATGTGTGTCAAGTCTTGCATAGAGAGTTTTGACGCGCTTGCAATTATACGCACTTGTGACGTGCTTGCGATTACATAGGAACATACTCCTATGTATCAGTTCTTTCGAATAGGAAGCAAAGAGATGTAATGATCATTACTAGGCGACTATGTTTCCATCTATCCGTGTTAATTCCTTTCTACCACAAACCATTCGATTATCAAGAATGCAAAGCAAGGAGATATGATGATGTGTTAACGCTTATGTCTCAGTGAAACCCATGTGAATGCTCACTGTTCACTAGTTTGATGTAGAGCTTCTTGAGTTCAACCAGCTGCTGAACCGGTTGGATTGGATTTTAGCTTCTTCTTATGTACCTTGAGCCTATCAGGCTTGAGTTGGATGGAGATTCAATGTGCATTCAATGATCTAGAGGAGAAGTGTGAATCTGAATTATGCTTTCGGCTGAATTCCCTGAACATTTGGTGATGCTGATCATTTAGGATTTGTGAAGTGTTGAGGGATATGTTTAGGGAGAGGTCATCGGTGAGAGACTAAACAATCAAAAAGCTAGGTGGGTCGTGAATTGACCATTCAGTGTCTAACCAACCTATGGTACTATTTATCTATTTCAGATGGGACAGTTAGCTAGCCTATCATTTTCTTTGGCTACTAAAAATATTGTTTGTATTTTGCAATCATATGATCTCATGGAAATAGGCCACTGTTAATTACTCAGTAGCCCTGCTTGCACGGTAGTACTTGTTACTTGTCTCTTTGATAATTTGTTCATAGTTTGGTTGTGCCCCTTTTACTGCAGAAATTGAGTTTGGTGAACGGAGTGCTATTTACTGGTGGTTCAGAGAAGCATGGTTCGTATTTTGAGACAATAAAAAAAGTGTTTCAGGTACTTATTTAACATCGTGTTGTAATTGATATTTGCTGCATTTTAAAGACGTGCTCTTCACTTCTGTTCCATAGTTGTTTGTGTTATAAAATACTGCATCTCATTTTTGCAACTTCATATTATCTATCTTATTTGTCCTAGCTCGCTCAGAATGGAACCAAGAATAAGGACTAATTGTTATTTTTCTTGCTTTGTTCTCTTCTAGTATGTCTTGGACAGGAATGATGCAGGAGTTCCATTTCCGTTGTTTGCGGAGTGTCTTGGTTTCGAGCTTGTAAGCATGATCGTCAGCAAGGTATTTTTCACTTTTTCTAAAATAAGAAACAAGATTGTCAACGTGCAAGGTTAGCTGATGAAATACAAAAAATAATCTGGATTGGTTATACTCATCAGAACAACCTCAAACTTAAATTTCTCCTGGAAGAAAAATGATGAGCAAGAAGTTAGAAGAATATCTTTGCTCTTGCCTCATGTCAGTCAGTGAAGCAATGGCTGCAGTGTTCTGTTCCCTGAAGAGGCCACGAACACTTATGTGTTATCTATACCAAGTTCCTGTTTTGTTTCCACAAACTGGCTACTAATTGTTCGTTTACAATGGTATTAGGACAATAATATTTTGGAGACATTCAGCGCTGTAAATCAAGCATCTACTCTTCAGTTTCCCAATTACTCTTCACTTGAGGGATCAGTATTTGAAAGGTAGGTGCTGCATGCTCATGCAAGCCTTTTATTTGTTAATACTTGGTGGGCACTTAGAAAGGGCGTGTTTTTTCTTGTCCCACCTATATTAAAAGATGATGCAAGTTGGGTTCTTCTTTACAGAGAAAATACAATTAAGATTAACATCACACTATACCCCATTTTTTTGTGGAATTTCAGGTTTACATTACTGCTTTCTCAAATTTGAAATTGTAAAAGTGGATTAAATTAATTTCAATTATGCAGTTGGCTAGCTTTGTAGATGAAGATATTATAGGTAGAATGGCCCCCTGCAACACAAGGGCCTACATCAACAATATGCTCCCAAGTCCTAAAGTTTCAATATCTTGTAGATTTTAACCCGTAGTGGAAAAGGAAAAGGGCATACTAAATGCCGTCACTTGCCTATTTCAAAAATTTTGCTCATGTATCCATGGTATTATTTTTTAGTACTCTGTTTAAAACCAAATATTATCTTACTTTGTTAGCTTGGCTATTTGACTCTTTGTGGCTTCTAATCTCCCTTATATGTCTGACTAATGAAAGGTAATCTAAATTTGCAGGTTTGATCCAGATCTCATCAAGAAACTCAGCACCAGTTGTCTTGTCATGCAAAATCACAAAGTAAGTCAAATGCTAGGTTGGCATCAGCTCCATGTCAACTTTTACATGATACACTTAGTTCAGCCATATCATGGCTGATGATTCTGAATATTGCCTTTTATACAGAACGATTATCCTTAGTTCCCTGTTTTCCCTAACATGGTTTAATTTCTCAATTGGTCAAAGTATGGTATATCACCTAAGAGATTGCGAGAGAATGATGCCTTATCAAGTTTCTTCAAGATTCTGACTACATCACCTGACGAAAATGGCGAGGTAAAAGGTGTCATCTTTTTACCCCCTACGGCCCTACATAATAAAAAAATCATTCTTAAAGGGCTTTCTTTCCTACACCTGTCACTTAACTGGTCTGGATTCAACCAGCCTGATCCAGAGGTGGTGTTAAATGGTATAAATAAGACAGCTTTGATGAAGAAAATCGATTTTTTTCCTCCAAGTATTTGATCTGGGTGAATGATCATCGATTCCTTCCATGGTACAGTAAACTGATTTTCTTTCATTTGACAAATCAGGTCTACGTCTCAACTGTACAAGCACACAAATATCCGATCACTTGCACTCAGTGGCATCCTGAGGTATGCTGCCTGCAGTGCTACTGTTCATGTTCGAAATTCAAATTTTCATCCACTAACCTGTTCACAGGCTTGACTGCTTAAGTGTATTTTGCGATCCTACTTATAATTGTCTGCCATTTGTGAGGATTATACATTAGTCTGCTACTAAATCTTTGCTTTTAAAATTATTCTCAGATATAATATATCTGATTTTGGTCACTTAGGCAAAAATGATGCCTTTATACCATGATAAGCTTGTTCACTTACTGCAGAAAGCCATTTTTGAGTGGGGTAAGCCAATGATTCCACACAGTGAGGATGCAGTCCGAGTGACTCAAAATTTTGCCAACTATTTTGTCAGGTTTGTGATTTGGACCTTTTGTGTATTCATTATAAGTAGGTACTACTACATGATCTGACTATTCATGGATGCATTGACCATGATCACCATTCCGTGATGAAAACCATACTGCATTGATGGCAAATTACCTGTTCCAAATCATTTTAAGATGTTAATCCCTAGCATGGCGGCAGTGATAAGCCTTCAACCTTGGTATTTGCTCACTTTTTCCCCCTTCTGATGTTAACCTCTATTGCATTCAGCCTGTAACATACTAGTATATTGCACTATAGTGCTCTTCCATTGCATGAACATTTTTATGCATAATTCAAGAACTAAATTGTAATACAATGGTACATGAAAGAGGAACGAGGATCATGTTTATCTCACCTTTTGCTCCGACATGAAACAGCCAAGCCCGCAAGTCGCCAAACAGGCCTCCTGCCAACAAGGTGCTGGACAACCTGATTTACAACTACAAGCCTACATTTTCTGGGAAAACCTCGTAAGCCTCTGTTTATCTTGTCTACCTGCTACATTATCTGCTCTCCATTCAATGGCTAATGAAATGCATGCACATACAATGCTTTGTAGGAAATCGTTCGAAGAGGTATACATCTTCTCCTAAGACTGAGCCGATGCTTTGTGTACCCATCTTCCCCTATTGTACTGTAGTGTGGGCCTGTTCTTTTCCTCCAAAACTAGCGGCTTTTGACTTTTGCTACAGTACCTAACTTTCAAACGGAGTATTTTCTTAAGACGGGGTCTACAAGTTAAACGATCTACACGTTAAAAGTCAAACATCTGTACCAGCCAAAATCGCAAATGAATATCTATTTCTCCGTAATCTGTACCGTAAACAGTCAAAATTCAAAAATTTCAGCCAAAAGCCATAAGCCGCAGCCGTTGCCAAACAGGCCCATATTGTGTACCCATTGTGTATCCTGTTCCGCTGTACGCTTGGCGCTGTCAGGATGAGATCTCCTCTGGTAACATAGACTCGATTGTATTCGCGTTCAGCAGGAACAGGGTCAGTAATGTTGTTTGTCAGAGTAACAAGAGAATCATCCTCCGAACCGTATTCACATTCTGTTGTTAAACCTCCCTTGTGATGATTAGATTTTAGGTGCTTGTGTGGTTGCTTGCCATGTTTCAACTTTTGTGGTGAACATTTGGCATTTGATTTCCTCGCTGATGCTAATTTCAATTCTCCCTAGCAGCTGGTTGTGTGAACAATCTGTTGATAATACGAAGGACAGTGATACTCGTTAGAATTGGGCCTATGAGACAAAAGCCTATTCATTCCTAAATTCCAATGCATGGTATAGTTTAGTTCCATGTTGTTTAGATAAGTGGGAGGAGAGTAATATAAAAGGTGGAGCTTTTACCACTATATAAAATATATGACACATGGTATAGGATAAAATGAGAAGGACTTCAGCTAAACACACACATTTATGCATATTCGTGTCTTTTCCTGTGAAAATCACGTGACTTGTGGTAGTTCTATTACTGGCACATTAAATCCATCTTTTATTTCACTGAATCATGCCATCATCTCTCTCTTAATTCTGTTTGAATGCGAATTCAAATGTCTGGATTATTTCGTTTTAATTGAGTTAAAAGTCGTCAATTGCTTGTGAGTAAGTGACACACATTTAAAAGGAGGCTGGAGATGTCCAAACTCATAATCGTCTCCGGCCTCAGAGCAACCCGAATTCCTCCAATCCTTTCTCACATAGTCTTCTTCCTATGATGAATTGTGTTGGAGCGTTGAGTAGTCGAACCTCGCTGTCCTTTCTTCTTAGTATGCACTAGAAAGGAGGGAGAGCAGCTATCCTCAAGTTGTTGCCGTAGAGAGTACCTGCACGGGGAGGCAATAAGGTTTCTGAGTAATGTAACGTGTGCTATTGCTCGTCTTTTTCATCGATGTTGACTAGTTCCACTATCGCACATTTCTGCACTACTTCTTTTTCTTTATCAACTCCATTGTAAGTCGTTCGTATAACCTATCGACTCTAATATAATTCTATTTTTGTGTATATTTGAAGTACAATATGATTTGCGTGCTGTTGTTAATTATGAATTTTGCATCATTATTATTTTATAATATATGTCTCCTGTAGATATTTGAAATTAAAATATTGCCTATATTTCCAACAATACTATCACATTAGGCGAACCCTTCTTTTTTCTATAGAATAGAGTGAGTAAAACATCCTTACGAATAGCCAACCTTAGCTGCCAATTGGAAGGCCTTCTTTACAAGTCCTACAAGTTGAGTGTAGGTGTAGATAAAGATATTAGGGAGGGAAAAACTTGTTAGTGGGGCTTGTTGATTCGTTTCAAAATTACTTCAATTACACTCACTAATTGGTTAAACATTGAATGAGTTGAAAGTGGCAAGATCTCTTCCTTGTGGTCGTAGGAAAGTTTGCCCTCAACGACCACATCACCACTGCACCACCCAAGGATGCCAATGCTGAATGTAAGCACCTCAACTGCATGGTGCTTCAATGGATCTATGGGTCCATCTTCGTGAAAATCCGAATCCACTGCCACAGCTTATGCTACCTAGACCTGGTTTGAGGATTTGATTCAGGACAACAGAAAGACCCAAGCACTTTACCATGATGCTGAGTTCCGTAACCTAATGCAAGGAGACCCTGCCCAATGCACTTGGCAATGTCAGCCAAACTGTGAGTGATGAATCCCTCGTCCTCACCACCCTCAAGGGCCTCAACCCGAGGTTTGACAATGTGGCTACAGTCATGCTGCTATTGACACTCTTCCCAAGATTCATCCAGGTTAGATCAATGTTTCTCCTGTATGAATTAAAGTCCAGCAAATCACAAATCGGTGCTGACTTCTCCAATGCATCTGCTTTCTTCACCAACGTCGCTCTTCCCTTGGGAGGCCACACCGGTTGGTGTCCTAGTGGCAGCCACAACAGCAGCTATGGTGGTGGATACAAGCACAAGAAAGGGCGCGGCAAAGGCAAAAGAGATAGAGATAATGGTGGCCAAAGTGGACCTCCAACGTCCCAATGGTCGATCGTCTACAACCCTTGGACCGAAGCCTTCCAACTTTGGTCCTCCGTTGGTGGCAGCAATCCTCAAGCTGCTGGTGTCCTTGGACCATGCCCCGGCATTCCTCCCTGTGCTCCCCTACCGTAGGGCCTCATTGTCACACCTCTGCCATAGCAGCCATGGCAAGCTGCCACGCCCATGCCACAGCAGCTGTGGTAGCCTGCCGTGACTCCACCCACCCAGCAAACAGCACAGTGGCAGCAACCGTGGAAGCTTGCTGCACCTCTGCCCTGAGCGACTCCACCCGGCGCTCCTGGACCATCATGGGACTCATCTAGCCTCGTCAATGCGTTCAATACGATGACATTCCAGTAGCCCGCCTCTCATGAATGGTTCATGGATACAGACGCTATAACACACATGTTAGTCGACTCCGATAATCTCCATTCCCTCTCCTCCCATCCTGCCTCTCATCACGTTATGGTCGGTGATGGGTCTATCCTTCCTATTACCCAAACTAGCCCCACACTTCTTCCTTCCACCATACCCAATCGTCCGCTTTGTTTATGCAATGTCCTGGTTATTCCTCAAATTGTCAAAATCTTGTTTATGTTCAACAATTCACCACTGACAATAATTGCACTTTTGAATTTGATCCTTTTGGCTTCTCAGTGAAGGACTTGCCAACAAAGAACGTGATTTTGTGGTGCAGTAGCTCGGGCGATCTCTACCCGTTCTGCTCACCGTCATTACCATCTCACGGCTTTGTCTTCTCCACTGACTCCTCCATCCTGTGGCATCGCCTTCTTGGGCACCCCAGCAACCACACTCTCTATTACCTGGCTCTGTCATCTACTATTTCATGTGCTAGCCAAATAAATGACAATAATCTTTTTAATGCATGCTAGTTAGGTCGGCATATTCGATTAGCTTTTTCTGGTTCGTTAAGTCATAGTACTAGATCTTTCAAACTTATTCATTGTGATCTTTGGACCTCTCCAACTGAAAGTGTTTCAATGATTTTTGCACACTTTCTCTAGACATTTCCTCTCTATGCCAAATCCAACACATAGTCCTCTCTCTCCTCGTTTCATGCCTACGTCGCCACCCAGTTCGCCCACACCCTTAAATCCATCTAGTGCAAAAATAGGCATGAAATCAATAATTTCTCACTGCGTTCTTTCACCCAACACCATGGCAGTCATCTTCGGTTTTCCTACCCATACACTTCACCACAAAATGGGAAGGCCAAACGTGCCTATAAGTACGGTTAATAACGTCATGCGCACGCTTCGTTTTCAAGCCAGCCTACATCCTACCTTTTGGGTTGAGGCTCTTCACGCACAAAAGGGCATGTTTCTTTGTCATCGTAGTTCGCCGACATATTCACAAGGGACTATCTTCGCCACTCTTGTTTGACTTTTGGTCCAATCTCAACATCGGGAGAATCCAGTTTCGACTGCGGGGAAGTGCTAGTTATACTTGGAATGTATCAACCGATATCTGTTATAATCGGTTAGATAGGATTATGTACAGCTGTATATAGTTGCTTATCTTGGTTTATATCCCTAAGATGTCTCATTTCTTGTAAACCAACTCATGTAGATGTATGACATATAGACATCTGTTGAGGAACCGTCGCTGGCGACTAGTCCGAGCGATTCCTCTGCTTAGAACAAGAACGAATCAATCACAGAATAATAGATTGAACACAAAGAGGTAGAGAGAACTCCTGATCTTTCTTTATTGCTTTCAATTGCTTCAGATGTACATAATGAGGGGGGTGACTATCTATTTATAGTCTACGGTGGGGTACCCAAATATGTCAGGACTCTTTGTCATGGGCCCAGTTTCCTAACACTCCCTCCTTGGGCACTCACCCAACATGCTCATGCCTCGTCAAAACTCCATAAAAACCCAGTGGAAAAAATTTGGAGAAAGAGTACATGATACATGTGATGCTGCGATGCACGAATTGCCTCATTAAAAACCTTGGTCGAGAAACTTCATGGAAAACTCGTCAAGGGAAAAAGAGTACAATTCACCCAATTTCATTTGGTCTTCAGGACTTTATTCTTTGGGTACTTAATCTTCCTTATTAAGATTTACCAGCGGGCTTGTGAGAATTCTCCCTCTGAAGTTTGCACTTCTCTAAGTCTCATCATTCCAATTCCACACATGCACCTTTCAAAGCTAGATGCGGAGAGTGACTTAGTGAATAAATCTGCGAGATTTTCACATGACTTAGTATGCAGTACTTTAATCTCGTCCATCTTTTGCAATTCATGTGCATAGAATAACTTGGGGTTGATATGCTTTGTGAGATGACTCTCCACATAGCCCGTTTGTACTTGTGCGGCGCAAGCTGCATTATCTTCATAGATAATCGTGGGGGTTTGCACAATGTTCATCCCACATGACTGTTGGATGTGGTGAACCATTCGACGGAGCCAAGCGCATTCTCGTGCGGCTTCATACAGTGCTATGATTTCTAAGTGGTTCATCGAAGTAGCTACCAGGCTTTGCTTGGACGATTTTCAGGAAATTGCAGTTCCACCACACAGGAATACATAGCTTGTTTGTGACTTTTCGGTATGCGGGTCAGACAAGTACCCAGCATCTGCATAGCCGATCAAGTTCAGATCTTGATTCTTTCTGTAAAACAATCCAAGGTTCTTACTTTCTTGGAGGTATCGAAAAATGTCCTTTATGCCCTGCCAATGCCTTTTGGTGGGCTCTGCACTGTACCTTGCTAACAGGTTCACGGCAAATGCAATGTCCGGTCTAGTGCAGTTTGCTAAGTACATGAGTGCTCTCACTGCACTCAAGTATGGGAATTCCGGTCCCAGGATTTCCTCCCCTCTTCCCTAGGTTGGAAAGGATCTTTTTCTTGCTGTAAAGACCTTCCGATCATCGGTACTTTCGAGGGAAATGCCTTCTCAAAGCCAAACCTTTCAAGCACCTTCTGAGTGTAGGTTGACTGATGTATCAAGATTCCTTCAGGGACATACTCAAGCTGCAGGCCTAAGCAAAACTTGGTCTTGCCCAATCTTTCATTTCAAATTCTGACTCCAAGTAGAAGCTTGCTTCTTTTATGTCTTCGGCTGTCCCGATGATGTTCAGATCATCTACGTATACAGAGATTATATAGAATCCATTCTGGGATTGCCATATAAATACACAAGGACAATCTTCATTGTTCATGTAGCCTTTCTTACAGAGAAAGTCGCTTAAGCGATTATACCACATTCTCCCAGATTATTTCAGTCCATACAGTGATTTTCTGAGTTTCACACTGTACAGATTTCTATTTGCTCTATCTTGGTTCGTGAGAGGAATTCCTTCAGGGACTTTCATATAAATCTTCGAATCCAAGTTACCGTATAGGTATGCAGTCACAACATCTATCAATTTTATTTCTAAGTTCAAGTTCATTGCCATTGAGATCAAATATCTAAAGGTAATTCCACTCATGACTGGGGAGTAGGTTTCTTCATAATCAACTCCAGGACGTTGAGTGAAACCTTGGGCTACAAGCCTTGCTTTGTATCTCACTACTTCATTTCTTTCATTTCTCTTTCGAACAAATACCCACTTGTGCCCAAGGGGGTGTACATGGGGAGGCGTGCGGCATACGGGCCCATACACCTCTGTTTTGTTCAGAGATAGCAAGTCAATTGCTATTGCCTTCTTCCAATCTTCTCAATCTGATCTTTTCTTACATTCAGCGAGCGATGCAGGCTCGGGATCAAGATCAATGATGGAGGCAATTTTCTTTGCGAAGTACATATCGATATTAGCTGTTGTCCTATTCAGGGACTCTCCTGTGTGCACATAATTTATAACTATTTCTTCATGAGTTACTTCTTCTGGAGCGATTGCTTCTGCTGGCGCTTCACCTTGCGCATCGCTTCTTTCAATTGTGGTGGCAAGTCCCATTAGTTTTTCGGCTCCGATGTGTGCGCACACATCAGAGCCGATGGGGATATTCAGATCAGGTATACCCTTTTCTGAAGGTGTCATACTTGTGCCAGGTCTCAACTGGCTCCCCTTCTCATTCTAGAGGACTTCAGTGATCGGCTGTGATAAGTCATTCTTATCCTTCTTCACTAGGTGTCCCCGATTACTAAGGATTCGAGGAACCGGAGTTCTCGTCCTCTTTTTTATTTTTCTGATGCCTCTGGACGAGATTAGGGATACCTTCTGCTTTATTTGGTATTTCAACCCTCTCCGGTGTAGTGCGTGCAGGCACATGCGACTTAGTCACGCTCTTCAAATCACTAAAGTGATCAGGCAGTTGATTTGCTAGTTCTTGCAAATCGATTGTCTTCTGGACTTCTCTATTTGCTTCACTAATGCGCGGGTCATCTGCATGGATTCCCGTGGCTTGCCATGTAATGTCTTTTGGACTTCTCTAGTGCGCGGGTCATCTGCATGGATTCCCCAGGCTTGCCACGTAATTTCCCGATATTCTTTATCAAGTGGTTGATTTCCTCTCCCTAATGTTGGGAAATTTTCGGTGGTGACACTTGCGCTAGTTGCATAGGTGAATGGATGCTGTAGGCCGAAAGTCTAAGGTTGATGAGATTCGCTGCATGCAGGACTCCGTGCCCCCAACATGTAGCTGCTAAATTTCAATTATGCAAAACGGGTCGGGTAATAAATTTAATTCTTTTAATTAAAGCCTCTGCCAGACCATTCTGGGTATGGATATGCAGTACCAATTGCTCAACTGTAATACCCATCGCCATGCAATAATCATCAAATGTCTTCGAAGTAAATTCTCCAGCGTTGTTCATTTTGATGGACTTGATATGATGATCTGGAAACACATTTCTGATGCGAATGATCTGCGAGATCAATTTTGCAAATGCGTGATTTCTTGTGGACAACAAACCCACATATGACCACTTCGAAGAAGCGTCAATGAGCACCATGAAATACTTAAATGGCCTTGAGATGGGCTGAATGGGACCGCAAATGTCTCCCTGAATGCGTTCCAGGAATGCAGGGACTTCATCCTTTACTTTCAGAGTGGAGGGTCTAGTACTTAGTTTCCCGGTGGCACATGCAGGGCACACAAAATCTTTATGATTCGGAAAATTCTTCACATTTAATATTATGCCCATGGGAATTGATTATGATATTTCTCATCATCCTAAGACCTGGGTGGCTTAATATGTCATACCAGAGACAGAAGAGTTCAGAGCTTCTAAATATTATCTTCAGGACAGTGTAGGCTGCAAGTGCCTTAATGTTGATATAATATAGCTCAGTTTCTAGTGAATGAAGTTTTTCTAATACTCTTTTCCATTCTCTTCACGCTTCGTAATGAGCAGGTATTCCTTATCGTACCCTTCTTCAGTTTCAACGTGGAAACCATTGGCGCAAATATTCTTAAAATTTAGGAGAGTTCTAGTCGATTCTGGGTACAATAAGGCTTCTTCAATGACCAAAGTTGTGCCCATTGTGGCTCTTCCTGAACCAGTTATACATGCATCGCTTCTGGCGATTGTCATAAGGCTGCCAGTGCTCTTACGAATCGACTGAAAACTTAGATTCTCTTAAGATGATATGCGTTGTACCGCTGCTAGCTAAGCATACTTCCTTCATAGGGCGCTACACGCGTTCTAATATAGGGTATTTTATTAACATGCATGAGAAGGCAATCAACACATAGATAAAATACTCCAATATCAGAACATATCATGCCATCATAAACTGAATAAATGAATGAATTCACCAAATACCATCCAACCATCATGAGAAAATAACAATTCTTAAGTACCATACATGCAAATTCTAACATATTCTTCCACACAAAATAAATGACAATTAAAGTCGAAATGCATTCAGTGCACTAGATTTCTTCTGCTATTTTCTCGGGGGTGACGTTCTCTTCAAGAGAAATCATGGCGGTGGCTGCTTCTAGGTTGAGAGGGGGTGCTGCTGTCGTGATGGTTTCAACCTCCATTGGTGCAGGCAGCTGCTCAGAACTCTCCCCCTCTGCCGATGCAGAGTGGGCTTCATGTTGCTCTTTGCCATCCGCTTTGGATTGTTAGCCTTATTCTCTCATGGAGCATCTGATTCGCCTTTCTGGGCTGTGGTCTTACCCTTCCTTCCTCTTTTCTTCATCAAGGGCTTTCACACCTTGTAGCTCCCAGCGTTGACTTCACGGCCAGTGGAGCTCCTAGATGGCTGAGTGACTTAGTTCTTTGCGGAGAACTTTGTCCTGAGCCTCCGCAACCTGCATTATATCAATCAATTCGCTTCCTCATAGCCGTCTTGACGATAATTGCGTGCGGATTGTACTTCATTTGGGTGGAAGGGTTTTCTCAATCTTCTGTATTGGGGTACAAATCCTGTGCAAGGCAGAATTGTATTTCCCGACCGTCTTAATGTCGGCAAACCTCAGTCTGATCCACTCTTACTCTGCTTGAGAAAGAATGGTGTACTTTAGCCTCTCAAACCGCTTCTTGAGTGCGGTTCAGAGTGCTAGCGCGCTTTTCTCCGCCATATACTCATTCTTGAGAGTGAGGCAGAGGTGGTGCCTGGGACAATTAAGTGTCTGATCATTCTCCTCAGGTTTGGGTTGAGCGTCATTCAATCTGCCAATCCCAATAGCAGCGCGGAGCTTCCTGGCTCCAAGCATAATCTCGACATCGGATGGCTCCGTCAGATAGTTTTGGCCATGCTGGGCCAGCTCCTCGAACTCCCAGTTCGTGATGCTAGTCATCTAAATGTGTATAAGTCTACTACTGGTGACATGCACGGAATAATTCACTACAGGTAAATAAATGGTACAAAAGGTTCTCGCAATGTTTCAGAATTTTCTATGTATTTTCTATAAATTTTACTGCTAATTCAATGATTAAAAGCAATTTTCAGTAATTATAATTAACCAAAATAGTAGATAAATACAGAAAATACAGAGAATAATAATGGCATAAATAAATAAGCTTCAAATACTAAAAATAATGCAAAATTCGGATTCCCGAGACCCTTTTATGCTAAAATACAAAATTTCAGTGAATTCTGCAATTCCAGAGGGTTTTTTACGCAAAATTTCAGTTCAGAGAAAAATTCGCGTAATTTCTGATTTACTGAGGGATTTTCTGCAAAAATCTGGACCCGCTCGTAAATTTGAGGGTTTATACGTAATTTTTGGAACTACGAAGCCTTTTATGAAAAATTCGAGACTCAAAAGTAAAACCCAAGGGTTCCTCGGTAATTTCTATCATTTTCGGGCCCTTTTCGCAAAATATACGGCGCCGGCCCATTCCCCCCCCCCCTTTTTTTCTTTTTTTTTTCTTTTCTTTTTCGCCCGGCCCACTGATTTCGTCCCACCCCCAGCTGGCCCATGCGGTCCGCCCCCCTTTTTTTCTTTCGCCCGAATTGGCCCATCGGCTGGAAAGCCCGTTAGGCCTAGTGGCCCACCCGGCCACTTTTATCCGGCTGTTTAGGGTTTCCCCCTGCCAGCCTTGCATGGTGGCGGCGGCAATCCGAGCCGCAGCTTGGGTAGAGGTGAGGCAGGCTGGCCGGGGCGGCAGACCGGGCGCGGGTGGCGGCCAATTGACGGCGAGGTGGCGCGCGTGAGGAGCACCATGCGGGTGCGGCGGAGTGGCCGGAGGCCGGCGGTGATCCTCGGGGCGGCGGCGCGCGGTCGGCCTCGGGCTCGGCTTGGCGCATCCGGGCGAACGCATGCGGTGCGGCGGCGTTTCCGGGCGGTGCAAGGGAGGCGACATGGCGGAGACGCCGTGCGCCGCGCGGCGTGGTGGGAGTTTAGTGATCGCGGGCGCGGGAACCCGAGACGGAGGCGGCGCGTCGGCGCGAGGTTGGCGCATCGCGGCGCAAGAAGGCTGGTGCGCGGCGAGTCGAGGCACGGCTTTGAGCCGGCAGCCGGGTGAGTGGCAGAGGTGGCGGGTGCGCGTGCAGGTGCAGTGGAGGCGGCGGACTGGGTGGATGCGCCGTGCGGGTAGCGGACTTGGTCCACGGTGGCGGCAGCGTATCTGGTGCCGCGCTTCATCTGGTCGCGGCAATCGGCCGGCATGGCGATTCTTTGGCCGGCGATGCCCTTTTTCTCTGTGTGATGCTGTGCATAAACCGAACAGAACAGATGCATAACAAAATTTCCGTTTTGTTTTTAATTTATGCAATTTTTCATGCGATGACTGTACAGAAATTGAATAGGAAAACAATGCATATGTTTCCAATCTACAATGAAATCAACATCTACCCCGTTTCGCAATCTACCGATCGACATTGTGCCGACGATTTCAGATCTGCTCGCGGTAGATTAGGGTGAATTTGCATCGTTTCTAATCTACAGTGCAATCAACATCTACCCCGTTTCACAATCTACCGATCGACATTGTGTCGGCAAATTCAGGTCTGCTCGTGGTAGATTGGGGCGGATTTGCACTGTAGAGATTCAATCTAGAACACGAAAAGAAAATACAGATTCAAAAGCGATCTAGGAAAACGCCCCTCCAATCTACAATATGACGCCCCGCGATTTTCTAAATTACGTACGGGTCCTCGTTTAGTTACGTACAGGCTCTTGAATTTTTGCGAAAAAGCCATTTGTCTTTTCCAAAAATACACATGTGCCCTAGATTTTTTAAAAAAAATTCCTCACGAATTATCGCCCATTTTACTTCGGTGCACCCGGTGGCTGGCGCGGCGTGTCGCCGCGCCTATAAGTCTAGTATTCTTGATATCACGCACAGTTGGACTTCATCAGCATTTCCCCATGCATTTCACTTGCCTTGGGATAAAAGAATTAAAAGAGCGCGGAAGAACATCAGAGGTCAGCTATGGACATATCGATTTTCTTGGCAGCAACCGTAGCAAACTGCAGAATGAGGCTATTTGCATCTACTTGATTGTAATCACTCTCCTGACTGCAGAAATAGGATATTTGCAGCAACCAATTGTAAACCCTTGCCTACCATGGACAGTATCAGGTAGGGCATGCCCCACCGGTGCCAGCTGGCGTCGCGCTGCCACCTGACAGCATGGACGTTCTAGATAGGGTTTTGCAACGGGCGGGCCCGCGCGATGGACGGTCTGGATTAATCGAGAGCCTACAGCGTGTGGATTTAAAATTCCTAGACTTAATTGTCCGGCGGTTTATGAGATGTCTTGGTCGTCTTTTCCGTGATGCAACAACAAACGGGGGCGCTTTGCAGGCGTGCAACACGTGTCCGGTAGCGATGGGGCCACGTGGTCGTGCGAGTGGCGACTAAGCCCGATATTGTCCGTAAGTTTGGTTGTGTCGAGTGATTAGCGTTGTAGCTCTTTGAAATGAAAGGCAAATTTTTTTTCCCTGTGCGGGGAAGAGATTGAAGACATTTAGTAATCGAATCAAACGACAATTTGCTAAATCTTGTCTGGAACATAGAATTTTTCGCTGGAACTTTGCACGAAATTGGCGATTTCCTTCTACCGGAAGCCTAAGAATGAGTTTATGACTGGCTATTTGCCATCATCTTGACGAGGAAAGCTAGCAAGGAGTAATTGGGCTTAAGGCTTGGCGTAGCGGCACCGGGGACGTAGACGGTGGGCAGCTGTGGCCACGTGGACCATCGTCTGTGCGGATGTGTCGGTGATGTGGAGATCACGACCGTCCATGCCATGTCAGCCTCGCGCTGACTAGGCTCTTAGTCACCCCGTTCTATCCAAGAAGAAATGCATGCAATGCACACACGCACGCACGCACATCATGAAAAGACTATGCATGCTTTGTGAATACACCTACACCAAACCAACAGCCATTCAGCCAGGCCGCTCCAAAGAGCTTAAAACTTGAAATTGTATTGTAACGGTTGTTAGCTTTTTTTAGTCATTTAATTAAAAAATTAAAAAATAAAAAATAAAATAAAAAACTATTATATCATCACAAACAATATAAAGAAATAAGGGGGAAAAGCCAAAAGACCAAAATAAACCAAAATTATAAACCAACACATTCCAAACTATTTCTAGTTTAAATAAATTAAAGATAAAAAATTAGAAACTGAAATCATTTAGAGTAGAGTAGATCGTGTAAGGTGCACCGACCACCAACTCATTAATCTTCTGACTTCTAAGGCACAGAGGCAGGCAGCATACCCCTTTGATTTTAGGGTTTTGTTAAACGTCATCCGGTTGTTTTCTTCCTAACTATCATCCAGATTTATGACCATTGGATTAGAGATCCAATGGTCATGAATTCTCCCCCCTCTTCTTGAATTATACCCCCTCCCTCTTGAAAAAAATCTCTCCCATTTAAAAATAAGGGGCCCTTTGATCTCTAATCCAAAGGTCACAAATTTGGATGATAATTAGAAAGAAAACATTCAGGTGATGCCTATATACTCCCTTGATTTTATTGGGATAACGTGAAGTGGCCGTGCCCTTTGCCTCTTAAGTCCTACCCAATAGTACTACTTGAGTAAGCCCCTATTCTAATGTGTTAGTTTTGGCTGTGATTTTTTATTTTTGATTGAAACGATACTATAGTGACTGTTAGGTTTTTCTGATATATTCAATTAAAGAAAAATAAAAAACATTATTATATCTTCACAAATAATACAAAAAATCGTATTAAAAAACACAATTCAAACAGGTACTAGCGATAAGATTGTAACGCCCCCGTTTCGGGGAGGAACAGGGGCGTCACTATTCCGCAACCACCCAGGAGTTTGGTTACGGATGAGCGTGTGTCATGCACGCTACGAACATTTAAGAAAAATTAGCTTGATTGAAATAAGACCTAACGGTCAATTTTACAAAGCAGGCGTGCAAGCCCAAATATACTTACATTGCGTAAGAACCGCAAAAGCACCACAGAAAGCCCGAGTGCGGTCGCAACCCTAACACGATATCTTGAAAGTGCCTTCTTTTCTTACGGTATCCGTGGGAAATTTTGCAAGCTTTGAGTACTCCAACCCGTACTCAAGAAATCACAAAGGAAACCCTAACTTAATACATGCGGATCAACAAAGGAGGAGTATACTTGGTTTATTAACGTGAGTGGATGCAATTTTATTTGTAAACAATTTATAAACGGACCCAAAACTACTTCTCAAGATCTCGGGGTTTTCATGAAAGGTTAACCAACCGAACAAGTTTAAGCATGTACAAATCTACTTAAGCCATTCTTTGGAATCACCCAAGTGACACGGCTCCATTAACAGAGCACGCGATTCGAATACCATTTATTTGACTCTGCGAGTTTGCTCGGCTTTACCACACGATCCTCA
This sequence comes from Dendrocalamus sinicus, assembly GCA_036346575.1. Lineage (NCBI taxonomy): Eukaryota > Viridiplantae > Streptophyta > Magnoliopsida > Poales > Poaceae > Dendrocalamus > Dendrocalamus sinicus. The sequence goes on along the minus strand of CM070653.1, from coordinate 29,243,410 downwards.
ACTCCGCGTGAGTTAAGAAAGCCGTGTCGTTTCAACGCTCAACTCTTTATATAGGCTCTACCGGTAGAATCCACTCGGTGCGGCTCACCCACACTCACAAACGTCCGCCGGTGAACTCTACCGTTTTTAGGCACCGCGCAGACGGGCTGCCTAACCTCGTTACCCAAGCACCTACTTCTCAACACTGTAGAGTTTCAAACGAGATGAGCGACTACTAAACCGGTGTTGACAAGTCAACTCCACGTGGTTGGCGGTTACCATGTCATTTGCTCGGCGTAAAGTGCGGTCCTTATATTTCCTCGAGTCCGCAACCCGGTCAGTCCGCGACCTTACAACCTAGGGTAAGAGGTGGCGAAGACCGTCTCGCGGCTCCTTCCCAACCCTACCTATTACGCACGTCGGCGACCTCCGCCTAGGGCACGGTGTCCCATACCACCACGCCCTAGAGTGGGTTTTCCAAATTCTATTGGCCATGACCACAACCTTATTAGTGTAAGACTTTGGTGATAATAAATAACCTACTGATTATCTAGATTACCAAGTAATTAATTCTAGGGTTACAAAGGTATGGCTACAAACTTAACAAGGCATTTATCGGTGGTAGGTTTAACTACATAACAAGACATTCTAAACATTTTATTTTACTTTGAACTAACATTTCACAACTAGCATAATGTAAATAGCATAATACATAATTTAAATGGCATGGGATTCAATATGATCAAGGACTTGTGACTTGCCGTGAATCCAGGATAATCTTGGCGATCTTGAGCGTAGAAACTCCGGATCCTAGGTCTTCACCAAACTTCGAAGTCTCGAAACTAGCGCAAACACATAAAATAACATAAGTCCACTTGAGTCTAATCAAGCAAGGAAAAACAATCTATGAAAAGGAGTAAATTGCATAAATCTTCAAATGAGGATTTTTGAATTTTTCAAAGATGAATTTGGTGGAGTGGAGGCTAAAAATGGATTCAGGCATCAAAATGAGTAAGGTGGTGAAATTTGGGAATTTTGGGGTTATCTGTGATTTTCTAGGATTTATTTTGAATTTCTGGATTTATGGAAAATGGAAAAGCTGGTAAATCGGTTGTGAGCAGATGTAAGGCGGCTTTATTGCTACTGTGCAGCCCGGGGAGGATTCAACCAACCAGCGAATAGCCTGCGCAGGCGGCGCGGCGCGCGAGGCGCGGCTCGGCCCAAATGCGCGCCGCAGCGCTCTTGAGCGGACGGTAAACGCGGGCGAGTACCAAAAATTCATCCCAAATTCTGCTGCGAGAGGACTCGAACACAAGACACGGTGTTAGGCGCGGCTGGTGGGCTAACCAACCGCGGCGGCCGCTTGTGGTTAGGGAGGCGAAAATAGGAAAGGTGAAGGAGGGCTGGTCCATAGCGAGCGAGGGAGATCGTGGGTGGCGCCACGGCCAGCGGCGTCGCCGTGAGCGTGGCCGGGAGGCGCGCGGCGGCTGAAATGGGTTGCTCACGAGGTAGGGAGCTAGGGTGATGGTGAAGTGGCCGGCGGCCGGCGAGGGTGGCGGCATCCCGAAGTGGCGGCGGCGAGGAGAAATGGGGCGGCGCGGAGGAAGGAGGGAGCAAGATAAGGGAATCACGAGCAAGGGTAGGTCACAGGAACCCAACGGCTCGCGTAGCTCGGCGGGAGGTGGCGAGCCGCCGCGGCGAGCCGTGGGCGCGCGGGAAGGCTCACGTGGAGGGCTCACCGGCGGGGAGGTCGCCACCGACCGTCGGGGAAGCTCCGGGGCGTGGGGGTGCTCCCACGCGGTGAATTGAACCACGGTGGCTCGGAGGCGGGTCAATCGGTGGCGATCGCGGAGAAGGAGGTGGCGCCGGCGAGTGGAGGCACGAGGTCGATTGGAGCTTTGGGGAAGGTAGAGGAGGGTCGTGCGGTGCGAAGGGACCCTCGGGTTGTTCTTAAATGAAGCGGGAGGAGTTGGCACCGAGAGGGAAAATGGCTTCGGCGGGAGGGAGGAAATGGGGATGGGGCGGACGGCCGGCGGCCGTGGTGGTTGGGGATGCGGCCGGAGGTGTAGGCGGCGTCGCGCGCAGGCCGAGCGGCGAGCGGGCGGTAGCCGCCGCGGCGGTGGCGAGCGAGTGGCATCCGGTTGTTTTCTTCCTAACTATCATTCAGATTTATGACCATTGGATTAGAGATCCAATGGTCATGAATTCTCCCCTCTTCTTGAATTATACCCTCCTCTTGAAAAAATCTCTCCCATTTAAAAATAAGGGGCCCTTTGATCTCTAATCCAAAGGTCACAAATTTGGATGATAATTAGAAAGAAAACATTCGTGTGATGCCTATATACTCCTTGATTTTATTGGGATAACGTGAAGTGGCCGTGCCCTTTGCCTCTTAAGTCCTACCCAATAGTACTACTTGAGTAAGCCCCTATTCTAATGTGTTAGTTTTGGCTGTGATTTTTATTTTGATTGAAACGATACTATAGTGATCATTAGGTTTTTCTGATATATTCAATTAAAGAAAAATAAAAAACATTATTATATCTTCACAAATAATACAAAAAATCGTATTAAAAAACACAATTCAAACAGGTACTAGCGATAAGATGATATTGGCCAATGACCAATGTAGCCAGAGGCAAGTTGCATGTACTAGTCGAGCTTTTCGGATGGAATCTCTCAATTGCTGTATCATGAGGTGAGGATCAGTGGACCCGTTTTTTGTTGGCCTTCGTTTCGGATAGTATTTTCTTTGAAAATTATACCCATTTTATTCAGAATAGAGTACTTATCTCTGGACATATTTAATTGCTTGGTTAGAACTTCATCAAGCTATCTCTTTGTTCTTTCCTTTACTTTTTGTGTGTTGAGAGAGAGAGAGAGAGAGAGAGAATGTGTCTGATTTTCTGAAGGAGTGCATTTTGCCAGAGGTTAAAATGATTTTCTTCTGAACATCATATGGCTTATACCCGAAAGAGAAATAAGCCTAAACTTCCACTGTTTCATTTAGACACTTAGGATATTCGGCAAAAAGCATTGGATGGGCTAGTGAAAGTGAATGCATTGGCTTTAGTTGACACTTGCGTCAAGAGAGTCGACAGTCTCCAACTCTCCATCATATGCAAGCAATGCGGATAGGAATGGCTTTGAGGGTTCCACTTTGAACACTGAATTTGACTTTGGTGGGACCACAGTATTCCCTCCTTTTGTCTCCTCTTGGCCTTTATTTTTCATTTCAGAGATATACCAGGACACTGATCAGATTGTCTCCCATCTCTTTCGAGTTTGAACAATGGCTGCATAATTTGAAGTTCACGTTATCCAACCACATCTTATGGGGGACTGGAACAACATGGCCATAGCTCAAATCAGCGTACTATGTTCATTGCATGGAAGTAAGCATGCCATGTGATGTGCGTATTGTGCGGAGAAATTGCCAACACATATGAAATGTTGCAACCTTGACGAATTCTGCACTTCCTAGAATTCAAATTGCAGTAGAAACTGACAGCACTAGAAACACTGCTATCTTTGAACAGTATAAGTAGGAGATCTGCTTGCCAATGTTTCAGTGCAAGAAAAGCTACAGATGCTACAAATACATACAACTGCAAGGATTTTTTGATTTCTCCCCCCTGGGATCAAGGATGCTGTAGGAGAGGAACGAACCAAAGGAGCCATGTGCACAGCGAAATGTTCAAATTTCAGAGTTCAGATATTTGCAAGCTCACCGAGATGACGGCGTCAAATGCCATTTGGACCTGAAGTCACAACGTCTCGACCAATTCGCCTATTGTTCACTTGTTCAGAATTCTGACGGTCTAATACATCTTCTCATGTGAGAAAGATTGACAATTGGCTTCACTTTCACTTACCAGGCAATAGTCTCATATTCGAAAAGGATTCAGACATTGCTTCTTGCTTCGACAGAAACAGAATGGTACCAATGCCACAATTTAGAATTCAGACTAGGCTCTCTTCTGACTTGCTACTGGCTAAAAAGAGAAGAGGAAGAGACAGACCTTTTGAACTCACAAAGCAACCATATGAGACACAATGTACTAGGTCTAAGGTATACTAGCCACGTAGGCGTGGCGCCACGCCACACCAGCCACCGTGTGGACCGAAGTAAAAAAGGTGAAAATTCGCAGAAAAAAGAAAGCATAGGGTTTTTTGCAAAAAAAATCGAGGGCCTTTTCGCAATAAAAGGAGGGTAGAGGGCTTTTTGCAAAAACCGAGGCCTTTTCGTAAGAAATAAGGATCTGTTCGTAATTACAGGAAACCGCGGTCGCTACCCAGCAAAAAGTGTGAAATAAATATGCGGGGTTTTTGAAAAATCTAGGACCTTTTGCGATAACTGAGGATTTTACGTAATTTCGGAAAAAGGAGGACTTTTCTCGCAAAACTACCTCCCGCATCAGACAAAATCCACCCGCCACGCTGGCGGCGAGCGCACGCGCGCCGACGTGGCGAGCGCTCAGCGCTGCCTCCCGAAATGTAATATACGAGTATTTGTAATGAATATTTGATACTTTGGTTGAGTTGAATTTTGCAATATGTTCAGAAAATTCAGATTTGTTGCCAGTGTTGGTGGCCGGACCAGTCAGGGAGACTGGTTGGACCACTGAAAGGAAGCATGGCACAGAGAAGCATGCCGCCGCCAAGACTCTGAAGCTTAATTGAAGAAGAGGAGGAAAACTAGGAAGTTTATTTGTTCATTGCTTAATTATGAATGGTATGGCTCATCTCTTTATATAAATGAGGTTAGCCCCTAATAATATGGAAACTAACATAATCTAATTCAACCAATCAAGTAAAGATAAGATCATATCCATATTATCTAAATATAAAGATATTCATCTATCTATTCATAATATAAAGATATGCATCTAACTATTCCTAATATGAAAATATGCATATAGCTATTCTAAACATAAAGACACGCATAAGATTCTATCCCAAAATAGGTAGTGTCACTGCAGTACTGCGCAGGTACTGTTCACTCACCTGCTGCGTGCATTGCCGAGATCTTAGGCTATAACATGGTTATTTAGAGGGGAGTGGAGGAGGTGGTAGCCTCAAGGATTCTAGTATTTAGTTTTTCTCTACTACTTTATCTCCTTCTATGGTTGTGAGAAATCATGAGAGAGGAAAGGGTTGTGCTTTGGCAGCGCTTTGTAATCATCCATGAGCATGTAAACTTCATCCTCCTCTAAAATGGATCAAAGTTTTGTCTCAATCATGTTCTTGTTTGTGTTCTTGATTGTTTCTCTTGTTCTTAAGTTAGATTTGTTATTTCGGGTTTGTAGAAGTTCTAGCTCAATCTCTTACTTGGATTATCTTGTTAAGACATGTTAGAACATATTTGGAAAGCCTCATGTCTTAAATCCCCATGAGCAAAAAGTAATTTAAGAATTAGGGTTTTTGATATTCTTGTGAGTTAGATTTGATTCCCCTCAATTTGGTAAACTTGAACCCAAAAACCTTGCAATCATTGATTGGTTTTGGTTCTTATTGCCTTGAACAAATCTCATGCAAAACTTGAAAGTGTTTGAATAAGATTTGAATAAGTTTTTTTTTCATATTTGAGGTTTTATGCCAAGAGGTTTTAGGTCTAGAAACAAGGGATCAGTTGAGCTAGCCAAGACCCGCGATCCGACCAAGCAATTGGTGTGAATGGTCACAAGCTGGTAGTCGGATCGGCCAGCTGTTAGACCAGCCCATCAACAGTGGCCTGACCAGGGGCGTGAAAGAAGCTGATTTTGATGGCTCTTGTTCTAGATTTGGTTTACATAACCCTGTTGATATGATCTGAATTTGGTGACTATCATAGTTATTTGATTAAATATTTTAAATATCTCTAGAGGAATTTTTTGAAAATCATTAATCATGTTCTGATTGCTGGCATCAGTCCTACACCATCAAATAAAGGCCTATGAGTTACAGTATCGTGAATGGCATGGTACAAGACAGGACATTCTCGATCTCATGAAGAGTGCACACGAGTTGTTAATTCAGAGTTCGAAGGACTATGTAAGAAGATTCAGGATTATGTTATGATGAATCATTGCAGTTTGAAAAGAGTGAAAGTTTGAATTTGAAAATTTGTCTGATTTTCTGGATGTCCTGCAGACCTGGCTGTCTGATCGGCCAGTGGTGGTGGTCAGACCTGCCCCCTAGCAGTCTAATCGGTGTTATAGCTCAACTAATTTTGGAATTTTGGGAAATTGTGGTTCGTGAAGAGTTGGTTTGACATAGGTCAGTGCATATATATTGCAGGAGACATGTTATAGCTAACGTGGCTAAATTATGAAGAATTTTTGCCCGAAAACTATTTTTTGTCTTGGATGTGTAGGATCGTTTGGAGTCAACCATAGTTAATGACAGGGATCAAGGCTATGCTCATGGGGAAGTCGAGCCCCAGAATAATGAAGGATGTGGGGTAAGATGGCTGAGCTCAAGGATGGTACGAGAAAGATGAAAAATATTGAAGAAAAATTTGAACGACGTATTGCACTATGTGACTTGGGCAATCCAAGTGATGCATGGTCCGATGGAACCAAAATAGAATAGACTTGCTAACGCGAGGCAAGCTAGTGGTGCATCTATACGTGACAAGCATGACAATTGCTTGTAAGTGAAGATGAAGACCAAGTCAAGAAAAGGTATCTAGTAAGTTGACAAAAATACCGAAAACTAACTTGGATCAAAACCACAGCACTTAGGAGAGCGGTTTAAGTCAAGAAAAAACTGAGAATATCAAGTTAGATCAATGCTAAGAACTTAGTAGATTCGGATTTATGTGTTTTGAAAAGCGTGCATAAGTGTAATGTGTGAGTAAAACCTCATTATATGAGTTAACGGGGTTTTCTCATATGTGTTAAGTGGATAGTATCCACTAAGATTAGATAGGTATTGTTGCCTATCTATTTAATAGATTGGGATGAATATTTACTAGTTAATATCCAACCTTTGCTCATGGAAGCCAAGTATTGTAGGGTTAGTGTTTGAAAAGGGTGAGTGTTGTGGTGTGCTTTCTTGTCCTCCAAGTGAAGTGGCTTTAAGAATTTCATTCTCAAGTAATATTATATCAACTTTGTTCATTTCCCATTTATCTCTCTTATTTTGGTTGATTTGCTTTTGATTTAGTTGGTTTTGATTTTCTCTCTTCAATTCTTGCTCTTGTTGGATGTCAAGGACGAGTTAGTAATGAAAATATACCTTGAAAATCAATTCCTATTTATCTAGGTATCAGGCTTGGTAAATTCTTGAAGTTGCCTATTTTTCTGTTTAATTTGGTCTTTGCCAATGATTTCTTGATCCTATTGTTTTTGCTCAATTTCTTTGGTATTCTAACTTAATATGTCATATGGGAGTACATCTAGAGACATCTTGGACATCTCTCACCTACGAGCAAGTCATATTTACCTTTTTAGTTTTTGCTCGTTTTCTGTACAACCTCTCTTCAAAATGAAAAAAAGTCATAACTTTAGTAATGATTCTCTCGATCGTTGATTGAAATAGGTTTGTGACATCCTAAGAAGGTGCATGCCAAGTTTTATATCATTTGGATCTACGGATCAAAAGTTTCGTATATTTTTGTTTTAAAATAGTGTTATTTTTACTATTCCTATGTTGATTGTACTATGGCGGTCCATTTGCCATCGCTCACCGCCTAACCGGCATCGTTTATTTGGTCTCACATCCGCATGCCAAGGATCATTTTGCTTAGTTTTCTCTTAGATTTTTTGTGTGATGATTGATCTCTAATATTTATAGTTTCTCGTAACTATTAGAGTGAAGATCGAGAAATACTTACGAAAAAATTTGAAAGCATCATTTATTCTCTATCTATTACCACATCAGTCCTACAGAGTTGCATGGAGCCTTAGACCAACCAATAATGCTCCTACAAGGCACAAGCATGAAAATGTAATCACCTGCCGTACATACTGGTGCAACTGGGCAGGCATGCTTAGCTAGCGTAGGGGTAAAAAAACCAACACACACCTCGGTTCAAGTGATGCTTTACATGCTTCAAGTGATACATTGCATTGCAGGCCACATCCCAATGGAAAAGAAACTTGAAATTTTCACCAGTTTCTAGGTAGGAGTCGAGGAACTGCAATGGAGCAAGGCCGTGTGAGCGTGCTCTACTGAATTTTGTTTCTAACTTCTACTCAAAGAAGATAGAGTTAATATGAATATTTTTTTAAATAATATCTCTATTTTTTTTTACTATCGTCTTGCTCTAAAGATAAGATAAGAAGTCATAGGAGCATTACGCACTTTATTTCTCTTGTTCTCATCTCACACATATATCTCTCACTTGTTTTTTTCACGAGTCATTCCTTTTTATAAAAACTATTTTTTCAATTGCTACTGTTCAACTATCAACCGCACCAAATAGCAACATCCGGTGATACGGTGTCCGCGAAAGCCATTACCTGGCGGGACTTTGTTCAAACCATCGAACAAACGAAGAACAACAGAAGCAGGAAAAGGCAGCAGTACTGAAGGAAAAAGCAAAAGCGAGTGAGTAGCTACCCCCACTCACCAGTCACCAACGCCCTTTGTTTCAGCTCATAACTTTCAGCCGTCAAACCACTTTTGCCTCTGCTTTGTCTCCTTCCTTTCCTCTCTCTGTCCCTTTTCTCTGCCACCGTCAGTACCAGCCCTGTCTGCTCCTGCATTGCCAATTTGGCAATGTTGAGACTATCGTTAGCACACACACACACAATGACACAAAGGTATGGATTAATGAATGGACGAATCATGTGTGTGTGTTCCTGAAATCTGAAAGTATGGGGCCAATGGACTCTGAAGCCGCCGGGGCCTTTCGAAAACCCATGCATGCATGCATGCAGACATGAACTTCCGATCACGCCTGTCTCCCTCCCTCTTCTCCCGTGCCGGCCGGCTTGTTTCACTTTCCTTTTCTCCGATGTTGCCTTTTGTGTAGTAGTAGTAGTACGTAGTAGTAGCAGTGTGTGTGTGTGTGTGTGCGTGCACCCCCTTGATGAGAAGTGACAAGGCACTTAAATTTTTAAAGCTTGAGCTCAAGTCCCAATAGCGGCACGCCGGCACGGCGCCTAACCGCCAAAACTTGCACGCTTTAAATCGACCTCGTCTCCCTCCCATTCACTGCACACCAAGCTCGCACGCCTCGCACAAGCTGACACGAAGCTTAGTGGCAAGAAGCCATGAGATGGGGGATTAAGAAGCAGCACGCAACGCAATGCTCGCAAGGGCAAGGGGGAGAGGAGAGCGAGCGCAAGGGCAAGGGCAAGGCAAGGCGTTCTCCTTCTCCCCTCTCTCGTGGCTCACCAAGCTCACCGCGAAGCCCAGTGCGTCTGTTAAGGCTAGCCCCAAGCACGCGCCCGCGTCCGCGCCCAAGAACGGCGGCGCTCAAGAACGGCGTTCGTGCCTACCCAAGCGTACCAGCCCGACGCCGGTGGTGATCGCGGCGGGTCGGCCCAGCCCGCCGCATCGCTCTCCCGCAGCCGCCGCCGAAGGCGTCCCGCGGCGGCTCTCTGTCGGTAACGACAATGCCGACGCCGTCGCCGTGCGCCGGCACTGCAGCAGCCGCCGCCACTGCTCCCTCGGCGGTGACCGTGACGTCCCGCCGCTGGGGCACCAGATCCCCTTCTCCCTCGCCGGTTCCCCGGCGCAGCCGAACGCTGCAGCACCGTCAGACACCGACGCCGGGGCGGCTCGGCTGAGGCGGCGGCACCGTCGCCGCCACCCCCGCCGCAGCCTCAGCGGCGGGCGAAGGTCGTTCTCCGGGAGGATGCCGCTGAGGGTGCGGGTGCGGTCGCCGCGGCGGGCGCCGGAGCTGGAGAGGTTCGCCGTGGTGCGGCGGACGCGGGACCCGCAGCGGGCGTTCCGGGAGTCGATGGTGGAGATGATCGCGAGCAGCAGCGGGATCGCGGCGCGGCCGGAGGAGCTGGAGCGGCTGCTGGCGTGCTACCTCTCCCTCAACGCCGACGAGCACCACGACTGCATCGTCAAGGTCTTCCGCCAGGTCTGGTTCGAGTACATCGACCTGCTGCCCCGCCCGGATCAGCACTCCAGCAGCCGCCCGGCACGGCGCTAAATTCCTTGTATTCCGTACGCGGGATCGACGTGCATCCTCCGCCCGGATCTCCATGAGAGGCTGATTCGAATGCTGATCGGCATGTCGACATGTCGTGGTCGGTTTAGCTACCTGCTGTACGTGCATGCCAGTGGTAAAATGCGCGTGCATTGAGGTGTGTTCTTGTTCACGTGCGTGCAATGGTTAGGCCCTGTTTGGATCAGTTTCAGATTCTTAAAAACCAGCTATTACTTCTGGTTTTTAAAAGCTGGGTTCTAAGCAAAAATTGGTGGGGTATTTGGATCCCCTAGTTTTTAAAAGCTGGTTTCATTTATGACTGGTGCTAATAGACTATTATACCCTTACATTTATTGCTCTTGAACAGCACATTAAACAGCTATGCGTGGTCTTTAATGAGGGTAAATGGGTATTTGTGCAAAAAACCTGGCAAAAGCTGGGTATCAACAGCTTCTTGGTTTTTAAGAATCTGGGTAGGTAGATTTTAAAAGCTGCCCCAAAAACTGGTCTGTTTGGATCCCACCTAGTTTCCAAAAGCCAGATTCTTAAAATCTGGGTGGATCCAAACAGGCCCTTAGAGGATTAAGCAAAGCCGGTAATACTGTCCTTACTGTAATTGGGACGTTGTAGTTTTGCGAAATGGGGGCGACACCCAAGAAGCCAGATTCGCAAGGCTCCAATCTACGCTTCCGGCGGTTTGTGTGTATGGTGGCAACTGTACATTCCGATTTCCTCTAGTTTCTAGGATTCAAACTAGGAGAATACTTGGTCTTTCACAAACACTAGGGCTGCTAATCTACCGCGTAGTCCCAGCCAAAATCCAAAATGGATCTTTGAAATTGCAATTATTGAACTCCTTCGAGAGATTATTAGGTCTTAATTAAGAATGCAAACTATGGGCATGTATTTCTCAAAGCGAGGCCAAATGCAAGTACGCATGATGCCAGGATGGCGACGAGGTGACCAGAAGCGACGGCGATCAGGTTCTCGCCTGACCAAGCACTTGGTAGTGCGGAGCCATGGCGTCCCCTTTGTGAACTCTCGTGCAAGCCGGGATCGAAGCGAATCCAATCGATTCGAATCGAAGTACGACAACTGTTTGCAAGGGATTCTCGTTAGCAAGGGAGGGAGGGAGAGGAGGAAGGAGCTGGTGTGACGGTGCCCCTGCCTGACCGCGAGAGGCCCCGAAAGGCGGTGGATTCGCCGTCATCGCCGGCAAGGCTGCTCCGGCGTGGTGGGTTGAGGGGCCAGCCACCCCGTCAGACGACGGGCGCCGTTGGATGAATCTTATGTGGCTGGATACAAGTCGGGCTCAGATTTTAGGCCTATTCTTTTTTTTCTTTGATTTATGCCTTTTAATCTATCCGTGAGAGAGAGTATGAGATAACAGAAACTCGCGTGTGTTTTTGTCAATATAAATAAAATCGCTATAGTGTATACTACAATCAACTTGTAGACTCCGTCTTAAGAATATACTCCGTTTGAAAGCTAGTTATCGTGGAAAAATCAAAAAATAGTTTTTAGAAACTAAAAAGAAAAGACTCTGGCTACTAGTTAAATACCCATGCTTCGCAACAGATTACATGTTAAAACACCCCTAAAACAATGAAATGCCCTACGAGATAAAGAACTTATAAAACTACAGTAAACTAGTAGGGTGCCCGTGCTAACGCTACGGTAAAATACAAAACAAGATAAAATTTGTAAAAAAATAAAACGAACAATCAGATTCATTAAGATTCACGTCTCATATATTGTATAACCAAATATTTTTGTCACATAATGAATGTCACATAACGACTGATCCTTTGAGGAGGCGACAACATCATTGGACTCACCCACCGCGACTTTCTCCATCCCCACATTGTTTAAACTTGAGGCGTGACTTTTGCATTGTTTGACTTCTTAGGTTTATTATGTCGGGATGATGCCTTCATCCGTGTTCAAGACTATCGACTTCACATCCTCGCCAAAGACGCTTCGTAGTCGCCTTATTCTAGGTCAACTATTTGTCCGCATCGCCTTCGATCGCCCTTCGCTACATCCAAGTTGATCGCAATATATAATATTTGACGACAACGAAGCGTCTTGTAAAGGTCTTACGACCTCCCGTGACTTTTTACGACCGGTTCCAATCAATTACGATCGTTCCGACCACTTCATTGCCGCACGACCACTCGGTAGCCGTCGACCACTTTGCTTTGTCGCTGCGCTCGAAATACCGTGATCGCAAACTCTCACGATCACTCGGTGATGCCGGCGATCATCGCTCACCGTGGTCGAACACCCTTCGACCACGCTCACTTCCTCAACGTGGTCGAAGTCGCCGACCATGCACCGGTCTTCTCGGCGTAAGTTGCAACTCCTTACGACCACCTTCACCGTGGTCGAGGCGTTTCAACGTGGTCGTAGCCTCCTTACGACCATGTTCAAACTTTGTCGCAGCGGCGCTTCGATATCCTTCGACTTCTCTCGGATGTGGTTGTATCGCTTCGATCTCACTCGGTTTTGACTACAAGTTACAACTCCGACTCGACCGACTCGCTTCCGATACGACTTCTACTCCGCTTCCGATACGACTTGTAATTCCGCTCCGTCTCAACTTCGATCACTTCCAAACTTTGTAAATGACTTGCTCGCCTCCGCGGTCGATCTCCTCTCCCTTCCTTTCCACCTCCACCGAACGTGATCTTGTTTAGAAGTCGTATGCGAGGATTGGAATGTTGGCAGTCTTACGACTTTGCCCAGAACCTTTACGACCTCTCATGATCACCTACGACCGGGTTCGACTGCTACCAACCGCTTCCGACCGCCATCACGCTAATCGACCACAACATGAATTTAATCTAGATGCACTATAATTGTCACCACAAAATACTGTTGGCGGATGAAAGTTTAGCTTATCGATCTGTTCGGGGTGCATTTTGAACAGCTTTTAAGTAGGTGTAATTTAAAGCTTAAACCCAACCCAAAGTCGAGGACCAAATGCACTTATCCATTAAATAAATATAACTACCTAAATGACATTTTCATCGGTGTCAAATGTAGAGTATAATGAATTATTAAACCATAAGACATAAAAAGGTTTGTTTTAGGAGTGGAATTTTGTAATATTCAGGCTGCTATACACTAAGTGTACTGATGGCTATACTGAAAAAGGGCACCTAATAATAGTATTGTGATTTACATAACATAGTGTCATTATGGAGCCATACATACACCCATGTCAGACCTTGTTTGAAATGCCATTGAGATTAGGAATGCACAGCAGCAGCAGTAAATACCTGAGAGCTGCATAAAACCAATATATTAATCTAATCCTCATCTTCATCAGGAATAAGTCTAATAGGGCCCTTCACCCTGCTGTCGTTATACCCACTAAGCTCCTGGGCAGCCTTTGCAAGGAACTCCTCTGCAGCAGCACGAACAGACTTCCTATCTGGCATTGACTGTGGCTTTCTCTTCTTCCCAGACCAGCCCCCTCCTTCTCCTCTACTGATTGCCTGCATGCTCCTCTTCTGATCTGAAATAACAACAATGAAACCTCAACTCAATACCACAAAAATTAAAAACCCAAGCACATACAAATTCAACAGGCAATTATGTACCAGCTGTCAAATGGGGCAATGAATGACCAATGAACCTTGCTGCTGCTTGTACCAATTAATGAACCAATGAACTATACTGAGATTGAGTGTACGACACTGCTGCTACAGAAACTTAGTTATTGGCTTCTTGAAGCTAAAAATGGATTTCCAGACTGAAGGATATGACCATCTGACACAGATTCATTAAGTGTTCTGCCAGTTTATTGCGATTGAGGGTTGAAGGCTTGAAGCGCATCAATACTTGTTCCTTTTAACATTTAATCAAGCAGTACATACATGTAACTAACCAGATTAACTGATATCTATATATTTAATTTTCTTTTTCTAAAGGTATGCAAATGCTACAACTCATGCTATAAAACTTGTTACATGCTCATAACACTGCCAAAGTCTAAGCATAAACCCAAAAAACTAAGCCATGGACTATACATCACATTCAAATTTGTAAATATGTGAGTTATAGAAAACAATGATTGCCGAACGGCAGGCAACATGTGTATGTAGTATGCCCATGTTTTACATTTACTTCTTCTGTAATCTCTAGTGCTATCTGAAAAAGTGAAAAGCATAACAATTTTAAGCAAATTGAGGATTCTAATTGCAACCATCCGGTACTCCACGCTACTCTGCTATTGATCATATTGCGGTTGTGTAATTAAATCAGCTTTTTGGAGTGCAAAGATGCACTACTCAAATGGTAAAATTACAGGACGTTCAAGGCGTGTATGGACATCCACACTGAATTCCTTGTCATGAATCAAGGACAGCCGAGAATTATACAACAATGTCCAGTACAGCTACCATACCACCATAGCAGGCACTTAGGTACACTCCTATACACACACACACACACATACATATATATATGAGTTCTCATATATATATATGTATATGTATATGTACATATACATATGTATATGTATATGTATATGTACATATATATATATATATATATATATGTATGTGTATATGTATATGTATATATATATATATATGTATGTGTGTGTGTATATATATATATATATATATATATATATATATATATATATATATATATATATATATATATATATATATATATATATATATATATATATATGTACATGTACATATATATGTACATATACATATATATGTGTACATATAGATGTACATATACATATATATGTGTATATATACATATACATACATATGTATATACATATATATACATATACATATATACATACATATATACATATATATATATACATATACATATATATATACACACACATATATATATACATATATATATATATATATATATACATATAGACACACACATTGCACGAAATACTCCTTACTTTTCAAGATACGACATAGAAAGTAATTATACCGAGAGTAGAAAAAAGGCTTCTTCAGTTAGCCAGCCGAATTCGAAGCTCCCCAAAACAGGGCCTAGTAGAATTCAGTACACTACACCCCATAATCCATTTGGCATGCAACCTCATCGGAATACAGTCCTGCAAGCAACACATCAATACATCAGGCATGGCCCTAAAAAGGGATAATCACATTCTTTCCTCATTGGACAATCGAGAATTCGAGATAGACATCATTTAAATGTAGTAGGATTCAATTCTTTGCAGCATGAAGCAACTGTACAGCAGGAAAGTTGGGCTCTGTATGGAGGAAAAAAAGAAGATAATTTCGTCCCCACAGTGAGGGCACTGCAGTGGTCAAAAGGCTATAGCAAGCTTTAATTTTTGAATAAAATATTGCAATTTGATTAACTTTATAGAAAACTTACGACAAACAAGACCCAAGAACTCCAGATTATATTATCTGACTAATTCAAAGAGGAGAACGGCCAAAAAACAACCTCAATCTTTGTATAAAGTGTGAGGTCTTTCTGGAGTATTGCGTCACTAACTTTGCGATCAAATGTTTATCTTCTACTCTGCTAGAATGAGAATAATGTTGTTCACCATTAATACTAAAAGCTTACCAATTCGAAATGAAAATACCGAATATGTATAAGGCAATTAAATAGGCAAGTATTACTGTATTCTCGGGAAAAAAGGGAGTATTACCTAGAAAGCTCATATCAGCCCAGGCTCCCAGAACGTACAAGTATGGAACCAAAACCATTGCATTAGGTGCATTCTGGCTGTTGCACCTTACAAATAGCAAGGTTTGAATCACAATGATTAAGATGCTCCTGACAAGATCGTACTTTTCGCAGAAAATGTTCAACAAGTCTTAGTCTTGGAAAGAGAATTTAAGATTTTCACATGCTGCATTCGTGTTCAGTCTATGACAACAAATTGACGGCAAGAATTACTGGTGCTGTTGTCGAAATCTTGAATCCAGTCATCACTGTAGTTCATGCCTGCATGAGCAATTGTACGTTAAGATAAGCAGAACTTAAAGTATAAACATCTATAATAGATATCAAAGGCATCCAAAATGCTGCAGAAGAAGCATTTTTACAGTTTAATGTTCTCCATTATAAAGGTGGGAAGAGTAGTATTTCCTATGACAGTGTGACCAGGACAAAGGTTGAAATATCGTAACGACCAAATATGGAATTTCCAAGAAGCAACCGAGTAGGACAACGAAAATATATTAACAGATATTATGATCATCTTATTGTAATAGGTCCGAATGAAAAGCTTTGTATAAAATTTTCAAAGTGCTACTGCACACAAGCAAAACAGTAGAGGTAGGAAAAGAACAACATTAGGGATTTTGATAGGATGAAGTCAATCACATAATCCTTACTATACAGAAGATGTGTGAGCACCAAAGCAAACTATATTGCTTACGATGAGTAGAAACAAATATCTACATGATTAAAGTGATGATAAAATAGAGTTGGTTGCAACATAGCAAAATAAGAATGAAGAATTGAAAAAGTGCACATTCAGAATATGCCTTCATATCCACGCGCAGAATGCGGGCAATTCTGCCCCACCCGTGCCAAGATCCTTTTCATAGCGCTTGAAGCATTCGGTCACAGCCCAGCATTGTCACTTGCTCGGTGAGGCAGCAGTTGTGGGAGTGACCAATCGAGGGGCTCTTTCTATATGCAAACTCAGAGCGATCCAAGCTTTGCCACCGAGATGGCGTGGAACGCAGGATTCCGCAACTCCTATTTCGATGGAACGGAGGAAGCACCATTCGGAGCAACCATTCCTCGCAACCACCGAACTATTTGCTCCTTCTCCTTGCATCAATTGCTAATTTGATCCCTCCATTATATCCAGCTCTTTCTATTGCCGCAATGACAAGATCCAGCCTTCGATATGTGAACATTGACCCAACATACATATGGTATATTTGAAATGCATATGTCGCTGCCCAAAAGGGAACATAAGGAAAAAAGAAGCATACCAGAAAAGGTAAAAATAAATTCCTTACTTGCTGGATATATTTGGAGCAAATCCGCCATCATCACCAATGTTACAACCTGTCTGACCATATTTCTCCGAGATAATATCCTATCAAATCAATTGGTAAAACCATTTATAGAAGTCAACAAACTTATCTGCACTATGAAAACAAAAACTTCGAGCGCTACACCGCCCATGGTTTAAGAATTTCAGTCCTCTTTCTTAGGAGCAATCTACCCAAATAAATTAATGCTAAGCAAGATCGATATGAAAGGGCATCGTAAAGCTAGAATACAATGTTCGGTTTTTGTACTAACACAATCATTCCTACACTTTTGATGGACAAAGTTGGTCCAAATATGGGACCGGAGGATAACATTCATGTTGTCGAGACTCGAGAGTGTGTGCAAGGTATAATCTATAGATGAAGTAGTTTGTTAGAAGTGGAGGGTACCTTCAGATGGTGATATTCCTCTGAACCCATCTGCATTTCTTCAAAGTTTTTTGCACAAACCGGAAGGATCATAACTTCCTACAAATAAGCAAGCTTTACTTGCAAATATTGAGATATTGATCTACATGGACCATCTTAATATGTTCTCATTTAAAAAAATGAATCAACTGGAAGAAACAAGGGAATAACAATCTCAAACTTTGCAGAGTTTTAATGGGGTTTGTAAAAGAGAGTGTTCCGGGGAATTCGCTAAGCAAGATTGGTTATAAAAGGTAACCCTCCAGGTTTAGCGAGAATACTTGAATGGGAAGACTATTTCCAGCATGTGTTCCACCATTAATGACTGTAATTGCTGGGACCGGAAGCATTGTAGCGCTTTTACCAACAAGATCTGCTATATGCTTGTATAGCTGAACTCGAATGTAAATAGGTAACCGACTATAAGAATATGTGTTGTCGTGTCCAACTCATTTTTGACCTCAAACCCCGTGATTTAGCACATAATGCGTAGCTCTTTTCAAAGAGCGCTTTACAAGTCATGATCGATACACCAAAGATAGCATTTGCTCCAATCTCACCGCATAATGTAGTATCATAGTTATTATCCAAGCAGAGGTATTGTATACCTTCCCACCAAACAAGGGAAGGGGACTATGGGCAACAACGAAACTCGTAGTACTGCACTCCAACTACATAGTTGTACTAAATTGAGATAGTAGTAAACTCTAAGGACATCGAAAATACACGGCATTATTTCCAAAGCAGAAGCCTAAATGGAACAATCCAATGTTAAATATTACCCCGCCGCAGTACATGGAGACATCAATTGTTTGTGGTAATCGCTAGGCATAATATTGCATACTACTTGTACAACCAATCATTATAAATCTTAACACGTAGAGCTTGGCAATTTAGTAGCAAATTAACTACAGAGAATGAGAAAAGGAAGGGATTGGGGATTTAGTGATGTACCTTGTGGTGCGCCTTGTCCAAGTCCATGATGGCCTGGTCGATCTGCGCCTGCTGCCGCGGATCCATCCCCACGAGCGCCTCCGAGACCTTGTCGTTGATTAAAAACCATCATCGCACAGCAGTCTTCTAACAACGATTCAGAGTTACCCAAGCCACGACTTACCCTCTCAAGTGTCGGCCTTCTTCTCCGGCGAATTAGAAGATGGAGGAGACGAACCAGCGCCGTTGGAGGAGCATCGTGGGAGCAGCAACCGCCGGGCCCGTGGTGGTGATGATGGTGGTGGTGGTGCTTCTTGGCCCGCGGTTGCCGCAGCGGCTTGCGCATGTCGGCGTCCTCGCCGTCGTAGTACTTGGCCTTGATGTCGTGGATCCGTAGCCGAGGGTGGAGGTGTAGAGGTTGAACGCCGCGCGTTTGACCGGCGGACGGGAGGAGACGTGCGAGGAGGCGCGCGCGCGTGGAGCCGCGGGTGGAGGCTCGACGCGCCGCCGCGGCGGGTGGGCCACGCGCGATGGCGCAGAGGAGGCGGTGGAGAATGTGCGTGGGCGCGGCGAGCGGATTAGATCCGGGCGAGCGGGCGGAGGAGAAAGCGGCGTCGGGTGGGCGAGGGAGGCGGCGGTGGCCGGGTAGGGTGGAGGAGGCGGCCGGCGGCGGTGCGACAGCGATCTGGCGAGGCGAGCGCGAGGCGCCGAGGGCCGAGGCGAAGCGGGCGCAGGCGCGGCGAGCGGATTAGATCTGGCGAGCGGGCGGAGGAGAAGGCGACGGCGTGGGTGGGGTGGGAGGAGGAAGAGGAGGCGGGGAGACGGAGGCGGCGGCTTCGGGAGACGGCGGAGGCGGCGGCGGCGCCGCCGGGAGACGGAGGCGGCGCGCCGGGGAGACGGGGAGGCGGTGGCGGCGCCGCCGGGAGGCGGGAGACGGGGAGGCGGCGGCCGGGGAGACGGGGGCGGTGGAGGCGCCGCCCTTGAGGCGAGAGACGGAGGCGGCGCCCGCCGGGGAGACGGAGGCGGGGAGACGGGGCGGCGCCGGGGGAGACGGCGGAGGCGGTGGAGGCGGCGCCCTTCGGGGGAGGCGGCGGCCTTCGGGAAGACGGCGGAGGCGGGGCGGCGCGCGCCGGGGATGAACGATCGTAACATCCGCAGTCCGAAAAGAAGGCGATCACCTGCGTGCAGCTGCGAGCGTCAGGGATGCGGTAGGGTACTGCAGATCCATTAAAGGATGACCATCGGATATGGTTGGGTAAGGAGAGAGAATAGAGGAGAGTTAATCTGGTGCGGACGTTTTTATGATGGTGTATTTCTGGGTGCATATTGTGGTGTGGACGTAGTTAAGGTCATGACTGTGGAGCAGGTAATTGTTGGGTGGATGTAAAATAATTTGAACTGGTGGATTATTAGTTTAGATAGATGTATACTTATGCAATACGTTTGTCCCATCACACTACAGTCAAACACATACAACGTCTTTAAATTTTTATAAGTTTTGTTTGAAAGAATCAATAAAATAATATGCAATTTTGTACACGTTATAATACATGTCCCTACAAGTTTCCTTATGAAACAACTACTTTTCTCAAATTCAACTACAAAGTTCACAGTGACACTCCTGCCACGGTAGTCAGCATGGGCTCCCAACCCAAGGCTTCCACCCTCCCTGGCGCATTCCTTCACCTCAGTAGTACTGCTGCCAGCCTCCTCTTCTCTCTCTCCAATCCCTCGTAGCCATCTTAGTAGCCATAAAACATCTATGTTATATTTTTACAGAAGTTAAATTGTTATGAAAAGTGATTTAAAGCAGAAAGACATGGTATTATTTTCAACATGAAGACTACGCAATGCAGCATAATCAAGTTAAAAGGAAAAGACCTCACAAAAAAAGCAAGGACAACTAACTTGGGGCGAGGATCTAACAAGTGAAAACCAGCGTCGTCATGACCCAGCTTTGCCGAATCTTCCACACAAAATACACAGATATAGCTGGCAATAATAACCCATAATCATTCAACAATCCGATCGGTACCAATAATTATTGCCGAATATGATAGCGAAAACAGAAATCCAACCGAATAGTGTCGGTAAATAGTAAACCTGGATACTATCCGACTAGATGTCTAATAAGCAAGTTAGTGCTCCAATTGGCCTAACCCATCAACCATCATTGACAATAACCGGTCTAGATTTTATCTAAGTCCTAACCTAACTCCAGAGTCCAACCAATCGTCACCAATTTTCCCCGCTTATGTTGAACTTGCGTTTAAATTTATCGGTTTTCGAACTTATGTATGAATTTTATCGGGTTTTGAACTTATGTATGGATTTATTGTTTATGTTGAACTTGTATTGTGTCGCTATCGTACTTAAGTAATCTAAATGAATTTATTGCTAATTGAATGCTTAAAGTGATGATGGTATGGTTTAATATATATATTTCTTTATATATGCATGTATTATCCGCCTTTATCTGTTTTCAATCCGAAACAATTACATATCCTGCATGTATTATCCGCCTTTATCCGTTTTCGATCCGAAACCGTTATATATCCATCCCGACAGTATCATATCTGAAATTTCAAATACTCCAAATTTGTATTCATATGCAACCTTACCTTATCTAACTCCGAATCCAGGAAAAATGGTTTAGGATAGGGTATGAATAATATCCGTTTGAATCCAATCCGATTGCACCCCTAACTATCGGTGTGTAGCTCACCCGTCTAGGCTTGATCTCAGATTGTCTCATTATCTCAAAGGTATTGTTTATTTGAATAGTATTCTCAAGAGGAGATACACATGCATGCATATTTAGTGGGACAGCGCGTGCTCACATTTCAAAAGATGTTGAGCTTTCAATTAGATCCTAGTGTGTGTACGGAACACTACGTATGTGTGCGTATATCTTGTACCTCTCAAAAAGTTGTTAGATCGGAGGCTCGACATCGTCGCACGACTGTCAAAAGGGGGCACATTGACGGTTGGTGCACTGTTTTTTTGGTTGAGGGGCGAGGAGATGAAGGCTTTTCGGCTTCTGCTTTTTAACTTTACTATAGTAAATAACTTTTAAATGGAATATTTTTTAAAGTGTGGTCTACAATTTGATTATAGTATACACAGTAGTGACTTTATTTATAACGATCAAAATCGCACGTGTTTTCTTACTCTGTACTATTTCTCACGAACAGCTAAAAGCTATAAACCGCAAACATAAACCATAAGCCGCAGGCCAAAAGAATATACCCGAAAGGTCACTCTCCTGTCTAACGAACTCGTCCGCAACCAGGGGAAAGTGCGGTGCGGTACTGCAGCTGGGTGCACATTACAATGCCCAACTCAAGTGGACCATCGGGTGCGGATCTAGGTCTATAACAGTCTAGCCTTTAGCGTGAAATTTGAGATTTTTATCAATGTAAATCTTAGATAAACTCAAAGTATAATCTTTTTCTCAGCGTAAACGTAGTAGTCTTCGTCTCTCCGCGGCTCAAGACGTGACGAAATGATGAATCCGCGACCGCGGATACCGCCGAGCCGAGCAACTCAACCGGCCCGACATCTGACGAACCACGAGTCCACAGCCCCGCAACCACGAGACCACTGCCAAGTGCCCTACGCCTCACCCTGAATCGCCTTCTCCTGCGATAAACCTCGGTCAAGAAAATGACGGAGCCACTCTACACTATATAAACATGAGGGTATCACCAGTTTTTATTGTGACAAAAGTATACTAAGCATGAAGCTTCCTGGGGCGATTTGGCGGCTAAGTGAAGTGGCAAAACACGAACACATGCCTTAAGTTGGGGCGAAATACTAGAGAATAACCAGCGTCATTAGCACAAACCTCTTTCGTGTCATTTGTGTGTCGTCGGCGAGGTTGGATGGCTGCCCACCTGCCCCAAAGCTACCTACACTCTTGGGTCAAGGTAACCTCTTTGATCATTTCGGCTTATGTAAGTCAATTTATGACTTTGACTTCTAACTTTTTTAATTTTATCTTTTTCTGGTTTTTAGTGTTTTGGATTTTTTTGTCTTTTTTTTCATGTTTATCTATATTGTTTGTGATAGGCTAATCTTCTATTTTTATTTTTTTAAATTTAATTACGTCTAAAAATCACATGTAAATACAATGCAAAATAAACTAATTATAGAAAAAAGCCATAAATCAACTTATAAAAGCCCAACTAAGGCCCCGTTTGGCACGGCTCCACTTCACAAGTGGAGCTGTTTTTTTTTTTGCTTCAGCTCCACGAACAGCTCCACCGGTGGAGTTGGAGCTGTTTTGGTAGACTGTTTGGCAAAACAGCTCCACCTGTTTTATCATGCATGGTTGAGAGATGTCAATTGTCTAATATACCCCTGTCTATTTGGCTTGTAGTAACATCAAGAGCTGTATGTTTCTATATGATTTTTCATCCGAGTAAATTTGAATTAAAAAAATAAAATTTAAAATAACACAAAGTATTAGCAACGAATATTTAATGCGTTTTTTTTTTTGCATAGGAATGACCCGTTTGGACAAATATGCATGTGCAAAGTCATGATATAATGCAAACATCACATGTCATTATATAATACAAACATATATGTTCATGATGATCTAGAAAGATATATTGCCCGTGCAAGGTCATCTCGGAATTTATCCATATTCCGATCATTAGATTCCGAAGTTGATGTGCCACCTGCATTGTGTGAAGCAAAATATTTTCTATACCTTAGAGGTATAGTAGGCACATAATCAGGATTCCGATCGCATTTACTAAAATCCTTATCCTCAGAATGGTTCTCACGAATGAAATTATGTAGACACATGGTTGCAGCGACAATCATCTTTTGCTTCTCCATTGGGTAACTCGGCATTTTGAGAAGGACCCTCCACTTCATTTTCCACACACCAAATGAGCGCTCCACCACATTCCGGATACTTGAATGCAAATGGTTAAACCACTCTTGTTCACCGCTTGGAGCAGGACCCCTCCTCCAATCTGGCACATGATACCTTTCACCCTTATATGGTGCCAAGTATCCAGGTCTATTTGGGCATCCGGCGTCAACATGATAATATTTCCCTGCGTAGAAATGACCACAATTGAATTGCACGAAATTTGTATAAAAATAAACTTGTACAAAAAAACAAACATGTTACATATACATACCTAGAGGGGGATGTGGGAATTTGTCATGATCATGCCTAAGTGCATGAAAGAGCACACTAGTGTCATGCATAGATCCGGGTTGTCCAATAGATGCATATGTGAAGCACATATCAAAATCGACAATAGCAAGAACATTTTGCGTCGCTTTGCCACTTCGACCAATATATCTAATGAGCTCATCCGATGGAGGTGTAGCTGAGATATGAGTATCATCTAGAGCTCCAATGCAATCTTTAAAATGAGGCATCATCCTACTATCATTTCTTATCCTAGAATGTGTTGTAGCAAAGTTTGGATCAATAGGCCTTATGTAGTCCTCACACATGGACACCAAACAAGTCAAGACATCATCAAATTTTCTACTAATTGTCTCTGCAGAATGCTTGAATATACCATGCAAAGCACTGATGGACATACCATGTCCACATATTAGAAGGAAGATAGCAAGTGACTCCAAAGAATTCATGTGAACAGATGACCCCAAACCATATGTATTCACTAACAAGCTATGCAGCTTGTGAAATAATGATGCATCCATTCTAAACATTTTATGACTTTCACCTGGGGTGTTGAGCTTCTCCATAGTCCAACCAAATCCAGACTGAGCTAGAGTTCTAGCTTCATTTTTATCAACATAGGTCATGTAGTACTTGGTTGCAAGAAGGGCAGTAGTAAACAAATTATTTTGATTGGACCGCATCAATTCCATAGTATTTGAAACCCACTCGTAATCATCAGAATCACTATCATCCATGTCAGAATCACTATAATCCAAATCAGATCTGTACACATGAATAAACCAAAGCAAGGATAAATTTAACACACACAAAAAGTAAGGTTAAGTACAAAAAGTATGGTTATGTTGCAAATAGAAAGATACATCATTTCTACTAAACCACTCATGTTTTGAAATAAAATTGAATGCACTACTTAGGAACATCATTTCTAGTCAACCACTCATGTTTCCTCCTCAACCAATCATATCTATCCTCAGGGGTCTTCAATGTCAGAAACATATCTATCCTCAGGGGTCTTCAATGTCAGAAACATCTCTCTCTCAGCCCTCTTGGTAAAAAGTACAATTGCAATGAAATGTTCATTTGTTCTTGGAGTAGCACCACACTCTTCAACCAAGGTCATTACGTCCTGTATGGAACATCCAGTTTTGTCCTCCCTCCTCGCTATAGACTCACAAGAAGCAGTTGTCCTCTCATTCATCTCTACTATTTTCCCCATCTGTTCTTTTAACCAATGTCATGTATTTGTCTTAGGTTTCTTTCCCTTATTGTTAATAGACCCTCCACCTCTCTTCCCTCTCACACTAGTGGGTGTCACTGCCTCTGGCTCACTATCATCATCGTTGTCGGCCTCATCTTCATCATCAATATTATTATGAGAGTTGTCACATGACAAGCTTGCTTGGGAAGGTGCTACACCACTAGACGCACACCAATGATCATCACCGGTATTACGAAGGTCCTCAAACATAATTTCTAACTTCTCTTCATTCTGCAGTCCTCTATGCTTGAACCTGGAAGAACCCTTGATTTCCTAGAATGCAACAAATTACGGTAAATAGAGACCTACAAATTTGGAATAACAAATAACCTGAAATGCACTTACTTGGATTGTCTTCTTCCACCAACTCTCAGGCATATCAATGTTCCTTTTCCTTTCATCCCATCCAAGACCAGTTTGATTGTTAGTGAGTTTCTTCCAAATACCATAATCAACTTTCAATTTATCCCATTTGTTCTTGAATTGCCTTCTATTGTACTCAATCCCAGTCCTTTCTTTGAACCTTTGTATCACATTCTTGTACCCAGCCTTATTCAAGTGAGTGTTTGCTCAGTTTCCTTTTTCTACTTCACAAGAAAATCTCACACACTATCCTAGTATTTTCATCACACCAATCGGCCTCGCTGTTACGAACAATTTTTATAAGATGGTGAAAATATTCAAACATATGCAATCAGACTATAATGGATACTGTTTTCTGGAAAAAAAATTATGCATCACATAATGGATGTGTGTTGGCTGCAGCAATACTGTTTCATCACCTTGTGCTTGCTATTGATAAGAATGATGAGATGATCAAATACCTTGGATCGGTGAGGTCGACGGTGTCAGGTGCAGGGGCAGGTGCAGCAGGAACCACTGGTGGCTTTTGTGCGCGTCCACCACAACCACCTCGGCGTCGAGTAGAGGCACCACGACTCGGAGCAGATGAGCGTCCAATCTCCATGCGTCCATCACCGACTTCTTCAATAGTCCTCCAATCTGGCCCGAAAGCGGCAGACACTGCAGTATTCCATTCCGGCCATCCCTAGCCGCCACTACCACCACGGCCAAAAGAGATGACAAGTTAAACCAAAAATGGAACGGGTCAAGGCTATCATAACTCTAACTTTTGTAGCAAGATGAGCATTTTCTTTTTTATCCAGTTACTACTACTCATATCATGTTCTTTTAGTTGTACTTATGTTTAAACCATCTTACCAATAATGGCCTGTAAATCCATACAGAAACACATGAAATTAGCAGGAACTGGCCTTTCATCACTAGTGTACATTCGGTTCTCAACGATTCTCGCATGGCCTTTTCATGAACACTGAACATTCACATTCGCATGGCCTTTTCATGAACCCACTCACTATCATTCACATTCATCACATGCAAAAAGAAAGAAAGAAAGAAACTGCAGACCGTGGTCGCCGCGATGGCGCTGCGCCGCTGCGGGGAGGGCCGCCGCCGGGGCCGCTGCGGCCGCGTCGGGCTAGGGGACGCCGCCAGGAGGCGCTGCGGGAGGGCCACCGCCGCAGCCGCCGCCGGGGAGGCGCTGCAGCCGCGGGCGGGCGGGGCCGCATCCCGGGGCCTCTCGCAGCGCACGGGCAAGGGCCGCCATCGAGGCGCCGCCGGCCGTGTCGGGCCATGGAGCAACGCCGGGCCTCGGCCATGGAAGGCCGCTTGCCTCGGCGAGAAGAGCGGAGAAGCCGTCGGTCTCCATTGGTTCCGAAACGCCGAGAGCATCTTCAGCGACTCCCGATCTACCGGATTCCGTCCCGTCAGCGCCTTCCTTTCCTCCGGCTGGCTGGGAATCCATGGCGGCGGCGCTCCCGAATGAACAGAGGAACGGGAACGGGAGAAGCCGAGGAATGGGTTCTGGTTGTTTTGGCCCCGGTGGCACATGGCGTAATTTCACGATGGAGCAAGGGCAGTAAGATGCGGGCATGTGGATGGAGCCGGGTGAAGCTACTTTTTTCAGCTCCATCTTGTACATATGTTTTGTCTCAGCACGTTTTAAGGGACTCCTTGGGTTGAGCTAGGGGTGAAAACGGATCGGATACGGACGGATAATGCCTCTACCATATTTGTTTTCATATTTTTTTCTGGATACGGATACGAATACGGATAACTCGAATACGAATACAAATACGAATAATATCGAATACAGATACGGATCGAATACGAATCGAAACGAATACAGTTACGAATATTTATCGGAACATGAAAACATCTTAAACTATACATCCAAAATTAACGAAAATACGTAAATAGTTCATCTTATCAAAACATTCATGAAATCTAAATAAGTATAGTCTTTTCATCCACAATGAAAATATACCCAATAGTCGATCATAACATAACTACATAAGTAACAACAACGTGCAATTAATGAAATACACATGATGACATGATAGCAATTTGAACAAACATAAGAACATTTCATTCCTCCATTTCATCCATCAAGTTGTAACAGCCCAGGTTTTTATTAAAATAAAAATAAATTAAAATTAATTAAAATAAGTATTTTTGTTGCCTAAATTTTATTTTTGTGTTTTGCCCTGGATTTTCTGTTTTTGAAAAAGCCTGATTTGAAAAGTAAATTAAGTGAAAACCAAAAAAATAGACATTAAATAAAATGATATTTTGATTTTTCTATAAAATCCTACTTTAAATTAATTATTTGGAGTTATTTGGCTTTTACTTGGTTTCCTGGATTTTCTGGAGTTTAAAGGTCTACTTTTGAAATTAAAATACCAACATTAGTTGAAAATATTTTTATTAAGTCCAAAATGTCACCAGGAACTTCTGTGAATTTTCCTGGAATGTTTGGAGTTTATTTCATGTTTTTCTGAGCTTAAATGAATTTCCCAGACTTTTCTGAAATCCAAAAATCAAAAATAAAAATTAAAGTCCCTCCCCTCCCCTCGGATATCCGTTTTTGTATTATCCGGATAATCCGTATCCGTATCCATATTCGACGGATACTAGGTTTACTGTATTCGTATCCGTATCCGATAAAAAAATTCGTATCCGATCCGAGAACTATCCGAAAAAAATCCGATCTGACACAATCCGTATCCGTATCCGTCCGGATCCGGCGGAAACTATCCGATCCGTTTTCACCCCTAGGTGGAGCTGTTTTGTTTTACCCCGTTTGGCACAAAACGGCTCCAAACAGCTCTAGGAGTCGGTGGTGGAGCTGTGCCAAACGGGGCCTAAGGGTCTATTTCAAACAAAGCCACCTGTACATCCTTGAAGCTTGCACATGGGTGATTAGTCGATAGCCACCATCATATAATCCAAAATTTTACGTCAGTCACGATTCACAATTCATGACCTAATAATCTACCATTGCCTCACAGGTTTTGGCTAATAGCAACAACATTACACCACAAGGGGCAAAACAAGAACGTACTAGGCGTGATTAGTTATATCACCCTACCCCTCAAATTACTCTGCCGTCGGAGCGTCGCCACATGCTCCTTCCATGAATTTTATGGGTCTTCCTCATCGCTCGTCATGCATGCTATTGATAAATTTTGATATTTGACATTGAATACGTGTGCCTCTTAACTTTTAACCTCCAATTCGTACGTCTTTGAAAATTTAACCCTGTGACTGTGAATTCTTTTGATTCAAGGGATTCTCTTCATTTTCGCAGTGACAAGTGTCAAAATATAAAAGGAGAAAAAATGAGGAAAATCCCTCGAATCAAAAGAATTCGCAGTGACAGGATTAAATTTTCAAAGGCGTACGAATTGGGAGTTAAAAGTTGAGAGACGCACGTATTCAGTGTCAAATATCGAAATTTCTCCTATCATCAGTGTCGATTGTGTTTGTATTGTAAGAAACACAGTATTTCTCTCCGAACAAAACCAACATCGGTGGCATTTCATTAAACTGCCATATTAAGCACGGTGTTTATGGCTTTTCCCACAAATCAAGGTCCAAATTGAGGGGGGGAAAGTTGTAAAACACCAACCACCCTTCAAGCCAGTGGCGACTGGTAAACACAAACCTTGAGTGCCTCCCCCCCCATAGTGACACTGCACCCGACTCCTGCGAGATCCAGAACCAAGACCCTCGCTTACACTAGCAGCAGCAGCAGCAGCCAGCCTCAGATCGGAGGGAGGAAATGGCGGCTGGGGGAGGCGGGTACAGGGCGGAGGACGACTACGACTACCTGTTCAAGGCGGTGCTCATCGGCGACTCCGGCGTGGGCAAGTCCAACCTCCTCTCCCGCTTCACCAAGAACGAGTTCAGCCTCGAGTCCAAGTCCACCATCGGCGTCGAGTTCGCCACCCGCAGCCTTCAGGTCGACGGCAAGGTCGTCAAGGCCCAGATTTGGGACACCGCCGGCCAGGAGAGGTACCGTTCGCCCCGCCCTCAACCTCAAGCTCTTTGCTTGCTGTCTGTCGCGGTGCATTGGTGTAGATTTGTTCTTTACCTTCTTGATATTGGGATTGTTTGGTGGTTGCAGTTGCTCGTTTGCTCGCTCTCTTGCTTGTTTGGGGAGCTAAATTTGGTGCTGTTATTTTGGTAAGAAATTGTGATCCGGGGGATTGCCATGTATTTACGATTTACCTTTTGAGTAAAATCACTTGGGAATCTCAACATTGGTAGATTCAGTGGAAAGATGGGACCTTGGGGCTGGTCGAGTGGTTCAGATGTCCATAGGTTGTTTCTACTGGGTAGATGGGTGGGCAAATTTCGATCTCTGGTGGTTAAGATGTCAATTTCTGTCATGCATTACTTGTCACAGGGGGGAATTTACTGTCCTCTACTCTTTTACATTCTATTTCTGCCTTTTCCCTTGACAAAATAGGGGATGTGCTGTTACTGTTTTAGTTTGAACTATGTTAATATGAAGAGTAAATTGGTGAAAGTTTGATGGCCGAATGCTAATTGTGGGAGAATTGGAGATGTAAGATGACTTTCTTGTTTGGAGATTAGATGTAAGATGACTTTCTTTTTTGGAGATTAGATGTAAGATGACTTGATAAACTTGAACTGGAATCAGTAATGCTAGTATATCTAAGGAGTAGTGACTAGTAAGTGAAGTTACTGTGGGTCTGTGGGTTGGTACTCCAGAATTGTGTATTTGTCAGAAGGAATTCCTTGTCAGAATTGCCTTGATTGTACTCTACTTTCTCCTTATTGAAATGATCGCAAAGCTTTTGCGTTTTCTCGAGAGAGAAAAAAGAATTGTCTTGATTCAACTTCAGCTTACAAGACAAGAATGTGACACCCTGTGATATGTCATTCCTACACCATAAGCATACATCCAGTTACACATTTCATGGGTAAATATCTAATGCGCATCCACCTCATGAACCCTTCACTCTTGGGCATAGTAGCACACGTAATATTCTATAAAAGAAAGCGGAGGAGTAACTGGATTTTGTTCTAGGGGCGGAGCCAGGATTTAAAAATGAGGGGGCCAAATAACCTATACAATATAATTACATTTGATAAGGAGAGCCAAATAGCACCAACGATAATAAAATTCCTTAAAATATAAAAGGCTATAGTGCAAATTTATCCAACCATGAGGGGGGCCTGGCCCCTGCCAGCACCCCTGTTTCGTTCAATATTTGAGTTGAGGCATGATTTTGGGTACAAGTTATCTTGTAGTCCCCAACATTCTGTGAAGAATTTGACGTGCACCAATACACGTGCAATAGATATCCATATCCAATTCCCCACCCCCAAAACATAGACACCAATATCGTACGTGACTAGCATTAGTTCATAGGTTGTATGCAGTGTAACATAGCAGCAATAGTGATGGATATTATCTTTTATGCTTTGTCCGTTTTTGTAGCACCATATCAGCTGATTGAGATTATATAATTAACCAGTCTCAAGCCAGCCAGTTGAAGTTTTAAATCAGAAAAATGATTGCTTTGCAGCCAAAACTCATCTGGAAAGCAGCCAGGAAAAAGCCCTGACACAAGTTGGTTAATAACTGTAAATTTTGGGAGTTTGTCAAGAAAATATTTGTTTTTTACAAATTTATTTGATTGATTAATGGAGTTATTGATTTAAGGCCTGTTCATATTAGCTTTTACTTCTGGCTTCTGCTTCCAGAAGCAGAACCAATAAAAACATCCTAGTTTCTATAAGCCTCTTCTATCAACTACTACTATTCATCAGCCACTATTTTTCGCTTTCACATATTGTAATATACTTTATATTTTACTATATCACAATTCCGTAAGTCACAAGGCGGTCTGAATATTGTAGTGCCTTTTGTTGCACCGTTTTTCTTACATAATACACTACTATTTATCATCCACTTCTATCAGTCACTTTTATCAGCTATTACTATTTATCAGCTGCAACCAAACACCATCAACAAAAACCAATATGAACAGGCCCTTAATCATGGGAAATATATTGGGATGTAGTTGCCAAAAAAAAGATCTAGAAATGTCATAGCTAGCTATAGGGTGCGTTCTTTTCAGCTGCGGTTGATAACTTTTGGCCCTAATGTGAGTATTTGTGTAAACGAACCAGATGTTGATAAGTTAATTTGAAAAGACTGTTCTGATAAGCCGCTTCGAAACAGCGGCGTAGAAGCCATCCCTTTTGTTTGTACTGGGCTATAAGCCATAAACTAAAAAGAATTGAAACCTCTAAAGCTCTCCATTTCCAAAACAACACTTTTATGTGTGTACTCTAGATCCAGGCTGCTTCAGCCCTCTCCGAGTTGCCACTTAGCATAGGGAAATCCAACTATGTCGTGAAAATCCTAGGAGAGGTGATGTGTCTGTTCTCATTTGCCATCACTAGAAAATTAAAAGGAAGGAAAATCTTCTCCCGTCCTATCTTCTCTTACTGTTTTACCTTGTTTTGTGTTTGTGATTTTTGTATGTGTTGTATGCAGAGGTCTGTAGTAATGTAGCATTTGTTGTTGTGTACCTTTTCAGGTACCGTGCTATTACAAGTGCCTATTACCGAGGAGCTGTGGGCGCATTGCTCGTCTATGATGTCACCCGCCGTGCTACGTTCGACAACATGGGTCGTTGGCTAAGGGAGCTTCGAGATCATACTGATCCTAGCATTGTTGTCATGCTAATTGGCAACAAATCTGATCTGCGCCACTTGGTGGCTGTTTCAACTGAGGATGGGAAGGAGTTTGCTGAGGCTGAATCCGTGTACTTCATGGAAACGTCTGCACTAGATGCCACTAATGTGGACAATGCGTTTGCAGAGGTTCTGACTCAGATATACCAAATCGTTAGCAGGAAGTCAGTGGAGGCCCCGGAGGATGGCTCGGCCGTCCCAAGCAAAGGGGAGAAAATAAACGTGAAAGATGATGTGTCCGTGCTAAAGAGAGTTGGCTGTTGCTCAAACTAAGGCGGAGACACATGGTTTGTTCATTTTGCAAGTAGGGACGCTCAGCTTCAACTGTATCTATTCAATACTCTTTCTCGTGGTGTTATTGAGGGTTAGGATCATTCTACTATCATTCAAACTATCAGTGTAAATTATCAACTCTGAATTTACTCCTGTCGTATTGATTATGGTGTTCTTATGTATCACTGCACGCTTTTATGTTAACAGAAGAATTTGAGAAGTAACTTACATCTGTTGTTTGATTGTGCCTGCTCTGATGTTCTTCATCAGAATTCACTCCAATCCATGCTTGTTACAAGTTGAGTATCGCAAGTATGACGGATAGTGGCATGTAGTTTCTGATGGATGACAGAATTTTGTAAGCATAAATTCTACAGACACGAAAATGTGGTGGAACGTGGAAACCATGGAACTCAGATTCCGAGACATGTGATTGACAAATGTTTAGATTGAGTTCTTTGCAGGGAGCGTGAGCACCTGCACAGCACAGGCAGAAGCAGAAGTCAAGGTTGCAACAGGGAGCGGTTAAAATACTTTGTGTTCACATCAAGTTCCAAAATCAAATACACACGGACATGATGAGAGTGGCTTTGTTTTTTGGCTTATGACTTATACTGCAGTAATTAGTTTTTAAACGTAGTGTCTTTTCAAGACAGGATCTACCAATCAATTGTAGTAGATATTGTACTGATTTCAGCTATACCGGTCAAAATCACGTGTGACTGTCTCTCTCTTTGTACTCTTTTATTAACAACTAGAATTCAAAAGCTATAAGTCATAAACTGCAGCCCAAAAAATGTACCTATAAAAAATCCAAGACAAAAGAGTAATTTTAGTAGTAGTAGTAGTTGGTACGTGCCTACTGTGTAGTACTTAGAATTGGGATCAACTATGCCAGTTTGACCCCAGAGCAAGGACTCCGAGCAGAGTTTGTGCAATACCATGTGGTTGGTTCCATGAGAGTAATGAGGATTTGATATTGTTTATGCTTTGCTTTTGTTGTTTGAATTTGATTTTTTGTTAAACTACATTTCGGCCTGTGCTTTTCTAGATGCATCGGTTAGACAAGCTTGGACAAGTGACCTAACTGCTTGGAGGTTGTGGTCAGATCAGCCTAGGGTGGCGGTCTGACAGGTGGAGTGTGACCGGTCTACTGGCTGTCCAACCGGCATGTTTTAGGGCGGTCTAATTGGCCTGGTGATCGCAGTCAGACCAGTCCTTGTTGAAGTGTCTAAGAGAAGTCGATTTTGAGTTGTTTCTTGTGGTTTTGGTTGTGTCAGTCATGGCAGGAATCTGTGCAGATGTTAGTTATAGAGTTTCCATGTATGAGTTAGTCATGGCGTAGATTCATACATATATTTTGCTAATTGAGAGTCAAATACATGTTATGTGTTCTCGAATCGATTACTTTGTTCTTTGGTGTGTATGTGCTTTGATGATTGTTGCGGCCAATGGCAAGATTGAGGTTACGGAAAGGGACCTGAGGCCATGGTGAGTCGCGTAAGTTTGGGTAGGGTAACATCTCAAGCCGAGAAGTACGGGAGAAAAACAAGGTTCATGAAGAGGCAATACGTGCATATAGTGTGCCAATTGGGCTTGTGTGTTTCAAGTGGTGATGTTCCTCTGAGCAGGCGTATGATTTTGGTGGAAAGGCATTGGGTATCACGCACTGTGCAGTGATGTTGTGTGCCATAGGACTCAAACATTTCAAGCGGTGACGAACTCGATGCAGGTGTATGATCTTGGCAACGAGGTATTAGGTATCACATCTTTATGAAGATCGGTCGGTGGCAATTTGGAAAATTGTCTAATACTGGATGGAGTGGCGGTTTGCAAAACTGTGGCGCGAGACTAAATGGTTTAGGTCATGTTTTTTAGATGAAATGTGTTATCGGACTTGTGGAACCCTGTGAAAGTTGCACTCTGAGTGTGCAAGTGTTTATAATGTAAAACCCGTTTGTGTATGGGTTACCGAGTATTCCTATATGTGAGTGGTGTGATCCACTAAAGAGTGGTTGATTGTTAGGGTTAAGTGAGATGTGAGAAGTCACAACTATATAAGTCTTATGTTGAGTTGATTCATGTATGATTTGAGAGATTAGGGTTAGGACTTCCTTATGCTTAAGCTCTTCGTGTGTGTGTTCTAGGCTTAAAACTCTGCTATCCTGAGAAATTGGCTATAATATATTTCTCTCCAAATGAAATGAACATCTAAAGCTTGTAGAAGTGAATTGTGCCAAGGATCCACACTTGTGCTTTTGATTTTCTTGGCTTTCTTATTTAGATTTCTCTCCTCTTGATCTTTTCTGGTGCCTATAATGTGTAAAAGGTAGAGATGTCTCTTGGAGACAAGACCCCATCCATCTACATATAATCTAGAGGAAGTTGTTGATTTTACTCGGTTTTTCTTAAGAGATAGATGATTTTTTTTGTTTTGCACTTATAGGTGATTTGGATTGAATTTATGTTATGGTCTAATTTGCTATAACATGTGAGAACTCATCCAAGGTCACTTACATCATCTAGGACTCACGAGTAAGAGCATATCGAGATTTCTATCTTTTGCCCGATTTTGATGCAATTTTTCCTTCAAATGTAAAAAATGCCACAATTTTGGTAACGATTCTCTTTATCGTTGTTTAAAATGGATTCGTGGCATCCTAGAGAAGGTGTATGCTGAGTTTATTTGGATCATCGGATCAAAAGTTACATGAATTTTTGGTTTTAAAATCATGCTGATTTTACTATTTACTGAGCTGATTTTATGATTTATCTGGTCAATCAACGATCAAGAGAATTGTTATCAAAGTTGTGACATTTTTACATTTGAAGGAAAATTACGTCAAAATCGGGCACCTAGAGAAGGTATATGCCGAGTTATTTAGATCATCGGATCAAAGGTTACATGAATTTTTTGGTTTTAAAATCATGCTAATTTTACTATTTACTGAGTTGATTTTACCATTTATCTGGTCTGACCGCAAATTGTTGGTGGTCTAACCAGGTTTGGATATAGATCTGACCGGTTTTGGTTAGAGGTTTGACCAGTTTTGGGGTGCTTTTAAGGAGTTTTGCCTCCTGTGGCTCTAGGCTTTGATAATTTTATGAATTTATGTTTCTGGTGCAAGTTGTTGTTAATATTTAGGAAATATTTTTGAGAGAGTTATTCACTCTGCTCTGACTCACCATACTTGATGCTACAGTTGGCTTATCCTCCGGAGCTGCCTGAAATCGTAACACGCTTCATAATTCTCATTGCTGCTTTCAGGAACAGATCTTTTCCTTCACCCCTTTGAGTTACTCATATCCGAGATACGAACTATCCGTGCTCTCTCTTGGGTATTTTTGGCATTTGTCAAGGCACGTGATTGACAAATGTTTACAATTAAGCTGACACTTGCCATTGAGGGAGAATCGCCATGCCGTGCATGCCAGGTTCAGCGGACTAGCGATTCACTCGCGCGGGGCGGAGCGCAAGGCAAACGAGGAGAAAGAAACAGAAACGACAGCGAGCTTTGGAGGCCCTGGGCGGGGCGGCACCGCGGCAGTTCGGCACGCCAGCCACGGCGTGCATCCATGGCATGTGAACCCGTTCCACTTAGCAAAATACGGTCCGCTCGTATTGGCTTTTAGTTTGTATTTTTAGTTTTGGTTTATAAATAGTAATAATTTATAAACAGGTTATAGAGAGACTCATGTGTACGATTTTGACCGATACAAATGTAGTCACTATAGTGCGTACTATAATCGACTAATAGATCCCGTCTTAAAAAATACTCTGTTTAAGCTGTTTTTGCAAACACCTGCTTTTGCAAATCTAACCCCTCCACAGACCTACCGAGCTCGACGAGGACCTACCGAGCTAGGAGAGATCAGTAGGTGCATGTCGAGCTATAGCCTACAGTAGCTCAGTAGGACACCTGCCAAAGCCGCATGTGCGGCAGGGCAGCAGATGCACACTGCGCAATTTGAATTAGTGGTTTAATTTTCACTAATTATATTTAATTAGTACTGATTGTTAATTAATTAGCACTAATTAAGGTGCTAATCATGGGCCATGATGGCTACCGCACATGGAGTCTTCGGTAGGCATTCTACCAAGCTAGGAGAGCTCGGCAACTCGGTAGGCATCTGTCGAGTTTCCCTAACTCAGTATGTCTCTATTAAGTTGGTAGGTTCGTGAATAACAATAGATTTTTTTTAAAAAAGTTGGCATCAGAATACCAAATTTGAAAAAAAAACTATTTATACGAACAGTTCAAATATGCTGCCGTCCGAGCACAAACCGTTAAAAAATTACCTGCTATACAAGGTTGCAGGTGCTACACCATGCAGTTGCATGTGATGACATAAACAAATATGACAAAAGAAGAGTAAGTCTAAGAACACGACGCGGCTGCTGCCAAGCCGAGAACGCACCGGCGCCCGAACACGAAGGCGCACTCCGGAAGCTCGCTGAGCCCCACGCGTATATCATTATATAAAGAACTCAGTAATTGTATAAGACCACTACAGATAACTGTTGCAAAATTTACGGTATAAGCACATTTTTTAATTTAATTCCAACAATTATAATAAATATCCAAGCATGATAAATATGGCATAACAATGTCTTAATCAACATATAATCACATGAATCTTGTAAGCCATTACAAATTAAACATAAACCCAATTAAATGTCATATAACAGTTCATGATTAGCATAACCTCAAGTGAATAAGCGCAATGAAATGCTAATCTCAAAAACTTAATATATGTTCAACAGATGTTCAACAGATTGAATTGTTTTTAGTGCTCTTAGAAGGCTAGTTGCACAAGATTTAATCTTGGCCATCTCCGTTGGGACAAAATCTAATCTTAATTATATATGTCTTCTTATAAATTCGATCTTGAGCTTAAACCAGATTTTGCTATAAAGAAACTACCAAATCAATAATATAACTTGACGAACATATCAATCTAATATTCACTGGACAGAAACCGAATGGCTTAACACACCTGATGATCAGCTACAGAGACCAAACAGAGGATCACACAGCACAAAACCAGAGAACAGCAAGCAATACACAAGAATATTGATGATCAGGGATGAAAATAGCAATTCAGCCTCTAGCTCAAGATCAAATCTATACACAAGATTATATATAATTTCAGTTTATGTCATTTCATCACCGAGCAAGCATTCCAGAAATAGATCTTTGCAATTTCCAAGCCAGTGAAATAGATACCAAAATTGCAAAGAACTAGCAGATAATGTACTCACAACAGCGGTGATACACAAAAGCATCGTGAAGAAACCAGAAGGGGCAATGCACACTCACGATGCTGACCTAGAAAACCTAGCACCCCCTTGTGATGCTCGCAGTAGAGGAGTGAGGTAGACGGAGATACAATGCCCACTCCAGCCTCGGTTGCCGAAGCCGGAGACGAAGGTTAGGGTTGATGCCGCACAAGACCACCGAGAGCTTTGGCCGAGAGCGCTCGCAAACAACAAGAAAAGATCACAAATCTCTCACAAACACAGCGCAAGCCCGAGCCAAATCAACCTCTAGGGGTTATCCCGAATCTTTCCTCTCGGCCAAATCAAAGAAGAGGCTCAAGGAAACCGTACGGGGAAACCATAGCAAGGCGATTTGAGCTCCTCAGCCGATGGCCACCAGAGAAAACCTAGTTGGCGACTCTCAGGACTCAAAATCGAAGATCCATTGAGAGAGATTTGAGATCGGAGAGGGGAGAGCTTACTCTTGCCTTTCGTCACCAAAGAGAGGAGATGCGCCATTTAAATGAGAGCGGGGCGGATGTCGACGGGTTGCAGCCACGGCTGGCGCCGAAGCGCCCAAGCAGGTGGAGCCTCCTTCACCGCGCAAGACCCGGTCGACCGCACGACGTGGTGAAAACGAAGCGCACGCGAATGCGAAACAGCATGGGAGCCCGGTTGTGTCTCCTCCCCTTATTACCACAGCTGGCCCACTGACAGGTGGGCCCCCACCTGTTACTCTTTCTCTCTCTCTTTCAATTAGCAAATTACCAAATTGCCCTTGCAAAAGCCAACAATAACTATATAAACAATTTATTGTATAAATTGTCTAGTCCTATCTATAGATAATATAGAGATATATTACAGATAACCACCATCTATTGATGTATATTCCCCGATTGGGTCGGGCCTTTCTTTTCGCGTGGGACGACCTCCTGCCCAACTTACACAGCCCCCGCTCGCTAGATCATGTTATTTACCTGCAACCGCGTGGGTTTCTGGGCCGGAATCTCCTACATTCTGTGCTCAGCTCATGTACCGAGCTACCCCTCCGGGCTCCGGCCGGCTGATCGATTCCTACTATACCACGCACACGCACGACACAAAAATAGTACGCACACAATCATCTGCCGTTGAGCACCGCGGACGAGATGGAATCCACCGCCTGGATCAGCTGCGCGGACAGGAGGAGCACCGAGGCCGGGACGCTGAGCAGCAGCAGCGCCACGACCCCCGCGCCGAGCGCCGGCCGCGTGCTCATCAGGAACGCCTGGAGGAGGCCGACCGCCTCGCGGACGCCCGCCACGTAGCTCCCGTGGTGCCGCCGCTCCAGCTCCGTCCACTCGGCCGGGAGGCCGTTGCCATCGATGCCACCCTCCACCTCCTCGGACTGGGACGCTGCCCTCGCCTCGCGTATGCGCCGCCGCAGCGTGGCCATGTCCTCGTCCACCAGCCGGCCGCCCCCCGAGTCGGTGTCCCACTCGTCCTGCCGGCCGCTTCTCAGCGGCACGCCGAGCACGGTTCTGTTACGCGTGATCCGAACCGTCGTCGAGTCGGCGTTGGCACATGACAGGAAGCCGTGGTCGGAGAGCACGCGGGGAGGGGCAGCGCCAAGGGCTCGTGCTGCCGCCGGCGCCATATGCATCATCATACGCTGGTACGTCCCAAGCTACAGCTAGGATCGAGAATGCGCGCGAAGCTGCGATTTGCTGCCATTGCTACGCGCGGCGCGTTGCGCTTATATACCGGAGAAGGCAGAGTGCTGTGGTGTAACGTCGCGGAGTTGTGCGCGTGGTTGGGCGAGGGGAAAGCGTGGGGGGAAGGGTTAGCTTAGCTTAGGAGCGAAGGCCACGGCGAGATTGGTCCGGTTGGCGTGTGCGGGCCGCGTCTGTGACATGTCCGCCGGCCCTGTTCTCACGTGCGCATCGGTCCATGTCACTTCATTCGGTGCACAGCCGGCACCGGTCTCGCCTCTTCTCCGTTGTTTGCCGGAAGCCTCGTTCCTCCTGGCCTTATTCTCCATGGCGCAAACGAACAACCGATCAGACGAGTATAGACAGTGGCAAACAGTTTCTCGTACCGGATACCCCCTAAATTATATGGGGAGTTCAGATTAAATCCATAGGATGACAGCATGACGGAGGATGAAAGTTTCTTAACACTTTTTTTTTTGGAGAAAATAAACTCGTCTTGAGAATAATTCCAGTGACCACTGAATTCCTACAATTCGCCTATTTGTCACTTTCCCCTCCCACATTCACACATTGTGGATGGATGTAATAGCTTTCTCTCTCCCAAAAAAAAAGAGTGCCTCGCTCTAGCTCAGTTTCAGACTTCTATCTTAAGTTTTTCTTATCATTTTCTAACTTTTTAGCTTTTTTACTTTTTTTGCCTTTTCTTTTCCCCCTTATTTATTTACATTATCCGTGCTGATATAACTTTTTTTATCTTTTTTATTTAATTATGCAAAATAAACTAACAACAACTACAGTACAAAATAAACCATGCTCAAACTTATAAGCCATTTGGAGCAGAGCAAGACATGGAGCTGCAAGTACAACACTTGCAATGGAACTCCGCCTACCAAAAGGGGTTACAAGGACGGGCAAAATGCAAACGTAGCTTCAATGCAGAGAACAAATTCAAGTTTGTTTCATACAAAACCATAATGGAGAAACTTTAGTTTACACTTCTCTTATTTCGCTCTGTATTCACAAGATATGACGCTACTGATAAACTGCACAACATCCACAAATTGACAGCTCAGGACAGACGCATCTATCTTTCCTTGGGTACATAGGAGGTGATTGAAAAGGTCACAAATGAAATACGGGTCCTTGAGTAACCATGGAAACACAGCAATGTCAAAGGAACCTTTGGTTACTGCATAGCCAACGGTCCCAGCCCTCATGGTGCATCATGCTCTAACAGCAGCCTGATGATCTTTGAGCCCGGTTGCCACCCACCACATCAACGGTATCCGGCACATACCTTCAAGAGCGCAATTCCATAAGTTACCAAAACGAAGCATAGACGGAAATAAAAGCAAATAGAGACAGACAAGTGATGCTAGTCCCAAAACTATGCAAACCTACCCCACCAGAAAGGATTAGCATCTCAAAACAGAAACAATGCATGTGCCTAAAAAATCAAAGAAACTAATTTTTTTCAATGATTCAATGTAGATAATGACAGGAGCAAAGGCTAACTGAAAGAATTATTGATATTTCAAAAATTATTCCTCTTATTACAGTGCTCCCTTTTCTAGTAATATTTGACATGTCACATATCAACAGTCACTTGCAGTAAATGCCACTGAACTTTAACAAAGGATACAGAGAGTAAGAGTAAATGTGCTTACAGTTCTTCCTCCGGTTCATTCTTCAGAGCGTTCTTTACTATACACTGGAAAGCCTCTTCCACGTTCGTTCCATCCTTGGCAGATGTCTCAAAGTATGGGATGTTTCCTTTAGAGGCGCACCATGCCTTCGCCTTTTTCTCTGAGACCTAAAATGGGAGAAGTTGGAATATCCATAACAGTCCATCGAAGAGAAACTATCCAACAGAATTCAAAGGAAGTATATATCGAGAGTGCAAAACATATAGTGAATAGTAATGATTACCACACGGCTGTTGCCGCCATCTATATCAACTTTGTTACCCAGCAGAACAAAAGGGAAGTTATCCGGATCTGATGGGCTAGCCTGTAAAGGTAAACAACCAAAGTGAGACAGACATAACATGATTATAGAATGTTAATGAATTATGAAAAACACTTCACCTGAATTAGAAATTCTTCACGCCAGTTGTTCAGATTATCAAATGATTTCATAGAATTAACATCATAAACTAGAACACAACAATCTGCTCCACGGTAGAATGCAACACCAAGACTTTGAAACCTTTCCTGGCCAGCAGTATCCCATATCTACAAACAAATATATGGTTAAGCATCATATATAAGCAGTACAGGAATAACAGTGTACTGGTGGAACATTACAGATACCAGAAAGGCTCAACAGATAGATTTCTTATGCATCCATTCACAAAGGTGCTTTAACAAGAATCAATCAAAACACAAAGGAGCCGCTAGGAAATGGTTTGGCATTTAGAATACCTGGACTTAACGTGAAAACAGTGCCATTTGCTAATTAAGTAGGGGTTAAGTGCTTAGGATGTGTAAAGAGCAGGGACGGGGCAAAATAATATAGCTGTGCCATCAAAGGCTCTATGCTAACTCCCAGCAACATCATGCCAAGATAAAGAGTATAATTTTACGCCCTAGTAAAGTATAAGAAAAGGGTGTCGGCTAGGCACTTGGTCTCTAAAAATGTAGAAAGCACAGAAATTCTTGAAACAAGTACACTTTTTCCTGGCAGTGTTCTCATGTAAAATTAAGTGCTGGATTTATTTTCATTCAGAAGACTACATTACATGATGCTCATACAAAGTAAATTCCAGCACATTCATCAACCTAGGAAGAAATAAAATCAATTGAACCAACTATGTTCTGTCCAAGGACCTAATACTACACACTTTGATCTTGACAAGTGAAAGCATACTACATAAAACAAGCGACGCTGCAGATCATACGCGGATTGAATCAGTCATGCAAACCTCAATTGTATAATCTACACAAAGAAACGTTCAACAGGAAACATCTTTTCCTCTACTTTTACATCAGAGCGGAGTAGTTCAATAACTAATCAAGATCATACCAATTCAGACTGGTGCTCATACGAAGGAACCGAACTACTCACAGAGCATGACATGTCGAAGGGCAGGGC
Source organism: Dendrocalamus sinicus (assembly GCA_036346575.1). Lineage (NCBI taxonomy): Eukaryota > Viridiplantae > Streptophyta > Magnoliopsida > Poales > Poaceae > Dendrocalamus > Dendrocalamus sinicus. The sequence goes on along the minus strand of CM070653.1, from coordinate 29,201,096 downwards.
AGAAAAATCTTACTTGTAGAGTGAAGAGCCTATCCTCGAACTGCACCTCCTTGGTGAGGAAATCTGCGCCAATCGTAGCCTTGTACTGGTTGCTAAACTTCTTGTTCACATATCTGAATTAAATCACAGTTCAAGAAAACACAAACCGAAACAACGGAACAAAACTACAAAACAAATCCCGTCTTTCTGAAACGAAACAGCTAACTAGACACAATTAGCGCATGCTGCGTATCTTTATCCGAATCTCAGGATACTGGTTCATCAAGGACGTCTTCCCAACCCTAGATCGCAGGAAACAACAAAAAGGTGAGCAAGAAACCGAGACAAAACCGCATAAAACGGGGGAAGATCCGAATTGCTCACCCGCTGTCGCCGAGGATGATGACTTTGAGGAGGGTGCGGCGGCGCGAGGCCATCGGGATCTAGGGGTCCGGAGCGATCTCGCGCGCGGGAGGGACTGGGAGGGGAGAGACTGTATAGAGGTAGCGACCACGCGCTGGGCCAAACGGTGGAACTTCCCTGCAATTTGATTCGGAGTTTCGGCGACACAAAACTCCCCTTTGTTATTCACCGGAAATTTTACTGTAGACACCAGACAATGGGTATTGATAAACATCATCTGGATATTTTCTTTCTAACTATCATTTAAATTTGTAACTATTAGATCTCTGATCCAACGGCCACGAATTCTCCCCCTAAAAAAACGAGGCCGCTGTATCTCTAATCCAATGGTCCTAAATTTGGATGATTGTTAAGAAAAAATCCGGATGATGCCTAGACACACCTGCAGACAATAAGTAAATATGAGGGTCCATTTGGAACGTGAGAATACTATAGACAATAAGTAAATATTAGGGTCAGATACTTACACTTAAGAAAACATAAACGTCGTATAAATAACAGGGGCACCATGGTACCCAGATTTCATGAGTGAGACTTTCCATCTATGAGTGAAACTTTCCATCATGATTACGACTTTCCATCCATGCCAATGACTTCCTTTCCATACCATTGCACTAGCACGCATGTAAAAGCAATCCAAATGCAGAAAAGTTTGGTGCCCAGACACCATGATACCTCATTTCATCGTCCTATATATGTGTGTATGTATTTTTCTAATTTTTTGCACCTTATTTTCTTTTTTTAAAAAAATCTATTTCTTTCAACTGTTATTATTTATTTTAGTTAAAAAGGCATCAGCGGAAGGGATCAAGGGAATACGAACGCTCCTGCATAGCAAGCGATAGTGATTGAAAGCACACTAGTGGATGCTAACTATCCACATGGTGTGGAGCACCTCTCTTAGGACAGATGGATAAACGACCAAACAAATGGAACACACAGGAAAGTTCCACACAGCTACCCAACCGGTCTCATCTGGTTCCATGCTACTAATGTAACTTCGTCTGCTTTCTTTTTATCATGAACTTGCAGCTTTGCACTTGAAACAAAATTTGTGCGAAATCCCCTTGGGTAACCGATCGAAGAACTAACCATAAACTAGAACGGAACAAAAAGAGAGAAGAAAAAAGTGTGTAAAAAATTCTAGCACTACCCTTTCTACATGTGTGTCTCCAATAAATTGTAAAACCAAAAGATAAGACTTTAACTTTCCAGTACGTTCTAATACACAAGCGTCACGGTAAGGCGGCGCGTCCCGGCCGTGTGCGCTTGCTCATCCTCTCGGCGGCAATGGCCTCACCGGAGTGCGGTCCCGTCGCTGGAACCCGTGTGCGGCCGGCTCGTCCTCTGCGTGTCCACCTCGCCCGTGTCGCCGCCGCTGCTCGAGCTGGACGGGTACAGCCCGTACTCGCTCGTCGGCTCGCTCAAGAAGCTGCTGCTCGTGTTCTCGGTGATGGTGCCGGTCCCCGTCAAGAACGCCATCCTCCTCAACCGCCTCATCTGCTCCGTCGTGCCTCCCGAGCTCTGCATCGCGCTCTGCCCAGGCGCAACGCCGGCGTTCAGGTCCTCGATGGACAGCTCGCCCTCCAGGTACCGAACAATCTGATCGTTCATTCGAGCAACACATAGTTACTTGTCAGTTGCTGGTAAAATCTGGAGAAAGTTTGTTTCTTGGACGTTGCATATTGCATTCTTGAACTTAATGTAATGCAGACAGGGCTTGGCTGTGCGTTCTGAGTGCGAAAATGCGATGAATGGGCAAGGGATTCACCTGGCTCATTCGAGGGCGGGACCGTGCCGTGTGCCGCACCGCGGCGGCCGCGCAGGCGATCAGCCGCTGCATGTCGTAGGCGTCGTAGCCTGCGTCCAGTTCTGGATCGATCAACTCGTCGAAGATTTCCTCTTCAAGAGCTTTTGTCAGCAGAGGCCTTGCCTGTACCCCCAAAAAAACCCAGACCAAAAGTTAGATAGTTCTTACATACAAAATAGTTAGATAGTTCTTACATACAAAATAATTAGGCAATTAAAGATAGCTAATAAAAGGTAAATGTGATGCTGCCAGTCAGTCCAGAAGATTAAATTGGCAAGTCACGAAGTAATAATCGGTGGACAAATTGTAATGTTCTATTGTACTATCTGTTTAATAAATTGACAAGTCAGAAATGGACTAAGACATGGACTGGCAGTATAAAGTTCTTTTTTCCAAAGTGTTAGGAGAGCTGCATAGTGCGTACTACTCTGTCATGGAGGCATGGAGCAGAAATGTCAAAAAGTTTCACACATGATATTGCACAGTCCATACTGTTCTAACCTCGGATAGCTGAACATCTAGGCAAAAGCAAGACAAGTACAGTTCGTAACTAGGAAGAATCGGAATTCAGAGTACCCACCCAGGAAACCAAAGTCTCGTCATTGTAGGGCTCAGTTGACATGACAGGTCTCCTCCCGCTGATCAGTTCCAGAAGCACGACACCGCAGGAGAAGACGTCGGACCGGTCATTCACCTTGCCAGTCGTCGCATACTCTGGCGCCAAGTACCTGCAAAATGAGTAAATTTCATCGTTGCCTTCTGCGTTCTATTTATTGAAAGCAACCAGTTGACAGTCACGCGAGGAAGGCTTGGAATGGTCGGTTTACCCGAAAGTTCCCACCACGCGCGTAGAAACATGTGTGTCGTCTCCGGGTTGGATCTTGGCTAACCCAAAGTCTGCAACCTGCACAAGAAAGGCTCATTCTGAGATAAATGTGCTTACTGGCAACTAATTAGTGTGATTTCAATCATTTACCTTTGGCTCAAAGTTGTAATCCAGAAGGATATTGGCCGCCTTGATATCACGATGAATGATCTTAGGATGACCTGAAATCAGGACCAGGGATCGTCTCATCAACACAAACTAAATTAAGCCTGCAAATTCCAAACTGTACGAAACATAAATAAAACACAAGGCCACAAAAACATACAATCCTCGTGCAAGTAGGCCAATCCCTTCGCCGATCCGAGCGCAATCTTCCACCTCCGCGTCCAATCCAGCGTCGGCCGGCCGCTCCCTGAAACAAAGCTCTCACGTCAGAACCGTCAAAACCACCGACCAAGACGTCCATGGCCACACGAACGAGAGCGATTATGGTTGTCGGAGGTACGTACCGTGCAAGTGGAACTCTAGCGTCTTGTTGGGCACGTACTCGTACACGAGCAGGCGCTGGTCGCCGTAGATGCAGTACCCGACGAGGGAGACCAGGTGGCGGTGGTGCACGCGGCTGATGATCTCCACCTCGGCGCGGAACTCGCGGTCGCCCTGCCCGCTCCCGGGCCGCAGCTTCTTGATGGCCACCTCCTGCCCGCCCAGCGTGCCGCGGTAGACGTGCCCGAAGCCGCCTTGCCCGAGCAGGTTGGCGTCCGAGAACCCGCCGGTCGCCGCGGCCAGGTCGTCGTACGAGACCGTGCCCCCGGTGACCGCCGGAGACCGTGGCGTGGGGTCGGAGCCGCCGCTGATTTGCCACGACGTGAACACCTGCGGTGAGTACGTTGGCGGCGTAGCTGACAAGGGTGCTGATGTGGGACGTGGGTGCGATTGCTGGTGCGACGTCCCCGGCAGCCCGGGGTCGTAGAGATCGCCTGATGCAAAGGACAACAAATCTATGAGCCAAATGATCAAGAATTACAGGCAGAACAAAGAAGAGTAAGTAAGTAAATTCGAGTACAGAAGTTAGCGTTAAGTCAACACTTGGTTCTCACTTTTTCCAGTAAGAAAATAATGAGGAAAGCCGTCTACACAAGGACGGTAAAAAAAACCGAAAGAATTGTCCACAACTGAGTCGAGTGCTACACATCATTGGACTGTTCCGAAACACCGACAAAATGGAATTTAGAAATTGCAGATGATCTAAACAGAAAGGTACCACCACCTAAAATATAATGACACCAAAGACGCAAGAGATCTCTAGATTGTGCACTTGCAGTCCTTCATTCTCATCCACAGATTCATGGACAAGCAGCTTTTACGCGGCAAGTTGGCAACTTGGCATCGATCACCCACTAGAAGAAAGCGGAACAATGATGCGCGCTCATGCAAGCACACTCCAACGCACCCGTCCGCGTTTCCTCTCCTACCGTCAAACCATCCGGCACATCCAGCTCCCGTGCGCGGCCATGTGTCGCCGGCACCAACACTCACCAGTCACTAGCTTAAAGTGCTCCCCTGACGTCACCGGCGCGCGGCAAGGGAAGTGCGCGTCGTGACGCGTCCAATCCGCGGGGCCCGAGCGGCCAGGCGGCCTACACGATCGACGCGGCGCGCTCCTACGTCGACGTGTCTACGATCAACGTAACGTATCGCCCTAATGCTACCTCGGCGTTGCACCGGCCGGCTAGAGCGTGTGAAGCGTATGAGAATGAGTGTGTACGTACGTACCCGGCGGTGGGCGGCGGCGTTGGCGGTGGCGGCGCTTCCCCGCGCAGAAGTAGATCAGCCCGGCCACGAGGCCGAGCACGACCACCGCCGCGACGGCAACGGCGATGCCGATCACCGTCCCGGATGAAGTCGATGGCGACGGCGAAGATGATGGCGATGACGATGATGACAGCGATGGTGGTGACACTGACGGTGGGGACGGCGACGGAGTTGAAGGTGATGGTGGGGACGGCGGTGAGGGAGGGGCGCCGCTTGGGGGCGACGGTATGGGCGCCGCCGGAGCATCTGGTGGAGAAGGAGATGGTGTTGTTGGTGGCGGCGCAACCGGTGGAACCGGGGATGGTGGTGTCGTTGGCTCCGGGCCGGCCGGAGAAGGCGGGGACGGCGTTGGTGGCGCTGGCCTCACGGGAGATGGCGGGGACTGAGTTGGTGGGGCTGGCGTCACTGGAGAAGGCGGGGACGGAGTTGGCGGCGTTGGCTTCACTGGAGAAGGCGGAGACGGCGTTGGTGGTGCTGGTGTCACTGGAGAACGCGGGGACGGCGCAGCTGGCGCTGGAGGAGACGGTGAAGGCGTTGATGGCGCAGGCGTCACTGGAGGAGACGGGGATGGTGTTGATGGCGCAGGTGTCACCGGCGGAGATGGGGACGGTGTTGAAGGTGCTGGTGTAACTGGTGGAGGCGGCAGCGGAGTTGGCAACGGCGCTGCTGGTGGAGGAGGTGGCGCTGCAGGCGGCTGCGGGGGAGGAGAAGATGCCGGCGGGGCTGCTGGCGTCACCGGCGCCTGCGGGGGAGGAGAAGATGCCGGCGGGGCAGCTGGCGTCACCGGCGCCTGCGGGGGAGGAGAAGATGCCGGCGGGGCAGCTGGCATCACCGGCGCCTGCGGGGGAGGAGAAGATACCGGCGGGGCAGCTGGCATCACCGGCGCCTGCGGGGGAGGAGAAGATGCCGGCGGGGAAGCTGGCATCACCGGTGCCTGCGGGGGAGGAGAAGATGCCTGCGGAGCAGCTGGCGTCACCGGCGCCTGCGGGGGAGGAGAAGATGCCGGCGGAGTGGCTGGCGTCACCGGTGGTGGAGCGGGTTTCTGAGGCGGAGCAGCCGGCACAGCAGGCGGCGCCGACGGCGACGGGTCGGGAGTGCTCCTAGATGACGGCGACGGGGCTGGAGGAGCACTCGATGGAGGAGGCGAGGCAGGAGTGTTAGAAGGTGGCGGCGGATCCGGAGTGCTACTAGATGGTGGCGATGGGGCAGGAGGAGGGGCACTAGATGGAGGCGGCGAGGCAGGAGTGCCAGTAGATGGCGGCGGCGGGACGGGAGAATCGGCCGGAGGCGACGGGCTGCCACCCGGGGCGGACATGGAAGAGGCGCGACTGCCCCGCCAGCTCCACGCGCATGCTCCGCGCAAAAACGCTCGGAAAATCGCGACGGAAGCAACCTGGGAGGCGGCGCAACAACGGCGGGCGGGCGGCACGGGACGGAGAAGAGGCGATCGCGGAGAGATTTCCGAGAGATTTTTGGAGGCGCTATCTGACGCGGAGGGAGAGGGAAAAGACGCGGGTCGGACGCGGGCGAAACAGAAACCCCCAAGACGAAGAGTATTTATCCGCAGCTTTAAATCTCACCCGTTGAACTCGCCACGATGCGCTCCTCTCAATTCTCCATGGCCTTTGTTTATCGCTTCCATGGCTATCTCGACTGCGTCAGTTTGGATGTTGCGGTTTGAAACAGAGATGAGATATGTTAGTTACAATAAAAAAAAAGATTTTTGTTAGTTCAGATTTGGTATCATAGTATAGTATACCTGTTAGGCTCATGCTTTATCGGGTTAAGTCAAGAAATCGGATGTGATTACGCTGTTGGTGCTTCTGTTCTGATGGCGGGTGGAGCCATTACGGGCACGCACGGCAGCCCGTAGACTGACCAACTTCGGTTGCGCGCGCGGCGGATGCCAAGTCAAAGCGTAGGCAGCTGCTGCTGTCGACATGTATGCTCTGCGTTCGTCGTCTTCATTGAAATCTTCTAGTGCAAATCATTGCGGTGTCCGGCAAGTGAATTCTCCCGTAGTCCTGTGACGAAGTGGGGTGTGTTTGGTTTGAGGGATGGGGTGGGATGGTTCTTTTGATCAAGCCTATCCATGTGTTTGGTTTGAGCGATGGGGTGGGATGGAATGGTCCAAAGTGGGATGAATCTGTGCAAATTTAAAGAATATTCTTCTTACATGCTGGATCATGTGGTTCCACCTTTTTTTGTGCAACCATCTCATTCTATTCCATCACATCCCATTTCACTTTCATCACTCTAACCAAACACAGAACTTGGGATGGGTCGGGACACCGGCTGCGAGCCTGTGTAAAAAAAAATACGGATCCCCGGGACTATTGACGTATCTAGTGCTATTATAGTGTTTTTCTAAATTTTAATCTTCTAATACTGTTTTTATAAAATAAAACTAGATAAAATAAAGTTTATAAATAGTAAAATATAAATTAAAAGTCAGAAAATCAAATCAAAATGGACGAGGCCAAAGTCGCATGAGCTAGATACGTCACTAGATTCCGGTGGGTTCAGCACTTCAGCGCGCGTACGCTGGTCTTCTCAGGTATAATTTACTTCCTTGTAGTATTATTTTAGGTGTGAGTCACGGGTGTTTGTATGGAAAATGACTGATTGATAGAGGCGAGCCATGCATTCTGCGCTCGGTCAATTCTGACGGCGACCAAAGTTTTGACCAAAACGTTGCTCCGGAAGCCCCTGTGCGAAAAATCCACTATGGGGACAGGTGGATCGGATGGCAAGAGAAGATAAATAATATTGTTTAAAAATATTTTAAATTCTCTTTTTAAATGAGTTACAGATAATAGAATCTACCACCAAAATCACAAACCAAGAAGTTTAAGGAACCAAAATTTGAAAATAACCAAATCCTAGAGGTTGAACCATTAGCAGCCACCGATCTGACCTCCAGGCGGTCAGACAGCTAGAGCTATGCCGGTCTAACCGATCACCTAGAGATCAGACTGCTCTATGCCCAACTCCAACCGATGATCCAAAAATGGTGCAACTTCTAAATTACAAACATAAATGCTAAAAAAACTTTGTACACACATTGCTTGAGATCTTTCTAACCTAAGCAATTGATTGTTCAGTTCTCCCATCTAAGGCTCCATTTGAAAATAGAGGAATCCCATAGAGTTTTCGAAGGCATTGTACTGATTTCTACACAAATTCTTATGTTCGGTCTAAAACGTGTGTTAACTAATCCTTGTATGGGCATATGGCTGTATCTCCTCGATTAGGGCTGTAAAAAAAGGTCGAACCTCGCGAGCTACTCGAGTTCGGCTCGTTCCAGGCTCGATTCGAGCTCGGTTCGAACTTTAAACTAGCCGAACTCGAGATTGATCTCGAGCTCGCGAGCTTTACCGAGCCGAGCTTGAATAGTTCGCAAGCCCCGATTCGAGCTTAAATAGTAATACACATTAATTCTTACTGAGCTTACTCGAGCCGAACTCGAGCTCGAGCTTTCCTTATTATTGAAAATTAGTGTATATTTGAATTATTTTAACCGTTATCGAGCTTACTAGAGCCGAACTCGAGCTTAAAATTTTCTTATTATTGAAAATAGTGCATAATAAATTATTTTAATTGTTAACGAGCTTCAACGAGCCGAGTTCGAACCTACTCGAGCTTAGATCGAGCCAAGTTCGAGCCTAAATCCAAGCTCGGACCCCCAACTCAAGCTCGGCTCGCGCTCAGCTCGAGCTTCTACCGAGCTCAAGCCTGGAAGGCTAAGGCCATGTTCTTTTCAGCTTCTAAAAGCTGCTTTTCGGCTTTTCTACAGTAACTAACTTTTAAATAGAGTATTTTTTCAAGATAAGGTCTACTAGTTAATTGTAGTACATACTTTACTGGCTTTATTTATATTGGTAAAAACCACATATGAGTTTTTGTTACTCTGTAATCTCTCGTACAAACAGTCCAAAAGTCATAAACCGCAGCTAAAAGCCACAAGCCGCAGCCAAAAAAACAGGCCCTAAGCTCACTCGAGCTTGGCTCGTTTACAACCCTATCCTCGATCACAATAGAGAAACACAGGGCACGCTCTATCTTTTACTAACCTAGCCGATTCTCGAAAAAGAACATCTCCTGTCGAAAGCAAAGCACGAGATCCTCGTCACCGAAGTGAAAAGGCTCTCTCTCAATATACTAGGATGCATTGCAACAACTTGCAAGCTCTGATGGATAGACTTAGCTTCAATTGGAGTGTGCCATCTAATGAGATGCGATAGCTAATGATTAGGACTCAGCCGCTAATCGCCACCAGGAGACTAAGGCCCTGTTTGGATCCCATGGTCTAAAGTTTAGTTGTCTAAAGTTTTGGACTAAACTTTAGTTGGCTAAACTTTAGCCACTAAACTTTAGTCGAAGGTCATGTTTGGATCCTGTACTAATAGATAGGACTAAAGTTTCAAAAAGACCATACTACCTCTCCTCGTTTCGTGCGTCAGCCATTAAATGGGAGGTGAGAGACCAACATGCATGGGTAAACACGTCTTTGTGCCTAAGAACCTAAAACTTTAGACCACTTTAGTTCACTTTGGTGGACTAATGGACTAAAGTGTTTTTTAGGGGTTAGCTAAAGTTTAGATCTAACTTTAGATCACCTGTTTGGAGACTTTAGATCTAAACTTTAGTGACTAAACTTTAGATGAAGGGATCCAAATAGGGCCTTATAGTTCCAAGTGCTTGGTGAATGGGTGTGCATCTTGATCCCATGAAGTTGAAACGTGTCAAGCAGAGAAGTGGGCGCTGTGCCCTGCAGCCCTGCTCGAAGTTCCGAGGGGACGGCCCAAGCGGCCTTTACAGCCGACACAAACTTCGGCCCACAACACAGAGCAACACAAACGAGCTCCGCCCACGCGCTCCAAATCCATATACCCGCCCACATCACCAGCCGTAATCTCAGCCGCGTGATATGATCGGACGGCGGATGGGAACCCGAGCGAGGATAGCAGTTAGCACCGCGCTCTCCTAACCAGCACGCAATTGACTGCGAGCCTGCAACAGATTGGCTCACTGACAACCGAGCCACCACCGTAGTGGGGCCCATTTGTCGGTGACGTGCCTGACCGTAACAAGAATTTGTATCTTCCCAGCCTCGGAAGATCCAGAGATGATGAACTGTGACATCATGCGTTGCTCTGAAGAACTTTCAGGTGTTGGGTGTATTCAGTCACTCTCACCTTTCTGATTCAGGAGATTGAACCGAACTCCCAGGTTCCAACTGAGTTTTGAGGTTTGTTCTGATAAAGGGAAAATATCAGCACTGTCCTACGGAAAAATAACGAGAAACCTTTTTCAGAAACAAAAGGCAACCAGAATAGCTTCTGGTTCTGGGGAATGGAGGCGATGTCGATCGACTCGTGCCGCGGATCTCGATCGCGTATTCGTTTGCCTTGGTCAAAGTTCTTTATTCTGTTTGTTGGACAATGAAGGTGCCTAGCTAGCTACAGCCATGGACGACGGACGACGGTCCATGCAGACTGGTCCTCAACGTTTTGGTGCTACATCGACGCGAGAGCTAGCAGATCAGCACATGCATGCACGGGCATAAGTTAACTCCCCTCTGAAAATATTGTTGTGATCCACGCATAAGTGAGATAACTTGTAAGGATTGCCATTTGATCGTCACGTGGAGAAGCGGATAGCAGAGCAAAGTCATTCGCTATCTTATTTCCGATTGCCGCAAGAGTTTGACGTCAGTACCTAGGGGTGTGTTTGGTTGCCTGAATCTCCTTCGTCCTGGATGGGTGGATCCGTATAATCTGAGAAAGAGCTGTTTGGTTGCTCAGATGAGCGGATACAGCTGTATGAGCGGATGCAAAAATACGCCTCATCCTGGATGGGTGGATACGCTCAAAATGAGCTTCACTAGCCATCCCGGATGAGTGGATGCGATGTATCTTATGCGGTCCCACGTGTCGCCTCTCGAGTTTGGTAGATCGCATCCGCTCATACAGCAACCAAACAAAGATCTCGCTTTTTTGTATCCGCTCATACAGCCTCACCAAACATCTTCTTTTTCTGAAATACGATTCCACTCAGCCTGCATCCACTTATTCAGGATATACGATGCAACCTCCATCCACGAACCAAACACACCCTAGTAGTACAGCGCAAGTTATTTATGGGGACATTCATATTTGTGTTTACGGATGGATTTTAGGTTTAGTTGATGAATAGTAATATTTTGTAAAAAGATATCTATATACGATTTTAATTGATATAAATAAAATTACTATATTATCTACTATAATCCATTAATAGACCCCACCTTAAAAAGTAACTTTGTTTGAAAGTTAGGTACTGTACAAAAGCTATTTATCGTAGAAAAATAGTTTTTAAAAATTAATACAAATATGGCCTATATTTATTTGTCTAAACTCCATATATAACCACCTCGAAGGGGTCGAACTCTCGAAGCCTCCCACTCATTCACACGCGCACACACACACCCCTGCCCCTCCCCTCTAGCCATGGGCATGGACAGTGAGCCGTCCACGCCAACCCAATCCTCCTACTTCTCGGGCTGCATGGCCTCCCCGGCGTGGCTGCCGGCCGTGCACCGGAGTCCCGCGCGCTTCCGCCTCCTCGCGCGCGACGTCGGCCCGGGCTGGCGCGACGACAACCGGCGGGCGTGGAGGCGGCTGCTCAGGAGGCTGGTGCGGGAGAGCAAGAGCATCTGCAGCCCCAGGCCCATGATCACCTTCCAGTACGACGCCGCCAGCCACGCCAAGAACTTCGACGACGGCCGCGACAAGCCGGAGGCCGGCTGATCGACCGGCCGGAGAGGGCTTCTTGCTTCTCCTTTTCTTTTTGTTGGTTCGCTTGTAGCTGTTCTTGAGATGGTAGTCGCAATGTTGGTGTCGTAGATGACTTCGCTTGTTGTTAATCTGTACAGAGGATGGTCTGATGGAGATGTCTCAAGCAGAGTTCTTGCGTGTTGTGCCGTGGGTGGCTCCCCCTCGATTATTCTTGTCATCCTGTGATGATCTGAATTATTATCGTAGATGTCTACTGGATGGTGATCGATCTATCAACTGTGTGAACAATTGCTAAATTGGTAGCTAGCCCGCGTGTTTTCTGCAGTTAAGACCAGAGAAAAAAAAACAGAACTGCACAAACCCCTACCTACATATAGGCCGTCTGTTTGTTTTTCACAAGAAACATTACTGCTGAACGAGAATTCAGTATCGGAATTTCTCAGAGAAGAAAGATCCCAGTTCATTGTCTCCAAAGTGAGTGTAGTAGCTAGAACGCACTCATCAGCAAAAAAATTGGTAGGGAAGAAAAAGAGAGGGATGGAGTCATGGAGACGATAATTTTAAAAAGAAAAGTGCGCTAAAAGCAAGGTGATGCCGATCAACCACTCAAGAAAAAGTATGCGTTAGTCATGACTCATGACCTGATCATGGACGAGAGATAAAGGCTGAGTCCCAACTAGAGTGACGCACTCAGCATTAGACTCGACCGTGTTGAATCCAAATATCCAATGGAATCGCATTGAATTTCGGCACCGGTGCCATCGTCTGTTCAAGACAACATGCCTTGATTGTAAAGTAGAACGGCCAAATCTGACCTAGCAAAGCACACCCTTTTGGCTCCCCTGAATCTGTTTGGTTATATCCATCTTGACCTGGCATTTCCGCCATGGCATTGCTTGTGCAAGAGCAAGAGCATTTTGTACCAGCAACAACAAAGTCTAGCCATTAATTGCTTTCTTCTCACTCCCGAAGGCTGGAGCTTTTTCTTCTCCTACCTCAGGGCGCTCTGGTTTCTGTTGCGAAAACTGAAAAGGTTTAGTACTTTTTAATGGTGAAACTACTATCCAGCAATTATCCATTGCATCCTGAGGTTACAGTTGCATGGTTTGTTCTGATGTCGTGATCTGAAACTGCTAATACGTGTCCATGGCTATGACTTCAGTACTGATGATACTTCGATTTCCTTGTAAAGAATTTGAGCCTATGACAGGGAAATTATACTGTAGCAACAGTATCAGGAGCTTAAGTTTTACGATTAAAAAGCACGCATGGTTAATCTGCCTGTGATTATGTAGTACTGGAATGTCAGGCCAGGCCAAATGATTGTATCTGGACCCCGAGCTTTGCTGGAGATTGGTACTATGTTAATGTAGCTTTGAATGGATACCCCATGTAGTGTACTACTATAGTGGATGCAGAATCTAAGGAAGTCACTAGTGTGCCGTGTGTTGGTCCAAAATACTAGTCAACCACGTAGGAGGGAGATGCCACGTCAGCGGGGATAGTTGCTTCAAAAGGGCTATGCGTCTACGCTGGATTCAAGATAGCCTTCAATGAAGGCTATGTTTAAAAGTAAAGTGGCTTTTATTTTTTGATTGTGTTTTTGGTTTTTTGATTGATTGTAAGAGACATTCATGTTGAAAAGCTATTCTGTTTAAAGTGATTTCTGTAATAACTTATACAAACCATATTGAGAAACTACTTCGTTTAAAAATAGGCTTCTAAAAATCAAAGATTAGAAATTGTTTGAAACAAGACATAATTCTTATGGATCTATCCTGATCTGCTATGTATTGGAGCGATAATTTTAGGTGACAGCTTTAGCTAATATGATTATCCTTTTATCCTGAAGTTACTACTTGATGCTAGGGTACATTGGAGGTACTCTTACATGGTCACAGGCGGCCATATCGCGGTTGCTCAAGGGGTGTACATATTGACTGTGACTGATATTTTTTATTTGAAAATAAATAATAATAGTTAAAAAAGTGATTTTTAGAAGAATAAAACGAGTGGTGAAAAAGTGAGTAAGAGATATATACACGAGTAGGAGAAAGAGGACTGAAGTGTGTAATACATTTATGACCCTCTGTTTTATTTCCAAAGTGAGATAAGAGTTAGAGAGATAAAGAAGTTGCTTAAAAAAACCGAGCTTCATATTGAGAAGCACAAGCCTATATTAACGGACTCTTAATTCAGGAATTTTTTGTACGGATAATCCATTTTTTATTCAAAATTACATAAATATACCCGCGGGAAATTTTTTTTACAAAAATAGGCTCCAGTCGCATAATGGTTGGGCGACTGGAGCCTTTCGCCCAATCAGACCGCGACACAATATCTGTCGCTGCACAGTGGAGTGACTACATGCAGTCGCTCTTCCGTACGGCGACTTATATGTTGTCGCCATTTCATTAGGCGACTAGAATGAAGTTGCCATCCCGTTAGGCGACTTCATGTAGTCCCCGTGGTTGTTTTATATTTTGTGAATTTTATAATGTTTAGCCGGTAAAAAATATGGTGAAGTTGCAATAAAAGTTTATGTTCATTGTATATTGTAGGTGCGTAAAACGTTTTAGAAACTTTTTTTAATGAAAGATTGAGTAGAGAACTATCGATACATACACTGTTAAGTGAGATAGTTTATGTGCGGAGAAGAGATGATAGACTTATGTAAATTTAAATAAACTTTATAATATAACTGTGAGTAACACGCCGTATATTTTTTCTTTACATGCATAACATATATAGCATCTGCAGCACGCCTCACTCGTCACCCTGGCAGTCCAACGGGGGTCGAGTCCCCAGGCCACGCGAGGTGTGCGTGTCCGGACCACTCCCAGCTCAGGCGGTTCGTCCATGCCCCCCGATGGCGTCACACGACGGGAAGCGCGATGCACGCGGTCCACATGCTCGTCCAACAGCTCGTCGCCACTCAGTCACGTCCAAAGACGAGTCATATCTCAAAATTTGTGCAATAATTTCAACATTAAATTGTGGACATCTAAATTTCTAAACTAATTTCTAAAACTACATTTTCTAAACTGAATTTCTAAACTAATTTCTACACTAATTTTCTAAACTAATTTTCTAAACTAAATTTGTAAACTACATTTTCTAAATTAATTTTCTAAACTAAATTTGTAAGCTACATTTTCTAAACTAAATTTCTATACTAAATTTCTAAACTAATTTGTAAACTACATTTTCTAAACTAATTTTCTAAACTACATTTTCTAAACTGAATTTCTAAAAAATTGTAAACTAAATTTCTAAACTAAAATTGTAAACTAAATTTCTAAAAAAATTCTAAACTACAATTGCAAACTAAATTTCTAAAAAATTCTAAACTACAATTGCAAACTAAATTTCTAAACTACATTTTCTAAACTAAATTTCTAAACTACATTTTCTAAACTAAATTTCTAAATGTAACAACCCACGTCGTTAATTAACCCTAATTAGCGAATTAGGACGTTAAGTAGGATTAATTACATAAATGATAATCTAATAATACGAGGAATTTAAAATTTTTTTGCAGACGTTTAAAACGAACATAGCGAGTGATACACTAATGCGTTGTTTTCACCATTCCATCATCGAGGGCGAAGACCAAATAGTATCGACTAGAGAGATAAAATCTGATTGCACGATAAGTAAAAACTTGCAACTCAATTAAAATATATATATACAGTCCGTAGTACAATAGTAATTAATTACAACTTGTATATGGTAGAATCGATAACATTCATTGAGCAACAATTAGAACTTACATCAAGTCAAATAAAAATGCTACAATTTGTATTACATAACCAGGACAATAGTAATTACAACAAATATACACTTTCATCTCCCAACCAAATAACCACTTCAAAGACTAAGTAATTGTAATACAACCGTGTTTAGTCAGGAAGTGTGTGATGTAATTTACACCCAAGCCCATCTCATACATAAATATTACATTCGGGAATTCAAGAATAAAAATTACAAGATGTGGTACATCAATATTAAGAGCAAGCTCTATTACATTTAGACCATTTCATACATTGGAGTCCGTCGTTAAAGTGTCACCATACCGATATTTTCTTGTGAGCGAATCAATAATTTTAATACCGAAAAAGACCGAACAAAAGAACGAATAAACTAAATAAAAGAAAGAAGAAAGAATAGCCGTCAGAGCCCTAGGATTTAGCTTCGGGCGGGGTAATCCGTTCACGGAAATACATGACCGTCCGGGGGCCAGTCGGCACCTCTCACAACCATAGGCTCATCATACGGTATAAACAAACCTGTTTATTTATAGGCACCAGTAAATGTAATTCACCATTTTATAACTTCATTTCTTTCTAAGCCAACCCACCATAAGAAAATATCACATAATCGCTACAGTAAAGGACAGCGCTTGTAATATTTAAATGTGTGAATAGGAAGTAGTTAGAATATTTTGTCTAAAGATTGTAATATTTAAGCCCTTGAGGCTTTGTAATAAATTTTAGCCCTGCGTAGCGATAATTTTGTAATCTCGTGTTTTGTCTCTAATTATTGTTCTGCTGCATCACTTTGAGGGCTTATTATTCGTTAGAGCGATGTTTTATCGGCTAAAACGAATAATAATCATTTGACTAGCGTTATTACCCCACGGTAATAATGCGGGTCGTCACACTAAACTACATTTCTAAACTAAATTTCTAAAAAAATTTCTAAAGTATATTTTCTAAACTACATTTTCTAAACTAAATTTCTAAACTAATTTTCTAAACTAAATTTATAAACTATATTTTCTAAACTAAAATTGTAAACTAAATTTCTAACACTATCAAAAATTATAACACAACAAAATACCTGAAAATCACGCTCTCCCTCTCCTTCTCCCCTCTTCTCTCTTCTTCCTCTCTCCTCTTCCTCTGCGCGCTCGGCGAATGGAAACAATTGCAACACGGTAGCGCCGCCAGATGAGCGGTCTTATATGGCATTTAGTCGCCCAACAGTTCAGCGACAGGATTGCAGTCGCCCAACGGTTCGGCGACAGGATTGCAGTCGTCGAACGGTTGGGCGACTGCAATTAATCGCTGAACGGTTGGTAGATTCATTAAATATCGCGGTCTGGTTGGGCGAAATGCTCCAGTCGCCCAACTATTAGGCGATTGGAGCCTATTTTTGTAAAAATTTTCCCGCGGGTATATTTATGTAATTTCGAATAAAAAATAGATTATTCGTAAAAAATTCCTTAATTCAGCACGACATCTCTGTGTGTTCTGTAATTTTGGGCATTTTTACGTTCTATTAGTATTATAAATTTTCCTCACGTACAGCAAGGACTCCGTGGCCCAATGGATAAGGCGCTGGTCTACGGAACCAGAGATTCTGGGTTCGATCCCCAGCGGAGTCGTTTGAATGTACATCTTTTTTGGCTATCTTTTTTCTATTTAAGTCGTTTTTTACTGTTCTTTTCAAAGAAACTCACTTTTTTTAGAACTTATTTAGAGTCGCCTTTCTTCTTTTCATTGTTCGAACGATCAGATGTAAAATTTCTATTTCCACTTGTTCAAAGCGTAGCCTAACATGGTACTCTCAAAACACCATGGGCGGATCCCATTGAGATCATGGGTGTTCAGTTGAACAACCAAATTTTTTGACAAAAATCTATTATATATTAGGTATATTATACATGTATTATAAATATACTTTGGTATTCAGTATTCATATTCTTGTTTAGCTCAACTCAACCGTGCAGCGCAGCACATTCCCGCCTGGGCCTTGGTCGTAGTCACAGCCCGTGCGCTGGTCCCATATTTTGGTCAATCAGCTGATCAGCCCATGTATGATGTATCAGAATCACCAGCCACCAGTCCAATCGTCCAGACCAATAGATAGTAGTCAACGGCAAGGGTTGAGGTGAGGGCTTTTGGCGGGCAGGCGGTGGGGCTCTGGGCATTCAGCTTCAGGCCAGGGCGCAGCCGACGCAACGCCATCAACGGCAAGCATTAGCGGTGAGCAGCCAGCAGCAGCGTAGGCTGTGCAGCAAGCCAGCGAAAGGTGGGGCCGGGGCAGCGTCGTGGGCCACGGGGCATGGCTGCGTGGGGCCAGGGGCCAGGCCAACTGCTGGTGGGCAGCGGCCAGCAAGAGCAAGGCAGTCGGCCAGCAGTGATTTGCTGATTTCAGATTTCAGCCTTTTACTCTTCATATTTGCCTTCAGGGAATTAGGGAGTTTAGGTTGGTGTACTTGATTCATTGTTTGCTTCATTGTTTTGCATATGCCATATAGTTCTTTTCTCAATTTTTTGTCAAATTTCTTCAAGATCACTCTATATCCCAAGAACATAATAGAGTATCGTGATCGGCAGCGCAATGAGCATTCCAAAAAATAACCCTGAAAATTTCTGAAACACACATATATAAGACTCGGTCATCATGTTATGACAATTTTGTGCCAAACTGCACATTCGTGAAGGCAATCATCTACTTTGTTATTCATAATTTAGATACCTTATGCTAATATGTTGACCAATTATTACACTTATGGTACAATATACCCATATCAAGTGATGGTACTAGTTTTATAATCACTTGATCAGAAAATGTTAAACATGCAAATTTAGATGTGTTGCTTGTCCATATCCTGTTATATGGTGGTTTGGCACTTCAATGATTTTAATAAATAGAATGCCTATCTACAAGCTTTATATTTCAGGGTGTTACATTTGTTTAATAACATGATCTCCCATCAGGGGTATATTTGTGTATGGTGATTTAACAACAAATAGTATATTGACCAATTAATTGACTTTTGCCTATGCTAGGAAATTGGGAGTTGGCATGGGACTATAGCTTCTCCCTTTGCAAAGGCTATATCTTGGTCTATTGGAGATTAGCCATTGTTCATAAATGTGATTTAGGTAGATAGTTGACCTTGTAATATTATATTGATTTTATAGCTAACTATAGCATATTTACCGTGCAAATTTATAATAATACTAGTTGCTAGAACTATTATTGAGATGAACACTTTCTGAAATATCCAAATGTGATTTGCTGTTTAGTTTAGCTAAGGTTAAAAGTAAATAACATTGATAAGGATGAAGTTTTTACAAAATTCATGCAACGAATAGCTCATATCAAAGAAAAAGATCAATTGATTTACCCTTGATGCAATGAACCACATACATCGCCCATTTCCTCGTATGAATAATCCATTTCTAAATTTTTTGTAATTTTGTATTTATATACACGTACCATTGTATCGGTGTTTTGGAAGAAATGATGTGTTATGGTATCAGTATATCGGTATTGATGTATCCGAATAATCTAGCTTCGAAGTCCAAACACTCATCTTAAAATTTCTAGATCCGCTATTGCAAAACACCACTACTTCGGTGCCGTTTTACACCGAGAAGCTAATTTCCTAGCAAATCAGCTCATCCAAGCGAGCCGAAGTCACTCGTCAAAAATAGGATTTCACCGCTAGGTCCCCCATCGTTACGTTTTCGTTCGTGAGACATTCGTATTCAACAACTAAAAGATTGATGCTTCAATTCAGTCCTCGGATATATTGCACGGATGGTACCAAAGCGAGCACGGTCCTATTCTTTTTTTTCTTTTTATGTCTTTTGAGTTCAGATTTTTTGAAACCGAAACAAGTAGGATATTTTCTTGAAGCCACTTCTTCAAACGGATTTTTTGAGTCTAAAACTGTATATATTGACCGTGTTGGCTTCTTCACTGTCCACCATCATCTCAAAAATATAGACAAAAACTATTATCATAACCAAAAGCTATCAGTCACATAAAAAAACCCAGCCTATAACAACAACCTGTGATACCATAACACAAAGACCGTAGCTTCGCAAAAGTTAATGCCACCACATTTCTACATCTCCAAGGTTAGATATACTAGTAGCCATAAAGCACAAGCAGGCATGTTCTTTGTGGCTTTTGATTTTTGTTATAATATCTAACTTTTAAATAGAGTATTTTTTCAAGACGAGGTTTACAAGTTAATTGTAATACATATTAAAAACACAATATCTGTACTAGCCAAAATCGCAAGTAAGTATCTCTCTTTCTGTAATTTCTGTCGTGAATAGTCTAAAATTCAAAATTTTAACCAAAAGTTATAAGTCATAGTCATAAACCAAAAAAATAACAGGTCCGCACTTTTTACATAGGTACTGCATCGACTCCCACGGTAAATAAATACGGTAAAAGGGAGTTCAAGTGATATCAGTCACAGGGAGCCAACGTTCAGTTATAAACGATCCCGCACATCCCTTATCTGGTTCATAGTTTAGCTGGCCACTCGCGTGCTTCAGCCTTCCTCTCTTCTTTGGCTGCCAACAGTAAAAGTAAACGTCAGTATAAGCAGATAACCCTACAAGTTTCAAGCTCTCAATTTTGTGTCACAAGTAAGAACATGAAGGTAAAGCTAAACTTGTTGCTGTAGCAAGAGATTACCAGCTTTTTCCTCTTCGGGCTTCTTCGCAGCTTCCGCTCTTTGTTGCCGTATCAAAGTAAGGCGTTCTACAGTTGCAAAAGGATAGGTAAAGATCATGATTCTTTGCACGAAATCAAGCAACAATGCTCCAATACTAAACAAAGGTACCAAAACAGTACTCAAATCGAACAGCTTATATATATACTTGCAGTAAAATCTAGAGGAGAAAGATGATGCAAAAGGAGATATTCAGACAATTTGCTTCATTAGAGGTCTAGAAAGGACGTGGAATTCTATTGCAGACCATCGAATAGGGCTCAGATTATATATAAGAAGTCAAAGATTATATCTTAATAGAGGTTCGGAATAAAGGCACGACAAATAGTATAACGTGGCAGCAAATGCATAGTAAGGCAATTTTCTTCATTAGAGGTCTAGAAAGGAGAGTAATTCCATTGAAGAACATCGAATAGGGCGCAGAGGAAATATACTAGATGCTTATCTTAATAGAGGTTCAGAATGAAGGCAGACAAATAGTACGTGGCTGCAAATGCAGCAACTTCATCTCCTAAAGCTGACATGCTTAAACCATATCATACTCTGGGCTTGCACAAAAGACCCAATGGCAGGTCATTCCTACTAGTTATAATCTTTGTTGTGGTGAATTTACATGAATATAATGGAACATCATGATCCGATTCTGCCATGTGCAAGATCTAAGTACACAACAAACCGTATTAGGGGGAAATCATAGAATGGATAGACAATCACTCCTAAGCCCTTACCTAAATCTTTCCTAGCCTGTTCTGTTTTTCCTTCGTCCTGAAGCCTCATATAACGCGCATGAGATTTCTGCTTTTCAAGCTCCTCTCTGTAGCAAGAAAAAACTTGTAAAATCAATGAAAATAACAACACCGCACGATGAACGTGTTCATAAAAGATCATGCCAGCTGGTGTAAACTTCAGGAACATATGGTCATTTTAACATTTTTCACTATTCATCTATTTGTGGCAAAATACTGTTCATCAGTTATAGGTTATCGCTACAGGTTATAATTAGAAGATAAACGCAAAGGGCACGACTTGAAAACATTAAAAAGTATCAGTGCAACAACTCCTGAAAGACGGTCAAAATTGTTTGCAACTGTCCAACAACAAACCTAGCAGTAGCCCTATGGTATCAGCTCACTGGCATTTCCTTTAACATTGCAAAACATGTACCGGTTCTATCAGTATTCAACATTATTTTTCACTAAATTTACATTGAAAGGAGAAAATTCGTTTAACAGAATTACTGGACCGTAAACAAATAAAACATGGGTATACAGTAAAAGCATTCCCTATTGAATTGACAGGGACATAGTACATGAACTCACCTTTCACGCCTGGAGAGATCAGTTGTCCTATCAAACTGTGCCGATGCAAAACTAGTTAGCTAGTTATATAAACACAAAAATGGTTCAAACATGTAAACAGAATTAAAGAAAGCTGTAACAGAGTATGACAAAAGTCCGCAGAAAATGAACAGCAATAAGTACCTATGGTCAGGATAATAACATTTTGGAAGGGCAAAGCTAGCAGGTTAGGCAAGCACATGGAGTAAAAACATTCTAGCATAACTTCACTAAATAAATACTGTGCCACATTCTTGATTCGAATTATCATGAATCCTAATTCAAAATTGGTTGCATACCATCATACCTTCGGTTTATATATAACTTCTTTTTTTATAACAGGAATGAGCCAGCTTTAATTAGTTATATAAGCTTTAATTAGTTTATATATAACTTGTGACGAGTAAATGGTCTTCCTAGAGAACCAAACTTGTATTGCTACCAGTCTACCTTGGCTTTTATATTCTTTGGTTTCACCCGGTTTGGATTCTCAATCTCAATAAGACATTCAGTGCCTTTGTGTTTCTGATAAATTTAAAAAACAGAAGCAGTTTATCACATAAATAAGTAAACAATGAAGGGTTGAAGGATGTAGAGTAGAATGTAAGTTTTCAGGAAGAGAATATCTTACAGTCTCCCAACATCTTCTTCTTCCCCTCCTGATTCTTCCCTTCTATCATATACCTTCTTTTCAGCTTGCTTCTATTTGATTTACAAATACAAATCCAGAGCCAAAACAAGCATACGAGATGATCACATTATAAAATGAGCTTTGATTCAAAGCAGATTCTAACATGCTGACAGGGCTAATCTTATTAGCTTGCAGTGTAAGAAGAGAACCGAAGCAGCAAGTTAAAGTTAACTGTTCTATTGAATATTGATAGTGTAGATTGAGAAGAAAAGGGTGCAAACCTTCTTAAAAGTCCTTTGTAGAATCGTCGATGGCAATTAGAGGGGGATGAATGATTGCAGCGTCTAGCGGAAGCTTTCCAAAAATTATTGTTATTTTTAAATCTGCAAATCATAGAAGCACACACAAAAATATCCAGCCACAATGCATGCAAAACAATATATATATAGGAAAAATATCTTTTACACACACACACATATATATATATACACACACATATATATATATATACATATACATATATATATATATATATATATATATATATATATATATATAGGAAAAATATTTTTACATATACATATACATACATACAAACATATAAATAGGTAAGAACACAGAGAAAAATCCTGACCAAAACATGGAATTAGCTCTATAACCTAACAATGTATATTTCTGTGGCTTATCTGGAACAACTGACTGGGGGGGAAAAGTCAGTTCAACATACCTGGGAGCACAACTCACTGGTCGTCACCGCTGGCTTCTTATGACTCCGTCACACAAACAGAGAGCATGAATTAAGTATCTTTGAAGCACGTAAGCGTAGAAGGAACCCAAAGCCAGTGGCGGATCTGGGCCTCGGGCTAGGTGGGCTATAGCCCAAGGCCCAACATCAAGGTCCATTAGAACTTTGGATTTGAGGATATGCTGTTTCTTTATAGATTTGCTGTTCCTCTTTGTAGATTTAGCTCAAATAGCCAGCTCAGCCCGAGGCTTGGACTAGGGCTGGCTCCGCCCCTGCCCAAAGCCAACGTCCTTTTGGCTCAAGTTCTCATGGCCAAGGAAGAAATGGACGGAATCTTTTGAGCACAACAGAAGGGTGTGACATGCTTCTATCTATACAGCATAGAGCAACAAGTAAAGGGCTAGTATATGAAAAGATCAACAAGCATGCTTAACCTAAGCCCCAATATTACATCATGTGGACAAACATATCAGCAGAGGCCCAAAAAGGTAATAAATAGCTCTGAGTAGACATCACTGACTAACAAATCATAATTTTTGATCTGCCCAGAAAGCAAGACATGTGCAGGCCCTGCAATTTTGTTAGACACACAAAACTGAACTCAACCTTCCACACCAGGGGCGACGCCAAGAGGAGGCTTAGTTAGGCTTTAGCCTACCCTCTCTCGATGGCAACCCCCAACACACACCCCATCGGCCAGTGAGCACAGCAGGGAGACCGGTGCGAGCGACGACCACCTTGAGACAAGCTACAAAGGAAAGTAAAAATAAAAAAAAATGCCTAGTCAAGTGGTCAACCCACTATCCTTAAGAGACCTAACAAATTTATTTCATCGGCCCATCAAGATACGAACTCCAACTCACAAACCCTATCAAATTAGCACTTGGAACTTGAAAGCCACTGATTTCCAGAGAGGAGAGAGGGCTAACGACGCATGCGACCTGGCGTCGGGTGAGCAGAAGGGGGACCGAGCGTCGGGTCGCTGAGGGAGCCGAATCTGGCGGCGAGGGCCAGGCCATTGGCCAAGGGGAGGTTGATCCGGGGCAACCGAGGGGAGCCGGACCGGGGACGGAAAAGGGGAGCTGAGCCGCCGGAGCCGGGGTGACCAAGGCGAGCTGAACTGGGGCGGCGAGGAGGAGATTAGGATTTAGGAGTCTGGTTGGCTGGTCCTTAGGTTGGACTCTAGAGAAAAGTGGGCACCTCAAGGCTCAACTGATAAACTGAGACACTAAGTGAGCAGTATTCTTCCTTAGTTCCTTACTTTCTTCTCGATTTAGTATTTTAGAGTTTAGACTTTTAGTGTATATGGATAGTTTAGTCCTTATAATTTATTCGTAGATTTATAGCTCTGTATTGATACAAATTAATAATTTATTTATAGATTTTGCTATAATAGAGAAACGAACTTTGTGTAATTATTTTGCAAGTAATTCTCATCCAATTGATGAGAATACAACTCAACCAAAAAATTTGACTAGAATTTAATCCAAATGAAATTATTGCCAATCTGGCGCTTTGCATACCAATTGATGTCCCATAGAATGCATTTGCCCTGTGATTCAAATTTGTCTCGTAATTCAAATTAGCTTATTTATGTTATGTTTCATATGATCTAAATTGTCATTACCATTCATAATTTTCTATTATATCACTATTTTTGATATATTTCATACACAGATGATTTATCGTTACTCTGCACTCATGGCAGAATAATTATATATTTTTGGGTATGTGCTTTCTATTGTTAAGGTACCTACTTTGTATTTCTCTGTTTTTCGTTGTTTGTCTCTAAATGTGTAATTTCTGTATGAATTTGAAATTTCATAAGAGTAAAAGACTATATTTATATCAACTTAGTTTAGTTCTACAAATGATTCAGCTTACCCTCAATTTTATTCCTGATTTTGCCACTGTTCCACACCGGGCACAATTTGCCATCCACACATAACTTAAGATTTTTCACATGCATCGGGTACCAAATTTAGCTCCCTCGTGTGGCAATATTACTTTTCAGCAATTATTTATAAACGAATGATATTTTGGATATGGATTTGATCTCTAACATATGAACTTAGCATGAAAGCATCCTAGAGGTATGCTAGACATATAAGGTGTGTTCTTTTCAGCCATAATTTATAGTTTTTGGTCATAATATGAGTGTTTATGTGAACAAAGCGAATGCCGATAAATCGTTCGAAAAGACCGTTGCAATAAACCGCTTCGAAAAAACCCAAAGAAACCGTTTCATTTATTTGTTCGAGATAAGTTATAAATTAAAAAAACATGACTATAGTCTGTGTATGTGTGATGTACGTGCCTTATATTAAAAAAAGAAATACAATTCTTGCGTGCATATATAGCCTATGTCACTAAAGCAATAAATGATGCATAAGCTTTTTAGACAAACAAAGGACGAAGAATGATTCACCATGACATGGCCAGGGGCCTCCACTGAAAGGCCTAACATTCTAGAACAATCCGACATTTTTCTTTCGTTTATTTATTTGAGATAAATTATAAATTAAAAAACATGATTATAGTCTACGTATGTGTGATGTATGTGCCTTATATTAAAAAAGAAATACAATTCTTGTGTGTATGTATAACTTACGTTATTATAGCAATAAATGACGTATAATCTTTTTAGATAAACAAAGGACGGAGGATGATTCACCATCACATGGCCGGGCCCTCCACTGAAAGGCCTAACATCCTAGAACAATCTGAGGATAAGCTTTATTAATCACGAAACGAATGATTCACCACCATATGGCCAGGGCCCTCCACTGAAAGGCCTAACATCCTAGAACAATCTGAGGATAAGCTTTATTAATCACGGAACGAATGATTCACCACCACATGGCTAGTGCCCTCCACTGAAAGGCCTAACATCCTAGAACAATATGAGGATAAGCTTTATTAATCACGAACGAATGATTCACCACCACATGGCCAGGGCCCTCCATTGAAAGGCCTAACATCCTAGAACAATATGAGGATAAGCTTTATTAATCATGGAACGAATGATTCACCACCACATGGCCAGGGCCCTCCACTGAAAGGCCTAACATTCTAGAATAATCTGAGGATAAGTTTTATCAATCACGGAACGAATGCAATCATAAACCTCGTACATTCTTTAGCCATGTGCACTATGGAGAGTTTTTTTTAGGGCACTGTGGAGAGCTTGGAGAGGCTTGCTTTTTAGATAAAGGTATTTTTTAAGTACTTAACAAAATACATTTTAGCGTGACACATGTCCAAAAAATTCAAAAAATACTTAAAAATCCAACAAATATTTAAAAACATTATTTGTTGGATTTTTAAGTATTTTTTGAATTTTTGACACGTGTCACGCTAAAATGTATTTTTTTAAGTACTTAAAAAATACTTTTTTTTTATTTTTTCGATTTTAAGTATATTTTTTGAATTTTTGAGACACGTGTCGTGTTTTGAACGGCCCCTGCAGAGCGCTATGTGCAGGAGCCCCTGCACCTGAGCCCATTCCATGTGGACAGACATATCAACAGAGGCCCAAAAAGGTAATAAATAGCTCTGAGTAGACATCAATGACTCACAAATCATAAATTATGATCTGTCCAGAAAGCAAGACATGTGCAGGCCTGCAATTTTGTTATACACACAAAACTGACCTCAACCTTCCTCACCGGGCACAATTTGCCATCCACACACAACTTAAGATTTTTCACATGCATCGGGTACCAAATTTAACTCCTTCGTGTGGCAATATTACTTTTCAGCAATTATGTATCCTGCTATTCACTTCTTACTCTATTTATAAACGAATGATATTTTAGATATGATACGATCTCAAACATATAAACTTAGCGTGAAAGCACCCTAGAGATATGCTATACATATAAGGTGTGTTCTTTTCAGCTCTGATTTATAGTTTTTGGTTATAGTGTGAGTGTTTATGTGAATAAAATGAATACCAATAAACCACTTCAAAAAAATCATCTTGATAAACCGCTTCAAAAAGATGACAAAAACCGTTTCATTCATTTGTTCGAGATAAATTATAAGTTAAGAAAACATGACTATAGCCTACGTATGTATGATGTACGTACCTTATATTAAAAAGAAAGAAATATAATTCTTGTGTGCTTGTATAGCCTACGTCACTACAGCAATAAATGACGCATAAGCTTTTTCGACAAACAAAGAACGAAGGATGATTCACCATTGCGTGGCCAGGGGCCTCCACTAAATCGCCTAACATTTTAGAACAATATGAGGATAAGCTTTATCAATCATAAATGCGTGGGCTAACGACTAGTCGTTGATGCCCACATTGATTACCTTGAGTTGATAACGATATTGTTGGTAGAATCAAGGTGCCAATAGCTGCCGATCATTCCTATCTACAAGGAACGAATAACGAAAGCAGCGAATGTGCGAATGCCACCATACTTGCACACAGTGGCTACTACTCGTTCGTCGGACTCCATAGTCTCCACTGGTCCAGTCCTCCATTTGAAGCTGATGATGAGACCGGCCGGTCGGGAGGATCGGACCTGGAGACTAGAGGTGCACCAGCGCCGAGAAAAGTGGCAGCCGTGGGGCCCGGCCCGGTCTAGCCGTCGTCAGGCGGGTTATTATGCTTTTACCTAGTCAAATCATATGAAAATATCTCTATGTAGCTAGTCAAATCATACGGAGTATGAGAATACATTGCTTGATGGAACTAATGTATTATGAACAACGCGTCTATATATAGACACATAGACATAGTATGGTTCCTGCATCCAAACATAACAGAGAAAATTCGAAGCTTTGCACCATGGTACTGACCGAGCACCAACATAGCACCGACGAAGCCTTGCTCGATGCTCAGCTCGAGCTCTGGCACCACACCTTCGCGCACCTCAAGGCCATGGCGCTTAAGTCTGCCCTGGACCTCGGCATCCCCGATGCCATCCACCACCACGGCGGCGCTGCCACGCTCACCCAGATAGTCACCAAGGTCACGCTCCACCCGTCCAAGATTCCTTGCCTACGCCGACTCATGCGTGTGCTCACCGTCACGGCGTCACCGGCATCTTCAGCGTCCAGCACCCGGCGGACAGTGGCGAGCCCATCTACGGGCTCACGCCGGCATCCCGCCTCCTGACCGGCTCGGCGAGCTTGACTCCTTTCGTGACATGTGTGCTCCATAATATCCTTGTCACCCCCTTCCTCGGCCTTGGCACATGGTTCCAGCACGAGCTGCTGGATGCGTCCTTCTTCAAGATGACGCACGGCCAGAACGTATATGAGATATATGGCCGACCACGACGCAGCCTTCGACGCGCTCATCAACAACGGGATGGCTTCCGACAGCCGTTTCATCATGGACATCGCCATCAGGGAATGCGGCGACGTCTTCCAAGGTATAACTTCCCTGGTCGACGTCGCCGGGGGGCTAGGCGGAGCGGCCATAGCCATATCAGAGGCGTTCCCGCATGTGAAATGCAGCGTGCTGGATGTCGCTCACGTCGTCGCCGAGGCTCCCAGTGGCACAAACGTGCATTATATCGCAGGCGATATGTTTGAGAGCATTCCACCGGCAAACGCTCTGTTCCTCAAGGTACGTCGTCTAGTTCGTAGTTTCTCTTGTTTGGCCCTGATACGTGTATGCATTATATTTTGCTGTAACATGTGACTACGTACTTTGCTAATATATAGAACTGTCGTACCAAATATGCATGGCACATTATAATAATTATTATTATTCCAGCAACATGGCACAATATTATATTAGCACACAAAGCGATGTAACATTGATCGATCTAGATAATACTGAAAAAATATATGAACATTAAGTGGCATGACTTGCACAGAAAATACTCTTAAAATTGATGGTCGGTATACTCTTAACGAATATATATAACTTGCTTGCCCTGTTGTTTAAACAAAGGTTCATATATAATTGACTGGATTTTACTCAAAGAAAGATAGCTCAAAGTCGAATGTGCGGTCCAAATTGACTTGCATAATATTTTAGTAGATGAAATACCATAAAGATACATAAAAAATTAACAGAATTAATAAAGATAAAAATGTTTAATATCTAACTCGTGGGATAAGTCAGCATTTTGTCAATGTTTCGTACTAATATTACATGTTTCTTTTTACTCTCAATGTTTCATTGTTTCAGTGGGTTTTGCACGACTGGGGCGATGAGCAGTGTGTCACGATATTAAAGAATTGCAAGAAAGCTATTCCCCCAAGAGGTGTAGGAGGAAAGGTGATAATCATAGATATAGTGATAGGAGCGGGACCGTCAGACAAGAAGCATGGAGAGGTGCAAGCAATGGTTGATCTATTTCTCATGGTTATCAATGGCATTGCGCGAGATGAACGGGAGTGGGAGAAGATTTTCCTTGAAGCTGGGTTTAGCGACTACAAAATTATACCGGTTCTAGGCGTTCGGTCAATCATCGAGGTCTATCCATAAAACAATTGATGAACATGTGGTGAATACGTGTGCATAATTCCACGCCGTGGTGCCATATATTCTTAAGGTCGGGCACCTACGTATAGGCAGGTTTGCTTATGTAGTGCTTGAATATCTACGTATGCATATATGGTTCCATGCATGTATGGGAGGCTGGAGCAGTTACTTGTGTCTATGTATTTGGGTCCTGTATTATGTTTCCAAATTTTGTGTGGTCCTCTTCAACATCTAGGAGAATACACAAAAACTTCGCACGTTTGTTGGTATATATGTATAGCTTGATCACCTAAGTTAAGTGTAAACTACATGGAAATTATGTACAAAAGTTTTCAAGAAATCTGGAAAATTGTGATTTGAGTTTGAACTTTACTATCAAAAACGACTGTACCAGCAACCAAAACAATGGTTGGATGTATATATGACTAGATAATGGGTCTGTTCTTTTTGGCTGAAGTTTATGACTTTTGGCTGTTCGTGCGAAAGATTACAGAGTAACAGAAACTCACATGCAGATTTTGCCGATATAAATGAAGTCGGTACAGTATATATTACAATTAACTAGTAGAGCATATCTTAGAAAGATACTTTGTTTAAAAGTTAGTTACTGTAGAAAAGCTGAAAAGCAGCTTTCAGAAACTGAAAAGAACATGCCTGACGTCAGGTTCACTATCTGTAATGACGTGGGCTACATGCACTCGAAAATGGCATTTCTTTTTTAATTACAAGGCACACACATTACACACATACTTGAAAGTCAAGAATGTGACCTCACGAACTCTCCTATCGCGTGGAGACGGACGGAACGTTGCAGTATCCTTCACATACTTGAAAGTCTCATAGGAACAGCATAAAACGTGGAGCTCAGCTGCTTAGGTGCAGTGGCGGAGTGTGGGGAAAAACAAGAGGGGGCCAATTGCTACTTGCTAAAGCTTGGAGCTCGCAAGAAACTGCCCTTGAGAACCACCGGCCATAGTACGAGAGAACCGAAGAAGTAAGAATGGGAGTGTGTCCAGTGAAGTCAAAAGGGCGGATCAAAAGGAGAGGAGAAATTACTAGGAAATTAGGTGGATCAAAAGGGCGTTGTCGAATTAGCTTGAATTGCAAATCTAGAACTGATGCCTAGAAAGTGCTCCTAGGGAACCACAACTTTAGCTTTGTTGGATTCGTTGGTGGGTGCCCCGTCTTCTAAGCATGTGTTTGGATAGAGGGATCATGGGGGATGGGATAGGTCCATCCCCAAAAACGTTGTTTGGTTCCGCGCCAGCCGGAATCGCTCGGACGAGGGCCGCGCCAGTCCAGGGAAAAAGTGGGATCGCGCCAGCCCAGGGAATCGCTCGGACGGGGGCGTCCCTCATCCCCCCGACGCCTCACGTGCCTCGCGCGTGGGGAAAAATCCCATGCGCTCACCCCCTCGCGGCTCCGCTCCTCCCGTTTCTCCTCCCCGGTCATTCCTATGCTCCTCCCCGTCTGAGAAATACTCGCGTCGCCTTCTCGATCTCAGGCCAGCGGTGGACCTCCGCGCCCGCAGAGGTCCGCGCGCCGCCATCTCAAGGGAAAGCCAGCGGCGCGCATCACCGCTCGGACGGTAAAGTTGCCACACACACAGCTCCTCCTCCATCCCGCCGCTCCGCCGCGGTCTCTCCTAGTGCGCGCGCCGCCGCTGGTTCTTGGGAGGGCGTGTGCGCGTCAACATCAGGTGATTTTCTGGCTTCTAGGGTTTGGATTTGTGCGATTGAGGTTTCTTTTCTTGGGTTTTGGATCCAGGGATTCTTGCGGCCGGGGGTTTGGCTTGATCCGTACCGGCGACGGGCGACGGAGAGGTGGTTTTGGTTGGATCTGGGAGGGGAGAGTTCAGTCAGTGAGGCGAGATCTCGGCTGCAAGCAAGGTATGGAAACCCTAGCCGGTGACAACTGTCTGAGATTGAGATTGAGATTGTATAAACATGTTGAGAACTTGAGATTGAGATTGATATGAGTTTGTGCAGTAAACAATATTGAGATTGAGATGATTTTGTGTAGGAAACAATATTGAGAATGAGATGATTTTGTGCAGTAGTATTGACATTGAGCAGTTGTATTGATATTGAGCAGTAGACATCGATTTGCACTGTGAACTTGCTTGATTGTGCAGTTGATATGCAGCTTGATAATATGATTGTGTGGCTTGATAATATGAGTTCCATCTTCATTGCATACTCAAGTGGGTCAATTCTCAAACATCCACCCCCCTTTGCCCCATGTGCCGTAGAGAATGGTTGTATTTGAAGTTTGAAGTACCCTGTAATGCTCTTGTGGAGTAGTTTAGATATAACAACTAGCAGGTAATAGTATATAGTGTAGATATTCTCTATTTTTAGTTTTTAACTTTGTGCTGACCACAAATGCATTTTGGTTACTACATATTAAAAGCAAACTCTCAGCATGTTCTTGTATTAATTGAGTTGTAGAAATTTCCTTCTTAGTTGGCAAAGAAAAAGAAAATGCACATGTACTGAAAATGGTGAGTTGAACATTGGATAATATGATTGTGCAGTAGATAATATGATTGTGTGGTTTGAATTCGATATGCAGCTTGATTGTGCAGTTCACAATATGCAGCATGATTAGTCCCTTTCCAAATGATGTTTTTTTGTGTTTGCTTCATGTATTGTAATATTACGAATGCTATAACTTATGGATGTTTCGTTCGTATCATTTAGCTCAATTTGTTTGTGTTTTTGAGTTAGTTTAGTTCGGTTTGTGATCTGTTTTATCTTCTACTATAGAAGATGGATATGGTAGATATTACAGTTTGATATATTTTACTTGAATCAGTGTGTTGAGATAATTAGTACAGTTGCTCCAATGACTTGCCTTATATATGCCTGTAGAAAATGTTGGGGGTTAAAGAATTCCAGATCGATGAGGAAGTTATCACTTGTGATCGATATCTATTCTTGTTTTGTACTTTTATTTATAGATGTTAAAGGGTGTGTAGCAAGATTGCAGTGTGACTCAATCAATGCTAAAACTAGATGTTTAACTGAATGTAATCATCAGAAGAAGATGAGATCTTAAATATGCCATAAAAAGTTAGCATTGTACTTTATTTATGATACATCCGAATCGACCGAACATCGCGGTTAAAATTTTAAATATGCGCTTGAAGGTTGTAATAGGTAATTTTCCATTCTTGATTTATCCGTTTTGGCATGTACTTCAGTATTTATCCATTTTAAATACTCGCAAGAATGGATTAATCAAACAATTTCTAAAGGATGTTGACTGGGGGGAAATTGACTATCTTGTAGTGGATGCTCCTCCAGAAATTTCTAAACAATTTCTAAAAAATGTAAACAAAAGATTAATAGCACAGAGGTAACCTTACCAGAAGGTCACCACATCTTCTGTCCTATCCCCATCCCTCTATCCAAACAGGTGACTGGGATCATTCCATCCTCTTTTATCCCTCAACCAAACAGAAAATAGGGTCGATCCCATCCCAGCAACCAAACAAGAACTAGGTTGGTTCCATCCCAGAAATCAGGAATGAGTCCATCCCATCCCACCACGTCTCCAAACCAAACACACGCTAAAGGTCCAAAGTGGTAGCTACAGTAGTCCGCTTAAGGTTTCATTTTACTGTCATTCCACTAGATGTCTTTTTTTACTAGCATTCCACTCATGTCTTTGCAAGGTGGCAGTGGTACTAATTAGCAAATGCAAATATTAAATAGTCAGGATGGGAGGGTATATCTGAGCCCTATAACCAAACTTTCTTATATTTGTGTGTGATGTGGATGTGGTGTGGTGATGATTAGTATGCTAAAGCGTTATATGTATCTACTCTGAACTTAACTTGGGATTTCTGTGGCCACAATTTAAACGGAGGAACCGGATCTACAAGGAGCAGCGGCGGCAAATTAGAGCAGCTGCTCGCAAGGCAAAAGAGGAGGTTGAGGGGAACAATATTGCAGCTCACCATTAGCTTACCGCTGTTGCCTTTCTTCAAGACGAAATGAAAAGTTTTTCAGGGAAGAGGGAAATTTGTGTTCAAGTGTTAGATGGATCCGCTTGTTGATTTTGTTGTCTCAATCTGCGGATTTCATTATGCTAAGAGCAAGGCAATAATTCTACCTTCCATGGTGGAGATTGTTTTATATACCAATTCCAATTATTAATGTCTTACTATAAGATTTTCTTATTGTATTTTCATGAGCTCTTCTGAACTAAACAAATGGGGAACCTGCTGTGGCGATCAATTACACTTGTGGTTGTTGAGATGGCATTGCCCTGCTTGATAACCATCACCTGACCAGTTACCCTGTAGTTCGACTGGAATCGGAATGAATGATTTGTCTGGAACTGGAATCAACGAAGGTTCAGAATGTTATGTTCATTATGATGTGCTGATGAAGCTCCATTATTTTACTTACAGTCATGACGAAGCCAACGTGCACTTCTTTCACTGGAAACGTGAGAAACCTTGATGTTCCTTTGGGGAAACATGGAGAAAGCTGTGCTACTGCGACTACTCTTTAATCATAAGTTTATCTACGATCACATAGTCATAAATCTTATTACGACTACTTTTTAGCCGTAAGTTTCTCTACGATCACATAGTCGTAAGTCTTACCATGACTACTCCTTAGCCGTAAGTCTTTCTATGACGTGGTTAGGGGCCTCCACTGAAAGGCCTAACATTCTAGAATAATATGATAGTTTCCTTTCTTTTATTTGTTTGAGATAAATTATAAATTAAAAAACATGATTATAGTCTACGTATGTGTGATGTATGTGCCTTATATTAAAAAAAGAAATACAATTCTTGCGTGCATATATAACTTACGTCATTACAGCAATAAATGACGTATAAGCTTTTTAGATAAACAAAGGACGAAGGAGGATTCACCACCACGTGGCTAGGGCCCTCCATTGAAAGGCCTAACATTCTAGAACAGTCTGAGGATAAGCTTTATCAATCACGGAACGAATGCAATCGTAAACCTCGTACATTCTTTAGCCATGTGCACTATGCAGAATTCTTTTTTTTTTTGAGAGGGCACTGTGGAGAGCTTGGAAAGGCTTGCTTTTCAGATCGTCTATATCAGTTATGGGTGTGTATAGGTATCACCTGGATGTTTTCTTACCAACAATCATCCAAATTTCGGACCGTTGGCTTAGAGATTCAATGGTCTCTTTTTTTGGAGGGGGAAGAATTTTTTTTTGGAGGGGGGTGAATTTTTTTTGGAGGGGTTGGGGAGAATTTGTGGCCCTTGGATCTCGAATCTAATGGTCACAAATCTGGATGATAGTTAGAAAGAAAACATCCGGATGATGTTTATCAATACCCATCAGTTATAAGTAATTTAACATGGGTAACTACAATTTACGTACGAGGGTAATCAAAATAGTAATGACGGCCTCAATGAAGATATATCCATTATTTAAGACTTCAGACGATACATCCATTACTTAAGACTTCGCGATTAATAAATTGTCTTTCTAAACAATCACCCGCAACCAGGCTACATATTCATCTAATGAATACAGTATGGCTTACAAATTGGATGACCTACGAAGCTAACAACAGCAAGACATTTGCACGTAGTGGTCGTGCATCCTTATAGCGGAAAGATTTCTGCGAAGTTGGAGATGCTTCCACACGTTTTACCGTGTTTTGGACCAATTGGCGTTCGATCAATCATCAAGGATTACCCGTGAATAACTTACATAGCTGCAGCTGTTACAACCAACGTCGCACCAGTATCAATCGGACGACGACGTAACGCGCGGCGGACCCCTTCGCTGTTGCACTTATCGATATACTTCTTCTCTGCTCTCTCCAACGAGCGGCCTCTATTAAATCATGGGTATGTTTAGATATTATCCGGATATTTTCTTTCTAACAATTATCTAAATTTGAGAATGTTAGATTAGAGATCCAACGGTCCCTTTTTTTGAGAGAGAGAATTTTTTAGAGGGTAGCGAATTTGTAACCATTGAATCTCTAATCTAACAGTTATAAATTTAAATAATAGTTAAGAAAAACAACCAGATAATATTTATCATCACACTTAATCATACAACCCCGCCACCCGATGGCCCACTGCCCCTGCGGCTGACTTCCCCACCGCTCCGCCGTTGTGTCTCACCCGAAAACCTAACTTGATTTTAGGTCGTCGCCGGCCACCTCCCACCGCTCGTCGATAATTAATCCTGGGCATAGGCGTCTACATGGGCACAACCGCCCAAGGGACGCAGATAAGAAGATAGTAAAACAGATCCAGTTCAGCTCATAGTTTTCTTTGTGAGGAGTATATCAGGACCAAAATGCCCCTATGTAGCTAGTCAAACCATGCGGAGTATGAGAGTACGTTGCTTGGTACATACTAATGTATTATGAATAATGCGTTTATATATACAGACATAGTATGGTTCTCTGCATCCAAACATAACAAAGGAAAATCCAAGCATTGCACCATGGCACTGACCAAGGACCAACATAGCATCATCCTTCCTGTCTATAATCCTTATGCACCATCTAGCCGTGTTCTTTTTAACTAACGATTTATAGCTTCAATCCATGATTGCTTCATTATTTTTTTGAAGTGATATATTAGGATAGTCTTTTCGAAACGATTTATCGGTATTCAGTTTGTTTACATAAATGATCACACCAAAGCCAAAAACATAAATTACAGTCCAAAAAACATTAATTATGTGTCTAGCATACCTCTAGAGTGCTTTCACACAGTTTATACGTTAGAGATCGTACCAATGTTTAAAACATCATATGTTCATAAATAGAGCAAGAAGCAAACAGCCGGATACATAATTGCTGAAAAGTCATATAGCTACAGAAGGAGCTAAATTTGGTACCCGATGCAAATCATATGTTCTTTGATGCCGACGTTGGGTACCTGAGTTGGCAACGATATTGTTGGTAGAATCGACGTGCCAACAGCTGCCGATCATTCCTATCTACATGGAACGAATAACGAAAGCAGCGACTGTGCGAGCGCCACCATGCTTGCACACAGTGGCCGATCGAGACTGATGATGAGACCGGCCGCTCGAGAGGATCGGACCTGGATTGTATGTTCTAACTGAGTGGATGCAGATTGAGTGGAATCGTATTTCAGAAAAAGAAGATGTTTGGTGAGGCAGCATGAGCGGATACAAAAATCGAGATCTTTGTTTGGTTGCCTGTATGAGCAGATACAGTCTACCAAACCTGAGAGGCTGACACATGGGACCGCATAAGATACACTGCATCCACTCATCCAGGATGGCTAGTGAAGCTCATTTTGAGCGTATCCACCCATCCAGGATAATGGCGTATTTTTGCATCCGCTCATACAGGCTGTATCCGCTCATACAGGCAACCAAACAGGCTTTTTCTCAGATTATACGGATCCACCCATCTAGGACGAAGGAGATACAGGCAACCAAACACACCCTAGAGGTGCACCAACAACCAAACACACCCTAGAGGTGCACCAGCGCCGAGAAAAGTGGCAGCCGTGGAGGCCGGCCCGGTCTAGCTGTTGTCAGGCGGGTTGTTATGCCTCTATGTAGCTAGTCAAATCATACGGAGTATGAGAATACGTTGCTTGATACGTACTAATGTATTATGAACAACGCGTCTATATATAATCACATAGACATAGTATAGTTCCCTGCATCCAAACATAACAGAGAAAAATCGAAGCATTGCACCATGGCACTGACCGAGGACCAACATAGCACCGACAAAGCCTTGCTCGATGCTCAGCTCGAGCTCTGGCACCACACCTTCGCCCACCTCAAGTCCATGGCGCTCAAGTATGCCGTGGACCTCGGCATTCCCGATGCCATCCACCACCATGGCGGCGCTGCCACGCTCACCCAGATAGTCACCAAAGTCACGCTCCACCCGTCCAAGATTCCTTGCCTACGCCGACTCATGCGTGTGCTCACCGTCACCGGCATCTTCAGCGTCCAGCACCCGGCGGACGGTGGCGAGCCCATCTACGGGCTCACGCCGGCATCCCGCCTCCTGGCCGGCTCGGCGAACTTGACTCCTTTCGTGACCTGTATTCTCCATATAATATCTTTGTCATCCCCTTCCTCGGCCTTGGCACATGGTTCCAGCACGAGCTGTCGGATCCGTCCTTCTTCAAGATGACGCACGCCCAGACCATATATGAGATGGCCGACCACGACGCAGCCTTCAACGCGCTATTCAACAACGGGATGGCCTCCGACAGCCGCTTCCTCGTGGACATCGCCATCAGGGAATGCGGCGACGTCTTCCAAGGTATAACATCCCTGGTCGACGTCGCCGGGGGGCACGGCGGAGCGGCCATAGCCATCTCAGAGGCGTTCCCGCATGTGAAATGCAGCGTGCTGGATCTCGCTCACGTCGTCGCCGAGGCTCCCAGTGGCACCAACGTGCATTATATCGCTGGCGACGTGTTTGAGACCATTCCACCGGCAAACGCTCTGTTCCTCAAGGTACGTCGTCTAGTTCGTAGTTTCTCTTGTTTGGCCCTGATACGTGTATGCATTATATTTTGCTGTAACATGTGATTACGTACTTTGCTAATATATAGAACCGTCGTGCCAAATATGCATGGCACATTATAATTATAATTATTTTGCCAGGAACATGGCACAATATTATATTAGCACGTAAAACGATGTAACATCGATCTAGATCTAGATAATACTGAAAAGAATATATATGAACACTACGTGGCATGACTTGTACAGATAATACTCTTAAAATTGATGGTCGGTATACTCTTAACGAATATATATAACTTGCTTGCCTTGTTGTTTAAACAAAGGTTGATTGGACCACAATGTAAACAAAAAGAAAAAATGAAGCCAATTTGGCAATAGACTATTAATGCTTTAATGTTGGAGATTGGGAGTAGACACTACTATAAAAAAAAGGCTATGGGTCTGTTCTTTTTTTGCTGCAGTTTATGCCTTTTGGCTGCGGTTTGTGGCTTTTAGGCTGTTCGTGTGAGAAATTACAGAGTAACAGAAACTCACGCGCGGTTTTTGCCAATATAAATGAAGTCGATACAGTATGTACTATAATTAACTAGTAAACCCTATCTTGAAAAGATATTCCGTTTAAAAGCTAGTTACTATAGAAAAGCCGAAAACAACTTTTAGAAGTTGCAAAGAACAAGGCCTATACTAGATGTCTCATCTCAGACAGTTCGGCGGAACCATCTGTGTTAAAATTACCATAGATGGTTTTACAAGCGCATCGCTAGAATCGTCTGTGATACATAATTATCACAAACAATTATTCTTAAAAAACCGTCTAAGAATTATCACAGATGGTTCGGATTAAAACTATCTGTGATATCAACAATTGTCACAGACGGTTATTAACAAGAATCATCTATAGTGCATGCATGTCACAGACAGTTTTTAATCCGAATCATTTACGATAATGCCCTACCACATCATCGATCCACGGCATCTCCCCCAGGATCCTAATCCCACCCGTCCATTCTCTCACTAATCAGACAATAAATTGGATATCAACCACAGACCAAACTTGGCAGAACAAAACAAGTAAATAATTACACAACAAAAAAATAGAATCATATGTGATGGCCACATATCATAGACGGTTTTGGTAGTAGCCGTCTGTGATAGTAGGCTTTCACAGACGGTCCTTTATATAAACCGTGTGTGATAGTAGGCTTTCATAGACGGTTCTTTATACAAATCGTATGGGTTGTGATTTATCACAGACGGCTCACAAAATGTTTGTGATAACCACCTATTATCACAACCTGTAAATTCAGATAGTTCAGAAAACCGTTTATGATGATGGTTTAGAACCGTATGTGATGGTCTTTTTTTATAGTAGTGAAACATATATAGCTGACTGCCTTTTACTCAAAGAAAGATAGATCACAATCGAATGTGTGGTCCAAATTGACTTGCATAATATTTTAGTAGATGAAATACCATAAAGATATATAAAAATTAACAGAATTAGTAAAGGTAAAAATGTTTAATATCTAACTTGTGGGATAAGTCAACATTTTGTCAATGTTCCGTACTAATATTACATGTTTATTTTTACTCTCAATGTTCCATTGTTTCAGTGGGTTTTGCACAACTGGGGCGACGAGGAGTGTGTCACAATATTAAAGAATTGCAAGAAAGCTATTCCCCCAAGAGGCGCAGGAGGAAAGGTGATAATCATAGATATTGTGATAGGAGCGGGACCATCAGACAAGAAGCATGGAGAGGTGCAAGCAATGGTTGATCTATTTCTCATGGTTATCAATGGCATTGCGCGAGATGAACGGGAGTGGGAGAAGATTTTCCTTGAAGCTGGGTTTAGCGACTACAAAATTATACCGGTTCTAGGCATTTGGTCAATCATCGAGGTCTATCCATAAAACAATTGATGAACATGTGGTGAATAAGTGTGCATAATGCCACACCGTGGTGCCATATATTATTAAGGTCGGGCACCTACGTATAGGCAGGTTTGCTTATGCAGTGCTTGAATATCTACGTATGCATATATGCTTCCATGCATGTATGGGAGGCTGGAGCAGTTACTTGTGTCTATGTATTTGGGGCATGTATTATGTTTCCTTGTGTCTATGTATTTGGGGCGTGTATTATGTTTCCTTGTGTCTATGTATTTGGGGCCTGTATTATGTTTCCTTGTGTCTATGTATTTGGGGCTTGTATTATGTTTCCTTGTGTCTATGTATTTTGGGCATGTATTATATTTCCTTGTGTCTATGCATTTGGGGCATGTATTATGTTTCCTTGTGTCTATGTATTTGGGGTCTATATTATGTTTCCAAATTTTATGTAAGGTTCTGTTCAACATCTAGGAGAATACACAAAAAAATTCGCACGTTTGTTGGTATATATGTATAGCTTGATCACCCAAGTTGAGTGTAAACTTCGTGCAAATTATGTTCAAGGGTTTTCAAGAATTCTGAAAAAACAATTATATATATAGGAGAGGTGGCATTTTATAGCCATGTAAAATTTCAAGATTAAACTCAATCAACATTTAAGAGATGTGAAAAAGATAAATTATGCATAAAAAGACAAATCACTATTTGTGCAGTCCAACTGAGTTTGAACTTGACTATCAAAAACGACTTATAGTACAAGCAACCAAAACAATGGTTGGATGTATCTATGACTAGATAACGTCAGGTTCACTGTCTGTAGTGACGTGGGCTATATGCACTCAAAAATGGCATTTCTTTTTTAATTACAAGGCACGCACATTACACACATACTTGAAAGTCAAGAATGTGACCTCACGAACTCTCCTATCACGTGGAGATGGACGGAACATTGCAATATCCTTCACATACTTGAAAGTCTCATAGGAACAGCATAAAACGCGGAGCTCAGCTGCTTAGGTGCAGTGGCGAAGTGTGGGGCAAAAACAAGAGGCGGCCAATTGCTACTTGCTAAAGCTTGGAGCTCGCAAGAAAGTGTCCTTGAGAAACTTTATTCCAGGAGAAAACGTATATATTGCAAATAATCTAAGAGAACACTAAAAAATTTCTGAATTTCTTTATTCTTTTAGTTGCTCCCATTTTTCTTGCTTTTCTCTCAAAATTGGCTACAAGTCTCCTCAATATATAGGCTAATAATATTCTACTAGCATACGTATTCGGATTTCAAGTTAGACACAACTTCAATTTGAGTTACACACGAAGACGGACTCTACTACGTCTTGAACTCTAAATCAATATTATTTCTAACAATCTCCTCTTAATCTTGACTTACTCTAGTTTTAGTCTCAATGCATTATGAACTACCAGCCACGTCTCCATATAAAGCGTTCTATATGCAAGCTACATGTAGGAACTCAACTTAACTGGCACAGATTCATCCGGATAATGTCTTAACTCATGGGACCAAGTCAGCATTTTGTCAGTGTTCAATAGTACTAGTGCATGTTTTTTTATTGGCTCTGTGTTTGCTTGTTCCAGTGGGGTTTGCATGACTGGGAGTCTGGGGCCCTGTTTTTTTCAGCTTCTAAAAGCTGCTTTTCGGCTTTTCTACAGTAACTAACTTTTAAACGGAGTATCTTTTCAAGATAGGTCTACTAGTTACTCGTAGTACATAATTTACTGACTTCATTTATATCGTCAAAAACCACACATGAGTTTATGTTACTCTGTAATCTCTCGCACAAACAGCTCAAAAGTCACAAGCCACAAATAAAAGTTACAAGCCGCAGCTAAAAAGAACAGGCCCCCGGGACGACGAGGAGTGTGTCACGATATTCAAGAATTGCAAGGAAGCTACACCCCTGAGAGACGCAGGAGGAAAAGTGACAATTATATATATAGTGATTGAAGCGGGCCGTCAGACAAGAAGCATAGATAGATACACGCAATGTTTTATCTGTGTATAATATTTGTCAATGGCATTGAGCAAGATGAGCAAGTGGAAGAAGATTTTCTTTAAAGCTAGGTTTAGTGACTACAAAGTTATACCGGTCCTAGGATTTCGACCAATTATAGAGGTCTACCCATAAAAAGTTTCGTCAGCACTGTGGGATGCCCCAGAAAAACTGTGTTTCGTAGAATGGAGTGGTTCTAAGTAGCTATCAAAAAGTTTAGTTTGCTTATGTAGTTCGCTTCAGTGTCAGCCTGTTATGTGGGTGGTTGTGAACTCGCAGGTTGTAAGGAGTGCAGGCTGCTGCTGAATCTGCTCTGCGATTTCTTTTTTTTTTTTCCTTTCTTTGAACCTCTGTAATTCTTGGTTTCTAATAGTATAAATCGGAAGTTTCCCGCTCTAAAAATAAAAGATTGGTCAACTAGTGGTGAATAAGTGCTCACGTTGCCACCCCGTGGTGCTGTTCTCTACTTAAGATCGGGCACCTGCGTAGAGGCAGGTTTGCATATGTGGTTGTTGAATATCGAGTACAAAATTATACGGGTTCTAGGCTTCCGGTCAATCATCGAGGTATACCCGCAAAAAGTTTGGTGAACAAGAGGTGAATAATTAAGCTTGTACATTGCTGATTAGCAAAAACAAAACAAAAAAAGGGTGTGTACATTGCCACGCCGGTGCTATTCTCTACTTCAGATCGGGTGTGCATATGTAGTGCTTGCTCTATATATGTATATATGCTTCCATTATGCATGAGAGCGTTACATGCACTGACGGAAGATAGTTGGAGCCAAACAAGGTAGTGGCCTCTCCTTTCCTACAGAAATTCCTTAACATACTTAATAGACTTAAGGTATAATTTACTACTAATCTAACACACTTTGTATTTTCCTCCCAAGTCCCCTAAATCAGTTCATCTACTACTCCGGTGCTCCTATTTCTCTTTCCACAAAATCCCAAGCTTCAGCTAGCTCTTCAGCTTTTCCCAGTGGCGGAGCCAGAATTTGATTACGCCCCGGGCTCAATGATAGAATGATCTAGACTATCTGGGCTGGATCATGAAAATGTTACCCAGACTGAACTAAATTTACCGGGACTATACACTAGATATTTTTCCACACCCCGAGCTGAAGCCTACCCTGCCCGGGTGTGGATCCGTCCCTGGCTTTTCCCCTTCATCCCCAACCTGACCAAAAATTCTCACAATTCATGCTTATTTCTTCCTTGTATCTGATCTTGCCGGCAGCTAATGCTTCCAATTCAAGGCAATGGCATCTTAGCTAGCTATTGCTTCGGCATGATATATTCAATAGTGGACAAGATCAAGCTTTGACATTTCAATGACTACAAAATTTACCGTAACAAGATATTACAATTTAGCACATGTGTATCATCGATTTCCATTGCCTGCTGGCTCTAGCTCCGCCACTGGTTACATGTATCTACGTATCAGGGGCCTGCATCGTGTTTCCAGAAGTTGTGCACGGTTTGTGCGACTTCGAGGAGAATACACAAGCTTCCCACATTTGTTGGTACGTAGCTCGATCCATGCGCGTGCTCAGCACCGATTCCAGCATCTTCGTCGTCCGCAACCAGCCTCCGCACGCGCTTGGCTGGCGAGGGCTATGGCTACGTTCTTTCCCACTTTCTGTTTTGCTATTGCACATGCGACTGAAATTTTTTTATATTTCAGTTACCTAAAATTGCACTTTCAATGAACTAAAATTGTAGCCCCCTAAAAAAACAGCTGCAACTTTAGGTGATTCAAGGTGCAACTTCAGGTGACCTGAAATTACACTCTCAATCAACTAAAATTGCAGCCCCCTCAAAAAAACATGTGCAACTTCAGGTAATTCAAAGTGCAACTTTAGGTGACTGAAAGATAAAAAAAATTCAGTCACCTGTGCAATAGTCTATCCATTAAAACGCTGTGTTTTAATTTTTCTATAGTAACTAATTTTTAAATAGAGTAATCTACTAGTTAATTGTAATAAATATTTTACTGACTTCATTTATATCGGCAAAAATCGTACATAAGTTTTTGTTACTCTGTAATCTCTCACACAAACAGCCCAAAAACCATAAACTACAGCAAAAAAACCATAAAACTCAGCTTTAAAAAACAGACCTATACTTACGCACGTGATGTGGTGTTCGCGTTCGTCGTTCCTGTGTCGTGTGCCAGGTTGCCGGCGTACGGATCGAACTAGGCCCTTGTCACGTACGGTCGTGTCGCACGAGCTCGCGCGGTGCATGCCCCGGTCCCAGCCTCCCAGCTAGCCTAGCTCCCGTAGATGGCCTGCATGCGAGCTTCGCTGCTTTCTTGCGGTGGTTTGCGTCGGCGTGTCGCTTTTCTCAAGGTAGGTTTGTACGTGCGTGCACGCTAGCGCTGCGATCGTCCGATCTCCGGTCGTACTGACTCCGATGGATACGCATGCGTGGACGAGAGATCGGTGAATGTCGCGGACACGCGCTTTGGCTGCGCTGCGGGTTTATTCGGCTGAGTCGTGGCCCAGAAAGGTCAAAGCGAGTGCGTAAGATCATGCGGTGACAGTGTGATGTTGATGATGAATATTTGATCTTGATTGTATTTTACTATCTTCGATTGAGATTGATTTTGAGAAATTATATTTTGACCTGTTGCTTTTAGTGGCTAGCGATTCGATCGGTGTGCGCTAGTATCAGCCCTTTATTAGCGGTAGCTA
The DNA here is from genome assembly GCA_036346575.1 of Dendrocalamus sinicus. NCBI lineage: Eukaryota > Viridiplantae > Streptophyta > Magnoliopsida > Poales > Poaceae > Dendrocalamus > Dendrocalamus sinicus. The sequence continues at coordinate 29,156,711 of CM070653.1, read as the reverse complement.
TTTTTCCAAAGAATGCATTTTGGAGGTTTTGAGCTGAGATCTAGTGCGGTAGTACCGCGTATTGGAAATACGGTATGACCTGAGAGGAACAGTTTGACCGACTATTATATGGTGGTCTAACCGGAGTGTGCTTGGCAGTCTGATCAGCTTGGTGGCCGTAGTCAGGCCAACCTCTGTGGTAGTTTGTTGAGTTGAGTTGGTTTTATGTGTTAGTCATGGTATGTGAAGAGAGTCATGAAGAGGCAATGCATTCATGTAGTATGCCAATTGAGTTTATATGTTTTCAAGTGGTGACATTTTTAGGAGCAAACGAACGATCTTGATAGCAAGTAATTGAACATTACTGACTATGGTGTGATATGGTATGCCAATTAAACTTGAGCGTTTCAAGTGGTGACATTTCTTGAAGCAAGCGTACAATCTTGGCGACAAGGCATTGGCCATCACATATTCGTGAAGACTGATGGGTGGTAATTGGAGAAATTGTACAATACCGGGTGGATTGGTGGTTTGCAAAATCACGACGTTGGTCTAAGTAGTTTAGATAATGTCCTTAAAGATAGAGCGTTTTAATGGGCTTGTGGAGCCATGTAAGTTATACTTTGAAAAACATGCTAGTGTGTAAGAGAGTAAAACCAGTTTACATGTGAGCTACCGGGTTTTTCTATTTGTAAGTGGTGTACTCTACTAAGGAGTGACTGGTTGTTTAAGATTTGGTATGAGGTAGAAGCCTTTATTGTATAAATCTTGTGTGTTAAAGAAAGAGTAGGGGAATAACATTTAAAAGATTAGAGCTAGGGTTTTTTTTGTGTTGGAGCCTTTTGTATGTGTGCTCTAGTCTTAGAGTTTTACCATCCTTGAAGAGTGACTATAAAACATTCCTTTAAGTGAAATGAATATCCAAAGTTTGCCCAATTGAGTTATGCTATGAATTCTTTCTTATGTTTTTGATTTGTTTGGCCTTTTTGTTTGGATTTTCCTTTTTCATCTTACCTAGTGCCAAAAACGTGTAAGGGGTGAAGATATCTCTTGGATATTAGATTACATCCACCTAGGCACAATCTAGAGGAAGCTCTTGAGTTTGCTCGGTTTTCCTCAAGAGAAATGTGATTTTGAGATTTTGCTGTTGTGAGGGTTTTAGCTTGAATTCTTGCAATGATATATAAGAATCCATCCAAGATCATATAAATCATCAAGGATTCACGAGTAATAGCATATCAATGTTTCTTCTTTTACCCAGTTTGAGTGCAACTCTCTTTGTTTTGAATAAAAGTTGAAACTTTGTATCGATATTCATAATCTATAATTGGAATATGTTCCTAATATTCTAAGGAGGATTTGTATCAAATTTCACTGCATTTGGATGAGTAGGTCTGAGACTTGATCTTTTCTTGTATCATGTGCAATGCCGCCTACTCTGTTTCTCGACGAGCGCTCAGATCGTAAAGATCCCAAGTGGTCAGACCGATGTGATCATTCTGGCCAGCAGTCAGCCCGCTAGTTGGCCGGTTGTCAATCCGGTTGGAGACAGAATGTCTCGACTGGATTTTGGCTCTTAGCATTGGTGAGCTTATGGGTTTTATGTTTTAGTTGTATAGTGTCAATATTTAGGGAAAAATTTAAAAAAAATCATTCACCCCTGTAACACGTCATACCGACCCTACATAGTGGCATGAACAAGCAGCAAAGCACTTCGGCAAGTAACGAACAAAGCAGTCCAGGAACATAACACGGAATCGGGGGTCACGCACTGGTTCACTTCTTGTATCACATGGGCCCATTCACCACATGATACAATGTCGTTCACAAGCTTTCCATGCGGCACAATCACCAGGCACTTCTGTCAGAGGATTCTTAAGCCATGCATACAAGAATTCACGAAGCATCGATCTTAAAAGCAGCACGTAGCATCAGGATACAACGGCGCCGGAATCCATGCAAGCAAAAGTCGAGTACATTTAGAAAGATACTAGCCTAGGTGAGATATCATGTGGTTTGTTCAACCACATAGTCCAAAACATTTGATACAACGGAAATAGCTAACATGAGGAGCTTTCCCATGCCAACCAATGCGATGAGGTCGAAAATACAAGCATCACATTCCCAAGGGAGCAGCACAGAGAGCATGCAGGGCACTTGGAGTAGTGTGGCTGTGCCCAAACAACTCTAGCACCCGCGGGTTTTGGCAATCAGCTTCGTTGTTTCCTTCCTTAACACCTTCATCTGCTCCCAGTATCTTCTCAGTCAAGGAAAAACCAAAAAGCCTGCAATTGCTTCTCCCAACATCTGCAGGAGTTGAGGCTTTCTCTGTGCCGAATTGATGGCATCCAGTTTCATTTGGCATTTGACGCTGTACACACGGCCAGGCTTCAGTTTCCCTCAGCATCTCCAGGGGAGCACATTGGCTGCCATATGCACCTTTATGGTTGGTTCTGCCTTCCGATTCAAGCTGTGGAACCGTCGCTTGGTTAAACATAAGAACAGAAGAGGGAGAAGATACTTTCGCTGCTGACAGAGTAAACCGCGGGAGAGAATATCCTTGAGCTGCAGCTGACAATACACTCGATGCAGCTGATCCACGCACATAATTAAACGAGCCAACTCTGCCATTCTGTGTATGGGCGTCACAAGTAGCTCCTTGGAAAAAAGGAACTACTTGAGACATTTCTTGACCTTGCAAGACCTCTGGGAATCTGACAGATTCACCGAAGCCAACGGGCTGGTAAGTAAACTCTGTGTTTCGCTGTAGGAACCCACTTTTTGGACCATTCAACATGCAGCTCCACATATCAGCAGAGAATCTCCTATGATCTGGTGTTTGAAATTTTGTGATATCAGGTGATTCAGAGCATGGAACACCATGAGTCCTAGAACCCATGAATTCTTGACCTTGCAAGACCCTGCGGAAATTTTCAGTTTCCATGGAGTCCGGACAATCATTTCCATCTACAAGTTTAATCAGAGGGTTAAGACATATGGCAAATTGAAACTACATATATAAATAGATATCAGCCCCATGCGGCAGGACCTACCAATAATTGGAGCATCCAAATTGTCTTGAGGAAAGTACAATTTAGTTCGCTTCGAACTAGATGCTGACAGACAATGAGTAACTGAAACTGAACCACCAAATTTCTCAATCTCCCACGGAGAAACTCTGTTTTGGTGGTTGCAATCAGTACCATCATCCCATCTTACCTGTAAAACATGCAAACAAAGTAACACGTCACTTAGCAGAAATTTGGGGACCCATATGCTACAGACAAACAGTAGATAACACAATCTTTAGTCTTTACAAATTAAATCCATCTACAGTGACCATAGATATTTCCCATTTTCGTCACATCGGTGTTACAGATCAGATACGGATCTGGTCATCGCAATCCCTCTCCTAGGTTCAGTCTCGAAAAGGATCTTACTATGATACCCAAGAATTCAGCAGTCGTTTGGCAGCAATTGGTAGGGTTAATAATTAATAGAGCTTAGCAGCTATCAGCCTATCAGTAGTGAACCAATAAGCAGAATAAAGCTTTTTAAATTGTGTTCGTGTGCACAATCATTTTGTTCACATTTTAAAATAACTGCCTGGTCCAAGGACTACTAAAAATTCAAAAAGTGCACTACGTCGAGTTGCAATCTCAACATGATTCTTGTCTCTGAAATACTGAAAAATCAATAGTGGAAGAAACACATTCAGTTAGGAGTTGAAATATCAGCACTAGTTTTATTTTATGACAAACAGTGAACATTTTTTTTGGGGAGAACATGACAATCAATGAACATACAAGTGAATAAACTATAAATTCCAAAGTTGAGAACAATAAATAGTATCCTCTCAAATGCATACCAGTAGGCATCTCCATTTTGATCCAGGCCATCTTATAGGGTCTACTTCACTAATACCTGAAATCAATCCAGAGGACCTGCAGAACATGAAAGAAATTTCAAGAGACTGATGTACAAAGGGCAATTTCAGTGAAGTCAAAAGTACAGACCTTTCATTAGCATCCTCACTCTCATAGCAAACTTTAAACCTCATTCCAATGGAAAACGGATGGTTCAAGCTCTTCAAGAACTTCCAATATGGCACAATAAATTCTGACGCACCACTCCTGTGGAAGGATGAAACATCTGAAATTATTTAGGTCGCTCGAGCAATGTCAATACTTACAAGGCACATTCCTTTTCCTTTTATAAGTTTCATGTACCTTAAACAGATCAGGTATAGTGAGAGAGAAAAAACAAGACAAAAGAACCATTAACTTGCAATGCCTTATATCTATCCCTGAGAGCTTGAGTGATTAACCAGAATTTCATAACATAACTTGCATTGGTTAACAAACCTTGGGTTGAAACAAACATGAAAAATACTTCTATTTTCCAAGGAACTAGCAACAGCAGAGACTGTGCGCAGCTTTGAATCATTGCTGTTGACAGCTTCAAAAAGGGCTTCATTTCTAAGTTGAACTGCTCTTCTTACACCCAATCTTAGTTCACCATCATCACCTCTGTATGAAAAACCATGAATGGCGCTGAAGAGAAGGGAAACATCATACAGAGCAGTCAAGTTTATCACACCACCACATGCTTACCGAAGAAACAAGACTGCATCCCCTGAGACTAGTTTCTTCTTATTGACAAATGAACTCCATCCAGTCGTTAGAAGATGCCTACGAGGTTGACCTGAAATTCAAGAAAATATTTATTACACATCACTATTGTTGTGAGTTCACAGACATGACCAAAAAAAAATGCTCCAGTGCATTGCTACATATAGGGAAAATTGCTAGCAAACTGAGTAGCAAATTAGTAGAGATGATGTTAAGTCCCTTGTAAATTCCACACACTGGTTAACACAGACTTCCAAGATTCTGTGTCCAGGTAATAGCCTAATAGGTCAAAACAAAACCCCAGTTCCCAAAACCCAACCACAAACCTGATCGCACTAAAATCTCCAGTGCAATGGAACCAAAGCCAACTCACCTACCACCTTAACTTTAGCTCTAAGCCTCTTAAACCAAACCTCTGGGTCCTCAATAATTCCATGATTTTAACTTTGCCCCGTCTTATAACTCGCTTCAACAGAACACAAGGGCAGGTGGAGTGATGATAAGAAATAATGTTAGCAACCACAGAAGGGGAAGACATATCCCCAATTTCATACTAGTAAGTTAGAAGCACAGATGGGGCAGACAGATTCCCAATTTCATGCTATCAAGTATTAACGGGAACTTCTTGTTACTCCTTTTTACCAAATTGAACTGCCCGTTTTACTGATATAATGACTTGAATTCCAAACGCAACCATAAGAGTCTCTTGCTTTAGAAACTAAATCACACAGCCTCTTCTCGGTCCAACCCATTCAAACCTACCTCACACTAACCCATTTTTTCTAATGCAATGTGACCATCTTAGTTGGCCTTTACCAAGCACATGCAGCATTCTTTTCCACACAAAGCATAAAAATGCATGAATGTTCCATTACCAACTATAAATTCCCCAAGTAAACACAACATACAACTGCATTATTTACAACAAAAAAAATTAATAACTAATGTGTTCCACACCTCTATAAATATGCCGGAACCTCCATTTTGTGCCATGTAAGTCCTTGGCAATGAGCTCTTGAGAAGGCCTGAGCTGTTTGTAGTCCTACAAGGAATAAAAGAACTGGAACTGGTTAGAGCAGCAATGCAAGTGACAATGGTTTCATGGGTTACATTAGTTTCCAAGTGTATCACCAAAGGTGGAAAGCAGTCCTCCGCAGCCCGGCGAGGAACAGAGAAACCTCCATGCGTGCTTGTATCAGAAGCAGTCAATGTCTTGCAGAACATGTGTGGCATCCTGGGCTTTTTTTCTCCATCACCACCCTCCATCTCGTCTTCCCCCGCTTTGGTTCCACCCTCACGAAAGTTTTGCCGGAGCATCTGAGTCCACAAGATCAATATCTTTACAGATTAATGAATGGCATTTTACCTTATTTTCAACAATTCCACAGAGCAAGCAAAATCCCAACTCTGCCATCGGTCATTAAGCTGACTGGTATGGCAGGATACCACATCATAAGCATTTAAAAAGTGGAAGGCATATTATGTCTCCAAAGTCATAACAGTACTCCCATCCAGAAGCAAAAGATGAGAAGAACTACTGCATCTCCATCCTCAATCAGGTGAGTACTAGTTTCATTGAAGTTAGTCTCCCACCTTTAGTGATACACTTGGAATCTAACTTTAATGTCCAGGCGTAACTAAGCAACAATTAAGTACTTTCTTTTTCAGATGACCAACGATTAGGTGATAGTATGTGATAAGTGATACCAAACTGAACAGTTAATCTTCAAACACCAATCATTCCACGCAGCTCTGAAGCCCAGGGGATCCATCTTTCAGGTTCCCAACATTCTCATTATCGAAAACCATAGTACCGGTCTCTACCTCCAACGCTCCGGCGAACGAAATGCAAATGGAACAGGGGAAAAATCTTCATGAAACAGTCCCCATCTCCATCCCAGATCCCAAAATGGAAATGGGAGCAACACAAATGGTGTGCACTGCATCGCCAGCAACTGACTCCCTCTCTAGGAGTACCGAAGCATCTACCGCATTATAAAGAAAACCAACTCCAAATACGATGGCGCAAGGGTACAGACGGCCTAAGAGATACAAGCAGCACTGCTCACCTCGCCCTCCGCCACCAGCGCGAGCCGTGCGTACACCTCGTCCGTCGCCGCATCCGCCTGCACGCACGCGCACCACCAGAACCGCATCAGATAACTCCTTTTTTTGTTGGGGTACGACAGCGAAATCACTATAGGACACTCACGCATAGCTCGACGTCCAGGACGCGGCACACCACGTGCGGCGGCACGGCCACCGCCCCGGCCGGCACCTCCCCGCCGCCACCGCCCGACGCGAGGTGCCCCTGCGGCAGGTACACCACGGCGCTCCCCCGCCGCGGCAGCGCCACCCCTGGCCCCGCGCACGCGTGCCACAGCTCCCTGCACACCACTTCCTCGGCGACCGCTGCCTCCTCCACGGAATTCAGGTCAATCCCCATCCCCCCTCCGCAGCCGCGCGACCGGCACGTTAATGCGGTGCTTTTGATTGGGGTGGATGGCCGGGCAGGGCGGGGGAGAGCAGAGGACTAGAGGAGCGAATTAAAGCGGCGGAGGCGGAGGCGGCAGCGGCAGCGGCAGCATTAATGCCCTTGCCCGCGAACGCGTCGCTCCCTAGCCATCTCTCTCCGTCCCATCTGTACTTACGGAGCAGTACCACCACCGCAGCGGCCTCGATGCAGTAGCTGTTCCTGCCCGGCTCGCGCGCACGCTCGCTCACTGTGGCACGGCACGCTGCGGCTGCGGCACTGGCTGCCGTGCCCGTGTTGCGGCGCCTTTATGGTGGGGCGTGGCGGACGGGGACGGGGCTTTTTGCGCTTCCGGTTCGCAAGCTTTGGGGGTTTTTGTTCTGTTTGCGTCGGGTTCCGCGGCTGGCTCGATGTATAGGCGTTGGATCCGGTTTTTTCCAGCTTATCTGTATAATGAATAATAGTGGCTAACTAAAAGTTAGAACATCGTTAACAGTACTATTTTAGCTGTCTTTTGCTATATTAAATAAATTAAATTCTATGTAGAGAATAGAGAAGAGATAGTATGCTGTCTCTTATGTAAAAGATAACTTGAGTTGTAAACCAATATAAATAGTGTAAGGATATAAGATAGAAAATTATAATAAAAAATAGTATAAGATAGTTAGAGAAATAGTAAGATAGAAATATTAAAGACGATCTTAAGAGATAGACATATATATATAGAAAAATTACATAAGGCACCAGGGTGCTTAGACACTCACATCAAGAACCGTCCGATACACGTGTATGATTGATAATTTTTTTGAGTTTGGGTATGAAAATATTTTATACCTTTGATATATTTATGGTAAGTAAGTTTTGAACTCAGTTCAAACTAGTTTGAACTACTTTTGAGTTCAATACGACTACAGTGAATATATACCATAAAAATAGTTCAAACTAATTAAACTAAAGTTGAATTTAATTTTTTTTCGGAGTTTGACATCTCAAATATACTTTTTTATGGGTATATGAAAATACCCACATCAAACGTTGCGAATCTCAAAGCAAATCAATGGGTATTGATATAGGTGCCTAGGCACCTGGGTGCATGAAACACTCGAGTGTTTCATGCACCATGGTGCCTAGGCACCAATACCAATAGTTGATTTGCTTCAGATTCGCAACGCTTGATGTGGTATCTTCATATACCCATAAAAGTATATTTGAGATGTCAAACTCAAAAATTTAAATTCAACTTCGCTTAATTAGTTTGAACTATTTTATGGTATATACTCATCAGAGTTGCATTGAACTCAAAAGTAGTTCAAACTAATTTGAACTGAGTTCAAAACTTACTTACCATAAGTATATCAAGGGTATAAAACATTTTCATACGCAAACTCAAAAAATTATCAATCATACACGTATCTGATGTTATGCCTAGGCACCATGGTGCCTTATGTAATTTTCCTATATATATATATATATATATATATATATATATATATATATATATATATATATATATATATATATATATATATATATATATATATATATATATATATATATATATATATATATATATATATATATATATATATATCCTTAAAAGTAGCTAAAAAACCAAAAAAAATAGAGTCCTTGTTTGATAGGTTTCAGATGTGGATGGCTTTTAACTGTAATTGGTGTTTTTTTATTGTGTTCTCTAAGATGATAATGGACGTACGTAGAAGCTACTGGGATAACCGGCTTCATCTCGGAAAAGCCAACTCTGAAAGACGAAAGAATGGGGGCGCTGTGGTGGGTGGCCGCCGCCCTGTTCCCGCACAAGGAGGGCTCCGCGCCTCAGGAGAAGTTAAAAATTTAAGAAAGGTGGCTTTCGTGTAGGAGCCGTTTGCTTTGCTCGCTTTTCTTTGGCGTTTGCTGTTTGGTCCCTTGCATGTCTGCATTTGCGTTCTGTGCACAATCCCATGCTTCTGTGAACAAGGCCCGGCAGTGTCACCGCCAGAAGCCTCGGCCGATCTATGCTTGACGATGGCAGATGTAGCCCTGGTCCTGCAGAATTACTGGCTTTGGTTCCCTAGCACACCTGGCGTCCGTGCGATCATGGGTGGCATGCTCCGGCACCGCGCGTTGTGGGCTAGCGCGGTCGGGTGGTGCATGGCTGGGGTGGTGCTCCAAGGGGCCGCGCAAGGTCGGTGGCGTGCTCTCAGCAGCCGTGCGTGGGCGCCGTTGCGTGCAACCATTAGCAGTCGAGCGTGGGGAGCGTGGGGGTGGGAGACGGTGCGTGGCGGCCACATGCGCATGGGGACGATGGCCAGGCCGCACTAAGGCGCCTCACGCGGTCGCTAGCGTGCTACCCAGCTCGCGTGGACGCCAGGCATGTTTCCCGCTGTGGTTTATGGTTTTTGGTTGAAATTTATGAATTTTAGCTGTTTACGACAGAGATTACAGAGAGAAAGATACTCACTTGTGATTTTTATTGATACAGATGTTAGGCTTTTAATATGTACTACAATTAACTTGTAGATCCCGTCTTAAGAAAATATTCCATTTAAAAGATAAGTACCGTAGCAAAAGTCAAAAGCCGTTAGTTTCGGAGGAAAAGAATAGACCTTAAAACCTGCAATTTCGCAAGGCGGAGACTACATCTAGCATTGCCAGGCGCAAGGGGGGCCAGATTGGCCCAGAATTCTCACCGTCACAAATTTTGCTTCTTTTGTAGTGGTATTAAGTGATTGCTTTACTGTACCTTTCAGTATGGGTCGTGATTGCGTTACTGTATATCCTTTGCTCAGGAAATGCGACGGCAAGAGGGAGCGGTGCGCGCGCTTCGGTACTCGGCCTCTCAGTATGTGGGGTCTTTGTGGAAAACGATCGAACAAAACCATGGTTTTGCTGAAAGGGTACTGATTCTCTTTACTAGAACCAGTAAATCCCTTGCTAATAGCACTCTTTTAGTCTTTGCCCTACTATTATTGCTGTTGTGCAAAGGTAACTGAAGTACTACTTTATGTGATGTCAAAGTACTAATATTTTGGCCAGCTATGCGCTGATTGCTCCCAGAAGCATGTTTTTCATTGGAAATGTGTGTAAAATTACTTTTCCTATGCCTTGGCGCCGACATAATTCCTTTACCTGAGAATGGGAACACAAAACGCTCTGTATCTGCCGGTTCTTGCCAGGGACATGCATGAACTATCGTCCATGTCCAAGACGTTCAAGTCACTGTGTTTTCTTTATGTAGAGCTGTAGACAAGGTCAAAATGGAAAATCTTGCCGTAGAGAAGGCAATCAAATAACCAAAAAGGAACGGAAGAGCGACCAACGAATCAGCAGCGTAGACCCTACGTGATGGCATGATGGTCAATCTTGACGACATTTGGATCGCGCGACAGGTCGCCCACCTGCTCGTGTGGCGAAGAGTGACAAGTCGTTGGCGACGCAGCAAGCGGCCGGGAATATAGCCGAGTTGCAGCTCAGATTCCCTCGCCTTCTTTTTCTCAGACAGTGGAAAAAGATTGAGCATTACAGATGAGCCGACGAAGTGATGTGCACAGCGCGATGCAGCTTGTGAGCAGGGCTCGTGAAAGTTAGTTCTCGCGGTTGGGGATTCACAGTAAGTAGAAAAATAATTATGCATGATTTTGATCGATATAATTAAATTTATTATAATATCTACTACTATATATCTATGGATTTCGTCTTATTTAAAAACTAGCTATTATAATAACGGAAGACAAAGCTAAAACATAAGTGCACTGAACTCACCCTAACCGCATAAACTCAGCAGTAATCAAGCATACGCGTATTACGGTGACCTGAATAATGATGACGTTCGTCTGCCTACTGGGTTGTGGTATCAGCGGCAGCCACCGTAACGTTGCGCTCCCTGCGGCCGGCCCATAAACCATAAAGGCGTCAGCCACCGTGACGTCTCGCGTCCCGTGGCTTTTATGGCTTTTCCCCCAGGCCGCGTGGGCCGGCGCGGCGGCAGCGGCTCACCCGGGCGCTCAAACAAATTTCCCCCCTCTTCCCCACCGCTTTTCTTTCGTTTTCGCCGCCTCTCGCTCGCTCGCTCGCTCGCCAAGAACCTTTTGCCGTGCGAGAAGAGACTAGACTCGTGCCGTCCGTCGTGAGCGCTTTCTTCCCGTGGGGGCGCATCGGATGACACGACGCAGAGGAGAGAGGAAAGGCGAGGCCGCTCTGCTTTCCCGGGGACGGCGTCGCCTTTCCCTCCCTGCGGGACGAGTGCGTACGTACTTGCTCGGCTTTGGCCGCTGCCGTCGTTGCCTCCTCTTCGGATCCGTTTGGCCATTTATTGGTGGCGCTGTCTCGCTCTGGATGCGTTCACGTGGCCTGGCCGGCCGGAAAGACGAAACGACTGCTGCTTTTGCTTGGCTCATTGGATGCTGCTCGCTGCTGCTGTTTACTGGTCAATGTAACAGTGCTTGGATCTTGGTCACAGTCGTCAGTGATGTGACGCTGGACAAGAAGAGTAGCGTCAAGTCTCTGGGGCCGTGAACCTGACCGAGCTCGCAAGTTTCTACAGGATGATTCGGTAGATTCGGCCATGTTCTACGCTATATAAACCTGCTTGTTTCGACAAGGTGACACCTAATGCGGATGGATATTCTTGTATGCACCGCACCAACGAAGATATCTGGAAAACTCGTCGAGTCCAAGAAGACTTGTAAGCTCTGGTTTTACAAGGATCCTCTGAAATTTCAATGGTCACGAGTGCGCGCAGCCGACATGGAAACCAGAATTGATTGCCGTGCTGCAACTGCAAGGGCACTCAAAAATAGCAGAGCGGCAGAAGACTACTGTTTGATACGGTGTCTCTACCGGCGCGCAGCGTGGCCCAAATGCCAGAGTACGCTGCGGGCATTGATTTGCATGAGACCTCGCGTATATGTTGCAGCGAAATGCACTGTTTTGCTGGGCGTGCACCGTGCGCGCTGCTTTCCTTGCACTCCCCTGTTCCCCAGCCTCGATTTGGGGTAGTCTGCTGCCGTGATCTGTTTCACTTGTGGTGGGTCAGAGGGCGCACAGCTTCGCATCACATGCCTTCTTCAACTTTGTAGCCACGTTATGGGCCCGATCTTGTCTTCAGGGCTACAGCACCGATGAATGAGCTTCTCTGCATTCTGAAACTATTTGATTCGATCTGGCTGTTTAATTTGGAGAATTTGGGGCCTACAGGCTACCACTAGTAGTTTGAAAGATCAAATATGACAACAGAAAAGGTGAATGATGTCTCCTTGACCTAAACCGCTCTCTAACGCATCACCCATGCATATCGGTTTTGATCCAAGATGATTTCCGGTAATTCAATCAAAATACCAAAATAACCTTCCTTGACCCAGTTATCATCAACCACTGTAAGCAATCACCATGCTTGGCATGTGTGGGTGCACTATTAGCTTACCATACGTTGCTAAGTCTCTTCCATCTCGGTTCCACCGAACAATGACTCACTTGGCCTGTGCAAGCCACATAGTGACATCCCGCAGTTCGAACTTGCCTTCAACAATTTTCACCTTTCTCATGCTATGCTTGAGCTCACCATCTCACCCAGTATTCTCGGATCGCTCTGGGCCTCAACTCCTCCATAAGCCTAGCCCCGATCATCATCGTTGACCACAGTTGACTCCAAGCGATTCTGCATATCCAAAGACGAAGAAATCGTTTCAAGACATAAGTTTTTCACAATTTAACCTACATTAGCAAAGATATCCATTATGCAACCTTAATCCAGTTACTCAGGTCATCCTAATTCAATCCATAACTTAAATACTAAAACCCTATTTTTCTGAGAAAATCGGTAGTACCACACTTATCATACCGGTACTACCGCTCCCCAAAGCGGTACTTCCACACCTTCGCTCTTCGCACATGACCTCTCTAGAAAAAATATACCGCAACTCAGAACAGAACTACCGCCTTGTGGTACTACTGCATAAACACTTACGGAACTACCGCCTTGCGGTACGATCACGTTCATAACTACGGTACTTCTGGTTTTTCTGGAACTTCCAGAAAACAGCCTAAATCCATTGTAATCTTTGTAAAATTATTTAACTACTCCACAAAACTTATAATAATTCATCATAATATTATTCTAGACCTTACATGGTCATTTATATTTGCTACATGTTTTACAAGATTATCTTCGGTTCCAGCGGTCGTAAATGCGTTTTTGTAAACAGGAAGCGACAAGAACTTCTCAACTTCAAGCCCATCAAACAAAGGATGAAGGCCCATGCGTGCCATGTGGACAGGCCCCTGACGGATAGTAGTCTATGGGCTACTAGGGCTTACTGTTCCTGAACAGCCGAAATTGAGGCCCAATCGAAAACGATTACCATCCGCCGTCGCCGCCACGAGATACTTCCTCCGATTCACCGCCGCCTCCCCGGTTGAGGCCGTCGCTCTCGTCGTCCTCTCATTCCCGTCTCCTCCTCTCTGGTTTGTTTGGTCCGTGTGCTCTGACGTCTGGAGGTCGCCTGTTGGTGGAGATGAGTTTCTTTTCCCGGGACGCGGATCGTTTTTACAAGAGGCAAGTCACGGCGCGACATTCCCCTGACATCCGCCGTCCATTCTCATCCGATGCCCCATCTTTCGTAGCCTATCACCCATCTTCTCTTTCCTCTCTCCCATCAGATTCCAGTCGTCTTCCTCCCTATCACCCTGCCGCGCCAAGGCGTCGGCGGCACCCCCCCCCACGGGGTTACGAGAGAGACCGATTCTTTCTTATGAATCCAGCCGACAATGATGATGTGTTATAAATCCTCGGTCGATTCTAGCACTGTAATCTTGTCACAGCTAGTTTTACGGGTTTCAAACATTAGCGAGAATCCGTGATAGCATACTTTACGTTGTCTGCGTACGTTAATGTGTATGTTAATGTTTACATGATGCATACTGTGTATGTTAAAGTTTGCATGATGCATACTATGCGACCATCTCTGTGAACCATGAATTAGCACCTTCAGGTAGTTCATGCTTACAGAGGTTTCACGGCAAGGGTCAAGGGGGACTTAAGGCCAGGCGACAACCCACTTGACTCGACAACTTCAAATGACTCCAGATCCTGGCCGTCCGGCAGCCCCCAGTCAAAATGGTACATCATGTTGGCCAGCGTGAGCTCCGCGAGGCGCGTCCCGAAGGCGATGCCGGGGCATCCCCTCCTCCCTGCGCCGAACGGTACGAACCGGCAGTCCTTGCCGCTGTAGTCGATGGCATCGTGCAGGAACCTCTCCGGCCTGAACTCCTCGGCGTTCTCCCAGGACTCGCTGTCCCTTCCGATCGCCCACGCGTTGATCATGACCCGAGTCTTGGCCGGGATGTCGTAGCCGTGGAGCTGGGTATCCTGAATCGCTCCACGGGGGACAAGGAGTGGCACCGGCGGATGTAGCCGCATCGCTTCTTTCATGGCCGCCTGTAAGAGGTTCATCTTCTCCAGCTGCGGCTCCTCTAGGACTCCTCCCCCTGCCCCTGCGATCTGTCTTACCTCTGCTTGTACCTTTTCCATTTCTTTTGGGTTCTTCACAAGCTCTGCCATGGTCCATTCTATCGACTTGTAAGTCGTATCGGTGCCTGCCAAGAACAGATCCTGCAGTACGAAAGTTGTATTAGTAGGATCTGACTAGCGCTAGTGGTACTGTTGGGAATAATCCCACATTGGTTGTGGAAGAGGAGAAAGCACAACTTATAAGTGTGGGGGAGCCCCCACCCATTGGACTAGTCTTTTGGGGGGAGAAGGCCCAGTACCACTTATAAGGTTGTTGCTCCGTTGCTCCGTGGGCTTGGTTGTGTTCCGCCCATGTGGACTCGTGGCCGGGAGTAAAACCCTACTGGACCTAGGTATGCGCCAGTCCAGATCTCACATTTGGTATCGAGCCTGGGTGCCTAACACCTCCTTGGACCTCATGGTTGTAGATGTGTCCAACCAATGTGTGAGGGGAGATTGTTGGGAATAATCCCACATTGGTTGTGGAAGAGGAGAAAGCACAACTTATAAGTGTGGGGGAGCCCCCACCCATTGGACTAGTCTTTTGGGGAGAAGGCCCAGCACCACTTATAAGGTTGTTGCTCCGTTGCTCGTGGGCTTGGTTGTGTTCCGCCCATGTGGACCTGTGGCCCGGGGAGTAAAAACCCGGCTGGACCTAGGTATGCGGCCAGGTCCAGATCTCACAGGTACTAGGTATCAATCCTTATTCCTTAGGACTTACCAAGATGAGTCCCTTAACATCAATCCTGTCCAGCTTATTCCCCTTGCCACCCTCCTTGACGATCGAGAGCAAGTCGTCCAGGAGGTCATAAACCTCGCCGTCGTTTCCGCTACTGTTCTCGTGCTCCCGGAGCACCCTCTCAAGAATGTTGTCGAGCTTGGCCGCCGTCGTCTTCACCCTTCCGTTGAGCCCCGTCGCCCAGTCCACCCACCGGAGTCGCGGGAACACGTCGCTCACCGCGATCGTCAGGAGCAGGTTGCCGACCTCCTTCATCATCTCGCGGACCATCCGCGGCTCCATGCCGCCGAGCTTGTTCCCGAACGCCGCCCTCGAGATGACGGTGTTGGTTAAGCTGACGATGAGCTCGGTCACGTTGACTCCACGGCGCTTGACGCTGTCCTCCTGCCGGGCGCTCGCCGCGCGGATCCGGTCCGCGAAGGACGCGACCTCCTCCTCCCGTAGGGCGCGGAAGGAGTCGACCCGCTTGGCGCTGAGTAGGTGCAAGACTGCGATGCGGCGGAGCTGGCGCCACCGCTCGCCGTAGCGGCTGAAGGCGACGTCCCGGCAGTTGTACGTCAGTCCACGGGCAGCGTGCTGCTGCGGGCGGTCGCAGAAAACGTGGTCCTGGGTCTTGAGCACGGCCTCGGCCACGGAGGCTGAGGACACCACGATGGTGGGCATGGAACCGAGTCGGAGGAGGAAGAGCGGGCCGTGGCGCCGCGCGAGCGCCTGCAGCGTCCGGTGGTGGTGGCCCTGGCCGAGCTGGTGGAGGTTGCCGATGACGGGCAACGCCGGAGGCGAAGGCAGTACTGCACGGACGCCGCCGTCTTTGCGGCCGCGGAAGCTTCTAACGATGACGAAACAAGAAACCACGAAGAGGAAGAGGACCAGGGTAGGCTCGAGCAGAACAGAAGCCATGAACAGAGTGCACATGGTGTCACACACACTTGCACGGTGCAACGGAGCCAGTGCAGTCGCAAACAGAGGAGCTGCAGACCTGCGGTGTACTACTGAACGGCTAAGGCGTCACTGGCTAGTAATGTGCGGGCGCGTAAATACTGCCCAGTGACCGTGTACAGAATGAGATAAGCTGATGTACATACATGCATGGCCACAGAAATATTTCAGGCGACGGTTCTTAAAAACAAACAATTCAGGCGCCAAATTTACGAGGCAGCATGATCAGTGTCAGTGTCCGAACGCCGTTGCGAATCGACGGGATGGCGAATTGGCGGCCACGAGGCACAGGGAACGACGACGACGAGAGAGTGCCTGCCGCCGTTTCGGATGGAACCATAAGAGCAACCGCAATGGCTAAAGTAAGTTTGCTCTCTATAATGTCTATATGGCATGTCCATCTAGACTATAGATAAAAAGTAAAGATTACTCCTTCAACAGATGATCTATATACAATAATTTTCTTTGGTCCCACCCTATTTTTTAATCCTCCCAGCCCCATCCACAGCTCAATTCTTCCATACGTGGGACCCGTTCGGCATTGGAATCTGTGAAGCGACGATCGGTAGCGTAGCTGCAACTCTTTCTCTCTCTCCGTTTCTCTCTCCGATGTGGATGCGCAGTAGATAGGCTAAACGACCCGTTGCGGGTGCTCTAATAACGCGTGCAGTCACGGTAAAATTCATGTGAACTTAAGCTTTTTAATTCCACTTTTTAAATTTTTTTATTTATTTTTGAATTATTTTTTATTTTTCTTTTATTCATTTATATTTTCCGTGATGATATAACTATTTTTTAATTTAATTATGCTGAAAAACTATTAACAGATATAATAAAAAAATTACTATAGTAACAAAAAAAAGCTAGGAGCCCAAATAAGCGCCCCTGGAAAAAATCTGCACTCCGAACTGAAATCTCGTCTTCCAATAGGTGATACCGAGACGTCAACCGGGGAGGCGGCGCGACCGCACGCTGCGGCATGCCGGCATGTGGCGGGAGCCGCAGCTGGTGGACAGTACAGCCATGCACACGTTGCTGTTGTGGGGTACCGGGTAGCACGTACCATTGGTTGCTACGACGAAGTTGTACAGTGGCATGTAGCTAGGATGGACGTCGACCTCGGGCAGAAACGACCCTACTCGTAGCAATTCAAAATCGTTGCGCAAGGCCGGGCCGGCTTGGATCGGTCTTGACTCGACCGGGAGCGATGCTGGACCAACCTGGGCTTGGGCCATTCGGTACTGAAAGCCTACATCACTCAACGCACGGGAGTTGCGGACGCACTTCGGGTCCTGGACACATTTGAATGGGATGAATCGCGCAATCAGTAGATCGTATAGAAATAAAACCCACCACCGCTGAGAAGGAGGAAATGAACACCCGGCCTGACACATAGAAGCCATTTCTACGGATGCATAATATGTAAGACGGCGTAGAGCTAGCAGCTTCTCTGTTTTCTTGAACAAATGGCTCGATCAGTACGTGGCTCTCGTGGAACAGGGTGTTCGAATATGAGTAGGCTATACTAACATAGATTATAATTTTTTTACCATATAAATTAGGAGATCATACGAGTAAGAGATTATAGATCATCATCACTAAACACGTAATATAGCAGAATTAGAGTTAAAATAGCCAGTTCAATGTAGCATGTGCCAGTGTACTAAAGTAGTCGATTATCCTCTAACCAACCCGTCTCCTCCTTGCGATCGTCCCGATCAGCACGATCAGCACTGCAGTCACAGCAGCGTCCCTACCAAAGTCCACATCACACGTCTAAGGATAGAACGTTGTATGTCGGTATGCTAGCACTAGTGCGTATGTTAGGAGTTTTGAGAGGTGATAGTTAGGGTTTCAATAGGTGTGTCTCGAGATATCCTCTTCAGCCCCATGTCTCTCTTAATATAGAGATCCTTTAATTGGATCTTTATCCAACCCGAGTAGAGTCGATCCCCACTCGGAGAGGTACCAACAGG
This sequence comes from Dendrocalamus sinicus, assembly GCA_036346575.1. Lineage (NCBI taxonomy): Eukaryota > Viridiplantae > Streptophyta > Magnoliopsida > Poales > Poaceae > Dendrocalamus > Dendrocalamus sinicus. The sequence continues at coordinate 29,138,470 of CM070653.1, read as the reverse complement.
ATCCTTATCCAATACGAATAGAGATCGTATCCTACTTAGAAAGTATAATTCGGACATTTATTATTCCAAGCCGTTAAGTGTGTGGCCCTGTAGATTTATGTATATTCGACTGTAGCCCAAAAACTCCTTTCTGATCGACAAGTTAATAACGATCTCTTGCAGAACATATCAATTCCCAACCGTACATAAAGATCATATCAGACAAACTTATATAGAACTCATCTACGAATACCTTTGCCTCACGATACTATATCGAACTCAAGGCGAGAAGCGTGTCATTCTATGGTGGTTCGATCTTCACTTGAACTTGTAGTTGATTACTCAAATGTGATCGACTCTTGATCACATTTGGTATGGCCATACACTTTCTTAATCCAACCATATTGAAAGACCCAGAGATATTTCTCCCGTTATATAGGAGGAGCAAAATTCATCTTGATCGCTCACATTCCTTCATATGTTTCATAGTAAATCCGAAAGCTACTTTTATAACCACCCAATTATAGAGTAGTGTTTGGCGACCCCTAAATAAACTATTACACATATAGAAATTATGACGATCTTAGGTCTGAAGATCATAAATACACTATAAATGAGATCAATTGATGAAGTTAAGAGTATAACAATTCCTGCAGTGTCACATGGTAGGTTAATTCAACACCATGTTCTCTAATATGTGTCCATATTATCGATTTAATATCTCCATATCTGTGAAATATGATCATACATCAATACATATGCTGGTCTATAAATCATAATTGTCTCATATAATTATATAAGACCAGTAATAATTTAGAATAACATCAAAGCAATAATAAATAGTTCCACGAACAAGTCACCTGCTTGTTGATTACAAAAGATATTTATTCAAATAACAAAATACCATATTATTTAAAAAGATCATAAATATATAAATAATATATTTATTTTTATAATTACCTCTAGAATATATCACTAACATAGATTTCACGTTGACACTTAACTGTCTCGCTTTTTCCCCAGCTTAGCGGAATAGTGATGCTGTGGGTCTGGCCCGCCGGGAACCGTTCGCTTCTCTCCGCCAAGCGTCCTTCGCGTGTTCCACTTAGACGGGCGAACGCCAGGTGAGTTGACGTTGCCGGCCACCCTCCCATCGGTACCGACGTATCCGAGCACGGGGAGCTCGATCCGACGAGCTTCCGGCGTGCGCACGATCTCCCCGCCGACGGCCAAGATCACCAGGAGCACAATGCCGATGCGAGCAGCCATCTTAATACTTGCTTAGAGATATCCAAGAGCTTCGCCGTGTGTGTAAGACTGTAAGTAGTAGTGTAGCACTACACTACTGTACCTGATTTGTTCATGGCCAGGTGTACTGCCGCCTGTTATTTATAGGACCTTTGCAGCGCATCCTGACAAGCAAAGGATTACGGTCCTTTTGGGAGATTTGGCTGTTGGCTACTGAGGACGAGATTGATCACGCACCGGGACGCCTGGGAAGCGCGCGTCCGAGTGGCCACCAGCCCACCCACCAGTCGCCGCACAAAGTTCGCGCGGTATAACGTGGGCCGCCATCTTTGGCCCCCATGCCTCCCTGTCTCTACTGAACTTGGATTCGCTGGAGCGATTTGCGTTTCCCTCTCGCGTTTCCATTTACCTTCCTCTGTATGGTACTCCTGAAGTCCTATATGCGTCGGTTAATTTGCTGTGCTACTGGAACACAGCCTCTTTCTTTTCCCCTGTCAGTTAAGCCACTACTACCGTCGCGTCACGACCGAATGTGTAGTTCATTGGATTGAGAATGAAAGCCAGGATCGACCAGTATCGAGAAGTTTTTTTGCTATCAACCTTAATTCTAAAAGGCTAAAACAGTCGCTTCAGTGCTTGCACAACTGAAGACGCGTAAAAAGTTGGGCTCTTAATTGATAAATCTATGAAGGTTTATGGAGCACCACTTTTAACTCTGAAAGCAAGGGGGCTTTTAAATCCTAGCTAGCAGTCGGCAGTCCATTGAAAAGGTTAATTATGCGCCTTTTCAGCCTGCAGCTCGCAGCTCGGAAGAGCAAGGTTAATAATACAGCCTTCAGCTGGTTGTATGGACACTTACAGCCCACTTATCAGCCAATTCATATAGTAGTTTACGGCCAGCTGAAGACTGTATGACCCACCCCTTTCTCTCACAAAGTTTCTTGGTTCTTGTGCTTCAGCTGGCTGTAAACTTACAGCCCACCTCTCTTCTCTCTCCTCCTCTCTCTCTTCCACCTCAGCATACAGCCTACTAACAACCTCTTATTATACTTGCTCTAAGGCATACAGTACAAACGGCTCTTGTATGTAGTATTCACCATACAGAGGAAGGTAAAAGGTTAATTATGCGCCTTTTCATGTCATATAAAATTAAAGATAACTCATACAATGAATTGTCTTTAAATTAACCCACAGTTTCTGTAAATAACATTGATACAACAACAAAAAGGCCGTTTACAAGGAGCTTATAAACTATCTGTCGGATGCAAGGCAGTCTTTTTCTCCATTCCTATTCTCTGTCATCCACATCATATGTCGCAAGGATAACATAATCAAAAATCTTACGTGATAAGAATAACAGATGATGACACTATAACGCCCCGCGTTCAATTAACCTTAAGCGATGAATTATGAAGGTAAACGAAATTAATTAATAAGTTGATAAATGAATTACTAAGTAAATTGAGCTTTGCCCATGCATCAAGTCAATTGAAACCTAAAGAGTAGTAAATAAATAGAATGCATCTACAAATCTCATCCACAAATCTTATCTCTGAGAATTAATACAAACTAAGCATACCATATTAAGAAATACAATTAACCAAGCAAGTGAACCCATTAATCAAGCGACAGTTAAAAGCGTTCGCCAACTCAAATAAAATGTATAATAGTCCAGATTACATCAATTTACAATTATAGACCTCAATCAAGGCAATTGTCTATAGAATATAAATGATTATAACACAATATAAACTATATTAGTAATTGTTAAGCTGGAGTAACCGAACTTATTTAATTGTGCGAAAAGCAAATCTCACGATACCAAAAAAGACCAAACAAAAGAAGAAATTGAAAACCAGTTTACCATTAGAACCCTCGTTAGGTTATCGAATGGGTGTTTCACTCACTAAGATACTAGACCGTCCAGGACCAGTCAGCACCTCACGCAGTTATATGGTTTCATCATCCAGCGTTAACAACAAACTTGAATCCATTCTCAATTCCTTTTTCACTGCAAGACAACCCAGTGAAAATGATTTTTAATGAAGTACCCAAAACCAACCACTCCTCTGCATAGGGAGTATAGTGAAGCCCCAACACAGCCACCGCATAGAGAAGACATGGGGAAAGGGATAAGGCCGAGAGAATAGCAAGGGGAAGAGAGATAGACAGAGAGAGAGAGCCATTTTCACCCACGACCACAGCAACATTCACCATAGCCAAACAATAGTAGCACCATAGGCCCCCATTCCCCAGATACAATCCATTTCCCCTAAATCCCCCAAGCCATCTGAGAGGAAAAGGGCGAGGTGGAGCTCGGCAGCAAGACCAAGGGAGAAGAAGGCACCAAGAGGAGGAGGAGCAAGCAACCAGGAATGGCAACCCTAGGAGGAGGCAAATAACTGAAGCAACTGCCATCCAATCGGAACACAATGAGCCAAGCAAGCAACCGAGAAAACCAAGCCTCATTTCTTTCCCAAATCAAGCGAACTATCATCAACCCATTTTCAATCTTGCCATCACCATCACTGGACCACACCACATGCACAAACATCCCATTGAAGCCATAGCAATCCATGCAAGTAAGCTAGAGATAGTACGAGAAGTTATGAAAGGGAGTAGCTGAAAGCATCTAGGCCCCTAAAAATGTTAGTTTTGGTAATTAATGAATTTATGTGAATATGGGACTAATGTGTGCATTAAGTGTTTGAAAGGATATGTTCAAATAGCAAAGAAAGAGGCTCACAAAATATCCCATGAAGATTCAAGATCTCTAGGGCGACAAGGTAAATAGTTTAGGTATCTATTTTTGTTTTACCGGTCTTGGAGTTAGGTTGGAAGACCGGATTATAGGATAGACGCTGTACTATTAAGAGGGATCATGGTGATTGCTTGATCATGTTCAAATGTGCCCTTTGGATCAATTTAGGATCATGCATGCACTTAGAAATTAAAACTAAATCAAATCTGTGCATTGTCAGAAAATCCGGTAGTTCCGGCGTGTATTAGGCGGAACTACCGCAGGTCCGGTAGTACCGGGCGCCCGGGCGGAACGTTTTTTCCAGAGAGCGCCCGGACTAAGACTTAGTCTCTCGGAAAACGGTAGTACCGCTGTTTGACCTACGGAACTACGGATCGCCGGTAGTACCGCACTCGAGCGAACTTTATTTCCGAGAGCCCGGACTTTAACTTAGCCTCTCGGAAACGGAAGTACCGCGGTTTACTCGCGGAACTACCGCATGTCGCGAAGTTCGGACACCGAGCGGAACGTTTTTCCAGAGAGCACCGAGAATAAGACTTAGTCTTGTTGAGATCGGAAGTACCGGGCTTGGGGCGGAACTTCCGGACGTCCGGAAGTACCGCAGTTTCAACGGCGGTAGTACCGCACTCATTGACCAACGGTTACTTCTGACTCTCTGACATAGCCGTTCTGACCGGTCAGCTAGGGTCCGGTAGTACCGCGGTTTTGCCTGCGGTAGTACCGGATTTCAATTTTCAGGATTGTTTATTGTAACGGCTATTTGAGGTTGGTGAGGGTATAAATACACCCCCACCAGAACTTGGACATGTTGTTGAACATCCATTGAATACATTTGAGCCTAGAGCAACCTCACACACCTCATTCACTCTCTTGTGCATTCATTTGAGGTAGTTGACCCAAAATTCAAGTGCATTGCATTCTAGTTGATCCATTGAGCACTTGAGTGAGATCAAGCCGCAGTGGTCTATTCTCTTGGTGCTTGCCGGCACCTAGACGGCTTGGCGGAGCTTCGGTGATCTTCTCAAGAAGATTGTGAGAAGGCCCGGAAGATTGTGAAGGCTTGGAGCTCGCCTACCCGGAGAGGGAAAGAGCATCCAATAGTGATCGAGGTGCTTAGGCTCATTCGTGGAGCCGGTCCGATTCGTTCGGGCTTACCTCAACGTGGACTAGGGGAGACCGGCAAGTCTCCGATCACCACGGTAAAAAGTAATCGTGTCAAATTGTGGTTTGCTCTCTTGTGATCATATTCTTCCAAGCATCGCTCTTTATTCATATCACTTGATTGCTTGCTTAGTTAGAGTAGCATTTGTTGTTCTCTACCTTTCGTTATTGCTCTTAGTCGATTACTTGTGCTAGTGTTAGTGTTGTCTTGCTCTATCAATCCATCAAGTTTAAAATTGCTAATTAGAATTAGACGAAAATTTTAAATCCTCCTATTCACCCCCCCTCTAGTCGGCCTCCTCGATCTTACAGTAGCATATACAGAGGATAACTAGACCTTGGCAACGGTGTGTCACCACCGGCCACCGTTCACGCCCGACAGGCACCTTGTGCTCCCCGGCATACGGGAAGGCCTCGAGCCCTGCCACGACAAGCCAACTAGAACCACTGCCATGACCACTTCCACCTCATTCTTGTCCAAAAACAACTCAATCAAAGAATAAATCGGGTAAAAATCTAAGAACTAAAAGTAAACCAGGAGGGAAAAGTTTAGTAAAGAGAGAGAGGGGGGGCTCGGATCCCAATGGCCGACATCAAATCTGTGGTGCCAGGGGCTAGATCCGGCCAGTGGTAGGTGAACTACAAAACCGGTGGAAGGCATTGGGTGTTGGATAGCGGTTGCACTCAACATATGACCGGAGACCGGAAGATGTTCACCACATTTGAGAATGGAAGCAATGACAAAATCACATTTGGAGATAATAGCAAAGGAAAGGTATTAGGATTGGGTAAAATCGCTATCTCAAACGACCTTTCCATTTCTAATGTATCATTAGTTGAATCATTAAATTTCAACTTGCTATCCGTTGCTCAAATATGTGATCTAGGCTTAACATGCACATTCTCAAAAGAAAATGTTGTAATCTCAAAAGATAATAATAATGAACTAGTCTTCAAAGGCTTTAGATTTGGGAATCTCTATTTGGTAGATTTTTCTTCAAATGAGTCTTGTTTGAAAACTTGTTTAATTGCAAAAACTTCTTTGGGTTGGTTGTGGCATAGAAGGCTAGGTCATGTGGGAATGATTCAACTTAAAAGCTTTTAAGCATGACTTAGTGGTTGGCTTGAAGGATGTAAAGTTTGAGAAAAATCGACTTTGTAGTGCTTGTCAAGCCGGAAAACAAGTCGCTAATTCTCATCCTTCCAAAAGTATCATGTCAACCTCTAGGCCATTAGCGCTCTTACATATGGATTTGTTCGGGCCAACAACCTATAAGAGCATTGGAGGTAATAGCTATTGTTTAGTCATTGTGGATGATTACTCTAGATATACATGGGTCTTCTTCCTAAATGACAAAAGTGAAACCTCCGGGATTTTCAAAAGTTTTTCAAAAGGGCTCAAAATGAATTTGATTTTAAAATAAAGAAAATTAGGAGTGACAATGGTTCCGAGTTCAAAAATACAAAAGTTGAAGACTTTTGTGATGAACTTGGAATAAAGCACTAACTTTCCACAACCTACACTCGAGCAAAATGGAGTTGTAGAGAGGAAAATCGAACATTGATTGAAATGGCTAGGACAATGCTTGATGAATATGATACTTCGACAAGTTTTGGGCGGAAGCTATTAACACTGCATGTCATGCCATAAATCGCCTCTACTTACATCGACTCTTGAAAAAGACTTCCTATGAGCTTCTTGTTGGAAGGAGACCGAACATCTCTTACTTTAGAGTATTTGGTTGCAAATGCTATATTCTAAGAAAAGGGGTTCGGCTCTCAAAATTTCAAAGTCGATGTGATGAAGGCTTCCTTTTAGGGTATTCCTCAAATAGTAAAGCCTATAGGGTCTTTAATAAAAATTCGGGTTTAGTGGAAGAATCATGTGATGTTCAATTTGATGAAACTAACGGCTCTCAAGAAGAGCATGAGAACTTGGATGATGTAGGAGATGAAAGTCTTGCAAGGCAATGGAGAACATGCAAATCGGAGACATCAAACCAAAGAGGATCCAACATCACCAAGCTCATCTAGACAAGTGGAACCACCCTCTTCTTCCACAATAAACAATGTTCAAGTTATTGAAGATGAAGAAAAAGATCAACCGCAAAATATGTTCAAGATTCACAATGCAATAGCCAAGGATCACCCAATTGACCAAATATTGGGTGACGTAAGTAAGGGTGTTCAAACTCGCTCTAGAGTAGCTTCATTTGTGAACACTATTCTTTGTATCTTCACTTGAACCTAAGCGTGTAGAAGAAGCATTAGATGACCGGATTGGATAAATGCTATGCATGAAGAGATGAATAACTTTGCCCAAAACGATGTTTGGACTTTGGTGGAGAGACCCAAGGAGCACAATGTCATTGGCACAAAATGAGTCTTCCGGAACAAACAAGATGAGAACGGAATTGTGGTAAGAAATAAAGCAAGGTTAGTAGCTCAAGGTTATACTCAAGTCGAGGGCTTAGATTATGATGAGACTTTTGCGCCTGTTGCTAGACTTGAATCAATTAGAATCTTGCTTGCTTTTGCATCATGCTTTGACATTAGATTATTTCAAATGGATGTCAAAAGTGCATTTCTTAATGGTACAATTTCCGAATTAGTATATGTGGAACAACCCCCGGGATTTGAAGATGCTAAATACTCTAATCATGTGTATAGATTATCAAAGGCACTATATGGTTTAAAGCAAGCTCCTAGAGCTTGGTATGAGCGCTTCAGAACTTTCTAGTATCAAAAGGCTTTAAAATTGATAAAGTAGATACAACTCTATTCACAAAAATTATTGGAGATGATTTCTTTGTATGTCAAATATATGTTGATGATATTATATTTGGTTCTACTAATCAAGACTTTTGCAAAGAATTTGGTGAGATGATGTCTAGGGAATTCGAGATGTCGATGATTGGTGAGCTAAGCTACTTCCTTGGACTTCAAATCAAACAACTTAAAGATGAGACGTTTATAAGCCAAACAAAGTATGTGAAGGATCTACTCAAAAGATTCGGAATGGAAGAAGCCAAACCCATCAAAACACCCATGGCAACAAATGGGCATCTAGACCTCAACGAAGAAGGTAAGTCGGTAGATTTAAAGCTTTATAGATCCATGATTGGTAGTTTGCTTTGTCTTACCGCATCTAGGCTCGACATTATGTTTAGTGTATGCATGTGTGCACATTTTCAAGCTTCTCCAAAAGAGTGCCATTTAGTGGCCGTAAAGAGGATTTTAAGATATTTAAAGCATTCCTCAAGCATAGGGCTTTGGTATCCCAAAGGTGCAAAATTTGAATTAATTGGATATTCGGATTCTGATTATGCGGGATGCAAAGTGGATAGAAAAAGCACCTCGGGTAGTTGCCAATTTCTAGGAAGATCTCTAGTGTGTTGGTCATCCAAGAAACAAAATTCGTAGCACTTTCAACCGCGGCCGAATATATTTCAGCGGAAGTTGTTGTGCTCAATTGCTTTGGATGAAGCAAACATTGTTGGATTATGGGATCAATTTTGATAAGATGCCTCTTTTGTGTGATAATGATAGTGCTATCAAAATATCCAATAATCCCGTTCAACACTCAAGAACCAAGCATATAGATATACGCCACCATTTCTTGAGAGATCATGTGAGCAAGGGAGATATTGAGATTAGCCACATCCGAACCGAAAATCAACTAGCGGATATTTTCACCAAACCATTAGATGAAAGCCGCTTTTGCAAATTGAGGAATGAATTAAATGTCATAGACTACTCAAATGTAGCTTGAAATCTTACTTCATCTATTTCTGCTCATTTGTTGTGCTCATATGGACTTTTGTTGGTTTTTCCCCTATTTTGGTCAAAAATTCGTTTAATTTCATAAAAATTAGTTTCAAAATATAGCATTAGCTCAATTGATGCATAATGATCCTGAATGACTTTAGTTGGATGCAAAACTAGGGATCATTTGCAAATTTTCAAGTTCTAAATCTAAAATCCTGAAAAGTTCCAGAAAATCCGGAACTACCGCAGTTCATTGTGCGGTACTTCCGCTCCGGACAGAAAAACCGGAACTACCGCAGTAAAATCCGCGAACTTCCGAATTTTGTGAGCACGGTACTACCGGCGTGTTACGCGCGGTACTACCGCTTTCTGAGGGATTAATTGCGGTTTTCAAAACCGCCAACTCCTCCAACCGTTACTCTTTATCTCTCTCTCTCTCTCTCTTCACTCCTCCCAAACCGCGCCGCCTACCCCTTTCTTCTTCCTCTCCTCCACCCTCTCTCTCCCAAGAAACTCTCTCCTCTCCCGATCCTTGAATCCGAGGGGAGTTCTTCGTTTTTGGGCGATTATTTGCACCCCCAGGGTTCTCCTCCTTCGACTTCACAAGGTAAATCGGATCAAAATCCACTTTTTACCTTGTTCTTAGAACCTTAGGTGGAGTTTAGGTTAAAATTGAAATGTGATGACTTTCGCTGAAATTTTCTTGGGCAAAACAGTTTGTTTAGGGTATTGGAATGTTTTTACAAACATGCATTGGATTCAATCCAAGAAATACCCCAAAAGATTCAACTTTTGTCATGCCCTAGAAATGTCCAGAAAACCGAACTACGGTCGGCGCCGAACTTCGGGTCCCGGTAGTACCGCATGTTTAATGCCGAACTACGGATTTCCTAAGTACCGCAGTTTTGCGCGGTACTTCGCTTTTCCTGAAACAACAGAAATTCATTGCTTTCAATTTCAAACCTTCTTTCGCTACTCTACTTCATACCTTGATTATCCTATTGTGTCATTGAAGATGCCAAGGATGAAGAATGTCTCGCACAAGTCCTATGGGGCACGGCAGTCAATCCTCCTCCTCGACTCCTGCATCTCGCCGCTGGCGCACAAGGGCAAGGGTCCCGCCCACCCCGAGAGTGACTCGGAGGATTCGCATGAGAGCGAACCGAGGCCTCGCATGAGAGCGAGGAATATGCACCCAGATGAGGAGATGCCCGAGGTAATCGCAGACCACGAAGTGGACCTCGACAAGATCACTAATGAAGATTATGCCATTCTTCGTCGCCGGTCGGTATGTACGCCTCGAGACTCCATGAACCCCAATTTCATTCAAAGTTTCAAGAGAAGGTGTACCAGAGATGTATGGTCCAGCCCAAAATTTGCTGCCCATAAGTATGTGGATCGGGATCACTTGTCGCAGATCGACAAATTCAGTGGTGCTTATCACTCTTTCATGAGCCGATATTCATCAACTTGTTGCATTCAAATGCAACTACATGGACAACATGATCGAGCAGTTCACGCTACCCTCGCACGCTCTCCCAACTTTGAGCATCTGAGTTGGATGACAGGAACCCAGTTTATTGAGTGCACCAAGCACGAGTTTGAGCTAGCACTTGGGACGGAGACCAGTGCATATGAGAAGGTGTTCAGCAAGCGAGCTCTTCCTATTGCTGCATATTCAGAGTATTATGACCAAGCTGCTGAACGGACACTGGGGACGACAAATGGCTTACTTCCTATTCCCAGCCTTGTCAACAGGATCATCAACCACACCATTCTTCCCAAAAGCGGAAATTATGATGCTATTCGTGGCCATGCGTGGAATGTAATTGATTACATTATGCGCGGCCAAAAGTTTGACGTGGTGGATCTTATCATCAGGGGAATCGACGCCAATAAGAATGACAAACAGAAAAGGATCAACTTTGCTCCATTCATCATGGCGGTGATCATTAGGAAGACTGGATACCGAGGAGCACTCGCACCTCACAAGCCATACAAGCCGCGTGCAGAGCCTCCTGCTCTCGCCTGTTGCGCACCGTGCTCGAGCTCACCCTCGCCTCGGCATCGTGCACTGATCCTCCTCCCGAGGCGAGGCGACGTGTCGCTTCCCTGATTTACTCGCCATACTCAGCCGAGGAGCGCCAGATGTCTTGATCTCCACCGTGTCTTCCCTTGGCGATCGCAGACGCCTTGGAGAGTGCAGATTCCCGCCTTCTCCAGCTCGTTATGGTCGCCGACTGCCGCCGTGGTCCTCCTTCTCCCGGTCAGCTCGGACTAGCTCCTCTTTTGGTATTTCGATGCCAAAGGGGAGAAATAGTTAGAGAAGAAGTTTTAGTTTTAAGTCTTATCTATCGCTGTAATAATGTATGGTGAAATGAACCATGTAATGCGATTGTGTGGTTTAAACTCGTGGTCATTTAGTATTTTAATTTCGATGCTTTGTAATGAACTATGTCTTGCTCTTAATGCGATGCTTGTTTTTACTTGTCTATTGCGTATCCTTATGGATGCTATGATGAAATCATGCCTATTAAATTCTGCAAAATTTGATGCACATGTTTAGGGAGCTCTTTTTATTAGTTCCTAAAATGCAAAAATTCCCATGTTCTAAAAATTTCTAAAATTTCAAAATCCTTGTGATATACATCTTGCAAATTAGAAGTATATCCAAATCTTAAATTCTTCTCATAAATTGCTTTGTTGTCATCAATTACCAAAAAGGGGAGATTGAAAGCATCTAGGCCCCTAAAAATGTTAGTTTTGGTAATTAATGAATTTATGTGAATATGGGACTAATGTGTGCATTAAGTGTTTGAAAGGATATGTTCAAATAGCAAAGAAAGAGGCTCACAAAATATCCCATGAAGATTCAAGATCTCTAGGGCGACAAGGTAAATAGTTTAGGTATCTATTTTTGTTTTACCGGTCTTGGAGTTAGGTTGGAAGACCGGATTATAGGATAGACGCCGTACTATTAAGAAGGATCATGGTGATTGCTTGATCATGTTCAAATGTGCCCTTTGGATCAATTTAGGATCATGCATGCACTTAGAAATTAAAACTAAATCAAATCTGCATTGTCGTAAAATCCGTAGTTCCGTGTATTAGGCGGAACTACCGCAGTCCCAGAGTACCGGGCGCCGGCGAACGCTTTTTCCAGAGCGCCGGACTAAGACTTAGTCTCTCGGAAACGGTAGTACCGCTGTTTGACCTACGGAACTACCGGATCGCCGGTAGTACCGCACTCGAGCGAACTTTATTTCCAGAGCGCCGGACTTTAACTTAGCCTCTCGGAAACGGAAGTACGCGGTTTACCTACGGAACTACCGCATGTGCGGAAGTTCCGGACACTGTGAACGCTTTTTCCAGAGAGCACCGAGAATAAGACTTAGTCTTGTTGAGATCGGCACCGGGCTTGGGGCGGAACTTCGGACGTCCGAAGTACCGCAGCTTTCAACGGCGTAGTACCGCACTCATTGACCAACGGTTGCCGACTCTCTCGACATAGCCGCTTCGACCGTCACTAGGGTCCGGTAGTACCGCTGGTTTTGCTGCGGTAGTATGGATTTCCAATTTTCAGGATTGTTTATTGTAACGGCTATTTGAGGTTGGTGAGGGTATAAATACACCCCACCGTAACTTGGACATGTTGTTGAACATCCATTGAATACATTTGAGCCTAGAGCAACCTCACACACCTCATTCACTCTCTTGTGCATTCATTTGAGGTAGTTGACCCAAAATTCAAGTGCATTGCATTCTAGTTGATCCATTGAGCACTTGAGTGAGATCAAGCCGCAGATGGTCTATTCTCTTGGTGCTTGCCGCACCTAGACGGCTTAGGCGGAGCTTCGTGATCTTCTCAAGAAGATTGTGAGAAGGCCCTAAGATTGTGAAGGCTTGGAGCTCGCCTACCCGGAGAGGGAAAGAGCATCCAATAGTGATCGAGGTGCTTAGGCTCATTCGTGGAGCCGGTCCGATTCGTTCGGGCTTACCTCAACGTGGACTAGGGGAGACCGGCAAGTCTCCGATCACCACGGTAAAAAGTAATCGTGTCAAATTGTGGTTTGCTCTCTTGTGATCATATTCTTCCAAGCATCGCTCTTTATTCATATCACTTGATTGCTTGCTTAGTTAGAGTAGCATTTGTTGTTCTCTACCTTTCGTTATTGCTCTTAGTCGATTACTTGTGCTAGTGTTAGTGTTGTCTTGCTCTATCAATCCATCAAGTTTAAAATTGCTAATTAGAATTAGACGAAAATTTTAAATCCTCCTATTCACCCCCCCTCTAGTCGGCCTCCTCGATCTTACAGTAGCATATACAGAGGATAACTAGACCTTGGCAACGGTGTGTCACCACCGGCCACCGTTCACGCCCGACAGGCACCTTGTGCTCCCCGGCATACGGGAAGGCCTCGAGCCCTGCCACGACAAGCCAACTAGAACCACTGCCATGACCACTTCCACCTCATTCTTGTCCAAAAACAACTCAATCAAAGAATAAATCGGGTAAAAATCTAAGAACTAAAAGTAAACCAGGAGGGAAAAGTTTAGTAAAGAGAGAGAGGGGGGGCTCGGATCCCAATGGCCGACATCAAATCTGTGGTGCCAGGGGCTAGATCCGGCCAGTGGTAAGCCAGGGAGGTGCCAAGGGTAGCCAGCAGCAGCCTAGCTTGGCAGAGGCGGTGAGGGAGCAGGAACCGGCCAGGGGTGGAAATTGGCAGCGCAACACCATGGGCAATTGGTTGGGGAGGCAGTGCAGAAGAGTGGTGACGACATTGAGGCATTGTCTAAGAGATCCGAGGGGAAAATAATTGAGACCGAGAGTAGGGGAGCCAAGTGGGGAGATAAGAGAGAGAAAGAGAGGGAGTGGTGGAGCTGGGAAATGGGTTGAGGCCCAAATCAGTCGACCGACTGAGGAGAGAGAGAGGGAAAGAGTGAGATTCCCGCGTAGCAATGCTCTGAGTACTGCGATACACATTTAGTTGCATGCCGAATCATTTAGGTAGTAATTAAATTGATAAAATTGTAACGCCCCCGTTTCCAGGGGCGCGTACGGACACGGCATTCTGCAACTATTCACGCATGAACAGTTATAGAACGTCGCGCAAGAGTATACCATTGCATGCTTACAACAAAAGTCCAGCATATATTTCACATACGGATTAACATCCATTTTTCAACAGCGGGGCGTGCAAGCCCAAAGTATACTTACATCACAAAAACTCCAGAATCCGCTTGAGCGCGGCCAAGACCTAAAGCCACGGGTCCTCGACGAGAAGACCCTTCCAGCACGAAAACTTGAATTGCTTTCTTTTCCTTCTGGTATCTGTGGCATTATGCAAGCCTGAGTACTCCGACCCTGTACTCAGCAAATCACAAGGGAAATCCTAACTTACTACTTGCACGGATCAACGAAGGAAGGGAGTATACTTGGTTTATTACATTTGGTGGATGCAGTTTCATTTTGCAAGCATTTTATAAAATGGACCCAAAACTACTTCTCAAGATCTCAGGGGTTTTTCATGAAGAGTTCAATTAACCAACTAAACAAGTTAAAGCATGTACAAAACTACTTAAGCTTCGCGGCTGGAATCACCCAAGTGACACAGCTCCAATAACCGGGAGCACGGCGTATTCGAATACCATTTAATTGACTCTGCAGAGTTTGCTCAGCTTTACCCACACGATCTCTTAACTCCCGCGACAGAGTTAAGAAAGCCAGGTCGTTTCACTGCTCAATTCTTTATATAGGCTCTACCCGGTAGAATTCACTCGGGTCTGGACTTCACACACACACACACACAAGAGAAAACAGTGTCCGCTTCGAGTGAACTCTACCGTTGTTAGGCACCCGTAGCCGGGCTTGCCTAACCTCACTGCTCATCCTCCTGTAGAGTTTCAATCGAGTTGAGCAGCTACTAGACCAGTGTTGACAAGTCAACTCCTGTGGTTGAGCGATCACTGTGACATTTGCTCAGCGTAAGGGTTTCAGTCCTTATATTTTCACATGGTCCACAACCTCGCCAGGCTCGCAACCCAACCTAAGGTAAGCGGTGGGCGTAGACCGTCCCGCGATTTCCCACTCACCCTTACCCTTCTCCAAACCCTAGGGTAACGAGTTGGCGAAGACTGTCTCGCGATTCCCAACCCTTACCCTACCTCGCACGCCAAGACTCTCGCCTAAGATACGGTGTCCCATACCACCCTACCTTAGAGTCGGGTTTTCCAAATTCTATTGGCCCCATGTACCACAACCTTATTAGTGTAACACTTTGCATGATAATAATATCCTACAATTATTTAGATTAACAGATAATTATTTCTAGGGTTACACAGGCATGGCAACAAATTTAACAGGGCATTTAACGGTGGTAGGTTTAACTACATAACATGTCATTCTAAACATTTTATTTTACTTTCGAATTAACATTTCAGAATTAGCTCAATGCAAATAACATAATAGCATAATTAGACAACATGGGTTGCAACATGATCAAGGACTTGTGACTTGCCGTAAACCGGGACGAACTCGGCTAGCTCGAACGTAGAAGCTCCTGGATCCTGCGACTGCACTTGAGCTTCCAGAATTTCCGACGCTAGCGCAAACACATAAAATAAATTAAATCCAGCTTGAGACTAATCAAGCGAGGGAAAATAAACTATTTAAAAAGGAGTAAAATGCATAAATCCGCAAATGAGGAATTTTAGGAATTTATCTGGGATGAATTTGTGGAAGTGGAGTTCACCAGAGGGTCTGAAATAATATTTGGAGCAAAGTGGTGAAATTTGAGAATTTTTGGGATTTTCTGTGATTTTCTAGGATTTATTTGGATTTTCTGGCATTTTAGAAATTGGTAAATCCGGGGAAAATCAAATGCACAGATCGGGCTGGTCCGGTCGCTCAAATGCGCCCGCCCGAGGATTTGAACGCGCGCGCTCATGGGTTTTCAGACGCGCGGGAGAGGGGATGGGCGAAGGGAGCGCGCGCGTCTGCACGCGCGCCCAGACGGCCGGATGGCCGACAGCGTGGCTCGGGGCGGACGGCCGCGAAGCGAGCGGACGAGATGGAAGAGCGGGAGGATCTGACGGTGGGGATAGAAGGCGGCGATGAACCGCACGGGATGATCCGACGCGCAGAGGCGAGTGATTCATGAAGATCGGACGGTTGCGATTAGAAGGGGTGGTCGAAGGGGTACGGGGGATCGGACGGGAGGAATAGGCGGTGTTTAAGGGGATCGGAGGGCAGAGAAGGGGCCACGTCGCCGGGGAGGTCGTCTTCTTCCTCCTCTCGCCGCTCAGGTGCTCCGCGGCGGAAACAACGGCGGCGGCGGCCGGCGCTAGGGGCTCTCGCGCGGCGCGAAGGCACCGTGAGGGTGGAGCGAGTACGGGAACCCGTTTGGGTAGTTAGCATCTGCGGAGACAAAAGGGAGAGAGGGAGGGAGAAGGGGGTAGTTCGGGATTTCGCGGTGGAGAGGGTCACCGGCGGCGAGAGGGGTTAAATGGGGGCGGTTTCACCATCTAGGGAGTGAGGTGCTCACAATGGCGGCGGTGGTGCGCGCAGGAGAGTGCAGGAGGGCTGGCCACGGAGAGGGTGCGGCGGCTGGGGAGGGTCGTCGGTGCCGGAGCTCTGCGGTGATTTTCCTGGCCAAAAGAGTACAGCAATGTGATCAGTAGGGTTGGAGGGTGCTCTCGGCAAATGCAATCGAGAAATGGTGGGAGGGAGAAGGGGATATGCTTGCGGGGCTTGCCGGCGCAGGGGAAGACCACGGCGGCGCTTCGGGCAATGCGGCTTCGATTGCTTGCTCGGGGAGGGAGTTGGGCGCAGTGGGAGGCGATTGAGGACGGTGGGGAGGCTCGGGAAGTAAAGGAGGGAGGGGGAGTCGAGGGGAGGTTTTTATACTCCGAGCGGGGGAGGCGGAGCCTTAGCGGGGAAGGCATGGGCGAGGGTGCCGGGTCAACAGGGAGTGGGTGAGGCGTCTCCTCCGCGCAGTGGAGTGACACCGGGGCGCTGCAGTGGCTTAATGGCGAGGCGACGGGAGAGGGGAGCAGGTGAGCTCGGGCACGGGCGGAGGAGTGCGTCCGCGCGCGGGGAGGGAAGAGGCGGCCTCTAGCAAGTGGGGTCGGGGCAGAGAAGAGGCGACGCGTGGCGCAAGGGCTCGCCTTCAAACCGGCGGCGCGTCGGTGACGCGAGCGGGCGAACCGCGGCGCCGAGGCGGTGCTGAGGCGGCGCAGCGCAGCTCGGGCTCGGCGCACGCGAGGAGAAGGCGGAGCACGGAGGCGCCAGCGAGCGAGGAGGGCGGGGAAGGCGCGGGCGCGAGAAGCGGGAGGCGGCGCGCGCCAGCAGAACGAGGGGAGGCGGAGACAGGGGCGCCAGCGGAGAGAGGAGGCGCCAGAGGGAAGCCGAGCGGGAAGGCGGAAAAGGAGGCGCCAGGGAAGGGAAACGGATTGCCGAAAAGGAAAGCGGCGCGAGGAAAACTTTCGAAAAGGAAAGTTTTCAGAAAACACCCAAAAATGCAGCAAAAATAATGAAAATTTTTTTGTTTGAAATTTTGGGGCTTTTCAAAAATCTAGTAATAATTGTTCATAGATATTAAACTAAAGCAATTTTCATTAGTGAAATAACTTTACGTGGCCGTATAAAGTAGCTTCAAATTGTAAATTTCGTGATCGAATAAATGGACCTAGGAAATAGCACGGTAACACACTGACATGGTTTATCTTTTGTATCTATAAATTAAGCTATAGCATATGCATTAAATGCAAGAGACGAACCAGGTCCGGAGGAAGAGTTTCACCTAAATGCACCTAAGACTGGGACGTACAACTAACTCACAGGCAAGCATACCTTTGATCATTGGATTAGAGTAATTTCACTTAAAAGATATTTTTATGCTAGATTATTATCATTCTATGCATAAAATCAGTTTTCAAATAAATCATGTGATTGATATGAATAATGATGAATATAAAAGGGTAGTCAGTTGATGAAGCAACTGTCTTGCAGATAAATAAGAGGTAGGTGGAGGGTGCCTTGGAAAGGAATAATAGTGGCAGGTGTGGGTCTCACTGCATATGAATATTATATAAGGATAAATCAACTTTCAGTCATGTAATGGGCCGTATTTATCGTATCAGCCATGGTCTCGTCGAAAACGGGCATGATTTAATTACCTTATCAAGTTGCTATACATTCCATATGGGTAAGGAGTATATGATTATGAGGTTAGGGTAAGGTCAGAGAGGGCAAAACTCAGGCACCTATAAGTAGCACGGTGGAGTGTTAGGTGAAGAGGAGTCTGGCCCGACAAATGACCAGCTCATACCTGGGCAAGTGTCGGGCGAGGTAAGAAACCACCCCGAGCCAACAACTATGACTAGTCAGGTGGAGATACAGTATACAGGAATAAGGAAAGCAGCTCTGTACTCTGATTTGAGCATAGCATCTAAGAAAATGCGAGGAAACTAATGCAATTAAAGTCGTAGTAGTTATGGGTAAAGTGATACCAATCTATGTATGGTTTCATGCCTATCTCCTAGACCGGAGACTACGGGGGCCTATCGGTGGTCTTTTCTTTGAATACAAGTTATTAGTATATTTATAAACTATAATTGAAACTTTTTACCACATAAAAAGTTATTTTTGAAATCATGATGAATGAGATGAGAAATGGTTGGCATGGAATTGCATATTGCTATTAATGTTTGATGATTACTTTTGTACTCGCTATTTTTATTATTCTTCCTTATTTAAAGGTTGGATAGTCCGAAGATTTACTCAGTTCGGACGAAGTCTATATGGAGGACAACTACCACGTTGGATGGAGTGCAGAGGATCCAGAGTACATCGCGTATAAGACGGACGTCCCTTATGGAGGTTGGGAAGAGTAGACAGCGGCTAGGAGCTATTTATGTGAACCCTGGTATATTAGTTCATTGCTATCTACTAATCTTTGTGTTGTATGATTATTAGTTGAAACCACTTCTTTTTCAATGTCGTGGCATGCTTGGCTCGAGGTGCAGAGCCTTCATGGCGCCGGCCCCAAATTTGGCTCTCCTAGGGGCAAACGATCATGGGAGGGTGATAACGGTGTAGACAGAGACAAGGCAAACTTGGGAAGCATGACAGCGTTGGCAGGGACTCACCAAAGTGGAGCAATTTGGTGAAGGAAGCCTGTGGCCGAAATTAAAGACCAAGGCTTGATTGGCTTCACCTAGAGGTGAAGAAAGGGGGTGAGTTCGGGGAAAAGGAAGAGTGAGGTGAGGCGCGTACGGTGACGTGGGTGGTCACGGCTTTTATAGTGGGGAGGAGGGAGAACAAGCTCAGGCACCATGAATGGCCTTGGGCACCGAGTGAAAGAGGGTGTGAGAGAGGGATAGAGGCCAGTGGTTGATGGGACTACCTCACGGTGATGAGATAATGTCGTGGCATGCTTGGCTTGAGGCGCAGAGCCTTCATTACTCTTTGGCATGAGGAAATAGGCAAGAAGAGAAGGTCGGGTGCACACACGAGGAAGAAAGAAGGAAGAAAAATAGTATGCTGACGGGTGGGACTGGGTCCACATATCAGTGGCGCGCAAGAGAGGGGTGGTGAGCTGGGCTAGCATGCGTGGCGCTGAGCACAGAGCGGGCTGGTTGGCTGGGCCACAACGCAGGAGGGAAAGTGGGTGCAGGTCGATCCGCCAAGCGAGATTCGGCTCAATGGACTGGAGATAATTTAATTAGGATTTGAATTTAACTTTGGTTTGAATTTAGGTTTAAATTTTTAATTTGAATTCCAAGGGAATTTGCACACAACAATTTTAGAAAAATTCCTCCGCATCCAATTTAATTCTAGAAATTTTGATCTCACATTTTTGTGTCAAGGATTTTATTTTAAAAATCTCAAACCTCAACAAAACTTTGGGAAAATCTTTAAAAATACACCAAAATTTTTGAAATTTAGGGATATTCATACATGTTTATTTGAAAATCAAAATTAGGCTGTTACATAAACGGAGTACAGGGATCGATCGAGATTACAAGGTATGTAGGTGGTCATCGACTCAGTGGTGCTGGGGATCTGGCCCTCCGGGGCTTAGTCGCTTATCCTCGTACGGTGCGGCGCCTTCGGCCATGCCACTGACATCTCCCCATTGCCTCTCGCCGTCGCCGGAAATCGTCACCTTGGCCACGTTCACAAGGTGGAGCAGAGCGTCGGCCGGCTTTGCTTGCAACGGCCGAGCTGAACAGGAGTACTGCAGAACGGCGGAGAGCAGCAGAACGGCACAGAAAAGTTCCCTCCCTGCGCCCACACCTGCCATGTTTTGTTTGGTCTAGCTAAGTGTGATGAAAATCTAGGTAAAACTCATGTTTTGCTTGATGATCTGTTCCTGTGTATGACTTGAATCAGAGCATCGATGACCAGTGCCATATATATAGGCCAGGCTCGTACGTGCATGGCCGCATGGGTCTTTTCGGCATCCGTGTTTGTAGGTAGCTACGTGGAAACAACTCGACGCAATATTTGACTAGGCCATCCACTTAAGATCTTCTTTCTTCTATAATTTGACTAATCACACCTCCTATTCATACAGTCTTTCATGCCATATATTTGTAAAGGCTCCAAGCACTACTTGTTCATGGTACCATGTGGTTAGTCCTATCATATCTTCCTTCTTCAAACGACTTATACCTTCGTCTTTACATTTGCTAAATTTTGTAACTATCTTTATAGTTCCTCACATAATTGCAAATAAGATCAGAGTATCTACCGTTGATGATATGGTTTCCTTCTTCTGGTTAGGATTTTTATCAGACGTCCCGTTAGTTGCACTTCATTTAGGTGTACCCATCAATTGTATCCCCCATTGCTCCAGATACTTTTCATAATCACCTGTCCTTTTCAAATAACTTGTATGACTATACATCGAAGTGATACCTCACAACTTTCAAATTCAAACGACCTCATAGATATTATATTCTTCTTTAGGTTGAGAACATACCAAACTATTCTCAATGTGCGATGTGCTCCATCATACATCTTCAATGCAACCATTTTCACCTTAGTAATTGCATACTTCTTGTAATCCGCTAAGTAAACAGTTTCACACGACAGGTGTAGAGATCCTATGCCAAACATATCCCTCACCGAATATATATGGAAGCAACAATCTAAATCTAATATCCATCCATGAGAAGTACCTGATTGACTGATGACTAGTACGCCCGAATGATCCTTTGCTATTGTCACTGAGCATGCACCCTTCATTTGCTTTAAACCTGGACAATCTTTTATCATGTGATCTCCCTTGTCATGTAGATAACATACACATATGCTCTTCCTCTTACCCTTCTTCTTCCTACGATTTATGCTTCTACCTGCAATACCTACCGCAACCAATTCTTGATCACTTGAAGATTAAAATCCTGATAGATTTTTTTGAGGACTCCTCCTTCAATAGATATGCAATTGCCTCATTGAAGTCAAGAGTGGTTTTTTCGATGAAAATATTCATCACCAATTACTCCCATGATTATGGTAGACATGGTGTCAGTATGACGACCTTGTTGTTTTTCTCAATTTTTTCATTCACACTAAGCAACTGTGTGATAAGCTTATTGAAGGCATTGAGATAGTCAACAAACTGTGTACCTTCCTTTATACGCAATCTATACAGTTGTCGCTTCAGCATCCATCGGTTTGTCAGCGATTTTGCTGTATACAATTCTTCAAAGTTCTCCCATAATTTCTTCAGCGAATTCTCCTTAATCATCGACTACTTTACCTTATTGGAGAGACATATACAGATTAGTCTAACGAGTTTTTCGCTCCATCACCTTTTAGTCTTCAGTTGACGCCATTTCGGGCTTGTCCCCTTCAAGAGCATCGATTAGCTCCAATTGGAAAATGATATCATTCACCATGCATTGACACATGCTGAAATTTTATTCACCATTAAATTTCTCTACTTAATTCTACATCATTGACATCGATATTGATTTTGTGCCACCTGGCGTTTTACCGACCTTCTCACAAATCAGATTAATCTTGTCTTGGCTTTGATACCACTCGTTACACTCTGATACTCCTTTTTATGTGCAGCAACCCAGATCGGATCAAGTTTGTGACAAACGGCACGAGCATATATAGTATAAAGAACGAAGAAGATGAATCTCGTAAAGAGAGCTAAAATAGCGACATTAAGGCAACCATGACGAGGGAGAAAAGATTTGGTGAAGCCGACTACAGATTCCTTAAGCGCAACCTTAAAAGAATACAAAAGATTATTGCTCTCCCATAAACCTCTTGAAAGCCTTTTAGGTCTATCAGATCATTGCTCTATACAAAAATCTAGTGCTAAAAAATAATCTAGCATCTAATTCTTTCATACACCTCTACTTTTAGATGAATGACTTTTTTTTTGCTTTGTTGTTTAGTTGCTTGAGTTCTTTATGACCACTCCTTGGTTTTTATATATTCCTCTTAGCTATCCCTAGAGTAAAGCAGAAATCCTAGTAAAAAATAGAAATTTTAATTCTATTTGGATTGTAGTGCGCATTTCCAAATCCTAAAATACTACTCAGCAATCTATCTTCTGTCGCCGTGCGTTTGGATCGACATGCCATACCAGTCGGCAGTACGCGTCATGGTGCATGCATGTTAATTAAGAACAAGCTAAAAAGATAAGACAACTGGCGTACGTTTAGGATCGAGTTTATCCTTGTCTCTCGCGGCTACCCCGAAGACCAGTCATCGACTGAACTCCTGCAGGTAGGTAAGATGATATAAGAATCCCGCGTCTCTGTCTGCTGCATCACCTGGCGTCAGATCCTCGTATTGACGTCCCCCGAAGTTGTATTCCTACTGTGCATGTGACGTACGTGCGGCCGGCCGGCCGTGCAGGTAGTCTAGATCGAGACGCAACCCTAAACCCCCTTTCCGCGCAATGATCCAATGTTTAATTCTATCCGGAGGTCGCCGGCCGGTCGAGGTTTATCCTGCCAGTTGCTTTACCTTAATGCGTGCATGCGATAACCCTACGGTACTATTGCAACTTCGTCAGAGTCCTCTTACTCTGAATGACCTCACGATCGATCTATATCTCATAATTTTTTGTCCGTCGGCACGGAAAACTATAGAAAGGACGTCGTGGGTGGTGGCCAGTCTTACATATTTTGGCCGAAATTTCATTGAAATGCTGAAATTTTATCAAAATTTAATATATTTTTTTCGGAAATTTCGGCCAAAATCAACATCGTTTCGCCGCGCTCCGAATTTTTCCAAACTGAATTAATTTTTCCTGGTGGTGATGGATGAGACATATAGGATGGGCGGTGGCCGCCGCCGCCGCCGAGACGCACGAGGGCAGTGAAACTAATTCAGTGCCCTGGCCGCTCGTGCTTATCTATTTGTCTTAACCTATCTAATCCAGATTCCTCAAATCCTTTTTCTTCGAGATCCCTCAAATCTTTTCATAGAGAACTTGTCGATCGCATCACCTGATTTGCGAACCCACCGTCGATTCGCTTCCCCGGAACCCTGCTACGGCCGGCAAGATTTGGTCATGAGAACTTCATTGTTTCAAATGAAATTCGTGTGAAATTGTTTCGAAGTAAGCTTTTACTAGTTGGGAGTATCTTAATTTTGGTAATAAACTAGACGATAGACAAATCGGTCAACATGACTACATATGACCAAACTTCGGTTTACCAAATATAACTTGAAGGAAATCAAAACTTACGTGTGATACTGGGTGAGTTGCTGCTAGCTAGATAACCAGCAATCTCATTAACTTATTAAAAGGCTCTTTAACCACTGTACCCCACAGATAATGAAGGTCTAATCAAAGATCGGATGGTCATGGAGCAAGCTATGAATCTAGTCACCCGCCACAATCTTTTAGGTCGTTAGATGCTCAGCTCTCTTCAGCCCGGGTCGAGTCGATCCAATGCGTCAATTGCTTTATCCAGGCTTCACAAATTACAAATATGTGCTCGTGCACTGTGTGTGGCATTCGACTGTACTCCTGAACTGTAAAGAGTACCAAGAAACTTTAGTAGTGCTGCATACTCGCAAATTTGTGAAAAGCTGTCCATCTTTACATAATGGGGACAACTAAAAAACCACTTTTGAGACTTTATAAGGGATCCTTGCCAGTTGCCACTACGATCTGTAATTGCGATAAGTTTATTTTTAAGTTGAAGAGTGAAGACAATTTTGATGACTGAACAATGAGGAATGAAGATTTAGTTGCGAAAACTAGGGAAAACATTTTTGGGCCGAATTTCAGCTAAATTCGGTTTTCTTGGCCCATTCCAAAAAAAGTCCATTTCGGTTAAAAAATTTGGCCCACTGCAAAAATTTCTGGCCCATCATGAGCCAATCTCATTCTCCATCTCTCTCTCTTTCCCCATTCGAGAGACATCAAAGCCAATCGGGAGGGAGGCGGCGCAGATGCATGCGGCGCCGGCTGTGGGAGAGGATGCAGTGCCGGCCGTGGGAGAGGATGCAGTGCCGGCTGTGGGAGGGGGATGTGGCACTGGCTGCGGGAGGCGGCGCTGGCAACGAACAGGGAGATGGCGCGGACGCGGCCGCCGGGGACAGGAAGGTGGCGCCACCAATTTCGACCAAAATCATATGTATTTCTTGTATTTGAATGGTATGTTTGAATATTTTGACTGAAATTTTATGAACAAATCTGAAATTTTCAAAAAAATCGGTTTTCTCGGCTGGCTCCGAAATTGTTCATGCATGGAAATTGTATTCCCTGGCAAAACTACTAGAAAGTTCTGATATGTAGGTACTACTGCTATAGCTAATGTAAGAGCTTAGCTGTTGAAAGCTTCTATTAGCTGCTATGCTACTGCACACATAGGCGTACATTCAGGAACTGTGTATCTGGAACGGAGGAATTTAATAAAGAGTTTCAGAGAAACATGTATGATCCATGTGAAATTCCTGTGTTGCACAAAACAGACTGAATAAGAAGTGGCATCCTGTATACATGTGCCGTTCAGTGGACGGGGAATGTACTTTTCGTGTCACAACACATTCAGATAAACGTAAAAAATACTACTACTTTTTTTTTGATAAAAAAAATACTACTACTACTACAAGATATGCATGTCGCATGTTCTTCAGAAGATAAGAAAGGGGGTATGCATGTAGCATACTTGTATGGTTGACCACTCGACCGCACTGATGGAACATGCTACCTTGGTAAACGTCATAACAAGGTGCTTCCCTGCACATTGCTCTATCAGAAAAACTAGATAACGATATACTGTTCTCAGCCTTCCGACGGGATAGCAAATGTCCGTTGGATCACATGGCTGTCACACGCATTCATAAGCATTAGCTGACCACACTCTCCTCTGTCCAATTTCTCCCAACACAATATGCATCACCTCTTCACCCTCTCCACTTAGGTTTCCGGCATGCGGCGACAATGACCGACATGTGAGTGCGGCGACGACCGGCTCTCACGCACACTGACCCTCCTCCCTCAGCGGTCTATGCCTGGTGACCAGCGTGCAGCTGCTATGATGAGAGCCGTCACAGAGCTCCCCAACAGTAGCAAAGCTAGAATTTGGTTATGCTCAGACTCAATAGTGAAATAATTTAGACTATCTGAGTTAGATCATGAAAATGTTACTTAGGCTGGATTGAATTTATCTAGACTGAAATCTACCTTGCCTAAGGTGTGGCGCCGCCCCCACTCCCCAGTGCGCATCCTCCATACAGGGGCGGACCCACAGGGTATGCCGGGTGGGCCACGGCATACCCTGGGGCCCAGCCAACTTAGTACTCCGCCGGTTCACCTGCCGCGATCCTCGAAAGAAGGGAGGAGCTGCGGTGCCACCTCGCGCCGATGGTCGCTCCTTCCATGACTGCCAGCCTGCAAGTAACTCCCCGCTCCCCATCTATACTTGTTTCCATGTAGTGGCTACCCTGGTAGAATGGTCCCATTCGTCCTTAAGGATCTCGATTGAGCGCTATCTCTGCCCTCGTCTGGGCTGTACTTGAGGTGTTCGACGTTATGCGTGAGGAGTCAGGGCATGTCTGATGCTTGATATCGATTGTCTCTTGGCCTCTCTTGTGCGCACATGAGCCATTGATCTGTTCCAAGCTATAGTTCCTTAGCTGCCATGTTCTGAATTCTGATGCTTTCCTGAGGTCCTTGAAAGATGCGTGTTCATTTGAATTGGAGCTGTGAGCTACTGCCTTTTCTGTCCACTCTGTGTTAGTGTTAAGAACTCAAGATGCTCAATTTTGTGCTCCGTTTAGCTGATGGAAGTCCTGGATTTCATGCCTTGGTGGTGATTCTCTAGTATACAGTCAAGGTGTCCCATGCTATGTTTGTACTTGTGTCAAAGATGTTTCTTTGGGCAACTGTACTCTGTTCTGTGCATTTTGCATATGATGCTAGTATTCCCTTTACACTTTGGGGGGAACACTGAAGGTGATAGATGATATGCTCTATAAGAGGATAGTCTAGTGCATTCTAGATGTGTTTTCCTCTTTTGCTTGTCTAGTTTGTTCTTGAGTTACATTCATGCTATACATCTCTATTTTTAGTGCACATTGTCTAGTAGTATTGTAAGTCTCTTTTATGTATATTTGAGACTATTAGTATGGTGTTTGAATTATTTATATTGTAATTTGTGCAAGTTTTCAACTTAATCTTTGAATTTAAGACTTATCATATTATTTAGCGCCTGTATACCTGAATTACGATGTAAATTTTACAATTATTTACCGAATTGGCAAATTGTTTTACCAAATTGCATATAAAAATTTTGGTGCGGCATACCTTTTGATAAAATCCTAGGTCCGCCACTGCCTCCATAGAACCCCTTATCCTCAGCTCGCCTCCTCTCGGGAGCTCCCGACACACTTCTCCCATAGAGTCACTTATCTATCTGCGTTTCTATCCTTAGAGCCCTTCCTCTTCGGATCTTCTCCATCCTCGTCCTCCTCTGTCTGTTTCTCTACCCCCGTCCTCCTCTAGGGTTTTTGACAGGTCTAGTTGCAGTAATTGTAAGTAGGTGATTCGGGCTAGGCCGTGAGAACCTTGCTTTTCCGGGTCAATTTTGTCAGGCTAATCAGTGGCCCATATGTGCGGACTGGAAAACTTTTGGGTCCATCACCCATGGAGATGTTTGAGCCTGATTTCCGCAACCGTGCAACGAGGGCCCCAAGGCCCACACGCCAGGACACATCTCACCTGCACCGCGGCACTGCACGAAGCTGCGCTTGCTCTTTCACTTGCCAACCGTAATTCTACTTTCCCTTAAAAAATGTAATGCTACTTCTGCCGTGTGTTTGTTCAGATGAACGGTGTTGTAGGATAATTCCTATATGTGTGGGCATATCACTTAAACCAGGTCTATTAGAGATTAAGGTCCATTAGAGATTGAGGCCCATTAAGGACCCTGAGCCATGACAGTTGGCATACCTCCTCTCCTTGTATAAGGGAGGGCATAGAATGCTCATTGTACACGTATCCATAAAACATCCATAAAAAAGAGAAGTGATGTGGAGACTACATGTATCTTCTTCTACTTTTATGTTCGTATTTATCGGCAATGTGACCACAATTACAATATATTATTGGCACGATAACGCTCTTGCGTACACCACCCGTCATGTTTGCTATTTGATCAAATTAAATTTAGTAGATTAGATTTGTTTGGTTTTCCTCCCATCTCTCTGTCCCCGCGAGCCTGTGCCAACGACGCTGCCTCGCACCCCATGCATGTCACTAGGGCTGAAAACGAGCTAGCTTAAGCCAGGCTAATCCAAGCTCAGCTAAAACAATGGCTCGGGTCAGCTTGTTAAAGGAACGAGCCATAAACACAGCTCGGCTTGGCTTGAATGGAGGCTTGAGCTAGCTCATTTGGCTCACAAGTTGTGCATAGTTTTGTTAGCTCTATGTAAAAATGTATTAAGTACAATGTATAAGCTAGCCCAATCCAATATATAATATATCCAGTAAATAATAACAAATGCTATCAAATTTTCATGTAATCAATGAAACATTAGTAAAACCCTTCTTCACATCAAAAGTTCATGACATCAAAAATGGGTCATGACATAGATGCATCACAAAATGGCTCATGACATCACAAGTTATAATCAAGTTAGCTATGATATAATGAACAAACAAGAATAGGAATCTTCCAATTAAAAAAATGGAGGTCTCTAATTCTGGTGTCGATGGAGTAGGTTGAGGTCGGGAGGGCAAGAGGCGGCTAAGGGTTGAGGTCGGGGAAGAGGGAGGTAGCTGAGGGCCGGGGCTAGGTGGAGGGCTACCTGCAACATGGAGGCCGGCTCATAAATTCAATATGTGGTTATGTGAAAGGGTAAATATAAGAAAGAAGATCTCCCATAAATTATGCATACTCATAATTCATGTAAGGACAATGAGCTATAAATTTGATAGAAAGAAGCTTGTGATTATCGGTAGATATTTACAGAATCCTTGCCTACATGGATTCAATGGGATGGCTATAAGGCTAAGGAATGAGAAGACTAGAATGGTTGTTTTTTTCAGGGGGAGCGAATATCTGACATGTATTCTCATGCTTTAGACTCTAAGTCTTAGCACAAATGAGATATGAAAGATTTAAACTCGGTACCCTATGAATCCCGTGTTCAAGGAAATCAACTTAGTCGCTTGAACTTTGATAAGGTTACATGCAAAAACTTACCACTTGATGATCAGTTTGATCTTGGATCAAAACAATGAGATTGTGAAAGACATAATCAAGTCTAGAATGATTAATATTGTACTCATTTTCTTTTAATTGAGCTTTGTCCCAATAGATTTTCTCAATTGAATATTTTTAATAAGGAAACATGTGCAATATCAAGAATAAGAGCTACATACTCTTTTGTCCTTATCCGATTTTTTTCTGCTAGGCTTTTTGAAGCAGTTTTTAATGAGGCATGATTATGGCATTGGTAAGTGTCCACGGAGGTGTGTTGTAGGATAATTTCTATATGTGTGGACCCGTTACCTAAACCAAGCTTATTAGAGATTAAAACACATGAGACATGGCGGTTTAGTTTAGCCACATATTGCTTATTCTATTGAGAGGGTATGCCTCCTCTTATATAAGGCAAGAGCTACTCATTGTACTCACATCCATGAGATCAGTGGCGAATCCACCGTGGGTGCTCGAGCACCCCCTCCACCCACACCGTGGTTGAAGAATACCCGCGATGATGATGATGATGGTGGGCATGGATTACACGGCGGCTTTAGATGTTGGGGGATTCTCGCACGGACGGACGACGCTGAAGCCGGCAGGCTCGATCTGGGCGAGCTGGTCGTGGAGACGCTCGAAGCTGGAGCCCATCAAGAAGTCGGACATGCTCGTGGAGGCGGGGCGAAGCCGGCCGCGCCGCCGTCGTCATAGAAGAGCGGCGGGGGCATAGCTCGTTCCCGTGGAGGGCACGCGAGGCGCGACATGCCGCCAGGCTCCGCGGCGGCGGACGTAGGCGGAGTCCGCGGTGCGGCGCGGCGGCCCATCCATCTCCTCGAGGAAGCCACCGTGGCAGTCGGGGCAGACGAGGTCGGCCCCGGCCTCCACCTGCGGCGCGCGCGGCGCGGACGAAGGACTTGGGAAAAGGTGCCGGAGATTGGCATTGTGCTTCCTCGGTTGGATGCTCGGATGGCTAGAAGAGAGGAAAGGAGGGTGTCAGGGTGGGGATTGGTTGGGGGCGGCGGGGGCCGGGGAGAAAGAGGAGGTGTGGCCGTGTGGGTGGGTGGGGACCGAAGCGGTGGCTCCCTCCTTTGCTTTTTAACCGGCGGCGACTCTACTGATGCAAATTATTGTTCAATGGATACTTGACAGTAGCCATTAGACACCGATTAGCCAATTTATTTAATCAGTTCACACAAAGCCAATATGCTGCATTGGTGTATATTTGTATCACCTCATCGAGCTCACATTGATCTTTCCAGTGGCAACAGTATTAGTTGAAAGAATTTTCTCAGCAATGAAGATTATTAAAACAGATTTGCACATCAAGGTATCAGATGAATGGCTCAATGACTTGATGGTGTGCTACACTAACCAAGAGATATTTAGAAATCTT
Organism: Dendrocalamus sinicus; assembly: GCA_036346575.1. Taxonomy (NCBI): domain Eukaryota; kingdom Viridiplantae; phylum Streptophyta; class Magnoliopsida; order Poales; family Poaceae; genus Dendrocalamus; species Dendrocalamus sinicus. The sequence continues at coordinate 29,108,462 of CM070653.1, read as the reverse complement.
AATAACAAAAGAATCATTCAGCGCTTTCAATTTGCTCTCTTCCTATTTATGTATGAGTTTGATATTCCAATAGTAAAATACTAGTAGATGTAGTTTTGGTATATTTATGTTATGCCATAGTCTCAACAGTAGAGCTCCCGCTTTATTTTTATCCTGGATTCACCACTCCATGAGATATCAATAAAGAGAGAACAGCTATAGGGACTATATCCTGTGTCTTCTTCTACTTTTATGTTCTTGTTTACCGGCAACATGACCATAATTACACTGTTATTTTTTTTTCGAAACCAACGACATGTGACTTTTTTTCTTGAAACCAACGGTGTGATTTTTGGTCTGCTTCCTTAAGAAAATGAGCATCAGCAGCATTCAGCAATGCCACCAAACAATCTTGCTACCTTCGTCCTCGCAACATTTTTGCACTGTAGTAGCTACGAATGCAGTATCACACAGGCAATACAGCACGGTTTTATGTTACCAGCATATCTTAAATTAAACAGCATAAGCAAGTAAATTAAACTGATGCACAAAGCGATAGATAAATGTTATCCTAGTGGAGAGAGAACTGATCGAGCAAGTCATTTCCCATGCACGCAATACGATCACGTCCACCTCCTTTCAATCATTTCTGCCCCTTCTTCCACAAGTCGCTGAGCATCCGCATGGCGCCGCCGGTCCCGCTGGATTTCCGCTTCCCACCGGAGCCCTCGTCGTCCGCATCCTTGGCCATCCTCTCGACGGCGCCGCCGGCCGAGCTATGGCGCCGCCTGTCCTTGTCCGTCTCCGCGCCCCGCGCACCGGCGTGGTGGTCCACCTCGCCGAGCACCACGGCGGCCTCCTCGGCCGCCTTGCGCCATTGCTCGTTCTGCACGCGCGAGCGCTGCATCTCGGCCTCCAGCGCCTCCCGGGCGCGCTCCGACGCCCTCAGCCGCTCTGCTACCCGAGCTTCCCGCGCCGCGCTCTCCCTCAGCGCGTGCTCGATCTCCCTCGCCTTCGCGGCCGTCTCCTTCACGGCCTCGGAGGCCTCCTCGGCCATCTTCATGAGGTCTGTGTTGTCGGCCTGGAGGGCGGCCATCTCCGCGTCCTTCGCCATCAGCTTCGCCGTCAGCTCGTCAAACTCGGTGTCATTCGCCGTCAGCTTCACCCTCAGCTCCTCGACTTCCATGTCCTTCACCATCAGCTTCGCCCTCAGCTCGAAAACCTCCGCGTCCTTCGCCATCAGCTTAGCCCTCAGCTGGTCGGCCTCCGGGTTTCCCTTCTTAAGATCACCGTCTGCAATAATGGCAATACTGTTCACCTTATCATCGTCATCATCAGTTGTCTTCTTGGTCTCCTCAACCTGAGCCCTGTCTTGCTCCGACTGACTCGGCACGACCGGCTCAAGAACATCGGTGGCCGGCGAGCTCATGCTTCTTCTCTCCTCGCTGCCACCATTTGTTACATCAGCTGTGACGACTTCTGCATGTTGCTTCTGTTCTGCGGGCACGTTTGCCTCGTCTTCCAATGGCGCCGAAGTGGCGGCGTCTCTCTTCTTCGCGGCGCCGGAGCGCTTCTTGGCCTCGACGAGCGCGGCGCGAGAGTCCTTCCTGGCCTTCTCGGCCGCCGCGATCTGCTCCCGCATCTCCGTGAGCTGATCCTGCGCCTTCCCCAGCTTCGCCTCCAGCTCCGCTACCCGCGACCCAGCACCAGCACTTGCACCCGCAGGTTTCTTCTGCAAATTCACCACAACGCAAAATTTCGAACAAGTGCCATGTCTTTAACCGTACGTACACAGTGTAACCGCACTGTTCATTTCACGAGAACATGCTTGCCTCGTGCAATGGGCTGCGGGGCGACGTCCCTCGGCCGACGCCGAGAGCACGGTGACCCGCGCCGCTCGCCTCCAAGCCCACGGCCGTCGTCGTCGTCGTCCTTGGGCGCGGCAGCACGCGAGCTACGGGCCGATGCGGCAGCTCAGACACGGCCCTGAAGTAAAAGGCGACTGTGTAGTAATTCTTCTCCGGAACCAGAACAAACTTGAAGTGGAGAAATTAAGCAACATTGCTACAAAACATTCTAAGTTAGTGTAGAACTCGATACCTGGGCCTTGACATGTGGCTGGCCGAGTCTTCGAATTTGTTCGTCTTCTTGGCCGAGGCCGTGCGTCCGAGCATCACAACAAGAGTTTTTTTGAAAGCAAGAGAGCGAGCTCTTGAAACAGAACGAAACTTCAAATCTGGAATTATTTATTGCTGAATGAGCGAACGTTGGTGGGACGTTTGGTTGGTGTGCAAGTTTCCTTGGGTATTAATGTGGATGTGCTCGGCATATGGTACATTGGTACTGTGATCGAAAATTTGTAATTGCTTAGGGACGTTTCTATTGGTTTTTTAGTGCTTTTTTATTTTTAGCTTTTGAATAATAACAGTTTATTGAAAAGCCGTACAGAAAGAGATATTTGCGTATAATTTTTGCCGATATATATAAAATCATTGCAGTGGCTACTATAATCGATCAGTAGACCTCGTCTTAAAAAAATACTCTATTTAAAAGTTATGTACCGTAGAAAAGTTATTTATCATAAAAAAAATAGTTTTTAAAAACTAATATAAACAGGACAATATAGCTTGAGTTTAGGATGTAGTGCGCACTGTCTTCTCTTTTTCTTATTTCTTCTCCTCAAAATTCTCGCGGAGGGTCAGTTGGTAACTTGCTACAAGGACTCTCGGATATGCGTTTGGAGCTGTACTTGCCATGGTTTTTTTTTTGTCAATCTCAACAAATCAACCACAATGCAGATCATAATAGTATGTTTACGATTTCTCATTTTGTCCCCTTGTTAACGTTAATATAGAGAGACACAAAAAAAATGACCAGATGTGAATTGAGAACATAATTGAGAGGGATTATTGATTGAAGCAGAAACTGAGTGGTATACCTCACCCGGTTGATGCGAGGTGTCACCTGCATCAGCACGTACCGGGAGTGCACGGAGATATCGCTTCTAAGTTTGCACTTGGCGGCTTGCGGATTAGAAACGACGTCTTTGTCGAGGAAAAAAAAGGAGTAGAACCTCCTTGGCCTTAGGTACGGAGCAAATTAAACCGCACGCTTCGATCATTTACTGATGGAATAATCTGCTCTCCAAGCTAAACATCAGTTGGTGCGGTGATGCCACGATCAGTCCATGTAGACCATATAAATCTGTCGCAATGCGCGCGCAGTGACGAAATCAGGATTTAGTTATATCCCAAGTTCATCTAGGTAAGACTTTAAAAATGTTATTCAGACTATACTGAATTTATCTGGGTTGTATACTAGATATTTTTCTACACCCCGAACTAAAATCTACTTTGCCTGAGGTGTGGTTCCGCCCCTGTGCGCACGCAACAAGTGGTAGACAAAATTGTAAGACTCAATTTAGCCTTGTTGTATATTCGGGATCGTGTTGGCAACCGAGATACAAGGCATAGTTTTTTCTCACAACTTTATCAATATGCCCGTAGGCGGAGGTGTATGATATACGTGGGATATTATGATATCAGAATAATCAATACGAGACTAAAGTACGTTAATATACCTAGTTCAGGTAAAGCGCATCAATTGGGTCTTTGGATGGGCCGATATACAACAGGGCTTCGTTTTTGAACCGTTGAGCTACGCCGTTGGCGTGTTTACCTGGCTAGGCCAGGCCATATAGAGTTCGGCCTTGGCCCAGCTCACCCAGGCTACCACCAGCCGGCCTAAATAACGGCTGGCAACAAGGAATTGAGGTTAGTGCATTCGGATGTTTCCGACATACCCGTCCTGAGCTCGATACCATGGGTGCCTAGGCACCAACATCCGATACACATATATGATTGATAATTTTTTTAAGTTTGGGTATGAAAATGTTTTATACCCTTGATATATTTATGGTAAGTTAGTTTTGAACTCAGTTCAAACTAGTTTGAACTACTTTTGAGTTCAATGCAACTACAGTGAGTATATACCATAAAAATAGTTCAAACTAATTAAATTGAAGTTAAATTTAAATTTTTTCGGAGTTTGACATCTCAAATATACTTTTTTATGGGTATATGAAGATACCCACATCAAACGTTATAATCTCAAGCAAATCAACGAGTATTGATATTGGTGCCTAGGCACCATGGTGCATGAAACACTCGTCCTATATATATATATATATATATATATATATATATATATATATATATATATATATATATATATATATATATATATATATATATATATATATATATATATATGAGAGAGAGAGAGAGGAAACCTCTTTTCTACTCCCGGGTGTAATTACTCCCTATGTTGTATCTCATAACATAAGGAGTATCTCGCATAATGGAGAGTATGTACATATAGTATACGAGTATTTAAGACCATATAAGTGGTATGTACAGTTTTTCAGAGGTGGTATGTATATTTTTTAGACATACTCCTTTTTATATACGTATATGAAGGTATTTACAAAGTATGCTAAAAACTATGGATTCCTTTGCAATTTTTTCGTGTAGTTCACATTGGAGTATCTTATAATTAGTATACGAGTATACCTAAAGTGATAAAGGAGTATTTCAAGTTTATTTAGGTAGTATATTAGAGGTGGCTGTAATTACACCCGGGAGTAAAAAGTATTTTTCATATATATTTTCATATATATATATATATATATATATATATATATATATATATATATATATATATATATATATATATATATATATATATATATATATATAAAACAGGGGCACCATGGTGTCTAGACATAGTCTTCCTGCCTTTGGATTGCCTTTAGATGTATGCTAGTGTGATCGAGACTTTTCAATATATTATATAAAACTTAAGACCTGGTTGAACTGGTTGGTGCATAAAACTTAATATGGTATCAGAGCCAAGAGGTCCCGAGTTCAAAACCTGGCTGACGCAATTAAAAAAATTAATTGCAGTCCATTTCTATTCCACGTATTAGACCTAAGAGAGCCTACACGTAAGGGGGAGTGTTGAAGTATAAGTGAATTACCTATCTTTTCTCATCAACTTAAGATTTTGGGTAAACCGGCTGGTGCATAAAACCCAATATGGTGTGTGTGTGTTTAGTATTCAAAACACGTTCCCGTACTTCGTTACTATAAGCCTCCGCTCTAGTTAACGTGTGCTAGTGGATACGTTTACGTGTGTGAGTTGGATCGTGTGTGCGACTTTCATTGTACTTAAAAAATAACATATAGCTCAGCATTACAGGTAAAAAGAGTACAACCTATAGCTCAGTATTACAGGCAAAAAATTAGAAAAAGTATAATGGATACATGGATACTCTAAGAATCATCGGTGTCATCGCCATCTTGACTGCCTTTGCCGCCATCTAGACAGAGATTGTTGAACACGTGTTCAAACTCCGTATCCACCACGTTATGTTGAGCTCGTGCATCAATTTGTTTCTATTATTTTACCGTGAAAAGTATTTCCACTATCTCACTCATGAGTCTTATTCTTCTCTCATAGAGATTGTTGAACGCATGTTCTAACTCTATATCCATCACGTAGTGATGAGCTCGAACATTAACTTGTTCCTAGTCTTTTACTGTGAGAAGTATTTCCACTATCTCATGTATGAGACTTATTCTTCTCTTCTCCAATATTATTCCAAAAAGACGAAAACCAGACTCAAAAGAAACCATCGAGACAAGAATGGTTAATACATCACATGCTAATACTGTAACATCCTGAAAAATTTAAATTTAAAAATATGAATTTCTTGAATTATTTTTGCAATGTGTTCTGTTGAAATTTGGATTTTATGGTGTTTTCCTGAATTTGGAAGAGATTTCAAATTTTTAAGAATTCATAAAAGACAAACAATAGTAATACCAAAAAGGGGAATATGTAAATAATAGAAAACCAAAATTTTAAATATGAATCTGAAAAGATTAATTCGGAAATAAGGAGATATCAATAAGAAAATTTTGTGAGATAACAAAAGTGAATAAAATGTAAATGCTATATATATACACAAAATACACAACAAATAATCCTCCCTCTCTTTTTTTCCTTCTCTCTTTCCCCCTCTGCCTGCGAGCCCCCTCTCTGCTCAGCGCGCCTGCCTTTTCCCTCCTTTCTTTTCCTTCTCCATCCTCCTCCTCCCGTGGCCGAGCGCGCGCCACGCCTCCCTTTCCTGTGCGCCCGCCGCCGCACCTGTCTCCCTCTGCGCCGACCCGCTCCCGCGCCCCGCGCGCTCTCTTTCCCCTCATCCTCTTTTCCCCCGTGCGCCGGACCCCCACCTCTCCTCCGCTCAGCGCCGGTCAAAAGCCGCGCGACCCGGCAAAGCCGCGCAACACGGGCGACGTGCGCGGAGCTTCCCCGAATCACGTTGCCAAGCTTCCGCCGCCCGCTGTCGCCGTTGACGCCACCGCTGACATCGCCACCCGACAGCCCCGGCGTGCCGCATGGCCTCGCGCGTGGCTAGCCGCGCCACGCCGCCTATAAAGCCGGCATAGCTCCCCGTTCGCACCGCCCTTCTTCCCTCATTCTCACCTCTCGCGGAATCGAGTTCCCCGCGCCCCAGCTCGCCGCCGCGGCCCTTTTCCCCATTGCCGGCCGTCGCCGCCTCCACCAGCGCCACCACCTCCTCGGGCAATTTCTCCCCAATTCCGTTGGTAGGAAGCACCCTCGCAACGCCCTGGAGTTTTTCCCCGCCGCCGCCGGAGCCTCTCCCTTCCCCCACCTCGCCGGCGTCGTGTGCCTCCGCCGCCCGATCCCGTCTCACGCCGCCAGCCGGCCTCGGATATTCCCCGGCCCCATAAACAGCGCGGTGAGCTTCCCCTCTATCCCCTAGTGCTCACACCCACACCAATTTGTCCCCTCCTCCACGCCGGCGCCGACGCCTCCTTCTCACCTCACCGGCCGCCGCCCAAGCAGCCGCCCCCGCCGACCTGCGCCATCCCGGGCCACGCCGCCTCCTCCACCGGCTTGCTCGACTCCCCGGGAACCCGTTTTGCCGACCTACCCTGCCCCTCTAACCTTCCCTCGCCGGAGCCCTGCCGCCGGCCGTGCGCTCCCCACATCCCCTGTTTGGCCGACTGCTCTGTTTTGAGCTGACCCCCAACGCCACTTCATATAACTTAAATCCCACCCCTTATCGTATCACAAATCGGTTGCAGCTCAGTTGGCTAGAAGCCTCATGTGTACGCGTGAGGTCCTGGGTTTGATTCTCCCCTTTGACATTTCGGTTTTTATTTGTACCCATTCCTACTAGGCAATAATCAGAAAGCTAATTGGTTTAATATCAAATAAAATTCATATCTGCATCAGAATATAAAGTTTATATGCATAAGGGCAATTAAGTGATTAAGCGCTATAGTTTATGATTAGCTCATTAATACTTAAATGATTAAAATTTTAAGATAAAAATTTCGTAGTATAACAACTGAATAAACCTTGGAAATAATTAGGTGAGATATAAGTAATTAATATAAATTTAAAATAAAAGCTAAGATTTTAATTATAAAAATGGAATAAAGCATTGTGCGAGGTAAAATCATTAGAGATTTAAAACAAATATGAGTAACTAAAAGAGCTAGGTTATTTATTCAGAATCTAATTATTAACAAAAGATGGTCTTTACCAGATTTGATAAAAGCCCCAACTAAAGTTAGCAAGGTAAATGACAAATCAAGTCGCTCCATAGGATTTGTTAAAAGATGTGTCGTAACAATTTAAAATAAACTTCGTGGGTAAAGTAGAATGTCATAATCTAAATATACCCCGCCATTGATATCTCGTCGTTAAATAAATCTCAAAGGTGTATTTAGATAATGATGATAGTGGAACCTAGTTCGATATAGCAAATTCAACCCTAGGAGAATAGAGATTTAATTAAAGATCGAACTTTGTCGAAGGCTAGATAAAGAGACTATTAATAAAAAGATCAATCATTGTAGTTCTACCATCGGTCTTGCCTCAAATCACACGAATCACCCATTAACTTATAATAAATCTAAAGTAATTTTATTTGGATTTATTTTGGACCTCTTGAGTTATTTGCTTTTATTTGGGTTCAGTCGTTTATCGCGTAATTAGAAATTGGAGTCCTGAAGATTCTATGGATCAATCGAGGCCGGGATCGATGAAGACCAGGAATTGAAGATCATCGCATGAGACAACTTTGTGTGAGCTCAAGACCGCGGTAAACCGCGCCAGGCGAGTCAATACTTTGATCATGTTGAACCTACATTTCTGCAAATTATTTTGGTTTTAAATTATCAAATTGCATGCTGTATGTTATATGCAAATCCATGCTAATTTAAGATTTTAGTTACATGCCTATTGTTTACCTTGAATAATATTACACCCTCTTTGAAATATTTGAATATGTGAACATTGTCGCCCTAGCAAAACTATAATATTAACCTTTGAAAATAAGTCCCTAATTATATGCCATGCTTAGTATTGCATAGATACTCATGGCGCGAGAGCGCCAAGCATCACTTGTAAACACGAGAAAAATTGGTTGGCGATCATAATGGGAATGACTGGTATATTTTGGAAATGATTATTTTATGCTCTCAAACTCCCCAACTTGCTTACATATCCAGGCGGATTGGTTCGAGGTGTGAGTGTGGTGCGATGGATGCACAAAGTGGGTTAGTGGTAGACCGCCTGATACCACTAAGGACTGAATCTTGTCATGACCTCCTGTAAAAAGCAGTACAACCACAAGTCCGTAAAATACAACTTGGCTAAGTAAATTTATCGAGTTCCGGACTCATCTCACTTGGTAGGGGTTTGAAGGGGTTACGCTATGGCAAGGGGGCTGAAGGGACACCGGTGGAGGGTGAAGTTTTCCGCGTCCCACGTTGCGGAGAGGTAGAAGTCCGCTGCGTAGAGGCCGGGAAAACATCCCAGCAGAGATGGGACCCACCGCAAGTGGGCAGTTTCCCATAAGGGTGAGATGAGAAAAGGGCCGAGGTACTTTGAAAAGTCACTGTGATGGTCTGCTCAACCACATGACTAAGGTATTGTGTGGGGCAACGAGTTGATTGTCTCTTGTGGTGAAAGTGTACAACCTCTGCAGAGTCAAAACTATTGGAATAGTCGTGCCCACGGTCAAGGGCAGATATGGGAACTTAACCAGATATAGTTCTATTTCAAAATACTTTGTGGGTGGGAATGGAAAAGTGGAAGGGCGATGGACTGCCCTGGTTTGGAATTGTCCTGGGTGTCGTCCCAGTGGTAAGTTAAGCGGCTATAACGCTGAAGAAATTGCTATATGGTGCAGATGCCATGTAACGGTGGATGGAATCTGAATCAATATTAATAATGCATTTCCTTGTACATTATGATTTGTTCCAAAATTGCTAAGTCATAGGGCTTTTTAATTAATTGTATTCAAAAGCACTCTCATAAAATAAAATAACCCGAGCCTCTCCTTTGTTAAGCCATGCATACTATTTATCTGCATTCTGTGTATTGGCTCGCGAGCACGGGTTGGAGTGCTCACTCGCGCTTTCCGACAAAATTCAGAATCGGAATCAAATCACCTCGCCTCGGAACAAGATTGGACACGCTGGCGAGAAGATGAAGATGTCAAGGGCTAGGTCGCGAACCTCCGCTTGGTCGCTGTGGGCATGTCTGAAGGTCCCACCTATGTGCTTCGTTCTTCCGCTGCAATTTATTGATTTCGCCTAATCGCCCATGAGTAAGTCTACTATTATATTTACGTTTCCGCATGATATGTACTTTGATATTCAGAACTGTAACTGTGTGCACTATCTACTGATCCAGGGAATAGTGCAGTTAAACACAGTAGATTCCGGATTGCAAAATCTGGGTCTGACAAATACAGATAGCACTAGATATGTTAGCTTGTGCTCGCGCCACCAGTCCAAAATGTTGAAGTTCTCTGTATGGTGAGGCACGGGATCACTATTCAAAACGATTGATAGTTCTCCACGGGCCTTGATATAGATTGCTGCAGCACTTGACGATGTAGAGCTTAATATTCCGAATGATCTTGGTACACCAAAGATTTTACCTCACATATTTGTCTTCTTACTTGTGGTGGTGCTAGTGGAGGTCGTTACAAATGAACTCCATAAAACTTTTGCTCGTACTTTTGATAAACTTCAGACAATTGTGAACGAACATATGCAAAATAGTTAGATTAATCTATCCCTAAAGCCTCACATATATTTGAAAGAGCATTAGCGAATCCTGCAATTTTATCTTTGGAATTTAGAATAAATTCAAATGCGTATAAGTACGTAATCTCATTCCAATAATTTAAATATTTAGTTTTTATAGCGCACACAGCCTCTTGTAACACTAAGTCACAAGAATATGATGCACAATTACAGGAGATGTTGGATAATATATTCTGGATAAAGAAATAGTGAGTTCGCAAAGAGTTCCAGTGTAGGCTTGTAGGGTAAAAGATTTTGTAGCATTAGATAAGTTAAGTTTCACCTTACCGGCATGTTCACAGTGAATTTTCATGGACGTACACCATCGCAGTGTAGTAAGTTTTATATGTTATAATTCGTCGATTAGAATTATTTACAAAAGAAATTACATTGTGAAAAACTTAAAGATATGGATCCAACCTCTTCAAACACATTTAATTATAAGATTAGTAATATGGCAGGCGCATCGCTAATGTAGCAAGAAGGATTCGGTGTATGTACTAAATAAGAGAGTGAGAATATCCATTCTCCTAGAGTTTGCTGCAGCATTATCTAGGGTAATTGCAAAAAAAAAATTTGTAAGACCAAAATATTTCATAACTTTGATAATATATTTTGCTATATTCTCACTCGCGTGTGCTACATCATTAGTTTGAAGCCTATGATTTTCTTTTTCAATACCTAATCATCATTTATATAATGAGCGACTACACTAATATAATTCTCCCTAGCCTAACCACTCCATATGACTGAGGTCAAGGCCACCAAAAATTTATCGGTTTCAAAGAGTTCTTTAATTTTATCACAACCATTATTGTAGTATTTAACTAAATCTCTAATCGTTGTCTGTCTAGAAACGTGAGTAAATCTAGAATTATGAGCAGTTTTAATATATATGTTGAACGCATCTGACGCACCAAAGTTTAAAAGAAGATCTTATTAGGCAATTAAATGGGATAAAAATTCTTGAGCTATGTCAAGATTATAATCCCAATTACGTACCATATAGTTGGGGTTGTACTGTAACTGCATCTACCTTATGGCTATGCCTTCCTTTTCTTTACATCTTGGACATGTTTGTACAAGTGCTCGGCTCCACATAAAAACTTTGCAAACAATTTATGATGGCATATTTTGCAAACAACAACTATTACCTAATCCCTAGACGAGTCTCGTTTCATTATCTTGTCAAAATCTACCCACACATCCGATTTCTTAGGTCTAGACCCCTTTGCTCCGGTGCTTGCTAACACAGAAGCACTGGTAGAGCCTAACAATGGTATAGCCATGGTCTGCTCTGCCATTTAAGGTGGAGGTGGAGATTCATTCCCGAAGAATGAAAGTTCTTTTGAATCAATTCCGTATTCACTCGCAGGAAAATTGTCAAAAATTTCACGGAGAAATGTGAAAAACTATAAAATGCAAATAGAAAATTATACTATTACATATTTTATACTACAATAAAGAAAAATAAGAACAATATAAGTATATAAAAATTAGTATTATTACCTATTTTCTTGACTGTAGGTCGTATTTCGAATTTTTAGATTTTTTTACAATATTATTTTGAATTTTGCTAGATTATCATAAAGTGTATTAAAATTTTCACATAAAAATTGAAGAAGGGATTGTTGGTGAGGGTGTGGTTGAATGAGGAGAGTATATTGCCTATTTATATTTAAAAAATTGAGAATTTTTATTTTTTTCGTACTTTTAAACTCACAAACGGTTATAAAATGACTATAAATTTGAAAAATCGATCGTTACCGGTGCTAAATGGGACAATCATGTCGTGCCCAAGCCGAATATGATTAACGGTCACTTTTTCATGCCAACTAGGCTACGCGTACCAAATGGGTCACCGTACCGCACGAGTCGTGCCGTGTTGGGTCGTGCCTGTACAACCACTGTGTGTATCATGTTGTGCCAACATGCTGTACTAGGGTGATGGCCCTGGCACAGCTCACCTTATCGTGCTGTGCCAGTCTAGCCCGACACCCCATGTTGTGTCGTGGACTGTATCTACAGTAATAGGCTATGAGCCTGTCTAATAGGCACGGTGCATTCGGACACCGCTACATCGCCATGAGCCACGAAGTCAATGTGCACGCAACGTATGCGCGCCGTACCCCAGGCAGGTCGACGGCGACCGGGCCGGTCGAGAGGGCGGCGAAACGTAGCGATTGCAATTCCGTGATGGATTCTGCCTTCCATGCTCTGCCGCTGTGATGCGCATGCCAGTTCCATCGATCGATGCATGTTCCAGGCAACTCGAAGAAAAGGACCGTGCCGCGCGTCTCGCCGGTATATGTCGATGCTACTGCACACTTGGGCTTGGATTTGGATTTGGATTAGCTGTCCCGACAAAGCAAAGGGCCTGCAGTGCGTCCGTGTAACACGTTCACAAGCATCTGCATAGTTATCTAGTGTACTGTGGTACACCCTAGTCAATAACGAGCGCCACTTGTCTTCCTTTCTTCCCAGATGATTTTAGTTGATATAAATATAATCACTACTGCATTTATTATAATTAAGTTATAAACTCTATCTAAAAAGATACTTTATTTGAAAATTAATTACCGTAGAAAAACTAAAAATAGTTTTTAAGAGAGAAAAAATGCCCAAGGTCGCTAGCTAGCTTGGTTTTTGTGTGTCCAACTGTCCACCGAAGTTAGGGTAAAGCCTCTTAGCTAGGCGTATGCGTGTGTGTGGAAGCATTATTTCGGTTTTGCTATTTATATGTTGCTTTTTTAAATCTATGCCAATTTTTGCAAACTTTGGAGATTTGATAGAGATTGCTGTGCTGTCTGATTTCACGATGATTCGATGGCTTAAAAATGTGAGTTGCACTTAAAAAACAATCACATCATCAATTATAATATTAAAGTACAAGCAAAAGAAGTCGGTATGTTTGCTCTTAAAGGGTAAAAATTATCATGTTAATCGAGGAAAAAGAGAAAGAACTATACCGTTGATTGTAGTGGGTCCAAATTATAACGGTCTAAATTAAAAAAATGTCCATGTCAAGTACAATCCAAAAATATCTAAACTTCAAAATAAAAAATATAATAAAATTATAATATGATTTTCATACGAATTTCTAAGCAAAATCTCTAAATAAATATAATTTGAAATAAATATTAAAAAATATCAAATAGATTTGTATATGAATTCCAACAAAAAAAGAATAAAATTTGGAATAAAAATTAAAGAAAAAATAGCAATTGGATTTGTATATAATTCCAACAAAAATAATTGAAATTTGGAATAAAAATAAAAGAAATTTTGCATTTTGATTTCCATACAAATTCCCAAATAAAATTCCCAAATAAATAAAATTCAAAATAAATTAAATAGACTAACAATTTGATTTGTATATAAACTTAAATAAAAACAACTAAATTTGGAATAAAAATAAAAGTTATAGCAAGAATAGTACGAATGATGTCGGAGGAGGTCACGAAAGAGCGCAATGGCGTTGATCTTCCCTACAAGAAAACATTGACCCCACGTAAAAGCGAAGAGTCAAAGGTGGCAGCAGTGGAGATGAGGACAAAGTACTACTCCCCTTAGCTATTCGACAAGGATAATGTTATGCTGCTCACAGGAGCCATTGAATATAAAAGCTAAAGTGGAAGGAGCCAAGGGCTGCGATGATGAGTTGGCCAACATTGAAGAAGAGAAGTGATTGACACGGTAGAAGAGGATATATATGTGCATGCATCTATATGAATAGAAACATGGACATACAAAAAGCAAAGGAGCAAAGAGCTTGGAGTAGAAATGGCACAGCAGTAAGGAATATGCTCGGGGTCACCGTAGACAGCGTGACTGGTGTCCCCGATAGAGATTGATGATGGTTGCACATATATACGTATTTGATGTCACAACGGTCAGTATTAAGCAATAATTTGATAGAAGCAGAAGATAATTATGTGGTAGAGTATTGTATTGGAAGGGATAGCAGCTAAGAGAGATCAATTAAAAATTGGGCTTATTGTGGGATGTTGAAGCAGAAAAGTTATAACAGTGAGAAGAGATAGAAGACACACGATTCGTTAGGACAGCTATCGTATGAGGGGAAATAAGTTCAAACAAGGTATTTTAACACCATGAAAGTTAATGAGATAATTTGCTGCACACATAAAAGTCTTGCTTGAGATTAAATAGAGGTACATATGCATGCATATATTTTGAAAAAGAGTAACTAATGGAGGAAGATATGTGCATATAGATATATGATCCATACATGATGAAGAGTGGTTATATTTCTAACAACGACAATGACTTATTATAATCAATAATTTTATTCCATGAAAACTCATACTTCTATTATCTTTCTGAAGTTGCATTTTCGTTCAAGTTTCTATTGCTATCTCTAATGTTTATTATATCTTAAAAATTGAAATAATTTATAAGATACGTAAATACATTCTCACTTATCTAAGTTATATAATTTGATACCACTAACTTTAAAATAAATCTAGCCGTGCATATGCATGGATCACCCTACTAGTTATACATATAGACGGTCCTCACATGATCAAAATTTATAATACATACATACCATGTAGCTAAGCTAAAAGCAAGCAAATTCTCTCAATTTGCATGACCGAAATTGGCTCTCACCGTCGCACAAAATTCTTTTAGCTCAATCTTTGTAGCTTATATGCACTACTAGTTCACCCAAAAATAATTTGAGCGATCCATTGATACTTAAATAGTACTCCCCCTCACGTCTTATCTCCGGCAGGCCTACGACGTGGACTCGATGTAGGCCCAACAGCTTAATTTCTCACTAGTTAAAGAACAAAAAATTGCTTCCCACTCTCAAACCAAATGCGTAGTCTATATGTACCTCTGGCTTAGTTGGTATTGTAGTGGCCAGCTTATAATTCAGATCTTACGTTTTACTATATGTACCTCTGGGAGTCGGGTATACTAACTATGCTTGAAAACATCTTTTTTAAGATATAATAACAAAAATTTTACTAAAATTAACTAATATTCTTGTAACGGGAAAGGTTTGCTCTTGCGAAGCTGGAACGGAAATATTTCACAACGCGACACAGGATCTAAAACTAGTTGAAACCCTTTTTATCGTTAAATACTAGTAAATTGCATGCTCCTAAAAAATAACAAAAAAAACGAGGTAATGATCAGAAAAGGGAGTGGAGTACTCCATGTAACATCCTGATAAATGTAAATATTAAATTATGAAGTTTTTGGATTATTTTATTTACTTTTTATTTTGAATTTGGAGTTTCTGGTGTTGTCTCGAAAATTATGATGAAAATTCCAAAAGTTAAAGAGGAAACAAACATGTTTAAATACAAAAAAATTTAAAAATTTAAATAAGAATCTGAAAAGATGATCCAGAAAGGAATGGAGGAAATTTTGGTTTAAACATAAAGCCCTCATTTTAAATAATGCCATAAATAACAAGGAAAGCAAATAAATTAAGTACCAACAATAGTTGAAAATATTTTTGTTAAGTCCAGAATGTCATCAGAACTTCGTGAATTTTTCCTGAATTTTTGGATGTGTTTTCATATTTTTCTGACCTTGTTGGAAATTTTGGCAATTCTAAAAGCTAAAATAAAAATCTAGAAAATTAAAAACTCAACTTACCCTCCGGCCACACTGACGGCCGGATCACCACGTCGCCGCTCCATCCCGCCTTCCCCTCTTCTCGGGCCGCCACCTGGTCGTCTCCGATGCGCGACGCGTCACCCCGCCCGCGCCCATCCGCCGCCCACCTCTCGCCCTCGCGTGGACCGTCCGATGCGCGCCTCGCCCATCTCGCCCGTCCGCCCCACGCCTCAACTGCGTCGCGGGCCCGCGCCCGATCGCGCCTCTCCTCCATTGCCGCGTGGCGCGACGATCTCCGTCCACGCCCCGACCGCGCCTGCGCAGTGGACCTGCCTCCACTCGCGCTTCTCCCTCTGCGCACGGGCCCGGGCGTCGCCCGCTCTCTTCTTCCTCCTCCTCCTCCTTCTTCTCCGCGCACGCGTCGCAGCTCGCACCCCCTCGCGCTCACTCCCTCCGCGCAGCAAATCCGCCTCCTTCTCTCTCTCACATCCGCGGGCAAGGTTCAGCGCACCCCCTGTTCTCTCTCTCCCGCAAAATCTCCGTGGGATTCGGTTCGCCTCCCCTCGTCGGCGTGAGCAGGGCGGAGACCGCCGCTACCTCGCCACGCGCCTCCCCCTTCCAGCTATAAAAAGCCCTCCCGTGAGCTGCATTGGCACCGCAACGCATCACTTTTTCCTCCTCTGCCCGCAATTGCGCCGAGAAACCTCCAATTCCTCGCCGGCCTCTCCTTCTTCCCCACTTCCGGCTCCACCTTCCCCGCCGATTCCGGCCGCCTCCGAAGCCAGCTCGAGCTCCTGGAGCTTCGCGGGAGCACGGTGAAGCCGACGCGGTCTCCCGCACCTCCGGAGCCGTAGCCTGCGCCGAGCACCGCCGAGCCATCGCCCACACGCCGCCGCGCCACCACCGTGCCCTCCGTCTTCACCGACCTCACCAGAAGACTCCTCGTCGCTCGGGTATTATATTCCACGCACAACCCGGACCCCCCGACCACCACTCGCCGCCGGCCACCGCCGTCCCCGACTTCCTCTGCCCGGCCTCCTCCGCGAGCTAGCTCAAAAGAATTGACTACCCTTATATGGTAAGCAACGCTCGGTCGTCCGAGTGGCTTTCAGCGCATCTCTTCCCTCCCCCTCGCTCCCGCGGCGCGCGTTCGAGCCCTGGCTCCGCGCGTAGCGGTCGAGCGTTTCTTTTAATTTTCCCAGCTGACAGGTGGGCCCGCTCGTCGATCCATCGGGGCCACGGCCATCGACAATGGACCCCACCCGTCAGCGTATAACGTCGCTAACATGTGGACCCCACCGGTCAGAGATTCAGGACTAAACAAAATAATAAAAAGATAAAGATATTAAAATAACCAGTGGGTCCCACTGTCAGAAATTTGAGAATATTTGGAATTAACAGAACTGAGAACTTTGAATGATCATAACTTTTTCATTTTAACTCCAAATTGAATGAAACAAATTTCTAAATTCATCTAAATTTAAGATCTGTCCAATGGAACTGAAATCATAATTTTTAGAGTTCATTTGGATTTTTGGTGTTATTTGGTTTGATTCGCCACTTTTCTTTTTGTACGAATTTTGGGCGCACGCTAAAATAGCTTACGAGGCTCAAGAGGAAGAGATCGAGGCCGCAGCACTAGAAGCCCCGGACAATCAAGCACCCGACCGCTGTGACCAAGGCGAGTCAATACTTTGATCATGTTGAACCTACATCTCTGCAAATTACTTTGTTTTAAATTAACAAATTGCATTGCTGTTATTTTTATACAAATACATGCTAAATTCGATATTCTAGTTATATGCCATTGTTTACCTTGAATAGTATTACCCTCTCCTTTGAGTATTTGAATGTGTGAACCTTGTCGCCCTAACAAAAATATAATAGTAACATTTCGAAAATAAGTCCGTAGCCGTATGCCATGCTTAGCATTGATTAGGAACTCGGGGCAAGAAATTGTCCCAAGCATCACTTTTATTCATGAGAAACTGATTTGGACAGTCATGGTGGAAATGACTGGTATATTTGGTTATGGATATTTTATGCTCTCAAAACCCCAACATGCTTTAATATCTGGGCGGATTGGTTCGAGGGTGTGTATGTGTGGTGCAGTGGAAGCACAAAGTGGGTTAGTGATAGACCGCCCGAGATAGCCTAAGGACCGAATCTTGTGATGACCTCCCGTGTACAACAAGTACAACCACAAGCCGGCAAAGTGTAGGCGGGGCTAACTAATTTGCATCGACTTAGTAAGAGTTGCGCCGGTGTGACCACGGGCGGGTAGAGGATGGCCACATCCTCCGACGTGACGCGCAAGAGGGGCTTCGGAAGGGTGGTCGCACCAAGGAAGTGGAAACCTTAGCGGACGTAACTCGCTAAGAAAATGTATTGTAAAGGTCCTGTGATAGTCTACTCAATCGCATGGCTAAGGAATCATGTGGGGCAACGAGTGGATCTATCTCTTGTGGGTAAAGTGTACAAACTCTGCAGAGTCTAAAACTATTCGAATAGCCGTGCCCACGGTCAAGGGAGGACATGGGAACTTGACTAGATATAGTTCTATTTCAAAACATTTTATGAATGGGAATGGAAAAGTGAAGGGCGAAGGACTGCCCTGATTTGGAATTGTCCTGGGTGTCGTCCCAATGGTAAGTTAAGCGGCTATAACGCTGAAAGATGGTGTGATGCCATGGTAATAGTGTGCATATGAGGTAATGCTTTAAGTACGGAAAATCATGTTAATATCCCTTGAACATTATGCTTTTGTTCAAAACTGCTAGGTCTCAGGAAATTTTATGTATTATATTTCAAATAGTGGCATTTCTATTCTTACGAAATAAAATATGGGTGGAATAAACAGGGTCGCGAGTAAAAGAGAGGAATGTTTGTAGAGTACATATAAAGGCATTGGTGGATTCATGTCGATCTTGAATAGGAAATGATAGTGTGGGTTCTGGAGGAACTAAATTGGTGAAGTCTAGCCGAATAATAAGCTAGATAGAGGATTTAAATGATTTTTGGAGATTTAGGAATTGCACATATAAATATTGGATTATGATACTGATAAATAAATTCTTGGGAGATGTCAATATTAGAATTAATAGATTCAGTTACTAGATGAATCAAATGAATTTTAGAGGATTGGTGGAATAATACAAGCATTGGATTATAATTCTTGATTAATGATATTATTGGTAGTGATTGTTAAGTCTTGGAAGATGTTGTCAATATAGGGAAATAATAGGAATTACTGGATGGATGAATTGAATTTCTGAGAAGATTGGAGGATTCATAATAATTAGTGGATTATAATCTTGGTAAATGGAATTTTCGGTGGAGATATATTTGAGGATTAGCTAGTGATAGATAATAGAAAAAGAGATAGATTATTGGATTATGGATTGCAATCAATGACAAAAAGGATTGAATACAAATGATATCGGTGGATTTGAACGTAATTATGTTAGAGAATCATTAGAGTTCAGAGGTAAGAGGCTGATGAATAGTAATAACAGGGCTAGATTATCAATAACTCAAAGTACAGTATGATCGGTGGATTAAATAAATGATGATATTGCTGTTTGGAGTTTTAGACAGAAGTCAATAAATAGAGTGCATTTTCGGTGGATTAAGTCGATTTTTTTTAATTGTAGTATGGAGTTAGGTAGTAATGCTGAAACTTTGATTAACTAAGAATAATAATGCCGCTAAAAGCAAATTTTTGGCAAATAAAATAACCCGAGCCTTCCCTTTGTTATGCCATGCATACTATTTATTTGCATTCTGTGTATTGGCTCGCGGAGCACGGGGTCGGAGTGCTCATGCTCGCTTTTGCGACAAAAATTCAGAATCAGGAGTCAAATCACCTCGCCTCAGCAACAAGAGTGGACAAGCTGGCGAAGAAGATGAAGATATCGAGAACTAGGTCGCGAACCTCCAGTTGGCTGCCTGTGGGCATGTCCTGAAGGTCCCACCTGTGTGCTTCGTTCTTCCGCTGCTGCAATTTATTGATTTCGGCCTAATCGGCCCATGAGTAAGTCTACTATTATATTTACATTTCCGCATGATATGTACTTTGATATTCAAATCAGAATCGTATGCGCTATCTACGATCCAGGAATAGTGCGATTAAACACGATGATTCGGATTATAAAATCTGGGTCTGACACTCCACGACTTTGCAAACCTTACATTCAATATTCCACCTTCACAAACTCCAGAAAAGTTCAAAGTTCCAACGACACTGCAGTCAGCATGCGAAGTTGGAGGAAAAAGAAGATAGAAAAATATCGAGAGAGAAAAGCCAATGAATCCCTGTGCAAAGCTTACGCGGTTACAGCCTCAGATTTCACCGAGTCAAAACCCTAACCTTTCCACCGCGCGGCGCGGCGGGCCGGTTGGATCCGTGAAAGGCTCGAAGTAATTAACCGGACACGCCCTTTTCTCGGATCAAAACGCGCGGTCCGACCCAACCGGTGGGCGCTCTGTACGGGCAAGCCACCAGTGCTGCTCCATTTCGCCGTGGCCGGTGTAAGGCGCGGGCGGCGAAGGGGCGGCATGGGACCGGCCATGGTAGGGAGGGAAGCCAAGCGTGAGGCCCGGAGACAGTACCGATCCCTCCGAGCGGTGGTCGGCGCTGCTGGTGACAGCAGCGTGCGGTACCGGGAGGTTCTTGCGGCGGCCGGATCCGACGGGCACGTTCCGGAGCACGCCGCCGGCCGTCCAGTAGCGGCGGCAGGCCCGGCAGAAGTGACGCGGCTGGTTGACGTTGTAGTTGTTGAAGTAGCAGAACTTGGTGTCCAGGCTCCGGCACCGCGGGCACGGCAGCCGCGCCTCCGCCGCCGCGGCGCGCGCCCTCGCGGCCTCCTCCTGCTGGTCGACACTTCCGCGCCCTGACGAGAATATGGGGCGTGAGCCTGATGGCTGCAACTTCGATGACGCGCCGCCGGTGGCGTCGGGGCGCGGCTGTATGGGTTGTTGTGGGGTGATGACCTTGCCGAAGAGCTTGAACCCCGCCGTGCCGGTGGCCATCTCGACGTGAGACACCATGCCAAATGCGCACGCGTGATGAGGGGTTTCGGTACTTTCTGATGCGAAAGGGAGAAGTATCGTTGTATCAAGTAGGACTGAGACCTGACCCTTATATACAGCTACGCTCCCTGCTCTTTGGGTGAGTGTTAGGCGGATTTGTTATTTTTAGCTATGGCTTATAAATTTTTAGTCTGTTTATGAGAGAGTGTACAAAGTAAAAAAAACTCACATACATTTTTAACAGATATAAATGAAGTCACTATAGTGTACACTACAATCAATTAACTTGTAGAATCTGTCTTGAAAAGATATTTTGTTTAAAAATTAGTTATTAAAAAATTGAAAAGTAATTTTTAGAAATAAAAAGAACAGTCCGTGATATTTTCCTTCTGAAGGGCGAAGAGATTAGAGCAAATCTTATAATATAGCCTTCAGCTGGCTGTATGGATACTTACAGCCCACTTATCAGCCTACTCATATAGTAGTTACAACACCAAAGGTGTATGATGATCTACCCTTCCTCTCACAAAGTTTCTTGGTTCTTGTGCTTGGTGGTGTAAGTTTACAGCCCACCTCTCTCTCTCCTCTCTCTCTCTTCCACTCGTAATCACACACCACTTATAGCCTCTTATAATACTTGCTCTTAACTGAACTAATAGCTAGGCTGCGGTGTGATGTGATGCCGTTTGGTTTCTGTCCCCATCTCGCACTTGCCACGCCTCGTTGTGAAAGCCACATTTATTTCAGATTGGGTTTTGTTAAACGTCATTCGGATATTTTATTTCTAACTATCATCTAGATTTATAACCATTGAATTAGAGATCCAATGGCTATGAATTCTCCCCCTCCCCTTTGAATTCTACCCCTTCACCTTGAAAAAAAATCTCATCTCTTTAAAAACAAGGGGTCTCTTGATCTCTAATCCAAAGATCACAAATTTAAATAATAATTAAGAAAAAAACATCTAGATGATATCTATACACTCCCTTTCAGATTTGCGTGGGTTGCGTGCGATAGAGCCCCGGCGTCAACTCTCACAAGACTTGCTTACTCTTGAGACACCAAACCTAGTTGCTAAGAAAGTACTAACTAGCTAGAAAAGGGAGCTTCCTTACTTTCCAATCAATTGATCACTTTGAGGCGATCGAAAAAGCGATATAAATACTAGTATCCGAAACAAGATTCTCTCCTTTGCTTTAGCTCCAGAAAGGGCATGCTTTCTATGTTCATGGTCTCTCTCATATGGCAGTATGGTGTTAATCAGTAGCTTTTGAAGGGGACAGAGCTGAAAGTGCGAATCGTCTTGGTTGGAAAGGTCGGGCAATGCCCTGCTTTCCCTGCCATCCAAAAGTGATCCTTTAGAGCTTTGTTGTACTTTAGTTAAATTGATATTTCGTCGTCTATGCCTCGTACATGACTAGGAGTCCGAGTCGGAATTGTTTTGCTATTGAGCTGAGAGTTAGATCAATATACGATGATAAGTTGGGCTGTACGCACCCGAATGTCATTAGGGCCGAAATTTGGGCAATGTGACGAGGATGGGGCTAGTTTTATCAGTAATTTGGCCCAATAGGCAAGGTTCTCTTTTCGGACTTAGAGGCCTTATTATATTGGCTCTTGGCTTGACTTTCAAGAGCTTCACATTTCAGATCCACTTCCACCAGATCCATGGAGCAGCTCCACCGTGAATCTGGAATCCCACCATGGAGTGGACAAACTGTTTGGCTTCCAAGATCAGATTCACGATAATAGCCTGTTTTGCCCTTGAGGTTGTATGATATATATCTTTTTCATATAACACATATGTACACACATGTTTTGTTCATATTTATTCACAAAAATGGCGTTTTTAACACAAATGCGATTTATGAGCATTCGATATTGACACTCTACAAGATAGATTGACGCACAAATGCAATCCTGAACATCAATCCTCAGGATAACCCGCTGCCTTGTGCGCAAAAAATATATCATTCGATTAGTCGACATAACCCACATGATTACTGCAATCTACAGGATAGATTCAATTTCGTATTGCTCTGTGTCATCCAGTTACTGACTTGCTGTAACAATCAGACATTGAGAAAGGGGATGTGAAAACACGCTACTTGGTGAGAACACGCTACTGCCAACAATGATAGTGAGGCAAACATACAAATCACATAGAAGAGCCTGAGCAAGTTAGAGCCAATCAAACAGTGACAATGACAGCAGCAGCAATTCATACATCTCAAAACATACATACATGCAACAATAATACAGTTAGCTATAGGAGTTGCAGTCTAACAAGACCCGGTACAATGGTTCACTTTGCATTCCAACACATGCTAAAGCTAGCTTAGCATCCACAATCGAAGTATAAAACAAAGCTGTAACACACAGAAGCAATGTTTCCCTTACATGATAACTTCACGCGTTGATGCGGAGGCCCATCAAAAGTTGCCTGCAGATTACACCATGCACGGCAAGATCAGTAAGGAAACAATGGAGTGTAGCAAATTGAATGATGGAAGTATAATTACATAGCTATTTTTTCAATCTTTCAATTGCAGATTAAAAGAATTCGGTCACGGAGGCTTCGAAAATTCTATACTACTGAATATTGGGTCAGTGTTCTGTAGCTTTTATTATGGACAATTTCAATTATAAGCAGAACTCAAATCAAATGAACGCCTTCTGGCAGCAGTCGCAATCTTAACATTTTGATTTACCAAAGATTGCCCTAATTGCTCTTTCATTGCCCAAATAGTAATACTGCCCTGCAAACATGTTTTCCCCCCAAATTGATGACATCCATAATAGGCCACTCTACCATTTCAACAATATTCATACAATCATGATAAGAAGTACTAACATCATTTGTAAAACCCATTAAGCTATCAAACCCATTTGTACTAACATCATTTTCTGAAAATTACAAGTCCAGAACATCCCAAACTCAGTGATTTCATCCATTGCAATAAACTGAACTCATTTTATTCAATACCATATTGCATATAGAAAACCGGCCGTGTGCTCCTCATCATCAACATGATTTCATCACCTCATCAAAATTGCGCCACAACGTCCCTCATCACAACAATATATCACAATAGTTTCATCACAAAAATTGAGCCAATTGGAAGAGATTATACCTCATCATCCCTTGCCCTCTTGGTCGACGGAGCACGTCTCATAGGATGCGCAGTGAGACCATCCGCAGCAAAGCCGCCGCCAAAAAGAAGGGAGGAACGCCGCCGGCCAGGGGACCGCGCCCCACCGCGACGCCGGAGAAGGAGGAGGAACGCGGCCGGGGGCGCGCCGCAGGGTATGGCGCCGCGCGCTTTGTGCGCGCCGCGCCGCTCCTCCGAGCTCACCCAAACCTCTTCGCCTACCGCATGTCGCTTTGTGGCGCGCTTCGGCCGGCCGCCGTGTATCGACGGCACGCCGCCGAGCTTTCGCGCGTAGCCGCAGCGCATCGCCTCGCCACGCCGCGTACGCCTCCGCCGCGCGCGCACGCCGCAGCCGATTGCCGCCGCGCCGCCAGGCGCGCCGCTTGCGCTCGGTCGCGGCCGGCGCGACCTCGCGCATCGCCACCGGGCTGCCCAGCGCCGCGCCGCCGCTTGGTCGCGCCGCGCCGCGCCGCGCCACAGCGGACCGCGTGGCCGTCCGCATAGCCGTCCCGCAGCCGCCCCGTGAGCCCGCCCCGACTTCGTCGCCCGCCGAGCCTCCTCTCGTCGCCGAGCGGCGCCGCGGCGGCACGGCGAGCGCTGCGCCCGGCCAGGAAGAAGAAGGAGGTGGAGAGGTAGAGGCGGATCTACCAGATCCGGCCATCGCCGGAGGTGGCGGCTCGCCGAGGTGGCTAGCGAGAGGAGGCGGCGTGAGGCGGCTTCCGCCGGAGCGGAGGGCGGCGCGGCAGCGCTTGAGAGAGAGAGCGCTCGCCGCTTCAGCGAGGAGGCGAGAGAGGAGCGAGGAGAAAAGAAGGCGAATAGAAAAACGGTTGGGAGGTGTGTGTAATGGCATTGGTGGGTAATTACCACCCAACTTCACGAGTAGATACGAAATAAGGTTTAGTGGAGCACCCTGAGGTGCTCCATGGATTTCATGAATCTGGAGCTAGATTCATTTTGGTGGATCCAGATTTCGTGGAGCTGGGCGTTTGGTAAAATTAGTGGAGTAATCCGTTTACCCTCTCATTTTAGAGATAAGGTAAAGAATTATGAACACACCATACACCCTACTTCTCTCACTCCCATCTAACACATGCATCTCCCCTTACTTCCCCACTGCTTACCCTTGTTCTACATGCACTTGTTATATACTTTTGGGAGTATATATTTTCACTTCTCATATACCGTTTTAATAATATTGTTATACTTCTTTATCCTTTTGAGTATACTCTAATAATAATTATTAGATACTTCAAGTGAGTTTCATAAAATAAATTCATCAAAGTTCACTTTTTATAGCATTTTTTTTGTATATACACATTTGTGTGTATGTATGTATGCAATTACCTAGGACACCATGGTGTCAGGGCATCATGATCTAAAATAGATATTTTTCTATATATCATGTGTGAAAATTTTGAATTTTTTTTGAATATTAAGTTTAACTAGTTTACCAACTAGTTCAGACAAATTTGAATTATAGTTATCTTTTTTATGATAGTTTAATTGTAAGTATGTAATCTAAATTGTTCAAAAGCTTTGAATTTGAATATATTTTCAAAGATATACGTTTCATTTGAATTGTTATAGATGGGTATACCCGAATTTTCAAAAAAAAATATCTGAATTTAGGTTGAATTTATGTATTTAAAATCATGGTGTCTCATTTCTAAGACACCATGGTATCACATTTTGTATATATAATACATATGCATACGTATCTCGTGTGTGTATATATATATGAGTGTTTCATGCACCTTGGTGCCTATATAATACACAGATTCGCGTATGTATATACCCATAAAAGTATATATAAACTCATTAAATTCATATAGTTTGAACTATATGGTATATACACATTGAACTCAAAAGTAGTTCAAACTAGTTTGAACTGAGTTCAAAACTTACTTACCATAAATATATCAAGGGTATAAAACATTTCCATACCCAAACTCAAAACATTTATCAATCATACACGTATCATACGTATATATATATATATATATATATATATATATATATATATATATGCGTATATATACCTATGTACGTACGTACTTAGTATGTATGCGCGCGCTTGTGATAGATGACAGATACTCGTATTGATTTTGAGTTGTCGAGGAGATGTGCATGTGCTCTTAAATGCAAAACAACGAGCGAACGAGACAGGACAGCTCGCAGAGCCGCTGGATACATGGATGCACACAGCTTAAATGCAAAACCCAGACAATAAGCACTATTGGACATGAATTACGGATGGCAATTAACCAGAGGATTTCATCGTAGCATTGCCGCATTATCATTAATTTGCTCGTACGTCTAGTCAGTAACCACACCGGGGGATGAAGAACAGTGTCGGCGGTGCTCCCCCCTCCTCTCACCTATCGGCGACGACGAGAACGACGTATTTCGATGCAGTCTGCATGGTATTACGACCATGACCACGACTCTGCATCTGCTAATCATAGCACCCGACAAATTGTCATCTACCGGTTGTTACAATCTCCACGACGCATTTGTCATCGTGATGCGGCTACGTTCCAAGAGAAATTAATCAGAGGACACCTGACCGTCCAACCCTTTCCTCCTTTTAGCAGCGGCAGAGGCCAATGAGCAGGTCAAATCTTCACAAGATTTGCAGGCATGCAGCATCACGAAATGAATAGTTAACCTGCTCGTGTTCCATAGTACCAGTAGCATGGAGTGCAACATCTCTACCGAGTTTTCCTTTGCCCTCTTTTTACGAGGAATTGTAGCTCATACAGTCATGCCCAGGCTACACTGCCAAGATAGATAACGGATATGTTTTTTTTGAGCTGTGTCTTATGACCGCGGCTTATAACTTTTAGTTATTCGTGAGAGAATGTAGAGATAGATATTTACGCACGATTTTGGCCGATATAAATAAAATCGCTATAGTGTGTAATTTAATCAATTTATAGATTTTGCCTTTTAAAAATACTTTATTTAAAATCTAGTTCATTATAGAAAAAGGGAATGTCTATACAACATTCGACTGTTTTTTAGTACAAAAACAGTCAGATTTTGAACCGTTAGATAGAGATCTAACGCCCTAGATCTTTTTTTTTTGAGGGGTCATTTTTTTGGGAGGAGGGCTTATATGGGTGGATCCGTTGGATGGAGATCTAACGCCTCAGATCAATCTGATTGTTTTTATCTTAAAAAACAGTCGAATGTTGTATAACAATACTCAAAAAAGCTTTTACAAGCCGAAAAGGTGAGGACGTCACGTCGGTTCAGTTTATCGGTTAGTTGATCACTTCCCGCCATGTGTACGAGTTCACCATGCAAGCTACTGCACGGAATACAACAAGAGCTCTTTAAGCAGATCGATCCAAGAGGCCTCCTCTTCTTTATTTAATCGCCAGTGTAGTGCAGTGGCGACGTCACTCGCGGTAAGTGGTAGAGGAGTGGCTAGGAAGGAGGCGCGCGGTGCCGTCATGGCCGACGCGAACAAGCGCATCAACCTCGCCGCGCCGCTCCTCTCCGTGAGACGCCACCGCGGCGCTGCCGCCGAGGCCGCGGCGCTGCCGCCCTGCAAGCCGGATGCCACGCCTGGAGGCGTGCCATTCGGGTGGGAACACCGTCCCGGCCACCCCAAGAGCGTCCGCACCCGCCGCGCACCACCGCCGCCCACGGCGCCCGACGAGGCCCCGTGGGACGCGAAGGCTGTGGTCGCGGCTGCTGCGCCCGTGCCGGAGGAGGAGGAGCGGTTCTCGGACGCGCTCTCCCGGGTCGATAGCTGCCTCACCGTGAACTGCAGCGTCACTGGCCTCAGCGACGCCGGCGCTGCCGCGGAGCCCGGTGCCCGCGGCGGCGTCATGATGGACCGCTTCTTGCCGGCCGCGCAGGCCGTGGCCGTCGGCTCCCCGCAGTGCACCTTCCGGAAGGCCGGCGGTGCTGCGGCCGCTGCCACTGGCGCGTCAGCCCAGGAGGCCGCGCGACTGGCTCCGGGCAACGCGCGCACCGGCGATGGTGACAGTTTGCCAAGGCGGCTCCCTGTCGAGAACTCGCCGGGGAATCACGTGCCGTCTAACAATGCAAAAGACAGGAACGACGACGACGAGTGGGATGGGCATAGCGCGCGGGGTTTCGAGTCCAAGAGGTGCGGGCTGCTTCCCACACGGTGCATGAAGAGCACCTTGCTGCTCCTGAACCCAGCGCCCGCCATAACGCGGCGCGGCGGCGCGCGGCGAGGGCGAGGCAAGCGGTTCCTGTCCAAAGGCGGCAGAGGCCAAAGAGCAACGAAACCACTTGTGCGGCGCCCGCGAAATGGGCAGCAACTTGGACACGATGCTAGCTTGGTAAGTACTAAGTGTAGCACATATCCTGATGTACTGTAACATTTTAGCTTCGAGGTGAATACTGTTTATGTCTGAACAATTCACGCCTTCTTTTTGGTGTGTCGCAGAAATCCTGGGAGGACGTGTACATCAATTCACTGCTGCGATCAGATCGCGGCGGTCGGAAGGGACCAGGCGCCATGGCCTCGGAGCTGGATAGAATAGCGCGTGAACTATACACGGATCAAGGGGAAGGTGTCCATCCCAAGGCTAGCCATCTGGGTTTGCTTCTGGTTCTTGACAGGGGCGAGCAATGTGCCGATAACCACGGCACATCGGCGCAGAACTTCTCTGAAGGCGGCGAGCCTGCACGGCTGCTGCCCCCTCGTAAAAGCTCGCTGCCGGCGAAGGCGAACGACGGGAAGAAATTCAGGCGTGACGCCGGCTACGACTTCCCGCTGCTTTTGGAGGACAAGATCGTGGCGAACCGTGACATGGTGCCTTTGTCACAGCCTCTGCTCCCGCTGCCGCCGCCGCCGCCGAATGCGCCTTCGGAGTCCTGGCTTTCGCGCGCGCTGCCTTCCGTGTCGAACAAACCTCCCCCGACGTCTTTCCTCCTGGGGATCCGTGTGCAGAAGCGGTCTCCACCTCCATGGCGCCCCAGTGACCAGACCAAGGTCATTCATCAAGCCAGGCCACGGTAGATACGAATATATCATCTACAAAAGTAATACAAACCCTTACATAGTTCGCCCTCGCAAAAAAAAAAATGTTGTATATGTAGTTCGAGGTAAAGCCGGTAGTTGTGTAACTGTAACTCATGCCTGCACGATGTATTACTGCATTTTGCGTACTTACCAAGTCCTCTTACCTCAGTTTCAGTATAGCTATCTCTTATCATGCCAAGGTAACTAGTAGTTTTGCTAGTCGTCGCATACACTACACTACTGGGCTGGTGTCACGGAGCACATGATGACTGAAGTGGCTGGAAAATTAGTTTAACAAAACAACCATAAAATGTTAAAATAATACTAAATAATGCAATACCACGTAGCTTATAAAAGGTTGGATTAATGAATCATCCAATGTAACGTCTGTTGCAACATTAAACAAATGTTGAAGTCAATTTACATTCCTGATATATCAATAGGAAATTTTGCTCATGTTCATGACGGCACAAAAGTGATTGTCACTTGTCCTTTTGCCATGGTAGAGCGTACAAAACGAGCCCAAATTTGCAACTGCTTCCAGGCTTTAGCCTTTGCCTTAGATTAGATTAAAAAAACATGTATAATGTTACAATGAAAATATAGAGGATACTTATAAAAAAATAAAGATGATAATGCACAGATCCAATGGAATATCTCCAAGGATAAATCCATTCTTAATTTCCACAGAGCAAGAGAGTTTTTTTGAGATACCGAGCAAGAGATTGTAATACTGGATGTACCTAATACAGCAACAAGAGCTCTCTGCTTTGGTCAAAATTCAAAATACACCTTCATTTGATCAAACCAAGTTACTGAACAGCAATTCTCTAAGAATGATCAAACTATACCGCTCATCCTTGTTTTGTAAAATTGAAGCCAAATGATTGTAGATCACATTGACATGTACAGGGTGAACTGCAAACTGCAGATCAGTGGTTTAACAGTACGCGCTCTACTAAGTCACATATAGGAGATGCTAAAATCAAGCATCCTCTTCCAGCCGATATAAGTGCTATGTGCATCAGAGACGATCATCTTCTTATTATAGGACCCTTGTATGCACCTCTCCTAACAACAAAGCCGTCAGGAGGCTGATGGTCCTCCAATTCTTCTAACCAAACAACTTCTGAGCTGTCTGTGTCACTGGGTAAAAGAGCTGACACATTTGAAGAAAAGGACAAAAAATGAACAGTTCAGTGCTGGCACAATAAGCATATAGGCTACAATGGTCAATGGAGCTTTATTTACCAGGTGGTTCCTTTAATAAAGACTTCCTGAAGTACGAACAGTCCCTGCCCACACCAGCCAAGTATGGAGGAGAAAGAACGTCGAAGAGAGCACATTGTGTGATGGCCCTAAAAGCATGGATGTTACCACCTCTATTAGGGAAAAGAATGGTAGTCTCAGGTGCAGACATTTCACAGTCCTTAACAAGCTTCGCTGGTCTAGCTGCAAGTTCCATAACAGAAATTTTGGTACAACTTGTAAAACACTGTAACAGAAATATATTGCAAATGGTACATGTTATGTAAAGAATTTCATGACACAATGTCATCAAATTAATGGATTCACAATTAATAGCAAACTATCGGGGGGTTAGTCTATACAGAGTGGAGGTCTTCATGCCTAAATCAATTGCTACCAGATAGGTCTAGGTGTTTTAGTTTATTTGGACCATTCATTACAGTCAGTTTATTTATTCTCAGTTTTCGGTTCCTGATACATCCGAATCCAAATAAAACCAAACATAGTTTGGAAAATCAAATGTAATAGACCACAATAATTAGCTTTCATATTTACTCAAATTTATCAACCCTCATACATTTCCATTTAAAAAACATGTGTCAACAGCTATGCATTCATCGTTAGATGTTAACGTAGTGCCTCGACTTATCACATATTAGCAACACAACATCACAAGTTACTAGCATAAGACCCATGGTGTTTCGTCCAGGGCACTTGTGCTGTGTCATTTGCTTAATCACAAATCAATATTTTGGTTAACTTTTTTTGTCAGGGATTTCAGCTTCCAACCGAGAGATGACAATGGTCAACCAAAGTCATAATGTTGTATATTGTTTTAAGTTACCAATTCATATACAGTTGTGAACGTTGGTTCACAATGGGATGACTACCGTACAAAGGAAGGCCAGACGGCATGGCCTGAAGGGGATTAGGGTATTAGAAGGAAGAGATAGATATAGATTGAGATGAGAGAATATTTAGGGGAGAATAGATTGTTTCTTTCTCGCTTGATTGCAATTATGTTACATGGAATCCTTATATAGTGGATGCTGGACCTTCTTATCCAGACTAACTCTAGCACATATCCTTTTCTAATACGAATCAAATCCCCAATTCTGAATTGATTTGCTAATTCTCCCTCAACTCTAATTTCTAACTCCCTGGCTGAACTCCTGCTGCTGGATACCTATTAACCTATCCGAACATAAACTCCTAATAAACTTATAAGACTCCCTGTACCATCTGCTAAACGTGGAGGACAGTAGGGCACCATCTCTCCTAGTTCTCCCTGGGCATCTTGCCAGCCGGTGGCCCCTAATATTGGTCTTGTGCTGCCCTTGCACGCATGTGCTGCTGCTACCTTAGCCTATGTCCACAACATATACACTTTTGGAAAGAGTTTAGGTAGGTCTAGGTACAAACGCAATGAATAAAGCTTAAAGCAATACTCTATACCACAAGCCAGTCTGCAAGTCGTTACTTTAAATAATGGTTCTTCACTATGAGCAGATAACAAAATCCAAAATAAAGGCAGAAAATGGGCAATGTAAAAGAAAATAACAGACCCAAAAAAATTGTTTTTTTTGCATACCCCTACATGTAGGCAAACAAATTAGGCAACAGAATCCTGCCACTGATCAACTGGCAGGTGGGACAATCACTTTGAGTAATGGGTTTTGTCCAACTGCTACTGCACCAAGGAAGCAGTCTGAGCATAGCTTAAAATACACACCAAGCATTTTAGTTGATATAAGGCTTGCAAGCACATGCATGGAGAGAAAAAGGTGGAATGGGGTTGCACAAAACAGCAAAGCAATTTTAGCATATAGGGAGGTCAAAGAATTTTAGGCTGGCAAGGAAAGAGAAATGATTTAGTTTTCATAGGCGCACACAATTCATCGTGAAGAACCAGCTATTGGTCCTGATGGACAAAGCAATAATATAAACTTAAGTAAAATTTGTGTTTAATTTTCCTTAACTATTTTGCATATAAACAGTAAACCCATATACCTACAGTTCTACATGCATATATTTTTTAAAGAACACCAAGATGGCACATAAGAAATACTTCAGAGGATCATTACAACAACAGAAATCTGAAATTGGCAGATCACTACAACATCAGAAATCTGAAATTGGCAATCATTATGGATAATTCTTTGGTAACAGAAATAATAACGTATTCAACTGTCAGAACTAACCCTCCAATTGATTGCTTTGATCATTTACATCGACCCAGTCATATGACTCCACATGAAGTTTGCCATACAGAAGTTTGCTCAGCACAGTCATGCCTGGATGATTATGAAGAGGAATAATAGATAATGGTGGCATACAAAATATCCCCATCTGCATGGATTAAAATATAGAAATGCTCATCCAGATTGCCGAGTACCCAAAAAAAACTGTTGGTGTATTTGACTAATTTGCAGAAATGTCGTGAGTATTAAATGATGAAACAATGATCTTACAGAGAAGCTTTCACATTCATGAATGTGCAGATATTTGATTGGAGGCATATACTGGTTGGTCCCATTACGCCCTCTTCTCCCATTTGTAACACGGATTGAATTATTCCAGTTACGGGCAATATATGCTTCTTGCTCCAGACCAACATCAGAAGGTCTTATGTCATCTGGAAAAAGTAAGAACATTACGGCTGTGGGTTTGTTTACCTGGGAGGCTGGGATCTATTTTCCTTTTTACCACTTTATTTCACACTGGAAACAACCCTTCAAAGGAAGTTAACATTGGCTCACCTAATAGTGCACGGACTTGCTCAAGTGCTTCTTCAGATATGGGTCCATCCACAGGGAATGATACTTTACAGGTGTTGCACAAGTTCTTTATTTTTGGCATTCTGAACCTGAATATATTATTATCAAAGTAAGAATTCTTAAACTCAGAACACTTTGTTAAATCTTGCAACACAGACTGAAGAATTGCTCAATTGATCCAGACAAACATCTTGCTTAAGGGCATAAGTTGCTAATCCACTCCCCTGTTTAAACCAGTAAGAATAGGTGACATTATCTACAGATAGGCACCTCACAACAAGTAATTCTGTAAATACAACATAAGAACCAAAATAAGTAAAAACCTTGCATTTTGTACAACCACCACCAGATTTATCTAAACTTGAGTGCTAGAGTAAAGTGTAAACACAACTCAGTTTGGAAAGTAGCCTTAAATATCTATACATGGTAGCTCCCAGAGAACTTATATAACAGGCTAGAAGAGAGAAAGTTGGACGCAGATAAGTAACTTAACTTCAGCTCAAAACATTCATATCATGGAGTTTCAATTTCTCACACAAATGAAATGAAAAGCTGCAAGTCATATTTTGGAGGGGTTTCCACAACATTACCAAATTCACCTAGGCCACATGTGAATGTGATAGGCATTAGGAGTCAACTTCTCTATCAGGTATGATGCCACACGCTCTATCAGAAGGTAGCACTAGTACTGCACAACATTTAATCCATGATCAGATAACCAAATACGCTCTCCCTTGGCTCTAATTAATTTAATCCAGTTAAGATTACCCAAACACCAATTTTATGGATCTCCTACAGGCATAGACAACAACTGAAAACTCCACGACCTAGAAATTCGAAAACTACAGAGCAATAGCTCTTGCGATACATGCTGTTGCTCAAACATCTCATCGACAGAACCGCACGATCTAGCGCGATTACTTCCACCAGCAACCGATCCTTCTCCGATCAAATTTCAGCAGAGTGGTCATCGCGAAGGCATAACCGAGCCGATCGACATTTGATCAAACACCTCATCGGTAAACCGAACCAGTCTCCAGGAGCCACAGCAACAAATCCTCGTCAATTATCGACGAAGGGGTTCAAAAAAAAACTCACCTATTAACTCGAACGAATCGGGGGGCGGAGACCAGCGGGCGACGAATCCGGATGAGGGGGAGGACGAGGCGGCGGTCGATGAACTGGTGCTCCCCCGTTCGGCGCGGATGGATCCGTACCTACTGCCGATACACACACCAACGCACGCAAGCACACCAGAGCCTAGAGCTGCTGCTTCGCCATGGAGGGGGCGGGGAAGGGGAGGGTGAAGTGGTGAGCGTGATCGCGAAGTGGGGAAGCGGAGAAGCGCTCGTTAGTCGAAAGCGTCGGAGAAGGAAGCTACTGCAAGTGGCCTGCGTATAAAACTCCGCGGATGTCACTGGCCGGTGGGTCTTATGAGCTTCTGGCCCGGATGTCAGTGAGGGGTGCGAGAGTTTTATCGGACGGATTCGATCGTACGAAGAGATGCGACGAATTAAGGTGGTGATCGGTTCGGCTGAAAAGCTCATGGTTTATGGCTGAAAATATCAGAATGATCAAAAAGATCAGAATTTACGTGAGATTATTTAGCATAATTAAATTTAAAAAATTTAAAAATAAAAAATATGTTAGCCCATTACGTATAATACAAACAAACACGGGAAAAAAGAACCGGTAAAAAAGCTCAAAAAAAAACCAAAAATTCAGAAAAAGATGAAACTTATAAATAATAAAAAATAAGCTAGAAGCCAGAAGCCGAAACCAAGTTGATCAGGACCTTAAGAATACACAAAAAGGACTTTGCTCAGGTCAGGTCTTTGCCTATTTTTGCGCGGGGAGTGGACCCAGTGGCAGGGAGCGCAGGGGTGGGGGGCCCAGTTGCAGAAGAGTCAATCTAGCATGTGCTTGTGCGCACAGTCCTCCCGTGCCGACCCCGTGACAGGTGGGCCCCATGTGATCAGTTGGTCCTCCGTCACCGTGTGATCTGTCATTGTTGCTGCAAGATGGCACCAGGGGTGTAGCCGTGTAGGGCATGTTTGGTAGCAACGTGGCTTCATAGGTGGATCTAGGATCTGAATAATTAGAGTATAAAATTGTGAATTTAAAATTTTAAAGTATATAGTATAAGAGTTCTAACAAATTATAATTTTTGAAGTATAATCAAAATACAAAATACATGAGAAAGACGCTTTTGAGCTAAAATTAGAGAAGAAGTGTAAATAAAGCCTTATATATATATATATATATATATATATATATATATATATATATATATATATATATATATATATGTGTGTGTGTGTGTGTGTGTGTGTGTGTGTGTGTGTGTGTGTGTGTAATATATCTCTTATATATTTGTTTTTCTTCTAAAAAATTTAGGGATTCAACTGCACCCCCCCCCCCCAAATCCACCCCTGGGTGGCTTGCACTAGTGGGTGTAAAATCAATGTGTTTGGTTGTCTGTATGCATAGTTAGATCGGATTGTGTTCGTGCAAAAATCCACCTCAAGCGAACGATCGAGCTGTAATACCACAAGAGAGAGAGAGTTGGGATGGTGGGGTTAGGCCTAACGCCAAGCTGGCCCGGCCCACACCAACTCCACCTTAAAGGCAAGCCAAGAGAAGGCAGTAGCCTTATCCTCTCCCTGCTATTGACACCGCTGCCCCTCCTTCCTTGTTGCCGACATTGTCGCCTCGAGCTCTATCCACGCATCCGCTGTCGCCCCATGCTCCGCGCACCGGCTACGCCGCCCCTCCTCTTCTGCACGCTCTCCGTGCTCCCTTTGTCGCCACGCCAGCCGTAAGCTGCCACCCCTGCTCCCTCTACCGGTTGCCACCGCCCCGTCTGTGCGATGTCATCGCTCGCATGCACCCCATGTGATGAGCTATTCCCAGACCACCATCAGCCTCCTCATGCTGCTCCTTTGCCGTCGCATGTCATGCCCTGCTCCCCCACCGTGTGCCGCCTCTACTACTGCTATGATGCGCAAGAGGAGGTGAAGGGGAGACCGGGGAGTTAGTTGGGAAAGGAGAGAGGGAGTGGAGGAAAGGAGAAAGGAGGAAAGGAGAGGGCCTCGGGCCAACCAAAAAGAAGGAAGGAAAAAAGAGGAAGAGGAGGAGCCGGCCGAGGAAAGAAGAGAAGAGGAAAAAGAAGAAGAAGAAGAGAAAGGAAAAAGGAAGAAGAAGAGAAGAGAGGAGAAAGAGGCTGAACTGGCGCCTGATTCGCCTAATCCAGCCAAGGAGAGGAAGAAAGCGTCTCAATCTAGTTCTAGGGTAACACCCCAATCCTTTTCCCATGCTTGTTAATCAATTTGTGTAGAGATCAAAGTGGGGATTAACAATATTTGTGCATTTGAAATGGTCAAAACATGGTTAATAGATAGATTCCTCGTGTTGTGCCCTCTATGGAGGTTTTGGGCATATGTTAAAGGGAAAGTTTGAGAATTTGATATACTAGAAACTTGTAGCTAATTTTATTAGCTTTATATAAAATGCTAGAATGCCGAATTTGGTGGTATAGTTTGAAAGTTATGCTTCTAAGAAGTCTGCTATCTAGTAGGGGACAACATAGCCTTCGGGCTGAAATCAGGGGTTTAGGTGACGTAATTTTTTTAATTGTGATAACAAGGATTATGTAAGTAAGTTTGCGTAGATTCTATAACTCGTATTGTTTACTATGGTTGGGTTTTAGGGTCGAAAGTTATGGTTTTTTTAGCACCAAGAAGTCTCCCATCGTGCGGGTTTCTTGCTGGCAACCTGGTACATGGAACTTCTCAAAAACCATCCTAGAAGTTGGGAACTAAAATTTTCCCAACTATATAAAACAACCAGGGAAACAAAATCCAATATACAATTAAGGGGGAAAAAGGAAAGAAAACACTTTTAACTGCCTTTCAGACTTGCATAAACATGCCTGCAGCTCGTTAGAATGAACACGGAAATTTCAAATTTTCCTTAATTTAAACAAGATAAACAGCCAATATGATAAATTGATAATTGTACAGAGATTCTGACATGGGAAGTATATGGTGTTTTATACTAGTGTCCCTTTGTTCATGCTATTTTGGTTTTTCCCACATGGTGATTTTGCTAGGTATATTTTCACTAATTTCACTCAATGTACTTTCATTTTTTTCCTGATGAAATGATCTTTACTCATAATTGGTCTTATGGTGCTTTCACATAACATAATCAATTTCCCTGTTTACACATGCAAATTATGGACGGCAGTTGAAACATGGATGAAAAGACCAATGTAACCTTAGACCATTAATTCAGCATACATCTATTCTTCACTTTATCCCATAAGCAGTGAAATATCCATCCATGGACGGCTAGTTTGACTGACCCAAGTATTCAAATTAGAAATTACATCAGCTGTCTGTTTATCCATTTTCCCATGATCCCATCCAAATCAAACATAAAACCATGTACAGAAAGGGTGCATAGTGCAAATCAATGCATAAAAGGTATTCAATAACTATATATCTAGCAGGACACATTCAATTTATTAGCCAATGAAATTAGTTCCAGTATATCACAAGTTCACAACATATCAATGTTTCTTTGCAATGTAGGCGTCCATTATCTGTCCATTGAAAATTAAACGTTAGAGCACAGAAATATAGGTAGCTACAGAGTGAACTTTACGACCACTAGCTGAATGAAATTTCCCTAAAGTGAAAAGAATTATAATTGCAAGGGGAGTCTAAGCCTCTAAGGTTTGTAGTCTTAAAAAAAAAGAAATTGAACCGTTTGAAAACCTTCACCTCTAATTGGACTTCTGCTGTGACAAACTTGTGCTTACAAAGAGAAATAAAAAGACATGAATTTGTATGCATACAGAAGCCAACAACTAAGTTCATTAGAATCGTGGAGTTGATTCAATTCCACTGCTTTATTTTGCACAAATATTTTTGTTGTCAGCTGAACCTCTAATATTCATTTTTATTTTATTTTGACTTTCAATAACTAGGGAATCAACTACTAGTCTGTTTATACTCTGATGATTGTTCTCAGAAGCCCAGAGAATTCATGAAGCTACACTAAATCTATATATCTGGGCTAACAGCACTAAAGTTTATTGCTTTGATAGTATTGCAATAGTGAAATGGCTAATCTGTTTAAATTGTAACAACTAAAATTCCTATGGATTAGCCTATTCCATATGAATTCTTGGAAGCCCATCTTTTCTTCCAAACACCAAATTCCTCCTAGATTCCTTCATTCCAAATGGGGCTCAAAACAAGTACTTCACAGTTGATATTAGTAGGCAGACACTAACATGCAACATTTTGATTGCACAAATGAATAATACAAAAACAAAGGGGCTAGGGAAACTACAAATAGCATTTTTGCTGCTCAGATGCCTCATGCTTAAACAGAAAAGCACATCCTTTTAATCCAAAATTTCCTTATACTCCTTTCAAGCAAGAGAAGACCTTTCAAACTAGTCGGTATCAGAAGGTATATTCGGAACTGAGCCCTTATGGTGCACGAGATGCTGCATCCCAGGTTTCAGCTCCCTGTTGCAGAAGTCCTCGTACTCTTCCTTGTCCCCCGCCTTCTTCTTCACCTCCACCACCACGAGGCTTGGCGTGAGCTCAAATATCTCAGCCCCGAGTGTCAATGGTCCCTTCTCCCCTTCCCTTGTGCCTTCTATGCTCACACGCCAGTCCTTCCGCCGAACGGAGAAGCTCTTCACCTTAGCAATCTCCTCCAACTTTGTAATAATCGTTTGCATAGGCTCCGCTGAGATGAACCTCACTTCATTCCCTCGCTCCTCAAACAGCCCTGATAAATCAAATCCCCTTGAGAACGATATGATATCAAACGCATTAAGACTTGCTGGCCGTGTGAGAGACCCAGCAGGCCGACGCCGCTCCTCGGAGGAAAGTGTGGCAGGACAGGATGCCACAGACGAGTCCGACTCCCACCCGGACTCCTCACCGTCATCCTCCACCGGCGGTGGCGGTGGAGGAGGAGGAGGAGGCTCGCTAGGTTCCAGCTCCGGCGCCTCATTCTCACCGTCCACCAAGCTGTGCACCTGATCGTCCTCGATATAGAACCTGACCGGCCGGAACCCCTTCAGAAACCACCTGCTCTCCATGACCTCTGCCACAGTGATCCTTGCCTCCGGGTTCGTGTCAAGAAGACGATTCAATAGACTGGTAAGATCCTTGGAGAACCATCTTGGGCACCGGAATTCCCCCCTGTAAATCTTTCGGTACATGGCCATAAGGTTCTGGTCATGGAAAGGAAGGTGCCCGGCCATGAGCACGAACAGGATGACACCGCAGGACCATATGTCCGCCTTGGC
The DNA here is from genome assembly GCA_036346575.1 of Dendrocalamus sinicus. Classification (NCBI taxonomy): domain Eukaryota; kingdom Viridiplantae; phylum Streptophyta; class Magnoliopsida; order Poales; family Poaceae; genus Dendrocalamus; species Dendrocalamus sinicus. Next base: position 29,069,142 of record CM070653.1, on the reverse strand, counting down.
GCCGTCGTAGCCGCGGCACGCGAGCACCTCGGGCGCGACGTATGAGGGCGTGCCGCAGAAGGTGTGGAGGAGGCCGTCGGGGTGGAACTGGTCTGCGACGGCGGAGAGGCCGAAGTCGGAGACCTTGAGGTCGCCGCGCTCGTCGACGAGGAGGTTCTCGGGCTTGAGGTCGCGGTGGAAGACGCCGCGTGCATGGCAGAACCCCACGGCGGAGATGAGCTGCTGGAAGTAGCGGCGGGCGGTGTCCTCCTTGAGCCGGCCCTTGGCGACGCGGGCGAAGAGCTCGCCGCCGCGGACGAGCTCCATGACGAAGTAGATCTTGGACTTGGTGGCCATGACCTCGAAGAGGCGCACAATGTTGGGGTGTCGGACGCGGCGGAGGATGGCGATCTCGCGCTTGATGTGCGGGACGAGGCCGTGGCGGAGGGCCTTCTCCTTGTCGAGCACCTTGATGGCCACGGTCTCGCCGGTGTCGGCGTGGCGGGCGTGGTAGACCTTGGCGAAGGTGCCTTGGCCGAGGAGGCGGCCGAGCTCGTAGCGCCCGAGCAGGAGGCCACCGCGATTTCCCGCCCCGGCAGCGGAGGGGGACGGCCGCCGGGGCTGCGGCGACGGGTCCCGCGAGGGCGGCGGGGTGAAGGCCATGGGGAGTACAGGGCCTGGGCAGACAGAGAGGCGGAGAGGGAGGCGGATTGGGTGGTGGTGGTGGTGGGGTGGGACAACGGGAGGAGGAGGAGAAGACGAGTGGCCGGCATTGGCGGGAGGAACAGCTTAACGGTCCCTGAATAATACTACTTTTTTTCGCACTTTTCCTGCGCTGGTTGCGATTGGCCGATTGGGGTCAGACTCCAGAGTCGAGAGTTTCCTGTTGATTCCTTTCTCTCTTTTTTTTAATTCTGTGTGCTGCAACAGAATACTAAAAGATAGTGATACTATTTCTATTTAAATTTATAGGGTATATTTTTTAAATAATTTTATCTATAAATATAAGATATATTTTATATTTCAATACAAAATTACTATGGTGTCCTCTTTATACCCCTAATAAATATGTAGTTTTATTTGCTATTCTCTACATACATGTATTGAATATAGTGTTTAGAGATAACAATTAAAGGTAATCTAGTCATTTTTACCATCTCCTTGGTCTATGTGCCAAGAGAAAATACGTCTTATAAATTTAGATAAGGGGTACATATCAGCAAACATGATCCAAAATTGTACCATGAACAAGCCTTTTAGGCTTTTACAAATACGATCAACAACATCATCTGTATTGAGATCCAATATATCTCTCCATGTGTTTGTGTTCGCAAACCTATCAAATAGAGAAGGCAAAGAACCATATTAAGGTTAGAAAAAAAACAAAATATAATGAGATACGTTGGATAACCATTGTTTTAGAGCAGTTAACTACCTCTATGATAAATATGTGAGGGTAATGAGTCCGATTGCTCCAAATCTCTATCACTTCCTGTGTAGCAAGCATGCATTGGAATTTGGAATAATGTTAATAGGATATACATTCTCTGAAAAGGAACAAGCAAGTACATATATACACCAAGAACAAGAATGAGTTGCCGAAGTGCAATATACCCTTACGGCGTGGGTTGCTTTCCATATGGTACTGTCTGCTTGACCGTCACGAGGAAGTGCATGATGGACTACCGTGAAAGCAGAAGAACCGTCTACGCCCATCATCAAGAGGTATATGGTGTACATGACAAACGGCGAGAATGCCTTGAAGGCGAAACACCTGACACAGTGACTGAAACTTCTCTCATATTTGTTATTCCCAAATAGACCGAATTGAAAAGCTACACTTCCAAGGCCCCATATTCTAGCGAATGCTATCAATATGCAATGATCGTAGGAAGTTGGTATTAGAGAACTGAACGCGAAGAATAATCCTAGTGAAGTCAGCGAAGACATACTCGATCCAATATGCGTTCTGTTCTATATATCGTCCTCCTGTTAGAATTTAGAAACTTTGCTAAGTAAATGCTATCCAATAATCATTATGTTCACTATGGAGGTACTAATTATACAAAATAAGATTATCCAAGTTAAGTGAAATTATTGTTCTTGTTTTTAGGCAATATCAACAACTATAATGGTTTAAGATAGGTTTAAATACTCCACCATGAAAGAAAAGCCAACGAGCATGTGTCTGTTCATGGTTTGTCCCTCTATTCGGACAATATACTACTTTCTTCCCCTCTTTTGACTTGTACACATTGTCTTCTTCAAGACCCTGGAAGTGTGCGCAAGTAGCGATGATGTGCGCAATTACTGGTGCTGTGCTTTGTCGTGATTTTGTGCAAGGTCAAATTGGTCAATACATCATTTGTGCATTGATGGTGCCTGCTGCCTAGGCATGTGCTGGAAATAGACATTTGTGTAAATTGCACGAGGACCATGTGAAAATTGGGCCAATATGGTCATCCATCTAGTCACTTACTGTCCTAGTCCTAATGCCAAGCATTTGTTTTTGAAAAGAGGTGAAGAAATCGTCCACACCTTCTTGGGAAGATTTAGCAGTAATGGAGTAGATGGATTGTAGTCGAGTGCCAACACCACATCACCGCCTGCCCGATAAGCCTAGGGGCCTCGTTCGTCAGGGAAGGTAGCGGCATTGTTCCATGGATACACATCTTGAATAGTTGTTTGTAGATAAAGTGTTCAGTATGCCATGAACACATATAGAGTAAATAGTTGTTCAGTATAACCACAAACACATCTAGAGTACATGAAAGAAGTCGATATTGTAAATAGCTGTTTGGAGATAAGGTGTGATTATTTTGTTTGGTGTTTGCAGATAGGAAAGCACTTGGATGACACTGGAATATTGTTCCACTAAAGCAAATATTCAATATACAACGAACACACATGATGGTATAGGCCTACCGGTTAGTGAGGGGCTGCGAGCATCAGAGTCACCAAAATTACATCAATATAAGGATGATTTGGAGGCAATTTAGTAGTGCTGGTGAAACTTACAAACCCAAACCATTTTCAATGTTATATGGCCATGCAACTCATGTATCAAAAATAGTAGGCAAGTATGATACAACCAAAAAATGTTGATCGACCCAACTATGATTAGTATGATACAACAACATGATACAACACCACAATATTTTTTGATTGACCCAACTATGATTAGTAGACAATAGGACTCACCTTACTACTAGAGTACTTCTTCTCATAGAAAGAGTCCCTCCATGATACAACCAATGTAATATTTGTTGTAGCCCTTTTATGTCATGACCTCCTGACCTCCAACCCCACCAAATTATAGAAAGAATGAAACTAAGTACTAACCAAGCTAAGAGCAAGAAATTCAAGTTAATCTCATAACAATATTTCATGAAAAATAAGGAAAGAGAGAGGGGAGGGAATTATTTACCCTTTCCTTTTTTGTGGAGGAGTTGTAGTAGTGGAAGAAGAAGTGAAAGAAAAGCTGCCACTTATGTAGTGTCGAAGGAGGCAACCACCAGGCGTGCATGCTCGTTCGTTTCTTCCAACCGTGTTGCAGTCAAGCTAGTCATTTCACAAGGAACATGACATGCAGTCAAGATGGGCTGTTGTCCAAGAAGCTGACGATGGTTGGAGATCGTGTCATCGTGGAGGTGCGTGAGCGTGTGATTCCACATGGCGCAGCTACGGAATGATGGGTCCACCGGATCATCCGTGCTAGGGTGGAGAACACCGATATCAAGACGATGACCCTAAGATCATGCAGTAGGCATTCATGGGGTTGGGGACACAAACGAGGAGCACAATGACCCCGATAGAGCACCGAAGGTGGAGGCAGATGCAGAGGTGTACTAGCCAGATCCAAAGGCGGCGACCTCGAAGACGGTTCATCCGACGGTGGTGGCCTCGGGGATTGTGGATCTGGTGGCAATAGGCCTGGTGATGTGTGGATCCAATGGCATGCTCTGTCACAATGGATCCAACTAGGATGGACACCTTCTTCTCTAACACAGAGCGCAACGGCGTTACGATGCAGAGGATGGGGAGGAGTGGAGTCAGTGGTGTGGAGGAAGGGGAGGATGAGGGGTGATGACGGTATGTGACGTCTGAAGGTGGGAAGGGGAGGGATGGACGATGTGTGATGGTTGGGGTTCTGGCTGTGGCATTGCGGATGGAGAAGGGGCGATCGGATCAGGGTGGCTACTAGAGGTAGGGAAGGGGAGAGGCAGACGACATGTGGTGGCTGCGACGATGTGGATGGGGAAGGGCGATGGGATCAAGGTGGCGGTTGGAGGTAGGGAAGGGAAAGGTGGACTGCGTGTGGCTAGGGTGGGGAAGGATAGGGGCAGATGGCGATCAGGGTGGTGGCTAGATGTGTTGGTGATATGCCCTAGAGGCAACATGGAGATGTTGAATATATCACATACTATGTTGATGATACATTGCTTTCTTCCTTGAAATAGACATTATCATTATTGATCAATGAGTATGTGACTTATTCATGAGACTCTTAATGCCAAAATGTTGCTATTTCTAAATGATCCCTGATTATATATCATATGAGGAACAAATATGATTCAAAGATCAGCATATGTATTGATTGATGATCATGTCTCATGGATCATGGTATGGAGATACCAAATCAATAATATGGACATGTGTTAGTAAACATATGTTGGATATACCCGCCAAGAGACACTGCAGAGATTCCATGTGTCATCAGTTGGTCTCAAGTAGTGTTTATGTGGAATCCTTAGACTTGAGATCATCATGGTTCCCAACATGCGTAGTAGCTTATTTTGTGACTACTAAACACTACTCCGTAACTGGGTAGTCATAAAAGTAGTCTTTGGGTTTGCCATGAAACATGTAGTGGGATGTGAATGATCAAGATAGAATTTGCCCCTCCTTATGGGAGAGATATCTCTGGGTCCCTCGATATAATGGATTATGAAAGTGCATGACCATGCCAAGGTGATTGAGGAGTCAATCACGAGTTTATAATCCATCACGAAATCGAGAGAGTGATTGAGCTATTAAGAGGATGACACAGGTCTCGCCTTGAGCTTAATCTATATCGTGAGGCAAAGGGATTCGTATATGAGAACATTACGAGTTCAGTGATATGATCTTTACGTATACTTTGGGGTTAATATGTCTTACTAGAGGCCGCTATTAACGGGGTGACCGGAAGGCGTTTCGGTCGCGACCAAGTATACGTGAACCTGCTGTGTCGCACACTTAACGGGTTGGAACACTAATTCGAATGTGATTCGGATGTGGGCTCAATTCGGATAGAGATCCGGATAGACTCTATTGGGCCTCGGTCCACGAGGCCCAAGTGAGGAGGTCTATATATGGAGGCGAGGGTGAGGGTGCATGCTTCGGTAATCCCGAGCCAAACCCTAGCCGCCACCTCTCGAGCCAAACCCTAGCTGCTCGCGAGTGCTAGTACACTCGCGATCGGCGTTCCAGCCCCGGACGTGTGGATACCGGTGGAGGCGCTGCTCGTTGCGACGTTGATCGGCATCAACAACCTACAGATTGGATCTGCTCGTGGTGTGGTTGATCGCGTGGAGGAGACGATCTGTTCGGGACAATCGGCTACTTCCACTACTACCTCGACGCGCGTGGTTGGATCGGCTTCTCCAACTCTTCTTCCGCTGCGCTGCACGTCTAATGGTAAGATCCATGATCCCTCCTTAGCATGATGTCCTGGTGTGCGCGGTAGAAAAGTTTTGTTTTCTGCTATCGTAGCTTACGCGCGTTCCTTCAAGATGTGGGAAAAGGGAGTGGTAGACAACGTGTGGCTAGGTTCAAGGTTTTGGTTAAGGACTAGTTGGGCAAGCGAACCGGACGAGAGGCTGACATATTAGTGCGCATTGGTTTTTTGTGGTTTTCTTGAGAGTCGGTTTTATCTTGTGAGCGCGCTCGGTAGAAACTAGGTGGGGAGGGGAGGGGTGGTAAACGAATAAACTCTCCTTTTTATATTAGTAGATTTTTTGTGTTTACAACTTTATGCCTTGTGTTTCTTCATTTTGATTAATAGGCTCCTTTTTGAACGTGGTGGGGTTTGGAAGGTTTGGAAGATAACACGTCATTTGTGCTGATAATAAGAGCGATAATTGTACTCAGAGATATTGCTTAACTGATGATAAACAACCGAATTTTCCGCTAGATACTACAATATATATTTATATTTGAAAATAGAGTTATACTTACTAGACAACTCTAATACTTATAATTAAAATTCTTTATATAACCCTAACAGCTTTGTACATATATGACTAACCTACAAAAATCATCGATATAGATCTTTTTCTTTTTTTTGTTTAATATGAAATTTTTATGCTGTTGAAAGCAAATGTAATGACTTCTTTTACCTTTGCTTTAATAATACGATAGATATATAGATATGACAACAGTGGTGTGTGAAAAATACATCGTGTGCCACGGCGTGATGATTGATGATGCCTTTGTGTTGTAGCACCTAAGTTCTTCCAGATATTTTCGTGAGTTTGTTGGAGACAAGGGATTTTTTTAGTACAAGAAGATGTAGAGCCCGTTTATATTGGTTTTGACTTTTGCTTAGAGAAACCAAAATTAATATGAACATCTATATTTTATAAACCGCTCCTATCAGTCACTATTTTGTATCTTTGCATGTTGTAACACACTTTGTATTTTATTATGTCATAATTCCATAAGTCGTATGATGGTTTGAATGTTATAGTGTCTTTTGTTGCACCGTCGTTTGCTCTCTTTCTTTCTTGCAAAAAGCCAAAAACCAGTATGAATGCCCCAGTTTTTATAAGTCACTTCTATTAGCTACTACTATTCATCAGCTACAAAGCCATCAATAAAATCCAATACAAACATGCCTGTACATATTTAACACATACCACATTTATACTATTCATGTACATACATGTGCGTGTCTCCTTCACACACATAAAGATTTACGAAGAGGAGCACACATTTTTTTTACTGAACAAACGTGACTTTAGGACTCAATACAAATGGAATAAAGCATGTCAGCTCTCCTCTAACATTTATTAGCACATCACCAAGGATTCATTGCAAATGGAATTAAAGAAACTCCTAATATTATATTATTATACAGTACATGCTCTCTTCCAAGGAGAGAATAATAATCATCTAAATACTACATTTTCGCGGGTTATGAACACAAAAGATAATTGGCGAGAATTGAAATGAGAGATGTTGATACAGGCAACAAGTTGGACAGCCAATGGCCAGAGCTGGCGGGCAAGTTTACAGGTGGATTTTTCTGAGCCAATCAGCAAGGTTGTCAGTATAATGACCATATCACAGTACCATATGATTCTACTAGAGGTAGATTATACGAATCACAATACAGATTGGAATCAAATAGTATCGCAGTGGGATCGTTACCCTACTCGTAGAATTATTAGGATCGTAGTGGGATCGTGATTCTGATAACAAACTATATTAACATATAAAATTTGATATTACCTATTACTAGTTCAAATTGTACTAGTTTAATTTACTTTGTTTTGTTGTTTACATATTGTTCTAAGGTAAAAAAATATTATCTTTGACATATTGCATTTTTAGATTATTAGTTCATTAAAAATAATTAAATATGTTTCAAAAAGCAACTTTAATTCAATATAAAATGAATAAGTGTACTCAAATTACAAAATTAAAATTAAAAATCTACTATAAACTTACATATTTAAAAATATAATTCAATTTTTATATAAAATATATATTTTTTAAAAAAATTAATAGATTCGTGACTCTACGATTTGATCCTGTCAAATAAAAAACATCTTAGAATCGTGATCCTGATAACTTTACCAGCGGTGTGCGTCGGCATCAGTGGAAATTTTCTCCGTTCGGGTTGGAGCGAATGGGGTGGCGTAGAGCTGAGGGGGAAGGGCGATTGGCAAATCAATTTGTTCTCGCGCCGTGGGCTATGGGGATTTTGGGAGGTCTGGGCTCGTGCGAACATGGGAGCGCTCGGGCGCTGTCCGCGGGCGAAAGTTCATATGCTAGGCTGCGGCGGACGCTTGATGGGCCTGTCCACGGAGTCCGCAGTCAGCCACCAAAGTAAGTAACAACATCTCGGTGTCGAGTAGAGGCTTGGCCGGGAAAGCACGTGCAGTGAGCAGCCGAGACGACAGATACATAGCTCTTGTGAACAAATGGATGTCAAACACCATCCCACCATCGAACGTGTATCGAGCTGGGAAAAATTGAGCATAGATCAGGCTTTGTGATGGATCGGGCTTGAGTTGGCATAGGCTGTATTACGCCCAGGTTGGGCTTGGGCTAGATTAACCTTAGATCAATCTATTATATCTCATTCCAAATAGTTTCTAGTTTTGGATTTTAGAAGTCGATTTTATAATAGAGTAGTTTTTAAAGTTGGTTTCTATAAGTAATTTATAAATATCACTGTATGAGCTATTTTAAATGAAGTGGCTTCTCAATGTGAGTATCCTTTATTTCCTCAATCTCTCTTGTAATTAGCTAAAAGCTATAACACTTTTGAACATGATCTTAATCCGGGCTTGGATGGGTTCATAACTTCATACATGTTACAAAGCATGAGCTTAATCACAGTGTCACACTCCCTCTAGTAAAATGTGTCATTTTAAAGAGTTTTTTTGTACGGATAATCTATTTTTATTCGAAATTACATAAATATACCCGCTGGAAAATTTTTACAAAAATAGGCTCGATCGCGAATGGTTAGGTGACTGAACCTATCGCTTAAACTGCATCGCGACACAATATGTCTCATTGCACAAGAGAGCGACTACATCCATCGCTCTTCGTTGAGCGACTAGCATGCGATCGCTCTTCGTTAGCGACTAGCATGCAGTCGCCATCCCGTAGGGCGACTACATGTAGCCCCCGTGTTTTGTTTTAGATTTTGTGAATTTTGTAACGTTGAACGGGTAAAAAATACGGTGAAGTTGTAATAAAAGTTTATGTTCATTGTATATTGTAGGTGTGCAAAAAGTTTTAAAATTTTTTTTTCATGAAAGATTGAGTACAGAACGATCGATACATACATCGTTAAGTGAGATAGTTTATGCGAGAGAGATAATAGACTTATGTAAATTTAAATAAACTTAATATTATAATCTGAGTAACATGCCGCATGTTTTTCATTACATGCATAAATACATAGCATCTGCAGCGTCCGCCTCACTAGTCACCCCGTGTGCCCGTCACCGCGCTCGCCCTCCCATGCGGCCTCGCTTAGCCCTCCTCCGTGCAACGGGTTAGGACGATCCAAAAGTAAAACGAGGAGGAGGGTGTCTATCCGCGGGCGGGGCGAGTCACCGCACCTCGGCCGTGTGCTCTCCGGCACCGGGAGGGCATCGCAGAGATAACCTCCGGTGCTACGTCGAGAAGTGTCCATGCCACTCCGGTGTGACGCGAAAATCGGTCCACTTCGTCCGGGCCTAGGAGATGCCGAGACGCCGTCTTCTGTAAGTACCGCAATATTAATAACGTTAGTGCGTTGCATGTCGCCTTCGGATAAACACGATATAAGAACCTCTGCGTACGCGTGCGTGGCGCCATCGACGTAGGAGGAGGCGTACACCTGCGTGGGAAGACAGGGTGTGCGTGAAGGCGTGAAGTGAACCGGTGTAGGAGGCCCCGCCAGCCGAACCCCGGCCGCTCGGGTGAGGTGGTGGAGGACGATCCACGAGGTGCACCGCAGTAGTGACACGCCGGTCGGGGTGGGCGAGCGATCGGCGCTGGCGTGGAGACCGCCGGTAGCCTCGCGCGGAGAGTAGGCTAACGATCGTCTACACTCGCCGTGCACCGACGCGCAAAGCCGATGCCCTCCTCATGGGTCGTGCGCGCTGCTGGAGAGCCTCTCGATCGCCCCGAGTCGAGGCATAGGCGTAACCGACGCCACCGACACAAAGACATGAAATAGTTGATTATCGAACGACATTACCATTTGGGAATCTTTGAAATGACATGAAACGCATCGCGAGGTGAGCGCCGCGCTGGCGCGAGGGCGTGTCCGTCGAGCGGCGACGTGTGTGTGGCGGGGTCTACCACATATACGAGCTCGGTACGGGTTCTGCGGTGGTACGGCCGCAGTACTTCGGCGTACTCCCTGCATCTGCCGTGCACGGCCGTCCTCCTCCACACGGTCGCCGAGCGCACCGCCACCGCCGACCCATGGTCGCATCCTCACCCACCGGTCGGTGCCTCTTTTCACTCCTTCGCGTACTGCGTATAGAACCATTATCGATGTGAGATACTTGCGACGCGAGAGGTATGTAAATATTTAGCGAAACGATCACTCACCCGCACGTGGCGCGGAATCGATGGTCCGATCGGTGCAGAACCGGCCGCCGAGCCCGACCGCCGCATCACCGGCCCGGCGCGTAGTCCTCCACGATATGAGGTACACGAGCTTCCTGGGGTGAGCGAAGCCCGGCCACGCCAGAGAAAGTGAGGACACCGCCAGAGCACGGGCTCAATCGCCATATCTGCGACGGCTCCCAGCGCCGCCGTCCCGGCGTGATGCGGTCGAGCCGCTCCACAAAGACCCGATGACGCTTCGTGATCTGCACGCGGCGCGAATCGTACTGCAAGAAATATAAGTTGTTTAGAATGACGATCGTCAATAAGATGTAAATAGTTGATCGTGATAATACTTACTCGATGACGGCACGGATAGAACCCATCGTCGGCGGCCGACGTCTCCCCTCGAATACATCTCGGGCCGACGGACCCATGTCGTTTAGCACAGTCGCCGAGGCTTAAGCGCTCGAACGACCACAATCGCAGCGAGAGCGCCGACAGCCCGTGAGGATCGAAGTTCGCCTTGATCCTCGTGCACGCATCGCATAGGGCGCGAGACGTCGCGGCAAGCACGGCCGATCCTCACCGACTGGTGGGCTCGCGCCGTCGCCGATCGCCCTCGCATAAGCGATAAGCGCGCATCCACCGAGTTGCCGTGGTCGGTGGTGAAAAGCACCCAACCAAACCGCACGAACGTACACCTCGGTGGCGCGACACCTGGTGATCGTCTGCCTGTGGAACCATGCGCTCCACCTGAATTCAAACAAGTTTTTATTAGTACGTAATACCACAAATAAACGGTTGGACGACACGATCGAATGTAAAAACCACGCACTGCGATCGCGTGAGCCACCTCGTCGTCGGCCCATGGGTCTGCGCCTCAACACGCAGCGTGGTCCGAGGGGTCGGTGGAACGACACCTCGACCGCCAAGCGTGTCGCGCCACGCGATCGTCTGGGCCTCCGGTAGGAAGGCCGCGTCTCCGCGATCGGAAGGCCAAGGAGCAGGGACACATCCTCCGTGGTCGGCGTCATCTCCCGAATGGGAGGTGGAAAGTGTGCGTCTCGGGCCAACGGTCCACCAAAGCCGTCGGCGAGGAATGGTCGAACGGAAGCGCCGTGATCGCTCCCGCCCGCCTCGTCCCGCCGCCTCGTCCCGCCCTCGTCCGCCTGCCACGCCGCATCTCGTCCGTGGCTGCACCATCCGGCAAGAGGAGTAGCCCAAGCATCCGCACCGCAAACAAAGTGAAGGTCGGACGGAATGAACTTACGGCCACACTAAACGCCGGAGTAGTGCAAACTGGCGATCCAACGAGGGTCGAGTCCCGTGCCACGCGAGGTGTGCGTGTCCGGACCACTCCCACCGAGGCGTGCTCGTCCGTGCTCCCGGTGCGACACTAGACGGAAGCGCGATGAGAGCGGTCCACGTGCTCGTCCAACAAATACAGCGTCGCCACTCGAGGCACGTCCAAAGACGAGTCATACTGCAAAATTTGTACAATAATTTCTACATTAAATTTTCTACATCTAAATTAATACAATAATTTCAATATTAAATTTCCTATATCTAAATTTGTACACTAAACTTTCTACATCTAAATTTCTACATTAAATTTTCTACACTACATTTTGTAAACTATTTTTGTAAACTATATTTGTAAACTAATTTTCTACACTACATTTTCTAAACTAAATTTCTAAACTACATTTTCTAAACTATTTTTTAACTATATTTCTAAACTAATTTTCTAAACTACATTTTCTACACTAAATTTCTAAACTACATTTTCTAAACTAAATTATCTACCCTAATTATCTACCCTAATTATCTACACTAATTATCTACACTAACTATCTTTCTACACTAAATTATCGACACTAATTATCTACACTAACTATATTTCTAAACTAATTTTCTAAACTAATTATCTACACTAATTATCTACACTAACTATATTTCTAAACTAATTTTATAACTAATTATCTACACTAACTATCTTTCTACACTAAATTATCTACACTAACTATCTTTCTACACTAAATTATCGACACTAATTATCTACACTAACTAATTTTCTAAACTAATTATCTACACTAACTATATTTCTAAACTAATTATCTATACTAACTATATTTCTAAACTAAATTATCTACACTAACTATATTTCTAAACTAATTTTCTACACTAACAAAAATATAACACAAAAATTACTGAAAATCGCGCACTCTCTCTCTCTTCTCCTCCTCTCCTCCTCTCTCTCCTCCTCTCCTCTCTTTCTCTCCTCCTCCTCTTCTCCTCCTCTCCCTCTCTTTCTCTCCTCCCTCTTCTCCTCCTCTCCTCTCTTTCTCTTTCTCTCTGTGCCAAGAGAGTGGACGAAGTCGGCCGGCGGCGAGCGCGGCCTTATATCCACCTCGCCGCCCAACGGCTGGCGACGATATCGATCGCCAACAATTGGGCGACTTATTTGCAATCGCCGAATGGTTGGCGATCGAGTTAATCGCCCAACGGTTGGTAGACTCTCCACCGCCATGGCAGTTTGGGCGATAGGCTCGATCGCCCAACCATTCGGCGATCGGAGCCTATTTTTGTAAAAATTTTCCGCGGTATATTTATGTAATTTCAAATAAAAATGGATTATCCGTACAAAAAATTCCATTTTAAAATGCATGCAGGTGTAGGTGGACTCTTGCCAATAAAGGTGGAAGAAGGAAGAGATGGGGTGGAGAAGCGGCGGGTTTCATTGCTGCATGGTGTAAGGTATCACTCGGTTGGACTGAAAAAATAGTGGCTTATGGCTAAAATTGCACTGTAGCTAGCTAAAATTACATTGTACTAAAGGTGGCTTATTTGGCATAATTAAATTTAAAAAATTTAAAAATAGAAAAAATATTAGCTCATCACGGACAACGCAAACAAATATGAAAAAAAGAACCGGTAAAAGGCTAAAAAAGACAAAAATTCAGAAAAGACGAAATTTATAAATAGTGAAAAATAAGTCAGAATTCAAAAGCTTAAGCCGAAATGAGCAGGGCGTTAAATCACATGCGGGATTTCCGACCCACTAGTCATCCAAGCATTAGCTTCCATGATGGTGTTAAGAGTTTGCGTGCAAACGGGGGTTCTCTCCTCTTAGGTCATCATTGAGATGGGACTGTCAAGATCAGTGAAGTTGTGGGAGATTCGACGTTGCATTAGCTTGGCAATTACGACACTCCTCAAAGAAGTTGATGAGCTCAGTTGTGGTTTTTCTGCTTTTGTTGTCCAGTTTGCTCATCGTTTGGCAAACGTTGCGCTCATTGTTATGCTAAGGTCGCCTGCACATGATATGAACCGCAAGTCTGGTTAGGCATGAGTGCCTATTTCTTTACTTCAGTTTATGGTTTATGGTTGTGGCATATATTTTTTAGATTATTTGTGTGGGAGAGTACAGAGTAACAGAATTCTGCGTGCGGTTTTGGCCGATATAAATGAAGTTACTACAGTGTGTACTACAATTAACTTGTAGATTCCATCTTAAAAGACACTTTATTTAAAAATTAATTACTATAGACAAATCGAAAAGCAATTTTTAAACACTGAAAAGAAAAGACCCGCAAAGATCTATAACCTGTTAAGTTAATGGAAGCTTGGTGGTGATTGGTTCGGCTGAAAAGCTCATGGCTTATGGCTAAAAATATTGTAGCTGACTGAAAAAAGCACTGTAGCTGACAGAGCCTTATTTAGCATAATTAAATTTTAAAAAAAAATTAAAAATATAAAAAATATGTTAGCCCATTACGTATAATACAAACAAATACGGGAAAAAAAGAACCGGCAAAAAAAGCTTAACAAAAAGCTAAAAATTCAGAAAAAGACGAAACTTATGAATAGTGAAAAATAAGCCAGAAGCCGAAGCTGAGTTGATCATGGCCTGATCTTCCTCTAAAAAAGACAGCTACAAGTATGCTCAATTTCAATCAATATGGAGGGGTTGCCCCTTAGTTGGAGGCCTGATCAAGTTACCCTCAATTTAGCTGGAAAACGATTCCAATTCCGTAAGATATCCAGATAAGTGATATCCAAATGATCCAATCCCAACTCTCCAGATAAGTGATATTCAAGAACGAAACAGGGTGCAAGTGATTTTGAAAACTCATCCAATGCCCATGCATCCTACCACTTATAGCACCACATTGGGAGAAAAATAGAGTTATCGGGTCTGTTCTTTTTGAGTACGTCTGATATCTTATATCTATAGTTGATGATTTTTATCAATAAAATAAATATTTATATAAATATACCGAACAGTGATAAGCATAAGCCGCGGTCCCGATGATCGATGGCCCCAGTGGACGCACGCCAGAAGGCATCAATCGCGAGAGCCGAAAAGCCAGGCCCGAACGGATTCCCCCGTTTGGCACTTAGCGCTAGCACTACCGGTAGGTCCAGCACGGCCGGCCGCGCCACGCGAAAAGGGACAAAACCACCAGCCAGACCTGGATCCCCCTGTCAAATGGTCCGCCCACTCCGCCTCGCCTCCCCGCTCCTCCGCTGCCCCACTCCCCCACGCCTCTCGCGCCCGCCGCCTCCCCCACGCGCAGGTAACAACTTGCACCTCGATCCCCGCGATCCGGGCCTTATCTACTCATCGGCTACCGCCGAGTTCACGATGATGAGGTTTTAGCGCTCTCCGTGCAGTAGGGACACGGTGCTCGGGTTATCATCATCTCCGGGCGAACGGCAGATACCACCACCGCTGCTGCTGCGCGAGCCTCTCCGCCCCCGCCGCGGCCTCGCCGATGGATCTCTCCGGGCAGCCTCTGAGGAGGGATCTGTACCCGCACATCGAGCCTTACGATTCCGGGTTCCTCGAGGTCTCGGACGTCCACACGATCTACTACGAGCAGTCCGGGAACCCCCATGGGCATGTGAGTGTGATCTGATGATTCTTAATTTCGGTACCACGCTCGCTCTCGCCAAGGATCATCATACGTGCTGGGAGAGTAGACTTACGGGGTTGAATTGTGAGGGATCGGGTGTTTTTCTTTTCCAGTTCACTGGCACCTTTCCTTGTGTGATGATGCACTGCACTGGTATGACTTGCTCGGACTTGTACAGTCGTTCTGCTCTCTTAGATGAACTCTTCTCGTTAAATTTCGCAGCCTGTTGTCTTCCTCCACGGGGGTCCTGGAGCTGGCACGTCGGCCGGCAATCGAAGGTTCTTTGACCCGGAGTTTTATAGGATCGTTTTGTTTGACCAGGTTATTTTGGTGCCTCTCATGTCTTTGTTTATGATTACGCCGTTGAGAATTTGGTTCTTAGTTTGCGTTGTAAATCTTGTAGAGAGGTGCAGGCAGAAGTACTCCTCATGCTTGTTTAGAAGAGAACACTACTTGGGACTTGGTTGCTGACATTGAGAAGCTTAGGGAGCATCTTGACATTCCAGAGTGGCAGGCAATTGCAATCATTCTTTTTCAAGAATGCAACGCTTGTATGCCTTTCGGTACTGAAAGTCACTATTCTGTGAAAAGTGTAGGTGTTTGGCGGTTCATGGGGAAGCACCTTGGCCCTTGCGTACAGCCAGACTCACCCTGATAAGGTGAGTAATTTACTGTCCGTCGCAATTTCCTGTGAACCTGAAATTGTGCTTGTAAGCTATATTGTTGATCCTACTAATACTCTTGTGGTTTGTGGATGCTTGCTAGGTCACTGGCATTGTTCTAAGAGGCATTTTCTTGCTTAGGAAAAAGGAGCTTGATTGGTTCTATGAGGGCGGTGCAGCAGCCATTTTCCCAGATGGTATGTCTCTTTGGTTTTGTGTGATGGGAAAAAATTTGTTAAATATTACCAAAATCGTTTTTTCGATGATCCAAAATAATACCGGTAGCTTTTGTTAATTACATCACTTTGAGCAATTCCACTAGAAGAGCTGAAGTCAACCAAAATAATATAGAAACTTGATGAGTAGCCAATCTGTTCTGTTTTCTTCTGAAGTCACTTTGCTTTCTTATTTTATGAAACACAAACCTTACATTTTCAGTATACGGTTTTTATGTGAGTAGATTGCTTACTTCACTTTTAAATCTGCAGCATGGGAACCATTCAGAGATTTTATTCCTGAGGACGAAAGGAATTGTTTCATAACTGCATATAGCAAAAGGCTAACTTCATCTGACGCTGATGTCCAGGTAGATCCATCTGTGTTGCTTGGTATATTTGATCGGTTCATTTTCGTGGTTTCCTTAGTTCCTTTGCTTCATTGCTTCTAGTTGAAAGGCATACTGTGGTACCCTCTATTGATCCTCTGGATAAACAGGCATGGATTGCTAATGTTTGTTCATTTAGGCTGAAGCTGCTAAGAGATGGACAATGTGGGAGATGATGACTGCACATCTCATTCAAAATCATGAGAACATCAAACGAGGGGAAGATGACAATTTTTCATTGGTAAGTCCTTTCACGAGCATTTAGAATTTGTTGGTAACGCTGTTGTTTGATGAACTTACATTATTTCTACCTTTACCATTTGCCTACATAGCTACTTTTTTTAAAAAAAAAATCAATAATGCCTTTGGAGGGATCTGTAGGATTATTGGTTATTTGTTCTGTACGTTTGATCTTTCTTTGGACTTCCAAAAGATAAGCTTTTGGATAATTATTATTTACAACCTCTATTGTAATTAAAATCATTCCTCTGATGAAAGTACACTGATGACTGCCAGTGGTGGCTGTAGATATCTGCAATGACTAAGATATTGTGCATTTTGCTTCAAAAAATACACACCAAACATATTTGTCTATACATGTTTTTATGGATGCTGCAATGCTTTATGGTCTTAGAACTTTATGTTATATAGCCTTTTATATCTGGTAAGTGATAACATATGGTTAGCTTTTTTCAGGCATTTGCAAGGATTGAAAACCACTATTTTGTAAATAAGGGATTTTTGCCCTTAGACTCACACCTATTGGACAACGTTGACAAGATTCGACACATTAAAGCTTTTATAGTGCAGGTACATTTGTCCTAAGGCTTTGTTGTTTTGACACTATGCATTTGCATGTGTGGGTATGATTGTATGAGTGCATGAGCTAATAGCAAACAATTTTTTATGCATCAAGTTGGATATGGTGTGTAACTCCTTTCATCTGTTAACCTTTTCTAATTGGAACCAAAATTGTGATCTGGAATGTAAAGGTAGGGTGCCAACATGTAATGATTTGGTGGGTTGTGAAGTGTGCAGAATGAAATAAAGATTGGATCTGTGCATATTTGATATTCTGTCTTTCCTGGACAATTTAGATGTGATCATCATGATAGAAATCAATTTGTAAAAAATGCACTATTAAACAACAGTTCATTAACCTGGTAATTAAAAATGTGATGCTTCATATTGCTATCATTTTTTCCTATTTTGTAAGTTTCATGCAAAAAAGTTCCGGACATGGTTTGTTTGTACCTGATTAGTGATTATGTTGCAGGGGCGGTATGATGTTTGCTGTCCTATGATGTCCGCTTGGGATCTTCATAAAGCTTGGCCTGAAGCAGAATTTAAGGTAAATGATTCTTCAACCATGTTCAAGATTTTCCAAAATCATTCTACTAAGATAAAATCCATTATTTGCCATTGAATGACTCCCTCTTCTACGATGCGCCGCCGAGTAAGTCCTTATTCATTCTATGCCATCGGGTTTGAAATTTTGTCTACTATATGCCATTGTCGTCACCTCTCCATCACGACCCTGCGTTAAGCCCCGAGAAAAGACCATTTTGCCCTTGTTTTTCCCTCCATTCCACTCTGAAAATACCTGTTGCTCTAATATTTGCCATCCTTGGGGCATCAATTTCATTGTGCTAGGTCTAGCTATACATTCCCCTCGATGCCAGTCTGAACAGCACGTATTAGTGCAACAACAAGAAATTTTTTTTAGAGAGAAATATGCAACAAGAAGAATTCTTTGGCATAAAAGTTCATATCATTACAAATCCATGACATGATCCAAAATAGGATATACAAGTGCATAGGACATTACAAGCAAGCAACTAATCAATAGCTCAAGAAACTTCATCCATCCGGCACCCAGGATGTGTCAATGCCCGTCATCTCCGTGGTGGTAGCAAGAGCAACAGGGGGGGGGGGGGGCGTCTTCTACCTTGTGACGGGTGCCTTGGGGGACGCTCTCACTGAGGGGGACAACCTTAGAGACAGCGAGGGGGAGAGCAGGCTTGCATTCACCGTGGTGGAAGCAAGGACACTGTGGTTTGGGGCCGCGCCATCGCCAATCTTGCCACAGGGGCCATCAGGGAGAACCACGCCGTCTTTAAGCTTACCATAGGGGCCGCATGGCAACCGACTTCTTGTTGCGGGGGACTCGATTTGGGGATCCAGGCTTCGAAGCTCACAATTTGGGGATTTAGGATTTGGGGGATCCAGTGTCTGTGGTGCTTCAGGATAGAGGGGAGAGCAATGAGCTGGGGCGGTGGGCCAACTAGGCAGGCGATGGGGATGGATTTGGGCTGCGTCTGCCATGTGGGCCACGGTTGGTAGTGTCTCGATGAGTGCATGAGCATTTCTGAAAAATCTCACATGCTTAATGGAGAGGTTGTGACGGGGAGATGACGGCGACAGCATATAGTAGACAAAATCTGAAATTCAATGGCATAGAATGAATAAGGACTTATTCTGTGGTGAATCATAGAAGAGGGAATTATTCGATGGCAAATAATGGATTTTCTCTTCTACTAAATACAATGCTTTTCACTTCATGTTGGCTTACAATATTACTGTTGTGGAACCAAGTTAGCCCATTCATAAAGTTTAGGTTCTAAATGGGGCTGGAGTCCAAAGTTGGAGGGCCAAAATAATACTTTTCCAGTTAGTATAAGGCATTTTTATCATTTGCTTGCAATCTTATTTAAAACTACAGATAGTATGTATTCACCTTGTCTGTTACCTGAAGCTTTATGGTATGATCAGTACGTGTTTGTAGAGTGTCATTACTAACGACAGACTCAGACTTGCCATTGTTCAACTCAGACTTGCCATTGTTCAACTCATTCTTGTGATCAGCATGCTTTCCTCACCTCCATCTGTATAAGCTTAAGCATGAATTTATTTCACGTTCTGAATTTATGATTCAAGTTGGACAATGTAGTTTGTCAGGCGAACTGGTCTGGCATCTCTTTCTAAGTAATTTTTTTCCACTCTTTACATTTAACTGCTCAATACTTCTAAGAGAAGACAGTAACTTATTAATAGCTAAATATGTGCTGTTTGCTGACTGAAGTATTGACCAAGAAATATATCAGTAAGTTGCCCATCTCCTCTACTTTATGCAGGTGGTTCCAGATGCAGGACACTCGGCCAATGAAGTTGGTGTTGCTGCTGAACTGGTATCAGCTAATGAAAAGCTTAAAAGCATGTTGAGAAAATGAGCAGGCTAAACCCGCAGCGTGGAGTTTTTCGAAGGGTTTGATCATCTGGCATCTCTGATGCAGAATGCAGAACTACAGAAACATTTTCTCTAGTTTTTATTTGGGCTGCCTTGACAGAAAAGCGGAATAAGAGCTTGTATAAGCATTTAGCGCAGCTTGTTGTATGTTTCAAACGTTGCCATTCCTTTTCCAGTCATAATAGGCTTTTACAATTTTACTGGTTCTTATTCCAGGTTTTTTTCAGACGTGGCTTAAGTTTCTTCGTTGTCTAGTGTGTGGTGTGTTTAAACGAAACTGAGCTAGAAATTGCCATGTACAATCGACCACCTATACTTTTTAATTTATGACTTATAACTTTCTTCGAACAAACTAATAGGATGGTTTCTTCATCATTATTTTAAAACGGTTTATTGGGATAGTATTTTAGAATCGGTTTATTAGTTTTCTGTTTATTCGCACAAGTATTTGTATTAGGGTCATAAGCCATAGCTCAAAAGTAGAGACAGCAAGAAACTGGATTACATAGTTACACCCACACAATAAATGCTTTTTGCTTTTCAATTTAAATTTCCTTTGAACAAACAAATATGATGTTTTTTTTGTCATATTCTTAAAATGGATTATTAAGATAGCCTTTTCAAAAGGGATTATAGTTATTTGGATCGTTTGCACAAACACTTGCACTATATTAAATGTCATTAGCTATAAATATAAGCCATCAACCACGCAGCCGTAGAAAACTTCTTTTGTATAAACGCATAACGTTGTACTGGAATAACAGAGCACTGAACATTCATGGCCCAATAAAGCATACGCTATAGCTAGCTTGTATCTAGTTGTACCACAACCTTCTTACATAACAACACACCAATCCGATTGGTTAGTCCAACCTGCTGCGTTTTCGAACTGCATTCCACATAAGCTGCGGCGCCAATCTGCTTCCGAAGTTGTTCACCCTGCGTAAAGGAGGAAAAGGGCATGTAAGTTGTGTAACCATCTAATAAAGAACACTCAAGAAGTTGATAAACAGATAATTAACCTGTGCAGTTGTGATTGCTGAAGCACCGGGATGGTCGGCAAGGTAGGTTCTGTGATCACGGAGATCTGAGCAATCACAACCAAACACCATTAACCATTTCGACAGGCATGAGAAGGAATCTGTAGCATTAAACATCATAAAATCAACGTCGTCATATTCAGTACAAGTTCCTTACTTAACTTGGTCCCAACAAGAACAATTAGAACATTTGGCGCAAATCAGCGAAGCTCAGGCATCCACTGCTTGATTAGAAATAGAAAGATCGCTAGTTCAGAATATATTCCAGTCATATAATTGGCAAAAATTGTGAGGTATACTTGGATAATGGTCAAAGGTGGTCTAAATGTGTAAATCACCGAATTTTCCGCGCAATTGTACGGCTAGATACTATAATATATATTTATATTTGAAAATAGAGTTATACTTGCTAGACAACTCTAATACTTATAATTAAAATTCCTTATATAACCCTAACAGCTTTGTACATATATGACTAACCCACACCCCACCAAAATAATCGATATAGATCTTTTTCTTTTTTCTTCGTTTAATATAAAATTTTTATGCTCTTGAAAGCAAATGTGATGAATTTTTTTACCTTTGCTTTAATAATACGATAGATATATAGATATGACAGCAGGGGTGTGTGAAAAGTGCATCATGTGCCACGGCGTGATGATTGATGATGCCTTTGGTTTGTAGCACCTATGTCCTTCCAAATATTTTCGTGAGTTTGTTGGAGACAAGGGATTTTTTAGTACAAGACGATGTAGATCCCATTTTATTGGTTTTGGCTTCTGCTTAGAGAAACCAAAACCAATACGAACATCTAGATTTTATAAACAATTTCTATCAGTCACTACTATTCATTAGTCACCACTTTACGTCTTTTCATGTTGTAACACACTTTGTATTTTATTATGTCACAATTCCATAAGTCGCATGATGGTTTGAATGTTGCACCGTCGTTTGCTCTCTTTATTTCTTACTAAAAGCCAAAAACCAGTATGAATGCCCCAGTTTTTATAAGTCACTTCTATTAGCTACTGCTATTCATTAGCCACAAAGCCATCAGTAAAATCCAATACAAACATGCCTATGCACACTTAACACACACCAGTTAACACACACCAGTTAATCTGATACGTACGTTTTTAGAATGGTGTATTTCTGGGTGCGTATTGTGGTGTGGACGTAGTTAAGGTCATGACTGTGGAGCAGGTAATTGTTAGGTGGATGTAGCATAATTTTAACTGGTGGTTTATTAGATTAGATAAAATCAACGTCGTCATATTCAGTACAAGTTCCTTACTTAACTTGGTCCCAACAAGAACAATTAGAACATTTGGCGCAAATCAGCGAAGCTCAGGCATCCACTGCTTGATTAGAAATAGAAAGATCGCTAGTTCAGAATATATTCCAGTCATATAATTGGCAAAAATTGTGAGGTATACTTGGATAATTGTCAAAGGTGGTCTAAATGTGTAAATCACCGAATTTTTCGCGCAATTGTACGGCTAGATACTATAATATATATTTATATTTGAAAATAGAGTTATACTTGCTAGACAACTCTAATACTTATAATTAAAATTCCTTATATAACCCTAACAGCTTTGTACATATATGACTAACCCACACCCCACCAAAATAATCGATATAGATCTTTTTCTTTTTTCTTCGTTTAATATGAAATTTTTATGCTCTTGAAAGCAAATGTGATGAATGTTTTTACCTTTGCTTTAATAATACGATAGATATATAGATATGACAGCAGTGGTGTGTGAAAAGTACATCATGTGCCACGGCGTGATGATTGATGATGCCTTTGTTTTGTAGCACCTATGTCCTTCCAAATATTTTCGTGAGTTTGTTGGAGACAAGGGATTTTTAGTACAAGACGATGTAGAGCCCATTTTATTGGTTTTGGCTTCTGCTTAGAGAAACCAAAACCAATACGAACATCTAGATTTTGTAAACAGTTTCTATCAGTCACTACTATTCATTAGTCACCACTTTACGTCTTTTTATGTTGTAACACACTTTGTATTTTATTATGTCACAATTCCATAAGTCGCATGACGGTTTGAATGTTGCACCGTCGTTTGCTCTCTTTATTTCTTACGAAAAAGCCAAAAACCAGTATGAATGCCCCAGTTTTTATAAGTCGCTTCTATTAGCTACTGCTATTCATTAACCACAAAGCCATCAGTAAAATCTAATACAAACATGCCTATGCACACTTAACACACACCATACTCATACTATTCATGTACGTATATGTGCATGTCTCCTTCGTACACATAAAGATTTATGAAGCAAGAGCACACATTTTTTTTACTAAACAAACGTGACTTTATGACTCAATACAAATGGAATAAAACATGTCAGCTCTCCTCTAACATTTGTTAGCACATTACCAAGGGCTCATTGCATGGGATTAAAGAAACTCCAAATACTATATTATTATACTGTACATGCTCTCTTCCAAGTGGAGAATAATAATCGTCTAAATACTACATTTTTCAGGGTTATGAACACAAAAGATAATTGGCGAGTATTGAAACTAGAGATGCTGATACGGGCAACAAGTTAGGCAGCCAATGGCCAGAGCTGGCGAGCAAGTTTACAGGTGGAGCTTTCTGAGCCAACCAGCAAGGTTGTCCGCATTACGACACGTATCATAGCATCGTATGATTCTATCGGAGGTAGATTATACAAATCACAATATGGATTGGAATCACATAGCATCGTAGTGGGATCACGACCCTACTGTAGAATCGTTAGGATCGCAGTTGGATCATAGTGGGATCGTGATCCTGACAATAAACTATATTATCATATAAAATTTGATATTACCTATTGCTAGTTAAATTGTACTAGTTTAATTTATTTTGTTTTGTTGTTTACATGTTGTTCTAAGGTAAAAAAAATATTATCTTTGACATATTGCATTTTTAGATTATTAGTTCATTAAAAATAATTAAATAAGTTTCAAAAATCAACTTTAATTTGATATAACATGAATAAGTGTACTCAAATTACAAAATTAGATCCAAAAAATCTACTATAGACTTACATATTTAAAAAATATAATTCAATTTTTATATAATATATATATATATGATATATATATATATATATATATATATATATATATATATATATCCTGACAACCTAACCTTGATAGAATAATAATTCTACCGATCAGGTTGGAGCGAAGGGCGATTGGCAAATCAATTTATTCTCGCACCGTGGGCTACATGGATTTGGGAGGTTTGGGCTCCTGCGGACGTGGGAGCGCTCGGGCGCTGTCCACTGGCGAAAGCTCATAGGCTGGGCTGCGGCGAACGCTTGATGGGCCTATCCACGAAGTCCGCAGTCAGCCACCAAAGTAAGTAACAGCATCCGGCGTTAAGCCCAGGCTCGGTCAGGAAAGCACGTGCAGCAAGCAGCCGAGACGACAGATATACAACTCTTGAGCACAAATTTATGTCAAACACCATCCAACCATCGAACGTGTATCGAGCTGGGAAAAGTTGAGCATAGATCAGGTTTGTGATGGATCAGGCTTGAGTTGGCATAGGCTGTATTAGGCTCAGGTTGGGCTTGGGCTAGATTGACCTTAGATCAATTTATTAGATCTCATTTCAAACAGTATCTAGTTTCGGATTTTTAGAAGTTGATTTTGTAATAGAGTAATTTCTCAAGTTGGGTTCTATAAGCTATTTATAAATATCACTGTGTGAACTATTTTAAATGGAGTGACTTCTCAATGTGAGTATTCTTTACTCTCTCAATCTCTTTTGTAATCAGTCAAAAGCTATAACACTTTTGAACATGCTCTTAATCCGGGCTTGGGTGGGTTCATGACTTCATACATGTTGTAAAGCACGAACTTAATCACAATGTCACACTCCCTCTATTAAAAGGTGTCATTCTAAAATGTATGCATGGGTGGTGGACTCCTACTGAAAAGGTGGAAGAAGGAAGAGATGAGGGTGGAGGAGTGGTCAGGTTTCATTGTTGCATGGCGTAAATCATACGTGGGGATTTCCAACCCACTAGCCATCCAAGCATTAGCCTCTATGATGGTGTTAAGAGTTTGCGTGCAAACGGGTTCTCTCAGGTCATCATTGAGATGGGACTGTCAAAATCGGTGACGTCGTGGGAGAGTCGACATCACATTAGCGTGGCAATTATGACACTCCTCAAAGAAGTTGATGAGCTCAACTGTGGTTTTTCTGCTTTTGTTGTCCAGTTTGCTTGTTGTTCGGCAAACGTTGCACTCATTGTTGTGCCAAGGTCGCCTGCATATGATATGAACCGCAACTTTGGTTAGGCATGAGTATCCAGTTTGCTTGTTGTTCGGCAAACGTTGCACTCATTTAGGGCTGGATATCGAGCTGGTTCGGCTCGGCTCGGCTCGACTAAAAGCTTGAGTTGACTCGTTTGGCTCGTGAGTCAGGACCAAAAAATGTAAAATGAAGACTACCTTACATTTCAGTGAGTCATACAGCACATATTCATCCATCATACATGCTAGCAGCATATGCATACACATGCAATAGAGTACAAATTAGGTCCATATCTCCATCATATATTTATCCATCAACTATCATCCATGCAATAGAGTACAAATTAGGTTCATGACCACAAACTCGAGCTAGCTCGTTTGGCTCGTGAGCGGCTCGCAAGCTTTGGCTCGAGTTGGCTCGTTATAACTAACGAGCTAAAATCTTAGCTTGACTCGGCTCATTATCCTAACGAGTCGAGTCAGCCACGAGCTGAACGAGCTAACAAGCTTCAAGTTTTTCGTCCAGGCCTACACTCATTGTCGCATGACCTCGCGAAAAGGGACAAACCACCAGCCAAACCCCCCGCCGTTTCGACTCGATTCCCCTGTCAAATGGTCCGCCCACTCCGCCTCGCCTCCCCGCTCCTCCGCTGCCCCACTCCCCCACGCCTCTCGCGCCGACTGCCGAGTTCACGATGATGAGGTTTTAGCGCTCTCCGTGCAGTAGGGAGACGGTGCTCGGGTTATCATCATCTCCGGGCGAACGGCAGATACCACCACCGCTGCTGCTGCGCGAGCCTCTCCTCCCCCGCCGCGGCCGCGCCGATGGATCTCTCCGGGCAGCCTCTGAGGAGGGATCTGTACCCGCACATCGAGCCTTACGATTCCGGGTTCCTCGAGGTCTCGGACGTCCACACGATCTACTACGAGCAGTCCGGGAACCCCCATGGGCATGTGAGTATGATGTGATGATTCTTAATTTCGGTACCATGCTCGCTCTCGCCAAGGATCATCTTACGGTCTGGGAGAGTAGACTTACGGGGTTGAATTGTGAGGGATTGGGTGTTTTTCTTTTCCAGTTCACTGGCCCCTTGCCTTGTGTGATGATGCACTGGTATGACCTGCTCGGGCTTGTACAGTCGTTCTGCTCTCTTAGATGAACTCTTCTCGTTAAATTTCGCAGCCTGTTGTCTTCCTCCACGGGGGTCCTGGAGCTGGCACGTCGCCCGGCGATCGAAGGTTCTTTGACCCGGAGTTTTATAGGATCGTTTTGTTTGACCAGGTTATTTTGGTGCCTCTCATGTCTTTGTTTATGATTACGCCGTTGAGACTTTGGTTCTTAGTTTGCGTTGTAAATCTTGTAGAGAGGTGCAGGCAGAAGTACTCCTCATGCTTGTTTAGACGAGAACACTACTTGGGACTTGGTTGCTGACATTGAGAAGCTTAGGGAGCATCTTGACATTCCAGAGTGGCAGGCAATTGCAATCATTCTTTTTCAAGAATGCAACGCTTGTATGCCTTTCGGTACTGAAAGTCACTATTCTGTGAAAAGTGTAGGTGTTTGGCGGTTCATGGGGAAGCACCTTGGCCCTTGCGTACAGCCAGACTCACCCTGATAAGGTGAGTAATTTACTGTCCGTTGCAATTTCCTGTGAACCTGAAATTGTGCTTGTAAGCTATATTGTTGATCCTACTAATACTCTTATGGATGCTTGCTAGGTCACTGGCATTGTTCTAAGAGGCATTTTATTGATTAGGCAAAAGGAGCTTGATTGGTTCTACGAGGGCGGTGCAGCAGCCATTTTCCCAGATGGTATGTCTCTTTCGTTTTGTGTGATGGGAAACAATTTGTTAAATATTGCCAAAATCGTTTTTTTTCGATGATCCAAAATAATACCGGTAGCTTTTGTTAATTACATCACTTTGAGCAATTCCACTAGAAGAGCTGAAGTCAACCAAAATAGTACAGAAACTTGATGAGTAGCCAATCTGTTCTGTTTTCTTCTGAAGTCACTTTGCTTTCTTATTTTATGAAACTCAAACCTTACATTTTCAGTATACGGTTTTTATGTGAGTAGATCGCTTACTTCACTTTTAAATCTGCAGCATGGGAACCATTCAGAGATTTTATTCCTGAGGACGAAAGGAATTGTTTCATAACTGCATATAGCAAAAGGCTAACTTCATCTGACGCTGATGTCCAGGTAGATCCATCTGAGTTGCTTGGTATATTTGATCAGTTCATTTTCGTGGTTTCCTTAGTTCCTTTGCTTCATTGCTTCTAGTTGAAAGGCATACTGTGGTACCCTCTATTGATCCTCTGGATAAACAGGCATGGATTGCTAATGTTTGTTCATTTAGGCTGAAGCTGCTAAGAGATGGACAATGTGGGAGATGATGACTGCACATCTCATTCAAAATCATGAGTACATCAAACGAGGGGAAGATGACAAGTTTTCACTGGTAAGTCCTTTCACGAGCATTTAGAATTTGTTGGTAACGCTGTTGTTTGATGAACTTACATTATTTCTACCTTTACAATTTGCCTACATAGCTACATTTTTTAAAAAAATCAATAATGCCTTTGGAGGGCTCTGTAGGATTATTGGTTATTTGTTCTGTACGTTTGATCTTTCTTTGGACTTCCAAAGGAGAAACTTTTGGATAATTATTATTTACAGCCTCTATTGTAATTAAAATCATTCCTCTGATGAAAGTACACTAATGACTGCTGGTTGTGGTTATAGATATCTGCAATGACTAAGATATTGTGCATTTTGCTTCAAAAAATACACACCAAAACATATTTGTCTATACACGTTTTTATGCATGTTGCAATGCTTTATGGTCTTAGAACTTTATATTATATAGCCTTTTATATCTGGTAAGTGATAACACTTGATTAGCTTTTCTTCAGGCATTTGCAAGGACCGAAAGCCACTATTTTGTAAATAAGGGATTTTTGCCCTCAGACTCCCACTTATTGGACAACGTTGACAAGATTCGACACATTAAAGCTTTTATTGTACAGGTACATTTGTCCGTAGGCTTTGTTGTTTTGATATTATGCATTTGCATGTGTGGGTATGATTGTATGAGTGCATGAGCTAATAGCAAACAATTTTTTATGCATCAAGTTGGACATGGTGTGTAACTCCTTTCATCTGTTAACCTTTTCTAATTGGAACCAAAGGTGTGATCTGAAATGTAAAGGTAGGGTGCCAACATGCCATGATTTGGTGGGTTGTGAAGTGTGCAGAATGAAATAAAGATTGAATTTGTGCATATTTGATATTCTACCTTTCCTAGACAATTTAGATGTGATCATCATGATAGAAATCAATTTGTAAAAAATGCACTATTAAACAACAGTCCGTTAACCTGGTAATTAAAAATGTGATGCTTCATATTGCTTTCATTTTCCCCTATTTTGTAAGTTTCATGCAAAAAAGTTCTGGACATGGTATGTTTGTACCTGATTAGTGATTATGTTGCAGGGGCGGTACGATATTTGCTGTCCTATGATGTCCGCTTGGGATCTTCATAAAGCTTGGCCTGAAGCAGAATTTAAGGTAAATGATTCTTCAACCATGTTAAGATTTTCCAAAATCATTCTACTAAGATAAAATCCATTATTTGCCATTGAATAACTCCCTCTTCTACGATGCGCCGCTGAATAAGTCCTTATTCATTCTATGCCATCGGGTTTGAAAATTTGTCTACTATATGCCATTGTCGTCACCTCCCCATCACGACCCTCCGTTAAGCCCTGAGAAAAGACCATTTTGCCTTTGTTTGTACTTTGTCATATTTCCCTCCGTGCCACTCTGAAAATACCTGTTGCTCTAATATTTGCCATCCTTGGGGCATCAATTTCGTTGTGCTAGGTCTAGCTATATGTTCCCCCGATGCCACTCTGAACAGCACGTATTAGTGCAACAACACGAATTTTTTTTGAGAGAGAAATGTGCAACAAGAAGAATTCTTTGGCATAAAAGTTCATATCATCACAAATCCATGACATGATCCAAAATAGGATATACAAGTGCATAGGACATTACAAGCAAGCAACTAATCAATAGCTCATGAAACTTCATCCATCTGGCACCCAGGATGTGTCAATGCCCATTATCTCCGTGGTGGTAGCAAGAGCAACCGGGGGGGTACCCTCTCACTGAGGGGGACAACCTTAGAGACAGCGACGGGGAGAGCAGGCTCGCAGTCACCGTGGTGGAAGAAAGGACACTGTGGTTTGGGGTCGCGCCATCACCGATCTTGCCACAGGGGCCATCAGGGAGAACCACGCTGTCTTCAAGCTCACCACAGGGGCCGCATGGCAACCGACTTCTTGTTGCGGGGGACTCGATTTGGGGATCCAGGCTTCGAAGCTCACAATTTGGGGATTTAGGATTTGGGGGATCCAGTGTATGTGGTGCTTCAGGATAGAGAGGGGAGAGGAATGAGCTGGGGGCGGTGGGCTAACTAGGCAGGCGATGGGGATGGATTTGGGCTGCGTCTGCCATGTGGGCCATGGTTGGTAGTGTCTCGATGAGTGCATGAGCATTTCTGAAAAATCTCTCATGCTTAATGGAGGGGTTGTGACGGGGAGATGACGACGACAGCATATAGTAGACAAAATCTGAAATTCAATGGCATAGAATGAATAAGGACTTATTCTGTGGCGAATCATAGAGGGGGGAATGATTCGATGGTAAATAATGGATTTTCTCTTCTACTAAACACAATGCTGTTCACTTCATGTTAGCATACAATTTTACTGTTGTGGAACCAAGTTAGCTCATTCATAAAGTTTAGGTTCTAAATGGGGCTGGAGTCCAAAGTTGGAGGACCAAAACAATACTTTTCCAGTTAGTATAAGGCATTTTTATCATTTGCTTGCACTCTTCTTATTTATTATTTAAAACTACAGATAGTATGTGTTCACCTTGTCTGTTACCTGAAGCTTTATGGTATGATCAGTACGTGTTTGTAGAGTGTCATTACTAACGACACGTTTAAGCATTGTTCAACTCAGACTTGCCATTGTTCAACTCATTCTTGTGATCAGCATGCTTTCCTCACCTACCATCTGTATAAGCTTAAGCATGGATTTATTTCACGTTCTGAATTTATGATTCAAGTTGGGCAATGTAGTTTGTAAGGCGAATTGGTCTGGCATCTCTTTCTAAGTAATTTTTTCCACTCTTTACATTTAACTGCTCAATACTTCTAAGAGAAGACAGTAACTTATTAATAGCTAAATATGTGCTGTTTGCTGACTGAAGTATTGACCAAGAAATATATCAGTAAGTTGCCCATCTCCTCTACTTTATGTAGGTGGTTCCAGAAGCTGGACACTCGGCCAATGAAGTTGGTGTTGCTGCTGAACTGGTATCAGCTAATGAAAAGCTTAAAAGCATGTTGAGAAAATGAGCAGGCTAAACCCGCAGCGTGGAGTTTTTCGAAGGGTTCGATCATCTGGCATCTCTGATGCAGAATGCAGAACTACAGAAGCATTTTCTCTAGTTTTTATTTGGGCTGCCTTGACAGAAAAGCGGAATAAGAGCTTGTATAAGCATTTAGCGCAGCCTGTTGTATGTTTCAAACGTTGCCATTCCCTTTCCAGTCATAGTAGGCATTTACAATTTTACTGGTTCTTATTCCGGGTTTTTTCAAGACGTGGCTTAAGTTTCTTCGATGTGCCATGTACAATCGACCACCTGCACTTTTTAGTTTAAGACTTATAACTTTCTTCGAACAAATTAATGAGATGGTTTTTTCGTCTTTATTTTGAAACGGTTTATCGGGATAGTATTTTAGAAGCAATTTATTAATTTTCGGTTTATTCGCACAAGTGATTGTATTGGGGTCATAAGTCATAGCTCAAAATAGACACCAAGAAACTAGAGTACATGGTTACACCCACACAATAAATGCTTTTTTCTTTTCAATTTAAATTTCCTTTGAATAAACTCGTATTCTTAAAATGGATTATTAAAGTTATTTGGATCGTTTGCATAAATACTTACGCTATATTAAATATTATTAGCTATAAATATAAGCCATCAACCACGCAGCCGAAAAGAACCTCTTTTGTATAAACACATAACGTTGTACTGGAATAACAGAGCACTGAACATTCATGGACCAACAAAGCATACACTATAGCTTGCTTGTATCTAGTTGTTCCACAACCTTCTTACATAACAATACACCAATCCGATTGGTCAGTCCAAGAGCCTGATGCACTATGTCTAGAAGTAGAAACCGAAACACACAACAAAGTAGGGAAATAAAAGCATTAACAGCAGAAATCCATGCTATGTCAGCAAATTCACTTGCCATTACACCATGCTTCACCTTGAGAGTTCAGACGAATCCTACGCAACACACCTACTGCCACACATCAAGTTCCTACGGTACAAGAGGCATCAGAATTCAGAAGACAGATAAATAAATATTTCAATTGACAGTAAATCAGTTGGTTGCATAGCAATTTCGTATATTAGACTCTTGTTGGAAATATGGCAATTTCCAGACAAACTGATCAGCGAGCAGCATTCAACCATACAACGATACGAGGTGGGTGCTTACTTTATCGAGCACCCAGAGCTTCGCCTAGTTTTCTTCCTGGCGGCCATCGCCTCCCTTCTCCGAGGAGGCTGAAGGACCACTTTGATGGCAGTATCAAAGACGGCCTTGATGTTCTAGCATGGCCAAAAGCATTCACCAAGTTAGTTTGTTCACCATTAACAATACAGCGTGCCCAACTTAAATTGACCGAACAACAAACTCTAACTCAAACCATGAGAAAGAAATAATCAACTGACTGAAAATCATTCTACATGACTTCCATTCCCAATTGTACCACCTGCTGCGTTTTCGAACTGCATTCCACATAAGCTGCGGCGCCAATCTGCTTCCGAAGTTGTTCACCCTGCGTAAAGGAGGAAAAGGGCATGTAAGTTGTGTACCATCGAATAAAGACCACTCAAGAAGTTGATAAAGAGATAATTAACCTGTGCAGTTGTGATTGCTGAAGCACCGGGATGGTCGGCAAGGTAGGCTCTGTGATCACGGAGATCTGAACAATCACAACCAAACACCATTAACCATTTCGACAGGCATGAGAAGGAATCTGTAGCATTAAACTTCATATTCAGTACAAGTTCCTCACCTAACTTGGTCCCAACAAGAACAATTGGAACATTCGGCGCAAATCGGCGAAGCTCTGGCATCCACTGCTTGATCAGAAATAGGAAGATCGCTAGTTCAGAATATATTCTAGTCATATAATTGGCAAAAATTGTGAGGTATACTTGGATAATGGTCAAAGGTGGTCTAAATGTGTATGTCACAAGAAAAAGTGAAGGTTTGCTACAGCTACTTTGGTCGGTATTCTCGTGTGTCGGAGATTCAGATATCTGTAATCTGGACTAGAACTTCGGGCTTTGGATTCTTTCCACCAACGCACACGAAAACAGGTATATATATATTTGCTGATCCTATAGATGAACTTTACTACATAGAGCACCTTCTTAAGAACATTCTCATAGCTTGCCCTGCTGATCAAGGAGAAAGCCAGCACAAATATGTCTGCAGCTCTGTAACTCAGAGGCCTCAACCTGCTGTAATCTTCTTGACCTGAATGGAGAAAAGAAAAGAGAACAAGACAAGAGGTTCAGATTTTGAACAATAGCGAAAGCTCAGCAAATAAAGCAAGATGAATCAGTACCAGCAGTGTCCCAAAGCCCCAAGTTGACGATGTTTCCATCCACCGAAACATTAGCGCTGAAATTGTCGAACACCGTGGGGATGTAATCCTGTCCGAAACACGGAACAGAACGCTGTCGTCAGTGTCAGCTGCAAGACTCGTGTGTTTCCTCAAAGAGGGAAGGAAGAAAAGCAGCAAGAGCAAAGCAGTCACATGGTGCGTGCCTAGTATCTACTAATCTTGGCAAACACAAACGAACTATTTAGAAAAGAAGTAGTACTACAAAACGGCCAGTTCTCTACAAGAAGTTCTTGTCAAGAACCACCCAAAAGCTCGTGGAACACAGCACAGTCAAGCAGATCAGCAACTGAGCGAGCCAGTAACACCTCAAGATTCAAGAAGAACAAGAAGGAAGAAAGACGAACAGAGGCGGCTGAACTCCGAATAAAACTTCACTGAAACGCGTAAGTAAAGATCGAGCGAGAGGAGAAGCGAGCATACGTACAGTGGGGAACTTGTTGCTGGTGTAGCAGATGAGCATGCAGGTCTTGCCCACCGCGCCGTCCCCAACCGTCACGCACTTGATGAACTTGGTCGCGCTCATCTCCTCCACTCCACTCGCCTCGCCTTGCTTCTCCTCGCTTCACTGCACAGCTCTCTCTCTCTCTCTCTCTACTGGCTCGCGGTGAGCAAGCAGAAGCAGAGACGCACAGTCAGAGTCAGAGACAAGGATACTTGTCCCCTCCAAGAAGCCAAGCCAAGACAAGCAAAGCGGTGGTCTCTCTGCCTCCTTAAAGAAAGAACCGCTCGCTCGTTGGCCGTATTACTGCTGGCCTCCGGCCTTGGGAGGTGTGGTGTAAATGCGGGGCCGTATGGACTGGAACGGTGCGCAACGACGAGAAAGCTTTGTTTGCTCGTGCCGAAGCTGCTCTGCCTTTAAGATCTTGAGCCAAGCTTTCTGACAGCCGTGCTACTACGGATGCACTGCCTAGTCATTTTGCAAAGCCAGTATGGACGGACGGACGCAGGGTGGGCGGCCATGAAAGTACAGGTGAGGCAGGCTCGGGGGCCCGGGGCGTTCAAAAGGAGGCATGGGAGAAATCTAAAATACATCCCACGCAGGCTGCTTTGCTCCCTGCTTGCAGTGGCGGGGCAGGCTGGCTCTACGTTCTCCAAGCGGGTCTTGGGATGCTCTGGGGAGGTCGCTGATAAAAGTAATCAGTAGCTCCATGACTCCTTGGTTAATCGCTTAAACTAGATCGATCTTGTACTACAGCAGTTCTAAAAAAGTCTTGTATTTACAGCACCTAACGCGTCCTAGCGGTACTATAATACCGTATCAGCAGAACACGGTACGCCTATACGTAGAACCTACTAATGGCGTTACGGCATCAATAGTCTTTGGATACTTGTACACTTGTTTGCAAAGTTAATCTTTTGGCTTTTGCTCTCCGAGAAGCATGTAGGAAAGGAACTCATACATCTACATGCTTTCTCGTTGAAGCGTAGGAAAGTAAGAATATAAACGTGAGACTAGTTATGATATGACCACACCACCAACACATATGATCCTAACGTCTAATATCAAAATTGAACAAAAGGTGAATTCGTTTCTTCAGTTTCAATATATTTTAAATAAGAATATGATGCTACCTAATGATGAAAATATATCTTTTTATAGGACCACATCATATTTGCACCAATTCAAGCAAGAGTTCAACTTGGACACATTTTGGAATCAATTCGGCCTCGGATCGGTTCGGATTGATCTGACGGCTCAATTTCAAATGTGCATAACTTTCACATACGGAGTCCGTTTGAGGTCCACGAGTACTCGATGGAAAGCTTTTCTCGTCATCTTTCCAATGGATCCAGCCTCATCTCCAAATTCCTCCTGTGCTTACCGCAATCACTCGATGAAGGTGCTATATCACCTATTTGGGTCAAATTGGGCCTTATAATGTTTGGGCCCAAAGGAGAGGTGCTCCCCCACCTAGGCCCATACTGTTCACGTGTAACTATTCACATGAACAGTACCATGAATAGTACCACCCCCTTTTCCTTAGTTTTGCGTGGCTTCCCCACCCCTATTTAAGGAGGCTGCACCCTTCTAATTTTCTTGGATTTCGTTTGATTAGTTTTTCCATTGTGAAAACTTTTGTTCTTCGCTTGTGTCGGTTAGACCAACCATAAAGAACCTTCTGCGGAATCCCACCTTTTGAGCTTAATATAAATATTTGCAATTTCATATTGCTTGTTATCTTGTTCTTGCGTGTTCTTCGGTTGCATGCAGCAATAGACCTTCGTGGTCGAGTCAGCGCGTTCTTGCACGGTTGATAACGACTTGGAGTGTAGTTTAGCGATTGCTTGGCGTTACGTCGTGGCCGGTTAGTAGCGCATCGTCAAAGTCGTTCTCCTCCAAATCGAAGTTATCATCCTATCGGAAGATCGGGACCCGTCGCCTCATCGGTTGGTATCGAGCTTGATTGGCCGGTAGGAATTCTTTGTATCCCTAGTTAGTAGATTGATTTTTATTTCCCATAGTCCGGAAAAATTGCCCCACAAAAGAGTTAATTTCATTTGTCCAAACCCGTTGTGCCTTTCAATCTGTTAGTTTTGGTTTGCTAAATTGAATTTATATCCGTTTTAGCTTTGTCTAGTTGCTGGTCATATCCTTGATTCCATAAAAAATCCCAACAAAAAAATCCCCACCCCAAACCCTAATTCCAATTCGGCTGATTTTTCCTTCCTCTGCAGCCGCCACCAAAAACGCCATAACTTTTGATTCCGATCTTATTTTTGAGTGAAACCACCGCCATTAGATTCAAAACTTCATTGTCCATCTATCTGTAAAATTTCACGTCATTCCAACAAGGCAGTTAAGAGATATATGCGGTGAAAGTTGACCTAAAATTCCAGATTGAATCTGCAATAGTCGGCAATTGTGAATTTTGTGCAAATTTTTCGGTCGGTTTCCAGAACATGGCCTCAACACAAAAGTTGTAGAAAAAGCCGTCAGAAAACTGAGAAAAAACAATCATTGAAAAAAGGCAACTGACAAAAAGTTACGGCCGAAATACCGACGTGCTATCCAGTGGATAGAAATCTTCAGTTTAAGTTTTGGGTCAATCCTTGTGCTCTTCAATTCCAGATTGCATTCAATTGAATTATCTTGCATTTACCATTCATATACATTACCATACACATATTTTAGCCTTCTTCCATCCTTGGTTGATCAGCAAAATAGGCTAAGTGCTAGATACGAACTATAATTCAATTCTGTGCAATTTCTGAAATTAATTGATTGTTTTCCTTTGCTACAAAATACATAGCCTATCCAAGCTCCACTTTTCTACTAACCGAACAGGTCTCGCTGTACTTTGCAATCGCTTTACTCATCACTTGAGTTAGATTTATCACGAACCAGCCACCGGTTGCACCACCTGTTTGCTTTGGTAAGAACTTGCAAGAATTTGGTAAGAGCTTGAGAGATGCGTGACTTGATTAGAGCCTCCATATCCTAGTAGTTGATAGGAACATTTATTTGTGATTTGTTTCCTTGTTTTCTACTAACAATGACAGGCTTGAGAAAATTGGTGGATTATGATGTCATCACGGGCAGATTTGAACTTGAAGGGAAACAATTATCAGTATATATCTTGCCACTCACCGCTGAGAGTACGTCGTCGGACTACTTCTTGTGGGTTACTATGATGGATAGCTACTTTGAAAGACAAGATCTTGATCCTTATGAGAAGATGAGCATGGCAAGGACAGCGTTGATTGGTGATGTTCAATATTGGTGGTCAAATCTCGAGTTCCACTATATATACACATGGGAGGAGATGAAAAAGAAATTGCGACATCGTTTTGTACCTCCAGCACCCATGGTCACAAGCAAGGTGCAACCTGAGGTAACTGAAAATGTTGTTATTGTTTTGGTTCCTACTCCATCTACAGATACCACCGAGATACTTGAAGAGGTGAAGGATGATCTGGTGCATCTTATGCCATTAGAGGAGAAGTTTGAGATACCTACATAATCTAATGAGGACGATAATGACAAAGGTACTGATTTGGTGCTACAACAAGACATAGAGCAACATTGTGAGTATATACCTGCTATAGTGCAATATTTTAATATTCCTTGTGTTCACTTGAACGAACCATGTGCTGATCTAAATTCTCATAATTTTGCACATGTCGAATTAATTACACATAAAGAAGTTTTGTTAAGAATTTCTCTTGCTAATTCATTGTGTTACATCATGCTGGATCTACCTATGAAATTGTCACATGCTATGGAGAAAGTTTCTGAACTTGCATGTTCGAAATTCTTGTTTAGTGCCTACACACCTGGGTATAAGTTTAATTTGATTGGAGATTATGGTGTAAAAAATCAATTTCTTGTATATCGAATATGCATAACTTGTGATCATATGGATGAATTGAAGCTTACTATTTTAGACAAGAATTCTTGTGTGTTGAATCTTGTTCAATATGAGAGGGAAGTAAAATTTAGTACTCATCCAATGCCTATGTGTTCATCTCTTTTTGCACCATCTAGTATGGACAATATGAATAAAGATGATGAATTATGGAAGAACTTACAAATCTCTTCACCCTTACTAGATAAATTTGCTATTGCTCCATTGGGATATGATTATATGGATGAACTATGCTTAATTCCAAAAGTTGTAGCTTTGCCCATATGTGCCACCACTGCAAGTTTACAACTTCAGATATTTCAATTGCATAAATGCTTCACTTACATTTGCAATTCTAGTTGCAATAATTGTTGTGTGAGAAATTTTAATTTGGTTATTGACATATATGACTACTATTGGGTTAATGATACGATGAGCTTCTATGATTGCTACTATTTTCTAATATTAATTGTGCAACAACGAATAATTGTTACAACAGATGACATATACATATATCATGCATACACTTTGGCTTCTTTGTTACCATACTTTCAACTTATCAAAAGCCGAGGACGGCTTTGTTTTCAAGAACGGGAGGATGATGAGGACACGACCCCTATGGATACAACCATATTTGCTATGCTTGTTGTTCCAATTACAAGAGCTCCTACGCATCGCTTAAATTATAAGGTGAGCTCGTTTCAAAGAGGTTTTATTTTGTTTGATAAAGAACTTATGATATTACATAATGAGAGTTTGTTGCGTTTGTTATTATGTACCGAGATTTATGATGAAGATCAGGCTACACATATGCTAAAACCAAGGACGATTTTCTATCAAGAAGGGGAGGATGATGTGACCACGCCACCAACACATATGACCCTAGCGCCCAATATCAAGATTGAACTAAAGGTGAATTCGTTTCTTCAGTTTCAATATATTTTAAATAAGAATATGATGCTACCTAATGATGAAAATATATCTTTTTATAGGACCACATCATATTTGCACCAATTCAAGCAAGAGTTCAACTTTGACACATTTTGGAATCCAATTCGGCCTCCAGATCAGTTCGGATTCAGCACGACGGCCCAACTTCAAATGTGCATAACTTTCACATACGGAGTCCGTTTGAGGCCCACGAGTACTCGATGGAAAGCTTTTCTCGTTCTTTTTCCAATGGATCCAACCTCATCTCCAAATTCCTCCTGTGCTTACCGTAATCACTCGATAAAGGTGCTGTATCACCTATTTGGGTCAAATTGGGCCTTATAATGTTTGGGCCCAAAGGAGAGGTGCTCCCCCACCTAGGTCCATACTGTTCACGTGTAACTATTTATGTGAACAGTACCATAAATAGTACCACCCCCTTTTCATTAGTTTTGTGTGGCTTCCCCACCCCTATTAAAGGAGACTGCACCCTTCTAGTTTTCTTGGATTTCGTTTGATTAGTTTTTCCATTGTGAAAACTTTTGTTCTTCGCTTGTGTCGGCTAGACCAACCGTAAAGAACCTTTTGCGGAATCCCACCTTTTGAGCTTAATATAAATATTTGCAATTTCAGATTGTTTGTTATCTTGTTCTTGCGTGTTCTTCGGTTGCATGCAGGAATAGACCTTCGTGGTCAGATCAACCGCGTTCTTGGCACGGTTGATAACGATTTGGAGTGTGGTTTAGCGATTGCTTGGCGTTCTGGTCGTGACCGGTTAGTAGCCGCATCGTCAAAGTCGTTCTTCTACAAATCGAAGTTATCATCCTATCGGAAGATCGGGACCCCATCGCCTCATCAAGTTACGGCCCGCTCATTTCGGTTTGAATTTCTAGCTTCTAACTTATTTTTTACTATTCATAAATTTCGTCTTTTTCTAAACTTTTGGTTTTTTGAGCTTTTTTGCCGATTTTTTTCGTATTTATTTGTGTTGTCCATGATGAGCTAACATATTTTTTTATTTTTAAATTTAATTACGTTAAATAAGTAACATTCAGCTACAGTATAATTTTAACTATAAATCACTATTTTTTAGCCCAACCGGGCTGAGCCGTCAACCCCAGGCCAAGCTTAACGACCGCATAATACTAGATCTTTACACAGAAAAGCTTAGAGCAACTCCAGTAGGAGCCCTCAAATCAGAGCCCCTACTTTTGATTTGAGGCTCCCACTACTGAGGGCCCGTTTTTGAGTTAAACTCGCAAGCCCTCAAATCGGGGCCTCAAATTCATTCAACGAGAATGACATGTAGGCCCACTCGTCATTCTCAAATTTCTCTACCCCACGTGCGTGCGTCACTTCGCGCTGCCATGCAACGTGCATCCGCCCGCGGCCGTCGCCGTCTTCTCGAGACGCGCCGCCTTGGCCGCCGCCGCGCATTGCGCCACTGTTCTTGCCGGCGGCACCTCCCACCGCGCCACGCGCGCGCGCCTCGGCCCGCCGCTGCGTGCGCGCCGCGCCACCGCCCGGCTGGACCGGCGCCGCTTCGCCCTCCACGCCGACGGCTGAAGCGCGCAGCGCCTAGGCCGCATTGCTTCTCGCTTCGGTCGCCGCCGGCGTGTGCAGCCCATGCGCCACCCGCTCCCAGAGAGGCCGCCAAGAGGAGCCGCCGAGGCGGTGGCGGCGCGGAGGAATCGTCGGGAGAAAGAGGCGCGGGAGGAAAGAAGCGGCGCGAGGCCGGCGCGATGGGGGCCGGAGGCGGCG
Organism: Dendrocalamus sinicus; assembly: GCA_036346575.1. Classification (NCBI taxonomy): domain Eukaryota; kingdom Viridiplantae; phylum Streptophyta; class Magnoliopsida; order Poales; family Poaceae; genus Dendrocalamus; species Dendrocalamus sinicus. Next base: position 29,029,254 of record CM070653.1, on the reverse strand, counting down.
GTGGAGGGCGGAGGCGAGGCGGGGAGGAAGGGGCGGTGGGAAGGGGGAAGGCGCGCGGTGGAGGGTGGAGCGCGGGAAGGGAAGGGGCGGCGGGGCGGCGCGCGCGGGGGGGCCGGGAGGCGGCGGTGGAGGCGGAGGCGGGGGCGGGAGTAGAGATGGTAATGGGTACCGATGCCGAATACCGACGGGTTTTACCCGATAAAAAGACGGGTATGGAAAATTTTATGTACCCATGGGTGCGTTATTGGCGAAATCCTCTACCAGCCGGGTAGTGGAGTGCGGGTGTGGTATATACTACCCATACCGCCTACCCGCAGTAATGAATACGCATTAGACAACTAGACATCCCACTCAAATGTTAATTGTATTATCTACTTGTTGTTGATTGTTTATTTGTTTGTCATATGTTGATATGGTCATGTCAAGTATGTTTATGTGATGTACTAATTTTGATCATTAGACGCTTTTGTGCTTGGCATGTATGATTAATGAATGTCTAAATTGATGATATTCTTATGTGTTGAACCGGGTATGCTTGCGGGTATGGGTTACCGTCGGGTAATACCTACCGCGCAGTGCAGTATGGGTAAATTTACCTATCCGCGTGCGGATACTGGTAACCCGACGGGTAAATTTACACCTAGCGGGTCTGGTATGGAATGGCAATACCGATGGTATTTACCGTTGCCATCTCTAGCCGGGAGGCGCGGGCGCGGGAAGGAAGAGGCGGTGGGAAGGCGGGAAGGCGGGCGGCGGTGGAGGCGGGCGGGCGGCGGTGGAGGCGGGGGCAGCGGGAGGGCGTCGGTGGGGAAGGAGCAAGAGAGGCGGGTGGCGGAGTGGGAGGGAGGAGGACGGGCGGAGGCGGGGATTTTTCATCGAGGCGGGAAAAAATAGAAGAATGAGAGCCAGAGTAGGGGGCCCCTGGGAATGAGGGCTGAAGGGGGGATTTGAGGGGCTCCTTAAATTTGAGGGCTGTAGTAGGAGCCCTGCTGGACCTCTATTTTTGTCTCAAGCCCTCAAATATGAGGTTTGAGGGCTCAAATAGGGGCTCTGCTGGAGTTGCTCTTAACGACCGCATCGCATGATACTAGTAGACCTTTACACAGAAAGTTTTTAAATTTTCTTTAACCTCAACCACAAGATTCAAACCGGCGAACGTATCCTTTCTCCCCCAAAGAAAGCGAAAAGGGTTCGACCTTCACGGAAGTTGAGGCAGCCTTGTCTGCGTAATATTCAAATCGAACATCAGGGAATGAGGTGGTGGGCCCCACATTGGCCCAGCCCACGAGAACGCTCCTTTCAGTTTGCATGGTTGTATGATTTATGGTTTTTCTTATAAAATAATAAGGATAAATTTTTTTGTTTTCTAAAATAGCTTATTAGCATTCCGGTTATTCGTATAAATATTTATACTAGAGCTATAAACTATCAGTCACAGATAAAAAGAACCATATCTCCTCGGATTCAATTCGTAGATCGGTCTCGGGTGTCTTATCTCATAGGTACGTATATTTTTAGCTTGAAGACTTCTATAAGATTCTAAATAAATTCAAAATTTATCCAATAATATCTGTTTAAAAAATTCTACTGTATGTATGTAAATGGAGCATGGTATGATGTGTATGTGAGACAGCTTTTATTTATGCAAAACCGTTGCGCTTACCAAGTAGCCGTTCGGCAACGGTTTCCGAGGCATGTTCGGTCGTCTCTCTCCTCCCGATGCTCTCGTACGTCCAGTCCTCCACTCACCCTGCTCCGAGTGCTCGCCCAACGCGTACAAGAAATTAAGCGGCGAAATTCCAAAGCTACCTTCCCGCCTCGTACCCCAGCCACCGACACCCTGTTCGCTCGTCGTGCTGGGCCCACGGTCAGTTGTGCGGGGTACGCGACGGTCTCTGTACGGGGCGGCTGGGAGAATCGGACGCGTAACGGCGAACTCGCAGCTCAAAACTTTCTAAATTCAGCTCAAAATCTTACGCGCGGTGCTGTTTAGATCGCGATCCAGTTTGGATGGGCTGCTCTTGGGCTGCTAGGGATTTTAGACGCCATCCATACTCGAGTGGGCTACACTTGGATGGGCCAAGTTTGGGCCGCGCTGCCTGGGAGCTATTTGGGTTGGGCCATATTGGGCTGCAGGCCCATTAGGAGAGGAACAAGAGGCCATCTTTTGTTTTTCTTTTAGTTGATCGAGGCGTCAACGTAGCAGCCACCTTTGAGTTCTTGATCCCTTCCCGGCCATGTCCTTGGCAGTTCGCTCAATTCCCCGAGCGGCGATCGCTGCTGCAACACACCGGGAAAAAAAAAAAGACAGTGTTCTTCCTTGAATCTATTTCCATTTTTTTTGGTTGCATGTGGCTTTAACCTGCAGACTTGCGAAATACCACATTTGGTTTCGTTTTGGGGCAATTTTCGATCTGCTCAAAAGGCTCCCGTAGTCCCGTGGCCATGGTTCTCCCTTCGCACCGCTTCCCTCTCCCGCGCCGCCGGCGCGGCAACGGCATCGCCGGCGTTTCCTTGACGCTCGCGGGGTGGTGCCTCGTCCTCCTCGGCTTCGTCTTCGTCGCCGCCGCCGTGCTGCTCTACTCCTCCTTCCGCGCGCGGTCCCATCACCATCACGAGGAAGGCGATCTCCAGATCTTGCCCGGCAGCGACGCGCCGAGGGTCACGATCTTTTCAGCCCCACTTCCGCCGCCGGACGGCTCGCCCGAGCGGCAGGAGCTAGCGGTGCGGTCCTGGCTGGCGCTCCCGGGGAACGTCAGTGTCGTGCTCCTCGGCGCCCACCCGTCGGCGCTCGCGCTCGCCGGGCTGCTCGGGCGCCGGGTCACCGTCGAGCCGGCCGTCGATTCGTCGTACGCACTCGCAATACATTAAATTGCTTCATCTTTTGTAAGCCAAATTTAACTCCTTGCAATCTGTTTGCTCAGCGCCATGCAACGGCTGGTCGGGATTGATTTGATTAGCATTTCCTTCTTGGTTTAGGTTCGCGGGGACACCATTCTTCCACTCCATGATTGCAAGAGCGCAAGCTGCCGATTCTGACATTTGCGTCCTTGTCGATGCCAGCATTGTTCTGCTTCCTGAAATTGTCACCTTACTGACAAATCTTAGCAAGATTGATCGTGATTGGTTCCTTGTTTCAACGTCACGTAACATTTCGGATTTCCCGCATTATCTCGCTGACAATGGGAAGCAATGGGTACAAGCAGATGGCAAAGAAGTGAGCTTCAAGAAGGTACCTTTACGTCTATCTACGGCGATCGTAGATTTATTCATAATTCCAAGTTAATGCGGTTGCTGACCATATATTATTTGATTCCATTAGTTGCAGGAGATTCCAGCTGACAAGTGGGCAGAAGATCGCAGTGACAGGGGGCTCATTGTAGCGTGGAACAATCCTAGCAGTCCTTTGCTTGCAGGAGTTCTACCTTCTTTTCAGTACGGAAGAGGAGTACACAGTTGTTGGCTGACACATGAGGTTCTGTCATCTGAAATGAGGCTCGTCTTTGATGCAAGCAGTCTCGTTCTTGGATTATATCCTGAAAATTTCAGCACAAAGCAAAGTATGAGTTCTAGCAGGAATGCTAGCTTACCTGATGGGTTGTGGGAGTACACTGTCAATCGCCATCTTGCTGCAGTTTATGGGTCGTATTGCTATCAATTGCCAAGAAGGCATTCTCCCATGCTGTATAAAGTGGTAAAGCATTCTGAAGATTATATGCTAAGCAAAGTTGAAGAGCTCACCTTGTCAAATTTTGTCATAGGTAAAGAGCAAAATGTCCATGCAGAGGGAGACAGCCTATGGAGCAAAGAGAACATTTGCTTGCCTGGACATCTGCCCAGCTATTCTTCAGAACCCTCAGCAGTAGTTAATGTTCCATATTCTTTAGGAAAGCTCCTTCAGCTTGCTGCTGATAAGAATAGGTCTGTTGTTCTTGGTGTCGCTGGAGCAAGTTACAGGGACATGCTTATGAGCTGGGTGTGCCGCTTGCGCCATCTCAGAGTTACAAATTTTGTAGTCTGTGCACTAGACCATGAGACATATGAGTTCTCCGTTTTGCAGGTAATAGACTTAAATTCAATTTGTTCCTCTTTTCTTGTTATAATTTATTTATTTTTAATTTGCAAGCTTCCAATTCATGCTCAAGCTTTTAATCCCTAATTCTAGGGTTTGCCAGTTTTCAGAGATCCATTATCACCAAAGAATGTCAGCTTTGATGACTGCCACTTTGGAACCCAGTGCTTTCAGCAAGTAACAAAAGTGAAATCACGGGTTGTTCTGGAGATTTTAAGACTGGGATACAATGTGCTGTTGAGTGATGTTGATGTTTATTGGTTTGATAATCCAGTGCAGTTCCTGTATTCTCTTGGACCTGCTACATTTGCAGCGCAATCAGATGAATACAACGAGACAGGTAACTTTTACCTCTTATTGACTAATCTTAGTCTTTATTAAAGCCAAGGAATTGCCATAAGCCCATAACACCGCATTCTCTCCTTGTCATCGGATTCCAATTGCCCTAATTCTGGCTGTGCTATTGCCTGTTCTTGGAATCTTGGGTCACATTGTGTGGGTTGTAGAGTAATTAGTTTCTGTTAAGTGAAATGCACTGTACCTGTCTACTGCAAGCTTGGACTTGCTGATGCTACTAGCACTACCAAGTAAAATAGAAAAGGCCCAATTTGAAGTTTGAGCATACATGCATAGTAATACCAGCCATCATATTATTGGCCTGACATGATCATATCAAGAACAGCTTATGTATTGGCAACCATGATGCAGAGATGGAGCTCTTTGATTTGTAATGTCAGATCACTTTGCATTTGTTAGTGTGTGGCAATGTAAGAAGTAGCTAGCCAGGGTTCGAGACAAATCTGGAATTTAATAGCAAAACAAAGAAACTGCTATAAGCTCATATCTGCACAACTGGGGAAACCCTGGCTCGTTTGGAGGCTCTCACGAGCTCAACCAATTTGTGAAATTGATTGTAGCTGTATACTGCAAGCTTGAACCTGCTGATGCTACTAGTTACTATTATTACCATGTTGTTCCATTTGCTGATGTTTTTTCCTGTGGTGGATAACAGTGTCCTCATTTAGCCTCTCATATGTTTGATTTTCTTGATATTGTACACCTTACATATAGCACTGTGCCAATTTCTATCAAAATGGTCATATTTGTGTGCAGGCATTTATTTCATTAAACTTTGACCTAGAGATACACATAATCTTGGTTGCATAGATAAGGAAACTTGCAATAAATCCGTGGCCATGAATACTGGCATCTTGAATAGATAAAGGAAATGAATCAGGGTGCAAAAGAATTACATCTACAGAATAAAGGACAAGCATGCCAAATTTATGTTACTTAAGTTTTATGCTAACTTGTCTACTTTGAACTTGTGTGAGTTTGTTATTTAAATAAATGCCGATAGTTCTTTTGCATGATGATGGAGTTGCTGTGTTTCTTCAAAAACAATATTATTAATTCAACCTTGTTTAGTTGATTCTCTAGATCTAAGGACCCTGCTACCTACGTTCGGTATTCTCATAGCTCATCACTGGCAGGACCAATAAACTTGCCACGTCGATTGAATTCGGGTTTTTACTTTGCTCGGTCAGACGACACCACCATCACTGCAATGGAGATGATTGTAAAACATGCAACCAATTCAGGCTTATCTGAGCAGCCGAGTTTTTATGATGTCCTGTGCGGGAAAGAGGGAGCAAACCGCAACGGTGACGACAAATGCCTGGAGCCCAACACAAACTTGACTGTTGTGTTCTTGAACAGGGACTTGTTCCCGAATGGAGCTTACAGGGGCCTATGGGAGAAGCATGATGTACACTCAGCTTGCAGGGAGCTTGGGTGTTTCATCATACACAACAACTGGATAAATGGAAGGAGAAAGAAGCTCCAGCGCCAAATGTCATCTGGGCTGTGGGACTATGATCCTAGCTCCAGGCTGTGCTTGCAGAATTGGAGTGATACAAGTAGCTTCAGAATGATGGGCAAATTTCATATGTTCGACGGCATGGACAGTTAGTACCTGACAGTCTGACACCCATATACCGATGGCGGAATGTTCATGTACATGTGGATGTTTGTCCCCTATTCCCTGACGGGCTATGTGATCGACATGATCAACCCATGGTAGAATCGGACCTTCCTGCCATACGATTTTTGAAGATGTTCCAGGAGTGCTTGCTTGTTTGTTTTGAGAAGATGGATTGTTTGTTAGTTGATATAATGATATGCACTCAAAACAATAACTTCTTCGTTCAGAGTTCAGACTTCAGTTATTTAACTCATCTATCGCACCATCTCCTAATGGCTTGAAACATATTGAAGACAACATTAGTTTAAACTGTCTAGGTTTGGACTAACACTCACCTTCTCCTATTGGTTTAAAACTATCTACAATGGTATGTTGCAAATCACACGGTTCAAAAACAGCATGGCACTTGTCAGCAACAACAGACAGCTAAAAACAGATAACATTATCTTCGCTTCGTCTCAACCAGTTCCGATTCTCCTGACATTGTACACCGAAGATACATTGGTCTAAGATCCAAACAGTCGTTGCTTTCAATTAAATCAAACAGAGTTTGATCTATCGATCCATCGTAGATTCTTACAAGGTTCTGGTGTTCAGGAAGGTGAGGATGAGGCCTACCTGGACGTCGGCCTCGAGATCACTGCACGTGTCAGAGGTCGAAGCCGTCGCCGGCGCCGCTTGGAGAACCTTCACTTTGCCTCGTAATATCATCTCGCTGTGGTCGGAGAACCATTCAACGACCACCCAGGATTACCTCAGCGCCGTTCGATCAGAGTTGGACGGTCCAGCTTGATGCGTGAAAAGGCCGTGCGGACAATTTGCCGGAGCGTGCTACCGTCCGATCAAGCCTTGACGGTCCAGATTGGCGGAAAATATTTCCCAAAACACCCCCAGTTACTGGATTGAATCCTCGAAAAAGTCACCCCACTTACGTGATCTACTCCTTAAAAATAAAGGCCTTGCTTTAATGTAGCTACAGATAAAACATTGTAGCAAAGTTGATCGTCCCTTGTTCCGCCGGGAGCGGTGGAAACCTCGCCAGAGCTCACCGCCTCCGCCTCTCATATTACCCTTGCTTTACCGTCACAATCAGCTTCGTCCATCCTTGCGGTGGAAACCTCGCCAGCTCACGCCTCGCCTCACCATTGACACCGTCTCAGCTCTCCAAAATTTTGCCATCACGGATTGACACAGTTTGGATCCAAAATTTTGTCACGCTCTAAGTTAAAGGGTTGTAAAGATCCAAAATTTTGTCACGCTTTAAGCTAGAGGGTTGAAGACTACTCCTATTTAGACTAGAGAGAAGGTTATATTTTAAACTTATATAGGTTTTGCATTAGTAAAAATCCTACATCCTAAGCTGAAAATCTAGACTGTCAGAGATCTATATCCACACTGGATGGACAGTCACGCGCATCAAGCTCCCCTGCAGAAGCGGTGACAATGTCGCCTTTCTTGTTCCTTTCAGCTTACCACATATCGGAGATTAGTCTTCAGTGGGGAGCCAGCTGCTTTTGCCGTTAGTTATCTGGCCATCTCGGTGGTTCAAACGATCGGTCGCAGAGACGCGGCCTATGATACATGTTCGCAAATGTTAAAAGAGGAAGAAACGTAAATTCATCTTGGTAGGTCAAATGCTCGTTTCCTTCTTCTGTGGCTGCTGAAACATTCAGAAACATGCACACACCCCACAAGAAGAGAAATGGAACACCGTTATGTTTACAGGCTTGCAGCTCATTCCAGCAACAAAACCAACAGGCAGAACAAGAGAAACCCTTGCTAATTCGCTGTCCGCAAGATCAAAATCATGCATCCCTCAAAAAAGAAAAAAAATAGAGAGATCAAACTCATGCACATTAGAATCGTCTACATTAATCTCTAGAATCTCGAACAGGATAATCAGGGTAGCATTTGTTTTGGACCAAGTAAATGGTACATAGGTTTCTGACTCCAAAACCTGAGTAAGTTATTCAGCCTTTCGCATTGGAAAGGGAGAAGAATCCCGAGACGTCTCACTTCATCTCAGTTCATCTTTGCTTCTGTAAATAGGACATGCTTGTTTACACGAGGGTCATACTTCCTAAATTCAAGCTTCTCTGTGATCCGCCGAGGATTCTTGCGCTTCACATAGAAAAATCCAGTCCCAGCTGCTGAAACGAGCCTGATAAAAATTGATGCACGCTTTGCCTTCCCCATCTAGTGATTATGAATCCGCAGCAAAAGAAACTGAAGTGTGGATAAACATAAACATATGATCAGAGTGGTACAATTACACATTCACAATACACGATAGAGAACAAGAAGCATAAAGCAAAAGATAGAGCTAAAGAAATGTACAAGTTCTTGAGATTTTGTGTGGATCATTCCAAACCCCCAATAAAAAATCCTCCAAAGAGCTTAGCGTTTCTCACTATTGGAAATCCTCCATTGCAAATCAAAATGCTAATTGAGTGAATGGAGTCATGATGGCCACTGGTAAAAAAATGACGGCAGATCATACCAGGGGCAGTTCATAAAACAAACAGTTCAATGCTTTAAACAGGGTTGCAAAGGAAACTTCCTTTGTACCAAAATAGAGCATATGTTACTTAGAAATTAGAACTGATGGAAAAGCTTACGTTGTTTGGCAAACAGATCCACTGTCTCCACTAGGCCGAGACCCTGTACGGAGAACAAGTAAATTTACCTAAAAGACTCAATATGACTAAATGGAAAAGTGGATACAAAACAGTTCCAATATCTTTGAAGAAAAGAAGTCGGTTTCAACTAGCATGAAATAATCAGAGTCCCCGGATGTTTCCATCATACAAAACATGTTTAATTGCTTTGAAGAAAAGAAGTCGGTTTAAACTAGCATGAAATAATTGCAGTCCCCTGATGTTTCCATCAGCTATCTCCTAATGGCGTACAGCATAACAAAGACAAAATCTTTGTGCAAACTGTCTATTTTTTGGACTATTACTCTCCCCAAGTAACCACAACCAAACATTCCAAATCCCTGGTTTCATGGTCTGCATAGCAGCAATGCAGAAAATAAGCGCACACACGAGCTTAACGCAATTCCTTCATTACGGAACTACACGAATATATGTTACAACATACAAGGTGAAAAGAATATAACCGCACATGGATCAATAACCATCTATGATCTATCTCTCTCATTCTTCTTCCTCTCACTTAATCTTTCCTTTGATTTCTTCTTCCACACACGATTCGGTGCTATGTAAACTAGAAAAAGCGGGATGAGGAACTAGTCGGAATGGACAAGGGCTCGACTGCGGCGGTGATAGACATCAACCGAGATGTACCCGTAAACCTTAGAACTTGGCAGCACTAAATCTTTTTTAAAAAAAGATCTTTGTGTAACACCCTAGCTCAACCTCTTAAGTTCGGAATGCTACCATTACACATTAACAACCTCAAATTGGCGCTGCTATTAAAAAAATTCGTAGCACCACCCTATTTATACGACCCTATTTATACGACTACAAACAGGGGCAATTAACATATACTGAACAAACTACATTAAAGACAACTGATTCCATAACAATGATAAACATAACTAAAATTTGGAACTCCGCGCCTATGAAAACTCAGGACACCCGTGCCTGAGAAACGCTTGTAACTAAACAGTAATAAGTCCACCATAGCATAAACATTATAAGGTTCAACATTACGCTTTCTAGAACACGTACTAAGTTTTAACCAGAAAGAGCTAGTTAAACTAGCTATACTACGTTCAAAAGTGATTATCTAGGAAATGAAGATTTGCATTAGTGTTTGCATGTGACATGGATGTGCAAACTCCCCTTCCTGTTGCATGACGACTCTAAGGATCACCTAAAAACCAACAAATAAGCAAGAATGAATCCAAAGACTCAGCCAGTACATAGCAAAACAGTAAACAACAATTACACATATGATTCATTATCCATCAACAGTCTCTTTAACCGTTCATTATCATTTAACCCCTTTTATTTTTCATTAACCATTTCTTATACATTTGCACCTTATCTTTTGACACAATGTAAATGCATATGTACATGGGCATCTCTTTAGCCTATACCGGTATAACAGAGTGAGCACACGTCGATGCTTACTCAAGCCCACCCTTTTTCATGTGGAAATCTCAATAGCCCGTCCTTTTTCATACGGAGACCTTATTAGCCTATCCTTTTTCATACGATGATCTTAATCTCTACTCCCATAGAGTACCTACGAAATAAGCCTTAGTCTTCTCACTCCCGTGGGATATCCACACAAAGTAGATCATAAATGCCACAAAGGCCATCTATTTCCATAACATGAATGTATGCAATGCAATATTTCTATTTAAGAATATCAACACGTTATGTTCCATTAACCATTATTCAACAACATATCAGCATCAATTATCCATGTCATGTACCATTACCATCATTCATCAATATGTTAATATATAAACAGAAATAATCAACTTATGATAGCATGATAGGTAGTTTATCAAAATTCAACTAATAGCAATCACTACCCTGCTTTACCATTTTATTATGCACTGGCCTGATTAAACTCGTGGATCATGTGTGAACGACATCATCCATTTCAATTCATCACTAAAGCAATGTATACACATACAAGCAAACGACATCGCTCTTACACACAAACCAGACACAAATAATCCCCTTCTTACTGGACGTCTTCCCATCGTCCTGGTGCTTAAACGACCGTATCTTTCAAACCCAAAACCCAATATAGCAAATATTTCAGGTTCTATAATCTTCATAACGCTACTCACGTAATCCTAGTTACCATAATTTAAAGATTACACCATCTGAAACTCCGATTTCAGCCCTGAAGGCCGTGCTGTCCCCATACCGAGCAGCAGCCGTCACAGAGGCATAACTCCATAGGTGTCCTAGCACTCTAAGGAAAGCTAACAAAATTAGCTACAACTTCCAATTAACACCAACAATTCGCACCACAACAGGACTGCTGCAACTAGCAGAGAATTACAGAGCAGCAGCAGCAAACTTTGGAAATTCATACCTCAACCAAATCGAGTGGTTAAGCACTCTATCAAAAGCTTATTAACTTGCCAGCGTGGCGGCTTGGCACGGAGGGAGCAGGGAGCGGAGGCAGCAAGGGAGCAGCGCTAGGAGGGAGCAGGTAGCGGAGGCAGCAAGCAGCAGCAAGAAGGAGAAAATTGATCATTTGCCACTTTGAACAGTGGGCTTCGCAAATTTGCCACTTTCAAAATTGACTTCTTAAAAATACCATCCAGTATATTTACCTCTTGATTACCATGCCATTTGAGCCATTTAGCTCATTTAATATTTTTTTTGCTCTTTTCAGGGACTGGAAAAGACAATTATACCCTTGCACTGCATGGGCTTTGATCGGGAGATGAAACGTCGCCCGAAGCAACGATCTGCACTGCATCCCCGCGCGGCCTCCCGGCGCTGCATCCCCGGCCGGCCTCCCCGCGCCGCCCTCCGCGCACGGCGGCCTCCCCGCGCCTGCCTCCCCGCCGGCCGGCCTCCCCGCGCTGCATCCCCGACCGGTCTCCCCGTCGCCGGCCGGCCTCCCAGCGCCGCCCTCCGCGCACGGCTAAACTCTTCAGCAAGAAGTTGCACAACCGCAGCTCAACTCCAACCTTCTTGGTCTCAATGTAAGTGAGGAGAGCATCCTCAAACATCGACAACTCTACAAAAATCCGGATGACCACGGCATAAACTTGTAGCAGTGTCATCGACCCACCCAAATTGCTGACCAACATAGGTGCCAACTCAAACAACTCCGGCCCAGCATTTCCACAGTAATCAACAATGCTCTGAATCAAGCACTGGATCTCTCTGATTCTCCGTGGCAAGAATGTCAGCATGAGCAATGCAAACAACCTGATTGATTGGGACAGCCCGTATAACCTCACACACTCCCTGAAGCTTATCGTTCTGGCCACATCCCAATTTGAAGTCCGCACTGCCAGTGTGATCAAGGGAAGAAGACACTGGCTTCTATACTCACTGCAAATGGAGCTTTGACTGGGCTCTTGATGATCCAAGATGTTCAAGCAACAAGCCAGAGAGGAAAGGCACCGCACTGGGGGGTGGTTTCTGGTTACAACAAGGGCTCGACGCAGGAACCCCAGCACTGCCTAGTGCATAGGCGAGGGACGACAACCCCCTCCAATTGACGGCACCAGCAGAAGCACGAAGAAACTATGCGGAAAGTACACTTCATGGACTTGAGTATGTTGATGAAGGGTATAATTGTCTTTTCCAGTCCCTGAAAAGAGCAAAAAAAATATTAAATGAGCTAAATGGCTCAAATGGCATGGTAATCAAGAGGTAAATGTACTGGATGGCATTTTTACGAAGTCAATTTTGAAAGTGGCAAATTTGCGAAGCCCACTCTTCAAAGTGGCAAATAATCAATTTTCTCCAGCAAGGAGGGAGCACGGGAGTGGACGTGGTGGCTGCAGGGAGCGCAGTGGGTACCGTATCGAACTATCACTCAAAACAACATACGAGTGCTTAGAACAAATAAAATTTTAAATTTTAAACTAAAAATCACGTCCTAAACAAACCCATGGGTATTACATTTTGATTACATAATAGCCAACAAGGAGGCTGCATCAAGAAAACACACGTAATATCCAAGATGCAAAGAGATTTTTCACCGTGGTATTGAGCTGCCGCCGCCGCGGCGCGGATAGTCGAAGAAGAGCAGCCGCCGTCGCACTCCCAAGCAGAGCAGAGGTGAATGCCCTACGCGGAGAGGGGATGAGAGCGAGGGTTTGTGCGGCTGGGGAGTGGGCCCGAGGAAGAGAGTAGGGTTTCTTCCTAAATCGTTTGCCCCACCTTCAGGCTGTCATCCGCAATGAGGGAGCGGCAGCAATTGCGATGTTCTTGTCTCAAGATTCGTGCTAGGATAGATGGGCCGTGGGTGGACGTTCTTAAGAGCAGATTTTCATTTCCATTGCAATTATAGGCTCTCCTCGCCAGAAACTAGCAAATTCAGAGCATGAATACACGCAACATCTTATTTCACCTTCAAGTTAAATGCAATTTATTACTATTCCATTAGTATTACTAAAGTTTTAGATGGACCGAGATAAAACGGAATCAGAATTTTGCAGGAACCACTAACACAACAGTAATAAACTACTAATGTACAGCATTCACAGCGAGCTCTGTGGCTAACTCTGAAAAACTCTACACGAGGAACAATAAATGCCATGGACAAAACTGGGAAAACCTTACAGAGAAGAAAACTTGACAAGAATCTGTGCACCCGACTAAATTCTATCTGCTGGAACCCTGCAGCCTCCCAAAACCACCTCCAGATTTGCAGGCACTCGTCGGTCACCTTCATCCTTGCACCAATTGCTGCAGATGTCTGATTATGTACACAATCCAACACAACGAAATGGAGTAGCCGGCAATCACTGATGCGAAGATATCGCTACTGTAACATATACAAGCCCCATGGGAGCGTCTGTCCATCCGAGTTTTTTGCACTTTGCTTCGAGCTTCTGATGCTAGTACATCTCCTGTCTTCTCAAGACTTTTTCCTCGTCAGAAGCTCTCTCATCCTCGACGTGCTTCAACAATTCCCTGTTAAGTCTTGTTGTCAAGGTGGGAGACAATGGTGCATATATACCTACGTTGTGACCAAATAATGAGATATTGCCGACATTAAATGGAATCAATCTGATAATTTCGTGTATAAAGGAGATGTCGTGATCACGAACTTCTTGATTGTGGGATCCTTTCATAGTCCTTTGTTACATGCAGCAAAATAGTACCGGACAACACGACAATCAAGCCAGAAATTTCAGAAGTAATGTTTCCAAGGCTTTCACCAGACCAATCCTGCACACACCATTAAAGTAGGATGAGAATAGGGATAGCATATATGTCAACCCTTAAATTTTGAATGGACGAAAATCCCTCAAACCTGAAATTATAATTTTGTTTTGTTTCCGTATAAAGCTCAAGCCATTAGATGAGCTTAGTTTCATATTCCAACAAACACAAGAGAATCAGTATTTTGCTCAATCCATCGAAGAGACAACTGTGTTCCCTCAATGTGTTGCAATGAACTTGGGCCCTGTTTGGCGAGGACTGGCCCCCAGCTGCAAAGGTATAGTTGGAGTTTCTAGACCAGATGGGATGGCTTCAATTTGTGGTCCCAAATTTCAATCCAAATTCTATATATAAAAAAAGTATAAACAAGCTTTTTTTCGTACTTTAAGTGCTCTCTAGAAGTTAGGGGTAACCAATTTTCCCAGTTCAACAAATTTACAACACATATGCCATAGATTAAAACTTTTTGGACACGGATGTCAAACACAAGTTTTGGGAAGAAAAGCTGGAGTTTTAACCGAAACACTTCAATGAGTTTTAACTTTTCATCTAGAGCTAGAGGTACAGAAATTCAGATTCTCCACAGCTGAACCTGAAGCCAGAATTCAACCAAAGAATGACCTGTCTAAACTTCAAGATTGCTCTGCATATAATTGTTGAGGATATAGGTTTGAAGCAAGCTGAACATTATAGTAAGGTGTAAAGCCAGTAGTTTATAATACCAGAGTTGAGGCATGCACAAGAAACAAAGGCAAAAGGAAATTTTCCAGAGGGGTCTAAAACAATAAATGAAGGTGAATGGTAGAACAGAAATAAGAGGAAATAGATATATAACAAGAATATATATAAAAAAATTACCTTGAACATTATGACGCTTGCAAGTATTGTAAGTGTTGTGAACATTACATAATAAATTGGAGATACAATTGCTGTATTAAATGTGTCAAGTGCCTGCCATAAAAAGTACAATTTACTCTATTATACTGTGGAGGACACCGACACAATAAGACTTGCAATCATTCTATGAACTCTTGCAATTTAGTGCATTGTTGAACACATATTGGAATTTACTTTATCATAGCAGTCTACACAAATCACAGCAAGGAAGCCAGTGAAGGAGATTTTGGACACACCGACACAGGGATAAGTATCGCCGGTGCAAGGCTGGGAAGGTTTGCTGAAGTATGTATCCTTGCAGTGTAGGTCAGTAGTCACAGGACAGAAAAAATTAGCCTAAGCAAACAGGCTAGTTATGGGGAACCAAAGACAACTTTATTTAAATAGGTTCCATATCATGCCAAAATAGCATGTATCCACCAATTTATCATAATCTTCTGATTATTTTATTTTCCCATATCTTTGATTGTTGAGAAGTGACAAAATTCGGCTTAGAACATACATAGCAAAGATTTGATTGAAATCGAATGTGGCACTCTTTATCCTAATAAGCAACAGAAACATCACCATAACTTGATCCCAATTAGTTAAAAACCCACAATACCTTGAATTTGAAGTCATCTTCAGAAGGTAAACGATCATGGGATTGTTGTTCTTTCCTTGTAGTTACTTACATGGCACTTCTTTTATTCATTATAATCAGTTCTTGCTAATCAATTAATGTTCATATAGTTCTTATTGTTCATTTAGTCTAGTTATTGTTGTGGTTACGCACCAAACAGTACAGGAAGGGCTACTAGGGAATTGCCTAGGCGGCTTCTCCGGAGCCCAACAGATATGGGGAAACGTGGATTGTCTTGGGACTGATTAACTTTTCCCAAAAAAATGAGTCGTGCCTTCCCTGTGAGGCTTAAGACCTTTTATACCCCTGAGGAGGCATATTGCCATGTTAGCCCTATTTGGGCCTATGCTTACAAGGGCAATTATGTCATTTCCTCTCCTTAAGGTTACACAAATACCTCTACCTAGGCCTACGTACACAGGGGTAGGACCGGTATTTCACTGTGTGGCAGCCCTATGCTGGGCTGGCCACGCCATGCCACTGGCGCATTGGGCCGAGCGGGTCCTGGTGGGGGCTATCCCCCCAACAGTTATGTTATTTCCAATCAACCCCTCTTTTAGCATTTCTTTTTCTAATCCATAAAACATACAACAGCTTGTAAACATGATGCCTATTATACATTGCTAAGGTTCAACTAAAGAATTGTGTTCAAATTGGTCTTCTCTAGTACATACCATTTAGGCATTTGTCATTTAAATGGTTGTACTTTTAATGGCATACAACTGCAATTACTGAAACAACATCAGTTGTGAAGAAGTTGTACAAACCTTATTCAGATAATTCATCTGTGTTAGGACACAAGTAGCCACAACAAGCATAAAGAACCAAGTTTCTGGATACACTAACTGATTTGTCCCCTCAAAAGTCAACTTTAAGGATGTACCAAGCGCTTTAACACTCATCACCTGAATAAGGAGAAAAAGTTAGCGCTTTCCTTAGCAAGAGCAAAACTGAATTACATACAGTCATACAGAAAATTAGAGAAAGCAGAAACTTCTGGCAGATGTGTTATTACCGAAAGAGAACCCATCAAAGAGCAAATGGCAGTATAGATCAACACATTGGACTGCCCATAGAGAGGGGAGAAATGGAACACCAGGACAAAGACCACCACTATAACTGAGGCAACATAGAACAAGAAAGCTGCAAAGGCACATGACAAGACATCTCAGCCATCAGATTTCACTTCCCAGAATCGCATATAGCAACAAAGGAAGTTCTTACAATCAAGAGCGAACAATTGTACACAATAGAATCACATCCATGCTAAATTGATAATTCTCACCGGGTTGTGTCGCCATGTCCCATATTTCCCTAACCGACTTAATCTCTCGCTCCTGTGGTGCATGGATAACGATCACCACCGAACCCGCGATGCACATCACGCAACCAAGAACCCCAAGCGCGTGCAACCTCTCATTCAGGATAAAATGGGCCAGCACTGCACTGAAGAGTGAAGACACCACCAATACCCACCTTCAATATCACATTCCAATGACACAATTGCACAGGAAAACTACAGCTTGCTGCATGTACCTAACAATTATGCTCAGTGCTCCAAGAGGAGTAACCAGCACAGCGGGGGCGAAGGCGTATGCGACGAAATTCGCAACCTCCCCCACAATCACTGAATGGATAAAACTTTGCTCAGAATTACCCACTACTCGCTAAACATTGCGCTTCATTTGCTCTATTGAGATTGTAGAAAGAAACCTTACTAGTGATCATGCCAACCCACCATAGTGGTTCCTTGAGGTACGAGAACCCGCCCACCCCTGCACACATCAAGAAACCAAACAAACAAGAAGTCATTTCTACAAGATTAAACTTCCGAATAAGAGAAAAAAAAGTGAGAGTGAAAGGGACTGTGGACGCGACCTGCGCGGATGCCGGAGGCAACGGCGGCGCGGCGGAGGCCCATCTTCTTGATGATGAAGCTGGCGCCGATGAAGCCGCTGGAGAGGAGCGCCAGCGCTATCCCCTTCACGTTGTCCGTGGACAACTCTTTCTCGGCTCCTCCTCCCATCCCCCCAAAACGCGCCAATTGCGATCGAACTCGTCAGATTTCGGCAGGATTGGATCGGATGAACCAACGCGATTCCCAGTTGTTGCTTTTCTCCCTCCCTCCCTCTCCCTCACTTATATTAATTTTCCCAAATTTTCGACGGGAATGTGGTTTCTTAGATGGTTTCGCTCGCGTAGGATTTTGTTTCTGGGAAGGAAGAGCAGAAGAGCTGACCTGTACAGGGAACGGGGCTTCCCTGTCCCTGCGCCCCCGTTCCCTCCCTGTCCCCCTCAATCTGGACGTTTACCAGTTAATCCGACGGCCTACATCATATTTTCACCATATTTTCATCATTTACCTATTTTCACCTAAAATTTAAAAATAAAAATAGGTTAATCCATCATAAATAATTTTAAAAATACATGAACAAATAAATTTTATTTTTTTCTGTATTTTTTATTATTTATGATGGATTAACCTATTTTTATTTTTAAATTTCGGGTCAAAATGAGCAAATGGTGAAAATATGATGTGGGCCGTTGGATTAATGGTGGCGCCAATTGAGGGGACAGAGGGAAACAGGCGCGGGGATAGGGAAGCCCCGTTCCTGTGCAGGATGGAAGGAAAGGGTGACGCCATGCGGCTGGTTTGCACTTTATTTTGGCTTGAAATTATAGTACAAATTATATCGGAATTAATTGTATTGGCTAAAATTATATACGAATATTTTCTTTTGTATACTATCTCTTGTGAATAGACCAAAATTCAAAAATCATACCCATAAGTCACAGCCCAAAAGAACCCACACGTTGATTAGTAGGGTGCAAGCGGAGCAAATAATTTCTGTTCGAACGATCAAAGGCTCATAGAGCGAATACGGAAGAGGTAAATGAGTATTTGGTACTATACGTGTCGTATTTTGAGTAGGATATATGATAAGTGATACCCGTCCGTATGTATCCGTATGTTAAGTAATATAAGGAAGTCTATTGTGACTTCGTTTAGGAACAAGATAACATATAGACGGATCACACATCTAAATAGGCGAGAATACTAAGTGCTCTTCCTTTGATATCTCGGTGATTAGTCTCTCCGTATTTGTTATGATTGCACTCTGTCTAATATCATGTGTAAAAAAGCAGGTAATTTTCATCGATCAATCGTCCGAGGAAAAAATAGGTATTCTGTATTATCCATATTCGACTTCGACTTCAAAAAGATACGAAATAGAATGTAGGACGAGGGGATTGACCCTACTGTTTAGGCATCGTTTTCGAATCATTAGCGGAAATAGTGGTCTTGGACGTTTTATTTACAAAAATAGCACTATTTTAGCATCAATTGTAAAAATAGCACTACCTGCCGAGCGGTAGGTAGTGTTATTTTTATAATTAATGCTAAGAGAATGCTATTTTTGTGAATAACATGTTTAATACGGTTAAAAGTGGCTTTTTTTCATAGTTTTCTCGCGATGCAAGTGATGACTGAGTGGGGGCTGGTAGGTGGACCCATTCAGTAGAACTTTGTTGCGCCGAAAGATAACAGAGGGATATTCTCTCGGCTGGGATATTCTCGGTGCAAAGTTTTACTCAAATGTTGACCAATTTTAACTGACGACTCCGATCGGGGTTTGGCTTAACCGGGACTCCCATTTTGGACACTGTTGGACTTCTGTGCACTCAAAATTCTGTTTTTGGCCCTCTAACCAAAAAAATTCCAATTTTGGACCCCTCCCGACCGCGCGTTTTTCTCGTTGCGCCACGCGTCCCGGTCGTGTGGTGCAGTACCGCGACGATCGCGCTCGTTCACGCGGGTGCGTGCGGTGCGCACCGCCGACGACACCGCTTCCCGCGCGCGACTCGCGCCCGACCGCACGACGCACCTCCGACGCGCGACTCGGTGCGACCGCGCGTTATCTCTCCCGACCGCACGCCTCGGATGCCGACCGCGTGACCCCGCCCGCGCGCACGCTGCAGACCGCGCGATTCCCTCGCCGTCTAATCCTTCCGCCGAAAGCTTCACGGGTGGCCTTTTTTCGCCGCTTTGCATGCATCTCATACACGCGTCAGTAGTATGTGATATGACCCCCCAAATTTTGCTGAATGAGTAAGGAGCGTTCGCAATAAAATGGCTTTGGAGCTCGCTTGATGAGCATATGCACGCAGTGAAGTTCTGCCACAGGCGGAGGAGGGAGAATGGGGGTTCAGCGAGGACGCACTCTTTTTGGGGCGATGCTTCCGTAATAAAGTCTTTCCCAAAGAGCTATTGCTAGACATGCCGTCAACATAAGCGGACGTATCGGGTCTACAAGTCAAAGCCGGACACGTCGTCATGAAGTGTGTCGGCGGGTCTGTGGTGGCAAAGTCCGTGCACAGCGGTACAAGGCGTTGGCACGGAGTTCGGATAACGGTCTTTGCAAGATCACAGTTGCGAGCTTGCGGGGCCAGTACATAGACACCGCAACATGACATCATTGTATGTTGCGGAGTTGGTCATGCACCTCATCCAGGCGGATGTGTCAATTACCCCGAAGGTTCTAATGGCAGAAGTAGCGAACACGGTGGGCTACGAAGTGAGCTACAAGAAGGTATGGTGGGCGAAGCGAAAGGTGTTGCACCGTATGTATGGGACGTACGAGGAGGCGTACGACCTGGTCCCAAGAATGCTGCACCAAATTTCACAATCAAACCCAAGCACGTACATAAGCAGCGGGAGAGGGTCCATCCTACGGAGGGCGAATCTGTTTCATTCTTGACGAGTGTTCGGGCCTTCCATCGAGCGATACAAGGGTTGAGATGGTGCCGTCGGTACTAACCGTAGATGGGGCGTTCCTATGCGGGAAGTACAAGGTACTATTCTCACCGCGATTGCGTGCGATGCAAATGACCGATTACTCGATGGCATTGCAATTGTGGAGAACGAGAATACGAGATAGGCGGCTTTGGTTCCTTTGCAATTTGAAGCATGCCGTAGTGCAAGAACGCATACGAAGTGTGCCTTATCTCCGATCGCAATGCGAGCTTGCATCTGCGTTACGAGCGTTGCGAGAATGGGGCGACCCCACTTCGGTGGGTGATGTAAAGAACGCTGGTGCATGAGGTATATTGCGGTGAACTTCCACGAAGGTTCGTAGCAAGGACCTAATGAAGAGGTTCAAGAAGCTATGCATGCGAGAACGAGCGGAAGTTCGACACCTTGTGGAGCGGCTCGTCGAGGAGGCTACGAAGCATGTGCATCTGAAGCAAGGGCCGTGGAGGGCTCCACAAGAGTCGGGTATTCTCACAATGGGTTCATCAATGCACTGACTTGGAAATGTGGTCTTTGTTGCACGACACCGGTGGGGCAAGGTATGGGATCATGAAAGAGCACGCACATAAAGGCGGTGGCGGACAAAAAGGGCACATTTGCTCGATGACATGAAAAAGAGGACAGCTTTGCCCGGTGAGATGACAACGAGAGGCGGCTTTGCCTAGTGACATGACCAAAGAAGCCGTTTTGCTCGGTGAGATGACAAAAGATAACGACTTTGCCCGGTGACATCATAAAGCGGGCAGCGACCATCGATGAGAAGACAAAAGATACCGGCTTTGCTCGGTCACAACACGAAACAACGCGCCATTGCGTACATAAAATATAGCAAGTACTACAACCATCAATACACCAACGACGGTAAACATGGAGGTACCAAAAATGACAACATAGTGCGGCTTTGCTCGGTGACATGACAACGAGTGCGGCTTTGCGCGAGAGATGGGACAAAGAGGATGTCAGACATGACAAAAGCGTTAGCTTTGCTCAATGAGAGGTCGGCTTTGCTCAGTGAGATGACAAATGACAAAAGATGATAAAAGATTCCAGTTTTGTTCCGTGAGATGACAAAAGAGAACAGCTTTGCCCAGTAACATCATAAAACGGGTCATCTTTGCTCAGTGAGAAGATAAAAGATGCCAGCTTTGCTCAGTGACATGACAACACGAAACAACACATACATTGCCCGTACATAACATATAGCAAGTACTACAACCATCAACACACCAACGAACACAACAACTAAAATACAACACAACCATACACCTTCTTACCTACATGCCAAACGAGCCTCGTGGCACCCACATGGAGAATTGCTGAGGGGGTCGCCTCGGACGTGGCTCGCCGTCTTGGTAGTGGCACGCACATATGCAGCTCGGGTTCGCGCAGCAACATGTGGGATCATAAGAACTTCCTATGTTCACGACCTCCTCGTTACCCCTCTCGCGTCGTATCTGTTGGCGGAGGTCGTTGCTCGCCTCATTGAGAGTCTCGATTCGGTCCTGCAACTCCAATACTCGATCCCATAATGTATCCACATAACGGCAAATATACCATTCATGAGGAGGGTCGATTCAGCGGGAGAAGTCGCATTTCGCCATCTGTGGGACACGACGGTAAACATGGAGGGTCCATAACCAATAACAAAAAAATGTACTATTAGTAATTTGTACCCCGGAGCGTGGGCATCGGAAGAAATGGTGTCCGCCATCGAACGGGCCATCCAGAGCCTGCACGACCGCGTACTCATTGTGTCTGCATTTCGGCCACACTGCTTGGTTGAGCACGCCGGCTTGGTATCAAGCGGTACTGTGGACCAAAGATTTCCCTCCTTTCGAAGGGAAGGTCTTCCTTCGGTGACCCAAAATTGACTGGACCCTCAGCTTCCGACATGGTTTGTTCCAGCACGAAAGAGAAGGCACTTCTTTGTTCGATTTACACGGTTCTCTGTCTACAAAGTGCTGGGACCGCAACTGTGGTATTTATACCAAATGAGGGACATGACGAAATGGGCCAGCTTTGCTCAGTGAGATGATAAAAGACAGCAGCTTTGCGCAGTAATATGACGGAACGGGGCAGCTTTTCTCAGTGGGATGACAAAAGATGCCAGCTTTGGGTAGTGACATTACTAAAGAGGACAGCTGTGCTCCGTGACATGACAAAAAGAGGACAGCTTTGCTCAGTGAGATGACAACACAGCACACCTTTGCTCAGTGACATGTCAAAACGACGCCTTTTTGCAGTAGTCTCGCAGCACTCCCATCTTTACTCACTGCTACGAACACGTGGACCAGCTTTACACGTACGAGTAGAGATAAAACGGACCCTATAAATTGGTGTGCATTCCATTTCGCAGTGAACATTGCACATGCAAACCCCATACTACACCGCGCTTCCCTCACCCAACCGGGATGGACAAAGGAAAGAAGAAGCAATGTGACAAGATGGTGAACGATTGGGAGGAGACCCGTGATATGACCAAAGATGTCAGCTTTTGCTCAGTGACATGACCAAAGATGTCAGCTTTTGCTCAGTGAGATGACAAAGTAAGCCAGCTTTGCTCAGTGAAAAGCCGTCATAGGGACTGTTTCCTGCAAACGACTGAAAAGGCTACGTTGCACCTAATACATTGAATGGTCCAAGCTCTGAATTTATTACGAGACTACAGGCTCTGAAAAGCCTTCGTAGGGACATTTATTGCTACACTATGCCAACTGCATCTTGCTACCCTGCCTACATAAAGGCCTCCTATGTGTTCCATACCACACCTCCTCCTCAATCCATCACAATACTACTACACAACAATGTCTTCCTGGAGGTCCGACCCATTTGGAGTGCCAGAGTGGCATGAGCGCCCGAAGTGCCATTGCGGCTTTAGGACGATGTTATGCGTCTGGACGGATCAAGTACAACGAGTCAAATACGGCCGTAGGTTCTTCAAGTGTCCAGACCTGAATGATGACTTCATGGTAACGACGACAACTAAATTATTTGTTTCTCGTTATCGTTTTTCAACTTGATCCATGACATCTACCACGCCACACATAGCCTTGCGAGTTCATCGAATGGGTGGATCGGGTGCCGCCAGCATGGCCACGGAACCGGCCAATTGAGGTGAAAAACAAAGGACAATACTTTGTCAAGATGACTCAGGCTCGCGAGGTTGAACGACAGATGCGGCTTGAGCAAGAGCGCCGCGTGAGTGGACCAAATCCGTCGAAGGGCAAGGAGAATGAGCTGCAAAGGAGGCGGAGCGATTAAGTCTGCGTGAAGCGACCATCAAGCGTCGGAGGAAGAGCTTCAAGCTCGTGAGGCGACTCTCAAGACCAAGAGTGACGGGAAGAAGGATGCGGCGGAGCCATCTTGGTAGAGAAAAAGGAAACAACCACGCTACACCCAGTAGACAAAATGTAATAGACCCAGCAAATTATATTCCCTAAGGCATGTTAGGACTAATAATGGAGTTCTGAACATTAGAAGTATAGAGTTCCACACATGCCACTGGTCATATCACTTACCACTTTATGTATCGACCATTCTACGGTCAATCGTTCCTAAAAAAATTTACCCAAATTTTTTATGCATCTACAACTTACATTGAACATAAACTTCTATTACAACTTTATCTAATTTTTACGCAGTTTATAACTACAAAATTGACAAAACATACAAAAATCACGCGGATTGCAAACCCTAAAAACATACCAAACCCTAAAAGTCACTTACCACTTTATATATCGATCGTTCTACACACAATCGTTCCTAAAAATATTTTACCAAAATTTTTTATGCATCTACAACATATAATCAACATAAACTTGTTTTACAATTTTTCATATTTTTTTCTGAATCACAACTACAAAATTAACAAAACTTATAATCATTATAGTTCCTGCACTCATTCCCACGTGTTCAATATCACTTTTCCTTCATTTCGTCCAATTGTTCATATCACATTTGTGCTCAAAAAATTTTTCTTTAAATTGCTTCCAATAAACCAACATACCATGATCGAAATTTGTTATTGTCACTCGAACACATTTTTCACGGTCAGCAATATATGAAAATCACAAAAACACTAATCGTTACTTCACACAAATTTCGTTCGTACTGTACCAACCAATATTTTTAATTTTCAAAATTGCACAAAAAATTACACAAGCAGTAAAGTGGACTCCACTTCAAATTCAAAGTTTTTCACACATCATTTCATACATACACTTAAATTTTTATTATAAAAAATAATTTTACAAATGCATAAATATATACACCTAAATTAAAACAGTAAACCCTAACCCTAGCACAGATGAATCATACGCTCAGGACTCAATTCCCCGGTCGGATCGGCGGGTCGCGCGGCCAAAAAAGCAGACGTGCGGTTGGCCGGTTGGACGTGCGGTCGGGCGGGAGAAGGCGCGCTCGGCTCGGATGGCAGGCGGGGTCGTGCGGTCTGGTACCGCACGACCCGTGAACAGTGCGGTCGTGATGCGTACGGTACCAAACCGCACGACCGGGACATGTGGCGCCACCTCAAAAACGTGCGCTCAGATGGGTCCAAAACCGGAATTTTTTCCGTTCCGAGGCCAAAAACGGAATTTTTGATGTTTAAGGGTCCAAATATGTCCAAATTTCTCTACTCTACAAACCCGTCACCGTTGACACTTTCCGATGAACCGTGCCTCTGCGGCCACGTCGCTCTTATCGCGTTTGGAATGCTGATTTTTTTTACTTCCTTCAAAATTAAACCATTTTCTGTGAACTTTCAAAGTTCTTTTGTAGTTCCTGTGTTCCAAAGGCAGACCCTGACTTTGGGACCAGCTCTCGTAATTGTATCTCTCGACCTTGTTGCAAGCGAAGAATTCTCTTTTTGCTGTTGTTGTTGTTGGAAATGAAGGAACCATGAATAGACCAATTTGCTACAGTAGCTGAGAAAAAAATGTACATGCTTCATTATATCCCAGAGAAGAAAAGAATGGCAAACCAAAGATCGAAACAAAAAGAATGGTAAGAAACAAAAACGTTGAGATCATCACATTCCCATATTTATATCAATCAGACATCTTACGAGCGCGCCCCGTCATCAGATAAGGACTGGAATTCAGCCATCAGTTTGACACGGCTTGAAATTGCGGTAGCAACGCTACCAAAACATGCCGTTTATTTGTCGATCATAAATCATCATCCATGTTCAAACAACTACCTATAAATAACGACAAGGACTAGCATTCTACAATCACATTTCCAACGTTAGCTCCTGACTAGTCGGGATGCCAATCAGCTGAACAATGGCTAAAAAGGGAGGATGTCACAGCATAAGCTGAGCATGGACCACAGAGCTGATCTGAAGGGCTCTGATGAACTGAAATTCTTCTACCAAGACAGCTGCTTGCTTATCATGGCCTTAGCATGTCTCGTAGTTGAAGCACTTGTTGTCGCTGTTCTGGAGGCAGCATATTGATCTGTTCTGGCGACATGCTCAAGACTTGTTGTACAAGCATCTTTTCCATCTCAGGTGTCAACTGCTCGAACAACAACCAGGTGAATAGTTTATTTTGCTAGAAAGGGGGAAAAACATAAACATAGCACAGAAGACAAACAGACGCTTACAGATGATTCAGGGCGACCTGTCTGGATACCACCAATTCCTTGGGTCATCTGTCCAGGCAACCCTGGGAATTGTCCAGGGAAATGGGAGCCAGCTGAAGATGCTTCTGGGTTGCTATGTCCCCATGGAGTTGATCTATCGACTTGCATACTTTGAGAATTGTAGTGTGAGCCAACATGTGAACTAGCCTGTTAAACAGATAGATTACAGAAGTTATGTAGTGACTAGTCTATGATCAAAACATCACATGGAAGATGGGACTACAAGAATCTAGAGTTTCTTTAGACCATGTTGTATACAACGTTGGACATATCAGCAAGACAGCAATAAAAGCTATCCAAGAAGTCGCACATAGTTTCTTTAGACCATGTTGTATACAACGTTGGACATATCAGCAAGACAGCAATAAGCTGGTAACCCATAGGTTTGTCCTAACAGAAAAGTTATTTAGTGATGAACTTGGAAACTGGCTAGTTTTGGCTGCTTTCCAACAAAATTGGTAAATTGTTAAGTATTTTCCTTTTCCATCTTCGAAAGGAGAACATCAAATGACACATTTGTTGAAGCATTTATGTGCAAAAATTGTTGAAAATATGCTCAAAATTGTGCATAACTCAGCTCTTATATGCGAGCTACCAATTTTCGTAACGTATAAACAAGAATGCTTGGGAGATCTGGTCCAAGCTGGAAAAACAACAGGTCGTAACCATGCTATATTTCCCATTTTGGTTATCTGACTTGTCCAAACAAGAACTCTACAAGCAGTATCAAATATTGACTATGCGTTTCTTCGGAAACATGAAAAAGGAGACCAGTAGAATATTTTTCTCAAGCATTTCAGGTGGCAGAAATTCTTGAAGTAGCGCTACTATGGCATATTACCAAATCATGATTAAACACTGTCGTGACATGAAACAGAATTATGATATAATAGTTAAGATTTTGCAGCACAAGTTTACTGCATTGGTGCCTTAGGAATAAACTAGAGCCTATTGGGCCTAAGAAAGTTAGTAAATTTTGAACTGCACATGCACCAAATAAGGCAAAAAAAAGGCAATGATAATCAGAATAAGGAAAACACCAATAGAACCTAGCCTAGCAATAGATGTGGATGACAATGCTAATAACTGCTATATAGGCCATACATACGCAAGCAGTGTTAGTCTATTGGATAAAAGATAAGAAGAGCCATTCACATGTTAATTCATTCAACTGGAGAGTAATGTGGATCATATGTCATTAGATACAGAGATTTCAACAGCAGTAAGCACATAACTACACTAAGATAGCAAGATGTTAGTCAACTTTGGACACAATTTACTCGTTTCGACATGGTTCTTCAAGAGCTAAAACTTTTGTGATGATAGCAAATAAAGAATACAGATTACTTCATCAAGGCAGTTCCGACAGGCTACATCCGACTTTGAACAGCCAATGCTAAGCAAATGCATGAACATTTGGGAGGATGCTTATATTTTCTTTGTGCAAGGGAAATAACTCAATTTTAATACAGCATAATCATATCTTGCCGAAGACAAGAAATCACACCTGGTATAGCTGTCGTGGTGGCTGGTTAGACAATGGCGGTGGCTGGTTAGGTAATGGTGGTTGACCTGTCAGGAAAGAAGTTTGTGGATTTCCACCTGGCTGAGAAATTCCAAATATGATGGTCAGTTTGCAGAGCATAGTATCTAGTTATCAGGATCATGTAGATTTAGTGTAGAACCTTACATGAAACATCGGTTGTTGCAACATGTGCTGAGGAGCATTTGCATGACTCAAACCAAATGAACTGGGCACTTGTGGATGCATCTGATGTGTAAAGGGCTGCATGGAAGGTGGCCTAGGCAACTGGGGCAAGGGTGGTTGCAACTGCTGATTAAACATTCCAGGATTTTGCAAAGGTTGCTGTGGCTGACTATGAACTATAGGCATATGTGATGGAACATTTGAATACTGTGGAGGGATATGAGGAGGTAAGGTAACATTTGTATGCTGAGATGACTGAGGTGCTGATGCAGAAAGCATATGAGGAAAAGGGTATCCTTTTGTTTGTGCTGATTGTGGTGGGTTTACTGACATAGTTGGAAGGTCCAATGATGATGATGTCAGATTAGAAGAGCCAGATGAAAATGGACCAGAAGGTTGCAAATTCTGTTGATTGGCAGGTAATTGGGGTTGGGACAAGCTAACATGATCTTGTACAGTAGCTTTAACTGATGAAGGAGGTGTTGTCGGCACAACTGTGGGTTGGGCCATGTCTGAAGATTGTCCCTGTGGAACAACAAGCACTTGATGACGATAAAGTTCAATTTGCTAATTAACAATTCAAATTCCAAATTTTAAATGCCAAGAAAGTAAAAAACTTAATCTACATACGGTTTTAGGCGTTTTCACCATTCCAAGTACTACTTGCGCCTGCAAGAAGAAATGCACATAAGAGATTCATTCTGCACAAATGCATATAAGAAATTCATTCATTGTGCGCAATACAATCTAGTTGAAAGTAGTAACCACATATGGCGTCAGATACCACACCAAAAATTTTATATTGATGTGGAAGAATCACGGCAGATTTTGCCAGGAAAATAAGAACATAAACAGGTGTATTAGAATGTTTAGGACAAACCGTTGGAGAACAATTGGCAAATAGAAGAACAAGTCGTAGGCTGCATTTTAGAGAGTTTGCTAAACAACATTAGTACATGACACACATCCTTCTACATCCACTTTTTTTCATATAGAAATAACACGTACAGGTGAACGCATTGTGGTGACAGACAAGAGATTCCTAGCATATGATCAACATTAATATACTTAACCCCATGGTCTCACTGCAATACTGAATTTTCCATCTGAATCGTGTAAAAAGCAACCAAGAAAGTCTTTGCTGCATAAATGTTCATCAACTCCCTTCTCTATGCAAACATGAACCAGGCCCAACTGGAAGAACTAACAATACAAGAGTCTCACCCTAATTTGTTTAGCGACTACAAGGTAAGCTACATTCCCCTGTAATAGGCATGAACTTACCCTTTCTGCATCAACGAAACACGAAACCTCTACAAGTAAAATCATAACGAAACTCTACAAAACCCTAAAACCCGAAAATTTTCGAGATTTCAAGAGCACTGGCAACCGAGGCACTACCGTTCCCCTTTCTCCTAGACAAGTAAACACAAACCACCTGAGAGCGCAGGCTGCGAGGAATCTCACCCGGAACAGCGCGCGGGTGACGTCCGGGTTGTCGACGAGCATGCGGCGCACCCTCTCCTGGTCGTGGTCGATCATGGCCTGCACGTGTCGCGGCGCCACACCACCAGACACAGGCAAAACGGTGAGAAATAGGAGAAAAATCGGCGTGGAGAGGGGGGGAGAGAGGAATTGGGGTTGTAGGGTTCAAGGATTGGGGGGGGGGGGGGGTACCTTCATCTGAGACATCATGTCGTACATCTCGGAGCGGGACATGGCGGAGATGTGGGCCGCGAGGGCTTCGCCCGCCGGCTGCTGCTTCGCGGCCATGGCTGGGAGGAGAGGAGCGGCCGGAGACGATGTGGGCGGAGGCCGCAGAGCTATCTGCCTATCTATGCTTTCAGGAGCGTTCTAGGCTTCGAACCTGAACTGGTTTTATGGTCGCCTGCCGGTTCCTTATACTTACGAATTTAAAAACAAAAAGGAAAAAAGGAAATATTTGGGGGAAAACAACCGTTTTATTATTAATAATACTTAATAATGACGAAATTAACGAAGTAAGAAAGGTGGCCAAAAATTTACAGATCTGGGAAGGACGCAGTTTTCTAGTGCGTCCGATTTGGACTAAGTAGTCATGGTTGTCTGGATCATGATATTAGATAAAATTATTTTTGTCTGACGGAATCGGATAGTAGAATCATGATTCTATTAGATTTTTAAAAGAGTACATATTTTATATAAAAAATAAATTATATTTTTAAATAAGCAAGTATATAATAGATTTTTTCATTTTTTCATTTAATTTTATAATTTGAGTATACTTATTCATGTTATATTGTATTAAGGTTGATTTTTGAAACTTATTTGATTAATTTTTATAAACTAATAATATAAAAGTCCAATATGTCAAAGATAATATTTTTTACCTTAAAACAACATATAAACAACAAAAACAAAGCAAATTCAACTTAAATTAGCGATATGTAATATCAAATTTTATACGTTAATATAGTTTATTGTCAGGATTATGACCCTATCCGATCCTAAGCACGATCCTAACAATCCTACCCAATCACATGCGATCCTACCTTCAGGATTACAATTCTATAAAATTCCGATCGATACACCGATTCGTATAACGTCGAACTTGTGGGATCGAAGGATTGTACGATCCCACGATTCATGTCGTGATCCTAACAACCTTGCTTGTAGGTAACCATGTCCGTGTTGGACACTATTCTCAAGTTTGTCCACACGCATCTAAAGCCCAAACAGGCTGGCTTCCCATATAAACCAAAACCTACATGAAAACTCTGTAGTTTTGCTTTATAGTACTATTTTTTTTGGGGGGGGGGGGGGAGGGGTTTGGCTTTGGACTTCTCTAAAAGTTGAAATAAACAAGACGACTTCTTTAATCGAATTCTTCAAATGACTTCGCGAGTCCAAAACAATGTACATCGTCCTGCATAACACAAATAAAACATAAATAAAAACTATTGGCCGTATCCAAAAGCCATTAGCCGCAACTAAAAAAAGTCATATACGCCAGCTCTTCGCGAGGTGTGTTACCATTAGGGCTGCGACAGTGAGGGTCAGTGCTATTTGCATGGTCACACCAACGCTCTCCGCGAGGCAGCTGCCGCTCGTCGCCCCTTGCGCATTGTAGGTCCATGTCATTCGGCCTCTATGTTACACACGAAGACATAAGTGCTATTTAGGGCCACTACCACTAGGCACCACCCATGCCTACACTATTAGGTAGGGTATAGATAAAAAATAAAATATCCATTTAGATTTAGGTATGAAGAGGATAATTTCTACTTACCCATCTTTACCTATACCCAAGCAAACATAGGGTTGAGTGCAATTGGACTACTCATACGCAGTTATAGCTTTCTATAAAAGTATGTAGGGGTCACCTACGCACACGTGCTCCAATTTACACAAAGTAGCTCCATACATACAGAATCATTTCTAACAAATTTTAGTTGATTTTGTAAAACTTTTGTGGTGTGAACCTGAGGTTAAAATTTTAAATACCGAAGTTTTACAAAAACTTCCTATAAAAGCATATGGGCCCACCCACGTGTGCATCTATCCCTACCAATTTGCATATAGTAGCTCCTCTACACGTAGAATCATCTCCAATAAATTTCAATTGAGTTCGAAAAACTTTTGTGGTATGAATGCGATGTTGAAATTCTAAATATCAAAGTTTTACGAAAACTTCCTTTATAGGCCTATTTGACCTAGACCCTTCTTTTCCTTCTTCTTTACCCACTGGGTTACCCAAACCCATTGGATATATCTTTTTATTTGAATATGAGTAATATTACTTTAAATGAGTATGAATAAAATTAGGTATAGATTTGAGTTACCTATACCCTACCCAATGGCAGACTTATTGCTATTGCCTACTGCCTAGTGACTATTATTGGTGTCTCAATATTTACTTGATTGATGAACTTGTTGATGTATGGCCTGTTTGGGACTGCTCTGCTCCAGTTTTTCCAGCTCTGCTTCACCAACTCTACCATGGAGCAGCTCCACTGTGGAGTTTCTGGAGCAGGTGGTCCTGTTTTGCACGCAGCTAGCTCCAGCTCCAGGAATGTGAGGTTTCCCTGAGAAAGGTCCAATGTGCCCCTGACTGATGTTTGGTGTATGTTTTGATGTCTGCGGAGCATATGTAACTGATTTTTTTGTTGCCAATTGAAATATGATGTAAAATATTATAATCGCAATTAATTTATTCGAGAAAACCAAAAAACAAATATTTTGGTCAAATAATTCTATCCTCTCCTCTCTGTATCCATTTCAAATGGAGGTTGGAATCAACTTGTGTTCTAATACATAGCTCAATTTTTCAATTCCAGGAAAAATCTGCCCACGACAATCATGGTGCCATCTGACATCTAAAGAATGTGATTGAAGGGGAAAGATTCTTTTACATGGAATGAAGATAAAATTATGTAACATGAGATTTGTCAGTCAAGAACTACTGAAGACACTTGCATAATTTGAGCTAATGGATAATGCCCCTTCACAAGACAAAAGAACATCATTGTCCACCTGATCATTGAGATATATAAGGCAGACATTGTACAATAGCAAGACATTCAGTATGTTCAGTACCAATCTGCCCTTCTCAGGTTTCTCAGGTTCTACACACACACAACATTCTCAACATCTGATCAAATCAGCACACAAATCAGTCCCTTTGACAGCACTGTTGTTGTACACCAGTATTGTAGGAACATTCCGATCTGGGTAGCTAGGAATGCAGTCCGTGGAGATAATTTTAACAAACTTGGTTGCTGGGTATCTTGTCGCCAATTCCGCCAGGCAAGTCTGGAGCAACCCGCATTCTGGTATTCTGCCATCAGATTCATAGACGTCTTAGACAATGAACACCTCAATTTCTAAAAGAACACAGTGCATCAGATCAGATGGAGGTTCATCCTAATCATTTAATGAGCTCAGATGTCCTTTTAGTAGAATTTACAAGTACCTTTTGTAAACAATCCAAGAACATCAAAGCTCTCCATATTCATATTTCAAGCTGCCGTATTTGATTTTGTAATTTTAACTAGATACAGTGCAGTTAGTATCTGAATTCAGTTCTATCTGCTCATGTTCATTTTGATTGAATCATAATTCATACAAAATAAACTATAAGGAGTTTTTCCCTTTCCTTTTCATTCTGCATAATCATTGACGCAAGAAGTAAAGAACAACACACACTGATTACAGAAAGATTATGCCTTACCCATCCTTGTAGAGGAAGACCACAACCCAGACATCCGGTGGAGCCTGTGACACCTCACGCACAAAATCAGAGCCAGCGATCGGCACTATAGTGCCAAATCTCGCGGCTGTTGCTGCCTCCCTGAGTTCTGCAAGCCTCATCTTCCTGTAAGCAACATATCACATCAAAACACCAAAAATCTTCTCAGCTTTACCAAAACAGTTGCAAATTGCATCGAACTATCCTGTGGCCGACAGTATTGCGCTGAATCCAGATCAAACAATGACAAACAAATCAGATTACTAAGAAAATCACACGAATTACCCCATTTGACCACGCAAGGTGGATCAAATCAAACGCTTAAAGAACTAGAAAATCCCAAGATGCAGCCAAGAGCTGACGGGAAAAAAATGACAGCGTCATGGATCACCAACCAGGCCGGAGACCAGATCGTGGTCGGGAGATGGGGTACCTGTACTGCTCGAGGAAGCGGTCATCGTCCAGGTCATCCTCGAGTTCCTCGAGCTCGTCGGGTTCGCGCGCGTCGAGCCATTCCTTGGACTTGGGCTGCTAGTCGGCGTCGACCTTGGGGGTGAAGGGCGGCGGCTTGACGGGCTCCGGCTTCGGCGGCAGGTTCCCGAGGCGGCGCTGGATGTCGTCCCACTGCGTGCTCGCCCCCTCCACGTCCTTGTACACGAAGTGGTAGTCCGCCATGGCCGCGCACCACGCGCACGCAGAGAGAGAGAGAGATGGCAATGGTGGGAATCTAACCGAGAGGAGAAAGAAGGGAAGAGGCGAGAAGGAGAAATCCAATTGGTACGGAGGAGAGGAACTGTGTAATGGCAGTGGTGAATAATTTTTCACCAACTTCATGAGGAGTTTAGAAACCTTTGTTTGTGGAGTACTGCTTTGAGGTGCTCCATAAAAACGTGGAATTTATCTACACTAACTATATTTCTAAACTAATTATCTACACTAACTATATTTCTACACTAATTTTCTAAACTAATTATCTACACTAACTATATTTCTACACTAATTTTCTAAACTAATTATCTACACTAATTATCTACACTAACTATCTTTCAACACTAAATTATCTACACTAAATTATCTAAACTAATTATCTACACTAACTATCTTTCTACACTAAATTATCTAAACTAAATTATCTAAACTAATTATCTACACTAACTAATTTTCTAAACTAATTATCTACACTAACTATCTTTCTACACTAAATTATCTACACTAACTATCTTTCTACACTAAATTATCTAAACTAAATTATCTACACTAACTATTTTTCTAAACTAATTTATCTACACTAATTATCTACACTAACTATTTTTCTAAACTAAATTATCCACACTAATTATCTACACTAACTATCTACACTAACTATCTTTCTACACTAAATTATCTAAACTAAATTATCTACACTAACTATTTTTCTAAACTAATTATCTACACTAACTATATTTCTAAACTAAATTATCTACACTAACTATATTTCTAAACTAATTTTCTCAAGGCCTCTAACTCCACCTTTTCTTGGAGCGGAATTTTGGAGTTAGACTATTTTGTAAAAATTTTCCAGAGAGAGAGATGGTTAGCTAAGTTAGGAGCGGAGTAATAGCGGTGGGAAAATTTGGAGCGGAGCGATCCCAAGGAGCGGAGCCCCATACTTGAAGAGAATGAAGTTTAGTGAACCAAATGTCAAGAACAATCTGGAAATCTGTGTGTATGCATGTTTAAGTTGTGTTAGGGAACTCTGGTCAAGGAAGAATTTTTGTATAAAAACATAAGAACTGGAAAATGTCGATTATGCAACCATCATCTCTGAAGTGTGATATGGAGCATCATGGACAAATTGTCGAACATCACTACATAAGATTTCTGTTGCGTACACAGACCGTTCTCCGCCGATAGCACGTCATGAACAACTAGCCTTTGCATTGGCAAAGATCTTCCAGGACCACCGGCTTTCAGCATCTAAATGTGAGTTTATCTCTTCGGTATATAACAGAACAATACTTCTACTTATTTATAGCATCATATAGTATTTTTTTATAAATTTTGTTTGCCTAACAGCCTTTCACAGTTCACACAATTTAACAAAAAATTAGCTAATAATATTCCTTGTTCCCAAATACAGGTCACTAGAGTATCAATCATCATTTTAACATACGGAGGCTATCCAGGCTATGAAGACGTCGCACCCTTGGCCGAGCACTGACGCACATCCTGTTTGATATCCATTCTATGCAAACATGCGCTCCTGATCCAACCCGATAACAGTAGAACGCTCTTTTGTGTGCCCGTATGTACATGCAGTGCGTGGAATAGCTGCACGCTAATATATATAATAGTAACATGTTTACTTTCTACTAGTTCAATATCTATGCTTTGCTACAAAAAAATATATTATGCCAATAAATCTGAACATTATAGTCAGACTTGCCATGCTATATGCCTTCGGCTCAGTTGCTTCTCATCATTGATGGATACAGGAGAGTGTGATTTCTCTAGCTTAGTCAACCTGTCATGCTAATTCAAAAATATATATTACCTTAACACATTGAGCCACCGTCGTGAGGCTCAGCCTATCATGCTAATTCAAAAATATATATTACCTTAGCACGTTGAGCCATTGTCGTGAGGCTCAGCTTGCACCATGCCATTGACTCCATCGGGGAGTCTGGTGAAGCTTAGCCCCAACCATGCATCGCACCATAGTAATCAAGGAATTCACAGAACAACCACACATGTAAAAGAACATACGCTTTCATATCTAAGATACCAAGTTAACATAATATGTTCAAATCTCATGATAGAGGTTGAAACCACAATTAAGCAACCACTAATTATATAATGTTGGTTCTTCTTCTCCCAAGTTCTTCGCAAACATGTTTCGTAGCCTGATCAAGTGGCGCAAACCAAAACTTAACACAAGCTGGCTTCAAACCACTGTTACATTATTTCCCAGACAATCAATTTACCCTTACATGTCGGCGGAGTATATTGTCATTGGAAATAACCCGTTTTACACCTCAGAAGATGCAACGATCATGAAACATTCCAAGAAACTGCCTAATTTCAGCAAATGCTAACAACTGACAAGCATCAAAGCAACCTTGAGTGGCACGGTCTCAACGGTCAACACTGACCATATTCAATTATGTTCTTAACAAAATGGCGGTCGCTCCAAGATGCCCAAGAAACGGAGATAGCTAAATACTCATGATGCTATAAAATGGATGCAAGAACGCTAAAATCAGTAAAAAAGTTTGCAACCTAAACTACCAAAACTACAAGATACCCCTTCATAGCAGCCAACTAGTTGACTAGAGATGTGATGCACAACAGATTCAATATGCTCTCCTTCGAACAAAAAACCCCACATCTAAGATTCACAAGTCAATTGAAGCTTTATTCCTTCCAACCAATTAGACCCATCATCGTCGCCATATGCGCCCATGTTGTTTTTGCTCTTGCATACGCCTGTAAAATGGTAAAGTAATGGCCATCAGTTCACAAGAAACAGGTTTTGTGTATCTAACAACTTATCCTAGGTATACCCTGCCAACAAGTAATCTTAAATGCACCAGGCAAATTGTTGAAGCTCTAGACAAGCATTCTAAGCTCGCAATCTGATATCAAGGTCAAGGTCCTACTTTTGCATTACTGTGCTTGGAGTGGTTCTCAATGAAGCATACTATCTCTTTAATAGGGGAATCCCCACAGCAGCCCCCTAGATTTTACATAAAATTCACAACCCTTGGAGATTTTTTTAGAAAAATCTGGTCCTTCCATAAATCATAATTACCTTTCACATCCAATTTTAAGTTTTGACAAAAAAAGCTATCCTAGTAAAGTTTCAACTATAATGGTCTATATGGCTATACCTGTTTAGTTGTAGACTAGCTGCATGGTCCAGCTAGGTTTTTTGAGCCTGCCTTACAACTAAGGGCTTGTTTGGGAGGCCAGGGATTGGCTGGAATCCCAGTGGAATCTCGGTCCACCACAGGGAGAAATCCATGTGGGAATCCTGCCTCGGATGTGTGTTTGGGTGACGGAGGGGAACAGAAAATCCCGCCCAAATCCCAGGGGATCCATAGGGCCAAAAAAAAAACTCCTACTCAGGTCAGGATTTCTCCCCTGCCTACACCTCGCTCTTCTCCGTTTCGTCCTTGTCGCTCCCGAAGGTGACTCGCTAGCCTTGCCATCGCTGCTCCGATGCCACTGCCTCCGGAGCTCACCCCAAAAGGTCATCTCCATGGGCCGCCTCTTGCTTCAAGAGGTCACCACCGCTGCCATGTCGTTTCAGGAATCTTGCCTCAAAAGGTTACCGCCACCTCATGCCGGAGTCTACTGCCGTCCCGATGAGCCCCTTGCCCAACTGACCGCATCACTACATGTTCTACACTCCCTCGTAGCTCCTCCACCTATTGATGTTGTACATTCTCTTGCAGGCAAGCTAGAACGCCATATTCTTCATCTCCAGCGACTATTGCAGCAGCTCGCCAAGCCTAGCAGCGCACCACCGAGCTCCTCCTCTCCATTCCTGTGGTTCTAGTGGGTTTATTTGCAAATCACCTACATCATTTCGTGTTCCATGCCCTTATCTGTATTTCCCACCATTCAATTTCAGTTCGTCACAACTGAAGATGCTGAATCGAAGCCTCCTTCCTCGGACCCGATGAGCCGCCATCGAACACCTCCACAATTGGGCTCCTTCTCTGGTGACTTTCCACCCCCATCCTTTCACGTCATAACATGCTCCTAGAAATCTTAAACCTGGTAGGATAGCCATCTTGGACCGTATCTCGCCTAGTTCCTCAGCCTCAGTGGCTTGTCTTCTCGTTCGCCCGTCACCGTCACTAGGGCCACACAAAGCACAATTCTTCGTGTCGTCTACACATTTGGATTCCCCACCGTGCGTAGATGCTCGTGACACAAATAAATTTCTGGTCCCATCGCCTCTTAGCCCTTGCCGCCGCTGCGCACATCGACCGCTTGCCGCCAGCGGTCTCCAGCCCAGCCGCAGCTATCCAGAGCTTCATCTTGAGCTCCTACACCCATTTTTGTTGTCGCCCCACATCCTAAGGCTCTCCTTTGGTCTCACCCGAGCTCGTTCGAGCCCCTACCATGGCTACTTCACTTTCTTCCTCTGTTTCAAGAGTCCAAGCGTCCCGGTGACCTCTTCCCAAATGATGACAGGGTTTATTCCCCCCAAGGGATTGTGTTCCACGGGGATCCCATAAGACCAAGAAAATCCCATCCGGGATTTATTTCCCTAGGAATTTTATCCCTAGTACCCAAACAAGCCCTAATAGTGGAAATATTCTGCTGGACTTTAGGCCTCATAATTTCAAGTATTGCTGAATTTCCGCCTTTGGTCCAGCTTGGCTCTTTATGAAGGCAGATTAGACATAATTTTAAGCCCAGTCCAGCACATCACCAAAATAATCTTTAAGCCATGAGCAAAATTTCCCACCTTTACTTCGGATTGACTTTTAAGCTTAAGCACTATCAACATAGAAGAGGAAGTTTTGGTGGGAGTTGGGGATTATAAAATTTATGATGTCTGCTTAATGTAATCAGAAACGGTAGACTAAACTACATATGCCATGCCAGTTCACAACAAAGGCCACAAAGCCACATATAAGAGATTCATTCATAGAATTACATCGATGCCAATATATTGCTTTCCTAATAAATTGTAAAGATGACATAGCTCAAATATTCACAAAGACAAGCATCCCATATTACAATGTAACATGATCAATTGTTTACCTCTGGTGTTCCTTTGAACGCTCGATAAACTCTGTAGCAACATCACAACCTTGATAGGAAGCAAGCACTGTCCTAATGTCAGAAGGTCTGGCCATGGCAAGATCTGTAGCATACATTGGCTTTATCAAGATATAAGCACTTTGATGTCACAGTCTCGCAATACAACAAAGAAAACACCTAGAACTTACAGGAGATGGATTGGAACACTTACACTCAAGAAATGGAATCAGATCCAGCAGTTGGGTGTCATCAGTTTCAAGTTTCCAAGGTTTGATTGTAACACAATTTTCAGGCTGCAAGCAAGAATCAAGAGCATGCCCGCTGATATAAAGAACTTGTGCAGGATTTCTGTTCAACTTTGACAAATCCTAGTAAAACATGACAAAGTAAGATTAAAAGGAAAAGTATCACAGACAGTATGAAAATGGCAGTTAACAGGACACCATGCCTCACAGGTTAGATGCTTGACCATTGTTTTATATAAAAAAAAGTATGGCACAGTTTCATTGACATGCCTAACAATAAAAAAATCATCTATAATAAAGTCACTTTTGTTAATTTACAATAGAAAACCTATAGTAATGTCTTTGTTCATTTACATGTTTCCTTGGGTATAGGCTCCCCATACTTATTTAGGAGCACAGACCTTGAAAGAACACGATAGAAAGGAGATGGCCTAATATATAAAAATAAAAAAACGGACGATATTCACTATTCAGTAGGGATTTTGTAAACAAACATAAACGGATGCACTCTACTACTGAAAACGGTAAGTAAAGCCCTCCAATCTCCATACCCGATAATGTTTACCATCTTGGTACTTAGTTGCAGGTCTTGATAACCTGGCTCTGATGAAACCCTTTGTGTCCAGCCTATCAACCACAGGTTCAACATACTACACATATAACAAAATATTTATAGAAGTTAGGGTATTGCATAACAGTCTGCATTCAAAGAAGGTTAAGAACAACTTACCATAGGCAATAGATCAGAATAAACAACAACTTCATAAAATTGTGCCATATGTTCCACAAAGGCATCAACTCCTGGCCTCTTAAAGGTCCCCCATCCTCTGTCACGCTTTAAAGAGAGAGAGAAAAAAAATTACTTTGACATTCCTGGATTGCACAAAATAGGAAAATACAAAGAGGATAAGACTAGAAAAGCAATTTATGCATTAGCAGTCAAAAGGGAACAAAAACCAACAAAGACTGGATAGTTTTCAACGCTCATCCCGCCATGTTATCACAACACAATGGAAAACCTTGCGAGCATGTTACATGCCTACACACAACCAAGCAAATGAGACTTGAATGTGATACACACACAACACATCTGCTACATTTTGGACAACACAACCCACATCATCCTAACATGTTTGACAAAGATGAAAATAACTTGTTCATGAAAATGAAATACTCTGTATCATGTCCAACCTGTACATTACAATAAGGCAAATTTGTCAACTGCCATATAGTCCATAATATAGCATAATTCATGAGTTTTACAGTGTTAGATGGCGAATAAAACATTATGTTTGTGTGTTATAAGAGTGGTATTACAGCATAGTAGAGTACAATGATCCAAATGTTACTTGTACTGGAACATGTTTAACATAAACTATCATGTGTAGCATACAATATTGATTTATTCTAGTGCATTTCACCCTGTCAGGTTATATTTAAGTCTAGAGATTATACTGCGTTTCATAGCATATTATCTGATAATAAGGAAAGCAAGCTGCACTCTCCCATATGGACTTCAATAATATTAATCTGTTTCACAATAAATCTCAGTCCATAAATTCTAGTACCACATTTGCATCATATCCAAATATTACGTTAAATAACAAGACTGAATATCTTCTTCACTGTACCTGCCAATCAGAGTACACAAGAGTTTCATTCAGATCAAGAACTAGGGTGAAGACATGCTGATCTTGAGGGTGTAGATCTGGTAGCAGTTTGTCTGATGTGGGTTCGGTAAAGCCCTGGAATAAAAATAACTAGCACAATTATGAACATTCATTACAAACATGCGTGTTAAAAAAGATGAAAAGCTTATAATTTGTTACTAACCCGAACATGGTCTTCAATTGTGCTTCTAATATCCAAGTAGAGCTCTATTGCTGCAACAGAAACTGCACCACCAAAATTTACAGCTTGATTATTAAAAAGGTACCAAACAGAAAAGTATACAGCCAATAAGCTAAGCTGAAACTCAACAAATAATTACACACGAAAAGATGTTAAAATTTAGAATATTAAGCTGTATATGGCATTTAGGTTAACTAACAGGCTGATTTCATGTTTTTTATAAGGATTTATATAGAATAATATATTAATTTCCAATATATGGATGCATTTAACTAGTAATAATCACATTTAATAATGGCATAATTCCATTCCTTTTTCATTGCATCCACTGATGGCAATTCATTAATCATTCTTATTACAATCACAAAAATGCATCCTATAGTCCTTCACAAGAATCAGGCGGAGGAAGAGAATAAATGCATTGGGCAGCAATTAAAGACAAGATGTCAAACATGAAGTAGTAGTATGAATTAATCATGCATCATCACATCGTCGTTTTCGAAAAGTGTATAAAAAATCATCAGGTGCAGAAAAAAGTGTGCAGCGGTACTTGATGTCACAGAAAACATAAGAATTAACAAAAAAAAAGGGACAATGCCATAGCCTGTACCTTTCATAGCTGTCGAGTAAGCCATAGCCTGATATTTCTGCATACAATTAAGACGCCAAACATTCTAGTATTAGACACAGTTTCATACTCAATAAAAAAGTTATCCACTGCTAACTGCAGTTTATGCTCATGATCTCCATTTGTACAAAACCATTGCAGTAGAATATTTCTTACATGTTTCTATGTCATTACAATCCCTAGTAAAATAATCACTTATGCTCAGTTTGAATCGAGGCATCAAAAATATTAAATCGACAATCATTTGGAGATCCTTCCTTTGGGCATCGTACCATTATTCCTTGTTGCAATACAAAGAACAGGGCTGCCAATAGGAATATAGGATCATCAGGTTTACATGTTGTTACACTAGTGCCCCTCACAAAATTACTCAACCAAGCAACAAGGATCGGAAGATTGTATGGCATTATTGACCTCAAATCCTGAGGCATCCTCCGCAACGGGAGGCGCCGGGTTCTTCCTGAACTCCCGCGTCTTCCGATCCACCTCATCCAGCGTATAAGCTGCACGCAACGAAATGGAAACAAACAGCGCAGGTCAAAACGCGGCGCAAGCCGCCAAACCCAAACCAAATCCACACCAAACATAAAGCACCCAAGGCGAGATCGCGACGGGGGATCGCGGGATCGCACCGTAGCTGACGTAGCCGGCGCCGCCGAGGGCCCCGGCGACTGCCGCGAGGGCGCCGAACTTGAGCGGGCCCCACCGCTTGCCAACTGTGGGAGTAGGAGGCGAGGAGGGCCGCCCGCCGGCGCCGGCCGAGGCGTCGGATGCCGCCGCCGCCACCGCCGCAGCAGGGGAGGAGCAAGAGGAGGCGCTGGAGAACGGGAAGGCGGTGGCCCGGGGGAGGAGGGCGCGCGATCTCGCGACGGCGCGAGCCATGGCAATCGGCGTGGCCGGCTGGCTTGGGAGAGAAGAAAGGGGAGGAGAAGAGGGGTTTTAGGTTTGGTGTTTAGCGGAGGGTTTAAGCGAGAAAAATGCGAAACTGCGGCTGCGCGAGGCGAACCGGTGGAGCTGTCGTCGCGTGGAGGCTGGAAACGGGTCAACCACTCTGCGTCGCTGTCGGTTCCCCGCCGTGGGTGGGCTATGGGCTCCGGGTCGGGATGGGCCGGCCGTCCAGTGGTTACCGCGCGGCTAGACAGGAACGAGGATTCATGGCCCAGCGCAATATCTACACGGATCCATTGGGTTAGGGCCTGTAAGATGGCTGTAAGGTCTGGCGCAAACCGCGGCCCACACGTGGTTCGTTGGGCCGAACAGGCTGTGTGCAATACAGCCTACCTAGTAGCGTCCAATGGGCCATAGGCTTGCACCCTGCCCCTGTGCCGTCAACTAGCCCACTCGAAAAACCAACTCCCCCCAGGGCGTGCGGCCAGCTGTGGGCACACACGTTTTCTTTTTTACTCTCCTAGTAGGAGATAGAGACCATAAAAAGAACATAGACTATTAATGTTAGGAGACTAACTATAGACTATTAATATTAGGAGACTTATCATTGGAATAAGTCGCCATAAGATCGTATGATTGCTCTCTATCATCTTTTATGTTAATTGGTCATCTACTTTTTCTATTTATTAATTATTATGATTGTTTTCGCTTCTAGTTTTATTCAATGGTTATTGGAACACTCAGCGACACTAGTTTTTCAACTTATAACACGTCTAAGAAGCAAGGCGCCGTACACGACAATGCAGTGCAGAGACTTCGCCCGGCGAATGGATTAATTGCAGCGAGTTCTTTTGGGGCTATGGCTGATGGCTTTTGGCTTATATCATTTGAATTCTGGTTGCTGAGACAGATAAATGTGAGTTTTTTGGGCTATGGCCGATAGTTTTTGGTTTGTGTCTTTTGAATTCTGGTTACTGAGACAGATAAATGTGATTTGGCTAGTACAGCTGAAGTCGGTACAATATATACTAGAATCGACGAATAAATTCTACCTTAAAAAATACACCGTTTAAAAATGAATTACTATAACAAAGGACATAAGTTAATAAGCCTAAACTGATTCGAGCCCACCCGAAATTCTACTAAGAAACAGTACAGCTACAGCATCGCGCATGCAACGCGGCGCAGCGCAAGCAAAAAAAAAAACTAATTTGCCACGACGGCTCTACGTCCTGATCGAGTGACAGATCATGCGTGAATTCAGCCAAAGCAGCACGACATTCTCAGACAATGATAACTGC
Organism: Dendrocalamus sinicus; assembly: GCA_036346575.1. Classification (NCBI taxonomy): domain Eukaryota; kingdom Viridiplantae; phylum Streptophyta; class Magnoliopsida; order Poales; family Poaceae; genus Dendrocalamus; species Dendrocalamus sinicus. Next base: position 28,985,765 of record CM070653.1, on the reverse strand, counting down.
CACTGCAAGCTGCTGAATAGACGATACATAGACCAGTAGCTGGCTAGCTAGCTAGCTTACTGTTAATGGGAAGGAAAGTTCTTCGTCGCAACACCCTGAGCGGACTCTGGTGCCCCACTGTTCGCGCCGCGCGTTTGCCGGCGATCGAAAAGCCACCGGCCAACCGCTAACAGATCTACACATCCATGAAGATTGAAGAAACGATCCTATCTTTAACAGTGAAGCCTACCAAGATCAACGGGCTTTGTTCTTCACGGATGCTGTTTATGTATTATGAGTACAGTTTATAATTTTTAGCTGTTTTTGGAGAAAGTATAGAGTAAAAAAACTTATGTATAATTTTGACTAATATAAATGAAGTAGTTACAATATATACTATAATCAATTTGCAGACTTTATCTTAAAAGACACTTCATTTAAAAGATAGTTTTTATAAAAAAAATAATAAACAATTTTTAAAAATCGAAAAGAAGAGATCCAACATTTTCCCCGGTAGAGCAAATCAAACAGATCGAGACCAATTAAGCATGATGAGATGGTGAAGGACTAATAATTAGTATATAGTTGGCCGGTGGCAAGCTTGGTCGATCATTACCCAAGAGACAGCGTCATATATATCACGCATGCGTACTGAGTACTGACTGATTGACCTATAACTTATATAACCCCCTTTATTATGTTTATGCATGATATCTGTCATAGCAGAGCTGTTGCTAACTTCAAGTAAACTATTGGAATGGTAGTAGTAGTACTCCTACAGCTTTTTAGGGACCATGCATGCGATGCATTGGTCCATGGCAAAAGATACAACAGTAAAGCTCCTGTATCTGCCTGAATGCATGCAAACCCTAGCTAGCTACAGGGCTATGCAGATGCAGGGCTGGGTCGTGGCAGCTAGCGTACTATGCATATTGTAACGTTCTAGGGTCCAAATTGGCTCAGATTTAACCACATTCTGGATAGACCACGCATACATAGCAACCCGTTTGCGCTTTCGTCCTCGCTTCGCGCAAAACGGTTAACCGGAGTACTACCTTTGGAACGTCTAAACTTATATGTAAGTGCTTCTCAAGATAAGTTAGCAAGGTGAGACTAACCCAGAAATTCATGTGCACACACATATAGCCCAACATGGGCCGGGGTGTCACACATATACTACCTGATGGAGTTTTTTTTGGCTGCCGCTGATTTTTTTTGTTATTAATTTTTAAGATGGTGAAAATACTTACATAAATAATGTATATAGTTTTAGACTCAAGAAACTATTTAAAGTAACAGTTTGAAGAGATTGTTCTATTTACTTTGACTTTCAGAAAAACCGAAATAAAAAACATAAAGAAAAGGATAAAAAGAATATAGCCTCTACTCAGCTCGTTCAGCCCCACACACACACGTCCCCCCGCTGCCAGGCCACTGTACTGTACGTGCTTTGCACTGCTTTTGCTTCCTCCTAGCTTTGCATTTGCGTTGACTCCCGTTGCCAAGGCCGGTCATGAGCCGGCCATCAATGCCAGCCGCTGTGACTTGCATGCGGGTGTGCGCGCGTTTTTGAAACACCCCAAATTTTGAGCCTTTTTGAAAATTTTCGGAAATTCAAATTGGATTTGGTTTCTTACCCAATTTGACAAAAACTGGCAAAAGGCGCTTTCCTTTTTCCCCCTTTTCCACCTTCGCCCTTGGCCGGCGCCGTCTACACGCGCGCCGCTCGGCCCCTCCTTCCCGAAGCTGCCGACGCCCACGTCGCCGTTCCCCGCCAGCGCGACCGAGGAGACTGCCCCTCCAGTTCAAGCCCGCGGGACGACGACCCCACGCGCCAGAGACACCGCCCCGCCCTTCTCCCCGTGCGGAGAACGCCCGGGCAGCCCGCTGTCCTCGCCGGCGCCAGCGCAAGCCTTCCCGTTGCTTCTCTCCCTCTGAAGTCAAGAGAGCACTCGAGTGCTGCAGAACCCATTCGCCACCTTGCCCTCCTTCGCTCGGCGCAGGCCCAGCTCACCCCTCTTCTCTTCTCCTCGTGCGGAAAAGGCCGCCGAACCGCCTCGCAGCTGCGCCACCTGTGCACGCAGTATAAAGGCCTAATTCCACTGTAGATCGCTTCCAGACCGCCCCCTCCCTCTCCCCACTCCACCGATTGCGCTCTCGCCGCCTCCACCGCCGGCAAGCCGCGCCCCTGAGCTCGGTAAGCCCTAACCGCAATGGGGAGATTTAGCTGATAAAAATCCAATTCCTCCCTCTGGCACGTGTACCTCTACTCCCTGAACACCATGACGCAACCACCGAGGCGAGGCGGGAGTCTAGCGCCGAAAGACGGGCTCGCCGCCGACCACAAGGCCGTCGCCGTGGCTAGGCCACTCCAGCCTCCCCCCGAGCTGTACCGCCACCGCCAACGGGTCCCTAAGGTCCCCTAGATGGTGAAACAACGGCTAATTGGGTCGCAAGGCTGTCGGTTCCCCTCAGCGCCGCCGGACTTGTCCTCGCCTTTCCGACGGCCCCGACCGTCTCTGTGCACCGTACTCCCTCCCAAAGCCCTCAAATGGAAACGATGCGAGTAACCGCACCGTTTGGCGACGGCCGTTCTCCGGGAGCATCACTGCCCCCGCTTCCCCGCTCCGGACAGCACGCTCTGTTTTCCCGCCCGAGTCGGGGACGCGCGAGGAAGACGACGACGCTCGACCGTCGATCCAACTTCATCCGACCGTCAGCTTCCATTTAAATCTCAGCCGTTCAATTCGCGCCCCCGCTCCATCCGATCGCTCAGACTTCAAATCTGGTCTCTGTTCTTCCAAATTCAAATTTGCTAAATTTGAATTTTCCTCTTTTACTAACTCCAACTATCCCAAATACAAATTTCATAGATTTAAAAATACCTTTTCTAGAAAAATGTCCATCCACACACTTCTGAAGTATTTGGTTGAGATTTTGTGTTAATTGGCTTCTTTTGAAATGGTTACGTTGATTTGGGCACATTTTGAGTTGGAACTTATGTTATGATTTTATGTGTTTACGCTAGCATCCGACGTAGCTGAAGTCCCAATTCGGGAGCCGGAGCCGACTGCTCAGATCTACGACGTAGTAGAGATTCCCGACCAGCAAGGCAAGTCACATGTTTTTGATCATATTGAATCCCATTAAATTACATTATTATTTAATGTATTTTCATTATTGATAGTTGCGAACTGATAATTGCTTAAAACAAAGATTTAGAATGGCATGCTATCTAGATAATCCTACCACTGATAAATAGCCCTGTTTACCTTGATGGTCATATTCACCTTGACAACCTTAGTAAGAAATAATGTATGATATCAAAATAACCATGATCGCCTTATACCACAACTTGTACTACTAAGGGTTGGCCGCAGGCCGGTAGGATTTCAAAGCTGATACTAAGGTAAAGGTGTGCTGTGGGGAAATCACGTGGTGATCTACGCCCACGACTTTACCTTAGGGAATTGAGACTGGGAAGGGTGTGTTGTGGGAAATCACGCGGTGATTCACGCCCACGACCTTACCCGAGTGAGAGGCTGGTATGGATGGGTGGTGGTAGTGCCAGTGGGCACAGAGGGGGATGTGGTTGGATGCCTCAAGTGAAAAATGTAAGGACGAGAACCTTGTGCCAAGTAAAAGACATAGTCAACGCTCAGGCCACAGGGGTTGACTTGTCAACACTAGTCTAGTAGCTGCTCCATTCAATTGAAACTCTACAGGCTGTGACGACAGGTAGACGGGGAGTTAGGTATGATGCGGGTACCTAACAACGGTAGTAGTCACTCTCAAACGGCTAGAGAAGAGTATGTGTGCAATTGTAGCCGTAACTGAGTGATGCTACCGGGTAGAGTCTATATAAAGAATGGAGCGTTGAACCGACCGCTTTCTTAACTCATCGCGGGAGTTAAGGGATCGTGTGGGTAAAGTTGAGCAACTCTGCAGAGTGTAACAAATGGTATTCGAATACGCCGTGCTTCCGGTTAATGAAGCTGTGTTAATTGGGTGATTCCAATAACAAGGCATAAGTAGGATTGGAGATGATTTAATGTGATGACTGATGAACTGATTCTGTTAATCAAAACCCCTGATCTTAAGGAGCAAACATCTTCAAGTTTTGCTTGCTTACAAATAAAACTACATCCACCCAATGTAATACAACCAATATACTCCCATCCTTGGATTACCATGCATACAAGAAACTGTGGTTTACCCTGTGACTTGCTTTGATGCAGTGGTACTCATGATTTCTTGAACGCATTAATGTAATGCCGATCTCGCAAGATGACGCTGTCGAAGAAGACGCTCCTGAAGAACCAGTCTACTTTGAAGAAGATTGGGCTTAGGATTTAGCCACGCTCAGGCCGTTGATCCTGTGGTGTGTATATGGTAGTGTATGGGCTTATGCGCCCGCTGTGTACCTTAACAACAATATAATAATGTAATAAAGTTGGTACGTTTATGTAAGCTGGTATTGTTGTGATGATCACATGTAACCCCAGGACGTCATAGCTGTACATTCCGTACGGTTACGATGTTCCGTACCGTCTTCAGAAATAGGGGCGTTACAGTTTTTTCTTCGGTTTAGCTCGAATGAGTTTTTGTTTTTGCAGACATGCATGTCGTCATGCCAATCTTATCAATGCTACATAGATGATATTGGATGGATTTTTGAGACTGATGACTTATGATTTATACATTAGATATTTGAATTCTGACTGTTCGTAGGAGACAATAAGCAGAGAAAAATAGTTGTATGTGATTTTGGCCAGTATAACTGAACTGAATACACTTTTTAATACAATTTTCCTATTGACCTTGTCTTGAAAAATACACTGTTTAAAAGTTAGGTACTATAAACAGTAGACAGTATAAGTATAAGCTAACTTTAAACTAGAAGAACCCGCCATTGTTCGGAGCGTAATCTGTCTGGCCGACTAGATGATCGAATGCGGTTAATATTGTTTCCCCGTAGCTTGGGTTTTTTTCTCCTTATTTTGCAAAGCTAGATTAACTGTACGAGATTGATCACTAGACTCCTTAATTTCCCCGTAACACTGTTTTTTTCTCTCTGTATATCGCATGCACGCGTTTTCATCTTTCTCTGAAGCACATGCATGTCACCATCTGGTGAGAAAAGCTGTTATCCACACATGCATGCTGCAAACTGTAAAAGCCGTGTGTGTTAAGTGTTTACTAGGTTGGTCCCAGGCGCAAATGCAATTCCTCGTGAGACATTTTTGTTGATATCGATCTCCTTGCGCGTGGATGACGCAGCTGAGAGAGAGAGAGAGAGAGAGAGAGAGAGAGAGAGAGAGAGGTGGCTCGGCAATTCCGGTCGTACGGCCGAGCGTTGATATCCTTGGGCTGCTAGCTTATTCGAGCTAGTGACGTGCTGCTCGCCAAATCATCCTAAACGAAATGCATCACATGTAGTGATGATCATATATATATGTCAACAATTGTGCTACTCTAGGCTCTAGATAAGTGCACAATTGGATGTGCTGATGTGTTACGTACTACTGGTAAAATTTTGGGACCTGGAGGCGTCTGCAGTTGCAGGCATAATTTGTGTCAGCGACTAGGTAACCAGTTTAAAAGAGTTGCACGTACTATCTTGGATACCAAATAAAAGAGTAAATTTCACAAAATTAAACTCAGGTTTTGAGGGAAGGTAACACAAAATCCTAGGTTTTACATATTTTTTTCAAGAAACCACTTGTTCTTAGACAAAAGGTTTGAAAAGACCACAAGTTTACCTTGTCCTGTTGCATCCAATGGGATATAATAGGTGGGACCCACTGGTCATCGGACTAACAAGTAGGGCCCACCAGTCAGCCCATTTGCCCCCCCCCCTCCTTTACTCTCCCTCCCATCTTCTCTCCCACAACAATTGGTTCAACGTAGAGTCAGTCACGATCAGCAATGGTGGAGGTGTGGACTCAAAAGGAGGGTGACGATGACAGGTAAGTCCTACTAACTGTAAGTCTGTTAGGTGGGTCATACTTGTAAGTCTAACTGACAGGTGGGTTCTACCTATCATACCTGTTGAACAGAACAGGGTGGGCTAGGGATGGCAATTGTGCCTATTTACTCGTATACCCATGGGTAAATACCCTAATAGAGTCGGGTATGAGATATTTTCTTTACCCACGGATATGAAAATGGGAGGACACTCTACCCGTCGGGTAAACGGGCATGGGTATGGGTAAGCTCCACTCGTACCCGCCCCGCCCGTTTACCCACGAAATAGATTGACAGGTGGTGCATCCATAGCAATATCTCTAATTGCTATTGATTGTTATAAACTTTTGCATATCTCTAATTGCTATTGATTGTTATAAACTTTTTTGATAGCTATTTTATTTCCTAGCAACAGCTACTGCTTATATGTACCTATCATTAGTTCAACTCTCAGATGGTGACTCTTAGTTCACGGATAAACGGGTATATCCACGGGCGATGGGTACGTACCCGCGAGCGACGGGTATGGGTGAGGTTCTTCACCCGTCGTCCTTCACGGATATGCTCGTGGGCGTAAATCGGGGTCGAGGGTACGGGTATAGGTGAGCACTATCCGTACCCACCACGCCCAATTGCCATCCCTAGGGTAGGCATTGGTAGACCCAACATAATTTATGGGTATTCAATTGGCGAAATACCTTGCATTTAGTAGGTATATATACTTAATAATTGCGCTAAATACTTCATATTTATACCTCTAATAGATTTTAGACAACTCTCACACCTCCCCGCCCCAATCCATTTCAAGTATAGTGACCTAGTTGTAGGATATAGGATGCTCCAAGAGGGAGGTAAATAGTTGGTTTTAAAATTCCTTTTAGCCAAAACTAAGTTTTATGCAGAATTTAAATAAAATAGTTTTGCACAATCAAAGCCTACATAATTTTAGTCTCATTTGGCGGGGAGGTGTTGACACACAATATTTAGCTATTTTCACCCCCAAAACCTCCTGAATAAGGTAAGGTGTAACAGTATTTTAGTACAAGTCTAGTGCTTTACATTCACAATTACACAAGTGTCATGTGCCAACTAACCATGTAGGTTTTGAGCTAAAAACGTACAAAAAGACGATCAATCAATGAAAGTCGCTAAGGAGTTGTCGTGACAATCAAAACAGCTACTACGGCAATGAAAGTCGCTAAGGAGTCTTCATAGATAGTTTTTAAGGATGGCAGCAACACAGACAGTCTCTAAACTAAAACCGTTTGTGATTGTATTTAATACAGATGATTTTAGGGAACCATTTGTGATGTGGCATCTAATATGCGCCTTTTTGTAGCAGTGAACCATCGATAGGAGGTGAGCAAGCGAGGGTGGTTCTCCGGCTCCAGCTTGACCTCGGCTTCGATACATCATCTGGGAGGTAGAAGCAAGGTCACAAGAGGAAATTTTTGTAATTTCTCTAAATTATTCGAGATGTTGTCTCTAGCATGGATAATTTGTACTTTAATTTTTGCTCGTGGACCTTCTTTTTTTCATTAAATAATATTTTATTAACTCTGAACACCCATCTCAAAAATATCCTGGGTTTGCCACTAAGGATAGGGCAAGCCCAAGGTTTTATGAATCCTTTTACCCAAAAATATGTGGTTCCTTGAAAATTTTTTGTAAAACTCCAGGGTTTTGCATTGCCTTTGCCCTAAAACTTGGGGTTATATGAAATTTACTCTAAATAAAAAAGTTGCACATAATAGCAAAGTTATACTTAGTGAAATGTTTTACATTACTATTGCTAATGATTAATATAAGCTCAACTTTTGATCCCAACAAATGTTTTTAGAATTCCCAAAAAAATGTTTTACACTCCCCCAAAACTAAACTACACAAATCATAGATACATACAACTATATAAGTGTCGTAATGCAGTGGATGGATGCGAAACTGCTATCCAACTCTGAGAAAATAAATTTATCTTTAATTTAACTAGTTTGAGCTAATTTCATGATATGTAATTATTGTAGTCATATTAAATTTAAAAGTAGATCAGATTAATTTGAACTGAGTTCAAAGCTCACCACACATATACATATGTATTGGATGGTTCTTGAGTTGGGTGCTTAGGTACTCAGGTGCCTTATGTAATTTACCCAATAGAAGTGTAGTAATGCAGTGGATGGATGCAAAGGTTATGCATGTGTTTGGAATGGGGAAACTTTGCAGGGAGTAGAGCAAATCCCTCCAAACCAGTCCAAATGAGGCCTAAGATTAAATTGCAGTGTGCACAAAAATAGGAATTCATACGCATTGGCTTCTAGTGTTATATTTAACATCTGTCAAGAGGTCACAAACAAATTAGCATGGATGGGCAAGTGTCAATAAGTTAACCTATATTATCTCTTCGTTATTGATACACACTCCCTCTGTACCTGTCATTTCAAAATGCGTATAACCAAGTATATTGAAGACCATATCGATGTTCAAAACGAAAAGTAAAAAAAAAAGAACAGAAGTAATGTATAGCTAAGTGAATTGAATTGGCACAAGTCACACTAATCATACACAACATAAAAATGCACTTGATATGCAGTGCAATTGTACCTATATAACCACGACAAAAAGAGAAAAGAAAACAAGAAAAGTTTTCTTGAAAAGTAAAAAAAAAAAGCGGAATCCAAGAATTGCAAACAACATATATACATCAGAGAGAAAGTAGCTCAATTGAGAAGCAAAACTCACAATAGAAACCCAAGTTAAACAGAAATTCCAAAAATTCTCAAATCGTTATTACACAAGCCAAATACACCAACAATTACTTCCTTTGTATAAAAAAGAAGCAACGAATTGCATTGCACGCCCTGCAAAACCTTACTTTGCATGCTGTACGTAGTTCTAGAATCCTTAATCTGACCATAGCAAATAATTCCCTATTAAATATTAAGTCACAAGCTTAACTCACCTTAAAGCAAAGTACTATATTACTACTACTCCAGGAGCGTTATTAATTAGTTAATTTCTACGTGCCTTCTTGGAGTAGAGATCATGTCGTTCTAATCAACCATGGCTTCCCGAGTGAAGGAAGCTTCTTGCTGAGCTCAGTGAGAGCTGGCCTTGAGAATGGTCGAGGTTATCTACAGGGAACTGATCGGCGGCTTCTTTCATGGCGAAGCCGCCGTCCGGCGAGTAGAAGACGTGCTGAGACCCCGGAGCCAGAGACAGCAGCGACGGGAATGGAGAGTGGTGAGCCACCACTTGAGGTGAAGCGCCATGGCTCACCTCATGGACATTGCCATTGCTCCAAGATTCAGCAGCGTAGTACGAGCCATGAGCCAACGACGGCATGGCGCCACTGACCAGGCCGAGCGAATTGTTGAGGCTCATGAACCCTTTGAGGCCGCTGTTGCAGTGGGCCTTGTCGCCGTCGACCAGCATGGATGCGGCCGCCGTCGTCGCAGCCTGGACGGCGGCGTGGTCAGCGCCGTTTGAGAACGGCGGCGCCATGGAGGAGGGCAGGTGGGCGACGAGGTCCTGCGGCGGGAACTGGAGCGGCGGCAGCTTGTCGATCTCGTGCTGCGCGGCGTTGATCAGCCAGTCCACCACCTTGCTCGGCTGGTTCAGCCCCAGCCGGTCCTGGAGGTCGTAGAGCTGGATCGCCGTCGGCACCGATAGCCGCACGCGCCGGTCGCGCAGCCCCTTGACGGTCCTCACCTTGCTGTGCCGGTCCTTGCCGCCGAACACCCGCGAGACGCGCACGATCCTCGACTCCGTCGACGCCGACCAGTGCCGCGAGCTCGCCACGGCCTTATTGGCAGCGCCGCCGTCGCCGGCCGGCTGGTCGACCTTCCTGATGCAGCTCGCCTGCAGCTCCTCATTTGTGTGGTTGCCGCTTATCATCTTAACCCGCTCATGACCACACCTATAATTAATCGATCATCAGAACTTCAGAACCATTCAGACAACTAACTAATCGAGCATAAAATGAGATGATGCATCGATCGCAGTGCATTTATGCCAGATCGATTCGGCCACTGCTCCAGTGAGGAACAGCTTTATTCGCTACTGCACATGAGTCCATGACAAGCGGACATCACACTGAAACAAGAACTTGTGGGTATGGAGCTGTAGTCTGTAGGGACCTAAGCTGTGCAAGGGAAGGTAGCCCATAAATGTATGGCTTTGCTCATTCCGACACCCTTGGCTTATTCTACAGACTGAAACTATACATCGTACTACATGGATTAAAGAATAAACTTTTTTTCTGCTAGCTAGATCTCAGCCGCACTAATTGAGTTTAGCGAGTACTGAAAAATAATTACTTTAAAACTCTGCTCAAAGGAATCAGTTAATTTATGTCCTCCTTGTGTATATATATAGTATCCATCAAATTAGGATAGACAAATATTATCCAAAATTAGTAACAAATGCCGGAGATAGTTTGTTACTGGAGATAGTGAGTAGTGAAGACGAGGAACGAAAAGGCATGAGCATCAGATCGACTGGCTTAATTATTGTCTTGTGGATCCGGAGCAACTCTGAGAAAAAGTAGTCAAAAAAGAACACAAAACAGTCGGGAAAATTCTGGACAAATCTGCTTGTGTGAGCAGCAGGGACGAAGAACAAATCTGGACAGATCTAGCAAGAACACCGGCCACTTACAAGCACGAGCAGGTGTTGGGCTTCTTCCCACAGATCGATCACCTCGATTAGCCTGCCCCTTGGCCCTGCGAGCTGAATCGGTCCGGAAGATCTCGGTCGCCTCGCCGTACGCCGGAATTGGACAGGGGGAGAGAGAGAGCAGGCGGCCTGTGATGGATCGTTTTGTGTAAACCCTAGCTAGCTGGAGAGGAAGGAAAGTGAGAGCTGCTGCTGCTAGCTAGCTTGTGTGTACTGGAGTTCGCACTTGCGAACTTGTGGTGCTTACTTACACCAACTAAATTGATCAGCGTCGCTTTCGCGTCCTATCCTTTTACCATGTGTGGTGCTGTGACACCCCGGTCAATGTGTGCGTACACATGAATTTCTGGGTTAGTCCCACCTTACTAGCTTACCTTGAGAAGCACTTACATATAAGACTAAGAGTTCCAATGGTAGCATCCCCAGTTAACCGTTTTGCGCGAAGCGATGACGAAAGTGCAAGCGGGTTGCTACGTGTGCTTGACCTATTAAGAATGTGGTTAGGTCTGAGCCGGTTTGGACCTTAGGGCGTTACAGGTGCTCCTCGTGTTACCATCACAGTGAGTGGCCTGATCGATCGTAAGCTCCACTGCCCGCCTAAATGCCATTAATGAGAGCGTCTCAGTGCTTGTCAGAAGTTGGCAAAGGGTGGGTTCTTTTATACCGTTCTTTATGGCTTTTAGCTTAAAATTTTGAATTTTGTCTATTCGCAAGAGAGAAAGGGGATATATACTCATTTGCGATTTTGATCGATATAAATGAAGTCAGGACAATGTCTACTATAATTGACTTGTAGATATCATCTTGAAAAGACACTCTATTTAAAACTACCTAGTGGAAAGACAAGCTATAACCCTAAAAGAATTCACGCTAAGGTATTGGTTGTCGTATTACACATATATATATGAAAAGGGCTAAACTGTGGATGATTAATGCTTTGCAAAAAGTGCTCACCAACTTAATTACCAACTACTAACTAACAACGCTGTGAACTTGCATTACTTGATTTATAGTAGAGTACGCACCAAAGGGTTGATAAACCGCAAAAAATAGCTCAGTAAGAGCGAAAATTAAGGTGCACGCACAACTTAATTGGAAAAATATCAGCAACTGCGGGGCTGACAAGTGGCCGGCCCACTTGTCAGTCTCACACTAATGTACTCGCGTGATTATTTTTGAAGTCAGACTTAACTAGCATGAAATTAATCAGAATTTTAGACCCCCCCACCCCAAACAAAAAAATCCTTTCAAAAGATGATCTGCCTCATCATCGGGAAAGATTTCAATATGAAGATTTCGGCGCTGGAAAATATTGTGTAGCCTCAAAACTGGTGAGACGTAGTTAATTTACTTTGCATAAAATAGTGTCTGAACTAATTTTCTTTACTGGTAGACAAGTTGTATTACATAGAGTAGCAAGCGTATCTACTAGAACCCACCTTAAAATAGAAGCTAGAATGCAAGCTTATAGGCTCGTAGCCGTCCCGTGCGCACCATACCAAGCGATGTTACCACCACCACTCCTAGCGAATTGAACGGACAAAATTCTCCCTACGTGATCAAACAGGCTGGATGTCAGAATTGTGTTATCACCATTTGTGTGAGCTTCCATTTGACACATTCCCAGCAATAGTATATCATTTCAAGTTTGAAATTTGTTGGCTCATACATTGTCTTTCTTTCCCAATAGCACCAACATTAAAAGAACCTTTACAAATCCTTCAGCACTAGAACCTAGGAGGCTACTCTATATAGAGCAGGGACCATATTTCCTTTGGGCATCCAACAGCTGGACCACCATGCCTTTTTATCCTCCTTGGTAGGAGTACATAATTTGTGGGGGGGGGATAAAATGAAAGAAATCGGAAACACAAACTGGATCTGATCCAAATATACCTTGTTTCTATGTTCCAAAAAGTTCTGATTGATCATATGTTACTACTCTCTTTTCCTTGCCAAACTCGAATCCGGTCTACATTTCATGCGTGTCAAAATTGTCGTAGCTTGTTATCATACTATATCACATGTAGGTCAGAGTGTGAAACTTAATTTTGTTGTATATGCATATATATATGTTCGTGTTCATGCTTAATACCTAAGGGTGCATATAGTGGCGGAGCCACATGGAGAGCTATGAATAAGGCCCCTACATATATAGAATATGTTTACAAGTCCTCAAAATTTAGCAGAATCGACCTCACAAAAAAATGTAACTATGTATTAGCCCCACAGCAGATGTCCAGTTCTGACTCGACCACTGGATGTATCTATGCTAGTTTGCAGTACTTTCTATTAAACAAGGTTTATTCATTGTCACAAAAAAGGTTTATTTCTAATCACTGCATGAAACTGAACCAAACTATTCTATGCACAGCTAAGAGCTAACTAAAGTTATCGTAAACTGAATCTAAGAGCATCTCCAACAATGTCCTCTAAATCTCATCCCCTAAATCACTTTTTATAGGATACAATCTAGAATATAGAAGACTAAAAATATGTAACCTCCAACAAGTCCTCTAAATATGGTCCCCTAAATTAAAATCTGGGTCCACAAAAACTACCAACCAAAGAATTTAGGAGATCGGACGGCGCAGGAGCGTTGGAGCCGATTTAGGGGATGGTGTGCGTCCTCCATATATGGGGGACGAAAAATCAAGGATGGAGTCCTCTATATTTTTGGGTACCACTTAGGGGATCTGTTGGAGTTTTTTTTTATCTTTTCTTCTAAAATATAGGGGATATGAGCACTTTAGAAGATTTGTTGGAGATGCTCTAAGGAGCCAGCCCTCCTTTCCTTGGAAATATTCGGTATTAATCAGCATCATGCATACATATGCTCTCTTCATTTCGCATTTCCTACTTTTAGGTACCTCGGTTTCCTTCTCGAGTACTTGTTATCTCTACCATCGGAAAGAATGAGTTGGTAAGAGCAACTCCAGCAGTAGCCCTCAAAATAGGACCCCTACTTTTTATTTGAGGGCTCTCCCTACTTTTGAGGGCTCTGCTTTTGGGCTACACTCACAGAGCCCTCAAACAGACCCTCAAATTCATTCTTAGAGGATGACACATAGGACCCACTCTCGTCCTCATCCTACTTTTGAGGCCGAGGGCAAAAACTCACTTCAAAGGGCCCCTACTTGAGCCCTCAAAGTAGGGGCTCCTCTGACCCCCAGAATGAGGGCTCGAGGGGAGATTTGAGGCCCCTACTTTTGAGGGCTCAAGTAGGGGCCCTGCTGGAGTGAGTTTTTTGCCCCTCAGCCCTCAAAAGTAGGATGAGAGCTCAAGTAGGGGCCCTGCTGGAGTTGCTCTAAGTGCTGATTGATGCGTACTCCAGCCCCTCCCACCTCTCCTCTCGTATCCCTCTTCTAGCCCTAAAAATTTTCTAACAAAGAAGTAACACCATAACAAACAAATTAATTATACTAAATTTTTTAATACTTAATCCCAACAACCTCATCCTCTCCCTTCCACAAATTCCTTTGCACGAGTCCTCTTCATCCCCTCCTCATATTTCTCAGCTTATCAATCGCCACTAACAAATAAGATTACAATAGATCTTAATATCATTAAGTCATCATGTTCATCACCGTTGAGTGAGATGCCAACATTGTCTAATTTGGCCACAAACAATATGAGGACGCCATCAAAAGCGTAGTGTAAACGAAGGTCGGAGCTCAGCTAGACGTTTTGGTGGAGCCGAGAGCATAACACAAACCAAACTTATACGGCTTTCTATCCGAGCAACCCACACAGGCATTAAACTATTACACGAAAAAGAGAGTCAAGGCCCTAGGACATTCTCGGCCAAATCTCTCCACTGGGGCGGCTGCATCACTGCAACATAATACCCAGACGAGCCAGGGCAGAAGCTAGCGACGAGCCGAGCCAGCCAGGGCTGCGGGCTGCCCTGAGCCTCCCTCTCTGACAGCATATCGACAAGGCCCCCGTCCCATTAGTCGAGCCCTCGCAGAATATCTTACCATATCTTTGCAGTCGATCGCCTCGGTTTCCATGCACTCTTCAAGCGTTCAATTCCCCTGGCCTTTCCACTCATTGCTGCGTAACGGGGCTAAGCTTGCTAGCTAGATGCTCACTCGATCCATATATAGGCACATCGATCTCTCGTCAGGACAAAGCTAGCCGCGGCGGAGGGAGACGGTGGCTGGGGCTGGCACGGCGGCGTCGTCAGTGCTCTCCGATAATTTTACTCCTCCATTGTAGTCCTGTGTACTTAGAAAGCTTTATTGTTATTAGTACTATTTGTTCTTTTTCATCAATTTTTTTCACTGGACACCCCCTGCAAGCTAGTGATGCACTGGTACCTGAAGTGTGACATCACAGACCGTGCCGTACAATTCAAGTCCTAATTACGGTTGCCTTTGCCAGTACTCTTCATGTTGCAAACACTCGCTGACGGTGCCCAGTTTCACATATTAATTAGCGACTGCGAAAACGTCAATGGAAACAGCCAGGATTCAGGTACTAGTAAATCATAATTTGTGAGACCGCCACGTCGATAGATGGCTTAATTCGGTCCTAGTTCAAGGTCTAGTAGGAGTACTGTACTGAGTAGTACGAACGCTTAGTGTTGGCGCTTAGCCGCTTACTACAGTGTACCAGTGTGATCTTTACCTTAGAGCATTAATGTTTTACCTGTACTGACTTGCATTTCATTGGACGCCCGTACATGCGGAATAAGCCCCTGTAGTTAATGTACTGACAATACAGTGGCAACCCCTTATTCTATTATAAGTATTTGATTTTGTTTGCGCTTCGTTATTTAAATTTGAGTTTAATTTTATTTCATTTGCTCTCTGGTCTTTGCTATCAGGTGAGTAGCGGTCTGACTGGCCTGCAGAGATGATCTGATCACCCATAGGCAGTGGTCTGACCGGTGAGAGGTCTGATCAGGTGATGGTCTAACCAGAGGTTCTCAGGCGGTCTGATCGGCATGGTGAAAGCATCTAGGCCCCTAAAAAGGATTTTGGTAATTAATGAAATTAAGAGAATATGGAATATGGGACTAACGTGTTTTAATGAGTATGCGAAGGGTTAGTCCACACACACATGAGCGACAAGATGCAAGCCAAAGGATACGCGTGAAAATCAAATTGGCTCAAGACAAAGGTATACTTAGAATAGGACCCCTTTTTGAATTTTACCAGTCTTAGGTGAATGGTGGAAGACCGGATTATAGGATAGATGATCGTACCATCAAGGGGGATCTTGGCTAAGTAGCTTGAATACTTATCTCATGTGCCAAATGGTTTTGTCTTAAAACTTGCATCCATTAAAGAAATCTAGCTTTCAAAAGAAATCGTGCTCATGCGGAAGAAGCGGTAGTACCGCAGATTTTGAACGCCTCGAACTACCGGAAGCGGTAGTTCCGCAACCAAAATGCGGTAGTACTGCCAACAAGATCCGGTTTTGGAGCGGATCAATATTTCCAGAGTACCCTTGGCTCATTCCAAAGTCTTGCGGAACGGAAGTGCGGCCGTTTGAACGCCGGTACTACACGAAAGCGGTAGTACCGCATCCTAAAGCGGTACTTCGGATCCCTAAGAACCGGAGGAGAGCGGATTAATATTTCGATGAGCGCCCTCGGATGAAGTCCGGTTTTCTAGAGCGAAGTACGGCATTTCAACGCCGAACTACCGCTAAGTCGCGGTAGTTCCGCTACTCGAGCGGTACTTCCGAGTCCTAAGATCCGACTTGAGCGGATCAATTTTTCCAGAGCGCCAAGTCCGGGACCTTTCGAGCTTGGTCGAGCGGTAGTACTGCGCCGACTTTGCGGAACTACGGAGAGCGGTAGTACCGCAAATATCAACGACGGTAGTACCGCACCGCCAAATCCAACGGTCACCGCAGACGCCCGACATAGCCGCTCGCGCGAAGATTTGGTAGCGGTAGTATCGCCCCTTGGAGCGGTAGTACCGCTCGACCGAAAAATTTTCGGAAATTGTGTCAAACGGCTAGTTTTGGTTGGTGGAGGCTATAAATACCCCCACCGCTCAAGGCGGATGTTAGAGACTCATTGCATATTTCTCAAGCCCTAGTGCATTCATTTCACCTCAATTCTCTCTTTGCACATTAAAGTGAGGTGGTTGAGCATTTAGTGCTACATCTAAATTGCAAATCTATTTGGCACTAGGATTGCATTCAAGTGAACACCGGATCTTTTACTCTTAGTGATTGCCGGCACTTGGACGATCCGGTGGAAGTTGGCTCTTGATCTTCTCAAGGAGATTGTGAGAAGACCCGCAAATTGTGAAGGTTGGAGCTCGCCTACCGGAGTGGGAAGAGCTACATTAGTGATCGAGGTGCTTGGCTCAATTTGTGGAGCCTGTTCGATTCGTCCGGCTTACCTCAACGTGGACTAGGGAAGCCAAGCAAGTTTCCGATTACCACGGTAAAACATCGGTTGTGTCTCTTGTCTCTTTAGCTCTTGTGTATTTGCTTCTTTATGCTTATTTGATTATTTAGAGCTAAATTGTTAACTAGAATTGCATAGGATTAATTGCTTTACATCATTATCATTTAAATTGTGGAGAATTAATCAAGTAAACAAGAAAAGTTTAAAAACCTCCTATTCACCCCCCTCTAGTCGGTATCCTTGATCCTACACATGGGTGTCATGGTTAGACCAGTCCCATGTTACCAGGAGTTCTTAAGTTGATTTGTGGAGGTCCAACCGGTCATTGGTTGACTGTATGACTGATCACTGGTGAGTTGAGTTAGTTTTGGTCGAGTTAGCCATGGCAGGAGTCCATGCAAGGTGTTAGTCACGTGCATAATTTTATACAAGGTGTTAGTCATGGCAGGAGTCCATGCATTGTGAGAATCTTGAGGGTGTCAAGTGGTGCATGATTGTATTGATTATGTTAATGAGAGTTAAGTGCATGCCACTTGTGCTTGAGACGATTGCTTATTCTTTAATGTGCAGGGCGTTTGGTAATTATTACAGTCAACGGCAAGATTGAGGCTAAGGGGAGGTGCCCCGAGGCCATGGAGAGTCGCATAAGTTCGAGTAGAACATTATCTCAAGCGAAAAAGCACGGGTGAAAGATAAGGATCATGATGAGGCAAGTGTATGCATGTGGTGTGCCATTGGACTTGGGTGTTTCAAGTGGTAACGGTCCTCAGAGCAAGCGTAGGTTTGGTAGCAGATGAGGAGCCTCTACTATATAAGCCCTTGTGCGTGTTGACAGGGAGGTCTCTTAGGGTTTTAAGATAGAGGTTAGGGGTAGAGATATCTCTTGGAAATAAGATCACATCCATTTAGACACTTTTTATGGAAAGTTTTTGTGATTACCTAGTTTTGCTAAAGAGATAGGTGATCTTGAAGTTTTAATGTTGAAGGTGTTTTGGCTTGAATTTGTGCAAAGGAGGACGAGTTCAGTCCAGGTGTGAGACGCGGTAAGCGTTGGTTTGGGCAAGGCTTAGGATGGAGCAAGCACATGCTGTAGGACGGTGCCGACCCAAGAAGGAACGGTGCACGGGAATGCAAGAAATAGATGGGAGATGAGAGAAGATCGGCAAGATCAAGTTCCAGAAGATAAAAGAGAAGATCGGCGTGATCAAGGTGAAGAAAAAAGATTAAGGGGGTGATTGTTGAAAAGAATCGTGTTTCCTTTGTTTCCTACACGAGTCGAGTCCAGTCCATATACGTGTACGAGTCCGTGTGGTTGTATGAGACGAGTTCGTCCCTGTGTCTTAGTTGTCTCCGTGTCTTAGTCATTGTGCAGAGTATATATAAGTAGAAGGTGGTAGACTTGTAAAGAAGTAAGTCGAGAAGAAAATGCCAACGAGAGCGATGAGAAGAGATCGAGAAAGAGCGATCAGCTGTGATCTAGAGAGGAAGAAGAAATGTAGAAAAGCGGAGTGCTTTAGTGCCCCGGAATATCGACTTGTGCTCTCGACTTGTTTTTTGTGTTGCCACTGAGTGGTTGTGGTTGAAGGCGCTAGTGTTTGCAGTCGATAATTACAAGCGGAGGTGTTTGTAGTTGAAGTCTACAAGCACATACGCAGCAGAAGGTGTGGTCGTTATGAGCACGAGCTGGAAGGCGAGGTCATTATGAGAATGTGCTGATCATAACGCCAAAGAAGAAGTGGTCGTAAATAATTTATGACTAAAGAACGGATGAGTATTGAAATGGTTGTAACCAGGTGAGTGGTCTTAATTAACTGGGCCAAATAGTGAGGTGTGGTGGTCTACATGTGGGAGGGAGGAGACGAGGACGACGACGTAGGTAAGCAGTGTAGAGCCGGTAGCTAGCTTGGGCAATCGATTAAAGGTAGCCTTTAAGATTTGCAGTGTCCTTGAGGCCTGCGAGATCGAGATGGCCTTCATCATGAGGCCGATCGATCGACCGACCGATCGTGTAGCATATGGCTGTGCATGTGGATCGAGATTCCTTGGTTACCCCTTTTTGGTGAAGTCCATAGGAAGAGCATCCTCCGATCACTAGACGTTCATTTCCACCGATTCAACGTGCGAGGATCGAGATCTAAGAATGCTCGGTGTATTTGTCGCGCGCGTCTGCCTCTGAGCGATTTTTACTCGTGTGTATATGGTTTTTTTTGAAGCGTTGGTGAGTCCCTTGGCATATTTACCATGGCGATTTTCGGCTGAGGTCATAAGTAACCAGCGGATGGTTTACTGACACATCTATAGTTAATCAACCTATATTTTCTTGCCTGTGTGTAGCTTCTGAGATGTTTCTTTAACAGTAAATTCATAATAGTAAATTCATTTCATTTGATTAACTATTATAGTAAATTTACTATTAAGAATGTTTCTACTGTTACTATTATATATGGTGTTCATTTGTAAGACGATTTATACATAATAGTAAATTCATTTCATTTGATTCATTTGCCTTGTTTATTGAACTCTGCCGATTTTTATGTGAGGTCAAAAACAGCAGCGGATGGTTTTATGACTCATCTGTGTAGAGATAGTTGCTCACTTACCTACAGTTATCACCACCTTAGTCATCGGCTGAGCTGTATTTCTAATGGCTACTACTGTAGTACTGTGACACCCCGGGCCATATTGGCCATGTGTGTGTGCATATAAATTTCTGGGTTAGTCCCACCTTACTAGCTTATGTTGAGAAGCATTTACATATAATCCTAGGAGTTCCAAAGGTAGCACCCCCGGTTAACCGTTTTGCACGAAGCGAGGACGAAAGTGCAAGCGGGTTGCTACGTGTGCGTATCCTATCCAGAATGTGGATAGGTCTGAGCCGGTTTGGACCCTAAAGCGTTACAAGTACTTTAGATATGTATAAGTCTAAACATATTTACAAGATTTAAATACAACATCCCAATTTGTGTTTTTCCCCTTTCGAGGCCACTTCATTCGTAGATTTTTCACCATATCTGTGACAAGTTACTTCTAACAGTACCGTGGTTCTACGGTTCTACCTACGAAGAGGAAACAAAGAAAGGAGGGACAAACCCATAAAACTTCCTTCACAGAATCCTCACTTTTTCACCGGCTTCACACTCGCATTCGTACCATGTCACCATGCGTCCTTCCCCTACCTCAAATTAACACCACATGACACCCGCCTGCTCCCAGCTCCTCCATCTACGTACACCGCACACCGCACTAAAGACGTCACAAGTGGTAACGTAACTGGATGTCCTTTCGTCCGTAGTACAAGTTACTACAGTAAAATCAACAGCTGGGATTCTCTTCTCTTTCTTCTCATGACAGCAGAAGCTACTACTCGATACCAATGCTATCAATTTCATTCTGATACCAGTTAGAATGGCTAGAACATACCATACGAGCACCTAAAACGGTAAACAACAATCTCAATCCTGTACCAGTCTCAATACCTGTTAATACCAGCCCATTCCGTGCTGTTCATTGCGGTACCAGACCCTATGGGGTTGTTTGGTTGCCTGCATCGGGGTGACTCGCACCAGCGCATACAGGGAGATGGTGTTTGGTTGCCTGCATCGGGGTGAGAGCCTGCACGAGCGGATGCAAAAATCAACCGCCGGATCGGAAGAAACGCGACCGGAACCTTCTCTACTCACCGACCACGCTCACGCAAATGCGTCGACCATGCGCAGCAACCAAACAGGCCCTATACGATCAACCTACATATATCGGGTCAGCTCAGTGACCGCCACGTGAAGCCCTCAGGCTCAGACCCACGTGAAGGAAAGGAAGCCCTGCCCTGCTCGCTGCGGATCCTCTATGACAAGTCAACGCTCCGCCACACCAACAAGGCAATAATACATGACGCCTGGACAGACTGGGCTGATCGTATAGTTAGCATTAATTATCGCCAGAGAGTTAGATTGTCTGTCCAATACAAACAAATTTCCTAGGATTTACGAGAAATCAATACTAGCACACGTATAGTATAATCTGAAACATGCATATGCATGCCACAGCGTAAATCTATCTAATCTACAACGCCATACCATATGACACATCTCCATCATGGTGTCGTGTAGTTAATAGTTACTGAGATCCACACCGTCATGGAGATCAAACTCGGCTGGCTATGCTATTTCTAACCTGCTTTGTCATCACATCATGTGTCATCGTTCAGTTATTTTATTATGACAAGATATATCAGTCAGGAACCAAGTCATCTAGAACATATTAAACAATCTGTAATACCTGATGTTTTGATAATTTACTCATAGTAGGTGTCTGAACAAGGAGATTGTGTTGGGAATGTATAGGATTTGTCATTCTACCCATTCCAATACCAGGCAAAATTAAAGTGACCCTCATTTTTATACTATTGTTATGTATTTCAAGTGAAATCATGTGTGCATATAATTACATATATATAGTTATGAATAAATATATGAATAAGTTCATATAATATCCCAAACTTTGCTTGAAAGTCCGTCTAGTACCCTGAATTATAAAGCCGGATATTTGACCCTCTGAACTTTGCAATATAGTACAAATAACATCCTGACCTAGTTTTGGATGGTGGTATATATTGCTCGTGTGACACGATGAGTGAGCGGTTTTATCATATAAGATGATACGCTGGTCAAGTTTAAATGATTGATATGTCGGCAAACAAAGCCTTCTCTCCCAAATCAAAATAGAGAGGGAACTATAGGGGCGGTGGCCATAAAAGCACAACTAGGAGCTTGGTGTGGGAGAAACCCTTGTGGGTCCCATATATCATTAACCCAACTTAGCTAGCATGTCATCCTACATGTCAAAATCATCTACTCATCGCACCACATGGGTAATACCACCATGTGAAACCAGGTGAAGGTGTTATTTGAACCGGATTGCAAAGTTCGAGAGGTTAAATTTCTTGTTTCATAGTTCAAAATACTGGACGAACTTTCAAGGAAAGTTTAGGGTGATATATAGACTTATTCCATAAATATATATTATTATATTAAAATTTTAGAATCCCAAATGATACACTGGAATGGACCAGTACGACGTATTCTATACCAAAAAATAAATTGAATGGTCTTCCAAATGAAATTAACGATTATGCTCGATATAGGTAGGTATATCTTCCTCGAAAAGAAGGCTCCCTTTGAAAGAGCGTGGCTTTGCCTTGTATACTATAGTAACTAGATTTTAAATGGTGTGTTTTTAAAGTATGGTCAACAGTAAAACTATAGTAAAAAATATACTGAGTTCAGCTGTACTGGCTAAAATCATATGTGATTATTTTTCTCTGCGTGTTATTTCTCGTAAACAGCCATAATTCAAAATTTTAAATCTTAAATCATAAACCACAACTTAAAAAAAAAACTACCCGAGATCTACCACTGCAAGCCACAAGTTCGAGACCCGGCAACATCTACTACGAGAAGTACGGTGACGAGGCCTAGATCTGGTGCTCCTACCGTGGAACTGGTTTTCTTTTATTTCACTGTTGAGATTTTACCGTCTGTGAGGAGTAAATACAGCAGTGAAAGTCACCAGGCCTTTTTCTTTTCCCTGAACGGTCGTTGACTGACGCTTCAGCCTTATTGGCCACTGGAGCATGATGAAATAGATCGAGCCGGAGCAAAATTTCCGCGTAAGTACTTCCCCTTTCCCTGAGCTCCCAGCTGGTGTAGCCGTGTGCCTACGCCTAGCTAGGCTTCCCATCCATCACCATTGTCCATTGCATTTCCCCTCTTTTCGAAATGCCGTTCATGCTCGATCTGATGTTTTTACAGCCAGTTGCTGTTTTGGTGAAAAGCATCCTCATTCATCAGTTAATTTTTCTTGGAACAATTCGTGCATACATGTTAATTTCAAAATTGCTGTCTCTAACTGCAACAGCAAGGCTACATGGCGTGCACAGTGCGTGGCTCGCGACCCTCCTCTCCTTTTTTTCGCCGTTCGTGTCACCCACGAGATCGTCGATGTTTGCCACTGCCGTCGTCAGCGCCGGCGATGGATCTACATCAACGCGACGCGCGCATGCGTGGGCCGGCGCGCGCATCCGCAGAAAGTCTCCGCGGTCGATGGCAGCCGGTGTTTTGTGCTGCTTGTCGCGACGCCCTTTGCACGGTTATTCCAAAGCAAGCGCAGCCGGCCGGCATGGACGTACGTCGACGAAGCAGCTTGCGTAGGAAGCAATGCCGGCATGCTGTGTTGCCATGCATGTTCGGGGAGATCGAGCCGTCACGCACGCATACATGCAGCCTCACAGCTGGGCGTGCCCCCAACCTGGACAAACCTGATCTTCGGCAGCCAAGTGAGGTGCATTTGCATGCATGGTCCATCAGCACTCAGTCATTCAGCAATCAGCGCGCTCAGCCATGGCCTGCCGCGCGCGTACGTCACCGACCGGCACCGGCAGCGAGGGGCCGGACGCAGAGGCGACAAGGACGGGCACTTTGCAGTGCATGCCACAAAGGGCATGAAACAAGGACAAGGCCGTCGCAAAAACTAGCTAGCTACCTCCTCCGTCATTCATTCACATGATAAGCACCAAGCGTACGGCGGTCGTAGTAGCAGCGGGAGCAACAACTACTAATAAATCCAGCAGAACAGTGTACGCACGTACGGTACGGTCGCCTTGATCGCGCGTGGGGGCAAATGGCACCGCGAAGCACCATTTGGCCGGCCTAAGCTCTGCAGCCATGTATGCAGCTTTTCTGGTCAAGTCAAATAATTGATTAATGAATAGTCACATCAAGATGGTAAAAAGAGAATAAACACAAGCTTAATAACTTCACCTACTGCCTACTAGTCCATGAACATCTCTTTTTGGTAGCAAGTCATGCATATATAAAGGTGCCACTACTACAGAAAAGGTCATCAGACTCATCACAGACGGTTTGAAAACGTCATCACAGACGATTTTGTGAGCCATCTGTATTTATGGGTCAGTGATAATCGAAGGTCATCACGCACGGTTTTGAACCGCTCGTGATTATGGTTATCACAGACGGTTTTACTCAAAACCGTCAGGATAGTCGATAATCACGACGGTTTTTAGTTAAAACCGTCGTGATATCGATATCGCGACGGTTTTTGAGTAAAACCGCCTGCGTGATTATCGCTATCACATACGGTTTTTGAGCAAAAACCGCTCAGTGATTATCGGCTATCACGCAGCGGTTTTGAGTAAAACCGTCGTGATATTCCTTCGACCCTACATATATTTCTCTTATTGGCTAGCCTCGGGAATGCTAGCCATGCCCTCTCAAACAAGCGATAATCACGCACAAAAACATACAATTCACACATCTCAATTGCTTTCAGATATATTTCACAGACATAAAACATCCAATTGACATCGCACTTCATTTCACAAACATAAAGCATGTATCCATTTCGCAAATCGATTAATTGAATTGAAATGAAATATCCATTAACAAATGCACAGTTACAAAAGATCTACACTGCATTTACACTTAGTGATAAGACAAATAAGAAATCATGGTGCGCAGTGGAACCGTCCTCCTGGCTTTATGACTTGAGTCAGCAAAAAGTACGCCAACTCTCCTTGAATCCCTCCAAAATCAGACTATTTCAATGCAGTTGACGGGATGGACACAGCCTGTCGATAGGAATATCAATGTGCATATATATGTAACATGATAAGTATGAAGTAATTATGGGAAGAGTGACAAACCTTGCGATCGGTGAGCCTAGAGGAATCGAGGAGTAGTTCCATATGTTGGCAAACGTAGTATCCACATGTGTTGCCCTACTGCCGTGGCACCGCAAAAATGGAATGTGTTAGTTCAAGAGGCATTAGTACCAACTGTTGCATAGGATTAATTAATGTGAAATAGCGAATACCTTAAAATCTCGAACATGTGTCAGCAGGCCTTTGGCCCCGCGCTTCGAGTCACCTCCCATTTCAATGTAGGAGGCGAATGCCCTACGTAATTCGAAAAAGTTAACCTTAATCATTCTAAGGAAAGAAAGAGTACAATGTAGATATGTATGGGGAATATGTGCTTACCTATCGATTACTTGGTTGACAATCGTGAAGTCCATTTTATTCTTACTTAGGGAATCAAGGTAATATACCTTGTTCCATTTTGGTACAATTACTATTAAAATCCAATGAAAGTTCGATTGAAGGGCATAAGTACATAGTCCTTATTATGGCAACCCAGCGATCCCGATGCAATGTACCTCTCGACGAGGTGTCTCTCTGGTCGATGGTATCCTTGGCGACCAATTATGGGTCCAAGAAACCAGCTGATGAGTTGGATAATCTAGCTTTAATCAGCATGTGTCTATATATACACACACGAAAGCAAAAAATTAGATATAGCATTTATCGGTATGACATTAACGGAGATCGTGATTGTACACACTTACAAAGGCCCAAAGATCGAATGATTGAGACGTCAAGAGCGTTGAGCGTGAACAGATCGAATAAATTCTCAAAGGTGACCACGAACATACACTCTTGAAGATTGTGGTGTAAATCTTCCTCGGTGAATTTGATAGTGATACTTGAAGTCCGTTCTCCTCTAGCTTATTGGATCACGCATATACCACGTGTGCAATTGCATGCAACTATGTGGTAGCTTTTGGAGGTCTTTTGCTCGAGCAACGGCCGCCAAGCACGAATTTGCGGGCCAAAGGGTGGTACGGAATATCATCATTGGTCTTCTTTGCTTTTCCCTTGCCGCCTTGCCGCCTCGGCTATAGGTCGACTTTGAAGGTAGCAATGGTGCAAGTTGCTCGCGAGAATAGGACCGTGGAGATAGCACCGGTGTAGTATCCGGTGGTGGAACCGATTGGTCTTGTAATGGAGATGGCACCGTGCAAGTTGCTCGTCCCGCCACCGGTGAAGAAGCCTCCGAGGAGATGTCGCTTTGGGCCACCGGATGAATGTTCCAATGGCTCGCCCTAGAGTCACGATCTCGTCGTTGGGGGCTTGTGGCGGGACCACCTCAAAATTGACATACACACCATCCACATTAACTTTTATGGCTCGGCGCTAAAGCTTGACCGTGCACCATAGCCCCGCTACTGCATTTAATATGCTCGCCCCAAGCAACACAAGGAAGTGGAGCCATATCTCACTTGGAGCTTGCACTTCGTGGGCTCCTACATAACGATACAAAATTAGCTACTCGAATAGGCCTACCAATGGAGCAAGCATTCGAGAGGTAATAATTATTACCGTGATGTCGCCCACAGAAATTTGGACTGGTTTTGCGTCGGATTGGACGCGCAGCTACTCGGACGGTTGTGCGGGCTAGCTAGCATAGCAACAAGGCGGTGGCGGCTGCTTTCTTTCTGTCTGCTTCCGCACCTCATCTCTCGATTACATCACCATCCGAACTAATAGCTCCTCTTTAAGAGATTTCTTGATCTCTTCTCGTAGCTGTGCGTCACGCTCGGCTTTTTTTCTCTTCCTACGCCGATACATTCCGAGTCATCTTGGAAACCATGTTTCCAAGGAACGTAAAGCCCAAGGCCTCTCGTGACGACCCGGTGCTCCTTGTTTCCCGTACCACGGAGAGCATATCATTCTTCCTTGTTCCTGGAATGATCCTGTGGTAGATTCAAAACTCACTCTTCCCGCAAGAGCACGAAATATCATTTCAATTGCATGCGGTTGTGGAGTAATTACAAGCTACGTAGTTCTATCGATATCTTACCAGCGCTGGGACACTTGCCGTCCGTAGGGTTTCGAAAGGAGATGTCCCCGATAACGTTGTAGATGACCTTGCTCTAATCCAATTTCGAGCGCGGTCATCCGGATATTGAAAACGGCGGGCGATGTCCTGTGCACCGCCAGTCATCCTCCTTCTTCCATCATGGATTTTACCCGCATATCCTGCTGTGCCAAGTCTGTGGGGGTGTGTGTTTTTTGCCTGGAGGGCCTTGTGCGCCGTACTTGTACTTTTGAAATCTTCGGACGTCTACATCGCCTTGAACTTTTCCCATTGTGGTTCCAGGAATGGGTATTTATGAAAAGGTGTTTCGTCCGTCTCCACGTATTTCCTGACAAGCGTGCTCTTGAAGTTCTTCCATGCTTTGCACGCCACTAGGTAGGTTTGTCGTTGCACAGCGTATAGGTGTTCTTCTGGGAACTCGAACGATGCCAAAATTTCGGTCCACAGCTCATGTTTCCGAGTGTCAGGCACGTTCTTCCACGAATTGCATGTGATCTCAATTCGTTCTCGTGCAACTATTCTGACCATGCTTCGGAATGCGCTTACCGCTTTTTGAGGAAGGATAGGGACCCCAGATGCGTTTACCACTGTGATGGTCTGTCGGCCCTCAGGCTTCTTCGATAGCCCTCTTCCTTGGCATCTTGATGTTGGAGCGAACGCCTCCTGCGATGATGTTGAAGAATGCGCGGGTGACATGTTGCTCATTTTGTGGGTCTATTCAGATAAGATGAGAAAGTGATCATATTGAATTGGAAGAGAGGAGTAGAGGGGAGGGGGAGAAGGGAGGGGGTGATATGGACATAGAGAGGGGGTGATGTGCCTATCTTAGCACCTACTTTAGTTGCTAATACTATAAACCAAATAGCAAAGTCCCTAAACAAAGTTCTATGAAGCAAATGACACAAACTAGAGTATCCCGTTCATTGAACGGGAATTCTAGAGTGTGTCACTTGCTTCATGCCCCTTGAAGGTCTATGTGGCATATACTATTACTACAAGGTCTCTAAACAAAGTTCTATACGCAGCTTCTAGGCGTCTGACTTAAAGCAGTTCATCTTTCCACCCAAATGCTCCATGTATCTTTTGCAACAATCGCAAGATTTCTTTATCCGGGAACCTCATCCACAACATTCTCCACTCAGACAATCCTTCTTTTTCCCGCAAAATTCAAGGCAATTTTATTACAAAAGTGCAAAAAAAAGACATTCACAGATTATTCGGTGAGCAGCCGACATAGCCGACTTCTGAATCATCGCTACTGGCGTACGTGATCCAGAGACCAGAGATGAAGAGAAGAAGTGGGAAGAAGCAGACGGATAGTCACTCACCGAAGAAGTCAGCTATGTCGGCTGCTCACGAAGAATCTGGGAATGTCTTTTTTTTGCACTTTTGTAATAAAATTGCCTTGAATTTAAGAAGGAAAAAGAAGGATTGTGGGAGTGGACATCACATCTCGGCAGTAGTCGGCATATACTATTACTACAAGGTCTCTAAACAAAGTTCTATGAAGCAAATAACACAAACTAGTGTATCCGGTTCATTCAACGGGAACACTCGAGTGTGTCACTTATTTCATGCCCCTTGAAGGTCTATGTGGTATATACACTAGAGTGGTCCTTGATTGGTTAATTTGTGCTCTCAAATTGTAGGGTTGCACAAGATTAATCTTGGCCGTCTCGCTACTAAATGAGGAAGCAAGAAAAGTGAAACATGATAAGATGAGGAAACAAGAAAAGTGAAACATGATGCTCAATGTTAGGAAGATAGGAGAGGAGTAGAGGGAAGGGGGAGAAGGGAGGGGGTGATGTGGACAGAGAGAGGGGTTATGTGCCTATACTATATACTACAATATTATATACTAACACAACAAGCAATGTAATATGTACTAATGTAAACTAAGCAACTGCAGTAAACAATGTACCAATGTAGTATGTACCAAATAGCAAACTAATTAAGCTACTGCAGTAAACAATGTACCAAATAGCAAACTAATTAAGCTATCAGAGTAAACAATTAATGTACCAATGTAATATGTACCAAATAGTAAACTAATTAAGCTACCGCAGAAACAATGTACCAAATAGCAAACTAATTAAGCTACTACAAGAAACAATGTACCAATGTAATATGTACCAAATAGCAAACTAATTAAGCTACTGCAGTAAACAATGCTCACAATAGCAAACTAATTAATGCTCGGAGGCGGCCGGCGAGGGGCTCGGGGAGGCGGCCGATGAGGGTTCGGGGAGGCGGAGGCGACGACGGGCTCGACGGAGGCGGCCGGCGAGGGGCTCGGGGAGGCGGAGGCGACGATGGGCTCGACGGAGGTGGCCGCCGAGGGGCTCGGGGATGCGGCCGACGATGGTTCGGGGAGGCGGAGGCGGCCGGCGAGGGGCTCGGGAGGCGGCCGACGAGGGTTCGGGAGGCGGAGGCGACGACGGGCTCGGGATTTAATCAGATCTAGATCGAATAACTGCGCAGCGCACAGGGAAAACCCTAGCCAGAGGGTATATATAGGGAGGTTATCACAGACGGTTCTAAACTTAAAACCATCTGTGATAAATATCATAGACGGTTCTAAGTTCATAACCGTATGTGATAGTTATACTATCACAGACGGTTCTAAACTTAGATCCGTCTGTGATATTGATATCGCAGACGGTTCTAAGTTCAGAACCGTCTGTGATAAGCCTTTGCGACTGTAGTTATTAAGACAACACCAATAACCACAAATGCATTCATATCCACCACCAAACAAACCGCATTCATATATAACACCAACCATTGCATTCATATCAACCATCACATGTACATCACACATATACATCACATATACATAAATGCCAATACTCATATACATTTTCACATATACACATTTTGTCACACATTTTCATATATACATCTCAAAATTGACTACATCACACATTTTCACATATACATCTCAAAATTGTCACACATTTTCACATATACATTCTTATTTTACTTGCTTATTTCCTTTAAAAATTAGCCCTTCATCATGATCAATGCGTACGTAACTAGTTTCGTCACGTTGTTCATCGTCGACCCTCATGCCTTTCCAAAAGGAGGTAACTCGTCAAATTGATTGTATTCCTCCTCGTCCACTACATTCTCCACTCCGACAATTCTCCTTTTTCCATGAAGAACTACATGGCGTTTCTTATTTGTCGGGTCGGTTACATAGAAAACTTGAATAACTTGATTGGCGAGTACGAATGGTTCGTCTTTGTATCCGACACGTTGGAGGTCCACGGTCGTGACACCGTACTTATCAACCTTCACCTGTGGGAGATGCACCCAACGGCAGCGAAATAAGGGGATCTTGAAAACCACATATTCGAGCTCCCAAATCTCTTCTATGAAGCCATAGTACGAGTTGCTCGCCCCATCGGTTCGAATGCATCCAATGCGGACACCGCTTTCTCGTTAGTGCTCTTGACATCCCGAGATCGCGATAGAATGTGTACTCATTTATATCATATCCTTGCCATGTCGAATCAGTAAATGTCGCCCTTTTGCCAACCATGTCGGCGTCTCACTCGGCGAGCTCCTAGCGATTTGCTCCTTCAACCATTGGTTGAACCGACGGTTGTGTTGCTTCATGATCCAAACATCCGCCGCTCCGGATTCTCATGTCCAGCACACCCTTGTGCGGGTCCACATAAGGCGCCACCTCGGTCATGTGTTGCAACACCGTGAAATGGGCTTGAGTATACGTGTCCATATCCGGAGTGATTGCTTTCCTTCCGATAGTTCCGAGACCCTTCACCTCCCCTCATGACGAGATTGAGGGACACCTATCGGTTAAATCGAGCTATATAATCGATACAAAACTCAATGACCTCTTCGCTTGCATAACCTTTGACGATGCCGCCTTCCGCGAGAACGATTCCGCACGTAGGACTTGAGAATTCCATGAACCTCTCAAATGGGTACATGCTACGAGGAATACTGCCCGCATATTTTTATCTCCCACACAACGTGAACAATGAGATGGACCATGATATCGAAAAACGAAGGAGGGAAATACATTTCAAGGTGACATAGAGTCATCACCACCTCGATCCAGATCTAGCCACTGCTGCAGAGCATCTAGTCCTTCAGGGTCGATGACCTTCTGAGCAATTGTGTTAAAGAAATAACATAGCCTCATGATTGTCTCTCGGACTTTGATCGGCAAAATATTTCTAATTGCAATAGGGAGCATCTGTGTCATTAGCACATGACAATCATGAGACTTCATGCCATTTAACTTCAAATCTTGCATCGAAACAAGTTTCTTCACGCTGTCGAGTAACGGACGGAACTTTGACATCATGCAAGCACTAGCACGCTTCTGTTTTCTCACCTTGGACAGAGTGTAACACGCAGGGGAAGGTACGTTCGTCCATTATCGGTGCTTGTCGGTGCTAACTCCTACCGATGTCCATGTCACCAAGTCAAGCCGTGTGTTGACACCGTCCTTTGTTTTATCACGGATGTTCAGTAAGAGACCAATCAAGCTGTCGCACACATTCTTTTCTACGTGCATGACGTCAATGCAGTGCCAAACATCTAGGTACTCCAAATAAGGTAAGTCCCAAAATATTGATCTCTTCTTCCAGGTGTTCTTCTCATGAGCCCTCAATTTACGTCCTTTCCGAGGACAACATCTAAATCCTTAACCATATCATAAACCTCGTGTCCCCTTAAATGTCTTGGAGCTGAACCGTCTTCCTTTTCTCCGTCAAATTGTTTCTTCATCTTGCGGTATGGGTGAGCCCTCCGAAGGAACCGGCGGTGACGCATGTAGACGGTTTTGCGTGAGTGTCTCGACCACACACTCTCGGTACCATCTAAACAAAGTGAGTACAAGCTTTGACACCTTTTGTACTATGGCCCGATAGGTTACCAAGGGCGGGATAATCATTTATGGTGCAGAACAATAAGGAGCGCAGAGTGAAGTTCTCTCGCTTGTATGCATCCCATACTGCACTCCCTTCGCTCCACAAGATTTTTAGATCTTCCACCAACGGTGCTAGAAACACATCGATATCATTCCCGGGTTGTTTTGGCCCTTGGATAAGTATCGACAACAAAATGTACTTTCGCTTCATACATAACCAAGGAGGAAGGTTATAGATGCAGAGAGTCATGGGCCATGTGCTATGCTCACGCTCATGCTCATCGAAAGGATTCATTCCATCTGTATCACCCAAACCTTATATTCCTTGGTTCTGCACCGAACTCGCAAACCTCCTATCGATGTTTCTCCACCGCGCGGAATCAGCAAGGTGTCTTATCATTCCATCCTTCTTGCGCTCCTCCGAGTGCCAACGCAGCAGTTTTGCCTCCTTTGGATTTGCAAAAAACCTTTTCAAACGGGGAATTATAGGAAAATACCATGCCACCTTAGCAGGAGGTCCTTTCTTCACCTCTGTTCCCTCGCCATCATCTGATTGATTGTTACGTTTGTATCGGGATGCGTTGCACACCGGACATACATGCATGTTTGCATACTCTTTACGGTAGAGGATACAATGCTCGTGCATGCATGTATTCTTTCTACTTCTATTCCCAACGGACAAAGAACCTTCTTGGCTTTATACGTGGTTTTAGGCAACTCATTTCCCTCCAGAAGCATGTCCGCTAAAAGACCTAGCAGCGTCGTGAAACTCTTGTCGGACCAACCGTTGCTTGCCTTCAATTTCAACAGTTCAAGCACAGCCGACAACCTCGTGTACTTGCAGCCCGTGTACAATGGTTTCTCTGAGTCCTCCATCAAGCCACGGGATTTAACATACTCTCTCTCATCATAGTTCTCTTCTACATCGCGAAGCATCTGATCCAGATTATCATCGTGCAACCTATCCGAATCCGAGCCACAATCGACATCACCGGCGGATGTCATTCACTTCACCGCTGAAGTCATCCGGGGCATATCATTCACTTCACCAACGATGTCATCCGCGGCATATGATCATTCACTTCGCCATGACCGGTCCAACACGTATAATCCTTTTGAAACCCCTCCGAATCAAGTGCGCTTCAATTTGCCTCGGTTCTTAAACATCTTCAAATTCTCGTAGTCAGTGCATGGACGAACATATATTCCACCCCTTATTCAACATATCCTCCTCGCGGCTCTTATAAAAGCGAAACACCATTAATATACTCTTCACTCACACGGCTCATGGCATACATCCACTTTCTGGTTCTACGTTACGTACATATATAACAACTTAGAATTAAAATCTAGATTAACTAATTATAACTACATATATACGGCAACATTTATTATATTGAGACTTAATTTGCTAGCTCAATTCATATTACAAACACAACAACTATTATATAACCAACAATTTTGCAAATTAACTATCTTCAATAACCACTCATGGATTACTTAGACCTAAATTGTAATGCAATTAAAGAAAAATAAATTGCATTACTAACCATATCTACACAAACCAGAAAGTCTGAATCTTAGTTCAAAGCTCAATCTCGCCTCTTCCCACCAAATTAATCGGCACAAATCGCCTAGCTTCCTCCCGAGTGAAAAAGTGCGCAGCGATGGCTAGATCTCGGATCGAAATGAAGACAGATGCGGTGCGAGCAGCGCAATAAATGCCTTAGTCATTATCACGCACGGTTTTAACTAAAACCGCTCAGGATTGTCACGACGGTTTTAATAAAACCGCTCGTCATAAGCTTCATACCGCGCTTGCGCGTGTTTCGATGTCGAACGCCGTGTTTCGATCGTCTAGTTAACGCTCTCGATCGTTATACGGCGTATATATCATTAATGTTTGGGTATACGAACCGCTCTGCTAAAGGTTAAATATGCGCGCTAATCCGTGTCTTTTCTACGTCGTGCAATACAACATGGCTTCTCTCGTTCTTGTGATCATCTCCTTCCTTTCATCTGCTCATCAAGAATTGTTCGCGGAACCTTACACAAAGCGCCGACAATTTGCATCTGAGCGACTTCTCCGCACCCGCCCGCTCTCCTTCCCGACTTTCTTGCATCCGCTCGGCTTGACTGATCCTCCGCCGTCGACGGAGGCGTCTCGCTGCCGCTCAAGAAAGGGAAACAGCCCTCACCCTGGTTCTTCTCTACAATGTGCGCAAAGCGGAAGAAGCTCTGCACGCATTAGAGAGACTGATGGATAGCCTTGCCGATCAAGCAAATACGGCAGATTCTGAGGAATCTTTTCATGCTATCCTCTACGACATTATGGATGTTGTTGATCATTTGCCCAGGCTGGAGGAGGAAGTGCTGAGGACAAGGGCAAACTTAGCGGCGTTCGAGAATTTAGCAGCTGGTCCTCCAAGTCCCCAAGTCGAAGAAGAAGCGTACGATGCCCAAAAGATTACAATCTGGGAAACTCTTTACCTGTGCGACTTTTGTAATAAATTTGCCTCTAATTAAAATTAATAAATTTACCTTTAATTTGTGATCTCTTGTCTTAGTAGTTCTGTAGTTAAGTTATTAGAAACAATGTGTACTTATATATTAACCTCTGATCTAGAATATGACAGACAAAGGGACATCACAGACCGTTCTTGTTAAAAACCGTCAGGAACATTCACGACGGTTCTTAACAACAAATGCCTGTGATAGTCGACACAACACGACGGTTTTTAATAAAAATCATCTGTGATAATCTCAGATTATCACGCAGCGGTTTTAATAAAACCGCTCGTGATATTCGATAGATCACAGACGGTTCAGCGGTAAGAACCGTCTGTGATACTCCTTTTTCCCGCCACAAATACCACAGACGGCCTTCAAATTAAAACCGTCTATAATAGTGTACATTACAGACGGTTTCACAAAACCGTCTGTAATTTGGCGTCTACTATTAGCCTTTCTGTAGTAGTGTGCAACAGTGAGAGGCTATGTGGTATGGTATGAACGCATTACATAGCAGTAACAGCAACTTCCGTGTGGGCTCCCAGCAATATTACAGGACTCTTCAGTGGCGGAGCGACAGTATATGCATGGGTACAGTTGCATTCTCAAAATTTATGCACAAAAAATTGGTATATATATATCTCTTAATACACAAAGTATACACTACATATACTAACATACTTCTGACAACACATTACTCCATTAGACCCAACAGGCAATAGGTAAGAAATCAAGCCCAAGGGCTAGAGCTGAAGTGCCCACGCCAGCACGCCCCCACGCTAATAGCCCAATACGCTATTCTCACTTCCTTCCTCCAGCTTAGGTCTCAGGAGAGAATCACTGAAGAATCAATTGCCACCCAAATTGGCCATTCTCCAACCCAATTGGCCAAATTCTTCTGCTGGCCCAAGTGCCCTAGCCAGCAGCTGAGCTCATGCAGCTCACTGGCCACCCACCACCGCTGCCTACGCTCCCTGAAGACCGAAGCCCCCCACTGTCGACGACCACCAGCCACAAGTGTCCAGCGCACCCCCCTGGGAGCGCGGCGGCGGCTCCTAGGCTCAGCTCCACCCCTCTCGTCCTCAGCGCATCACGCTTCCCTGATCCTGAATCACTGGAAGCCACGACGACTTCTCTACTCTTTAGATGGTTGTTCTCAAATATAGCTCTATGTAGTGTAGCTCTGTTAACTATTATAAAAAATGATCATCATAAACGGTTCAGAATTGTCGTCACAAATGGTTTTCTGAACCATTTGAATTTATGGGTCAGTGATAATCAAATGTTATCACAGACAGTTTGTAAGCCGTCTGTGATAAATACAATACAGGCGATTTGTAATTAGAACCGTCTGTAAAGAAAACTATCACAAACGGCTCGAACCAAAAATCATCTGTGATACTCAAACATCATAGACGGCTTTAACTATCAATCGTCTATGATGGGCGAGTATCATAGACGGTTGGTATATAGAATCGTCTGTGATACTTTTTATCACAGACGGTTGGTAAATAGAATCGTCTGTGATATGCGAGAATCACATATGGTTTTTTATTTGAGCCGTCTGTGACAGTTCTTCATAGACGGTTTATACCACAAACCGTCTGTGATAGTTCATTCTATACCTAATTTTTTTCTATTTTTTGGCTAGCTAGCCTAAAAATGTTAGCTATGCCATTTGAAAATAAGCAAATACAGCAGTAAACACAACAATACATTCCATTTCCATTACAATTAGAATCCACCATTACAATATAAGAAGATAACGAGTAGGTTACCCATCTAACACAACAAAAACATAGCACGAACACATCTCCTAATCCTACGAATACAACTCTTAAATATGGCAAGAACATATAGGCCCCGTTTGGCACAGCTCTAGCTCCGAGATCTATACTGGATCTGTAGTTTGTTGACTAAATTAAAGTGATTTAAATATTTTTATTTAATATATAATATAAATGAAATGAGTCATGTAAATGCACTTAATATGTCTGCAACTCTAGATCCAGGATTTTCTAGAGCTACAGATGACCAGCTCTAGGAAATCTGTAGATTTCCTAGAGCTAGAGCTCTGCCAAACGGGGCCATAAGAAGCAAAAATCCTGGCAGACAATAGAAGCTGAACCACACCGATGAGCTGATGCCTAGGCCCTTTTACCCCTGATGCAATGCGCGAGTTGGCTATCCTTGGTGCCCGCCATCATTGGTGCTAACGTGAGCGCCGTCTTGGTAGCCATCGGTATCTGCTGTGTAAGGGCCATCGGGGTCGGGGTCGAGGCGGAGGATGGTGAGGAAGAGTCTGGAGAGGTTTTTGAGCAACAATAGGTAGGGGATGGGTTTGGGTGAGTATTTATAGAGGGAGAGGTGGAGCTACGATCCGTGGGGTGGGTTTGGTGGGTTTCTATTGACTAGAAATGGGTTGGGGAGGATCGACAAGCCTAGCGGTCAGTTTATCATAGACGATTCTATATACAAACTGTCTATGATACTCTCCCAACACAGACGGTTGGTAGCTAGAACCGTCTATGATGTGTATCACAGACGGTTCTATATACCAATCGTCTATGAATTAGAGCACAAAGACTATATATATATGTGTGTGTATAGGAAAAATACCTTTTACACTCGGGTATAATTACTCCCACCTCTAATATACCACCTAAACAAATTTAAAATACCCCTTTATCACTTTAATATAGGAAAAATACCTTTTACACCGGGGTATAATTACTCCCACCTCTAATATACCACCTAAACAAACTTAAAATACCCCTTTATCACTTTAGGTATACTCGTATACTAATTATAAGATACTTCAATGTGAACCATACGAAAAAATTACAAGGGAGACAATAGTTTTTAGCATATTTTGTAAATACCTTCATATATACACATAAAAAAGGAGTATGTCTAAAAAAATATACATACCACCATTGAAAAATTGTTCATACCACCTAAATTGTCTTAAATACTCGTATACTACACGTACATACCCTCCATTGCGCGATATACTCTCTACGTTGTGAGATACGACATAGGGTGTAATTACACCCGGGTGTAGAAAAGAGGCTTCCTATATATATATATATATATATATATATATATATATATATATATATATATATATATATATATATATATATATATATATATATATATATATATATATATATAAAAATTACATAAAGCACCAACATCCGATACACGTGTATGATTGATAATTTTTTGAGTTTGGGTATGAAAATGTTTTATACCCTTGATATATTTATGGTAAGTAAGTTTTGAACTCAGTTCAAATTAGTTTGAACTACTTTTGAGTTCAATACAACTACGATGAGTATATACCATAAAAATAGTTCAAACTAATTAAACTGAAGTTGAATTTAAATTTTTCTGAGTTTGACATCTCAAATATACTTTTTATGGGTATATGAAGATACCCACATCAAACGTTATAATCTCAAGCAAATCAACGGGTATTGATATTGGTGCCTAGGCACCATGGTGCATGAAACACTATATATATATATATATATATATATATATATATATATATATATATATATATATATATATATATATATATATATATATATATATATATATATATATATATATATATATATATATATTATGCAATTAGTCTCAAAAGATAAAACAACAATGTTCTATATGGCTTATACATACTCGTTTGAAAGGTTTTGACAAGATCTACAACTTTGTAGTTGAGATGAACCCCAAATTCTGAACGGAAGATCAAAAAATTTTGGCAAAAATAGAAATCGAAAACCTACGATGCAAATTTGAGGGTAAAGATGGCCGATTTTGAGGGTCTTAGATGGCGACTAGCGCAACGAGTACAAGAACTTTGAAAACGGACACCGTATGCAAAAGTTATATCTATTTTACTAAAGGTGTCTCGGAACTAAATTCTACTCAGACTCCGGCGGGAGATTATGAAATTTTAGGAGATTGTAAAGTGGTAAACATATCACATATTGCCCCGGCAAGATCAAAACGCCCTGGCAAAGAAATTGAGCGCCCCGGCGGCATGTGCAAAGCCCTCATCAGCTACAATCACTACAGGAGAGAGTGAGAATACATACACAAAGGAACAAAGCATTTCAGAGGTCTCCCTCATACAGGGGTTTACAACAGGTGAAAGATCCGTGTTCCGCAATGTCTTTTGGCGCCCGGCGCCCTGGCAGACCTTTGGCGTGCCCTGGCAGCCCGCTCCCCAAGACGTGCCGCGCCATGGCAAGTCCTCCGCAGCGGCTGTGTTCTGGAGACGGCCTCCAGTTCCAACACCTCGGCAGGGTCTGCACGCCAGGCGCACGGCAACCTCCGGCCGGCGGCGCCCTGGAGGTCTCTGGCCTCGCGCCCCGATGGCATCCGGAAAGCGTCCGGGCAGCCTCCCCTCAATGCCCGTGCATCGTGCATTCCACAGTAAAAAAAAGAGCAAGGAGGAAGGGGAAATGGGAGCCGGGAAGACGGCAACCGTGGTCTCACCTCGCCTAAGGTCATCGCCGAACCGCTTCCGAGAAGCACTGGCCTCGCTCCAGCTAGCAAGGAGTCGAAGGCGCACGAATTCGGCTCTCCCAGCCCGACGCCAAGACCTGGCTCGCTCGAGCTTGTCTCTCTCTCTCTCTCTCTCCAGATGGGGGCGGCGGGCAAGGGAGCAGGGGGTGGGCCCCCAAATTGCGTATAAATGGGCCAAGGTCATGTGGGCCGATTGATTACATTTCTTGAGGCTGACGGCTGCAAAGCTGGGAAGAGGTAGGCCAGTAATTGGGCTGTCCAGTCAGCCCATGAGGATAGAATGGCTCCATTAGGCCAGCCGCTTCACAGGGCTCCAACACCAAAAGAAGTGGAGGGCTGGCCGACATCTTTGAAAGCCCAGATAACTTTTCGGTCGGGTTCCTTAATGCATTCTGGAATTCCAGAAGATTTCAGCTGAACTTGGGGGCTCGCCACGGCTTTAAAACATAGTCTCTAATCTCTATAGCCGGCGGCTACAGCCAAGCTTCAGAGCGTACTGCCGAGCGCAAATTCGAAGTCTACCGAGAAAGTCCCTGATAGACGCGTTCGACTCGAGCTGACTCAGCGAATTCTGTCACGGCCCAGACGTTGTGAAAGCGGATAAGCCGTCAGCACGGTAATTATGACAATCCAATACTGCCTCTCTGGACTTCCTCCAGCGTCGGAGGCAGAGAGCTAACGTTGGAGGAATAATCCCGTTCTCTAATTAGCGAAACTCACTCTATAGAAAACACCTATATACAGGTCAAGAAATATAACTATACTCACAAAGTACAATTGTACCTTTCCCTTGTACTCATATGGTAGTTATTCACTAAACGGTATTTTGGTTATTTGTATAGGTTATAGAGCCTGTAAATACCACATGTTCTCTCATTTGTGGAGGAGAACTCTCTTGAACTCTCATGAGCAATATAAAATATATTCAAACTGATGAGCCCATGGGGCTCCCTCCTCAGAGTTAACCCCTCATTGGCTCACTGATAAGAGTAGGGTGGTCCTTTTAACCCTCCGAACCTGTATAGATCCCAGTTATTTTTACTCTTGTGGATGACGGCCTATCAGACGGCCGATGTCCACTTTCTTACTTGTGTTTGGGTTTTCACACCTTCAACATGGATAAATTCACCATTAGTTTGTGTTAGTTTTCATAGTCTAGTGAGTTGTATGTATGTGTGTATGTATATGAAGCTTATTCCGTACTCTCGGGAGTACATACTTCCGTTTTTAATATACCATTTAAATAAATATTTTATACCTCTTTATTATTTTCGGTATACTTAAATATTAATTCTAATATACTCCAATGTGACTTGCTGAATTTTTTATCGGAACCCTTTATTTTTACTATTTATCTTTTTCATTACATAAAAGGAATATTAGTGCAAATTATGCTATAAAAGTGGATTTTTATGAAATTTTTTGTAGAATTTACTTTGAAGTATATTATAATCATTATTAGAGTATGATCAAATAGATAAGGAGATATAAAAACACTATTAAAATGGTATATGGGAATTAGGAGTACATACTGCTAAGAGTATAGAATCATTTTCACACACACGTATGTATGTATGTATGTATGTATGTATGTATGTATGTATGTATGGTTGGTTGGTTTAGACAAATTCATAAACCAGTATGTATGTATGACACGTGGCATGTATGTTATGTATGTATGATAATAAAAATTATTATTACTGTTGCTACAGTAAGAATATTAATTTTTTATTGCCTTGCTACAGTGTATAACAGTAAAAAATATAATTTTTTATTCCTTCTATGACACGTGTCACCGTTTGATTGGTTGACACAACCGTTTCAGACAAATTCTCCATAAACCAGAGGACGATGGGAAGGACAACTTCAGTCAAAGGGAAGAATTTTCCTTGCCAGATAAGTTTTTCAACAAGGAAGAATGATAGCAAGTAACCCAGCAGATAGCATGCTTCGTATTCTCACGGAAGGTAGGCACGCGAATACTACATGCTAACATCGTTTACTCGTACCCGGCAAAATTTTGCACGCTGTTGTGTTTGGACATACGTGTGTGGTCATAGACTCTTTAGTTTGCTTTCTTCTCGCAGGTATTATGAAGGTCCTTTTGGTAGCGAGACCAGAACAGGGGTCAGCTGTTCTTGATGATTCCTTGTAGTGCTTGCCCTTGACATCTCTAGCTGGCACACACTAGAATTCTAGAGCTTAAGAAACACATTTGATCAGCTGTGTTAGTGTGCACTGACTTGTACAGCTTTTGTTGACTCTAGGATAATGAAATCTATTCCATGGAATGGTGCATTAGGTTCAGTTAACCGTGTGCTTTCTTCCAGCCTTTTCTTTCTCTACACAAGCTAATGGCGTCTTGCTCTCTTTTTTCAGTTTATATTTTATAATTTACAAGTTCCTTCAAACAAATAAATAAAATATTTTTAAACATAATTTATTGATATTTAATTCATTTGCATCCGCGCGAACCCTAAAATGAAACTTTCAACGACAATGAGCCGAATGCTCGAGCTTTTAGCACTAGCTGAAAGCAGTCGAGATCATGGTGTGCTTGGAATTGGGCGACTGTCTCCACGTGTTACATTGTTTTCCGATAGTGCAGTTGACACGAATTCCTCGCTCGGCGTGTATTCGTGCGGTGGACCGATGCTGTGCTTGCAGTTGACACGTGTTACATTTATTATGTCCTTTTTAGGATTTTTGGTTTTTTAATTTTCTTTTATTCTTTTATTCTTTTGCATTATTTTGTGACAATATAATAGTTTTTTAATAAAAAAAATTAATAGAGTTATAGTATAATTTTAGCCATAAGTTATAGAAAGATACTTGGTGCTTAGTTTGATGATAGCTTATGATTTATTTTTTACTGTTATTAGCTTAGTTTTTACTGTAGTTGATGGTAACTTGTTTGACATAATTAAATTAAAAATAAAAATAGGAAAAACAAATTAGCAATATGAGAGAAAAGAAAGATAAAAAAGTTTAAAAAAAATCAGATAATTAGAAAAAATAAATAAAATAAAGGAACGGTGAGTGGTGAATTAGAAGTCAGGACGAGGGACCAGCGGGCCGCCTGAGCTTCAGCTTCATCGGTCAGAATCGAGCGAATGGGCGCAGCTCCCCAAGGCCCCCCCCCACCCACCACCGGGGCGGGGCGGGTCCCTTCCCTTGCCATTCCACGGCTTTGGCCTTTGGAACACGGCGGGAAACCCCGTGCCGGACGCCAGAGCACCCCACCCGTCAGCGAGCGAAACCGCGGTGCCACGACGTGCAGTTAGGCACTT
Organism: Dendrocalamus sinicus; assembly: GCA_036346575.1. Taxonomy (NCBI): domain Eukaryota; kingdom Viridiplantae; phylum Streptophyta; class Magnoliopsida; order Poales; family Poaceae; genus Dendrocalamus; species Dendrocalamus sinicus. Next base: position 28,943,798 of record CM070653.1, on the reverse strand, counting down.
CTTGACGGACCGCTGAGGGCAGCACGTGGGCACTTGCGCTCCAGTGCGCATCGCCCTTTTCCCCTGGCTCCTCCTCCACCGCCCCCCATGTGATACTGAGATTCCGCCGCCTCCGCCGCCCTCCCATCCCGTGACGATCCCATCGCCGCTCCTCGCCTCTCCCCCGGAAACCCCACAAAATCACGCAAAGATGTCTCGTCACCACCACCACGAACCTGCCCCGCTCTGCTGCTGCTGCTGCAACGGCTGCTCCGCGCCGTGCTACTACCCCGCGCCGCCCCCGCCCAGCTCCGCGTCCGACCATCTCCTCCACGCCATCGCGGCCCACCTCCTCCTCGACTCCGCGCCCCCGCAGCCGCGCACCAGCACCAGCCCCAGCCGCAGCTGCAGCCGCCTGCCGCCGCGCACCACGCGAATCCCTACCCCTACGCCTACCACTACCAGCAACCCAAACCCCATGCCTATCCCTATCCCCAGCCGCAGCCACAGCCGCGGCCGAATCCGTCCGACCATGGCCACCTCCTGCTCCACTCGCTCCTGCGCCGCGTGGCCGCGCTCGAGTCCACCCTCCCACATTGCTTCCCCTCCCCTCCGGTACCGCCGCACCAGCCTCGTCCGCACCGCGCTGCCGCACACCAAGAGCCCCCGCCCTCGCCGCCACCGCGGCGCTCGCGCGTGGGGCCGTCATCGGCGAGGGAACTCGCGGCGCGGACGATCCAGGCGCACTTCCGCCGCTTCCTGGCCCGGCGCTCCCGCACGCTGCGCCAGCTCAAGGAGCTCGCCGTCCTCCGGTCCAAGGCCGCCGCGCTCCGGGGGTCTCTCTCTGGCTCCGGCCGCCGCGGTTGCGGCGACCCCGCCGCCATCTCCGAGGCCGCCATTGGCCTCCTCCTCCACCTCGATGCGATCCAGGTGATGCAAACCGTACCATGATCTCTGTTCGACTCGATCGGTATGCCATTGGTGCCAGGTTTTGATGTGGGTTTCGGATCAGGGAGGGGACCCGATGATCCGGGAGGGGAAGCGCGCGGTGAGCCGGGAGCTCACTCGGATCTTGGAGTTCGTGGACAAGGTGCTGGTCAAAGAGCACGAGGATATGGCGATGGGTTGTGCATTGCATACTGACGAGTACCATGAACGTTGCAATGGTGCATTTGTGGCGAATCCCCCAGCTGTGAACAAGAAGAAGGTGAGTTTCTATGGTAATGGTGAGGTTCGCGAGCTCCATGGCAAGGTAGTTGATGGCAATGAGGATGAGGAGAGCTCCGAGAGCGAGAGCTCCACCGAGGCTGATGAGAGCAAGGGCACATGCAGCAAGAAGAGTCCTAATGGGAAGCCTGGTCTTGCGGCACCAATGCCTGTGCACATGGAGTCGAGGAGGATTGTCGGGGAAAGGAGATAGCTTGTGATTTGCATCTTGTAATGTGACCCCAGGTTTAGAATCCTGTGCATTGTCATCTTGCTTTTACATTCCCACTGATATTTCATGAGAAAAGATTGGAACATTTCAGATGGTAGAGATTGCACTGCAACTATGATCTTTAGAGCTAGGACCGTTGTATGCTCAAATTACCTCTCTATTTATTGCATTTGTTGTTGGATTGTACTATTGTACAAACTAGTCGATTGACCCGCTCAATTGCATGGTTGATGCAGTATAGTATAACTTTACACAATTTGTAATTTCAAAATTTATATTTTGCAATCTGAATTTGAATTTCGGATATTTGATTAGCAAATTTTATTTTAGATCTATCTCCTTATGTGCAAAAGAGATGATCGAATGGTGGGTCCATTGAGCAAATTTACGCTCTCAACCTTTGAATTAAATGTAGAACTGCCTATTTGTTTTTTTCAATTTAATATGTCTCTAATCCAACTATTGAAACTAAACCTTTAAATTAGGTCCACTAAATTAAGGGTTAGATTTTTTTCACATTAATATATCTCTTAAGAGTATCGAATCTAAACCTTTAAATTTAGGGACCAACATGTTAAGGGTCAGATGTTTTTCTTTTTGTAAGAATTTCTAGCATGCTTATCTTTTTTCCTTAACAATTGTAAAGGTTCTGTTATCGATTTTTAATATATAATAGATAGTTTTAGACATTGAGAATTCTAGCTTGGATCATTTTGTTGCAAAGATGTCCTGGTTCTTATGGGATCTTGGATAAGTCCGTCTGTTGTCAATACTCAATCGTGCTCATTTTTATCGATTAATTGAAATGCTCTGTAGCGTGTTCTGATTACTGAAGAAGATCGCTTATTGAAACTTGACTGAAGTTGTATCTTTATTCTTTGGCAAACTCATGTTGATTATCATTTGGGTCAGTATGGTCGCATTTATGCTTATTTCATTACTTCTACAACTGTTCCCTTAGAAGTTGAGCCATCGATCTGTTGAAGTTTTCAGTCATGACGAGTGTCTGTTGGTCTTTCATTGTCAGTTTTATCTCTGACTCTGTTGAGTGAGCTGTTGAATGAGATCAGATGTTACTCGAGCAGTGACCAAGAACCAATTGCTCCTTATTTTCTGACTGTCCTGTGATTACACTGATCCGTCCAGGCCATGCCCACAAGGCAGAGTTCAGCTTGACGGATCCAGTTAATGCTTACTGAGCTTGTATGCTCATTTTCTATACAGGGTTTGATCGTTTTAGAAGGACTCGCGAAAGAACATGTGAGCTGCAGGGGTAGTGTCTCTGCACCATATCAGCTAGGCCTTTCCAGCATGCAACTCGAATAGCTGTGTTGTTGTACAGGGTTAAATGGAGTAATGAATGAAAATGGTCTGTTACAGTTAGAAAATGTAGTTACTAGGATTAAGGTGATGCTATTTTTAACGTAATTTTTCTATGCTGAAAAGGAAATAGTTGCAAATTAGGTTTGATTTAATATAGTTTTGCGGTGCCAACCACGGCTAGTCTAATGGGTATGGCATCCGTATTATTTTTGCTTAAATGCTTGTTTAGTTTTTCAAGTGAGATCCAGTTACCTGTCAATATTGCCAGAGACTTCAGAGAGTTGCACTAACCAACCATGGTGGAGCTGGAAGAAAAAACATAGAAAAGCGCAAGCTAATAGACCATCCTTACGGACCTTCTGGAATAGAGCCCTCAAACAAGCTTCTAAACCAAATGCAAGCGAGAATAAAAACACACTCGCCATTCAAAAGTCCTGTTCTTTTTTGCTGAATCTTATGCCCTCAAAAACTAGGAGGCTCTCAAATACACCCATCAAGCCTCACATGGGGATTTTACCAAGGATAAATGAAGCATGGTTGTTCTCGGCGTCAAATTTTGGTTTAGGATGATGAATGGGTCCCACATGGCGCTGTCTATTAGGATGAATTTGAGGCCCCTAGATTTGAGAGATGCGCGGGAGTTGGAGTAGATGCAAAAAAGGCAAGCTCTCAAATGTTAGGAGAGTCATCGGAATCAAAAATAGGGCCTTGATTTGAGGGCTCTCGGCGGGAGATGCTCTTACGGACCTTCGGGCGGCGGGGAGATTTAGCGCGGAGTTACTCGAGAGGCGAAGCGGAGAAAACTAGGTCACTCGCCACTCAAAAGTCGTTGTTCTTTTTGCGGAGGGTATGTGAGTTTATGGCTTTATGAATGTGTTACGTGGAGATCATGGCGCTCGTATGAAATTACAAAGTAATAGAAACTCACATGTGATTTTCGCCGTGACAATATAAATAAAGTCGGCACAGTATATACTATAATTAATTAGTATGCATTATCTTAAAAAATACTTTGTTTAAAAGTAAGTTATTACAGAAAAATTAAAAATAGTTTTTAAAAGCTAAAAAGAACATGCTAAAAAATTGGATGTTCGCAGAGAGGAGGGCCGCGCCGCCAATGCCATGGCCACCTTTGCTCCTACGAAGCTCCGCCCTTCCCAGCCAACTATCCACTTTCTAAGCGAGCACTGTTTGTGGCGCAGATCAACACAGTGCTATGTAGTGTGCCACGCAGCCACTTTCACCTAACAAACTGTAGAGAGATTCTGCCAGGATTACGTCCGCGTGCCATCGGCGCCTCACCGGTGCAGTCCATACACTGCAGTGGACTCCGCGCGCAGCTGTCCCCGAGCCGACGAGCACTAACGCGCACGGGCCCTCCAAAGTTCTTCGTGAAACCAGCTGCTTTGCCCTCTAAATTAGTTGGGGAACCGGAATCCGCTGACCTCCTTCCCCTTTTGCCCGGCCGGCCGGCCGGCCGGTTTTGTTTCCAGCTCCTCACGCACCTCATGCCGCTGCCTTTAAAGCCCACAACCCTCCTAATTTTCCCCCTCGCGTCCCTCTCATTGCATCACCCGTCTCCCTCCTCCCTTCTCCATCTCCTGCTGCTAGCGCCGCGTACTCCTCGAGTTGTAGCTTCTTCCTCCCTGCTCTCCCTCCGTCTCCAAGAACCAGAGCAAGAAGCGGGGGGATCGATCAGGCGTGCGTGCGTGCGCGGGCAGCCATGGGGCACTCTTGCTGTTGGAGCCTCCGTCTCGTCTTCTTGGCGTCCCTGCTCCTCCTCTCCTCCGCCCTGCCGTCGTCGTCGTCGTCATCGCCGCGCCGCTGGAGCGCGCCGGAGGTGTCTGCCGACGACGCGCTCCTCGCCCGGATGTGCGACCCCCGCAGCTCGCACCCGGCGGCCATGCCGCTGTCCTGGTGCCACGAGCTGCGCCTCAGGCGCCGCAGAGGAGGCGGACACCACCACCACCAGCAGCCGGTGCCGCTGCCGCCGCCGGGGCGCGATGGCGGGGAGGAGGTCGACACGCGCTACGGCGTCGCCAAGCGGCTCGTGCCGACGGGGCCGAACCCGCTGCACAACTGATAAGAAGCTCGGCCGGCGCGCGCCGACGACGACGACGGCGCGGCGTGGTGAGTTCTTGCTTTCTTGGATCGATTGGTAGTCGGGTTCTCGCGTGATCGTGCAGCGCATGCACGGGTCGTCCTCTCTTGTTCTAGCTTACAATGGAATGGAGGATCAACGCATTCCTCTCCAATAAAAATAGAACCAATATTAAAGTAAACAGAAAGGTAAATACATCGTTTATCATATTTTTAAAATTATACAAATTATTATTGAAGACATAAAAACACTTCTCACATATTATAGATTTTATGTATAGGCTAGTCTTTTCTCCTCCCATTTCTTGCTTCTTGTCTTCTTGGCTATTACTAATATTTCTCGGGTTCTTGTAGCTTTCCTGCATTATTCAATGCAAAACTGGAAGTCTTTTTTGCGGTGACGTCCGTAGAATTGTCATTTCCATCTCTTTCTCCATGTGGCTGACGGCTTGGACATGAATGAATGAGAAGCTAAGGCGCCATCTTTTCTCCTCTTTTCCCTGTATTTAGAGGAGAGAATGAGGTCATGCGCGCGCGTGTATGCTCTCCCTGTGGTCGGCGTCGGCGTTGCGATGCGTGCAGCGCCGCCAGTTAATGCGCTCTGCCTCGTCCTGCGACGGGAAAAGGTTGGAGAAATTAATGGCGCTCGACAGTTTCACCTTTCGCATTAATTTGGCGGTTTAGACCTGTCTTCGTGTTTAAATTACAGCCCCTTTTGAGTTACAGTGGGGTACTCCAGTAACTTTGTCAACCGGTAGTCGTCGGCATGTTACTTCTGACTGTGACAACTTACCTACCTACCTGATCTGACAAGGATGTCAGTCTTCTCCTCTGAACTTCGCAGTTAGGATCACTGCTGTTGAATACCATTCACCCTTGCTGCAAATCTAAGATTCTTTAGGAACAAAACGGCATATCACTTATAGTTTTTTCTTATGGTTTTTAAACTATTTATATAAGAGAGTGTATGATTTTGATCGATATAAATAAAATCGATACAGTGTGTACTACAATTAACTTATAGATATCGTCTTGAAAAGACACTCTGTTTGAAAATTGATTACTATACAAAAAAAGCCAGAAATCAGTTTTTAGAAGCTGAAAAAAGATGTTTCTTTTCAGCTAGCTTAGAGTTGGTATATTGTTTTTTAAACAAATAAATAAAATAGTTTTTTAGTTGTTCTTTTAAAACAACTTATCAAATAATTTTTTAAAATAATTTATTGGTATTCAATTTATTTATACAAATGCTCGAACTAGATCAGTCGTGGCCAAAAGAACGCACCAGTTCAAGTACTACTACGAAGTGTATGGAGTATATCCAAGTACGGATAGTGAGCCGTATATACTACTAGTACTAGTAGTACAATACTAGAAGTATCTGAGGGGAAAGTGATGGAGTAGGCACTTAATGTGTTGGTTAATGCGGTTCCTGTCCGACGCGTGAAGACACAGCTGCGAGTGTACTTCGGCGTGTGTCGGCTCATGGAGGCAGTCCTTGTGCATTAACTGTACAGAGCTCGATCGGACCAAGGAATAACTCCAAAGCGACCGTGCTTGTGCTCTCTAAAGTCTAAGGTCCCGTTTGGCACAGTTTCACCACCGACTCCTGAGTTATTTGGAGTTGTTTTGTGCCAAATAGGGTACAACAAAATAGCTCCACCTAAGGAGTCCCTTAAAACCTGCTGAGACAAAAGTAGCTCCTTAGGTGAAGCTGAAAAAAGTATCTTCACCCAGCTCCACTTGTGAAGTAAAAAAAAACAGCTCCACTTGTGAAGTAGAGCTGTGCCAAACGGGGCCTAAATTAAAACACCAGCACCACATCGTTGTAGTAGTACCCCTCTACGGCAGGCCGGGTAAGAAAATCAGAGTGATTATTATACAAGTGACTGATTTTTTTAATCTTTCAATTATCTGAAGTTGTACTTTGAATCACCTGAAGTTGCAGGTGATTTTTTTAAGGAGAGCTGTAATTTCAGTTTGATTGAGAGTACAACTAAAGTTACACTCTGAATCACCTAAAGTTGCATATGTTTTTTCGAAGGGAGGCTGCAACTTTAGTTGATTGAGAGTGCAATTTCAGGTGACTGAAAAATAAAAAAAAATTAGTCACCTGTGCAATAGCAAAACTGAAAATATATTGGGCTCTCCATAAAATGCAGCAAGATATATACAATATAATCTACGGGACCATTCCCTCGTGAATAAGTGCTAACCACACACAAATTTTAAACAGTGTAAACCATGTACAGCAGTGACTAGCTCTTCTTAACAAAAGTATGGATGACTGTACATCGGCTTCTTCTTAAACAGTATCGTCGCTTCCTTCGGAAACGGTCTTCTTGATGGCACCGAGACCAAGAACTCGTCGAGGGATGAGAGGGTCTTCATGCCGTCCGGGGGGAAGCAGCTAGCGCCTAGCCGCCTTGCCCATGAGGGAGGCAAAGAGGGGAGAGAGGCCAGGTGATGCCGCGGAGCGCTCGGGGCGGAACTCATCAAGAAAGGCGAAGGCGGCCAAGAAGTCTGACCGGCTCCGACTGATTGGGTCTGCGAAGTGGGCGGGAATTATCCGTCTCAATTGCCAGTCTGCAGCGATCATGTCGACCCAGTCTCTCACCTGCAGAAGCAGATAAGCTTAATAGCGTGGAAGGAGTGTAAATGTTAAACATTTTGTTCGTGCATAACCATGTAGTGCTAGGGCCGACGGTGCCTTAAGGTTTCAAGCAAATGCAGTAAGCTAATACAAATCAGATAAGATAAACTATTGTGCTTTATGTGTCTTGTTAAAGCAAATGTACTGGTTTGAAAGGAATATATGTGAAATATGGAAGTACTAATTACTCAGAAACACCAGAAAGGCTACTGGTGGGATCAGGTCACTCCACTGCTGCACTCCGGTGGCTGAGTACACTCCGGTGGCTGCCGAGGAACAAAAATGACAGCACCCGTCACCCAGCAACGTCCGAGAAGGCTTATGATAGAACACCACCTCCACACAAGGCCCGATCCCTGAAAGCACCCAAATCACGCCATTACATACAGATATCATGCACAGTGCGCATCAATGTATGAAACAATGGTCGAAATGTGCAGCGAGAGTACCAACTTCCGGCGAGCTGAGCACATAATCCATTTCGCGTAGACATAATCCGAGTCCATGCCAGACAAGCGGGGTCGTCGGTGAGCCCTGCGCCGCAGCGCGGTGAGTTGCCAGGACACGGAAGGTCAAGCCCAGCAAAACCTCCGCCCCAAAATGCACCAGAGTTGACGAGCACCGCGTATGGGTGAAGGGTGGCGGGCGACGCGTGTGCCGGCGTGCGTGCGTGGTGACGGCAGGCGCCGAACCGACGCGCCGCCGGTTGAGATCGACCATCCCCCGCGCGGCCGCGCGCGCATCCCAACCCTTCGCATGTCTTGTCGTGGGTGAGCCCTGCGCCGCAGCGCGGTTAGCTTTCTAACAAGATCGAACCGGCTCCACCGTGCGTGCCATCCGCGCCTCCATCTCTCCGGTGCAAGGTGTGCAGAGCTTACGTCAAGGCTGGGTATTGATATATATCTGACATCCCTCCGTTGCATCTGACTCCTGGCTCTTGACGTTGGCACGGTATGTAGAATGCAAAATATATATATACATCCTGGACAGTGCCATTTTTTTTTTTTTGCAGATAAACCTGAGGTGCCCATTTTCAACCGGTACGTGCGCATTCCGAAGAGTAAAGAATTGTCCGAAGGCGTAAGCAGCGGGGTCTAACCCGAGCGGATATTTCCCAATGGACTGATCCACCGAGCTAATTCGGAGTGAAGAAGTCGGTACTCGACAGGTTTTCTTGGATTCAAAATTGGCATCAGATAGTATTTGCCGGATTCAAAGCCGAATTCGGGAGATAGGTATTCGCCGGATCTCTTGAGTATTTATTCGGTAATATCTGAGTATTTTGTGACCCAGCACTTGAGTCTTCAGCCCATGGAAGCCCTCGAGGTCCATCTAAGTGTGAAGTCTTAGGACTCCATTGCCTTTTGCCGTAGGTCGCCGCAATCTCCATTCCCATCGAGTGACTCCATCGAGGCAGCAGACTTACGGGCAGCAAGCCGCCGCTCTTTCCCGCCGGCCGCCGCTCGTCCTTTTCATGCTGTTCATCTTCTTGTGGCTTGTGACGGTTGATTGTTGAATCTGCAAGCAAAGAGCTGCTGTCCTTCTATATTTTAATTCTATTAAGAGTTTCGTCTCATGAATCATGGTTATGACAAGTATTTATGTACTATTTAGGGACAGGTATCTATCTACCGCGTTCAATACACTTCAACTTTGTAACAAGTGATATCAGAGCTCAGGTGCCCAACATCTCCTTGGACCTCATAGTTGCAGAAGTGCCCAATCCATATGTGAGGGGGAGATTGTTAGGAATAGTCCCACATGAAGTGTGGGAGAGGAGCAAACACAACCTATAAGTGTGAGGGAGCCCCCACCCATTGGACTAATCTTTTGGGGAGAGAAGGTCCAATACCACTTATAATGTTGTTGCTCCGTTGCTCCGTGGGCTTAGTTGTGTTCAGCCCATTTAGACCTGTGGCACCCGGTTGGACCTAGGCATGCGGCTAGGGTCCAAAAGTTATAACAATTGGTATCAGAGCCCAGGTGCCTAACATCTTCTTAGACCTCATAGTTGCAGAAGTGCCCAATCCATATGTGAGGGGGAGATTGTTAGGAATAGTCCCACATGAAGTGTGGGAGAGGAGCAAGCACAACCTATAAGTGTGAGGGAGCCCCCACCCATTGGACTAGTCTTTTGGGGAGAGAAGGTCCAATACCACTTATAATGTTGTTGCTCCGTTGCTCGTGGGTTTAGTTGTGTTCACCCATTTAGACTGTGGCACCGGTTGGACCTAGGCATGCGGCTAGGGTCCAAAAGTTATAACAATTGGTATCGAGCCAGTGCCTAACATCTTCTTAGACCTCATAGTTGCAGAAGTGCCCAATCCATATGTGAGGGGGAGATTGTTAGGAATAGTCCCACATGAAGTGTGGGAGAGGAGCAAGCACAACCTATAAGTGTGAGGGAGCCCCCACCCATTGGACTAGTCTTTTGGGGAGAGAAGGTCCAATACCACTTATAATGTTGTTGCTCCGTTGCTCCGTGGGCTTAGTTGTGTTCAGCCCATTTAGACCTGTGGCACCCGGTTGGACCTAGGCATGCGGCTAGGGTCCAAAAGTTATAACAATTGGTATCAGAGCCCAGGTGCCTAACATCTTCTTAGACCTCATAGTTGCAGAAGTGCCCAATCCATATGTGAGGGGGAGATTGTTAGGAATAGTCCCACATGAAGTGTGCGAGAGGAGCAAGCACAACCTATAAGTGTGAGGGAGCCCCCACCCATTGGACTAGTCTTTTGGGGAGAGAAGGTCCAATACCACTTATAATGTTGTTGCTCCGTTGCTCCGTGGGCTTAGTTGTGTTCAGCTCATTTAGACCTGTGGCACCCGGTTGGACCTAGGCATGCGGCTAGGGTCCAAAAGTTATAACAATTGGTATCAGAGCCCAGGTGCCTAACATCTTCTTAGACCTCATGGTTGCAGAAGTGTCCAATCCATGTGTGAGGGGAAGATTGTTAGGAATAGTCCCACATGAATTGTGGGAGAGGAGCAAGCACAACTTATAAGTGTGAGGGAGCCCCCACCCATTGGACTAGTCTTTTGGGGGGGAGAAGGCCCAACACCACTTATAAGGTTGTTGCTCCGTTGCTCTGTGGGCTTAGTTGTGTTCAGTCCATTTAAACCTGTGGCACCCGATTGGACCTAGGCATGTGGCCAGGGTCTAAAAGTTGTAACAGTTGAGCTACTTGTTAAGTACAGTGTTCTCGCATCTTAGGTATGGACAGTTGGTTGATCATTGTTTATGTGCGTTAGCCTTATATAGGATTTATATTTTCACGTGATATCTAATAAAATATTTTTTACTGTATCAATTCTAATCTATATTTGCTTCGTATTCATTACCGATATTATCCATATTTATATTTATATCTGACACTATCAGCGTCCCACTCTATTTTCAAAGAAAATATAAAATAGAATACACAAGGAGCGATTTCCAACTGTATTTCCTATGGCACCCTGGGGATCAAGCAAGCACATGCTGAAGTTACTCAAAGCTCAGTGTAGAACGATGGTGTACATACGGATTGGTGGATAGATTAGCTCTCTCCTTGCGTCCACTTGCTGGGAGACAGATGGCTTGTAACTTAACAATTCAAAAGTCTCGCTGGCATATATGTATACTGCATAATGTACACACCAAACTTGTTTGGATATACTTAACAAGCTCACATGCTTGGAAGGTGCAACATCCTAGCAAAACATGGCTAATTCCAAGTCGTGACAAATCTAATCACTACGACATGTACACATCACACAGACAACGACAGAAAAAGTACTACTAATTCAAAGATACGAACGATCGACACATCAAGCTTAGCTACGGCTAGGTGCAGTGTTCACACGCAGACGTACTCTATGAGATTGTACACACGGGACTGCCATGGCGTGCGCCGGCCGGTCAATCGATCGATCACCCGTGCACGACGCCTCCTCCCTTCCTCATGGCGCCGAACACCCCGGGGCGCGCGGCGAGGCCGCCGCCCACAGCCACGCTGCGGCTCCTCCGCACGGCCGGCATCGCGGGGCCGACGCGCACGTCGTCGGCGCCGAACTCGCACGGCGCGTCCTCGTCGATCCTCCCGACCGCCACGCTCCGGCTCCTGACCGGGACGGCCACGCCGCGCCCGGCCTGCTGCTGCCGCTGGGACATAGCGCGCACGAGCTCGTTCACGTCCTCGTCTCCGCCGCCGCCGGAGCCGCGCCGCGACCGGGAGCTGAACGTCGCGGCCTGCATGGCCCCCGGGCCGAACCCGCCGCGCCCGACGGTGCCCGCCGCGTGCGTCGGCATGCGGCCGGCGCACGCCGACATCCTGCGCACGTAGGAGTCGCACGCCCGCGACAGCGCGCGCACCGGCGCGCCCAGCCACCGGCTCAGCTTGCTGCCGTCTCCCTCCTGCTTCATCTCCCGCCTGCAAGAACCAAGAAACAGAGTGGAAAGAGATCGAGAAGTGGATCCCTGCTTTTGGAGGAGGTGGTTAATTATATAAAGCGCGGCTCGATCGCTCGCTTCGTGGAAGGATCTAGCAACTTGCTTTGAATCAGTAGCGCGCCCACCCATCATTTTGTAAGGTAGTCAAAGTGAAACGGGGAAAATATACAAATGTTCAGCGACTTGTGCATGAATCCTAGAACTCGTCAAAGTCGCACGCAATTTGCTCGAATATGCAAACATATATAGGGGATTGGAGATGAGTTGTTTATATTGTAGGACACTTAGTAGTGTTGGATATGACTTTGCCCGAACGGACCATCTTGCATGTGCAACTTTTCAAAAAATCGATTACAAACTGAGAGCAGATGTAACACTCAAAGACGTTTGACATGCATGGGTTCATAGCCTTTTGTATTAGGGAAAAACCTCAAAGCAATATGCAAAAGTTAACCAACAATTTCGTCTGTTACTCTTATAAGATCTACTATCTGGATCTGAATTAGCACTATAACTACACATACAATCCGAGTTGTCAAACCATACATGCATGGACGGTCCAATCGACTCATGTAAGGAATAGGGGCAGGTTTTTCTCTTTTGTTTTTAAACCGAGGGCCTTTTGTGCTCATCCGTGAGAACGATTCAAGAGCCATCATTTGGTGAGGGCAATTCAGCGCAATCAGTACCGTAGGCAATCCCGATTAGTACTATATAATCTAAGGGCATGTTTGAGATGTAGCATATTCAAAGAAAATTTCGGAAGAAATAGTTTATTTCCAGTTGGAATCAAGAAAAACTTTTGTCTTTGGTCCGGAGGAGGCTTTGGTGGTGATCAGTTGGGCTTGAAAGCTCATGGCTTATGGATGAAAACACTGTAGTTGACTGAAAAAAATACTATAGCTGACAGAGGCTTATTTAGCATAATTAAATTTAAAAATTAAAAATATAAAAAATATGTTAACCCAATATGTATAATACAAACGAATACGGAAAAAAGAACCAGCAAAAAAGCTCAATAAAAAACCAAAAGTCTAAAAAAGATAAAATTTATAAATAATGAAAAATAAACCAAAAGCTACAAACCGAACTGATCAGGACAGCATCAAATTTCGCTGGCGCAGCAACCCAAAATTAGGCGACGTATCAATCGATGCTTTCCATATGTCCTCTCTTTTTTAGACAGGGAAAAACACGAAAGTATGGCAGACTAATCGTTTTCCCTTTTTTGACACTTTAATTAAGCGCTAGCCAGATTGAGTACGTCCTTGCTCCGTTAGTATACTCGTCCTGAGCCAACCTTTTACTATTTCATCAACTCGTAAAATAACCAGGGACAAAATCTGACTATAGACTCGAGAATTCTTCGATTAAGAACGTCATCCGATTATCCAAATAAAATGAAAGCGTAGAGAAGGCAGAACTCGCGGAAAAACTCTGACGTGGAGGGCGGCGGAAGAGCTGTGGAAAATGAAGCAGCCAGACGAAGTCAGACCTCAGCCCGACACGGCCACAAGGGCATAAAATCACAAGCCCTTAGCCAAGCTCATGCAAGTTTGTAGCACCGGTGAGACAATAAAAAGAGGATGATTGATGTCTTCATTTTTTTTCAAAAATATTTACCGATCTTTTACTCTGATAGCTACAAAATCATGATGATTTGGAATTGAAAGCAAACACAAAAGTTAGCAAAATAAGAAATCAAACTTCTGGAAATTCACCGAGCTATCGATCTGATTTCTGGCAAATTCTAATCAGACATCTAGCCATTTCCGGTCAAACTGGTAAACAGTAAAATCAACATGATTTCAAAACTAAGAATTCATATAACTTTTGATCGGTAGATCCAAATGACTTGAAACTTGGCATTCACAGTATCTAGGATGTCACAAACCTATTCCAATCAACGTTCGAGAGAATCACTGCTAAAGTTGTGATCTTTTTAATTCTATGAAGGATGCATTAAAACCCGTTAAAAGAGAAAAACAAGGGATATAACTTGCTCGTGGGTGAAAGATGATCAAGATGGCTCTAGATATATTTTCACATATCACAGTAACAAAAAATATGAAAGAAATGAAGGCAAAAATAACTAGATAAAAAAACCCCAGAAGGACAAATTCAAGCACAATTGGGCAATTTCATGAACATGCCAAATCTAATACCTAGATCGATAAGGATTGATTCTCAATGTATATCTCCATCACTTACTCGCCCTTGCAACAATATCAAGATTGGGAGAGAGAAGATCAAAGCCAACCAAATCAACCAAAACAAATGGGATTCATGAGAGATGAATAAAGTTGACATATTGCTATTTGAGGACGAAGAGAAAAAGCAACCAGCCCCATTTAACTCTAATGTATACTATCCACTTAGCACAAATAGAGAAAACTCGTTAACCCCACACAATATGAGTTTCATTCATATACTACACTTATGCACTTTATTCAAATCACATAAGCTCAAATCTGCCAAGTCCTTAGCCTTTGATCTAACTTAATCTTCTCAGCTTCTCCTTGACCTAAACTATTCTCTCACGCGTTGCTCAAGTGCTGAGGTTTTGATTCGAGGTAGTGTTTGCTAATTTTGGTCAACTTACCAAAATACCATTTTTGACCCGATCTTCATTTTTCCTTGCAAGCAATCACCATGCTTGCTATGTATAGGTTGACCATTGGCTTGGCACGCACTGGCAAGTCTCTCCCATTCTGGTTCTATTAGACCACGCCTTACTTGGACTGACCAAGCCACATGGTGCAATCTGTAGTTCAAACTTTCCTTCAATATTTTCTACCTTTCTCGTGCCATTCTTGAGTTTAGCCATCTCACCCAACATCATTGATAATTCTGGGCCTTAGCTTCTCCATATGTGTAGCCCTGATCCTCGCCGTTAACCATGGGCAACTCCAAGCCTCCCTACACATCTAAAGATAAAAAAATCATTTTCGGGCATACGTTCTTTACAACTTAACTCACGTTAGCTAAAATATACGTCTTACAACACATATACACTAACCCAGGTCAAGCTAAATCATCCCAGACTCAATTCCCAAAATTCCCCAAAACCACAAATCAATCGAATCAGCATAACTAGTCGGTCAGACCGCTACCTCCAGCCGATCTGACCGCTGGTGGTGGACAGTCGGCTGGGGGCCGATCAGACCGTCAGGTCTACAAAAAGTCCAGAAAAACGATAAATTTGTAAATTCTAAATTTTCACTTATCTAAAATGGGGGAGGCGATTAGGTGGTCGAGTGGGGCGAGCGTCCATGACAGTCTCTCATTCGAGGTACTCGGTGGGGGAGGCGATTAGGCGGTCGAGCCACATGGAGTGTAGGGGTGGCGACGATGGCCGGGCGGCACCGGGGGAGGGAAAGGTGGGGGAAGGCGGCAACACGAGAGGAGGGGCCATTAGTGGGGTGTGGGGGGTAGGGTTAGGGCGGGTGAGGGCAATGTGAGCAGATCTTTGGGAGCAGAGGGCAGAGCAAGTAGGAGATCTTCGGTGTGTGTGTGTGACCTAGAGTGGGGTGTGGTGCCTATGGGGTTTGGACCCTTGGATTGACGACAAATAGCTAGATTTGATAGTTTGGAAGGCAGATGAACCACTGGTGGTGAACCACCACCACCACCAACTCCTTGCCCCGCTTGTTACAGTTTCAGTTTCTGATTTCTGATTTCTAGTTCACTATTCCTTAATTTTATCTTTTCTAGCTTTTTTGCCTTTTTTTTAGCTTTTTTGACTTTTCTTTTTTCCCGTGTTTCTTTACATTGTCCGTGATGGAATAACCTATTTTTTATTTTTAAATTTAATTATACCTAAAAGGCTAACAGCTGTTACAATGCAAAATAATCCTGCTAAACTGAAAAAAACAAAAGAAAAAAAAAGCTGAGCACCCCAGCTTCCACCCGCGATCCCGCGCTCAGCTCCGTGTCCCTTCCCACCCTTCTCCCTCCTCCCGCGCACACAAATTGATCATTTGCCACTTTGAAGAGTGGGCTTCGCAAAATTGCCACTTTCAAAATTGGCTTCGCAAAAATGCCATGCAGTACATTTACCTCTTGATTACCATGCCATTTGAGCTATTTAACTCATTTAATATTGTTTTTCCTAATTTGAGGGGCTGGAAAAGACATTTCTACCCTTGGTAAGTTTCTAGAAGTGCTAGTTCATGTAGAAATCAACCATAACCAAGCAAAGCAAATCAGAAGGAAAAAAAACAAATCGAACAAAGGAAGCACATCGCTCCCTTCCATGAATCACATCGCTGATGGAAGCATGGAGACAAATCACATATCTTAAAAGCACAACATGCACGTATGTTTAAACTTAGCGACGTAATGGAACAAAGGAAGCACATCGCTACGGGGAAACGAAAAGAAAAGCAGCACGTCACATATGCCTTGCTTGCTTCCTTGTCAGACAGTTATTTTTTGGCTCAACTCCCGCGCGGTGCAGTGCAGAGGAATCGATCGATTGAGGACGCGGCACGAGCGAGAGCAACAAGGCGGGCCATGGGGACGTACAGGTGCTGCCTCATCTTCAAGCGCCGCTTCCGCTGGAGCGACGCGCCGCCGCCCGACGATGTCCGCGCCCTCTTCGAACAACACGCCGGCACCGGGCCCCATATGGACGCCGACGGCCTCCGTTGCTACCTCGACACCACCGGTCACGACAGCCTCGACGCTGACCGACTCCTCGACCAGATCCGCCAGGGCCGCACCCGCATCCCGCGCGTCGAAAGCCCTTCCTGTAAACTTAGCAAGGGTAGAAATGTCTTTTTCAGTCTCTGAAATTAGAAAAAAATTATTAAATGAGTTAAATGACTCAAATGGCATAGTAATCAAGAGGTAAATGTACTATATGGTATTTTTACGAAGCCAATTTTGAAAGTAGTAATTTTGCGAAGTCCACTCTTCGAAGTGGCAAATGATCAATTTTCTCCTCCGGCACGTACCATGCCGTGGCTCGCGTGCTCCATCGCGGCCACCCTCTCCTCGCCGCGTGGCGAGCCCGACTCCGACACCGACGAATCCGAGCCCGCTTCCGCCGACAGGCCGGCTCCGGAGGAGGCCTCGCCGCGCAACCCCAACCCCGACGCCGAGGAGCCCGAGCAGCCACGACATCTCCGAACTCACCGAGACACTCATCCGCCGACTCTGGAGCGTCGCATCCTTCCTCGCGCCACCGCCTGCGGAGTCCTCGACCCCGCGCGCTGAAGGGGAAGAGGAGGGGGAGGAGGACGATAGGGAGGATCGAGGGTATCCGGAGCGATCTGGCGGAGATCGGGGGGAGGGTGAGGAGCAGCATCTCAATGCTGCAGAGCAACAAGGCCGTGGCGGGGATCTCCAAGATCGCGTCCTCGCTCCTGCCGTTCGGGCAGAGGGAGGCGGACGAAGGGGAGCCCGTGGCCGGCGTGACCGAGGATGTGGTGGTGTTCGTGAGGCACATCTCGACGAGGCCTGAGACGTGGCTCGATTTCCCCCTGTTCATCAGCGAGCGTCATGCACATGGTAAGACTTAGTGCCTTAGAAGCGCCCTTAGTGCCTTAGAAGCGCGTCAGATAATGTGTAGTTTGGTACATTGGGATGAAATGGATTGGGTTTGTGGTCTCAATTTGAGCACATTGGATTGATATTTGTGGGGTAAGAGAAGTAATTGGAGCGGTGAAACCTTTGTTGTTAATTTATGATTGCTTAAGCTGTGCCGTGTTAACTCGAGCAAGTTTGCTTCAAGTGGTACATATTTACTTCTTTCCACTAATACTAGTGAAAAGAGTAGATGCTGGGGTTATGACGTCCTTTCGTTTTGTGGAGAATTTTGCAAGTTGTGCTGAATTAAATTGTGTCGGTCTTGGCAATTACATTTGTGAATATTGCTTGACAAAGAGTATTAATTGGTGCCGAAAATTTTGGTCCTAACTTGGTTAACTTATTTTCGAAAGTTAAAGACTTTTAGTTTGATTTGATGTTGCTTGGTTGGATTTAGGATGTTACTGGGAAAGATTGGCTATTGGAGTGGTGGCTGCTTCAGTCTTTCAGCGCCTTTAGTTTAAGTTCACCATTTTATCAGTGTATGTGCACTGATTTGTGAACTTTAGTAGGGATGAGTTATGGAAATTCTGAAGTATTGCTAATCTCAGTGGCGAGAAATTGACTAGGGTGATGCGGAAACCTTTATAACTTGGGGTTCCTGGAGCATCCACTTTATAATTATTTGTTTTAATAAAAATCGATGGTTATAAGTAGTGCTTAAACTGGTGGGCACCCATATAGTTTGTTATTTGTCGGAACTTGGAAGGCTCTGTGACAGCACATCTCTGATAATATTTGTTTTTTTGGTCAGAGAACACACATCTTTGATGTATATTTGTTACTAATACTGTTGAGGGAGTTTAGGCATAGTTATTTATTGTTAGATACTCAGATTTCAGGTTATTATGAGGCTATTACATTGAGTTTTGTATCTTTGAGGTCATTTGCTTTAACGTGGCAAGCATTGCTTGGCAATATAGCGTGTAATTCTCACTTTTAAGGATCTGCTGGTTTACTCGAATTGTTTAGTTGCATGCAATTAATGAAATAGATTAAGGTTACTCTGGAATGTCGTTATATTTCCTTCGAATGCTACCTACACTGGTAATAGGCTCATCCATGCTAGCCTATATTTTGCTAGTGTAGCTTGTACACCCGCTGTAGACCAAATCCTACTTTTTGACAATGTCCATCTGGTGATCTGCATTTTTCTCGTATAATGATTTTCATTGTTGTGTCGATAATTTGATTAATCAAATCAAGATAATAACTTAAGCATCACCACTTGTTTGTAATGAACAGAGTACCACAGTCCCTTAATTCATATAGTATTAAACATCATATTTCCTTAATGATCTGTATCCTTATGGGAAGTTCAGCTTTCTTTGAGAATAAAGCTTGCAAATGATATCATTATAGATAGAAAACAATCAAAATATAACGTATCAAAATCATCAAACTATGATTTTACATCTAGCACTAGCAGTATAATATGTAATATCGTACGCCATGATTATGATCCAACAAATATGAATATGTTGGTTGGTTTGTGTTTTGTCCATATTCCATGACATAAGATTTGCTGTTTTTTAGCGTTTTTTATGACCAAGCTGTAATGTTTTCCCTATCCGTACAAAATGCTTTTGGTCCATTTTCAGCTTCACGTAGTAGCTAGCCAACGATTAGTGCTGGAATAACTATATTATGTTCAACCTGTTTATGCATACCCTCCTTACAACTGTAACCCTTAAATATTTACTAGAGGCTTTGTCTGCATCTAGTTACATGACATTAATTTTGCTTGTCTTTCAAAATGGAATCATGCTATATGTAATGTACCTGAATGATTTTCATTATTCTTAGCATGATTTTCATTATTCTGTTGCTTATATCTTACACAGTTTCTCTCTCTTTTTTTTAGATTTTGAACTGTCAGATGCTCAATATGTGCATGCATTAGCTATAGAACACCTTGTGCCAAGCCTATTGGATTTAAGGACTGCACTTTGCTCTGCTGATATGAGTGAAGCATGCTTATGGAAGATTTAATTTGTGCTTCTGCACTCAAAACTCAATAAGCAAGATGCTGAACTTGTTTCAACACCACAGGTAATTTTCTTATTATTCTCAGTACTTTCTGTTTCGGCACAATGTTTTTAATTCATTATGGATTACTTTGTTACATTTGTTGCAATGGATCACACACTTCTTAGATGGTAATCCAGCAACTCCAGTTTACAGCACCACAAGCTGGTTTTAGTTATGAGGCTTATTTTCTTAAGAACTGTTTGATCCCTTTACATATGAGTATGTGGCACACCTTATTTGTTGTGCTGTAGTTGACACATACAAATAAAGAACTGAATCCCCCATCCTGGCTATAGCAATTTCAGATTGCACCTAGAATGGATGTAGTTTTCTTGAAACGGCTCGGTCTCAAGTAATGTTATCAAAACAAACAAATCGAGAGGAGTGCTGATATGCACTTTAAAGGTGACACAGGATAGAACCAAGAAAGAATGCAACATTCTCATAAATGTTGTTTCACCAGCTAGTTACAGTTTTGAATTCATATTGCATGCTATTAACAGAATCTGCTTTTCTTAGCTTTTACTTGGAAACAAAAATACCGGGCCATGGTTTTTAGCATAGTTTCATCTTAAAATCTTCCCTTTCTCACAGATCCTAGAAGCAAGGGAGGGACTGCTGCGAAGTCTACAGGCTAAGAATAAGATAGTATCTGAGATTCCTGTGGAGTCATAAAATGTGAATGTATCAAGAGAAAGTGATACAGCCTTCAAGCATTCAGAACAAAGCTGGCACATCGGAAGTTTCATCTTTCGAAGAACCCACTTCTGATATCACGCCGGTTGTTGAGGCTGAAAAGTCCCCAATTACAACCACTGAGGTGGAAATAATTGACAAGTCAGTGATTGAAGAAGAGTCGTCAGTGAAAAACGAAAGTGAGAGTTTACCCATTGAGTCCAGAGTTCATGTTGAAACTGATGAAAATGAAGTTGATGAATGACCTGATGACGACACGGCTGAAGTGGTTGGCACAGCAGGCAACAGAACTTCACTAGGGCATGAGGAAGATGTATCATTCAGTGATCTGGAGGATGACGGCAATGATGACAATAAAGGGACGGGCAATTAGCTAAGCTAGCTCAAAGTCCGGGCCCGGTATAGCCACCTCGGTTCGACAGTCCCACGAGCACATGCTGGCTTCATTTGAGTAACGCCAGATACGCAGTAAAGGATCATTCCTCTTGTTATTATTAGACTCGAAGTAATGAGCTCCAAAATTAGCTGGATCTCGGGTACCCTGAATTAGAACCGTAATGATAAGCATGTCTCTGCAGCTCGTGTTGGTGTTGATGGCAAGTACATCTGTGGGCTTGTTCTTTTTGGTTGAGCCTTATGGTTTTTAGCTACGGTTTATGGTTTTTTGACTGTTCATACGAGAGATTACAGAGTAATAGAAACTCATGTACGGTTTTTGTCAATATAAATGAAGTTAATACAGTATATATTACAATTAACTAGTAGATCTTATTTTGAAAAAAAATATTTCGTTTAAAAGCTAGTTACTTTAGAAAAGTTAAAAACTGAAAAGAATAAGGTTTGTTTAAAAGCTAGTTATTATAGATAAGCCAAAAACTGAAAAAGAATAGGGTCTGTATTATTGTCCTCTTTCTGTACATAGAGCCCTTTGGGCCTGCTGTATAACCAACCTACCATCATGTCGATCCGAATCTTTGGCTTAGAAGATCCTAATACCCACACATGATTGTTGATTAACTCGTAGTAATTCATTTGGCAAAACTACCAGCGCGGTCAAATTTGCAGTTTCTGCAAGCGATATGAGCCTGGCTGTGTGGTAGTCTGGCGATACGATATTTCAGTCCCATCACGACGCTATCAAACAGCGTGCTGAGCTTCTGCGTTTTGAGAGCACGCGGTGGGGCTCGATCGAGCACCTGATTCGGAGAGGCGGCGACTCCGGCGAGGGGATGTCGCCGGCACGGGCGGCAAACGCCCTGCACAGCGAGCGCGGCTGACTGGCGCGATCTTTTCCCTAGCCCGTGACAGCGAAACGGCGCTGCGAGGAGGGTGGTCAGGTGGGCACGCACAACCGCACGAGCATCCCGTCGTGCCGTGCGTATGTATGCATGTAGACAGTCACAGGCGCACGGCCCAGTGGATTAACCGAACTAAAAACCGGAGAGATTCGAGCATGTGCATCTCTCACGCACGCACGCACGAGCGCACGCGAGCATCTCTCTCGGCAAGCAAAGCGAGGGAGTTGTTCGGTGTCTAATGGTGGATGGCGTGTGAGCATCTCCCTCGGAAAGCAAAGTGATATGGAGCCCATGTGAGCACGCGGCGCGCGCGAGGTTGCGTTGCACGCACCGAATCCGCACCTGACGACCTGTGCATGGATGCGCAGCCAGTCAAACCGCCAAAGCAGACGAACGAGGAGGGGCGAGCACATGGGGCGTCCATCTTAGACGCAGACTCGTGCTGCCCCGGCTAAGCTCCCGCTTCAGCTTCAGATTTTTGACTTATTTTTCACTATTTATAAAATTTATATTTTCTGATTTTTTCTTTTTTTTTGAGCTTTTTGGCAGGCTCTTTTTTTTTGTATTCGTTTGCGTTATCTGAGATGAGCTTACATATTTTTTATATTTTTATATTTTTTAAATTTAATTACGTCAAATAAGGTATCTTTAGCTATAGTAAAATCTCAATTAGCTACAGTGTATTTTCAGCCTAACTGAGCAGAGGCTAAAAGACGCACGCGCCTGTTACTTTCAGCTCGAAAGGAGAAGCAGCGCTTTGCTCCCAAACGTCAGTAGGATCGTAGTGGTTGTATCTCACACGGAGGCACGCACCCGTGCACGTACGTACGCGCCAAGGTGACAGACAAACAAGCGTAACCGGCTGATGGCTCGTCGTTGTCGCGCAAACATGTGCTGACTTCTGAGAACTTGGCAAACGAAGTAGGGTTACTCGGAAAAGGCGTGCTTGATTATGCCCTAGATCTCGGGCATGATGGAGAGGGTCTCTCTCTTTCCTCGTAAGATTGGAACCATGTGCGTTGTCTGCACCCGGCACCGATGAACATTTTCATATCATATCATCAGGACTGGCCTAACACGAAATGGATGTAGTTTTTGTTTCACCTTTGGACCAGTAGAAAGCTGGAAAGAGTAACTGCTCAAACCGAGAGTTCAGTCAGGCTAGGACCTAGGTTGATCTGAGTCAGAATCTCTCGAGCAGATGGGCTGATGGGAGATTTGGGCAAAAATAAGGTCACCAGAATACCAGATCTAGTTCTCTAACAACAGTAATTTCATTTGTGGCCCCGTAATAGTGAAATCGTGCGTCGACGACGATCACTATTCATGTACTAGTCGCGGTTCGACCATCGAACACATCGCTCATATGTACTTTTTCCCGTTTAGTGTTTATTTGAAATTTTAAATAAATTAAATGAGCTCAAAAAATTACAAAAATTTATGTACAGCCTCTCGACATAACGTTCCTCGCGGTGTAATTTTTGGGAAATTTTATCCATGGCAAATCTCGCTCAAAAATTCATACAATTTTGATATTTTTACGAGTTTTTACATATAGCAAATGAGCTCTAAATATTGCAAAATTTTATGTGAAGTCTCCCAATGCAGTAATAGTTATTATGTAATTTTTGGGAATTTTTAAAACTCATTTGATATATTTAAAAATTCAAACAAACACTAAACGAAAAACGACGATGAGCATGTGTCGTCAGATCCCGACGACGACGCACAACTAGTACATGAATAGTGGTCGTGTGGTCGGGGACCGCACGATTTAACTGTTACAAGATCACAAATGGAATTACTGCTATTAGAGGGCTAGATCTGGTATTCTAGTGACCCACATTATCATTTTTGACCAAAACTCTTCTTGCGAGAAAGACTTGTTAGGTGAGGTAAACAGCCACCCAAATAGTTTGATACTAAAAGTTATTAATATGGGACCCCACAATGATTTAATTGTTACACGGATCTTTCATCTCTAATGACCATCACCGCAATCAATACACCCATAATTTTGGTAGCTCCCAAATGCATAATCTAGTATGAGTATCAAGCTGCTTCTCTCTCTTCCATCTCACCAAAAAACTAACATGACATAGGCTAAGTATAAGCAAATTAGACTGTTAGGAGTGCTCTTAGAGGACGAAGGCAAATACAAGTACTTGTCCAGACAAATTATTCGTATAAACCAACAGATGCATTTTCCGCTCGAGAACTGGTTAGTTCCTGATACCAAATAGCCAAATGGAAGATAAGGAGAACATGCACCGTCAGGCAATAGGCCAAAAAGCTTTACTGGTAGCTAGTATTTCCTATTTGCCTCCACATGGACTGTTGCACATGAAGGAACACGCTCGGGCGTACTTGTCCTTTTCAATGATCGGGACACAAATCAAACAACCTGGCCCTGCCAATGCACATGACAAAGCCGAAGACAGCATGGAACAAGGCCCCTTCAAGAGGCTCCATTTGTGAAGTAATGGTTCTTTGAGAAGTCATACTAGTATCATTCACAAAATACAAGAATATGGAACAAATGATTGATCTGATTCTATGTTGGATCAAAAAGATGAACTATTGAACATGCATCTGGATAATCATGGTAGTTGATCAAAGTATATGATAAAAACAAATATTATCTTCATTTAAAGGTAAAGTTTGTTAAGAAGGAATAGCCCATCTAGGCACCAAGGTTTCTTACAAAAGAATCGAGACCTGAAAGAATAAAAGCATCTCACAGGCTGAATCCGAACTATGCTATCTACACCTCCACAGTTCAGTATCTCTGATGAATCTTAACCCCTATAATAGGGATCGAACCTTCCTCGTGTAAGCATCAAACAGTGCACCACTCTTCCCTTTACAAAGAGCCCTCTGATGCTTGCAAAGATTTCTTCAAACAAAAAAGAACCCATTATATTCTTTATTTTCTCTCACTCCACTTGCTCACCAATTAGGTCGAGACCAACAACCAAGAACGAGACCCCTTGGAACAGTAGGAAGTAGAAATGGATGCCCTGGGCAGACAGCAAACTGCGAGCAGCTGCTGTTAACAGGAGGAAGGAAAGTGCCAGTTCCTTCCTGTAGATCCTATTGTGCTGCTTCTTCTTGGAATCCTTTTTAGGATGTGATTCCCCTTTTGTTAGTGCATCAAGATTGGGTGCAGACCCTACTCTTTGCTGCTTAGAGTGTTTTTCAACAAGGGCAACGAGATCACCTTCGGAAGAGCGACCTGATTTCTTGGTGACAACCCACTCGTAGGCACTACCGAGCTGGAACAAGCCAGAAATCATGGCATTGAACTTGGTTACTGACATTGTGTTCTCAAAGAGAAGGTACGGAACGATGAATGGGAAGGATTTTGGGGCTGGGAGGATGTTCAGGATGGACATTGTTGCGGGAATGTAGCATACAACCCATGCTGGAAGTTCAGCTTCAGGAACAAACATCGTCATGGGAAGGATGACACAGAAAAGGGTGAATGAATAGAAGGGTAAGATGAGCTTTCGGAGGAGGAAGAAAAGGAATATGAGGTTGCACTTCTTCCAGAATCCAATCTGCAGAAGAAAGAAAGCAGCAGTATTAGGCCAATTATCCAAAATGTCTAAACTGTGCAGTAAAAGATAGCGCTCAAAGATGAAGAAAAAGGGAATGAAAAGAAAATTATAGATGCGTTGTCATAAATTGTGGTAGGTTATTTCAATTATTTCAGCCATGTGAACTGAAAAAAGAATTATTGAATGAACTGTCAGCTTCTTGTTCAATGTTATTCCCTAGTCCTTCAATATAAGAGAACAGACGTAAATTGACTAAATTTTGCCAAGCAAGTGTATAAAAATGCATTTTACTTGATGCTTCCTGACAACTAGTCTTGTACATTATCATATTAAACCAAAAACATGTTGCAAAGTGACTCTGGCAAAGAAACTACATTTTACTGAATGCGCTACATACGTTGTGGACAGTTTAGCTTTCAGAACGTGCCTACAGAAAAAGTCCCATACCTTAGATTTTATAATGTCCACAAAGCAGAGTCTAAACAATTGCATGGGACCTGAGTGCCACCGGTGTTGCTGCTTTCTGTATGCTTCATATGATTCTGGCAACTCACATTGACACTGAAAGAAAAGTTACACAAGTTAAATTATTACTCTTTAGTCTTTACACAAGGCAGATTCTGCATAAGCCACAAGGAAATTTGTGCCAGTACCTCAACATCATTCAGGAAGAGAAACTTCCATCCCTTGAGATGTGCTCGGACAGCAATGTCCATGTCCTCCACTGTTGTCCTCTCCATCCATCCTCCAGAATCCTCAAGCGCCTTAATTCTCCACACTCCCGCAGTCCCATTGAACCCAAAGAAGTTGAGGAACTCCCCATTCACTTGCTGCTCCACCTCAAAGTGGAAGCACAGATTTATGTTTTGCAATCTAGTCAACAAATTCTCATCCTTGTTTACAAAAGACCATCTTGCCTGAACTAACCCGACATCCTCCTTTCCCTGCAAGTTCCACACTAAACTTGTCAGAAAACATAACTAATAGGACTCGTAGTCAGATAAGTGGAGTAAAAACATATTTATGGCAGCCAGCATTGTTCAGTTCAGTCAAACCTTGAAATGGGGCACGGTTCTCTTCAGGAAATCCGGTTGTGGTTGGAAATCAGCATCAAAGATGACAACAAGCTCATAATCTTTCACATAACTGCAGTTCATGGCTGATTTCAGGTTTCCAGCCTTGTAGCCATCCCGGATCACCCGGTGCCGGTATATTATGCGCACACCCTCCCTCTGCCATTTCTCCACCTCCTCCTTGATAAGAGCTGAAGTGGTAGCATCATCAGAATCGTCCAGCACTTGCACCAAGAAGTTTGACTTTGGCCAGTCCAAGTTGCAAACTGCACCAATGGATTGCTGGTACACCTGCAAAGTGCAACCCAAATCAAAGAAGCTAATTGAATTGGACTAGTCTTTGAAAGAATTACACGTGAGAATGTGAGATTTCCCAAAAATTTAAGTGTAGTAGTACTTGAATTTAATCTTTTCCTAGCTTCTTTTGATGCTCTAGATTAATGGAAGCTCTTTACTTGGGTATGCTATACTACTGAGTTGACATTCAATCACACGCCTTCTCAATTATTGTCTGGTGACGACGACATCCAGACCGAGATTTGGGATAAAGCGTGCTTTAAAATTACAAGTCCAAACCGCAAAATTCAACATTTTGTAACGCAAAAACCAAAATTTGTTGCTGTTCTAAGATGCAAATTAAGTAAGAGAACAACAACTAAAACTTCAGAAAGCACCTTGTGATCGCAGAACACAGGTCAAGGATTCAAAACCAATGCAGTCTACGCTTAACCCGAATCCCAAAACGGCAGCCTCTTCCCCACTTTATCTGGAGCTACCCGCACCATGAAGCCCCAATTGCAGCTAAAAAATCGAATCTTTCAATCCCGGCAGACACGAATGCGGCGAGAGAACGAACACTCAATCCAAAAATTCCAACTTGAGCGTACCCAAACACAAGCAAGAAGCAAGTAAGCAGATGATTGGAGTTTGCTTTGGGCTTACCTCCCTCTCGTTGCACATGGGAATCTGCACGAGCACCATGGGGAAGTCCTCGGCGCCGGCCTCGACGTCCGCCTTGCCGCCGCCCTGCGGGACGGGCTTGATGCCCTTGAGCCTGATCCAGAAGCAGCCGAGGCAAAGGACGAGCCGGTCGATGCTCTGGATCAAGAAGAGCACGACGCACGCGTTGGTCAGGAACTGCAACGGCGGAGCGAGGTACTCGAGGCGGACGCGCATCCACCCCGCGTAGGCGGCCGCGAAGAGCCCGTCCACGGCGAGGATCCCCGGCACCTCGAGGTGCCACCCCTGGAGGTAGGCGGCGATCTCGGCGGCAAGCAGCAACAGGGACAGCACCAGGAAGACTCGGATGCAGCCGTAGAAGCGCGTGCGCAGCTCCGTGCTCTCCCCCGGCGCGGCGTCGGTGTCCGTCCGCCCGGCCGCCACCCTCCGCCGAGCCGCGGCGGCGACGGCGAGCGCGGCGGACGCCGCGCCCGTAAGCCGCCCGGCCGCGCGGTGCGCCTTGAGCAGCAGCACCCACGTGATCTGGCGCGCGTTCTTGCCGCGCCCGGACTTGCCGCCCCCCGCCGGCGACCCCGGCGCCACCTCCGCCGCCGACACCTCGGAAATGGACCAGTTCGGGTTCTCCATCTTCACCACCACCGGCGTCCCGCCCCCATTGCCCACGCCACTACCCCTCGCCTCCCTTCCCCACCACGACGGCGCCATTGCCACACAACCACAGAGAAGAACCCACCCACACAACTAACGAATTCCTCCTCTCCGCCCCTCACCTACTCATCAAGAACGGCAGCCTTAATAATAGCCGGAGGAGGAGCGCACCACCGCGGCAGAGCAGCAGTCCACGGGGGATATGCGCGCACAGCACAGCACAGGGAGCAGAAGAACAGCTCACCACGTCGGTCAAGTAGCGGAGCTCCCACCCCAACACCCCTCTCAAATTCACGATTTGCCACAGTAAAAACGTGCTTGATGATTTATCGCTGGACCTTTTACATGTTTTACAGTGATGAGTCCTTAAATCTTTTTTTATTTATAGACTCGTTATCTCAGACCTCGCTAAATGAACTGTTAAACATAATTCAGATAGACCCATATAGACATAGTTCAGTTAACTTAATTAACAAAATAGGTTATATCGTATCGACCCCATAGACTCAACCTTAGACCTAGGGCCGTGCCGGTATGGCTAGGGCATGTGTAGCATGAGGGGCAAGAATAGCCCATTTAGCATATAAATCGTTGTTGTCCTGCATTGCACATTCTCTGCTCTGTCGCCGTCTCCTCCCTTCCTCGACTTTCCCTCCCTGGCCCTCGTCGTCTCCTCTTTCTTGTGCTTTGCCACTCGGCTGCCGCCTCCTCCCCTCCTTAACTCCTCGGCCTCCTCGGCTTCTTCATCTCGCGCATCGACTACGCCTCTTGCCTTCCTGGCACGACGATGCCTCCCCTTTACCCGTTGCCTCCTCCTCTTGTGCTCCACTGCTAGACCTGCTCAGCCACCGTTGCCTCCCCTCTTTGGCTCTTCCCTCGGCCTCCCGTCGCCTCCTCCTTCTCGCGCTTCGTTGTTCGGCCCACTCGATCGCTCCCTTCTCTCCCTCTGATGAGCCTCCCTCCCCCACTGTGCCACCTCCTCTGCTGCCATCGTGCGCCTATGCCGCTCCCCCCTTCCTCCCTCGGTCCCTCACAGGCAGTTATCAGGTCATCCCACCGAGCCGAGGTCACGAACTAAACACGACACGCAGCGTCGGGGCGCCAGCCCGTTTAGTCATGAACCGTGTCAAGCTTGAGCGCCAGATCATCGGTATCGTGCTTCGGAGTTAGTCCGGGGCATTTGGCCCACCTCTACGCACCTTCTTTCGGCGCTCTCCCTCCGAGACACAACCGAGTGAGCGGCTACTAAAGCAAAAGTTGGCAGGCAGCGAGGCAGCTCGGTGAAACGAGCGAACCGCTTCGGCGCCGCCTCTCGCCTGAGATAATGGAACGGCGTGTTTTTTAACGAGATTAACGGAGTGGGGAGGGGAGGTAGCCGCCGCGGTTTCGTCGGTTTTGTTCGTGCCCGCTTGTGCAACCGGATGGGCTCGCACGTCGGTCTATTCGTTGCGTGCGGTTGCAGCTGCAGCCTGGCGCGCTGTCGGTGGCATGCCACCGCCGTTACGCAGCTTGCCCAGAGGAATTATCCACCCACCCAGCCGCCTTGACCTCCGTGGCTCCGTCTCACTGCTACTGCCGTGCCGATCAGCACGCCAGGCAGTCGAAAATTTTCCATTGACTAGTTATGTATTTATGTGTTGTAAAAGAATTTATTAAATATATAGATAATTATGATATAGAAGAGAGTTACTCTGATCGGTTGAAAAGTGGAGAATAGTGAGAAGTTCAGCGAATAGAGTGGTTAGAGAATAGACGTATAACCACCAACTCATTCTTTTATCTTTATACTATTATAAAAGTGTGAGTTGGTGGTTGGTCCATTCTCCCTCCTCTCTTCTCAGCCATCCGATTTGATCTGAACTATTCATCTCTCTCCTCCTCTCTTTCTCTCAGGATACAACTGTCCACCCTCCATTTTCCCATCTCCTCGCGCATTCTGGTCACCCTTCTCTCTCTGTTGTTTGCTCTCCAATGTTTGATGTGTAAAGTTGGCCAGACAGTAAGTTCGATCTCATTATTTTTATAACTCCGTTGCAACATACGAATCTCTACCTAGTAATAGTAATAAATGTGAATCCACTTGTTAATCCCTTCGTAATACGAACATGGACCAAATCTTTTGCTCTCAGTACTGGGGCAACACATTATGGAAGGAGGACATAAACAAAAGAATGAAAAAAAAAACGCAAGAGAACAAAGCAACATTAGATCTACGATGCTGGTGCTCCACTAGGCTCAGGTGGAGACAAAACTCACTAGGCTCGGGTGGAGACAAACGTTGTTTTGGTTCCATTAACAATATCCACGATAACATGACAGAAGGAGTACCGATCGATCGAATCTGAATGCCGGGACAAATTTGGTATCTACAAAGGCAGATCGAGAGCTTGTGAGATTAGGATTATTGGAAATCATTAGTAGTTTGCAGTTGCTAAATCTCGAATCTTTTCCTTTTGCATCAAACCGATGGAGCATGGCGAACTCCTCTTAAGCTTGTGTGACTATGATTATGGGATTGTTTGTTATCTTGCCTTGCTTGGAGTGTAAGGTGTTACTGTTAGACTACACAGGTGATCGTAAGCAACGAGTGATTGTAACGACCATAGTCGGTAATACGACTACGGTATGATCATATGACCGCGGCTGAGTGGCGTGGTCGTAAGCATCGAGTGGTCGTAACGAATATGACCATACGACCATGACCAATTGAGATTGTTAGGCTACATAGGTGGTTGTAAGCACTGAATGGTCGTAACGATTATGATCGGTCATACGACCACGACACGGGCATACGACCACGGTTGAGCGGCATAGTCGTAAGCACCGAATGGTCGTAACAACCATGGTCGGTCATACAACCACGGCCAATCAAGATCTGAATATCTACACTACAAAAGATAACTTTCTAGTTTGTTTCCTAGATTGTTAGGATTTCTTTTTTGGCATGGATTCGGTTTGTTTGGAAATCGTATTATCTCTTGTACTCTATATAATCCATTGGCTCGTAATACAATCTCAAGTGCGTGAGTATTTCCATCTACATGGTATCAGAGTGCTCTTTCCTGAGACCATCCCACCACCCATCCCCTATCTCCCTCCCTCTCTCTCATGACTGCTTCGACCGACCCCGCCGCCATAGCCCAGGCTGCCGCTAAGGCCACGCTATGGGCACAGGCCATCGTGGTTTCGAGCGTCAAGGCGCTTGTTCCTATCACCCTCGACATCACCGTCGGGAACTACGCGCATTGTCGCGGGCTATTCAAAGTTGCCCTATGCAAATATGCTTTCGAGGACCATATCGCACCGTCATCCATGTCCAACTCGACTCCCAGTGGCGACGCCTCGATGCCCTCGTCTGTTCCTAGATATACAGCGCCATCTCCTCCGAGATTGTCGCCATGGTGATGGACTCTGCTGCCTCTGCCTACACCATCTGGGTGTCCATCCAAGGCATCTACCGTGACAACACCGACACGCGTGCCATGAAGGTGGAAATACTCACACACTTAAGATTGTATTACAAACCAATTGCTTATATAGAGTACAAGAGATAAGACGGTTTCCAAACAAACCAAATCCATGCCAAAAAGAAATCCCAACAATCTAGAAAACAAATTAGGAAAGTTACTTTCTGTAGTGCAAATATTCGGATCTTGATTGGTCGTGGTCATATGAGCGACCATGGTCATTACGACCACTCGGTGCTTACGACTACGCTGCTTAGTCGTGGACGTATGACCAACCATAGTCGTTACGAGCATTCGATGCTTACGATCACCTGTGTAGTCTAACAACCTTGATTGACCGTAGTTGTATGATCGATCATAGTCGTTACGATTACTTGGTACTTACGACTATGCCACTCAGCCTGGTTGTATGACCGTGCCGTGGTCGTATGACCGGCTATGGTCGTTACGACCAC
Organism: Dendrocalamus sinicus; assembly: GCA_036346575.1. Taxonomy (NCBI): domain Eukaryota; kingdom Viridiplantae; phylum Streptophyta; class Magnoliopsida; order Poales; family Poaceae; genus Dendrocalamus; species Dendrocalamus sinicus. Next base: position 28,912,093 of record CM070653.1, on the reverse strand, counting down.
TCGTTGCTTATGACCACATATATAGTCTAACAGTTACAAGTCAACAAATAGAATGTAAATACACCCAATTACACTTTGGTGAGGCAATTTTACATGAAGTCTTAAACCAAATAGCCCATCAGTCACCCAACTATTTTCCAAGTCGCAGACGCCATCGTATCTGCCACTCCCAAGGAGCTTATTTGGGGGAGTTATTATTGGAGACAGGCTATGGGCAGCAGCATCTCACAGGGGGTCAGGCTGAAGATCCCAATCGTGCGTGAGCCCATCATACAGTGGCATTGCCAACTACGCAGCGGATATGCTCACGTTTAATGTGGTACCTTGCTTCCATGCACCCAGGCCCAGCTATTAACTACTGCTTTACTAGCCAGTAGTAGTGTGCTGCACACCTTTGGCTTTGGTTGTGTTGCTGCTCGCTCGTTTTGTTCTTGTTTGCTCCATGGAAGGGAGGAATGGAGGAGGGATCATTCCATCTGCTGATCGATCTGCAGCTCCTTGCTCCTGATTCCATTATTTCAACAGGCACTGCAGGTTCCCTATTGTTTGTTTAGGCTAGCTCCTGAAAGGAGGACATGTCTAGGGTTGGCCTGGGACCGAATTCTAACTGTGTTTTCCATGGTAAACTTGATTTTGTGGTGTAACTCTGGCATCAAGGAACAAATTAGGAAACTGTTATTTAACTCGGCATTTTATCTCTGAAAAATTAATGACCCTGTTGGAACAAAGGGTTACTAGTTCCAGAAGAATTGCACTATTCACAGAAAAAATCTTGTTGAAATCTTGAATAAGGTTCACACCCAAGGGTGACACAACTCACACAAGGGAAGTGACGGTGGCAAAAGATTGAGAAATCTCTGGTTGGGATCTCGAATACCGGAGTATTCAGATCTCGATGATTATAGTAGCCGCGGTACCCTGAAATTTCTCGAAGTGAGAAACCGGTAGCACTGTCAAACAAACGATTCTCAGCAGAAGCGTGCATTAGAAACTTCATTCGGTTCTAACTTGTAAATTATTAGAAACTAGCTGTCTTTTTCGATTAGAGCAACTAGCAAATTAACTACAGTATTGCCCATCAAACCACAGTTTGAAGACTGTCGTACGTGATCGATGGTATGTTTACATCTGAACATGGGAGAAGCTAATCTCTGCCACCTAATCTCACTATTCTATTCGCACGCCCATCGACAGATTCCCCGGATCATGCTTGCTCGGTATCCAATTAGCTGCACATCAATGTGATCAATTTGTGCGACAGTATTAGCCGGATTAGGTCTAAACAATTCGCCGTTTTGCTCAAAAAAAGGTCAAAACAATTTGCACAAGATGGACTTTGGAGACCGGCCAAAGCTAGCTACGTTCTCGTTGGCAGTTTTGACCACATATACCTGCATGAAAAACCTTATTTGTGTAAGTATAATTATAATAAACTCCATACACCTCTTAATTTCATGGACCGCACTAAACTTTCCGTAGGAAATGCTATGAGCACACAGAGAAATTCGTGTGTAACAACTAGAATTATCTCGGCGAGTCACTGACAACTGGCCCTAATGGATTGCCTCTGTCAACAGGGTCATCTGCCAATGACTCATCTCCATGTTTTCACATATGTCCGAATTCCGATACACGCTTCGTATGTACGCATTGCAGCTCTCACGATTTACACCATATATCCTATATATACCTAAACAAATGGTCTTCACTACCTGTAATTAGAGTTAATTTCCTCGTCTCTGGAGCCGCTACCTACGGCATCACAAATTCTTATAGAGATCGGATCAAAAATTATTATCATTATAAAAGTGTTAATTTTCAATAGACACCTGCGTTACTGTGTACTTGAGCACAGCCCAAGGAATGGAAGAGAGTGGTCAGAATTCAGAAGGCCTTGAAGGCTCACATCTGGCGTGTCGGTGCTTCCTCTCCTCACCGCCTGCAGGGAAAGGTCCACTCTACGACTACGATCATGCGCTGCACGACGTCGCGCACGAACTTCAACTTTCGTTTTTAACTGAAAGGAGTCGTCTTCTTGGAGAGGAGGAGGTAGAAAAGGTAAAAGGCAACGTTGGATCGAGCGACGAGAGAGGGGTTGCTTGCTGCGCCTGTCAGAATTCAGAAACCTTCCGTGACTGCAAAGCATGCACGCACGAGGCTCTGACTTTACACCGTTGGTTGATCTCAAGATGAGTGGCAAATGGTATGAGCTACGCTTCAGTCGGCAACTCTTTTCTACTGCGGAGTGGTGACACGAGTAAGAGATGGATCGAAGCATGGAGATTCTGCATTTATTTTCCTGAACATCTGAATAACCCAAATACAGCGAGAGTCCATGGATACTTCAGACACCTTAAATTTCTCTCCATTCTTTCTTCTGCGAAAGTACCTTAAATTTCTTTTGTCCATATAGATATAGTAGTATGAAAGAAAGGTAAGGAAGGACTGCATCTTTCTCCCCTGAAGCAATGAAAGCGACAGGCTACCAACATCTCGCACAAGGCTAAAAGAATCAGCAGTAGCCTATGACACTACTAGGAAATTGAGTAGCATCAAGGGCCATTTAGACTTGAGACCACTTCAACCAGATATGACGAGACGGTGCAGCAAGTGTCCAAGGTGAAAAACAACCAAGAACAACATGGTTTTCAGAGAAGAAGACTGAGAGCGCGGGCCAAAAAAGGTCAAATCCCATTGAATGTCATATCGACCAACACAAAGCTAAATTAACACGGGTTGCACACATGTTGAATTCATGGGGCTAACAATTAGTAGAAAACTTAAAGAACAAGAGTACAGGGCATCACATGGAAGGTCTTTGTGCTCTCTTCTTTCTTCAGTGTGATCTGCATCATGGTAAGCAGTATCAGCACAACATATTTATAAGTAACAGCTAGTTGTCGGCATGAATGTACTTAGCTCTGTTTATATCATGATAGTGGGTAGGCAATCATGGGATGAGAAAATGGTACAACTCCTTGTTCATTGCGACTTTCGCTCGTCTTCAACTTCGTCATCAGAGCGAGTCTTAATCTTATAGACCCACTTACAAGTGATGGGATGAGAATGAGATGGACAAGGAACAAGATCCCAAGTACCAGTACGCTCAAGGGCAGCAATCTCCTCGGCCATGGCAAGCTGCCATTCAGGGTGAGTAACAAAGATCCCTAGGAGACAGAGCTTACGAGTAGCCGCGCAAAGAAAGGCAAACGGGCAGAGGCCGAATCAATCGGCGATCGCGAGAGCGTAGCAAGGAGAAGATGGCCCATCAGGGGAAGATGGAGCATCAGAAGAAGAGGGAACATCAGAAGAAGATGGCTCAGCTGGAAGATCCTCAAAACGAGGTCGACGAGTGTAGAAGATAAGAGGAGGAGGTATCAGTAGTAGGAGGAGCCGGGAGTCGAGGAGACGACACAAGCGGCGACAACGGCGGAGAGGCCACAGGAGGAATATGTGGAGACTCGGTGGGACAGTGGACGAGGCAAAACAGATATAGGTGTATCCGAAAAGTCAAGAAAGACAGAGACTCCACAGAGGAAGCCAAGGAGAGACAGACGTGAGTAGAATGGACGAGACTCGTCGAAAGTCACATCCCGAGAAACCCGCATCCGACGACCAACAGATCCCAACACCGATAGCCCTTGTGCTCGCATCAGATCCCGTAAAGACACACTCAACAGATCGAGCGGTTTGGTGCGTTCTCGGGGCGAGGAGAACGTAGCAAACGCAGCCAAACAGATGAAGGCGAGTAGTCGGAAGAAGACCACGAGACGCTCAACGAGGATCGCTCCCTTAAGAGCGTAAGAGGGCGGATGTTGACGAGATAGGTGGCGGTGAAACACCTCGGCCCAAAAGTGAGGTGGAATAGAGGCGGCGATCATCGAGCACGAGCCGCCTCAAGGAGGTGCCGATGCTTGCGCCAGCGACACCATTCGAGCATGAGCACCGGACAAGAGAATCGAGCGAGAGTGCCTCGCCAAAGAAGGAAGCTGCGCAGTGACGAGAGGTACTCGCCACAGAGTCGGCACGAAGGACACGAATAGGAGTGGAGAACGTGTGTGTATCATAGTGGCAAATTGTTTATAGATAGGCAAGGCCTCACTACGAGAAGACATGAAATATATCCAAGTGTGGCGAGAGAAATCATCTATAAAAATAATATAATAACGATGACCCCTTTCAAACAAAGGAGCCGACCCCAAACGTCCGAATGAACAAGATCAAAAGGACGCCGAGACACGACTCACTATGAGGATAAGGAAGTGAATCTGCTTTACCTAACTTACAGCCCGACAATCTAAAGATACGTCTCTGAGATGCACCCGAAGACCACGACGAACTAAGGACGACGGCAGGCGGGATCCACACAGATGGCCAAGACGGTGATGCCACCGCTGAAAGAGCCGGTAGACGGCGGCGTGGCGGAGAGACCGACGGCGGTGGTGGCGCGGAAGGAAGGTGAAGCCGTCAAGCTCCCAGAGACGCCGTGAGTCACGCGCCGAGAGCGAGAACCAACCGAGCTCCCGTGTGGCGATCCCGAACACAACAAGAGTCGAGTCGAGAATGACCCGATAACCAAGGTCGATGATCGCCCGTGAAAGAAGTCAGAAGGTAAGGCGAGGAACATGAGCAATGTAAGGAACATGAAAGGATGAGTTGCTAAGAGATCCTCGACTGCAGACGAAAAGAGATGTACCATTAGCAGTAAGAACACTGACAGGAGAATCAAGAGGTGTAATAGAAGACAGAGTGGAAGGATCAGGAGTCATGTGAAAAGATGCTCCGTAATCAAGAATCCACGGGAGGTGCTGATCGTGTAGGAGGTGGTCTCTCGGTGCGAAGAGTCGATGAGCGTAACTGCAGAACTGCCGAGGAGAACTCGAAGCGGCAAGTAGGCGCCGGGTCCGGCTATCTCTCGCCAGAGAGAAGCCTGCCAAGAAGTCGAGGCGCACGCCGTCGAGAAGCACTCATCGCCAGAGAAGAACGGCGTGAAAGATGCCGCTTCTTTTTGTAGCACTGGGACGCAGTGTGGCCATCCTTGTCGCAGTAGGAACAGTGAGGACGGCCACCTCCAGACGGAGGACGGCCACCACCACCTGTGGTAGCCGCCGAGGAGGCGGTAGCAGTGCACGAGCGGCGAGCACAGAGGGGAGTGGCATCAGACCAGCACCACTCAAACGAGTCTCCTCTGCGCGTAACTCGTAGCGCTGACGAAGATGAGTCCACATCTGAAAAGCCGAAGGGAGTCCCACAACCTCGTAAGAAAATCGAGGCCGACATCGCGATGAAGACAAAGAAGAGCCCGAGTGTCGCCATCGTACCACCGAGTGTAGACGGTCGACGATCCTTGTAGAAATCCGAGCCTCGTGGTAGGCGAGGCGCTTCATCATCGCGAGGCGAGCGGCCTCGGCAGCAGAGCGTATCGGTGTCGGGGGCAATGACACAGCGTAGGCTCGCCGGAGGAATAGGGCAAGCGGGCAGGTGACATCGCCGAGAGGATGCCCAGAGACGAAGACCACGCATGTGGATGCGCATGTGAAACACGGTCGGTGTAATTAACACCATCAAAAATCACCGGTAACGAGGAGGAAACGGTGCCCATTGGTAGGCGGCGCGGACGGCGCGGCGACCAAGGGGAACGGTTCAACAGCGGCGCGGACGGCGCGGCGGTTAGAACGACGCGTTTTTTTTTTTTTTTTTTCTTCGCCGGCTTAAAAGATTCAGCCGAACGGCCTTCGCCCGCAACACACACGCGCTTAGGGCAGCGCCGAGGCGCGGTGATGGCGGCGGCGGCGGCGCGACGGCGGCGAGCGCGCGGAGGCGAGGCGGCGAGATCGGCGAGCGGAGCGCGCGCATGGCGGCGGCACGGCAGCGGCGCGCGACGGCGCCGCGCGGCGGCGAGGCGAGGCGGTGAGATCGGCGAGCGGCGAGGCGCGGCGACGGGGCGGCGACGGCGAGAGCAACCCCGACGGCGACGGCGACGCGCGGAGTCGGCGAGCCAACCCGAGCGGCGGACGGCGACGCGGCGGCGGCGTCGGCGGCAGCGAGGCCAACGCGTGGGAAAAAGCTCGGTGAGAGCCGACGGTTCGGCGTCTTAGACTTGCGTAATCGAACGAGCCAAGCTCAAGCTTGCGGCGCAAGCTTATCGAGCGAGCGCGGCGACGACGTATTTCAATTTTTTATCAATTGTATTGTCTAAATCACACCGGGCTTATAAATAAGAGGTTTAAGCGAACAAGATAGGCGGAGGAGGCTAAGCGGTAGATAAAAAGCGACTCGGGCTCGTATTTCGCTCGAAGTTCGACTCGAGATCGGCTCGAAAGATAAATGAGCAAGCTTGAGCCTAACTCTAGGCTCGGGTGATTCGAGGCTCGGTTTGAGTTCGGTTCGATTCTCTAACAAGGCAAGCTTGAGGCGGTGGGCTCGCCGAGCTCGGCTCATTACGGGAGGCAGAGGCCGGAGGCGGCAGCGGCGGCGGCGGCGGGGAGGCGAGGCCAAGAACGGCAGAGGCCGAGTCGGCAACGGCCGGCGGCGCGGGAGGCCAGGCGGAACCTAGGTAAACCAAAACCCTAGTTTTGGCTCTGATACCATGTTATGAATAGCGCTTGTATTCATATGAGGCCAATGGGCCAGAATATATACACAAAGTACAAGTGGTAAATATGCAAAGAACCCCTCATAACAATGGGGAATAACAAACTATACATATCTCTAACAATGGGTACCGTCATTGTTGGTCATCTTTGTCATCTTTAGAGAGTTAGTTGGACTGGAAAAAGGCGATTTTTTTTTTAAATATCATGCTCCAAAGTGTTTTCCCCCCCCATGAATCTGAACTATCTGTTTCGTTGTCGTAGCACAAGTCATCAGATGAAGGTAGGCTTTCTGGTACTTGGGAATTATTTGGTCTAGTATTTTTCACATTTGTCATCTTTTCAGCTGCTGGAGTACTAGCCAAGCAAAGAAGCTGCATAATGCGTATCATGCTCATCTTCTTGGGGTACCTCTCTTCCTGAACAGGCGGACTGGCAACATAGGATGTGTCAATAAACTGCATGAACAATTTCCAAATTTGATATGGCATTCTATCAAAATAGTACTGCAATGATACACGAAGAGAATTATATCAGCTGGGGGTAATCATTTCCCGGTTTCTTCTCTGAATCGTGCTCCCCTGGTGTTTTTTCTTGACTCTAGAAAATCACATCGCTTGTGATCATGAGAGACTTTGCTCCTAGTTCCCAAGCTTTGAATTGCAAGTGTGTCTCGTAGACAGTTTTTGTTCTCGATATCAGAGCTTTCACTAGTTCGTCGAGGACACTAGCATGTAGACGCCAGAGCGATGAACCAAGAAATTAACTGATGCGGCCATCAAACAGTGGAGGAGTTCACCGGCGGGCGCCGTAGAGGGCTCGCGACCCGGGCACCTGTTGCAGTTGTTCATCAACTGCCACGCCACGCGCATTCCGTCTGATCTGAAACCAACGGCCAAAATAGCCGCTATGGGTAAAAATAAGCCAACTTTAGAAAGCAGATGAACCAAAACGAGCGGCTAGTGGATCAAATATGTACGGCCCTGATCAACTCGGCTTCGGCTTCTAGCTTATTTTTCACTATTCATAAGTTTCGTCTTTTTCTGAACTTTTGGCTTTTTGTTGAGCTTTTTTGCCGGTTCCTTTTTCCCATATTTGTTTGTATTATACGTAATAGGCTAACATATTTTTTATTTTTAAATTTTTTAAATTTAATTATGCTAAATAAGTCTCTGTTAGCTACAATGCTTTTTTCAGCCAGCTACAGTATTTTCAACCATAAGCCACGAGCTTTTCAGCCGAACCGATCACCACCGTAATTTACCGTGGGAAAATTGCCAATATACCACAGCAGGTTGGTGAAATACTATCCGTGACAATGACAAGTGAGATTTGATTTTGATCTCATAAGTTATTGATATACTCAATGGTAATTTAACAAAACTAGCAGATTTACTCGCGCAATTGTGTGGCTATATATTATAGGGAGTGTCTATACAATATTCGAAGTCACATTTTGAGTCATTAGATGGAGATCCAACGCTCTAGATCATTTTTTTTAGAGGGGTCATTTTTTTGGAGGGGGGCTTGTATGGGTGGATCCGTTGGATGGAGATCTAACGCCCCAGATCTATCTGACTGTTTTTGTCCTAACAGTCGAATGTTGTATAGCAGTACTCTATATTATAATATGGCTGTCTTTAGTATACAACTATATTGTCTATAATTAATATACAATTGAATTTGCTATATGACTCTAATATACATAATGATTAATCTGCACCATTATAGTCTAGCCTCACCAAAATAAGTGATGAAGATGCTTCACTTTTTTCTCGATTAATATGAGATTTTTAGTTTTTTAGGATTATCATAAGATTTCTTACTGTCAAAACGACGTCTTAAATCTCACATGTTATTTTTATTTATATAGATATGATTTCTCCTGTGGTACCAAAGCAAACCCCCTTATTTATTTGTCTTTCCATTGAGCGGCTATCGGACCCTTGCTTAGGATACCCAGTGGTCGGTTCCCCTGTTTGCACCGGAAAAATTGGCAACCTAAAACAAGTTGCAACCTACTTTTTCTACCAACATGTGATTCAAAAAAAAAATCCCTATGCACAATAATGTGTTAAGGCGGAAGAGTCAAATAAATTGTAGAGTGAATAATATCTACACATAAAAAATAGGATACCTAGTAGTCAATTCCCCTACTAGCACCGAAAAAATTGGCAACCTAAACACAAGTTGCAGCCTACATTTTCTACCAACATGTGATTAAAAAAATTCCCTATGTACAATAATATGTTGAGGCAGAAGAGTCAAATCAGTTGCAGAGTGAACACACGTGCCGGACTTTATGACCGCCAAGTAAAATCTTATTGCGCTATCAATTTCTATCGAAAAATTGAACAATCTTGATTATCGAAGTACTCTCAATTCCCCTCAAAATATTTCGACCATCATAGAAAAAACAAAGCAATCCGCTGTATTATCAAAGGTAGTATAGCCCATACAAGATGGACGGGTGCGGCTATACATGGGGCGCCCCATCTGAACGTGCACACATACGGCCTAGGCCGAGTCCTAGTTTGTGTCGACCCATTAGGAACCGAATCAAACTCATCCAAGCAATCCCCACCGACTGGACACAGCTAACTGAAGAGAGGTTCGGACTTACCTACTAAGAGCGTGTACAATGTAAGATGCTTATATATAAATGCTTAAAGAGAGAGAATATAATCACATCATCAAGTACTTATGCAATATTTAAGCATCGATGCTTCAAAATAAGCACCTTATCTATCCTATGTGGCAAGAAAAAATAGTTTTGTATTGCTAAGCACCTCTCTAAACGCCTGCATTATACATGCTCTAACAACTCGATACATGCAAACGTGGTTCGGTCCTAGCTATAGGAACACATAACCTCTACCAATCGGTTGAGCCAAAAAAATGTAGCACGCAGGCCGGCCTCTCCCTGTGAAGCTCTTAATTCAGATGGCTTCTGCGTCCGCATGGGAGTTCCCTCCTGGGGCCTTGCCGCATGTATTCCCACTGTGACCGCATGTGCCATGGTTTCCTGGCTGGCCGTATGGAAGTCTTCCTCCATCCTTGGTGCTTGCATATGGATGGATGTTTTTTTAGGCGGATAGCTTATAACTTATGATTTAAATATTTGAATTATGTCTGTTCGTAAGAGACAGTATGTAGAGGAAAATAATCACATACGATTTTGACCGGTACAACTGAACTCAGTACACTTTTTTACTACGATTCTTCTATTGACTCTGCCTTAAAAAACACACTGCGTAAAGCTAGTTACTGTAGATAGTATAAGCTAACTTTAAACCCAAAAGAACCCGGCATTCCCACTGTGACCGCATGTGCCATAGTTTGCTGGCTGGCCGTAAGGAAGTCTTCCTCCATCCTTAGTGCTTGGAACTTCCCCTTGAGTGCTGGCCGAATGAAGTTGGTTTATCTTCTGCTCCTCCATGACTTTGGTTCTGAAGTATTCAAGTTGTTCAAATATGAGAACATACAAAATACTCGCATGAATTAGTATACTATTCTCATAAAAAAACACAAGAAAACTCATTAAGAAACAAAAGCACATGTTGGTTTAGATGTTTAGCTCTTGCTTGAGTCATTAGATCTTTTGGTGCTTCATGAATACTTAGATGAATACTTGGAGATATGGTAGTAGGGATGTCCTCATCACTAAGACACTTGTTGAGCTACGACATGTAGAACTCATTGTGCACATCTACTAGGTTTGCGGGCAACTCCAGCAGGTAGGCTACTTCTCCTCAGTTGGCGGTGATTGGAAATGATTCTACATATCTCGATGCTAGTTTGCCTTTGACCTTGAATCTTGTAGTTGCTCACAGGGGAGATACCTTCAGGTAAATGTAATCTCCAACTTCAAAACTCAACTTTCGTCTATGGGTGTCGGTGTAGCTCTTCTGTCTTGACTGTACTTGGCGTAGGCAGCGATGATGTGGCGGAGGGACTTGATCTTGAGCGCCTCCTCCTGCTCCGTGTACCGCCGCTCGCCCATCTTCCCCGGCGGCAGCGTTGTCAAGTTATTTTTCAGATGGAGTTGTTGAGCTTTCGAATTGATGAGTTCAAAAACCTCAAGGTTGTTTTATATATTTATACATATATACATACATGTATATTGGGTTTGGGTCGGGGAAAGAGAGGGGTAAAGGGAACGGATTCATTAGTTTAAGGTCTCTTTCTATATAGTTACAAAACATTAATTGATGTCAAAATTCATATTAAATATGTATATATATTGGGTTTGTGTCAGACTCGGATTTTTCAATCCGAGTCATCAGGTTTATCGCACTATTCCTGGATCGAGAGATAGTGCTCACGATTTCTGATAATGGACATCAAATATGCATATCTTGCGGAAGCATAAATAAAATAGTAGACTTACTCATGGGCCAATTAGGCCGAAATCAACAAATTGCAGCAGTGGGAAGAGACACATAGGTGGGACCTTCAGGACATGCCCACAGGAAGCCAACTGGAGGTTCGCAGCCTAGTTCTTGACATCTTCATCTTCTTCGCCATCATGATCCAAAAGTATTGCTGAAGCGTAATGATTTGATTCCTGATTCTGGATTTTGTGGGGAAAGCGAATATGAGCACAAACCACCGTGCTCGCGAGCCAACACACAGAATGCAAGTAGATAATATGTATGGCTTATCAAAGGAAGGCTCATGTTATTTTATTTGCCATAAACTGCATTTGAAATATGATATATAGAAATCTCCTGAGACTTAGCAGTTTGAACCAAATCATATTGTGTGAAAGAATGCAATATCATTAATACTGATACAGATTTTTCGTTCACCATATATAGCATCTGCACCATATGCTTATCTTTCAACGTTATAAACGCTTAACTTATCACTGGGACGACACCCAGGACAATTCAAACCAGGACCATTTGTAGCCTTTCACTTTTCCATTTCCACCCACAAAGTTTTTGAAATAGAACTATATCTGGTTAAGTTCCCATGTCTGCCCGTGACCATGGGCACGGCTATTCGAATAGTTTTGACTCTGCAGAGTTTGTATACTTTCACCACAAGAGACAATCAACTCGTTGCCCCACACGATTCCTTAGTCATGTGGTTGAGCAGACCATCACAGTGACTTTTCAAAGTATCTAGCTAGTCCCTTTTCTCATTCACCTTATGGGAAACTGCCCACTTGCGGTGGGTCCCATCTATGCGCGGGATGTTTCCTACAGCCATTACCGCAGCCGGGCTTCTACTTCCCACAACGTTAGGACAGCTGGGAAACTTCACCCACCACTGGTGTCCCTTCAGGGCCCCTTGCCATAGCATATCCACTTCTATCCACTACCGGTGAGATGAGTCCGGGATTTCGATAAATTTACTTAGCCAAGTTGTACTTTACAGACTTGCGGTTGTATTGTTTTACACAGGAGGTCATGACAAGATTCAGTCCTTAGTATTATCTGAGCGCTTCTACCACACTCCATTTTGTGCTTCCATTGCACCACATACCAGCCCCCAAACCATCCGCTCAGATATTAAAGCAAATTGAGAGTTTTTAGAGCATAAAATAACCATGTCAAAATATACCAGTCATTCCCACCATGACTACCCGAATCAAATTCTCATGATTAAAAGTGATGCTTGGGGCAATTTCTTGCCCCGGGATCCTAAACAATGCTAAGCATGGCATATAATTAAGGACTTATTTTCGAAAGCTAACCATTATAAAGTTTTCCACTAGGCGACAAGGCTCACATATGCAACATTCCAAAGAGGGGTGTAATACTTAATCAAGTTGAACAATGGACATATAGCTAAAATTTTAAATCAACATATTTTGCACATAAAATAATAGCATGCAATTTGATAATTTAAACGAAAGTAATTTGCATAAAATGTAGGTTCAACATGATCAAAGTATTGACTCGCCTTGCACGGTTTACCGCGGTCTTGAGCTCACTCAATGCTTTCTCATTCGATTGGCTTGAGTTTCTGATCTTTATCTTCACTTCACTCTTGATCTCGCTTGATCCCTCGATTCTTCAGGACTTCAATTTTCTAGTTGCGCGCTAAACAACTGAATCCAACAACTACAAATAACTAAAAAAACCAAATAAATCCAAATAAACTCAATTTAGTTTTATTATGAGTTAATGGGTGTTTCGAGTGATGTGGGGGCATGGCCGGTGGTAGAATACGATGGTTTGACCTTTTATTAATACTCTCTTTTATTATTATTATTATTTATATATATATATATATATATATATATATATATATATATATATATATATATATATATATATATATATATATATATATATATATATATATATATATATTTATCAAGGAAGTTCCATAAGTTAGATTAAACGCTGAGCATTATTTTGTCGAGGGCTAATATCTAGGGCATATGCTATATAGAAGTGGTATATACAATTTTTAGTTTACCGAATTAATGTTAGAATCCGGGTTGACCGCATTTGTGGTGCGACATTTTATGTACACTTAGTTATTACTAGGCTAAGTTTAATTTGAATTAGGGTCTATTTATACGGGTCCCAGCTTACTATATATACAATTATGCTCAATATTACTATACTAAAGCTAGTGTTAAGATTTAATGGCACATTATCGTTTTGTCTAAGCTTCAGTTAATATTAAGTTTAGCTTTAGAATTTTAACTTAAATCATTTATCCGAGCAAGGCTTGCTTTACAGGGTCACATTTGCATATTTGCTATTTAGCAAAATTTACCACTAAGGTTTATTTCATGGTGGTCTAACACATGTCAGGACATATATGTTTATATTATAAGCAAAAGTATGCTTTATTGTATGTGGATATTTAACCAAAGTCACTACATCTTTTTACTAACTATGACCTCAATTAACTATTTAGGCTATATTGGTTGTTAATATAGTAAATAATCAGATATTAATTATTAAGTAACCTTACTTTACCTCCTAATTAAATTTACTACATTCCCTAGATTATTTCCAAAATTGTCCATAATTTTCACCAGAGTTTCAAATGAGCTCTAAAATTCCTGGTTTTAGTTCCATTGGGTAGATCTTGAATTTAGATGGATTTAGAAATTCATCTCATTCAATTTGGAGTTAAGTTGAATAAGTTATGCCTATTTGAAGTTCTCAGTCTAATTAAGTCCAGAAAATAATAAATCTCTGACAGATGAGTCCCACTTTCCAATTTATAAGTTTCTATTTTATTCTTATTCCCAATCTCTGTGCCATGACATGTGGGACCAGCTACTGTTCTTTAATTAATGGTGGGGTCCACATGTCAGTGAGGGGTTTTTAATTAATAAACAAATTTCAGCACTTATGACAATCATTAACCATTAATTAGCATTAATAATCCTCTGTCTAAACTAAATGAGCTTGCTTATATTCAATTTATTATTATTTTTTTAATACTTCCATTAATCCTTTTTTTAATATTTCCTAATCACCTTTAACATTTCCTATTCACTCTTAATCATCTCCTAATCACTCTCTCTGTTTACTGTAGCTCGGCAAAAATATCCTAAAAACCTATCCTAAATATTGCGGCCAGAGGAATCAAACTCAGGTCTTTGAAGCGAAAGCGCACGCAGCTAGCCACTCGGGCTCAAGTCTTACCTGACGGAAGGAGGGCGAAAAATGCAGTTGGGCTGGCCGTGCGGGGCTGAAACAGAGGAAGCTTGGGGGCGGTACGGTCGGCGACGTCGCCGGTGATGGGTGGCCGGAGAGTGTCGGGTGATGGCGAAAATGCGTCACACACTCCGAGGTGAGGCCGGTGGGGGTGTTGGCGGGGACCGAGGGCCTTCGGAGCGTGCCGGCGGCGAGCTCGGAGGAGCTCTCGGTGGCGGCGAGGTACGGGTGACGGGAGGTGCAGGCGAGGTCGAGAGGAGCTTCACGGAGTGCCGGAGATGGTTCGGGCGTTGGGAATTGGGTTCTAGCGGCGTGGATCGACGGGGAAGCTCGGCGGCCGGAGTTGAGGACGAAGGAGCTCGCCGGCGATTTAGGGGCTCAGAGCGCGATTGCCTGCGATGGGAGGGATAGGAAGGCGTGGCGGAGCGTACGGAGGGGCGTGCTGGATTTATAGGCGGCGAGGCAATACGGGCAACGGGCGGCGGCGGCAGCGAGAATCCTGGCTGCCGCGCGTGACCTCTCGGACAGCCTTTTGCACCGCGCACGCGAGGGGACGCGTCAGGGCAGCGGGGCAGCAGCGAAGCCGGGCGCATGGGCGCCACGGGGAGGCCGTGCAGGTAAGGAGCAGAGAAGGGGGGTCGGGAGGAGGGAGAAGAAGCTGCGCGCGGGTGTGGGGAATGAAATAGGGATTGGGCCGGGCCATTTGGCCGGCCTGGCCTCATCTCCATTTTTTTATTTGTTATGTGTTTTTGTGTATGTAGCATTTATATTCTATTCCTTTTTGCTAGCTCACGTAATTTCATATTCATATCTACTTACTATTGAATTTAATCCTTGACTTTTGTAGGCATATTTATATGTATATCTAAATACTTCCATATAAATATTCATTTGGATTTATATTTCCCTCTTTTACTTTTATTGTCATTTGCCCCACTATACCCAAAATGAAATTTCATGTTTTAATTCAAGTTTCTCCCTTCCTTTTATGGATCATCTTTTCAGATTCGTATTCTAAATTTTAATTCTCTATTATTTGAACACGTTCGTTTCTTTCTTAAACCTTTTAACTCTTTGGAACCTCAACCAAATTTCAGAAGAACACCACAAAATCCAAATTTTCAATAAATATATTATGCAAAAATAATTCAAGAAATTCATATTTTCAAATTTAAATTTTTCAGGATGTCACAGTTTGATGTCAAAATTCATATTTAAAAATATATATAGTATAAATAACAGGGGCACCATGGCGCCCAGACTCCATGATTAGAACTTTTCATGCATGATTAATGATTGATTCAGCATGCTAAATCAATTATTTCCATTCCACTTGCACGCATCTAAAAGCAATCCAAAGGCAAAGATGCTTGGTGCCTCATGATTTTATGGTTGAAACACGAATTGATACTTGAATTTAGATTAAAAAGTGGATTTTTTTCCTTTGTTAGATGATGTGTTGCATGACATGGCAGGTGCATGATATCCACATCAGTCAAAACTATCTTGAAGGTTATATTTTACACTGTTTCAATACTTAAGGTTGTGTTTTAGACTGTTTTAGAATTAAGGTTTGAAAAACAAGCTGAGGTAAGTGAATTTTTTTCCTTTTTTTTAAGTGGGAACAATTAGCTAGTATACCTTAAGTTCTGTTTGAAATACAAGAATTTCATATAAAACAATTCAACCAATTCTTAAACCAAACGTCACCTTTAATCCTCACAGGACCTGTGCCATAGGTCGGAGTATCTCCTGAATATTCGTGCCATTTCGCTTAATTTTCCCTGTTTACGGTGTCGCTAGCTAGTCGCTTAACTGAACCAGTGCCGGTTAATTACATGAAGTCGCAGAACTTATGGAAGCGTAGAACCGTACGTTACTTGCCGAAGCAATGATGACCATTTCATTTTCATTCACTATTGTTCAAAACTAAGCTCTTTGAAAGATTACAGAAAAGCAGAGGTGAATTTAATTGTAATACACATGCTCGTCAGAGCTGGTAGCAAGTGTACACTATAGCTGTAGCCAGTATGCCTGAGAACCCAGCAGCGAGACTGTACGACAAACATACAGCTACAGCGAACCAAACAAACATCGCTGCGTGCATCCAACACCACACTATTTGGACACAGGAGGGATTTTTGTTCTAAGCATTTGGCTAAAGAAAGCATCGGTTAGAATTCACAAAACTTACAGGGAACAAGATCAATAGGCATCCTTTTTTTTTCCTTGTTTTACTTTTTCTGTGGTTTACTTTTTAAAACCTCCATATCCTATTTACATCGAGGTTGGTATTGTTCTGGTGGAATGCTGGAGTGAGACGAAGATTGCCCCTCCTTATGGGGCAACATATTTAAGAAACTTCCTTGAACAGGTTCATCTTCATCCATGCTCTCTGTTTGAGTATGAATAAATCAATGTAAATAGACCATGCATATCAATAAATAGTGAGGGACAAACTAATGTAAAACAGTGGCTAGTGCTCATTACCAAACAATGTCTTGATAGTTGGCCGCTTTGATTTGGAACTCTTTTTCTTCAACTCGGCTGTTGCATAAAGCACCAAATAATTTTGTCAAACTAAAGAAACTAAAAGTACATAATCCCTAAACAAGGCGTAATAGCGCACAGCCTGAACATAGTAAAGAGAGGGCTAACCAATTCCTGCAACTTCATCATCATTCACAATTTCAAAGTTCTTGTACGTATATCCAACAAAGTTTGCATCCTTCGATGGAAGCATCTGTAAAGAATAGTTTTCTTCAATTAATTGACTGAATGGCAGTACCAAAAATGAAACCCAACATGAGTAAACTTCCTCGTTAGCTCGCTAAACATCTGCCCTTCAAAGTCAACACTGAGAAAATTGTGGAAATGTTCCCAATACATTATTTTTTATTTCTATGAATGCATGCTAGAAGCACCGGCATGCTTTTTCACGTCCACACCACATTCCACCACTGGTTGAGGTATAGATTTGCTCTATCTTTGGATGGGGAGAAAACTGAGGCAGATAAAGAATTGAGTATGCATGCATGGCAATGCCATACAAAAGGCACACTTCAGGGAAATTTATACAACATTTCACTTGACCTGCAGATACATAAATGTCTATAGCTAGGGATGTCATGTATAATTTCTAACTACCCAAAAATTAGTATTTCATGGTGAATTCAGGCATACCTTTCTCCATGGACCTGACTTAGATGAACTTTGAATTTGTGCTCCAGTCTGCAAAATAGTAATGAAAGGTAAGTGGAGACGTGACAACTCAAAACATTTCTACACAATTCAGTAAAATAACCTATCCATAATTCGAGCCTCAACAGATCAAAATCAAACAGCATTTTATCATGGAAAATCATTTTTAAAAAGTAGCACCGTTAAGCCCAATTAATTAGTAAAGAGTAAATTGCACCAGAAGTCTTCAAATTTGCCTGGTTGTATCACTTGAGAGCACAAAGAATTAGTTCAGTTGTCTGATTAGATCACTGAATTATTTAATTGTACTTCTTGAGACACACTAACCTGGCAAGTTTGAGTACCCTCAGTGCAATTTAGTCAATTAGGGAAGCACAGAGAACCAACACACCCTCAGCCTCTTCCATTGACGAAGACAAAGAAGGAAAACTAGGGGAAAGCATTCATGCATATAGTGATAGGCAAGGATACAAATCTCGGAACCGGGAGAAAACCCGCCCGGTGGCCGGTAACAGTAACCGGCCAAAAACCCGATCAAACTTCAAAAATCAAAATTTAAATTTCAGGATGTTTTGAAACTGGTAATTGGAAAAACCGTCTAGTAAACGGAAAATCCGGAAAAAAACCGGTCAAAATTCGAAAATCAGAATTTGAATTCGGCTGGTTTTTTCGGCTACCGGTCCCCACCGGTAACCGGCGGTTACCAGCTGGTTACCGCCTGGTTTTTTAACCCTGGTGACAGGTGCACCAGGTGGGGACATGAGGAAGGTCTCAAAAATCCTCGAAAAATTAATGGATGTTAAACGTGTAAGATCATGCACACACGCAAATTTATTGGACAAATTCGATCGTATGTGTGTGCCTTATAGTCTTATACATTTCCTTAACCTTCCTTTTTTTCTCTCCAAGATGAGGCCACTTAGGATCATGAAATTTGGTAGGTCACCTAGGAAGGATCATGAAATTTGGTAGGTCACTTAGGAACATGTAGGAACTTTCCTATATATACCCAACCAATAAATTGGGTGCACCCACCATTATGTACATTAACCCACTAAGAATAACTAAGCATATTTAAAAATAAAAATGCATACTTCTAAACAGAAAAGGAAAAAACAAGTAAAACAGGTTAGCAGCTTCCATCCAAACAGCAATTATCAGATGGTGAATATTTCACCAGTCTAAAATAAACAATGCTCAACATTCTGGAAGACCCCTAATGTTAGCCATTGTATTATGTGTCAGCCCTGCCAACAGTTGGTGTGTGGCAGCCAAAAAAACACCAGTGAGTATGGAAACAAGTGGGAAAAGGATATTCTCATTTACACATTGTACCAGTAGTTCAGGCCACCTTGATCACTGACTGTCACGCGCCACGACAACCATCCAAGTTTATAGAGTAGACAAATATTATTAACACAGATTATCTACAGAATTAAGCCAACTGGAAAAACAGATGATTACCTCCTCAAATTTCTCGAAGTTCTGAGTATCCAGCTCGCCATTAAGTTCTGGTATGAAAGCAGCTTTCATCTGATACAATTTTTCCCATTGGAGACCTCTAAACCATGGATGTGCCTAAAGTAGAAGATATGATGATATTAGTTAAGCAAGTGGTTGAGAGCAATGAGGGCGTATGTATTTGTCAAACATGTGGAAGAGAGCACACTTTTATTTCATGGGCTCCTTTTGTTCCAAGTCTCTGCTCAACATTACACAGAAGTTTGCTGATGAGATCCTTAGCTTCAGGAGAAAGCTTAGCTTCTTCAGGAAATTTCAAGTGACTTCTCCAGTTCACAATCTGCATGAACAAAGAATAGTTAAAAATGGATTAAAATGCATGCTCATAAAGCTGCCTAGTGCCTACATGAGTATTTTGTGTTCTGGAGTGAAGAAAAAGTGAGATGAAATCACTGGCAAATACAGCTTTCCATAAAACTTCCCACTAACACAGGATACTTCACAAGAGGTTGTGCTTGGATTATTATAGTCTAAAGTCCATGTTAGCTATATAGTAGGGAACTAGGGATGAGCTCCAGTGACCAGCTGCAACCATCAGAATCCAGCCACAAAATAATTAATTGCAGGTAAGTCACACTACCATGGCACACAATGCATTCGGGTCTGTTGTCTGTGTAATGAATTTGACACAAGGTTGTCTCAAGTGAGTCCAGTGAGGATTGCTTAGGCCAAATATAACAAATTTCATATAATTATCCTTGAGACGACAAATGAAGAAGTCTATGGGAGCAAAGCAAATACCTTTCTACAGGTTGACATTGGATCCTCCGAATAAAATGGAGGATAACCAACAAGCATTTCGTACATGATAGCACCAAGAGACCACCTATGAAAGAAACAACTGTGATATCAAGAATCCATTAAATACACAAAGCACATGGAATGAGAAAAAAATAAGAAGTTCAACAACTAAAGACAAAATTACAGGATGAGAGACCTAACCAGTCACACTCTATTCCATATCCTTTCTTCAATAGAACCTCTGGAGCAATGTAATCAGGAGTGCCAACTGTTGAATATGCCTGTATGCCAGAAGTATAGCCAAACATGTTAGATATACTCGTGTGCATACTCACCTGTTAACATGGCATATCAAGAACTAACATAATGCATCATTCACACAATCCACTAGAAGTTCAAAGCTTAGAATATGATCTACTTCATTTCCTCCGAATAGTACATTGCCCCACTGAACAATCCAGGTAACTGATTTTCTTGATCTGAGCAAGCTCCATTCAACTTGCAGTATCTCTCCCATCAGCCATTGGCTTCACTATATTAAATTGGACTGGTTCAAAATCATGAAAATTGGCATATTGCACCAAAACCGTGTATCCTTCAAACTGAAAACGATTTTTATTCATGTTTCTCAATTCTGATAGTTCTTCATTCAAAAAGATTCATGTTCAACGTAACTACAACCTTGTCAGTGGAAACACAGTTAAAAGCTTGAAACTCTGAAGGAGCAAAATATTTCTGATATGATTTTATGCCAGGTAGGAGGCCAGAAAACAGATATAGTGTAGGTGGCAAGCTAGCACAAATGTCCAAACGAAAGACCATATCTAGTGCGGATTCATTGCAAGTGAAAAGACATACTACATAACATTAACATATCAACTTAAAAAGATGTGGCATCATAACATTGATAATGTTGATTCCCAACCATCAGTAAATCGATTCAACTCAAATATGACACTTACCAACATTCGTCGGTTCTTTTGCCAATGTGACAATTGCTCCTGCTGCGTACGCTTCGGTGCAGAAGAGTTGCTTAATCGACTGGTATTATCAGGCAGAGGCTTGGCACCTTTTCCAGATGTATAATCTGGCTCATTCAAATTCGGAAAATTGCTACTATCCAAAGGTTTACACAAACCAAAGTCAGAAAGCTTCAAGTGACCACTGCGATCTAACAATAGATTATCTGGCTTGATATCCCTGACAAAAAGAACAGAAAGATACATCTTGTGATGACAAAAAGAACAGAAAGATACATCTTGTGAATTATGGAATCATCAAATTTCTTAACAAAACATGGGAACACTTATGTTATACCGATGAATGTAGTTGTGCTTGTGAATGGACTCTATTGCTAGTACGGTTTCCGCGACGTAAAATCTGGCTTCATCTTCTGTCAGTGTGTCCTTGCGCATAAGCAAAGTCATCATGTCACCGCCAGGAAGGTACTCCATGATGAGATACAAGTACTCTTCATCTTGGAAAGAATAGTAGAGCTTGACTATGAAAGCACTATCAACTTCTGCAAGAAGGTTTCTTTCGGCTTTGACATGTTCTACCTGAAATATGTATAAACATGTCAGAGGATAGCATGTAAATCAGAAATGGAAAATAAAAATAACGTGTATAGACCGTACATGGTACCTGGCCCCTACGAAGCATTTCAGATTTCTTAAGCTTTTTCATTGCATATACATTTCTAGAGGTCTTCTCTCTACAAAGACGGACCTGCATGATTACAATTTACAGTGACATTAAATGTGATGCACGTGGCAATGACCTCAAAAATACATAGAATTGGCGATGACTGATTAGTACTTGGCTAAACTTGTACTTTTGTAACAGATTAACAGGGCATACTCTTTTAGAGGTTTAATAGAGCAGGAAAAAGAACAACACAGTAAGTAAAGAAATAAGTTACAAATAACTGAAATAGAAGTAAAAAAAAAGAATAGACACCAGCCCAGTATATAAGAATTGTTTAAAACTAAATGGGTCAACTGCAGTAAGCTAGAAGCATTTTTCTCCTATTCACTTGTTGAAAAGGAAGAAAGGTAAGAACTCTGTATAAAAAAACTGTTGGTCCAGATGTTAACTAAATATATAAATAAAAATAAATAATAAATAACAGTTGATAAAGCAGCAGTCATATGGATTAATTTTAAAAACAAAGGTCGTAGTGAACATGAAGGCCAACCACCTTTTTTTGGTCGTAATCTTAATAAGTTTCAATGATAGATCATGGACATAAAGGACAGGACCCTTTTTCTGTCTCAAGTAATTTTCAGTGGAAGATCACAGGAGGTTTCAAGCTATAAGCAAGTGGATATATTTTTCTTTGTATAATATGCAAGTCCCTTGTGGACTTGAGTAACAGCTCGCAGCCTTCAAGCTGTCATAAAGTGGTTGGAACATAGAACAGTGAAATGGGAAAACTCAGGAGTGCCTTAAAATATTTCTTTTGCACACATGCCTGTGGTGAATTATGGAAATAGAGCTGAAGCACGCATCAAGGGACCACATGACAAGTTGAATGCCATCATTATGGGGGACCAAAGCTTGGATGGCCCATCAAAAACCAAAATACCAAAGAAATCTAATGTGTCAAATAAATGTAAGGGCACCTTTTTGGACAAGCAGCATATTTGCCTTTTTCCTACTATTCTTACAGGCAGAACAGCTCCATGTTAGGTGGTAAATATACATATACATGAGGGAGCACAGAGCAGCACAATTTTCCAATCAGATAAGAGATTCAACTTTATAGTGAAAAAGGTTGTATGAGCAATGATGTCAAGCCCAACATTGGTCTGTCTGAAGCTACCATTGACGGGATAGAATAAAAAGGCTAAAAATAAATCATGTCATGTATAGCATTGCTCTGCTCTGCACCAATTGTTAAGGTCCTGTAATTAGGAGGTTAAGCAATGGAGGCCGAAATGAGCAGTACCTCTCCAAATGCACCTCTTCCTATAATTGTCAAAAGTTCAAAATCTTCAACCCCCATCTTGTGTCTCTGCAAACGCATATATTCAGTCTCCTTTTTCTCCAAATGTTTTAGAATGTTATTTTGCTCTTCTACAGGAACTTCAGCATCCTGTAATTTTCTCTCCAACATCCAGCGCCTAAAAGTAAAACAACATATTAGAAAGGTATGATCACAAAGTTGTAGGCAGTGAATGGGCATCAAATAGAAGTGAATTACATATCAGAGAATGAAGTAGATTGAAATGAATTACTAGTGATGCAAAAAGAAGCCTTAGTGACTAGTGAGTAATGCCAATTAGAAGTTCTGATTGAGTAGGAAAGAATCAAATCGTTGTAGGTTATCAAACTTGTACTTTCAGAATTTCAGAACATTGAAATCCATGGCAATGGTGTAAAAATCAAAAGCTCTGAAAGGGACACGACCACACGGCATTCAAAATGTCTCCTGTGGCAAATTGTTTTGAGTTTAATGCATCAAACCTGAAAACCAATTCATGAATCATATATGGTATTGAGTTAGAAGTTTTGCTAAGCAACTTGTGTAACCGTAGAACTCAATAAACTATTCAAGCTACCTACCTAACTTGGAGTTAGTGCCTTAATCAGATGGATTTTCTATTTTGGGCAGTGCCAAGGCCCCAACACTCTTGCAAGGACTTCATCTTACTACCGGAACACATGTTAACCATTCCAATCCCAACATGACATGTGATTTGTATTGTTGAGCATCCTGCTCAATAACAGCAAGAAGGAGGTGTTTGCTGTTTTTATATTCTACAGCATTGGTAATTTAGAATTTTGCTACCAGTACGGAAAACTTCACGGAACTAAATCCACAGCTAAAGCAGGCAAAAGTGCCAAAGAATTTAAGTCTATTGGCCTACCTCTCTTTCCTATCTTGCAGGGACTTCATCTGTGTCTTGTAGTGGTTCTCGATGTACTGTTTTGCCGCGGCAACCCTCTGCTTCGTGGCACTAGAAGGCGCATCGTCGATTGGGGGCTTCCCCGGATCCTTCCCATGGCTGGCAGCCACCGCTGGATTCTTCGATTTGTCCCTCGGCTGGAACTTCTGGAACCAACTTCTCGCAGAATCCATCTCCGCTCACAATGGCATCATCTCTGGAACCACCGAGCCTCTTATATTGACCAATCCAGCAGCAGCTCACAGGAACTCTGAAACGGTCAATCCGCTCCAATTGGATCAGATATCCAAATCAGCACTTCTCCGTGGAACCCAATGCTGGGAACGCCACCTCTATCTGAAAAATAGAGCAAAAAAATATTCACAAGTCAGAATCGCCCGACCAAGTTGCCATCCATCGCATGACCAGACGGAACGGTCAACAAAATACTTCCAAGTTAGAAATTTCTGCCATTTTTGGCCACGGCATGCATAAATTTACTCCAAATTTCAAAATCTAAGCACACTGAGCTCGAATTATTCCCCAAAAGGAGCATCTAAAGCACCGGTTTCGAAGCAGGAAGAGCAGCTAAGATCTCGATTTCCAGCCGAAAAAGAAAACCCAAAAAATCTCAAACAGCCGCATTCCGGCACCGAGAGTCGCAGAATTCGATCCAGAAACCCCATTGCCGCCACGCGAGACCCCCAAAATCACCAGCCAAAAGCAGCACCATGAACCCATCAACCAACAGAAAACGCCCAGCCCACCCCTAAGCTCAAAACCACGCGCCGCAGAGGCAGAACACCAATTCGCCACCAGAAGCCCACCGAAACACGCAAGCCCCGCACTCCACTCCTCCCAAGCTGCAGCTCACCCACGGCCGCGGCAGCAAAAACCACAGCAGAGAGAGAGAGAGAGAGAGAGAGAGACCGAAACCGCTGGCCAAATCGGGCGGCAGGAAGCCCCAGCGCGGATCGCGCGGCGCGGCGGGGAGGGCGCTCACCTCGGCCGGGGCGGCGGCGCGGGACGCGGAGCGGATCTCGGGGGGCGAGGCGGCGATTGGAGAAAAAGCGGGGCAACTCGCTTTTTTCCCCTCTGCCCCCGCCGGGTTGGTTGTCTTTTCGTGGGCAAAGGCAAAGCAAAGCGTGTGAGCCGAGGAAGAGAGAGAGAGACGGTGAGAGAAGCGTGGGCGTAGGAGGAGACTAGGAGAGGGGAGTGGGCTGCTTGCCTTTGACTCGCCGGAACGAAACTTCCTGCTGCCTTCGGCTTCTCTTGCTCCTCCGGCCCCCACCTGCCGCGCACAACACGACTTCGTACCAATTATCCCGTCTTTTTTTTAACTTTTGACCTCTATTTTCGACTTTTCAAAAGAAACTAACTTCTAAACAAAATATCTTTTTAAAATAGAGTTTACTAATTAATTATAATATATACTGTATCGACTTCATTGATATCGACATAAACCGCACATGAGTTTCTATTACTTTGTAATATCTTACACGAATAGTCCAAACGTCACAAATCACAGCCAAAAGCTATAAACCTCGGTCAAAAAGAACAAACTCATAAAACCCTGGCTCTAAAGATCTAGCTTTTGCATCAGTCTCTGACTTCTAAATTTCGTCATTTTATAATCTTTTAAATTTTTAAAATTTTTTATTTCTTTATATATGCATAATAATATAATTTTTTACTTTTAAATTTAGACCCCACTCATTTCAGTTTCGGCTTCTGACTTCTAGCTTATTTTTCACTATTAATAAATTTCGTCTTTTTCTGAACTTTTGGCTTTTTTGAGCTTTTTTGCCGGTTCTTTTTCCCGTATTCGTTTGCGTTGTCTGTGATGAACTAGCATATTTTTTTTTCTATTTTTATTTTTTTAAAATTTAATTACACTAAATAAGCTACCTTCAGGTACAGTGAAATTTTAGCCACTACAGTGTAATTTTAGCCATAAGCCAAAGCTTTTCAGCCCAACCGAGCGGGGCCTTAATTACGCTAAAAAACTAACAGTAACTACAATATAAAAATACCAGAAGCTCAGACTTGAAAGTTCAAATAAACACCACCAAAATCAACTCGCTTGTTCCGCTACATGCTTTTTTTTTAATAATAGGTGACCAAACTACAGGACGTTGTATTGGCTTTTGCGGACGGTTTTTAACTTTGGCTCATGACTTTTGGCTGAAAAAAGTAATTTTCGTAAGGAAGAGACGAGCAGTGAAAAAAGTGATGAAAAGATATGCGCACATGACAGGAGCAAAAGGGGTGAGGTGCGTAATGCACTCGTCATTATCTAGCTTATCCATAAAACGAGACGATTCTAAGATGAGTACAGAAATCGCTTTAAGAAGCTAGATGTTCACATTATCTTTTGGCTTTTCTAAATATTAGCTAGAAGGAGAATCCAATATGAACATGACCTACGTGCTAAACCTGATTGAAGTATCACCACTACCATGGCTATGCTTCTGTTTCTAGAAGTCAAAGCTAATACAAATGTCCAAGTTTTTCTAAGTCGCTTCTATCAGTTATTATTGTCCGTTAGCCACTACTATCAGTCACTTTGCGCTTTCGTATGTTGTCACGTACTATTTTTTTACTACATCACAGTTCCGTAAGTCATATGACGGTTCAATTGTTGTATTGTGTTGCAATCTTCTAATTAGTTTCGCACTCTCTATTTCTTCTGGAATCTCTTATTTATCTGTCTGATCAATCTATTCATTTGAGCTCCACCGATTTATCCAAATTCCCACTATAGGTATCTAATCTTCACGCACATCCTATTTCTGCAAAATCACTTAATTTATCTATCTAGGCAATCTATTTATTTAAGCTCCATCAATTTATTTATCCCAAATTCGCTCCATTGTTTCATCCCAGAATAAAACAATTAAGTCTCACGGGTAGGCTTCATAATTCTTGGCCTAAGTCGTGTTTTCATAAAGTGTTTACAAGAGGAGTACTGGATTTTTACCACTTTGAAGTCGGGATAAGAGAGCTTCAGAAACAGATTAGCCAGGTCAGCACATAGATGAGGGAGAAGCATCTAAGAGAGTTGAGATTGAGCAATATAACTTATATTTGTGAAAATAAATATTGAGGAAATAGTTCTAACTATGAACTAGCGGCCAGGCTATCTAGGTCACGACCTGCAGTCGATATGCTCTAATATCATGCTCGCGGACCAGATTTTACAATCCGAATCATCAGGTTTAATCGCACTATTCCCTGGATCGAGATAGATAGCACACACGATTCTGATTCGAATATCAAAGTACATATCATGCGGAAACGTAAATATAATAGTAAACTTACTCATGGGCCGATGAGGCCGAAATCAATAAATTGCAGCAGCGAAAGAACGAAACACACAGGTGGGACCTTCAGGACATGCCCAAAGGCAGCCAACTGGAGGTTCGCGACCTAGTTCTCGGCATCTTCATCCTCTTCGCCATCGTGATCCATAAGTATTGTTGAAGCGTAGTGATCCAATTCTTGCTTCTGAATTTGTCGCAAAAGCGGGCGTGAGCACTCCGACCCCATTCTCCGCGAGCCAACACACAGAATGCAATATTTAACATGTATGGCTAATCAAGGAAGGTTGGGGCTCATTTTATTTTTGCGTAGAGTGCTTTTGAATACAATTACCTAAAAATTCCTAAGACCTAACATTTTGAACAAAAGCATAATGTTCAAGAATATGCAATAATAATAGCGATCCAGATTCCATCCACCGTTACATGGCATCTGCACCATATAGCAATTCTTCAAATTATAGCCGCTTAACTTACCACCGGGGCGACACCGTGACAATTCCAAACTAGGGCCTTCCACGCCCTTCATTTTTCCAATCCCATCCATAAAGCATTTTGAAATAGAACTATATCTCGTTAAGTTCCCATGTGCGCTTCGACCAGTAGGCACGGCTATTCGAATAGTTTTGACTCTGCAGAGTTTGTACACTTTCACCACAAGAGACAATCAACTCGTTGCCCCACATGATTCCTTAGACGTGTGGTTGAGCAGACTATCACTGTGACTTTTCAAAGTATCTAGACCCTTTTGTCATCTCACCTTATGGGAAACTGCCCACTTGCGGTGGGTCCCATCTATGCGCGGGATGTTACCCCAGTCACTACGCAGCCGGGCGTCTACCTTCCCGCAACGTAGGACAGCTGGGAAACTTCACCCCTCACTGGTGTCCCTTCAGGCCCCCTTGCCATAGCATAGCCCCTTCACACCCCTACCAGTGAGATGAGTCCGGAGTTTCGATAAATTTACTTAGCCAAGTTGTACTTTACAGACTTGTGGTTGTACTGCTTACACAGAGGTCATGACAAGATTCGGTCCTTAGTGGTATCTCGCGATCTACCACTAACCCATTTTGTGCATCCATCGCACCACACTCACACCCTCAAACCAATCCGCCGAGATATTTAAGCAAGTTGAGGATTTTGAGAGTATAAAATAATCATGTCCAAAATATACCAGTCATTCCCATCATGACTGTCCAAACCATTTTCTCATGATTAAAAGTGACAATGATGTCTGGGGCATTTCAGCACCCCCTGAGTATCTATGCAAAACTAAGCATAGCATATAGCTAGGGACTTATTTTCAAAACATTGCTATTATAATTTTTGCTAGGGCGACAAGGTTCACACATTGAATATTCCAAAGGGGAGGGTAATATTATTCAAGGTAAACAATGGCATATAACTAGAATATCAAATTTAGCATGTATTTGCATAAAAATAACAGCATGCAATTTGTTAATTTAAAACAAAGTAATTTGCATGAAATGTAGGTTCAACATGATCAAAGTATTGACTCGCCTTGGTCATAGTGGTCTGGTGCTTGATTATTCGGAGCTTCTAGGGCTGCTGCCTCGAACTCTTCTCCTTGAGCCTCGTAACCTATTTTAATCGTGCGCGAAAATTTGGATAAAAAGAAAACATCAAATCAACAAAACATCACCAGAAATTCAAATGAACTTTAAAAATTATGATTTCAGTTCCATTGGATAGATCTTGAATTTAGATGAATTTAGAAATTTGTCTCATCCAATTTGGAGTTCAAATAAATAAGTTATGCTCCTTTGAATATTTTAGTTCAGTTAAATTCAAAAATTATTAAATCTCTGACAGTGGGTCCCACATGTCATATATTTCATTTTTATCTTTTTCTTATTTGCTTATTCTTGTGTCTATGGTCAGTGGGGTCCACATGTCGGCGTGCATTAGTCACTAACAAGTGGGGCCCTGGACCCATCTGCCAGCGAGCGGCGCCGACAGGCGGGGCCCAGCTGTCAGCGGGGAAAAATTAAAAGAAATGCTCGATCGCTACGCGCGGAGCCGGAGGCTCGAACGCGCGCCGTGGGAGGGGGGGAAGAGACGAGCGTTGGTAACCAAGTGAGCAGGGAGGCGTTGCCTACCCTATATGGTGAATATATCCTTTTGAGGCATGCCGTGGAGGAGGCCGGCAGAGGAAGAAGAAGACGGTGGCGCCGGCGGCGAACGGCGGTCGGAGAGGTTTGGGAGCTTCGTGGAATACAATCCCCGCGTGATGGTGAAGCTTCTGGTGAAATCGGCGGAGGTGAAGGGGCACGGTGGCGGGCCGGCGGCGTGCGGCGGCGGCGGTCCAAGGGGGCGGCCGACGCCGGCGATGCTCAGGCGATGGGAGACCCGGTAAAGGAGGGGGTCGGCTTCGCCTGGCTTCCACGCAGCTCTGGGAGCGAGGGCTGGTTCGGGGGCGGTCGGAATCGACGGCGGCTCGGTCGCCGGCCGCGAGGAAGGAGGTGTGGTCGGCGGGAAATTGGAGGCGCTACGGCTCAGTTGTCTGCAATGGAGGGAAGGAGAGAGTATGGCTGCGCGGTTGGGGCTCCCAGGCGGGGCTTTTATAGCCGGGAGAGCAAGACGCGCGGCGAGGCAGCGTCGCCTCCGCCCTGTTCACGCTGGCGGGGGGAATGAACCCGATCTTCTCCGGGATTGCGCGGGAGAGAGAGATGACGGGGTGCTTTGAACTTGCCCGGGGGTGTGAGAGAGAGAGGGGAGGATTTGCTGCGGCAGAGGAGCAAACGCGAGGGGGGAAACTGCGACGCGTGCTCGCGGAGAAGGAAGGAGCCAGGGAGGAAGAAGGAGCAGGCGACGCCCGGGCCCACTCGCAGAGGGAGAAGCGCGAGTGGAGGCGGGTCCACTGCGCAGGCGCGGCCGGGGCGCGGAAGGAGACCGCGCGCCATGCGGCGGCGGAGGAGAGGCGCGATCGGGGCGCGGCCCGCGTGGCGAGGCGGGCAGCGTGCGCGGGAGATGGAGATGGGGGCTGGGCTGGGCCGAGCGGCCTGGTCTGGCTCCCATCCATTTTTCTTTTCTTTTTATTTTATTTTGCTTTTACATTTGAATATGTATATATATATACATTTACACATATATCCTAGGGGTATATACATGTATTCATATATATATATATATATATATATATATATATATATATATATATATATATATATATATTGACATTCATATGTGTTTGCATATATATGTAAATGCTAGCCTCCTTTAATTTGCTTGCCATAATTTTTAGGGATGATATTTCATGCTTATTTACATTTCTCCTTTTTGCTCTTATTCTCCTTAATACCCTTGTACATTATTTCTCCCCTTTTGTTCACCTACATTTGTATTTATATTTTTGGCACATATTTGTAGATACAGAGATTTAATATGTCTTTTCATATATATATATATATATATATATATATATATATATATATATATATATATATATATATATATATATATATATATACACACACACACACCCCCATATAGGTTAGCATTTTAATTGTTCACCTCCTTGTCATTCATGCCATTATGTTTAGAGATGGGATTTCATGTTTACACCCAATTCCCTTTTGGTATTTTATGGATCATCTTTTCAGATTCTTACTTAGATTTTAATTTTTTAATATTTAAACATGCTTGTTCCCCCTTGGTCCTTTTGACTTTTTGGAACCTTCATTAAATTATTCAGAAAAATACCATAAACTCCAAATTCAAACAAACCACATTTACAAAAGAAATTCAAAAATTTCACATTTATAGATTTAAATTTTCAGGATGTTACACTCATGTTGTGTTCCGTTGCTGCTAGAGAAGATATTTTTAGTTGCAACCACACTTGCAAGAGCCAGCTTTTATTCTCGTCAATATTGGTTGGGTTCTTTTAGATTTTGATTTTGGCTTATTACTTCTTGTTACGATAATTATTTTTTAAATAGTGCACTTTTAAAATAGGGCCTACAGATAGATTGCAGTAGACACTATATCGAGATCATCTATACTGTCAAAATCATATATGATTGTTTCCCTCTGTGTATTATCTCTCACGAACAGTTAGAATACAAAAACTATGGTGGTGATCGGTTCGGCTGAAAAGCTCATGGCTTATGGCTGAAAACACTGTAGCTGGCTGAAAAAGCACTGTAGCTGACAGAGACTTATTTAGCATAATTAAATTTAAAAAAATTAAAAAATATGTTAGCCCATTACATATAATACAAACAAATACGGGAAAAAAAGAAACCGGCAAAAAAACTCAACAAAAAGCCAAAAGTTCAGAAAAAAACGAAATTTATAAATAGTAAAAAATAAGTCTGAAGCCGAAGTCGAGTTGATCACCACCTAACCTTACGACAGCGACACACATGTTCTGAAAATTATTAACAACCCAAATGCGTGACATGGAATATATATATATATATATATATATATATATATATATATATATATATATATATATATATATATATATATATATATATATATATATATATATATATATATATATATATATATATATATATATATATATATATATATATATATATATGTTAGTATGCTAGTAGCGGTTAGTTCCGATCTGTGCACATACAAGAGGGAGTTGCAGTTGCTTCCTAATCCATGGTTCCATGTCGTAGCCACCAACTTCACCAAGAGCCTAGGCGCCTAGCTACCTCCATTGCCTCCTCCATGTAGTTACCATCGAGCTTTCTTTCACCCATCATGGGGGCAGGTACACCCACCGTGGTATGTACCTTCTGTGCTGTGAGAGCTTGCAGAAGAAGAACCAATTTCTTCAAGCCAAATGCAACCATGAGCAGAACACCTCGCGTTGGACGGCCCAAATGTCAAACCTTGATCCTGTCAGACTGTCCGGACTTGCTTCTGGACCAAGAAACATTGGCTCTGTTTCTAGCATTACCGGCTTATCTTGATGAAGCCCTGAACATACTGTGATTTATATAAGACCGATAGTTAGCCATAATTAAATGCACTTCAGTTACGGTTGTAATATTGACCAAAGGCCACGCTCGAAAAGACGAAAAGCTTCTGAAGTAACCAAAAAAACACATTCAAGAAAGCTGCTTTCAGAGAGTAGATGATCAGACACTGGCTCAACTATACTTAGGGCATAAAGTAACTAGTTTTCAAACGAAATGTATTTTTAAGATGAGGTCTATAAGTTAATTGCAGTATACACTTTAATAACTTTATTTATATTGGTCAAAACTATATGTGAGTTTCTGTTAGTCCGTACTCTCTCACGAACAGTCCAACAACTATAAACCAAAACTAAAAAGAACATGCCCTTAATAAAGTTACTGGCAACTAGCTCGTGGTATAATCAAGGTCAGGGCTGGTCCTAAGATTTTAGAGGCCCGGGGCGAAACTAGAAATAGAGGCCCTACTATAAATATCTAAATATAAATCTATACACACACACACACACACACACACACACACACACACACACACACACACACACACATATATATATATATATATATATATATATATATATATATATATATATATATATATATATATATATATATATATATATATATATATATATATATATATCTAATTTTACCAAAAACTCTTAAAATGCGTTATGTATTAAAGAAAAATACATATCAAAGAGTTTATAGATATTACCTTAAAAATTTCTTCTAACATTTCTAGATGCGAAGTCATTGATGATGGTATTGATATCAATCTCATCCAATAATTTCTTCTCAATACATAAAGTTGCCAAACCGTTTAACCTCTCTTGAGACATTGTTGATCTTAAATGATTCTTCAACAATTTCAACTTTGAAAAGCTTCTTTCAGTGATGCCACAACACAGCATAGTAAATAAAATCCGATAAGCAATAGAAATATTAGGATAACAATCCGCTTCTCGACAAACTCAAAGATCTCCATAGCGACATTGGTTTATCGATAAAGTCAATTGCATAACACTTAACTCAGAAATTAGATCATTTAACTCAACATCAGATGAATCATCTAGAGAGAAAATTTCTGCAAATTTTGTACAATATTCTTTTAATTCAGTTCGATCCAATGACTTCAATGTTGTTGAACTCATTAAAAATCCAAATATACTTCCGAATGTTTGGAGTTCTTGAAATCTACTTTTCAATGAATTGATTGTCGGATGAATGTTTCCTCTTTTTTCTTTTTTCACTGCCGGATGCATATTTTCTAGATGACATGGTACTGAAATTTTAAATAACAATAGTATAATTAGTAACTATAAAGCACTAATTATTGATTAAAAAATTCCTAATATGCAAACTACAGTCTACAGTAGATGTGGACCTGCTCGTGCTGTCGACGGTCGTGCAGCTCCGTCACCTTCACGCCTTGTTTTGTATGCAGTACGCGCCTGCAAATCTCAAATCTGCAATCAAATGAATCAATCATGCGGTCAATCCAAATATCCAATCGATCATGCCATTGCCATATTGCCATTGCAATATTGCATGCAGTCGCAAACATGTCGCATGCGAGCCATGCTGCCCATGCAAAGCGCCAGCGGATGAGCGATCGGCGAAAGTGGTTGCGCCGTTGCGCGTCGGCGGGCGCTGGCGCCGGCGCTGGCGCTTCAGCGAGCAGCGGCGACGCTTGGTCGATTCGCCACGGTGGGGGCGTGCGCGCCGCGCGCGGAGAGATCAGAGATGTCTAGTCGGTCTAGTCCGGAGCCACCGGCCGAGCGCCCGAGCCGAGACGCACGCCCGCGCGCACGATCGACCGACGTCGCGATTTGATCGCCCACCTCCGTCGCGCGATCCAATCTCGGCGGCTCGGCCGTGCGACGTGAATTCCCTACGGCCGTAGACGAAAAGCGGAAAAGGAGATCTGAAGATCAGAAGATGAGAAGTCGCAGACGCCAAGACCAACCGATAGCCGGATCCGGATTGTATATATTAGTATACTCATACAGTCATACATATACAATATATACATGTATATGGCCTATGGGGGCCCCTGGGTTTTGGGGGGCCAGGGCGGCCGCCCCGCTCGCCCCCCAGGGCCGGGCCTGATCAAGGTACCCTAATGGTATACGTGTGTAGTTAAAAAAGTATCACCGATCTGTATAAAAGTATTTGCGCATATAGTCTATATGAAAATATTTTTTTTCTTTTAGTGAATGCCAGAGACAATAATAATTACTATAATTATAATTATAAATTTATTTTCATAAAATGTAATTTTTTATAATACACTTTTGTACTATTTATGAACATAAGATGTAAAAAAATAATAGCCAAAATCGTGTCTTAAAGATCGTGATCATCTGTTTTGAAAAGATTGTGATTGATCAACACCAAATGATATAGGACATGTTCTTTTGTGGCTTTTGACTTTTGCTACAGTACCTAACTTCAAATGGAGTATTTTTTAAGACTAGATCTACAAGTTAATTGTAGTACAAATTAAATACCCAACATCTGTATCATCAAAAATCGTAAGCGAGTATCTCTCTCTGTAATCTCTGTCGCAAACAGCTAAAATTCAAAAATTTCAGCCAAAAGTCATAAGCCACAGCCATATCAAACAGGCCCATACATGATTTGTTTGGTCGATTGACGATTTGAAAGTACATGTAATAAGTCTTCGATTTGATAAGTATTGAAAGAAATTAGTCTTCTTCAAAAACCAACCAAAACACATATAAAATTCATGGAATCTTTGTTATTGACACTAGCCCACCCGCAAGAAAATTTGCACATTTCGCCCTTATAAAATACTAACAATTGCACCATTATTTCACAATAGTTGGGTATAAACAAACGTCGATCAATGTGGGTACTTCTAGCACTTTTAATACTCCAATAATGCCATTATAGGCCTTGTTCTTTTTCAGTTTTTTACTTCAATTTTTGTCTTTTTTACAGTAACTAACTTCTAATGATACAACAATGAGAGTGTCTCTCTATGTAGATGATGTGACATTGTTTCTAAACTCAGATAGTACGCAGATAGAAGCAACAATTGTCATCCTAAAATAATTTGAAAGTGCCTTTGGGCTAAAAGCAAATCTAGATAAGAGCTCGGTTGTCACAATAAGATGCCAAGATATTGATGTTCAAACTATCTTGCAACCTTTTATGGAAGCCCAGGTCACACTCCCGATCAAGTACCTTGGCTTGCTACTTACCATGAAAAAATAGCGTTGGAATGATCTACAACCAATTCATGATAAGGTAACAAGAAGACTAGCGGGTTGGCAGCTGAAGCACCTATCTCTAGGAGGATGATTCACACTTTAAAGTCTGTTCTCAGCTCACTCCCAACATATCTGCTCACTGCATTCAAATCGTCAAAAATATTCCTTAAGGATTTTAACAGGGTCAGACAAAACTTCCTTTGGGCAACAGCTGCAAACACACATGGAGGGAAATGCAAAGTTAACTGGAACAAAGTTTGCCTCCCGATAGAGCTTGAGGGATTGGGAGGGTTGAATCTAGAGAAATTTGCAACCGCATTGAGACTCAAATGGCTTTGGTATGATTGGAAATCGCCACTTGAGCAGTGTGCACCCATTGCACGTGGTGAGAGTTAAGTAAGGAGTTTGAATTATTACTCTTAGAGTTTGCCGACTGCTAGATAGTATTGGAGGCGTTGTACGCGATGATCTTTTCAAAGAAAGTTGTAAGTAGACCCAGCAAAGTTATGAAAGTTGGAGCTCACCTACTCGGAGAGGGAAAGAGCTACCACTAGTGGATTGAGGTGTTTCGGCTTAATTCATAGAGCCAGTCCAATTCATTTGGACTAACCTCAACGTGAACTAGGAGAGACTGGCAAGTCTCCGAATACTACAGTAAAAAGCGACTGTTTCAATTATGGTTTGTTTTCTTATGCTTAATTTACATTCATAGCATTAAATTAATTGCTTATCATCCTAAAATTACAAACCTTGATATAGGCTTATCTTATTGGTGCACTTAGGTGAATCTGGTTATTTTAGACGTTATTTATACTAAACTTTTTTGTGTTAAGCTTTCATATTATTTACTTAGTTTAGCCAAATAGAAATTGATAATTAACTAGAGAAGATTTTTTTAAACCGTCTATTCACCCCTCTCTAGTCGGTATCCTCGATCTAACATCTGGTTGGTGATCGGTAGTCTAGACTTTGTGATCTGTTGTTGTAGTCGTAGGCTTCGCGATCTGTTGTCGTAGATTTTGTGATCGATAGTTGCAAGCTTTGTGATCGGTTGCCGTAGGTTTCACGGTTAGTACTCGTAGTCTTCAAGTACTCATGTCTGTTGGGCTAGTGGTATGACCGACTTGTGCATGGTAGTCAAGCCGGTCTTTCTAAGTGGTTTGAGATGAATTTTTGGAAAGCGTGGATACTGAGGTCGTGAATGATTTGGTTTGTGTTTATTGATGGTTAAGGATGTGTTTTGCCTGTGTGGACTAATGCCGGTCAAGTTGAGAAG
Organism: Dendrocalamus sinicus; assembly: GCA_036346575.1. Classification (NCBI taxonomy): domain Eukaryota; kingdom Viridiplantae; phylum Streptophyta; class Magnoliopsida; order Poales; family Poaceae; genus Dendrocalamus; species Dendrocalamus sinicus. Next base: position 28,875,711 of record CM070653.1, on the reverse strand, counting down.
AACTTATACAGGAAAAAAAGTTTTTTGGTCTTTGCATGTGCAGTTGGGCATGGAGACGGTCATGGTCGGTGACAATGAGAACCGGGATTAGGAAGGGGAAATATGAGGTCTAGGAGATTGAAGATGTTCGAGGTGGTCGGGCTCACGCTGAAGCACGTGGAGATCAAAGGTGGATGATGCGTGAAGAAGCCACAGGAGGTACAGTAGTTGGAAGGAGTTATGGAAGGTGCTCATAATTGAAAAGTTTAGAAATTTTGGAAACTCATGTTTGGAAGGATTTCGAGTCTCTTGATTTTTGGAATTGGTTAGGATTTCGTGTCCATGTTGATGAGGACACGGATTGTGGCTCTAGCATATAAAAGGAGGGAGAGGTTAAGTGTTAACTCAAGGACTTGAGATGACTTTGGAGAGAAAACTTTTGTGCTAGGGTTTGACAGGTGCCGTGAGGGCACTTTGTAGCCACATAATATGTTTTAGAAATAAAAGATCAAATCTATTCCTGAAAAGTTAGTCAGTACTGGCGGCGTTGTTTTCTGGACGTCGTCTTCTTGTTCCAAACCGATTGTGGCGAAATAGCATCGACACGCAGGGTTGATCAGAGCACGATAACTCAGAGGGGTCGATCACGCTGAGCGGTTGAGCGACGAGCAGGTCCAAATCTTCATCGAGCACTAAGAGATTCCAAAACGTGGAGAAAATCATTCACCTACTCTGATTGCGGTATTCGATCCTACAGCTTCTTGTAAATTGACCAGATCTATTTTTTCCTTCCAATATATCATGCGGCATCTGCTGGCTTTTTAAAAAACTACCACCAAGCTTGTATAGCCGAAAGATCTGTCAATTCTCAGCAGAAGACCAATTTCTCCCCTAAGTCAATAGAGGACTTTCCCTCAAAGTCACGGTCTGGTGGTGATCAACATTCATATCTACAGGTTGATGCTGTTGCAACAGTTTCGTTCTCTTCCATGCGTAGGCCTCGCCCTCTTCTTGAAGTTGATATTCTTGCATCTGGTGATGGTTTATATGATCACAAGTCATCTATGTGGTCACTGAAGAAAGAGCCAATGCTGGCAGCCAGAATAACTGTCGAAGATGGTATATGTCTTCTTCTGGATGTAGATGTTATTGACCGGTTATTACAGTCTAGCCAGGCACAGGACAGCAGCTACCAACTGAGGTGAAGGCGACAGGTTCTCCTTGAAGGCTTAGCTGCATCACTTCAGCTTGTTTTTCATCTGGATTGGCCCATAAGGATGACCTTGTTTCTCTTCGCATAGTTTCTCTCCCTAAAGGATGTAAGCTTTTGGCACATTATCTTCGACTCCTTGCACCTGGAAGTGAGCTGACCCGGATAGTGTGCATGGCTATTTTTCGATATCTTAGGAGCTTATTTGGGGGTTTACCGTCAGATTCTGGTGCTACAGAAACAACAGCTAGTCTTGCCAAGACTGTTTCCTCTTGTGTGCACCATATGGAACTAAGTGCTCTCTGTGCCTGCCTCGCTGCTGTTGTCTGCTCATCACAACAGCCAACTCTCCGCGCTCTTGGTAGCTCTGCTGGTGATGGGGCTTCTCTAATCATCAAATCAAGATCGATAGAGCAACCGAAGCATCGCCGATCCTCATTCTGCAGCCAACTACACCAGATCAACCCGTTCTCTTTGGCAGGCATCATTTGATGCTTTCTTTGGGCTTCTGACAAAATACTGTGACAACAAGTATGAAAGTATTCTGCAGATGTTTGCCATGCAACTATGCAAGGTTCTGATTCTATGGCTGGATCTGAAGCCTCCAAAGCAGTTAGCAGGGAGATGCCTGTTGAGCTGCTACGTGCAAGCCTTCCTTATACCAATAAACAGCAACGCCAGATGCTGCTAGATTTTGCTGGGAAATCTATGCCTGATGAACCATGTGGAGGTGATCACATGTGGATGATGAGTAATTGACATTGGTTTAGTTTAGTCGAGTTTGGTTTGAGTGGTTTGGACCATGTCGTTGCGTGGTGCGACGGACTCGGTCAGGTTTGGTCATTCCTGGTCGTATGGGATTAGGTTGCATATTCAGATGATTCGACAGGTTTGGACTTCGGCATGAGTAAGTATGATGTGCTTATGCTATTTACGCTTTCATGTATCGAGCGGTGCTATTTGATGTGTTTCTTGTCTGTGTGGCTGCAGGACGTCGAGGTGAAGTCGTGGCGAGACACGGTGGACCGGACTAGGCGCAGGTGGCGCTGAGGTCAGAACGGTCGGGATGTGTCGAAGACGACGTAGACTCGAGGTGGTTGCGAGGCGTGCGAGGCAAGGAGCGCGAAGCTTCCGGAAGGTGCGGAGAGGCGAATCGGAAATTCGCGAGGTCGCATAAGCGGAGCGGCGCCGTTGATTTAGCAGCGTAACGGGCGAGACCCGTTAGCCAAGGCTATAAATAGGACTGAGGGGCTGCATGCCCACTAGAGCATTTGAGGTGGAATTAGGGTTTGCTAGAGTCAAAAGAGTCTTTAGTGGTTGCTTTAGGCTTTAGGCTTTAGTTGTTGAGAGTGGGTGGAGAAGGCAGAGGGTTGTTCTGTCCTCCATCGATGTGTTCCTGAGTGCTCCCTCCCTCATGTGTTCTTGAGTTGTGTTTGTAACGCCCCCATTTCTGGAGACGGTACGGAACATCATAACCGTACTGGATGTACAATTATGACATTCTAGGGTTACATGTGATCATCATAACAGCACCAGCTTACATAAACGTACCAACTTTATTACATTATTATATTGTTGTTAAGGTACACAGCGGGCGCATAAGCCCATACACTACCACATACACACAAAAGGATCGACGGCCTGAGCGTGGCTAAAACCTAAGCCCAATCTTCCTCAAAGTAGACTGGTTCTTCAGGAGCGTCTTCTTCTATCACGTCATCTTGCCAGCATTGGCCTTCTATTGATGATGTTTAGCAAATCATGAGTACCACTGTACCCAGCAAGTCACAGGGGTAAACCCTGGTTTACTATATGCATGGTGTTTCAAGGATGGGAGTATATTGGTTGTATTACAGGGGTGGATGCAGTTTTATTTGTAAGCAAGTAAAACTTGAAGATGTTTGTTCCTTAAGATCAGGGGTTTTGATTAATGTAATCAGTTCATCGCTTATCACATTCAATCATCTCCAATCCTACTTATGCCTCGTTATTGGAATCACCCAATTAACACAACTTCATTAACCTAAGCACGGCGTATTCGAATACCATTTGTTACACTCTGCGGAGTTGCTCAACTTTACCCACACGATCCCTTAACTCCCGCGATGAGTTAAGAAAGCCGTGTCGGTTCATCGCTCCTTCTTTATATAGACTCTACCCGATAGCATCACTCGACCACGGCTACAATTGCACATATACTCTTCTCTAGCCGTTTGTGAGTGAATACTACCGTTGTTAGGTACCGCAGATACCTAACTCCCCGTCTACTGTCATCACACTGTAGAGTTTCAATTGAATGGAGCAACTACTAGACCGGTGTTGACAAGTCAACTCCGTGGCCCGAGCGTTGACTATGTCTTTTACTTGGCACAAGGTTCTTGTCCTTACATTTTTCACCGAGGCATCCAACCACATCCCCTCTCGTGCCCACCGGCACCACCACCCATCCATACCACCTCTCACTCGGGTAAGGTCGTAGGCGTAGATCACCGCGTGATTTCCCACAAGACACCCTTCCCGTCTTAATTCCTCTAAGGTGAAGTCGTGGCGTAGATCACCACGTGATTTCCCACAAGACATCTTTACCTTAGTATCGACTTTGAAATCCTACCACTGCGCCAACACCTTAGTAGTACAAAACTGTTTAATGAGGCGATCATGGTTACTTTAATACCTTATTTTATTTCTTACTAAGGTTGTCAAGGTGAATATGGCCATCAAGTTAAACGGGGCTTTTTATCAGTGGTAGGATTATCTAAATAGCATGTCATTCTAAACATTTCATTTAAGCACATACATTTCACAATTATCCATAATGCAAAATATGCTAATTAAGTATTGTAAACATTATGGGATTTCAATATGTTCAAAAACATGTGACTTGCCTTGCTGGTCTGGAATTTCTACTATGTCGTAGATTTGAGCAGTCGGCTCCGGCTCCGGAACTGAGGCTTCAGCTACGTCGGATGCTAGCGTAAACACATAAAATCACAACATAAGCTTCAACTCAAAATGAGTCCAAATCAAAGTAATTAATTCAGAAAAAGCCAATTAGTGTAAAATCTTAACCCAACATTTTAAAAGTGTGAGGATGGACATTTTTCTAGAATTGGTATTTTTAAATTGAGGAGATTTGCATTTGGGATAATTAGGGTTAGCAAAAGAGACAAATTCAAATTTAACAAATTTGAATTTGGAGAAATTGAGACTAGATTTGCACTTAGGATATTTTTCTGGTCCAGATTGAGTAATTTTGTATTTTTGGGAATTTTCTAGAATTTTCTATGATTTTTGGGGCATTTTCTGGATTTTTCGGAATTTTGAATATGAACTGCTCGGCCGGTGAATGCGGCGCCCACCCGCCGCGTGCAAGGCGGCGGCTCGGCCGCTGTTGGCCCGCTCGCCCGGTCGCGCGGTCGAAGCCCACACGCCGCACGGCAGAGCCAGCTGGCGCGCGAGTGCTCTGCGATCGGCGACGCGTGGGCGGTGTCGACAGCGCGAATGGGGCGGCGGCGCGTTCGGATGCTCGGATGGAGCGAAGGGGCGAAGCGGACGGCCAGGATTTGAACGGAGGCCGACGGTCAGATGGAACTCGATCGACGGCCGTGCGTCGTCGTCTTCCTCGCGTCTCCCCGACTTGGGCGGGAAAACAGGGGCGCGGCTCCGGCGCGGGGAGAAGGAGGCAGTGGCGCTCCCGGGGGACGGCCATAGCCAAAAGGGGCGTTTACGGGAGGGGTTTCCATCTGTGGGCTACTGGAGGAACTTGGGTGAACGGAGAGGGTCGCGGGCCGTGGGGAAGGCGACGGTGTGTGCGGCGGCGTTGGGGAGCTCCGACGGCGCTGCAATCCAAATGGCTGCTGTTTAACCATCTACGGGACCCCAGTGACTCATTGGCGGTGGCGGTTCAGCTCGGGGAGGGCTGGAGTGGCCTAGCCACGGCGACGGCCTTGGGGTCGGCGGCGAGCTTCGTGGCCCGGCTGCTAGACTCCCGCTCTCGCTCTGGTGATCGCGTCACAGTGTTCAGGGAGTAGAGGTGCACGTGCCAGAGGGAAGAATTGGATTTTTATTAGCTAATTCTCCCGATTGCGGTTAGGGCTTACCGGGCTCAGGGGCGCGGCTTGCCGGCGGTGGAGGCGACGAGGGCGCAATCGGTGGAGTGGGGAGAGGAAGGGGGCTACCTGGAGGCGATCTACAGTGGAATTAGGCCTTTATACGGCGTGTACAGGTGGCGCAGCTGCGAGGCGGTTCGGCGCCCGTTCTCCCGCGAGGAACGGGGAGGAGGGTGAGCCGGCTGCGCGCGCGAAGCGAGGGCGAGGTGGCGAGGTGAGTCTGCAGCACTCGAGTGCTTATTCATCCTCGAGGAGAGAAGCAACCGAATGCTTGCGCTGGCGCCGGCGAGGCAGCTGGCTGCCGGCGTCCTCCGCACAGGAGAAGGGCGGGCGGCGTCTCGCGCGCGTGGGTCGGCGTCCTCGCGGCTTGAGCCGAGGGCAGCCTCCTCGTGCGCCGACGGGAAACAGATGGCGTGGGGCGTCGGCGGCCGGGAAGGAGAGCGGAGCGGCGCAGCGTGCAGATGGCGCCGGCCAGGAGCGAAGGCGGGAAGGGGAAAAAGGGAAAGCGTATTTTCCATTTTCTTTCCAAATTGGGCAAGTTTTCCATTTTCCATTTGAATTTCCAAAAAATTTTAAACATGCCCAAAATTTGGGGCATTTCAACCTACCCTCCTTAGGAAGAATCTCGTCCTCGAGATTCATCTGGTCTTGGGAACATGTTGGGGAAGTCTCGCTGTAAATCTGCTTCTTTTTCCCATGTGGACTCTGTTGGTGTATGATTCTTCCATTGTACTCGGCAAAACTTGACATTCTTGTTTCGAGTTGTCGCTCGCTTGTCTCAAGTATCCGTAGAGGCTCTTACAGGTATGTCAAATCTTCTGACAGTTCAATTTCTCCCAATGACACTTCTTCTGTAGGTCGCCTCGACTTTCGGAGTTGGGACACATGGAATACGTTGTGTACTCGGTCATGTTGGACGGTAATTGTACTTAGTAGGCTACTTCTCCCACTCTTTTGTAATTGGGAACGGTCCAACATATCCGGCGCTAACTTTCCTCCGACCTGAAATCTCTTGACTATTTTGAATGGTGTGACCTTGAGGTATACGTAATCGCCAACTTCGAAACTCAAGTCTTTTCTTCTAGTATCGGCATAGCTTTTCTGACGGTCTTGAGCTACCTTTATCTTCTCTCTAATGATTCTCACATGAGCTTCTGCGTCTTGGACTATCTGGGGTCCAATATATTGTCGCTTCTCTGCTTCTGCCCGGTTTAGTGGAGTTCGCACTCTCGCCATATAACGCTTCAAATGGGGCCATCTGAATACTGGCTTGATAGCTATTATTGTAGGAGAACTGTGCAAATGGCAAACAAGTGTTCCATGCTGCTCCATAGACTATAGCACAGGCTCTCAACATATCTTCTAGGATCTGATTGGTCCTTTCTGTCTGTCCATCAGTTTGTGGATGATAGGTAGTACCGAAAGATAAATCTATGCCCATTGCTTCATGCAGTTTTTCCCAGAACATAGAAGTAAATTGTGCTCCTCGATCGGACACAATCCTGCTTGGAACACCATGATACACTACAATCTTGGTTAAATATAACTCTGCCAACTTATCCTTCCCGTAAGTTTGCTTAATAGGAAGGAAATGTGCTACTTTAGTCAGTCGATCCACAATGACCCAGATAGCATCATATCCTTCTTTTGTCTTAGGTAGGCCAGTAATAAAATCCATCCCAATACTGTCCCACTTCCATTCGGGTATTGGTAACGGTTGCAATAGACCTGCAGGCTTCTGGTGATCAACTTTTACTTTTTGGCAGACATCACATTTGGCTACATATTCCGCTATCTCTCTCTTCATGTTACTCCACCAAAATCTTCTTTTTAAATCTTTATACATCTTGGTTCCGCCAGGATGTATTGAGAACTGTGAGGAGTGAGCTTCTGATAATATTAAATCCTTCAGTTCTTGTTTATTTGGTATGCAATATCGCCCTTTAAAAGTCAGAATTCCTTGTTTGTCTTCGATAAACTCAGTTGATTTCTTCTCTTGGCTGCTCTTTTTCAATTCTTGTGTTTCTTCATCGTCATCCCGAAATGTTTGATTTTATTCATTAGCAATGGTGAATATCAAGGGTCGCTAACATTCCTTGTTCAACCACCGCTAAATTGAGCTTCGCATCTCTCGTTACTAAGTGTAGAGGTTGGTCAATCTCACTGACCATGCTGTGATACACTCTTCTGCTTAAGGCATCTGCTACTACATTCGCCTTACATGGGTGATATTGCAAATCGATATCAAAATCCTTGATCCGCTCTAGCCATCTTCGTTGTCTTAAATTGAGGTCCGGCCGAGTAAAGATATACTTGGACTTTTATGGTCTGAAAATATTTCACAATGGTTACCCATGGATAATGTCTCCGATTTTCAATGAATGGATTACGCAGCTAGCTCCAAGTCATGTGTAGGGTAGTTCTCTTCATGTGGCCTTAAGCGTCGTGAAGCATATGCTACCACTTTTCTATCTTGCATCAGCACACATCCTAATCCTTGCTTGGAGGCGCCACAAGAAATCAAAATCTTTCTCTGGATCTGGAAGGGTTAGGACTGGTGCAGTTGTCAATTTGTTCTTTAATTCTTGAAAACTTTCTTCACACTTCTTCGTCCACTCAAAAGGTATCTCTTTCTTGAGCAATTGAGTGAGTGGTCGGGCAATTTTCGAGAATCCTTCTATGAATCGGCGATAATAACCCGTCAATCCTAGAAAGCTTCTCACTTAGTTACATTTGTGGGTGGTCGCCATTCCATTATCGACTTAATCTTTTCTCGGTCAACTTTGACTCCATCTTCGAAATGATGTGACCCAAGAATGAAACTTCTTTCATCCGTAGTCACATTTACTGAATTTTGCATACAGTTGGTGTTCCCTAAGCTTGGACAGAGCGACATGTAAGTGTTCTTTGTGTCCTTCTTCATTCTTGGAATAGATGAGTATATCATCTATAAATACTATCACAAATTTGTCCAGCTGTTCCATATATACCATATTCATGAGGTTCATGAAATATGGCAGTGCATTGGTTAACCCAAAAGGTACGACTGTGAACTCGTAGAGTCCGTACCTAGTTGTAAATGCAGTTTTCTCCCTATCCTGCTCTCGGATTTTCAACTGATGATATCCTGAGCGCAGATCAATCTTTGAGAACACTTTGGCTCCTCGGAGCTGATCAAACAGATCATCTATCCTTGGTAGTGGGTATTTGTTTTTGATAGTCACTGCATTCAAACCTCGATAGTCAACGCACATCCGCTGACTCCCATCTTTCTTCTTCACGAATAACACTGGGGCTGCCCATGGGGAAATACTTGGGCGTATGAACTCTTTTACTTGCAAGTCATCTAACTGTTTCTTCAGTTCCTTCAGCTCCACTGCTGACATTCTATAAGGATGCTTCGTAATCGGTTGTGTGCCAGGGACTAATTCTATTGTCAACTCTATTGGTCTGTCCGGTGGCTTACCCGGTAGTTCTTCTGGGAACACATCAGGGTATTCTTCCACGATTGGCACTCTTGTTCCTTCACCCGTTACGACACTGTGTATACCACCCTTCATCTTCTGAAGTAGCTCATGGTCTGTGTGGACCACTATCTCTTGGCCATCATCCCCAGTCAAGTTCACTGTTTTATGCTCACATCTTACTATGGCTTTATTCTTGGTTAGCCAGTTCATTCCCAATATAATCTCTAGTCCCTTCATGTCCAATATTAACAAGTTTGCCTTAAATTTTAATCCCTGGATTTCTAGTGTGAGATTACCACACCCAAATCGGGATTCCATTTTTATGCCAGGTGTTTGAATGGCATAAAGTTTTGGCAAAGGCATAACAGCCATTTGATTCTTTGTCACAAACTCCATGGATATGTAAGAATGCGTAGCACCAGGATCAAACAAAACTAGTGCAGGTATGGAATTGACAAGAAACATACCTACAATAACGCCATTTGATCTGCGCGCATCTTCACCGATATGTGATTGACTCGCTTGGAGAATGAGGTTGCTGTTCCTTGCCTCTTCCTAGCCGATTGTTTAACGATGACCCAGCAGCACAACTATCACATTCCCGATTGATTTGGTGCTCAGTCCGCGATTATTGTTTCTTCCATGCGTAGGAAGCCCGCTGAATTCTTGCTTTGCCTCCGATGGCAAATGTTTCTTAGGACAATTGTTTCGAAATGTCCCGTTGCCCACAAGGAAAACAGCTATTCGCTTTGAGGGCAATTTTGTTGCATGTGGTTTCCACCACATTTGAAACACTTGATTGTCTGCCGTTGGAACCTATTGCCTTGTTGCGGAGCATTGGTGGACGCCTTGGTACTAGCATCACTTGACGATTAGTGAACCGCCGTTTTGAGGTGGCGCCTGTGTTCTTGACTTTTGCGCATTGGAAGACGATGTAAATGGGGTTTGCATCGCCTTTCTCTTCCTATTCTCCTCCATCCGCCCTCTGGCCTCTTCGAATTGATTAAGCGCCTACCATATCGATAGATCCTCAAGCGCATCGCAGATATATGATACTTCGTGAGTCTTGTAGACCTGCCTCAATCTTTCCATCTTCTTATCTTCATATTTACATCATCTTCGCATATCCGGATAGCTCATTAAACGGTGTACATACTCCATGACATTCCTTCTACCCCGCCTTAGCGCCAGAACTCTCTGCGCTTAGCTCAATCATTCCATCAGAATGTGTGCTTTCAAAACTTCCGCGAACTCCTCCTGTGAATTCTTTATGGTTATGCATAGTCCGTAATTAATCCACCAAGAGGAGGCTTGTCCTGAAGTCGATGAGTTGCATAAAGCACCTTTTCACTATCTTCACGATGAATGATTTTTAGTTTTCGCCAATGTCTTTAATCCAATCATCGGTGCCATGGGTCCGCGAAGTGGAAAAGACCGGTGGTCTAGTCTTCGAAGTCCGCCCACTTCATGGCGGTGGTGCTCTCTTGAACTCGTCCTCGTGAACCACTCGAGTACGGGTTCTCGCCATGATCCGCTCTAGCATCTTGGAGTGTTGTTCTATAAGTTTGGTCTGATTCAGCTCGGCTTGGTGGCGGTTTTGCTCCATCACTGCTAAAATACTAGCAATGGCATCTGTCCCGGTTGCAGTGTTATTGGGCCCTGTTGGCGGGTTACCTTGATTTGGTTCAGTGCCTGACATCTTGCTTCTGCATTAGATAAGTTGAATTACTTCACCGCTGCTTTCCATCACTTGTAGAAAGATAAGCAGAAGACAAGTTTGGAGACAAGTCTGAAGTAACTAAAGCCAAATCAACGTATGCCACAAAGACATTCTTTTAAAGATAACCACCAAATATAGTATTAACAACCAAAAGAGCCAAGGTAGCCAGCATACATTACATGCTGTACACACGCAAACATAGCACCATTACAATACCACGGTCTACTACTGAGTTAGGTAGGGCACTTCACTACTTTTATTCTAGCTAGACTGCCTCATTGTACAACCAAAAGTCAACCATCTACTACCAAGACCTAGCTACGTCCTGAGTCCTCCAAACGCTCACCAACCCTCGGTCGGTGGCCTGCTGTCAGTGTAGCGCACAACCTCCTCGGGGTCCTCCTCATCCCTAGCTGGTGGCGCTGGAGCACGCGCAGGCTGGAACAAGGAGCGATACTCCGGAGCGGTCATGCGGCGTCGAGGCTGTGAAGGACCGGGTGCGTCGGGATCCCCACGTGGGTGGGATGGACCTGGCACATCCATGCCAGCGGGAATCACCGGGTACACAGGAACTACTGGAGCCACAAGCGGCTGGAGAGGGACCAGTGCTGCGGGAACATCAGGGGACTCATCACAAGCTGATAGCTCCCCCTCCTCTACCAGATTCCTCCGGTGAGAGCTCGCCGTATCTCATCGACTCTCTCTGAACATGGCGTAGCTGTCGTCTCAGTGTGAACGACTCCTGGATCGCTCGCGAGTACATCGTCTCCTGATGGACAATGTGTCGCGCAACGACGTGAAGACGAGCATCATCCGCCTCCACGGATCCGGGTCAAGTAGGGACCACCCGGGAACACGCCGAGGCACCAAGTCGTAGACGCCTCTCGAACTCGAAGTCGTAGTAGTGCCTCAAGTGGAGCACGACATTCCTAGCCGCGCCCGGATCGCGTCCTCCTCGATCCTCCGATCAGTAAAACCTCCTCTCCCTGTCCGGACGGACAGGTAAAGGAACGAGGTCCACCCATGCCTTCCAGGCAACGCTGTCGTCTGGAGCATGGCGCGACACGAGTGGAAAATCGCTTATGCCGATCGTCGCCGCTTAGGAATCGCCGCATGGCCCATGGCCGATGTGGCCATCCTCCAACCTAGCGGGGTCCGAGTGGATGAAATGGACCATCTGCGGAAACAAATATTTTTAAATATTAAAAGGTGCGAAACAATTGCAATTACTAAACTTAAACTACAATTTACTTAAAGCACGAAAGATCGCATTTAAGAAACCATATAACTATAATATTTCTTATATTTTATGTAAAATCTTTTATTCTTCTTTTTTTTTCCAACTAGGTTTTGTCAAAACGAGACTCTCCTATTATCCCTTAGGGTTCAACCTCCAGTCAAGCAAGTCTGCTCTGATACCACTCTGTAACGCCCCCATTTCTGGAGACGGTACGGAACATCATAACAGTACTGGATGTACAATTATGACATTCTAGGGTTACATGTGATCATCATAACAGCACCAGCTTACATAAACGTACCAACTTTATTACATTATTATATTGTTGTTAAGGTACACAGCGGGTGCATAAGCCCATACACTACCACATACACACAAAAGGATCGACGGCCTGAGCGTGGCTAAAACCTAAGCCCAATCTTCCTCAAAGTAGACTGGTTCTTCAGGAGCGTCTTCTTCTATCACGTCATCTTGCCAGCATTGGCCTTCTATTGATGATGTTTAGCAAATCATGAGTACCACTGTACCCAGCAAGTCACAGGGGTAAACCCTGGTTTACTATATGCATGGTGTTTCAAGGATGGGAGTATATTGGTTGTATTACAGGGGTGGATGCAGTTTTATTTGTAAGCAAGTAAAACTTGAAGATGTTTGTTCCTTAAGATCGTGGGTTTTGATTAACGAATCGGTTCATCGCTTATCACATTCAATCATCTCCAATCCTACTTATGCCTCGTTATTGGAATCACCCAATTAACACACTTCATTAACCTAAGCACGGCGTATTCGAATACCATTTGTTACACTCATGCGGAGTTGCTCAACTTTACCCACACGATCCCTTAACTCCCGCGACAGAGTTAAGAAAGCCGTGTCGGTTCATCGCTCCCTTCTTTATATAGACTCTACCCGATAGCATCACTCGACCACGGCTACAATTGCACATATACTCTTCTCTAGCCGTTTGTGAGTGAATACTACCGTTGTTAGGTACCCGCAAAGATACCTAACTCCCGTCTACTGTCATCACACTGTAGAGTTTCAATTGAATGGAGCAACTACTAGACCGGTGTTGACAAGTCAACTCCTGTGGCTCGAGCGTTGACTATGTCTTTTACTTGGCACAAGGTTCTTGTCCTTACATTTTTCACCCGAGGCATCCAACCACATCCCCTCTCGTGCCCACCGGCACCACCACCCATCCATACCACCTCTCACTCGGGTAAGGTCGTGGCGTAGATCACCGCGTGATTTCCACAAGACACCCTTCCTGGGCCTTAATTCCTCTAAGGTGAAGTCGTGGGCGTAGATCACCACGTGATTTCCCACAGCACATCTTTACCTTAGTATCAGCTTTGAAATCCTACCAGCCTGCGGCCAACACCTTAGTAGTACAAAACTGTTTAATGAGGCGATCATGGTTACTTTAATACCTTATTTTATTTCTTACTAAGGTTGTCAAGGTGAATATGGCCATCAAGTTAAACGGCTTTTATCGATGGTAGGATTATCTAAATAGCATGTCATTCTAAACATTTCATTTAAGCACATACATTTCACAATTATCCATAATGCAAAATATGCTAATTAAGTATTGTAAACATTATGGGATTTCAATATGTTCAAAAACATGTGACTTGCCTTGCTGGTCTGGAATTTCTACTATGTCGTAGATTTGAGCAGTCGGCTCCGGCTCCGGAACTGAGGCTTCAGCTACGTCGGATGCTAGCGTAAACACATAAAATCACAACATAAGCTTCAACTCAAAATGAGTCCAAATCAAAGTAATTAATTCAGAAAAAGCCAATTAGTGTAAAATCTTAACCCAACATTTTAAAAGTGTGAGGATGGACATTTTTCTAGAATTGGTATTTTTAAATTGAGGAGATTTGCATTTGGGATAATTAGGGTTAGCAAAAGAGACAAATTCAAATTTAACAAATTTGAATTTGGAGAAATTGAGACTAGATTTGCACTTAGGATATTTTTCTGGTCCAGATTGAGTAATTTTGTATTTTTGGGAATTTTCTAGAATTTTCTATGATTTTGGGGCATTTTCGGATTTTTCGAATTTTGAATAAGAACTGCTCGGCGGTGAACGATCGCGGCCCGGCCGCGTGCACACGGCGGCGGCTCGGCCGGCTCTGTTGGCGCGCTCCGCCTTGGTCGCGCAGTCGAAGCCCACACGCCGCGGCAGAGCCAATGGCGGCGCGGCGCTCTCGCGGATCGGCGACGCGTGGGCGGTGTCGACGGCGCAGATGGGGCGGGGCGACGCGTTCGGATGCTCGGATGGAGCGAAGGGGCGAAGCGGACGGCCAGGATTTGAACGGAGGCCGACGGTCAGATGGAACTCGATCGACGGCCGTGCGTCGTCGTCTTCCTCGCGTCTCCCGACTTGGCGGGAAAACGAGGCGCGGCTCCGCGCGGAGAAGGAGGAGCGCGGCGCCCGGGACGGCCATAGCCAAAAGGGGCGTTTACGGGAGGGGTTTCCATCTGTGGGCTACTGGAGGAACTTGGGTGAACGGAGAGGGTCGCGGGCGTGGGAAGGCGACGGTGTGTGCGGCGGCGTTGGGAGCTCCGACGGCGCCGCAATCCAAATGGTTCTTTGCTTAACCATCTACGGACCCTAGTGACTCATTGGCGGTGGCGGTTCAGCTCGGGAGGCTGGAGTGGCTAGCCACGGCGACGCCTTGGGGTGGCGGCGAGCTTCGTGGCTTGGCCGCTAGACTCCCGCTCTCGCTCGGTGATCGCGTCACGTTGTTCAGGAGTAGAGGTGCACGTGCGAGAGGAAGAATTGGATTTTTATTAGCTAATTCTCCGATTGCGGTTAGGCTTACTGGGCTCGGGGCGCGGCTTGCCGGCGGTGGAGGCGACGAGGCGCACCGGTGGAGTGGGAGAGGAAGGGGCTACCTGGAGGCGATCTACAGTGGAATTAGGCCTTTATACGGCGTGTACAGGTGGCGCAGCTGCGAGGCGGTTCGGCGCCCGTTCTCCGCGAGCAACGGGGAGGGGTGAGCCGAAGGCTGCGCCGCGCGAAGGCGCGAGTGGCGAGGTGAGTCTGCAGCACTCGAGTGCTTATTCGTCCTCAGAGGGAGAGAAGCAACTAGAATGCTTGCGCTGGCGCCGGCGAGGACAGCGGGCTGCCCGGGCGTCCTCCGCACAGGGAGAAGGGCGGGGCGGCGTCTCTGGCGCGTGGGGTCGGCGTCCTCGCGGGCTTGAGCTGGAGGGCAGCCTCCTCGCAGGCCAGGGGGAAACGATGGCGTGGGACGTCGGCGGCTTCGGGAAGGAGAGCGGAGCGGCGCGCGCGTGCAGATGGCGCCGGCCAGGAGCGAAGGCGGGAAGGGGAAAAAGGGAAAGCGTATTTTCCATTTTCTTTCCAAATTGGGCAAGTTTTCCATTTTCCATTTGAATTTCCAAAAATTTTTAAACATGCCCAAAATTTGGGGCATTTCAGTGTTCTTGAGTAGAGAGGGAGAGGATGGATTGAGTGGAGAGTTTGTAATCAATCATCCCGAGTCCTAATGTCCATGCGTATGGGGATGTATCAGTTTTCCTTGTGATGAGATGAATAAAATCTGAAGTTTAGTTTCAGTTTGAGCTCTCTGTTCTTCGTTCATCCTTTTTGCTTGTTTTTGAGATTTTGTGTTTCTTGTTCTTATTTGCTGGGAAGTGCCAAAATGGGTTGCTCTATGATGGGCTAGTGCCTTAAGATCATTTGATCGTTTTCCCCTAGAGCAAACTTCATTTAATCCTCAAATCTCAAGTTTGGCCTCCTCTGTTCAGAGTTATCAGTTCTAGGGTTTTGTGATTGTTTTTGTGTCCCTTTGAGTTCTGACTTGAGATTTGGTCTGAGGGATCCTCTAGATATTGCTAATGTATCCCTAAAATCTCATGTGCAAAAGATCTCTGTGGAAGGAGTAATTTGAGTTTTGGTTTGCCCTCTCTGAAGCTTCTCTGAATTTTTTTTAGGGTTTAAGTGCAGCTGTTGATTCTCTTGTGGTGATGGCCTGAAATTGGGTTTGGAGGGTCCCTAAGCTATTGCTAATATATCCCCCAAGTTTCAGTTCTAAAGGATCAATGGTTTGAGAGGAATTTGCTTTTGTTGAAAGCCTCCTGTATTTTCAGTTTTCAGGGCATATTCTGAATTTCCTTCTCTCGAGTGATTTCTGTTGGTTCCTAAGGTTTGTCTAGGTATTGTGAGTATTGTGGTTTTGCCTTGAGTGAAGTTTATTAGAGGAAACCCTTAAATTATTCAGATTGTAGAAGGTCTGAAAGTATTCTCAAAGGTTCAGTAGATAAAATTCTCTTTTTTCGGTTCAGGCAGTTCTCTGAACCTGCTTGCTGCAATAGAATGTTACGGCCAGCAGGAAGCAACTCCATTTCGTGCCTTTTCATTTTTTCTTTTTCTGACTTTGACCATTTTGCATGCGATCCAAACGAAATTATTTTCAGCTGAAATTTTTACTGAGTACTCTCTGATTTATGCTGAATTTTTTCGTATCGCATGCATCCCAGATTTCAGCAAAATTATTTTTAAGTTTTCTGTGAGTTGCGTTGTTTTGTTTATTTTGAAAAATTAGTGTTCGATTTCTCGGGGGCGTTTTTTGAGGCGAGCGACATTCACCCCCCTCTGTCGCCATTTCGGTCCTACAATGCCTGTAACTGGTTTTAATCATCCTGGTGCTAGCTAGCAGTGGACATATTACTTCCGAATCTGTTCCTGGTTAACACTACTCAAGAGACTCAGGTGGTCATTTCTTAAATTATATGTGCAGTTTGTCTTCAGATGGTAATTATAATATTTGGAGACATGCTTTGCTTTTATCATAAGATGTGAGCTTGGGAAAGTTCCATTGGTTCGATGAAGTTAGAATTCCTCAGACTGTGACCTTGTTTAGGATCGAGATTAATTTGTAGAACCGAAAATATCCTTCATGTGGGTCATTTCACATAGCACCCACCTGAATGCCTGATCGCTATAAGCCTATATTAGATTATGCATGTATGTATCCTGTTGTAACTCTGTGCAGTGATGAACCAGACACCTCTTTTGAGGGACTTAGTTTAACCTTTATTTGCTCCCAATGAAGAAGAAGGTAGTCTGAGTGCATTGCACGAGTTCGTTCGTCTCTTTCGCGAGATGGATGCAAATAACATATTTGGCGAGTGTTGTTTTTGTGCGTCAAGAAATTTATGGAAAATATTTTTTTTGCTTCTCTGATTATTGGCTGTAGAATAGCATGCCTGCTCTCGTTGTATACTAGTTTCGTTTCACTCTTCGACCTTTGGTTTCTGAGAATGTGTATATGTGATGCATTACTAATTTCTCATGAAATTCCGTATGGTGGTAAATATGCTAAATGAGCTTAATCTTTGAAACTAGTACTTTGCATTACTTTCTTTCCTATGCTTGCGAATGATCTTGTAGTGCAAACGTTGTTGTGCTTGTGCCTACTGCCAAAGCACCGGGTTCTCGGCATCTCAGGTTAGAACTCCACGATGTGCGGCTTGCAGCAACAACTATGGATCTAGATGGTGTTTTCCACGATTCTAATTATAATTCCATCACGCAAAACAACTAAATATTAGTAGTATATAAAAACCATGAGGAATAATGACCTATTTCATGACTTCGATGAACAGCGAACAATATCAAGCATAATTATGTGGAAGCAAAGCATAGCAAATAAAAAATTATACAAACCTTGATAAAACAAGCAAGCTGCAATTCAATTTTCATAAATGAACTTTTAGTCATTGTCTACTCGGGATGATATTCAATACTGTAAACATAAATTAGATCATAAGTCCGATCAAACAGAACTTTAAACATACTAAAATAATATAATTTAAACCGTGACACCGAACAATCCCCGGGACCTCACCCTCCCCACCCCCAGTCCCACACAGCATCACCATTCTTCCCCCCAAAGGGCCCAAACCACTAGCTCACCCCCTCGTCCTACACGGCATAGGGTCAGCTCCATCACCCCTCGCCACAACAGATCAAAACTACTCCCGGAGCAATACTCCGCCCTGTCAGTTAAAAAACCGGCTGGGCTTTGGTGTTACCGCCGTCTTCTGGCGAAATCCCCATCTTACCCTTCCCTCTCCACGCCAGCACAACACACCACCCGCGTAATCTGGCTCGAAAATCCCAGGGGCAAAATCGTAACAGCTAGCTCCCCCGCTTTCCACTTCGAACCCATCGCCTCCACGCTGCACAGCAATGGCGCCCTTACAATGCAGAGCTCGCGAGCGAGGCCTCCGCCTCCCTTGATTCGGGCGGGGTCCGCGAGCGTGAGCTGCCGTGCTCGGCCCAGGTCGACGTCGGTGGTGCGATGCCACGCGGAAGCGGCGGCCACGGCGACATCGCCGGGTTGGGCGCCGCCGGGGCGATACACGGGGAGGGGCCCGGAGGCGAAGAAGCCTGCGTGGCTGCGGCAACGGGCGGCTCAGGGGGAGAAGTACACTAGGCCGAGGGAGACGCTCGGCGAGCTCAAGCTTAGCACTGTCCGCGTCGATGCCCAATGTCCCAACATCGGAGAGGTAGAATAGAATTAAGCACGCCATGCTGAATAATAGCAAGACTCGATGCATTTTAACGCGAAAAATTGACTGAGGATTTACCCTCCTGGCCCACGTGTCAGTGATTTATGATGACCCCATGTGGAGAGTAAATCCTCAATTTCCCAACTAAAGGAGGGTATATGATCCAATCTCCCTTTTAACAGGTAGATTTGTTGAAACAAGAAAGTCACTACAAAAACCTTTGTAATATATCACCCAGTATAAGTTACACCCGCCAAAGTTTTATCTTAGTGAGGTTATGTTCAACATACCATGACCCCTCTTGCACCATATAATGACTTAAATTCAACGACACGACCCGTGTCTACGACGATTTATAACCAGCGACATGATTCGTGGGTCACTCCAATGGTGCAACCCGCACTGGTGGATGCAAATTACTTAGCTAGGTCATACCCATTATAGACTTATGTTGCACTATTTTACATTAAGAAATTATCACAAGATTCAGTTCTTAGTCTTATTTGGATGATGTTACCACAACTAAATATTCTCGTGCTACATCCACACCAACACCTCTTAATATTTGCCCAGATAGGTAAATCAAGTTTTAGAGTTTTGAGAAGCATGAAACTAAATTACCTCAACATGCCAGCTATTTCCCTTCAATAGCTGTCCAAAACCAGTTTCATGTTTGAAATTGATCATAGGGCAATGTAATGCCAACGAGTATCTAAGTAAGACTAAGCATAACGCTTAGATGCAACTTACAACTAGCATGTTTACCAGTAATTCTAAGGTGACAAGGGTTTATGTCCAAAGCCAAAGAGTGAGATATAATTAAGCAATTATCCATAGGAAATTTAATTATGAACAAGTGTGAATATAATTTGCATAACAAAGTAAAGCATGTAATTTGATATTTTCAAATAAAATATATTGCATTCAAAATGTATGTGTGCATGATCAAAGTTATGACTTGCCTAACTCAATTTACCGTGGCCTTGACTTTGCTCAACCCTTCTCAGTCAATGATCTTGAAACTCTTGATCGTCGTCTTTATCCGAACTTTGATCTCACTCGATATGTTGCCTCTTCGAGACTCCAACGTCTAATTACATGGCAAATGATCAAAATCCAAATAAATCAAAGGAACTTCAAAAGATCCAAATAAATTCGAAATAAACTTAATTGTGTTTTCTTATGACTGAGTTGCTGGTATGATATAAGGTTTTATGAGTGCAACATGCTTGACAAAGTCAAACGGAGTTTGAGTGAATGGAGAATGGCCAAAAAGCTTTGCCAGGAAAGAGAAAAGAAGGGTTAATGTCGAAGGAATATTCACAATAATATTTTACTTCAAATTGGGAGATGGCTAGACCTAGCCGATTGCAAGATACCATGGTTCGATTTTTTATTTAAGGACTTCTTGTATTATTGTATATTTGTTAAGAAAGTTCTATGAGTTATGATAGATATGAGAATCCACCCAGGAACATATTTGTAGAGTGAGATAACTTGAGGGTTAGTGCCTTGAATTGTTGGTACATCAATTATTCTTAATTATCATTAGTGATTTTAAATCCAGATAAAATGGTAGGATGATTGCTATTTAAGCAAGAATGTATTTTTATAAAGATATCTAACTTAAATTTGTATTTCAAATTAGATGGCAAAGGCATATTGGTTAATTATCTTTTCTTTAACTTAATAGTCAATTACTCAAAGTTGTACAAAGCATTACTGTCTCTGATTAGCAATTGGATTTGAGATAAATATTAAGGACTCCCTTAATTATGATTGAGAAGTTCTTAATCATAAACATGGTATTCTTTAATTTAAATAT
Organism: Dendrocalamus sinicus; assembly: GCA_036346575.1. Lineage (NCBI taxonomy): Eukaryota > Viridiplantae > Streptophyta > Magnoliopsida > Poales > Poaceae > Dendrocalamus > Dendrocalamus sinicus. The sequence goes on along the minus strand of CM070653.1, from coordinate 28,855,609 downwards.
CAGTATTTATAGATAAATATTAGAGATTTAAAATTCAAATGATTCACCTTAATTATTTAAGCATAATTTGAAAAAGGGCATCATGACTTTGAGATGTGCAATTAATATTTATTATTTTACATGGCTCAACTTTACACGAAGTATTTTATATGATAATTAATTTGCTAATTTTTGATGCCATGCTCTTATTCAAGATTCTCAACTTGCATAGACTTTTATTTTAATATCAAAAATTCAGCTTTATCCTTATTTTATTTATGCATTATATTTTATCAAATTTCTATTTGAATAATCTTAAATATTCGAACTCAAAAGAGTGAATACATACTGAAGAGTGAATACATACTGACTTTGGCTGTCTGCTAGGCTGCCACATTGGTTAACCTGCTGTGAACTTGTGATCATGCGATTCTTTCTTCTTCTCTACGTAGGAGATGTTGACGTATACAAAAAAGATTGCACGTTGGACGAACTGACTCTGTCTGTCCTGCTAGGCCGCCACACTGGATGACCTGCTGTGAACTTGTGATAACGTGATGTGTCGGGGGGGGTTCGGGCGTTGATATTGCAGGATGATAATGGATCTTTTCGCTGTCCAATCACAACGGGGTGGTGGCGCAGTTGGCTAGCGCGTAGGTCTCATAGCTGAACGTTGAGTAATCCTGAGGTCGAGAGTTCGAGCCTCTCTCACCCCAATGAGAATGACCGAGTAATGATGAAATGCTCCTGTGACATATGGGTTGTCACTTTATCTGATCATCAGATGCTTTGAGCTAATCTGAACCTGGTCCTTTTTTCTCATTAGCTTTTTTGATACACTGTGCTTGATGCAGTTATGCTCACGACTCACGAGTCTTGGCCCGTTGGGAGATCCCATATTCCCATGGCTACGTATTTAATCTGGGCCGCTAATTTCCAATCTAACGAATACAATCGCACTGACCAACCGAAAGAGTCCACTGCGCTGCGCCTGTGTGCGCTACTGCTTCTGCTTCAACCAGTCCTCGCGGCTCCCGTTACTTGAACCCGGCCGCCGCCGGCGCAGCAGCGACTGAGCGACAGCACAGCCCGTAGCGATGCCTCCGCCACTACTACTGCACCCTCCGCAGCCGCTCCCCAACCCTATCTACCCTCCTCCGACGAGGCCCCACCTCCAACCCATCACCTCAGCCCCTCCTGCCCAGCCATTGGCGCCTGTCCCCGCGCGCAGCTCGCCGACCCGCTTGCCGCCACACGACAGCGATATCTCCCTGGTTAATTTTTTTTTGTACTTATTGACGCGTGCCATGTCGTGTCGTGGTGGCGGCGACTCTTGGGTGGTGATCATTTAGGCTTTTTTATGGCTTATGACTGAAAAACACTGTAGCTGTAGCTGGCTGAAAAAACACTGTAGCTAACAGATGTTTATTTAGCATAATTAAATTTAAAAAAGTAAAAAATATGCTAACCCATTACGTATAATACAAACACATACGGAAAAAAAAAATCCGGCAAAAAAGCTCAACAAAAAGTCAAAAGTTCAGAAAAAGACGAAATTTATGAATAGTGAAAAATAAACTGGAAGCCAGAAGCTAAAGCTATTTTGATCACAGCCTTGGGTGGTGGGGTTCGCTGCAGGGGTGGAGGCGGCGGTGGTGGGATTCGTCATCGGCAAGAGGAAGGCCACCGAGGTAGCCCACGCGTAGCTACTAGGTCCTGATCAACTCGGCTTTGGCTTCTGGCTTCTGGCTTATTTTTTACTATTCATAAGTTTCGTCTTTTTCTGAACTTTTGGTTTTTTGTTGAGCTTTTTTGCCGGTTCTTTTTTCCCGTATTTGTTTGTATTATACGTAATGGGCTAACATATTTTTTTATTTTAAAATTTTTTATATTTAATTATGCTAAATAAGCCTCTGTCAGCTACAGTGCTTTTTTCAGCCAGCTACAGTATTTTCAACCATAAGCTACGAGCATTACAGCCGAACCGATCACCACCCTAATCCCCCAATCATCGTTGCGGAATGCGTAAACTCTTCTTCCTTCCAATGGCGAAGTTAACCACATAAGATTCTTTTCGTGTAAACCATCTTCCAGTTTTCAGTCAAAAGTGACCTATCTTTTAGTGCTATACCCATTGAACCTTAGGGGTGGAAAAATAGCTCGAAGTTTGCGAGTCAACTTGAGCTCGTTACGAACCGAGCCGGCTCGGCTCGAGCCCGTAAATTTTCGAGCCGAGCTGAGCCTCCTTCGCAGCTCGAAAAAAAAAACGAGCCGAGCTCGAGCCGCTCACGAGCTGACTCGCGAGCTTTTTTGGCTCGCTGTTCGCAATCGTCCCAGGCCCCAAGCGGCTAGACCAAGGCGGGGAAGATGCTGCCCAAAGCGTACCTGAAGGCGGCAAGGGAGGTGGTGAGGACGCTCCGGGAGTCGCTGGAGGAGGACGACGCCGGCGACGTGGCCAAGTTCCGGTGGGGCGCTGACGCCGCCAAGGAGTCCAGGGAGTTCCTCGGCGGCTGGAGAGGCCAGCAGGCCGTTGCCGCAGATGTACGTAGTACATGCTACATGCACATCTTTCAGCAGCACTAATAGTAGCTGTCAAGAAATTCAGTTTATTCGCCTCTCAGTTGAACTACAACAACATTTAAATGGTTTGATTACTACAGCATTTCGCTCTTAGCGTTAACCTTGTTCATGTGCAACGATCTTGAGAGTGATTATACAGGGTGATTAACCATTTGTTTACTTGCGTGTTTAATTCGCTTCAGGACTCGTATGTTGCGTTGGAAAGGGCCATCAGATCCCCGGCGCCCGGCGGAGCTCTACTCCAATGCAGGACCCTTCGCTTCGCTTTCACAGGATGTCAAGAACAAGATCCTCGATGACCTCAACACCGCGGACGCCTACCTGTAAATTTTGCTTTGTAATCTGCGAGCGGCGAGCTGAACGAGCCATTTTGGCTCATTCGGACATCTGCGAGCCGTTTTGGCTCGGTGGACATCTGCGAGCCATTTTGGCTTGGTCGACAGCGGCGAGTCTTTTTGGCTCGTTCGGGCTCGCGAGCCGGCTCGAGCCGCCAGTCGAGCCGAGCCGAGCCTCTCGCGTAGCTCGTTTCGCAAACGAGCCGAGCCGTAGCTTTGAGCGAGCTCGGCCGAGCCTGGCTCGAGCCGGCTCGGCTCGGCTCGTTTCCAGCCCTATTGAATCTACAGTTTTGTAAGTAAATAATTCATGAGGAATGCTTTATAGAATTCAAGCGACGTGTAGAAGAAGCTTCTTCTCGCATTATTTAGGTGGTGATCAGTTGGGCTTAAAAGCTCATGGTTTATGGATGAAAACACTGTAGCTGGCTGAAAAAAACACTGTAGCTGACAGAGACTTATTTAGCATAATTAAATTTAAAAAAATTTAAAAATATGTTAGCCCAATATGTATAATACAAACGAATACAGGAAAAAAAGAACCGGCAAAAAAGCTCAACAAAAAACTAAAAGTTCAGAAAAAGACGAAATTTACGAATAATGAAAAATAAGTCAGAAGCTCAAGCCGAACCGATCAGGCCTAGTAGATGCGCATGTCTGATTAGGGTGTGGCTGATGCCACATGCGGGAATGGAAACCATACGTTCGCTTCGCTTAAGATGGTAGCTGATGAAAGAGGGCAAGGGCGTGTCTATGGGATGGACTAGAGGTGGGACTTGGGCCGGGCTTCTTTGGGCGGCCGGCACGCGGCAGACGGCTCGGCCAAGCACGGCCGGCCGACACGTGGCGGGCGTCGCGCGCGCGCAGCGAACGGTGGGCGGTGGGCTTCAAAATCCGCACGGGTGGGCGACGCAAGACGCGGCACGGCGGATCGGGCGTGCTTTCGGGCGACGCGACGCGCGACGAAGAGCACGGTTGGCCAGAAACTATTTAAAATTGATTTCTTAACTATAGTAAATTGTACTCATGACTCTCCTTGAGCTTTTCTATTTGACTAGTTGGGTAGGCCTATGCTAGATTGTCGGGCGATGTCCACGTACGCCATAGTCTAATTTGCACCAAGATATGCATTCCATTGGACTAGATGACCAAGTTCGAAGGTGAAATGGCATGAGACAATAGAATCGAATTTTAAGTAGGTTTTTAATAAGGCGGATACAAGAGAAAGGAAGATAGCGGTCACCGCTACCATTGTCGCTATCGCTTTTGTCGTGTATAGTTACTTTGGTGGGCTTGGTGGCACGGCGCGACGAACGCCACGCGGTGGGCTTTGGGCGTGCTTGGGCCTGGTCGAAGACGAGGCGGGCGGCGCGGCACGGCACGACGGGATGATCGGGCTGAACCGCACGCGACGCAGCGGCCGGCACGGTGGGCTGGACCGTGCGACGCGGCGCGCCCAATTCCCACCTCTAGGATGGACATTCAAGACTCCGCGATAGAGAGCAATTCCTCTCTTCTGAAAATGGCTGTCGATAGCCATGAGGTATGCATATGAAATAACTGCAGGAAACCTGAAGTTTGTTGCAAGTTTCTTTTACAACTACAAGACAATTCGCGTTATATCTGTCTCCTTTGAAAAGGAGACAAAAATGAACAACGATAGTACAATGCACTGTTAATGTTGCTGAGAGAACAAAGAAAGATGTGGCAATACTCGGATAAATTTTCTGGGGTTCTTGGTGCAAATGTTTTCTTTTAGAAACGGAGTATCATTGCCATATTCTCATAACATCATGAAATCTCTTTGTGGTTCTGTGCTTGTTGCAACTGAATATCTTTTTTTGTTGCAGATGGAACAAGTCAAATTGTTTTCAATTTGTCATAGTTGAATGGAGGAGATTGTCCCAAAAGATTCTCCTATCAGGTGATCAAGCCCTTTTGGTTCGTTGGTATTCCAAGTTTACAACTTCTTTAGTGCTATGATTAAAATAACAGCATATCCTTGAATTGGTTGATCAAATAATTAAGATCTTGAACATGTTGATTTACTAGTGTCACTTTGTTTTCTAGGCTTGTAGCGTTCAATTTGGGCTACCTTCTACAAGGAGATAGCCTTTTTTTTTTGCTGCGGCTTATGTCTTTTGAGTTGTTTGTGAGAGAGAAAGTACAAAATACTTGCATATATCCTTTCAATTGTAAAGTTCCACCTTTTACCCATTCATATATGCAACTATCTGTATATATAACTATATATTATTCATTTGGACTACAATTTTTTTTTTGGACTACAAATTTTTTTAAGTGAAGGCTTCTAAAGAAAATAAAAAAAAAAGATCTTTGTTGAAAACGTGTGGTAGGTTTAAATCAATGTATCTTTAAAGCATCAGATAGAATCTTATTGACCGATTCAATACTATAATATGATTCTATCAAAGCGTCTTCGATTCAATTTAAGATCCGAATATGACAATCTCGTTCCGTCCCTGTATGCATCCCTTGTTCTATGAGCGAAATGAGGCGTGACTGTTTTTGAATAATACGGTCATATAGAGGACATAAGGGACAAAATCAACCAAATTAACGTTTGTGAAATCTAAACATTACACAGGGCATACGGTCAGGGGCTGCTCATTTAGGTTGTTTTTGTGGCTTATAGTTTATTTTTCACTGTTTTACACTGTAGTTGGCTTATTTTATATTGTATCTACTAGTAGTTTTTTGTGTAATTAAAATCAAAAAATTAAAATAGAAAAAAAATAGGTTAACCTATCGACAATGCAAAGGAATAAAAAAAGAAAACCAAAAAAAATAAAAAAGGATAAAATTAAGAAACTAGAAACCAACCAAAAGAAGCTGTACCAGCATATATGTTAATGGCGTTCCCGTACCCGCACCGCCAGAAGAAGCTGTTTCATGCGTGCCAGCTCGCCAACTAAGATGTGTTTGGTTGGAGGGATGGGATGGGATGAGATAGTTCCACAAAAAAAGTCTAAGAAGAATATTCTCTAAATTTGCACAGGCTCATTCCACTTTGGACCATTCCATCTCACCTCATCCCTCCAACCAAACACACAGATAAACTTGGTCAAAGGAACCATCCCATCCCACTCCCACCCCATCCCTCCAACCAACTCTCAAGGACTTCACCTTGTTGATTTGGCCACAAATTGACACAATGGAGGAGGGCTTATTGGCACGGAAAGCGAATGCCGCACTCGTGGTGCCGACGATTTTTTCTTCTTGAGATGGAGTGATGGAGAAGGTTTTGTTACTAATCTACTTCAACTTATTTAATGTTGAATAAACTCCTTAGGAAGAGTTTAATGTCGGAAGGAAAGCTAGGGACGTATCTCACGTGTTACGATCAACTGATGATTTATCATATATTGGGTTAAAGGAAGGAAGAGGAATATCACTCAACATGATACATGAAGGAGACAAGAATGTCTTTATTGCTACAGAGATATTTACAGGGTGCTCAAAGAGTTTTGATTATAATTGTGTGTACGATTGAAATCCTAGATCTCGTTGTCCCATTTGTTGCCTTCGACCTAGTCTTAAATAGCTTCTAAAGGGGTGGTAGTTGCCGCTCACCAAGAGATGTCTCCTCGCTTCCAAGACTCAATCGAGAGATGGCCAGTTGATTCATAGAGTCTGCACGTGCTATTGATTGCTATCAGTAAGATACTCTCTATGTAGGAACCGTCAAGCGGTTATTGTTAGAGAAACGTTCTTTCCATACGAATTGTCATGCAATTCTTGTTGGTGTCATGGGAGAAAATGTGAGATCATGGTAGAGACATAACTGCACACACTGCTCTCTTCCAACTACACAGAGTAAGGCGCTAAAGGCTTACCAACCACTCAGGAATGGATCCACATGTCAGTTTAGTGGGTTGTCCCAAGTAGTCTTTGGGCAGGAATTAGTATTAATCAAATACATACCTTCGGACTAGGATATACTCGGAGGTCCTTAATTGAAAATATTATGATGATTATAATTAATAATAAAATTATTAATTGTAGATTATTTAATCCCATCTATACAGTGTTAGACTGTTAGTTGACCCCACAAGTTTTGCTTGCACCCGCCGTCACGACTTAGTAGAAATCCAAAACTGTACCAAATTAGTGTAGAAGTATTCGGTGCAGGACAAGCAATACAATTAATTCAATGTAAGATATTCGTGCGAAGGAGCAGTGCATGATCTGTTTTCCTGGTTCACCTGGTGATCGGTTCGGCTGAAAAGCTCGTGGCTTATGGCTGAAAACATCAGAGAGATCAAAAAAGCATGAATGACAGAGGCTTATTTAGCATAATTAAATTTAAAAAAATTTAAAAATAAAAAATATGTTAGCCCATTACGTATAATACAAACAAATACGGGAAAAAAAGAACCGACAAAAAAGCTCAACAAAAAGCCAAAAGTTCATAAAAAGACGAAACTTATGAATAGTGAAAAATAAGCCAGAAGCCGAAGCCGAGTTGATCAGGGCCATGTCTACCCTAGCAGCAACGTTAGATTAAACCCATGTAGGTTATGGCTCACAGAAACGGTTGGGCTGTTTGGTTCTTTGTCAAAGGGGTGGGTAAACAGTCGAGGTGTGGTCAGGTCATCTGAGAATAAAATGGACTACGCTTCTGGGAATAATCACCTCATGTTGCGTCGCTAAACTCTATGTAGATTTTGGATTATAGATCTTTTACGGTGTACCACTTTCACTCTAGAGGTAAGGGGATTTCAATGTCAACCGTTGATTGAATGAGGTTAGTTTTGGCCTAATGCAAATATCTATTATATTATTAAAGCAGAATTCAAAGAGTCGCTATTAAGAGGTAATTGAGTTGGACTTGTGATGAATCAGGAGTTTTTTGCCATTTATTTCAAAGTTTTCATGCTTGGAATCAGATCGCTGCTATTAGGATGAACACCACCAAGCCATTAGATTGGATCACGACAGAATATTCGAGCAAGAAGGTCATGGCCAGCTACGTCGGCTGGCTGCTCTGCTACTCAGATGCCGTTCTATGGCATCGCCGTCGCCAGCCTCATGTTCTACGAGGGCGTCGGCTGGACAAGATGGGCACCAGCCTCGTGCGCATGGCGCAGCTATGTGGGATCCGCTCGGCAGTAGCATCGCCGGCGCTGGCCGCGTCGGGCAACTTGATGTCGATGTAGTCGGGCTTGCCGTGCGAGTAGTCGGCCAGCACTGCAGGCGGCTTGGCGAAGACGGTGCAGGGGCTAGCCAATAGGCCGCCGCAGTCGCCCGTCTGCACTGCCCACGCCTGCTGGCCGCTGCCGTCGAAGCAAAAAAAAAAAAATCACACGGTCCATGCGCAACGGGAGGAACATGCATGCAAGATTGAAAAGTACATGGATTAGTTTACTCGAGTCCAACATCAACGATGGCGAAGAAGAACACTATGTGTGACACGTGTGTGTGATCAGTTTGATAAAGTAATCAGAGATGAGAAGTTGTGACCAAGTTCGAACTGCAGGCCAGAAGAGTCACATCAAATTGCATAAACTACTTGTATACGACATGCATATATACACATGATGCATGAGTCCGAGCCCGATCAGTAATCGAGAGCATATGTTGATCAGAGGAGATAAGATGCTTTAGATCCAGACAAAGGCATGTGCAAGCTCACGTCAAATGGCCACATTGATCAAGTTGTTAGATATAGTGAACTAGAAAAACAGGCATGAAAGTGCAGGATGTTAAGTCGTCAACAACAGCATGCAAAGAGACTACAATAATGCCGAGTGGCTGAGCCATGCACGACTAAAGACAAGATCAAGAACGAAGCTGAAGTTAATCCCCATGCTGCACTAATTAATCATGTCGGAGAAAATCACTTAATCAGGAACTCGTTCTTTTATAATAGTAAAGATTAGTAGTATGGACAAGATTAATAAGATTTTCAGTTCTAGAGCTCACAAGATCGAACTGCACGTATAGCATACAAATTAAATGTTGCTGAACCTGATAACCCTCCAGGGCGCAGTGGTTACACAGTGGTGCGAAACGGAATAAAAACAAAAAAAAAGGAATTTGATTTGTCTATAATAAATAAAAATTGAAGCTACGGAATATATACAATAAAAAAATCATAAATTGCAAAAAATGTTGTTTCGATTGGAGTTAAAATTTTTCAAAACGTTGTGATTTCAAATTCTTCCAAAGACACGCAAATCATGATTTATAAATGCCAAAAAAAATGGTTTCAAAAATATATTCTGAAAACATAATAAGAATTTCTAAAAATAATATGATTTTAACAGGGAAAAGCAAGAAAGAACTATCTATCAACCTGGCAGACAACGAATTAAGCTCAGTTCTTTTGAACTTATGCTTAGACTTTGGCTTCCATTTCTGCAGTAACTCACCGTTAAAGGTGTGTATTTTAAGGTGGGATCTACAGGTAAATTGTAGTACAAGCTGTATCGAGTTCAGCTATATTGGCCAAAATCGTATGCAACTATTTTGCTCTGCATACTATCTCTCACGAATATGTTAAAATTCAAAAATCACAGCCATAAGTCATAAGTCTCAGCCCAAAAGAATAATACGAAAATTGCTTAAGTTCAGCATAAAAAGTAAAATAAAATTTGAAATTATATTTCCATACAAACTTGAAAGTAAAATTCCAAAAGTATATGCATTGTTAGCATGAACTCCCATTGTGAAGTGTGTTTGGCTTGACTGTTAGCTTGCAGAGTTGTCTGTTGCTTGAACTTGCCGCCCAGTGAATTAATAAATGTATTTCTCATCTTTGCATAAATCAGTGTTGTTGATCAATTCTGTTGATCGGTTCTATTAATTACTTTGCATATCCATGTTGCATAACCTATTCTATCTCTGCATGAACCAATGTTGTCTCTTTGTTGCATGAACCAATGCTGTCTCTTTTTTGCATGAACCAGTGTTGTTGTGGACTCCGAATTACTGAACTGTGAATGGTTTGTTGTTTCTTGCTGTTGTTGTCCAGTGATGAGTGCGAGGGGGCACAAGGCTGGCAATAGGGCTAAACCTTCAACTTGCTCCATCGCCTTGCTTGTCTTTGTCTCTTTTGACTCCCCTGATGACAAAGTGAGCTCATGGTCTAGCCCCCTAGAGTGCGCCAATAATGATCGGCTTACAATAGGTTGAAGTTGCAACTTGCCAGTGATCAACAGTGATACAACATATTCAGGATGCGCTGGGGAGTGTTCGATAGGCTACATGACACTCTAGTGGCAAACTATGGCTTGCGGTCCTCTCAAGAAGTGTGCTCAATAGAAGCACTCACCTTGTTTTTTGGGCGTGTGGAGCATCGCAATCCAATAGACAGACCATGAACTGATTCGAGCATTCAGTAGGTGTGATAAGCAGGACGTTTAATGAGGTGTCAAAGTGCGTGTATAGTTTTGCAGGAGACATCATTGCACCATCTAATCCTACTTATCAGAGTGTGCATCTAAGGCTACTTCAACAAAGGTTCTATCCACACTTCATAAACTGCATAGGGGCGATTGATGGTACATATGTAGAAGTCACAGTTTAAATGCTGAACGCGCAAGGCATTTTAACAGGCACGGGTACACAAGTCAATATGTTCGTAGTATGTGACTTTGTTTGTAGATTTACTTTTGTGTGTGTAGGGTGGCCTGAATCAACGCATGGCACACGTGTTCTACACAACACAATGGCGAAATACGGAGACAGGTTCTTGCATCCACCTGGAGGTAATACATTCACACAAATTTCAATTCTACCATGCATTGCACGAGGACGAATAATTGGTATTTATATTTTATGCATGGTAACTGTGCATGCAAGTATTACCTTGTGGACTCTGGGTATCCCAATAGGCCAGGGGTACTTAGCTCTGTATCGCAACTAGAGGTTCCACATTTCGGAGTTTGAGAATAGTACTCATCCTTTCGGGATGCACGAGGTCTTCAACTTTCATCACTTGTCCCTAAGGAATGCTGTCGAGCGTGCATTTGGCATGTGCAAGATGAAATGACATATACTCGATAACATTCCTAGCTACGATTCAAAAGCACATAAGGTGATAATTATCAGTATGATGGTGTTGCACAACTTCATTATTGACTACGAATTGCCCGCGAGAGATTTGGTAAACCTAGAGGTGTAGCACGTGGGCCCTTCGAGCGTGGGTAGGGGTGCGGTATCGCTTCTTCCACAGAGAACGAAGTTTGTACTGATGGACATGACACGTGATTGGATAGCAATGTTGTTAGTGATGAGCACGTAGGTTTTGCAGTGCCAAAGGAAAATACACATGTATGTATGATGTAGGTGTAGTCGCAGTGTATGCCATGTATGTAATGAACTTGTAGTCATCTATGAATACCTGGGAGTGAATGCATATAGCCTATCGGAAATGTGTTGCAAAGAACGCTAAAAAAATCAGCTCAACAAAAGCCATTAAGCCATAAGCTAAATTGAACGTCTCAATTTAAGCCTTAGTTTCTTTCAGCCACTATAGTACGATTTCAGTCAAAAATCAACAACTAGGAGCCAAAAGCCACAATCGAAAACCGGATTGAATGGGGCCTTATATTTTGGAATGAAGGGAGTAGTTCAAAGCAAGGATCTAATTATACAAGCTAAGTGAGTGACTAGTAGTACACTACATATCGGGCACGTTTGGTTGGTAGAATCCTCCAAGGATTCTTAGGAATGATACAGTAATCCTATGAGATTACCTTATTTGGTAAAACAGTTAGTAAACTGAACCAGTAATCCAATATTACCTTAGGAACCAGATTACCATAATTTTCAATAATCAATTTCCGTAGAAAAGGGTGTCTATCTTATATTAACAAGGGAAAGAAATCCCTGCTATTGAATTTGTATCATTTGCTTTAATTTCTCATAGTCCAAATTTGAACATTCTAAATTCAAAATTCAAATTAAAAACATTTTTTCAAAACATGATTTTTGAAACCAAAATATCAAAATTGGAATCATGAATTTCATAATCTTAAATTTAGGCAATTTAAATTTCTAATTTTAAAATATTAGATTACAGGGGAATATGAAATTATGTATATCAAACACACCCTAAAGACTTATGTATGTTCGTATTGGCTTTTGCTAATAACTTTTAGCTGCAGCTGATAAATAGTAGTGGCTGATAGAAGTGGTTGATAAATAGTAGTAGTTGATGAATAGTAGTACATTATGTAAGAAAGACTATGCAACGAAAGACATTAAAACATTCGGACGCCATTCGACTTACGGAATTGCGATATAATAAAAATGCAAAGTATGTTACAATATGTGAAAGCGAAAAATAGTAGCTGGTGAATAGCAGTATTTGATAGAAGTGGTTTATAAAAATTAGAGCGTTCATATTAAATTCTATTTTTAAAAGCAGAAGTCAAGAGGTAAGACAGAGTATAAGAACGAATTAGACCCTTGAACCATCCTGCAACATGGGAAACCTCATTTACCCAAGAGGAAAGACAGAGTACAAGAACGAATTACGTGGTACGCAGTCCGCCACGACCAGGGACCCGACTAGCGGCATTCCATCATTCGTTCGTACGCGTAGTAGCAGCGGCGCTGGTGGCCAGGATAGCGGTGGCTTGCTCCTGCACGACGCCCCACGCCTCCCGGACGTGCCTGTCCTCGGTGAGCGAGTTCCCGATGGCGCAGCGTAGCAGGTACATGCCGCCCACCACGGCGCAGCTCATGTACGCGCGCCCCGTCGCGTTCACCGCCTCGAGGATCTTCCTGTTGAGCTCGTTGCACGTCTCGTCGCGGTCGCGGTCGCCGCCGCGCTTGTCTCCTAGCGCCGCTGGGCGCAGCCGGAAGCACACGAGGGCGAATTGCCTTGGGACCGGCACCTCGAACCGCGCGTCGGCGCGCACCATGCCCTCGAACGTGGTGGCCATGCGCACGTGGGAGCGCACGAAGCCGCGCAGGCCCTCGACGCCGTGGCAGCGGAGCACGAGCCACAGCTTCAGGGCGCGGAACCGGCGGCTCAGCGCGATCTGCCAGTCCTTGTAGTCCACGGCCACGTCGTGGCCCCGCGCCGACGCGTCCTTGAGGATCACGTCGTGGTCGGTGCCGAGCGCGGCCACGAGCGCCGCGGGCCGTCTCACCCACAGCGCGCAGCAGTCCATGTTGGCGAGGAGCCACTTGTGCGGGTTCGTGCTGAGCGAGTCCACGTCCTCGGCGCCGGCGATGGCGTGGCGGAACTCCGGGCACACGCACGCGGCGCCGGCGTAGGCCGCGTCCACGTGCACCCACACGTCGTGCCCCGCCACGGCGGCGCATAGCTCGCGGAGAGGGTCTACTGCGGCCGTCGGCGTGGTCCCCACCGTCGCGCACAGGAAAAGCGGGATCCTCCCCGCCGCCTCGTCGGCGCGCACGGCGGCCTGCAGCTCCTTCGGCGAGAGAGTGAAGCCGGTTTCCCGGCATGTCCGTATCTCCCTGTAGTTTCCCCGGCGAATGCCGGCAATGCGCGCGGCCTTCTGGAATGAGAAGTGCGTCTGGTCTGAGCAGTACACGACGAGGTCTCCTATTCTCTCCTCGCCTATCTCGGCGAGCTTCCGGTCCCTCGCGGCGACGATAGTGCACAGCATGGCCTCACAGGATGTCCCCAATAGTGTGCCGCCGCCGCCTCCGGAAAAAAGCAACTGCTCCGGGAGGTGAAGCGCCTTACCGAGCCAGTCTGTGACAACGACCTCGAGTTCGGTGGCCGCCGGCGAGGCGGCCCATGTGAAAGGATTAATGTTAAGGCCCGCCGCGAGCGCCTCGCCGAGGGCTCCCGCATTGCTAGCGGTGGCTGCGAAGTGCGCGAAGTGGTGGGGGCTCTGCCAGTGGGTGACGCCCGGCAGTATGAGTTCGCGGACGTCGCGCAGCGCCGCGGCGAACGCGTCGGCCTCCGGCCTCGACGGCGCGGTCTCCGGGAGCTGCCGGGCTAGGAAACCGGGAGCGACGGTCGGGCGCACGGGGTACTCGTCGATGTTGGCAAAGTAGTCCGCAATGAAGTCTACTACTTGTCGGCCCTGCCGCCGGAACTCGTTGGCGTCCAGCGGCAGGCGGCGGAGCGCAGGCATAGTTGCCGCTATCACAGCAGCGGGCGCCGGGGGTGTACCGTTCACCGGGGCGGCGTCGGCGTCGGCGTCGGCGTGGTTCACGATCAAGATGGTCATGGCAGCTGGTGTAGTCTAGACTTTTGAAACCTCTACATGTATTCTTCTTTTGCATCGGTGCTAATATAGACGTGCCAAACTGCTCCAATGATCTCAGTTATCAGATCGACCCAGAAAGTGACAGGTTGGATCCCCTACTATTAGAGCACGTGTATTTTTAGGTGACAAGCCAATGGGTCTGTTCTTTACCTCACAAGCCGGCGGTTTTGGCTTTTACTACAGTACCTAACTTTCAAACGGAGTGTTTTCTCAAAACGAGGTCTACAAGTTAAACGATGTACAAGTTAAAAGCCCAATATCTGTACCAACCAAAATCGTAAGTGAGTATCTGTTTCTCCGTAATCTGTACCGTAAATAGCTAAAATTCAAAAATTTCAGTCAAAAGCCATAAGCCGCAGCCGAAAAGAACAGTCCCTTAAATGCCATAAAGAGAGAACTATGTCGAATGTTGTATAGCAATATTCTAAATACTAAATTTTAATTTTTTTTCTAACATAGCACCGTTTTCATTTACTTCGGTGCCACACAATCTAGACTTTACACACCCTGCCCCATATGTTAGTATTAACGTTAGAGTATTGCTATACAACATTCGACTGTTTTTGAGGACAAAAATAGTCAGATTGATTTGGAGCGTTAGATCTTCATCCAACGGATCCACCCATACAAGCCCCCTCCAAAAAAATGACTCCCTCCAAAAAAAATAATCTAGGGTGTTGGATCTCCATCTAACGACTTAAAATCTGACTGTTTTTGTCCTCAAAAACAGTCGAATATTGTATAAACACTCTTAGTATTTATAAGTGGTGCTAAAAGTTGAGTAAAAATAGCTAATAATAGCATTATAGAGGAAGATATGATGTGTTTATCTTAGCACCTAGTTTAAATGTTAAAGGGATGTACATGCTTTTCTATACCTAGTTTAAATCTTAGCACCATTTTGGAGACAAACTAGGACTGAATTCTTTCGTTAACACGTTTTGTATGAGATTCCTGATCAACTCGGCTTCGACTTCTGGCTTCTGACTTATTTTTCACTATTTATAAGTTTCGTCTTTTTTGAACTTTTGGCTTTTCGTTGAGCTTTTTTGCCGGTTCTTTTTTTTCCCGTATTTGTTTGTATTATACGTAATGGGCTAACATATTTTTTATTTTTAAATTTTTTTAAAATTTAATTATGCTAAATAAGCCTCTGTCAGCTACATTGCTTTTTTCATCCAGCTATAGTGTTTTCAGCCATAAGCCACGAGCTTTTCAGCCGAACCGATCACCACCTCTAACAACTCACATAGATTAATCTACTAGCGTGTGAAAAGCTTGAAGCCACGCAAGCAATCAGCTTCTCCATTCCAATAGACAAGATCAGCAGCTGATACGTTGAAGCCATCCCACAGTAGAGGACAGGTACAACTATTGGGGTCTATGATTCCATAATACCATACTACACCGTGAGCTATCTGCCGATCAGGGCATACGAGCACTATTGAGCGAGCCAGCGAGGATATACAACACTTCTCATTTGAACAAAAGAAAACACGATCAGAGCTGTAGGCTCTGTTTTTTGGATGGATTTTGTTTGTACTTTTCGTGACAAGGGCGGATAGTGGAGATATCGACACGAACAGTACATACAATTTTAAACTCTGAAAGTCGTTTGGAGACGAAGAAACCACCTCATTTATTTTAGCTTCTAGAAAAAACAAACCTAAAAGGTCAATGCTGCATGAGGAGTTTTGCTAATTATTTGACACACTCGTACACAAGCAAACTAATACATTTGGACCAATGCAGCACTGTCAAGGATTCGACTCTTCATGTGATTAGCACATTTTTTTCGCGAGCGGATTAGCACGTTGGAATACTATATCGCCTATTAATATGTCTTGACCTAGGATAGATACATTCATCGAAGGTCCATATGTATTTGCATTGCACTGTTGGATGAGAACTAACAGAGATGTGTAGGAAGCGTTCTCACCTCGTCACACGAGGTCGCGTAGGTTTATTTATGGACTGGACACAGGAAAGTGTATCTCATGTATATCTCTTGACTACCAAGAAAGAAGATCCTATTCACATGGATTACAACAGATTTATTCTATTGGTTTCTGTACATAGTATACGTCTCCTATAGCAGTTGAGATACGCATGAGCATGACACAAATGAGTACATTTTGATTTCCTAAACTTTTCTTGTTAACAGCCCCCTCAATCACAACTTTCTTAAGTTGAGATTGTGTTTGAATTCTTCAAGTTTTCGTACTGAAAGTGGTTTGGTAAAATCGTCTGTAACTTGATTGCCAGTAGGCGATTTCTCGTTATATGATTGCAAGCTCCTTTTTTCAAGTACCACCAATCAGTGTGATCGTCGTTTCTTTCCTCCGTACGTAGTTTAGGAACTAAGTTCTTCTCGTTCAACGTTACCATGTCCGATGCCCTTCAACACTTAAAGAAATAAGTAGTGCCGGCTCATCGTCCTCCTTGGCTCGGGTGAGCTTTACCTCCTCATCCTTCTTCTTGCTTGGGCAATCCGAAGCTAGTGCATGTACTTGTCATAGTTGAAACACTTTATATGGCTACGGCACTCTGACATATAGTTCCCGTATTCATCACATTTAAAGCACCTAACATATGACTTATCATGGGGTCTGTCACCACCGCCTTGCCCAGTCTTGTCTCCACGGCCACCTCTGTCGCCTCAACCACTTTGGCCACCTCGCCCACACCATCGTCTGCGGCTACTTGATGAGCCACGACCGTCTCTCGGATCTCCCTTTAATAGCAACGCCTGCTGGTTATAGGACTAAAACCCCTTCAGTAGCTTCTTGTGCGCCTTGAGGGAGCTGATGATCTCCTTGATCTTATTTTTCTCCAAATCCGAGGAGTACATGAGTGTGGTAACGACAGGTATGTACTTCTTCGAAAGCATGTGCAGATATTTCTTCACAGTCACAGATTCCTCCATCTTGTCGCCAAGGAGATAATATGATTGTACAGTTCTCTCCCATCTGGAGATTCTCGAACTCACTCTGTAAATTTTGGAGCCGCACCTCCTTCACACAATCAACTCGTTCGTGCACTGTCTCCCACACTTTTCGTGCCATCTCTTTCCCGATGAGCTGATGCATCATCTAATCTGGCACCGCCTGATAGATGATAGCTAAAGTCGTCTGGTCCACTTTGTCGTCCACCTTCTTGTTCTTTCCCTTCGGATCGACTGTACCTCAGACTCCTTGGGCATGCATACTCGCCTTCATCTTCATTGCCCACACTGTGTAATTGTCGGTTGTCAGAAGAGGATACTGGAGGGAGATCAACCTATTCTAGGCACTCGAAGTCGATATTTCTCCAATGTTCTTTAGGCACCACCAAGATCAGCAGGCTCTGATATGACTGTTGGAACAATGCCTTGCCTTCAACTGTATACGAGTGCTCGGTACTCGTAAAGTTAGTTACGACCGCTTTGCACTTGTGAGGTTGATTACAACCAGATGAAAACCGCAACTACTTGCTCGTGCTTGAAGACTTCTACTGGTTGCTCTATACTTGTAAACTCCGAGCACTTTGCGCTTGTAAGCTTCGATCGGTTAGCACTCATAAACTCCTAGAATGAGTACTCCAATACTCGGTACCTTTGAGTACTCTTGATGCTCGTTAACTTCGAGTATGCTGAGCACTCGTATTACCAATGCGTAACTCCTCTGCATCTCACGTGATCACTCCCTACTTGATGCAAAGCAATCAAACAACAGAACAAGAATAGTTTGTTTTTACTGGGAGCCAAAAGCACTCCACTTTTCTACTCTTATTTCTCTACCTCAACTTCTCGATCACATCCGATCGCTCTCGCTGGCTTGCCTTCTTATACGACTAGATGCGCATTATAAAAGCTAGTTACAAGACTTACAAATGGACTCAACAATCCGATTTGGCTTCTACTACGGACTCGACTCAGACTCGGCAACAAACCAAACACTGTTACAAAGTCGAATACGACTAAGCAAGAAAAACAAGATTAATTCTAACAGACAAAGACCATTGGTGGAACAAAATCTCTATTACTATTAGTTCAAAGCAAAGCAAGTAGGCCTGCACTACAATGATCGCTGTGCATCCCCCTGTTTCGCAGTACATCTCTATGTTCCCCGTGTGTCGTAAAAGGTCGGACAAGATCCGCAACGCACGGAGAAAACGAACTCCATGTGAAGATGCCGGTGATTGTGCAGGGAGCGTAAGTTTCAGACCATGTAATCCTCTAATCTTCATCTTCTGAAGAATGGAAGCCTTTTATTTTTCTACTCCTATGTCTGTAAAACTTTGTCTTGGCGTCCCATCGAAATGGAAATGTAGCGTCTCTCAGCATACAAGCTCTTGACACACTGCAAAAAGCCAAATTCATTCGCGCTTTTCAGGGAGAACCTTGCTGAACGTCGGCCTCCTCTGATCAACCGAACCTTGCCGCGCGTCGGCACCACGCGGTAACAGTCGCCGGTTTGCCACTTGCCACGGTGTCCGGTGACTCGGTGGGTACAACTAAACTACAAGTGAAAGGGAGCGAGGTCGTCGTTGCCGGTCGAGGGAGGTGCCCGAAACGGCTGGGGCGCTGCCTCTGGTCGAAGCTTGCGCGGCAGGCGGCGGCACCGCGCGGCTCGCTCCCACCAGGCACTCCGTTCCTGATCGCTTGGGACTAACTGGAGACTGGAGAGAGCTGAACCTCGGTCATCAGTAGATAGTCCGTTGCGTTCATCGATTCATTTCGATTGCCAGTCGCAGTGTTAGACTGCAAATCTGCTCCCGATGGACACCAGAAGTAAAGCTGCACGGAGAGTAGTTCTCTTCCAGGCGCAGCATTTAGGTATTCAACCAGGTCCATCAGACTCCAGCAAACTGTCTCTGATCGATCTTCACTCTGCTGATACACGTACGACAGTCTTCATGATCATAGCTACAAACGACAGGCAAAGCAAACCATATGTGACACCCCGGATCATGTTGGTCTATGTGTGTGTGCACATAAATTTCTGGGTTAATTCTACCTTGCTAGCTTACCTTGAGAAGCACTTACATATAAGCCTAGGAGTTCCAATGGTAGCACCCCCGGTTAACCGTTTTGCGCAAAGTGAGGACGAAAGCGCAAACGGGTTGCTACGTGTGCGTGGCCTATCCAGAATGTGGTTAGGTCTTAGCCGGTTTGGACCCTAGGGCGTTACACCGTATTTCCCACATATAACACCGAAAGAAAATGCAGGGAAAGATAGTTTGATCCAACCGAAAAAAAACAGCATTCTCAACATAACTGAAGGCGGAAATATTCACGCACATAAGATTATATTACAAGCCAATGGCTTATATAGAGTACAAGAGATAAGATGATTTCCAAACAATCCGAATCCATACCAAAAAGGAATCCTAACAATCTAGGAAACAAATTAGAAAAATTATCTTCTATAGTGCAGATATCCGAATCTTTATTGGCCATGGTTGTATGACCGATCATGGTCGTTACGACTACTCGATACTTACAACCACGCCACTCAGCCATGGTCGTATGATTGATCATAGTCGTTATGACCACTCGATGCTTATGATCACCTATGTAGCCTAACAATCCCAATTGACCATGGTCGTTACGACCACGCCACTTAGCCATGGTCATATGACCATGCCGTGATCGTTACGACCACTCATTGCGTACAACCACCTGTGTAGCCTAACAATAACATGATTGATCACTTGGATTCACAACATAAGGCATAAGGATGCGTTCTGTTCGGCGATTGCAGTTTATGACTATGACTGATAGCTTTTAGTCCTAACGTTAGCACTTGTGCAAAGGAACCAAATATCGATAGTCGCTTCAAAAAAAAAAGTTATCCCAATAAACCGCTTTGAAATGACGGCGAAAGAACTATTTTATCTATTTGTTCGAAAGAAGCCATAAATTAAAAAGAACAGAGCTACTACATTAGCGCTCTTTTTTAAGTAAAGAGTTACGTAGCTGTCGCTAATTTGGACAAGATGAACTTGCACACTGATGTACAGAGTAACATCGCATGCAACAGCATACAGCAAACTTTTCTGCAGGAGGACAGTACAATCCAAAGCGGAAATAACATAGGGTTAGCAGCTTGACGTGGATACATACTATAAAATTATCCATGCCACCACATCTGGTAAAGACAAGGGCTACCTCTAAGAGTCAACCAACAGGCTCAACAATGGCTTGTCCGGCAATTCCAGTATCGAGAAAGAATGCACAGCTTCCCTTCATGCTTGCTTGTATAACATTCATTCAGGTCCTTGACGAGAGATGCTCAGGATAAAATGGCATACATAAACAAATACTTGCAGCACGTCGGAGGTAGGTGCAGGCTGGAGTAAAATAGGCAGCCAGTTAACTTCTACTCCATTTCTTACGTTACAGAGTATTTCGAGTTGCATCTCATAAGAATGTAATAACATCCTGAAATAGAGAAAAAAATATTTCAGCCAAATGCTAGACATACAATTTTTACAAAGGAGTGAAGGCATTTCACACTTAGAATGTTGATTACAAAAAAAAAACATATTTGCCCTCTTTTTTTCGGCTTCTAAAAACCATTTTTCTACAATAACTAGCTTTCAAACGGAGTGTCTTTTGAAGACGGGATCTACAAGTCGATTATAGTATACACTGCAGCAATTTCATTTATATCGACTAAAATTGCACACGAGTCTCTATGTCTCCATACTCTCTCTCGCGAATAACATAAGGCATAAGCCGCAGCCCAAAAAAACAGGGCCATTGATTGCTTAGCGCTTACAACGTTGAAACATCTGATGGAATGAAACAATTGTTGACCATATGAAATCTAACAAACATAATGAAAACATAATATCTATCCAATCCTGTTTTTCATAGAGCCTTGTAATTGTAAAGTGGACATGCACTAGTTAAAAAGTTAGTGCACCAAGCGGTGTACACAAAGTCAAGTAAATTTGTCCATTTTTACAAAATTATAAAATAAACCAGAGACTATTTTAGGGGGCACCATAAATATAACCTAAAAATAACTAGTGGATCATACATTCAGGAGTGGGCCCTACCCCTCCCTCTCCCTTTATATTCTACTGTGCAGAATCCCCAGCCCCCCCAAGTGAATCTCAAGAATTTAGAAGATGGCATGCAATGCACACCCAAACAATAAGAGGCGGGGTGGAAGATTCCTCATATGCGCTTAGGTTATGCATAGCAGTAGTTAATTTTAGAACTAGTATGCGGTTTGTGGGGCCATATTGGGGGATCCACATGATGGTAACGTATGCAATCAATAAATCCTCTACAAAACTGGCAACATCTTTCTCCCCTAATACCACACTTGCCTTCCACTAGCCTAGCCTCAAGCTTCTTTGATATTTTCCCTATTTCTTAATTGCGTGGTTCCAAACTAGTAATGGAACGGATGATCCTTGATGGATCGTACAGTAAAACTCTTATCAGAATGGGTAAAACAGCTATAAAGTAAACGTTGGGCTGGTAAACTCACAACCCACCCGCATACCTCTACAGCAAGTGATTACGCAAAGTAAAGGTTAGTCAGTTAGATGCAAAGAGGGGCGGTAGCGCATGAACCATGCACTCATGTTTCTAGATCTCAACCCGGTTGGGTCACTCAGATTCTCAGAAGCCAGAACTCAAAAGAACAGTTGACACCGCATAAGTGCCGCAGGCAAACCGACTAAAATTTAATATCTGTTTCATGTATCGGCACTGATGACTGATGTAAACTTTATTTTCCAACGTTGCAAAAAATGATCAGAAGTCATTTGCTGAAGGATTTGACAAACTATTAGTTGATCGTAATAAATATGACTATTTATTATGAATTATTCGTATATTCTTTTCAGTGAAGTTTAGACCAAGGTTATTGCTGTTATTGCAAACAAAGAATACTTTCAATTACAGAACACTTTATCAAGAAATATGGGTGATGCTTTGTTCACTGATCACTGCTGGACTGGGAATCTGGGAGCCTGTTCAATATTCCTTCAGGACAAGATGTGCAATAATGTATTGCCAGAGCTCATAATGTCCGTGGCAGATAGGATTCATAATTGAGTTCTATTGTACAGTCAATCAAGCAATGTACACAAGATCATGTAAATTGCAAACGGAGTCAGGAAGCTTGATATAGGGGCAGAGGGAAGGGAGGGCTGGCAGGGGCCTGGGCACCCCCATGGATCAAAGATTTTGTTTAGTATACCTACCTAATGAAACTACTAATCTCTAAGAATTCTAGATGTTGGCCCCTCCTAAGTGATTTGGTCCACAGCGTAACTAGGTGAACTCACTAGGTTCTGCTTATGATCATTCGTATGTAGCTTTATGCTTTACTCTCTCCAATTTATGCTTGAATGGTTTACTCTCCGATTTATGGCATGAAGGTACTAACTAGGTATTACTCGGTACAAGCAAATTACATGATACTAATATGGGTTCTAATTCCTATCCATTTGTGTGTTCTTTGGTAGTTCAGTCATCAAGAAGAAGAAAACAATAGAAACTGAAGCTTCAAAGCCTTGTCTACCAAGAACATAATAGTGTCAATTATTTTGCTTTTTTTTGGTCAGCTGCCCCGCCCCACCCGCCCATGGGTATGTACCACTAGGTAGGACAGCAACCAGTCAGCCAAAACAACAGCTTCGCAATACCTCCATACAAGTTTGCGACTTCGCGTTCAATTCAACGAATGGTTTATGATACTTTACTTTTCGGTTATGAGTTATGACAACATAACTGAAATATTAACACAAGCTAAACCTAAATCAGTCCACATAAACTCTCTCAGAATACTAAACTCATGTTGTTTACTACAATTCGTGTTGATATTGGTGAGCTGTTGATGCTAATGTCACAATCATGCGAGAATAGGGTTGGAGCAATCGCCAGAAGAAAATTGACCAACCCTTGGCTTAGTGAACAGCAATTGCAGAAAATAACTAGATGTTCAATTGCAGAAAATAACTAGATAAACATTGGATTGAGTGTAATGTGAAAATTTACCTCTCGCAGATGGAACTTCTGAAATGCCACTCCTTCCATAGCTTAGAATGAGTTCATCTCAAGGCTATAAGTCCTCCGCTTGAGAAGCATCCCCACTGCTGTCCGATACGGCTCCTCAAAGGCATCTGAAACCCAGCATCCGCCCGCCGTCCCAGTAGCCCCACTCCCAACTGTGTCCCTTGTTGCCTCCTCGCTCGGCTTGATGGCCACCAGTGTCGCTCCATTCAGCACCAAGCCCCCGGGCAGCTCAATGTGAGGAGCGTACCACAGCCGCATGCTAAGTGCAGGCATGAGCGTCCGGTGCGAGCCCCCAGATGCCGATACCGGCCCGACCCGCAGCTCCTGCAGTTGCCACTTGTCCATGGTGAGAACTCCCTGCCCATCGGCATCCGTCAGGTTCAAGCCCTCCAACGTCGTGTGGTCGGCAATAATCGGCTGCAGCAAGTAATGCCGTGCCGACGCCGCAATCAGCGAGCTGATGGTCCACACCACCCGCAGCTTCAGCCCCCCGTTTGTGTAGAACGACTCCGGGATACTCCCTGACTCGTCAGACTCGCCACAGTCAACTGCGGGAGCTGCGCCCGCACCGTCCTTGCGAGCGGAGGACGGCGAGGCCGAGGCCGCACCGAGGATGACGCAGCTGCCGAGCGTGGACCCGAAGTCGGCCTTCCACATGAGCAGCACGCCGTCGTCCATGCCGAGCTCGCCCGCTGGGAGCTCGATGTGTAGGCGGCGGAGCTCCTTGAAGGAGCGGAGCACCTCCGAGGGCGAATGGTGTGACACATCGCCAGGAGGCGGCGACGAGGAAGGGGAGGAGGGGTGGCGTGAGGACGAGGACGACGACGCGGATGCTTGGAAGACGGAGGCGGAGCTGGCGGGGGAGAGGATCTGGCCAAGCGCCTGGATAGGCTTGACGATGCCGCCGATCACGATGCGCGCGATCTGCGAGAAGACGGTGCGCGCGCGCACGGAGGCCGTGGGGGAGGAGGGCGCGGACGGGGAGGACGAGGAGGAGGCGGGGTCGTCGGGGATGACACAGTCGACGCGGACGAGGACAGAGTCGACGAGGGGGACGAGGGCGTGGAAGCGGCGGGAGACGAGGGAGCAGCGGCCGAGCGCCTTGACGTCGCCGATGCGGTTGAAGATGACGAGGAGGAGCGGGTCGGGGAGGCGGTCGAAGTGGTCGTCGCCGGCGGCCGAGGCCGAGAGCCTGTAGTCTTCGCCGGGGTCGCAGCGCCAGCGGCGGGATCCCGTGAGATCTTCGGCCATCTGCGGCGTCGGAGGCCGGATCTGGAGGGGAGCGTGGCCGCGTGGGAGGCGACGAGGAGGGATGGGGGGTTGCGTACGGCGGTACGGGGGAGGGAGGTGGACGACTTGCACGCACTTATTTTTGTTTGGGAAAATGCAGTGTAGCCCCTGAACCTTCCTGAAATCACGGCGATATAGAGTTCTCCCTTTAAAATTCCAGTTTTGTCAGTTTTGAGATGTAAGTTCTCTAGGTTTTGTCAGTGCGAAGCATATGTACCCACAGTCACCTCTCACAACATAAGCTAAGCTCAACAAATTGTAGACACAAAGCTTGATAATTTGGCATGACATAGGCCTCAGTATGGCTTTTGACTGACTACCAAAGAGATTGAAGGAGTAAGAGATACTCATATTAAGAAGTCACTCTGTTTAAAACGGCTCCTGCAGTGATTTCTACAAATATCTTATAGAAATCACCTTAATAAGTTACTTCGTTCAAAAGCCGGCTTTGAAAAAAAAATCAAAAGCCATAAGTTGTTTGGAATAGGACCATAGTATATTAAATTATTCTATTGATAAAGATAAAAGGTAAACAATTATTAACTTTTATTAAGACTAATTTTATTCTCTTTTCTTTTCCTTTCCTCTTGGTCTAATTGGGTGCAGAGATCTCTGTTTGGAATAGATTCATTAGAAATTTGGGTGCCACTCGATTGGGCTGAGATAAACTGGCTTATGGCTGAAATTACATTGTAGCTAGTTGAAATTACTCTGTATCTGATAGTGACTTACGTGACGCAACTAAATTTAAAAAAATAAAAATAAAAATAAAAAATATGTTAGCCCATCACAGACAATACAAACGAATACGGGAAAAAAGAACCGGTAAAAAGCTCAAAAAAAGTCAAAAAGCCAGAAAAAGATGAAATTTATGAATAATGAAAAATAAGCCAGAAGCTTAAGCCAAAATGAGCAGAGAAACCGCGTAAAATTCGTGCAAAATATCTATGAAATTCTTTGTTCCGAATAGACAGAAGCTGGAGGTTGCGAGAGACAGTTAGCGGGTGGAGCCCACGCCTTTTTTTGGGTTCTTTTCTCCTTTCCTTTGGGAGAGGCAGCTTTCGGGCGGTTGATTAGCCCTGCTTATTTCAGTTTGAGCTTCTGGTTTATTTTTTAGTATTCATAAATTTCATTTTTTTTCTGACTTTTTGGATTTTTTTGAACTTTTTTGCCGGTTCTTTTTTCTCGTATTCGTTTGTATTGTTTGTGATGGTCTAACCTTTTTCTATTTTTTTCTATTTTTTTAAATTTAGTTAGATCAAATAAATTACCCTCTACTATAATATAATTTTAATTAGTTACAATAAAACTTTAACCGTAAACTACTTTTTTCAGTAAAGCGGCACCTAGGACCGATGCGCTTTGGCATCTTTAGGGGGTAGGGTGTACCGACACTGCTGCGGCACAGGTGCGGGGTGGGTGAAATGACGGGGTTTCTGGTCTTTTTGGGTGGGGGATTCTGTAGAAAACGGTGGTGGTCACCGGCCAGTCGCTGCACAGCTGCTGCAGATGCTATGCTCGCAAGACGATGCGACCGATGGGACGGCAACCGCGCGGGCAAAGCTAAGCTGGTCAGTTTGCAGGATCCTCCCGTGCGGAATCTCTAGGTCGCATCTATCTTGGTCCTTTTTCATTGGAAAAATCTACATGTCTAGCCATTTCTTTAGAAACTACCGGCCGTCTCGACTCGGTCTACCATCAATTATATTTTTCTTGTCCAGTAGTACCCTTTTTATCCAGCGAACAAGCTGTTTTTTTTGTATGGCAAGCTTTTTTATAGACTTTTTTTTTGTTGCTGCTACAAACGATAGACGGTGTTCACCATTGAGCTGCCATGAAATAGCTGCTCTGGTGTGTGGCTGCTCCCCGCGCTAGACGGCCATTTCTCCGAATGCAAGCTGATACACATTTTTACAGACTCCCACGCAGCGTACACAGTCCGCGTCTGCACGCTTGGTTGGTGCGCGTGCACGGCAGATTCAGTGCTCCACATAGTTTCTGATTTCTGGCTTATAGTTTAGAAAAGTATTGTAGCGACGATTAGTTTTTCTAAGTAATTAAATTTTAAAAAATAAAAAGAATTATATTATCACGAACAATGCAAAGAAATAAGAAAAAAACGAAAGGATAAAAATCTAAAAAAGATGAAATTAAAAAATCAATGTGTTTCAAAAACTAGAAGCCAGAGATAGAAATCGTTTGCAGCGGGGAGGTCTTTGCTGCGTTAGCCGTGGCTCCCAAGAACTACACATCACACAGCTCGACCAGCGGCAGTAGCGTCGAAGCGAGCAGAACGGTGGCTGGGCGTTCGGTAGGACTCGTCCTGGCAATGTCGAGGGCACAGGTCGCTGCTTCGTCTCAACTCGAGCCTGACAACCCACATATCCATGTATATTCGATAGTGCTCAAGGTAGTTGGACGTCGTCGACGGCTGATTTGATCTGAGCCGTCGGACTCGAGATCGAGCGGCTCGTCGGCACGGTCTGCTACTTGCGCCCATCCAACTGCCGTTCCAAATTGGTTGAAATCAGTCAGGCTTGTACGTAACACACTTTCTATCAAATTTTCTCCGTCTTTTTTTATTCATTTGTTGTGTCAGGCCTCGAGTTATCGACTTGTTAAACAGCAGCTGACATCGATCACCTGTCACGGTTTGAAGACGAACAATTACTGTAACTGTTTTGATGACGAACAATTAATACCAGTACAACACAGGCACGATTTTTATGAAATAAGATGCGATGTTTCAGTTCCACCTCGGTAGCTTACAGTTATAGGTCCAGCCAGGTTCGAAATCCCAACGGTAACCGGTCTATTACCACTGGTAACCGATCTGGTAGAATAAAAATCGATGTTTTTTTTAATTTAATTCAAATTTAAAATTTTAAATGTAAAAGTTAGTGTTTCTAATGATGTTTATATTGTTTAATACTAAGATGTATAAGAAAGATGCATGCACTTCTCTTACTTCATTTCATACTTTTTGCCATGAATGTATTAGAAACTTTTAATTTTTAAATGTAAAAATTAGTTTTCTAATGATGTTTACGTTATTTAATATTAATAGGATATAATAGGAAGATGCATGCACCTTTAGTGCTTGACTTCATACTTTTTGCCATAAATGTGTTAGGAATTTTCAATTTCAAATTAAAAAGCGTTTTTAGCGGTTTTCTAATTTTTAGTGGTTTTTTCTGATTTTTTGGATAATAACCGGCCAATATTTTCGATTATTAATTGTAAATTCAATTTTTAATGTTTAAAATTTGATCGGTTTTTCGGTTACCGATCATTCAACGGTATTCTCAGGTTCTAGGTTTTGAAACCTTGGGTCCAACTGCTAATGCTGGGATTGATTCGAAAATGATGCAGCAACGAGCAACGATTCCCAAGGCCAGCAGCAAGCAAGTGATGCCCACCTTTTTACGTTCCACTTTGTTCCTCTTCCTTTTTCATTTGCGATCCTATCTTATCCACACTACGCATCAACCAATGTCAAATGGCTGTTCTGGTGCTGCGACATCAATATAGTGCAGAATCAAATGGAAAAAGGAAGCTGACAACGAGAGTAGGGCAACTGTTCTGAAACAAATTCCACACGATAAGAACCGACCGCGTTTGTTCTGGTACTACTGTGTGTTGTTAAATTATCCGAAAACATGCTTAAGGTGCCGCTCGGTTGGGCTAAAATAAACTGACTTATAGCTGAAATTGTACTGTAGCTGACTAAAATTACATTGTAGCTGATGGTGACTTATTTGACGTAACTAAATTTTTTAAAAAATAAAATAGAAAATATAGGTTAACCCATCACAGACAATGTAAATAAATACGAGAAAAAAGAATTGGCAAAAAAACTTAAAAATGTTAAAAATTCATAAAAAGACGAAATTTAGGAATAATAAAAAATAAACTAGAAGCCCGAAACTTTGGCCAAAATGAGCTAGACCTAAAACACACAAAACCTCTGAACCTCACGGATTCACTATTGATGGACTGGGTTTGTATTGTCCCGTTCCCCACTATGCGAGCAAAAATCCTTGTGCACTACAGTTACGACGTACACAGGCACCACACCACATACCAAACAACAGAGCTAATGTAGCATCAAACATGAGCCCTATTATAGCAAACGATGCTCACGTCCTATTTCACTATAAACATTTATGTTTGTGTTTGTGCGAAAGGGCTAACAAGAACATCAGTGTGCCATCTAAATCACCAAATCTATTCTCAGGCGAAAGGTTGCTTTTGGAGATTATTATATCCAAAGTTTACCAGCTGTTCTATAAAATGGACCCCAATAGCTGAGCATATCCAAATCTGATTGAACCAACGAGTTTTTTTTCCCCTTAATAACAGGTCAAAACCCGATAAACTCATGTGCTAATCTGCCAACTATTATTGTACCGGGGGATTAGGGCCTGTTCTTTTCGGCTGTGGCTTTTTGGTTGAAATTTTTGAATTTTAGCTGTTTACGGTATAGATTACAGAGAGACAGATACTCACTTGCGATTTTGGCTGGTACGGATGTTGGGCTTTTAACGTGTAGATCGTTTAACTTGTAGACCCCGTCTTGAGAAATACTACGTTTGAAAGTTAAGTACAGTAGCAAAAGCCAAAAGTCACCAGCTTTTGAGATAAAGAATAGGCTTTTAATCTTCTACATCCTCGACTTAAGCCTATGGCATGTAGGGCTGGACGAAAAACTCGAAGCTCGTTAGCTCGCTCGGCTCGTGGCTGGCTCGGCTCGGCTCGTTAGGATAACGAGCCGAGCCAAGATTTTAGCTCGTTAGCTATAACGAGCCAACTCGAGCCACTCGCGAGCCGCTCACGAGCCAAACGAGCCATGCTTCCAGAATTTAGATATGCATATCTGCTTCCATGGACCTAATTTGT
Organism: Dendrocalamus sinicus; assembly: GCA_036346575.1. Taxonomy (NCBI): domain Eukaryota; kingdom Viridiplantae; phylum Streptophyta; class Magnoliopsida; order Poales; family Poaceae; genus Dendrocalamus; species Dendrocalamus sinicus. The sequence continues at coordinate 28,826,285 of CM070653.1, read as the reverse complement.
ACTCTATTGCATGTGTTAATGTGTAAATTTGTACTCTATTGTACCCAAACGAGCCATGCATGTGTTAATTTGTACTCTATTGTACCCAAACGAGCCAAACGAGCCTAACGAGCCAAACTTCCATGGATGAATATATGATGGAGATATTTTTTGGCTCTGGCTCACGAGCCAAACGAGCTAACTCGAGCTTTTTGTCGAGCCGAGCCGAGCTGGCTTTTTAGCTCGTTAGTTATAACGAGCCAGCTCGAGCCAGCTCGTTATCTTACCGAGCCAGACCGAGCCGAGCCGAGCCAGCTCGATTTCCAGCCCTAATGGCATGGGGAAGAGCAGCAAAAAGAAGGCAATGTTTTACATGTAATGTGGCCACTCTACGTCTCAACCACATCTAGGAAAACAAAAATGCCTAAAAAATAAGCCGCACAAGGAGCTGGTAGTTGAGCAACAAGATTCCACTGGCACCTAAACTGGCAAGCACAAGATACGTTAGAAATGAAGAGCTTTATAGTAAATAAATCAAGAAGATCAACAGCGCAATTACCAGAGCAAACATGTAGATCCGCGTGAAACATAGAATACCCATAAGATTACCTTTGTACCGATTGACAAAATATAGATACATTGTTAAATAGCTTTTGAGGACTTCCGCATAAAAATTTAAGCGTCCAGTGAAAATTTGCATGGTAGTATGATCTCAGGGATTGAATGAGCTGTTCCCTCAGTAACTCTGCAATTTTTTGCCTAAATACTTTTCCAGAATCACTTATTAGCTGCTTTGTGCATTACAGGAGAAAACTATACAATATTAGACCCATGGAATGACATAAACAAGCCACCCAGAAGTGTAATGATCACATAAGTAATCACACATAATGGAAATGCAATCTCATATTTGGCATATGCTGTGTGGTGGGGGCTTCTGAATGATAACTTAGCCAGGAAACCAAAAGGTAATACAGTTCAGCAGTACAGCCTTCTCCCACTGGCAGCCTAGCAGGCATCAAGAGCATGGACCAGTCCAAAAACATTTCAAAAATATTTAAGCTCATAAAGACCTTACATATAAGAAATGAACTAAAGGCAACTAAAGAATATTAAGAAGCAAATGTCATGCAATCAAGTCTAGCTATCTTCTCTGTACAGCAACCTTAAGGACTAGTAACAGAATTCAAATGGAAACAATGAAAGAATGATAACAAGAATGGTGACATACTGCAACTACGCAGCACTACAATGGCACAAGTAAATTATCTGGCTTAGTGGAGCGAGAAAAATGTTAATAATGCAATAATAATTGTGGATCAATGTTACATTGTTCAATGCAGAACATTAAAGGAAACATTTCCATATATAAGGATCTCATGAGCAAAAGGACAACAGAATAAAAGCATAAGAACTTTCCCCATATATAAATATATCATAAGCAAAAGAAAAATAAAGTTGAAGCACAAAAACATTAGAGCAAAGCAAAGCAGTTTCACCTCAATGCATCACTATCTTGAGGCATGCCTGTATTTTGTACACGCTGCCTCTTTTCAGAATGCATGAAATTACAGACAAGATCCACCCAACCAGACGACCGAAGCTCAGAAGATGCTGATTCAGCAAGCCTGAATATTTTAATTAACAAAATATGCAGTAAACATTATGAAATTACTACAGCTGACAAAACGAATTAACACCAACACATGAAAGAAAGCTGTTCTGCATCCAACAAAATCATAGAAAAAACTCGAGATAAAAGATGAAGTTTGCAAAATGGGGAAGCATCTAGTGCAAATATGCTAACTCAAAACAAGAATATGGTTCGCTGAATGAGGTCTGGATAGATCAGATCTAGAGGGATTTGGAAAGGGGTGAGAACCTTCATGCATTATTTCTTAATCTCTCGGTGTGTTATTCGCAATGTATCCATCCGTGTCACCCTAAATCTAGTCCATCCAAGCGACCAAGCCTCATGATGTTTGAACCCCTAAGTTGATACTTTCTATTAACAATACACTTAAACGAACCATATTCCACTCTGGCTTAGTTTGCAACATTAACCAATTATCCATTTGTAAAGCAACTTAGGCTCCGTTGGATTTTTGAGAAGCACTTTTTTTCTAGTTTTGGATAACAATTAGTTGGAACCTGGAGCATCTTTTTTGGAGTCATAACAAAAAAAATCTTACTAGAATTGGTACAGCTTCCCATAACTAATTAAATTCCACATAACAGCACAACACAACACCGTAACCACAAACTGGCCCTTACTGAAGCTTACCATAGATATTAATAGTTCGCAATGCAATTTTCAAAGATGTGCATATCAAGGTAGCACGAAATTTGCTATGTTTAGTATATCTGCATAGTATTCTATATGAAGTGGGTTCAGTTTAAAATAATGAAATAAAAATAAGTGATTGAACATGGAAGGTGTGTAATGTCTGAAAACTGCAAGAGAGAAAGAAAGCAACTAAATGGACAATCAGTGTTTCATGGAAAGAAATACAAATAGCAATAGCAACATACTGTCAATTAGAGACTTACGTTTCCTTAAAACTTTCTGTTATGGCGCCGGTTGAGGGGTAATGGAGGTGCTGGAGGTGCAGGACCCAGACTACGCAGTGCGTAGCTGCTGGTAGAAGTGGAGCGAGGTTTTACCCCTCGGCTCCCTATTTTGGCTAGAGAGAATAGAGATAGGAGGAAGATAACTTCATTGCCTCCTTATTCTCCTGGTGCCTTGCGGCTTACATAGCCATCTGGCCAATCAATTCCCCTCAAATCCCTCTCAATCACTCCTTAATAGCTTACCACATATAGCACCCTCTAATGATGCATCCATTATTCCCTCTACAGGCGCCATTTTTAGCCACTACCCTGGCTTAATGGACTTGCCTTTTTAGCTCTACGGGTGTATGTCTTGCCCCACATGACATCTCCCCCTCGACGAGCAGCTCGTCCGCGAGCTGGAATTGTGGGTAGCGCTGGACAAAGGAGTCGACGTCTTCCCAGGTGGCTGCAGAAGGTGGTTCGCCCTGCCATTGGATGAGCACCTGGTGAATGCCCCAGCGGGCTTTGACTGCTGCTGCCGGGATTGGCACTGCCGCGCCGTGATGCATAGGGGCAGTGGCGGTGGAGACTCGGGCGGCTGACCGGTGAAGCGCTTATACTGTTGGAGATGCTCTAAGGAGGTAGTAGCAGATGGAGTCTCCTAGTCGCGATCTGACCCCTCCTCCAGCTCAGTCATCGTTGATTAGTGATTTCACTTGACCTTTGGTTGGGATATGTTGACGTTGCTATTGTACCAATCCGGCCCTGCCAACTGTCACACAGAGTTCACTCCGAAAGGGAAAGAGATATTACAACGCCACTCGATTCTGTGAAGTCTTTCTACCCACAGAAAAAAGATTACCCATTTTTCTCCGTAGGAAAGAGCCAGCTTCACTTCACTGCCACACATAGCTTCACCCAACCCCAAAATGAACCTTTTGATGGAGACAATTAAGGTAGACAATCGAAATTGAAGGGAGTACAGTACAGAAGAAACGGATCAAGAAATGGCCAACATAATTAGCTTCACATTACGCTCAAGGCTACTAGAAGCTCAATTCACAAGGCAAAGATCCAAACTTGACAAGAAAATACGCCGAAATTAAGTTTGCAAGATACTACACCAGACATCACTAGGTGTCCAGCAATCCAAGAACCACGCGATCCACCGCAAGCTTACACTGGCGAGGTGGCCTCGAGGAGGTCCTCGCCGAGGTCTCCGTCGACCTCGTCGCCGGTGATCCGGTCGAGCACGAGCACGATCCCCATGGCGAACGCCGCGTCGAAGCCGGCCCGCACCCACAGCACGAACACGTCCCGCCCCAGCACCACGTGCGCGCCTTCGTCCACCTTCCTCCGGACCTCCGCCGCCACCACCTCCTCCTCCTCCCCGCCGCTGACGGCCACCACGCGACAGCAGCGCCTCGGGAAGGACCCGTCGACGCGGAACTCGGCGGCGGCGGGGGCGAGGAGGTCGACGAGGACGGCGGCGGCGCCGGAGCCCGCGCCGAGGATGGAGGAACGGCGAGCGGAGAAGAGTGGCTTCTGTCCCTGCGCAGCGCCGTCCCCTAAAAAGCCGTCCCAGCGGTGGTGCAGGCTGGGGCGGCGGCGGCGGACGGTGAGGACGGGCTCGCCGGCGGGGCCGAGCAGCGCGAGGTCCCCGGCCGCCGCGCCGCCGCCGCAGACCCCGCCTCGGCCGTACGTCTCGACGCGGAAGGCGAGCGCGCCGGTGCGTTGGTCGTACGCCTCCAGCCCGTCGCCGGGCGAGAAAAGCGTCGTCTTCCGCACCGTGAGCTCCCTGTCCTCGCCGTCGCAGTGCTCCTCCCCCACTATAACCGTCCCCTGCGCCATCTCACTCCTCTCTTCTTGCTCCGCACGCGCTTCTTGCTTGGCTGCGCTGTGCAACTCGGCAGTGGTACGGTTGGGTTGTGTGGGTGGAGACGGTGGGCGCTGGCTTTGAAGGAGGCAAAGAGGTCCTGATCTCGTCGTTGCTTTTAGGGGTGAAAACGGGTCCGATTCGGATGGATATTGCTGTTACCATATCCTAACTCATATTTTTTTCTCCGGATTCGGTACCAATCAGATTTGGTGTCGGATCGGTCGGGATTAACCCATTTCGTTTGCACTCCTACTTATTTGTAAGGAATGTATACAGTGCAGTAAATAGAGTAGGACGCACTGACTTCATGTTACTATTTAATAGCTGATGTGAAAGATTTTATTTTACCATTGCAAAAGAAAATGAAACGTCAAATAGTAGCACTAACCTGAAATCAAACTTGAAGATGTATCGGATTCGGACGGATATTCGGATTCGGACGGATATTGTTGTTACCATATCCTAACCCATATTTTTTTTCTCCGGATTCGGTACTAGTCGGATTCGGTACCAATCGGATTCGGTGCCGGATCGGTCGGGATTAACCCGACCCGTTTTCACCCCTAGTTGCTTTCGCGTTGCCTTTTCTCGGTGGGAGAAGTCGCTACACACACGTTGGCCAACGCTTCGTCCATGGCGGCTCACCTGTCTCAATGGACGGCACCGCATGCCCAGTACGCCGTGAGGCATGGAGCAAGTCTTATAATACATCCTTCAGCTGGCTGTATGAATACTTACAGCTCACTTTTCAGCCTACTCATATAGTAGTTGACAAATGACCAAAGTTGTATGACCTACCCCTTCCTCTCACAAAGTATCTTGGTTCTTGTGCTTGGTGGTCAGTAAGTTCTGACCCCCACCTCTCTTCTCTCTCTCCACCTCAAAGATCTGACCACTTACTTACTGACCTCTTATAATACTTGCTCTAACCCTAAACAAGTCATATTGTGCCGATCTATGAGCTGAGACGGTGATGTAGGCATGGACCAGTGGGCATTCAAGGCATAGCTAGCCCGATTCGGTCCAAAATATTTTTAAAAAATATAATAGTTCAAAAAATATATAGAATTTAATAAAGATAAAATAAATTATAGAAATATAACAATGAGCTTTATTAATATTTAAATGGCTTCCTCGTTAAAAATTTTACGAAAATTTTGGCAAAGAAAAAAGAGTACAGCTATAGCTCCGTAGTACATGTAAAAAAATCAAAAAAATATACAACGTATACTTCGATGCTCTAAAAAGTATTGGTGTTGTCGATGTGGTCTAGGTAGAGATTGTGGAACGTGTATTCCAAGTTCAGATTTTCCACGCAGCGTTAAACTCGCGCATTATCTTGTTCCCAATTTTTCCTTGTGAGAAGTACTTTCACCATCTTATTCTTGAGATTTGTTCTTCTCTCCTCAAATATTCTCCGAGAAAGACTAAAAGTAGACTCAAAAGAACCGTCAAGACAGAAATGATTAGCATATCCCATGCTAATATAAATAGCACTGAATATATTAACTTATGCTCGTGCCACCATTCCAAATGTTAAAGTCCTTTGTGTGGTGATCCATGGGATCGCTGTCTAGAAAGACCGAGAGTTTCCCACATGCACTAGTACAGATTGCACCAGCACTTAACATTGTAGAGCTTAATCTTCCTATGGATCTTAGTGCACCAAAAATTTTGCTCCCACATATTTGTTTTCTTATCTATGGTGGGTGTTGGTGGAGTTCGTTGCAAGCGAACTCCCTAAAATTTATTTTTGTATTTCTGATAAACTTTAGACAATTTAGAACGAACAACTGAAAAATAATTAGACCATTTTTAACTATAAGATTAATAATATGGCAGACGCATCGCTAATATAACAAGAAGGATTAAACATATGTATTAAATAACAAAGTGAGAATATCTATTGCCATAGAGTTTGTTGAAGCATTGTCTAGGGTAATCACAAAAAATTTTGTTTGTAAGACCAAAATCTTCTACGACTTTAATAATACATTATGTTATATTCTCACTAGCACGTGTTACATCAGTTAGTTTAAAGTCTATGATAAGAGTGGATGGGATAAGCCAATTTTTTGTTTGGTTGGTGAACCAAGGTAGATGAGATGGGTTAGGGCATCCGGAGTGTATGAAAATAGGGGGTCATAAGTCACCTTAAGGTCGACCTTATATATTACAGAGTTGACCTTAAGCAGGCCATAAGCAAAAAAGGCTTGAGGCCGGTCCTCAAGCTAAAGACTTGACCACAAGCATTAAAATATAATTTTCTTTTAATCCTGTTGTTCTCTCTCCCTCCACCAACCAATTACCAACTACCATAAGCATTAAAATACAATTTTTTTACTGCCGAGGGGGACCCTTGTTACAGCTGAGCGGTAGTCTCAAACATAACGAGTCGGCCTTAACAATTAGATGGAGCCCATCTTAAGGCTCATTGCGATTTATACACTCCTGATGCCCTTAGGGTAACCCTTGGTGAGATTATTTTGCAATCGTTATTGGATTTTGAGCACAACAAATATTTTCTAATCCTTCAAGTTTACTTAAATCAACAATATATGCAATTTTCATATAAACCTTGTTGACAATTCTAATGTCACTTAATCTTATACAGGAACTTGGAATTATTTCTATCCATTTTTAGTTTTATATTAGCAATGAAAACTGTAAATGGCCAAATGGCTGTCCATGAACATATGAACTTACATGAAATAGTGACAAATTGTGTTCTCTTACAAAGTACTGCATCACATCATTAATTGATATTCACATCTCAAATCTTAGAAGAGAGAGAGAGAGAGAGGAAAGGAGCAGCGGTCGATTGCCTTACCCATGAATGCTACAAAAGCAGTCTTAAGGCTGAGCATTTATGTGATTTTCTAATTAAATAAGTCAGGAGCAAGAAAGAAAAGACCCCTACATACCACTCACTTCAAACAAGTGATGAATTCAAAGTTCTCTAAGAACACACAATATTTCTCTCTTTTTGAGATGAACACCAATGTTATTTATGCAGTATATATCAATCGCAGTTTGCATCACAACAGAAATCAGATCAAAGCAATCAGTGAAATTTCCAAGTCGCATGGAGCACAAGTAGTTTTCAGCACAAATTAAGACAGTAACATAAGATTCATTTCCATTTCCAAACGGTCCTCGATGACAGAAAGAAAGAAAGAACGAAAAAACCAAGCTAGGGACAGTGGACTCAATTCAATAAGTAGCCATCAAAGCAGAGTCGCCGCAATTTCTACCCTCTCTTTTATACTAAAAAAATGTGCTCTCTTCGTTTCATTTCCTTTTAGTACTGGAAGGAGATTACTGTATCTACCAAGTAGCAACCAGAATACTAGATAGATGGCTTCCACATAGATTACAAGAATGGATGGTGATTTCATCTAAGAACACCGGTTTTAGTTTATTTTTTCTTGCGACGAACACCAAAGTGTATACGATTTGCAGTTTGCGTCGAAACGTGAATCAGATCAAAGCAATAGGTAAAATTTCCAAGTTTGCATCGAAACAGGAATGGAATGCGGTGTCCGACTCGGTGGCCTAGGCGAAGGAGAGGAGGGAGGAGATGGACGTGGTAGGGGTGCCAGGGACGACATGGAAGAAGTCGAGGCAGGGGTCCCCCGAGGAGACGAACATCGGGGAGGCGTTCTCCAGGAGCCCCTTAGACGGCGGCTTCGGGGTTAGCTTGTTGAAGTCGGCGTTAAGTTGGTCCATGAACAGGTCGTCGGTGGGCACAGTGGCCACCGCGCGCATAGCCGCCGCTTGAAGGCTCTCCGTCGGTGGGCTGAGGAGGGTGTAGGAGACGGTTCTCCGGCACGGGTAAGATGCAGGTGAGTAGGTGGTGAGTGGAACGACTAGCTCACGGATGAAGAGGTCGTCCGATGCTTTTTGCCACACGGTTCCATCCAACATATGGCCTGTCGGTACAGTATGTATTACACTTAATTAGTAGACTTCATATTAAAAAATACTTTATTTAAAAGTTAATTACTATAGAAAAACTAAAAAACAGCTTTTTAAAAGCTGAAAAAAACAGGTCCATATTTAGCAAACATTCGCTTAGACTGAATGGCATTGTTTGGGATGGTTTGCTCCCGTTCCTCAACGCGAAGGGACAGCTTCAAAAGTTGGATGCCTTCGGTAGCGAGGATAGCGTAATTACGAGCCGATGTGATTGTGAACGAGTTCGCCTCTAGCAGTCATTTTAGATTCAGTTTCTGGTTTTTGGCTTATTTTTCACTATTTATAAATTTCGTTTTTTTTAATTTTTGGTTTTTTTGAGCTTTTTTTGCTGGTTCTTTTTTCCCATATTCATTCACGTTGACCGTAATGAGCTAACATATTTTTTTCTATTTTTAAATTTTTTAAATTTAATTACGCTAAATAAAGTACCTTCAGCTACAATACAATTTTAGCTGTTACAGTGTAATTTCAGCCATAAGTCATAGCTTTTCAATCCAACCGAGTGGGGCCTTGAATCTTTCTGTGTACCGTATCAGCGTACGGAAGTAGCACTGTGAACGTTTCAGATAAGGTTGTATGTAGTACGAGATAGTCAATCAGCTAGAGTTGGCTTGGAACTTGATATCCGACCTCATTGGAAACCTCGGAGCAGCAGAGCTTTCTGACGCATATACCACTGACTCCAGTATCTACAGTACATGCATGGTAAATACGCACCGGACCATGCCAAAACTACACCGCGATGCATGCCCCTTGAAAGGGTTTAGATTTTTTTAGCTTTTGTACAGCGTTACATACAGTAACTCACTTTTAAACGATATATTTTTTAAGACAGAATTTATAAATCGATTGTAATAGACACTATACCAACTACAGCTGTACCAACTAAAATTATATATAACTGTCTCTTTTTTATAATTTTTTTTATTAACAGTCTGAATTTAAGAGTAGTAAGTAAAAAAGCAAAAAAAAAAAAAAAATCCACCCGTCCGAAAGATCAGCTGCCGTTGGTCACGTGGCACAGATCTTGCCACGAGCTCGACGCTCAGGCCTCATGTCAGGGTCCCCCGGTGTTGGGCTCCGAAGTTCGAGATCTGGCACCGACTTTGTCCCTCCTCCGGGGTGCAGGAATCAGGGTGAGCGTCATCCGCGGGCCTGTTTTTTCAAAAGAGGGTCGATCCGCTCCTCGTCGTAAGAGAAAAATCGACGCAGCTGGGTAGATCGATGCGGGAAACTTTTAGGCTAAGATTTTTACGCTTTTGAATTTTTACTACTCTAAAAACTAAAATAAATCAAACAATTTTTAAAATATATTTTATAAATAATTTTCTAAATCTAAAGCTGTATGCACCGTGGACATTAACATCTTTCTCGTTAATTAGGGCATCCGCAATGGTAATAGCTAGAACTAGCTATATAGTCGGTGACGTGGAGGTGAGAGAGAAAAGCAAAGACTATTTTATATTTGTTGGACCCACATGCTCCTCTCTTATGTTCTTGACTACGTGAAATAGATCATTTATTTGCTCGTCGCTAGTGACTACTCTATCTCCTATTTTTCCTTGCACATCGATCTAATTAACTAAATAACAAATTGTTGGAGACGCCTTAGTCTTAAAAAAGCCTACAAAAATCGTTATAACAAAAGCTGCAAGGGCCGAATCGCTGCTTACACGTGACTGGCAAGTGGAGCCCAGCGCACAGGCTTTTATACCTGACAGGTGGGCCACATAAAGTTCCGACTTTCGAGTCGTTTCGCGCCAACGTCATCCGCATGTGCCTGCCACTCTTTCGTCCTCCGCCGGCGCCGCCGCGTCAGATCGCTCGCAGCTCCCGGAGCCCTAGCGAGCACCGCCACCGATCCCAACCCAAATCGCGAGATTGCCCGCGGCGGTGGGATGGGCGAGGAGGCCAAGTACCTGGAGGCTGGAGACGGCGCGGGCCGACCGGCGACCGCTCCCTGTGTGGCTCATGAAGTGCCCCCGTCGTCTCACGCTCCCGGCAGGCCGCCGCCGCTTCCGCGTCCTCCTCCGCCGACTCAACTGCAGCATGGTTTCAATGGATGAAGAAGGGGAGGGATAGAATTTATTGAATGGACGGGTGATTTTCAAGCAAGAGAAAATACTTTTCATTTCGATGAACTGCGTGATGCTATACTCCGCACACACTATGATTAGCATACAAGCCTTATGCAAACTGAATTGGTTGCCTTAAAAAAAAAAGGCTCAGAGGTTTAATTTGAAGAGCTGGATGTCATACTGCTCTGTCCAAGTGCTAATTGTTGCTCATTCTATCTTTGTTTCATGATCATTATCTCCTGCTTGTGGTACCTATCGTTCTGACATGATGTTATTGGAATGACAGTTCAAGATGGAAATGGCTCAAACTAACATGAAAAAATTGATCATATACCCTCCATTTAGATGGAAATTAAGGATTTACCCTCCTGACCCACGTGTCAGTGACTTATGATGACCCCACATGTCATTGAGATATGGAGGATAAATCCTCAATTTCCCAACTAAAGGGAGGGTATATGATCCAATCTCCCAGCTAACATTGGCAACACACCAAAGAGTTACTCCTTGAATATGTTCAAGGATTTTGTACCCATGTGTGTTTTCTCTGAGGCTAACCAAGGTAGGAACCAAATTCCCAGCTTGTTAGCTTTGTAGTGCTCGCATGCAACCCCTCTCTTATCTCTGTGTGTTTTACTGTCCTGATGGACATGATTTGGATTCGTCCTTGTATGTCAGAGATCCATTAACGCTTGGTTCTACCTATATACTTCTTAGTTTAACGCAATGATCTGATTTTGGTGCAAGACTAAGCTTGTGGAAACAGTCAAGTATACTGAACTATATGTGTATGCTGCATATCTCTAATATTGCACATATGTGGCGCATTTTCTTCAAGAGAGATAGAGCTAGACACTTCAAACATTTTATCTGTATTTTGTAGTTGTGGGATAGGAATTCATTAATATGTACGAATGGTTCCATTCCCAAACTGTTTGCACCATAGTCATGAGAAATTAATTCATGCAGTTACTTATGCCATTATAAATTGTCTGACCTAAATGATTTAATTTGTCAGCGTCTGGGTTTTGATTGCAGTGTGGACTCTCTGTTGAATTTTAATGATAAAACTTATGCCATCGTCATAATTCCGTCACCCTGTTTGCCTAATGGAGTCCTTGTGTGAGCATGAAACATGCTATCTTTATCTTGAATCTTGATATATCTAACCATCTTGGTCTACTGCATCTGACCTGAATATCTTAAACTGTTAGACATTTTACTGCTCCTACTTTTGGGGCTTGCCCAGAAGTTTTTAGTGCATGCTTCATAGTTGGCAGCGGGATTTGGAAAGTAGCAGTTGGCAAGGTGGTTATTGTATTTACGGCCAAGACTAGTATTTTCAAAAAAAAAAAAACTCGACATGCAGGGGTACAAGACAACCCCCGGCATTAGTTTAAGAAGAAAGATCCTCTCACAGATCGAGAAAATCCCCGAATCCTTGCCCCACCCTGACACAGCGGTATCACCCATGTGAGAGCGCCTAGGGGAGCTTAACGCTCGGCCCAGACGACGACTGGGCCACGACCCTAACGACCGGCGATCGGCGAGTCTTTCGACCGTGCTTTGGCTTATGGGGCAGCGAGGATTTTACCTCGGCTGAGTCGAACCAGAACACAGGGTGCTACTAGAGCGTTCTACCACTACGATAGAAGCTCGTTCGCAAGACTAGTATTTCCTAAGAGCAAGTATTATAAGAGGTCAGTAAGGTGTTTGTATCTTTGAGGTGGAGGAGAGAGGAGAGAGAGAGAGAGGTGGGTGTAAGCTTACAACCACCAAGCACAAGAACCAAGAAACTTTGTGAGAGGAAGGGGTAGATCATCCTTCACCTTCACCGTTGTAACTACTATATGAGTAGGTGATAAGTGAGTTGTAAGTATCCATACAACTAGCTGAAGGCTGTATTATAAGACTTGCTCTAAACTGATTGATCCATGCTTTGGCATTTATTTTGGGTTATAGGGGTTTAATGTTGATCCTAAGCTGCTTTTTGCATAATTTGGGCATATACACATCCTTATGTGCATACGGACACGTCCTTTGACAAAGTTATTTCAAAGACATTGGAAAAGTACTGTCATAAATTGCTCTGTCTAAAGCCAACGGTTTCCAGATTGACTTAATTCTGAAGTTTTTTTAAAACCCTAAGAGCATCTCCAACAGTGACAAGTCAGCTAGCTCATAGCAGTACATATCAGCAATAGTCCTACGTGGAAGAAAGAGAAACGTGAAAACCAAACCAACTAGCGTCGGATCTTGAGCTAGTCTCGCTCAAAAATCGAGAACGGATGAGCCAGCCTTTATCACTATAAGCCAACTTAAGAGATAGTGTACAGGGAAGTTGGCTTTTAATGTGCTATCTCTTATCTGAGGTGACAAACTATAAGCTAGTTAGTTGGCTCAACCATTGAAGATGCTCTAACAAGCTGACTTCAGGTGGGCTACCACTGGTAACAGGTCACTGGCAGGTTACTGCCTCACATTGATTTCTTCCAGCAACTCTGCGGTTTTTGGTTCCTAAAGAATTTTGGGTTTCTTCCAATACCACCCTACTAGTTTTGAGTATCACTGAACCATAACCTCTGTTCGTTGCAGGGGAACTTTCATGTGAAGCAAAAGTCGAGCATAAATTCGACATGGAGCCTCACATTGATAATTTGGTGGACTACGGAAAGTTATACCGTGAAAGAACACAAAAATCCATGGTTAAAACTAGAAAAGTGCAGCTGGAGTGCTTCAATGGCTATTTTAACACAAAAATTCACGAAAGTACAAGGGCAGTAGCATGCGGGCCTGCGGATGGAGCCGGGTGGAGCTACTTTTTTCAGCTCCATCTCATACATATTTTTTGTCTCAGCATGTTTTAAGGGACTCCTTGGGTGGAGTTATTTTATTTTACCCCGTTTGGCATAAAACAGCTCCAAACAGCTCAAGGAGTCGGTGGTGGAGCTGTGCCAAACGGAGCCTTAGTGTGACTTACCCTTGTGTTCACTACTACTTGTAGGTACTTGACAATGGCCACGGAATGAGCATCAGACCAATGCCTGGCATGGTTGGTCTGGTATCTTAATGATAGAGATCAACATTTGTTAATATGTCTTGGTGGTTTAATATGTGATGCACGGTATTTCGAATTTGTATGGTTCTATCTTGGGTATCGCAATGTTGAAGTTACATAGAACATATATCCGTTTCGAGTTACCTATATGCTTATTTCTTAGAAAACAATTTGCAGTGCTCAAGCTTTGCTCCCCTTTTTAGATCTTCCTTACTTTGTCAATCATGCTGTCAATATCTTCTTGAACTATCAATTATAACTCGTGACACATCCAATTTCCTTCCTGTCAGGAGAAGCGGCAGCAAACACCAACCAAACCATCTGACGTCAAAAGAACACGCAGGGATCGGGGGGACTTGGAAAATATTATATTCAAGCTTGTCGAAAGGCAGCCTAATTGGGCACTAAAGGCGCTAGCTAGTGCAAGAAACTGACCATCCGGAGGTATTTTCCGGACTTGCATTCCTAATCTCTATCTCTATCTCTACCCCTATAATCCACCAGTTAAAATTATCCTACATCCATCCAACAATTACCTGCTCCACAGTCATAACCTTAACTACGTCCACACCACAATATGCACCCAGAAATACACCATCCCTAAAACGTGCGCACCAGATTAACTCTCCTCCATTCTCTCTCCTTACTCAACCATATCCGACGATCATCCTTCAATGTATCTGCAGTACCACTCCCACCGATTCTCTCGCCCGTTCTCACGTTCTCCGTGCGGAACCGCTCCACTCATCCCCATCTCAATTCGATCGGCACCGCTCGCCCCCTTCCTCCCACCGCCAATTCTCTCCCGTTCTCCGCCGCTCGCCCCTTCCTCCATCCCGAACCGCGCCTCCTCCCCACCGCCGATTCCTCTCCGCTCGTTCTCCGCGCCGTCACTCCACTCACGCCCGTCCCAATCCGATCGGCGCCGCTACGCTCCCCTTCCTCCACACCGAACCGCGACTCCTCCCCGCCGATTCCTCTCCGCTCGTTCTCCGCGCCGCCACTCTCTACGCCATGCCTCCTTTCGGATTCATCTCCCCCTCCCACCGTTCCGATCGGCGCCGCTGCTCTCCCCTTCCTCCATCCCGAAACCGCGCCCATCTCTCCTCACCGACGGTGGCGGCGCGGATTCCCCTCCCCACCGAATACTCTCCCCCCGTTCTCTGCGCCGCTACTCTCCTCCCCCACCTCGACCTCGGGTCGCCTCCCATGGCGTCGCCCTCTGGGAACCCTAAACCCATCCCGAACGCCCCCTTCGAGGCTCGGCAAGCTCTTCAAGCCGTCGTTCGATCCATGCCCGTCGTCTCTAGGGTTTGGGGGTTTTGGGCGGTTGCGAAACGATGATGCCCCCCTGGGCTTTCGTGCTATTATTGCAGGTGTAGGGTTTGTGCCGGCACCATTTCGCTTCGTGGTGTCAGTTTTGCAGGTATAAAGGGCGGTGCTTGGGTAGTCAGCGAGTTGGGTTTGTATTTGGGTGGATTGGACGAACCGTCGATTTTGTTTCGATTCGGGTGGTTGATTTGATTGATTGCATCCTGTTCACTCCATTGCAGTACTTTGATTTTTGTTGTTTATGCTTGTGTAGTTGTGTAGCTATTTTTGTTGTTGTATAGAGATCGTTTTGCTTTGTTTCGTTGTTGTGGGTGCCTGCAAGTATGGCCATCCCCACGAAGAAGTTTCTATTGTGGCAATAGTGATGTGTGCGACAATGTTCTTAGGCTGCAGAATATAACTGAAAACGAATGGTACATCTTGTTGGTCTAAGAAATGTTGCGTTCTATGTAGCCAAGCTTGGTGGGCGCAACATCGATGGTGGCTTCTGTTAGTTTTATGTTTGCAGTCTATGGTATTATTGTGGTGCAAAATTCATTTAACTGTAGAACACACTATATGCACAACCTTCCGATCCTATTTGTTTCATGTGAGATATATGTTGTTCAAAATACCTTGTATCTCCTGTGTAAATATTGAACAATTTTTTGGTTAATCAAAATTATCAAATGTGTCTTACAATTAGAAGAGAAGAAAGCTTGCATCGGTAACATAAGCTTTTTCATGTGAGGTATATGTTGTTGAAAATACCTTGCATTTATCTCTGTTTAACTATTGAACAATTCTTTTGGTTAATCAAATGTGTCTTACAATTAGAAGAGAAGAAAACTTATGCGTCTGTAACATCACCGTTAGGAGTGTGTTCTGAGCCTTGTTCATTTTTTTGGTTAGTGTAGCATGTTTAATGTATTATTGATGGTAACTTTTGTTTTTATAGAGAATCAAGGCACTGATCTTGACATGCCCCTTTCTCCTCGGTGGCTTATGAAGGTAGGAGAAAACAAGGTTAGGCCTTAACTAGACTTAAACAACTGGACATCCTAACACTATGCATGGTGAACATAAGAGTAGGATATTCTTTAGGTTGATTTTAGCCTTTCTTAGTAGTTGTCCGCTTGTTTGTCTTTGAAGATGGTGATTTATATAATTGATGTTTGTTGCGGAGCCCAGCTCTCAAAGGTATCCGCTCAAATGCTACAAAGACACCGGGAATGGTGAAGACATGAGCTACAGTCATAAGAAAAGGGATGTTTTGGGGCTTCAGACTTGATAGTGAAACTGGACGTCGTGACTGTTGGCGTGATGATGAAAGGGAACCAAATTGAAGTTGGTATGAGCCATACCAACCAGGTTAACCCTCTTATGCAAAGTGTGGATGAAAGCATACATGTTGGTATGAGCTGGACGTAACCGGCATGTTACTTACTATACAAGTTAACATCTCAGTTTGATCTACATTCTGCAAATTGAAGTTTGTTTACTGCATAGAAGAACTGTCCACTTGGAAAACACAAAAGTTGGTGCCTAACATAAAGCTGGAAGTTCATCATCGGATACGTAAACTATACCACAGGCCGATACCTTTCATATAGATGTTGATTATTGGATGTACATTTGCAGATTGCCATTGCTTAGACACGACCACGATATGATCACTCGACAAGCAATGGTCAAATTGGTAACATTGTTTATCTATAAATATTTAAGTGTTAAGTCCATTCGTTTTCCCATCGACTCATCCCGGCAATTGCAAGAGTAGAAGATCTTAGTAATCAAAAACTTAAATGTATCTATGGAGTTGCTTGTCGCATGATGCGATTTATAAAGACATATACCACATCGTTCGCACTTGAAAATTGAAAGAGAATTATCACATATCTGTGAAAGATAACTTTATCCTCAAATGTTTTTAATGTCTTTTTCTCCTTTCAGTTCCCAATACTCCTCTTCTTTGAAAATGCTGGTTTTCATATAAAGATAAAGCCACTGTAATGCATTTCCTCAAGACCTCAAGTATGCTAACCATAGACCGAATTTTGTGACTATTCTAGGTTTATTGCATGGTGGCACACCCCTTGCAACCACATCTTGTTGCTACTGGAACTAACATTGGTGTTATTTTAAGCGAGTTTGATCCAAGAGCACTTCCAGCTGTTGCTCCTCTACCAACACCAACAGAAAGCAAGGAATGAAAGATAACTTTATCCTCAAATGTTTTTAATGTCTTTTTCTCCTTTCAGTTCCCAATACTCCCTCTTGCTGAGAAAATGCTGGTTTTCATATAAAGATAAAGCCACTGTAATGCATTTCCTCAAGACCTCAAGTATGCTAACCATGGACCGAATTTTGTGACTATTCTAGGTTTATTGCATGGTGGCACACCCCTTGCAACCACATCTTGTTGCTCTGGAACTAACATTGGTGTTATTTTAAGCGAGTTTGATCCAAGAGCACTTCCAGTTGTTGCTCCTCTACCAACACCAACAGAAAGCAAGGAACATTCTCATTGTTTACATTGTTGAAAGAGAACTCAAGTTGCTGAATTTCCAATTGTCAAACACAACAAATCCATCCCTGGAAATTCGGTGTCGCATCAAACAGAAGATCAAGGAATGAATCTATAGAACGGTGATAATAAAGCAAAGCAAGAAGCATATCAGCACGCCGCTCCCCACGATTCCTATTCAATCTTTTGATTAGCAAAGACTAGAAAGTAAGTGATTGTTTATGCCATATTGCCATTTATTATCGGGCATTTGACTACCATTGCAAAGATACAAACAATCCTGTACTTGGTTTGTCTTATTTCAAGAATCTCATGATGGCTGCACTATACATTGGCCTAGTGAAGTGGTACTAATCTTCATTCGGATATTGTTGCATTATACATTGTGTGTGTGTTGTTTAGCATTACATGGTAGTTGTTTTGTGCTATGCATCGTTAGTTATTTCTTTGCAATCTATCGATTGCAAGTCTGTTTTTGGATGTCTAAATCTAATTTGCACTTACCATGTAGTGCTTCTTATATGTGTGTGTGTGTGTGCGTGCATGTGTGCGTGCATGCGTGTGATGCTTTCAAATGAATTTTCAAAACAAAGTTTTGATTTCTTTGCGGTATGTTGCAATTGTATGGCGGACATTCCTTCTTTTGCAGATGTACAAAGCAAGTGATTGGTCGGTTGTCGATTCAGTACTGGAAGTCTGTTTGCTTGGGACACTGTCATGACAGATATGCTTTGGTAGAGAGTGCATTGCCTCCAAGGATGCCACTTATCGTGAAAGGTGGTTCTTCTAAAAGCCAAAGAAGCGGCTGCACTGCACTCTCAAGTCCAAGGATGATCAATCGCCTCGATGATGTTGTCGCCTCCTCAAAGGATCGATCGTTATGTGACATTCATTATGTGACAAAAATATTTGGTTATATACAATATATGAGACGTGAATCTTAATGAATCATTGTTCGTTTTATTTTTACAAATTTTACCATGTGGGCGCGGTGCGGTGGGGAGGGCGGCGGGGCGGGCGAGACGCGACGGACCGCGTCCACATGGTGCGGCGCACACGCAGCGCTGGCGCATGCGGCGCGATGTGGCGGGAGGAACCCAATTATTCAAACAAAACATATATGGCCATTCAAAATTGGCTTTGAAAGCGAGGAACAAAACATGTATGGCGCCGTATGCGTAGTACGGACACTATACTAGTATTGTTAGTAGGAAAGAGCACTGCTAAGACAAATTAGTTTCAACTACATACATTCTCTATTTGTTGTTCTCCAAGTGGTCACTTAGGGCTGTTTGGTTGCTGCATCGGGTAGCTCGCACCGCGCATGCGGAGATGGTGTTTGGTTGGTCGCATCGGGATGAGAGCTGCACGAGCGGATGCAAAAGCAAGCGAGCAGTGAGCTCAGACGCTGCGGTGAGGAGCTTCCTCTCTGGCCACGCGCATGCAGTGTATGAACTGATGCGAGCAACCAAACAGGCCCTTAGCGATTGTTTGCGCTTGGCTTTGTGTGCAGCAATTCTGTAGGAGATGGGCATGTTCTTTTGGGCGAAACTTATGATTTATAGCTATGGTTTTGAATTAGGTCTATTTGTGAGAGACAAGATGCAGAAAGAAATAGTTACATATGATTTTGACAAATACAGTTGAACTCGGTACAATTTATACTATAATTTATTTATAGATGATGTCTTAAGAAACATACAATTTAATGATATATTACTATTTATCTGTATATAAGCCGTAAACCATTAGCACTAACGAAATATCTGCGTGTGTACAATAAACGAGGCCCAAACCAGGGGACGCATGAGCTCAAGCCGGAGTACAAGAAATCGACAGAGGCCCACATGACCCGCTCTGAATTCCTGGCACCAAAGTGTAATGGGCCGACCCAAAATCAAGAGGTTTAATGGGTTGATTTGCCCGACCCCTTCCTCTACACGCGAGACGCACGGAGCGCCACCGCCAATGCCACCGCGAGCTTCTCTCCCTCCCTCTCCGGATCCCCGCTGCCACCTCCTCCGCCGCGAGCTCCTCTGGATCCCCGCCTCCCCCTCCTGTGCCGCTGCCACCCCTCCAACCCGCTGCGCCACACTCCCACCAGTCGCGCCCCACCAGTGACACGAAGGTCTTGTCTCGTGGTTCTAGGATTCAGACGTGAGATTAAGAAAATAGGATCTTTGGATCTCTTGTGATCTTAGGATCTTTTTTTAAAAATAATATTTGTACATGTTCCTTTTTCATATGTTCACTTGACTACACTTATAACAATTCTAGAACCGAATTGTGCGCAAATCCCCTGTTTATCTTATATATTGCTATGAAGTTCGTAACTTCTGTATAACTTATTATCTCCATAATTGGACACTGAACAAACTCCCACATTGTGACACATCATTGAGAAACCAATAATGGTGGATTATTACTGTTCAGACTATCAACCCTTCGATCATGTTGTCCGGCTGTTAGTTATAACATCCTAATAGTTAATTCCCATGTGATAAAGAATAAGCGTCTCCTAAGAAAAGATGGTCGCCTTGGGAAGAAAAGTGACTTACCCCAGTTTATTGGAACAGGCAAACCACTATCGACGCAGGGACGAATCTACAGTAGTTCATAGTTGTTTTAAACACCTAAATTTTTAAATAAAAAATCTAGTATATACAAGATAATATTATATATATATATATATATATATATATATATATATATATATACACTAAAATAGCTATATTTGTAGCTATGAATCAGCCCAATAGACGCCTGGGCCTTACCCATTTTTCACGTGCCCAGCCCGATCGGCCCACCCGGCCACCCCGCCCCACCCCACGGTCCCAGCCCCGTCCCGGGCCATTCCCGAATCAACATCGCCATTCCCCTCCCGCCGCTCCCGGTGCCCCCAATTCGCAATCCCTAACCCTAGCCGCACGCCCGCACGACCGCCGCCTCCGCGCCGTGCAACCGGCCGACCGCGCCTCCCGGTTCACCACTCCAGCAGTCGAGCTCCGCCTCCGGTGTCCACGTCACGCCGTTGGCCATCACCTCTGGGCTCCGGCTCTGCGCCGCGCGACCGGCCGCCGACCGCGCTTCCGAGCTCCGACCCACTCCATCTCTACACCAGGCAAGTTCTTTACTTTGAAACTTACTTTTTTTTTTGTCAACGACAGCATCCAATTCATGTAGCTATATGTTCCTTCTGTTAGGTCAGAAATCAATGCATCATTCATTCTGTCTATCTCAGTCATTTGCATAACCAGATATGTTATTGGCTAATTATAAATCTTCAAAGTAGGCAATAGCAGCCTCTGTTGAGTAAAGCCATAAAAATGGTAACTATGGGGTGAATGTGATTATGCATTTTGGACCTATAGTGGCTCTCTTTGTTTAACTTGAACTTTGGTCTATCATTATAAGAATAAGTTAAACTGTTAAAGCGAACTATCTTTATTGCTTTGGCCTGTAAGCATAAGCCAGATATGTTCTTCTACAACGATTTGTAATTTCTTTATGTTATTTGAGATATTATTTCTAGTACAAACAATTGTACGTTAACAACTGCTATTATGGACCTTTATGTTTTGTACTGAAAAATATTTTTGTAAGTTCGAACACCCATTCTAAAATTCTTGCGTCCGCCAATCCACGCTTCTCGGTTTGCCTTCCTACCTGTAACCATCTATTCAGATATAAATTTCCTTTTTAGTGCCTTTTAATTATTCTGCTGTTTGATCGCTTAGCTCCTTTGCCTTGTTCTTTATCCTTGTAATATTGATGTTCAGTGTTCAGATTATCAGTTGGTATCCTGATGCATCTTTTTACTTATGTTGTTTTTTTGCTGCAAAAGATTGCATTGAGTGCATAAAAACTCAAGAGAATAGATCTACTTGAGCAAAATGTTGAATGAAATTGATTGCTCTGATGTTTTCTTTGCTTTAAGTTCCAAGGGGAAACATGAAATTTTTCCAATGATTATATTTGTGGTTATATTATTTCACTTTTTTCTCCATGCATGTAGGTTCAACCATGAGTTCTGCCAGCACTGGATTGCTGAAGGGCTTGAGGAGGGTCTTAGAGCAGCAAAGAAAATCAATTGGTGAGTTATTTTTTCATTCTTATTCACATATTACACCTACAATATAATCTGTGATCGATGGTGTCATGATATATACAATTATACTGAGGAGCAAACTTGAGTAAATCTTTCTCTCTTTGTAGATTTCTGCAGAAAATCACGAGCTTGGAGTTCTACTGTTTCCTTTTCCGATCTTGATGAAAAGGGTGACATGGGCGATGATGATGATCATACAGATTCAAGGAGAGAGTTAGAACCCCAAAGTGTAGACCCCAAGAAGGGCTGGGGATTCCGTGGTGTGCACAGGGTATTTAAGTATTATATGAAACAATGCTTGATGTTTTTGGTTTCCAGGAGCATAATTTGAAAGAAATTGATATGTTTCATTCTTGCTAGGCTATAATATGTGGAAAAGTTGGACAAGTGCCTGTGCAGAAAATTTTAAGAAATGGACGTACAGTAACTATATTTACTATTGGAACTGGTGGCATGTTTGATCAGAGGGTAGTAGGGGCTGAGAATTTGCCGAAGCCAGCTCAGTGGCATCGAATAGCTGTTCATAATGAGCAGCTAGGTGCTTATGCTGTTCAGAAGCTGGTGAAGAAGTATGTGGTTTAAATAAGAAACTTGGACTTCTATTTCCACCATGGATAGTGCTATATTTATTCTTGCCTCATTTCAGTTCTGCAGTATATGTTGAGGGTGATATTGAAACCAGGGTCTACAATGACAGCATTAATGATCAAGTCAGAAATATACCGGAGATCTGTGTTCGACGTGATGGTATGTTGATCCATCATTCAACTAAAAATGTGACGATAATTCAATTCCGTTGTAGTAGTATTTCATAGAGAGAATAAATTATGGCAGAATAGCTTTCATTGGTAGCTCAATGACTCTTGTCCTTTATTTGCCAATAGTCCTTTTTAATCTGTAACGCCAACTGAACACAGCAGCACCGTTCTGCTTTTCAAATTATGTTGCATTTTTATAACAATGATACTTTATATTTTGTATTTGTTTTACTATTTTATGCATCTCTAATGTGCAAAAGCTTATCTTCGCAAAAATTATTGTATGTACAGGCAAAATTCGATTGGTTAAATCTGGGGAGAGTGCTGCGAGCATATCGCTAGATGAGCTAAGTAAGTGCACCGACTATCTTAAGGTTCTGATTTATAAGAATGTTGCTTTCACTTATATTGGTTGAGAATTATATATTCATGCATGGGATTCACTATTATTTGCGTATTAGATGTGTTTCTGTGTTTTAGTGCTTACCACGCAAATTATAATAACAATAACCTTTGAATGCAGGAGAAGGATTGTTCTAGTCACAGCACAGGATGTCAGCATAAGCAGGTCAGGAGTAGACTTCTTGCTTGAGGCATTTTTGGATGTGTTTTTTGTTAGTTCAACTGTATTAAAATTTTGACTTTTGAGTAGTGTCTACATGCCCTGCTGGCTGAAACTTCTGTGTTTTCAGTCCTTTTAACTTAAGCTTATTGTGATAAGTTTGCACTATCTGTAGAACACCTTCAACCTTCAATCAAGCATTTCCCTCTCTCATTTGGAGCCGCTGTTTTCCCATGATTTTTACAAATCCATCATTGATCTGTACCTCCTTGTGTTATTTTTAGTAAAGAGGACGCTTGCTAGTACTATTTTGAAGTACCTTATAATCAAGCTCATCCCTTCATGTTTGCCTATAGCTTGCCATTTTACTGTAATACATATTGCTATCGTACTGTTGCCTGATTACCAAGAAGATTTTAGTATCAGGTGAGTTCATACTGTGAGTTGTATCTTCATCTCGAGGAAACATGCTCATACAAGTTGATGTGTTGTTACACTAGGGTGATACCACGTTTTCAAAAACTGTCATAGTCCCTGTCAATGACATATTGCAAACCTGGAATGGTAGAGTACTTTCCTTTGTCATGTTTTTAGTCTGTTTGTACCTGATGGCAATAGACAGTTTTCTCTGTTGTGCTCCAGGGCTATATGATAAGTAGCACAGTGACAGTTAGGTCATGTTCTATTCCAAATTGTCTATTTGATGTGTTAAAAAGAAAAACATTGAACAGAAGCTGTAAAGGGAAATAGGTAAATCAACTGTTCACCTCTACATCATGAGACTTAGTTTTCACTATAAATCAACGGAATCAATTGAGGACGAGAAACAAGCCACCAAATAAATATTCTAGACTTGAAGACAAAGAAATGCAGAAAAGATATGTTGTCCTCATAAAAAGAAGAGGAAACAGAAAAGCAGTTATATCTATCTCCTGTGAAGAAGCTTGCACACATTCATGCATAAATGTAGTGGTATTGAAACTTCATGTTAATAAGATCGAATCATATTTACACTTGACATGTTGCCGAGGAATTATCAAAAGTAAATCTCTAGGAAATTATTAATTATTCCGTAGATTAAGAGACTCACACATCAGTAGCACCCAAAGGTGGCTAAAAGCACCATGGCTGATGTTCCTCACTTCGAAAGCTTGCCAGCTAGTTAGAGTGGGTGTGCTTTCGATGGTGTTGCAGGCCTCACTTATCCCTTGATCTCCTCCTGAGCATCTCCCTCATGCCGTTGGCCACCTGGACTGCCGGGCTCGACAGTGCCATCCTGCAGAATGCCATATGCGCTTTGATAGCCTCTTCAATACCATCCTGGCGTCTTCTGTCTCCACCGAGTTCATCCCCTACGGCCTCTGAGCACAAGCCACAGAGCCATCTCCCTCCAAAGTTGGCCTTGGCATTCTTTATGTATTCCTGGGTGCAGTCCTCTTTCAGGCCACAGCATGCACACCTCGCTGATTCAATGTCCATCTTCAACGCTGATGGAAGCAAGGTGTGAAAAATAGGAGAAGCATAGAAATGGTGCAGGATTAGAGGAGGAGAAAACAAATAGAAGGGAACAATAGGGACCTCAGGACTAGGCTGCTACTTGTATGGAAAATTTGAAGAACTTGGTTTTTTCCTTTGGCTTGCCTCGCTTAGCTTGATTGATGATTGAAATTTTGGGATTTGCCCTGGCCCATAGTATCATATGATTTGCTTTGATGGCTACCAGTTTACTAGGTAAAAATGATGATGTAGGGAAACCAAGTTCACATGGCTGCAATTGTGTCGAAGGTACAGGTAGGAGCAGATGTCCATAGTCTTGGTTAGCTAATACAGTAAACTTGGTCCAGCTGTAATTCTACTGTTCTCTTATTGTAAGTCCTTGATCTGAAATGCCGGAGGAGTTGTTTCATATACGATATTTTAACCTCAATAGTCTTGCTAAGGTTGATTGTTGAAAATTTTCACTCCTAATTTTACTCACCTACATTGTAATCATATACTCTGCTGGGCAAGTCATAACCAGTAGTGCATTAGTTTCAGAAAGAGGGATACATGCAAGCTCTACCATGATGCTGCTTTGTTGAAGCCTTGAAGTATGGGATGGACGTCCTCACATCTCAGCCTCGCCAAAGGTGTTAAATTTGCCGGTGCAGGCATGTAAACCTTGACCTGCCCGCCAACTTCTAATCCTTCTTGGCATTGTGTGGAATCGCCCAATTATACCTTATTTTCTTGATTAACATAATTGCTCTCATATTTTACCATGGTGTTCATGGTGAACGGTTTACTTTGATGGCTCGTACGTCTATCAGGGCAACAGGATGTTGTAATGATTGTTGAAGGGGTAGATGCGCTCAGCATTACTGCATGTAGCGCAATGCGCGGTCCTTTTGGTTGGGTTCTGATTTCTGAAAGTCCTGGATCCCTGTATGGTTTAAGAAATTTGAAGGATTTATATTTGAAATTCTTGCATTCCAAACACGCCCTAAGTTTTTTTTTTCCTCCTCCGGGATTTATCCCTGTGACGAGATCAGGTTGATCATATTGACTTGGTTAAGTCCAAAGTTAATGATCATTATCATATACAAACACCAGTGAAAACGATGGAAGTAAATCTAGTTAATATAGCTGGTGAGACGGTGTTACTTGATGTTTGAGAAGGTACAAGGGAGTAGATGCGCATAAATAGCTCTTGCGCTTGTTTTTATATGCCTGGTGCGAGAAGACAATTGCACGGCTGTTCAGTACTTTGTACAGAGGGATAGCACAATAGGACAACCTGAATTTCACCAGTTTTATGAGTCTAAAAATATAGTAGTCCTAAGCACATATGTATGAGTCATGCAATGTGATCAGATTGTTTATGAGATCAATTTCAATCTGATCATACGGGTCAACAGTCAGTAGAGCCAATCCTATAAAATAAACACAGTTATTCCGCCCTGTGCTTTACCCGGGTTAACAATTACATACATATTAAATTTCAGTAGACTTGATCTTAATAAATATATTTACCATATTCCAGCATAGCCGTCCTCCGCACCTCGAGTATTAATTCCTCGAGTTACATTTCACATCAAAATATTCTCTATCACTTACATTAATAATATAAATAATTTCACATTAAATAAAATAGATAATAACTATAATAAATATCGAAATTCACGTAAAAATCCTAACACTGCTCGCTGCTGCTCCATGTCGGTACAGTTTCGGCAGCGGGAAGATCCATCGCCGTACGGCCACGGACGCTGCAGCCCGCAGGGCCCGTACGCCGTTGGTCGATCGGATGGCAGATCATAGCCGCCGATAGCAAACCCAACGGCATCCAGCCGCCGTGTAGCTAGTCGAGTCCGGCGAGACCGTGAGATGTAAACATGCCGGCATTTCGGAAGTACGAGCTTCTGGCTTAGCTTCGTGTGGATGTTACATTCTAATCGGGTTTACCAATGTGACCTGATGGGATGGTGAGGGCATGGATGACTAGGCTAGCTAGGAGGGGCTTGGAAAACTGTCCTTTTTATTAAGAGAGATGCAACGCAAGCCGTTGATGCTTGATCTAAACACCCTATGTATTATCATTGTGTTTCTTGTCTGTACCACAGTCTGGACCGGGTGGGTTGGGTAGACCAAATGACGCGTGGATGGACAGAATTCTAGGGTGGACCAAGAATTTTCATACAGGGGGCTTGGGTCCCCTGCAACTTGCAAAATTCAGGTCCTCGGTTTGGGCTTCTGATTTCTGATTTATTTTTTACTATTCAATAATTTTATTTTTTCTAGTTTTTTTGGCTTTTTAAAGCTTTTTTTGACGGTTTTATTTTTTTCGTATTCGTTTGTACTTTGTCATTGACGAGCTAATCTATTTTTCTATTTTTAAATTTTATTACGCCAAATAAGCCATTGTCATTCTGGTATTTTTCAACTTTGATATAGTGATTTTCAGCCAAAACCACTCAAAATAAACCCTTTTGAGCAGGATTAGTATGATCCATCCTCCTTTCAAAGCCTAGTTTTCCACAGGAGTAACGGATCTACGAAATGGACAAGCATGACATTTTTTTAAGACGTTGCTATGCTCCCGATTCCTCCTAACTAGTGCGACTCGAAGGATGATCTTTAGCCGCACGACATGGATGCCACACTGGCTAGTAAGCATAAACTGTGTAGTTTAGATCCAGTACTCTACCTGGCAATATGTAGTTTAAACTTAATGAGAAGATCGCGGTTGCTAGATGATAAGCGGATAAAGGTAAGTCTAACTCTCCATGAGACATTTAGACATAATTGCTTGTCCAGTGAAACATCAGAGAAGTACCGACACGAGCTTAGAGTTTTCTAATTGCTTGTCCATTAGACATCTATAGTAACTAGGTTATAAATAGAGTATTTTTTAATTTGAGATCTGCAAGTTGATTGTAGTGCACATTGTAACAATTTCATTTATATCGGCTAAAATCGCTCACGAATTTCAGTTACTCTGTACTCTCTCCCACGAACAGATCAAAAGTCATAAACCGCAGCCATAAGCCATAAGCCGAAACCAAAAAAATCATTCCTCAAAGGTAAATATCAGTGAAATATTGTAGTCTTGACAAGCTGTCGATCGGCCAAGTGCAGTTTCTGGAGCATGTCGATCAGGTCATCAGGGTAAGTTGTTCATCCGGTAAAAATAAATTGCTAGCTTCTACGTTACATGTGTTCTCCTGGGACGGCGCTTCTCTATGGCCAAGAGGGCCATGACCTCCCTTGAGATATGACAAATTTCGGAGGAGTTTCTCTAGGTCCAAGTATAGCCATGCCCAATGACCCCCTTGCAAACTTTTTAAGAACATGTTGATTTTTACCAACTAAACACTAATCAAATTGTAAATTGGCTCATATTACTTGTAAAAGGTCCCGAAGCACGCTATATTGGATTGGCCCTAACTTTGTTTTATTTGAGTTAAGCTCCGCAGCTGGTGTTCTCGAATGCGAGCCGACAGAATATGATGATGGGTACTTGCTCACTGGATATTCACGAATTCATCGTCATGAGCTGTTAGTGATCTACTAATATCATACGATCGAGTATAATGCGCGTCGCATTACAGATCTTGAGTATAGCTTCTTGTCCTCTAATATGACTTTTTCATTGCCATAGTACAAGGTGATATGGTGATGCTCATTTTAATGATAGCTTATGGCTTTTTTTACTGTAGCTGGTTTATTTTTCGCTGTAACTACTGGTAACTTATTTGGTGTAATTAAATTTAAAAATGAAAAACACATTAGCCCATCACAGACAATACGAAGAAATACCAAAAAAAAAAAAAGAAAAGACCAAAAAAAATAAAAAGAGCTAAAAATCAGAAAAATACAAACTAAAAGAATAGTGAATTAAAAGTTAGAAGTTAAAAGCTGAAATTTAAATGAGCGTAGGAGATCCTTGAAGGGCTCATGCTTCCTAATGAAAAGGAAAAAAAATCACAACATATATAAATCTCATACTTAATAAGTCTCGACATGAAGAATGAGCATTTTTCTTGAAGGAATAAGCCAATAAGAGACTTACTAATCTATATCTAAAATCGCATCAATGACTGTATGATCTCTAGAAGTGAACAAAGACCCATATAGACTCGAGGAATGAAATGAAGAATCATAAGAAGTGCACCATATACACTTATTAGTGCATCTCTACTATGAAGATAATGGATGTGGCGCTATCCTCTAGTATTATAAAGGTACAAAATACATTGATAATAATGGCAATTTGATCTATCCCTAAACGCCAAAATTAGACCGGTTATATCTTACTATTTAGTGGCACAAGCCAATTCCTATATATTTACAGAATAGACTAATTGGTTGAATTTTTAAAAATCCATTCAAAGAAAGTTGCATAGTATTTACCCTAAATAAAGAGGCTTGATAAGTTATATCCAGAAAGTATGTGATATTACAACTAATTTTACCCCATGGTCCTCTATAAGCACAAACATTTGCTTACGTTGCACAACTATATAATGCCTATTTGAAAGTGTTAAGCACATTGCTTCTAAATTATTTTATCCTCACAAACTCTGAAAGAATAGTGTGATAAATATCTAGAAGACTAAACATTGTGATAATCTTATAGATTTACTCACAGTATCATTACTTATATTTTAATTTTTTAAGAAATGTGATTATGACATTGGTACAAAAATATTCCAACTGATGTCGTCTCAAGGGGGAGCATATATGATAAACTTTGATCATTAGACTTTAGACTAAGAAAGTCTTAATTTTGATTAACCTATAAGTAATCAGTTTGATGATCACCACCTGAAGTAAGTTACCTTGAAGGTTTTACCACTTAAAGATGTGCGAATTTGGGGCATTTCTGAATACTAGCCATATATATTTTTAAGTTAGAAGATCAAATACTATACAAAAATGATAGTAATCAGAAGATGATCAAAGTAGATTGAGTGCTTGTACTCTTTTTCCCTTGTTGAGTTTTACAAGGAGTTTTTTCACATGAAGTTTTTTAATATGACAACTAATATAATACAACTTATGTATGTGATGTACTTTTTTATTCCTTTTTCACTGTTTTTAAAAAGGAGTGTTTAACAAGACATTTGCATATCGCGGTATTTGCCTAAGAGGGGAGTGTTGTGAACCGACACCACTAAGGGGGTAAGGCCAACCCTAGGTGAGCTCCACCGATTTCTTTCTTCTTCTCAAAGAATGAGATATGGACGCATAACAAAAGGACTTACTATAAATATAGGGAATATGCTATCTATTATATACACAAAAGATTATTAGAATAAAGAAGATTATCACATTGTTTTCTATATATCTTTGTATTTATTTGTTCAACTACTTTTGTATTGTTTAGTGGTATGATTATTCTTATGATCAGGGGTGGATCCAAAGAGGCCCATGTGAGTGCACATAACATCGGGTCTAATTTCGTTTCTCTATTGTATAGCACATGTAAATTTAGGTGTGAACCACTTAGCTAAAATCGAAGGACACCTAGCCAACCCAAAGATTGAAGCTCTCGGCCTCTAGGCTCTCGCTGCTCCACTCGATGCTCCCAAAGCTAGGCCTAAGACGACATCAATCGAGGTCTAGCACACATAGACACAACCTAGCATACGCAATTGCAACCCAGTTGACATAAGTATGGCCCAAGGTGCTCGGTCAGCCAAGCCACTCTACAAAGGGAAGATAGCAAGCAGATGCTACACCGCACACGCATCGCATTGCCTAAGTCACTCTCGTATCGTTCCCTCCCTCCCTGTGTCTCATCATGTGCAAAAGTAAAATTCACCCTCTCACTTGGTCGCAAACTCGCAGCCGTCGGTTGCGGAGATCGGAGGCCTAGGTGCGACTTGTCGGACGTCGCGTTTCGATCGTCATCACCCATCGATCGTCTCACGAGCATTTGGCGGCATGAATTAAGTCCGAATTAACATAGAGTATTGCTAAATTTCTTCTCGTTCTTTAGATTTCTTTAAGCAAGTGGACTAAATATATGATTATAGTTTGAATGTTATGATCGTCGTTGGTTTTTGTTAAATTATCAGGTTCGGAACTAGGGTTTTAATTTGGATTTTAAAAAATTGGAACTCTCATTTACTTTATTATAAATTAAAGGTAAAATTATATATGTAATTATGTAGATGGGAAAACAGTGAACCCTGTGATTTTGGTTGGGCTTCCGCGCCCGACTGTGATCGATTGTGTAGATAGCCCGACGACAACAGTTATCTAACAGCTTTCACCTAGGGATGGCAATTGTGCCCGACACAGTGTACCCATGGGTAAATACCTAATGGAGTCGGGTATGGGATGGATTTTTACCCACGGGTAGGAAAATGGGAGGATATCTCGCCCGTCGGGTAGCGCAGTGCAGTGCGGGTTAACTCTACGTGCCGTCTCGCCCGTTACCCGTGAAATGGGTGACAAGTGGGCCCTCCTAATCCGATGAAACCCTAACATCCCACCACGCCTCCAAGGTCCAAACGACCAAATCTCGGAGCTCCTCAATCCTCCCACGCGACCATTCCACCGAAACCTCCCACGCGCCTCTCCTCCTCGCGACCTCGCGACACACCAAATCTCCGCCTCGCGCCTCGTTCGCGCCACGCGCCTCGCCTCGCCCCTCGTTCGCGCCGCCCCTTGCGCTCCTCGCGCCCCTCGTTCCACCGCCTCGTCGTCCCTCGTTCGCCCCTCATTCCGCTCCTCGCCGCCTCGCTCGTTCGCGCCTCGCGCTCCTCGGTGCCCTCGTTCGCCTCCTCCACCGACGAGATCCGCGCCGCCTCGTTTCGCCGCGACTCCACGGCCAGATCGGCGCCCCCTCGTTCGCCGCTCCTCCACCGACGGATCCGCGCCGCTCTCCACCGCGACTCCACCGACCAGATCCGGCGCGCGCCTCTCGCGCGACTCCACCGACCGGATCCGGCGCCGCCACTCTCGCCGCGACTCACCGACTAGATCCGGCGCGCCACTCTCCGCCGTGACTCCACCGAACAGATCCGCGCCGCCCTCTCGCCGCGACTCCACCGACCGATCCGGCGCCGCCTCTCCGCCGCGACTCACCGACCGATCCGGCGCCGCCACTCTCGCCGCGACTCCACCGGCCGATCCGGCGCCGCCCCTCCGCCGCGACTCCACCGACGCGATCCGGCACCGTCCCTCTCCGCCGCGATCGCCGGTCCTCGGTCCTCCTTCTTTCCTCGGTGAGCCTCTCCGGTCCTCCCTTCTTTTCTACACGCTTAGGTGATGAGAAATGCTCTTTCTAGATGGTGATTGTAGTTACGTGCAAGTTTTAGCCGTTCAGTATGTATGTCTTGTCAATGGCCAAATAATTTGTTTGCAAGAAGCGACTAGATGATGCGATGAGATTGCACTAGATGGTGATTGTAGTTCTAGCATAGTGAGGTTGCATGCGCAAAATTTATGCGATGGATGTAATGTATGCCTTTTTAATTTGTGTCATGAGATGTACCAAGCCTTTACATATGTCGAAATGTGCAAGTTTTAGTGGGAACTTTGTTACTTGGTTATGTTTGAATGTGAATATGTGATGTACTCGGTTCGCGGTAACGGGTATGCCGCGGTGACGGTACCGCGCGAGCGACGGTATGGCGGGGTTTTTACCCGTGGCGGTGCGGGTATGCCGTGGGCGAAAAATGGGTCGCGGTGCGGGTATGGCGAGCACTACCCGTCCCGCCGCGCGGGTGCCATCCCTACTTTCACCGCGACCACGGCGAGCTCGCACTCGTGCGGCGCCGAACCGAACAAAGAAGACCGCCGCAGATCGCGCGGCGTGCCCAATTTAAAATTGATCATATACCCTCCATTTAGATGGAAGTTGAGGATTTACCCTCCTGCCCACGTGTCGGTGACTTATGATGACCTCACGTGTCATTGAGATGTGGAGGTAAATCCTCAATTTTCCAACTAAAGGAGTGTATTTGATCCAATCTCCCAAAAAAATTCACCGTCTTTCCCATCCTGGATCGCACCGCCCCGCACGCCGCCTCTAGGGAAGAGAAGGAGCGCAGCCGCTGCCCCGTCCTCGAAACCCGCTCCGCCCCGCCGAGGAGCCGAGAGAGCCCAGGCCGCCGCCGCCAAGATGGTGCTCGCGCAGCTGGGCGGGAGCATCTCCGCGCGCTCGCGCAGATGAGCAACGCGACGGTGATCGACGAGAAGGTGCTCGGCGACTGCCTCAACGAGATCTCGCGCGCGCTCCTGCAGTCCGACGTCCAGTTCAAGATGGTCCGCGACATGCAGTCCAACATCAAGAGGATCGTCAACCTGGAGGCGCTCGCCGCCGGCACCAACAAGCGCCGCATCATACAGCAGGTCCTCTTCGCTCGCTTCCTCCTAAGCTTCATTCCATCCCACCGACCCGAAAATTTTGGGGCGTAGTAGAAAGCTGATGTCCTTTTGCGATGCTGTGGTGGTGTTGTAGGCCGTCTTCGCGGAGCTCTGCAACATGCTGGATCCCGGAAGCCGTCGTTTACCCCAAGAAGGGAAGCCCAGCGTGGTCATGTTCGTCGGCTTGCAGGGTTAGTCTGATCGACCTCGCTTGCTTGTTCTGTTATCTTACCTGGCCTGCTATTGCTACGCCCAGTGTTGGATTGCAAATTGCTCACTATAATTGTTTAGCTATACTTATTTTGAAACTTGATATACCACATGGTGGAAGGGTTGAGTTGTGCAGTCTGCGTTAAGCACCAGCGATGTGCTCATAGGGTTGTTTGTTTTCATGTTTTTTTTCCAACTATCTTGATACTTGATAGCTGAGCAGAAGTGTGTTGTGAATGCCCAAACCTGGTTGAATTATTTAGGAAAAATATCAATTACCTAGCACCGTATACATTGTTAAAAAATATCAATTACCTAGAACCAATAAAAGAATTCATTGTTAATCTATCATTGTAATTTTTTTCTCAATGTGCTTTAGTTCGTGATGACAATCAACTTCAGGATGTAGTATTATGCTCAAGGGAGTTCTCAATTCTGTTGTGAGATGGATGTGAAGGTAGACATTGCATTTCTGTGTGATAGAATTTGTAATTACACAGGCATTTGAAGATCCAATGCCTTAGGGATTATTGGCATTTCCTGTTTTATTTTCTGGCTGTTTGTTCTGGATCTGTAGTTGCAAGTTATCTCGATAATTCCCTTTGTTTGACCTAGCTCTGAGAAGTGAGAACAACCCATGTTTTGTTAATTATTGTTTTCTTCTCTTTCTTGAGTTGCAATATAACATTAATGTTCTCTGTTCACTGGATAACGATATATTACTATAGGTTCTGGAAAAACCACTACCTGTACGAAATATGCATATTACCATCAGCGGAAGGGATTTAAACCGTCACTGGTTTGTGCTGATACATTCAGAGCTGGTGCTTTTGATCAGTTGAAACAGAATGCAACAAAGGCAAAGATACCTTTTTACGGAAGGTTCTCTACATCTACAGCTTTACTTATTGGTTAAAAGCTTGTCTCCAAAATTTACAGTACAGAAAATTGCTTTCTTTGCAGTTACATGGAATCGGATCCTGCAAAAATTGCTGTTGAGGGTGTGGAGACGTTCAGGAAAGAAAACTCTGATCTCATCATCGTTGATACAAGTGGACGCCACAAGCAAGAGGCTGCACTCTTTGAAGAAATGCGTCAAGTTGCAGAAGCAACGGTATTTACACTGTCACAGTCTCACAACATATGCATTGTGACCTTCTACTGTTATTGAGAATTTCACCCACCTTCTTGTGGTTGTGTGCAGAAACCAGACCTGGTGATATTTGTGATGGATGGTAGTATTGGTCAGGCTGCATTTGATCAGGCACAAGCATTTAAACAGAGTGCTTCCGTTGGTGCTGTGATTGTTACAAAAATGGATGGTCATGCAAAAGGAGGCGGTGCACTTAGCGCGTTAGTATTACTCCTTATTTTCTTGCATAGCCCCCCTGGTGCTATTTCCTGTGTCATATTGTTTGCAAAAGGTATTGCTTCCAAAGAGCCTGAGCTTGCCACTTAAGCGTGTTCTTGTGGTAATTTTCTTTCATTACCGTTCTCTGGTGGGGTTTTCCACCATTAGTAACACATAATTCTGTCTAGAGTTGTATTTCATTTTAGCAAGTTACATATAATCCATGCCATAGATCACAGGAAAATGCAACTCTTTTTGAGGTTAATTAAAAATTCTAGATGACCGCACATATATTTTAGTATGTATGAAGCAGTTAAAAGTGTTACATTTGCTTGATTCTATTTTTTTTTCATAAACACTGTTTTAGTTTTAGGATCTCTTGGATTTTGTAAATAGGTGAAGATTCTGAGGACCCTTTGACATCCTTGTATTTTTTTTTCAGGGTTGCAGCTACAAAAAGCCCTGTGATATTTATTGGAACTGGAGAACACATTGATGAATTTGAGGTTTTTGATGTGAAACCATTTGTTAGCCGTCTGTTAGGTTAGCAAACTATATTCAATATTCTTTGCTACTTGCTAATTCTTCTTTCTAGTTTACCTAACTTTGTTTAATTGGCAGGCATGGGAGACTTGTCTGGCTTGATGGACAAGATCCAGGATGTTATGCCTGCTGATCAACAACCTGAGCTTCTGCAGAAGCTGGCTGAAGGAACCTTTACTCTTAGAGTTCTGTATGAGCAGTTCCAGAATCTTCTGAAAATGGGTCCTATTGGCCAGGTTAGCTATTTTTTAGTATTTGAATATGTTAACATCTGATCAAATTCCGTATGGTACATTATAGTTAACGTTTAGTTTCAGATGAAATGCTCCAACAACACAGCAATATTCTAACTATTTATACTTCTGTTATAACATTTTTAAGCATGCATTGTCTGATTCTATATTGCAGGTCTTCTCTATGTTGCCTGGATTTAGTTCTGAGTTGATGCCAAAAGCAAATGAGAAGGAAGGCCAAGCAAAGATTAAGCGGTACATGACGATTATGGATTCCATGACAGATGCAGGTGAGCTAGTCTAACTGTCTAAGGCTTTATTTTGTGTAACTAAACTGGTGTTCTGAAACTTGTTTGGCCCTCATCTACCTCGTAGAGCTTGATAGTACAAACCCAAAGCTGATGACTGAGTCACGAATTATTCGGGTCGCTCGGGGATCTGGCAGGCCCGTGAAGGATGTGATGGACATGCTGGAAGAGTACAAGCGACTTGCCAAGATGTGGAGCAAGATGAAGGGGCTAAAGATTCCTAAGAATGGAGATATGAATGCGCTGGCCCGCAACCAGAATCTTCAGCATTTGACCAAGGCCCTCCCTGCAAACGTGCTGAAGCAGATGGGTGGCATGGGTGGGTTACAGTCTCTCATGAAACAAATGGGCTCGAAGGACATGGGCAAAATGCTTGGAGGCTTGGGTGGCGATCACTAGTCTTGCAAATATAGATAGACTGTGCAAGCGCTTGACAAAAGTTGGGGACCTGGTTTTCGGTGCTAAATAGCTTTTCTTAGATGGAAACTGCTACTTGGGATTGATTGTGTTGCGGTTTGAATGTCTTGCATCAAGTTTTGCCAGAGGTGGTGCTTGCTGTATTGTAGAATTTGCTCTATGTGGCTCTCTAAAGACCCCCACACTGACAAGAATAGTTTCCATTTTGTTTAACACAATGTTTCTCTGGAACCAACATATAGGCCATCAAAATAGAGGTATATCTTTCTGAAATTGTTGAAACAATGCATTCCTGCCTTGGTAGTTAGTACTGATGTGCCTACCTTGCTAAAGTTGTTTGCCTGTTTATTACTCGCATTTTACTTTGCGCGCAGAAGTGGTATTTTTCGACGACTAGGGGAGAGAGGAGCCTTAGCTTCTCTGATGAACTAATTATTGCAAAATATTTAGGATTCGCTGTGGTAAGAATTTAGAATTGGAGTTTATAATGCGATAAATTTGAGATTGCTGTGCATTGTAAGCAACGTTTCATGCTCTAGGGGCGGTCCATCTGTAGTTCATAGGTGTTCGGTGTTCAGTATGTATTAGATATGTTATACATATGTATACTTTTAATTGATTCAAAATACTATATATTTACACCAAAAAAATATAAATCAGTCCAATGCAACTTGCACCTCTCTCTTTTAGCCCACTAGAGCTCCCTCTACGTTCATTAGATCCATTACAGTCTAAATTCTCTAAGCCTCCAATCGGCCATATAAGTCATAACCTTAATTGCCCCATCTCTCTCTCTCTCAACGCGGTGGCGGGGCGCACGTGAAGGGTGAGAAATTGACCAGATGAGAGATATAATGCGATCTTTGTAGTAGTGCAAGCCCACAATGACCGCACTCGGCGACGGCCAAGGAAAAGGAGGCGGCGGCGGCGGAGAGAGCACGGCATGTAGTGGCGGCCAGCGACGACGGCCGGCGAGAAGGTAAACAAATTCCCAAATCAAGGCTATAGGTGTGTTCTAGAAGCGAAGTAAGGCGCGAGGATACGTGTGAGCAAAAAGTGATGTAGTGAGTTGGATGACAACGTGGTGAGCAGAGAGGTATGAAACACACAATGTTACGGCAAGTTCTCATTTCTAAGTGAGTTGCGTTTGGTCTCCAACTCCCCTCCCAATTTCGAAATTAGCAAATCCCAAATAGTTCATTGAATGATTATGTCTTTGTGAAATATAGATAGTAGAACCTTCAAAAATAAAGAAGTTTATAGATTTAAAATCTTTGTAGATAGTGTTGGTTAGATTAACTTAATAAAGAAAATTTCCTTGAACTTTAAAAATGGCTATCATAAAAATTTGAACAAGTTAGCAAGGTGGTTCTAATGAACAATGAAATGACTGTCCCTAAAATTGCATGAAGGATTGTACAATTAAAATTGTATTTTGCTTACTTATTTTGTAATTTTTCTATATTATTTTGAGATATTTTTGGTTGGGACAATTTGTACTTTAATTTTTTCTCTGATGACCTTTTCTTTTTCTTTTTTTTCCCCTTTGAGCATCATTTTATTAATTTTGAACACCCATCTCAAAAATCTTAGGTCCGCCAATGTCATGCTCGATTAGAAGTTCTAAGGAAAGGAGTAACGCACCTTGCTTTATAAATATAATGCCCTTTTCATCTGAAAAGAAAGTAACGTGCCATGCCATGACAATAACTGTGCTAAAAAAACATAAAGCATATAACATGGGAAGTTACTTTCTTACTGCACTAGAAAAAACATTTGTGTGATGATAAGGAATTTTGCACTTAAACTAATTATCTCTATTTGTTTAAAAATAACTTTGAAATATAAGACTTAACGAAAGCTATATCTTACAACTGTAGATAAACAATCCAACAAATTCAAATTGGAAATCCTACTGATATCAAGAACCATGCAAAAAAAAAAAGAAAAAAGAAAAAAGAAAAGAAAGATCTCGAACATAGGAACAAACCAAAATAAACTATCTCAATTTAAATTATGAATCATGCGATACGTATAATTTTTATTAAAGTAAATTATACTTTGCATCGTGTAATTGTTACTTGCTTCACTTTGCACGGGTTTTACACATACTTTCACTTGGGTGGAGTAAATGTATTTCACTTTGCACGGATCCCGACTTCGACTACGGTCCCGACTTGACTACTCCTCTTCGACCACGGCCGACTTCGACCACGGCGTTGACTTGAGTATGGCCCCTTCGACCACGGCCCTCGACCATTGCTTGGCGTCAACAACGGCTTTGACCACGACCACGGCCGTCTTCCACCATAATGCAAGGTGAAATAACATTTGCTCCACTTAGTACAAAGTGGAAGTATGTATAAACCACGGTACAAAATGAAACAAGTTACAATCTACAGTGCAAAATATACTTTATTATTTTTATTAAATAAGATAAAAACACATGGCAAGTTAAATAGACCAATTTTACAAAAAAGATAGCAAAAGATTTCATTCCTACCACTAGCCTAATTGCCTTTCTCTCGAACCAAAAATCCACAAATATCTCTAAAAGAACCTTATCTCAAACTTCCAAAACCTCCCTTTTCCCATGTCGAAACTAAAAGCTCCCAAAACCCTCCAAAATAAAAAGGCTAAAACATACAAGTTTCAAATTTCAAAACTCCCCAAAATCAAATCTGCTACCAAACCAGCACCAACAAGAAAAACCCAAAAATCCAAACACAAAAGGACTTTCCAAGAAAACACCAAAAGCCAAGTAACAAACCCCACAAGGAGGATCAGGAGGATCCAGCAAGCGGGCCCACCCCAGTCTAAAGAGCCACCTTCCCCAGGACCCGCTCCTCCTCCCATGGAAGCCACCCCGATCTCCGTGAAGCCGCCTTCGCCGGCGGCGCCCCCGGTGACGGTGGAGCCCCGGGCCTCGCCGCCGGCGGTAGGCGCGGCCGCGGTGGAGCCGTGCGGCATGAACCAGCTCGCGCTCACTCCCGACCCCAAGCGGTGAGGGTTCGAGCCCGGACCGGGCGTCCCCGGCTTCTTGATTTGGGCGTTTCTTGGAGCTTTTGGGTGATCTGATTCGAGGAATTTGTATTTGAGCAGGCAAAAGGTGGAGGAGGCCGCGGATGGGAACGGGTGCAAGCATTGCGCCTGCAAGAAGTCCAGATGCTTGAAGCTGTAAGGAGGCCCTCCCCTTTCTTCGATTATGTGGCGATTTTGTTGTTATGTTTTCGGGTGGAGTCTGTTGTGCCTACGATGGTTGAGTTTTTAGACATTTAGTTAGGGGATAGTGGAGATGGAAATGTTGGGCACTATGCGATTTGTATCCATTTAGGTAGTCTAGATGGGGATTGGTGCGAGGTTTTGCTGCTTTGATTCCCTCTGATTCGATACTGCGGGCAGAAATTTGCTGGTTCTCAGGCGCAGTTGTTTGAATAGGTTGCAGTTTGCTTCTCTTAGTAGGTAATGCAAATATCAGGAAAAAACACCAAATTTAAGTGCTCCCTGTGGCGTTTTTAAAATAAAAAAATCGAAATTTCATGCCTGAAAGAGTATCGCTTATTTTAGCTTCTGTTTGTGGTATTTGATTATTTCGATATTCCCTTCATAGGTTACCTATATTACTCCTTTGATCCATATAGCTCATGGCGCAGCTTACAACTATATGACCAACCTACAACAGCTACTATGGAAGCCTTACTTTTGTTTGTCCTTCTAAGAAGCTGGAGCCATTCTTTTTTGTTCTACCGCATCATATTATGTAGATGAAAACAGCATCAGATTGAGTATATGATGATTAGTTTACATTGCTTTGAGTCTCTATGCCTGTCTGTGCTTATGAACTAAGGACTGTAAGAATGCTTTGCTGATTCAATAACATAGATCATCATTATTTGCATATGCAGCTATTGCCCATGTTTTGCTGGTGGAGGTTATTGTTCTGAAAAGTGTGGATGCCAGCCATGTTTCAACAAGTCTGCTTATGCAGAAATAGTTCAGTCCACTCGCAAGGTGCTACTCGCACGACAGAAGCGGATGTCACTGAAAATTAATCGAAGATCTGATGCTAATGCTGAAGCTGTGGTTGTTTTCTTAACTGAGTTAGATTATGTCACATTGTTTGAACTTTCCTTCAGTTCATAATTTCAATACTTCGTCACCTACAGGAAGATGCACACCATTCTTCTTCTTCAACTCCACCAAGGCGAGGTTGCAATTGCAAGAAATCAAGTTGCCTAAAGAAATACTGTGATTGCTACCAGGTTTTATCTTAACTCAAGCACTTCGCTAAAGCTTTGGGTGCAGCATTGTTCTCAAATTCATTCTTATGAACAGGATGGGACTGGATGCTCCTTATTTTGCCGATGTGAGGATTGCAGGAATCCTTTTGGGAAAAATGGTACTTTCTCAAACTATGTACTTTCACATAATCTTTTTTTCCTCAATGAAATGTGTGTACCTGTAATCCTGTATAAATATCTTGTGCACTTATCATGCACTGTCTAATGACTGTTTTCCTACTGCAGAAGGTATACTCGCAGAAGAAAGTAAGCGTTTTATATACACTGGTGCAGACCTGGATCATAGCGAGGATGAACATGACTTTGTCGTGGAGCGTTCACCTCGTCTACAATCACCAATCTCAAAGGAATCTTCTTTGCAACACGCTTCACCTCACAACAGAGCCTCAAGTAGAGATGCACACATGTTCGCTCAGGCGCTGTCGCAGTGGCAGCCCGCTCATGGCATTGTTCAAAGAGGCAGAGCAATGATCGGGTGATTGATGACTCTGGAGAGTACAAAAATTCAAATAACGGCTGGCAATTATCGAAGCATGAAGACAACTACAGCATATCAAGGTGCATTCAGATCCTGAACAGCATGGTCGAGCTATCGCAGGTGGAGAAATCGGTGGCCCCCGATGTGTTCCTACAGCCAGGCAACCGGGAAATATTTGTCTCGCTCAGTGGTGACGTCCGGGCCCTGTGGTTGAAGCGCAAGATCCAGAACCTGACTTAGAACATGTTTTCTAGAGTTGTTTTGGAGCGGAGATTGGGGGATATATCAAATCATGATTTAGATTATGCATGTCCTGCTGGTCGGCTGAAATGTGCAGGATCTTAGGCTTTTCTTGTATACTGAGATGTATCGCAGATTTCCATCATCTGTCTTTGTAGAGAGCTAGCGGCTGCGCACTTGGTAACCGATTAATAATAAATGATTTATGCACCTAGAGCTAGTGTAATGATATGTTTGGCTGTTGCCTAAGTTTTAGGCTCCGTTCGGAACATGATATTCCCCCCTAATTCTTGTGAGAATTGAACTTTTTTACGGAATCCCCACAGAGTTCCTGCGCTCGTAGGTATTTCATAGGAAATATTTTAGTTCCAACAGAATTTTGGGAACATTCTACATTGCAAACGGGGCCTTAGGGATCCATTCCGTGTGCACCCGCTGGGTCTCTCCCGTCCCTGCGGTTCAGTGATCCCCAGTGTAATCGCTTTGTTGGGGAGACAAGGTTGTCAATGGTCCAAGGAGATCTCGTTTCAGACAGGTCCAGGGCTCCAGGCGTCGTGTGGCAGAAAAGAGTCCGTCCCCACGTCGCTGCCGCCGTGCGGCTACAGCGGACAGCGTCCGGCATTCCTCACATCTCGCGCCGCGCAGCCGCATCAGCGCCCACCGTTACACCGCAGCCGCCAAGCCGGTCCGACTCCCTCGTGTCCCAGTGCCACTGGCTTCAAACAGGGACAAAAACCGGCGGTACCAAAAATCTCGGTGGGTACCGAGTGGTAAAAAATCGACTAAAATTTTCTAATATAAATATAAATTTATGACTGTATAATACATTTTCTACGTTAGTTAAGCCTTTTTTATATTAAATTACCTATTGTATGAACTAAATGTATGTAAATATGCTAGTCCTAACATTTTGTGTTACAAATCAAACCCATACGAGCAGGAAACTGCAGACATACGAAAACTTCAGCTCATTTGCTAAAACAGTAGCCCGGTTGCATTGCAAAAAGTAGGGTTACACAAGCTTATTATGGCATGCCGCATTCTAGTACAAAAACATGCAACACAAGTTTTGCCCCCAGCAAATAGTTTTTGAACACGCATATCACTTGCATGCACCAAACGGGGGCAGCATGGCCTGTCTCTTTCGCTGATTCATGAAGCTAACTGAAGCTATTGCTGCAAACATCGAAGAAGGAATTAGTAGTCTACAAACAGTGCCATGTAAGAGCTACATGAAAAGAAGTCTTTCAAACACCATACGCCCTAATGTCCATACCTAGCTTAACTACGGCACCTCAATGATGATATCACGGATTAGTTTCCATAGAGTATGTCAATAAGAAAATTCAGCAATTGGGTGTTTTCTGATACTAGTAGTGTGCCCGTGCTAACGCTACGATAAAATACAAAATAAGATAAAATTTATAAAAAATAAAACGAACAATCAGATTCATTAAGACTAATCTAGAAAAGTAATCTGTAGATCTTTCTTCAGTGCAGGTAATGCCATGAAGAGAGCACGGCATACTATTTTTTCAACTGTAAACAAATGATCATTACAGAGCAGAGCTCAGTCCTTACAGTTCAAAGTTTTCTTCCATAGTAGATCTCTGCATCATAATCCACCTCAATGATCCAATAAAAGTTAGATTATTTAGCAATCAGGTGAGACCCTCATTTTAATACACATACAATTTGCTTTTCAGGGAAGAAACTGCAATGCAACCATTGAGCGTGTTCGTCAATAATTTTGCTGAGCGTTAGCATGTACATAATAAAAGTACTTGGGCAGTTGGAACATTATTAAGATGTTAGGCTCTATGAGAATCTTTATAATGACTCTACCGGTACAAGAATTTTTTCCACTGCCTTTCCAGTCTTGACAAATGATCAAAGCTTAATTGTGGGGCAGTCCATCAGATGTGCTGATTTCAGATGGATGGCTGCTACAATCTACCCTTGCATTTACATTTATATTGTGTAAAGGCATGATTTATGACTAAAGATAAATAAAAAATGATGTATAGCCAATAAAAAAGACAGTATGAACCCAAAGCAAAGTGGATATATCGTTCAGTCCAAATAAGTTTAGGCTTCAAAATAATCCATGCAAGATGCAATTAAGGTACCTTTCTTTCTTTGTTTTCACATTATTAAACAGGTATTTTTTCCCTAGGTAAGACTACTGATCATTGTAGAGAGGTAGAGAGATAGGGAACACACCACACCCCTTAGGGGGGGTGACCTCTGATATATATAGCCCAATGTGGCTTGGAATACAATACAAGGTATACAAGGACTATACATGTCTAATACCCGCCCGCAGTCGCAGCGGGAGGATTTCGGACGCAAAGACTGGACCTAAAGTCGGTGAACAACTGTACAGGTAAGCCTTTGGTCATGATGTCTGCGAACTGATGAGTCGAAGGAACATGGAGAACCCGAACATGTCCCAAGGCAACCTTGTCGCGAACGAAATGAATGTCGATCTCGATGTGCTTTGTGCGACGATGATGGACAGGGTTAGCGGTCATATAGACGGCGCTAACATTGTCGCAGTACACGACGGTCGCAGAAGCAATGGGCGCATGAAGCTCCTGGAGAAGCTGACGAAGCCAGCAACACTCGGCCACGGCGTGAGCAACTGCGCGGTACTCAGCCTCAGCACTAGAACGAGACACCGTCGGCTGGCGCTTTGAGGACCAAGAGACCAGGTTGTCGCCGAGGAAGCGCGATGGCGGGCGTGGCGTCCGGAGTGCAGACAGCTGCCCGATCCGCATCGGGTATGCGGTGAGAAAGTCAACCGGCCGGAGGCGAGGTGGAGGCGGTGGACAATGTACCCTTCACGTAGCGTAGGATGCGCTTGATCAACGCGAGGTGAGGCTCGCGTGGATCGTACATGAAGAGGCACACCTGCTGAACGGCGTAGGCAAGCTCGGGGCGGGTGAGTGTCAAATCTTGCGGGCGCGGCAAGACTCCGTCTGTGAGGATCGGCGATCGAGAGCCGTCGGTGGCGGAGAGCTTGGTACGAGCGTCAACCGGTGTTGCTGTAGGGTGACACTCGGCCATGCCCGCCCGCTGTAGGAGATCCACAGCAGTCTTGGCGGCTGGGAAAGCGATCCCTCGGCGGCGCGTGACGGAGATGCTGAGGAAGTGATGCAGTCGCCGAGGTCCGTCATGGCGAACTTCGGAGTGAAGACGCGCC
Organism: Dendrocalamus sinicus; assembly: GCA_036346575.1. Classification (NCBI taxonomy): domain Eukaryota; kingdom Viridiplantae; phylum Streptophyta; class Magnoliopsida; order Poales; family Poaceae; genus Dendrocalamus; species Dendrocalamus sinicus. The sequence goes on along the minus strand of CM070653.1, from coordinate 28,782,347 downwards.
AGATGCGTTGAAGAAGTGCGATCGAGGCGCCGTAAGGATGATGTCGTCGGCGTAGGGAGCGAGTAAGCGGTGGTGTCCCCTCTTGGAGCACAAAGAGGGCGTGTCGAGACGGAGGCGGCGGCCGTCTGCCGGAGGTAGGCGGCGAAGCCGTACCAGGCAGGAGCTGTTTGAGCCATAGAAGAACGCTGCGGAAGACGGACATCGTCCGGACGGCGGTCGATGAAGCACGGAGGCTGCTTTGGCGATACGGTCTCCTCGAGTTCCATGAAGAAAGCATTCTTCACGTCAAGTGGTGGATCGGCCGGGAGCGCGGCGTAGCAATGCCGAGGGCGACTCGTATCGTGGCGGAGCTTGGCGACGGGCTGAGCGTCTCGTCGTAGTCGATGCCGTGTCGTTGAGAGAACCCTCGAACTACCCATCGCGCCTTGTGGCGGGCAAGAGAACCGTCCGAGTGGAATTTATGTTTAAAGATCCACTTGCCCGTCACAATGTTGGCGCCAGGAGGGCGAGCGAGCGCCATGTCCCGTTGTCAACGGCGCCTTGTACTCGTCGACCATGGCGACGCCACCGAGGATCGGCCAAGGCACTCGGTGGTCGCCGATGCGGCGAGCAGCGAGTGGGTGGCGGAAGCCGTAGCGCCGAATCGACGAAAGTCGATGCGAGACCGGTGACCATCCGAGAGGCCGGCGGCTGCTGCCGACAGCGCTTTCGGCCGCCGGTGTCGGGGCCCGGGGACGCCGATTGTAGGTCAGGTGAAAGTCCCGGACTGCTGGAGCTGGGGCGGCTGCTGCTGGTGGAGATGGTGTAGCCGCTGTTGGAAGAGGAGTGGCAGCCACCACAGGCCGAACAGGGGCTGCTGCCACTACAGGACCGCGAAATAGGATCGCGGAGTCGTCCTGCAGGTCGTCGAGGACCTCCTGAGTAAGGCGCGGTTGCTCAACGTCGGCATGCGACGGAGCGACCGCGTGGAGGCGTGTCGGCACGGTAGATCCTGCAAGCAAAAGTCAGTCGTGGGCGAGGACCAGTGTAAAGCGAGAAGGAAAACAAGTCTCGTCAAAAACAACGTGGCGCGAGATGATGATGCGCCGGGTGGATAGATCAAGACAGCGGTACCCCTTATGCGAGGAGGGATAGCCGAGAAAGACACAAGCCGTCGAACGAGGAGCGAGTTTGTGGCGAGTCGTGGCGGTTAGGTTGGGATAGCAGAGACACCCAAAAACACGAAGATGAGAGTAATCGGGTGGTTTGTTGTAGAGAAGAGCATACGGTATGGCGTTGTGAATGGCGGAGCACGGGCGCCGGTTCAGCAGATATGTTGCTGTGGCGAGCGCCTCAGCCCAGTAAGGTGCAGGCATTTGCGCATGGATGAGCATGGTGCGGCTGATATTGTTCAGTGTGCGAAGAATGCGTTCGGCTTTGCCATTTTGTGGGGAAGTGTATGGACACGAGAGGCGTAAATGAATACCACGAGAGGTAAAAAGATTGTGGAGGGTATTGTTTACGAATTCAGTGCCGTTATCGGCCTGGAAGGCTTTGATGGCAAGGCTGAACTGTGTGGAAACATAGTTGCAAAAATTAGTGATGTGAGCTGCAACCTCGGATTTGCGAACGAGGGGAAAGGTCCAACAGAAATGAGTAAAATCATCGAGTAAAACAAGATAATATTGATAGCCTGAAATACTAGCAACAGGGGACGTCCACACGTCACAATGAACAAGTTCAAAAGGCATAGAGTGAATGAACTAGAGTTTGAAAATGGAAGCACACATGTTTGCCAAGTTGACACGAATGACATAGAGTATGCTCTACTTTATTGCAACTTATAGAAGCACTATGGCGAAGAATGTCGATGGTGGCGGAACTGGGATGACCAAGACGGTGATGCCATAGGTTGGTGGAGGTGGCGATGCTGGCGTGTGGAGCGGGAGGTGTTGCGGGGAGGGTGTAAAGATCGCCAGCACTATTGCAGCGAAGCATCACGCGCCGGGTCGGGATATCCTTGACAGAAAAACCAAAAGCGTCAAATTCGATAGAACAGTTGTTGTCTCTAGTGAATTGACGAACTGAGAGCAGGTTGTGCACTAGAGATGGAACAACTAAAACATTATGAAGGGGAAAATTTGACACGGAAGTATGAAGAATAGACTCGCCACGACATGAAATAGGAAGAGTTTGACCATTGCCGACGGTGATGTAAGAATGAGAGGAAGGATGGCGAGAAAGGAGTATACCATCCGAGGAGCTCATGTGAGAGGAGGCGCCGGAGTCCAACACCCAGGGATTCTGATCCTGGACGTTGAGCTGGTTGAGAGCGGCGACGAGGCCAGCCTGGTTCCACATAGAGCCGTTGGGAGACTGGAGCGCGCGAAGGTCGTGAGAAGCTGTAGACGAAGGCCGTGTGAGCCTGAGGGGGCGCACCGAGGATACCTGGGCGCCAACCGCTAGGACCCTGCTGAGTCGGAGGGAGGCCCTGAGGAGCCCACGGGTTGTAGCAGATCCAGGGACCCATGGGCCTGTACTGACCGGGTTGCTGGTGCTGGCCGGTCTGCTGAGGAGCACCAGCAGGACCTCCGCGCGGCTGGCCGCCGCTTGAGCCGCGCTTGCCCTTGCCCTTGCCTTTCCCGCCGCCGCTGCCTTTGTTGCTGCTGCCGTAGCCGTTGGTGTGGGGGTTGTAAGAGCGCGAGTTGGCCCGGCGGTAGTGGAGCGACACCGCTGGGTGGTGCAGCCGGAGCCAACAGCAGTAAGAAGGGCGGTGTTGACGACGGTCTTCTCGTCATTGGCCAGGCGGAGTTCTTTGAGAACCAGCATGTCGTGGGCTCTGGCGAACGTGGGAAGAACGGCGGAGTTGGCGATATCATCGGCGGTGTTGGAGAAGCGAGGATTGAGGCCACGTAGGAGGCGAGGGCGGCTGCGAGTCTTCCACGGGGCGCCGACGTCGCGAAGGCGCGGCCTTGGTCTTCGGCTGGCGATGCGCCGAGATGGTGGAGTCGCCTTGCACCATGGAATGGAACTTCGTTGAGAGGAAGATGGCGCGCGTTCCTGTTGGCGCGGAAGATCCCTCGATGGCCACCCATAGATCGCGGCGGTCGGATCGGCGTCGTCCATGGCGAGTCGAGGCGGAGTCGTCGACGAGGCCGGAGAGCCACCGCGGGCGCAAAGACTCGCGCGGCGTCCCACCGAGGTCATCGGGTTGGGAAGAGCGGGCCGTCAATGTGCGGCGAAGGCGAATTTGCCGCCTGGCGACTTGAAGAAGAACGCCAGCCGAGTAGTTGGGTGAAGATCCAATGTGATCGGAACGTGGGACTTGACGTTCACTGTGGCTAGGGGTGGATATCGAGCCAACTCCACGTCTTATCGAGCTTTTTCTAAAAATGATATAGTTTGATTTAATATCATTTTACATATAATTTAAAAGTATTTTTAGAAACGAGCTAACGAGTGAGCCGAAAGCCGAGCTTTAGCAAGATTCAAATTCATTTGAAATCAACTCATTTTAATGTTTAACCAATTAACAAGTATAATTGAAGCAATTTTGAACCGAGCCAACGAGCCCACTAACGAGCTTTTTTTCCAGCCCTAACTGTGGCGTAGGGGAGAGCCACGATCGGGGACGGCGGCGCGGCAGGGCCGGCGCCCATGGCTCCCGTGGTGGCACCGTCGATGGCGGGCGAGGTGGGAGCACTGCGGCGAGCGGTGTCGGCGCCACGGTTGTGCGAGGGCGCCGTGTATCGGGAGGAGCCGCCGGAAGGAGAAGCGGCGAGATTTAGGGTTAGCAGGAGCAAGGCGAGCACGCAATTGGAAGGAAGAGGCGGAAGCGGAAGATCAGGAACTGATTGCGTCTGATACCATGTAGAGAGGTAGAGAGATAGGGAACACACCACACCCCTTAGGGGGGGTGACCTCTGATATATATAGCCCAATGTGGCTTGGAATACAATACAAGGTATACAAGGACTATACATGTCTAATAATCATGACCCTCAAGCATAAACAAATATATGCATCAACACACTGACAAAGTAAGGCGGCAAGGCGATATGTACAAGTTGCATTGTTGCATCGTATCTGAATCCTACATGGCTACAACCATTGTGGGTTACCGCATATCCGGCGGTTATTCCAGCTCATATCCCCTCCAACTACAAGCCATACAGGGCCAAAGCAGTTTGGCTAGATCCAATGCTTGATAGTACTTCTTAGCAATAAAACATGTCAAAAGTTCAATCCCAAACTGAACTAACATGATTAGATCTGATAGCAGCGACTCTGTATATGCGTGACTCCACGGATTAAGGAGACAATATTCAACTTGATAGATCAATCAGTCATCTGGAACACGTGAAATTCACATTCTACCTACCCAGGTCACAAGACTATGCACCATGATAATTTTTTTACGCAACAGTAAACTAAACGATCATAGTGAAGAGACGCTTTTCTTCTTTGTTGCTCTTTCGTTGCTCGAGCAGTAGATGGGAAAATGGGGATTGGGAGCCGTGCGTCGGTGGAGACGGAGGGTGGAGGTGACGACCAGGGCTTGACCGCTCCTGATGCCGAGGGCCGGGGCACCTGCCTGCTGCTGCGCCGCCGTCTGCTACTCTGCTCTTCTTCCTCGGGGAAGATTGGGGAATAGCTACAGAATGGCTACCACAAATTGAATCAGCTTCAAACCAAGCAATTGTCGCAACCTGTAAAATATCAAGATAACAAGATGTTATAGAGATATGAAATGAGTTCTAGCAATAATTCACTACTGTCAAACTAAAACATTAGCATGTTATTTGCCAATAATACGGAGATCGCGGGACACTATGCATATAGCGAAAGGAAAAATATAAGAAATTAACTGACGATTGACCATGCGACAAACTGAGCGTTCCAAATCGAGAACACCATCAACGAAACAATTAAGCAACATGGTAAAAATACCAAATATTAATAATGTCACCAGGACAACCCACAAGTTAGAAATAGTTTTCTACAAACTAAGAAATAGTAATATGTGCTCACATAGTAAGGAATGTTTTTCTTACAAAAATTATACTACACTAAAGCCAAGATGAGAAACAGAGATTCATATATAACAAGAAGCCATGTCCTACTATCTCCAAACAGTGATAATGTAAACAGAAAAAATCCACAACCAATACTTTTAAATAAATTAATGCATACCTTTGACATGGATGTAAAAATATCAGCCAAAAGAAGTCAGGAATGTAATTGCCTGCAGAACAAGGGCACAGGAAATCATTATAAATTTGATTTGATATTATTGCTGGCTCCACAGCAAGGATAATCAGGTATATGCTAGCCACAACAAACCATAACATATTGTTTTAGCATAGATAAAAGCAAAACCTATTGTTACCCATTACTAATGAATTGTACAACTTACTTGTAATGGGAGTATTATACGCCACACTGTCCTCAGATAGTAGAAGCGTGACGATAAGTAAAACATATCAAAAGGAGAAAGTAGGATCACCATAAGGATAGCATACAAAAGAACCTGCAGAGGGGCAGAAAGATATGCCAATTTCACCATCGTGGATTTGAAAAACAATGAATCAGTATAGAACACAGCATGCTATTTTTGCTTTCAACTTGGGGAAGGAATAAGTGGATCATAGATCATCCAGAACTTCAGATTCACTTTAATGTTACAAGCAGCCATCAGTGTGTGGACATGTATATTAACTGTTTGCATTGCGAGTACAGTTTAATTGTACTAAGATGGACCTTTCCACTGATTTGATTGAGGAAAATAGATTAATTTTGGGGAAAATAAGAGGGCAAGAGCATTAACATTCAGTGCTAAATATGCCAACAATGTTTTCTCATTATTATACTGTTCCTTGTGAGAACTCTGGGAGTAATATTCTAGCACGCACTTGATTATTGGTAAGCACTACCACAAATATAACCAAACACAATTTGTAGGGCCCAAAAGGTCTCATGAGCTCAAGGAGACATAAGAACAAAGCATGGAATGAAATACTTAATGGGCTAGATATTACACTGGTTGAGATGCAGCAAGAGACACCTCCCCATGTGAGTACAGATATAGGTAAGCTGTCATACTTGTGGGAACAATTAAAGTCAGCCAAGTCGCACACTGTCAATGAAACAAAAAATGAGAGCATTTCTTTAGCAGAATAATATGCCAAACACAAGACATATGAGAAGATATACAACATAACACCAACGGAAAGAGCATGGATAAATGCAGCAACAACAAAAACAAAATGCATAAGAAATCCTGGTATAAGTTGCAGAAAAGAGAGCCAGGTTCAAAAGAGGAATGCTTAGCATTTGGATTTAGAAAATGCAACAGGCACATGTTATTCTCAAGAAGAAATATCCTAATGAGGCACATGTTACATAGGAAAGCAAGATAAACATGCTTGCTCTTAGAAATCTGCAAGTATAGTTGTGATAGTGTGAAAAGATGACCGTCAAGCAACCAAATTTGATAAACCTAGCATTGTCCATCAAATCAAATTGTTGTAGTACATAATCCGTCATTGGTAGTTCACTACTATGCTTACGCTTATGAAGTTTCATGGATTGGCACTCCAAGACTACCACAATTTACCAAAGCGCTTCTTAACAATCATCACTGGTTTTCCATTTATATTTAATAATATTCCATTGTTACATTACAAATGTTAGAAAGTATCATTATTGTTAAAATAACAATGGAAATAGTAATATGTCGATACCAATTACGGTACTTACGGAATGAAGACAGACTATACTCTTGGTCAAGGCGAGATCACACAAATATTGCTCCTATTAGGTCTGTGCAGTTCTCTCAATCATCCCTACACAAAGCAACATCTACGATCGAGGCGATATAATCATCTATACAACAAATCCAGTGGCGAGAGGAAGCAAGGATAAAGGGACAAGCATCCCCTCTTATGAATTGGGATTTTCGTCAAGTCCTTTTGGTATTGTAACAATTGCAACTACTTTACTCTTTTATCTCCCTAATAAAATACAATTGCAGTGAGCTTACTTGGTCCTTCCGATCTAGCTTCACCTAAAACTAAATCCTCTCTGGATCCTCTAGCTTGTCTACAAGCGGCACACTTTGATCCTGTATCGTTCAAATAAATGTAAGCATTTGGTGCGAAAGCAGAAAATGAAAGGGAGGGACAACACAAAGCATAAGCACTTTCTAACATACATGTAAAATTCAACCAAAGATTCATTATACATTAGAAGAGTTATAAACTTATAATCAATTTGGAGTTCGGACCTAGAAAAGTGGTAAGCGAGCCATAAGAATGACCCCAGAGAAACGCAACCATAAAAGCACGGATATATGAAGGCGGGACATACCATGAAGAGGTCGAGCTCCCGCCGCGGAGGCCCCGCCGTGGCGGCGGCGGCGAAGCGGCGGCGGCGTCTGCGCGTCGATGCGGCGTAGGCGGTCTGACGGGGTAGCGACGCGGAGGCGAGCAACGTGGGCCTCAGCGGCCGCCGCTCAGACAGGCGGGTGGGCGCGGCGGCCGCTTCCTCTTTTCCGCCGCCAGGCCGGCGGAGAAGCTAGGGTTGGCGGCAGGCTGCCGGAGCCGGAGGAGGACCGCGAGGCGGGCGTGGGTGCGTGGCCGCAGAGGCGGGCGGCCGCGGCGAGTCGGGCGGTGGGCGGCTAGGGTTGGCAGTGCGAGTATCTTTGTATGCGCCACGAGGCAGGTGGGGCGGGAGGAGGCGGCGCGCGGTGGAGGAGGAGGAGGAGGCGCGGAGTGCAGCGGAGGAGTGGGGCGTGGGAGCGGCGGCGCGGTGTGGGGGGTTGGGGGCGGGGTGAGCACTGAGCAGCGTATCGGGCGGATTTTCGCGAGGCGTGGGCGTCGGGGTGGGTTGCAGGTTCAACGATGTGCATGATCCAAATAATTTTGGCCTTAGGATTTTCAATGAGTAAGAGGAGAAGGTTTGAGAAGAGATCTAGGCCATTCATTTGTATAAAGTTGAAACTCTTTGGTACACAAATCTGGGTGGACTTAGATTAGGCACGACTGTGGGGGTGGTTGAGGGGGTGGATTTAGTAAAAAAAAATTTGGTGTATTATAGAGTAGGGTAGATGCAACCTGCAGGCAGCCGAAAGGAGATTATGAACCAAATATAACAACACGTGTTAGAAACAATGGCCAATTGAATGAAAAAATTGATCATATACCCTCCATTTAGATGGAAATTGAGGATTTACTCTCCTGGCCCACGTGTCAGTGACTTATGATGACCCCATGTGTCATTGAGATGTGTAGGGTAAATCCTCAATTTCCCAACTAAAGAGAGGGTATATGATCCAATCTCCCCAATTGAATATATATATTCAACATTATTTTCTCTTAAGTAATGAAATATTTGAAAGAAGGGGTACTGAAACAACAAACTTTTGTGTGACTGGCGTATTTAGATGCCTGTGTAAAACTCCATTATTGAATTTCTCATTTGTGTTCTTATGTTCTTGTTTTTTTTGTTTTTGTTTTTTTGTTTTTTTTGCATATACACCATAGTGGTATGGCATCCTAAACAAACCAAAGAAAACGTTTTTGTTTATTTTACTCTGAAGTCTGAACATCATAGATATCAAGCAGGCATTTACAGCCACACTTACATGCAGCTTCAACCAAATTACACCAACAGTGCAACAATAGACAAGAAGGAAATCATGCTGCCTAAAGCCCCACGAGTTTAGTTGAAGAACTAAAAGATTGGGCACTATAAACAGTCAATTTAATAGTCTTTAAAATGAAAATAGTAAAAGCATAATAATACCAATAGTTGATAAACATACCAAGGTTGAAGTCTTCAGCAACTCCCTAATCGCCATTGTAGCAAAGGATGATGCTGGTAAAGTTAATGCTAATTTTATGGCCAACTTGCTTGGTAATATATCTGAGCTGCCAATAGACTTGTTTTCTACTAAAGCTAGTTCCATTAGTTGGCAACTTGGCATGGAGGTATCCAATGGCCCTACCAACTTGCAATCAGGTGATTGGGAACCGGAAGTCTCACTAGATACATGCTCATTTGTTTCTTTTGCTTCTGTAGGCTTGTCTTTGGACAGAATAACCAAATCGGTTTCTGCTAAAGATGCATTATCATCCGTGTAAGTCATGAGTTCCCTGCAGTCGTATTGAAGCATTTTAGCGGAATGCTGGTCATATTGAAGAATTTTAGCAGAACAATGCTGGAATTTCTACAAAAAACCTACAGAAGCAAAACAATGCTAGAATTTTAGCAGAACAATGCTGGAATTTCTGCAGGACTACATGGCAATGTTATTCCTCTTAAATTCATTATGCAAGGAACAAACTGAAACTTCAGGCAAGCTCAAGGAACCAAGAGGTAAGATAACGATTCTGATAGATTAACACAGTAAAAAGTTGATGGAATTACACAAACCACACAAAATCAATAGGTCGCTGGAAAACCCGGCGGTAACCTCCATTCAGGCTTGTAATTGAAAACTCCCTTACAAATGGTGTTTGCATCATACAGCACAATAATTAGGATGTGAAGTGGCAGATTAAAGCAAGCATGTGTAATGTGTGTGACAGTGGCGGACCTAGAAATTTCAGAATGAATATTCGAAGTTACAAAAATATTGTTCAATAAAAAACATAAAAGTCCACAATAACGAAAATTAAAGTACAATTGTTCATATTATAGACAACATCTCAAATAATATAAAGAAATTACAAAGTAATTAAGAAATTAAAAATTAACGTGATTCACAACTTGTATCAAATTGCGATTAAGGTTGCAAAAAAGCTTAATTTACGTGATCTCTCTCTCCCCCAGGAGGCTAAGACCAACCTGGCAATGCTTAATTTAGCAAATGATGCACCAACCATTGACCTCCCAATGCTATTTTCTTAATTCTCGTAGATCTATCAAGACAAGTAGACAACCAAAACCATCTCTTTCCAACAAACTGCAAAGGATTGCATGATACAGCAATCTGCCAAATGGCACAGTGTTGTAACAACTAATGACAACTGCATTATTCATATCACAAAGGCATATCTATGAGTTCTGAACTTTATGATTGATAAGAACAGAGACCGTGGTTTGAGAAATATGCATGGTCATGTGCTGGCTACTGGACAACAACTTGCCTATATAGGCATGCTGATAATGTTAATTAATCTGATTAGAGCTAACGCATGAATGATGAAAGGAAGCATCTAGGTACATATAGCTTCTGATCAGGCATGCGCTTTGACTGTAAGTACAACATGTTAGCATCCAACAAATAATTCATGTTTGTATTTGGACATGATTGGTCTAGAACTGGTTTGTGTTTGTACTTCTGAACACGTGAAATCCAAGTTAAAAGCACATGGTATTGACTACAGACTACTTCAGCTAGGGGTTTCAGTCTTTTAGAATTCAGAAGGTTCTACATTACAGAATACAGACCTATTACTACATCTTAAACTGCAGTAAAAATGGGGGAAAGAGTTTCCACCTTGTCCCAGCGAAAGATAATTTGATTCAAGCGTTTGCTAATGCTCTGCCCAGGCCAGTAGGCCAGAGAAGGATGGAAAAGGGGAGTTCCTCATTGGTTCATTTGTATAATAAATTGTGAGGTCCATTGGACTGAGGATAGATTAATATTATTAAAATAAATCTCATATGAAACTCCGTATCATTGATTCAGCTTATCAATCAAGATCAGCAATTCTCGTAAAAGATCCCATTAGCTTTGTTCCACTTCCATGACCAATACCGGTCAGAGATGCACAAATTATGGATCTGCACTGCACACATCAGCAAATAAACATTCTCCTACGAGCAACACATTGCTATATATACACATCATGATCTCAGCAGCACCACAAGATCACCTCAAAATCCAACAAATGTGGCAGAGGTATATTTAAATTCTAATCTAAGCCTTCACCCCTGGGCCCCGGACCATAATTTCAGGGCAATTAATCTGCGCTAGTGTAGCCTACCCATTTCCCAACATTTTCAACTCTCATGCTGGCAGCATGATTCCAAGGTAACTTTGGTAACTATGTTCATACCTACATGAATAGTCAACATCAAATAAAAAAATAGAAATATAACATGAGGATTACTGAACAAAACTCAGCAAATAGAGCAAGTGGTATGTAAATTGAGCTGCAAAGTAGCAAGGCAAATGCAAAATTCTATCGACTAATAGGTAAACTGGATGTACTACTGTTTACGGCAGATTACATCTAAAGTTATTCTATTATAACTTTATATATTCTATAACTACCATATTCTTAGAGTTGGAAAAAAAATACAACAGTCATGTGCATTAATTTGCAGTAATTAATTAACAGAAACACATAATCAAAACTTAGATAAAGATATGTAGCATACATCATTCTTAATGTTCTTGGTATACCCTTTAATGCTTGTAGATAGTTACCAGGGCATTTCTTCAAGCATTGAAGCTGGAAACAATGCATGTAAAAAACTAAATTCCCAACAAAATGTGCTTTAAAACAGACACTTAGAACAAAAGGGCAACCTTGTCAAATTAATACCAGGATATGTAATGAAAAAAGAACTACACTTACAATAGCCCTCTCAGCTACAAGATGTCGAGGGAAGTTCCTCAGTGCCATATCAATATCACCATGTTCCTTGTAATGTTCACACACCTCCTTTATGTCATTACGCTGTTCAGAGTATTAAGTTATGTTGAACAAAAGTTGACACAACTCAACATGCAACTCCTAATTGGACACAAACAAAATATTTCAAGGATATCTCCTTCCCTTGGATCAAGAATCAAGTTTACAGCACTTTTCCACTCTCCTCTAGGCAAAGCAGCTCCCAACAAGGCGGTTGGTACTGAACCACTTCCAAAACGCTAACCAGACAAAATAGATAAACTTGATGAGCTTCAGAAATAACAGGGAAATAGGTTTAGAAGCACGAGCAAAAGCTCCTGGCTTTGTACCTGCAAACCATAGTAGCTGACAAATCCGTTCTTTCCTAAGCTATCCACAGCAGCCTTTATTAGGTTTTGAAGCACGAGCAGAAGCTCCTGGCTTTGTACCTGCAAACCATAGTAGCTGATAAATCCATTCTTTCCTAAGCCATCCACAGCAGCCTTTATTATGCCTTCTGATTCTGCAACAACACCCCTGAAGAAATACAGGAAAACATAAGTTCTCCATTTGATCTGTTTTCTCTGAAAAAAAAACTACAAGGTTTGGTGCATGTGGACTAAACTAGCATAGCACACAGCAATGGCCGCAACTGTAGAGGCACTGTTAGTAGTGGAGTAGGGTGTAGTTGTAAATAAGGTCCTCCATGTGCTTTAAAATTTGTGTTAATTCACATTTTGGGGAGGGCATTGGAGCACTTCTCTATACTAAATTATAGGGATAAAGAGAAGAAATGGTACCTCAGAGTAATTGTAAATCAATTTCCCATGAGATGACCAAGAACAAGTCCCTCCTTCACATAACTAGAAAGGATTAGCTAGTTGCTAAAATATCAGCATTTAGGACAGTTATATTGTAGTGATATCTACTAAGAGGATAATTCGATAATGTATTTGATCACCTACCAGAAGTTTCCAACTTTAATTCCAGACAGTCGATTATTAAGTGCAGCCAATCTGTTGGCTGGCACCTTGAAAACAGTCAACTAATAATAATAAAAATAGTCAGAAAAATAGTCATTGCAAGAAAATGCATGCGGAGGGTCATAATTCATAACCATGAAACAGGAACGAGAAATTATTTATATATAGGAAAAATACATAACCAAATCTATCACATAGCCTGAAAATCATCAACATAACAAAATATATTTAATAGATTAAACTAATGATATTATCTAGAATACACGTAAATTACTAATTTAACAAGCAATATTCCAGACCAGAGCAGCTATCCTTTACCTATCTGGTTGTAACACCATAGTACCGTATATGGTCAGCTTATAGCTTTAGCTAAAATCATTGAACTATTTCTCCCACACTTATGTGTTATATTTTAGCCAATTTGATCCAAAATACAATACATGATTCTGTAAATAAAATCTAGTGAGCTGGTAAAGGTACAACAAATAAATACCTGCTGCGTGGTAACGGCACGTTTATCCTTTGTCCCTGCAAACCCAAATGAGCGTGACTGCAAAAAGCATAGTCAGTCATTAATCAATTAGCAAAGAAAGGTAAATAAATCCAGCCATTCAATAGAGAGAAACACAAACACAATGTTATGAAATAGCAAGCAAGATATACCTGAAGTCCTAACATTTTTCCTATTACTCCTAACGCTTCTTGGGTGTCTCTTTTGTAAAGGTGAAACCTGATCAATGTCCCAGAATGGTAGCTCCAGTTACAAAACAAGTAAGCAGGAAAATTAGACGCATCACAAAACATTATATTCCTTACTACACAACTATAGAAGAGTGCTCAGCAGCTACATGAGTTGTGTTACCAAATTTAAACAAGTAAAGCCTATCAAGTAAGTCATACATGTGGAATGAATAATACAAACAACAGTTAAAAATCTCAGGACAAGCCGCACCCTAAGTCCCTAACGGATTTCTGAACCCCATCACTGTGCTCCACCGTGTCCGTAACCATTAACTTGAAGTTATTCTTGAAGAAGTTATGCACCTCATACAGCCAAATAAACACCCAAATCACACCGTTTCTACACAACTCAACAACACAAGAACAATCAGCAAACGAGAACCCAACCCACCGATCGATGTGCCTTATCAGCATCGGGCGAGAGAATAACCGGTGAGCCATCACTCCCACCACCGGCCGAAACCCTCTCGAGAAGCCCCCTCAACGAGTCCGCGTCATCGCAGAGCGCACGGAACGACTCGAGAGCCTGTGAGTGGTCCGCGTCGGCCGACGGCGCTGCCTTCTCCTCCTCCTTCACATCCACGCACTACAATCCACGAGTGGCGGTGAAATTGGGATGGGATGTGTGAATTTGTTGAACCAAACGTCTCACGGTGAGGTCAGGAAATGCTCCTACCTCGTGGGGGCGATCGAAGGAGGTGAGGCGGACAAGGGAGCCGTCGCGGGCGACCTCGTGGACAATGAAATCGGAGTAGTGGTGCTTGAGGACGCCGCGGAGGCCGGGGAGGGAGGAGGCGAAGCAGGAGATGCCCCGCAGAGAGGATAATCCTAAGCTTTCAGAGAGGATAGAAGAAATCTCCCAGCTACCGCAGAAATACAAATGATTCATTGTTCTTGAATTACTTTCCATCTAGTGCTATGTGCTTTTTGTTCCACTTGGGAGAGTAACCGTTGATTCACTTGAGTTGCATCTCCCAATGGTTTCATTGTTTGCGATAGATGATCACCATTCACTCGAACAGTACGAGTACTGTTATTTGGTTCCGAAAGCTCTTCAGAGTAGGATGGTGGTATCAGAGCTGAAAAAGGAAATGCTGAAATGCCAAAGCATCAAATTGTTACTCCACCAAAATCCACAACGTACAAAGGGTACATATCGTGTTTAATCTTTAAACTTTAAAGTGACGAACAGCACAAGCTTATCACTGTAAGGGTAGCAGAATAGTGATGAAGTCTTTTCTTTTGCGCCTAGGAGTCTAGATTTGAGGGAGAGAGAGGAAGAGTTAGGGGCAGTACTAACCGTCACAAGCATTGGAGGAAGAGCCGACCATCGCTGGTTCGTCGGTGTAGTCTGCGCACGGGCAGCGACGGTCGGGGAAGCGGAGGACGGTGGGACAGTGTAGATCCGGCGACGGTGACGGCGATGAAGCTTCCCGCCGCTGACTGCGCCCCCTCTGGATCGGTCTAGGGTTTGTGTGTCGGTGAGGATGTACGGCTTAGGCCAACCTCGTAACTAGAGCCGCCGGCCCCCACCCCTTTATATATTGCGCAACGCAACGGGGGCCCACCAGCCAATAGATGGGCTGGGCGCCCCCGATCAGGGCGCGGATCAAGGCCTCGATTAGCCGTTGGGCTAATTGGGAGAGAGATCAATCCAACATTTTCCCCCTTGATCTCCTCTATACTTTAACTTTAATTACTTTTGACTTTACTCATTCCATCACAGATTAGTGCATAGAGCATGTCTCATCGTCACGGTCAATCGCCGATAGATTTAACAGCTACAATACACCTCTCTGTTCTGAAATAGTTACTTTAATCTTTTGAGCCATCTTTTAGTCCAGGAATCATAGGCTTTCCCTTAAACCCATGCCGGCTACATGTTCTCTGAACACGTTGGGTGGTAAGCCTTTAGTAAGCGGATCCGCTAGCATCTTTGCGGTACTTATATGCTCAAGACTTATAATTTGATCCCGAACTTTATCTTTCACAACATAGTACTTTATGTCAATGTGTTTGGCAGCACCACTTGACTTATTGTTGTGGGCATACGTTCTGCGGGTTCATTATCGCAGATACAACTTAAGTGGTCTATTGATGTCGTCAACCACTTTCAAACCGGTATGAACTTCTTTAGCGGTTCACACCCCGTAGCCTCATAACATGCTACAAACTCGGCATACACTGTGGGCGATGTAGTGACGATTTGCTTTGAGCTTTTCCACGATATAGCTCCTCCAAATGAGTGAACACATATCCGGATGTAGACTTTCTATCATCTCCGCAAAATCGAATCAGATACCCCACTATATGGAGTGAATCGATCTTACGTATGTCATCATGAGGCCTTTTGTTCCTTGCAAATAACGCAAGACTT
This sequence comes from Dendrocalamus sinicus, assembly GCA_036346575.1. NCBI lineage: Eukaryota > Viridiplantae > Streptophyta > Magnoliopsida > Poales > Poaceae > Dendrocalamus > Dendrocalamus sinicus. Next base: position 28,766,640 of record CM070653.1, on the reverse strand, counting down.
TCTTTATCAATTTCCAATGTTCTATTCCGAGATTGCTCGGAATCGCCAAGTAACCCGGTAACAAATGCTAAGTCAGGGCGTGTGCATACTTGAGCATACTGTAAGCTTCCGACAGCTGAAGCATATGGAACCGATTTCATTTGTTCGAGCTCGTACTGGTTCCTGGGGCATTGAAAATCCTCATATCTGTCGCCCTTGACTATAGGTGCAGGTGAAGGACTACATTTATGCATACCAAATTTCTTTAAGAATTTCTCTATGTATGCCTTTTGTGACAGTCCCAATATCCCTTTGTTTCTATCCCGGTGAATTTCGATCCCTAGAACGAACGAAGCTTCACAAAGATCTTTCATATCAAAGTTCGAGGACAAAAACTTCTTTGTCTCCATGTGATGACATCACTACTAGCCGTGAGGATATCATCCACATACGAGATTAGGAAGATAAACTTCCCATCTTTAAACTTTGCATAAACACGTTGTCCTCTACATTCTCTTTAAACCCAAATTTTCTTATTATACTGTCAAACTTCAAGTACCACTGTCTTGAAGCTTGCTTTAACCCATAAATCGATTTCTTTAGGCGGCATCCCATTCTTTCATTTCCTTCCACAACAAAACCTTTCGGTTGTACCATGTAAACATTTTCCTCCAAATACCCATTAAGAAATGTCGTCTTTACATCCATCTGATGTAACTCTAAATCATAATGTGCTACTAATGCCATTATGATTCGAAGAATCTTTACATGAGACTGGAGAAAATGTCTCATTGTAATCAATCCCTTCTCTTTGCGTAAAGCCTTTTTGCCACAAGTCGCGCTTTGTATCTTTCTACATTCCCTTGGGAGTCAAACTTTGTCTTGTAGACCTATTTACCCTCTTGTTTTGGCTCCTTTAGGAATAATTTCCAAGTCCCAGACTTTATTAGCCTTCATGGACCTCATTTCCTCTTCCATGGCCTCAAACCATTTTGAGGAATTTTCGCTCTCATGGCTTCTTCAAATGAGGTGGGATCACCCTCCATTTGAAATTCCTCAGTATGATAAATCTGATAATCATCGAAATAGTGATCTTCTTACTCTTTGAGACCTCCTCGGGCCTCCTCATTTGGTACATCTTCTTTGAGGTTGCTGTTGCCCCCTCATCTGTGGCAATAGGTTCTATAGGATCTGAAGAATGATTCCTTATTATCATTCATTGTTGCCACGGGAGGACCAATAACAGTCTTGGCACCACAGTTGTCTTGCACCGTCGGTGCAGCGACATCGGTAGTGTGAAGAATGACTCTTGAATCATCGGAGTGGCGCATACACCCGCTTCTCTTCAAGGTCAATCTCTCGAGCTACCATGCTTCCTCTCATCATTTCATCCTCTAAGAAGACAGCGTGTCTCGTTTCTACAAACTTTGTATATCATGCGGACAAGAGAAACGAAAACCTTTTGACTTTTCAGGTAGCCAATGAAATGACAACTTCATCGTTTTGGGATCAAGCTTCCCAAGGTTTGGGTTAAATACTTTAGCCTCGGCAGACTCCCCACACACGTAAGTAGGGATGGCAATCGCGCGGCGGATGCGGGTAGTGCTCGCCATACCGCACCGCGACCCGATTTACGCCGCGGCATACCCGCGAAGGACCACGGTAAAAACCTCGCCCATACCGTCGCTCGCGGCATACCCGTTACCATGAATCGAGTGTATCACATTTCATTCAAATACCTAATGGAACAGATTCTAATGGGCACTGCAGATGGAATTTGTAATCCACATATAGTTAGTCTAGATAATGTCACAGTAGCACTTGCATTGAAAAGAAAGAAACAAAGCTCAACCCCTTGCGTATGGTAACTCTGCTTTTCTATATTTTATTGAATACACTGCTCAGTAGTGACCACCTCCCAGAGTTCGTGCCATAGGCAAAGATAAATATGTTCATACTATTTCACGACTATGAAATGTGTAGCATTAGAACTTATAACAGCTAACTCCACAGGCTATTTCAATTAACGTTCATGTATAACTCGCTGCTAACATTTCAGAGCACAGCAATATGAGATTACCGGGACAATGAAGGCGACGGTCTTGCAGGAGCTGGTCTTGGGTCCATCAATGGCGCTGCGATTGTAAAGCACATGGGGCAGGGCGACACTCTGGATCTTAGTGACATCTTCTTGGATCACATCCACATTCATCAGCCGTATTCACATAAAGTTTGAATATAGACGCTAATGCTGCTCCCGCTCTTGCTCTTCCTTGACCGGTGGCAGCCGATTCTGAATGGAGAGTGCTTGGAGCTTAGGAGGAACTTGCCGATATGGATCCAAACCTTGAGGATATTGGATCTCGTCGGCCTCCCGAAGGAGGTCTGCATTGCCAAAGAATACAACAAAGGGGCTCTACCAGAGGATCTGCAATTTTATGCAACAACCGACTTGTATCAGACAAAATCAGGGGCAGTAATCTAAAATGAACACCATGGAACACTTACTACGACGCCTTCGGCGGGAAGGAGGGGAGCGGGAGGGGCTCGGGAGGAGCGCCGGGGAGTAGGGAGCGAGCGAAGAGGTCGGATGAGAGGCTTCCCAGCGGAGAGCTCGAGAGGTCGGGGTGGTGGGCGGCGCGAGAAGGACAAGCGGATCTGGATCTGGAGGTGGGGCGGCGGCGGCCAGCGGGAGGAGGATGTGGGAGATGGTCGACCGAGAGGAGAACGGGTGGTCGTGAGGAGGCCGCAGGCCGGGTGGGCGGCGGCGGATCTGGGCGGAGGAGGAGGCCGGGCCGGGGAGGGGAGAGGAGGCCGGCGGCCAGTGGGGCGGACGAGGCGGCGGCCGGGTAGGCGGAGGAAGAGGAGGAGGCGGAGATGCGAGATAGCGAGAGGCGGAGATGCGGCGGAGGAGGAGGCGAGATGCGAGGGGCGAGATGCGGCGGAGGAGGAGGAAGAGGAGGAGGAGGCGAGATGTGAGAGGGGGGCGGAGATGCGAGATAGCGAGAGGGGGGACGCGAGAGGGGGCGGCGGCGGGGGAGTGGGAATCTGGGCGGGCGGTGGGGGAAGTTAGGGTTCATTATTTTGAGACGGCCCCACCTGTCAGTTTGTTTCGCGGGTAAACGGGCGAGACGTGTACGGGTAGAGCTAACCCATACCCGTACCCGTTTACCCGATGGGTAAAGATTTTTCCCCATTTACATACCCGTGGGTAAAGAATACATCCCATACCCGGCTCCATTAGGGTATTTACCCACGGGCACACGGGTAAACGGGTACAATTGCCATCCCTACACGTAAGTGGTTTAGTGAGGGAACTCTTCCTGTCCACAACTCGTACGGTGTTTTGGGCACCGACTTACTAGGCACTCTGTTGAGAATATGAATGGCGGTTTTCAACGCCTCCATCCATAAACTCAATGGGAGTGTGGAATAGATCATCATGCTTCACACCATATCCATCAGGGTACGGTTGCGTCTTTCAGCTACTCCATTTTCTTGAGGTTCGCCTGTAGAATCTTGGGCCATTATTCCATTTTCCTGTAAAAACCTTGCAAAAGGTCCAGGAACTTGTCCATATGGGGTATGTCGACCGTAGTACTCCCCCCCACGATCAGATCGGACTATCTTAATCTTTAAATCGTGTTGATTTTCAATTTCAGCCTTAAATATCTTGAATTTATCCAAGGCTTCATTTCTTTCTTTGATTGGATAAATATATCCATAACGGGAGTAATCATCCGTGAATGTTATGAATGAGTCATATCCATCCACACTTTTTACAGGAAAAGGACCACAAATGTCTGTGTGAATAATTTGTAGAACTTCTGTGTTTCTTTTGGCGTCTTTCTTAATCTTCTTTACATATTTTTCTTTAATGCATTCTCTGCATTGTTCTAAGTCTGAGAACTCTAACAGAGGAAGAATTTCATTCTTAACTAGTCTTTCTATTCTCCCCCTCGAAATATGGCCTAAACGACAGTGCCATAATTTCGACGATTCATTATGAGTTCTCTTTCGTTTTACATCGCATTCACAAAGCGAGGATATACGCTCATTCACATCACATACGGAATTCACATTTTCACGAAGTGACAATAAATAAAGCTCGTCTTGTTTGATGGCAAGACCAATGCATTTATTATTAAACATTATTTCACATTTGTCATTTCCAAAATGACAATCATAACCATCATTGTCCAAATTTGAAACACTAATCAAATTCCTCTGTAAAGAGGGTACATAAAAAATATCTCTAAGTAAAAGAGTGAAGCCATCAGTTAGCTCTAATGAAAGGTCGCCAACAACTTCAACTTCAGCTTGGACTCCATTTGCGACTTTAACGCATCTTTCTTTTCTTTGCGTAGTCCTCGTCGAACGGAATCCCTGCAAATTATTGGCAACATGAACAGTTGCACCTGAATCAATCCACCAAGTAGATTTTGAATATTGCACATACAGGGATTCATTTATAAAGGTAACAATGTTCTCACCTTTCTTTGCCATTATCATCTTTAAGTAATCGGGACAGTTCTTCTTGTAGTGTCCGTCTTCTTCAATGAAGACAACGATCTTTGTCTCTTGCAAAATTATTCTCGTTGAGGTGATGGGCGGGGACTTTTCCCTTGTTCTTTGAGGAGAAGTTCTGCTGAAGTTCTTTTTCTTGTTGTCCTTCACATAGTTGATAGAACCACCATGTGAGGATTTAATTCTTTCCTCCTCTTGCACACACATAGCAATGCACTTTTCTAAATCCCATTTCTCGGGCTGCATGTTGTAGTTGACAACAAAAGTGTCAAACTCTTTCGGCAAGGAAGCAAAAACCAAATGAATAAGGAACTCATCCTTGAGAGCCAAATCCATTGGTTTAAGTTTGGATGCCAAGTTGCTCATCCTTAGTATGTGCTCTCTTATGCCACTGCCACCACCAGAGTACCTTTCTGTCACAACCTGTTTAATCAGCTGTGTAGCATAAGTCTTTGAAGAGCCAGTAAACTGACTCTTTATTCTCTCAAGGTACTCTGTGACAAGTCACACTCTGCGATTGAGCCCACAATAGCAGAGCTCAATCGTGTTCTTTATCACACCAAACATTTCTTGTTGGCGGTGACCCACTTTATGATCAAGATCATATGACATCTTTATGGGAGCATAGTCCCTGCTGTCAGTCGCAAGCAAAGATCGCCTCATTTTCGTCCCTCACCGGTGCCACATGCTCTGTGGGACACGGTGTGGTGACTACCCACTCCACCTCAGCTAAGATGAAGGCCAGGTCAATCTTTTTCTTCCATTCACCATAGTTGTCTCCTTTGAGAACAGGGATATCTCTGATGTAGCCCATCAAAGAGTATCCTCCTGAAACCACAATCCATATACAGTGAGAACATTTAAACATTAATAACAGCAAAATTATATGCCTTATTTCCAACTTTGGTCAAAAATACGACATACAATTTTATTTATACATTAAATCTACATCACCATTGGGCAGAAATAGAAATAATGCATTAAATCATCAATTAAAAATTATAATACTATTATTATCAACGTTGGTCAGAAAATAACAATATCATAAATCTCTGGAAATTATATCTATTTTTCCAAAATTAAATTCTCCCGTTGGTTCGAATTTAATAATGAAAAATCAATCAACATTAACTTTTGCAGCGGAAACTGTAATTATTCAAAAAAATAATAATTCATCATACAGAAGCATTATTCTGTACACATTTAATCTCTAAAAAATTAACACGTTGGTGCAAAAAATTACAGAGATTTTGGATCAAATTTCATTGAAATTCATCAAAAAATGCTTCTGAAAACAATAACATTCATTTTTGGGATTTACTGTGCAGAACGGCCATTTCGGCCTGTTCCACGCGGCGGCGGCCCGCTCAGCCCAGCCGAGCGCGCGCGTAGCCACGGCCCAACTGGCCCCCTCATCCTTGGCCGTTGATCAAGATCGGACGGCCGGGAGGGTTTTTCGCCCGATCAAAACCGAAAGCCGGCCGCTGGCCCCCAAAAACCCTAACCATTCCCACTGTCTCCACCCTAAAAACGCGGAGGGCGACGGCGCGCGCGCTCGCGCAGAGCGGCGGCGGTGGCACTGCGCGGAGAAGCGGGAAGGCGGCGGCGCTCGCGGCGCGAGGCGGCGGCGCGGCCCCATGGCCCCAACGAGCACGGCGACGGCGGCAGCGGCGCGGCTGCCGGGCGGCACGCAGCGCCATGCGAGGCGGCGGCGGCAGAATTTCATCGCCCCAATGAGCATGGCGGCCGGCGCGCGCGCGCGGCGCGACCGCGCCGTGAGTCCCCAAATCCTCCTTTTTTTGTTTGTTCTTGATTCGGGTCTCAGGGATTTGGGGTTCTTTATCTGGCTCGGGATCCATCAAGGCTCTGATACCATTGATGTAGTCTTTTCTTTTGCGCCTAGGAGTCTAGATCTGAGGGAGAGAGAGGAAGAGTTAGGGGCAGTACTAACCGTCGCAAGCATTGGAGGAAGAGCCGGCCATCGCTGGTTCGTCGGTGTAGTCTGTGCACGGGCAGCGACGGTCGGGGAAGCGGAGGATGGTGGGACAGCGTAGATCCGGCGACGGTGACGGCGATGAAGCTTCCCGCCGCTGACTGCGCCCCCTCTAGATCGGTCTAGGGTTTGTGTGTCGGTGAGGATGTACGGCTCAGGCCAACCTCGTAACTAGAGCCGCCGGCCCCCACCCCTTTATATATTGCGCAGCGCGACGGGGGCCCACCAGCCAATAGATGGGCTGGGCGCCCCCGATCAGGGTGCGGATCAAGGCCCCGATTAGCCGTTGGGCTAATTGGGAGAGAGATCAATCCAACATTCTCCCCCTTGATCTCCTCTATACTTTAACTTTAATTACTTTTGACTTTACTCATTCCATCACAGATTAGTGCATAGAGCATGTCTCATCGTCACGGTCAATCGCCGATAGATTTAACAGCTACAATACACCTCTCTGTTCTGAAATAGTTACTTTAATCTTTTGAGCCATCTTTTAGTCCAGGAATCATAGGCTTTTCGAAAGCCTATGATTGTATCAAATTTGGTTCCGAAAGCTCTTCAGAATAGGATGGAGGTATCAGAGCTGAAAAAGGAAATGCTGAAATGCCAAAGCATCAAATTGTTACTCCACCAAAATCCACAAAGCACAAAGGGTACATATCGTGTTTAATCTTTAAACTTTAAAGTGACGAACAGCACGAGCTTATCACTGTAAGGGTAGCAGAATAGTATTGTGATCAATTCTCCTAGAATGCCCAGGGGTCCAGCTCCTTTGTCTAATACGAGCTCCAAAATAGCACTGTCATTATCAATGGACAGTCTCTCTGATGGTGCAAAAGAAAAAAAAGTACAGATGGTGGCAACAAAAGAGAGCTTCAGAACACACAGAGCACATCACCTTCCGTTGTTTGCAGTTTGCACACCACACAGTGCGAGCCAACTTATTTGTGTGCTTGTAATTCAAAGCAAACCTAGCAGGCATCTAGATCCCTGCATGGAGGCGGCTTCGGCTCACCGTGCAAGGTGGTGTTCTCTCCAGCTGGGCCACAGTTTTTTCCTTTGTGGATGTTGTGTGCCGCGCTGCGAAAGTCATCCATTCATCAAAACCCGTGCATTAATCTAAACCAAAATGCTGGGGCTTGACAGATAGAACAATCAAACCAAGTAAAACATGTGGTTAAACACAGTAAAAGAATACAATTAAGTTAGCTAAAGCTTACAGGGGGAGTTTCTCCTCTTCTCAGCGTCTCAGCAACCTCAACAACTCGTTTTGGAGTGAGGTCCTCCTGAAAAAAAGGGAATGTACAAAAGGAGGCTCAGAGTTACAGAACACAGATAAGTTCTAAGTCCTCTTTTTCTCCCCTCTAAACCCTAGCCTTCCATGAGCTCTGCATCCATGGCGTCTCCACCTCCCCAGACCACGCCTGGCCTACCCGCCGGCGACCCGCTTCCCGACACTACGGCGACGTTCTTCCACTACGCTGACGTCTATGCTGACTACCTGCCCGTGCCGGCAAGAAAGGGCGAAAGCAACAGCTGGTTCTTCTTCAGTTCCATGAGTGTGGCGATCCGTGTCATTATTAAGGGGTAATAACACTAGCCAGTAGATTATTATTTATTGAAATACTATTTCGTCAAATAATAAACTCATAGAGTGTTGCAATAGAATAATAATTAGAGACTGCCCCATAATATTACAATAAATTACCATGTAGAGATAAAATCGTTAACAAGTTCATAAGTGCCTGAATATTACATCATTAAAGGGAAAGGTTTTAATCCAACTAATAATTATACAAGTACTAAAAAAATATACAACATCACCTTAATATACCTTGAGAGTCGTGCTCTAGCTGCTAGTAAAGCTCCACTCATCCCATGTCTTACGTAAGGTGTCCACCTCATACGAGTTGTACTCAAGATCATCTCCTTCTCACTCGTTATAGAATTTCTTTGGATTAGCATCCTCCAAACCAAGTGGAACTCCGGTTTGGCTAACCTCTAAATAATAAAGAATAATAGTAAAGGTGAGTACAGAGTACTCAGCAAACATTAATAGCAAAAATACATTTTTAATTATGATCATGAGTCAACATCTCAGTCAATCCATTCTCACCTCACAATCATCTTGAAAATATATATTTTTATGTTGATAAAGAACTTTAGATTTTTTAATTTAGAAATTTACTAAACACTCGTATAACCAGATAGAACCTCCATTTAGTTCCTGTAGCCTCCAATTCTGGAGACATGCATAAATTCACGGTTTATATAGCACTGTGTATGCTTGTACCACTTTACCCATAGTCACCCTGATTTTTGTAGCGAATGGTTCTTCGCATTTCCTTATATGCGATGCCCAAATGAGGGCACATAACTTTTTTCTTTATCTTAGTATATTATACCTCAACCCAGTTGTGTTCTCCTTAATTTTTTTATCCACATTAGTTAGCTGTGTGATAAGTTTGTTGAAGATATTGAGATGGTTAATGAATTGTGTACCTTTCTCTATGTGCAACCTGTACAGTTGTCGCTTCAGTATCCACTGGTTTGTCAATGACTTTGCCATATACAATTCTCATAAGTCCTTCCATAATTTTTTTTGGTGAATTCTTCTCGATCATCAATTACTTTACCTTATCAAAGAGACATAGACGAATTGTACTGACAGCCTTCCGCTCCATCACTTTTCAGTCTTCATTGGACACCTTTTATGGTTTGTCCCCTTCAAGAGCATCGATTAGCCCCTATTGGACAAGGACATCATTCACCTCACATTGTCACATGCTGAAATTTTCTTTGCCATCAAATTTCTCTACTTAATTCCACATCATCGGCATCGATTTTGATTTTGTGCCATCTGATGCTATGCCGACCTTCTCACAAATCAGATTAATCTGACATTGGTTTTGATACCACTTGTTATACTCAAACATCTCTTCTTATGCGCAGCAGTCTTCAGATTAGATCAGAGTTTGTGAGATATGGTACTAGCATGCACGGTATCAAGAACGAAGAAGATGAATCTCGTAGAGAGAACCAAAATAACGATATCGAAGAAATCATGACGAGAGAGAAAATATGTGACGAAGTTAACTGCAAATTTTTTAAGCACAACTTTAAAAGATTACAAGGGATTGTCGCTCACTCATAAACCTCTCGAATCTTTTAAGACCTTTAGATCCTTACGCTATAAAAGAATCTAGTATTAAAAAAATATTCTAACCTATAATACTCTTGTGTGTCCTCTGCTTTAGATAAATAAGTTTGATTGCTTTGTTATTTAGTTCCTCTTTATGGTTACTACCCATAGTTTTTATAATTTCTCCTGGCTATTCTCCAATTTAGAGTAGAAATCATAACCCAAATAGAAATATGAATCCTAATTCTAGTTGGATTTATCTAGGACTGTTTATAGCACGCTTTTTCTCATATTCTAAAAAAAACTAGATACGAGTCACCCTAATTCAATAGCATGCATCTGCGGTACATGCTTCAGTGAATCCATGACACCATGAGCTGTATCGAAATTTATTCAGTACTGCGTGTGCACAACTTCTCGCATATGCATGATAGGTGCAAACCTGTCATGAAACCAACTAATTAGCATACGCAGATACAGGGAACTTAGTTACAGATAGCCATGCATGTCTGGCTGTCTGCAGTTACATCAACGCTGCTATGCTCATGCTCAAGCACATAATACACAGGATCACAGATCAGGCAGAGTACAGAAAAAGAATGAAAAGATGATACATATTCAGAGCGAGAGGCCGCCGGACTCCTCGTCCTCCTCGAGGGTGGAGGTGTAGATGGTGTAGAGGGACCAGATGAGGCCGAACACGCCGAGCAGGATCCACCCCAGCAGGTTGTTGCTCAGCCCCAGGCTCAGACCGGTGCCCTCCGTCGACATCCGCTCGTCGACCAGCGCCAGCGCCGGGGCCGCCGACACCGTCATCGCGCTCGCCACGGCGAGCAGCGACGCGCCGTTGACGACGGCCGGGGCTGCCGCCTCCTTGCCGTCCTTTGAGTAGCTGCACGTCACCTTCTCGGCCCTCACTCTCAGCTGAGGCAGCACTGCAGTTAGCAGTTTCTTTGTGTTAACAGAGACTTCACATGCTGCAGATGATTGGCAGTTTTGTCATGACCAGCTTCTAGATGATGATGAGCTTACCTTGAGCCTGCGACGGCCTGGCAACGGCGGCGCGGGCGACGATGGTGGTGACCGTGGCGGCGCTGATGGTGGTTGCCATGACTTATGACTCGTTAGCTAGCAACACACTGGTCTCTTGGGGAGATGCAACAAGTGACAGCAGGAGAGTGGCGCCTTCGCTCTCAGCTTATATGTGGGCTACTTTCTTGGTGCTATTCTTCAGGCGATTTGCAGAATTGCTGCAATTAATTAAGTGTGGCTGCGAAGTGTTATCCTTGCGTCCATGCTCTATCCTCTCAGAGCCAATGATCGTTTGCCACCTGGATACATCGATTCCCGTTGGAAAATAAGCAGAAGTTTCCACCGTGAAATGGCCGTACGACTCCCACGACCAACTTTGATACAGCAAATATAAATGGTGGTCATCAGGTACAACACTACACATCTGAAGACTAGCATACTGATCCAATCTGATTTTATATATATATATATATATATATATATATATATATATATATATATATATATATATATATATATATATATATAGGAAGGTGAAATAGGACTCCTAGGAGTCCAGGCACCTAATCTATCTACCATTGAATTGCATTGAGATGTGTTAGTTCAAGGTATGTATGTGATTAACGGGTATACCCATTATCAAGAAGTGTTTGCGTTAGAATTCACTCTCTGATTGATTAGTGCAATCCGGTTCAAAGCATTCCATAAATACGTAGCATGCAATCCGGATCTGGATGTGCGTCATCTCTCCAGATTGTTGTGCGTGTGCGTGCGCGGTACTAGCTCTCCGGATTGCTGTGATTGCACGATCCGGAATTGTTATTTCCATATATAACCAGCGATTTGAATGAAACATCAATTATTATTTAAGAATTAATTTGTCTTTAAGATGTGAATCCCGCGCACAGATTTCCTAATGAATGTGTAAATAGGTATGTGTCTAGAATAGGTATGTAAAACCGTACGGCATTTGAAGTATGCTTGCTTGTGCATACAAATTGCATACTCTAAGGTATATGCAAAATATCATTACGTGAAACGTATGATGAAACGTTGTGTTCGAATCGAGTATTATAGTCAAAAAAATTTTAATTGGTGTACTTAAGGCATAAGAAAAATTTGTTAACTTTCATTTATTTTTATACAACGCACGAATTGATTCTGAGCGGCGAATTTGTACGATATGTTATCAGGTAAGGTGAGAATCTTTTGTGAATTTTTCTACTCAATCAGACAACAAATGCTTTATTAAATGGATGATGCATACGAACAGCTTTTTAAAAACGTGTAAAATCGGATATCAAATTGAAATCTTAAATTTATTGATTTAATCGGACTACAATCGTTAGAGCGGTGAATTTGTACATAATGTTAGCAGTAAAAGGCAAAAATATTATGTGAAATTTTCGTATCAATCGAGCCACAAATTCTTGTTGAATTTGTCATGGAGACGAATGGCGTAAGAAAACGGGTATGTCGCAGTGAATGATTTTAAGCGGCGAATTTACACGTCCATATATTGGTTTGGATCAAAATATTATGAGAATATTTTTAGTTGAATCAAATATGAAATGGTATCTTTAAATGTTTCGCAGTGAATGATTTTAAGCGGCGAATTTACACGTCCATATATTGGTTTGGATCAAAATATTATGAGAATATTTTTAGTTGAATCAAATATGAAATGGTATCTTTAAATGTTACGCAACTCCGAACTAGTATACAATTGTCCGTCCGTAGGTTTGCACACACAAATCACTCGAAAACTACATTTGTATATACTCAATATGGACAGATAAATCTAAAGTGATATATTGTATCAAGTGCAAGAATTTCATTAAGTTCAAACATAATTAGTAATGAAAACAAATTGTCGTTGAATGGTTGATGAGGACGAAATGGGTATACAAAACGCCGTTATTGGGTATACGAATCTATTAGTGGACAAACATTTTCCTGCAAATGCATTTACTCGAGTAAATTTTATGAAAAAAATACTGAAATGTTCAATAAAGATCGTGCATCAATTACCATGGTAGTCGATAAAATCAAATTTAACATAATCGTTACCACAAAATAAAACTAAAGGAAATAAATGATACATACTTGTTACGAGAATTTGTAGCATCAAGAAGTACGAAAATGTATGAAATTCATTCTCTATGATGGATCAGATGCACATAGTAGTAATTACCACATTTGAAATATGTAAGACGTGCTTAACAAACAATATCATGAGTATGAAGTCAACACAATTTTCGTATTGAAAAATATAATGTATGTATGACATCAACAATGTTTTACATCGAGCCAAATGTGCTGTATTGATGCATAGCATTATTACAATCCAGAAAGTATCAAGCAAAAAATAGTCTCATAACAGACAAAATATTCTTATTTTAAAAGCATCATTCAAGAGCTTCTCAATGATCAACTGATCGCTTCAATAATTCTTTGACGAAATCAGGTTGTGACGATAGATTTGCTTCTAAGGTAAGTATGTCCATCAAAATCTTCATTCTTAAAGTGTCCATACAATCCTTTAAACCAATTTGTGAACATGTTAAATACATTGATTAGATGACAAAATGATGTTGCAATGGAAGAATGAATGTATGGAAAATATACCTCATTTATATCTCGGACACACATATTACCATCCAGTTCTTCATGAACTGAATTGTGTATATACCACTATCAACTCTACAAAAACAAATTGTTAGTGAGAAAATACAGCTTGAATGAATCTCCCACATATTTGATAATTTGGGTATGAAAAGAGAGTTGAGATTCATACTCAGAATAATGTGTAGGCACTATATCTTCCTTACAATCCCACTTAGTAATATCTTCGCTCCAATCATCAAGAATAGTTCCCACTTAGCGCCCCTGTCTGCTGCTGCTCCATCTCCTCCTGCACCGCTGATCCTCTCCAGCCTCCTTCATGTAGTCGATCGTGTCCCCAAGAATCGCTGTCTGTCCATCTAGTTTCCAAAACCAACAACACATTGGCACGTCATCTCCAATTAATACCCCATTGTGCTAAGATTATTGTTCTTGCAAGTAATTAATCTTGTAAAAAAAGTGTTTGGACCTAGTACCTTGCTGATCTTGGGCACGACGGAACGGAGCATGGAGAGGCGGTCGTTGAGGCGCTTGCGGCGGCGGCGGCGCTCGGCCATCAGGTTCTTGGACGGCATGCCCTCCACCCTCTTCTTCTTTGACGCCGCCGGCTTGGGCGACGCGGACCGTGAGCCCGGCGGCGTGTGGCCTCGCGGAGTTGGGGGAGCGGGGCGGAGAGGTCTGGACGAGGAGAAGGCCGGAGGGGTCGGCGACGAGGACGCAGGGGCGCCGGCCGTGAGGCGCCGCCGGGCCGGGAGACGCGCGGGGACGGTGAGCATGGTGACCGCGAAGCGCGGCGCCGCGACGGAGAGGTCAACGCCCACGAGCTCGGCGGCGGCAGCGCCACGCCTAGGATGCTGCTCAGATGACCAGACGGCGCCGCCATCGACTCGGGAGCGAGCAAAGCGGAGGTGAAGCAAGCGAGAATGCGCGATTTGGTGGCATCCGGTGAAGCATCCGCGCTCGATTTGGGGGGAGAGCCGGAGAGGCGAAACCGGGGGAAATGATTGATTTGGGGGGAGAGGCGAGATCGGGGGAAACGCGCGATTTGGGGGAAGATGCAAGACCGAGATTCCGATCTGTACGTGCGCGATTCTGGACAACGGGTCCAGCGCCTCACAAACCCGTTAATCGGCTTTTCCAGGCTAGCTGTGCGTGCGCGCGATCGGACGGCTCCGGAATAAGGAGTCCGGACACCTAGGAGTCCTCAATACTTTTACTATATATATATATATATATATATATATTGGATTGCACGGTGCACAACATGGACAGGAGTAGCATGACACATCACGAAATTCCAAAGGATGCAGGGCGTGTTTGGTTGCCGACCTGGGCTTAAGCCAGGACGCAGCCGAGAGTTCGCCGGGAGGCTGTTTGGTCAGGTTCCAAATTTCGTCCCTTCGTCCCCAAACGATCATTCGGATAAAATTCGGTTGAATTTGACCCTATTTGAAATTTGTTCAAATTTTATTCAAATTTTGATTAAATTTCATCAAAAATTCAAATTTTTTGTCCAAAATTTGAATGAATCGTTTGTTTCGCCTGTGGCCAAAATTTTTTCCCCCAAAAAGATTAAACACTGTGTTTGGTTGCCGACCTGGCTCACCCCTAGCCCAGGCGATCAAAAACGAGCGATTGGTTGCTAGCCTCCCAGGCGTTTCCATCCGCCGTCCCTGCTTTTATCTATCATCTATCAGTCTATCTATTATTTTTAGACGTAATCTTCCAATCAAACACTATATCCTCAGACTCGCCTGGCCAGTCAAAATGTAACACCCTAGGGTCCAAACCGACTCAGACCTAACCACATTCTAGATAGACCACGCACACGTAGCAACCCGCTTACACTTTCGTCCTCGCTTCGCGCAAAATGGTTAACCGGAGGTGCTACCATTGGAACTCTTAGGCTTATATGTAAGTGCTTCTCAAGGTAAACTAGCAAGGTGAGACTAACCTAGAAATTCATGTACACATACACATGGGCCGAGGTGTCACACAAAAATCATCAGAATGTTATGCTACTTCCAGGCACCACTTTTGCCAGGCACAGAACTCAAGGCACCAACCAAACAAGTCCAGAGTCATTGACAACTGATGCTATATTTAAATTTCTAAACAGAAGTAGCACTCAGGTTCTCACAAAACATAATAGAATTTATAGCGAAGCAAATTTTCCTCGGACAAAACTGCATATTCTAGAGAACAAGTCTTATCCAAAAACAGATAAATGCAGATCCAGAAAAAACATTGCCGCAGCCAAGCGCATGCCCTGAATTCCTTCACTTGAGAGGAATGAACCTTGAGGAGTGGGTAGCACCGACACCGGTCCTTCCGTGCTTGACAGGCTTGTAGCTGATGGAGAATTCAGAAAGGTAGTGGCCAATCATCTCTGGCTTGATCTCAACCTGGCTGAAAGTTTTCCCATTGTACGCTCCAATTATGCTGCCTACCATCTCTGGCACAGCGATCTTGTTGCGCTGATGGGTCCTGACAGGCTCGGGCTTCTCACCACACCAGCAGGTGCCTCCTTTTTCTGTACATGCTCGGGAAACAGTGATAGGCTTAAGCTTTCATAGTCTCAAAGCAATAGTACAACATAACAAACAAATTACTTACAAACTACAACAGAGTTAATAGTATACTCTTGAACGCTTGATAACACACAGATAACTTAGAAACGGTGAAAACAGCTGCATACACTAAGGGCCTATTTGGTTACCTGCATGAGCTGATGCAGACTGCATGAGCATGGCCAAGCTGAGGAGGGAAGCTCCTCAGCCGTGTTCCTCCTCAGCCTGGCTCCAGTTATTTTTTTGCATCCGCTCGTGCAGGCTCTCTCCTCTCCGCAGCCAACCAAACACCATCTCCCTGCATGTGCTGGTGCGAGCCACCCATATGCAGGTAACCAAACAGGTCCTAACAGCATTAGCAGTATAATTTTAGAAACACAACGACAACTTATGCACATGATCACAAGAAATCAGAACCCACAGAACAGAGCACTTCCACCAATTTCTATCCTACGTTTATAATCCAATTTTCTTTTCTTTCAGGCTGTCAGCCTACCATCACGGGTGGAGGGTAGGTCTTGGCCTCCCCTTTCCAAATCTTTGGATATATATGTGTACTTCCAAGAGTTGGCCCTCTTTAATCCTTACAGGTTTCAACATTTCCCTTCCAAAACTTTGGTCTAGCTCCTATTTATTCCAAAAATGTAGTAAGGGCCAAAGTCACGTGTTAGTTTTCTTCTCCTTCCTCTAGCTGTTTATCCTCCTCGCCTTTGCTGCACTATTTGTTTCTGATTTTAGTTCATTCTTTAACATTTCAATTAAGTAGGCATATAGCTTCATTATCTTGTAATAGTGTTTATTGGCAATGACTTTTGGCCTCCTTTTTTCCCCCCTTTTTGCCACGCTCCGCCACTGCCTACCCATTTGTACTTTGTAGGAAGAAAATAAATGCTTGAGCACTCCAATCAGAAAGCACTGAATATGTATCACAATGATATTTAACAGATAAAAAGACAGGCTAGACATACTGTTCAGCACGCTCTACATCACTAAGTCTATACTCACGTTTCTCCAACATCAATATCCACACAGACCACAAATCTGGAATTGGCAGCTGATACCTTGGTTTGTACTTATAGCGCATGTGTTAAGTGACTATCAATCTTCAGTTTGAGCCCATTTCAAACAGCAAGTTTAATAGTAATGTTAGGATTATGCAGTCCTGAAGAAAAGCTATCGAGCAATAACTCTCCAATGACATGAAACACGTTCAGTTGGTTCCAGTAAAGCTTGACATCTCCAATTACTAAACACAATAAGATATCTGCTATAAATCTATCCAAAAACCTTAAATTACCACCTCTACTGTAGACTTTATCGAGGGTATGTTACCAAAACATCAGAAAACGAGGCCTCTGGCACCTTTAATAGCTAGTATCTTCCGTCACCGCCACCCTCCGCAACCGCCTACCACCCTTCTACCCCGCCTATCGCCCCCACCACCACCGGGCCACCCCCCGGCCTCCTTCTATGCCTAAGGGAACGGTGAATCCAAGGCGTGAGAGGTAGGATTCTCCCCTCAAGCTCACTGGCAAAGAGGAAGAATAGGTCGCCGGAGAAGAAGATGGAGTTGGCGGCGTACGAATCTTTGCGTACATCCAAATGTGAGAATTTTGGATGATTATTTAGAAGAAAACATCCAAGTGGTGTTTATCAAAACCCAAGAATCTTTCCAAAATGATTCTGAAAACTTTTTGGAGAACAATGGATGACGCCTTAACGAGTACATAGCTAACTCAGCAACAAAGCAACATGACATGTGATCCTTCGATCAATGGAGCAATCAAAATACGTAGCTTTTGCAGGAACTACAGCAGAGTCATCAATCACACCGTCGCCGCCGACGCGGCACCGGCCGGCCGCTCCAGGACGCCGGCGTGGGCGAGCAGCGCCCACAGCTGCGTCATGAACTCTCCGCCGGCGCCCAGCATCTCGGCGTGGATGTCCACGTTGTCCGACGGCGCGAGGAACAGGATGAACTCCGCCCAGAACTCGGCCAGCACCTTCCACCGCCAGTCGTCGTCGCGCACGGCCGCCCTGAGCTGCCCGCCGAGCAGCGCGGCCCTCTCGATGGTGGTGCTGCCCGCTCTCTCATACACGCCGCCACCCTCCAGGCCTTCCAGATACCTCTGCTCCTTGATCTCTATCTGCTCTAGCTGGGTAAGTATGCTGCTCTTGTTCCTGCAGCCGTGGAGATGATCCCGCGCCTGCTGCACCACCGTGTCGAAGATCTGCTCGGTGTTGTAGCTCGGGCCCGGCAGCATCTCCGGCACGAAGGCCACCAGGTAGGCGCAGTAGTTGGACAGCTTCGTCGCGATGAGCCGGTGGTCGTCGCTATCAGCGACGGCATCGGCACGGCTAGGACTACTAGCCCAGTCGCAGCGAGTGGTCACGACGTGCCACACCAGGATCTGGTCGATGATCTTCGGAAACCTGCACGCCCATGTCAGCTGCGACAGGCCGTGCCTTTGCATGGTGGAGACGCCATTGGTGAGCTGGCAATAGCTCTCCTTGAGCGAGATGAGCACGGCTCGCCTGACCTGCAGAGGCAGCTCCTTCCTCCGGCCTCGCTTCTGGCCCTGCCTCCTCGGCTCCACCAGGTACAGCGTCAGCCACGACAGCACGTTCCATGGCCGGTGGTTGAACCGCTTCAGGAGCTCGTACTGGCCGACCTTGTCCTCCCAGTAGCTCGTCTCCGGCGGCGTGATGCTTTCTCTAAGCCAGAGGTGTCCCCGCCGCCGCTTCGACCAGGACCGGTCGTCGCGCACGCAGTGGTACACGGACTTGATGTACCTCCAGTTGTTGGAGAAGCCGGCCAGCGCCTGGCACAGCTCGAGCGCCGCGGTGATCACGATGATCACCACCGTGACGGAGCGGTCGAGGTCTCGTACACCGATCCGGAGACGGCGGTAGGCAGGGCCGATCGTTCCGAAGAATGCCGTCCACATGGTCAGGCCTAGCACGGCGACGGCTATGCAGATGTAGGTCTTGGCTCCCACCAGAACGATGTTTCTGGTGTAGAAGAAGTCATAGAGGAAGGCGAGCTCCGCCTCGACGACCCGGAAGGCGGCGGCGGGGCCGGTGGCGTCCTGGTGGATGAGGCCGTGTAAGACGAGGTCCCGCGCCTTCTGCGAGCCGGCTTCCGCCGGGATGTACCCGAAGAACCGCCGCTTCAGCAGCTTGAACAATGCGAACGCGAGGCAGAAGTCCTTCGCCCTGTCCTTCTCAACCTCACTGTATCCCTGTTCGTCGATCCACCGGTAAACTCGATCGATTGTGACGACCGACTTGACGGAGCTCTGCGTCAGAATGTCGTCCCGGGCTAGGCGGCCGTCTTCGTGGCTCACCGGCACCATGGTCTCCTCACCGTGGAAGAGGTACTTGTACCCTTTCATGGTCTTGGGATCGGCTGGCTGCTGGTCGGCGGCGAGGGACTCCTCGACGTCCATGTACTCGGCGACCACCTTGACGGACTGGTCGGGGAGGCTCGCCTTGATCATCTCGATGATCTTGGCGGCCGTCTTGAGCACGTTGAGGCTCCAGAACGCCCAGATGGCCGCCCGGTAGCTGGCGTTGCGGCCGGTCGCGTTGACGATCAGCCAGAGCACGAGGCCAGTCTGGAGGACGTGCTGCAGCAGCAGCTTCTTGCGCTGGTCCATGTCGCGGTGGCTGTGAACGGGCGCCGCGTACACGCTCGCCTGGATCAGGAGCAGCGCGGCCGCCCAGAGGACGAACGTCTCGCCGCGGAAGGGCCCGTCCTGGATGAGGCCGACGGCGTAGGAGACCACCACGTAGGACAGCGAGTACGCCATCCACATGATGCCGCGGAGCAGCTTGTCGCTGCTCTGGCGCCGGGTGGAGCCGTACAGCACCAGCGCGGCCAGGATGAGCGCGCTCAGCAGGACCACCACCTCCAGGCGCAGCAGCCGGCCTTCCACCATGCCAAGGCTCTCGAAGACGCGGCCTATGGCGGCCTTGTTTACCTCCATAATCGAGGTGCTTGAGCTTGACTGACTGGATACAATAACCGGTGATCCTGCAATAGCTGAAGCAAATCACACTTCTATCATGGAAAGCTAATGCCTAATGGTTTGATGATTGATCCATGCACGAAGAGGAAAAGGATGAAACGGGATTGAAGTGAAAAAAAAACAATGAAAAAAAGAGGAAGAAATGGGATTGAAGTGGGCTGCAAGATAACTTCTTTTGTGGGTTGTGCCGGTGGCATTTGATGGAAGACAAGAATCTCTACAAAGCTTCATAAAACATTTGAAGGAAACCTTTCTTCTCTCTTGAGCCTATCCGATATGAAAACAGCTCAAGATTCTCAGCAGCTGGTAATCGTCTTTCTGCCCCAGAGGGCCAGAGCGATGAGGAGCAGCTTCAAAAACCACCGACCAAATGAGCAGTGAAATAACACCGAGTGAAGTAAAGGATATATCCCATCATGGGTAACGTATACATGCAATGGAGATGACCAGGCAGAATGCAAGAAAAGAAAATTTAACCATATTGACATATAGAAATAGAACCAGAGGTTGGTTTCGAAAAGCAACTCAAATCAATTCTCAAACCAGTCACGATTTTATAAGGTTGAGGTGTTCAAGATCAAGAGAGCATGTTACTGGCTTGAGACGATATGAGTTCAAGTGTGTAGCATTTTCTTTATCAGAAAATCTAAAGAACGGTATCCCGTTCGGACGCCATATGACAGTATAGATTAGAACCGTTCGATCTGAAGTCAGGCGGACGAAGCTCGGAGCCCCACGCCCGACGCATTCATTTTTCCCCACACCACTCCATTCCCATTTCATTCACCTTGCATTCCCCTCGTCACCTTACTACAATCCACAGAAACCTCTGAGCTAGGGTTCCGGCTGCCCGTGCCACACCGTCCTTCCTCACGGCCGCTCCTCATCCTCCTCCTCAGTCGCGCATACGGAGTACATGTGTGTCGGGAGCCCTAACTCACTGACGCTCTCTTCCTCATCAGCACGTCCCTCCCCGGCAACCGAATCCACGCAGACGGCGACGCGCTCCCGTCCGGTGACTACATCCAGTGCACGCAACTCCCTCGCCGGTCCGTTCTTACTCATCAATGCTCTATTGCCTGGCCAATGTAGCCTGTTTCATCGTGATTCTGCCCGTACTATCCTAATGCTGAATTTTTTTTACCATGTCTAGTAGCTTTTCAATGATTTATAAATTTTCCAATTGAAAAATGCCAAAAGTTGCAAGTGAGAATAAGCAATGTTTGCTCTCTGATTACTCTATGAATTTTGTGATGGAACCCTTTTTTTTTGTAATCTTGCTTGTTACTATATGTGCCCCTAAATTATTGTGAGCTGTATTTTT
The DNA here is from genome assembly GCA_036346575.1 of Dendrocalamus sinicus. Taxonomy (NCBI): domain Eukaryota; kingdom Viridiplantae; phylum Streptophyta; class Magnoliopsida; order Poales; family Poaceae; genus Dendrocalamus; species Dendrocalamus sinicus. The sequence goes on along the minus strand of CM070653.1, from coordinate 28,745,417 downwards.
TGATTGAAATACTATGTGTGCCTCTAAAATGTTGATTTGTTACTCTATGTAATTGTTATTCAAACAACTCAACGAAACCTAGCAAAACTTGAATAATATGTGTAGAATCTTTTGCTGTGGCATTACAATTGTGTTTTATTGCATTTGTGTATTTTTTAGGTATGGATTCCCCATCTATTGACACTGATTTTGTGTCAATTCCACCCAAAATGTTTAGACGCTTGCCTCAGATGAAAGAGAAGGATCCAAGTATGCTAGCACTATCTCATGCAAGTCAAACGGATGGAAAGCATGCACACACTATTCATAGAAAGAAGCGCAAAGAACCTGGTGTTGATTCTAAGAAGCTTAAGCAACCCAAGCCTACACCTCAGGATCCTATGCAGCACAAGCCTACACCTCAGGAGGCGAAGAAGGTACATTGTAGCTATTTGTCTTTGGATTTTGCCATTACAAACTACTTTTTTTCCTTCCCCCAAATAAAAAATAATGATGTTGTCATTGATTTAGGTCTTAGTATCTTACCAATGCTCCCCGCATCATATCCTATCAATAGTCAAATCTTTTTCTCAGGAACAGAAAAACTATGTTAGAAATATGGGATTTGAAAACCTCCTGTCAATGGAAGGATGTGAATTACATAGGGGTTTAATAATTTGGTTGATCAATCAAGTTAATTGTGATAAAGGCACTTTGGAGGTTGGTGGCAATTCCATTCACATCAAGCCCTTGGTAGAGGAGATTTTAGGTGTTCCATGTGGTCTTGTTCAAGTTCCATATGATGCAAGTACGGAGGGTACTCTGTGATGAGGACATGACTCCTATGTATACAACTATATTTGCTATGCTTACTATTCCAATTATAAGAGCTCGTACACTTCACTTAAATTATCAGGTGAACCCGTTTTTAGGAGTGCTTTTATATTATATAAACTATATGATGCTACCTAATGATGAAAATATATATTTTTGTAGCACCACATTACTTTTGGATCAATTCAAGCAAAAGCTCAAGTTAGACATGTTTTGGAATCCAATTCAGCATCCAGATCAATTTGGATTTAGCTTGATAGGTCCAACTTCAAATGTACATAACTTTTACATACAGAGTTCGTTTGAGGTCTATGATTACATGATGGAAAGCTTATCTCGTCCTCTTTTTAATGGATCTAGCTTCACATTCAAATTCCTCCTGTGCGTATCACAATTACTAAAACAAGGTGTTGTATCACCTGTTTGAGCCAAATTGGGCCTTGTAATGCTTGGACCCAAGGGAAAGGTGCCCCCTCTCTTGGCCGTACTATTCACAGCTGTACTGTTCATATGAACAGTACCATGAATAGTATCACCCCTTATTTTTTAGTTTTGTGTGGCTTTTTCTCCCCTATTTAAGGAGGCCACACCCTTTTAGTTTCTTTGTATTTCGTTGCTTAGTTTCTCCATTGTGAAAACTCTTGTTCTTCACTTGTGTCGACTAGACCAACCGTAAAGAATCTCTATGGAATCCCACCTTTTTGAACTCAATTCATATATTTGCAATTCAGATTGCTTGTTACTTTATTCTTACTTGTTCTTCGATTGCTTGCAGGAATTGATCCTTGTGATCAAGTCAATTGGATCTTTGACACAATTGATAATGACTTGGTGATTAGTTTAGCGATTGCTTCGTTCGTACGTGTTGCATTCGTAGCTTGGATCATGAGAGTTGACCATCATCCAATCGAAATTATCCTTCTCATCGAAAGACTAGAACAACATTAGCTCATCACTCTGAAAGTTAGATTCTCAAATTGAGGGAGGGGACAATATGTCAACTTTGTCATTCCTGATATGATTAGCAATAGAGATGAGGAATCTTTTTCAAAATCATTCATGCTTGTGATGCTTTGCCTATATTTAGCACCCAACACAAATCATAATATCAACAGATCTTTCTTGACCTCATTAGGCAATGTCAACAAGATTAGAGAGATGAATTGGTGTAACTTTATAGTTGGCTACTTGATCCAAGGTATCAGGGATTTTAAAGCATCGAAAGCAACTAATGTGCAAGTGAAGGGGTGTGTCCACATCCTTGATGTAAGTCAGTTTTCCATCTGTTATTTCATCCTTATTTTTTCATCCAATCAAAAACATGGTTTTGTTTTTTCTGTAACTACTTTTATTTTTTGTTTTTGCAGATCATCTACATTGATTTTGCTTCTGCAAGGGGTCTATCAATCCCATCAGGTTTCCCACAATTGAAACATGTTACATCTACCCATCTAAAATCGCTATCTTCTTTTGATGTGAAGTATTCAACGGGGAAGAACCACATTGAATATGGTCGCCTTAAGGTATCATATAGTGCATAATGTAGTCAACATTTTTTTGTAACCAACAACTTTCGATACAACTTGATAACCAGCAATAATTCTGACTAGAAGAGGTTTTAATTAATTAATAGTAGGAGGTCCATGCATTGTAATGGAACCAATTAAAAGATGGTGATTTCTATTTTGCAGGTCCGAGAATTAGCTGAAACCATTTATGTTGCATCAAACGAGGAGGCAACACATAAGATATTTGAAACTACAGCTGATGTGCACACTGAATCCACAGAAGTTGCTATTTTGTCACCTTTTTTCATGTTATTCTCTCTTTTTTTGTTCCATTGTTCGTAGCATGCAAAATGGATCACATCCATCTTTTTGTGTTCCCTTTTGCATACCTCGCTGTCTCTAACAAAAAAATGATACATGCATTGCTTGAGCCCTCCCATAATGTTGGCATTAGGAATGCATGAGAGATAACCATGTTTTTTGCAACATTATCACAAGTTTCATAAGGAACATTCTAGTTGTATCAGCAATCAAAAGGTTGTGGTTTCCTTCAGAGAGCCTTGACTTGGTTGCTTCGGTGTTTTTTTGCCTTCTTTTTGTCCATGCTTTTCTCACTGTCAAAGGTGGAATACTATATTCTTGTTGAGGTTTTTGGCTGGCCTCTGGAAGCTTTTTTAAATGCTAGTGTGTTGCTCTCACCCACAAAGATCTCTTTTCCAGTTGTGCGTCGGTTGGTTTCAGGAGGCACAACTTGTTGAGATAAGTTGATGGTGGATAGTTGATCAGTTAAACCATCAATGGTCTGAAGGATAAGCATGTACCCTTGTTCTATCTTACACGCCTCGCTGGCCATATAAATAGACTTTTGGCAAACTTTAGCATACTTCAACTTTCTGCTTGTAACCTCATTGTCATCCATAGGAACAAAATGTCTTCTGCCACTATTTGAACCATTTAGTGTCCACCTCTTGATCAAATATGTTTTTGGGATTTGATTGACATTCAAATGTATCATCACCTTTAGAATGTGGTCGCACAATATACCGTCCCTCTGAATTTTTTTCACACAGTTGAATAATTGATCTTCCAAATTAGCATGCACCAAGTATTTCTTACCCAAAAGTCCCCCACACGCATTCTGGACATAATAACAAATAGGGCTTGGGGTTCCATCACTCACAATATTGTACATCGTGGTGTTCATGAGCTGCTCCTGAAACTTATCAAATATATCATAGGTGTAGAATGTGGAAGCCTGCTTTTCCTGTTGATTTCTAGACCACAGTTTTGTAACAGTTTGGACAGTTAGATATCTTTGACCATCGTCTCTGTCCAAGTAAGACTGAACCAGCTTCTCATATTGCATGATGAAGTTTCTTATCGAGTCACCTGAATGCACAAAATTCTTGAATAGTGCATTCATGCCCTCGCTGCACTGTGTAGTGCTCATGAAAGGGAAGAAACACTCGATAAAGTAGCAAGGCACCCATTTCTCTCTAATCCCATACAAGTGTTTCATATATTTATGTTGTGCTAGACCATATAGGCCAATTATCTCCCACCATCTTCTTTCGAACTCCTCAACTGTCAGTGAATCATCGATGCAAGATCTTAAGTCATTTTTGAAACCTTCCAACCTTGTTAGCAAACCTCCAAGTTTAAGCTCTGCCTTCCTATACAAATACCACATGCAGTGCCTGTGGGCAATGTTTGGTAGCACATTTGCTATTGCAATCTCCATCACTTTATCTTGATCTATCATGATGCTCTTAGGTGCATTGCCATCCATTGCCTTCAGAAATGTCTCAAACAACCATTCAAAGGTTTCAATCATTTCATCCTTGAGAAAAGCGCAGCCGAACAACATAGTTTGTGCATGATTACTAACACCAATAATGGGAGCAAACGAGAGCCGATACTTGTTTGTGCAGTATGCTTCCTTTGAAGCTCCATCCACCTAAAAGAGACTGGCGACTGTGTTACTGCTATCCATCTACATTCTATAAAAGAATGATGGATCCTCTACCTGCAACACTTGAAAATACTTGATGGTGTCTACCATATCGTTATACTCACTTTGTGCCTCATAGATGTCCGGAGGTTGCTGACGTCTTTTTTTGTGTAGGGGGTATTCCTTATGTTGCTGTACAATTCAGATAGAACAGACATCACTCTTTTTGTATGTATGTTGTTTTTGTGTAGCAACTCTATAAGGTCATAATCATCATCAGTGATGCACTTGTGCGACCTCAGTAAACAAAGCTAAGAGGGGCTCAAGGGAGGGGTGATTGTGTTCTAGCTCAATTATGCTGACCACTCACTTCTCATCCGTCTTAACAATCACCATCATTGCCTTGCAGTTGGTTTTGCATAGTTTGTAGCTCTTCCGTGAGCCGCTACTATGGCTTGCTCCATCACCCTTTTTAGTTCTACGTTCAGAGTGGCAGGAAAACTCATATCTGTTGTAGTCCCCTATACCTTGGCTCTTGGTGTTACTTGAAACCTTTGTTCCAAAGCCTGAAGTAAATGCATAATCATTGTAATACTCTGTGGTGAAGAACTCCATGCCAACATGGGGTTTCGTAGGTTGTGAGTTGACACGGTCTGCATCTTCATCTTGTCGATCAAGTTCTTCATTGCCTGCATCTCCCTCCCTCTGATCATCACTCTTTGGATCATTACTTGTGGCCAATAATGCTTTTGCAAAAGCATCATTCAATTTATTGTCTTGTGCTGCACCAATCTTCTGCAAGGTCACGTCCAGCACATACACCAAATAGACAATTTTAGCACATATATCAAATGAAACATTACAGAGAAACACTAAAATAAAGAATCTCAAATAGAATGAAGTCAGGCATTTCATCGAACACATTGCGTACAAAGCAAAGTTTGTTTAGCGGTGGGGTAGCGAGAAGAGCTTAAATCTTGTGTGAGACATGGTGGTCTAACAAGCTTGGAGATTTATGTCAACATTTCAAACTCTACAACGTTTCAGGCTTGGGAGACTTAAAGCCAGCATCACTCGTGAGCTCGGCAAAGCAGGGTTCCAAGCTAGTCGGATGAGAATGGTGTCGCTTGTGAGCTCTACGGCACGGCGTCACTCACGCTGTGTGTGACGCATGAGGATGGCGCGGAGTCGCTAGCACTCCGTGTGACGCCGGAGGAAGGACAGCGCCAAGGTTTTGCTCATGCCGGGAAGAATGGCGTCGCGTGCGCTACGCAACGGAGGGAGGAGGGGCGGGGATGACGAAGGACTATGGCTGAAGAGGAAGAGGTCAGAGGAAGGTCAGCGCTGAGGTTTTGCTCGCGCAAGGAAGAATGGCGTCACGCGCGCTATGTGCGACACGACGAAGGAAGGAGGATCGGGATTGACGAAGGACTATGGCCGGAGAGGAAGGACGGAGAGTAAGAGACGATGGGCAGTTGGATGATGCGAATGGTTTAACGTACTGTAGTCGCTCTCTATCTACCCATGGTATAGAGAATCCATCCGACTAAGTCAATAAGACTTGGCACATTACTAGAGTGGGTGATAGCAAAATAACTAAGATCGACTAAATATGACAGTACAATTCCAAAGATGGTGACGCTGACTTACCATTCTAACATCTCATCCGAAAGAAAACCATCGTATGCAAAGCACAAGCTTGGATCAAGCAAGGCATTAAACAGCAGTGACCAGTAATTAATACTCATATGAAGTGCCATCAGAGGGCACTAGTCCTTTCAGAGCGAAAGGATCATTTTATTTAGGCGAATACTACTATACTATAATATTACTGGGCTATGTGCAGCTCAAGCTTGTTCGTCAGTTCATCCTTCATAGGGCCGACAACCCTGTCCTTAACATCTCCCTCCTTCATGAACAGGAATGTTGGCATGGCCTCCACACTGAATTGCTCGGCAATAGGCTGTTTGTCACATAAATCTTTGTTAGGGAATCCGAAGAGGAAAACAACGCAGAAGTTGTACTACAATACTCTGTAAACAGTGCCATAAGTTCCACTACCTTCACTTCATCAACATCAACCTTCAGGAAAACAGCATTTGGAAACTTCTTGGCGAGATCAGCGAAAACTGGAGCAATGACGCGGCATGGTCCGCACCATGATGCAGTGAAGTCAATCACCACCTGTTACGAGAAAAACAAGGTTAACATTCATTTGAGAAAAATATGCGGAACATGGCTTGATAACACTGCTGCTAATTCAACAGCTCAAAAGCCTAACAGATCTTGCAATTCAAATTATAATGTTTTCGTTAAATGATTGTGGTTATTCCTGAACTATCAAATAACCACATTCTTGATTCAACAGCGCATAAATTTCATAAAAATGTCATGGTTTAGGGTCGTTGAGTTATTGTGATGATTCTTACCATACAAACTGATCTCTGTATGAAAAATTGGTGTGTAATTTACCAAATAGGGGATGATTGCACACAACTGCAGTTTTTACAATCTTAAAAGAAAACTACGAAAGTATTCTCCAATCTCCACACATCACAAAAATTCTGAAGCAACACTACGAGTAAATAATGTTGCAACAGTTCTAAGAAGAGCTACGCCATCTGCAAAACACACGTATTATAAAGAACTTATACTACAGATCATGTGTTTACAAAATATGCACCATTAAGTGGGATCAAGGCAACAGTACACACCTTTTTTTATTAAAAAAATTAACACTTCACACCGGTTTCAAACAAAGCAAAGGACAAGACCTCACAAGACAGGTGGTCCCTTCTACTGTTTCTCATATATGCTGCCATCACATTTTTTTTCCAACCTACTGGAACTGTGATTAACTGGTTTAACGAGGCCCTGATCCGAAAGTCCAATAAACGAGTTCGCATGGTTTAGATGTAGAGAATTGGTTCGGTCCACGTAGAGGTGTTGGAGGTGTTAACACCTCCACTGCATCTAGCCGTTAATTAACGAGGGGTATAACTGCACCTAGCACCACTCCTGCACACCACTCAGAGACACCGGAGGTGTTAAGATCATGAGAACCGTTGGATGAGCTATATTGAACGGCTGAGAATAAGTGAATGTACCGAACCAAAACTCTTAGATGTAAAGAAAATGACTGTTTTTTCTGCAATCCCTCATACGGCCAGAAATACTAGATCCCTAACAGTCCAATATTTGTTTTTTTTTCTTTTTGTGTGTGTGTTGGGGGGGGGGGGGGCAAATATGCTCTCGAATAATCATAAATAAACGAAAAAAAACCAACTTGATGAAGCACAAATTCCTCATCAGGTGCCCGCTAAAAATATACAGGAAAACAGACAAGGTATTACCCTATGTTGGAACACACAGATGGCAAGGCGATGGGATAGAGGTGAACTTGATGAGCAATAGCGGATGGAGATGGAAAAACACTTCATGCGCTAAAGAAGAAAACTGCAAGTCGACACATACACTACTAGCTCACATTGATTTACTAGCCTAAAGCATAGTACATATGCTTACATTGCTCAGAGGCATAGCTCATAACACACCCATATGTTACAAAGGGGGCCAGGTCCTTTTATAGCCAGTACAAACCGACTAACCAAACCGACTACACATTGTTTAATATTTCTATTGCGGCTGCCTACACATGACTAATCAATTTCTAGTTTACTAGGCTTTTGTTAAGTCTGTACGCTGCCAAGTTTCTAATTTCTACTGATAATTTTGCTGACATGTCCAACTCAAAAAGTTATCCAGTCTCATGTGAGCTATCCAGCCAACATGGCTTTATACGGCTGCTATTGTTAGAAGCATCTCGAAAAACATTACCGACATGGCAGCTATCCAGTCTCATGTGAGCTATCCAGCCGACATGGCTTTATACGGCTGCTATTGTTAGAAGCATCTCGAAAAACATTACCGACATGGCAGCTAGTTACAAGATATGTCAGCAATAGCTAAAAGTCTCTCCAAACTCCATTGCCGACAACAAGATATAACCAACATTCTCCCTCTTAATCTTGTTGCTTTGAGCATTCTTCTAGTTAGTCTCAATGCATTATGAACTATCAGCTACACCTCTATATGAAGTGATCTACATGCAAGCTAAATACATAGCTACATGTAAGAACTCAACTTAACCAGTACAGATTCATCCAGATGCAAAGACTCTAACTCGTTGAGATAGTCAGTCTCAACTATGACTTACCCAATTGATACTCGACACAGAACTAATTCTAACATTTAATCTTGATGTGTTGACTACTTCACAAGCTGAAGTCCGATCTCCTGACGCATCTACAAGTAGTTTTGCCTACTTCTTGTTGACCATGTTGCTGGTGACGCAACTTGCCGGTGTTTTTTTTTTGCTTCTACCTTAGCCCCAGTTGTCTTTCGTCGGTAACACAACTAGACACCGACGGAGACTCTCACCAGAACTTACATACATGAGAACTTGCACACCTACAAGAACTCATACACAAACACATGCATCATGCACTGACTCACTTATATGCATGACCATGACACAGATATACGCACGTATGTAACACACCTCCTACGTGCTTGAGTTAGGATGACGAACATACCTTTTCAACGTCCTGGACTTTACTTACTTGACTCAGGACGGCAAATATATCTTCTCAACGTCCCAGACTTATCTCAGCATCACAATAGCATCGGTTCGTCGTCGGCACCCGCCTTGACAAAATGCGCTTGCTCCTCCTTCGGTTTGCGGCACTAAGCAAAATGCCCATAGTCATTGCAATTATAGCATCTTGCTTTAGTCTTGTCGAATTTACGATTCCTACGGCTTTGGCCACCATTGCCGTCGAAATCATCACCTTCGCGCTTCCACGATCGGGCCGCCCACTCAGCCCACGTAAGAAGATGCTCATCTTCATTATCACAGTAACCTCGAAGTCGCTCCTCATGTGGCTTAGTCGACCAAACAGCTCCTCGATCGACATCTTCTTTAAGTTTTCAAATTGCTCCAATGCAAAAGCAACTTGTAGAAACTTTGGTATCACCACACGTAACACCTTTTCTAGCACATAGGAGTCCTCAATTTTCTACCCGAGTGTACGCATCTTGCTGATGGCCGTGGTGATTCTCATCGCAAAATCATCCACGGACTCCCCTTCACGCATCCGGATCCCATCAAACTCGATTTTGAGGGTCTGGAGCTTTGCCCTGGTAACACGATCGGTCCCCACGTACATGGACTTTAACGCAGCCCATGACTCTTTGACCGTCTTCTTCTTTGAGAGTAGTAGTGTTTCCTCACTCACCCCTTGATAGATGGCTGCAGGTGCCATCTTATCATGCCGATTGTCGACCTCTCTTTCAGCTTCAATTGCGTCTCATACGCCTTGCGCCTCCATATAGATGCGCATCTTGATCGACCACACCGCATAATTTGTGGTTGTCAAGAGAGGGTACTGCAAAGTCACCGCACACTCCTTCCTGGTTGCGTCTGACATTGTAGCGTCGCCGGTATCACACTTCACCGGTATCTACGATATCACCAAGGCTCTACTACCAATTGTTGGAACACACAGATGGCAAGGCGATGGGATAGAGGTGAACTTGATGGGCAATGGTGGAGGGAGATGAAAAACACTTCATGCTCTAAAGAAGAAAACTGCAAGTAGACACATACACTACTAGCTCTCATTGATTTACTAGCCTAAAGCATAGTACATATGCTTACATTGCTCAAAGGCATAGCCCATAACACACCCATTTGTTACAAAGGGGACCGGGTCCATTTTTAGCCAGTACAAACCTGAAACGAAACTGATTTTTTTTGGAAAAAGATTTGAATTGTGTTTTGTTTTTGTTCTCCTTTAATCCTTAGCCAATCCTGCACTAATCTCAACCAATTCCGCCTCAAATCTCTGCCGACGCTACTCAAATCTCTGTTCACGGTCTGAAAACCGTTCGCCGCGCCCCTGTTTTCGTCGCCGCCGACCTTCCACGTTCGTTCTCGCGCCTTCGCGCGCTCTCTCGCCACTGCCAACATTGCTCCACCTGTCAGCAACCGTACACCCTCCATTAATGCCCCTGACATGGCCCGAGCGCGTGTCAGACCGTCGGTCGAGCCCTGCAGCCGCCTCAGCCCCTTTTCCGACCACCCTCTCTCACGGCCAACTTGACACCACCCTGACGCCTTTGACCGCCACTACTTCACGCCCAAGACAGTCGCATTCACACCGCAAACCACGAGCTCGCTCGATTTCTGAAGAAACCGCCGCCACCACCATAGTTTTCTCCCCCTCTCTGGTGCCAAACCGCCTCCCGGCCCTATTTAAGCAACCGAACCCCTCCATTAAAAGCTATCAGCTCCCAGAGCCTGCCGAGCACCCCCAAAGCTCCGATTACCGTCCCCATTGCCGGTAATCGTCGGAAACCTCAAAGGTGAGCCCTAACTCGATTCCATCCCTCCAAGCCACCATCTTCCAATTGCCTTCTCCAATAGCTTCCTCAAGCTCCCAGAAACTCTCCTGAGTCATCGGTTTAGCTCCCCAAGCCCTCTCCTTCCCCGGCGCTGAGAACTGCCCCACAGCCGGACCACCTCACCATGGCCAACCTCACTCAAGCTTCCTCAGCCCAAACCAGCCCCTCCATGAGCCTAACCGAGCCCCACTGATACTCAAACATCAACCCGGTCAACCGGAGAAGCCCCTATTCAACCACTATGCTCAAATTGACCATAGAGAAAAAGTGCTCGCCGCCGACGAACGCCACCTCCGCCGGACCTACTGAACCCCAAAATGGAACCTCAAGAGCCATAGCAACCCAACCATGGCCTCCTCATGCGTCGCAAATCACCCCAGCACCACCAGTCGCCACCGCCATCTCCTTTGTTTTCTCGGTCGCACGCGTGTTCGGCTGGAGAAGATAAACGGTAACCGTGCGTTACTGTTCACCCGAACCGTTATGCCAAACTTGACCCACGTAAACAGTGTCGGATCCACGCACCTGCAATCGCAATGAACAGTGTCAACCCGCAATGAACTGTAAACCGGACCTGTTATTGTTCACCCGAAACCCAAAATACAAGTTTATACCCATTTTGACCATTTCGAGCCCGCTGATCCATTTCTCAGGCCCATTTCACCATTTGGACCCTCCTAAAAGCCCAAAACCCTATTTATTTGGATTTTTCAGATTTTCTTTCTTTATTTTATTCCTAGCTCAATTCTTCGAGCGTGGAATTAAATTTTATTTCTTTGCTTTGCACTAGCACACGACGTTAAAGTTCAACCGAATCAGGAAGGAGAAGATCAAGCTCAAGAAACTAAAGAATTCGAAATTGTCGAAATTAAATTCGCAAGGCAAGTCGCACATATTTTGATCATGTTGAACCTACATTCCCTTATTTATCTATTTATCAGTATTTTCATTATGTTATTTGCGCACTATTATTTTATGTACAATAAATGTTTAGAATGGCATGATATTAGCTATGTCCTACCACATGAAAAAGCCCAGTTTAATTTGATGACCGTATTTACCTTGACAATACATAGTAGTATTAAATATAATAATAATGTAATCATGATAGTTAGAAAATCAACAAAACCTCTGTTATTAAAGGATTTGGCACTTGTTGATGGATTTCAGAAAATGGTTCTAGGGTAAGCGAGGATCGCTGATGGCCTTAAAAGTAGGTCGGATCCCATGACCTTAACCTAGGGTGGGAGCAAGGATTACAAATCGATGGTAGTGTAGAGGCACTGAATATGGGTTTGTGGGAGGAGATTGACTTAGTGAAAATATAAGGACTAGACCCTTATGCTGAGTAAAGAACATAATGATCGCCCAACCACAAGCGTTGATACGTCAAATTTGGTCTAATAGCTGCTCAAATTCGATTGAACCTCTACATGGGAAGTTGGAGGCCAAGTGTGAGTCCATACGAAAGGGGTTAAGAAGGGTCATATGGAAGGTTGTTATTATTTTTAATTGATTTGTCAGTTATCCACACAATAGTAGGTTGAGATAAATTGGGTAGACCCGAGGGGTCATATGAGCTTATTGGGGGAAGCCTACTAGGTGGAGGCTATATAAAGAATTGAGCAGTGAACAACCTCGTTTTCTTGAACTTGGACGCGGGAGTTAAGAGATCTTGTGGGTAAAGCAGGGCAGCTTTGCAAAGTCATGACCAATTGTATTCGAATATGCCGTGCTTCCGGTAAATGAAGCTGTGTTTAATGGGTGAATCCAACAACAAAGCATAAGTATATTTTAGGATGATTTGAGAATGTTGAAGGTTGATAATCAAGTTTGAAAACCCCCATTAACTAAAGAAGTTGTCTTTCTTTCATGCTTAAAACTGGTTTATAACTAAAATTGCATCCACATAAAATATTAAAACTTTTTCCCACATCACATGTTAAACCCTGCATGTAGTTAATAGTAGCTTCCATGTGACTTGTTGAGCACGGTTGGTTGTACTCAGTCTTGCTTTACTCTCCCCAACACAGAGATCAACAGAGGACAGGATATTACAAGTTTTCATGTTAGAGTTGCGACCGCACTCAAGCGTTCCTGTGGAGTTTTCTTTGACTCTTCTGATTGTAAGTTAAGTTTTGGACTTGGACGCCCTTAAAATACTTAAAATTGACTGTTAAGTTTTATTTTAATTAAATTAACTCTTTTTAATTGTTTGCGAGCAGGCATGATACTTCTTCTATCTGTAACTGAACTCCTGGGTTGTTACAGAAGGTAATGACATTCCCGTTCCCAAAAACGGGGGTGTTACAAAACCGACTACACACTGTTTAATATTTCTATTGCGGCTGCCTACACATGACTAATCAATTTTTAGTTGGTTCTTGCTAAGTCTGTACGCTGCCAAGTTTCTAGTTTCTACTAATAATTTTGCCGATATGCCCAACTCAAAAAAGTTATCCAGTCTCATGTGAGCTATCCAGCCGACATGGCTTTATACGGCTGCTATTGTTAGAAGCATCTCCAAAAAATTACCGACATGGCAGCTAGTTACAAGATATGTCAGCAATAGCTAGAAGTCTCTCCAAACTCCATTGCAGACAAGAAGAACACCCTAATCACCAAAACAGCTTAGTTTTTAACATTGGATAGACAAAAAAAACTCGCCCTCGAGCAGAATCTTAAACAAACCCTAGGCTAGGTGGTGTATGTATTGATCTTGATTGCTGCCTTGCAAAACTAGGGGGGAAAGGAAGGGAGAGAAGATCGGCAGATACCAGCTTCTTGGCGCTGTTGGCCTCCTCGATCTGGATGCTCCACTCGTCCAGGCTGTGGATCGCGATCACCGATTCCTCCACTTGCGCCGCTCCTGCCGCCGCCGACGCCGCCATCTCTCTCTCTCTCTCTCTCTCGCACTCTCTCCTCGGCAAGGACAGCTTCCTTCTCACGCGATGCGAGGACACGCGCAGTTGTTCTGTCTCCTGGATGGAGGAATCAGGATTTTATCCTATCTCGTGGACATTACGAATATGCCCTTCCTTCCTAGGGAAAACTACAACCAGAGCCCTGGTCCGGAGCAGAGGGTGTCCGCTGTCCGATCTGGAACGGACGGTCGGGTGGGTGTGCTCGTTGCCAGGGGACAGCCTTCTAGAAGCATGAATGGGTAGCGTTCGTTTACCATTGATCGGACGGATTGTTTGCACTTGTCACCTTCGTTTCGAACCTTCCATTGTGCTAGTTTTTTGCATCCCCACGTTCTTTTATATTACGTCTTATTAGTTTAATAAATAATATTTTTAAAATCTAAACTTACACTTGAGGTTGTACTCGTTTAAGCTTCAGTTTTTAACTTCTTAATTTCATCTTTTTTTTTAAACTTTTTTAGACTTTTTTGTTTTGTTTCTTTGTATTGTCCATAATAATATTTTTTTTCATATCTTAAATTTATTTACATTAAAAAGGCTAGCATTGGTTATAATGTAAAAAAAAAAGAAGCCCTCAATAATACTAAATAAGTCAAAAGCTTAAGCTTAACCCGATGAAGCATAGTCTAAGTTAGGGCGATTGAGCCACAAATCATACCACAACCAACAAAAGTTTCATATTCGATCCCCCCGTGCAAATGATTCTCCCTGCATGCTGGAGGACTTCGACTTAGGCTCCAAATGAAGCCTCAAGGGTCAGAACACAGTCACTAGGAAGGCGATAATCCTACAACGGTATGCCCACTTTTTCTTCCTAAATCCAACTGTGAACTCGATCGTGTCCTGAACTTGCTCGAGGCTGACAAATCCTAGAGGTACCACGAATCTGGTAACTATGATAAAAATTCGGACTAAGTGGATCACGCAAAGCTGAGAAACCCCACAACTCTCCATGACAAGCAAGAGGCAAATTGGAACTAAGAAACTAGGGTGAATTATTCAGAACCATATCAACTCATCATGCAACAGGCACGCCTAAATACAGAGAATGAACTCTACTGCAGACCAAACTGCTCCAGTCTCAACATGCTGCCTCCAAAGCTCAGAATCATCCCATCTCGTATAACTAACTAATTAACTGCATGTAAACTAGGCCCTCCTATCAGAAGAGGTACTTGGACAGGACGTACTTGGGGGCAGGCCTTCTGTCCCCCAGCCAGTGCTGCATGTGCACCCCAATGGCGTCCAGGTGCTGCCCGCTCCGGCCATGGAAGCCGACCACCTTCCCTTCCGTTGTCGGCGACGAGAAGTAGGCCCCGAACTCCTCGCCGAACGGCCCATACTTCCCTCGGTTGCTGATGAAGGTGATCGATCTCAGAACTCGAGGCCCTTCCTCCCAGTTGGTGTTGTAGTAGCCGCATACGCATGTCAGGACCTCGTGTGGGTAGTCCAGCTTAATCTGAAAACACATTTAGAGAAAGTTTGTTATGTACACTACTAAAGAAAGGTTCACAGCTTCTGTATTGTCACAGAATTGCATGATATGGTGTACTTGTTCCTCGACAAAAAAGAACTTGGCAAGTGAAGAACTTGATTGATTCTACTCACCCTATGTGTTATGTGGCCACTGTTTCCATGCCTTGCAGACCAGATGGATTGGTAACCCCTGTCATACTCGATCTGTATCGAGCCGATAAACGCGCCTCTCATGACATAGATTTGCTTCACGCCGGTGTAGACACCGTCGTCCCATGGCCGGCCTCCTTCCCCACCCCATGGCCCCGGTCCCATCGGAACAGGTTTCACCATTTCATATGCAACCTGCAGAATGATTCAAATGCATCACTCAGCTCTGTGGCTACGGTACACTGTAAAGCTTCCATACTAACATACATGATTCAGACAAGAATTTAGTTACCTCATCGTCCATTTCACTCTGTGCTTGCATGTTGTACCGCAACGATGGGGTCATCGCATCCACTGGTCTGCTACTAACTCGCTGTGGTGCCATCTTGCCTGCCTGAACATGGACTCCAATGCCATCGACGTACCATCCCTCCCTGCCATGGAATCCTACTATCCTTCCATTGGCAAAACTGGTGGAGAAGTATGTGCCGTACTCATCCCCATATGGTCCATATCTCCTCCTGTTTGTGTGGAATGTGAGCGATCTGATCACCGTTGGACCCATGATCATTGTCGAACCGTAGTACCCAGTTATATGAGTCAAGACCTCTGACGGAAAATCGAATGCTATCTGCAGAACAAAAGTACCATGTCATCACAATCCTCTATATAATTGTCCAGCAAAAGAATTGCATCACTCAAATCACATTACCTTGTCGGGTGGAACACCTCCACTAAATCCATGCTTGTTGCCCCACACTGCTTGCCCATTTCGATCATACAGTACCTTCATAGAAGAAATTCCCACTGCGCGTGTCAAATTGATCTGCCACACACCGGTGTATACACCATCATCAAAGATGGTGCCGCCACTTCCACCCCAGGGGCCATACGTCTCAGGGCTGTTCATAGCTGCAGCCCCCTTCTCTCCGTATGAACTAGGAAAAGAAACCATCTGCAAAGCAAAGTTCAGAATTTAAGTACTGTACAGTTATCAGACACACAAAGCATGGGCACCAGAATGCAAATGTCATAGGCTAGTTTGTGATACCTTATTCCAGAGAGCTCCATCATTGTAGTCCAGAGATGGATTTGTATACTGCTGCTTAGGGTAATTGCTAGTATAAACAGTGTAGCTGTCACCTCTATCTCGCACTGCTAGGACCATGTCATTCCCAGTACCATCCTCAGCGGAACTATAACCATTTCTGTTATATGCACTAGGAAGCCTTTGATTTTGAGGCAAGGCTGGAGAATTTGATGGATTTGGAGCAGGCACTTGCTTCATATAAAAGCCTATTGAGTTGAGATACGACCCAGACCTTCCGTGAAAACCAATAATCTTGCCACTGCTCACCGGGAGTGAGAAAGGTGTCCCATCTTCAGTGCCGAAAGGCCCATACTTGGAGCTGTTGCTCTGAAATGTCAGTGATCTTATGATAACCGGAGTCCCACAGACTGATCCATAGTAGCCACTTACAGACACAAGGATTTCATCAGGAAAATCTAGCTTCACCTGTAGATTATACGTACGAAGTCTGAATAATATTGTTCAGAAATATGAAAACTGAAGAAGCACTTGTCCAAAGTAGAATGATGATAAGAGTAGACTTGTGTTGTATAAATAAGAGTAGACTTGTGTTGTATAAGCTTAGTTATGTTTATCTAAGCAAAATAAATGTGAGCCCAGAACATAAAACTATGGCCTAACAAGTATCCTTCAACTTTATCAGAATTGTATACAGAAGTTCATATTTGTAGGATTAAAACCGACAGTCGTAGAAACTTTCATTTCAGATTGTGCTCGTAGGAACTTTTGCAATCATGTTAGGAAAAACTAAAAATGTTTTGGTAGGGATTTAATAAACTAGACCTTATCTGTTTCAGAGCCTCCATCAGTACTCCCATGCGTCTCTGACCAGACTGAGCTTCCTTTCAGGTCATACTCGATCCTTATGGAGTCGATAGCTGCACCATGGGTGATCACAATCTGGCGTATCGTCGAGTACACACCATCATCCCAACGGTATCCTCCTGTCCCTCCCCAAGGACCAACCACTATGGGGTTCTTTCCATTGCTGCTTTTGATGCTCTATTAGACATGGCCACCAATTTTTTGTGAGAACATGATCACGGAATTTGAATACTATAAATCACATGATAAATCAAGAAATAATGTGTTTGCACTTCATTGCCAGTCAAATCAAATTGCTGTTACGACTCTCACTTAGCCAGCTTTCCATGGAAGAAAAAGGTATCAATGTGATGTGAGTTCTGTTCTGGAACCTAAGAAATTCTAGGGGCCTACAACTGTCAAGTCCCAAAATTGGAAAATGAAAAAAAAAATCAAATGTTTGAAATGTCACTACGATCCCATAACTGAGCAACATCTCAAGGCTGTGTAAGACTGAACATTTCTCCACAAGTCCAAAAAGGTAGCATGGTAACAAGCTAGCTCCTATTCTGGACAATTGTAGGGCAACATTTCTGAAGATTCTATACATGCTTAGAAGCTCGTTTCTCTGTTGTTGACACTGGATACAGTGGCGAACTCAGGATTTTTAGGATAGGTGTTCGGATTTCGGAGCTAAGTTACTTGAATACGTCGATACCACAACGCACCGTCCCCCAAAATACCGATACAACGATACATGTATGTAGATATAATAAAAATAAATAAATTACAAAAATTAACCATTTCTTATGAGGAAATGGGCGACATAAGGCACGCATAATTATATGAATTAAACAACAAATTATATAGATAAATGAGAGTTGTATTTCTTGTTGATCTTGCCTTTTTTTGTTATTTCTCTATTAGTAAGAACTGTCCATCTAAAAGAAAAATTGTATGTTATTTCTATAGAGTAAAACTGACTAAGAAAGAAAATAAGTGGAGCGGGGTGAAGCACACCTAGATCTGAAGAGAGGACGATGACAATAAGTTGGATGTGCTACTCACTTCCCAATGCCACGCTCCCTCCTAGCTACTGCGATGCTCTCTTCCTGTCACCCGCTCCCTACCTCCGTGTTCGTTGTGCCACTACCCACTTGCCCGCGACACCTCTCTGCTCGCCCGTACTGCCACATGCTCACCTTGCAGTACGCACCGCCTCACGCATGATTGTCGTCACATCATGGCATCACGTCCGCGTCCGCTAGAGGCGATTGTCATTCGCCTCTAGCCTACACCTCCGCCCGCTTGCCACTCGAAGGCCGAAGCCGCCTCCCACACAGACAGTTACAAGATGAAAAATGGAACAAATGTTAGAATTTTGTTTATATCTTTACCTCTTTGGGCGTGAGGAGGGCTGAGGTGGAAAGAAAAATGGGTCTAATGTATTACATAGGCTGCGCGCGAGATACAGGGAATATGGGCTGAATTTATTTGCAAGCATAAAAATATAATTTTAACACAACTAATAGTGTATATATATATCTAATATACCTATTATATACTTGATATTTCATAAAAAAAAATTTACGTGTTCAATTGAACACCCTTGACCTACTGCAGATCCGTCAGTGACCGGACACACATATGTTTAAGAAAACAAACGAACAAATATGCACACAAGTTCATGAACAAACAAAATAGTGCAGTGTACCATTTTTCTGCTGCGCGAATAGGTTCAAACACTTGAGAGATGGAGAATCAAGATTTGTGACTCCTACTACCCGTCTACTACTACGTTCCGGGCTCTCATTAAGACAACAAGAAACACCAACCTGCCAATTTATAGGATGACCGGAGCAAAGAAGGCCAAGGGAAACCAGCCACGGCCACAAGCAGGCAGCCACGTTAACGGTTAAAAAGCAACCCAGGGGAACTCGATGCGCTGACCTTATGGAGCCAGTTCACACGCAAATGAAGAAAAAATAACGCAATCTTTTGCCAACCTCTCATATTCTCCTTTTCCTCATATCCCATGCCTCACCAACTTTGCATGATTCCCATTGTTAATTTCACGATGGAGGATTAAAGAAGCATGAACTTCTTTATATCTATTCTCCAAAAGAATTTTGTTTCCTTTGTTTTTATTGGAAAAGAATGTTGTTTCCTTTGTTTTTATTAGAATAAACTTTGCTGTGTGTGGATGGGCTGAACTCGACAAGTGGGGCTAGTGAAGAGCTCGGGCAAAAGAAAATGTGAAACCATTTTCAGAAATTTCTTTTGCAGGATTCCTTATTCTGCCTTTGAGTGATGGATTATACTTTTTGATGTGTTTTCTTAGCAAGAGGAAAGGAAATGGGGGACTTCACAGCGTTCATGGCCTCACATGCACACTAAAAATAAAAACCCAAAAGGAATATAGAAAAAAGGGCATGAAACTAAGAACTAATTTTCCAGATCCCTAATTTTGCAACATGTTAGTGGCATAATATCGAGAGTTTGATGTCTTGTTGGTTGCAAATGCTTTCATGCAAAGACGAATTTGGTGGGTATCTGTACCTTTGTGAACTGGAAGGCACTTGACTCTCGCACGTTTATGTCGTGGGGGGATCGCGACGTACAGCCGTGAGTTGAGGAACTGTTCATGTATTTGATATTGTACTCATTTTTCTTTAAATTTGACCACCAAATACTTAGTTTTGTAAAAATTGCCCTGCCCTCGAGGCCGAAAAAGCGCGGCAGACAACACTTGTCATCTACCACACCTAGGGAGTTCGGCAGGATGGGCTAGCGCAGGAGCGTGCGCGGCAGGGTATGGTGCAGAGCAGCAGTAGGGCGCTACCGAGTTCCTGCTGCTCAGCAGCTGGTTGCTGAGCCGCCCTTGCTCAGTAAGGCGCTATCGAGTAGCTCGGGCTTGGTAGGTGGCTGGGGGCAAGCGGGGCACCGACAACGGGCAGGCGCGCTGGGGCTAGGGCGAGCGAGGGGAAGGGGTGCCACTACAATATGACTCCCCCTTTTGCAACGCAAATATACGTTGCTAAAAGTCCATATATACGTTGATAGTGTCTATACCAACGCATCTAATATGCGTTGCCTAAAGTGGCGTTGCAAGGATCTATTGCAACACTTATTTATGTGTTGGTAAAACTTACTAATAACCGTTGCAAAGTTGCAACGCATAATAATGGATCATGGCAACGCTTATATGTGTTTGTACAAACCATGGGTGAACGACCTCTATGGTTTGTTGCAACATGTAGATTTAGTTTGTTGCAACACTTATATGTGTTGTAAGGAATAAACCATTCAGCCATTAATATCATATAATTATTTAATTTTTGAGACAAATATAGATATAATCCATGTACAATTTATTGAGAAATGCAAGACCATCCAACACATAGAAAATAAGCACACTTATATATATATATATATATATATATATATATATATATATATATATATATATATATATATATATATATATATATATATATATATATATATATATATATATATATATATATATATATAAAGGATTTGTTGCATTACAATGAGTACCATCCACATAACTCATGACATAATTTTTGTTCAGAGTACAAGTTCCTATGTGAGCAAAATATAAAATATTAAGGATCCCCTTAGTATGCCAATGACCCTCCTTTCTCCTTCCTTCGCTTAAGTCTAGCGTTCCACTGATGTGATCATGCATTTATCTTCTTGATCTACAGATGAAAGTTGGATTAATTTAATATGACACATACGAGAACTAAAATCATATTGGGTTATAGAAAAGACCGTACAAAAGTTGAAGGCCATGCAATAGTAACTCCTTCTATGTCTCCAATAACCTTGTAGCCTTTGTATGGTCGTATCAGTGGTTCATCATCTACGATTGCAATACTAACATGCACCATCCAAAATTCTTTGCCTAGCTGAACACCGTCAAGTTTCTGTGTTGGATCACAACTTACTATTGTAGCCAATGCAACTGACTTATTTTGATTTTTCCACTCTGTAAGAATACTTGTGGTGCCAACTCGTTCACATATATAAGCGTGCAAAAAATAAGTACATAATAGATCACACTACTTGCAAGAAATTAAACAATCATACCATCATTGAATTGGCGGTTGACCAATTTGTTGTGCCACGATGATGTTTCTACAAAAGTATATATGGGGATTCTTAGTCTCCACTGTAAGAACAACTAAGAAAAGGATATTATTTAGTTTTAAGAGATGTGTCTTATACACTAGAACGCATTTGCACTAGGCCTTGTTGAGATCTTGTTCTGCAGAAACAAGTCAAAACAGATAATTTAGTAATGGAAAATAAGCATTTAACAAAAATATCATTGCTAAAACAATATTTACTTGGTAGTGAGATGCTTCAAGATTTGAGGAGTAGCAGATGTTTCCTTTGCCACAACCTGTAATATGTGCTAGTTTAAATACAACACTTTGCTCAACAATTTGATAAACTTCATAGAACAGAGAGTTATTTACACGATCACCTTGATTGCATTAGTACACTTGCTTTTATCCAACATAACATCATTGTGGATATGTTTTTCCTGTAATTAAGTAGAAATTACTAATCAATTTGTGGAAAAGGTATGGTCTAGTAGAAATGATCCGCTTACTAAAGATATGATAAAATTTAACCTTCATGCAGATGAAGCTGTTGGTATGCATCACTTTTCTATCTTGGGAATTAGATGTCTTGATCTCCAGCTATATATGCAACACACAATTACAATGGGTGACTTACAACACTATACAAATGGTCATAATTTATAATTTATTTGAATGAAAATAGTAAATTCTCAATAGTAGAAATTATTTAGCATAGTATATAGTGTCATTCAAGATTAGACTGTCTTTGTTCTAGAAAGAAACACATGTCAGAAAGTTAAAAAGTAGTGGCAATAATGGTATCCAAAAAATGAACATAATATATTGCTTTGCATCCATGTGTTCAGTTTTGTGTGCAAACCTTATCTTTAGTGCAATTATATTTGTACTGTGCTGCAGATCCTCGTGCTCCACATAATTATCTTGCTCGCCTATAGTGAATAAGAATAAATTAATATTGTCTTTCATCGACAAAATGGAATCGCACAATTATATTTCATTTTTGAAGGAGAATCAAACAATTAAATAATCCCAGAGCCACCGGCTCTCCTCCGACCACGAGGAGAGGTGGTGTGCGAGGCGCGGCCTTGCTCACCAAGATGGCCTCGCCAAGCTCACTCGGACAACATCTCCGTCGTCGCCGCCGATCTCCGCGAAGGAATGCATTGTAGGGACGGTCATCGGTTGTGACAGATCCATAGCACCATGGACAACATGGTGGTAGTACAAGAGGAAGATGCAAAAGGATTGGGGGTGACAGAACGAGCTAGCTAGTGATTCTACCGATTGTTTTTCTTTCTCTTCTTAAAATCGTTTTTCCGCTATATTTCTCCCTGAATCAAGTTCATGGAGTGCATAGGTTATTGTGGGGTGTGAAAAGAATTGGTGTAACCAGAATTCAATCAATGCCATTTGAAATGAAATCGAAACAAAATTATCGAAAAGGTCAAGAAAGGGAGAGCTTCTCATAGCCAATTTCTTGAATTCTGAGTATGATGATGTGATTTAGAGTGTGGCAACATGATTTGCATCGATATTAAAGTCAATTCAGATCGTAAGGATGATATCTCAAATCTTTTTACTTTTACCGAATGTGAAATTACCAATGTCAATACTATCATAAGTTAAATCTCGGACATTCTACCTTTGCATTAGAGCGTACATATAGAAACATGTATACATATACCTTGTGTGATTTTGTTGGTGACTATTTGGTCGCTAAACTCAATGGTTACATAGTGTCTTTGCGAACCATAGTTTAAAACCTCACCGTGAGCCTAGTGAGTTATATGAGATTTAGAGTTTGTGGACTAGAAACAGATACGCACCCAAGTGAATGTAAAATGAAGTCAAAACTAAGAGATATTCATCAGGAAAGAAGCACAATGAAATGAAATCAAGAAAACTAATCGTGGACACACTCTTCAATTACAGAGAATTTTTCTTTGTGCTAATGAGAACGTGAAGATTCAGAAATTTGCGAGTTTTATCACACTTTGTTTAGCTCACAGATTCTGGAAAAAATAACCTAACGAAAATTCCTAACGATCCGCAGAACTGAAATAAAGAGCCACTTGACTACCGCTTAAACGCTCACACATACAAATTAACGAGCAAGATGCACACTAAAATCTGTTCAAAAGAACAACAAGGACAGATTGCTACCAAGAGTTAAAAGATATCAATCTAGATTAAACAAAAGATATCAAAGATCACAACCGATAAACAGATCACAACAGAGGCAAGATAATCGAGTTAATTTACCAACATGTAAACTAGTCTACAAAGCTTCTTTAATTATTAGACAACAATCTACACTCAACAGGGACTCAAACTAGAGCTCAAAATCTGCCTTAACAATGAGATCACATTCAAGATAGGATAGCATTCATCACAGAGCATGCACTAAGCCCACAATCATTCACAAGCAGCTTCTTCAATATTTGAACAGAATACAGATCACCGAATACTGCAGTTGAATAACAAAGTGACAAGAAACTCACAGATCGGACAATACTCACATATCGCTTAAGCCTAACGAAAATTCCTCAATTTTTTTCCATCAAAGATGATGATGTCCTCTTTGATAATGGGCTAGCAACGCTTGAGGAATAACCTATTAAAACCATTCGACCGGGATTTATGTAGTGGTATGGTAGAAATCACCTGTCAATCTCCTCGTCGAGAGAAAGGACTAGACATGTGTTCCAAATCAGTATTTTGAGAAACAAGAGTGTGAAGGTCAAAAAACATGCGAGGGTGGGAAGTGGAGCCCATCCTCACCTTATACACATCCCATAAAATTGCTAGCTTTTCATGATGTTCTAAGGTAACATGGCCATCTAGAAGAGTCAGCTAGGTGATTGTGTTATGACGAAATCTCTCTAAATCCATAGCATGAAAAAAAAACTTAGTTTTCATCTCCACATTTTCATCCATCTAGTAGTACAAATTGCCTCTAATAAGTTTGCTTAAGTTGAAGTTGATGGAGAACATGTCTCTCATCCCTTGCTGATCGATAATCGATCAGGTCAACAAGACAAGCACACCAGATAGCAGTCACGAGAAAAGCATGAAGTAAACACTAATGACTAAAGTTGAAACAAGGATCACGAAACTTGTCCGAAAGAAAATCTACAACAGTGCTTTATGAATAGTTACCGTAAGCTAAAATTTATTGTGGTGGGTAGATGAGTCCAGATTTGTGGCTTCATATGAGTGCTCACCACCTTCTTTACAGAGGAACCAAAAGAATCTTTAACCAAAAATACCTTACAATGATTAATCACTGAAAAATAATTGTCATTACTGCTTTCTTTGAGCTAACAAAGATCTATTATTGTCCGCTCCATAACATTCTCGCTCTGCAAGCGCAAGGCACAGTCACGCTTAAATGACAAAGATAAAATTCTAGTTGGAGCGACAACCATTACTAGCTTTCCAAAGGCCACCATAGTAAAAAGCTCTCATCCATATTAGTGTGCATACCTTCTCTGCAAGACTAAGGTATTTGTAATGTGGCTGCAGATCATCATCCTCCACATTGTCACCTTGTCGATTCTCAGAGTGAACTAAAACAAATAAATATTTGACATAAATCGGTATGAAAAATTGCCAATTCAATTGTACCATTGTATCATTTAGTTGTTCATCCATGCTGGAATCTTGACTTTGAGGGTCACTATATACTCATTGTTGATAGACAAAAGACTATAAATTAGAACCAGCTATTAAAAATAAATTTGCAGAGATTACTATTTTTTAATATTCCATAGAGGTACATACTTTTCGTTTCAGTATTTGGCACATCAGCACAATAGCCATCTTTAGGTGCATAGACAGATCATCTAAACATCCCTATATCAACGAATCGTAAGTTTAGTGAAGGGAGGGTGCCATGTGGCAGCACTTGGATGTGTCATTAACCAAAGGTTAGTGAGGATAACCTCAAAATAGCACTACTCCGATTATTATATTACTAGTTGAATGCCTATTAGTTTTATGTATTTTTTAAATTAGTTCCAAAACAAAAATAGGCATGTGTAAAATAAAACATGAAAATCATTTATGAAAGACCCTTCTATGCAATATAAACCAAAATAGAAAAGGTACAGACTTGCATCAAAAAATGCACCATGCAATAGAGCAAGAGTTAACCATATGAACAATCAAGCTTATATGAATGGTGTGACACTAGTATCAAGACATAATGATAGTAAATCAAGTTATTGTTTCAAATGCACCCTTCTATTACAAATGCCAACAAACAACTTGCATCAATGTATTGTTTCCTTGTATCAAGACATAACAGATAGTAAATCAAGTTATTGTTTCAAAATAAGGATAATAAATAACTCATAACAGATTTTGGTCGAATTTCGATGTGCAATAATCGTGCATAAAATTACCGCTTGATTTGTTTTTGTTCCAAGGTTCTTGTCTTCTGTTGCATTGTAGTATAGTAGCATCTTGATTCCGGACACGGTGCCCAAGCTTCTCCAGCTTGAAGTCTCAAAGATAATACATCCTCACTTGATGTTTCATCTAGTGAAGTCGATTTACATTCTTAAGGCGCTTTGAAGTAGATAGGTCAAACACTTGATTAGGATTTGGAACAAGTCCCAAGCCATGTACATGGCCAGCTTTTCTTCTCCTAATATTTTACTAAGTGCATCTCCTTTCCATGCAACCTTTCCTTGATTGGTCTCCGCTAAACTCGGCTGCGCATTATAAGTTCCTTCAAATCCCCTATACATAGCACCAATATGAATTAAAATAACATGAAAAATATAGTGATGTAAACAATCAAGTCGTTTCAAAAACACAAGCAAAGTCAAGCATTCACAAATAATGTACCACATGTGCATTTGTGTTCTTCTCGCTTTAGTCCGTGTGTATGGATATACAAAACAGCCTGTGAGGGTATTTCTTTTAGTGATCTTTTCCCTCTGTGAACATGAAAATGGATATAAAGAACTTAATAATCACTACCATATAGATGCAGAAGAGTACACAGCTAGAGTTGTAAAAATTTACCAACTCCTCTGCTCCGAGCAAAACTCTTTGTTCCAATTGTATGTGTTGACTTCTTCTTTGTACAGCTTTATTCTGCTTTTTCTTACGATATCCTATCATATAATGATGAAATAGAGAAAAGCATTTAAGTTCCACAAATGTTTACAAATCTACTGGGCATCGAAAACACATAAATATAAATCCAACAATATCCATGTACCAGTGCTTTTTGTGTCGTCCAATTATCAACAAGCGCAATCCACTGATCAGGAATTATACCGTTAGGAACATTATTGTGGTTAACTTTTGTGCTCTTATGCTCATCAAAATATATTGATTTCAGATTAGACTTGTGCTGCCTCCATCTCTCTCCAATGGTTCGAAGTATCCATTTTTCCATGCGACAAGGGTACAGGAATCTCATCCGCATATACCAATAACAAAAGACATAAGTAAAAGGAAAGTAAAGTATCAAAAGTTACCAACAAGGTTATACGTGTCTAGTGAACTACGACCTTCACTTGCTTAAGTATATCCTTCTTATTTTTTGTTCATCGTTGCTTTTTCTTTCTTTCCTATTAGAAGTCTCCAATCCTTGTAGCTCAAGCTACACAAGCAACCATTCCTAGCCACCATGCCAAGAAATTTTCCTAGAAATCCACCTCTAATCCAATTGGTTGATCGAACTCATTGCATCTAACCACGATTCTATGACCTCTTGGAAGGTTCCAAATATCTTTCAATTTTGTCTTTCCACGCTTTACTCTATCCTCGCTTTCATCTATGCAAAGGTTACATTGCACAAAATATTCAATGATAAACACTTTTACAGATAACACATTATGTTAGTAATAAAAATAATTTAAAGTAGGTTAGTAAGTACCGTGGAAATTAACTTCAATATCACCATCACTATCGATCCGATCTCCTCTAGCACTTGGATGAAGTTCGATGCCTCAAGATTTTGTCCATGGCTCTCTTGTCCAATATGCTCTTCCGACATATATTCATCATGGCTCAATTATGAGTTTTCTTCTACCCCTTGCCATAGCCACTCGCACAACATCATTAATGAAGTAAAAATAGTCACCAAATAGTTTCTAGCAAAAAAATGGAACAGAGAAAATAGTAAAACAACCTTCAACCATTCCTCAAATATTCACATCGATAGGCATCTCGCCTCTCACAAATACAAACAAACTTAGAGTAGAAATAGATTGGACCCAATAGATCTACTTGTTTCAGTGGGTGATCAAATACAATTTCATTTGGCAAGCAAAGACCATGGAAATCTAGAACATTACTAATATTAGGAATTAGCCCCGTTGTATTCGAAAATAGATGGGTACAAACACATCATAAATTAGAGTAGACCAAATGAGTCTGAGAGAGTTGGAATTTCCGATTTCCTCGGTTGGTTCAGACTTCAGAGCTGTTCAGCGTTCACCCTCTCTAGATCGCCACCGGCCGCCCCGCCCCTCGGCTCACTCCGCGCGGCGCTCACCCTCCTCCAGTCCTCCCCCGCGTCCCCGCTCTGGCGCTCTCCGTGCTCTAATGATGGTTTAGCTGTGACTTACAATCCTTCGTAGTTGAAAGCATTGTGGAGTTGGTGAATACCTTTATAAAAAGGTATGCTTCATTCACATACAAGCAACAGGAGTAATGATGGTTTTTATACAATCTTAAGAAATACATTCTTAACATCTATTTGATACAATTTAAAATATTTATATGCAGCAAATGCTAAGTGTATTCTAATAGCCTCTAATCTAGCAACAGGAGTAAAAGTTTTACCAAAATCAAAACCCTCCACTTGAGTAAACCCTTGAGCGATAAGTCGAACCTTATTTCTAATCACAACATCATCCTCACTTTGTTTATTTTTAAAAACCTATTTAGTTCCAATCATATTATGTTCATGTGCAGGTTCAACTAAGGTCCAGACTTTAATACGCTCAAAATTTTCCATTTCTTCATGTATAGCGTTGATGAGAGTATGATAGGTGTGGATAGGAAGCTCGAGTTATGGATGAAGACCTTAGAATTGAAGGGTTTTAGACTTAGTAGAACTAAAACTGAATATATGAGGTGTGATTTTAATGGTGCTAGAGTAGATGATGAAGATGTTAGATTGTATGGATAAATAGTGCCTAAGAAGGACACGTTTCGTTATTTGGGATCGATGCTACAGTGGAACGGTGAGATTGATGAAGATGTGAGCCACAGGATAAGAGCGGGGTGGGTGAAATGACGCCAATCATCTAGTGTCCTATGTGACAAAAAAAAGTCCCTCAAAAGTTAAAGGGTAAATTCTATAGGATGGCGATCAAACCCGCAATACTATATGGAGCAAAATGTTTGGCGACTAAAGGACAATATGTACAGAAAATGAGTGTAGCGGAGATGAAGATGCTGCGGTGGATCTGTGGTCATACAAGGCGGGATTGCATCCGCAATGATGATATACGTGATAAGGTGGGGGTAGCACCAATTGAAGAGAAGCTTGTCCAACATCGCTTGAGATGGTTCGGACATCTCCAACGACGGCCTCTTGAGGCACCGGTACGTAGTGGAATTTAAAGACGTACTGAAAATATAAGAAGTGGCAGAAGTCGACCAAAATTGACGTAGGAGAAAGCAATTAAAAGAGATTTAAGGGATTGAAATGTATCTAAAGAATTAGTTTTGGATAGGAGTGCATGGAACTTAACGATCCACGTATCAAACCCATAAGAAAGTTAGGGGCAGTGTTTTAGGCTCTTGGCTCAAATAGCAGGTTGTACAGCTTAGGATTTTAAAAAAACTCGACTGCATGGGGAAGAATCCCGGGCATTGCTAAGAAGAAGGTCTTCTCACGCAGATCGAGAAAACCCCGAACCCCACTGCACCCTTACACAGCGCACCATCGCCCGACCTTGTGAGACTACCGGCGGATCCTTTGATCAACGCCTTGGCGGGCCTTAGACCTGTGCTTTGGTGTGGTAGCAAAGTAGGATTTTTCCCCCAAGCCTGAAATTCGCTCCCACTAGGAGTCGAACCCAGGACCTGGGGGGTGCTACTCAAGCCTCTAACCATTGGGCTAGAGACCTTTTCGCAGCTTAGGATTTTAGTATTGTAGGTTTTATTTTAAGGATCATATCTCTTTGATCTTGAGAAGGTTTTCTTCCTAGTCTACCTCAACTTGTTTGGAACAAAAGATTTTGTTGTTGTTGTTGAGTACTTGGTCATGCGATCCCCAATACAATAATCTCATTAGGAATTTTAGGACAGCATTTATTAGTCAGTAATTAAGTACAGATTATGGAACTGGCAGGTTATAGAACCTGATGCATTATCATGCTTGTATAATTGTTGTAAAAACATGCTCGTATAACACAACCACAAAATTTGGAGAATCATTGAACTAGACGCATCTCTCTTTATTACGAGTGGTTCTTACCTCTAAATACAAATTGAGAAAATAAAACCGTCCGTGCAACAAATATATCTAAAGCCCATAGGCTAATTTGGCATGTTACATGTATCTAAAGCCCATAGGCTAATTTGGCATGTTACATGAACAATCATAAAATTCACCAATACACAGTAAAATCTGGGCATCTCTGTGCAAGACAACCAGCGTAGAGCTAGAGCTAGAGGCTAGGGCATACAACAAGGCGGCGGCGGCAGGACACTTGAAGAAGACAGTGAACACCACCACTTGTATAAGATCATGCATACATCTGCATCTGTTTGGGAAAAAGGGATGGTCACTGGTCAGTAAAGAGAGATCACATTAAGATAAGGATGCCGATAATAATGGTACTGGCCAAAGCAAGTCGACCTGATCTTACCTGTAATCCCTCACTTATTATATGTTCATTAATCCAACAGTCCCAACAAACCATTCCAAGAGGGAACTTTATAGAAAGATTGCTTCCTCTTAATTCCCTCTATACCGGAATAGTTGCCATTAGCCTGAAACAGTAAGTCATCAAAAGCTCAGACCTCAGAATACATAACGTTTATCCGATGCTATAAAAGGTTATAGGTTGGTAACTTCCAAAGCTATAACAGCCAGTAAGAATAAAAACTGAAATCAGATATGAATAAAATGAATATAGAAAAAGGTAATGTAGAACATTTGTCAAGCATAACAATATCGAGCTTTGAGGCAGGTCAGTTTCTCAAATAAAGAATGCATAAATCTTCTTGTATGTACCTTGAAGCATTGTTTGCTAACTGTGTCACAAATAGGATAGTCATGAGGGCAACAATAACGGTTGTCCTTGCAGCAAACTGCATTATCAAGTTCACAACAGCTCCAAGAAAGGCATAATCCCAAGACACGCCAAGAGCAACAACAGGTGGATCCTTCAGGGCAGTAGGTAAGAAGGCTGCATTTGGTTGGACCAGGGCCTGGTGAAGGAGGAGGATTCGGGCTTGTTTTTGTAGGGAACGATGGCAACATGTTTATACCACAGACACCATAGGATTTACCAGTGTTTCGATGTATATGCATATAGCCCTTCATTCCCCAACTTTCACCCCATGAATTTTTCACAATCCAATAATCCTTGCCACCTTCAGAACCATATCCCACAATTAACACAGCGTGATCAAGAGATGTTGGGCATGGGCCATCGAAGATACCCTGAATAAGAAAATATTAAAAGTATAATGACTAGTAACATTGTATAACATAAGTTAGTGAGAGAGCAACCAAAACATGCATTCAAACCTGGGAGTATAGCTGAAATGCTCTAGCGCTACCACATATTCCTACGCTAACAGGTTGCTGGGCAACAGCCTGAAGTAACGAGTCTTCATTGTTGGCAGGTACATCAGTGTAGCCATCGATTGTTACCACTCGCCTTTTCAGCTGCAAAACAAAGTAGACAAATTGTATAAATATGACACAGTAGGTGTCTAAACATGCTCTAGAAGGTAGTTTTCTACATGTCAATCTTACTTTGTTCTTGTTACATGTTCCATCTGTTTCACGATATGGGTAATCATCCTCCGTGTCAATTCCACCATTTTTAATCACAAACTTATAAGTATAGTCCATGAGCCCACCACCACAGCCCATATTGTAGGATCTGTCACAGTCGATTAGTTCCTGTTCAGAAAGGCTGACCAGAGAGCCCGTCTTGATCTTGTTTATTCCTTCCATGGCACCTGTAGCTGAGAAGCTCCAACAAGCACCTGAACAACAATCCAGGCCACATTTACTGGAAGTACTGGTGTGGTTTAGTGATTGGGAATGAGGTAGCATCAACAGTTATAAGTGAAAGATATACTTCAAGAATACTGTACGGAGGCCCATC
Organism: Dendrocalamus sinicus; assembly: GCA_036346575.1. NCBI lineage: Eukaryota > Viridiplantae > Streptophyta > Magnoliopsida > Poales > Poaceae > Dendrocalamus > Dendrocalamus sinicus. The sequence continues at coordinate 28,713,775 of CM070653.1, read as the reverse complement.
AACAAAAAGAAAAAAAAACTAGATAAAAGTCCAAAGGTGCGACTTGGTGGAGACAAGCCTTGTATCTTTCTGCCAATTATCACTCCTAATCCTAACTAGTAAAACAATATTTCTGATAAGGTTATGTAGCTCTCTATCTCTTTTTGCACCTGTCCAACTTTACCAGAGAGTTTAAGATAATCCCAACCTAGAACGCTGGATTGCTGGAAGCATGATCATTAATATCTCCAAGACTCTTAATTAAGACATAAGGCACAACTGTACTATACATTGAAACATCACATAGCTATTTCCATGGTAGAAGCTAACGAAAATTATAAGCAATTCTCTTGTGCAGGACAATCTAAACAGCAACACCGCCTAAAAAGTTTAAATTTACATCTCAATAGTGCAGAATGGAGAATATTATAAGGAACTAGAGGTATAACTCTTTATCTCTGATTTATCTATCTAGATTTACTGTCACTCTGTCAGTACACTGGGGTAATCACTTCAATACCTTGATGCCTACTTCATTTTAAGGATAGGAAAGCTTATGGCCTTTGGATGTAGTGCTGGAAAGAGCTCAAATGACTAAAAGACTACAGCTTGGAGAAATGTAGTCAGTAAAATTGCAATTCGGATCCTGTGAACAAAAACATCTTAACTCTCTTGGTTTCACAGAGTTATATTGTTATATCACAAACTAACATGAAAAAAATTTCCAAGATCTTGTCTAAACGGACATGATGATGAGCACTACAGGTTGGACAGAACACACTACAGCCAAGCATGTTGCTAAATGATAAGTGCTAACCAACCAATCTACCAACATGTTTGCATGACGAGGCCTGAGAGGGCTAAATTAGATTTGTATTTGTCAGCTTCTGCTCCCTTTTAATCTTGAATCCGTAACCTTGGATTCTTCGAATATTTTGTGGCTAGTGGATAATACACCGGTCAAACGGATCTTAACTCGTAGCGTTTACTTCATTTGCTATATTAACCTCTTGATTTCTGTGTTCCAATATCAAATCCCAATTCCAAACAAACAGCCGTAACAAAGTTCTCATGGAGAACAAAGATGAACACTGCAATCTCAAGAGTAGAATAGATCGAGAAGCGTGCGCTCACCGCAGCTGCCCTGGTCCTTGACCTTGGTGACCGCGCCGCTCTGCCTCCAGTCCACCGCATCGGGCACGGCCCCTACGCCGCCGGCGAGACCCGGGAACGGAACTCGCCCGACAGCCCCCGCCGCGGCGTCCTCCGAGCCGACGGCGAGGCGGCCGAGGCGCGCGGCGCGGAACTCGTCGTGTGTGAGGTCCGCGTAGGCGTTGAGGGCGAGCGTGTATGACGGCGTCGCGCCGGCGCCGGCGTTGTGCGCCGCCACGAAGGCCGCGTTGTCGGCGAAAGCCGCGAGCCGCGCCGCGCGCTCCCGCGGCGTCGCGTACGCCTTCCCGTGCTCCGCGCACCACGCCTCGAACAGCGCTTCGTATTCCGACAGGTCCCTACCACCGCCGCCGCCGCCACCAGCGGCAGCAGCCACCACCGAAGCCGACAGCAGCAGCGGCAGGAGCAGCAGGTAGGAGACGAAGGCCATCTTCGTGGTTTCCCTCTCGCTCCGCCGCAAATCTCGACTTCTTTGGCTTACGGGTTTTCGTGAGACTTCATAGGATTTTAGAGAGAGAAGTGGAGTTCTAGTAGGGTTTGGGTTTGTTGGGGAGGGATTGGAGATCGGAGGAGGAGGAGAGGAGATCGTTTTGACGAGAGCACTGCAAGACAAACTCGCTGGCAGATGGAGGGCCATCGTTTCTTGGATGAGCTGAGCTGAGCTGAGCAGGCAGATAGGTCCAGGCGTGATACACGTGTGCACAGCACAGTGGCTGAAACAGGTGGGGAATTCAATTGGGAAGCAGGTTTCGTTCGGGGCCTGCTGCTCGCCACGGCAGCAGTGACGCAGTTCGTCAGTGAGAAAAGGCCCCGTCTACAAGGGCGTCTCCAACAGCTGACTATTTAATTAGCTAGATCTGATATGGCAAGAAAAAAGTAGGAGAGAGAGTAGTCACTAGCGACAAGCAAATAGCTGATCTATTTCACGTAGTCCAAGAACATGAGAGAGGAGCATGTGGGTCCAACAGTATAAAATAGTCTTTGCTTTTGTCTCTCACCTCTACGTCAGCTGACTATATAGCTAGTACTAGTTATTACCATTGCGGACGCCCTAAGTGACGGGCCTTTTGGTTTTATGCCCGTGTATTTTGACTTTTGGCTAAGACGACAAAGCTGTTAGCTTTTTTAGGTATTTAAATTAGAAAAAAAATAGGAAAAAATAAAAAATACCATTATATCTCTATGGATAATGTAAGTAAAAAGAGAACAAAAATCATGTTAAGAAGGCAACACGTTCCGAACAATTTTTTGCTTCTAAAGCCAGAAGATGTTTGGAACAAACCTAAAACCGATCTCTCCGGTAGAATTTTGTGCGTGAAAGATGATAGTAAACAAGCTCCAGCAATGAGCAATGTGTTGACAACAATAGGTTTAGGGATGTGAGTATCTGCTTTGAGTCTGTTCTTTTGGCCTATGGTTTATGACTTTTGACTGCGTATTATTAGTCTAATAAATAGTGATTGCTGAAAAAAACTAAAATTCGTTGAAAAGGAAAAAAGAAAAAATAGCTACATTAAAAAGACAACACATTTGAAACAATTTTTTGCTTTAACAGTCAGAAGCTATTTATAATAAACAAAAAACCGGCCTCTCCGATAGAATTTCGTGGTGAAAGATGGCAGTTAACAACCCCAGCAATGAGTAATGTGCTGACAGTGGTATCTAACAAGTAGCTTCATGGATGTGAGTGACTACGTTGGGTTTGTTTTTTAGACTACGATTTATAGTTTTTAGCGTAGTTTATTAGTTTAGTAAAAAATAATTATTAAAAAAATTTAAAAACCGCTGGAAAACCCAAAAAAAATTGCGTTCGTTCGATCTTCTGCAACGTACTTTCTCCTACTCCTTGTTGGAAGTGCTGAGTCGTGACTTCTCGTCGATCGTCGGGAATGCGTTCCTTCTCAGCTTGGTGATCCAGGTGTTGGACGATCTCTGGTGATTCTCGGTTTCTCATAGATAGATGCAACAAACGCATAGACAGACGCGACAAACGCTGATGAGGGTCACTTTCTGGTAATTTGACCTCTGGCCATTTACTTTTCTTTACAAGATAAAAAAAACTTATGGATGCTTCAACTCGTTGCTGGATGATTTACCAAAGATCTATGGGTGTGCTTCTACGTGCTCCAAAAACTGAATTGCATACGCCTAAAAAAACTTAATTGTACATATCTTAAAATTGCACTGTTTCTAGACAACAGGCACAAGCCTAGCTTTTATTGAAAGCTACAATATAGTTTTCCTGGGACACTAGCTTACAAGATCGCGCACAAAAACAAAATAGCACCCAAGAAAAGAGTTCAAGTATTGCCACTACAACTCAAAACAGACTAACTAGAAGGCTAAAGCATCAAAGCACTAGACACAGCCAGACCATACCAAAGAAAGCTAAACCACCACAAGACTAAACAACTCTAGATATCACTAAGGCATCAACATTTGAAAGCTGACAGATTCTCGATCGAAGCCGTTCTATGTGCTCTCGATCGAAGCCGTTCTATGTGCTCGTCCACCCCCAACAAAAGCTTCTTTAGCATTAGGATTCTGAAAAACCCATCTCGTTTTTTGTGAGCCACTGAAACAGTGAAACTGGCGACGAACAGAAGTGATCCTGAAAAACCATCTCGTTTTTTTTGTGAGCCAAAGAGACCAAGCTATGGCTGCAAAAGGCACGATAATAAACATTTTTCTGTTAATCTTCCCTTCCAACAGATGCTGAGAAATAAAGTCATCTTTTAAGTAGGGTAAATTCGTTGAGTGTAGAACATCTCTCACAATGCACCAAACAAAAACTACTATAGGGCATTGGAATAGGATATGGTCAGTTGTTTCAAGTATTCCACAAAGCTTACAGCAAGTAGACTCCTTTCAATTCCTTTTAGCTAGCTCTGCAGCAGATTGAATCCCATCATGAAGACCTGATCGCTGTGGTCTTAACTCGTTTACGACAACGTCTTCTGCTCTACGACCGTGGTTGTAACTTGTTTACGACCACATCTTCAGCTCCTGCGGACCTGCTCGATCACCGTGGTCGTAACTCGTTTACGACCACATCTACGAACACGTTGAACACGATACTCGATAATTCTCCTAGAGCCAAAACCGCTCCTTCTTCTCTTCTTTATTTCTCTCTCTTCTCGTTCGATCACACCGATTGCTTCAACTCTCTGTCTTCTCTCTATTTCTCTTCTCGTTCTCATTGCTCACCTCTCGTTACATGACTGTGTGCTTTTTAAAGCTTGCACGCACGGCCTCCCTAACTGACTCAACACGAACTCAAAAACTAACTCATACTCGTACACGACTACGTCCATGACCACTCGTATGCGAATAAACTCATACATGTATACGATCACCAAAACTGACTCGAATACGACTAAATAAGATTACTAACTCTAACAACCCCCACAACAAACACCTCAGTATTATGGCAATTTATCCTCATTCCTGGCATCTCTTGATAGCAGTATAACAAGAACTTAATAATCAAAATATTTGATTCTGTGTTTGCTAAGAATAGAAATGTGGCATCTGCATATTGTAAATTAGTTAAACCTCCTTTCATTAGATTTGGCACCAAACCCTAGTCTTCCCTTTCTTCTAGCGAAATCCACGATTTCAGCAAAAGCATCTCCCACTACATTAAACAAGGATGAAAAAGGACCTCCTTACCTTAATCCTTTATATGTTCTAAAAAAAACTCTCCATGTTCTCCACTTTCTATGGCTTGCCCGATTATTGCCATCCAAATAGGGTGGAACTTTTTTCCTCTGCAACACTTCATTTAGAAAGTTCCAATGCACTTTATCATAAGATTTCTCAAAATCTAAGTTTTAGGATGATACCAGTTTGGTTTGTCATCATCAACTCATGTAAAACCTCATGAAGAATAACAACTCCATCCAGAATGTTTCTACCAGGAATAAAAACATCCTGAGCTTGATTAATTACTTTAGGGGCTATTAATGGTAATCTCTTAGTCAAGATTTTTTTTAAGATTTTAAATCGGAAGATATCCATATCCACTTAACCCCCCACCCACCCCCCTCAAGTTATGCCATGAGTCCAATTTAGACCTCAACTACAAAACAGTTCACTTTCCACCTCTAGCTAGCAAAACTGGTGCAAATTGTCTCCTTCACCCAAAACCACCTTGGCTTTGTCCAATGTGGTATCCACGTGTTCTAGTTTTACTGACATGGCGTCCCCATACATAAGTATAGCTGAGGTGGTATCTTCTTCCTCATCTCTCTCTCTATCTCAAGCTTCAAGCTTTCAACAAAATATATCACTCTCTTCCTCCCTAATACCCATGGACACCAACACCTTCTAGCTTCTACCAAGGCTACTGCTCTCACAGCCATCCCCTCCCTCTCCCCATCTCTCTACTTTCTGCAACCCCAATCCCCAACGCTACGCAGTGGTGCAGCAATCGTGGTGGAAATGGAGGACAACAGTGGTAAGTGCGTGCACGGCTATGTTGTCACGGAGGTGGCTTGCTGCCTCATCATCCTCGTGTTGCTCTGCCTATGTGTTGCTTGCACTGGAACTCACCGGATGTCAAGATAGACAATGTGGTGACGGTTCACCGAACTTAAGAAAGAAAATACAATCGGTGACAACTTGGTGGGCAAATGCAAGATTTTGTTGAGGGATTCTGTTGGCAAGGTTGAGAGGTGTCTCCCAGTGTGAGGATTCGGACTCCGATCCGACGAATGAGGAGATCAGGTGACAATGGCACGGCGGTGTTGGCCAAGCAGCAGCGACTGAGCAAGGACAGCGTTGGCATTAGTTGAGGGTTGTGCCATGCCACCGATTGGATCCGGACGTCAACAACTGGATTCAGCCAAATCCCAATGGTGGCGAGAGCAGCGGAGTCAGGGCCGGGCAAGAAGGTGTTAGGGTGTGCAAGGTTTGTGGTGTCGAGGCTAGAAAACGGTGGCAAAGACCAAATCTAGTCGGATCTACATGGGCCTGGCCGAGCAGCGGTGACACACACTAGGGAGCGGAGCAGTGGTGCTCAGATGGGAGATGGGGAAAGGGGGAAAATGTCTTTGTCGGAGAGGAGAAAGCACGGAAAGAGAAAACTGAAAACTCACTTGGATGCCATACCATTAAAACTTAAACATCTGAATGCTATGTCGGTCAAAACTGAGACGATTGTATGAACAGGAAAGGTTATGACAACTTGTCCCAGAAATTTACCGAACGCACCGGCCGGACGTACCTCCGCAGGCAAATGAAGAACAAGTGGGATAGCCTTAAATGGGAATACGTAGCTTGGAAAACTTTGAAATAGCGTGCCTCTGGACATGGCGTTGATTCGGACATGGGCTCCATCGCTGCCGCTGACCTATGGTGGACAAAAGCATCTATGGTAAGTGTGCTCAGTTTAGTTTGTTGTGCTCTTGCATGCTCTGTCTCCGACGATGACCATTGCTGAGTTGCCATTTGCTTTGTTTTGGTTTGTGCAAGGCAAGGCTTCCATACTGAAGTTCAAGAATGCTCCCTGTCGTAGGGATGGCCCCCACCTAAACCAAAGCAGTTGGTAGGAGATTATAAGGCCCGAATAGGCCATGTGTAATGACATAAGCGCCCCTGAGAGGATAACTGCATGTAAGGGTATAACTAAAAGCACTCTCATGTGTGTATATATATATGAGTACAAGCCATGGGGAGGACCCAAGGCCATTACATTCATCTTCATCACTCTCACTACCATCTCTCTCTGTTTGATGCAGAGCCACAACAGCTTGGCGCCCGTCCGTGGGGAGGGCAGAGCAAGCTCAAGACCAAGAAGAAGGATGGCACCAAAAAAGCTTCTTCAAGGCGGAGGAAAAGAAGGCGGCGAGCCGGGCGTCGTATGAGTACCTGGGCCGGCATCGCGGCGGCGCGGCGCGGTGGCGACGCAGCGCGGTGGCGAAGACGTCGGCGTTCGCGCGGTGACGACCAACCTCGCCACCGGCACGCGATGACCAACCCGTCACCGGCACGCGACGACCCGCCCGTCACCGGCTGCGAGGCGGACCCGGCCGAAGACGCCGACGCGGTGCGGCGACAACCGACCGCCGACGCAACGACACCGACCTCGCCGCCCCGCAGCAACCCTCGCCGGCGCGCGGGCCGGCGGTTCGAGGTAGCCACGACGGAGCGACCGGCAGCTCGGGACCTCGCGGCGCGGTCGTCCCGCCCGATCCGCCTGTTAGGAGCACCGGCGACCCGCCCGCCTGGCGCGTGGAAAGCGCCTCTCTGGCGGCCCTCAACGCGTTCCAGCGGGAGCTCGGGGACCTTCGTGGAGCCGTCCGAGATATGCAAGAGGCTCGGAGCCAGCAGGCCGCGCCGGCAATCGCGACCGAGCCCACGTCGGAGAGGGTGGACAGTCGCGAAGCCCCCACGTCTAGCCGCGTGCCGCTGCGGCGTGTAGATCCGGAGTCCCCGCTTTCGGCGGGGCTGCAGCAGGCGGCATGGCCCGAAGATTTCAAGTTCCCTAGCGCCGTCGACTCGTACAAAGGCGACACGGACCCCCGTGAGTTCGTGCGCGTGTACAAAACCGCGATCGAAGCCGCGGGTGGAGACGACACCACGAAGGCGAAGGGACTCCCCCTCGCGCTACAAGGAGTGGCGCTCTCTTGGTTCTTTACCATAGAGCCGGGCTCCATCTACGCGTGGGAGCAGCTTCGCCGCCTTCACAACAACTTCCAGGAAACTACGTCGACCGAGTCGACGCGACCAACTCTTTGCTGTGAAGCACAAACCCTGAGAAGCTCGGGACTACTTCAAACGCCGCCAAGATTCGATGCCAAGTGAAAGATGTTAACGAAACCACCATCGCAATGCAGCCATACATGGCCTTCGCCGCCCGATGGCCGAGTACAACGCGCAAAGCCAATCAAGACGGTGGCGAAACTCTTCGACAAAATGGAAGAATATGCCCGCGGCGGAAGACGCGGCGAAGACAAGGTGACGACTCGACACCAACCAGTGGAGCCTCGGCAAAGCGAAGATCCGCCGAAGGGCGGTTGTTCGGGGAAAACGTGGCGTGAGTCGCCCAGGGCGCGCGCCACGCGCGAGGACGCCGCGCATAGTCGTCCGATCAGCCCAAGCGCGGCAGAGGTCGAGGCGAAACCGTGCGTCCTCGACATCGGCGCGGTCCGACGAGGGTGCTCCGCGCGCCGAGGCGGTCGGGGGCGCCGTGGCCGGGGGCGCGGCCGTGGCAAGGGCCACGACGATAAGGGTCGTGGAGATTACGACGACCAGCATCAGGGCCTGTGGTGCGTAGTCCACGACCGCGACAATCATGATACCCGTGCCGGCACCTCCATCGCGGCCCGCTTGCGGTGGCCCACGTCCAATTCCCATACGAGGCCCCCGTGCAGGTACAGGCGCAAGGGATGCAACCCCAGGAAGGCACCTTACGGATCAAGCTCACGTCTGGCGACCTCGGGAGGGCCTCCTATCGCTGCAGGCCCCGGACGCAACCTACCGCAGGGTCATTAACGTCATATCCGGAGGCTCTGCGGCTGGAATCGCCTTGGCACGGCAGCGAGAAGGCCTATGCGCGAAGACTACATCACGTGGCGGCATACCCGGCGCAAGCACCGCCGATTGGGCGCAAGACGGTTACATTCACACCGACGACGCCGTGGTGTGGATTTCATCGAGACCCCGGTCATCCAGTCACTATCGCGGGATGCGACATGGGCGCGCCTTGGTGGGCGGCGGTAGCTCCGCGAACGTATTGTTTGCGGCGCTTCGACGGATGGGGATCCTCGGCCGCCTAGGGCCCTCGGGAATCCCACTGCGGGGCTTGGTGGACGACCCTGCGAGCCCCGGCCAAATAGGTCTTCAAGTCTCCTTCGCCAAGATGACAATGTGCGGGCGAAGATGCCACCTTCGGCGTGGTCGACCTTCCGTATTCCTACAATGCCATATTAGGGCGCCCAATCCTCAACTCCTTCGGCGCGGTACCACATCACGGCTATCTATGCATGAAGATCCCGGGACCCCAGACCATCATCACCGTCCGAGGCGACCAGGATATGGCTCGGCGCATCGAGCCAGGTACCAGGTGCCCGCGTCGCGAAGCCCAACGACGCTCCTAGAGCTGGCTTCACCGCACGGAGCTCCACGGGGCCCCTCACAGGCACCTTGGCGGGCCCTGCATATGTCCAGCGACTAGAGGCTCCGGTCGCACCAAGGGCAAACGGTTAGTATATCCATCCTTTGTAGTTGCTCACCCGCGCAAACGGGGATGTAATGAAGATCGCCGTTTGTCGCTAATCTTTCTTTATCACGCGCGCAACTTTGCGCGGTGAAGGCGCCGCGCAGCTTAGCCAACGCGCTGCGTTCCGCAAAGATAAAAACAAAGACACACGTTCGGCGTGTGCACTCGCCGTAGCCAAGGATACGGATCGGTATAAATCGAAGTCGCGCGTTCGGCGTGTGCACTCGCTGTAGCTGGGTACGGGTGATATAATCGGTCGCACGTTTGCGTGTGCACTCGCCAGAGCTGTGGTACGGGATGAGTATAAATCGAAGTCGCGCGTTCGGCGTGTGCACTCGCCGTAGCAGTACGGGTGAGTATAAATCGAAGTCGCGCGTTCGCGTGTGCACTCGCCGTAGCCAAAAGGTGACGGCCCGAGTATAAACAAAGACGCGTTCGCGTGTGCACTCGCCGTAGCAGTGCGGGGTCGAGTATCATCGAAGTCGCGCGTTCGCGTGTGCACTCGCCGTAGCCAAAGGTGATGGGCACGAGTATAAACAAAAGACGCGCGGGGACGCCGCGCATCGCGATCTGGGACTTTAAATAAGGCGTGGCGTCGAGGTCCGCCTCGCACGCACGCGATCCACGGACTTTAAATAAGGCGTGGCGTCGAGGTCCGCCTCGCGCGCACCGGGCCTACGGACTTTAAATAAGGCGTGGCGTCGAGGTCCGCCTCGCGACGCACTCGGGCCTACGGACTTTAAATAAGGCGTGGCGTCGAGGTCGCCTCGCACGCATCGCCTACGGACTTTAAATAAGGCGTGGCGTCGAGGTTCGCCTCGCGCGCGCGAGTCTCCGGACTATAAAGGAAGTCGAGCGCCGAGGTCGCCTCGCACGCACCCGGTCTCGGACTTTAAATAAGGCGTGGCGTCCGAGGTCGCCTCCACATGCACCGATCTCGGACTTTAAATAAGGCGTGGCGTCGAGGTCCGCCTCGCACGCATCGATCTACGGACTTTAAATAAGGCGTGGCGTCGAGGTCGCCTCCGCACGCATCAGTCTACGGACTTTAAATAAGACGTATCGTCGAGGTTCGCCTCCGCACGCGCGAGTCTCCGGACTATAAAGGAAGTCGTAGCGTCGAGGTCCGCCTCCGCACGCACTAGTCCACGGACTCTAAATAAGACGTAGCGTCGAGGTCCGCCTCCGCACGCGCGAGTCTCCGGACTATAAAGCAAGGCAAAGCGCGGAGGTCCGCCTCCGCATACGTCAGTCTACGGGCTGTCCGTTCTAAGGAACCCTGGCGCAGCTACTTCGCCAACGGTGGCATCAACACACAGCGCATATCCTAAAATGCCAGGAAGTCTGCATACCGGCAAAATCACAAGTACAAAGGTTCGGCAACATCCCTGCCGCTCTAAGCCGCTACCCCGCGGGTTCGTCCTTAACACGCGCTAAAGCGGGGGCCTCGCTTCGAAGAAGGGCGCGCCCAAAGTCCAGCGACTCTTGACCCTTCGCCAGCGTCGAAGGTGTCGCCGGGTTGAAAGGTCGGCCGCACGGAGCCGGCCCCAGCAAGGAAGCTGCCCGGGATATAGGCGAAGGTTAGAATGCATGCAGCAAGTGTGTACTTTATTCGCAAAGACAAGGAACGATAACGCACGCCTACACCTAGGCACCACGTCGAACTGCGGGTTCCCGCCGCCGGAGGGCCCAGCGCCGCCATCGTCGCGTCGAGGACCCGTCCGAAATTGGCGAGGCTCCCGTCCGTCGAGCGACTTCCGAGCTCGATCCGTCGCAACATCCGGCCGGCGTAAGCCCGGTCCGGTCGAAGAAGGGCCCGAGGCAAGCGGCGGAGCGGGCGACGCCGAACATTACTCCGCCCCGCCAGTCATCTCCGGGCCAGGTCATCCAACAGCGGCGGCGCGGCGCGACAATCATGGTGCTTTGCAGCAGCCACGCACACCAAGCATGCCGACGTATGCGCGCGATGGTGCCGGCGACGTCGCCGCGTCGCGCATGACGTTAGCGGCATCCCGACCAATGGAGCATCCGAGACAACTCCTCCGGCCGAAGGCGCGGCGGCACCTCAGCTACCGCCCTTGAAGATGGCTCTCTAGCGCTTGCATGGCGTCCCACGCAACCACCGCGTCGCCAGCGTGCCCGTTACGCTCCGCTAGAGTCGAGCAAGCTCGCCTTTTCCTTCTCTAGCGAGGCGACTGCTCCGAGCCGTCCCGCTCCGCAGCAAACCTCTGTTCGGCACCGCGCGCTGACTCCAGCCGCCGCAACAAGTCTCTCGGCGTGCGCCTAGCCTCGGCACATTCCGCTTCCGTTGGCGGATGCGGGCGTCTGGCGAGCGCGCGCGGCGCCGCGACTCCTCCTCGGCGCCCGCAGCCTATCCTCGAGTGCCTTTGATTCTGAGCATAGGCGTTGCGGGGCCTACCCGGCTGAAGTGTTCGTAGAAGGAAAAGACTTATGCTTCGGTTAAGCCCGAGCGTGGTCGCATGAGTACTTACCCTCACTCCAGACACCTCGAAGGCGTCCTCAAGGCGCCCGGCCCCGTAGGTCTGCAACACTTGCGGGTCGACGTTGGTGGCCGCGTCATTCACAATCCCGCGCCACGCCCTCGGCGTCTCAGGGCGGCACGAAGTCCGCGGGGCTTGGGCACCCGAAGGTCCGTGTTACGCCGCGCTCCCCCTCCGGAATGAGCAACGCTGCAAACAAGGATGCAGGTAAGCGCCGCAAGGCATAAAGTCATACACCGGATTAAGCCGGCCACCCTACCTTCGGTAGCGAAGAATGGTCCGCCGCGCGAAAGCCTCGCGTTCGGGAAGGCGGCGGTTGTTCTGCGCGACGGCGGTGTGGCGGAGGGGCGGCGCATAGGCCGCGAGGTCCCGGTGCTGCGTTGGAGTCCCATAAGCCGATGCCCGTGGCCACGCGAATCCCGCGGTGTCGGTGGAGCTCGGCGCACACGGCGGCGCTTGGCGGGGCAACGCAGCGCCGACACCGCCCCACACCGTGGTTGGGAAGACCAGCGGCCGCCGCGCGGGGCGAAGGTTCCGCGATGGCGATTGTCGCAAGGGCACCTCGGTTTCTGCTGCTGTTACAACGAGCAGCCGCGGCTCCGTCGCTCGCGAGGGCGCCCGGCACCACAGCCGCGATCGAAGCTCCACCTCGGCATCACCGGTCCGCACGGGTTCCGCCTCGGTGACTTGGGCGGGCAGTGAGTCTTCCCCCCTCCGGCTGCCCACGGCAAACCCGCCGTCCGGGATTCTCGCCGAAGATACCTCGCCTCGGCGCTGCGCCACCTAAGCCGAATCGGCATACCTCGCCGAGTCCGACTCGCGTCCGCGAGCCTCGAAACACTAGCGGCGAGTGCGGCGGGCGCCCGTGCGCCCTCTTCCGAGACGGGGCCTCCTCCTCCTCCTTCTTCTTCTTCGCTCCACCATCGTCTGGAGCGACACGGTCCGGCATGGCAAGGCCGAGGACCTCGCACACGCGGTTTATTCGCCCGGCCCGCCTTGGCGATAGCGACGCTGCGCTTGCTCGTGCTCCACGGCGGTGTCGGCCCGGGAATCTGTGCGCGCTTGCTCCGCCTCCTCCAAGGAAATCCACGAAGCAAAGGAGAATAGCATCAGCATACAATGCATTCCGCGTGAACAAAGGAGGGACGCGATCGAGGCTTACGAGGACCGAGCGGCGCCGGCAGCGAGCAAACCCATGGCGAAACATTGTCATCTCGACGCCTCGGCGGCAAGGCGCCATCGTCGCAAAGCGGTGCCACGCCGTACATCACATATTCTTGGAGGTCGCGCATGTTGAGGCGACGGCCACGCCTCGAGCCGCTTGACCCTCGCTTGTCCTCATTATCGAGCGTTCGTAGGGAGAGGGCTTGAACGCGATTGGTCGGCTGTGCACTCAAGGCGCTCCGCTCTCCACACGGTGGTAGAACCACCGCTTCATCGATAAGACTCCCACTTCCGCGAGTTGAGTTCGCAGGAAGAGCTTCTTACAACGGCGAAGAATAAAAGTGACGCCGCCGGCTCGGCAGCGTCCGTCCTTCCGGCCCTTGGTGGCATCGTGCCTCGTGAAGATAGGCGACGCGACGCGCCGGGCCAACACGCCCGAGCGCAAGGCCCACCAGACACCGCGAGCCCCACGGCGTTCGGTCGGTTCGTCGGCTCGGCCACGAAGGTCCACAAAGACGTCACCCACTATAGTTGCCGCGGGATCCGGAGCCCAGCGTCGAAAAAGACGACGAATACGACCGCCTCCGACCTCTCGGGATGCGGTTCCGTCTCGTCGGCGGCAGTCAATCGTACCTCCGGCGCCGGACAACTTCTCGCGCGGAGCCCTTGATCCTCCTCCTCCGCCACCGGCCGCTCTGGTCGCGCGCCGGCCGGTCGCGCTTGGGCTCGTATTTCACCTCCAACAGCGAGGACCGTCAGCGAATGTCAGGGCCACCAACCGCCTGCTCGCGCTCGCTACTGGAGGCCATCGCTTCCCACGGAGAGACTGAAGCGGCGAAGATAGCGCGAAGGTGTAGAAGGCGGAGCAGACAAGAAAGAGGGCGTAAAGGTGCGGGGACGCTGTTAAGGGGGGCTATTTCAAGCCACCTCGCCCATACCGCCGCTACCGGCGTCGCGGCGATCCGCGTGCGGATGCAACGCAGCAGATGTAAAGGCCCGCCCGCACGATTCCGTGAATCGGCGCGGGGGTCGCGAAGTCCGTGTACGCAGCGCGACCGCGATCGTAAACGCCCGCCGGCGCAACGTCCCCCACCCAACGATGGAAGGTCACGACCACGGCGCCAGGACCGTCAAAGCCGCAGCGTTACCTAGCCGTTATAGGCGCACTAATGGGCGAGGATCACAACAGCTCGGCGCGCGCCATTCACCGCCCGCCCGTGTCCCCGCCTAGAGAAGAGGTGGCGGCTGCAGCACGCAACTGTTCACATCCGCCGCCCACCGATCATAGGCCGCGCGTGCCGGGCGCGTCGGGTCGCGCGATGAGAACCTAACCCTGGCAGACCAGGGGCCGGCGTGATTCGAGGAACCTTTACAACGCAAGACCGCATCGCAAGATCCCAAGTCACTGCCCACGTGGCGGTGTTCGCGGGCGGCACGGCGCGCGCGTCTGCCGACCAGGCGCCACCGCCGCCACCCGTTTGAAGGGTAGGGGACGGAGCGCGCGCGCTGCCCGACCAGCGCCGGCCTTCGCGCCACCCGTTCGATGGGAAGGTGACGGAGCGCGCGCGTCTACTTCGACTAGGCGCCCGGCCAGCGCCACCCGTTCGATGGGAAGGTGACGAGTGCGCGCTCGCCGACTAGGCGCCCGGCCAGCGCCACCGTTCGAAGGTAGAGGACGGAGCGCGCGCGCCTCTTCCCGACTGGCGCCAGGCCACGCCACCCGTTCAAGGGTAGGGGGCGGAGCGCGCGCTTGCCCGACGGCGCGCCACCGCTACCACCCGTTCGATGGGAAGGTGACGGGCGCGCGCGTCTCCGACTAGGCGCCCGGCCAGCGCCACCCGTTCGAAGGTAGGGGCGAGCGCGTCGCTTGCCCGACCAGCGCCGGCTCGCGCCACCCGTTCGATGGGAAGGTGACGGAGCGCGCCGCGTCTACCGACTAGGCGCCCGGCCGCGCCACCCGTTCGAAGGGTAGGGGCGGAGCGCGCGTCTGCCGACCAGCGCCCGGCCAGCGCCACCCGTTCGGGGTAGGGGACGGGCGCGCGCTGCCGACCAGCGCCCGGCCGCGCCACCCGTTCGATGGGAAGGTGATGGAGCGCGCGTCTGCCCGACTAGGCGCCCGCCCGGCGCCACCCGTTCGAAGGGTAGGGGCGAGCACGCGCGCTTGCCGACCGAGCGCGGCTCGCGCCACTCGTTCGATGGGAAGGTGATGGAGCGCGCGTCATTTCTGACGACTGGCGCCCGGCTCGCGCCACCCGTTCGGCGGGTAGGGGCGGAGCGCGCGTGCACCGACCAGCGCCAGCCCGCGCCACCGCTCGATGGGTAGGGGACGGGCGTGCGCGTCTGCCGACTAGGCGCCAGCTTCGCTGCCACCCGTTCGATGGGAAGGTGACGGAGCGCGCGCGTCGCCGACTGGCGCCACCCTCGCGCCACCCGTTCGATGGGAAGGTGATGGAGCGCGCGCGTCGCCGACCAGGCGCCCGGCAGCGCCACCGTTCGAAGGTAGGGACGGAGCGCGCGTCTGCCGGCGGCGCGCCGGCAGCGCCACCCGTTCGAAGGTAGGGGACGGAGCGCCGCGCTTGCCCGACCAGCGCCACCGTGCGCGCCACCCGTTCGATGGGAAGGTGGCGGGCGCGCTGCTCGCCGACTAGGCGCCCGGCCGCGCCACCCGTTCGGCGGTAGGGGCGGAGCGCGCGCTTGCCCGACGCGCGCCACTCGGCGCCACCGTTCGATGGGAAGGTGACGGAGCGCGCGCGTCTACCGACTGGCGCCCGGCCGCGGCCACCCGTTCGGCGGGTAGGGGCGGAGCGCGCGTCCGCCGACTAGGCGCCCGGCCGCGCCACCCGCTCGATGGGTAGGGGCGGGCGCGCGCGTCTGGCGACTGGCGCCCGGCCGCGCCACCCGTTCGATGGGAAGGTGACGGCGCGCGCGTCTGCCGACTGGCGCCACCCTCGCGCCACCCGTTCGAGGAAGGGGCGGAGCGCGCGCCACGTCGACTAAGCGCCCGGCCGCGCCACCGTTCGGCGGGTAGGGGACGGAGCGCGCGCGTCGTCGACTAGGCGCCACCAGCGCCACCCGTTCGGTAGGGGCGGAGCGCGCGTCGTCGCCCGACGGCGCCCGGCCAGCGCCACCCGCTCGAAGGTAGGGGACGGAGCGCGCGCTTGCCCGACCAGCGCTAGCCGCGCCACCCGTTCAAAGGGTAGGGGCGGGCGCGCGTCTACTCGGCTGACGCCCGGCTCAGCGCCACCCGTTCGAAGGTAGGGGGCGGGCGCGCGCTGCCGGCTAGGTGCGGCCGCCGCCACCCACTCTAAGGGTAGGGGCGGGCGCGCGCGTCCCACTTCGGCGGGCGCAGCAGCAAGCGGGGTCTTGTCTGCAAAATCTACCCGTTTTCCTTAACAGCCACCTCAGCGCATCAACATAAAGGTAATCTTTGGCGGGCTCCATCAGAACACCGATCGTAAGTAGGCTGTTAAGAAAAGCGAAGCGACTCGCCGTGTCGCCTAAGGAAGCGCGGTGGTATCGATAACGCGCCGATCAAGCTCGGGAAAAATGGACCTCATACGTGCATCAACATTCCCCAAGCCGCTCGGCGTCACACAGAATGTTGATGCACCAGCGGCCCATTTTAGGGAACGACTTCTATCACAATATGCGCAAGAGCAACGCCGCACCGCCATATATATACCCCAATCGCCAGGGGAGCCAACCGTGGAAGGCCAATCGCCAGGTCTAGCCGCGGAAGTCCGCCGCCATATTAATGGTCACGACGCCAACGCGCATCGCGCCAAGCACGCTGCACCACGTGCGCGGTCGGAAGTCCGAGCGTCGCAGCGGCCGCTGCAGCGTCTCGCCGGCTGGCGCCGCACCTCTAAGTTTGGCAAAGTTCACGGTAGCGGGGGCGGAGGGGCAAAGGACTTCGGCAACATGGCTTCGCCTTGTGAAGCCCTTTACCATGAGAGGCTCTGTCGTAGGGATGGACCCCACCTAAACCCAGCGAGCTCGGTAGGAGATTATAAGGCCCAGAATAGGCCATGTGTAATGACATAACTGCCCCCAGAGGGGATAACCAGATGTAAGGGTATAACTGTAAAAGCACTCCTCATGTGTATATATATATGAGTACAAGCCATGGGGAGGACCCAAGGCCATTACATTCATCTTCATCACTCTCCACTACCATCTCTCTCTCTGTTTGGTCTGTAGCCACAACACTCCCCTTCAAAACGAGGAGATGATGGACGTCATGTTCGGCACTGTTACCTACATGAACGAGCACTCGTTTGTGCCCGATGCCAACATGCTGGAGTTCAACAACGAGGACGATGTTCACCCCGAAGTGTGCGGTGGCAGCTCTGGACCGTCCAAGGCTTCTAGAGCCAAGTGCTCGTGTCTGTCATCGCCAGCTTCCTCTGAGTTGAAGTGCATCATGGACCTTTACGAGAAGACGCACACCACTGGTACTCGTGTGTCTAGTGTGTGCACCACTTCTTTGAACAAATGGCATAGTTGATGAACATGGTCGAGGAGGCAGAAGCTGGTGAGGACACCAACGAGCACTACTATGCAAGCTAGCTCTTCATAAAGAAAAGTCTAGATCAGGAAGAAGCCCATGTCTGTCATCGCCAGCTTCCTCTGAGTTGAAGTGCATCGTGGACCTTTACGAGAAGACGCACACCACTAGTACCCGTGCGTCTAGTGTGTGCACCACTTCTCTGAAGAAATGGCATAGTTTATGAACATGGTCGAGGAGGCAGAAGCTGGTAAGGACACCAACGAGCACTACTATGCAAGCCAGCTCTTCATGAAGAAAAAGTGCCACAACAGCTTCCTCACCATGAAAACAGATAAGGAATGGCTTTGCTGGATCAAGAAGACTTGGAACCGAAAGAAGAACCAGCCTTGACCAAAGATCATGTTGTGTTGCGACTTTGAGTTTCAGCTGTTGATTTGAGTTGTTTCCTTGCACTGCATGAACTACATTGGTTTCTAATGGCATGCACTCTACAATGTTATGCACTTTGTTTGCTTATGTCGTTTGATCGATTTGCAAATTGCATGAATGCCATCAACCAACATGAGTGCATTTGGCTAAGTCGTACGATTCGAGAACTAAACGACAGTCAATTAATGATTTCATGCAGTGCTTATGATCTAGAGAGGCGATGCAGTTGGACACAACGACTATGATGAAGTTTCCAGTGGCCCCATCGCATTACTGGAATATGCCAGCTTCGCCTGCCTGGATGACGACATCTCTTCATCATCTAGGCCACTTCCTAGAATCAGTGTTTGATAAGATGTACGACACTCTCGTTAACAACTATGGCCTGCAATCTAGTACAAAGGTTCGCTCCAAAGAAGCATTGGTAGTCTAACAAGCAGACTGTTAACTGTTTCGAGCACTCAGCACAAACTATAAGTAGAAAGTTCTCGCATGTCCTCAAGTGCGTTTACAAGTTGGCTGGTGCGAACATTAGACTTGTTAATCCATCATTCCAGAGGGTACATCCCCGGCTGATGCAACGTAGATTCTATCCACTTCCATAATTGCATCGGAGCGCTTGATGGGATCCATGTGCAAGTGACGGTTCCATTTGAGGAGCGCGCTAGGCATTTCAGCAGGCACGTGTACACCAGTCAGAATGTGCTTACAATGTGTGACTTCAATGTGAGATTCACTTTTGTGTGTACAGGGTGGCCTAGATTTGTGCACGATACACGTGTACTACAGGAAACTCTACTAAAATACGGAGATCAGTTCCCATATCCACCTCCTAGTATGGTTGTTGTATGTGCAATCTTTCATGTACGGTTGTAGTTATATAGCAACACAAGTGATATTTTTTAAATGGTACTTGCAAGCAAGTACTACCTTGTAGACTCAGGGATGCAAACAAGCTAGGGTACTTAGCTCTAATCGGAACTAGAGGTGCCATCTGGTTCCAACATGGCAACCACCCCACCCAGATGCAGGAGAGATGCAGGAGATCTTCAACTTCAATCACTCATCCCTTCGCAACGTTGTTGAGCGCATATTTGGCATGCGAAAGTTGAAATGGTGTATACTGAACAACATTCTTAGTTACGACATCCAAAAGCAGAAGACAATAATTGTTGAGACGATAGTGTTGCATAACTTCATTTTAGACAGTGTTTTGTTTAACATATATATTGCTAACCTAGGAGGTTGGTGATCGGTTCGGCTTAAAAGCTCATGGCTGAAAACATAACCATAGTGGTGAGATGCTTATTTAGCATAATTAAATTTAAAAAAAATAAAAATGTAAAAAATATGTTAGCCCAATATGTATAATACAAACGAATACAGGAAAAAAAAAGAACCGGCAAAAAAGCTCAACAAAAAGACAAAAGTTCAGAAAAAGATGAAATTCATAAATAGTGAAAAATAAGTCAGAAGTCAGAACCTCAAGCCGAACCGATCAGGGTCTAAGATGCAGGAAATGCGGTTCATGGGGGAATGCAACTCAAGATTTTTACAGCCCTACTCGCATCGGCGGGAAACTGAAGCCTCGAAAGACCGCGTCTGACCCATCGCAGCGAATCACAGCTCGGCTGACGTTCGGAACGCCCACGAAGGCCGCTAACATAGCGCCACGTCACCAAGTTGATGTGTTTGACGCGTGGCATCCTCCAGGTTACATACTTTACTCAATCGCCACAAGCATTTGTCATGAACAGACAAGCGTTTGTATGTACAAACTTATCAGCTTCAATCCTAGCATGAACAGCAATGTGTTCATGGCTTAATGGATGAGAACCCAGCCAATGTTCCCGACTCCCGAGCAGCCATAAGAACCTATCATCAACAGTTACATATTACAGGATTGAAGGAAGCAGCTGACAAAACAATCCATAGCATGACAACATTGTTCAACATCATTTCATGGGAAGGAATTGGAAAACCATAGAAATCCACTGGAACATCATATTACTATAACATTACATCTCACTTTTGAGCCCCTAATTCACTCAACGATAAATCCAGAAGCAAATTACAGAAGCTAAATTAAAGCTAGATAATCATAACTGCAAAGTACTCAGAGGAGGAACCATCGTCACTGTCTCAAATGCTTAAACCTCCTGCACGCTCAAGCCTGGCAAAGGAAAAGCTCAGAATCAGTAACTAGCAAAAGTGCCCGGCAATTTTCGCAAACAAATAGTTCATAAGCAGAACATGGTAGAGATACATGGGAAGTAAATGCACTGAAGCAAAACAACAGAAGCAAACTTTCAGGTAATAGCAATCCTTATCTGCTTGAGGACCTAATGGCTACTGAAATCGGATAAAGCATGTAAATCATTAGGGTTCGACTAAGCATTTGATTTAAAATGGCATGTCTAAGACCACAAAATGCAAATATGTTATTACAATTTGGATTTTACCAGTGTTGCAATGATGTAAGTGCATAAGTGGCTTGTACAGCAACACAGTCATAGCTAGAAAGAACATTTTTTCTATTCTGCATTAGTGCTACAACACAGGAAAGCTGTCTTACTTTCTTCTGCGATATTTATCATCACAATTCACAACTCACCATTAACAATGATAATTGCTTGCTGTCAGCCTATGTCATGCCACATATAAAATGGCTAGACAAACATCTTCACTAAATTTATAATACAATAATGTCTCATTCTATCCAGATTTCTTTACTAATTTAAAAGAACGAGTTGGTTGTGGTGATGATCCGTCTGACATCCCACCACCCCTCCAACTCAAGCGATGACAAGTGGGTCCCAGTCATCAGCCACCAACCCCATCCCATATCCTTGTACATTGTTGGAACTTACTACCTAACTAGTACAAAATGTTTAGTTAATCTTGACATGTTTCAAGTATATATGTTTAGTTATTTGGAGCAAGAAGATGAAATAACTGAAATTGTATATGTATATTACTAGCTGGTGCACACGCATTTCCCTTTTTATTTTTCTTTCAATTTCCAATTTCTTTCCAATGTGGGAGCTATAATTCCAATTTCCAGAGCTATATTTACTATCAGAGTGAGTAAAAAACATTGTTATTTGCTCCTTGCAAGAATAAGGTCAAGGATATTCCTTTGAAACTTGTGGGCACTCAACTAAATGTAGAAAAATCACTAACATTCGTTTTTTTAATCCGTAGCAACGTATGGACGTTCGGGCTAAGCCCACTACATACCTGGGGGAAGAGACTGCTTCAGCTTGTTGGCCTTCTCAGTGTCGTACACACACAGTGTGTAGAGGTACTTGGAGCAGCGCACCTTGAACTTGACGGCATCCTTGCTCCTCTTGATCCTCACAGAGCGGGCATCCTTCCTCCTCGCTGTGAGAAGGAAGTCCTTGATCTCATGGATTTGCTTCGGCTATAGGCAAACAGAAAATTTAGAACCCACACTTACAAATAATCATCCTATCACACACACGTGCGAAAAAAAAAACAGAATCAACCACCAACAACTAAGCATCATACCATGTCAGTATGTCACTTCAACAGTGCAGTATCATCAACTGTTATGTAGGAAACTAACAATGCCTTAACAATCACATCCGAAGAAAAATGATGTGAAGTCTTTACATTTAATGTTAACATTTTACTGTCAATTATGAACTCCGCTGACAATTTCCCTTGAAATTATGAACAAAAATCATTGTATGTCCCTTGAAATTATCAGCACTACTGACAATTTGAACTACTCACACCTTATGGCTGCAATTCGGTCTGCACTACAAAACCAAACGGCGTGTACAGAAAGCACCACAGACTAACTAGATCTGAAGCAACGCATCCGCTCCAAACTAAAGAGCAACATGAACAGAAACAACAGATAAATTTCGCCTTCTGAATTCATCACTCATGGTCGAATACATCAAACAACCAGGAATATTAAGCAAGATATACAGTTGGATTGGAACCAAGTAGGAGGAGAAAAATACCATGGCGGCGGCGCTTGGGAGGAGGCGACGAGCCCTGCAGTTGCAAACCCTAGCTGGGTGCGGAGGACGAAACGGCGGCGGCGGAGTCGTGCACTCGAGCTGTGTTTTGTAGCCAGCTCGGCGACGGCCTTTCTAGTATGGGCCGTGACGATTGGTCCAATGATGAATGGTCCAACAGGCCCAAAATGAGGGGTGTAAGTGGGCCAGGTTTGTCCGCCAAACTGCTAGCCCACCCGCAAACGGATTCTATGAATTCAAATAAAAACCAAACGAGGAGTAGTTCGGTTGAAGCTTGAAGAGGCTGATAGGCTACTGGCAACTCTTGAGTGGCTCTCGTTGAGCCCTCGGTTCCTAGATGAAACTTGAAACTCGTTTGTTGCTGATTAATGAAAGCTCCCTGCTTCCCCAAATAATACCATAGCGGTTTTTCCACAAAAAAAAAAAACGCAACCAAATTCTTTCAAATCAGTGAACAAAAAATCTTCCTCCAAATTATACCAGATCCAAGAAATGAGAAGAACACAGAGCAAAGCAATATGTTTGCCTTTGCACTTCAGTACATCAGAGCAGTAACACCACTGTAAGTAACACTAGCGGAATAGCTCCTCCAATTCAGTAAACAAAAAACAAAAGATTCCTCATTTCTTCTTTCTGTCGATGGATCTGTCGGGACTCCAGGCTCCAATGCTCGACCACAGTTGAATCTGAGTCAGACGTGGTAACCTGACGCCCAGCTCTTGGTGTACTCCCCGTCCGCCTCCTCGCCGGCGTCGTCGAGCCGGAGCGCGAACGCGAGCGCGAGCGCGGCCCACTCGAGCACGAAGATGGCGGCGCCGAGCCCGCCGACCAGCCTGAGGATGACCACGCCGTCCTCCTCCCGGACGTAGGACCGCAGCTCGGCGAGGAAGTCGCCGGTGCGGGTGAAGGCGAGCAGCGCGGCGGCGCCCTGGAAGATGGCGGTGAGGACGGCGCCCGCGGTGTGCGCG
Source organism: Dendrocalamus sinicus (assembly GCA_036346575.1). Taxonomy (NCBI): domain Eukaryota; kingdom Viridiplantae; phylum Streptophyta; class Magnoliopsida; order Poales; family Poaceae; genus Dendrocalamus; species Dendrocalamus sinicus. The sequence goes on along the minus strand of CM070653.1, from coordinate 28,690,817 downwards.
GTGCCGTGCTCGCCGGCGCCGGGGGCGGTGAAGGACCCCGAGCAGCCGGCTGCGGCGAAGACGGCGGTGAGCGCGTGGAGGAAGACGAGGAGCAGGCCGCACGGGGACGGGACGAGGCGGAGCGAGAGCGTGAGGAAGATGCAGCCCGACGCCGCGCCCAGCAGCGCGTAGTTGCACACCAGGAACGCCCTGTGCGTGTGCCCGCCACCAGCCATTGGCAACAACACCACCGGATTCTTGATCTCCTCCTCTCTCTTGCTCGAGGAAGCAGGTTTGTTGCAAGTGCGATGAACTGAGTGAGGAAGCGAGCGTTAATAAAGTCGTCGTCGTCGGTGGGAAGGGGATTTTGCGACCGTTGCGTGGCGACGTTAACGGCTAGTGCCTGCCTGGGAGCGTTGCTTTTTTTTTTGAAGACTTTTTTTCTATTCTTGAGGTGGGCAGGGGAGACGTTAGGTCACTGAGGGCTGTTCGTACATATTTCTGATTTCATTTTTGACTTCTGATTTTTCTGAATAGAAATTAATACGAATATCTTAACTTTTTATAAGCTATTTCTATCATTCACTACTATTTATCAGTCACTACTTTTTATTTTCATGTATTGTAACATATTTTGTATTTTATTATATCACAATTCTGTAAGCTGCATGACGATCCGAATATTGTAATGCCTTTTATTGTACCGTCTTTCTTATATAATACATTACTATTTATCAGCCATAGTCAAAAGCCATCAACAAAAGTTAATATAAACGGATGTTAAAAACCATTAAACATCAGGCCCAAAATCGTACGGAACCAAAGCCCAAGGAGGCCCAGCCCATGCACGCACGACATGTAAAGAACCGGGGCTAGTGCTGCCACCGCTCTCCCTCTTGGTCGCTCGGGCGATTCCTTCTCTACAACATGCTCTCCCCCTTCACAACAAAAGCGGCGGCGAGAGGATTGGTTTCTAGGGTTTGTTGTCCTCTAGTCTACTCTTAAGGCTGTAAAAAAAGTTCGAAGCTCGCGAACTGTTCTAGTCCGGTTCGTTTTAAGCTTGATTTGAGTTTGGTTTAAACTTTAAATAAACCGAACTCAAGCTTGATCTCGAGTTCGCAAGCTTTACCGAGCCGAACTCGAGTAGTTCGCGAGCCTCAATTCGAGTTTAAATAGTGATACATATTAACTCTCACCGAACTTATTCGAGTCGAATTCGAGCTCGAGCTTTTCTTATTGTTGAAAATTAGTATATGTTTGAATTATTTTGATTGTTATCGAATTTAGTAGAGCTGAGCTCGAACTCAAAATTTTCTTATTATTAAAAAATAGTGCATAATAAATTATTTTAATTGTTGTCGAGTTTTAACGAGCCGAGCTCGAGCCCAAGTCCAGGCTCAGATCTCAAACCGAGTTCGGCTCAAGCTTCTATCGAAATCGAACCTGGAAAACCAAGTTCGCCCGAGCTCGACCTGTATACAGCCCATCCTATTCCTTCCCTCCCCCTTTGCTTCCCCCGAGGCGACTTGGATTGGAATTGGATCAGAGGAGGAGGATGGTGGGGATCAGACGCACACACGCCATGAATTTTGCTTTTCGCCTTCAAGCTTGTTTTTGGGACGCACATGAGCCAACCTACCACTTTCAGTCCCGGGTTAACCTCGCTCCATGCAAGTGCCAAATTTTCACAGTGCGAATTACTCATTTAGAGAGCGCAGCTCTCTGTTGACATACAAGTTTTGCTTTTGGTGCCAATGGAAAACTCAGATTGTCCTGCAAAAAAATCATGTAAATGCAAAAGAAAAAAAAAGGCAGAATGTTTGGCGCAGTGTGCAGCATAATATGTCTTATGCGTAAAATCACGTGGAATTCTTAATTTTAGTTGATATATCTATTAGAAGGCTCTGGTTTTTTTTAACCTTCGATGTTTGGAAACTAGCTAGAAATAATGTGGATGTGTCTCTTTGTGACTGAGCCTCGCATCTAACTTTTGCTACTTGTGCCAGGTCCAGACTGGCCAAGAAGACGCTTATCCTTAAATCTTAATGGTACCAAGACTAGTGCCATGTTGAACTCTCTGTGCTGGCGGATATTCACCACCTGAAGCGTGATGATGCCGTGAAGTACTCCAAGAAGAATGACAACATCAGGCCGTTTGAGAGCGGTGGAGAAACTTCTTTGGAGTTTAGTGGCTGGGAAAACAATCAAGGGGAAAAACCGAGAGTACATAGGAAACTAAAGCAGCAAAAACCTAGACTGTCTAAAGGAAAAACTTGAACTGCGGTCAAGTACAACCTGCACTTGCCGATTGTTTGCCATCTTACGAAGACGAACTGCGTATAATCCATTCAAACAAGAGAGAAGAGTGTCTTTTACAACGGCGACGAGGGCCTAGTGGCTGGGAAAACAAATCAATGGGGAAAACTGAGAGTACATAGGAAACTAAAGCAACAAAAACCTAGACTGTCTAAAGGAAAAACATGAACTGCGGTCAACTACAACCTGCACTTGCCGATTGTTTGCCATCTTCTTTAATGGCTGATAGCAGCCTACGGTTGGACAAAACGCACTTCAAAAATGTATATTGCTTTTGTTTAGGGTTTTGATAGGAAACTCCCGGATGTTTTGTTGGCTAAAATCATCCAAATTTTAGAGCATTGGATCAATGTTGAGATTGGTGAGGATCTGATGATTTCTAACGGGTTCGCGTAGTTAATGGATCTAGCACCAACCCGTTTTTTCGCCCGGTACTGTTGTTTTGAATTTTTCTGTTGGCTCAAAATTCGACGCGTCTGTCTGAGCGCACTACTCCTCCACTCGCGAAGCCTCGCCGACAGAGAGAGAAGACAGTGCTCTCTGGTTTTCTCCGTCTCGCTGATAGAGAGAGAGAGAGAGAGCGACTCTCTGGTTCTTCTCCTCCGAGAGAGAGAGAGAGAGAGAGCTCTCCCCCTTCTTCCGGGCGGAGCAAGCGAGGTCTCCACCGCCGACAATGGAGAGAGCGCTCTATATTCTCCCTGGGTTTTCCGAAGAAGCGAGAGAGGGGAGCGGAGCTAGCGCGGCGATTAACGGGGAGAAGCACGCGCGGCGGTTAACCGGTGGAGATCCTCGACATCGGGAGGTTAGAAATCATGGCTATGTGTTTTTATATACTGGCCGCGCGCATCGAATCATGGATGGAGAGAGAGCAGAAATAAATCTACCTTTTACTACTTAGGTTTAGTTTTTAAGGTTTTTAGTAATACTTTTTTCCGGGTTGTGTGTTGGATCTGGTATTTTTATTGCTTTTAGTGGTCATCTACAAGTGTGTTTAGTGATTCGCATACATACTTAGTTTAATTTTTTCCGATGCTTTTTACTTACATGTTGTGTGTTTTGTTATCGGATATGATGTTTTTCTACTAGTTAGTTTCTACTTAGGGTTTAGTTAAAAACTAGTTGTATGATAAAGGATGGTTCCTTAAAGGAAATTAGTTGTAGTTGTTAGTGGTTCTTATTTTTTGGGGTGTTAGGTTTGTGGTGGTATTTTTTGGTGGGTTCACTAGTAGTTTTGTGATCAGATCTGATGTTTTTCTAGTAGTTAGTTTATTAGTAAATTATAGTAATATTGTAGTGGTTAGTGCTTCATGCAGTGGCAGTGGTTTAGTGATTCACGGGGGTGAGGTTCATGGCAATCTTCTGCAGGGGTTGCTAAAACTAGTTGTATGCTAAAGAAGATGGTTTCTCAAAAAGAAATTAGTTTCTGAACTTATTCGCAAATCATGACTATTTGTATATTTAATAATGTTTTTGTTTGGTTATATAATCTCAGTAGGTTTGTTTAGCTTTTTGCAGTACTAATTTTGAGGGTTCAAACTAGTTGTATGCTAAAGAAGATGGTTCATCAAAATAATTTAGTTGTAGTTATTAGTGGTTCGTAATAATGTTTTTTGTAAGGTTTTATATTCTTATTTGGGGTGTTAGGTTTTGTGGTGGTATTTTTTTGGTGGGTTCATTGTGGTGGTATTTCTTGGTGGGTTCACTAATCATTGTTATATACCTTGTAAATTTTAGTTATAAAGGTTTTGGTATTTCTGAAACCATGGGGGTAGAGATCTTTTGTTTTATCGATGTCAACTGCAGTATGTTGTTTTGGGTTTTTCATATGTATCAAATGATATTCTAAATGTAACAAACAGTTTTTGTTTTGCACCCAAACTAATTGTTTTGGTCACTGATAGTATATTCAACTAGAGCTGCTGCCAATATATATATATTTTTTTGTGTGCGGTAATTTTTCACTAATTCAAATAATGTAGCCTACTTGGTTAGTTTGTTTTGTATTTTAACTTTTTGTCCTTGACGTTTCTATTTTGTCATTTTTTTATGTTTATCCTTACTGTGGATGCTTTGTAGGTACTTACAGCGGTGTTCTGGATTAAATCATCGTCTGGTTGTTCCTTGTTTATGCTGCTTATTGCGCGTACGAGCTACCAATTCGTTGTCGCTTACCTGGTAATTCTACCAATGTAGAATTTGTTATTTTAGATTATGTTGGATTTCTAGATTGCTGTGTTGTTGTTGGCGTTGTATTTATATATACCATTTATGTATCGATTATGTTATATCCTTCTTTGTTTGGTCTTTGATGTTGTCACTATTTCATCAATGCGGGATTATTCACGATTGGCTTGGCATCCTTTGGCGTTTGGGACTCACTTGCTCTATTCCTTATTTTTACTTGCTGACTTTCTGCGGTGATAGTTAAGTTTTTGTCCCTTGCTTACTTAATATCTTTGTTTGTGTGGGACAACTATTTATGTGCATTATCAAGTAATAGTTACGTTATATCTAATTATAGCTATTATATCAGCTAGGTATTACATTGTACTAGATTATAGGTTGTTATTCTACTTTCTTGATTCCTTATATAGTTATAGTAGATCTGAATCTTTACTGCTTTTCCCATTTCATTATTTTGTTGATAAAATGCCGTCTCCGTTATGTAGCCTCTAACTCTTACCATTGTGCTTTTGGTTAGAAATTTCTCCTCTCCTTTTGTTTAGGAATTCCCTTCTTTCCTCATTCACTACTATTGTATACATAGGGTAGTCATTTTATATACGATATGGAATAACGTTTATGTTCTATTCAGTTTATAGTAATCTTTATTATCTGCCTGTTATATTATATCAGATTATAGTTTAGTTCTCTCCCTTCTTCATTCCCTATTTACTTATTATAGATCTAAATCTCTTCTTTTTTTCTTTAGAAAGTTTCCTTCCTCCCTTATTTATCATTACTGTTTCTATGAGATGCCTATTTATGTATATTATCAAGTAATCTTCGTTTTCTTGTGCAGAATCGTTCTCGACTGGATCGTTGTTGTTCGAAACTATTTCGGATATCTTACCTCCAGTTTAAGAAACGTTAGTTCTCTTACACTATGTTTTACCCTTCGTCTTTGATACATTGTGTTATGTTTGGTTTTACTGTTTTGTTTTCGTATGGTACATTGAGTCGTAGTTCTCTAATGATGATTGCCTCTCGTGCGTTGTGCTATCTCTGTTCATGTGAAATATAGTATATTCAACTAGAGCTGCTGCCAATATATATATATATTTTTTTTGTGTGCGGTAATTTTTCACTAATTCGAATAATGTAGCCTACTTGGTTAGTTTGTTTTGTATTTTAACTTTTTGTCCTTGACGTTTCTATTTTGTCATTTTTTTATGTTTATCCTTACTGTGGATGCTTTGTAGGTACTTACAGTGGTGTTCTGGATTAAATCATCGTCGATTGTTCCTTGTTTATCTTTGCTTATTGCGCGTACGAGCTACCAATTCGTTGTCGCTTACATGGTAATTCTACCAATGTAGAATTTGTTATTTTAGATTATGTTGGATTTCTAGATTGCTGTGTTGTTGTTGGCGTTGTATTTATATATACCATTTATGTATTGATTATGTTATATCCTTACTGTTTGGTCTTTGATGTTGTCACTATTTCATCAATGCAGGATTATTCACAGTTGGCTTGGCATCCTTTGACGTTTGGGACTCACTTGCTCTATTCCTTATTTTTACTTGCTGACTTTCTGCGCGGTGATAGTTAAGTTTTTTTGTCCCTTGCTTACTTAATATGCTGTTTGTGTGGGACAACTATTTATGTGCATTATCAAGTAATAGTTACGTTATATCTAATTATAGCTATTATATCAGCTAGGTATTACATTGTACTAGATTATAGGTTGTTATTCTACTTTCTTGATTCCTTATATAGTTATAGTAGATCTGAATCTTTACTGCTTTTCCCATTTCATTATTTTGTTGATAAAATGTCGTCTCCGTTATGTAGCCTCTAACTCTTACCATTGTGCTTTTGGTTAGAAATTTCTCCTCTCCTTTTGTTTAGGAATTCCCTTCTTTCCTCATTCACTACTATTGTATACATAGGGTAGTCATTTTATATACGATATGGAATAACGTTTATGTTCTATTCAGTTTATAGTAATCTTTATTATCTGCCTGTTATATTATATCAGATTATAGTTTAGTTCTCTCCCTTCTTCATTCCCTATTTACTTATTATAGATCTAAATCTCTTCTTTTTTTCTTTAGAAAGTTTCCTTCCTCCCTTATTTATCATTACTGTTTCTATGAGATGCCTATTTATGTATATTATCAAGTAATCTTCGTTTTCTTGTGCAGAATCGTTCTCGACTGGATCGTTGTTGTTCGAAACTATTTCGGATATCTTACCTCCAGTTTAAGAAACGTTAGTTCTCTTACACTATGTTTTACCCTTCGTCTTTGATACATTGTGTTATGTTTGGTTTTACTGTTTTGTTTTCGTATGGTACATTGAGTCGTAGTTCTCTAATGATGATTGCCTCTCGTGCGTTGTGCTATCTCTGTTCATGTGAAATATCTATTTAGATATGTTTTTTATAGATGCCTCGGTTTATATGCTATATATGATACTTTTTATTTCGTTAGTTATTTAGATATGTTATTTGTCTTGGATCGATGTTGTTCTAGTATTTTAGTTTCTTAGTAAATTGTAGTAATATTGTGATTCACCTACACACTTTAGTTTAGCTTTTTTAGGCTTTTTACTTTACATTTTTGTGTTTTGTGTTCGGATCGATGTTTTTAGGAGTTTGTTGAGTTTTATGTTCGGATCGATATGTTCGGATCGATGTTTTTAGTAGTTAGTTTCTTACTAAATTATAGTATTATTTGCAGTGGTTAGTGTTTCATGCAGTGGTTAGTGCTTCATGCAGTGGCAGTTGTTAGTGATTCATCTGGGGGGAGGGGGGTGAGGTTCATTTCAAATTTTTTTCTGAGTAGGTAAAACTAGTTGTATGCTAAAAGATGGTTTCTCAAAAGAACTTAGTTTCTGAACTTATATGCAAATCTTGTCTATTTATCTATTAATAATGTTTTTGTATGGTTGTCTAATCTTAGTGGGTTTGTTAGCTTTTTCTAGTGCTAATTTTGAGGTTCAATAATCATTTCGTAACTTGTAAAATTAGTTATAAAGCTATGGTATTTCTAATGTTTTATGTGCCCACTAATTCAAATGTTTACATTAAACAATGCGAGGGAGCTTCAATGTTAGCACTATTGAACTAAATTACTTGTCAGGACTATTTTTTTAACTAAAGGTTATGATAATAGTTTTGTTCGATTCACTAAATCTAATTATAGTGGACTGCTATTGGTTATATCTGAATTGTTATGCATTTTTTTGGTGGCGACTTTGTAGGCATGCTTCAAGCTCCATAAAAAAATGGCCTCTCAAAACAAATCAAAGTTTAGATCAATTCTCGATTACCATGTCAGGGACCCATTGCTTGATGAGGTAATTTCTAATATTTAGTTAAGGACCCATTTTTTGTAGGCATGCTTTGTAGGCATTCCTTTTTTATATTTAGTTATTGTTGTTAGATTAGATTCTTAATTTCATAGTTTTGTAGGTTAAGGACGCCATATCGTCAATGATTGCTCAATTTGAGCAAGAACATATCACAAGTTTTACAGCACGATTGGAAAACTTGGCTATGGGTATAGCAAAGCAATTCCCTAGTGAAAGTAGAAATTCTTGCGAGGGGGTCCATGGTACAAGGAAAGAGGTTAACAATGCTAGGGATGATAAACCTATTCATATGGATGGAGCAGATGCACAAGGAGTCATTGACAAGCACATCTCTCAGCAAGGTCTGATAGGGTTTTGTGAAAAACAAGGTTCAAAAAATAAACAGTTTTCATCTTTTTTTATAGATAACCTATTTGTTTTCCTATATTTTTTTGCAGATTGTCCATCTAACAATAAGAGAAAGAGGACATTTAGCAGAGAAGAACCTGACAGCAATAGGTCTGCAGTTTTCTACCATCGGCGTCGTATTTCTATAGCCCATACTCAAGTTCAAGAGCAAGACGATATTGCTGAAGCTCAACCGCATGTTGTCAATTGTGGGTCAAAAGGAATTAACCAAGCTCATATACATGTCAATCAAGTTTCTCATGTAAGTGGCAAAGGCTTGTTGTGTGTGCCATTCTCTTTTTTTTCAAACTCAGATCCTTTTTTTAGTGAAAAAATGAACTATAATTCCCTGCATATTAAGTTTTGTCTTGTATAACTTTTCTTTTTGTTTGGTTTTTTTGTATACACAAGGAAGCATCCCTAATGTAGCGATTAAGGACAGTGGAAAGCGCATGTTGACCAAAGGATCCTGCTTGTGCACATGTAGATGCATCTACTCCCAAACAATATGGGCAATCACATAAGCAACCAAGATAATAATGGAAGGAAGGACAATTCTCCATCTGCACTAAAGGTATCCTGCTTTAATTCTACTTTGCTCCAAAGCAATATAATAATGGTAGGTAAGATGTTTGCACATTTTTTGTACTAAACATTTGTGTTCTCATTCTTACATCATTTTTCGATGTTAGTAAAGGGCGTATTGATCGAGTGCCCGTAGGCGATGTGTGTGGTAAAGCCTCTAATCTTATCTTGAATCATTATCCATTTTTTCATCTGTGTTTTTGTATAACAAATTGTCTACTTTGTCTCCTATTTTTCCAACACCATCTTCATGATTTTTGAATATTTTTCTTTTTCTTTGCAGAGTTTCAAGTTAAATGCACCCAAGTATATGCACCACGTAGGTCATAAAAACAACTTTTATGTGTATGGAATTTAGTTCATCTTAATGACTGTATGGTTTTGGGTTTTGTTTGCTTATATTACCAATTTAGTATAAGTTTCACTTTCAGCACCTTTTAATAAGTTGATAGGTTTATTGTCATGTGTCAATTATTGTTTGTTATGTTTTTTCAGAAAGACTAGATATAAACTCTCTCATCTCTTTGTTTACAATACATGCTGGGGAGTTGATATCAAAATGTTTTTTAGTAAAGCAAAATGAATGTCATGACAGAATGTTTTTTGTTTGTAAATTGCGGGAGTCCAAAGCAAGATTTAACAAGGGCAAGTGATAACATTAGCAAAGACCATAAATCCTCGCACAGTCCAAAGCTCATGGCATTGTATAACTGGGCACCATCATTCGATCTTGGCATCGACAACGATGATCATCCTGATCTGCAGTGTCAGTCAAAGACCAATCGCCAACCCATAGGAGCAAGTGAAGCAAATTTTGTCTCTAATGTAACAAAAGTAAGCATGCACTGTATTAAATATGCACATTTCTTTTATTTTTTTAATATCTCATGTTTCATGCTAATTTACACCTTTTGTACTTTTTTTTTGGAGGATATCACCACCTTTAATGTTGATAGTGGCAATGATGCCCAACTCATGGACAACCTCCAGCAGTATAATCAGGTGTGTAAAAAGAATACAGTCTTTTTTTTCAGTTTGATTAGCTAAGTTTTTTAATTACGTTATTTGTGTACCTTTTTCTATATATATTTGTTTTTATTTATTGTTAATGCAATTTTTTTTCTGGTTTGTAATGATAGGGGGAAATTGCTGTTATTGATATTAAGTCACAAGATGCTGCAGAGAACACCACACATGCAATGGTTGTTTCTTCTACAAATGTGATCAACCTTGTAAATCAACTTTACTTTTCTGATCATGCACATACTTTTATATTTTAATTGTTTTGTTAGCACTATTAATCCTGTTATTAAGCTTAGATGGGTTGTTAGTGTTTGTGTTGGTATTGTGGTGGGTTCACTAATCATTTTCTATAACATGTAAATTTTAGGTTTAAAGTTTTGGTAACTTATGTATACACTGCACTCTAAAGCTAAATGTTTTGGTCACTGAAACAGCAGTTTTTGTTTACCTTTTTCTATATATCTTCGTTTTTATTTATTGCTAATGCAATCTTTTTTGTGGTTTTTAATGATAGGGGAAAATCTTTGTTATTGATATTAAGTCACAAGATGCTGCAGAGAACACCACACACGCAATGGTTGTTTCTTCTACAAATGTGATCAACCTTGTAAATCAACTTTGCTTTTCTGATTATGCACATATTTTTTGCTTCATGTTTTTTTGACATGCTTTTATGTATGTGTATGCACCACCACACAGTACTAATTGTTATGTTTGGACTAATTGTTTTGTTAGCACTATTAATCCTGTTATTAAGCTTAGATGGGTTGTTAGTGTTTGTGTTGGTATTGTGGTGGGTTCACTAATCATTTTCTATAACATGTAAATTTTAGGTTTAAAGTTTTGTTAACTTATGTATACACTGCAGATAGTTTGTTTTGGGTTTCATATGTATCAAATGCTATGCTAGCTTTTAGTTTTTAATTATATTGTTCGATGAAGTAGCATTCGTCATTACAAGAATAGTACTAAATATATATCACGATATATACTCGAAATTATAGTGATGAAAATAATTTTATGTTAATATTTGTTAAACTAAATGTAACAATAGTATTTGTTTGCACTCTAAAGCTAAATATTTTGGTCACTGAAACAACAGTTTTTTGAGTGATAGACTATATCTAGGTTTTTGTTAACACTCTTAAACTAATTTATTTGTTAGGTGTATTTAACTAAAGGTTATGATATTTTTTTGTTATATTCCTTTTTCACTAAAATAATTATGCTATCATACTTTTTTTTCGTCTCCAGGACCACCCAGATATTGTGACATCTTCAAGAGAACATTTTGATCAAAGATGTGTTGAGATGTGTAAACAAACTGATCAAATATATAACAAGAATGAATCCTTTATTAAAGATAGGATAGGGTGCAGCAATATGTCACATCATAAACCCCGCGCTGGCCAGTGTGCACTTAATATCCTTCAGCCACTCGACGTCAATGTTCTGAACTTAGGAGGTAGTTACTCTCTTAAACTGAATGTTTTGGTCATTGATAGTCTAATCAACTAAAGCTTCCGATAATAATTTTGTTTGTTCTGATAATGATAATAATGTACCATCTCTTTATATGCGAATATGTTTTCCTTTTCAATGCCTTACTATTTAAACTAAAAATTTGTTAGCACTCTTAAACTAAAATATTTGTCAGGACTATTTAACTAAAGGTTATGCTAATTGTTTTGTTTGTTCACTAATTGTAATTATAGTGATAAACGATAGGTTGTGTGAAACTTCATCATGTATGAAACAAATGTCTAATGTGTTTTCACTTAGGATGTAGTTGCTCTCTTAAAAACTAAATGATTTGGTAATGATAGTCTATTCAACTAAAGCTTTACGATAATAATTTAATTAGGAGGTAGTGTGGGGGGTGGTTCACCAAATCGCAAGATGTCTCTTTATGGAAAGAGAGGGCAAATGAGGGGTAGCATATACAATGGTCACCCATACTCAACAGGCAGAGATAGAGTCATGGTATCCGCCTTAGACATGGCATATTATCAAGCGTTGATCGGCATGTCGTGGCGAACACAATGAGTAAGTTTTGTAAGCAGATATATCCTTATGCTTGTATGTTTAGTGTTGTTTTGTATTGTCTTTCCACATATCTAATTTTGGTAGGTTGTATTTTTTATTCAGTTGCAAGGCCATTTCAGTGAAGCCTGATGGGAAAACTTTTGTGAAATATAGCTGTTTGGGGTACTCTCTTAAGCCTGAAGGCAAAATTGATAATTTCTTGGTTAATTGTTTTTGCCGGCTTCTATTTGAGGAGAATCATCCCACCAAGTCAAAGAAACATTTCTTTTTCAACACAGTTGGGGTATGTCACCATTTTTTTGGAGTATTTTATTTTTATCATTTATTTGTCTTTTTATAAGTAAGGATTTCTCATGTTAGAAGCATACTTTTTTTAAATGTGCCTAAACTGAGAATTCTGGATCTTTTGTCTATATTTCTTTTCTTCCTAATATGTGTGGTATTTTTCCTTTTTACAAAGAACAAATATTGAAGCGAATCGAATCGGGTTTGCAAATGTCAAATATGAATTTGAAACTGCCCATAAAGTTAAGTCATTGCAATCTTGTGAACTGGTTAGTTTTTTAACATGCTAGTATTATTGTTTAGTTTTTATTTTATTTTTTCTGGTATGAGTATTTAGTTTTTTTAAATGTTCCAACCATGTACATTCTGTTTTCTAATTTGATCTCCCATGGTCATATGGTATGTACTAGATTTTCTTCCCTATTTTGCACGAAGATCACTGGTTTCTTTTTGTTGTGGACATCAAAGACCAAAAGTTTGTATTCATTGATTCAGCGATTGGGGGGAGGTCTTTCAACGAAAAAATGAGGATGAATTTAGTATGTGTCCTATATCTTTTTTTTGTCATCCATTTTCTGTCTTTGTTATATATCTATGTGTGCTATAACCGAAATGTTAGCTTATTGTTAAATTAATATTTTTTCGTAACAAGTTATCTGTATTTGTAGATATGGAATTTTACCACATCATTCTTTGCAATCGCTAAAAGTTCATCGATCAACCCTCTTGATTTTGACTTTGATGATTTATCACCTCACCGACGAAGTTGAAGTAAGTTATGTTTTTGTCTTTGTTTTTATCTTTTCTTTTTATTACATGTGTTGTTTTCGGCTATGAGTTTTTTATTTAGTCAATGTACATAGATACCTTTCCAGTAATTTTTTTTGGGTTATGTTGTATATCAATCTACTTTTACATTATTTTTACCAGGAAGGACTCAGGTGTGTTTGTTATGAAATATATGGATATATGGGCCCCCACAGTAGCACTTGAATCTCAGTTCACCATTGATGACGTACCAAAGCTAAGGATTCAACTTCTTAACCGCATGTTGCGTGCTTGGCACAACTTGGAAGACTTAAGTTTGGTTAATTCGTAGTTTGGAAGGTTAGTCACATTTTTTTGCATTACATACACATATATACATGTACATGTATACATACATACATACATACATATGCACACATATGTATATACATATATATGTATACACATATACATGTACGTACATGTATACATTAGTCTTCTTTTTTCAGTCATATATCCTTATTTATTTATTGTGTGTACTTGTTTTTTTTTAAGATTCTACGAAACTGAAGCTTGTTTGCTGCTGTCAGTCTTGATTACGGTGAGTTTCTTTTTTGTCTATTTTTTCAATCCTGATTGTGATGTGGATGTCAGCAGTGGATTTGCGAAGCTTATTCCACACGATTTGGTTATGTATTAGTCGCTAACAACCACAGTGCTTATTAAGGTTTATGTGACGAAATAATATATATGGATTATTAGATAGCTTGTTAGTTTTGTATGATTTTCCTACACATGCATGCCTACTTCATATGTATGATTTCGTTAGTTTATTTCATATGTTTTTCCTACCCATGTTTGTTTCCTGATTTTACTTTTGTCCTGCTGTGGTTACTAATGTGGTTACATCAATAATATATATGAAATATTTCATATTTCATATGTTACTTTTTTCCTACACAAACATTAGGATATATATATATATAAGTATGTTCACTTTTGATTATTGATGTTTTTTTGCTGGATTTTTTCCCAATCATGCGCTGTTTATCTATTTATTAATTTTCGGTTTCCTACCCCATATGGGTTTCCCTACCCATGATTGTTTTGATGTTTTTTCTTGTCCTGTGGTTACTAATGTGTAATAGATTAGTAAACAAATGTATGCAATGATCTGGGATTACTTTTGTTTTCCATCTCCTTGTTGTTTACTACAAGACCAACCATTTCTCTTGTTATTCCATAGGCATATACACTCTTGAATAAATGTCCAACATATACCATGTCCATTGAGTTTGTAGGTGTTTTGTTTCCTAAGAGTTGTAGGTTTGTATGCTACTGTTACAGTTATTTTAGAAGTTAAGGGTTACTAATCTAATGCTTAATGGCTACTTGAGGTAAGTTTCATTATTCTGTAGTTTTGTATGCCCGTGATACCTTGCCTTTATTTTTTTAGCATTCATTAGGTAAGTTTTTTAGATAGCATAGCAAATATAGAGAAGTTACAAACATGCGGAACATGCCTTTTTTTTGGTCTAGTTGATAATAAGAAATGTTCATACTAAAATATATCTGAACTAAAAAAAGATCAACAATTCAACAGACAATCAACTATTCAAACAGACAATCTTTCCAATTGAGCTATTACACTGATCTTTCTTCCTATAACTCCTTAACAATAGAAAGAAATAACATGTAACAATAGAAAGAAATAACATGGCTATTCTCTTTTTTGTCCCCTCCAAATTCTGAACTTCCATGCTTTTTGTCATTTTTCTTCATGGATCTTCATCGCCTCTTATTTTGTTTGCATGTTATACTTCTTCCATCCCTTTTTCATGTGGAGTAATCCTGCAAGCACATAGAACAAATGTTTTGAAGTTTATAGTCTTGTACATTGCAGTTCTTTTGGGTATGGTTTTTCTTTTACGCACCCATGCGTTTTGGTTGAGGCTTGCTACTTGAGGTATTCTTCCTTTTGGACCTACTTACAGGTGGGAGGTGAAGTTTTTGCAATTGCGTATGTTGTGTCCTACCTCTCCACAAAGCTTGCACGTATACTTCCCTTCTTTAATTTGATCAACTATACTTTTGTACCTTCCCTTAGTCCCGCCTTTAGTCATGCCTTTTGTGGATCTAGTAGCTCAAGCGGTGGTTGTGGCTCCTTTGTTAGGGTTGGTTGTTCTTGATGATTTATGCTTTTGGTTTCATCAGTTTTCCCATGCAATTGCTGGTTTTTGTTGCCGAGGTTCTCCTTTGAGTTACTAGTTGCCTTCATTTTTGTTTCCATCTTCTCTACCTCATTCATAACATAGTCAAACAAGCTCCGTGATTTGGAAGCATCCGATGCTACCAAATCATTTTCCTTGAGTATGTTGAATCTAAATAGGCTATCCATCTCTTATTTCCATTGCTATCTGCTGCTGGCTCTATAGTGCTTGTATTGCTGAACCGAAACCTCCATCTTTCCAAGAAATATTTGTCTGCAGTTCAGTAATGTTAAGGCTTATGAGGACCTTGAGTACATGCGAGCACAATATGCCATTCTTCGGAACATTGCACGATACAACTATAGTTTTCCTCATTTTTGTCAATAAGTACTACACATGTTCTCCTTCTATATTCTGGTCTAGGGTGGTTATCTCACTGTACACCTCATAGATTTTGTTTTTTACTCTTTCCACCATGTAGAGTGAAGTTGTGTCCTTGAGTTCATTTTGGAACTTGATGAATATTTTTCGATTGTACAGCTTCCATGCTTGATCTTCCATCTTGTAACTAGACCAAAGTTGTGGTTTTGTCCTTGACTTGTTATTCTCTTGCTCTTCTCTGTCTAGTATTGTGTCAGAAATTCTTTCAAACTCTCTGAAGAAACTCAATATGCTGTGCTGTGGGCCAACATCATCTTTAAATATTGCATTCATCCCTTCACTTCTACCAGTTGAGTGGATGAAGGGGTAGAACTCATTCTTGAAAAACACTGGGACCCATCTGTGTCTAGATGCCCACATGTCCTGAAAGTATTTCACATGACCTATATCATAGCAATTTACCATTTGCACCCATAATGTTTCAAATTCCTGCACTGTCAGACAATTCATAATAATGTCAATGAAGTCTTGGTGCAAACCAGGTTTTGCCCTGAAGCATGGACCAAGCTTCTGCTCTGCTTTATGTGTAATGTGCCAGAGGCAATTCCTGTGTTTTGCATTAGGGAACACTGATGCAATTGCTATTTTCATTGCCCCGTCCTGATCAGTGATGATATGTGTGGGTGAATTGCCATTCATTGCACGCAGAAAAGTGTTAAAAGCCCACCTAAATGTCTCTGCAGTCTCATCTTTTAGTAGTGCACATCCAAATAGGCAGTTTTGTCCATGCCCAGTGATACCAACAAATGGAGCGAAGGGTAGGTTGTATTTGTTGGTCATGTAGGTCGTGTCGAAGCTGATACAGTCCCCATACATGTGATAATATTTCCTTGCCCTAGCATCAGACCAGAAAATATTCTTTACCATGTTGTTCTCATCAGTGTCAAAGGAGAAGAAGAAACCTGGGTTATCTGTCTGTTTTTGGCAGAAATGTGTCAATAGCTGAACCATGTCATTTGAAGAGCTCTCATGTCTAATAGATGTCCTCAAGTTGCTCACATCACGTTTTGTGTACGGTAGGGATCTCAAACCTCCTCTTAGGAACGATAGAATGGACATCATCTTCCTAGTGGGTATGTTGCACTGGTTCAATGTCCTAACAAGGCTTTTTTCTTCATCTGTCATGAATTTGTGAGACCTAAGAAACCTTGTCTCATTTTGGGGATACATTTCATGGTTATGCTCCAACACGACTCTCTTTACCTTCCATAGTCCATTTCTGAACACCACAACCATTTCTGCGGGGCATTTAGTCTTCACTACGCTGCTCCTCCTCCTCTTGTTTGTGAGAGTTCCTTTGGTTGTGTCGTCATGCGTTTTTGTTTTCTGCATTTTTTCCTCTCCAAACTTGTTGCATTTCATTGTGTATTTTGTGATCTCTCCTTCCTTTTTCTTGTTTTGTGTTCGGTAATTTTTCACCTTTGCTATTGAGAATCCAGAGAGGAATGAATAGAAGTTGTAAAATCTATGTGCATCATCAGCTGTCTCAAATGTCATCCCTTCTTCTGGTATGAATCTGCTGTCAATCTCAAAGTGACCACCTGATTGTTTCATGGCATCCATCATTTCATTTTCCAAGAAATTCTCTATGTCTTCCTTTGATAAATCTTCTCTTTCATTTTCCGCAAGGTTCTCATGCTGGGTAACATCTTCATCGCTACCTCCATCAATCTCTGTTGTGTTAGCATACCCTTCAGTCATGCAAGTTGTTGATAAGGTCTCGTAATTTGATTCTTTCGAAACATCTGTTTGAATCTGTTAAAGCATATATGTAAGATGTATATTTTTTAGTTATGTATCTAGTTATGGTGCAAACTCAGTAATTCATTGCAACTTACCATCTTTTGAGTTGTTTGTATGTCTTTTAGGTCTTGCTGCACATGGGCAAACTGATTCTGTGCAGGATCCATTGACTGCAATAGGCTTACAAAGCTGTAGTTCATCATGCCTCCAGCGCCACAGTAAGTGTTCAATTCCTGCTAACATAAAAATCACAATGTTTCTAATCAGTTTCTGCATTAGTATGAATGATACTTACATGACTATAACAATTTTTTGGTTTCTGACATTATAACCATGCATAAATATATAAATGGTTTTGTAACTACCTGGAAGTTGTTGCAGCTATAATTGCAGCCCTCACTTGTCATTGTTGACATCCATGGGTTGATATCCTATTTCATATTAGTGTAAATATCAATGCTTAGTTGTGTGGCAAGCAAAACAATTTTAAAGGGTTCTTGTAACAATAATATATGTGTTGTACATACCATAGACCAACATTGTTGGATGTCATTAGTTCTGCTTTCTGTGTCATGTAGATTTGGTTGAACCTCTATGACATACTCTGTTTTGCACCATTCGTTGCAATCTACAAAATTTTTTGATTGAGATTTGCTAGGAGTGGTGGATTGAAACAAAAGGTTTCAAAATAAGAATTACTAATGACCTTACTAATTACCTCATCATACAATGGTTAAATGTTGAGGAACCTCGTTGTTTGAGAAATCTGCATAGAAACACGAAAAATCATAAGATTGTACATTTTGTTTGTGGTAAATACTATTTATGCATTGTTTCGGTATTTTTCTGTGATTCTAAAATGTATACACTTGTTCATTTTAAGATTTGTCATAATTGTTTAACAAAAGGTTTAGTATTAAACTACATGTTTGTTAGTATCATTTTAATTGTTTTGTAATGCAATCATTAAACCTAATGTTTTGTCATTTGTCACATATATTTTGTTTCTCCTAATGCTTAATGGCTCCACTAATAAACTTTTTGTTTTGTTAGCATTTTAAACCTAATGTTTTGTTAGCAGTCACATTATTTTGTTGCTATAAATTATAACTATGTTTAATAATGTACCATGTTATATGTGATCATAATACTAATTATGTGTTAATAATGCCTTTATTAAACCTAATGTTTTGTTTGCAATCACATTATTTTGTTACTTATAATGCTTAATGGCTCCACTAATAATTATTATGGAACATCGGTTTTAGAATCACACAGATAATAAATGTGTATGTGCATTGTTAATCGTTAATTGTTCGATAATTGTTAATCGTTAATTGTTCGATAATTGTTAATCACAATTGTTCGGATAATCGTTCAACCGATGATAGATTAAGTGGATTTTTTGTACCACCAGCCTGATTAAGTTCTTAAGTTCCACTAACAAGGTTTGTACCACCAGCCTGATTAAGTTCTTAAGTTCTTAAGTTCTTAAGTTCAATGTCCTAACAAGGTATGAACATTCCACTAACAAGGTTTTGTACCACCAGCCTGATTAAGTTCTTAAGTTTAACAAGGTTGGTTTTATTTGAACTAATAATTTGGGTCCACTAACAAGGTTTGCTTAATGGCTCCACTAATAAACTTTTTGTTTTGTTAGCAATGTTAAACATAATGTTCTGTTTGCAGTCACATTATTTTGTTACCATTAGTTTGTTAGCAGTCACATTATTTTGTTACTATAAAATATAACTATGTTTAATAACGCACCATGTTATATGTGATCATAATATCTAATTATGTGTTTGCAATCTTTGATGTACAACCACTTTTGTTATCTTCTGCCAATTGTTTTGTTTTGGCAAGCATGTGGGCAGTAAGGTTCAGGTAACCTCCTGGAACTCTAGTCTGAAGCTTAAATTTGAACTCTGAATTTTGTGTGCACAGCTGAACTGAAGTTGTTATGAAATAGAGTTCATTAATGAGTAGGCATAAATTTGTTAGATGTTCAGAGTCTTACACTTCAGATGGAAGTTACTCTATAAGAAAATATGTCTACGATAACAAATGCGGATCTGATAAAGATAAACATATACATGTAGTACTTATTATGTTTTGTTATCTTCAGTTATGATGGATCATCAATGTTTCCTCACCAAAATACGTTGTTATGGAACATCAATTTTTGTTTCAGAACTATTACATTGTTAGTAATAATATACACAATGTGTGAACTAATTCTAATGTTTTCCAACCTTTTTGGACGAACAGACACAATGTGTGAACTGATTTTATGATCCAAATATGACTGATATTATGAAGCATGCGATCGGCGAAATCATGGTTGAGGAAAATGTGTCAATGTTTTCCAATTTTGAAGAACAGACACAATGTGTGAACTGATATCATGGTTGAGGAACATGGAGAAATCATGGTTGAGGAATATGTAAATCGATCTTATGATCAAAACGGAAAGAAATCGAACGGAATTCGGGGTGGTAAATACCTCAAAATCCAGTTGTTGCTCCATGTTTTGATCCTCCTCGGTCGTCTCTTTTTTCCCTTTTTCTCTGTTTGATCTCCGAGAGACTCTTCTTTTTCCTGTTTTCTTGCCCTTATGCAAGAACGATCTCCGTCGTCATGCTTTTTTGTTCTGCAGCGTGTGTGGGCCCCAGATTGGAGGGGTTTTTGCTTTTATTATGTGGTGCATGTCGTCATGGTAGGGTTTCATATAGCACATGTGTTTTTGGGCTGAATAATTGATCCGGGAGTGGCTCCGTCGTTCGAGTTGGGTTTCATATGGCACGTGTTTTTGGGTGAATAATCGGCCTGGGAGTGGCTCTTGCTCGACGGTGCTCGGGCTGAATCATCGATGCGGGGAGTGGCTCGGGGCTAAAAGAATAACAAAACAATACCGGGCTGAACAACCACTAACGGGCTTGGTGGTAGTGATGGATCGAGAATCGGTAGCCAGCGCCCCATTGGCCCGTTTATCGTGGGAAACAGGGCGTGAGGTGGAGCTTCATCCGAGCCGTGTTTTGTTAAATCTAACGGTTGAAAATTTGGATGTTTTTAACAAAAAAAAACATCCGGGAGATGGCTATACAGACCCGTTTGTTTAAGCATTTCGCCATGTCATTATAACTAGTCCTCATGTGGCTTTGGTTTTTCTTAACCTTCCTAAGTTCTAGCTGCCATGGAGATCGCACTTGTCTTCTCCCTTGCCTTCCTTTTCTGTCTCTGTGGCGCGAGCCGGAGCTTGCACTACTTCACTTCCATGTTTTCCCTCGGAGACTCCTACATTGACACCGGCAACTTTGTGATCATGGCTACTCCGGTTGTGCCTGTGTGGATCGACAAGCCTCCCTACGGCATGACCTTCTTTGGCCGCCCCACAGGCCGCCCCAGCGATGGGAGAGTCATCATCGATTTCATCGGTAAGTCGAGCCATCTGATTCATAGTAGTACAAGACGAAGAACTTTCTGAAATTGTTGCCATAATTTGACTGAATTTGAGCATCTACTTCTTTGAAGTTTGGGTGCATGCTCGATTTGGATTCTGTACCAACACTTCTCTTTCGCATGGCTGTAGCCGAGGAGTTTGGCATCCCTTTTCTCCCAGCCTCCCTGCGGGCGAACAGCTCGAACGTCTCTCAAGGCGTAAACTTTGCTGTCGGCGGTGCGACGGCGATCCATGTCGACTTCTTCGAGAGGAACAATCTGGTTCGGTTCAAGCTTCTGAACAATTCTCTGAACGTGCAGGCTGGTTGGTTCGAGGAGCTCAAGCCATGGATTTGCAACACCGAAGAAGGTTCCTGACATGCTCCCCAGTATCGATTATATCTTGGCATTTTTTGCCCAATAGTAATATATTGTGGTGCTTAATTTCTACCAGATATATACTGAGCAACTGATTGATACAGGGTTCAGAGATTGCTTCAGAAAAGCCCTCTTCATCGTTGGGGAGCTTGGAGTGAATGACTATAACTTCATATGTACCTACAGTTGTGGAAACTATTGCCATGGGCGTGGAGGTATATATACCCACTAAATTACTACCATTTCTTCAATTCTACTTTACCACTGCCTGCATATATATTCAGTACCCAAGCTCCTCAAACGATCTATTGCCAGTGCCTGCATAGATGTTGGATGTAAAGTCAAACCACAATAGATCCCAAGATTTCTTTCCTCAAGTTTATTATCCTAAAAAGATCCAGTAGAACTCAGTGTAAAACATACTATATTTAACAGCTGAATTCTTCCCGTTCAAAGAAAGAAGAGCTGAATTCTCTCTCAAAAAAAGCTGGATTTTGTTTCACTGTTTACTCATCAGTAGTGAACTTTACACTTTGAACACATGGATTAAGCAGCTTACCTTTGCACCACAGAGGCTTATCAACGAAGGCGCAGTTTACGTTGTCGTGCCGGGGAACCCACCAAACGGGTGTTCACCCGCCACGCTCACTCTCCGCCTGAGCCCCGACGAGACGGACTACGACCACATCGGCTGCCTACGCGGC
This sequence comes from Dendrocalamus sinicus, assembly GCA_036346575.1. Taxonomy (NCBI): domain Eukaryota; kingdom Viridiplantae; phylum Streptophyta; class Magnoliopsida; order Poales; family Poaceae; genus Dendrocalamus; species Dendrocalamus sinicus. The sequence goes on along the minus strand of CM070653.1, from coordinate 28,668,991 downwards.
GTCAACGACGTGGCCAGGTATCACAACGTGCTGCTCCGTGCGGCTGTGAGCACTCTCAGGGGCAAGTACCCCCATGCCAGGGTCATCTTCGCCGACTTCTACGACCCCATCATCAGAATCCTCGAAAACCCCAATCATTTCGGTAACCAATACCGTCTTTCTGCTTCAGCCTCTACTGACATCTCGTTTGCACGTGATGGCCTGTACTTGTTGCAGTCACTGAGCCGCGCCCGTCTGAACTTTTGCAATCTGCAGGAGCCGCCGCCACTGACGTTCTCAGAGCTTGCTGCGGAGCCGGCGGCGCGTACAACTGGAACGCCAGCGCCGTCTGCGGCATGCCCGGAGTGACCGCTTGCCAGAATCCGTTGGCGTACGTGAGCTGGGACGGGGTTCACTACACGGAGGCCACCAACCGCTACATTGCCAAGGGGTGGCTTTACGGTCCTTACGCCGATCCGCCGATACTGAGCGCTATTCACCGCTAACTTGCTGAAAAACCATTACATGTCCTAGCAGCTTGGCAAGTTTGCCGATAAGTTGACATCAATTCAATTGTTTTGCTATTTTAATTGCAATGAGGTTTCTCGAGTTGTTAATCACGGCTTACCCAGTTTAGTTGGATGGGACACTTAGTATAGGACCTGTTCTTTACCTCACAAGCTGACGGCTTTTGATTTTTACTACAGTACTTAACTTTCAAATGGAGTATTTTTTTCAAGACAGGGTCTACAAGTTAAACGATCTACATGTTAAAAGCCGAACATCTATACCAGCTAAAATCGCAAGTGAGTATATGTCTCTCCGTAATCTGTACCGTAAACAGCCAAAATTCAAAAATTTTAGCCAAAAACCATAAGCCGCAGCCGAAAAGAACATGCCCATAATCCGCGTTACACTTCGCGGCAGGGTACAGTTGAGGGTGCTCCAATGTATCAGCAGACGGTCACAGACTCACAATATGAGATGAGTCCTTTTGGATAATTTCCACAGTTTATATATGCTGATTTTGTCAACATTTACATTATATACAACACAGTTTGTAAAAAGAAAAAAATATATCTTGGACCTGTTGATGTCCGTGCAGAATCATTCGCTAATCCGTGCATCGAGTGCTACTGTCAAGGTATCAGATTCCATCAACTAACAAAGGTTGAGATTTGCAAGAATCTGATGCTCTTTCCCCATACGCTGATCTTTCATCCTTCCCGAGTTCTCATAAGATCAACAAGCAACACGGGAAGGCATCATCTATGAAGACACATATTTTGAGAATGAGTAAAGTCCATTACCGGTCCTTAAACTTTTTATGCTGTGTCATCTCAGTCCATAAACTTTTAAAGTATGTCATCCCGGTCCTTAAACTTTCAAAGTGTGGCAATATCCTATGTAGTTGTAGCAGTGAACTTTGTATGCTGTGTCATCCCGGTCCATAGACTTTCAAAAGAAATTGCCACACTTTGAAAGTTTAAGGACCGGGATGACATACTTTAAAAGTTTATGGACCGGAATGACACAGCATAAAAAGTTTAAGGACCGATAATGGACTTTACTCTTTGAGAATCGAGGGAGCTAATAATCTATCTGTTAGCCATTTTGTTTGGCAAATGTGAATCCATGACGCTGCACGACTTGTCCATGAACTGCAAAGAACAGGTGTAAGCACAAAACTAAATTAGATAATTAACGAGCGTGTAAAACGATAAACTCATGCCATTGAGAGAATATAGGGGCACATTTTTTTGTTGGTGTATGGCGGGGGAAAGAGACAGGATGGAGAGAGATATAGCAGGGTGTTATGGAGTGACGACGGTGGTGAGCCAGCCAGGTTTACTAATTCCATTTTCGCAGTCCCTTCACCTCCCACCCCCGTCCGGATCCCTCCTCCTCGCCGTCGCCGGAGCGCGCCACCGGACGACGGTGGTCGCAAGGAGGGCGGCGGCGGGGATCTTTTCCCCCTTTCCCGGCTTTGCTCGGTGGGATTAGTTCTCTGTCGCGAGCTCCTCGGCAGCGCTCTCTCGCCGCCGGCGGTTCCGGCGGCCAGTGGCGGATCGGACATCCTCGCCCGGATCTGCTAGGGCTCGATGGTGTCGAGCCTTGGCGGCGCCGCGCGGTTCCCGAGCGATGGCGCGGCGGCCGACGGCGCGCGCGCGGCGTGGGCGGCGTTGACGAGCGCGTGGAGCGCGCGTCGAGGCGCAGCGCGCACGGCGGCGGCTTAGTGGCGCAGCGGCCGGCCGTGCGGTCCGCGCCGAGGTGGCGGTGGCGGCGTGCGGCTCCGGTGGTCGAGCTCGGATCCAGCGGTGGTCTTGTGGCCGGTTCAAGGTGGTTGCCGAGGCCGGCTGGTCTGGCCGAGGCCGGATGGTGCGCGAGCCGTCGAGTGCTTGCCGGAGGTCCTTTGCTCTGTTCGGAGCGAGTATCTCTTCGCCAGGTCCTTCTTTGGGGATTGAGGTGGCGATTTGGGCGGAGCGGACTTCAGTACCTCGGGGTGTCTTCTCGTCCGATACCTTTTTCACATCGATGCAAGCATGCATTTGTTAGAACCAGTGGTGGCTCACCACAAGGAAGAGGATCACACAAAGAACAAAAGCACATCGCAGAGACGGTTTTTGCAGGAAGCGGCTCTCTAAGGAGTTCAAGGGTGGCTATGCCATGGCCTTGAGGTGTGCAGGTCTCCGGTGTGTTGGTGGCGGTCTATTTTGTGTGTGGGTAGTGCGTGTGGTGCTGTGGAGGTGCTGGCGAAAGCCTTGCCGGTGTACTTATCGGTCCCGACAACGATGACGCCTTCGGGCGCTATTTTCCTTCTTGGAGGTGTTGTCTTGGCACTCCACATCCCTCATATTTTCTGATCTCCAGGTGAAAACCTTGCCTCGGTGAGGCGGGCGGCGTTGGCGACCCTTGTCGTCTCCTTGGAGGCGTCGCCTAGGAGGCCCTTCTTCACGCAAAGTAGACCAAAGTTTGGGTGGCGCAGTCGTTTGAGGATAGGGTCTTGGTTGAAAGCAAGGACGGAGAAGAAGTTCTGAAGTGTAGTCTTTCTAGTTTTTTCATAGTCCTTAAGCTCTCTTTTTCGTTGTTGTATGCTCCTCAGTTATGAGGCTTTGAGCCTAAGAGCTCGTGTAACTTGTGGTTGTATTGGCTGTATATATCCCTTGTGGATATAGAGGCCGGATTTTATATTCTTTATCTAAAAAATTCCATTTTCCAAAACAACCCGTGGGAAATACTAATTTTTCTGGGAAAACCAGGTAATAAACCTAGTTAAACCTCTGTTTTCAGTTATGTTCTATCGCATGGGCAGAAAGAACAGATGATGAAAATTTGTCAGGATGAAACATCACCTTTCTCATGGAATGTAGCGCTCGCCCAAAAGCTTCAAGAAACCTCAACTCCATATCAATAGGCCAGACCTACAAACAGCAACTAATAAATGAGATGGTGAGCCAAAACACATGAAAAAAAAAATAGCTGAATTCAAAGTTTAAGCGAATGCATACTGAATAATGCCCAAGAATCAAGGTTGCATTCGGGATGTTCATGGTTGAAGCAAAAATGCAGTAGCACTCAAAGAAAGAAAAAATGCAACGAAACTATTTAAATTTGTAATCATGAAAGGTGGAAAACGGATGAGAAATTAGTCAGCATTTGCCATATGCATTAACATTGCTGAATTTACAAGGAATATTCATGCATAGTTCAGAATCTTGAGACGAGTGCTTCTTACAAAGTTTTGATTCAGCAAGCACGTGTGATACAAACAGGTTAAGGACAAGAAACGCGTGGCCGGCCTACCTTGAGTCCCAGCCGCCGCAGCGGCGGCGGCTGCCCCGCACGACACACTCCGGCCCGGCGGCCTCCGCCACCGCCAGATCCTCCCTTACTGGATTCGGATGATGCAAAAGGGAACTAATTAGCTAGATCTAATTAGGCCGCCGTCCCAACCGAGCCATACCGAACCACAACGGAGCAGACCTTCATGACGGCGAGGGCGTATGCGGGGAACAGGGGCGTGGTGGACGCGGGGGACGGCGGCGCGCCAAGGCGCGTCGTCTCCGGCGAGGGGCGGCCACTGGTTGGGGGTGGACGGGGACACGGAGGCGGCGGCGGTTGCGGTTGCGGGGGACGCCATTGGGAGGCTCCAGGGAGAAGGTCGGGGATCAGTCAGTTCGGCTGAAATAGTTTGTGTTATAGCTTATTTTGTACTATAGTTGACTCATTTTATACTAATTAATAATGATTTTATTTGACATAATTAAATTTAAAAAATAAAAATAAAAAATAATACAAACAAATATAAAAAAAGCAAAAAAACTTAAACATAAATCAAAAGGCCAAAAAAGAAATAGAGGAATAGTAAATTAGAGAAGTTAAACGGGATCAAGCCCTGTTCTTTTCAATTTCTAAAATCTGATTTTCGACTTTTCTACATTATCTAACTTTTAAACGGAGTATTTTTTTAAGATAAGATCTACTAGTTAATTGTAGTACATACTTTACTGACTTCATTTATATCGGCAAAAACCACATGTAAATTTCTGTTACTCTGTAATCCCTCGTACAAATAGCCCAAAAACTAAAAATTGCAGTCAAAAACTACAAGCCGCAACCAAAAAGAATAGGCCCGAATTGGGTCTCTGATGCGAGCTGGCGCTTGGCGGTAGGGGGGGGGGGGGCCGAGGAGTGGAATGTTTGTATAGTGGCCTCTTTTTCTTAGCAATACTATTTGATTCTGTAGTTGCTTCAAGCTCCTACTTTGCCTGTCCTTGTTTGTGCTGATCTGACAGACTGGCTTTGCCTTAGATGAAATATCAGTTGTTAGTTATCACTTTGTGTTGGAACATTGAAGCCAAATCATTTCAATTTTCATTCCAACAAGCCAGCAAGATAAACACTTGGCAATGGAATATCCTGAACAAGTACACGACATGCTTCAAGAGAAGAACATCTGCATCATAGATGAAGAAAAAAACACACTATTCCTTTAGGGAACGCTTTGCATCAACCCCAGCTATATGATATCAATCACCTATCAGATCTCTCATTCACGCTGTAACATCCACAACACCTCCTATATATGCACATAAACTTCTAAGGTAACACGCCCATATGCACGCTAGATAAAAGATCAAAAACATCAGAATATAAGGAATCAACAAGCTATTTGGTCCCTGAAGGTGGCTATCTCCTCAAATACAGGCAACCTCCTCGACCTGAACGGCGTCCACTCATCCATCACAAGGTCTAGTCTCTCCATGATCTCTTCACTGACACTCAGCTCGACATCTAACGGTGATGGAACATGCATCATCGGGCCGAGCTCACGGAGCAGCTGCTCAGCTCGGCCAACCACCTTGTCATCATCTGATCCAGAGATTCTGCGTAGTAGGACACCCTCAAGTACTTGCCTTGCCTCCTCATGCCTGCCCTGCTTAATTAGGCACAGCCCAAGGTTGCACGCCCTGTTGGCATCAGGCTCAGTAGTCTGCGCCTTGCGATAAACCAATTCAGCGGCTGCATAGTTGTTCTGCTGCATGTAAGCCCAGCCAAGATTGCCCTGTAATGTGCATCTGAAGGTTTCAGTAACTTGGGTGTAACTGAATACTGCATTGACATGGAAAATGACCAATCAGTAGAAGTAACATGGGGGCAGTAATATTTACCAGAATGCGAGATGTCTCCTGCTGGATCGAGACCTGGAACTTCTTGCCATGGGAGCGTGCTGTCTTGGTCGCTTTCCCATTGAAGGCCTCGCCGAGGTATATCATCTTCAGCTTCTGTTTCAGTAGCTCTATCTGCTCCTCGACTTTTCCGCATTTCTGAACATGAAAAATCAAATCATGTTGCAATCCAGGAATCCTTTTTAGTAGTTTTGCAAGATGTGATACAACAAATAATGCACCTTGTACAGGTCGATGAGGAGATTGTCAAGGGCCTCCTGAGCCTGCCTAGAGCACAGGTGCCTGAATGATCTGATGGCTTCTATCGCCTCCTCGGCGTGGTCCTGCTGCTTCATCACCACGGCCATGTCCTTCAGTGCACTGTCCACCCTGTCCCCGGAGTTGATCGCCTTCCAGAACCACACGGTCGCCATCTCCGGATCCTTCTCCACAAGCTGATTCATCCAAATGAAGTCGTGTGACCCAAGTCAGCAATTAAGGGAGAAACTTCAGTAAAATATTGTTTAATTATTAATCCTGAATTTTAGTGTGTAATTGAGTGCTTAATTTGAAGTATTTAAAAATTAGTTAATGTGAACCACGTTCTTGATTGCATCATTTGATTCACTCATTCCGCCCGTTGGATCACTATCCATTTCTGGTAACCATGTGCTCTACTATTGGCTTCGTTCTTTTTAGCATTTCAGCCGACTCTTGGCTTTAGTTTTTATCGTCCGGTACAATTCAACACATCTACCAGTCGCAACTAAAGGCCATTAACCGCAGCTCAAAAGAACGATGCCATTGAAAACTTTACAGTGAATATTCAGTAGTGAACAGTGTTGCTCAAAGTACAGAACCAATAACAGTAATAAGACCAATATTTCAGTATCAACATAAATTCAATCTTTCCAACAAGGATACGCTAGTTAATTGTCATCGACAAAGGATATAAACCGCTAGCATCAAAAAATCGTTGTAATTTCATGGACACGAAAAATATTTACCTTTCTAGAATCAATAAAAAGATCTGGTAATCAAGACAATAAGCTTGAACTCGGCTCGAATAAGTTCGATAACAATCAACAATTCAGTATGCACTAATTTTAAACAATAAGAAAAACTCATTCGACTCGAGTAAGCTCGACGAAAGTTAACATGCAGCAATATTCAATAAGTGATAATAGAAAAATTATCACAACTCACAATATAATAGCATGCATATTTTATATGAACAAATGTAAAAGAGAATAACTTAGGGATACATACAAGTAAAGTTGTAAAAAAAAACCTCGAGGCTCGTGAGCTACTCGAGCTCGGCTCGTTCTAGACTCGATTCGAGCTCGGTTTGAACTTTAAATGAGCTGAACTCGAGCTTGATTTTGAGCTCGCAAGCTTTACTGAGCCGAACTCGAACAGTTAGTGAGCCTCAATTCGAGCTTAAATAGTGATACATATTAACTCTTGTCGAGTTTACTCAAGACGAACTCAAGATTAGACTTTTCTTATTGTTAAAAATTAGTATATGTTTGAATTATTTTGCATGCTATCGAGTTTACTTGAGTCGAGCTTGAACTCGAACAGTTAGTGAGCCTCAATTCGAGCTTAAATAGTGATACATATTAACTCTTATCGAGTTTACTCAAGCCGAACTCAAGATTGGACTTTTCTTATTGTTAAAAATTAGTATATGTTTGAATTATTTTGCATGCTATCGAGTTTACTTGAATCGAGCTTGAACTCGAACTTTTCTTATTGTTGAAAATTAGTTATTCAAGAAAATTAATGCATAATAATTTATTTTAATTGTTATTGAGCTTCAACGAGCCGAACTCAAGCCTAGATTCGAACTTCAACTTGAGTTCGACTTATTTATAGCCCTACATACCATCTCGTTAAGCTCGTAAGTTCAGGATTAGACTCGAGCTCATCTTATCTGGAGCTCGAGCCGAGCTGTAGCTGTTAGTGAGCCTTAAGCTTTTTTTTCCAGCCCTATCGGTCATACACGTAGGGAATTTCTTCCAGCACTAGGGCAAAGGTGAAGTGACGTAGAAAACATCCCAAGAGGCGCCCGGAAACACACGAAAGGTGCTTGCTTTTGATGCTAGTACAGTAGTACTGTAACTGAACACTCCTACGCGAAGCTAGCCATGCCAAAATTCCAATCCAATGCTACTGCAATCTATGTACTCAAGAAAAGTTAAGAGAGAGAATTTGCAAGAACAGAAAAGAAATTGCAACCTGGATGTGCTTGGCTCTGACGTACGGGCTGTCGCCGGCGGGCACCTTGTGGACGACATGGAACAGATCTTTCTTCTCCCCTCCTCCGCCTCTCCTCTTAGAGGAGGAAGAAGAAGCCATGATTGAACAGAACCTGAATCCTCGGCAAGAGACAAGAGGGAATAAGATATGGGAGCAAGTAGCGCACAGATAGGTCATAGGTGGTTTCTTTTCGGTTTGCGTGATCTGGGGGTGGGAAGGAAGTATGGGCGACCGGAGGAAGATGACGAGGGGGGGTGGCGCGAATCCGGACGGAAAGGCGTCCAGGTTCCTGAGCGGAGGTTGGATGGGGACTTGGGCCCTGATCCAGCGAGCTGGAGCGCGGCACGTGTCAGCATCCGCGCGGGTGCAATGGCGTGCTCGCGGCGCTTTGAGGTAGAGAAGTGGTGTGACCGTGTACTTCGCTCTCATGAGCACTGAACGGGCACAAATGAGCTTGGATTGGGTGCGTCTTCTAGATGCATGTCTTTAACCACTTTCCTTACGCAGTACAGAAAAAAGGGAAAACTTACCCTTTTCTAAAGAAAAGTATGTCCAGTAATCATCTAGATATTTTATTAAAAATAATCATTCAAATTTATAACTCTTATATTAAGAAGATCCAACGGCTCTCATCATTTCCCCTTACTATATAACCCCTCACCCTAACCCCTGTCCTTACCCCGCTGCCTCCCACCCGACCCCACTGCCTCCTACCCCGCACCCTTTGCGCCACCCCCTCTCGTCGCCGGCGCTGCCCGCTCCTCTAGCCAGAGCAGCTCCGCATGCCTCCCCTACCCCACGCGCCTCACCGTGCCGCCCCCTACTCCTCCCCACCGTGCCGCACCCGTCCAACCTAATAGCTAGTGCCTCTCGCCGATGCCGCCCTCCGGCACCGTCCACCACCCTCCTACCTCGCCCATGCCCCCCCTCACAGCCTACCACCAGGCCACCGTCCCCTAGCCCCTTCTATGCCTGGGGGGACGGTGAACCCTAGGCGTGGGGGTGGGATTCTCCTCTTAGGTCGCCGGAGAGGAGAAAGAAGCGGTCGCCGATGAGGAGAGAATGGGTCGCAGGAGAGGAGGAAGAAGCGATCGCCGGAGAGGAGGAAGAAAGGGTCGCCGGAGAAGAAGGTGGAGGTGGCGGCGCACGAATCTTCACGCACATCCAGAGAAATTTGGATAATTGTTTGGAAGAAAATATCCGAGTGATATTTATCAAAACCCTTAAAAAAAACTATTCGTGTTAAAATGTGACTCGTCATGTTGGATGGAAAATCAACACTATAGATTTAGATACAGCAACCCAACCCCACTCAGTTTTTAGGGCTCATGCCCACATTTTTAGCCTGCGAGCCCTGGCTTGAAGCCCAAGGAAAACCCAAAGAAAAATATTTTATTTAGGAAATGAATTTTAAAGAATAATGTTTTAATTGTAAAAACTAATTGAAAATAGTTTTTACCTCCAAAAAGGGTTTTTTGGGTTTCGGGCTTTGCAAATGTTGGGTCAAGACGAGCTCATGCCTAGCCATTCCAAGCTAGGCTTTTTCACGCTTGGCTCAGCCCAATGTTTAAACAAGTCTAATTCAAATCAACTGCAAAAAAAGGGAGCAAAAGGTCCATTTGGAACATGGGAGCATGAAATTTTTGTATTCTAAACAATTCTAAGGCTCTTGTAATATTTTGTTTTTTAGGGTGACTTTTTTTAAGCACATCGACAACTTAAAGAAACCGTGAGACCATGTGGAGGTCACCCAATGGTTATGATGAGTAATTGATTTTTGGTTCAGAGAGTTTGCAGGGTTTGAATTTAGTTTTTGAGAGTTTGCAATTTTCCAATGAGGGTGTTGTCGAGTGATACGCTGAGGGAGGTGGCGATATGATCGGCCTTTGGTTGGCGGTCATATGGGTTGAGGTAAAGAGGTCTAGCCAGTTTGGTGACTGGTGCTGTTGGAGTCTAAGTTGGTTGAGTGTGTGCACAGTATGGGTGTCATTGCTTGTGTACTATGGGTTTATTGTTTGGTTCTAAGTTTAGGATCGATGATTTAGTTGTATACATTTTGCATGATGCATTGTATAAATGAATTATGTCAATTGATAACTTTGTGTATTGTGTGGTGCTACTTAACGGTTTGCTTGTCTGTGTTAGTTGTAGGACTCCAGAGCTACGTTATGGTGAGACGGATGTGACCGGGACTAAACTAAGAGAGCTTATATCCAAAGCGGTCAAGGGATCGAGACTATGCTCAGGAGGATCTGAGGTCCAGACGATTAGGAAGCCACCAAAGATGACCAATGTTTGTGGGGTGGTTCCAAGCCTGGATGACGAGGAACTAGAGCGGGAGCTACTAGTGATGGGCATGACAGTAACGATAAATTGGATCGAGACTAGGGCATGACAGTAACGATAAATTGGATCGAGACTAAGTTTATGGAGGAGTTGAAGTCCAGAACAGTCAAAGAAGCCGGATGTTGTTATGCACGAGGAGAAATATGTGGTGCGCCAAGTAACTTAGATCATTTGCAAACGAGGACGATTCGGTGGGATCCAAGTGCGTGAGAGGCTTAGCGGCAAGTCCTTGAGGCCATATGAAAGATGGCAAAGTATGAACATTGCTTCGTGATAAAGAAAACAGGAAGCTTCGTGGAAGACGCTAAAGTGGTATTTTAGTCAATTGCCTAATACCAAAAAAGTGACGGTGTGCGAAACCACAGCATTAGCCTAAGTAGTCTATGTCTTGTATGTGCTGAAAATATGAAGTGGATCAAGTACTGATTCACTAATAGGTTAATGGGTTTAAGCATTTTAAGAAGCGTGTATGTGTAAGTATAAAACTTGATATAGTGTTGGGTTAACGGGTTAGCCTATGTAAGCGGATGAAACCCAGTTAGAAGTGTTGGTTAGGGTTTCACTTGTAAGCCTCCATATTAAAGAGAGAGAGGTGGCTACGTTAAACTTTTGGAGAGTTTAGTGTAAGCCATTGAGAGGAGAGTTAGGATGAATGGTGAGAATCTTGTGAGAGATGCGAAAGGCTCTTGTGACTAAGCTTTTTTATCATCCTTAGGCTTCGTATATGGACAAGGAGTGGCTATAAACATTCATCTCGAAGAATTAATAGAGATCAAAATTCATCCAAGTATTTCCACTTTTACTTTTGTGATAAAATCTTGATTTAGCTTGGTTTTTAGTGTTTCCTCTTCTCTCCTTAATCTTGTGTGCTAAAGATGTGTAAGTGATGAAGATGTATTTTGAAGACTAGATCTTATCCATCTAGACACTTATATTTGCAAGTTCTTGTGTTTTCCAAGTTTTTGTTCAAGAAGGGATGGTTTTAGGGTTTTGGTTTTTTGGGTGTTTTGGCTTAGTTTGCACTATAATCTAACTTGCTATAACATGTAAGAACTCATCCAAGGTAATATATATCATCAAAAACTCACGAGAAAGAGTAAATTGAGATTTCTCTCTTTTGCCTAGTTTTGGTGCAACTTTCCTTCAAACAGTTCCCTTAATCATTGATTGGAATATGTTCCTAAAATTTTAGAGAAGATGCATACCAAATTTCAAGTAAATTAGAGTTTTGATTTGAGAGTTAGCTTAATTTTTGGTTTTAACCCAATTTTGATGTAGCAGAGGTTCAAAAGCCAACAGATCTTAATTTTCTTAGGTTCTTCCTTGATCTTTGGTTGGGATAGGTTTTTAAGGTCATAATCTAGCATTAGTTCAAATTTTAAGTCATTTAGAGTTATGGATTAAAAGTTTCATCGATTTTCATATTTGAAATAGTGCTAAAACTGCCTTGTTCCTATGTTGAATTTGTTGTTCACCCGGTCTGATGGCTACTACTAACCAATCTGACCGGTATTGTTCATCCAAGTCTGGCCACTACTGCTCATCTGGTTAGACCGCCTAGGGCACGTCAAAGTGTGTTTTGCTCGGTTTTGATTGGATCTTTCCTTATGATTATTTATCTCTAATCTTCATAGCTTCCATACTTACTGGAGTGAAGAGTTTTACTTCTGCTCAAAGAAATTTTTTTAGAAAATCTCGTAATTAATTTGGACTCCTATTCACCCACTCTAGTCACTGTTCTTGGCCTACAGAAACACATGCTAAAAGAGAGTTAAAAATGACCAAATACCCGATAAAAACCTAAGATTGGATGGCAACAATGAAAAAGAATAAGTGTAAGTACTACAAAATATCAAACAATATGAGCAAAACGAATAAAAGCTGGTACTCCCTCTGTCCAATTTATAAGACATATTTTTAAATAATCTTATTTATAAATATAAGGTGTATTTTATATTCCAATGTAAAATTAGTGTGATGTTTCTTCTATGGCCCTAATAAATAGCCATCTTTACTTTATATTCTTTATATGCATGCATTGAGTATAGTATTTAGATATTATAATTAGGGGTTGTTTAGTCATTTTTAATATTTTTTTATCTATGTAGCAAGAGAAAATATGCCTTTTAAACTTAGACGGAAAGAGTACCAAGGTAGCCTACACACGTGCTTCCAAGAAAGACAACACTTAGGGCACTCCCGATGGTATTACTTAAGCAATGTCTATAGCATCAATTAGCACGCATGTAGAATTATTGCTGAGATGGATGAAAAATTAATGAAGGAAGGGAGGGAAGCATGTACGACATTGCTTGAGTACGTAATCCAACATGAAGACATTAGCTAATATATGTATTGAGGAGAGAAAGGATATCTACCACATTACAAGGGTGTGACACTCATTAAACGATGCATTGGGAAGGAAATTAGAAATAAATATTAAATTACAGTATTAACTAGGTCGGCCAAATAATAGACATAGTGCATTAGGAGGATGATATCTAGTCTGATGTCTATATGAGATGGTAATCTATAGACATTACTATATAGTATCACCATTGGGAATGTCCCTTACAAAATTGCTAGTTCATTTTATACAAAAGCCCTCACGAAATTACTGCTACTAGTAGACTTTACGATCTGTGCTAGCTAGCAGTAGTTTGGGTTCTACTTGATTAATGCAAAGATAATGTTGGGCGAAAATAAAAGGGAATTGCACTACAAGCTCCACTGTTGAGTGAAGGCCACCTGGAGTAGTTGGATAGAGTAATCAATTGGAAAGTAGAGAATGGGTGCAAAGATTCACCGACAACGAAGACACCAAGGTCGCCACTGAGGTGATTTTCTGTCACTTTGAGACAAGATACAAAATTCATATATAGGCAACCAATCATGCGCATCGCTCAATGCTTTGCTAAAAGAAATTGTGCCAAATCACGGTGATTTGTCGTCGTTACCTCGTTGTTTCAACGGCACGTGACTACGTGAGCGTTGCGGTAACTACTCAACACAAAAAGAAAATCCATGCTCTATATCAAAGGCTCAGGTACGGGACATACTAGGCATTCCAATCTTTTGTTTTGTACCATCTAAGCTGGAAGGCCTCGTATGGAACGTGGAAATTTCGTGTGAATTTTGAAGTGAAAGAACATCACACTCATACTAGATGTGGAATTTTCTACAAAGTTTCTGCGCATTCCATATGGGACCTAAGTCTGAAGGGGCGTGTTGGTGCTGTTTATCGAAACACGAAGGGGTTCAGTTCGTTCAATTCCCAGTCAAGAATCGGTACATTGGAGAACACACATTGTTCATGGACCCGGAAATAGAGGTGGGTATTGGGCCGTGCCGTGCTGGCCCGGTCTAGGCCCATCGTGTTTCGGTTCACTTAGTGTCGTGCCGGCCCGTCTCATCTTCGGCCAGGCCCAAGCACGGGTCAAAGCTCTCTGTGCCGATGTTCGTACTGTACCAGCCTAAGCCTAGCTCGAAATAACTATACACGATGAAGGCAGCGGCGACAATGCTGGTGGTAGACGCCATCTTCCTTTCTCTCATACCCGTCTCATTAAAAATCTAGTTAAAATTTCATGCTATTGTCTCATTCCATTCCACCTCCAAACTTAGCCATCTAGTCCAATGACATGCATATCTGCGTGCAAATCGGACTGTGGCGTATGTGGACATCTAACTCAACGCTCGGCAATTCGGCATAGGGCTGCCCAACTAGTCAAATAGAAAAGCTCAAGCAAAGTTATGAGTGCAGTTTACTGTAGTTAAGAAATCAATTTTAAATTGTTTCTCAAACATTTAGCAACTACTTGGAATACACGCACTAATAACAAACTGTCTCTATTTACATAATGGTTAATTGTAACATATATAGGGTGGTTATATCATTAAATGCTAGAATTAAAAAGGCAGTCGATGAAGGAAGCTATGTTAGAATTAGAAGTGCATGTAGAAATAATTTGCTTATATAAAATAAAATCACAATGGAGGTGAGCAATATTGTAAAACTTAAAAATATATGTTAGAATATGATTTGATTGATCTTCTTCTCCAGTAGTCTAGCCATACTAATTTTACGCAAAGAAGTGAGCGAGCCACAAGGATGTGACCTAGGGTTCGATGGTGGTGACCTATGGAGGAGCAACATGAAAATACTCATTATTTTTGTATGATGATGTTTCTTAAGAAAGAACAAAAAAAGACACATCATATCACAAGTGCAAAAATGAAGAACAACAAAAGACACCTCATATCACAAGTGCAAAATGAACTCGGCTTAAATCATAGCATATCTCAGTCACTTTTTCAGCCATTGGATTAAGATCCAACCATCCTCATCTTTATCCTTATCTCATATATATACATCACACATGCACATCTCCAAAACCTAACTCAATCTTCAAATTTGGCATTCTAGGAACTACTCCGTACCGATGCACATGTCACAACGGATGTGTAGGATCTTTCTGCGATGAAATTAGTGTTTCTGAGGGCTAGAACAGAAGAAATCAAAATGGACAAAGACCTATTTGTAGATTTCAGAAAACTTGAAGGACAAAATCATCAAATTTTCTGAATCCCTAACCCTCCCTAAAATCCCTTCGCCGCCGCCCGGTTCATTTCTCCCCCTACCATCTTTGCCTCCCTCCTCCCCGTTCTCCCCTAGCACCTTCCTCCCCCGATCTCCCCCAGCGCCCCTCCTCCCCCAACCGCCTCCCTCCTCCCCCGATCTCCTCCGGCCGCCTCCTCCTCCCCCGGCACCTCCCTCCTTCCCCGGCGCCCCCTCCTCCCCCGGCATCCTCCGATCAGTCTGAGTCGATGGACCAGGACTTGGTGCCAAGGCTGCACACGGACTCCAGCTGCTCCGAGCGATGGCGACCGCAACCTCGACTATGCCGAGAGCCATCCCACCGGCGGTGGATGGTCGGGCGACGACTGGGGCGCCAACGATGGGTTCGTCATCGATGGCTCACTCTTCGAGCCACTATCATCGGCTGTCTTCGCACGGGACGCTGCCGTCTACATCAAGGCCATCTCCGGTATACTCCAGTCCTTCCCCCTACTCCCTCTTTGCTCTGTGATGGCTTGTGATTGTGGGGATCACCGCGACGGGAGCGCGAGGCCAAGGCCGAGGCGACCGCCGGTGCTGGCGTGCTGGCTGTGCCCCCTATGCCGACCATGCTCGTCGGGCCAGGCCAGCCCAAGCATGGCACGATTTGCCATGCCGTGCCGTACCGCCCAACGGGCTGGCTTTCCAGTCCTGTCTCGGCCCACCATTTATGTCATGCCAGCACGGCCCGCCACGTGGCGTGTTCGTATCATGCTTGGGCCATGCCAGCCAACTGACCTTGGGCTGGCACGAATAAGCCCGATCCAACTCCCATCTCTACCCAGAAATAACTTCCACCTTATAATCTTTTCAAAACTTTACATCAAGAAAAGATGACGCTTTCACGGCATCTACGCCCCTGGTAGATGTACTGTAGAGGGTATATATGGCTACTCGTTCTTTTAACAAAAGATTGGAATAACCTTCATCATCATCTCAAAGTGCGTAGAGGGCAAGGCAGGAAAAAAGAAGAAGAAAAGACACCTGATTCGTAGATCGGCCACATGCATCTGCCAGGATATACGCGCTTTAAAGGATCTACATGCATGAGCAATAAGTAGATTACACGAACGAATCAAAGACGGCCGTATTTGACTGGGGCTTTCCATCTGGGAAAGAAGGAAAGTGTAAGGGCTCTTTCGAAAAATCTCTCGGAACAAGAGAAGGAAAAAAAAAGCCTCTGCTACCTTGCACGTTTAAACGCCACCATGATCCATCCATCCATGCTTCCATCCACCATGGCTAAAGCGAATCCAATCCTCTCTCGTGGTTGCATTATTATGCGGTTTCAGCTCCACATGGCCGGGCGGCCGGGCCTTGTAGAGATGCAATCGCCAATGGTAGAGATTACACGGGATTTAGGGTATATTCATATTAGATTCTTATTTTCGTTTCTATTTGAAGAAGCTAAAAATTAATATGAATATCTGATTTCTCAAAGTGAATTTTTCACTCCCCTCGCTACTGTCTCACTCCAGATATAAGATAGGGGGTGACAGATGTATCACACTCCAATCATCTCGCTTCCTTCTCGTACATACATCTCTTCCTCACTTATCCCAGTACTCACATTCTTCTTCTAACGCTATTTCTTCAGCTACTACTATTTATTTTCATCTAAAAGCCATCAAATATAAATAGGCACTTAGGCAGGTAGATGGGTGTAGTGAATGTTAAAGTACGAAGAGATTAATCATGTTTACTCACTAGCTACATTTTTTGGTTACGTTGGTCAATGCATGATATTAGGTGTATGCTTATAGAGACAAAAGAGATCTTTTAAGTTTAAAACCTGTCTAATTCGTTTACGTGACAAAATCTATGGCATTGGTGTGGTCTAGTCATTTTGAATCATTTCCACCGATTTGAAAAGGACATTATAACAAATGGATAACTTAAGCCGATAGGTGTCGTCTAGTCATTTTGAATCATTTCCACCGATTTGAAAAGGACATTACAATAAATGGATAGCATAGGCCGACAGAAGTTCGTACAACCTTTCAAAATCTGCCCATACATTTTCGGCTGTTGTGTTGATCCATTTCAGGAGACGTGCAAATGAAGTGGCAAATCTAGCTCTTTTCTACCTGGTTCGGTGTAAAAGGCCTTTGTTCTGTATTTCGCATAAGATCTCCCCTAATTTTCATGTCAGTAAGCTAACGAGGTGAATATCCATAAAGAAAAATTAATCCGAATAAGTGAAATGATTGTGTGCATGCATGTGCAAGTACAAATAAGCCATGTTCTTTAGCGCTTTTAGTTTCTCCGAAAGTCGAATTAAATGGAGCGGCTTTTTGAAATGGCTTCCTGAGACTAAAGTTGTGTACATCATCCGTATCGGCATCTTCATCAATCACTGCCGTCTCGAAAAATATAGATAAAACCTATTAGCTATAACCTAAAAAAACAATGCTATATTCCTTCAAAGTTTGGTAACCCTATATCGAACTCGTGTACTTGACCAAGCTGCCATTTTTGTTTGCCTTTTTAGAGTTACACAGAGGACGCATACACACTCACGTCACACACTTGTGTATATTCACTAAACATATTAGAAAATTTGTGAAGGTTTTAGAACCTCATAAAACCCACGCGCTTTTCTATAAACAGATATGTACATGTAATCTGATTATATAAGTCACTGTATCGATTTTAGGGATTAAATCTTAGTGGGTAGAACCAACACGCTAGCTTCCATCACTAGACTATTTTCCTGTCCTTTAACTGTTTTCTAATTCTTTCGACTCGCATACGCCATTTTTGCTCCGAAATTCCATAACATATTTTCCGGAGATCCCACCACAGCATCATGGAGTGCGTGGTCCATATTGGTTTCTTGGCTCTTTGTGTATGTATTTTCTCGCTGCACTTTGACCAAAACATTGATTTCCAATCTGATGAACAAAATTTGGAATTTCGCAAGGATTGGTGAAGTAAATTTAGCATGAAACCAAGCATGGCTAGCGACGATGCGAATGAAATCAAGTGCTCTGGATCTCATCCGGAACTCTAGTACGAATCTAAGCTCACATCCGGCAGATACCACCATGCATCACGCCATGTGGGCGCACACAGCGATCTCGAGTTCGGGAAAGAAAGAACCCAGGAGGCTAGCAGAGAGAGCGAGAGAGGATGCAGGAGGCAAGGGGGTGTGGCTGTGTAGGGGCCCCATCAACTTCCAAAGAACGGAGCTCGAAATCAAGTTCCGAACCAGCTCAGCTCTCCTCCCCATGCATGGTCCTACAAAAGCGCGGCAGATTTGCTTTGAACTCGCAAAGACAAAGAACAAAGAGCAAAGCTAGCTACTAGGACGAGGCAGCAAGAGAGAGAGAGAGAGAGAGAAAGCAACCAAGCAAGCAAAGCGAAGGGCCAAGCATCAAAGAGGAAGCAAAGAAAAGAAGAGAATAGAAGAGAAGGGGATAAGAATGTTTGGCGAGTATAAACCCAGCAGGATCACAGATCCCCATCACGTAAAAAAAAGGCGCATTTGCGCAATCTAAATGCGCATTAGCCGTGCACTTGTGCTGTACGGCTAACTGCTGTCTTTCCCTAAGATCATTGGTCTCGCCTGCCTTGGCATTGTCATTGTCATCATACAACTCTGGCCTCCTCTTCTCTTCTTCTACGCCTCCTTGGCTCCCTCCCTTTGCTTTTCTGCCCTATCGGCTTCATATAGCGGCTGGTGGTAGGCCTCGTGCCTCTGCTTCTCCTATAGCTCAAGAACATCATTGGCTCATTGCTATGTCCATTCTCTCCCCTGTGAAAAAACATTAGGGTACGGTCTTAGTGCAGAGAGGAGAAGAAGAAAGCTAAGGCAAAGGAACATCTCTATATGGGAAGACGACCAGATAGGTCGCTAGGGGCATTGGTGCGCTGCAGGCTAGTGGTTGTCATCTTCGTGTGTATTTGCCTTTTGGTGGTGATGGTGGCAATGAATGGTGTGAGCTCAGGCCCGAACGCTGCAGCTCCAGCCGGCGGTGGAGTCGCCGGGAGGCGGACGGACTTGACGGCGGGCTCGACGGCACAGTATTCTTCAGGCGGAAGGCCGGCCGGTGCAGACGCGTTCCGAAGCAGCAAGAGGAGGATCCCCAAGGGTCCTGACCCTATTCACAATAGGTACCTTAATGCACGCATGCACTTGTCATTTTAATTACTTAGCATGCATTTCGCCTCTCTACTACACTGTTATTTTCTTCCTTACAAAAAATACTACACTGTTTTTTTTTTGCATTTTTTTGTAGCATTTGCTAGGCCATTTCTTAAGAAAAGACATTTACATCAACAAACTAAAGCATAGATAATTCCAACTAGTGTCTAGTGGTAGGATGGAGCGAATGGACTGAACTGAAGAAATGTCACGACCTAAAGTACTCTGCTCGTTGTTACTCTGCTGTTCCGTTCATTGTTAACGTACAAATACTCTGCTCAATGTCAGTTTAGTCATGCGATGAATAGCAAAGAAGTGTTCCTATGCTTTCACCCGGCAAAAGGCTGCATGTATTTCAAAGAAAATAACAGCTGCTTTGCACATAATACTTACTAAATGTATTTTTTTTCTTTTTCCTTTTTCACTGTGGAAGCAGAGAAATGCCACTGGCCCCACATGACACCTGATAAATTCCTAGTTTGTTGCATTCAAGAGTTCTTGATTCTTAGGTACATTTTGGCATTTTGCAAGAAGAAAAAAACAAGGAACAAAGCAAGTGTACTTCTGAGCTAAGCAAAGCATATCAGAAGCCGCTTTGCTGACAAGAAAAGCAGCACAGTTAACTTAATGCCCATCCGGGACACCTAAGCTTCCATTACTGGAACCTTACCCTCCCTGCTTTTGTTGATTTAGCTAGGCCAACTACGATAAGTATCACAGCCAAATGATTGGCAAGGTGGTACAATTGTCACCTCACAAGAAAAGAACTGCAGATGTCAGTGGATCTCACAGATCGGTGCATAAGAGGGCCATAGTTCTAAGCAAAAACTAAGCAGTCCACTAAACAATCAGATGCAGCACATTAGCTTCAACTTACATGAACACTTGGCACACTCACCTTCTGCTAGGTTGGTACAGCTCCATGCCTGACAGAAATGTGGTTTCAGGCGTGCTGGCAAGACGACGATCGCGCCGCGGCAGAGAGACTAGCTGGAGCCCGCCGGCGACGACTGAAGCACGCATCCGTTGGTGCTCTTCTTCGCTTCTTCCAGTGAGCGTTTGGATGGGAAGGAGGAGTTATATGATGATGTGCCGTAGCTAGCTTAGGTAGCTAGCCATGCATACGATGAGATAGTTGGCTTTGTGCAAAGAGGTAGCCAGCTAGCTCTCCTTTAATGGGAATTTTGG
The DNA here is from genome assembly GCA_036346575.1 of Dendrocalamus sinicus. Classification (NCBI taxonomy): domain Eukaryota; kingdom Viridiplantae; phylum Streptophyta; class Magnoliopsida; order Poales; family Poaceae; genus Dendrocalamus; species Dendrocalamus sinicus. The sequence goes on along the minus strand of CM070653.1, from coordinate 28,648,782 downwards.
TAGTGGGGGTATGTACAAAGTTGCAATCTCCCCTCGCAAAAAATCTGTCATTTTTTTGACCGAGATGGTGACTGAGGTTGGTCAACCTACGTAACTTTCGCATATTCTTCCAAGATTTGATTTGAATCTGTGTTAATTTTGTCTTCAACATTCGTGTGTGTGTGTGTGTATCAGTGTGTGAAACTAAAGATGCCGAATTGGCCTTCTTTGCATTGCCCAGAGCGTTTCTCCTCTTGTATTGTAATCGAATCTCTTGTGTGCAGCTTAATTGCTCTGTTACGTTATCAGTAGGTCAGATTGCTCTGACAAAGTTGATCATGTATATGCAACTCACTGTAAGTCATGCGTTATGGTTTGCAAAACTGCAATGGCTGTGCGTTAAAGATTTACCAAACATCTATACATTGCATTGGCATGGCATGGCATGAGACGTGAATCTTGAATCGTCCGAACAGATTCGGGAAAGCAAAAGGGCGAGGTGATGAGAGAGAAAACTAAAGCTAGCATCGATACGTTCTGCTTGTGCTTGCGAGGGTGGCGCTTTCCCTTTTGCTTCTTTTGTTGCAGCTGTATATTATTTGGACTAATCGAGGAGTAAAAAGGAAAGGAAAAGAAACATGTTCCGTCTGAGCTTGAAGAAGCCAGCTTTGCTCGTAGCACATGACGACACAGCTAGCTAGCTTCCTAGCTCGCGCTCGCGCACACACGCCGGTAAATCCAGAATATTCAACTTAGTGTACTAAATTTTTTTAAGTGTCTTTCAAGACTAGTACACTAAAGGTCAGCAGTTTTCAACCTATACTTTATGATTCTTTTCTCAACAAATAAACAGAATAAATTTTTCAAAGTGATTTATCTAAACAGTCTTTTTGAAACGGTTTATTAATATTCAATTTATTTACAAAAATACTTATAGTAGAATTGAGGTCTATCGACCGTAACTATAATCTATAAACTGTGGCCGAAAAGAATCCATAAAAAATATCTGTAAGATGCTGCGAATGTATGCATGCACCGGTCGATCGAACCATGCACGTACGTACGGGCCAATGATGCACGGCGGTTTCGCCGTCGTTCTGACTGACGTGACATGAACTTTGGTACGCTCCTGACGCGCGCACGAGGGATCGATGCAGCCACAGAGTCGAACCTGGAGGCCAGAAAGAAAACGAGCTTGACGCAGCTGCTGGGGTTAGGGCTTTAAACGAGTCGAGCTCGAGCGAGTTTGACCTAGTAAACTCGAGTTCGGTAGAAACTCGAGCCGAGCTCGAGCGAGCCTGAGATTAGCATCGAGCTTTAAGCTAGGCTCGAGCTCGGCTCGGACAAAACTCGAGCCGAGCTTGAGCCTCGCATGTGTAGGCTCGGTGAGAGAGTACCGCAGAGGTGACGGCCTCGGCGCGAGCGGCGGCGGTCTCGAGCGGGAGGCGGAGCGCGGCCTCGGGCGGTCCTCGGGCGGAGGCGGCGCGCCTCCTTCCGCGGTACAGAGGAAGAAAGCGGCGCTCGGGCGGGAGGCGGAGCGGCGGTGCTCGGCGGAGGCAGAGCGGCGGCCTCCTTCCGCACGTCGGCCGGGCGACCGGATCGACGGTCTCGGCGAGGCGAGCGGCGGCCTCCTTCCGCGCGTCGGCCGGCGCACGGATCTCGGCGATCCAGATCTGGCGGCGGCAGCGGCAGCCCCTGCACGCCAACCTCGGGCGAGGAGGAGAGAGGCGCCGCGGGGCGAGGAGGCGGCGGCGGGGGGGGAGAGGGGGACGGGGCGGTGCAGGGGGGAGAGGAGGGAGGGGGGGGAGGCTCACCGCGGGAGGGGGCCGGGAGGGGCGGCGGGGCAGGGGGATCGGCAGCGCGAGTGGGGAGAGCGGAGAGGAGGGAGGGGTGGGGTGGCCGCGGGGGCGGCGAGGAGGCGGCGGGGAGGCGGGGCAAAGGAGGCCGTGGGGACGGGGTGGGGGCCGGCAGCGGGGGCGGCGAGGAGGGGCGCGGGGGCCAGGAGGGGCGGCGGCGGGGAGTGGCCGAGTGGGACGGGGGAGACCGGGAGAGGAGGGAGGGCGTGTGGGGGGCCGGCCGGCCGGGTGATGGGGTCGGGGTGAGGGATTTTGAGAGGAGAGGCGGGAGGCGCAGCCGCGCAGGCGGTGTGGGGAATTGGGGTGGGAAAAAAATCTTAAGCTCGCAAGCTATTCGAGCTCGGCTCGTTAAAGCTCGCGAGTTTAAGATGAAGCTCGAATTCGGCTCGTTTGAAGCTCGAGTCGAGCTCGAATCGAGTCTAAAGCGAGCCAAGCTCGAACAGTTCGTGAGCCTCGAGCTTTTTTTATAGCCCTAGCTGGGGTGACGGGAATGGACGGGCACACTAAACAGCATAAGGCAACGCATCCTTGCAAGTTGCAACTGTCCATCCAGGTACTAGCTAAACTTGGTTTGCTAAAACAGCTTCATCGACATCAAAAAAAAAATCTGAAACGTTCTAAGATCAAAACAAATTTGGACAGCCCAGTCGCTTACATGAAGCTCACCCAGCCCGAACTTAGGGCCAACAAACATTTCTTGCTCGGCCAATAAAAATATAAAATCTTCGAGTCGAGGATCGAGATTTTTTGGACGGAAGAATTGCCCACTCTAGCAGCAAGTGTCTAGCATTGAACAAGTGTGAGTGTGAGACTGGCTATCTGCTAGCTCAGTACCAGCATTTGAGCCTATCTGCAGCTATACAGTTCGACTCGAATTCCTAATGCATCCCATTCTCATCATCGAAACCAGTGACGCCACTCGGCGTACCGGTCATCCTCCTCCCACACACTCTCAAATCTAAGCCCCTACTTTTCATTTGAGGGTTTCTCTACTTTTAAGGGCCCAATTTTTTTGCTTCTACTCCAACAGCACCCCTCAAATCTAAGCTCTCAAATCCATTCCACTACCCACTGACACATGGGACCCACCCCTGACACATGCGACGGCGATGGCGGAGGGCGCCGCACGGCGGAGGCGCGGCGAGGAGGCGGCGGGCGGGGAAGCGGAGGAGGCGGGCGGGAGGAGGCGCGCGGAAGGAGGCCGCGGCGAGGAGGCGAGCGAGGCGGGGGAGCGAACGGTGAGGTGGCGGCGCGCGCGGGAGGCGGGCGGGCGGGAAGCGAGGAGGCGCGGGAAGGGAGGCGCTGGCGAGGGAGGCGCGCGCGGGAGGAGGCGCGCGGCGGGAGGCGGGGCGGGAGGAGGCGCGGGAAAGAGGCAAAGGGAGGGAGGCGATGGGGAAAGAGGCGGCGGGGAACCAACAGAAATTTGAGGGTTTGGTCTAGAGCCCCAGGAATGAGGGCTGAAGGGGGGATTTGAGAGGCTCCTCAAATTTGAGGGCTCTAGTAGGGACCCTGCTGGACCTCTATTTTTGCCTCAAGCCCTCAAATATGAGGTTTGAGAGCTCAAGTAGAACCCTGCTGTAGTTGCTCTTAGAAAATTCGAGCGTCGATCCTGCCACACACACACGGACGCGTCGGTTACTTATGTATGGGCAGTGTAGTTACACGGAGTGACTAGCGCTCAAGAGCTTTACCAACCAGCTGGCCGGTTTGTTTATTGTCTGAGCAGCAACTCTTAACTGCAGCCTCAATGCCTCATGCCGTTGTTGGTTGGGACAGACTGGACGACGTGCAGCTGAGAACGGGCTGGTTTTGGGCTACGTCCAACGAATAGTTCATTGGGTACGTAGGTATCTTCTTTCTAAAAGTCCGTATCAAACATAAAAACTGTTTGAAACATATTGACTTTATAAAGTAGTTTTTTATATTATCTGTAAAAATATAACAATATTTTTATTTTTTTTCTTTATTTTTCTTTAATTAAATATATCAGAAAAAGTTAATGGCTACTTAAAAACCATAGCCAAAAATCAAAAGTCACAGCACTTTTGAAACATGGCATAAACCAAAAGGAGCTTCATGCAGAGAGATTTTGCTCTCTAAACGAAGAGGCGGTTATGCAGCAGTGTGTCCGTTAAATTTTTGCACTGAAACGTGCATGGTTCTCTTGAACGGCTTTACCATCACCTACTTCTTTTTCCTTTTTCTTTTTCTTTTTTTACTTTAGAACATGCTGAAATCAGAATACGATGAACCTCTCGTTGAGAATTGAGATTGAGACTTGTTTTAGAGGAATTTCATTGAGACTTTAAGAGACGACATCTAGGTTGTACGTGCACTAGTACTGTTTATGGGAACACTGCGTATGTGGAGAGGCTTGAGGGCGTGATGCCGGAGGCGTTGGGTTGTGGAGGGCCTAGCCCATACCAAATTTGCCCATTAGTCCAACCTAATTAGCCCAGAGCACGTTGGAAGAGCCTGGGCTGCAGCCTACAGAGCCCACGGGAACAAAACGGGCTATTTGGGCCTCAACGCCAGCAAGCTGGAACGGGTAGGTGAAGATAATAGAGATCTTTCAGTCATTGCATCAAGTCTAAAACAACGGTAATAGATCCGTCTTTGCATCACACTTGCACATACTTTGTTTTTCTTTTTGCGAATAGTACTTTGTTAGTTCCTCCCAAACAAGAAAAGTAATCTCATGGTTGGTCAAATAAACTTTTAAACGAGATGCTAGAGCCTTTTTGGGCCTAGAAGAGTTTATTGTACAACGGTGAGTTCATATAAGTGATATTTATCCAAGCAAACAGAATATTTTATTTCCAAAAACATTCTTACACAAGCAATCAAGAATGGATCATGGACATAAATAGCATGTTGTGAAATCGGCTAGGCAAAGTACACGGCGTGCACGGCGACAACGAGCTAGGGACGGCAATGTGTGAGATGGGAGGCAGTGGGAGCAAAGGAGTGGGGCCGAGGCTTGGAGGCGCCAAGGTGAGGTGAAGGCGGTTTTCCCAAAGGAGAGTACATGAAATCGAGGAAAGTTTTCAAATTTTCCAAAAAATTCAGATTCAAATAAATTCAAAATTTTAAAAACTTTTGGTCGTTTCATGACGGTTGCACTTCAATCCTTCCCAAGCGACGAGTTTTTTTAGCTCTAGGCTTTGGCTTTGCTTATGAGCTGCGGGTGAGGTTGTGTGTTTCGGTGGTTCTCCGCTGGGTCCTCGCCTGTTGGGAGCGGGTGTTGTTTTGGTAGGAGTTTCAGGTCTGGAGCTCCCTCTCCAGTGTTGATTCAGTGTTGGATGTTTCCCTCCTTTGGGACGGTGGTGTTGGCATCTCTCCTCTGAGGATGGTGTTTGTAATACTCTTCTTCTTTAGTGAGTTGCCAGAGCTCTGCCCTTGGGTTAAAACAAACAAGTAGAAAAATTTGTGGAGGCAAGCGGAGGACTCACTGTTTGCATGCATGCTCAAAAATAAATTCTGCAACAGCAGCAGCAGGTACAAGAGCTAATCAAACGAGCAGAAGCAGCAGCAGCAGCAGCAACTAATCAATCAGAAATTCAGAATTCAGGGCCAGCTAGAAATGCATGCAGACAACCAATCATCACTGGCAAACCAGACTTGAATTTTTTTTTAAAAAAAAAAAGGCAGCAGCTATGTACCAGCCACAAATCCCTTGATAATAGTCCTATTTTAAATGGTTTCTAAAAACTACTTTTAGCTTTTACTGTAATACATAACTTTTATATAAAATGTTTTTAAAAATAGGATCTACAAATCGATTATAGTACATACTATAATGACCTTATTTATATCAGTTAAAACCATATACAATTTCTGTTATTTCATATTCTCTCTCATAAATAACCTAAAAATTATTAATCATAGCCAAAAGCCACCCGCCATGACAAAAAAATAAGCCCAATTTCTAACCCAGCCTGCCGAAAAAAACAGAGGCCAGCCTCCCCACGCCTATAAATCTCCCTCTTTTCTGTCCTCTCGCATCGGGTTTATTAAAACCCAACCCATTCTCCTCGTGCGAGAGCGCTCCACGCATGCCTGCGTGCCTTCGCGCGGCGGCACGCTGCGTGGCGAAGCGCCTCGCGGTCACGCCGGCTTGCTAGGAGCGGATCATTTGATCGACCGGTGGGTCCTCAGTCTTTGCTGCAGCGATCCCGCGTCGGCCAGGCGGGAGCAGCGCTGCGAAGTCCGCTTCCACGCGCTGGCTGGGCGTGGCGCGGCAGCGTGCACGCGCTCCATCCTCCAGCGCCACCGCGCAAGAGCACAGGCGATGGGCCTTGTCCTCCGGACCCCATGCGCCCGGCGGTTGAGTGTAGAGGGCGGCGTGCGGGGCTCGACAAAGGGCGTTTTGATCGGCGCGGGCCGCTCGGGAGGAGGCGAGCGAGCGGCGCGCAACCATCCTCCTACTCTACCCTACCGATGGCCGATCGTCCGTCGGAACGATTCCTCACGGCGGCCGGCGTCCCGTTGGCGGGCGCAGCGCGCGCCATCATTCCTTAGTGTCGAGGTGAGTGGCTCGCGACGGAATAGTGTCGATCGGCGCCTCCCCGCAGACGACGTCTTGCGGCCGGCCGCCACCCTTCTGCCGATGGTCGTCTTGTCTTATCGGCTCGGTGTGGAGCTCGAGGTAAATTTCTCCCCTTTTTATCTACCTCTCTAGATTGAATCCTTCCCTTCGTCTCGCCTACCATTCCTTCGCCTGCCCCACCTAATCCCCGCGCGCGAGCACCGGTGTTGCGGATCGGGCGGGTCGAGGTGGATCTAGCTGTGGGCACCACATCCGGCGAGATCGCGACGAGGTCGGAGAGACAGCCACCGTGGCGACGGGGCTCATGGAGGCCGCCGACGGCGACAAGGGCGGGATCCCCGCCTCTCCCGCATCTCACTTCCATCTCGGTTTGTTCCTCTCCTCACCTTGGGTGCGCCTTCCTCCCGATGCCATTTATCTCCAAAAGTTCTTCTTTTGTTCTTGGTAGTTGGTAGTGATTTCCCTCAATGTTTCATTTCAAGATGAAAAATTCATCATGTCGTAGTGAGTGCTTACACAACTAAAGGTATAACATAAAACTTACTTAAATATGTGGTGGGGTGCATCAGATCCTTCACGACACTCCTCCACTATTTGACACCTAAGACTTCTTAGAGTTTCATAGAGCATCGATGCAAGGTTCTCGCGATGAATAAAAATAGCTTTAAGCACGAGCCAAGACAAATTCAGGCAAAAAAATCAAGGAGCTATTAGAATCAAGACCGACTACCTTATCCACTTCACTCTGCTGTTGAACATTCTTATTGATTTGTGGAACTGATGATTCATCAAGTTTCCCCATCTTAGGGGCCTTCTCAGGAGTGGGAAACCTGCAAAATAACATAATAAAGCAATTACCAGCCTTTCGTAATTCAAAGATGTGTAGAATATTAAATGCCACACTCATTTAGCTTTTAAAGCTTAAGTTTTCAACTTTTGATTGAAATCAACTAAGTCTCAAAATCTCAATAAGACATTTGACACATTTTATATTCAGTTCTACAACATAAGACCAACTTATCAAGATTCCATTTTACAAACCAACTTTAGGTAGCACCCCAGAGTGCAAACTCATATTGATACCAGAACACTTAAATGGGGAACAAAACAGTGTGTCATGGGAATTCAGGGCATTCATGCTGTTTATCCAAAAGAGGCTGCTATCTACTAATCTACCCCTAGCAATTTACAGGTAGTAACCAACCAATTCTCTGCGGTTCCAAAGGCCCTAAACGATCGAGGTTGCAAAACTCATCGAACTCGAACTAGGATTTTCCTCTAGCAGCTAAAACCGATCTTTTACCGGTTTTAATATACATGTTTTAAAAATAGCCACAACTAGATTTCATCATACTCATAAGATATCCTTAATTAATGATGGACCCCTATAAAGATTATAGATATACATGGAAAAGAATGTATAGTTAAATGAAGTTACAAAAAAGACAATATTTCTCAACAAAGAAAAATGTGGCATCAAACTTGAAGGGAAAAAAACAAATATGTGATAAACTCAATAATGTGGACAAGGCGTAAAACAAACTTAAGGACAATGCTTGTGCTTGTCGAGAGAAGATCAAGAACTTTCGTCTGATTAACTTTGCTCAATGTGGTTGTGAAGGATAACACATATATTAGACCAAGGCATTGCTAGAAGGTTGCAAAAGAAAAGAATTAGCAATATTTGTCCCAAAATAAACGAACCAACTAACCAAGGCATTCAGTATTTTCACCTTTAAGATAGATGATACTGATCCGTACATGTTATCGCTCTTTTAACATCCTCGAAGTATTCCCTCGCCACTAGATGCCGTAGCACTCTTGCTGCATCACCTTTAGCTAGATGCTTCCCAGCTCCATGAAGACGCAAAGTGTCATGACGGTGCTTCTTGACCTATGGGTAGTAATAGATATAATTTGTTGCTCTGGACATGTGCTCTATTAGTCTCTGGACATGTGCTCTATTAGTAGGATCCATGCTACCATGGTAGTGTGATGCTTTGTGTCCACATTCCTGAGTAGAAAAAACTGTACTAATTTGTTGCTTGCTGTTAGTCTTGGATAAACTAGATCTACATTTTTTGCGGAGTTTTTTGCTATACATATACTTTTTGTTACAGATGTCCTTATGATTTGTAACTCTGCAGTCTTAGATATTTGTTGTGCTAAGCTTACTCGTGTATCCCCGATGTCTTTGTTTGTGCTAAAGCTGCAGTCCTCCGACGAGCTCAGTTTTCTTCTGGTGATCATGGAGTGATCGTGGACTGATCATGGAGGTGGGTTGGTAGACCGACATTTTTTAGAACACATCCAGGAACCTGGTATGTAGTGGGAGATATAGTGACATTGACTGTGCATACATTTGTGAGATCGTTTTCCCAGTAGCCTAAAACGTTTTTGTTGTCCATTACTACAGCCTTGCTTTGTTCTCTTTTGTGCATCAACGGGATACTGTGAGGGTATGTGTGCCTTCTACGCTTATTGCATCTTTTTACTCTTACAATGATTATATGCTTTCCTTACCTCTCTCTAAGTGTACTTTCTTTACTTATCTATTCTGTGATGAGAAAATCTCTTAGTTCTTGCCCTCGCTTCTCACCCACACCTCCTTCTTACCTTATCTTCTTCTTACCTTTCTAGGTGTGCCTTCCCTTTACCTCTTCTTCTTCTTATCTTTCTCTGACATAAGTAGTTAGCATAAATAATGGTAGCCTGTTCTCTAACATTTCTCTAGATGTGGTTCTTTCACTTGTTCTGGTGGTTCTTATAGACAGAGAATATCTCTAGAGAGCCTCTTACTTCCTTCCTCTTCCTAGGCACCTCTCTTCTTAATCTGGTTATCGAATAGTGGTAGCCTATTCTCTGACATTTCTCTACATATGTTTATTTCACTTTTTCTGGTAGTTCTTATAGACAGAGGATCTCTCTAGGTAAGTCTTCAGACTATTGCTAGAATTTTTAAGACGACTACAGGATTGCAATTGCATTGGACCTATTTTATAGGGAACCGTTGATGAGAAGATTTTTTGCTTTCTATTTTCAGTTATCTTGGAGTGATCAATTGTTGCTGCCCATTACCGTAGCCTTGCTTCCTCTCCTGTGTACGTCTACAGGGTGTTGTGAGGGTAAGTTTGTCTTCTCTGCTTGCTGCAGCTTTTTTACTCCTACAATCATTATAGACAGAGGATCTCTCTATAAGAACTACCAGAAAAAGTTTGTAACATGTATTACCCCTAGCTGTAGCTGCATGCATTTGTCTCTCTTTTTGCGATCAAATGATGTCTTATGCTTTGTCACGAGGAATATAGTTGCGTCCAAAGATTTTTACATCAAAATTATATCTACCAGAATAAATAAATGAGGTTGTCGATTGCCGTCCACAGCATTATATGTATGATAATGTCCCAAGTAAAATTTCATAGTTAAATTACAGTATTTCACATGTCACTTTTTCTATTTGCTGGCTTGTGTTTATAATTCGCTTTGTAGATAATTGCACATCTCATGCAATTCTTTTGATTCCTTAGTCTGAATTGTAGATCCTTATTGTGTTAGAATGATGTAAGCACCATTAGTCTGGTTGCCTTGAGTACCATCAAAATGATTTAGTCTACATGGTGTCACTAACAACACCTGTGGTAAGAAAACCTTTATAGTATCTATTACTCCGTTGTTTGCTAGCCCTTTTCTGTCGCATTTGAATTCCAGATGTTATCACAGTGAACAAATTCCTTTTTACTAAAGCTTTCTTCCTGCTTTAGGTGAAAGGTTGCAGCGGTTAGAACAAAAGGGAATAGTTATCCGCTTCACTATAGGGCATAGGTAACCAGATGTTTCTTGTTATTGCAAGCATATTTACAGTTTAATCACCACTGGTATTGCATATTCTCTGCCCAGCTTGTATATCATATCATTTGGATATGCTTTTCTTCTTTCTTAGAATGGACCAACTTCTTTACGACCAAAGCTACAGATCTGTTTGTTACGGATACTTACATAAGTCGGCCTTATCGACATACCGAGCAAAGATAGTAGTATTACTGCAGGCATTCTTAAATATGTAGCTCTGAACAACAATTTCCGTCAAAATTTGCACTTAGACATGCATGAAATATCTTGCAAAGAGCTGATTTGGGCATTTATCTGCAGAACACCTCAAGTCCCTGAGTTCTGCTGATGATTTATTGTTGTGTTGCTTTATTAATCCATCCCAAGTCTACTTTTTCCTCCCCCCTATTTGACAAAAAAACATTCTCGATTCTTGTCTGAGGAGGCTTGGTTGTGCAATGGTGATTCAACGAGACACTGATTTAGTCCTCCCTCTTTCTATTAAAAACTTCGGATGTTAGTTTTCATGTTGCTCCATGTTTTCGTTCTTGTATGCTTCAAAATTCAATACTGGTTCTGTTGCTTTTCTTTCCAGCCTTAACTTGTCTCTATTATGCCTTTTAAGTTTGATGGTTGATAATGCAATCGATTAAATACTTGTTGCAGTCAAGACGTAAATGCCGGACACCCGTCTCCTACTAGTCATTAGCTCTTAAGTCTGGAAGAGTAAGTTTCTTGTGCCTTGGTTTGAAACTTTGCCGAGTGTGATATGTGAGCAACTTTCCCAAATGTAGTCCCAAAGCTTTTCCCTGTGCACCCGCCTCCTACTAGTGCTCCCAAGACGTAAATCTGCTTTTCATGCTTTTGATTCAGTTCATGAATTTCATCAATGAAGGCTTGGTCTGAAAGCAATAATAATGAACCTCACTTAGTTTATTTGCATGAGATCCAGTCCGAGAAAAAATATGGTCGTGGTTGACCTTTTTGTTCGATGCACCGTAGACTCATTTCTAGTGATTCTCTAGAGTATGAAGTTCCTTGAAACCCAATCTAAATATTTTGTCCTATCAACTGCCTACAATCAATCAATCAACCAGCGTTACAATATGTATGCCAATTAATAATCTGATATATATGTAGCAACATTTCCACGTCCTCTTAGCATGTTTGATCAGTTGTCAATAAGTGAAGGGTAGCATTATTTATTAGATGTTTATAGTTGTACCTTGTTAGGTTAATTGTTGTAAATTGGGCCTTCATAGGCATGCAAGTATTAATGGTGTGTGGGTTGTGAGTTGTGATTGAAGCAAGCACAAACCAGAATGCCCAAAAAATAAATTAGCAGGCAAAAGAACAAATGATAATATCATAGCCGTTCTCCTTTCATGTGTACTGCTCCTTTAGAAGTTAATCGAATTGCATAAAACTAAATGGCTTGGCGTAGAAAGTTCACCAACCTTTTACATTTCTTTCGTTTGTGAAAACTGATGCCTGCATAAACAAAGCATATCCCCATGGAATCGGTATAAATCATTTCTTATGCTTAAGTATTGTATCTTTCGTTTGTGAAAACTGATGCCTGCATATACTTGTGATTCTTTACAGTTGTATCTTTTGATTGTCTGTTCTTATTTAAACTTTGTATTCTGTAACTGTGGTTCCGTTCCGTTTAGTGAAAATGGAATAGGGTTGCAGTACTGTCATCCTTATTCATATTCATTTATCTTGTCAATTCATGCATCGCTATCATTTGGGATTTATGAAGATTTTAAAAGCCATCCTTTTGTAAAACATAGCTAACTAAGACATGTGGATGTCACGGCTAACTAGAATTACAGTGCTGCCTTTCTCATAAACATAGTATTGGTTGTCTAGAACAGATTGTTAAGTGATGTGTCCAGTTGCAGCTATATTTCCTCATTAAATTGATTGCACATGGGTCTCAGCTCATTACGTCACTTACGAGCTGCGGAAAGGCGCCCTCCATCACCGCTTGTCGTCCGGTCTGAAATTGTTGCTACCTTCTATTGTGTGCAGAGGAGCCAAGTTACAAAGGTAAGTTTGGTCTTCCTGGTTTGTACAGTCGTGGACTGTTAGCATTGTTACATGCTTTAGAAGTAATGATTTTCCATGTGCTTTTCTGATCTGCTTCTTCTGCGTTCGTCTAGAAAGGCCCTGGGTGGTACATAGGTTTTCTAATCATGTTGTGACAATGGTTTTACGTTCATGTGCTGATCTATTCTTGAAATTGGTTGTAATTTATTGGCGTTGCGAAGTCTGGGTTTTGATGGCTGGTCCTCCGTGTGAGATCGTTGCGCGATGTCGTGAAAAAGGAAAAGAAGGCACCTTGCGCTTTCCCAAGGTCTATAATGTTGCCATGCATAGTTTACTCGGCGTAGGGCGCCTACCTTGTCCTTAGCTAATTTGTGCTATTTTTGGAAACCGTGAGAAAATGCTTAGGTTTACTTAAGCGCCTTTCTTGCCACTAGCAATGAGCAATCGTTCATGGCTTGGCAACCAGAACCATCTCAATGACCAGAACATCTAGCCACCCCGGTGCTCGAAGTAACAAGTAAGTATACGCTGGCCAATCGCGTCTTCTTTCAGAGAAAAAAACCACACGTTGTTTATTAGTGGGTCCAACTTCACATTACACAGGAGCGTGTCCTTAATGGACTTTTCTCACGAGGTTGCTACCTCCAACAGCATCGTCGTCTCGCTAGGATACGCGATGAGGAAACCATCCGCCGTTCGCCATGTGTTACCGATGGTGATTACCTACACCTTTAGTTTTTTTTCCTCTCACCTCTCACTTTGTGGTGATGTATGACGCTTTGCCCTTCGCTTGATTTTTTTGCATGATTGCTGCAATGATCCAATAGATGTCATGCTTCCTCTTGATAGAGCGTATGTCGAGGCGTTAAAGGTGTGTGCATGGCATTTTTTGAACTTTATGTGGGTTTGATGGTTTGCTATGATTTATGCGGCACATTATTTTCTGTTATTGCATTGTAGATACCTACCCATACCGGTCGTACTATGGCGGGCCATCACACGAGTGTCCATACTGTGGAGTCGCTTTTGGTTCCGAGAACGTGTCAAAAGTGCTTCATCATCACCAAGAGAAAAATAGTGTACAACCTTTGTCAGAAGGAGGCAAAATCAACTTGAAACCCTACAAGAAACCTCCTGCGCCTTAGTGACCTATTGCGTTTTGATGGTGATGCACGCTCAAAGAGGTTTCTAAAGCAAATTCGATCTTACAATTCTCTGTCGCATTCACCTCTTTAGGTGTTGCTATCGACAAGACGATAAACAATGGCACCGCACCTTATGTATTCAAGATTAATGGGGTAGTCCATCATCGGATAGGTACCTTGTGCCACATCATGGTTCGCGACCCAAATTTGCACACTTTACATATACGACAATCAAAAAGAGACCGAAAATAGACTAAGCATATTTGAGGGTGATGACAACGCCCCGATCACTGACCAAGCGTAGCAATGTCTCTATTAAGCATGTTAAATGAGCACAACCAACTTGTTAAGGCATTTCGCTACGCTAAAGAGCGCTAGAACAAGAGGGTGATCAAAAATAACGCTAAGATTGCTAGGTCAGCAATACAAGACACGATGTTCAAGATAATTTACCCTCGAGCGCGAGATTGTCGCTATAATTGTCGGTGACTACTCAACCGATGAGTACACTTACGATGTCCTTGTGCGGGGCAGAGAATGCGGACTAAGACGTGTTTCTTGCTTGCACCCATCTTATATGGCTTTGCAGTACCCGTTACTATTTCCTTACGGTGAGCATGGCTACCATCTTGGTATTAAATACTCGGACATTGAAAATAGCGACGGGTCAGGCCGTAAATATGTCACGATGCTTGAATTTGTTAGACATCACATGCACTACAGATTAAATGAGGCGAATCCATTCACTTGCTATGGCAGGTTAAGTGACCAGATAGACGTCGATGCGTACTCAACGATCGAAGGGTCAAGGCTAAAGTTCATAGCAGACCACCAAAAAGAACTACGATCCGAAACGGTACAAGGAATAGCCGATGCCATTGATAAGGGTCTTATAAATGCCGATTCAGTTGGTGGTAGGGTAATCGTGCCAGCCAGTTTTACTGGCGGCAGGAGGTACCATGTAATGAATTACCAAGACGCGATGGCCATATGCGGTGGTCTATGGCCCTCCCGACCTTTTGTGACTTTCATGTAACACTAAATGGAAAGAAATAGCAGATGCACTACGCTTTGAGCCTGGGCAACAACCGTGCGATCGTTCTGACTTGATAGTGCGTGTTTTCCATATGAAAGTCGATGAATTCATAGCCGATATTAGAGAGGGCAGCACGTTTGGTCCTGTCCTTGCAGGTGAGACGTAGTATATGCTGCTGATACGTGCTGTCTTCTACATTTATTGTTAATGAGTCTTACACTAGCCCTTCCATGTGCAGTTCTATACACCGCTGAGTTCCGTGCGTGGCACGCCGCACATACATTGCCTTGTGTGGTGGGTCGCCAATGGTTCGAATTCAATGCCGCTCATCGTCGATAGTTTGATTTGTGCAGATCCCTAGCATCAATGACGACCCCTAGGATATGCTTTAGTTGATGAGTTCATGATACATGGCCCATGCGGTGATCACAACAAGAAATGTCCATGTATGAAAGATAACAAGTGCTCGAAAAATTTCCTAAGTCGTTTCAGGATGAAACTATCATGGATGACTTTGGGTTCACTATTTACGCATTTAAGGGATGATGGTAGACACGCTTGTAAAACGGTGTCAAATTGGATAACAGAATGTTGTTCCATACAATATGCGCTTGCTAAAGAAATACAATGCACATATCAATGTCGAGTGGTGTAACAAATCAAACATGATTAAATATCTGCTTAAATATGTTACGAAAGGAAGCGATCGAGCGAAGATCTATTTTGAAATTATCGCAAGGACATCCAATGCATCTCCCGGCCTCGCTTGGCTCCAATAGATGAAATCCAAGAATACGTTGATGCTAGATTTCTTTCTTCGTGCGAAGCCCTATGGCGTGCTTTTGAGTTTGACATTCACTTTAGGATACCTCCGTGGAGCGACTAGCCGTACATCTTCCCGGCATGAACCATGTGCGATATGAACTCGATGCTAACCTAGAAGCGTTGCTCGCTAGCCTCGCACAAAGTGCACGATGTTGATCTGCGTGGTTCAAGCTAATTCAAAACATGAAGCGCTAGACACCTAACATATTGTGACTTCCCAAAAGAATGGTCTTGGGATGCTTCTGGGAGATGTTGGCGAAAGAGAACACCTTGCGCTAAAATTGGTCGTATGTACTATGTTCATCCAAATGGTGAGCTATATTACCTCACGCATGCTTCTAATGATAGTTAAAGGCGCAAAGAATTATCTTGACGTGAGAACCTTTAACAATAAAGTATACACTACTTTTCGAGACACTTGTGAAGCACGTGGTTTACTTGAGGGCGATAATGAGTGGCATCTTCTGTTTGATGAGGCGATAGTATCTGCATCGGCATATCAGCTGAGGCAATTATTTGTCACCGTGGTGCTTTTCTTACATTGGTAATGTTCGCGCTTTGTTTGATAAATATTGGCTTTACTTTACGATGACATACACCGTAGACTTAGAGATGAACTTCGAACCCATACTATGTCGTTCCACATGAACAAATGATGGCTTTGCTTATACTGAAAACTCACGAATGTTTTTGCGAGCAGCGCGGAAACATAGGTGACTACAACCTGCCAAAGTTGACGCCACAAAGTGTTAGCATAGCGATAACAGTGATTAATGATGAACTTGACCACGAACCCTTGATGTTGTCCATGCATGCGCATCTTTAGTCTCGGTTGAATGTCGACCAAAAATGTATTTGATATAATAACAAATCGTGTTCTTCGTGGGTCTCCTTGCTTTTCTTTGTCCGTGGGCATGGCGATCTTCGTAAAACATTTTTATGGAATGCTATAACTGCGAGTCTACGGGCCGAGCAGAAATTGTGCTTGCAGAGCATCATCCGTGTAGCATCTTTGCTATTGCCAAGAGGACGATCACGACTCGAGATTTAAGATACCTTCGACATAACAGAGGCCGGGACATGTAGTGTGAAAAGGGGTACTATGCTTGCCGAGCTTATACAGTTGCTGCCCTAATTATATGGGATGAAGCCCGATGATGCATCGACGCCGCTTTGAAGCTTTGGACGAACTATGCGAGATATTCTTTCGAACATGATCCTAGGAATACGATCCTACCATTTGGTGGAAAGCCCGTTGTTCTCGGAGGCGATTTCCGACAGATTTTACCTGTTGTACGCAAAGGCTCACGGTCCTCCATTGTTAGTGCGTCTATTACGAACTCTAAGTTGTGGCAGCATGTTGCCCTTCTAAGATTACGCACGAACATGCGACTTCTTAACCCGTCCTTACAAGGGAACGAGCGTGACGAACTTGAGAAATTTAGCAAATGGGTCTTAGCCATTGGTGACGGTGCTATCCCTACTATAAAAAAGGGGGAGGAGCGTGAGCCTTCTTGGGTGACAATTCCTGACGATTTGTTGATTCGTACTACTGGTGATAAAATTGCTACTCTTGTGTCTGAGGTGTACCCAAACTTCTTGGAAAATCACCAAAGTCCTGTATATTTAGCCTCACGTGCCATTGTCTGCCCAACTAATGTGACAGTTGACGAGCTAAATACATATATTGTCTTGATGCTTCCTGGAGACAGTGTACACTACCTAAGCTGCGACACAATATCGAAATCGTCTGAACACATACCAGATTTTGATTTGCTCTACCTGTGGAATTCCTAAATTCCATTGATGCAAACAATTTCCCCTGTCATAGGCTTGTGCTAAAAAGGTGTTGTAGTAATGCTCTTATAAACCTCAATCAAAATATGGGCCTTTGTAATGGCACAAGGCTAATTGTTATTGAACTTGGGCGCGTTTGTTGCAGTGCATGATACTAACAGGCTCTAATGTTGGTGAGAAAGTCCTTATACCAAGGATTGTCCTTAACACGACGGATGTCAAATGGCCCTTCACGCTGCGAGAAAACAGCTTCGGTCACGAATATGCTATGCAATGACAATAAACAAGAGCCAAGGCGGACTCTATCAAGGGTTGGACTTTACCTCAAGAAACTCCGTCTTACACATGGACAACTTTATGTTGTTTGTTTCAAGATCGACGCTCTAGAGGTGGCCTTAGGATTTTAATTGAAAACGATGATGGCTCGTGTGGTTCACAGACTTGGAACGTAGTTTACAGAGAGGTCCTTGATGCGTGACGCGGCATCAACCTAGGGCTCTTGCCGTACGATGCATTTTTGCTCTGACCATATCCTTGCTTATATATAAGACTTCAGAAGGCATTGGTTGATCACTTTTTTAAGTTTTTTGGCATTTGGTCTGATGAAACTACTTGATGCATGTGATGTCTTTTGATCTAAGGTGTTTCCATTTTTTATCTAAACCCTTTACAACCCGTTAACTGATATGACCTTTTAGTAATGTCTGTTCTAATGATTCCATGTTTCTTTCTATATTTGCAGATGGGAGACGTACTGATTCCCACCCTTATGATTGGAGACTGCAGTGAGCACATATGTGTGCGTGTCTCTAGGTTTTGGGACTTTTTTGATCCTCATGATGAAACAAAGTTGCTGCACACTAATCTGGTGCTGATTGATGAAGAGGTATCTATTGTCCTTAAGAACAGATTGTGGGTTTTCTTTCCTTTGTTGGAATATTTTTATAATGTTATTGAATTAACCATGCACCCAAAATTTGAAAGAAAAAAAAGAGAGTTCTTGATTTGACTATGATTCAACCATTGTGTCTGGAATACCGTGCTGTGGAATGATGATGATTGCTTATTACAGTAATGTTTAGGATCGAACGTCTTTGGTTCTAACACTGCTTTTTTGGACAGGGAAGCAGCATCCACGCGCAGATGTACCCGCGTCCGATGAGCGGTTCAAGCCTCGATAAAGGAAGGTGGCGTTACAACATCTCATATTTCGAGTCAAGAAATCCAACAAGTACAAGCCGCCAAATGACATCATGATCATCTTTACAAGGTGGACTTTAGTAGAGGAGGTTGTTGAAATCCCACCTGCTTTTCCCGTGTGTACCTACTCCCTTGTTCCCATGGAGCAGCTCCAGTCGCGTGTTGACTGCAATGATTCCTTCACAGGTAAACTATTGAACACGTAAATTTAGCATCCCAGAAAACATTTGACACTTGCTTATATGTTACCGTTACCCAAATTAGATGTCATCGGAGTGGTCACCATGATCTCAAATGTTTCAACGCTACGCAAGGTCGCGGCGGGGAGATAGCTTGAAAAGAACTATCACCATAGGCAACGTGGGGTAAGTTATGCATGCCTATTGTTCATGATATGTTTTTTTGTTTGCCCGCATAATAGTAGTGTCTGCTTGATGACTTATCTATGGTAGTGCTCTTTGAAAACTATTCTAACTTACATTTGATTGCACTGAAACAACAAAGAATGCTACGCTTGATATTGTGCTTTGGGGTGAGCGCTACATCGTTCCCAAAGTAACAGTGTACACGGATGGTCGACTTCTCCACAAGTTGTGATATTTGTTGGCACTCTTGTCAAGCGCTTTGCGGTATGTACATTATGCTATTGTGCATCGAATGCTACCGAAGCCTAGACCTAATGCTGCATTGCTTGAGATAAGGTATCGCTAAAGCGGTTCAACATGCAAATGGTACCTAATCCCGAGGTCCTCGAAGCAAACAAACCTTACGGCCGTGTAATATATTGGTCTAAATATTTGGTACCGCATGTGCTAGCCATCTTTTCCTCGCATTTTAACGAATGATTTCTCCGCCGCTAACCTAATTAGAGTGAGAAACATGCATGAGCCAATTAAATGGAACGAACACGTGACTTCCGGAGAACCCAAAGTCCGCCTTGAACCAAAAAGGTCTCTGATATCAAGTACCTTCACCCTTTCAAAAATAAGGTACGTTTTTGTTACAGTATTCCATACCTCTACTATATCCATGAATATCGATGGTTGCTTACTTTCATTGCATCTTTTACAGAAAAAAGAGTTCCTTGTCACAGTGACGGTACGAAAGATCGACAATTCATGGTGGTACAACTCCTGCAACAAGTGTCTCAGAACAGCAAAGCCTCATGGTGACTCATACAGATGCACTGGTCATGACTGTGGTATCATTGGTGCACCTACCCAAAGGTCAGACAATGTTTGTGATAAGGGCAAATGTGATTAGTACATTAAACTTGCCTATAGTTGCATTCTAGGCTTAGATGTGATTAAGTTGGAAGTTGTTAAAGAGAATGCGGCTTTCCCCTATCTATAACATAATGCATCCCAGCTTTCTTTATTTAATGGCCATACTATTTTTTAGCTGATCTGCCTAGTTTCATTTAGCAAAGCTGAATTACTGTCCATACAGCACTTCCATAGTTCCATTCTAATTTATTCATCTCCTTAGGAAAACAGTTCCAGCAACAGAGGATTATAAGCAGAAGTAGTTTGTAGCTTACTAGCAATGAGTTGATAAGGGCTGGCAGGTTGCTTGTGGCATTCTTGAAAAATTTGTGAGCCATTCATTTTCTGTCAGTTGGATGGAATATCAAATTTTGCAATTTGTTTGACACCATTGTTGTCTGAATCTGAGCTTAGCATGTGACTTGAGATCTTATTTGAAAATATTTATGGTCTCATGAGTTCCTTATTGATTAGAAGAATCATGGGCGAAATGTCTGCATAGAGCTTTCACAATATTTGGTTATATTTGTATGTCCTAGAGGACTACCTAGATTCCAGTGCTAGAATGAGCATTTTGTGTTAATCGCCTGAATTGGAGTTTAGTGGATGTCCCAAGCTTCTATCAACATTCAACTCTTAATTTGTTCACACTTCTCAGATAATTGCAACGGGAGGGATGCACCTTAATGGTTTAGTTAGTGTTTGGGTTAACTGCAATAGGTTAGCTTTTCCTATAATTTGATCTACATTGGCTGATTCTTGCAAATTGTTTGCCAGATCTCAGATGTTCCATAAGTAACAATGGTCAGAAATCATCAGCGTTTCTAGAATAGCAAAGCTTCTACAATCTAATAGTAGTTTTCTTGGAATTTGACTTGTTCCAGAATTTCCGTTCTACCTAGGATAGACTCCCTGGTAGCTCAATGAATTATCTGAGCATGAACTTTGATACATTTAGACTTGAGTCCAGAATTTTGAAATTGGGCATATACTATAGTAATTTACTTTTATAGATTACCATTGCTTGCACTCAGTGCTAAATCCAGTATTCTTTGTACTGCCTAGAGATTGTTTGTCCTGGTATATTTTACAAGAGAAGATAGTTGTTGTTTTGGTTTCTTTGAAGCAACAAATTTCACCTAACAAAGACCTATTAATTGCATAGTAGTTGTGGTATTTGTGAGATGGATACACCATTACTAGGGAGAGCCAAAATGTGTTAGAAAATAAGGCATTTAGTCCGTTGGTCTATGTGCATGGATCGAAATGACATGTATAAACGAGAATGGAGGAGTATTTTGGCGCACCAAAAGAATAAATATCAGAGCGCATCTGTATTTAGACTCATATGCTCGTTTAAAAGAAGTAATGTGGTCTAAAAGAGGACATATTTCTTGCAATGGCTGATTGTACTGTTCCGTTTCCTTTCTGTTAATTTGTTATATTTATGAACTTAGTGCCCTAAGAGAAAATATTGGCAGTAATATTCAGATGATTATATGTTGAAGCACAGAAGTTTTGTTCTAACCTACTCTCCATCTATTATAGGTACAAACTGTGCATTGTTGCTGGAGATGAAACGGGTGATACTGAATTTATTCTTTTTGGACTGAGACAACTAACGCCTCACAAAGAAGACAGCTTGATACTCTCATCGCGATAATCCGCGTTTCATTCCGATGAGATCACGAGGCTCCTAGAGAAGGTTTACTTATGGAATGTTAGCTTCACTGAAAACACAATAGGTTCCGCAATGTCTTTGTGTTAATGCGGTCATTGGAGAAATAGATGCTACCAATGCTCTTCTTCCAAATGACACTGCAGATCACGCCATCGCCGCACATGCTCTCTCAAGGTGCAAGCAGCGAGATGCAAAACACTCCTCGAAAAGTGCCCCTTAGCTTTGCCTTCGCCACCGCTACTGGAGGCTAGCCACGCTTCAAGCACTACGCCGAGTAAAGCAACTCTTCTCACCCATGAACCACCATTGACACCGCAGAGTACCATAGACACTGGCTAAGGATAAGGTAAACTGTTTCAATAAAAACCAGTAATTTACACATTCATTTTGCAGACAAAAAATAATTTATCCATATGTGTACCATATATCTTGCCTTCCTCTAACACTACTATACACTATTTATACCTCTCCACAGAAAGGTCAAGACCTGGCTTTACTCCAGACAGGGAAAAAATCAGCGCCTATTAGTGTTTTTGCAGCGCTTACAGAGTCACCAACAACGCCACAGGCCAGCGGTGGTGTCAATGTGCTTAAGGTAGGGTTTACTCCTGAGACCATTCCTTTTCTTTTTGAACCTGCAATATTGGAAAGTTTGAACCTGCAACCCCTTGGAGAAAACAGACCACTTGAATAGAACATTGTCTGTTCCTTTTCATTTATTTCACTTAGTTGTGTCACGTAATCATGCTTCATACCATTATCAGCTTGTGGTTCATATACCATGGGTGCAGCTATAGGGAAACTATCGTACAGATAATACTCATAGTCGAATAGAACTGAGTGGCTCTTGCTCTGAATAAGTTGGCCGCATATCATAATTCAATCCATAGCGGTTCAATAAATAGTACAAGATAAGCATGGGCTTCAGATAGTAATGTTTTAGTGCAAGCAGCTAACCAACAACACATATATATTGTAAAGATGAATTGTAAATCATTATGGTAAGCATATTTTGAGAGACCAACTAATCCCCAAAAAAAAAACAAGCGATAACTGATGATGTTTTACTAACATGGTCCTTTTTCCTTGCCCTGCTTCACCATAGCCTACTGATGATGTTGGTTTTGGAGATTCAACGAAGACTCAAGGGAGCGTGACAGGAAAGAGGTTAGACCCATCGACAATGCATTTCTTTGCTTTGTTTTCTACCCCAAATCAGATCCACCTTATATATACATACATGACATAACAACTCGCTTATAGGTCTCGCCAACGCCTAAAAAAATATCGCAAAGAAGCTCTTCAAAGATGATATCGCTAGAGATGATGATGGTGATGCTTGTGCAGATGACCCTGCCAAGCCTAGGTGCTTTCTTGCTGCCTACGCTCTCATGCTTGATATAGAATAGCATCATGTGTATTTCCTTACTCACAAAAACCCTTTTCCTTTACAGGGCACCAAAAGATTCTTAGGCACAGGAGGGCTCAGTACTTTTGCGTCTACCAGCTGCAGCAAGATGTGTGTGTTTGTAATCACTGATCAGCCTTTGCTTGGCATCTGACGTGGTGTCATGAACTTACCTGCTGTTCTAATCTGATGGATGTTATATTTTGGAACCTCATGGCTGCAAGCTGTGCTGTTTGCTTCTGATTTAGTTTTTAGCATTATGGAACTACTTTAGTCTTTTCAATGTTCATTTGGATCAGTATTCTAAACTACCATCTCTATGTTTGGTAGTGACGAATTCTGATCGTAGCATGTAACGTATGTCAACCCTGTGGACTGCAAGGGTTGTGCATACACTGCCCAACTATGTATCTGCTTGTTTCTGTGTGCTATAAAATGTGTGGGCACTATCTACGTAATTTGTTATGCCTTCTTTTAGACCTTGCTCCTTAAATAAGGATGACTGGTGCACAAAAGCAAAAAAGAGGTCTGAATCAGCACCCTCTCCCGTATCTGGTACAGGTACTGCATTGTTCCACTATGCAAGAAGTCTGAATCAGCACCTTCTCCTTTTCATGACAAATATGCCAGAAATAATTAGAATAAATAGCAACTGTTATCCATTGGAAACTTGCTACAGGATCAGCTGTTAAGGGTGATTATTGTACTGTATAATTTGATCACTTGGTGGATTGCTTAATATTAACATTCTGTGCCTTTTATCTCCTCTTATGGATAGTTCCACTATTTGATTCCTGTTTTGGTTTTAAGAGTACTACTTTTGTGTTTCTTTATTTTTTACTTAGGCTTCAGGAGTATACTCAACTAAGGCTATGTCTTGCATTGCTGTGCTATGCTATGGGCTTTACTGATCCTTGCAAAATATCTCCATTGACATTCAAAACAGGGGGTTACAAATTAGTTAATACCATCTAAAAATAGTACTTCTTCCAGTCACATAAACTTGTCACGATGGGAAGCTCATGATCAAATCTTTTAGTCTTTGACCAACAGTATCTTTTTGGATATCTAGATTGGTCATGGGAAAATGATATGAGTAGGTATTACTAGGTTCATCATAAAAACATGCTTTCATAATGTTATAATTTTATAACTTTTGGAAATATATTGTGACAGAAATTAATGGCCAAAGTTGCATCTTGTAGAAAGTGAAAAATAAAAATATCAAGAATTTTTCACAGGAACACAATAGGACTGGTTTTATCAAGCCACTGCAATGCCAAATGCAGCCTATGTCATACAATATCTTCTGAATGAGGTCATATAGCAGCTTGTCGATTGAATTTGCAGATGCTTGTTGCAGCAGATATGCTATAATTCAAATTCTGGGTTAACTTGCTT
Organism: Dendrocalamus sinicus; assembly: GCA_036346575.1. Classification (NCBI taxonomy): domain Eukaryota; kingdom Viridiplantae; phylum Streptophyta; class Magnoliopsida; order Poales; family Poaceae; genus Dendrocalamus; species Dendrocalamus sinicus. The sequence continues at coordinate 28,624,757 of CM070653.1, read as the reverse complement.
GGTGATCAAGTATAATTTTCTTTCAATTACAGGAACGTAATATATCCAATTTTGATAGTAATTCCTTGCATTCCGAGTAAATTTCAGGAATCTGTAATTTCTACTGTTCTCAAGCTTTGCCTGAAAAGCTCGCAAGAATTTGTCCGGCTTCAGACTTTCAACAGAAGTGGATTTCAGCAGATTCAGCTGGATATGGAATTTCTCAAGAGCTCCCTTAAGGATTTTATTGATGATGAAGCTGCTGTAAGCTTTTTACTTAAAGAGGTTAGATAACTGCCACCTAACATTCACCTTAGCACTGGTTTCTGCCAGAAATCAATCAAAACAAAATTTGGTAGTTTAATTTGTTCCATATTATACCTGCTTGTAACTCAGTCTTCTTTATGTAAGCACTAGGCTTGACTGCGTGAATATCTGCACACAGCACATTTTAATAAGAGTTAGGATCTTTTGTGTGAAAAGCAACTGTGGTCCCGTTCTTTTTCGGCTTTTTAGCCGGCTTTTGGCTTCAGCTTCTTTTTGCAATCACTATTTATTAAACTAATAACTATAATCCGTAGTCAAAAGTTATAAGTGGTAGCTCAAAAGAACGCCCCCTGTATCGCTTATTTAATTTCCTCTTGCGAACCTGTCTCTGAAAGATATTTGAACATTGCTTGTTTTCCTCTCCTCTGCAGGTGAACAATGCTGCCCACGAGAGATGTCTTGACCTGATCCTCTTGAGCCCCAATATTGGATAAGCTTATAAATGCAAAACAAGCAAAATTAAAGAGCAGAACCCAAATATGCAGTAGTTAATAGCTATGCACAGATTGGTATCGTTTACTAGCATTCAGTTTCATCGAATTTAATACACACTGTTCAAACCTGTGTGCATATAGTTCCGGGCTTGTAGCATGTCATCATTTGTAAATCTGGAGTCAAACACTCGAACTGAATCAACACAGCCTGAAATGATACTTTTTTCGGCTCTCAGCTTCCCCTTGCACTTGCTTTTCAAGCAACCATCAAAATATTCTGCTGTCTTGCCTTGAGCTAGAGTTCAGGTGAATTATTAGTAACCTAGGACCAGAAGGAGAGTTGTGTTCGAGTGAAAGTGCTGAATCCCAAACTCAACGACAACCAGGTTTAGTTGGTTTGCTTGAAACCATGCGAGCCCAACTTGAGGTGTGCTGTCTTACCTTTCTGTTTTTGATGAATAAATTAACAGATGAATTTTTTCCTTTTGTGTTTTCTGATGTTTGTTATTATTTATTTCTCTCAATTCATATTAGATTAGTCATAACAAGTGTTATTGTTGTTTTGTTCTGATCCATTGCAAAACTGATTAATTAGTCGAGTAGTATGTTGTAATCTGAGAGGTATCATGCTAAACATCTACTTATGTTGACTGCACTATGTCATAGCAATTGAATTAATTTCTGCAATTGATGATATGACAAGGCGCGCAAAGCGCGCCCGATTTTCTAGTCTCAATTAATAGACGCCATCGTTCTCGGCCTCGCCTGCTCTTTACACTCTCCTTCCTACGCGTCGGCGCCCGTTCGACAGGCTACGAACCAATGGCGGCAACCCTTCGGCTCAGGATCCTCGCCGCGGCAGCGGCCGCCGCCGTCGTGGCGTCCTCCCTGGTCGGGACCGCCTCCGCGGCCGATGGGCCCGCACCGGCGCCCACGTCCGGGGCCAACCCGGCGACCGCCCCGGCCTTCGCCGTCGCCTCGCTCGCCGCCGCGGCCGTTGGGTACCTCTTCTGCTAAAGCCGCATGCGCTGATCGGTCGGGCACGGGTGATTATTGGTTAATTGTTAGTTCCATCATGCGATTGATTTGTTGAGTTGGATTTGCATACGGTGGGGTTGTTATTCGGGGTGTATTTGTACATGTATATGTGATTCCTTATGTATTATTGTGACAGTATTACGAGGCTTCAACCTTTGTCATGTTGGTGACCGTACAGTCTGCGACCCTGATTAGAATAATTAATTAAGTCCCTAATCTAATCAGCTGATTAGGCCCTGGTGAAACAGCCAGTCCACCAGCTGTGGCGAGGTTCATAGGCCCTGTTTGATATGGCCACGGTTATAGTTTTTAGCTGAAAATTTTGAATTTTAGTTGTTGTAACAGAAATTATGAAGAGAGATACTCGACTACGATTTTGGTTGATACAGATGTTGGGTTTTGAACGTGTACTACAATTAACTTATAGACTCCATCTTAAGAAAATACTCTATTTGAAAGTTAGATACTGTAGCAAAAGCCAAAATCCGCTTTTAGAAACCGTAAACTATTTAGAACTGGAGACAGCTAGTCATATTCAGCCAACAATCTCAAAACACTAACAAATCCGGACAACCATGACTTTTCGGCATATACGATACTATTTGCACATGTAATTACCTGCCTCCTGATAATAGGACGGTAGGCCTTGGCTGTCCGATGGCCGAGTGGTAAGTTGCCTGTGATGAGATGTATCAGTCTTACGGTGACGGTGGTTGTTAGCTGGATGGTAAAAATAATATTTTTACTACATATTTTTATAATTAAAAGTGCAAATACTGTTATGCATGTCAAAAAAGACGACAACCACAAATATTGTCGAATGTCTGCGATAAATATTTAAGAATGTCCTACTATTATATCACTAATAGTGTGCTCGTGCTAACGCTACGGTAAAATACAAAACAAGATAAAATTTGTAAAAAATAAAACGAACAAGCAAGTCGTAGCACGCGCTCAGTGATCCATGAAATCGAGGTTCCATCTGCGTGACGCGCTGCATGGCGCATAGCCTCCGTCGCGAACGCCGGGCGAGTTGAGCGTCGCCATCGATCGCGCATACGCCGGATCATCCTCTCGCGGGTCCGAAGACGCGCTTTTTCGCCGAACGCGTCGCCGTTCACGTTGTCACCCCTATAACTCGGCAGCTTAACCCCGTCCCTTTCTCGAATGAGTCGGACCTCGGCTTGCGAATCGCCACCATCCTCGAGCTATCGATACCAAAAAGTGAAAGCAAAGATCCAAGAGGAATCAAAAGCTCTCCAAGAGATTAATATTTACTCATCCAATACTATCCACTTTCAAATAATAGCCTTTGTTTGAAGTACAAAAGAAAAGATTCTTCTTGGGTCTTTTCTGTAAGTATCAAGTTCAGACCAGCTATTTGTTTCTACATCAATAAGCCAAACCGCATGCAGAAATTCAGCGCTATTATTTGCGATAAGTTCGTTCTTATAAAAGCGAAAGGAGGTAACTCCAAAAAAAAACAGAATGTTAAAAATATCGAGTGGTATAAAGAGACAATCTTTTGGTATCGCAGGAAAATGAAACTTGTGATGAAGAATGTGTTATTCAAGAGAAGTTCGATACATGGTGAATCGATGTTACACAACATAAGGAAATGAAAAAAACTCGACACTTATAACAATACCCAAGTCAATTTGAAATAGTCTTTAAATGCATAGGCCTACAAAGAATAATTGGGAACCATTCCTGTTGTTAGCATTTTTTAAAAAATCTGAAATTTTGCCAGGAACATATAAAATGATATGGAATAAGAAATAATTGGGAATATTTTGCCAATAGAAACAACGAGTAGTATCTTGATTTGGTATATTGGAACCACTTGGTGTACTCTATTTCCATTAAGACATGTTTCAAACAAATGCACAAGATGATCTAAAGGATCGTGATAGGATTTTGAACTAATGTACAAAATGCCTCATTGTGCCTTGCAACATAAAAGGCTTGAATTCAATGTATTTTCAAAAGCTTAGAAACAAAGAAGATTTGAAGCTCAAGCCCCATTGGAGAATATCTATGGCTAAGCATTTAAGCAATATGTAGGTCCATTTCAAAGTGAAATATGTATACAGCTCAATCAATAGATCAAGCAAACACACACAAGTGATAAACGCTCACAGATCACTCATACTATGATAACAATAAAAAAGCATATATTGAATAAGAACAAACATCAAGATGGTGACAGAATAGCTACACGGTTTACCTTCAACATTTGGATTCCTTCCTCATACGTTAGCTTCAAGGTTTTCTCAGTGCTCAAAAATTAGCACCATTTATATCAAGACTTGAGCTACAAAGACCTGAGATAAGAACATAATAAGAAACATAACAAGAAGCAAGAATATTTACCTTCAGAGGTTCAAATGGATACTCGCCTATTTATTGTCTCGAGTTCCTTCTTGCAATTTTCAATCAAGTGTTTAAATATTGCTACGAACAAGCCATCTATAATGTCACAAACCTGTAAGGAAATCACTACTTGGTCATCATCACTTGAGAAATGAACTAAAGCATTTTTCATTCAATCTTCCTTACCTCAAAATAGTGCTCCTTAATCTCCATTTCAAAGATTCAAACCAACAAACTCACACAGATGCTGTGTGTGTTTGAATTCTCACCCTAAATACAGACCAACCTCAAATACACATTCAATAATTGAGGAGATTGTGCTAAACAAGCAGTCCGCCATTGTATTGTAGCTTGAATACAAATGCACTACCTTCACTTGATCCAAAGAATTAGCTTTGGGTCAGGATCCCAACAAAATTCTTTGACAACAAAAATTCCTGAATTTCTGCATAATATCCAACAATTATTTACATTTTTGAACCAACAAAAATTACATTCTATAGAAATATACATAATAAAAATCCATTGCTTGGAGCATCCACATACCAAAGATACAAATGCATGTAATTGAATGGCGAAGTTATAGGGTAAAAATGTTAGGATCACTGGATCGGAGTATCTAAACAACGAAGAATAACTTATGCAAAATTTAAGCTTGGTGCCCAAGACATGTGCCTTTTGCAGAATATAATGATTCTACGCTGAAATTATTAAGGTTCTCGCAGATGCCTTTTATTGAATGACAAATTACAAGATGATAGCTGAACCACGCATCACATAGCATGCTATTTGGAATAACACTATCCATTAATGCATAAATGATAGCACTCAATAAAAACAAGGTCAAAGACTCACGCTTTTCAACTTGACATTGATTCGAATATTGCTTGATTCACTGGAGTCCGCAGATCGATAGCTCTATAATTCAAGCGGTATCTTGGCCGACACGAACAAGCTTCTCTCCACTGCAATCACGGCAAGATTAATCCCTTAAACTTCATTAAGATTGTAAAACCATAGGCGGAAATCTGAGCACAAAATTGAGTGCTTCCGCACAGAGAATGCAAGCGAAGCAATCGAATTTGCACAAGACATACTTGTTCAGCCTTTTCAAATTCGCCTCACTCCTTGCTGCATCCTCAAGGTTAATTGGAAGAGTGGGGATCGCTCTATTGATGCAATAGATCTTCCTAACTGAATCTCCACCGCTACCAAAACAAGCACACAAACAACTCATCACCTAGACACGTGGTAATAACTCAAACAAACCATAGTTGCCAAATGATGTGGTTAGCAGATTGAATTAGGCGATGCAGATAAACCTAGCTTATAGTGAACAATTCAAGATAGTTAGAATTTACAAAGCCTACAAAACCACCACCTAACATGATTATTCACCATTCTAGAGCTACCGGATGGCTACATGAAGACTATACGAATGTGTATTCGGATCGATTGTCACCGATGGTCGCAGCGATGACAAGACATGATCACATTGCCTTAAAAGAAAGAATTCTAAAGAAACGGACCTGCTGTGTGGTGGACTTGAGGCTCCACGGGGGAGACGACGCCCTCGACATCGACGAGGCTCTCCTTGCCGAGGAGGTAGCGGCGCACCATCTGCGCGACGCCGACGCCGCCGGCGCCGGGCGACGAGCACGCATCGCGACGGTGCTTATGCTCGCCGCAGCACGACGCAGCCATCTTCTTTGCCGACCGGGCGGATAGCTGCGCCGCGCCGCGGATGAGCACGGATCGCCCCGCGGCGGACTCGCCGAGGTCGCCGACCACGGTCCAGACCGGCCGAGATGGTCTTGGATCGATCTCTCGACGGAACGTCGCCGTAGTTGGCCGCGGCGGGTCCTCCGCGTCGGCTTTGTAGTGCGCCGCCGCTGGCGCTGCGCCGCTTCTCGCCTTCCGGCATCCTTCTTGAGCCGCTTCTTGCCGATGGTGACAGCGGAGAGGTCGAGCGAGCCCTCGCGAGGCGGTGGAGGCTCCGACGACATGGCGGCAGCGGCGGCTGTGGCGGCGGCGAGGGCGAAGAAGAATAGGGTTTAGGATGGGGGGCGATGGAGGCGGGCGTAACCGGCAGAAATGCCCAAACAGGCGGCACGGCCGGATAAAATTCAATTATGTGCATAATCCGGATGATTTTGACCTTAGGATCTTCAATGAGTAAGAGAAGAAGGTTTAAGGAGAGATCTAGGTCATTCATTCGTATGAAGTTGGATTACTTTGGTACACAAACCTGGGTGGACTTAGATTAGGCATGACTGTAGGAGTAAAGAAAATTTTGGTGTATTATAGAGTAGGGTAGATTTTACTCCACGTGATCCTTTCTCATGGCTTGTGGGTGAACGGGTAAAAGTACATACAAGTGTGTGCATTGCTGACAAAATGCGCCTCTTTTTCAGTACAATTAATTGAATAAGATGGAGATAATAGCACATGGAGCAAAAAAAGACATGCATACCCTGCAAACTTTGACATAATTGAGATGGTGAAATGGGGAGCGTTTTTTTCCAATAATCTTGCACCTAATGAAAGACTGCATGTCTGCCACGATAATATCGCAGTAATAACAGGCTAATAGCCAACCAATGCTTCCAAGCTTGAGAGTTGGTTTGAAACTCTATTGCTTCCTCCGAATTGGGGAAATTGCCAAAGCATTTTACGATTCACACATTGCAATACAAAGAACTAGTTAAAAATCTAGATAAGAAGTGGGTCTGTCTCAAAATAAATGAGTTATTAGCCGTAGAATAGTACTCTCATCAGACTTGAACTTAAAGAAAAAAAAGGAAAGGATGTCATATAGTAGGACTGTAAACGAGCCGAGCTCGAGCGAGCTTGACCTGGCAAGCTCGAGCTCGGTAGAAACTCGAGCCGAGCTCGAGCGAGCTCGAGATCGACATCGAACTTCGCCTCGGCTTGAGCTCGCTCGTGTAGGCTCGGTGTGGGCGAGGAGTACTCGCGAGTGCGGGCGTGGCGGCGAGCTGCGGCACCGCAACGACGGAGCCGTGGCCGGGTCGAGAGGCGGCGGCGGGGACGAGCGGCGCCGGGGCGACGAGGGCGCGACCATCGGATGCTCAGCGCCCGCCGATCACGGCGCGCGCAGGGAGGATCGGAGAGGCGACGCGGGGGGACGGGAGGAGGGGGACGAGGCCACGAGAGGCGGCGGGGAGGCGAGAGCGCGGGGCGAGGAGGGGACGGGGTGGGGCGCGCGAGGAAGAGGAAGGGGGACGGGAGGAGCCGAGAGGCGGCGCCGCGCGGAGAGGCGAGAGGGGGGGCAGAGGGGTCTGGTGGCGGGGCGAGGAGGCGGCGGCGGGAGAGGAGGGGGACGACGAGGGGACAGAGCGGCGGCGCATGGGGCGATGAGGCGGTGGCGGTGAGGAGGGTGGGGCGAGAAGGGGCGGCGAGGAGAGAGGGGGCGACGAGGGGACGGGGTGGGGCGGCGGACGGCGGAGGCGACGAGGGGTCAGGCGGCGGGCGGGGGCGGCGAGAGGCGGGGCGAGGAGGCAGCGGCGGCGGGAGAGGAGGGGCGACGAGGGCCGAGGGGACGGAGTGGGGCGGCGGCGCGAAGGCGACTAGGGGCGGTGGCAACGAGCCGGCGGGCGCGCGACGACGCGAGGATGGCGGGTCGAGGCCTCGCCGCCTGGGCAAAGAGGCGGTCAGCGGGGGGGGAGAGGACGAGGAGGGAGGGGGTGTGGGGGCCGGGGCCCGGGGGGCGTGATTTGAGAGGAGAGGCGGGACTCAGAGTCAGGAGGATCGGAGGGGTGTGGGGAAATGGGAAAGGGTAAAAAATCCTAAGCTCGCGAGCTATTCGAGCTCGGCTCGTTAAAGCTTGCGAGTTTAGGATGAAGCTCGAATTCGCTCGTTTGGGGCTCGAGCCAAGCTCGAATCGAGTCTAGAGCGAGCCAAACTCGAGCAGTTCACGAGTCTCAAGCTTTTTTTACAGCCCTATCATGTAGTCATGGCTCCAATGCCAGCACTGTCAAGCGAGCATCACAAAAGCTTGATTTCTTGACTACCGGCAGGCTGTCATGAGTCATGACTCGAAAAATGGTTTCCATTCCTGGTAGAGTTGTTAGAGCTGTTAGCTCAGACGCTTAATTGGGGACAGTTTTTTAGATGTATAATTCTCACACGATCATACAAAATTAGGTTTGTCCTTTCTCTGAGATCACCAGGGGTTGCACATGCAGTTGCTGAAGAAATCGAGGCACCAATGATCAGTGGGAATTTGAAAGACTGAATCCAGTATTTCTGACAATGTCAAACAATCAATCATCAATCACAACTATATGTGTATGTATTCATTACAAGATTCATAAAGAAAATTGAACATGTAATATACACCAATACATTAACATGAGCAGAACGGAAGAAGATAGCAAACGGCACCATGCACGCCCATGGCCTTAGAAGAAGTAGCCAAAGACAAGTGCGGTCAAGGACGCAGCGGCAACGGCCAAGGCAGCCACCGACGCGTCGGACGTCGGGGCAGGAGCCGGTCCGTCGGCCGTGCCGACCAGGGACGAGGCCACGACGACGGCAGCCGCGGCCACGGTGAGGAGCCTGAGCTTCAGAGTCGCCGCCATTTGCTTGCTTCTTGATGGATGCTGAGGCGGTGTTTTGCAGGGCATAAGCCGTTCGGCTTTTGGCAGCCGCTACAGTACCTAACTTTTAAAACGAGTATTTTTTCAAGACGGGGTCTACAAATTAAACGTAGTACACATTAAAAGCTTAGCATCTGTACCACCAAAATCGCAAGTGAGTATCGATCTCTCCATAATCTGTACCGTAAACAGCCAAAATTCAAAAATCTCAGCCAAAAACCATAAGCCGCAGCAAAAAAAGAACAGGCCCTGAATTGCTTATGCCTGATAGATTGGCAAAGATTAATTTGGTGAAGCAATAAAACTAAAGAGGCTATGAGGCCATCCACTGTGCTCCATCATGGCTAGGTACTTCAATTCTCCAAGTCTGCTCGGGTATGCCATGTCAGTTTGATCGGTGGCGTAACTTGCAGGGAGAGCTAGTGCTTCGCTGACAAAGCGCAAATAGGAGCTCAAAGCGGTGGTGAAGGTGTGCACTTTCGCTCGGGGCCACGCCGACAAAGCGCAATGCGGGATGGTATTAGCTCGCTGCCTCAACAACCTCCTCTTCTTCCACCACGTGCCCCCACCCCCATCCGACCCCGCCGCCTTATTGGAGATCACGCCGGCCAGCCCAAAGGTCAGCCCGAGGGACTTTTTGCTCAAGCAGTCCTACTCCTTTGGAGGGGCAGAACCTCGCCATGGAGCAAGCGCGGGGGCTTCTCCACCACCCGCATCTTCTCCTTCCGCTCGTACCGCTCCACCACCGGCAAGTCCTCCCCCTTCACCCGCTGCCCCCACCCTCGGAGACAGGTTCTTCATGTCACTGGCATCCGAACGAGCAGATCTGGACACCGGTGGCCAGATCCTGATGGTGGTGTTCGGATCTAGATGGGCCCAACCAGATTCAGGCTGGGACGAGGTCGCCGGCTGCCGGATCCAGTCGGACAAGGGTGACGGCGAGGTCACTTGATGGCGGTGGCGGCGACCAGGGAAGCGCCGTGCTTGCGAGGAGCTCTGCTACGGCACGCTCGGCCTTGAGCAGCCCAACAGCGGAATCGAGTGGTACGATGGCGGAATCGAGCAAAATCTGCAGCGGCTAGTGGTGGGAGAGAGAGACTTGGGGGAAGGCAAATCCGACGAGGGGAGGAGGAGCTGGCAGCAGAGGTGGGGAGCTACACTTGTGTTGTGGAGAGTGGTTGAGTGGGACCAACCGAGTAAAAAAAATAGAAAGCTAAACCACATAATTGAAACTACCACTTTAAGCCACCATGTACTGTGAGAGAAAATTTTTTATATGATGGTTTGAGTTGACATGATGGTATTCTCTTTTACGAGACCATCATCTTATGGTAACCTCCACAGTGGATGCCCAATTGTGCTTTTGGACGGAGAAGAGATCACTTGGGGAGTAATATATAGCCATGTTCTTTTCAGCTTCTAAAAGTTGTTTTTCGACTTTTCTATAGTAACTAACTTTTAAACGAAGTATCTTTTTAAGATAGGGTCTATTAGTTAATTGTAGTACATACTGTACTGACTTCATTTATATCGGCAAAAACCGCACGTGAGTTTCTGTTACTCTGTAATCTCTCATACAAATAGCCTAAAAGCTAAAAATCACAGCAAAAAAGAACAGGTCCTATAGTGTGTAATGCTTGGAACCCTTCTGGCCTTTCTTGGGTGGTTGGCTGGTTGCTTTGCTGGTTCTTGTTTTCGTTGGCTTAAAATGGGGAGAGAGCTTGGCTGGCCACTGCCTAGCTTTTGGAGCGTTAGGTCCCCGTTTGTACTGGTTGCATGCGTTTCATCAGTTGTGTAGTAATTAGCTGGCGGTGTCCTCATTGGACAGCCATGATGATACGCCAACCTGCATGATGACAGATCGTTAGTTAGACTGCGCATATGTATCATGTATGCCGTCTCGGCCACAATATTTTGGGTTCATCAGCGTGGTTTCTCCCTCTCTACCACTATGCACCGGATCAGTTATCAAATATTAGGTCTTTTTTTACTTTAAGTTATAGCTTTTAGTTATGACTTATGGTTTTTAGGATATTTGTGAGAGAGTATAGAGTAACAGAAATTCACGTGCACTTTTAGTCGATATAAATGAAGTCGCTATAGTATGTACTATAATTAATTTATAGAATTCGTTTTAAAAATGTTTCATCTAAAAACTAATTATTTAAAAAATTTAAAAATAGATTTTAGGAACTTAAGATATCCACAAGATCCGATGGACGTGGTGCGCTGTTCTAGTTACCAGCCGCCGTTTATTTTCGAGTCAATTTGGGCTTGTAAGCGGGGGCCGACTAAGAGAGGCCAGCAGTCGGGCCCATGCACGAGCGGACATTCTCCCGTCCATCCCGCGGAACTGAAATTGTGCAGCCCAGCAACTGGCGGCGGACGTGAGAATGGGCCATCGGTTGGGCCGTATCCGACGGCACTCTCTCGCGGACGTCCGCGGGCCAACGAATCCCGGCCGCACGGGAGATGTTTGCTCGTCGCCGTGAATAGTCCCGTATTAAACCTACGGATTCTCGGTCTTCCTCACGATATGTCATCTACTTTGTGAAAAAAATTCTCTGCTTTGTTAAATACTCTTCTTTAGCCTGCATCTACATCGACCGTTCGATCAGGTAAACCATTAACCATGCAATGCACGACCTTTGGGTGAGCTCCGTGCGTTCTCCCGAATGTTCGCCTCGCCTTCGTCGTGGCGCATCGCAGCTACCTTTTTGGTAGCTGCGCCCACATCCTCCGCTCTATTACCCTCGCTTGCTATTCTCTACTTGCTCCCCGATTCCTTGCTCTTGCTACCTCTTCTTCACTCGAGGCATGCCCGCCGCTCCTTTTTCCTCTTCACTCGCGCCGCCCTCTTCCTCTTTGGCCGCGCCAATCCCACCACCTTCGTTCACGCCACCCTCCTCGATCACATCCGTTTGACGAAGGCTTCGTGGTTGAAGCAGCGTGCCCGCCGCTTCTTGTTCCTCTTCTCTCGCGCCGCTCTCTTCCTCTTTGGCCGTGCCAACCCCAGCGCCTTCGTTCACGTCGCCCTCCTCGATCACATCCGTTCGACTACGGCTTCGTGGTCAAAGTGCTATGGTCGAAGCAGTTGTCGGGGCCGGTTGCTATAGCTCTTCAAGTGCGGCACTTCAACGATGTCCTCTTTGGTCGCGTCGACCCCATCGCCGCTCCTTTCTCTCATGGGCCTGAGGTGCCATCTTTATCAAATTTTACAAGATTTACTGTTTATACATTTATCGATTTTCCCCACACGGATATGAGGTGCTAGGTGCTGTCTTTATCGAATTTTATGCTATCTTTACCGAATTTGCTTTGTTCTCTTATGGACCCGAGGTGCTATCTGTATTGAATTTTATGCTACCTTTATCAGTTTATAGGCGCTTCGATCACATCCGTTCGACTACAGCTTCATGGTCGAAGCGTCATGGTCGACCACGGCCTTAACTTCGACCACGACGTCCACTTGGACCACAATCTCGACTTTGACCCGGTCCTTCGACCACGACCCTTCGACTTCGGTATTGATTTTGACCATGACATCAACTTTGACCATATCCCTTCGACGGCGACCACGGCTTCGACTTTGCCAACATCGACATCGAATACAGCCTCGACTTGACCACGGACCATGCCTCTCTTCGACCATGACCTCGACTTCGACCATAACCTTCTTCAACCACGGGCTTCGACCATGAACCACAGTCCCCTTTGACCATGGCCTCGACTTTGACCATGGCTTCAACTTCAACCACGATGCCGACTACGAACACAGCCCCCTTCGACCGCGTCCTTGACTTTGACCACGGCGTCGACTTTGACCACGACTCTTGGACTACATACTTGATTTTGGCCACGGCATCGATGTCGACCATGGGCCTTTGACCACAGCCACGGCCTTTGTCTCGACCACAGATTCAACCTTGCCCACGCTGACTTCGACCACAACGCCCTTCAACCACGGCGTCCACTTTGACTACGGCGTTGATGAAGACCACGACCCCCTTCGACCGCACCCTCGATTGCGGCCCCCTTCAATTGTGCACTCCACTTGGACCACGGCTTCTACTTCGACCCATTCCTTCGACCACGGCCCTTCGACTACGACATTGAGTTTGACCATGGCTTCGACTTCGCCGATGTCGACATTGACCACGGGCTCGACTATGACCATGGCTTCGACTTTGAACACAGCGTCGACTACGAATACGACCCCATTTGATTGCGACCTTGACCTCTACCATGACCCCCTTCGACCACGACTTCCACTTGGACCACGGCTTCGACCTCGACCCGATCCTTCGACCACAGCCCTTCGACTACGACATCGATTTCAAACACGGCTTTCACTTTGACCATAGCTTCGACGTCGACCATGGGCTCAACTTCGACAACGGACCACAGCCCCTTCGACCATGGCCTCAACTTCGACCATGTAAATGTCGACCATGGCTTGGACTTCGACCACGACCATGGCCCTTCGACCACGATCACAGCCTCGAACTCAACCACAGCCTCGAACTCGACATGGCCTCGATTTCGCCAACGTCGGCTTCGACCATGGCGTCAACTTCGACCGCAGTGCCCTTTGACCACGGCCTTGACTTCGACCACATCGACTTCGACTACAAACTTCTTCAACCACGGCCTCGGTATCGACCACGGGCCCCTTCGATTGCATCCTCCACTTAAACCACCACTTCGACTTCGACCTGCTCAATCGACCACAGCACTTCGACTATGGCATAAATTTCAACCACAGCTTCAACATCGCCGATGTCAACATCGACCATGATCTCGACTTCGACCATAGACCATGGCCTCGACGTTGACCACGGCTATGACCTTGCACACGACCTCCTTAGATCGCGCCCTTGACCACAGCCACCTTCGACCATGACCACAGCTTCGAGCTCGCCCATGCCAACTACGACCACAACGTCCTTTGACCACGCCATCCACTTCGACCACAGACTATGGCCTCGGCGTCAACCATCAAGCACAGTGTTAATTTTGACCACAGTGCTCTTCAACCACAGCGTGGACTTTTGTAACATCCCAAAAATTTAAAAATCTGAAAGTGTGAAGCCTTTGATTTAATTTCAATATATTCTCTTGAAGAATTTGAATTTTTATGGTGTTTCTTAAATTTTGGTTGTGGTTCCAAAAGTTGAAGAAGTTCAAAAAAATAATACAAACACACATACAAACGTATACATAAGTGTATATGCGAATTGTGCAAAGAAGAGTTTAGTAATATAAGAAATAAATGAATATATATATATATATATATATATATATAACATCCATACAACCTAGATAATAATAGAAACTCTTATTTAAAAGTCAAAAATTCAAAGTTTAAATTTTAAATGTCCTGCAAAAATAAGTTATCATAACTATGAAACAAAAATCTAAATTAGAAATATGGGATTTCAAAACCAAGCCCAAATATTTTCCCCTCTTTTCCACTCTATCACTTCCTTCATGTGCTTTCACTGCCCGTGGGGCCCCCGTCTCAGTCTCTCTGGCAGCAGACCCCGCGCCTCTTCCCCTCTTCTCTTTCTTGTTTCTTCCTCCCGTGGTGACGCTCCACTTCTTTTCTCCTCCTTCCTCCCTTATGTGGCCAAGCTTCCTCCACGTCTCTCCTCCCCTTTTCTCCCTGCGCGAATCCTGCCCAGATCTTTGCCGTGCTGCCAGCCCCTGCTCTGCACGCGTCGCTCGCCGATCACGTCGCCCCGAGCCCCGCGCCGGGCATTGCCCCACGGTCCGTCGCCTCCGCCCGGTCGGTTCCGCCTCCATGAGAAGGAGGTCGCGCCCCCAAATGGTTCATCGCATCCCCCTCATCCCTCCACCGCAGCAAATTTCCCCCCAAACGCCATTGGCTCACCGTAGTAGTGTTTTCCCCGAGCTCGGCTGCCGCCGCCAATCTCACCGCCACTCCTTCCACGGCCCGTCCCCCTCCAATTCCCCGCGGTGGAAGGTACCTCCCGGTGTCCTGAAGCCCCTCCTACCGACGGCCGAAGCTCCCCGCCACCCCACGACGCCGGCACCGTGCGCCTCGCGCGCCTCGGCCTCCGTCGCCGCCCGCCTCGACGCCCCGACCGAACCGTCACCGCAGTAAATCCTGTGGGCACTCTCGCTCGTGCTTGCCTTACCTCTCTTTCTCGCGACGGACCGCCGCCGCCACCACGCGCGTCTCCGCGTCCGGCCGCTTACCGTCGCCGCCCACTCGCTAAGCGCCGCCCGACCGGGCCGCTACCCTAGGGACTTCCTCACCTCGGGGCAACCTGCTTTGGCGCCCACCTCCTCCGGCCGATGGTCGCGCCGGCGAGTCCGCCGCCCGCCCCGCGCCCCCCTCCTCTGCTTCCTTTCCTTCGGCCGAGCCCGCGCTCGCACTTCTTCCTTCTACCGCATGTGGGCCCGACTAGGAAACTCATATTTAAGCCAATGCATGTTCCAGGTTTTCCTCCCATTTCTTGATAATTATTAATCAACATTGTCTTCAATGAAATAATATATTAATCCTTATGTAAAACTAAAACCAGATTATGCGAGACCTATTTTAAATAGCAAGTAACTATCTTGGACTCACTGAATGTAAATATCAAAGTTTAATATGTGGAACAATTTGAAGGAGTATGTAAATTAGTAATGCTAGAAACCTGACCCTAATTCATTTGCTACCTGAATTAGCAAAATAATTACTCTAGAATTAGATAGCATAAGAAATTAAAAATGCATGTCATCGTAAGTTGGGACTTGAAGCTTTATAGGGATAATATTAATACTCCCAAACCCTACCTCCACACAAATCATATACTAATATCACATCCTATCAAAAGCCCGAATAGTCTAAATGGTAGGTCATGCCGTTATCTCCATACCTAAATCTGTTCAAGCAAGATCGGGCCTTGGTGTCTTGTAATCGGCCATGTCTAGCCATACTCCTATTTAAAGTGGAATGTCCTTGCGAATATTCCTTCGACGCGATCCTTCTTTATATCCTTTCCGTGGTTGCCCCATCACTTCGCTCCACCTAAAATTCGATCGACTCGTCTCTATCCTACAACTCACTGCATACCCTTATTCATAAGCAAATCATAAACAAACTCATGTGCCTTAATCTTTATTTTGAGAGCTTCATTGTTAATCTAAGGCATAGTGAGCAATTTAGGAGGGGTGTAATCTAGGTCCAAATATCCATGAAATGATGATTTAACTAATGGAAATTTCGTAAAGAATGAATCCTAAACCCTTGCATGATAGTAAGATTGTGGAACTAGTCGCCACATAGTTAAAACATAACCCTATGTCCTAGCAAAAATGAGAATCCTTTGTCGACTATAATACTCAAATTAAATTAAAGGATAATTTAGAGAATTTAATAAAAATATACTAGGATGTAAATGGGACTAATTAATATTTATATTTGGACTAGTTCATGTATGTATAATTACTATGGTTTGAGCAGTCATCTAAGAGGCTAAATATTAATTCAAAGCAATAGTAAAGGAATATGACTATGGTTAAATATTCAAACTTAATAAAGATTACACTTAATTATAATGTATGCCCTAACATTTAGCATACCGTCGTTAAACAAATCTCTATGGTAGATTTAATTAAGTAGCCATATTAATATATGAACCTGTATGACAAGCCTTGATAAATAAATTTGACTAAAAATAACGCTAAGCTTAACAATAACAAAGGTGTAGATAAAATGATAATGGCGCCAGTGATTAAATCATAACGTTAGATTTAGTAAATAATAATGTTGAGCATGAATAAATGTAGCAAACTAGGACCCAAACCAATGGAACCTAATTCGAAATAAATTATGTCTAGTAATAACTAAGTGTACATAAAATGTCGCACCACAAAATGCTGTCAACCCGGATTCTAAAATTTATTCGATAAGCTAAAAATTGTATACATCACATATAGCATATGCCCTGAACAATAGCACTCAACAAAATAATACTCAGTAAACTCGCACACCAATTCATAGGTCTACCCTAACTCATGGAACTTCCTTAATAAATATAAAAAAATAGTAGAAGAAGTTCGTAATAAAAAGATTGAGTCATCGTATTCTATTACCGACCTTGCCTCAAATCACCCGAGTCACCTATTAACTCATAATAAAATTAAATTGAGTTTATTCGGATTTATTTGGATCTTTTGAGTTATTTGCTTTTATTTGGATTCAGTCGTTTGTCGCGTAATTAGAAATTGGAAGTCCTGAAGATTCTATGGATCAAGCAAGACCGAGATCGATGAAGACCAGGAATTAAAGATCACCGCATGAGACAACTTGGTGCGAGCTCAAGACCGCGGTAAACCGTGCCAGGCGAGTCAATACTTTGATCATTTCGAACCTACATTTTCTGCAAATTACTTTGGTTTAAATTATCAAATTGCATGCTGTTACTTTATATGCAAATACATGTTTAGTTTAATCTCCTAGTTATATGCCTACTGTTTACATTGAATAATATTATCCTTCATTTGGAATATTTGAATGTGTGAACCTTGTCGCCCTAGCAAAAATTTATATTAGTAACCTCTCGAAAGTAAGTCTGTAATTATATGCCATGCTTAGCATTGTTTAGATTCTCATGGCGCAAAGCGCCAAGCATCACTTTTAATCTCGAGAAAATTAGTTGGGCGATCATGGTGGTAATGATGGTGTATGTTGGATATAGTTATTTTATATTCCCAAAACCTCGAATTGCTTAATTACAGGCGGATGGTTCGGGGTATGGTGCAGTGTGCACGAGTGTGGTTTGTGGTAGAACCGCCCAAATACCACTAAGGACCGAATCTTGTCTTGTCAACCCATGTAAAATAAAGACAACCACAAGTCTCAGAAATACAACTTGGCTAAGTAGACTTATCGAAACCCTGACTCATCTCACCGGTAGAGGATAGAAGTGTTAAGCTATGGCAAGGGGGCTGAAGGGACATCGGTGGAGGGTGAAGTTTGCCCACTGTCCTAACGCTATGGGAGGGGAGCCCTGCGTTAGTGGTCGTGGGGAACATCCCGCGCATAGATGGGACCCACCGCAAGTGGGAGAAGCCCATAAAGTGAGATGAGAAAAGGGACTAGATACTTTGAAAAGTCACCGTGATGGTTCGCTCAACCACACTTCTAAGGAATCGTGTGGGGCAATGAGTTGATTGTCTCTTGTGGTGAAAGTGTACAAATTCTGCAGAGTCAAAACTATTCGAATAGTCGTGCCCACGGTCAAGGGCGGACATGGGAGCTTAACCGATATAGTTCTATTTCAAAATGTTTTGTGGGTGGGATGCAAAGTGGAGGGCGTGAAAGGCCCCGATTTGAGTTGTCCCGGTGTCGTCCCAAAGGTAAGTTAAGCTGCTATAACGTCAAGAAATTGCTATATGGTGCGATGCCATGTAACGGTGGATGGAATCGAATCAATATTAATAATGTATTTCCTTGTACATTATGATTTGTTCCAAAATTGCTAAGTCATAGGGCTTTTTAATTAATTGTATTCAAAAGCATTCTACGCAAAATAAAATAGCCCGAGCCTCTCCTTTGTTAAGCTATGCATACTATTTATTTGCATTCAGTATTGGCTCGCGAGCACGGGTCGGAGTGCTCACGCCGCTTTGCGACAAAATTCAGAATCAAGAATCAAGTCATCGCACCGCAGCAACAAGATTGGTCAAGCCGGCGAGAAGATGAAGATGTCAAGAGCTAGGTCGCGAACCACCGCTTGGTCGCTCGTGGGCATGTCCTGAAGGTCCCACCTGTGCTTCGTTCTTCCGCCGCGCAATTTAATGATTTCACCTAATCGGCCCATGAGTAAGTCTACTATTAAATTTTACGCTTCCGCATGATATGTATTTTGATATTCATTACTGTAACTATGAGCACTATCTACTGATCCAGGGAATAGTGCAGTAATCACAGAGGAATCCGGATTGTGAAATCTAGGTGCCTGACAACTTTGACCATGGCGCCCTTCGACCAGGGCTTCGACTTCAACCATGATGTCGACGACGACCATGGCCCCCTTTGACTGCGCCCTCAACCATGACCACAGCCCACTTCGATCGTGCCCTCCACTTGGACCATGGCTAGTATATGACGGATCGCTGCAGCTGCGTAGCTTGGGCTAGGACGATCGAGCTGCGGGTAAGGAATGAAGGGGCTTTGATTTTTAAACTCGTGGATCAGCAAATGATCAGCAATCTTGCTAGCATCTTCATCATGACCACGAGCTTTTTGACGGCGAACTCTGCAGCGCCTAAACGATGGTATTGCAACAATGATCGTGGTGTTTGGCAATCTCCCTACATGCTGCCATCTATCAACATACGAGATGGCTAAATAGCAGAGAAAGGGAAAAGAGGAGATTTACCTTTCGAAGCAAAGTGCGCCATGGTCTTGCCTTGTGTAAACTATTCTCCTAAGTTCCTCCACCTTCTATCCCTTTCCCTTGAGTTCGTCAGGGTCCTAACTTGTCACCGAGTGTTTGATTTGCATTTTTCCTCTACGTTTGTATCTGCCTCTCTGTTTCTCCCTCTGTTTTCTCTTCCATCCTCTCGTGCCCTTTGGTGAGCGGATGTGCTTCCCCTTTTATAAGCGTGAGCAAGGGCCATAGGCATCATATGCGGCTCCCATGTGGTGCCAATCATTCCATTTAAATTGAGATAAAATTCCTGATCAACTACGGATTAGTTACCTTCCAGAATTCTGCTTTCCATATCAAAAGATTTGTTAAGAATTACTCCATCGGATGGGAACACGGTGCGATCATCTTTCCATTGTGAAGACAATGCATTCCAAATCAATCTTTTCTTTTCATCCTTGGGCATAGGTTTCCGTAAATTAGCCACGCGCCTTGCAATCAGTAATTAACATGCGGTCATATGAGGCACGACGCTGCAACTGATTGAACCGTGGTCGTAGTACATGGTCGAAGCGACCATGCTCAAGCAGGCGTGGTCGATGCAACGCACTTGTTTCAACGTGGTCATAGTACGCACCCGTAGAAGCACTGTAACAGGCTTGGTTGAAAGGAGTACTCGTAGAGCACTGGGGCGTTCTAGTCGATGGTCGTAAACTTAACGTGTTCGAAATAAAGAAGCCGTGGTTTATGGTTTTGCTTCTCGTGTTATTTTATGGCTCAATTATACCAAAGTTCTTATCCAGCATATATCTCCCTATTTGCCCCGACTTGACATATTTGCATAAAATCTGGTTAAACGCTTAACGCCAAATGTCATTTGTAATATTATTCCAAATATATAGTATTACTATCATATATAACATAGAGTTCAATATATGGTATTATCAATTCCACCGGTATTGATCGGTATTAAAGCTGGTACGGCCGGTATTGATCGGTATCAAGCCGGTATTGACCGAAATTAACCGGTATTTAGACCGGTACGGAACGTAGTGGTACTTTGTCCGGTTTAGTAGCCGGTACAGTATATATCGGACCATACCAGTCGGAACGAAATGGTATTGATAACTTTGCTACGCGCAACAAGTGCATCGTCGGCTTTATCCCGGACGGAGGGCCCCATTCCAACCACTTTCTTTATTTCTTTACTTTGTTTCTTTGCTTCGAGAAGTCAAAAACCGTTTGAAATATATTAACTTTTTAATGTTATTTTTTTCTTTGTATTATCTGTGAAGATGTAATAGGGTTTTTTATTTTTATTTTCTTTTAATTAGATGTTTCAGAAAAATCATCAAAAAACCTAATTAAACAGAACCATAATAAGCAACGAGAGCAGGAGTCACTCACGCTAGAAACAGCAGCAGGAGCCTATAAGATTCCGGACCACAGTCAAAGGATTGTGCTGATCTCAAGTCTGACCTCACTTCATGCGGCGCGGCTGCTGCGAATGGAAAGCAGAGATGGAGGGGAATCAAGCCTTTTGCACTAAATTGACCTGAAAAAGACGTCCAGGTTCAATGTACCCACACAAACGCTTGGCGGCCACGGACGTGCGGCCATGGTGTCACTGCCAGGTGGGGTCCGCAATTACTTGCAACCACCTGTCACTCGGTGGTGCCCACTGCCCAACGTGTGGACGCCACGGTCGTCGACTGTGATGCCCGCAGCTGCCGCTGCCATTCCCGTCTTCCTCTCCCAATCTCCCACAACACATTTGCGCCGCATACATGCACCGTAACCCTACGGCGAGTCTCGTTAAACAACATCAAATATCATTTGTAATATTATTCCAAATATATAGTAGTACTATCATATATAACATAGAGTTCAATAAATGGTGTTATCAATTCCACCGGTATTAAAGCCGGTACGGTCGCTATTGATCGGTATCGAGCCGATATTGGTCGGTATTTGGACTGGTGTGGAATGTAGTGGCACTTTGAACTGGTTTAGTGGCCGGTATAGTGTATACCGGATCATACCGGCTGGAACGGAATGGTATTGATAACTTTGCTACCCGCACTCGATGCAATGTCGGCTTTATCGAAGACGGAGAGCCCCATTCTGATCGCTTTCGTTTCTTTGCTTCGCGAAGTCAAAACCGTTTAAAATATATTGGCTCTATATTATTATTATTTTTGTTTATATTATCTGTAATGATATAATAGTGTTTTTTATTTTTTTTATTTTCTTTTAATTAGATGTTTAAAAAAACCATAAAAAACCTAATTATACAGAACCATAATAAGCAACGAGAGCAGGAGTCAGCCTCACGCTAAAAGCAGCAGCAGGAGCCTACAAGATTACGGACCACAGTCAAAGGATTGTCCTGATCTCATCTCTTACCTCACTTCATGCGGCCAATGGAAAGCAGAGATGGAGGGGAATTAAGCCTTTTGCACTAAATTGACCTGAAAAAGACGTCCAGGTTCAATGTACCCACACACACGCTTGGCTTGGGCGCTTGGCGGCCACGGGCGTGCTCCCCCGGTGTCACTGCCTGGTGGGGTCCTCTCCCAATCCCCCACAACACATCTGCGCCGCGTGCATGCACCGCAACCCTACGGCGGGTCTCCGCGTGTGGGACCCACCAGCATCCGCATCGAGAATGGAACGGGTGGTGTACGGTAGACAACGTGCACACGAGTAAGTTCCGATCACCTATCCCGGTGGGCCGGGCGGCGCACGCCCCGTCCCCCATAAAGCCCCCGACCCGTCGTCTCAGCCCCTCGACCGTGCGAATCTCGCTCGCTCGCTCGCTTCTTTCCCCCGCATCTCCACCTCCGAAAACTAACCGGTTCCGGCTCCGGCGATGTCGTCGGCGGTGGGGGGCGCCGAGTTCCACGGGTTCCGAGGCGCCGCGCAGCTCCCGAGGTCGCGGATGCTCGGGAGGCCGCTCAGGGTGGTGCCGCCCACGGCGTCCCCGGCTCGCGGCGGCGGGGGGCCGTCCGCGGCCAGCATACGCGCCGTGTCCGCGGTGAGTTCTGTGGTGCTGGTGACCGTTGTTTCTAGGGTTTCCTCTTTTGTGGGAGAGTTTTTTTTTGTTTTGGGTTCGAGCGTCCGAAACGGGTCATCGGTGTCAAATCCTGAAATGTCACATCTTTAATAGTTTCAAATAGTCAATTCCACTTTTTTAGGGGGGTTAAGCGATCGTCATGGTTTGTTCAAAACGATGTAGTGAAATGTCGGTGTGATTTGTTCTTAACCTGCGGATTTTGGTGGGGGTTAACCTGGGGAAAATTTACGCCTTGTTTACCTGCTGGTGAATTTGCCAGGTGGTGAGGTTGAAGAAGACTAGGGTTCTGTGAGCGTCCTTCATTTTAATCGTGGGTCGGCCACTTTGGGTCAACTGTGAACTGTTTAATTCTGTTGTCCTGGAACTGTAATATGTTATCAGTTGATTTTAAAATTTTGGATTGGTCATGCGAACAAAACCAAATGAGGTCTATCATAGATTCCATTTTTTAGACCCTTAATAGACTTTTTGTTACAAAAATGGTTCATCTTAGTCGCTTACCCCTGAGATGTTGGGTTAGAACTTGGTTATCAATGATACCGTGCAATGATAGACCTCTTATGATATCTGAATTTCTGAACCCCTGTACCATCCCTGCAGCCTCTGAAGAAGGATGCGTCTGAAGTTAAGCGAAGCAAGGTTGAGATAATCAAGGAAAAGAGCAATTTTCTTCGATACCCTTTGAATGAGCAACTGGTCTCGGAGGCTCCAAATATCAATGAGAGTGCTGTCCAGCTGATTAAGTTCCATGGAAGTTACCAGCAGAGTGACCGAGACGTTCGCGGGCAGAAGAATTACTCGTTTATGCTCCGAACAAAGAATCCTTGTGGAAAAGTTCCGAACCAGCTTTACTTGGCTATGGATACGCTAGCTGACGAGTTTGGCATTGGAACACTCCGTTTGACAACCAGGCAAACGTTTCAGCTGCATGGCGTTCTTAAGAAGAACTTGAAGACTGTCATCGGCACTGTGATAAAGAATATGGGCTCAACATTGGGTGCTTGTGGAGATCTCAATAGGAATGTGCTTGCACCTGCAGCGCCTTATATCAGAAAAGATATACTCTTTGCACAAGAAACGGCGGAGAATATTGCAGCACTTCTTACACCACAATCCGGGGCTTATTATGACCTGTGGGTGGATGGAGAGAAGATAATGTCAGCGGAAGAACCTCCTGAGGTTACGAAAGCCCGCAATGACAACTCACATGGAACAAACTTCCCTGATTCCCCTGAACCAATCTACGGCACCCAATTTCTGCCCAGGAAGTTCAAGGTTGCAGTCACTGTGGCTGGTGATAACTCTGTTGATATTCTGACCAATGACATCGGTGTTGTTGTTGTTTCAGATAGCGCAGGAGAACCTGTTGGCTTTAACATTTATGTAAGGGCCTAACAAAAACTTGTTGCATCTTATCTCTGCATTTAGCAAAGTTTTTCTTACTTGTTTATTTATTCTTCAATGTTTTACTGTCCCTATTTTTCAGGTTGGAGGTGGCATGGGAAGGACACACCGAGTGGAAACCACATTCCCTCGGCTGGCTGATGCACTGGGTTATGTTCCTAAGGAAGATATATTATATGCTATAAAGGCAATAGTCGTCACACAGAGGGAAAATGGAAGAAGGGACGACCGCAGATATAGCAGGATGAAGTATCTGATTGACCGGTGGGGAATTGACAAGTTTCGGCGTGAAGTTGAAAAATATTATGGAAAGAAGTTTGAAAATTTCCGTCCATTGCCAGAATGGAAGTTCAACAGCTACCTTGGTTGGCAGGAACAGGTATAATTCCATCATTATTTTATCTTAAATAAGCATTGGCAACTGTTTTTTTCCAAAAGAAATAATGTATTTTGTTTAGGAAGGATGCCCCAATATTTTAGTATGTGCTTTTCATTGTTCATAATTTTAGTTTAATTTATTCCTCCCAATACCTCCAAGTTTGACATAACATACATATTCTATTTATTCTCAACCTGTAGTCTACATAAGAGCATTTGATCTACCTACTATATCCCCCCTTACATCCTTGTTCATCCGCAACATCTATACTTCAATTAGTCATGTCTTGAGCTCTAAATTACATTATTCTTTGTTGTCTATTGTAGGGTGATGGGAAATTATTCTATGGAGTGCATGTTGATAATGGACGTGTTGGGGGGCAAGCAAAGAAAACTCTACGAGAGATAATTGAGAAGTATAAGTTGGATGTTAGTATTACTCCAAACCAAAATCTTATCTTATGTGGGATTGATCAGGCATGGAGAGATCCCATCGCTACAGCTCTTGCTCAAGCTGGCCTGTCGGTAAGATTTCTTCTGTTCATTTCATATTCTTGGCCTGTAATATATATACTATCTTGGTTGACAATAGATCCTTGTAGATTGTTTTGTTTTGAAATTCTCCTTGCTGCTTCTGCTGCACCTAGTGATTTTGTCGTTGTTTTTATTACTACTTTCCTGTGTACTGAGGCTTCTCTCATGTTGAAAATTCCAAAGAAACTACAACGATGAGCAGACAGCGAGCTCCCCAAAATAAAAGTTTGGTTTCTTAACAATTTGGTATGCTGGTGGAATATTTGACTGAAGTTGGATATTCATGTATGTAGGAACCAAAGGATGTTGATGCCCTGAATTTAACTGCCATGGCATGCCCTGCCTTACCGCTGTGCCCTCTGGCACAAACAGAAGCTGAGCGAGGGATTCTACCAATTCTCAAACGAATCAGAGCAGTTTTTGATAAGGTATTAATCTGTCGTCTTGTTAAAAATCAGTTCAACGGAAGAATATTGTCTGTATTTGGAGTCTTCTTATTTGAGATAATGTTGTCTGCTTGATAGGTTGGCATCAAGGATCACGAATCTGTAGTGGTGAGGATAACTGGCTGCCCTAATGGATGCGCTAGACCATACATGGCAGAGGTTGGTTTTGTTGGTGATGGCCCAAACAGTTACCAGGTATAAGAGAGATTGAAATATTTTGTACATCATTTGGGCTACATTCGTTTAGCTTCCCTTTTTGTTCCACTTACCTTGTTGGGTTTGGATTTTTTTTTTACCTTCATTGAGCTTTTTATTTACTGTGACCGCAGATCTGGCTTGGAGGAACACCGAACCAGAGTACCCTGGCAGAATCATTTATGAACAAAGTGAAGCTTCAAGACATTGAGAAGGTTTTGGAACCATTGTTTTCCTATTGGAACAGCGCACGTCAAGAAGGTGAATCTTTTGGAAGCTTCACACGCCGAACGGTTAGTGGATTCTATTCTTTCTGCAAATACTATTGCAGTATTGATTTGGGAGATAAATCATTTGAAGCTTAACACACAGAATGGTCACAAGTTTCCAAATATTCTGTTCTGTCCTGCTGTTTACTCTTCCTCTGATGCCACTTACTAGTTAGTAGAAAACCAATAATATTGTTTAACATTCCTTTAGTGTAGTTCTCATCAAGATAAGGGCTACATGAACGTGGATACTAATTTAGAATTTACTGCCTGGTTGCACTCGCTGTCTCTCCTTCTGTATGTGGTTCTCCACGTGACAGTTGATACAGGAAAATGCCAAGTCAGAATAGATTTGCTGATGCATATTGTCAACCATGCAATACACAGCCTCTGGGTGCTAGTGGAGTTATGCCAAGCAACATATTCTGTGTTGTTAGCAACTGCATCAATAGCCAATATGGCTTACTTGGCACATTTTTATCATCAAGCTGGACTGCAACGTCCTAATTGTTGATTACGTTAAATTGTTAGTTGATCTACTGGGGGTAAGGGGTAAATCTGAGATGGGTTTTTCACAAAAAGGGGATTGCAGTGGCTGAACAGTACAGATGTTGCTTTTCAGTGAATGGTAACATGATGTTGCTTTGCATGATGCAAGCTTGAGAATAACCATGGTTTCCATTAGTGAATCCAACAAGTGCCTACATATTGCAATTTTATTTTGAAGATGATCTTCTTTTGTCGCTTGCTGTAGTGCGTCATATCATAATTGCATTAACTTTATTACCTTATCCATATCTTGCATTTCAGGGATTCGACAAATTGAAAGAGGTGGTAAACAAGTGGGGTGAGTCAGCATCGGCCGAATGAAGGATTGCTTTTGTTGGATAAGTCCCAGCACAATTTTGGCTAAGGGACAATCTGGGCGGGGTCAAGGGCTCTCCAGGTATAAACAAGAAAAGCAGGAGGAAATTTGTCAATTTCGTTGACAAGCAGAAGATGAAGACTCGGGTTTGTACTTGATTCGTTATGTTTGTTGGGATGAGTAATCAAAATTTTCGTGTGTGCTTTGAAGGAGACTTCTTGGGTTGTCTAACTTGAGAATAAATATATCCCTTGAAAAAACATGTACTTGAGAATAAACTTGTCAAAGGTGACCGTGTTTTGCCCTTATTCTGGCTACATTGGAAATTGGCCTCATGCAGTTCATTTTGCGGTGATTTGGTCCATTGGGCTTTTCTGCTCTAGATTTGTTGGTCTGGGTCTGCATGAACTTTCGTGGGATTTTGCGTCAGAGCCCATTGTGTTGTGCCTGGTTTCCTTTTCCCAGTCGGGAGAGAGATACTGTTGTTGACGATTGAACAAGAACCCTGGCCGTCAGGGAGCGCAATGGATTGCTACCGCCGGTCCCCCTCTTCTCCGGCGATCTCGTCGGTGTTGAGTGGGTGGGGACCTATTGATTTTCAGAAATAACCTTCTTATTTAGTTTCTTTTTTTTTTCTAGATTAGATTGTTTTCGTTCTTCGGACAAGTTCTTAGTTGGATTTTCTTTATCCGTGATGAGTTTTATCGGACTGGCTCATCTAGATGATGATGGTGATACCTACGTCGGAGACATTGAGTCGAGTTAGGCATAAATAAATCTTCTCTAATTTTCTTTTGACGAACAATACTACTGCCGAAGCATAGATCTTACACATCAATAAAGATCATCTACATCTACTACTTCTCGCTGATGTGATGGTCAACAATCCTGATGCTGTTGCATGACCCGAATTCTTTGGCGAGAAAGATAAAAGAAGTCTAGCACATCTACGATGGCACGTTTTTATGATGATATGGTGTTCAACTATAATCTTTAATATAAAAATTGATTATTTGTGTACTTTATGTGTTATTAATATAAATCGAAGGATGTTTAAAAAATGGGATAATTGACTACATTCCCTTGCAATCGTCTCAGTTCTAAAAAATATCACTGCAATCATAGTCCTTTGAAATATATCACTCTAATTGTGAAATACTTCTAGAAATACTATTATACTCAATACTAGCCTATTTTAAATAAATACACCTTCTGTATTTCAATTTTTTTGTATGGATGAAATACATATCAACATAAGAGGTGTATTCATATAAAACAGGCTTTTATTGATGCCATTATGATCAATAAAGCCGATTTTACATTAATATATCTTCCATATTCTGATTGTATTTTTGTGTAGATAAATACCACTCTAATTATCTCATACTCGTATAAATACCATTATAATCAATAAAAACACATTTTATATCAATAAAAATCAAGTAATATTGAGCATAATAGTATTTATAGGAGTATTTTATGATTAGAGTGGCATTTTTCAAAAGATCAAGATTACAATGGTATTTTTCTAAAATTAAACCGATTGTAATAGCATATAGCCAATTATCCTTTAAAAATAGGGAGAGACAACGGATAGCCGAAGCTTAGGACATGAAAGCTGCGGCATCCCGAAAGTGAAGTGTCGCTGTGCGTGCATGTCGGCATGCGAGTGTCCCTTTTAGCCCTACGTGGGGCAGCGAGAAACTGCACGCCGCAGCACCGGAGCGAATGGGCTCGTCGCAGCCGCTGCAAAGCTGGGCTAGTGGTGGCGGCAGAAAGCGCAGCCTCGCAGGCGGCAGGCGCTCGCAGGCAGCACGCCGGGCTCGCATCGGGCTTGGCGCGCACGCACGGGCACGGCCCACCGTTTCCGGTCCCAAGATCCTGCGCGA
Organism: Dendrocalamus sinicus; assembly: GCA_036346575.1. Taxonomy (NCBI): domain Eukaryota; kingdom Viridiplantae; phylum Streptophyta; class Magnoliopsida; order Poales; family Poaceae; genus Dendrocalamus; species Dendrocalamus sinicus. Next base: position 28,596,540 of record CM070653.1, on the reverse strand, counting down.
TCTCTCCGTACACCGCAAAAGCAGCCGAAGAGACGCTCCGGCGCAAAGGTGAAGCGGCAGCAGCAGCAGCAGCACGGTCGGGATGAAGCCGCCGAGGTGGTGGTGGAGACCACGGCGCGGCGGCGAGATTTGATTTTTTTGGTGGGGGAAACGAAACGCTCGGGACGACGAGCGGCGGGTGCGGTGGGCACGTCAGCGCGGCCCCGTGATCCTAAGCCCGCGTTCCTGCGCGCGCGCGTGTCGTCCCTGCCACTCTCGCCGCTGTCTACGGCCGCTTGCTGCTGCGCAAAGTTACACCACGTCTCAATTAATATAGGCACGCGTTGAGACATTATGTGCCGTCTCAAGATGTCCTATGTAGTATGTATTTTTATTTTGATTGGTATATATTTTCTTCTATACACACAAATACGTATCCAGTATGAGAATATAGTATTCCATATATTTATTATATATACATGTATATGTAATAATTTTATAAGCGACACCATAATATTGAGTACATATTTTATAAAATATAAGGAATGGGCGTAGCACAACAGATATCTTGTTATAAGAAAAGCAAACCAACTACAATTGGAACCAACCCACACCCGGCAAACCATTGGCAATTGACAAATTCGTCACCATTGCATCCTCCAAACCCCAAAGAAGTTTACATAAGAGAGGTTTACAAATAATTATAGCATCCATTTAAATCAACAGAGTTCACAACTAAATAAAAATCTAATATGCGATAAATACATGTCGGTAAAACATCCTCCAATTTGACACACATCTTTTTTAAACTGCTATAATAAATTATCAAGTCTATTTCTTCAATCGAAAATTGTGCATCAGTCTTCCACTGCATTTCTTTTCATAGTCCTCCATATCCTGCAAACATAGCAATATTAACAACAAAATATCGGATATGAGTAATCATGAAAAATCTTACGGTACAAGTTCGATTAATTAAACTAGAAGTGGCATACCTAGCAGTAGAATGTTTAGGCTTTTTACCTAAAGCAATAGATATAAGGAATACATGTTTCATAGCAATACATGTCACAATATCACTCTGTATAACAGAAGTCCAAACTATCTATAATATTCATGATGTACTTTGATGAAACAATTTATTCTGTAACAATTCTAAAAGTCAGATAACAAGTGGCCTCCATTCTCACAAACTTATAATGCAGAAGCCTGATTCATGTTGACCAATGACCACAAAAATGTATTAGGATTACACAGCATGAGGTAACAAGAAAACTTACGGGGCTATGTAGTTGTTTACTAGCAAGAAATAAATCCGCTAGAATTTACGTTCTTTCATGTATCGTGGGCACAGCTCATATCTGAACTTTGAAATTTCCTGGAAATAAGATAATACTATTCAATAAAATCTTAACAAAATACAAAATTAGGCACTTAGAGAATAACTTGAGAGATCTTTTTGATGGTTAACAATGAGCCAGTGACCAATAATGTTTAACACCAAAAACTAGTATGAAGGTTAAGAGAGTAATGAATTCCTGGCCCAATAGAAGCTCGGTGGCTGGGTGGCACTTAACTCATAAAAGCAAGATGAGAACATAAATCAAACTATCATCCTAACGAAGACAAGGGTGACTAACAAACCATTTAGCTTTCTGACAGGATAGCCTGATTCAAGTAACTCGATAGAAGGCAGATCACTGATTATATAGGTAGGTCGATATCTCCTTAATTCAGCCTTTATAGCAAGCGATCTGCGGTGCTTATGACACTTTGCTAACTAGAAGCACCTCACTAGAAAATGACACACTTGGAAAACATCGACTCACAAAGAATATGGTTACCAATACAATTTGAACCAACATAGTTTTACAACATATTGGTGTAGAATTATGCCTCTCTATATGCTCCAATTCCCAACTTCTAATCATTTCCAAAGCGTGCATCAATGTCGGACTCATATTTAGGTTTGACATTTAAGTTACACTCATCATAAAGATGTTAAAGTATAGCCTATGTAGATGTGCCAATTTTACAACTTATCAATTTGGCAACTTTGGGGTACATTAATATATACACTATTTGTCATCAACATCATATAGCAAAATACCTACCAAACTTATCCGATTACATCTTCATTCATGCAAAATATGAAATCTAAATACCATAGTTTGACATTTCCTAGGTGTCAATAAAAGCCGACATTCACTTAACTCTAACCACCATAATAATATTAAAATCAATATCTTTATTGAATGACATTTACTCTAGATTTTCCAAAACTACAAGCTTATCTTCTAAATCTTTTGTTAATTCAATATACACATCTAATCAAAATATCAGATTTGCAAACCAAAGACCTATGCTTACAGTGTGGTTGTTCATATGCGAATTCATCAACATTCTATTAATCGTGCCATAGAATCCTAATCCCCACGGACACAAATGCAACAAACAATCATCGACAAAATGGTTAATGGAGACTAAACCTTGGCGGCGAGAGGACGAGTGTGGCGTGCTCGGCACGCCATTCGTTGAGAACTGACGCGCGTTCGACACCGTGGGCACATCCGACATCTCCGGCTCATCTGCGCGGCCAAAAATCCGATCGAGAATCCACCTCTCTAATTCCCTAAACCCAACCATGACCAAACCGCACCTTGCAGGGAAGTCGCGGAAGGTGCTAATGGTCATGCCCTTGCCAAACCCCGGAGGTCCTCGGTGATTCCGTGTCGCTCGAGCTCGGGCGTCGGGCTCGACACGGCGAGCGGAGGATGGCGGGATCGCGAGGATGGGTGGGATGGAGGGCGGGGAGGTCGAGGCGAGGTGTTTGATCGGCCGGCGAGGAGGTCGCTGCGCCAGCCTCGGCGGCGATCTCGCGAGATTTGGTGGCGGTCTCGAAAAGATCTCCTTAGACTTCTTCGCGGTCTCAGACACGAGGCCGACGAGCGCAGGTCGCTTCCATCGGCAGCTCCTGCGGCGCCGCCACCTCATCTTCGTCATCTTCGTCCACGAGGATGGCGGCGGGGCGATGTCGAGATCTCCTCATCTTCGTCCTCGGCGAGCGAGTGAGATTAAGCGGAGCCGAATCGCCGTGGTGGGGAGAGCGGCGGATGAAGCGAAGCGGCCGGATCGCCGGGTGGGGCGAGGCGGGCGAGCGCATAAGCGAGAGGCGGGCGCGGATGAAGCGAGAGGCGGGCGGATCGCCGGAGTGGGGCTCGGCCGGGGCGGTGGAGGATGAAGCGAGTCGCGTGAGTTAGAAGCGGAGGAGGAGGAGGCAGCGGATCTGGGGCGAGCGTCGTGGGCGGCCGGCCGGGCGGCGGCGAGCGTGAATCGGATGGAGGAGGAAAGTGCGAGGAGGCGGAGATGAGAGAGGGACCGAGGCGCAGGCGAAGAGTATCTGGGCGGCCAGGGGAGTTAGGTTTATTATTTTAGGATGACCCATTTTGTTTTTTTAATATTCTTATATGGAGATAATAGATAAGACGTCTCAAATGATAAATAAGACATCTAAAATTTCGTCTCTATACATGAGACATACTCCAAAATGTCTCAGCAGCCGTTTTAATAGAATTTAATAGCGTGCAACCCTTTAGAGCGTCTCAAACTGCGTCTCTATTTCAATTGTGGTTCTAAAAAGAGAGACATGATTCAAGCGTCTTAAACAAAGGCGGCGTTGCGATCTACAACGAGAGCGCCGTTACACCGGCTACGTCCGTTGCATGGCCGGATCGATAACAACACACATTATATACTTCCTTCATAGCATCGAGCTATATGTGATGATGTTTATGTGTCACCCGAATTCGAGATCGAGCTGTTCTGTTCAGACGAAATCAACCAAAACCAACAGATAACAATGCATGGGTGCAGCACAGCAGCACCATCTGACAGTATACTTGCCAGTAGGTTTTATGTAGCATCTCAGTACAGTACGCTGAGTACACTTGCCAGTAGGGCAGTGGTTGTTTTGTGTGATTGGTCGTCTGGTCCCTCACATAGTCACATGCATAGCGCAGCGCTCTTCCTCAATTCTACAAGCACTGAATGGAGTGGCGCGGTTCAACTGCAAAGCTGAGATAAGCCATTGAATATGCAGGCACGAATCGTCCCATTCGATCGGCAATTCAGTTGTTTCACAGGAGAGCACATGCCGCCCATGAGGACATAAGTGCTGCGATGTTGCTGAGAAGAGTTATTGAACTCGGCAACGCCCAAGTGAACACATATCTTGTGCCATGGACCACCGAGGAAGAAGTTGTAGTGAGCTGTGGTAGAGCCATGGATGGAACACAAGTAGTAACTTCAATGTTTGCAGAACAAGGACAAAGATTGCAGGAACCAGACATGCAATTCATCAGAGTTACTCTACATATTACATTGAGGACACCAAAGACTAAAGCAGTACATCCAAGCCATCCAATCTCAATCAGACGGTGCTGCTAAAATATATAAGTTGGGATTGATTTCTTCTCGAGGTGCAAACGGAACGGATAATTTTCGACTATCCATTCGTTCAAAAAATTCAGATCTTATTCGAAGCATGAAACTGGATATCTAGGATTTTTGTGGGATTTTGGAGTCAGAAATGGATAGTTTTGCTAGATACAGAAATAAATTCAGAATGGAAGTATCTATCGAACTTAGAGCTATCCAAAAATTGGTTGGAGCTATCCGGTAACTATCTAATGGCCTACATTGTCCCCACTCGTCAACGGCCTGAGACCCCGATGACCCGACCATATTTCCTCCTAAACAGCTAAAGTGGGTTCTTTTGGCTATGGTTTATGACTTATGACTGTGTCTTATGGTTTTTGGTTCTAGCGTGAACACTTGATTTAAATAAATTGAATGCTGATAAACAATAAGATGTTTAAAAAAGACTATCGTAATAAACCGTTTTAAAATAACAATAAAAAATTGTCTTATTTATTTATTAGAGAAAAATTATAAGACATAAATTATAAACTAAAAAAACTCAGCCTTAATGTACCCTACCAATTACACAAGCTCAATTGTGTTGCTTATCGTGCATCTGTGCGAGTGCGACCGTATTGCCACCGCCGCCCTCCCTCGCCGCTACCGCCTCGCCTCCCTTGCCACACCGGGTCGCAGGAAGCGGACGACACAGCTATGGGGCCCTACCACCGCCTACCTCAAGCCCAAGCCGAGGCCTAGGGAAGACCCACACAAGAGCATCGAGTAGCACAATGAGCTGATTCTCCGACGTCGGGATCATTTGCCCCTGGTGGTGGATTTGGGCAGCGGCGATCGACTAGCACAGGTTGCAGTCGGGGAACAACTATAGTTAAATTTGCTTATAAACCAATTTTGAAAATTTATGTGTAGTCCATGTGTTGGGTAGACCTGCAAATATAGTTAAATTTGCTTATTGAACTGCTAATAGAGTTGCATTTTGAACATGTAGTATGATGGATTGATTTTTATATGTGCGACTTATATGGTTTCTGTTTTCGCATAATATCTAACTAAACATTTGTGACCGAGATTATTCGCATTCGGTTCCTTATGTTTTCACTTCGTATACGTGACCGAGACTATCTGCATTTGTATTTGTATTTGGTATTATCCGTATCTGACTCCGATTCTGAGGAAAAAAAGTGGAATAAGATACATGCTAAGTCACAACAGTCTGTATCTGCTCAGATTGCACCCTAATTCTCTTCAATAGACTAATAACCCTAATTCCCAAATCATAATCCCTAACCCTCTCCTCCCCAATGGTGGCGACTTGGCCGCTCGATGGCTGGCGCAACACAGAGAGGAGTCGCCGCAAGCGGTGTGGAGAGGACCAAGAAGCAGAGGGAGCACGGCATGAAAGCGCTCGGCTCAAGAGTAGCAGGCAAACAGTAGCAACATGTAGTACAACAACAGCACACAATCACTGTAAGTCGAGACTATTCTTAATTTCGATTTGATTTGGGATTCATGGAATGTTATGAACTTGTGATTGAAACGTCGGAAGCAACACAATCGGATTAAATTTGATTTCAATTTGATTTAGGATCTGTGGACGAGGATTAAATTAAGAGATGTGGCTAGCTAGACCCAGTGACACTAGTTAAGATTTTTACTATAAAACTATTTTGCATATTATTGGTATGCATTCTACAATCCACAAAGTATTTATAAAATTTGGAAATAAAATCCCACCCTAAAGAATGATGCTATGAAATTATTGTTTAGAACTATGGAATTGTGCACGTGAAGTATGCGTTGCTATTGTAAATTTTCTAGCTCCGCCGCTCCCAGAGAGAAAATTACCAGCGAGATTACGGTATTATTACACGCCAAAATACAGCTCCAAAACCTAGTTACTCCTAACTATGTAATGGAGTGATTACTAGATGAGCGAGGAGAGGGTAGGATTAATTAGCGCTACAGAAAGATGAAGCATTCCATGGCCACCAAGGGGTTCTCCAAGGACTCCTTTCCCTCGCCGTCGCCGGCCACTTCGCCGGCGGGGGCGACGGCAGCAGCCTCTTGTGCCTCCGCCTGCGGTGGAGGTGGAGATGTGGAATGCGGGGGACAGTGCGGCTGCGTAGGCGGCGGCGAGAGCTGGGGAAGCGCCTCCTGTGCACGCCGCGGCGACGCGCGGCCACACGGCCTCGTCGAGACAGGTGGCTTCCGCTGTGAGCAGGAGGCGGCAGCGGCGGTGGCGGCGCCCGCGCGGCGCTGGTCCTGCTGCCGCTTCGCCGCCGGCGACGGCGACCTCCGACCGGGCCGCTCCCGGGGTCGCGCCGCGGGGCGGCGGCGAGGAGACGCGCGCCCGCCAGGGCGCCCGGCGCCGGGGACGGCGGGGCCTCTGTCCCGCCTAGCGCGCCCGAGCTCGCCGGACACGGGCCGCTTCCTGGCCGGCTTCGCTGGGGACCGCTCGGGCCCGGCCACCGTGGTCGCGGCCGACGACTCGGACGCTGCCTCCGACTTCTCGTCGGCAGCATGCACCACTCCGACCGCCCTACGCACCCTACCGCCATCCTTCACCCTGACACCGCCACCCTTCGCCTTGGCCTTGTCCCCTGCACGCTCCACCGACGGCGCCACAGCGCCAGCAACCCGCCTAGGCTTGGGCCTCGGCTTGGTGTTCGCGGTCTCCGAGAGCACCTCCTTGACCTTCTCCTCCTCCGGCGACGGCGGGTCGCGGGCCTCCGCCCGCCGCCCGGAAACCTCCCCTGCCGCGGCCGGCTGCTCGCTCGGCTTCTTGCTGACGCAGCAGCCCATGCCTCCCTTTGTCCTCCTCCTCGCTTCTTGCCGAGCTTAGCTAGGCGAACATTTCGCGCGAGCGCGCGCGAGCCGGCGTGGTGATGGTGGTGAGGAGTGGCTGTGGGAGTGGGAGAGCCGAGAGGAGAGCGTGGCTTTGGTCCGGGTTTCCCTCCGTTGTGCTTTGATTTGTGTGAGCGAGAGAAGCTGGCAGTAGTGGTGGGAGACCGGGAGTCAAAAGCGCTGAGCTAGTGAGCACTGGGCAGGGTTTGTGGTCTGATTTGGGCTTAAAATACTAATCAGGTCCAGTTATTGATCACTGCCAGAGTAACGAGCTGTTTAGCACTGCGTAAAATAGTGTCATGTACTCCCAGTCTCCCAGTCATAAATACTGCTGCTAGCAGTTATACAAAACTGTGTGAAACAGTGGCATAGCACATGGGCTTCCGTTATCTCCTACTCCGCAGTTCCAAGGCACCCTTCCGCGCTGCACTCTTGTGCAGTGATACAAACTAAGCGGATAAATTTTATCTGCGTCCTGATCAACTCGGTTTCGGCTTCTAGCTTCTGGCTTCAGGGTTATTTTTCACTATTCATAAGTTTCGTCTTTTTCTGAACTTTTGGTTTTTTTTGAGCTTTTTTGCTGGTTCTTTTTTTTCCTGTATTTGTTTGTATTATACGTAATGGGCTAATATATTTTTTATATTTTTAAATTTTTTAAAATTTAATTATGTTAAATAAGCCTCTGTCAGCTATAGTGTTTTTTTCAGCCAGCTACAGTGTTTTCAGCCATAAGCCATGAGCTTTTCAGCCGAACCGATCACCACCCTGATTGATCCATAGAATGCCCGTAGAATAAATATAAAAGAGATAAATAGGTATCTGGTACTATTCGTGTACGACTCCGACTCTAAAAAAATATAGAATATGATACATGACAAGTTATATACGTCTATATATTCGTATGTCAAGTGATATGAGAAAGTCTGTTGTAACTTCACTTAGGAGCAAGATAATATATAGGCGAACTACTACATCCAAACAGACAGAATATTGAGTGCTCTTCCTTCGATATCTTGACGATTAATCTCTTCGTGTTCGTTCTGATTGCACCATAATGTTTGATGCCCTATGTAAAGAAGCAGATAATTTCTGTCCGACTAACCATCCGAATGTATATGGAACGAACACGGAATGACGAAATGTATATCTAACATTATCCGTGTCTGACTTTAACTCTGAGAAAAAAAAAACATAGAATATGATATATCCACCCATACCCACTTCGATTGCACCCTACTCTTGTGGTGTCTGAACTTTATAATCTGCAGTTCGGCACTCTTCCAAACGTTAGCCCTTTTCACCCACAACGCAGCAGTTCGTCCAACAGTTTCAAAAATCAAACATGGTTGTTCGGTTAGAAAAAGGCACAAGTGTGATGGAGCAAATCTCCTAAAGTCATCTGGTAGATCCATTTACTGGAGTTCAATTGAGATATTTGTATCTAATCCATTCTGATGTGTGAAGAGTTGTGCGGGGACTTAAACACAGAAAATGGAAGCTGCTTCGTGTTTTAGTTTTCGGTTTCAAATTCGGATTGCCGTGGAAGTTTTTGCAGGTTGCAACACATAAAAAAAAACCCCAGATCAGACATTTTTCATAAGAGAAATGAAAAAAAAAACATATTTCAGTGAACCAACCACGAAGATGTGGTCGATCGAGAGCGGCACCTAAATCCTACTCCAGTAGTGCCGCACATCAGTCTAGGGTGTGTTTGGTTGTCTGAATCTTCTTCGTTCTGGCTGGGTGGATCCGTATAATCTGAGAAAGAGTCTGTTTGGTTGCCTGTATGAGTGGATGCAGCCTGTATGAGCGGATGCAAAAATACGCCCTCATCTTGGATGGGTGGATACGCTCAAAATGAGCTTCACTGGCCATCTTGGATGGGTTGATGCAGTGTATCTTATGCGGTCCCACGTGTCAGCCTCTCAGATTTGGTAGACTGCATCCGCTCATACAGGCAACCAAACAACATCTCAGTTTTTTTTTTGTATCCGCTTATACAACCTCACCAAACATCTTCTTTTTCTGAAATACGATTCTACTCAGTCTGCATCTACTCAGTTAGAATATACGATACAACCTTCATTCACGAACCAAACACACCCCTAGTGGTGGTAGCGGTCACAAGGACAACTTGAGGCGGCTACGACACTTCGGTTTGAGTGTAGTGGCAGCGGAGATCCAACTCGACGCTTGTAGCACCCCACATCAATTTGATAGCAATGGCAAACACGAAGGGCTTGGTGATGTAGCGATGATAGAGATTCACCTTAATAGTAAAAGTGCAGAAGGTATGACTCAACGAAGTCTTGCTGACTGGATTTGGGATGATCGGGCAGTGGCGAAGCTAGAATTTTGATGATAAGGTGTGAACTTAAGATACATTCATTCTAAAAAGTTCAAATGATATAGTACGAAAGTTCAATACAAATTCATAAATTAATATATTGAGACTTAAATTACTACGATAGAACTCCCCAAAAGCGTATCTTGCAGCCTCATAACGTTCTAATCATATCTTAATTTGGACAATTTATAAGGATTTAGAAACATTATTAGCATAATCGAATCAGCAGCTAGTTGACACATGAATATTAGGAAATGATCTACCAGCATTCAAGAAGTTAATCGATATCGAGAACTTAGGTGCAAAAAAGAGCTGGACGGTAAAAAACAAGGCACAATAAGTCAGAAACATAGGGGACTTAGCGAGACTGGTGTAGAAGAGCTGCTTGGAGAGCTCTTAGCACTTCTTGGCCGATCGATTGAGAAAGTGAGGATGGTTTAGGTATTTGGGCTAATAAGCTTGACTTATTGCCTATTGGGTCTAATGAGCTACTAGTAGCATGTTAGTATGTATAGTGTATACTTTGTATATTAAGGCGATATATATCGTATTTTTGTGCAAAAAATTTGGAAGTGCAAATGCATCCCTATGCTACAATGAGGCTTCGCCACTACGATTGGGTCTCTTCTTTTTGGCTTTTTTTTGCAGTAATTAGCTTTCAAACGGAGTATCTTTTCAAAGCGAGGTCTACAAGTTAATTGTAATACACACTGTAACAACTTTATTTATATGGTTAAAATCACACATGAGTTTCCTTACTCCATACTCTATCACGAACAGCAAAAAAACAAAAACCACACTTATAAACTATAAGCCGCAGAGAAAAAAAGTCCCATCAGGTTCTCCTTACCATGCAAAAGGCGTAAGTAACAGTCAATTATTTGCCATGTGTGAAACTTTGCTAGCTGTTTGATTATTTACCACACTTTGAGCGTCATAGATCAAGGCTTAAGGAATGTTTCGCCCAGAATTGAAAACATCTCATCTGTTATCTCGAGGCCTCGTCTTGAACACGAGATTTTTTTCAGTATTTGTTTTCGATAAATTCTTACAAAAATTTCTATAATCCGGCGCTCGATTCGATATCGCTGTTGGAACCGCGACCGCCATCGCTTCGATCGGCTCGTGGCGCGACCGCAGTTCATTTTCCGATTTTTCCTCGCGGTCGCGAATCACAGCCACCGCGAGGCGTTTGACAGAATTTTCCCAATTCTCGCGGTGAGACGCCCAGGAATCCAATTATAATCGGTTGCCATCCAATGCCTCGCGGAATCGTAGCACAGGTCAGGAACAAACGGCTTTCTTGCGGCCGAAAGGGACACCCCACCAACACAGTCCCGCACCGTACGGCCACAGCCTCATCTGACCCCACCTGTCATGCACTACCACTCACAGAGCCGCCTCGTTTTCCTTTTCCCATCACACGCGAGTAGAGGAGAGGCAGCAGCACGCTAGTACAGCAGCGGCGGTTGGTCACCACCACCACGTCCCTCGCCGCCGTCGGGGAAGGAGGAGGAGGCGGCCATGGCGGGGAGGCACGGCCGCAACGGCTTCGACGATGACAACGTCAACCCCTTCGCGGTGAGTGCCCCTCACGCTACGTGCCCACCCTGTCTCGCGCCGTCGGCGCCAGCCTTTCGGGGAGCTTTACGCCATCTGCGTAGATCTCGGGGCTGCCTTATCTGATCTGATCCGCGTCGGCTGTGCTCACATTTGGGATCCGTCGTTGCTTGGTTCCTGGCGCGCTGGATCTGAGTGTGGGAGGGGGGTGGGATGGCGTCATGGCGTGATGCGGATTCTGTGCGTTTGGGGTTGGCAGTTACGCTGCGTAGGTAGTGTAGGTTGATTGCTCTTCGAGCGGTTGGTTAGCCCTGGATCTGCGTTCATGTGAGGAACTAAGTAGGCTGCGAAGTGGATGATTAGTAGCTTGTGCTGGATGATCGGAAGGGAGATACGACGTGGTAGTGCAATTTAGCTTAGTTGCTGGAATTTGGGATTTGGAGTCATAGCATCCTGATGCAATGTGGTACTTTCGATGTGATACAAGAGCATCTCGCGCCTTCCCTGGTCTGGCGCCATCTTATAGAGATCTCCATCTTATATGACTAGGTTTGTTTGTTATTGAATACGTGGGATTGTTGGATCTCGGTTACTACCATGCTATATTGACTTATTCTCCTGTGAGTTACAACATTATGGAAGTAGATATCCAACTTTGTTGTCTTAGTTGGTTTTTTTTGGTAGTGTTTGGCAGATAGAGGATCTTCCACTAGCTGCTGGTTCGGGAAATACAATATGATGATGTTTGTTTTTCCTTTTTTTGGCATGTTAAGACCACTAATTTTATACCCATTGTTGTGTCTTCAATTTATCAAGTGGTTTCGAAATGGAACCTTCTTCTAAATTCTCTATCTATATGCTACAAGCTACTTGGATGTTAGAACTTGGTTAATGTGGCACCAAATGTATTTATAGGTCATGGATAAAACATCTTAGGTGTGAGGTTTCTTCAATCTAGGCGGTTGGTATAATTTTCTCTATGAAAAACTAAAATGGAAGTGTGTGTGACACACAATTTTTAGTAGTAACTTATATGTATTTTGTACCACTTGATGGGCTTATTTGTTGGTGACATCATCTAGTTGACTTAGATAAGAGCATGTTTGATGGTAATTAACTTAAAAACACCTGCTCTGTGGCTAGAGATGGCAACGGGTAAATACCCGTCGGGTATAGCCAAACCATACCCGCATCGATACCCGCACTCCGCAATATACCCATTCGCACACGTATAGAAACTTACCCATACCCATACCCGCGGGTATTTATACCGACGGTAACCCATACCCGAATTGATAAGGGTATATACGGGCATGTGTATATACGAAAGGGTATTTCCATCGGCTGCTTTCAATATATATATACGCCACAGTATATGTACTGTTGCTATATCTAATATACACCCGTGGTATATTTTACTCATGGTATGCGGTACGGTAGTATACACCCGCACCAAGACCCGCATACCCGATGGGTAAAGATTTTTGCCCATTAGCATACCCGCGGGTGAAGATATCTTTCCATACCCGCCTCCTTATCGGGTAAAACCCATCGGGTACTCGGGTTTCGGGTACCCATTGCCATCTCTATCTGTGGCAACAAACATATCATGGATGATTTTGTGGGTGATCTCAGGCAACTGAACATGCCTGTGCATATGCTCATGAATGCATCTATGCATTAACAGACCATGTTCAGCCACATATAAAATATTTTATGTTTTATCATGCATATTTACTGATTGTTGGGTAAGTCAAGCCAAAATTTCTAATAAGAATCAAGCAATAATGCAGGTGTGCAACAATTCTTTTATCCATCTTCAGTCAAAAATTTTTGGTGTTTTTGCACGTTATCTTTTTTTGCATGTACTGTTCATTTTATGCTATGACATGTTGACACGTATATTTTATGTGGAACATTGTTACTGAACAGTAAGTTAGATGTATCTGATGGAAAATCATGTGATTACTGAATTGCGCAGAAGCTTCTAATTTTGGAATTATTTTTCATAACTACGTGATTGATTTATCTTCCAAATGCCTCCTGTTCTGCAGGGAGGGAGTGTTCCTCCTGCCTCCAATTCTCGGCTCTCACCTCTGTCCCATGAACCAGCTGATTTTTATAACATGGACATTCCTTTGGACTCAACTAAGGTACTCGCAGCTCCATCGAATGTTAACTATTGTATCAATTTCTAGTTTCAAGAAGTTTTTCTCCACTCAAGGATATAGTGTTAGCTTCTTACTGTAACTGGGTAGATGTTCTCTTCACCATGAGTTTTTTCGTCATGGTCAATGTTTGATGCATTACCATGTGCATGAAACATATCATGTTGTTCCTTTATTTGTGCTGTTTGTGCGCTGAGTTAGTTTTCACTATCCTGCAATTTGTTTGTTTATGGATGATTCCTTATGCAATGCATCCATTTATCTGCATTTAGGACTTGAAGAAAAAGGAGAAAGAACTCCAGGCAATGGAAGCTGAGCTAAACAAAAGAGAAAAGGTACGTGCCTTACAAATGCATAGTGATTCAACTTCTCCTGTGCTCATTGCCGATTACAGTAATATTGTAAACGAATTACAAGTTGTTTTACGAATCACAAGTGGTCTTCAAAAGCAATATATTCCATAATGTGAAGCTAGAAGCTACAACTCTGTCAGGATGTATTATTTTCTATGCTACCTGAGCTATTGCTTTATTCAGCATTACATCCAATCAAACCATGATTTATACGGATTTCCAAAGCATTTCTCCTGCATACAGCAGCTGTCCTAGCCCTAGAATCCTGACAGTTTCCTGGATGCTACCTATTAATTATCTGGTGTTCTGGCCATAGCAATGTGGTAAATTTGTAGGGGTATGTTGTCCACAGAAGTTGTGTGCCCTTGACTTGCCAAAACTAACTGTAGTTGACCATAACAAGTATTGGAACTACTGAACAGGTAGTCTATGTTGACGAAAGTCATCGGAGATCTATGGGCTACTGGAACTGCCTACCTGCTGGTGATTCAATTTCAGTCCTAAAGTAATATGAGCAACAACAGGACCTGCTTGCATTCTGGCTGGGCACATAAAAGTTCTGATACAAAGTAAAGGGCGTTTTGCCCATTTGGACTCGTTAGGCAGATAGGGAATTTTTTATAAGTTGGTAGGTTACGATGTTGTACATCCAAGTGGTGAACCATGGAACCATGGAACATGTTGCTTGAGCTTGATATTTAATATGTTGGATTTGAGAGTGAGATGTGAGAGCATTTTAAATCAGAGAAGGAAATTGTCTGTTTTCACTGTGTTCCAAGTGTTGGAATCCATGTTCGATATGTTGTATTTACCTTATGTGCTGTTCCTTCTCTAAATGCTGATCTGATCCCTTTTTTATCCCCCTGCCCTAGGAATTGAAAAGGAAGGAAGAGGCTGCATCTCGAGGTACAATTCATATTGTTTCCTTTTTCTGAATAGCTTAAAGCTGTTAATTGTTTCCTTTTGGGTGCATTTACTAGCATAAAGATTTGAAGACAGAAGAAGGATTGGTATAGGCAATTTGTTCATGAGGAAATGTACCGATAAACTGCTGTTTGCCTAGTCAAGTTGAGTGGAGTTTGCGGTTTGTCGTTGGTTTTGTTCACAGAGAAAGCAGCATGAATAAACATTTCTCTTTAGCATGGGACAACTCCCTGTATGGTTGTTGGTGATATTTGATTTTCTATTGTCACTCTCTTCAGAGTTAGTAATTTGCATGGATCTGATTTCATCATTTTGGGCATTTCCAAAAATGAACAGTTGCTGCTTCTTCTCACAAGAGCAAATTTGATGTGATACTTTTGCATTGCCTGTTAGAGTGGGTTTGGACTGTTCATGGCTAAATGCTCTTAAGAACACTTGCTGCTATTTATTTATCCTAACTTCATTATTTCTTTTGCAGCTGGCATTGTCATAGAAGAGAAAAACTGGCCACCTTTTTTCCCTCTCATTCACCATAATATTTCAAATGAGATACCAATCCATCTACAAAAAATGCAGTACCTTGCATTTTCATCATTTTTGGGTAAGCCCTAATAATGCTTGAAATGTGTTCAATACGAGTATATGCTGTGCTGCCTTTGCTTTTTTGGTTGAGTATTTTCCATTGATTTTTTTTTCATATTCTGCGCTAGTAATGTAATTATTAACAGGAAGCAAAGGCTTATATTCCTTGATGTATTGCAAATGTATCTATTATTTTCATTTGATTGGTGGACTGAGACATTTTCAGAAAAAAATTGGTAGATAGGGGGCTAATTTATGGATTTTATGTAACATAGCTAAACTGAGGTGCTTATTTTTGCAAAACTGGGATCTCATGCAGGGTTGGCAGCCTGCCTCTTTTGGAATATCATAGCAACTACGACAGCATGGATTAAAGGGGAAGGTATAGCTGAAGTGTACCTTATTGTCCACACCTGATACATCAGCTGTCATCAACGCTGATTATCTCACTGACACTTGAAACTGATTGGACCTCTTTGCTTCAACAGGTGTTATCATCTGGCTGCTTGCCATTATCTACTTCATATCTGGTGTCCCTGGGGCTTATGTGTTATGGTATCGCCCACTTTATAACGCGATGAGGTTGAGTATATGCTTTGATCCTTTATTAGCAGTACAAAAATTTCACATTTCCAATTATCTCACATGACTATGTCTTGTTTTATTTCAACGTCTGTCGCAGAACCGAGAGCGCTTTGAAGTTTGGGTGGTTTTTTCTGTTTTACCTGGTAAGATACGCTAATTAAAGGCTTTGCACAGCCACATCTTAGCATTAAATTAAAGACTCCACATATGCACAACCACATCAATTGTTCATACTGCATGCCCTACTGAGTACTGATAATCTTTGCCCGTTGCCAGATTCATATAATCTTCTGCGTGTGGTCAGCTGTAGCTCCTCCATTTCCCTTCAAAGGGAAGTCTTTGGCGTAAGTCTCCTATCCTTTTTACTTGTGTACCTACTGCCTGGGATGTCATATAGTTATAAGTTGTAAATGAGGTTAGCTGTAAATTTTAAGTTACATTTCTTCAGTCGTAATTTGTGTCTCCTCCCTAAAAGACTATTCCATAAAAAAATGAATTGTTGTTTCATTGAACGATTAGTCTGAAGCTGGTATGAACCCATTGTTGCCTTCGCCCTGAGTTTTTGGTCAATGTTGACCTCTGCAAGGAAACTATTGCAGAAAAAATGGTAGGCTTAAAATTTCCTTTTCAAAACATCAAAGGCACATAATATGTGATCCTTGAACTGGATGTACAGGAAGCTAGGAACAAAAATGTAAAAGCAGGCACATGTTAACAAAAGCTAAGATTGTTATGTTTCTTGTAAACCATGCCATTCAAAGTTTTGCTCACATTGACTGATAATACATGTACCACTTGGTCTAGAAGAACCATAACCCCACCAGTGCTGACTACTAGTGGTGTTGATAAATTTAGGTACCGCAACCTACCAAGTTTCAGTATATTCCTCTAAATTGCTCGGGGTAAAATAGCTCTGCTTCAGACTGCCCATGTTCAGATTTTAGATTTTTCCACTGTAGCATGTTCTCTTTGTTTAGAACACATTCAGGTTTTCTATTTCTAACTAAATTTCTTTGCTGTAGTGGGATTTTGCCTGCCATTGATGTAATAGGCAAGAGTGCTATCGTGGGGGTAAGTCTACATTGCATCATGTATCCTTGTTACGGGGCTATTAAGTATATTGTCAGGACTCATTTTGCTATGGTCACATGTTTGCTTTACTCAGTTCATGTGCTAAGAATTTATTTACCAATGGATGAGCTGCATGATGTTGCCACAGAGTTCACTACCTAGACTGGAAAATCTGTGCATTTTGCAACAGACCTCTTGCACCATACCTCACATGCACACACATGAGCTTACTTTACTTTCTAGCCGGCTTGGTTCTTAGGACTGCATGGTTGATCAAACATCTCGTCCTTTGAAAGTCACACACTAAGCTTGTTTGATTCCTTACTGATGCACACTATTTTTTGCATTTTTATCTGGCAGATATTTTACTTTGTTGGATTTGGAATGTTCTGCCTTGAATCACTGCTGAGCATTGGTGTCATTCAGGTGGGTGTTGTTCCCCTCTTGTTTTCTGGATGATTGGATCTCCAACCTTTTCTATTTGAAAACTTTAACCTGCATATGGCCTGTTACATATTAACTGTTTTATTTCTCTTCCAATCCTGACTACGGGTTTACTGCTTGACTAATATCCAAAAGTCAAAGGAATGTTTTGTTTTTCTTTCCATTAAGAATTTATGACTATGGACTATTGACCGTGTTGTTACTGATGAGTAGCTTCACATGGAATGCATTGGTGCCAATGGGCATAGATATCCTCATGGGATGAAATATTGTTATATTTGCATTAGAGAGATTTTACATAGAGCAGAGACATTGCAATAATTTCTCAGTCCATCTGTATTTTGCCTTGGAAGGAAAATTATCGTGCTTTTGATCATTGAACTCGTTCACTCAACCTGCAGCAAGTATACATGTATTTCCGTGGAAGTGGAAAAGCCGCTGAAATGAAACGTGAGGCAGCACGTAGTGCTCTGAGTTCTGCATTCTGATGAAAAAAACGAGCAGCAAAGTTATAGCTAGATGATGAGTGGAAGGAAACAGGATGTGCTATTTGGGCATGGCGTCTTGTACATCCCTGCAGCGTGCGGATTTAGATCATCGAAAGCATACAGCTAAATATCCTTTTGCTCTTCTGTAGTATAAGAAGCCTTCTTGTAATGGATACTTTCAGACGTTCTATTTTTGTTTTATTCGTTACCAAGTTTTAGATGTGATTGATAGGGAGAAGTGATGAATGTTCTTGGTGGAATAGAATTGCATATTCGTGCGATTGAAATTACTTGGTTTATTTTATTGCAACATGGATGTAGCCTGCTGTGCTTGTCGGCTAAGATGATTAACTTGTATGATCAGGATGGTTGACGTTCTCCGTTTTAAGTGTGACTAGGGTTGGCAATGGTGACCCGATCCCTGATCCCCGACGGTGAATTCACCTATTAGGGGATGGGTCCATCGATTTATTCCCGCGGTTTTGATTTAAAATCTGTCCATTTGGGGATGGCGGGCTTTGAAGTGATCCGTCCTTTCTCGGATCAGACATGTGGGTCCTCTACACTTCATATAAAGTCATTGTAAATAACCTCACGTTCCCTGAAGCCCAACACCTGCGCCCGAGTCCCGACCGCTTTGAGAGTCGAGTGTGTTCACTCCCGCCCGCGCTGCCGCTTCCACATTAGCTCTCGACCAACTCCAATCCATTTGTAAATTTCAGCCCATACTTCATTTGTACATCTTAGCGCCTCAATATTCTCCCTTCCTTTTTAATTTAAATGCATGAGTAGCCTCACCATAAAAATGCGTCGAGCATCCATCATGGCGGCAGTTTTCCAGACACACGACACACACACACACACACTTCACACACACACACACACACACACTTCACACCGAGGCGACGCCACCTTGGATCTCGAGACCGCGAATATATAGTTTGATATGCTATTGATTAGGTTGCTATGTTGTCAAGTTGCTAATTTAGTACCTTGTAATTACTCATAGTTAGATGAATTGCACGCTGGGATCGGATATTTGCGTCCGACAAAGGGGATATTTGACATGCTACTACACGGTTTGGGCTCACCGGGTATTCGGAAAGGTTTTGGGCATGCAGGACTTCGTTCACGATTTTTGCCCGTCGGGCCCCGCCCGTCGGGAACGTTTTAACTTGGCCCCGAGGCCGGCAAATTCGGGAATTTAAATGTCGCGGGGATCGGGGACGGGGATTGGGTCCCGTCGGGGATGAGCCCCGTTGCCACCCCTAAGTGTGACGTTATTTCCTTTGCGATGGTATCCAATATATCCATCGAAGTACTTCTGAGTTTTGATTTATGGCTTTCATTTGGCAGGGGTAACTTTGAAATAAGCTTTCTGGACAGAACCTCCTTTTTTTGTGGTAGTCATTGTAGATAATTACGTTTCCTGAAGCCCAATGCACAGGCTTTGAGAGTCGAGTGTGTTTTCCACATTAGCTTCGACCAACTCCAATCCATTTGTAAATTTCAGCCCATACTTCATTTGTACATTTAGAAATATTTCGTGACGTTTTTTAATTTAAATGCATGAGTAGTACACCATAAAAATGAGTGTATGGCAGTTTTTGAGACACACACATATATATATATACTATTATAAAAATATGAGTTGGTGGTCGTCGGTTCGTTCTCCCTCCTCTCTTTTCAGTCGTCCGATTAAAGATCAGCCGTCCAGATCCGTATGTAGGTAGTTCTTCCGCTCCTTGTAGAAAAGGTTGGGTCGACGCTTGGGCCGCACTCCTCCTCTCTCTCTTCCCCGCATCCTCCGCCTCCCGCAACCACTCCACCTCCCGCAATCGCCGCCTCCTCTCCCCCGAACTCTTGTGCCACACCTCCTCAGCACCGCCACCAATTTCTTCTCCGTACGGCAGCGTGTGGTTGTAGTCCCCCAACTTTCCCTAGCAACATCGCATCCCTTCATCGTCGTCGCCTCCCCAACGCATTTGCCAGCCACCGCCTCCCCACCTCCACCTCCTGCAACCACCGCCTCTTTCTCCTCCGAACCCTCGTGCCGCGCCTCCTCCTCGGCACCGCCACCAATTTTTTCCCCGCACGGCAGCGTCTGGTCGCAGTCCCCCAACTTTTCCCAGAGCGCTGCCACCAATTCCATCCCCATTGCCCCTCCAACCAGCGGCACAATGCTCGGCGATAGTGCCCAGTGGATCGGAAAGAATGGCGCTTCACGACAGCTGTTGGTGGATCAGAAAGAAAGGCACTCGACGATGGCGGTGGCTTCCTCTTACTACACCCGCCCACGTGGCTCTCCCCTAACGCCGCTGCCAGTGGTCGCTCGCCCGGTGAGGCTCTCTACCTTCTCCTGCTCTTTGCTCAAAGCCCATTGTGTTGTCAAAGTCGATGCCGTGGTCAAATAGGGTTGTGGTCGAGGGGCTATGGTCGAAGTCAAATCCGTGGCTGAAGGGGGCCATGGCCGAAGTCAAAGATCCATGGTTGAAGTCGAAACCGTGGTCGAAGGGGCGGTGGTCGAAGTCGAAGGGTCATGGTCAAAGTCAGGTCGTGGTTGAAGTCCAAGCCGTAGTCGAAGGAGACAGTGGTCGAAGTCGAAGAGCTGTGGACGAAGTCGGTCCGTGGTTGAAGTCGAAGGGCTGTGGTTGAAGTCAGGCCATGGTCGAAGTCCAAACTGTGGTCGAAGTCAAAGGGATAGTGGTTGAAGGGGCAGTGATCGAAGTCGAAGGGTTGTGGATGAAGTCGGTCCGCGGTTGAAGTCGAAGGGCCGTAGTCGAAGTCGAAGGGTCGTAGTTAAAGTCGAAGGGTCGTGGTCAAAGTCCAAGCCATGGTCGAAGGGGACAGTGGTCGAAGTTGAAGGGTTGTGGTCGAAATCCAAGCCGTAGTCAAAGAGGACAGTGGTCGAAGTCGAAGGGCCGTGGATGAAGTTAGTCCGCAATCGAAGTCGAAGGGCTGTGGTCGACGTCGGGCCATGGTTAAAGGGGGTCGTGGTCAACTTTGGGGTTGTGGTTGAAGGAGGCTGTGGTTGAGGGGCCGTGGTCTAAGTCGAAGATCTGTGGTCGAAGTCGATGCCGTGGTCTAAGGGGGCGGTGGTTAAATGGGGAAGTGGTCGACGTCGAAGGGTCGTGGTCATCGAAGGGGACAATGGTCAAAGTCGAAGCCGTGGTCGACGTCGAAGAGCCGTGGTTGAAAGAGACAATGGTCAACGTTGAAGGGCCATGGTCGAAGGGGACAGTGGTCGAAGGGGACAGTGGTCAAAGGGGGAAGTGGTCGACGTCGAAGGCCATGGTTGTCGAAGGGTCGTGGTGGAAGGGGACAGTGGTCAAAGGGGGCAGTGATCGAAGTCGAAGATCCGTGGTCGAAGTCGAAGATTTGTGATCGAAGTCAAAGTCGTAGTCGAAAGGGGGCATGGTCGAAAGGGAAAGTGGTCGACGTCGAAGGGAAGTGATTGACATCGAAGGGCCGTGGTCGAAGCGACAGTGCTCAAAGGGGGCGGTGGTCAAAGGGAGAAGTGGTGACGTCGATGGGCCATGGTCATCGAAGGGTCGTGGTCGAAGGGGGCAGTGGTCAAAGTCTCAGATCCATGATTAAAGTTGAAGATCTGTGGTCGAAGAGAGAAGTGGTCGACGTCGAAGGGTCGTGGTTGAAGGGAGCAGCGGTCGAAGTCGAAGATCTGTGGTCAAAGTCGAAGATCCTTGGTTGAAGTCGAAGCCGTGGTCAAAGGGGGAAGTGGTAGGCATCGAAAGGCCGTGGTCAAAGGGGACATGTTTGTATGCATATTATAAATTTTTTTTACCACCTATGAGTTTTGAAACATGTAGTATGATAATTTTTAAAAATCTGTAACGTAACGCATATATATATATATTATATATATATATATATATATATATATATATATATATATATATATATATATATATATATATATATATATATATATATATATATATATATATATATATATATATATATCTCATATTATGATTCATGATCTCACTGTCGACCACTAATCACCTCTTCCTAACACCCGACATCCATTTTTAGCATCACCAGGCATTGGACGGTGACCATCTAGCTCGTCGGCTGCCATAATGTCAGGAGGCTTATGTTTCGATACGAGCATCCGCTTTTCTAAAGCGGTTTTTCACTCATCTTGATGAAATAAGATAGAGGTCACTGATATATTACATACCCTACTTCTTTTATTCCCGTTTTACGCGTGTCCTCACTTTCCCCACTATTTCATATCTAATTATTTCTTTTAGCCATTAATATTTATTTTCACCTAAATATCACCTGTCACAGTTAAAATCTATAACTTACAGGCAACACGCAATAAGCCAGTAGGAACTAGGAAGAGACACTAAGCCCAGAGGGCTGTTTGGTTGGCGCCTAAGCTTGTCATGCCTAAGCTTAGACAATGTGTGGCGGCCACAAAAAGTGTGGCTAACAAAATCGAAGCCACACTTGTGGCAAAGTTTGGCAAGAAACTGAGTCTATGACGTGTATGGCCGGGTGCTAAGAAAGTGTGGCATGCCACAATTACGTCAGTGAACCAAACAACTACCTAAAAACTATGGCATACCTAACTTGTGGCTAGACAACTTCTAGTCATGAACCAAACATGCCTATTCTGCCTCCGTGCCACCGGCTGGTCAACTCCCGAGTCCCAACAGACAGCCAGTCATATACCGTGCGCTGAGATTCGTGCATGGTGCACCAGCCGACGTGTAGCCTCGTGATTCGTGGATGATGTCATGATATTCCCCCAGCCGAGGCCGAGCTCTTTCACATTATCCCTCTCCCCGTTCACACCCAACGCGCAGCCCGCCGCCGCCAGCAAACCTAAAACCCTAAACCCCCAAGCGGGAGATAAAGCAAGCATGGCGCCGCCGCACCAACTCCTCTCCCAAAACCCTATCTCCCCAACCCATGGCCCGGCATCCTAGGCCCCCCTCCCCCTCCCCGCCGCGCGCGCCCTCGGACTCCGACGCCGGCTTCGACCCCATCGAGGAGTGGCTCGTCGACTTCGACCAGGCCATGGCGAGCGAGCTGGCCAAGAGCTTCGGTCTCGGCGAGGAGCCGACGGTTCCGGATGCGATGGAGCAGACAAGCCGCGACGTTGTGAAGGTCTCCGAGGATGGCTCGGCGTCCGAAAGCCGCGTTTTTGGTGTGAAGGAGGAGGTCGTGGAGGAGAAGGAGGACGGGTTGCTCGGCCAGTTCGGCACTTCTTGCAGCGGCGAATTTGATGTCAAGAAGGAGTCTGAGATGGTGAGCGGTGGATTAGGCGGGCAACTTGGCGCGGATCAGCTTCCAGTGTTGGGGATTGGTGATTTGGCTGTGAAAGAGGATTTTTCGGAGGGAGTGTTGGATGCTGAGATGAGCACTGTGGCTGTTGATGCTGAGATGATGAATACTGCGGCGTCGGTGAAAGAGGAATTGGTAGGTGCAGGAGGCAAGGGAGAGAGCAGCGAGGAAGAGTCGGAGAGTAGCGAGGACGAGGGGGAAGATGAGGAATCGAGTGAGGCTTCGTCGAGCAGTGAGGAAGAGGGCGAAGAGCAGAGGGCCAAGAAAGATGAGGAGTCAACTGAAGCCTCGTCGAGCAGTGACAAGGAAGAGCAGAGGGCCAAGAAACAAGGTGGTGCTGTTGACATGGAGGCCCTCCTTGAAGAGGGCGAATTGATGATTGGGAGCGATGAGGAGGAGGAAGCACCGAAGGGTCGTGTCAAGTCTAAACATGAAGTAGAGGTATTGTGTTGCATCTTGTGCTGTGCATCTTCGCTCATTACTTATTAGGTGCTTTTTCTTGCATGCAGTGGAGTGTTAATCATTTGCTAGTGAGTTACAAATTCGGTTTCTAATTAGTACAATTGATTTGTAATAAATATTGATTACATGGTTAATTTGTGAATAGTAGCCCATACTTGGTACAAAATAGAAGTTTCTGCTCAATTGTCCATTTTTTCTTGTGAAAATCCTGCACTATCTATAGCTGTATAGTGACAAACTATTGTGTGTTGCTACAACTTTTGTAGTCAATTGCTAAAAACCACACATAGAATTACTACAAGAATCTACAAAGGGTTTAACATGATGTTTTTATTTTTAGACGTTCTTCTGTTCTAAGTATGCCTATTCTAAAGTAGATATACATTTGCAGGTCCTTCCTCCAGTGCCTAAGATTGAAATACAGTTGGGACCACATCATAAGGCTCTCCCAGTGGGAACAATTTCAGCTGTAAGTCTTATATTTAACTACTTTTCCGCCAAACTTTTGTTTTCATTTATGAGCAGAAAAAACTGCATTCATTCTTGTTTTCAGCACTTTATAAATACCAGTTCTTTTTTTTTTTGGACATCTTGTGAAGATTCAATCAGTTCCCGTTATATGTGTATGTGTTAAAAGCAGTAGATAGTTTGTATAGAAGAACTAGAAACCTATTGAACTTGTATCCACTGAGATATTTTTGTACTGTATCAGTAGCTCATGCTGAAATGTATATATGTCTGTATGGTAGTGGCTATATGTTTCGTATACTGCAGCTATCATTTTCTGTAGCATACTTCTTCAGTGTGGTGTTTGAGATTTTTGTAAATAAATGGTGCTTCTCATTTAGTCCTAGACTGATGAAATACACAGTATATTTCCTATGGGACACATATCCTGACTGTTTTCCTGTTTGCTGTCCATCCAGATCATGGGTGAGAGAGTGATCGTTGAAGGGTCAGTGCAACACAATCCCCTGAATGAGGGTTCTATACTCTGGATAACTGAAAGCAGGACACCACTTGGTGTTGTTGATGAATTATTTGGACCCGTAAAAAACCCTTACTATCTTGTGCGGTACAACTCTGAGGAAGAAGTGCCCGCTGGGATCAGTGCAGGAACTGCTGTCTCTTTTGTTAGGGAGTTTGCAGATCACATCCTAAATATGAAGGAGCTATACTCCAAAGGCTATGATTCATCAGGAGACCATGACAAGGACCAAAGTGATGAACCTGAATTCTCTGATGACGAGAAGGAGGCTGAGTACAAAAGATCATTGCGGCTGGCAAAAAGGCAGACTGATAGGCAGCATGAGTCTAAGAAACCTTCTGGTGATAAGAAGAGGGCACAGCCCAGGGGTGCTGGATTTCGAAAGGACATGCCACCTAGGATCTGTGATGCACCAACACCAGGTCACCAATCACCACCTCATTTTCACCGCCCTGATATGTCTCCTTTGGTCGCTGACAATGGGACACGTCCGTTGGGGCCTCAAAACTTTCGTACGAGCGCACCAACAATGCTGCCACCAGTCCCAATGAATCCTGCTATACCATCAGCCGTTCAGCTTGCAAATCAGATGGGCGGTTGCTTCATCAATCCATCACAGCAGTTCTTACCGCAGCAGCCAAATGTGGTTTGGTCTGGCAGGCCTCCACCTCCACTGCATCCGAACATGGGGGTTGAAGGAGCTGCTTTTGCAGCTACTATTATGCAGAACATACTTATTGGAGCCAACCATTACCAGCAACAGTTCCAGAACCAGAACTTTGGTGGCTTCCCGAACCAAATGCCAATGCCCCCACCGCAGTTTATGCCCCAGAGCGCAATGCCTGTAAATCCAATGCCGTTCTGTGGACCTCCGGTAAATCCTCCATTTGGTCCAGCGCGTCCATTGCCTGTGGGGCAAGGCAACTTTGGCCAGCCTCCTCACATGGCCGGCGAGCAAGGGCTGCCTCCTGGATTTACCAACGCACAAGGATTTGGGCGCCTCCCAACACCACCAGGAGATGGAGGACAGCCTCCTACGCAGTTTAACTCTGGGCAGTTCAATCAGGGGAGCTCGTCCTTCCGTGGCATAAGGCCGCAGCAACGGGGAGGCCGGCATTCATCCGGGAGGGGAGGAGGCCGGCATTCACCCGGGAGAGGCGGTGGCCGGCATCGCAAATAGGTTAACGGCGGTGCTTCTGCCCCCAGTGTAATTTTGACACTAGCGCTGAATGAAGCTGCTTATATTCAGTATGTGTGCTCCCATGTATTCGCAGACGAGAGATGTGACCAGTTTCTTGTAATGCTTGCTGCTTATGGTTTGTTTGGCTACCTCCCCGATTCCATTGCGTTCGGTGCTGAGAGCCGGTGATGTCCCCGGCTTTCTCACGGGGAAACAGGAAGGTTGCCGGGCAGGGCAGATGGTGCGGGCGTGAGCGCGGCGCGAGCGCCTGCGCCGTTCCATCGAAATGCGAACGGCGGCCAGGCGTTCCACGACCACGAGACGAGCCAACGCCGAGCCTTGCATTTCATACAGCGCAGGCGCGCCGCCCTCGGCGCCCCGCACGGCGCTGTCTTGCTTCGGCACGCTCGAGCGGCTGTTCATCCCCTGCCCTCTCGTCCCAGGTGCCACCGCCTGCCGACTGAGGTGGCAAACTGGCAATTGCCACGCGGGCTCAGCCTGCACTTCGCCGCCGGCCCACCGTGCCCAACTTCACCTGCTCCGTGCGCCAGCTTCGGCCGAAACCACGAACCTTTCTACTGCCGGAGCCAGTGCACCTAATCCGTTTGCTGTAGCCTTATGATTTTTTTGGTCCTATTCTTTTCAGCTTCTAAAAGCTATTTTTCGATTTTTCTATAGTAACTAGCTTTTAAACGAAGTATTTTCTTTATTATGTTAATGTAAATAACACTATCTACAAAGATTTCAAATATGCATACTCCTTTATTTTTGAAGTTTCCATGATCTACATTTCACAAATGCACAAACATTCAATGAACTATTTAGGATTTACTGATTTTGGAATTGGGAGGGACAGTAGGAGATCGAACGCAACTCACCGAATGAGACCTCGCAGCAATGTCGTGCGTTTCATACCCCCTGCTCGCCACATCACTTTTTTGCTCACCCGCATTGTCTCGCGCTCTCACTTCACTTCTAGAGCGCACCTATGGTCTTGATTTAGGAATTGGTTTGATTTCTCGCTGGCTCGCCGTCACCGGTTGCCACTGCATGTCACGTGCTTCCTCTCCATTTCCTTGGCCGCCGCCATGTGCGGCCATTGTGGGCTTGCGTCACTATGTCACTACCTTGTGTCTTCTGTTTGGCCGGCTCTCTCACCCTCTATGTGTGCACCGCCGTCCGCCGCCATGTTGAGAAAGAGAAATAAGCTATTTAGGGTTATGACTTGGATGGCTAGTTGGGAACTTGGGATCTTAGTGAATTTAAGATGTGGTGGGTTTGGTAGGTGTAGAGAGAGTTCTAGTGGGCTGAGAGAGGAAGGTGTGGGTTAGATTGTCGTTTTATTTTTTTGGGTACAAATATATAGTATTTTGGTTCAGTTAAGAGTATACATATGTAAAATACCTAGTATATACTGTTTATTTGAAAAAATACAAAATAATAGATGTTCGGTTGAACACCCGTAAACTAGAGGACCACCAGTTACGTAACCAATAACAAACTGACTGGACAAGGAGGAGTAGAAACAAGATCGGTTTACGTCAAAGCGAGAGGAGGCTAGAGATTGATCCGATAGAGGCTAAGCACAAGCAAGCAAAAACAATAATATATGAGACCCCAAAAAAGATGAACAAAGAAGGCGCCTTTCCGGTGCAGAACCTGGACGAGTTTGGGTTCCTCACTGGGTCGTGGCGAGGGAGGTCTTCAAGGGGCATAAGCTAAGGCGGCGCCTTTTCTACAACAATGGTGTGATGTGAGCGATGCCGAGGCAGGCGCAGCCCAAAGCCGGCTACTTTCCGCACTCTTCAAATAACCTAAAAACGACCAAAAACGATCAAAAATCGATGGACGAGGCAATGCTGCAAGTCCGGCAGCTCACGCTCTGTATCTACCGCTATGGAAGAGAGAAGAAGAGAGGAGGGGAAGCTGATGTTGGTGCTCTCTCTCTCTCTCTCTCTCTCTCTCTCTCTCTCTCTCTGTGAGTTCACATTTACAACAAGAAGCCGTTTCCTTACTTTTCTTCTCTCCTCTTTACGCGTGCAGCTCCAGACTCCAGTTCATCGTTTCATTTCTTCCCCTCTTAATTTTTTTGAAGGAGCCCCTTCTTCTCTGCTGGTAATACCTACCTACACTTCTGCTTTCGCCATTGGCAATTTAGCCGGAGCAACACCAACGTACGGAAACATTGACCGACGAGCCGAACTGACGGGACGTTGTGTACATCATCAGTATATGCATGCACCGCGCAATCCAGAGCTCGATCTAACCAACGATGAGAGGAGATTGAGAGAGATTCCAGCGTACTGTTACGTTGTGCTACCCATGAAGAGGAGGTGATCCATGCAAGTGCAAGAGAGCGGCGCGCGCAAATGCTCACCTAACCGGGCACAGTTATTGGGGCGCGATTTGTTGCGAGCCAGGCATGATTGATCACGACCTACATCGGAACGGCACTATGGGCGGATTATTTAGAGGAGCAATTGATCGATTGGACCATGATATTGAGGCCACCATTGGGTTTAGACCCACCCATCGCACTGCTAAAATCGGCTTATTAAAGATGTTCAGGAAAATGACAGCAGAGTTGTGCTTTTTCATACTCTCTCAGACAGTAAGTTACCGTACTAATTTATGCGTTTGATCTGAACACACGAAGCGTAATTAAACTAGCCTGCTGGTCATCCATAGTGTGGACGCATCGATTAGCTTCAACTGATTGCCTTATATGATTATTTACAAGCCACTTAATTATTACATCACAACATCATGGATCATTGGCGATGCTATTGCTCCAAACTACTGTGTACTGCCTCTTCTTCCATTTTGGTGACGTTGTTGCACTCGGTTGCGGCTGGTCGGCAGGACTCGTGGCTCCTTTCGAAAGCGATTGATGAGTGTACCGGTACGTGAGGGTACAGGCATGCGGTGCGTGGCTGCCCACTGATTAGTCAAATGGCATGAATTAATCAAATTATAAAAATTAATGACAGGTATATACCTTGTTAACCTGTCATTTTCTCTCTCTTTTCTCTGTTATTAAGAACCCCATCTAAGATGAAGATGTATCCTTCTGTGGAGCAAAAGTTAGCATGTAAATATATGTAATAAGGGTCCAACCGATTGCCTTTGTCCAAAGCAAAGATTGTATTTTTATATAGTAATCATTAGAAGGAACGAAGAAAGCAGAGGCTAAACTAACACAATCATAAAATTGAAATTTGATAGTCATAAGACAATTACCTCCCCCCTTGAAACTGTTTTTATTTTTGCCGGGTTTTTTTTGGGCTTAAAATTGGTATATACTTGTACTGTCTACAGTAACTGAATTTTAAACGGTGTGTTTTTACAAGGCAGGGTCAATAGGAAAATTATAGTACAAAATGTACTGAGTTCAGCTGTATCGGCCAAAATCGCATGCAGCTATTTCTCTCTGCGTACTGCCTCTCGCGAATAGCAAAACTTCAAATATTTAAGCCATAAGCCATCAGCCAGAATTCAATTTGTCCTCTGGCTTTAAACAGCAGTGGACTCACCCCTTCTTGGGCTAAGATTAGGCTGGGGGACAGGGGGTGTTGTGGGTTGGCCTTTAGCTGAACAAGAATGATTTTATAGACTTTGTTCAACCCAACTGCTCTTCTAAGGCTTTTTGGGCCTAAATGTATAGGATTGTGCAATAGGGCCTGTTGTGGTTGCATACAAAATAGTGGATGCAGGGGCTTTGGAAGACTCTTACAAAGTATTTGAAGCCTGGAACTCAAAAGATGGGAGTGGTTTATGTTGGACTTTTTTTATATGACTTTCAACATTTTTTTGTCATTATTGTCTGTTTAACTCAATATGAAATTATTCATATTATTGATATATATGATATAGAACAATTTGATATGAAATTTAACTCAAGAAATTAATACTCGAAGTGCTTAGGACGACTATGCTAGAATATGGTAGATATATTTATTGAGATTGAGTCTACTATGTATATAAATGTTTAACTTGGGTACATCACAGAGCGGAATAACTGGGTTTGTTTTGTAGGATCGGCTCTGTAGGTTGTTAACCCACATGATCATATTGGAATTGATCTTGTAAACAATCTGATAGTGGCACATGACTCATATATGTGTGCTAGAGACTAATATATTTTAGCTCATAAAACTGACACATCTGATTGTAGTTGGTGACATGGTTTAAAAGTCTCACGGTGTATTGAAAATAGGTAGGCCACTTCGTAACACCTGGAAGTCGGGTCTATAAATAGGTTCCTATCCTCTAGCCTTATAATGCAGTTGTGAGCGACACCACGGTAAAAGGCAGGGAAATAGAGGGTAGACCAGAAAGCAAACAAAATTTTCAATAAAAATAAAAGTTATAATAAGAATAGCATAGTTGTATTAGAGGAGACCATGAAAGAGTGTATTGGTGTCGATTTGTCCAAGAAGAAGGCATTGATCCACCAGGAAGCTAAGAGTCGAGGCGATGGGGGGGGAAGATGAGGGTAATATCATGATGTCCATCTTAGCCGTTCGATAAGGACAATGCCGCGCTACTCGCTGAAGTCATTGAAGAGAAAAGCTAGAGTCAAAGGAGCCAAAGGCCATGACGATGAGTGATGAGCATCAACATTATCGAACAAGTCAGTATTCAAATAAGCTTGATAATGGGAAAGTTTTGGCAGAGAGGAGATGAAGCTTTGCATTGAAGATGAGCTATAACGATATGGAGCCATCAGGTAGTTAGAAGCATGCCATCGCTGGTGAGGGAGATGATGTCACTTGTAGGATTGTATGAAACAATCAGAGGGGGGGAAATGATTGTCTCCGCCTTTTGGAATTTGAAACCAAAACTAAAAATAAAAGAAAAACAATCTAAATTACCATATATATATTACAACCACAAGACGCCGGTTCACTCACATGTGCTCGATGAACGCTTCAATCGTTCGACTGATCCCTTCAATCACTCGCTACGATCGCTTGCTACGACCGCCGATGCACGTAGTCATAATCTCCCTCACCTTGAAGACTTCAGCCGCTTGAATGCTTCGATCGCTCGAACGAGTACAAACTATAGACAAAAGAAAAACGATACTCAGAAAACACGTCGCCTATTATTTCTGTATCATGGATGTGCTTACAAACTACCCTCACAGCACCCCTAAAAGCTCTCTCAATGAAATCCCTCTAAAAACCCACACATTAGCCTTAGCCTCTCCCTGCCTTTATAAGCTAATGTCCAAGCCGTGTCCGCCTCAAACACGAACACACAACTCTATCTCTTTCTCAAATCAAAAGACCTGAAACCCTTCCTAATATGGGTCTTACCATATCTCTAAACCTTTCCGTTACAGACTCCTTCCGTAATGAGTACGACCAGTAAAGTTTACAACCATAAAAAAGTACTGTAGCTACGACCATGAAAAGTACTATAGCTTCAACCTTACAAAGTATTGTAGCTACGACCATGAAAAAGTATTGTAGCTACGATTACCTTCAGTGGTCATTCTGTCCTGGTCGAAGCTGTTGTAGTCGAGTTGCAGAGATCGTACTGTTGTGTACGAAAGCCACAGTGGTCAAAGTCTGTCATTGTCGAAGTTGGACGTGGTCGTAAAGCCGAGCTCTGGTGTAGTGCTCTTTCGAGTACCAGTTGAATCACTGTTCACCTCCGAGTACTGTTCTTTCAACAATATAGTTGTTACCAAATCACTGTAGCTTCGTCTGTACAAAAAACTTGTAACTTTGACCGATCCGTGCTCTGAATCTTTGACCACGCTGCTCAAAGGCCATCTGATCTTTCGGTGGTACTCGAACACCGTAGGATGCATCTATGCCATTCGGAAGCTGTCCGATCATCTGGTGGCACTTGAACACCATCGGATCCTCCATTGCTTACTCAAAAATCGTCCGATGCTACTCGGACCTGATCGGACTGGTCTGAAACTACTCGAAGCAGACCAAAACCTCTCGGAGCAAATCAAAACCACTCGGAGCCGACTTAAACCACTTGGAGCAGACCAAAACCACTCGGAGCAACCAAAACCACTCGAAACCAACCAAAACCACTCGAAGCAGGCCAAAATCACTCGGAGCAACCACAACCACTAGGAGCCAATGAAAACCACTCGGAGCAACTTAGAACTGAACGAGATCACTCGGATTCAGAACCTTTGATTGCAATCGACTGAAACTTTCACAAATGCAAATTCTAAAGTAATCCAAATGTCAATTACATTTCTTAAGTTATATTTTTCTTCAAGTTTCTATTATTATTTCCAATGTTTATGATGTCTTAAAATCCTAAATAACTTATAATATACGTAAAAATATTCTCAAACATCTATGTTTTATCATTTGATATTAAAATCTTTGAAATAAATCTAGTCACGCAAAGGAGAACTAAGCTTTGCTTGGGTGGCTAGTAGAGGTGGTTGTATTCTTAGCCCACCAGGGTTTAAACCCTAGGTTTGGTTTGTGTGTCTCATTTAGGAAGATTTTCTTTTAGTACAAGACGACGTGATCGTCGTAAACGAGGTACCGATGCTAACTTCGTCATTTATTTGTCAAACTCCGATCTTCTAGTTTTCCACAGGCGTTGGTGTGAGTGTATACGTGTGGTGGTGTGTGTATGAACGTCTATAAATTATACCAGGTACTTAAGAAAAAAATAGTTACGCAAAGACGTGGGTCACTGCTAACTGTGCTATAGACATATAGTTTAGTTATTCAAATTATAGTGCTGACTGTTGGCTGCAGATTTACAGAACGGTTCAGCTCAAGTTGTATCCTTCAGCTGTGGTTAGGGCTGTAAACGAGCCGAGCTCGAGCGAGCTTGGCCTTCCAAGCTCGAGCTCGGTAGAAGCTCGAGCCGAGCTCGAGTTGGGGTCCGAGCTTGGACCGGGGCTCGAGCTCGGCTCGGCCTAAGCTCGAGTAGGCTCGAGCTCGGCTCGTTGAAGCTCGGTAACAATTAAAATAATTTATTATGCACTATTTTTCAATAATAAGAAAATTTTAAGCTCGAGCTCGGCTCTAGTAAGCTCGATAACAGTCAAAATAATTCAAATATACACTAATTTTCAACAATAAGAAAAGCTCGAGCTCGAGTTCGGCTCGAGTAAGCTCGGTAAGAATTAATATGTATTACTACTTGAGCTCGAATTGGGGCTCGCGAACTATTTGAGCTCGGCTCGGTGAAGCTCGCGAGCTCGAGATCAAGCTCGCGTTCGGCTCGTTTAAAGTTCGAACCGAGCTCGAACCGAGCCTAGAACGAGCCGAATTCGAGTAGCTCACGAGTTTCGAGTTTTTTTTACAGCCCTAGCTGTGGTCTCTCTCGCTCAAAAAAAAAAAAGAAAAAACAACCCCGAAAAAAAAAGATTGCCGTATGTGGAAAATTACTGCAGGACGCAGATACTTCTCTTTCTGGTTGCTTCTTGGTTTCGAGCTCATCCACGCCCCTCCAAACCCTGCGGTTTCACCACAAAAATTGTGGAAAGATCAAATCCAACGGAAAATATCCATAAAAAATATCGCATTTACAAGAACAACTTTAGAAAGTAAGAAGCCAAAGATTTCTTGAAGAATCTTCTCCAATCCTCCTTTCCCCTCCATGGCCTCACTCCAACATACTCTCCTCAGTTCTTCGCCGCTCTGCTGCTGTTCGTACGCTCTTCTTGACCCAAGAACCAGGAAGATATCTCCAAGATTCTCGAATAGGACCTTTCCCACTGGGAAACCATTGGTCCAGGGCGAGTTCTTGGGGAAAAGCGGGGCCTTGGCCTGGAGAATGGCGGGAAGGCGGCGTCTTGGCGTGGCCGGAGCAGGGAGAGGCCCCTTCTTTGGCGGCGGCGGGCGGCAGGGCACAACCAGCCGGGTTGTGGGGAACCTTGCCTTCGCCGCCCTCTTGACGTACCTCGCCGTGACCGGCCAGCTCCGGTGGGTTCTTGATGCCATCGTCTCCCTCTGGGTACGAGGCTTCTTGCTGCTAAAATTAGTTGCAGTGGGTGGTTTCTGAGTAGTTTGTTTGTTTGGATGAAAAACATTTGGAATTAGTTGTTTGATCGATGTTAACTCTAGACTAAAGGGCATTTTCGGAATGCAATCTCTTGTGGTAAACTAGGCACCTCAAGTTATTCCCGGGAACTGAACTACTCTCCATGTATTTGAGTATGATTTTGCAATCCATGTTGTACTAGCTTCTTAGCTGACCTCAATTTTCCAGACAGTGCAATTTTCACTAGATATTGTTACTTAGTAGGACTAAATCTGCCTTGCTATTTGCTTGCTAGTCCATTCGATACTGTTTAATCCACTTATTTGTTTATGCTTCTGCAACATGAGCACTTGACTTCTTTTTTAAACAATTGAGCATTTGGATTCCACAATAACCTAAAAACTGGAAATATTTGTGTATGCTTGTGCAACATGAACATTTGAATTCATTTAAAAAATTGAGCATTTGGATTCCACAGTAATCTAGAATCAAGAAATAGCAACCTTTGGTTTAATTCACACTATGGTGCTAATAATAACATTGACATGCTTATGTGATTAAAGAATTTGGATTTTACATACCATGAAATAATGATATTCAATCTTCATTTGTTTTCTCTCATGCATAATTTTACATTAATTAAATTGATATTTAACTATAGCGTTCTGCATCTTTTGTGACAACAGCTCCTGACAATACTGCTGCCTATTTTGGGTCTGGGTGCATTTTTCTTCTTTGCAGGACAAGATATACTTCAGAGCAATGTAAGTTTCCCCCATAAATGTAGTATTCAGTCATTTTCTACTTCAGAAAAAAATTGTTTCTTAGTCACTTTAGGATAGCTGATGGAGGTAGATGTCTGTTAGTGTTAAAAAAAAAAACTCGACCTGCGGGGGGAATAGCCACCCCCGGGCATTAAACTAAGAAGAAGACCTTCTCACGCAGGCCGAGAAACCCCCGAACCCCCGCCCCACCCTGACACAAGGGCACCGTTGCCCAGTGAGAAACGGGCCGGCACAGAGCACCGTTACCCGCGACCACGACCTGGGCCGGGCCTTAACCTGTGCTTTGGCTTGTGGGGCAGGCGAGGGGATTTTTTCCCCTAGGTCCTCACCTTCGCCCCTTTCGGGAATCGAACTCAGGACCTAGGGGGTGCTACTCAGGCTCTTAACCACTCGGCCAGACACCCTTTCGCAGATGTCTGTTAGTGTTACTGTGCTTATCTTATTCCTACCAAAATTAAAAGCAAAAACTTTGTTGTTTGTGTGCACATGTTTTCTAATACTCTCACATTCATGTTCCATTCTCCATATTTCTTTTGTTGGCAGTGTCCCAACTGTGGAAAAAACTTCCAGATACTAAAGTAAGCATAGGCATATGTAAATTTTCTACTATTGCATAGTTATGTAGTAATTAAGGTGAACTTTGATCTGTTTGTTTGTCTTATAGGTCATCTTTGAAGGATGGTCCACAGCTATGTCCCTATTGCACTCAACCTTTCTCTGGTAAGGAACATTGCCGTTTTCTCTCTCCAGTTTACAGCTTTACATTGCCGTTTTCCTATTTTTCTGCTTGCTTTTCGTGTCTTAGAAGAACTACTTCCTGGCTGCACAGGATTTGGTCTTACCATATTGAAATGCTGCTACCAGAAAATCATATGCTAGGAAATTTAGCTGGTAGCCGTGTAATGTTTGCATGAGACTAGTACTTTCAGTTATGATATGCATGCAATGCTATTGTGCTAGAAAGTTGTGCAACTATATTATTTTTTCGATTAGTGTTACAATATATGTTGACTTAATTCCTTACCACCTTAAGTAATTCTGATTTCTTTGTGTTCGTATTTGGTAATAAATATAAAGCTGAGCTTATGTTAAGTGCTACGATTCAGAACTTGCACATCTGTTAATACATCTGGTATCACAAGTTCTCAACAGAGTTATCTTGACTTTATGGTTGAAAGCTTTTTAAGCATTACTTATCTATGTATTGCAAATTTGCAATTGAAAAGAAAATCACAAGCTTTGGTGATGGCATGAACTATTTGTTCTCTGCAGATTTATGCTACCATGATACCATCAATCAAATGAGAATGGAGAATCATGGGATTTATCTTTGCCTTGAATGTTTACATAGGACATACTTATCTTTACATTTTTGCTTTTCTCACTCCTTAGTTTGGCATCTTTCTTGTGCTTGTTTAAATGGAGACTTTTGTTGTAGCTAAAGCATCCTTGTACATGATGCAGTTCAGGGCAACAAATTTGTTAGAGAATCTGCTAGATTTTCATCTGCAAGGGGTGCTACAAATGCAGAAGTCTTCAATGAGTTATTCAACCGTGGTTCGAAAGGTCCTCAATCATGCTATTTCCTTGTTTATATTGTTACTTGCATTTTTGCCATTTAAAATGAGAGGTGATTTCCTGCGCTTAGTAAACATTTATGCATACATTAGTAAAAGCAAACAGTAATGAAATTCTTAATTGGAGTGGAAAATTGTTGAGAGACTCCCTCCCCCGCTAATCATGGAAAAGCATCATGAGTGTTAGCTTAATTGGTAAGCTAGAGTTTTTCTACTTTATAGATTTTACCCATTTAATATATGAGACCATATGAATTAAACTGAACAACGAGATCTCATATGCCATACACAAGTATGTCTAGGTGAATTCGGGTTGAATCTTGAAAAATAAGATATAAATGGCACATAGTCAGAATTAAATTTTAATAACTGCTAAATGAGGTACCGGTCATGTAAATGATTCTTATAGCATGTCACATGCTGAAATTAACTGCTAAAACTGATTTGGACCACATATTATCGGAGAATGAATTCAAGTAGTATCAGCTATATGAATTCTGTGTTTCTCATGGTGCTGCTGTTGTAAAACATCTAACATAGGCGTGTAGATGATTTAGGGCTAACTTGTTGTTTGAATGTAAAACTAGACTGCCAAGCAACTCTTTCGTCACCACCTGTCGTTTAGTTTTTGTCTGGGATCTAGTTAACTAATCAGTATAATCACACGGTGCCCTGCTGCATGCAGGAAAGGCGCCTTCTGGTTCTGGAACAATTGTAGACATCGAGGCTGAAGTCAAGGACGTCGAGTGATATTCCTCCAGGGCTGTACTTAGAAGTCTTTATCACTCTCTCTCGCCTCATCAGTATCAGTTTTACTGCTCTCCAAGGCCAGTTTTTCCGAAGGCTGTAGAAACATTTAGCACTCTCATCGTCTATGTTTAGCTCCCTTCACTGCACACAGTCTAGGACATAGGAATGCAGCCTAGTTTCAAGCAAGTACTGGCAGATATTTCGTTTCGAAAAAAAAGTACTGGCAGATACACATCGACACGGCATATGACAGGGTAGTGTCTCTGCATAAGTGATGACGTAGTCGTGTGTTCTTTCAGGTTGCACGTTTGAACTAATCTCTGCTTGAGTCGCTGTCTGTATCTACTTGTGTGTAAAACACTAAAATGACAAACTGGAGGAGGCAAGAAAAAAGATAAACTGCATAAGTGATGACCGTCGCTCACAGCAAAGCGAGCGAGACATTCTGCCGCCCGCACCGCGCGCGCGACCAGGTGCACCCGCCCATAATGCACACAACGTCGGCAGCAGAGCGGTACCAAAAGCATTGCAATCTCTAGCTCATTGCAGCAAGACATTGCAATGCGGCAATGCCATGCAGTCTCAAGAATCAAGATTAAAAAAGAGTGTCCTCCTGAACTGTTGAACTTGAACCACATGAACTTTCCGATGATAGATTGCATTGAATACACACACACACACACACACACACACACACACACACACACACACACACACACACACACACACACACACACAGCAGCAATGATGGCACAAGTTGTGGGTACAGGCAGTACATATCTTTCGGCTGATATACAACTCTCAGTTACAAGTTACACCAATCCGTTCCAAGATTTCTTGGCATGGGTACCGGCCTCCGGGGAACATAGTAGCTTGGGCAGATGTATAGGGTAGTACGTAGCAAATGTAAGGAAAACACAGCTAAATGCTACGAAAATCTTGAACCATACAGAGGAGAACAGGATTAGGTACATGAGGATTCTTCATTAGGGATCAGATAGAAGTTTGTCCTTTAGTCTAAGCCTCTCTA
Organism: Dendrocalamus sinicus; assembly: GCA_036346575.1. Lineage (NCBI taxonomy): Eukaryota > Viridiplantae > Streptophyta > Magnoliopsida > Poales > Poaceae > Dendrocalamus > Dendrocalamus sinicus. The sequence continues at coordinate 28,558,684 of CM070653.1, read as the reverse complement.
TCAGCCAATCAGCTACTTCATCTTCTGATGTGGGTATGTCAGAGACGGATGATTTCAGTATGAATGTGGACTTCAGAAGGATCGATACCATAAACACTGTCAAGAAAACTCGGTGGCTGATGTTTATATGCAATTGTGATATCATAAACTGCATCATCAGAAAGCTACAAGTCATGCACAAAATGACCAAATCCTGATAGCAAAATGTTGCAAACTATTCGTAGTCAGCCACAGCAAAGTATAATGTCATAAAATATCTACTTCAAGTAAATCACGTCTTTCATTTGTCCAAAAGTTACAAGGCCTATGCTTGAGGCTGAGGCCTTCAGTAAAAGTCAACTCTACATGTGACTTTAGCTTCATCCACTACAGTAAAGTTTCCAGGATACTGCAAAAGTGTTAAACATACTTGGGATGTTGTTTGACAACTAATACTAACAGAATTTTCAGGTAAAGCAACCAGGTTGGTATGGCTAGTATTAATTTGAACCGGCCCAAAGAGTTCAATGTAAGGTATTAACTTCTGATGAATGCACAAATCCTAACATTCAGAACATGGCTGTTACAGATGGTTTTTTTTTGTGGCAAATGCAACAGTAAGCAGATAGTTGTTCACAAATGCCACAATAAAGAAATGCAGTACAGTACGCGAGGTGGGGGGACTTACCAGCATCTATGGAACTTCTCAGCTCTTGCAGGCAGCAATTGAAGACCTTTGTCTTGGGAAGGAGGACATTTTTCAGAATAGGCAAACCATGCTCTGCCGCATACTCTTGACTTTTGATACATTTCTTCTCACTGAGATATTAGCACCGATTAGCATCCAGATAAATAAAAAAAGAAGTAAAGCACAGTCAATTTTTCCAGATGCAGAACGTTATTGTACAAGCAATACAATTAGTAAGTATGTACAGTATGCAAAGTCGTTTTTAAATAGTACAAACCCCAGAGTCTGGACCATTTGTGTTACCAAAAAATCTAACTTATGGAAGGTGAATGTTCAACAATGCTTTGGGAAGACTGGAATCCGTACCCAGATCATGCAGCTGGGCTATACAAACATGTAGCAATAAACTGAAACGGAAGAGACCTTACGTATAATCAGTGCCATCAGGAAAAACTGCCAGCCTAAGGGGATCCTTCGGGTTCTTCAATTCTGAAAACCTGATTCGGATTAATGGTTCATCAATCTCCCACTTCCGTTCTACCGGGATGAACTCAATAATGTGAAATGCCCAGCTAAAAACAGGCAACTTCATCAAGCTTTTCTTGAGGATATACTTGATACACTGCAAACAGCATTTCCTCGATGCAAGATCCCACAAGTACATCCAGTCGACCTCAGTTCTGTGGTTAGCAAATAACAAGACGCAACTGTCCTTGGGAACCAGTTGAGCCATTCATCATGTATGACTAAAAATGTGAACCCCTGTCCCTTTCTTAAATATACACCCCCAGCACCGATGAGACCATCTAAACTCCAACTGTGATTGGAGAAATGAGAGCTGCAGAGTTAATAGGGATCAAACGTAAGCATGCTAATACCACTTAGGGGCTTGCACAATTAACTCAAATGTACACCTATCTTTTGCTGCTTCATGTAAATTTATAACAACAAATAAGCCAAGATAACGAAAACCAGGTCTATTAAAAGCCTGAGACATGCCTTATGCAAAAATTTTGGAACACACTCCAGAGTCTACCGCTGTATCCTAAACCCTCAATCCAAGACAGCATTGACACAACGGTACCTTCGCTTAGCAATAAATATGATAAGATAGATTAGCACTTGTCTATTTTGTAGTTCGGAGTGGCATCCCCATTTTGCCTTTCTATGAACATCTGCCACTGCCAACATGTACAAAAAAAAAAAAAAATCAAGGGATGCATGTTTGTATCCATGTATGAAGATATCTGTAAATTCCCTTCAACGACAACAGTCAAATCTGTAAAGTGACATTCATGAGACTTATACACTTACGTGACAGGTTGGTACAAATGCCCGTCAACTAAGGCAGTAAGAAAATCTGGAAAATCACTCATGATACTTAAGCACCTAACCCAAACAGGTTTATGCTAGCCCAACAACAGCAACACCATGCATCCGACTAACACCTAGCTAGTATTACACCATTTCGGGACTCGGCATGCCGCATGTCCGAGTCACAAATCACTCGCGGGGCAAGCGCAACTCTAAACCAAACCTCAATTACTCGTAGCACTTAAAGAGAAATTTCCCACAATATCCATGTAACATCCTAAATTTCGAGTGTTTGAAATCGCGAAGAATTTAAAACTTTTTATTTGCATTTGAGAATTTTTTTAAAAAAATCTTATTTGGGTTTTCCTGAGTTTGGTGTTAAGCAAATAAAAACTAGAAATAATTTTCGAGCACAAAATAGCAATCATGACAAAAAAAAATAATACAAAATAATTTAAATGGGGTTTAACCTCTGAAAACTTAAATTCAATTAAATTCATTACACCAAAGACTAATTTAAAGACTAGAGAAAAGAAAATAGTTAAACTAGGAATTCGTTTCAGGATCACTCAGCTCTCATACAAAACTCAAGGAAGGAAAGTATAATCTAACAATTTAAATAATGAGGGTTGAGTTCAAACTATGGGAACTTAATTCAAAATTAATCTATTGGATCAAAACATAGTTTGCAAATTAGTTAAAGGGAAATAGCTGAATTAAAAGTGCAACCAAATTCAAGACTAGTCTTAACATTAGAGCTAAAATTCAAGAAAAGGGGTTTTGGACACCAAGCTCAAGTAATTAAAATTCAAATTTTGAATCCTAGCATTTTCTTCTCCCTTCCTTCTATGCCATGTGGGCCCTCTTTTCTCTCCTTCTCTCTCTTTCCTCTCTCTGTAGCCGGGCCCGGCCTCCTCTCTCTCTCTCGTTCTTTTCTCCTGTTTCCTCTATCACCGGCCTCGTCTTCTCCCCTCCATCCCCATCACGTCACTCGGCCCAGCTCTCCCTGTGCGTCATCGCCTCCGCATCAACAGCGTCACCTCATTCACGTCGCCTTTGCGCATGTTGCGCGCCATGTGTGTGCATCATGCTTCTGCACCGCACGTTCCCCCGCCTGCCCGAGTCGCCTCGCCATACCCTGCCTCCCGTCACCTCGCACCCACGTCACCGTCCCGTCCCCAAACGCTGTGCCATGGTCACGGCCACAGCACCTCTACAGTGATTCCCTCCACTCCCATAAGTAGCCAGGCTCCTCCCATTGCTCTCTCGCGCCACTCCCCTCCCCGCCTTGAGCTAGCTGAGCACGCCCAAGCGCTAGCCGTCACCGCCTCAAGCCGTCCCGGCAACTCCAGTAGGCTCCTTCCGATTTTGAGCGTGCACGTGTCCCTACCTCTCTTCTTCCTCCCCTCCGGTTTAATTGGAATTCCATGCACCTAGGACCACCACACCGCCCTTGTTCTCGACTGCTGGCCAATGGCGCCTCCACCATAGCCACTGCTTCTCCGATGCCTCGCAGTTCAATTGCTCATTGTGGGAGAACCTCCTTGATGCCCTGAGGCTTCCCCAAGCACCAGCGTTATAACAATTCAGATTAAAAGAAAGAGTCTATGTCAAGTACAATCCAAATTAAGAGAAATTCAGAATTAAAAATAAAGAAAAAAATTAGTAATTTGATTTTCATACAACTTCCAAACTAATATCCATAAATAACTAAAGTTTGGAATAATAATTAAACAAAAATTAGCAAATTAAAAGAAAGAGTTCATGCCAAGTACAATCTAACATAACTAAAAATTTGGAATTAAAAATAAAATAAAATTTGTAATTTGATTTCCATATGAAATTCAAATTAAACTAAAAAAATAAATTCTAATTAATAATTAAAAAAATTTAAAATGTTTTTTTATGAATTCTAACCTAAAACTAAAAAGAAATTCATGCATGTATGATCCAAACACATGCAAATTGGAATAAAAATTAAAGGATGATTAGAATGATTTTTAAATGCATTTGAAACTTAAATTCTAAAAATATTAAAATTTGTAAACATATATTAATTAGACACCCCAAGGAAGCTCCCATATCAATCAGAAAGATCTAACTATCTATCTCGTGGAACCAAGTTAGAATAACTCAGATTAAAAGAAAGAATAACATGTCTAATACAATCCAAATTAATTGCAATCTAGAATAAAAATAAATTAAATTAGCAATTTGATTTGTATACAACATCTAAAGTAATATCCATAAATAATTAAAGTTTGGAATGATAATTAAATAAAATTAGAAATTTTTTAAAAGGAGTCTATCTCAAGAATAATCCAAAATAACCAAAATTTGGGAAAGAAAACAAAAATTAGCAATTTTATTTTCATACGAATTCCAAAGTAAATCCCCAAAAATAACAAAATCTATCTATTATATAGTAAAAGTCAATTGCATGAGATTTACGGTTGCAAAAGTAGAGAAATAAGCTAGAAATTCTTAGAAAAAGAAAAATATCTGTCTCTCAATTTAGTGGACTCTTATTATGGTCAGTAAATGATCACATGTGGATGTCTAAGATAAAACAAGAAATCTAATAAGATAAGGGTGCCCACTATAGATTCTAAATAAACTCAATAAATAAAAAGAATCCTAGATGACCCAACCTAGAACCCATGTACCAGAGGAAAAGAATGATATGGATGTGCAAAATAATTGAGGAAAAGCCATCCATGAGAAAAAATAGCACTCAACAAGAAAAAAAGACAAGATCTATTGTACTGTACGCTTTCCAATAATGTGTGCTATACAACTTTGGTTTTTTTAGAATCATCATCAATGTGATGGATTCTAATTAAAGTTGAATTATATCAACTGTTGAGTGTTATCTATCATACAATAAAAGTTTAGAATGGTTGATTACATTGGTAGAGAAAAAAGAGAAATATTGTAGAAATTTCCCAAAAATAAAAAAGAAACATGTGACCCTTAATTTGGTGAACTCTAATTATGTTTAGCAATCCATAGCTGATGGATGTTACCTGATAAATGAGAATACTTCATAGAAATTCTAACAAAGGAAAAGCATCTAGCTTAATTAGGTGGATCCTTCTTATAATTAACAAATAATAACCAATGATTTTTCTTGATCTATGGAAATACGTGTGGAATTGATTTGCACTATGATATACATGCATATGCACGTATAGTTAGAGAACTCTTGTATGAAATTAAAACATGTAATGTTAGAAATAGAATTGAACTCAAACAATCCACGCATAGACACAAATTTATCTATAATATCCATTATAATTTGCATACTTTTAATTGTATTAATATGGATACAACTATTGTCTATTATTGAAAATGATGATTAAAACTTATAAAGCACAAGTATTTCCTCCCAAAATATAATCTGTATTCTTTATTTTAATATATACTACTATACATTAATATCATAAATAAAATCAATTCTACAAACATAGAAATTAAATCGAATTGATAACATTCTAAAATTTGAATTCTTTCATATGATTTGTAATCCTTTATTTTTTGTATGTATTTCCTTTAGAATGATGGCTGTACAGGTGCACGGACCACCATGCTAGTTATATCAAAAGGAGATGGATATTACTAGAAACAATATTAAATTCATACCTAAAAATCGGTAGTATTACTAGCAAATGGGACCATTAGCTTGATGTATTTGTCCCCCAGGAAAAAGAAAAAAAACCTAGTGCTTGTACGGGGATCTACGTGTTTGTGTTGGTACCTGGAGATTGGGCATTTGGCTTTTCCTTCTGTTATCTGTTGCTAAGAGAAAGACATGCATGTTCAGATCATGTTTGGATTATGGACGCAGAAATTCATAGAACACAGCTCAAATCTATATTAACCGAAGAAAAATCCCGTATTCTAGACGGATGAAAATTTTCTGAACAGCTAGCTTCCCGTATTATAGACGGATGAAAAATTTTCTAAACAGCTAGCTGCTACCCTGTACGCGTGATGAGCAGCATGCACGAGCTAGTAGTGTAATTATTTTCTTTTCGTTTACTGGTCTGAATTTGTCTGTTACTACCACACAATTCCTTTTATAATTCAGATTAAACGTTAGATACATACATCTAGTCACTACTACACAAAAGGACATCACAAACGGTTTTCTAAACCGTCTGAATTTATGGGTCAGTGATAATCCAAGATTATCACAGACAGTTCGACAACCGTCTGTGACATATCAATATCACAGACGGTTTTTAACTAAAAACCGTCTGTGAATTGATATATCACAGACGGTTTTTATTTATAAACCGTCTGTGATATGTCACCTATCACAGACGGCTTGTAACTAAAAACCGTCTGTGAAGTTCTTTTCTACCCCTAAATCTATTTCTGTTTATTGGCTAGGCTCAGGAAATGCTAACCATGCCCTCTGAAACAAACAGATAAACAAGTATATGTATACATACAATTCACATCTCAATTCATTTGATAAACATAAAACATCCAATTCACATCACATTTCATTCACAGACATAAGGCATCCATTTCGCAAATGAATTAATTGAAATGAAATAAAATATCCATTAACAAATTCACAATTACAGAGTGATAAGAGCAATAAAAATCATTTTTTGCAGTGGAACTCTCCATCGATCTTATGACTTTAGTCCACAAAACCAAACGAACTCTCCTCGAATTTTTCAAAAGTCCCATTTGTTTCAATGCAGATGTAGAGATGGCGCGATCTGCCGATAGGAATATCAACGCGTATATATAAAACCCGACATGTATGAAATAAATGTGGGAAGATTGACAAACCTTAGAATTAGTGATCTTGGTGGAATCGAGGAGTAGTCTCATATGGTGGCACACGTAGTATCCACACGTGTTGCCCATTCTTCTTGGTGGCACTTCAAAAATAGAATGTGTTAAATCAAGAGGCATTACTACTAAGTGTTGTATATGATTAATTAATGTGTAGCTAGCGAATACCCGAAAATTGCGAGCATGCTTCAAGGGCTTGGCCCCTGTCGTCGAGCCACGTGTTTGTTGAACGTATGTGACGAACGACCTTCGTTATTCGAAAAAGTTAGATTAGTCATTCGGAAGGAAAGAAAGAGTACAATGTACAATGTACTTACCTATCGAGTATTTGGGCGATAGCTGTGTATTTGGATTTGTTCTTACTTAGAGAATCAAGGTATATAGTCTTGTTCCATTTTAGTATAATTACAATTAAAATCCAATGGAAGTGCTCATTGTACAGCATAAGAACATATTCCTTATCGCGGTGAGCCAGCAGTGCTTTTGTAATATAGTTCTCGACGAAGGATGCATCCTCGTTGATGGTATCAATGGCGACCAAGCATGGGTCCAGGAAACCAATTGGTGATTTCGATGATCTAGCTTTGGTCAGTATGAATATATATATATACACAGAAAAGCAACAAATTGTGACATATATCGGTATTACGTGAGCAGAGATCGTGATTGTACAGACTTACAGGCGTCGGCGATCGAGCGAGTGAGGCGTCGAGAGCGTTGGCGTGAAAAGACCAAATATATCGTCAAAGGTCGCTGCGAAGACACATTCACGAGCCGTGCGAAATGTTCGGCTTGAATTTGTGATGATACTGAGCGCCGTTACGCCTCGGCCTATTGGACATTCCATATATCAAGCGTGGAATCTTTGGCAACCAAGTCCTAGGGTTAGAGGTGCTCTTAGGAATATCATCGGCTCGCCTAGCACGAATTTGCGGGCCAATGGCGTACGGATATCGTCATCATCCTTCGTCTTTGATTTGCCACGGCAATCGACTTGATCAGTAGGTCGACTTTATGGTAGTCGATTGTAATGGTACATCTGTGCAAGTTGCTTTGACGAAATAGCACCGTGAAGATAGCACCGGTTCAGTAGCTCGCCGCCTTGCCCTTGTGGAGATGGCACCGTGCATGTTGCTCAGTTTGCACCGCCTTCCGGTCCCGCCACCGGTGAAGAAGCCTCGAGGAGATGTCGCTTTTGGGCCACTTTGGATGAATGTTCCAATGGCACGCCTAGAGTCACGATCTCGCGTCGTTGGAGGGCTTCGATGGCGGGACGACCTCAAAATTGACATGCACACCATCCACATTAACTTTTGCGAAGCCTGACGCTAAAGCTTGACTGGTGCATTTATTGATGGTATCATTGCCGTAGGAGAGAAACGAAATTCCTAGACAACTTCCTGCATCATAGCATTTAGGGCACTGCTGATCTCAACAGTATATATAGAGTGCCACATATAACTTAGAATAAGGTAAAGAAAAATCAATAAAGAAACAGAGGAAAAGACATTGTATAGGCACAAAATTTAAACAATAAGAAATCATCAAAAACGTGCATCGAATAGAAACTATAGTATCTATGCCAACTTTTGAGAGAGTGGAAGGAGGGAGAGAGAGGAGAATATGGAATTATGAGATTTATTATTTAGGCCCACGTGTTAGCGTGGCACATATTTGCTACAGTAGCATGCAGGCAGGTCTCACGTCCATGCCTAACGTCCAGATAACACGGATCGGTGGCCCCTGCAGATCCGCTTCTTTAGGCAACAAACTAGCTATTTTTGGTTAGCGGATTTTGTGTGTTTGTTGCCTGCTTATGCGGCTCTACGTGTATATGTAAACCACCTGTGACAGATCAATGAATTATTGCGTGATCTTCCAAATACCACCACGCTTTCATGGTATCATGAGTGGCTCGCATCCTGCGACCCTCGCTTCCGCACCCTAGCCGCCGGCGTCTCTTCGCCCGCTGCTACTTCTCCTCGCGCTGCTGGCCATCTCGTGCCGCAATGCATCCTACATCTTCTCTGGCACCATGGACGGCTCCATCCCCTACGAAGACCGAGATCATCTTGCCCCTGATGCGGAGAACTCGCAGAAGGCCGCCGAAGATGACCGAGCACGCCTGGCGGCCGAGTGCGCCTGCCTGGAAGGTGAACGTGCGTGCCTTGACGCCGAGTTTCAGCGTCTTCATGACGCTGAATGCAGTCACACCGCCCAGCAAGATGCACTGGAAGCTGCCACCATTGCGGCCCTCCATGCACAAGCGATGGCCGTCGTCAACATCCGCTTGCTCATCCCCATCGTCCTCGACGGCGAGTCGCCGAACTACACCACGTGGCGCAGCCTCTTTCTCCTCGTCATCGGCAAGTACGAGCTCTCCGCGCACGTCCTCTCCGACATCGCCCACCCCGACGTTCCGCCTTGGGTTCGCATGGAGTGCATCGTCCTCAGCTGGCTATACGGCACCATCTCCAGCAAACTCGTCCAAGTCGTCATGATGCCCACGTCGTCCGCGCGTCATGTCTGGCTCGGCCTCAAGAGCAGTTCGTTGGCAACAAGGAGACACGGGCGTTGTACCTCGACGTAGAGTTCCGCACATTTTGCCAGGGCGATCTCTCTATCTCCAACTATTGCAGCAAGATGAAGAGTATGGCCGACGCCCTCGGCGATTTGGGCAAGCCCGTTCTCGATCGAACTCTCGTCCTCGCCGTGCTCCATGGCCTGAACGAACTTTTTCCTACATGGCTGCTCTCCTCAAGCGGACCAAGCCATTCCCATCCTTCGTCGAGGTTCGCGTAGATCTAATGCTTGAGGAGCTCACGGCGACAAACAAATCAACCGAGTCCTCCTCTCGTTCTCGCCGCGAGCGTGCGATGGCGTTGCGTCCGCAAGCGGTGGCAACACTTACAACAGCAACGGCATCGGAGGCAACGCCGCTATCGGCGGTGGTCGCAGCAAAAACCGCACCCATTGTGGCGAGCGCTCCTACGGCGGGGGCGGCGGCACTCCGGCTTCCAACGGCGGCGGCAACTCTACGTCGCGCTCCTGCATCAACGCCTGGTCATCCTGCTCCGGCCACCCTGCCCTCATTCTGGAACCCATGGTCCGGAACGGTGCAGGTCTGGCCTCACACCAGTCTGCCTTCACTTCTTGGGCCATGGCCAAACTCGGCTCCGCAGCAGCACTGAACGCCTCCTCCAGCGGCCCCGTTCGCCCCCTGGTCCTTCCCAAACTGACGGGCCAAGCTTGGCCTCCTGGTCGCCTTTGTCTGGTGCTGGGCACTAGGGATCAAGTGGCCCTGTTGAACTCGTTCAACACCATGTCGCTCACTCCTCCACCATCCGGGGAATGGTACATGGACACCAAAGCCACTTCTCATATGACTTCGGATGCCGGTAACATCTCCGTTTCCCACCCACCCTCTTGTTCTCACTCTTCTATCATAGTGGGTAATGGCTCTACTATTCCTGTTACGTCGGTCGGTTCCACTACCCTTCCAACTTCACATGGTCACTTTTCGCTTAAAAACATTCTTGTCACTCCACAAATTATCAAAAACTTGATTTCTATTCGTCAATTCACCATTGACAATAACTGTTTCGTTGAATTTGACCCGTTTGGCCTTTCTGTGAAGGGACTTCGCACTGGGAACGTGATTGCCAGGTGCAATAGTTCTGGCCACCTCTACCCACTATTGCCACCTCCACCACACCCGCGCGCTCTCGTCGCTACTTCATCGTCTACGCTTTGGCATCGCCGTCTTGGTCACATCGGTGCCGAGGCCCTCTCCAAATTAGCTAGTGCTTCTACTATTTCCTGTAATAATGAGGCCGCCGAGTCCATTTGTCATGCATGTCAACTTGGTCGCCACACTCGTCTACCTTTCGCAAACTCTAGTTCTCATGCCAGTGCAAACTTTGATTTAATTCATTGTGATTTGTGGACCTCTCCTGTTGCTAGCATCTCTGGCTACAAATACTATCTTATCATTTTGGATGATTGCTCACACTACTCTTGGACATTTCCCCTGCGTTTTAAGTCAGACACCTTTTCCACTCTCTCCCATTTTCTTTCCTATATCTGCACGCAGTTTGGCATCACGGTAAAGAGTATGCAGTGTGACAATGGACGTGAGTTTGACAACTCCTCCACACGCCACTTCTTTCTTACACATGGCATTGCCCTCCGCATGTCATGTCCACATACCTCTCAATAGAACGGCAAGGCTGAACGCGTCATTCGCTCCACAAATAACATCATGCGCTCCCTTATGTTCCAAGCCAACCTTCCCTCCTCCTATTGGGTTGAGGCTCTTCATACCGCCACATACCTTCTAAATCTTCACCCCACGAAAACACTTAATTTCCTCACTCCACACTTTGCCCTTCATGGCGTTCATCCCTCATATTCCCACTTACGTGTTTTCGGGTGTCGATGCTACCCAAACCTGTCCTCCACAGCAGCACATAAGCTTTCTCCCCGCTCTACACTTTGTGTATTTCTTGGCTATCCTTTGAACATAAGGGCTACCGGTGTCTTGATTTATCCAATAATCGGATTATCATATCTCGTCACGTCACATTTGACGAAACGAACTTCCCTTTTGCCATAGCGCATGCACCCCTTAATCCGTCAGCCCTTGATTTTTTAGCTAACATGGACTCTGTTCAGTTGCCTATTCGACATTTTTCTACTGCAGGTACTTCCTCGTTGCCCTTCCGTGCGGCTGGTCCTGCTGCCCCCAACAATTCAATCCTTGGGTTGCTGCCAGTGGAACCAGCCACACATCAGCGCCTGGGTCACACGCTGCGCCTCCGCGCTGAGGCGATCGGCGCGCTGCGCCCCACGCCTCCGCGCTTCACGTCGCATGCTACGCCTGGGCCGGCTGGCGCGCCCGTGTTGCACGCGTCCTCTGGTGCGCCGGCCGTGACTGCCGCTTCTGGCTCATCTGGCACGCCTGCTTTTCCGGCACCGGTGCCACCAATCGTGGCCACGCGTCTGGGACCTCATCCGGCCATTCCTGTTGCACCGTCGAGCAACGCGCATGGTATGGTAACTTGGGGCAAGTCTGGCTTTCGCATCCAATCAGCTCGACTAACTCTACATGCTGCCATTTTGTCGCCGATTCTGAAGTCCTTTCGCAGTGCCCTAGCGGATCAACATTGGCGCGCAGCCATGGCCGAAGAATTGAGGCCCTTCAGTCCAACCGAACTTGGGATCTCGTTCCTCGACCACCTGGAGTCAACGTTGTGACAGGCAAGTGGGTATTCCGCCACAAATTTCACCCTGATGGTTCGCTTGAACGGTACAAGGCTCATTGGGTACTTTGCGGGTTCACCCAGCGCCCGGGCGTTGACTTTGATGAGACTTTCAGTCCAGTGGTCAAGCCTGCTACCGTTCGTACTGTTCTCACATTGGCTCTTTGTCGAGATTGGCCTATTCATTAGCTTGATGTGAAGAACGCTTTTCTCCATGGCACTCTTTCAGAGACAATATATTGCGTACAACCCTCCGGTTTTGTGGACGCTACTCACCCAGATTATGTTTGCCGACTCAACAAGTCCCTTTATGGATTAAAGCAAGCTCCTCGCGCTTGGTACAGTCATTTTGGCTCCCATCTTTCATCACTTGGTTTTGTGGAGGCTAAGACAAATATATCATTGTTCATCCTCCATCGTGGATCCGACACTGCCTATCTTCTTTTGTATGTGGATGACATTGTACTGACCGCCTCCTCCGCTGATCTGCTTCGGCGTATCATTGAAGCGCTACGAGCTGAGTTCTCCATGAAGGATCTGGGTCCGCTTCATCATTTTCTGGGTCTCTCCGTGACTCGCCAGAACAATTCCTTATTCTTGTTGCAACGGCATTACATTCTTGACATTTTGGACCGTGCTGGCATGACTGATTGCAAACCTTGTCGCACACTTGTTGATGCCAACTCCAAGCTCTCTAGTGATGGCGTTCCTGTGGACGATCCGTAGTCGCCTTATCGCGAAATCTTATGTAGCAAGTTTTTATGCATGACCCTCGAGAGCCTCATCTCGCCTTGGCCAAGCGCATCTTGCGATATCTTCATGGCACTCTTGATTATGGGCTTTATCTTCACCGGACGACCACTGCTGAGTTGGTGGTATACTCGATGTTGACTGGGCCGGCTGCCCGGACACTCGCAAATCTACTTCGGGCTACGCTATCTTCCTCGGTGACAATCTCATCTCGTGGTCCTCCAAGCACCAACGGACTATGTCTCGCTCCAATGCCGAAGCGGAGCATCGCGCCGTCGCCAACGGTGTTGCCGAGGCTATTTGGATGCGCCAGCTGCTGATGGAGCTGCATATCCCTCTCGCCGTGCTGCCATTGTATATTGTGACAACGTCAGCGCCATCTACTTGTCCAGCAACCCTGTTCAGCACCAGCGCACCAAGCACGTGGAGATCGACCTGCACTTCGTTCGTGAGCATGTTGCTTTGGGCCACGTTCGTGTTCAGCATGTGCCTACAACGTCCCAGTTCGCTGACATCTTCACCAAGGGCCTTCCTACGTCCGTCTTCACCGACTTTCGAGCTAGTCTGAACATCCGGCCTCCTCCCGTTCCGACTACGGGGGCGTGTTAGCGTGGCACATATTCGCTACAGTAGCATGCATGCTCGCTACAGTAGCATGCAGGCAGGTCTCACGTCCATGCCTAACGTCCAGATAACACGGATCGGTGGCCCCTGCGGATCCGCTTCTTTAGGCAACAAACTAGCTATTTTCGGTTAGCAGATTTTGTGTGTTTGTTGCCTGCTTATGCGGCTCTACGTGTATATGTAAACCACCTGCGACAGATCAATGAATTATTACGTGATCTTCCAAATACCTCCACGTTTTCACCACGTATAGATATTATTTACTGGAGTAGTTATGCCTATAATAATTTTTTGATGATACAGGAGGATATGGATATAGCTTGAGGTATCTATGATTAAAAATGCCGTGATCTGAAGGCTACCGCGAGCTAGAGCACATTTACTTGTGGCCACACTCTCACGTCCATGATCCATCGCCTTTTTATGGATCGTAATTAAGCATGCACAACATATGGACCAACAAAATGCCATCCGGCATTGCAGATATATCTGCATGCCTTTTGTTCTATGCTGCAAGCCACGCCGCGATCGAGATGGGATCTGTTGGACCGAAATGGATTCGACTATCCTAAAATAATGTCAATTACTTATTATCAATATGAAGTCACGACTATATAATCTCTCAGATCCAACGCATCGGCTACAGATCAAGCAGTGTGGTGTTTGTTTTTTTTCCGCATATAACGACATAATTGATCGAGTCCAATAACATCGTAGTAACGTACCGTGTGTGTTCTCTCTGACCCCAAGAGTGGACAGATCGCTCTGTGGTAACCGGTACACTCACGCACGTACGTGATACGTGGCCTCCTCGATAACCATGACCTGGAGGATCGATGGTCGATACGGCCAAACGTGGCTTATGCAAGCACTACTGTACTGTCAGAAAATTTTGCTCTTTCTTCTTGTAGCTGAGAAAATTTTGCTATTTATTGATGAGATGAGTAAAAACAAACCATACATATCAGCCTCCTGAATTGATCACCTTAGCCCTTATTCGTAGCATGCATGCATCTACCGATGCATGCATGTGTGTATTGGAATTAATCTTATTGTTGTAGGTACTCAGTGTGTTTTAGTACTATAGTCATAGGTGATAGTAGTTGTAGTCGTGTGTGTGGTTGTAAGTAGCTGTGGTCAAAAGTCGTGTGTCCGAGTATTCGTCTATAGCTAGTCGGAGTCGAGTGAGCATGTTCGAGTTTGTAGCGGTCAGAGTCGAGCGTGTGGTCATAAGACTATGTTTAGCGGTCATAGTCGGAGAAGTAGTCGATCGAGTGATGATCATAGTAGCGGTTGCAACCCGAGTCAATAAGTAGTTAAAAGGACCGCGTTGTACAAATTGTGAAGGAATCTCAGGAGTTAAGCGCATAATTGTAGGTAGTGGGTGAGTAGCCTGTATATGCGACCGATTGTTTTTATTTAAAGCGTCTCAATCGAATGTAATAACTAAGTCATTTGTAGTAGTCATTTGTCTTCTAAGAATTTGTATTTATTTCTTGATAGAAATAGAAAATGAAAGAGAGTGAGCGAGAAATCTTGAAATATCTCCAACAGCATGCAGGTCAACCAACGATGGCGCCGCCGATGCACACCCACTGGCCAGGGAAGACTGCGGCGCAGGTGATGTACGAGTTCAGGACTTCAGGCTGAGGAACCCTGCGTCGGTGAGCCGCGACTCCCGCGCCACCGAGGCGCACGTCTCGCCGGCCTCCACGCCGTGCACCTTGGTGCAGTGCACCCTCACGGCCAGCGGCACAGGCAGTCGTCCCGGTCCGTGTCCGGCTCCCCAGGTGCGCCGCCTCCGCCGCGCGCCGGCCGCTGCCGGCGCGAGGGCGGACGCCACGAGAAACACCGTCACCATGATCAGAAGCGCGGCCGCACCTCGGTTTGTTGCCATTGCGCGCGTGCGTACGACGTGCTCGCGCGGTGTGACCGAACGATCGATTCAACGCTTAGCGGCCTTGTTAATAGGCGTAATGCTGAATTGAGGAGATGCACAATTTATTTACTGACGAGTTTACGTTGTTTTTTCGGTGATGAATCGGCGAGCATCCAATGTGCCGAGAGCAAGAAGTTACACAGATCGACTTGCAGCTTCAGTAATGCTAGTATAAAGTCCGTTCTTTCCAGCTTATAATTTATAATTTCATTTAAATAAATAAACAAAACAGTTTTTCTGCTGGTCGGGAATTGATCGAGGCGATGACCTTTTGGGAAAGATTTTCTGCTCACATCTGTCTCGATCGTCGCTGCCCCTCAAGTGTCCCTCTCGCTCGGCCAATAACTACCACACCAGCAGCCACAAGGCCATACAATTTGAGCAGTGCCTCTCTCTCTCTCTCTCTCTCGGCAGGCATGCGTGCATGTAAACATCAACAAGCATGCATGTATAGTTCAGCGGCTTGCCTCCCACTGGCATGCTAGCTAGCTGCATCTACATTTCGGTCTCATATTAATCGAGCCTTTCAGCTTTTTTCTTGGACAATATACGCATGCCCTCTTTTTCTTAATCTCCCTTCCCCTTCTGATCTTTTGCTGCACGGTTCTTTAATTCGTGCATGCCCTTTCCTGAATCCTGTAGCCAATGTTGCTCAATACTCAAGTCCTTCAATACGTTTCTACTCCCCAGAGAAACTGACAACAAGAAACGCTGTAGATTGACGAAACCGTAAGAGCGTGAACACCACAACAGCCACATGTTCCCGTTGTTAGCGCAGCACTGACGAAGCCTTTCGGCCTCTCCAGAGGCAGAGGCGAACTTTCTTTCGCTCTCCCTTTTCTTCTACCTCTCCGGCTCTCCCTCTGCCGTAGCAGGGGGACCAAGCTGGAGCGCGCGCCACGCTGCGTACTAGCCAGCTGCTGTTTTTTTTTTCTTCAGAGGCGCGTGGGGAGAGGAGCATCTCCAGGGCAGGGCACCGCGCCGATCAATGCTACAGAGCCGCGTATGATCAATGCTGCAGAGCGCGGCAGGGTGAAATAATGAAGCGAATCCCAGTTCAGATACATCCGATCTTCCCAAGTACCCGTCTCCATATCTACGCTGATACGTGTGTGCGATACTGCGCTCAGTACTACTACTACTACCATACCAGCATTTCTTTCTCTTTTCTGTTCTCCTGCACCTGAGTGCAGTGGCGAAGCCAGGATTAAAATTGAGGGTGGGCTGAAGTATTTATCGGGCTAAATTAAGTTGACACAAATATAGTCTTATACTTTTAT
Source organism: Dendrocalamus sinicus (assembly GCA_036346575.1). Classification (NCBI taxonomy): domain Eukaryota; kingdom Viridiplantae; phylum Streptophyta; class Magnoliopsida; order Poales; family Poaceae; genus Dendrocalamus; species Dendrocalamus sinicus. The sequence goes on along the minus strand of CM070653.1, from coordinate 28,542,034 downwards.
AGAATTTCAAATTCATACAGAAATTATACAGTTGGAGTCTTGTTGACAAACAACGAAAAACAGAGAAATAAAAAGTACGTACCTCGACAATAGAAAGCGCATACCCAATAATATATAATTATTCTGCTATCAGTACAGAGTAGATTTAAATCACCTATGTATGAAACACATGAACATAAGAATCATTTGGATTAAATTCTAGTCGAAGATTTTTTTTGGTTGAGTTGTACTCTTAACGGTTGGACGAGAACCACTTGAATTATTTGCGAAATAGTTGCACAAAGTTCATTACTCCATTATAGCAAAATCTATAAATAAATTATTAGTCTAAAATCTAAACTCTAAAATACTAAATTGATAAAAAAAAGTATAGAAAAATTACCAGTTGATCACTTGATGTCTTGATCATTATCATTGCTCGCCGTGCGGTGCTTTCTGTACTACTATGGACACTCGTCGCTCGTCGGCCGATCGCGCACCGCACTGCGCAGCGCAGCAGGTGCTTTCCTTATTATCTTCGCCGCCCGCAGCTGACTTTTTATTTGCCCGGCTCGGCTCCTCACGCGTCACGCCCTCACTATCTCTCACTTCGGATCTCGCTCGCGCCTCGCCTCGCTCCTCGGCTCGCCGCGGCTCCGCTCTCGCCTCGCTCGAGTCCGCCTCGCCTCTCTCCTCTCTCGGCTCCTCGCCTCGCGTCGCTCGGGTCGCCGCCTGCGCCTCGCTCCTCGCAGCTCCGCTCCTCGCCTCGCTCGAGTCCGCCAGCGCCGTCCCGAACTTCGCCGGCAACGCCTCGACCCTCGCCGCCCGGTCCGCTCCCCTGCCCGCTCAACCCCTCGTCGCGCCGCTCCGACTCCTCCCGCCGGGTCGCCACGGCGCTGCGCCGCCGCCAGATCTGGCCTGGGATTTGGGCTACTGTGCTTTATGAATGTCTTGAGTTATGCCGTCGCCTGGTGAATGTGCTTTGTTGGGCCTCTTTAAGGGAAATGGACTGCCACTTGAAGTTTAAACTTTTTGTTGTTTGTTGCTTGTTGGGCTTAAAGCCTCTGTGATTGTCGTCGTCGTCTCGCCGGTGGTGATGGGGGTTTCCTGCTGCCAGGGGGAGGTGAGGCTCGAGCCTTACTAAGCCTCCCCCTTGGCTTCGCCCCTGCCTGAGTGGCCTCCACCTAAAGTTTCAGCACGGTCATAGGTGCTGCCTCCTCCTTTTGGGCTTCCCTATTGTCTTGCACTTATCAAATTTGCGACCCTTGTTAATTAAATCTGCCCTTTCTGTTGACCTAATGCATGCATTACTAGTCCTGCGGTCTTGCTCATCACTCCAAATGAGTAGGCTTCCGAATTCTCTCTGGACACGGCCGGAGCTGTGGTCCTCCAGGGAGATCGCAAAACCTGCAACTGATCACTGGTCACGGCAGAGGAGGCTGGCGATCTGTGGCAGTGGATCAGGCTGTGCTGGCTGCATGCAAAGCAGTGCCGGTGCCAGTGCCAGTTCTCACCAATGGCACTCAGTGCCTTTAACCAACTTGTACCCTCTTCTGGGCCGCCTACCGTCTGTTTTTGCTAGCTGGGACAAATGCAGGTTCAGGAGGGGCTCAGAGAGGAAGCTGGCCAGTGCAAAAGTAGCTTGAGCTGATCCCTTTTGCCCTCCTCCTGCTGTTGTTGATCTTGCAAAGGTGTTAGAACTTGAGGGGAAGTTTTTTTGTTCTACTACTCGTTCTGTATCTATGCTTTGTGCATCTGCATTTTTCGGCGATTTTTTTTATGATGGCTGAATTTGCGATTCAACAATTCAGTTCTTCAAATGCCTCTCTCTGGTGATGTTATTGTTTTTGTTTCATCATGTAATACTATCAAATTTGTAGTGGTGTGCAAATGAAACTCGAAGGCAGATGCACGGGCTAAGCAACAGACGGAGTAGGCAAATCTGATATAAATATAGCATTACAACCTGAATCTGCAGCATTGATCTGAAGAAGATGAGGCACATCTTTGATGTCTCACTATTGTCTGCCTGCCCCACACAAAAAGAAAAGTGCTGGAGGCATCTTTGTACTGAACAGGACAAGGCTACAAGGCCGTGAGCCACGATGCATCTCTCTCTCTCTCTCTCTCTCTCTCTCTCTCTCTCTGTGACACACACAAAATTATATCACTGTAGTAGGAACATAAATGCTTATAGAGCCAATCATTCTCTGCAAGGTAGGATCCAAATGGGCAGACCTTCAAGTACAATGTGTGCATGGCTCCAATGTAGGAACAAAGCATCAAGTAGTCACTGAAACGGATCCTCCCATCTTAAATGAATTATTGATCTACTCTTTCTGACAGGGCAAAAGTAATGAATTTCCTCCATTTCTTCTTTCTTTTCTGGACTCTGCTAATTAAAAACCTGCACAACTCGTCAAATACTCAAATCTACTCCCACTATGCACGATGGCGGTATATGATCTAGAAACAAGCTTGACCATGATGCAATGCAATCCCATCACATCAAACTATCAACGTGAGATACACCATGCACAATATGTCACGTCGTATGCTCGCTTCAGCCTTCAGGTCAACGGTATTGCATTGCATTGCGGGCTAGGGCCTATGGATTTGGACATATAGCCCAAGTTCTTTCTGATTTATAACTTATAATTTTTTTATATAAATAAATTGGATAGTTTTTTATCGTCATTTTGAAGTGGTTTATCGGTTTATCAGTATTTAGTTGGTTCACATAGTTGCTTGCACTAGAACCAAAAGCTATCAACCTCAGTCAAAAAGAACACACCCATATATCTACAGGCATATTCATATTGGTTATGGCTGATGATTTTTGGCTGTGATTGATACCTTTTGGCTGAAAATAAATAGTAGTGACTAAAACAAGTGACTTTTAGGAAGAGAGAGCGAGCGGTGGGAAAGTGAAGGAGTGTGAGATATATACGTGCGTGACCCATGAGCTCCACGGAAATGAAAGGGATTCACCGTGGAGCGACTCCATCGTGGATCCGTATTCGTCAAAGTGTTTGAGTGCATGATACATTTGTGACCCATGCTTTATCTCTAGAGCAAAAGAAGAGGCGACGCGGTCGGAGGGCGCGGAGAGGACGGCGGCGATGACGAAATAAAAAGAACGAAACGTTTTTGTGTGTAATCAAAGTCGAGTGCTCCAAAAGGTTTTGGTGGATACTTATATTAATTTTTAACTTTTTCAAATAGAAGCTAAAAGTAGAAGTTGATATGGAACATGCCTACGTGATGCCATTAATCATTCACTCGAAATTTGCTTCTCATTTGCAAACCAAAGTTCATTTAGTGCAATATTTAATTACCAATGGATCTAGAGTCCAGAACGGAGAGCCCGAATACGGCAGCAGCGGAGAGCAAATAGACGGCTATGATTGAATCCAGCGGAGTGCTAGACGACAGAAACGGGTCGAGAAAGAGCAGGACGTTGGGGCCCACTTGACAGGCGCGTTAGTCCCACGTCTCCCCGGCCCCACCGACATCTCCCGTATTCGTATACGTAGACCACATGCAAAATTGGTGAGGGCCGCAGGGGAAATACAGTATTATACTAGAGTGTAACGTAAACGGATATGAGCATGTACATGAAAATACGTACGTACTTGAAACGCTACATACGGTCCCACCTGTCTGACGAGTGGGACCACGGAGAGATGCGCTGTCTTCACTGCACTCCATAAAAGCAGCACCCCAGGAGGAGACAACCCCGCTCGCCATTGGCGCACACAACCAGAGATAGCTTAGTACATCACCTCTTGGCTTCTTCCTCCAATGGCGACCAAGCCCTACTTCCTCCTGGCCCAGCAGGCGTCGTCCGACGCGGCCTCCGACTCCTACATCGCCGGCTTCGGCGCTCGGGAAAAGGAGACGGCGCTGGTCTCGCCGGAGATCGCGGCGCCGCCGCGGCTGCGTCGGCAGTCGTCAGGATCCGGGAAGCAGCAGGCGGCCGGGAACAAGAAGCCCCCGCAGCGCGGGCTCGGCGTGGCGGAACTCGAGCGCCTCCGCTGCGGCGGGGACCCGCTGCGGGACATCAACGCCGCTGTGGCCGGTGCCGCGGCCGCCATGGGGGACGCCGCCAACGTCCAGGGCTACTCTGTACTCCACCACCACCACCACATGCCCGCCTCCGCCTTCGACGCCACCACCGGCATGCGCTACATCTCCCCGCTGCTGGTCCAGCCGTCCCCTGTCCCTCCGGCGCCGCCGGCTCCCGTCTGCTGCGTCCATTCAGCCTCGGCCGGCGGCCAGAGCGTGGCGCCGGAGAAGCAGTACTTTATGGATCGCTGGGGCCGCATGGGGGTCTTTGGCCCGGCGGGCAATGCCGGCGCCGGCCACCAGCCCCAGCTGCCGCCGTTTGCGCCAGAGCACCCTTCAAGCCAAAGCACCATCTGGCGTCCGGTGCCCTCCTCCTCCTCCTGCCTCCACACAGGCAATCGCTGCGACCTCTGCTCCAGGGTAGGACACTAAACTTCTAGAACCTTCTAGGATTCTCTCTGACCCCTTAATTTTCTTGAGCTATGATTGTGCTCATCTTGTCTTCCTTCTTGCGCGCGCGCCCGTATGCACTTCTTGACGTACGCCTCCAAAGACGAGAGGAGCACGGGCCCCTGTCGCCGCCGCCGCCACAACGCCAGACTACTCCATCTACGATCTCGCCGCCGCCATGGCCACCGCTCGTAAGGTACATACAATGCATATGTACGTACAACATTGGCGCTTGCAATCATCTTCTTGTTAAACGTAACTCACCAAATTTGCAATGGATGCAGGAGAAGGGCGAAGGGTTCTTGGCACGGGAGAGCAAGAAGGGGGCCGCGGAGAAGGAGGAGGTGAGGGAGATTGAGTTCTTCCCGACGAGCACAAACCACGCCGGTGGCGTCGGCCCGGACGAGTCCGAGTTCTCCACGATGGGCTCGGAGCCCTTCTGCTCGTCGTCCGGCGGTGGCTGCACCGCGCCGCTGGACCTGTCACTGAGGCTGTAGGGATCGATCGAGTTTGATCGCGCGCGTAGGGTTATAATTTTTGCTCTTAGATCGATCGATGAATCATCAAAGGGTTCTTGGGGGTCTTGATCGCTGTTCTTTTGCCGCTGATTTGCGAGAGTTCGTGGAGATGAGATCAGTATGCTGGTATATATGCTTTATATATGTGGCTTTAATTCGTCCGGTTAATTTCCATTTTCTGTCGAGTTGCTACTGGTAGTTTTGTCTGTAAGACGATATGCTAAACCTTTTTAACAATGTGCTGTTTATGTTACGTCATGATTTAAAACTTCTCTCTTGCAATTTCGAATTGTCCCGCAACAAAATGTGCCACCCGCTACAGTTTATGACCTGATCAACGTACAATTTAAAGGAAATTTTTTATCAAGAGTGGAAGAATTTAGAGGGAAATTGATTTGCCCGGACACTAGCTAGGAGCATGTCGCAAGCTTTTTTATTACGGGAAAAAGTTAGGTGTGCGCTCTTGCGATTTGGGCTCACGCATACCTAATCATGAATGCAACAAGAAATACCTGTGCAAATTAAGAAATGCAATTAGTCAAGGAGCAAGAGAATCTCGGCATGAGCTCTGAGCTAGAGAGGAGATCAAGGGTGAAGGCTGCATATAAACGAGAGGGAACCAGCAGAGAAGGCATCAGGAGCTTCCCTGAATTTTTGCTCAAAAATCAATCCCTTCTCTCTCTCTCTCTCTCTCTCTCTCTCTCGGTGGCAGTGCACGGCATGCAAATCTACAGTAGTTCGTCAAGAGGAGACAAGAGAGTTGGTTAAAGGTGGATCGGCACGCATGCGTCCTAGAATCTGTGCAGTTTGCTGGCAAACTTTACCCTACGTACGTACATGCTTGACTCGATCGATCGGCTTAAGTTGATGATAAGTTTGATTTTGTACGTAGCTGCGGCTAGCTTGCGTTTTTACGGGCCATATTTTACTTGCGGTTCTGCTGATTCTCACTCATGCTTGAATGCATATGGAGCGTGAGTGGGGACGCAATCTAAATTCACTTGCGCTTGCATGCATGGATCGAGTGCGAGAAGAAACAGGAGAGACGATCGACCAAGAGAGCTGAGCTTAGATTCCGCCATGCAATGCATGAGAAAGTTGGGCCGGGCCCACGATCTCGAGTTCTCGATGCCAGCGACAGAGCCGACGGGTGGCTGTGGGCCCAAAGCTTATGGGTACAGGTATCGATCGCCCAGGTGGGGACCCCAAAAAAAGCACCTTTGTTTTTTCTTCCCCTTGCAACCGGTTGTTTTGTCTGTTCTTTTCTACTTTTAAAACTGATTTTTAGTTTTCACTATAGTATCTAATTTTTAAATAAAATATTTTTAAAAACAGGATCTATAAATTAATTGTAGTATATGTTAAAATCCAACATCTGGATTATCCAAAATCGCAAGCGGATATTTTTCTTCGTAGTCTTTGTCGCAAACAGTTAAAATTCAAAAACAGATCCAGGTCTTAGTGGCCGACACGAGGTGGGTGCGAGCTATCCATAGCCTACCCCACTCGCACCTAGGGCTGCTAATGGGCCAAAATCTGGTCCAAATTCAATCCAAATTTAAATAAAACTGAGTAGGATCTGTTCCAAGTCTAGCCCAAAATTATGTTAACCTAAGCCTGATGTAGGTCCAAAAACAGATCTAGGTCTTAGTTTGGACTAAGTACCTCTCTCTTCTTACCTTCTTAGTTATCTAATTAGGATCAACTCTTATCTATCTTTAGTAATTAGTACAAAAATATGAGGTCCAATCCAACCCAATTCTGACCTAATAAAGAAGGGTCCAAATTTGATCTAATCCATTTATAATTTTGGACTAGCCTAGTCCAAAAGACTAGACTGGCCCAAGCCCATTAGTAGCCCTACTTGCATCCCTACTCTGGTATTCGTGCTCGTGCAAACTTCAGTCTCATGCTCACAACAACACAAATAGCCTAGCAAATCTCCCATGGAGCTAAGTAGAAACATCCATAAAAACATCTACTATAATTTCCCCAAATTTTATAGTATTTGTACTAGTTTTAAATGAATTTTATGGGTTTTATTTGCCTTCTCCCGATTTATTTCTCTCTAGAAAATCCTATTTCTAAAATCCCGGAAATAAAATAGTAGAATCAAATACCCAGCCCCTAGATCGGCCCATTTCCCTTTCCTCCGTTCGCCAGGCAGCCAGTCCATCTCTAGGGCCTGATTCGGTGATTCCTACTCCCTCCACCCACCAACCGACTTGACCATATCCCGGCCCACTCCGCCTCAGCCTGCTTGTGCTCCCTCCTTACCAGAGTGAGCTCCTACCCCTGCCTTCCTGCACCCCAGAGCATAGCACCTCACCGTGGCGTCACCAAGAACTGCATTGTGCGCCGTGGATGTGCACCAACCTTGACCATAGTTTGCGCCTTCGTGACCATGGCGACATCTTGACGTGTCATTGGTCTTGGTTAATATGATGTTTGTGTTGAACAAATGCCTGTAATATGACTAATCACCAGGCACACTTTGAGCCCTCAGGTGATCTCTAGACACCATGAGACAGATGTGGAGTTAATAGTCACTTACTGAGCGTCACAAATAGTAACTCCCTTGCAGCTTTGGATAGCAAGATTCACTATGTGGGTTCCTGAGTGTTGCTATGGACGGCGAAGTTAACTAGGCAGACCGCAGACATGAGCAAAACATGGCCAAAATATTACCTTGTTATCCCAACTCTGATCAAGTTATGGGTATTGTGTGGATAAAGCTGGGCATTCTCTGCAGGGTTATATAAAGTATCGATATGCCATGCTCCTAGTATTCGGAGTTATGTTTTTGGGTGATTCCAACTTCGAAGATGTTTTCAATTAATGAATTGGTATTAGTGAACAGCGTTGACATCTGATGATAACACTATATTAATTACAACCTTTTAAAACTTGTTTTCTTTAAAAGCAAAAACTTACTCTTTGGTTCAACAAAATAGCTATATAATAGGTATCAACCTAGAACCCTAATTCATTTGAAATCCCTGTATTATGTGTGTGTGTGCATTTTCTATATAGCTTGTTGAGTACCAAAAGCACTCTCTCTTGCTCACCCCTCAGTAGACGGATTGGAAGAAAAGTTCATCAACGGAGAGGACTACGAGTTTTAGGGTCACATCTACGCTCAAGTAATACCTATGGAGTTTGGGCCTGTTTGGTTGGAGACTGGAAAAAGCTGCCTGGGCCAGGCATGCATCCCAGGCGTTCAATTTTGGATGCCTAGGGCCAGGATGTGTTGCCTGGCAGGCATTTGCCTGGGAGGCCTCCAACCAAACAGGCCCTTTATGTCGGATCTTTTATAATGTATTGTAAACTCGGCTAGAGACCTGTTCCTTGCTAGACCATATTTATGTAATAAAATATAAATTTTATTTACTGTTTAATTATAAGCTTGTGTAATGTACTATTATGTGGACAATTGAAATACTAGATAGCTACGGAATTTATTTCGAGGAAGCTGAGTACCCCCACACCTATGCCTAACCAGTGGCCACCATTGCAAACCTCTCAGGTTAGTGAGTTTGCTTCATATACCTATTAGATCTTCTCACAATTCCCATCGTCTGTCGCCAAGTCGATCCTTTGTGTCATTGATTGCGATAATCAAGTAAATGTACTCAATGAAAAAACCATGTAAATTGCTCATATACCATGTAAATTTCTCTTAGATCACTGCATTGTCGGCTAACCAAATAATTTCAACGGATCTAATAACAAATTATCTCAAAGTTAACATTCTATAGCATCCACAATTCATCTCACAACCGCAAAAATCATCTGGATGCGATTGGCCGAACTGAAGGATGATCTTCCTATTAGTTACTCAACCTTGGCTAGTTGGGCTCAGGCACAGTGTGTGTTGCCCTCGGCCGCACGGCTAGGGGTGCAAATGGGTCGGGTTAATCCCGACCGATCCGGCACCGAATCCGATTAGTACCGAATCCGAAGAAAAAATATGGGTTAGGATATGGTAACAGTAATATCCGTCCGAATCCGATACGTCTTCAAGTTTGATTTCAGGTTAGTGCTACTATTTGACGTTTCATTTTCTTTTGCAACGGTAAAATAAAATCTTCCACATCAGCTATTAAGTAGTAACATCAAGTTCTTGACAGTACGTCCTCCTACTCCATTTGCTGTACTGCATGCATTCCTTACAAACGGGTTAATCCCGACCGATCCGGCACCGAATCCGATTGGTACTGAATCCGGAGAAAAAAAATATGGGTTAGGATATGGTAACAACAATATCCGTCCGAATCCGACCCATTTGAACCCCTACTCATGGCTGAACTATGCAGGCTGCCCCATGTGTGTCCGTGCTTCTCCCTCTTCTTGCCCAGTCGCCGCCCATACAAAAGAATGTTTCAATTTGCAAATTATAATCACAAGGGTTTGCATGATTAGAGGGACATGTGGTTTTACCAGCTTACCCTTCTCATTCTGATTTGATAAGGATACAAAATTACTTAACTAACATTCAACATAATCTTTAAATTAACACCTGGCCCATAGTCTTAAGTATTTTAGGATAGATACCTTTAATCGTGGATCATCGGATTGAAGCTAATAAATGGCTCACAAACCTTGCAAGCACCAGAGAAGATCTCCCAAGATATAAGCCAACCAAAATTTCGGTTTCGATGGCTTTGAAGTTTTCAACATCTGACCTAAACTTGTGAAAGATAACATTCTGGGACGTTAACCGCTTCACTTTTGTGAGGAAATTAGAGGACATTTTTTAGAGAGTACATAGAGGATGCACACTATATGCATATTGCTTTGATCGATCAATTAGTTCATTATACATTTGGTAGCCAGTGAAGTGAAAATAGTACAAGACATTACTCAGGATGACGAAGCTATATGACAACTTTATGTATCTGGAAGCCTCTGATAGTTACGTATTGTAGGTATATTTTGGTTATAGAAATAGTGTTGATAGAGGCACAAGAATACACAAATGGCCAATATGACAAACAGAAGATGGACCCAACTATATGATATCACAAAAGGCAATTTACTTAGGAACACTACAAAGGTCACACGACTTGAAAAATAACATCTATGTGCCACTGACACGTGGCTCCAAGTCCCCGCTCGTTTTGGTTTCAGCTTTTGGTTTTAGACTTATTTTTCATTATTCATAAATTTCGTCTTTTTCTGAACTTTTGACTTTTTTGAGCTTTTTCGCTGGTTCTTTTTTTCCCGTATTTGTTTGCGTTGTCCGTGATGAGCTAGCACATTTTTTCTATTTTTAAATTTTTTAAATTTAATTACGCCAAATAAGCCATCTTCAGTTACAGTGAAATTTCAGTCGTTATAGTGTAATTTCAGCCATAAGCTACAGCTTTTCAACCCAACCGAGCAGGACCGTAAATCTCATATTGGATGGATCCTATTTTCCGATTTATACTTTGTTACAGTGTTACGGAGCAGATGGACTGGAAAGCGACGAGTGGAGGAGCTGTCGAGCTGATACAGCATACAACAGTGTGTGGCGGCGTGGTGAGAGCTCCTTGCCACCTTGTGTCCCTCCGCTCCCAGGCCGTGCAGACGGCTCTGATGCAAACACAGCAGGGACTCATATAAATTCGATTTATGTTCCGGCAGTAGGTATGAATTCGAAAACTGAAGACAAAACATGGCAGATAATTTCCTTTTGGCCTGATGCCTGTATTAAAAAAACACATCTGTTTGGTTGCCACCTTCAAGATCTTATTCCTATTCAATAATATTGGTGTGTTTGGACACGATACTTGTATCTTAAAAAAAACTGTTTGGTTGCCACTGTCAAGATCTTATTCCTATTCAATAATACTGGCATCCGCATTTGAAATATTTTTTGTGGGGCACGTGTTAGGGCACGAGAATAACGATATTCGCTCTGTATTCAGTATATGATGGATTAAATAAAAAATATTCGATAAACGGCAAAATATATATGGGAGTAATAATACGCAAACTATTTGACCTTCAAGATCTACTTTTTTCTAGCACTTTATATTTCTATGTTTTTATTATCTTAAAAGATTAAGTTGGTGGTGGTCTGTCAGCCATCACTACCCTGCACTGATAGGTGGGCCCCATTGTTAGTCACCAACTCAGCAGCGACTACCCCATCCGTATTGTTGCTGTGTCAACCTGAGCTGTAATTGCACCTATCACTACCACAACAACCAGCCACGTCCACACCACCCGGATGACCTCCTTACCATATGGGTGTTGTATGGTTCTACATTTTTGCCCTAGGGCCATTGTAATTCATACTTTCATTGCGAAGTGCTATGTCAGGCTACACATGGACACGGTCCATTCTTGCAATTTTTTAATAATATACCTGCACTACTTGAGAGATAAACCTCGTGGTGTTGGTTCATCGGCCCGTCCAACCCCTTGTCTGCGTCTCTCTAAAAAAAAGTTCTAACAAAATTAGATATTTAGTGAGTCCATGGTTCGTGCGGGTTAATCGAGCAAACGGCCACTAGGGCTGTGTACCAGAGCCCTGGCGATAGAGCTGCCAAGCCAGGGGAGCTCGGCAGGAGCTACCAAGCCATGCATGCTCGGCAGCCTTGCTTGCCACGCTATGTGCCAGCTTGCTGCATATGCCTACCATCCTATCGCACCATGCCTCCTCTTGCCACGCTCGAGCACCCTGCCGTAGGCGCATCGACCTACTGAGTTAGGGAGCACGGCAAGTGACAAGTGTTGTCTACCATATTTTTCGAGCTCACAGAGATAATCATTTTTACAAAAATAGGTGCCTAGTGCCAATTTTCAAAAAAGAAATCGCTACAGTGCTACATTTGTGCAGAGTTTGGGTTCGGTGGATGGGATGCTCGGTGGAAGCGGTACCGACAAGTGGAGCAAGAAAAATAGTGCGACGGCGACAAGCTTGAGGACACGGTTGCGGCGCGCGCGCTGCTCTCTGCTGTAAGCTTGTACGATTGCTTGCTTCTGCATGCAGCAGCCCGCTCCCGGCGATGCATCGGTGGCGTCGCCGACGGTGCAATCGAGAACCTGCTGCTCCGAGACGAAGATGAGGTCTGCGGCTGTATGGCTTAGGAGCGCACGTCCTAGCCACAATTCTGGAGGTTCAAGCGACGGCCGGAATCGGATAGCTCCTGTGCAGACTAGTCTCAGCAACACAAGCTCCTGGTCGAGCATCAATTCACATGCATGCTTGGGCTTCCAAGAAGTCACCCTTCCGACTCCCGATGAAGTATCTGAGATACATCCCCGCAAGAAAAGTATCTGAGATACAGCAGACTGGACGAACAAGCGACCCCAAGAAACATCCATGGCCAATTGAAGATAAGTAGAGCCAAGCAGAAACATCCACACAGAATCCCCTATATGCAGTAATACAGTAAACCGTTCAACAGCATAAACGTCTCAGGAAGCAAAGCAATTAAGCAACAAAGGCTCGTCCATGATTTACGATTCTGATGCAAACAGAAAGACGCAATGCAGAGTGGAGAGAGAAGCAACCACTCAGTTCCAGAGGGATCGAAATCGTGAAAGCCTCGCTTTCTCCTCTTAGCCTATATGCTTGATGCTCCCTCACTTTTCTGTACCAGAGGGGGAAAACATCTAATCGTGTTCAAGGCATAAGCAAGTGAACAACTCGTCAATCAAAGAGGCAATAGACTATTAGCAGTTTAACAGAGGAAAGGTAAGCTAGATTACGAGCTTTCTCTGTTGCCCCAAGTATGATGAAGAATCTAAGATACAGCAGCAGACTGAAACAAGCGGTGTCAATAGTCAAAAGGCAACTAAGGAAGAAACACAAGACACATCACATTGGCTAAGCCTGGCAATGGAGACAACTGGGAAATCAAGTCCCAGGGAGCCAAACAGAAACATCCATACAACAGCTACTATCTGTAGGAATAGATTATTCTCCTTTCGACAACATAAATATCTCGGGAAGCAAAACAAGGACTCGTCCATGATCTACAGGTCTGACACATACTCAGAATGCAAAGCAGAGCAGAAGAGAAGCGACCACCCAGTTACACAGGGACCGGCATCAAGCAAGTCTCGCTTTTTCCTTGTGATCTGGATGCTTGTTATTGCCTCAATTCTCTGCAACAGAGGGAAAAATCAAATCCTATTCAACATATAAGCAAGTAAACAACTCATCAAACAAGGTGCAGAATAGGTAAAAGAACCCATAAATAATGTTCAAGAAGGCATTAGGCACTAGGCGGGCAGCAAGGTAGGGCCTAACGCTTACAGGGCCTAGGTGGTCGAATTAAAAATAAGAACAACAGGCGAAAGTAAACAATCATGTATATATATTTGATGTTTAGGTGAAGAAAATTATTATCTTGAGCAACAATGATAGCTTTCCATCCATTTATATTGCTTTAAATTTAGGGTGTCATATGTCCTAGATTTTAATAGCAAATCAAGCAAATCAAATATAAAAAATTTTGGCCCATCCCACCGGCACAAAACTCATAACCCTACTCATTCTTGACCGCTGCTGCTTCTCCCTCTTCTCTCTCTCCATTTCTTCCTCAACCCATCACCGCCGCCGCTACTCCCTCTCCTCCATTTCTTCGTCAACCCGTCAACCGCCGCCGGCTGATCTCCCCTCTCGTCAGTCGCCCCTGCCCACTTCCCAGTCGTGCTGGCCAATCGATCTCTTCTCTACGTCGCGCTGATCTCCCCTCCCCTCGGTCGCGCCGGCCAAGCAAGCAAGCAGATCGACCGTCGGCGAAGGGGATGGGAGGCGGAGGAAGAAGCTTACCTGGATCGAATCCGGCGAGGCGGAGGAAGAAGCTCGGCCAAATCCGACGAGGTGGACGGTGGACGACGGTTCGGCGGCGGGTGGGAATCACTGGAGGCGGAGGCTACCTAGATCTGTAAATAACTCTACCTCTTTATCTTGCATTCCCCTTCTTTATCTCGCCGAATACACGCGCCTAGGCGCCGTGCCCCCGCCGCGAACGCATGCCTGGCCGCCACGCCGAGCTCACCTTTGACCATCTTTGCCTGCCTTTGACCGCCGTGCCACCTAGCTGCCTAACCTCCCGCCGAGGGGCCAAGGCGCGGCGGCCGGCTGTTGCCCAACACCTAAGCGCCGCCTAGGCGGCCGCCCAGGCCGCCTTTTAGAACAGTGCCCATAATCCAAGGTGCAGAATAAGCAAGCAAAACAACTCATCAAACAAGATGTGGAATAGGTAAAACAACCCATAAACCAAGGTGCAGAATAAGCAAGCAAAACAACCCATCAACCAAGGTGCACAATTAACAGAGGTAAAGTAAAAGACTAAGTGCTAAAAATAGTTGATCTTAAAGAGACACAAAATAGCTAGCATGTCAATGGTACCCTAATCCCCCAAAATGGAATGTTATAGTGAGGTGATGGTAGCAAATAAATGGTATGTTGAGGGCCTCTAGTTTTATTCTCTTTATGTTCAACAAAAGATTAGCATGAAAGAAGACAGTCTCTCTCTCTGTGTGTGTATGGCTAGTTTGGTACTATATGTAGCAGGCTGTTAGTGCTCATCTATTCTGGTAGAGGCCAACTGAATTTACACTGGCCCCTGTTTCAAAGGGGTATGCAGTTTGACTATCTGCCATAAACGTGCGAAAGATAACACACTGTAAGGTCAATAGTTTCACTTTCTTGATGGAATTATAGATGTTAACTACATATGTTCAATTGTCCATGTATCTTGCATTGATCGATCAATAGCGGCTTGGTAACCACAGAAGTGCAATACTGTAAATAGTACTAGCCCCTAGGATAATGAAGAAGCTACCACTATATGACAAGCTTGTATAAGATATTGCAGATATTTGTTGGTTGCAGATATTGTGGTGATAAGATCACAAAAAAAATGGTGGTGATAGAGTCAAAAGAATGCATAATGGCCAATATGAAAGAACAAAATATGGGCTGAGCTACATGTTGTCTAAATGCCATATAAAGCTAATTGTGTGCCATAGTGCAGCCATTTTTTCAATAGTTCAAAACAAGCCTTTTGAGTAAATAGCTAGTAAAAATTGAAGCCATGACTTGTAGACATATTCATCTGGTCAGGTAAAAGAGTGCACAAACATATCACTTACAATCCGTTCTGTTTTAGCATGAACACAACGGTTGTGAATTTGGGCAGGTAGCAAAGCCTACCAAATCAATACTCCTGCATGGCTTTTCATTATGCGTGTCAGGTATTTTGCACTTAGCGTAGATTAGACTTACCTTATAAGCCAAAATTTAGGTTTATAGCGTACAAGCCAAATAAGCTAGCCAAATACATAAGCCTAAAAACTTTTTCCAGTGGATTATAAACCCTTGCACACTTATAAGCACAATTAGTCATCCCTCACAAACTTTAGCTTCTTCATAGCAAGGTGGCAACAGTACCACAGAATAGTAACTAGTTGGTGACTTTGCTACTATTATGTCTACAAATGCTGAGCAGGCAAAATTCACTTATCTACAGTCTACACTACTGTACTATAAACATTGTTGTGCCTCTGGACATACAAAACAGGGTGCGAAACTCCTTCATGCAACAATCGCACTACTCTGTCCTAAAACATAAATGGACCTGCTTATCCATCCTACTCACATAGAAGTGTCAAATGCAAGTAAACAGTGTACGCATTAAAAAAGTTCGACTCGATACAGAATGGCACAATAAATGTCAATTGTAGTTTTACATACCGTTGTTACTTGTTAGTACAAGTGTTTAGTGTTTTACTGGTTCATAGTTCTAGAAGCAACCTCTTTCAAGCTCTGGCATTTCTACCGGGCTATGTGTTTGCCCCACTATACACATTCTGATGTTTATAGGACAGATGTCACTTCATTAATTTGCTTGAATTATATTGTCCGGTCAAAATGAGAAAGTTAGACCGTTACAGGACAGCTATCGGACAATGCCAGATCTTTGGGCTGGTAAAATGGTTTGCAAGATCACGACAAAAACAAACCTTTATTGAACAGAATTTCTGACTGAATTAGTTCTAGTGCAATGCATCAGTTTATTAGCAATACTCTTCCTCTCATGTCTCCTTGCCATCAATACCCAACGCATTCTAATTGATAAATGCAATAAGAAGTACAAGATAGAGCAAAACGACAGACCTTTCTGCCCCTCAGGTGCTTCATGATACACAGGCTCATCCTCAGGCACCGTGCGCAGCTCATCCCCCACGGCCTCCCAAAAACCCGCCGCCCCGGCGTCATCAGGGTAGCGCACAACCACCACGGGGCAGACGCAGTGGTGCACGCAGTAGTCGCTGACGCTCCCGAGCCTCCCTTTGCCGGCCCTGCGGGAGGCGCCGAAACCGCGGCTGCCCATGATCATGGCGGACAAGCCGAGGCGCTCTGCCTCAAGGCAGAGGCGCTCCTTCATGTCGTGGTCCTTGACGATGTGGATCTTGAAGGGGATCTGCGCGGCGACGAGCGGCTGCGCCAGGTCCTGCGCCTTGGTGGAGGTGAAGGTGTCGAAGTCCTCCTCCCGCTTCTTCTGCGCGTCCTCCGGCTCCTCGGCCACGTCGTTGGACGGCGCGCCCCCAGCGTCGGGGTCGTCGTCGACGGAGACGGGGATGGAGCCCCAGTCGGCGCCGTAGAGGACAGAGGTGGGGCGGACGTGGAGGAGGACGACGGCGTCGCCGGGGCGGAGGTAGTTCTGGACGGCCCACTTGACCGCGAAGGCGGACTCGTCGGAGAGGTCGACGGCGATGGCGATGCGGCGGTGCGGGGAGGAGGCCGCGGCGGAGGCCGCGGCTAGCGAGGAGAAGAAGAAGCGCGGCGAGTTGGGCTGGATCGCCGCCACCGCCTGCGCCCCTGACAGGCGCACCGGCGGCGGCGTGGAGGGGGACCTGTCGCCGCCGGCAGTCGGGGAGACCGGGTGGGTCGCCATCGCCTAGGGTTTCCGGCTCCTCTTTGCTTGTCGCGGCGATTCGAATCGATCGAGCACTCGATCTGATCAGGGCAGGGGGAGAGACGAGGAGAGGAGGGTTTTGGGTTGGGACAAATGGCACGGACTGCAGGGACAGACTGGACGCGGACTCGCGTAGTGTGTTTTGGTTAATAAATTGCTGGTGTTTTGCGAAAGAACAGTGGTGGCACGCGGCGTTCCCGATGCATGGTGTGAATAGGTTATGGACTTATGTCTAAATAGAGTCCGTCAATAGAAATTTTGATTATTTTTTTTATTAAAAATTAGTCAGATTTTAGACCATATGATGAAAATTGAATTTTCAGATCAAGTCATCAAAATACCTTAAAGCTGGCTTATGCTCGTACTGTTTACAGTAACTAGCTTTTCAACATATGTTTTTCAAGGCAGGGTTAACACAAATATTATAGTAAAAAGTATATTGAATTCAACTGTACCGCCCAAAATCACATGCGACTATTTTCTTGTGCGTACTATCTCTCGCGAACAGCCATAATTCAAATATTTGAGTCATAAGACATCAGTCTAAAAGAACCCACCCTATAAATCTAACCCTAACCTAAGGGCCTGTTTGTTTTGGCTTTTCTTTTGGCTTAAAAGCAAAAAAGTCTAAGTCTAAACAAATAGAAGGCTTTTCAACTAGGCTTTTGAAAAAGTCAAAAGCCTGTTATAACTAAAAGCCAAAAGCCAGTTTTAAAGAGCCTTTTTGGTTTTTGCAGAATGGAAATAATGCTTTGCCACTGAAGTTTGCAATATTTACGCACAAAATGCCATTGGTATATAATCCTCCCATCCCTTCGTTTGCGCCGCTTCGGGTTCGTTTCCCCCTAATCCTCCCGAACGCTCGGTCGTTTCCCCAAATCCAACCGAACCGCTGGCGATCCGCTCCTTCGTCCCCGCTGGTGAGATCGAGGAGGCGAGCGCGAGTCTCCCAAGCGGCGGACAAGGTGCGGTTCTCCTCTCTCTCTCTCGTCTCCCAAGCGGCGGACAAGGTGACCGTGACCTAGACGGAGACCAGCGCCACAATGCCCTGCGGTCCCCCCTGTCCCTCGACTTGGACTTGGACCGGCGCCTCCGCTCCCTCGACCGGGACCACGACCTGGACCGGCGCCGCCGCGAGCGAGAGGGTGACCTCGATCGGGGACGGGGACCGCGTGCAACGGCGCGGGCGGGAGGGGGCTCGTAAGGCGGCGGCGGCTTGGTGGGATTGTGGGGTTGAGCGGGGGAGGTGGTGGCGCCGGCGCGGACGAAGTCGGAGAGGAGAGAGGAGGTGGTGGTGCCTATACTTTTCTCAGCTAAGTGCCGAGGAAAAACCGAGAAATTGGGTTCGGGATAGGAGCTAAGTGCCTGATTCACTGGTGTGAATTCTTTGCGGGATGAAACTGATGTGTTTTTTCCCAGCTTAACTTCGAGAAAATTGCAATTCGATGCCAAGTAGCTTGTCCGTTAATACCACGAGATCCTTTTTAGGCATTATCGGTGTGACAAATTTGTTTCTCATGTTTGGATGGACAACCACGCAAAGGAATCCTGGAGTGATTGATCAATAGCATAATGATCCTGAGCAAGCCAAGTTTGGCTAGATTCTAAAGGGCGGAATTGTGCTAGCTTGAGATCACCAGTTATTTCATCAATCCAGTCAAGCGTAGTTTGTTAGTCAAACGTGGTTTGATTACTCCATTTGGCATAGAATGAATCTTCTTCTTGTATATAGCTAGCTAGCTATTTAGAACCATGCATCTACCTGCTGAAGGTTATGTTGTTTTCCTAATAGAATTATGGCCATGACAAACTTGGTCCATGGTTGACTCAACAAAGATTGACTGACAAATGTTCATGCTTGTCTGCTATCTACTAAGATTCGCATACCTTTCTTTTCTCCAGGTGCAACAAAGCAAGTACCTGATTATGTGGAAGTTGTTATAGAGAAATCACAAGAAGGTTTGTTTTTAATAATCAGTTATGGTATTCTGGGTAGCTAATGCTTAGAAGAATAACATGCCGATATAATGTGTGTTTTTGCATGCGAGTATAATGAGCATATCTGCTAATGAGTAT
The DNA here is from genome assembly GCA_036346575.1 of Dendrocalamus sinicus. Classification (NCBI taxonomy): domain Eukaryota; kingdom Viridiplantae; phylum Streptophyta; class Magnoliopsida; order Poales; family Poaceae; genus Dendrocalamus; species Dendrocalamus sinicus. Next base: position 28,523,016 of record CM070653.1, on the reverse strand, counting down.
TGGTGGTCATGTCCGTTTTCCACTTATTGTCCTCTTGACATCTATCTTCCAGTCACAACCTTTATCCTGAGATTGTTATGTCCTCATGCTGGAAACAAAAAACTTGGGATGAATAGTGTGTAATAACTTGCTTTGTGGATGAAAAGTGTGTAGATGGATCTACTTCCTCTATCCAAGGCAAATTGGGATGCATTCTCGAATAGGGCGTTTTGCGGTTGTAAAGAGGAAGTTGAGGCGGTAATAGACCCATGCATTGTTTGAGCACCATCGGATACAAGAACTTGCAGCTCAAGTTCTTTCGTAAGCGAGGAAAAAGCACGACAAAAAGCAATTCAAGAACCATTGGGAAACAATGAAGAAAGTGTACAGCCTGTGGAACGAACTTAAACTGAAAGCAACTGGGCTAGGTTGGGATCATGCAAAGGGAACCATTGATGCGTCTGATGCTTGGTGGGATGACCACATAAAGGTAGGCATTACGGAAATATCTTCATGTTTCATATCATAATCACTGCAAATCGATGTTGTTTTAATCATTCTTATTTATTTTGCAGAATTATCCAAAACATAAAAGTTTTCGTGATGGACCCCCTGAGAATCTAGCTGAGTTGGAAGTTATGTTTGCAAATGCTCATGTGACGGGTAACACTTCAGCCATCCCGGGTGAGACTTCACGTGATGCATGGTTGAAGGAAGTGATGAACACTTCATTGCAACAAGGCTATTTACTAAAAAAGAAAACAGAGAAGTGTTTGTAACTATGAAGACCGATGAGGGAAAGATTAATTGGCTGAAAAGGATGTATGATCTCAAGATGAAGAACAATTAGAAAAATTTTGTTGTCCTTTTAAATTAGCGAATTATTCAGTTAATGATGGTTATGTAATGAAGTTAAAACTATTAGTGATCTGCACTAATATTATTCAATTAATGATGGTTATGTAATGAAGTTCAAACTATTAAGTTATGTTCATCAAGTCATTTTTTTGTTTCTGTCATAAACCGATCGATTGAATTCATGCGTAAACGAAAGGAACTGCGAATTGTATACGAACACAACAAATTGGATTGCGATGCATGATTCGTGCATCATAGATGATCAGTAGACAAACAAGCGGCCGTACCAAACATTTTCTCCAATTAATACAACATTTTCTCCCCGGATAACATATAGACCAAGAGGAACAACACAATATATCTCTCCTACAATTTCTCGTTCGCAAGCACCTTGAAGAACAACATTTGCTGCAAAGTAAAAAAAAATTAAAAGAGGAGTTTTATGGCAAACAAGCGGTCATTAATTGCATGGAAAACATTGCGTTCCGATGGGTCGCCAACGTAGACGCACACATCTTGGTCTACCAACCTTCGTTTATGACCCGCAAATATAATAGGAATTCGAAATAAAAAGTAAAAAGAAATTACCCAACTTATTTTTGTAGAACTACAAATTAAAACATGTACATGGATCCACATAATAGTCGTAATGGTAATAAGGGTATTTCAGACTTTCTGGTAATAAGCCACAGCATTCAATCCATCAAAAAGTCAGGATACCAAATAGCCTAACTTGGCTTAAAAGCTAACTGCTTTTAAGCTGCTTAAGCCAAAAGGCTGGCTTTAAGCTATAAGCCAAAAAGTCTAAGCCTAAACAAACAGGCCCTAAGTCCTCCACCTCTCTCTCTCCTCCCTAGCTAATGCCGCCATCTCCACCCCTCCGCGGGACACCACCCTCCTCTTCGCCAGTGTTGCTCCTAGCACCGGCGAGGACAGCCGGCAACACATCTTATCCTTGCTTCTGTCTCTCACATGGCCATTAGTGTTAGCGTGGCCTGCCCCCTCCACCACCCTACCTTCTCCGTGGTCTTATGCCTCCCTTCTCGACTCCAGAGACGATGGCGCCACAAGATATCCGTTAAAAGGAGGCTTGGTGTAATGAGGAATGGTTCCGAGCACAATCCTACAAACCTATTCTACAAATATCAAAGCCAATAAAATATACGCGCTGCTGTTATGTGAAAAACCAATGAGTAATCTCATATCGATCTTCCTTTCCTTAGCTCATTTCATATTTTCCTTGTACAGCCTTATTGTACACATAAATCGACATAGGTTCAAAGAAAAAACTCAAGCTAGCTTGAGCTTAGCAGGGGCTCTCTCTCTCTTTTGAAATGAATTTCGGAGGACCGAAGCTTTGTTTTTACCTCAGCTTGTTATGCTTAGTCATGACAACTCTAGTGCCATGTAAGAACCTCTGAAACAAAGCTATATTTTTCAATAGCTTTGCGCAAAACAACAAATGTCAAATGGTCTTAATCGTTTTGTTATCGCATAATCATATTTTACATGGTTCTCATCTAATGAAATATCTTGTGTCATTTTTCCTTTTTCTTAGTATATTCATTTTAGAACCAGTCGTATGTAGACTAAGTTGATTTGAGCTCGTCCGTTGTAACCAAATCGTCGTAAACTTTGTTCAAGAGATGGCTTGACGTAGAAAAATGTTGTCACACAGAGGCGTATCTAGCATGGGTCAAGGGTGTTCAGTCGAACACCCAAATTTTTTTATAAAATACCAGGTATATAATAGGTATATTAGACATATATACTATTAGTTGTATTAAAACTATATTTTATACCTGCAAATAAATTCAGCTCGCACTTCTCGTTTCTCGCGTGCAGCTCATGTGATATACTAGACCTATTTTTCTTTCCACCTCAGCCCTTTTCACGTCCAAAGAGATAAAAATATAAACAAAATCATAACATTTGTTCTATTTCTCATCTTATGGCTGTCTGTATGAGAGGCGGCTTTAGCCTTCGAGTGGAGAGCGGGCAGAAGTGCAGACTAGAGGCGAGTGACGACCGTCGAACACGGACGTGGTGCCATGATGTGATGACAATCATGCGTGAGGCGGCACGCAGTGCAAGGTGAGCGTGTGGCAGCGTGGGCGAGCAAAGAGGTGTCACGGGCGAGCAGGCAGTGGCACAACGAACATGGAGGTAGAGAGCGGGTGACAGGAAGGGAGCAGCGCGGTAGCTGGGAGGGAGCGTGGCATTGGGAAGTTAGTAGCACCTCTAACTTATTGTCATCGTTCTCTCTTTCAGATCTAGGTGTGTTCTACCCCATTTCACTTATTTTCTTTCTTGGTCTGTTTTGCTTCATGCAAGAAACATACAATTTTCTCTTAGATAGACAGTTCTTGCTGATGGGGAAATAGGAAAAAAAGGCAAGATCAACAAGATATACAACTTTCATTTATCTCTATAATTTGTTGTTTAATTCATATAATTATACTCGCCTTATGTTGCCTATTTTCTCATAAGAAATCATTAATTTTTGTAATTTTTGTATTTTTATTATATCTATATATACGTATCATTGTATCGGTGTTTGGAGGGGGGACGGTGCACTACGGTATCGACGTATTCGAGCAACTTAGTTTCGAAATCCGAACACCCATTCTAAAAATCCTGGGTCCGCCACTGTTGTCACAGGCTACGCTCGCTTTTAGGAATTCCCAATGCACTTCGAATAGTTTAACGGAAATGCACATGACATGACAACGTCCTTACTTAGATCTTGAGCTGGTCTAGGTCGCATACTATTCCTGTTAGTTTTTAGGGAGTGTCTGTAGTACATTTAACTATTTTTTGAGCTAAAAGTAGTCGATTTTTTTAATCATATATAAATTATTTTTTGTTTATATTTATAATATTTTTTATCTATATATGTAATATTTTTTAATAACTGTAATATTTTTTGTTGAGAAATGTTACATATATATATATATATTAAAATGTTATATATGAATGAAAAATATTATAACTATAGCAAAGAAATCGATTAATTTGGGCTAAAAACATTCGAAGGTGCTTTGGCACTACCGTAGTTTTTATATTCGAGGCGATCTTTGCGTTGACCTCTCAAAACAAAAGGCGACGTGTAGAAATCCATTAGCTCACGAAGTCGCACGCACAATTAGCGACGCGTACAAAAAAAAAAGCCGCGCTATGTGACGCGCGCAAGCTCAGGCATGTGTCGAGCGAATAATTTCTCGAGATTGTAACCCAGTTCTCGAGCGATTAACAGTTTTGTTCTTCACCTAAAAAGGGGCTCAACGGACGGAGATGAATCGGAGGGGTTGGGCCACGCTTCGGGGAAGCGAAGGAGATGGGCCTCCAGTGACCACCGAACTAGGCAGTGCCTTTCACATCTTTTCATGGGCCGCGCGCAGCATATGCACCTGGAGGTCTGGCCCAAAATAATGCGAGAATTTCGGTGGTTTCATGGTGATCTGACGCGTTCTTTTGGGCCTTTTCCGGGTCTGTTCTTTTCGGCTGCGGTTTATAGTTTTTGACTGAAATTTTTGAATTTTAACTATTTACGGTACAGATTATGGAGAGATAGATCCTCACTTGCGATTTTGACTGGTACAGATGTTGAGCTTTTAACGTGTAGATCATTTAACTTGTAGACCCCGTCTTAAGAAAATATTCCATTTGAAAGGTAGGTACTGTAGTAGAAACCAAAAACTGATTTTAAAAGCCCAAAAGAACAGACCCTCCGCCCGCCGTCGCCGGCGGCCGCCGGGGAAAGGTTTTGATCGGCTTTCAACTTTGAGCAGCTTTCGCATTTGGAATCTGCGGCTGCTCGTGGTCTGGATTTTTTTTAGCATTTGGGTGAATTTCATTCACGATGCAGTGCTCGAACTAAGCAATCACAAAGCTACGTGCGAGTCTACTGTTCTACAGCCTACAAACACAACAAGATCACGAACCAAGCGAAAACGCCATGAATTCTAGTACTCTACGGTCGCACTCCGATCGATTGGAGAGGCTTAGCCTGCTACCGACCCTCGATCATGATGATGGTCATGCTGTCCACGACGCTGCAGTCCGGCTTGCTGGACGACGTGTCTTCTGTCGCAGCTCTTCTCGCAGCGAAGCCGGGCTGCTTGGGAGTTTACAACGAGGCGATGTCAGCGGCAGCCACCATCAGGAGCACCTGGGACATGAGACGACGGCCGTCCGGGTTCTTTCAACCAGTGGCGTAGCTAGAATTTGTAGCTATAGTGGTCCATTGTCTAAAATTTATTTAACCGCTATAAATTTGACATGTCGGTACACAAGTATATGAATTACGAAATGCAATTAAGGTAAAAAGGACATACGAACTTCATAAAATAGACGAATATAGCTTTCTTAACATAGAATTGAAATATTACATACCCATAGTAGTTGAAGAACAGTACGTCACTACTTCTTCTTGTCAGGCCTGCGCCTTCTAATAGCCATGCATATTTCTGAAAAAGAGAGGTAATATCACTACTCCTCTTCATGTTTTAACAAATCTGCAGCCTGAAAGCAAGGCAATCAACGCATGTCAAGGTGCTGCAACGATGCAAATATACTCCCGTTCAGGGTCTATACAGAACGTACGAATTTCACATAATTTTTGTAAGAAATAGTTATATCCCTGTAACAGGGACCCTGTAGTTATATCAGGAAATTCCCTTGTTCTGATGAAGCAGGAACCTTTCACGCGTCTATGCCGGACTTTAATGCCTTCGCAGTACGCAGGTAAGTTTTGAAGAAAATTAGATTTACATTATCAGCGTAGCAAATTTACAACGCGCATTTCACACATTAAACAATCATCAACCTTGACATTGCCAACCAAATTTAGTTACCCTCTTTACACTGCGATCAAAATATTGTCAGCTAATAAAGTTGATCGGTACCTCGCAAAAAAAAAAGTTGATCGGTATTACAATTTTTTGGATGTGGGCATGTGGCGTGGAACAAATTTACGTTGTGATTTCATACTGAAAGTGTTTAACCACAACTGCATCCTCAAGTAATTAACTTTCAGCATCCTCGCAAAAAGCTTCCCGGATCACCGATCCGGATGTACGCACTGGCTCGATGGCGCCGCGCTGCCGCCGATGCTTGATGAGTCGATGGTCGCGCGCGCTGCCGAGTCGCCGCCGCTGCGCGCAGCGCGCGCCGCCGCCGCTCTCGTACGAACGGCGCTCGAGAAGAATACGAACGGCCGGAACGGGCGTCGACGGCCGACGCGAACTCGATCTCACCTCACGCCATCACGCGAACTCTCGATCTCATGCCGCCACGCGTCACGATCACGCGTCCGACTCCGCGGCGTGCGCGAACTACTGACCGACTTTAGCTTCAGCTTTTCATTTTTTTACATTAACTAACTTTTAAATAAAGTATTTTTTAAGATAGAATCTACTAATTAATTATAGTATATACTGCATCGACTTTATTTATATTGGCAAAAATCGCACGTGAATTTCTATTACTCTATAATCTCTCATATAAACAACTCAAAAGCCACAACTGCAACTAAAAATCATAAGGCTCAGCCAAAAAGAACATGATATAAGAGCCTCACTTTGAGGCATTTTAGTACTTCATCTGAGTTGAAAGAGGCATCCGGAGTTTGGTCGAGATCGAGGCCGTTCCTTCGTTCCATAAGCTCTAGGTTTGGTAAAAGATCAGGTATATTTGCTAAGTTAAAATAGTCAAGCATAAGTGTAGGACATGTATAGTAATAGAGAAGGTGAGTGACACCTTCAATATTTCTTTCGAAGTATTTGTCGATCTTCACTTCAAAAGCTATGAGAAGTTATAAAGATCATAAATCAATCACTACACGAAAATCCAATCGAAATAAAGCAAAACAACACTTGTCGCGCCTAGAGGTCAGACCGGATACCGTATAGTAATTCCAGCACTATTTCAAAACCAAAATTCTATCAAACTTTTGATTCATAAATTCAAATGATATGAAACTTGGCATGCACCTTTTCTAGGACATCACAAACCTATTACAACCAACGATCGAGAAAATTAAGTCGTGACCTTTTTTAATTTAAAGAAAGGTTGCACTAAAACTAGGTAAAAACAAAAAAAAAACAGAAAATATGACTTGTTCGTAGGTGGATGATGGCCAAGATGGCTCTAAATATGTTCTCACATGTCACAATAAGCAAGAACACAAAAAAATAGAGGTAGAAATAGCTGGATTAAAAAATCACTCATAGAGGCAAAAAAGAGCAAAAACCAGGCAACTTCAAAAGCTTATCAACCAAGTGCCTAGATGGATGGAGATTGATTTTCAAGGGTTATCTCTATCTTGATTTTTAGGGATTATCTCTATCTCTTACACGTCCTTGACACAACAAGATCAAGAAGGAGTGATAGAATATCAAAACCAATCAAATCAAGAGTAAATCAATTAACACAAAAATGGATTTATGGAAGATGAACAGATATTGATGTATTGACAAAAATGGATTCATGGAAGATGAACAAAGATTGATGTATTGCTACTTGAAGATAAAAATTTTACAACCACTCGATCTGTAGGACAAGAGAGTATACCACAGAACTCAACTTATCTAATCCTAACTTAGAATACTTGGCTTCAATAAGCAAAAGTTGAATGGTTAACTAGTAAGTCTCTATCCTAACTCGTTAAATAGATAGAGCAACTATCATCTATCTAACCCTAGTGAATACTATCCACTTAGAACAAATAGAGGAAACCCATTGACCCCACACAACATGGGTTTTACTCGCACACTACACTTACGTAGATTTTTCAAAACACATAACCCCGAATCTGTTAAGTCCTTAGTCTTGATCCTACTTGATCTTCTCAGTTTCACTTTGACCTAAACCGCTCTCTCAAGCACCGTTGTTTTGATCCAAAGTAGTTTATGATATTTTAGTCAACTTACCAAAATACCATCTCTTGATCCGATTTTTATCTTTCCTTGCAAGCAATCGCCATGCTTACTATGTGCAGGTGCACTACTGGCTTGCTACGCATTGGTAAGTCTCTTCTGTTCTAGTTTCACCAGACAACATCTTACTTGGACCGACTAACTCACATGGTGCAAATCGTCGTTCAAACTTCCTTTCAATATTTTTTCTACCTTTATCGTACCATGCTTGAGATCAACTATCTTACCCAGCATTCTTGATCATTCTGGGCTTTAGCTCCTTCATGAGTGTAGCCCCGATCCTCTTCGTTGACCATGCCTGACTCCAAGTAACCCTATATATTCAAAGACCAAGAAATCATTTTTGAATACAAGTTCTTCATAACCTGACCCACGTTAACTGTAGTATGTCTCATGCAACACATATGCACCGACATAGGTCAACCAAAACCACCACAAGACTAAAATTCCTAAATTACAAAACCCACTTGAAAGCAACACCTGCCAGCCGATCTGACCGCATGCCTAGGTCGGTTAGACTGATTTTGGCAATTGGCCGATCTGACCGCCCTCATGGCCGGTCAGACCGGTTGGTCTATAGACAGTCTGAAAATCAAACAAATTTGCAAATTAAAATTTACTCTCTTCTTAAATGGCAATGGTACATTACAACATAATTCTGGACTTTCTCACATGGTTCTTCAATTTTTCCTTAATCAACATATTGGCAATATATCAAAAATGCAAATAGAATATGGTTTTAGAATAAGAGAGGGAATTTTGCAAATAGAAGCTAAAAATGGTTACACAAGAATTGCAAAGATTGAAAATGATTATATGAGCCAGAAATAGAGTGAAACTTATGAAAATAGTAATTTTTCATAAAAAAGCTTTAAATCCACCAAATAAATTGAGAAATATCACTCTAGGTTTATGTAAAAGAACAATTATTCTATTTAACGTGATTATGGTGATAAAAGATCTAAAGATCAAAAGAATCACAATAAAATATTAAAGCTTCAACTTAGTAAGATTTTGCACAAAAACTCTAAATCATGCTCTAGATATGTATTTTTATCAATCTTTCTCTTCCTTTGATAATAGGGTCATCAAGATGCGTAAAAGAAGATATTGCATGAATGATCAATGACTTTGCCATCCGACTGAAGACCATTGTCAACACAATTCGGGCCCTCGGCGATAAAGCGGAAGAGTTATACGTGATGAAGAAATTCCTTCATACCGTCCCCTCAAAGTTCCCTCCAATTGCCTCGATTATAGAGTAATTTGGAGACATGAAGACAATGACTATGAAGGAGGTCATCAATCTTCTTGATTGAGAAGTAGAGGGCTAGCACGAGCTGTGACCATTGCCAAGAATGATAGCAGTGTCAATGGTGACGAATAGGCCTTGCTGACCCGCACCGAGTGAGAGGTCCGATCATCAAAGTGTGAAGGCAAGAACACCTAAAGCAGTGGTGGCCGAGACTGTAGGAATTAGAAGTTTGATGCAGCAAAAGTGAGATGCTATAATTGTAATGATTATAGGCACTTTGCTTCAGAATACCACGAGCCAAAGAAGAAGGAAAAAATGTTTCTTGCTAATGCTCTCAGTGATGATGAACCGACATTACTCTAATGTTGAATTGAGTTCGGGCTATTGAGGGGATGTGTTCGTCGCCCTGAGTAGAGTAAGTAGAGTTAAGTCCGGGGTGTTGAAAAGATGTGTTCAGTGTTCTGAGTTGAATAAGTAGAGTTAAGTCCTAAATGTTGATGAGATGTGTTTGTCATTTTGAGCCAAGTCTAGGACATTGAAGTGATATGTTCATCGTCATGTGTCGAGTATAAGTTAGTTAAGTTGTAAATGGGACCGACTACCTCAACGAGTTAGAGCCATTGCATGAAGATAGACGTGCACCATTTGAGTTCCTTCATGCAGCTATGTGTTTAGTTTGCATGTAGATTGCTTCATGTGGAGGCGTAGTTGGTAGTTCAGATAATACGTTGAGACTAATCTAGAAGTATGTCAAGTCAAGACTAGGGGCGATGTTGGAAATAACCTTGGTTTAGAGTTTGAATCGAGTCTGAGACGTAGTAGAGTCTATCTCCATGTGTTACTCAAGTTGAAATCGTGATCAACTTGAAGTTTGAGCACGTATGTTAATCAAAGAGTATTAACTTATATAATGAGGAGACTTGTAACCAATTTTATAAGAGGGGCAAGAGAATAGAGAAAATCAGAAAACTCGGCTACGAGTTGTGACCATAGCAATTCTCTTGTGTTTTTCTCTATTTATTTTCTTACACTGTGAATTCGTACTATGTATATTAGTTTTCTTCTGGAGATAGGCCAACAGCAGCCGCGCGCATCAGCGACGACTAGATTGCCGTTGTCCAGTATCCGTGCCATGCACGGGGCCGGCCAGCACCTTGGCCGGGGCCAGACAACGGTGGAGTTGGTGTCATTGATGGCGAGCGTGCCATCAGGTGAGATGGAGAAGGTGGCGTCGGAGTTGTCCTCAACCTTGCTCGGCACCAGGTCAGCATGGTTGGCGACCCAGACGACGGTGCAGAGACCCCGGCGTACGACACCCCTACGTAGGTGTTGTTGGAGCCCGGCGGGGAGAAGAAGCCGAGTGCGAAGCTGCCAGCGCCGGCTGAGACCAGTATGTTGCTGCCCCTGAGTGGCTGGCCCGACGAGATGGTGTCCCAGGCATGGGTAGCCGACGAGAGCAGCAACAGGAGGCAGAGCTGATGGTTTTTGGCCGTTACTGTGAGTGCAGTGTTGTACCACAATTACAACTAGTAAGCTCGCGGCACGAGAGCATCGTTGTGATCAACTACGGTGCGGCCAGTGCCTCGTTTTCGGTTCATTAGTTTTTTTAAGATTAATTTTCAGTACATTAGTCGAACTGATCTGATTTGGACCGCGCAATGTGTCTGGTCACGGCCCGATTGGCCCAATTGCTTGGCACTGGAAGTCTCTGCTGGGCTGGGCTGGGTTGGGCTAGTTTTTGTTGGAATTGGTTTTTTCCCCCTTGTCCAGTTGGCCCATGGACGATCGGCCCGAAGAATTTGCCAATGCAGCATGATGCCATACATAGGCCCTGACACGGATCAGCTCAATGAAAACCATGGATGCATGTATTCCAAGTTTAGAACTGTGGATACATATACATTTGGGCGTTTGCCTGTGTAGTGGGGACGATGATGATGCGTCCCTAAAGACGTAAAAGCCATGAGTGCATGCAGTTGCAGTTGGCGATCACAGGCTACCTATAGATCGATCCTTTCATTTCTTTGCACAGGTCGATGTGCCGAAAGATGTGCAGAGATCTCGCGCATGCATGATTGTGAGACAACCTTGAAGGCGAAGCCACACACGAACACATAGGTTACATGCATACACATCACTGATACACACGAGCACGCATGCGCACATCAGCTCACGCTCAACCGACGCATGCATATATCCAGGCCCTATATATGTTCAGTGTCAAGTTTTCTTTTTAAGAGATCAGCAGAGCCAAGGGATTGACAAGGGATATGTACAGAGTAGTGCACCAATCCATCCATCATCAAGCTGCTGCTTTACAGCAAAGGAACGTTTGATGAGTGAAACCTTAACCCACAGGGCAAGTGAACACTCGGCCTGCACGCCTGGCCCCCGTCATACAAAGCCTTGCAGGTAAAACTCTCTAGCAATCTGTTGATCAAAAGGTGATGAGTCTATTTCAGAGCTTAATTCCTTGTCTACAGTGGCAATTACCATGCATCATACCGCACGTGATGCTGATCTGTACTACATATGGTACCGACTCCGCAGACTGCAGTTCTTGGCAGAATTAACCAATAATAATCTGAAGGGTGGTCTGATCATGAATTCCTGACGACATTTTCATCAAGATATCGACATCGATCGGCCAGTTGCTATTGCTTGGTAGTTGGAACTGCAGCTAGCTAGCCCCTTGAAATCCCTGCCTTCCTTGGACCACACCTGCCATGGCAGGTTCCAAAAGGCCACTGTCCGTGGGAGTTGGTGGCGACAATGAGAGGGAAGCATCTTGATTTGACAGAAACCAAATATAGCTTGGAGGTTTAGTTCAAGACTTCAAGCCAACCCCGAAGAGCCAACTTATGATTAGTGCCCGATCGAGTTATCTAGCTTAATTAGTACACCTAATGCGGCATCAAGTACCATTGGTACTTTGATTTGTGATTCCGCATTGCAATCTGATAATGCTTTGCTAATTAGTGCTGTTTTGTGTGAAAAAAAGGAAAAACATGCTTTGACTAAGAGAGAGGAGAGGGAGGCCCAAGGGAGAGGGACACGACCACTTGAGGGTGTGAGACCCGAATGGGTGTGAGCTGCATAAGGGCCATGTGCTTGTGCCGCATTGGGAGCGCATGGTGAGGGCTACGCATGAGGACCGAACCAAGTGGCGATTGTGCAGAGAGGAGAAAAGGAAGGAGTGCTGGCTTGGAATGAAAGAAAGAGGAGGTCGTGCGTGGAATCTACGTGAAGAGCGCAATGATTAGATGGAGGCTGCTTGCCTTGTGTGTAAAGAAAGAAGAAGCCAAGAGGAGCCAAGATCAGGGCCGGCCCTGGAGGGGGGCGAGAGGGGCAGTCGCCCCGGGCCCCCAAAATCCAGGTGCCCCCATATACTATGTAAAGTATATACATGCTTTGAAGATTTATCTTGGACCTTTTAGCCACCGTAGTTGGTCCACATACGAATTATTATTTTTGTTATGGTTGATATGGCAATCAATTGATTGAAAAGTATATTTCAAGAACTCCAAACATTTGGAAGTATATTTGAATTTTTAATGAGTTCAACAACATTAAAGTCATTGGATCGAACTGAATTAAAAGAATGTTGTATAAAATTTGCAAAAACTTTCTCTCTAGATGGTTCGTCTGATGTTGAGTTAAATGATCTAATTTCTGAGTTAAGTGTTATGCATTTGACTTTATCAGATAAACCAATGTCTGCTATGGAGATCTTTGAGATTGTCAGAGAAGCGGATTGTTATCCTAATATTTCTATTGCTTATCGGATTTTATTTACTATGCCTGTGACTGTGGCATCAGCTGAAAGAAGCTTTTCAAAGTTGAAATTGTTGAAGAATTATTTAAGGTCAACAATATCTCAATATGTGTGTGTGTGCGCGCACGTGAGCGTATGTATGTAGATTTATATTTAGATATTTATGCTAGGGCCTCTATTTCTAGTTTCGCCCTGGGTCTCTAAAATCCTAGGACCGGCCCTGGCCAAGATGGCCGAGCTAGGGATTGATGCCAAGCTAGGAAAGAAACAAGCTAGGGACTTAGGAAGCCGAATCAAGCTAGGAAGAAGGTTTCCAAGTTGGACCAATTTTTATCCAAATATAAGATGTCTCCTTTCGCAAGGATTACAATCCAAGTCGGTTTCTTTTCTTTTGAGTATGAGTCTATTATCCAAGGCTTGTGTGCCTTTATTTTGGCCAAACTCTATGAGTCGGTTTGTATCTATTTTATGTTGTGATCTCTTTGAGTCCAAACTAACAGGGAAGTCGAGTCTAGTTCGGTTTCTTAACTGAACTCATGTAGAGTCCTTCAGCCATAGCATGTACATGTATGTGTTGGTTGTGCCATGGGCACCAATATAAGGCCAAGGGGCATACCCCATGCAATCTTATATCAGATATGCTTTGAGTTGAGAAAATATAGAAAAGTCACGATGGTTTTGTGGCGCAATATTGTGCGTGATTGTTGGGGGTTTCCTATTTAGGGTTTGCTGAAGTTGGCGCAAGGCAAGAATAGATTATTCTTGAGATTGCCCATGAAATCTATATGATTCAATTCTCTAATTCATTCTCATCTCTTGGGTCATGGTTTGGAGAGATTGGTTGATTGCTTCTACTCAGCATTGTTGCTGTTTAGTGCGTTGCAACCTTATTATCCATCTACATGAGGCGCAAGAAGGAGAGTTGGGTTGCTATTCAGTTATTCCTCTATAGCTGAAACCCTAAACCTTAGTGACGCCGTAAGGAGAAAGAAGGGGGTTGAAGCCCTAGCCATAAGAAGGAAGACAAGGGTTGTGGTTTTGATTAGAGTTCCCACCATACACTACTATAAAACAAGCTATACTAGATGTCTCATCATGGACGATTAACCAAAACCGTCAGTATTAAGTACAATCACAGACTGTGAAGAGAAATATCACAAACGGTTCATGGTAAAAACCGTCTGTGATATTACCTCATTACAAACGGTTTGTATTAAAAACCGTTTGTGATATTTTGCCGCCCCCTCTATTCAAACTTTTAAACTGAAGCATCGCAACCTCTCGGTTCCGCTACTCGAATGCCCTTATATATGCCTCCCCACATGCCTCCCAAAACACACTCCAAACCAATCCGCATGCTAGCTCCCCAAGCTGCCAATCGAAGCACCGGTCGCCTCCCGCAAGCTCCTCCACGCCCGGTTGTGACGCCACGGTTCACTGCAGAAGGCACTCTTGTCGTAAGAGTGTCTACTGCAGTATCATTGTCGTGACACAATGGTGACGCTGCTGCCTCCTCTCTTTTATCAGCACCACTACTTTATTCATACCCCATCCGATCCTCTCCCCTCTCTTCCTTGATTTTTGGATGGATATGATGCATGCGAAAATTATTTATTGATGCCTTAGTTGTTGCATGTGATGCTTGGATGGATATGGTTAGGATGATCTTGTTCTCATAAATAGGCCTACTTTGGTTCATTTGCATTATCTGATTGCGCTGTTTTATAGCACAATTAGTGCAAACAACACAATCAGAGAATATTAATAAACTAAAGGAGGCTTATTTTTTAGTTCGGTCAAAACTTATCATAAACGGTTCTATTTAGGAACTGTCTGTGATAATATATTATCACAAATAGTTCGTAGTAAGAACCATCTACGATAATATACTATTATAGACGGTTTGTAATAAGAACCGTCTGTAATAATCATTATCACAGTCTGCTCTATTTAGGAACTGTCTGTGATAATTGTATAATAGAAGGTTCGAAAACCGTCTGCAATACACTTAGGGTATTACACACCCATAAGCACAGATGGTTCAAAAACCGTCTGTGATGATGTTTCCGAACCATTTGTGATGAGCTTTTCTGTAGTAGTGATTGCCAAAACCCTAATCCATCTTCTGCCACAAGAAGGAAGGAGGATTTAATCGTTGTTCGTACCATGAAGATTGGTCCACCCCTATGCATCAGTTAGCCTAGTAGTTTCTTCGTATCATCATGTATCAAGCGTGGTTGATCGCAATATGCAAGACTTTTCTTTCCTGATTTCAGGAGGATGACATGATGTTAGGAGCAAGCAAACTTGGATCGAATGATGATCACAATGAGGATTTGGTGGAACCAGCCTATGAAGATGCCTTACTACCCACTGATTAGATGCTACCATTGGCTATATCTATCATCAAGAGAACGTACTACGTGGTGATCTTGACTGGAGCGTTGAAAGAGTGAACGCGCGAATCATGGAAGTGCAAGACATGTTGAATGCTCGTTTCACTAAGGGCTTCAAAAATATGAACTTGGCCCATCGTCGTTTGGAAGAGAGATTACCGCCGTCAGGAGGGGCTGATGCACGGGGGCAGCAAGCATCCAATTTGAGGTGACATGCTTTCTCGTGTGACGACAATCACTACTGCAGAGCTGAAGATGACAGTATTGGTCAAATCAAAATCACCTTATTGAAGTTTAAGGGTGAGCTGAACCAAAGGTCTATTTTGGAGTGGAAAATGTGTGTTAATCAAAT
Organism: Dendrocalamus sinicus; assembly: GCA_036346575.1. NCBI lineage: Eukaryota > Viridiplantae > Streptophyta > Magnoliopsida > Poales > Poaceae > Dendrocalamus > Dendrocalamus sinicus. Next base: position 28,507,463 of record CM070653.1, on the reverse strand, counting down.
TTTTGACAACAACAACTACACCAAAGAAAACTAGGTTCGTGTTACTTTGATTGAGTTCATCGAATATGCTATTATTTGGTAGAATCAATTGAATCATGTAGGGGATCGTTCACATACTTGGGAGGAGATGAAGCAAGTTATGAGAATGAAGTTTGTACCAGCATACTACTCAAGAACACTACATGCAAAGCTACAACGGCTATATCAAGGCTCCAAGTCCGTGAATAAATACTATCAAGAGATGCAAGTGCTTATGATCTATACCAGTGTCTGTTAGTCCACAAAAGCTACTATAACTTGATTCTATGAAGGGCTGAATGATGGTGTGAGGAATCATGTTGATTTTATGAAATACAATGCCATACAAGAGCTACTACAACAAGAGAAGTGTGCTGAACAATGGTTGGAAGGCACACACAACAAAGGTGGCCACACCAATACCACAAGTTGCAGACATCCAAATTTGCAAGAGGGTGAAGGTGGCTTAAGTTCTAAACCGGTTGCATCCACTAAGCCGAATGAAACACTATATAAGGAAGCATCAAAGGTGATGAGTATAATAAGCAAGGAGGCATCCAAAGATAATTCTAGTGCCTTCTCTATGTCTAGAACTTGGGATATTGAGTGCTTCAAGTGCAAGGGTAGGAGCCATATGATAAATGATTGCCCAAATATAAGAAATGTGTTACTCACACATGAAGGTTATGCATCAGAAAGTAACAATAATGAAGCTAAACATGAAGAAGAGCAATTCGACGATTCTAAGCAAGAAGTTGTATATTATGATCCAGAACTGAATCGTCAAAGTTCGATGGAAGATGGATCATGACAACACACTAATTGGGGAAAAGGGGCAGCGTCATGGAGTGTTCCACACTGAATGCATGATCAAAAGAAAATAGTATAAGTTGGTGATTAATGGAGGAAGTTACAACAATGTGATAAGCAAGGATGTGGTTGGTGCACTCTCATTGACCATATGATGGCATCCTAAGCCATACTACATGCAATAGCTTTACAATGTTGGTAAGCTGAAAGTTACACATAAGGTAACCATGCTGTTTTCTATTGATGGCTATGAAGATAGGGTGGAGTGTGGTGTCATGACCATATATGTGTGTCATCTACTATTGGGACATCCACAACAATTCGACCGCAATGTAACACATCAAAGGAGAGCTAATTGGTTCACATAGATGCATAAAGGTGTGTTCCATGCATTGCTGCTGAAACAAGATGAGAAGATCAAATATGAAATTGTTGTGAAAAACAAGGAGCCTGTGAAAATAGATGATGGTTTTGCTTGACTAGGGAGGGAATGATGCAACATCAAGTTCCATTGCTACTTTGATTTGTTATTCCGCATTGCAACCTGAAAATGCTTTGCCAATTGGTGTTGTTTTATGTGAAGAAAAAGAGAAACATGCTTTGGCCAAGAGCGAGGAAAAGGAGGTCGTCCAAGGGAGAGGGACACGACCGCATGAGGGTGTGAGACCTGCATGGGCACATGGGCCACGTGAGGGCCACGTGCTTGTGCTTCATTGGGAGCCCATGGTTCAAACCAATTGGCGATCGCACGAAGAGGAGAAAAGGAAGGAGTGCTGGCTTGGAAGGAAAGGAGGCATTCAAGTTTTTAGCACTGTGTCTTGCCATTATTTATATCATTTTATTTATTCTTCATTTGGTTAGGAGTGGACTGGTCCCATGTTCAAACATTTATTTTAGCTTCCGCTAAATCTTTAATAAAGTATTCTTAAAGGTTTAATTCCCTTGCAATTTCTATTGTTGCTTTTATGCTTTATTCTTAACTTGGCGATGAAGTTTTATAGTAGTATTTCATATTGATATGTGAGACGATTCGATGCTTCATCATGAGCTCTTCCTTGTTGCCATCTTTCTTAACTTTGGCCAACTCCGCCCCACTCGATCTCCACCAAGGTGAGCCCCCCCTCATATCTAACTGGCGGACCCATATTTTACAATCTGAAATCCTCTGTGATTTCAACACACTATTCCCTGGATCAGTAGATAGTGCTCACAGATACAGTACTGAACATCAAAATACATATCATGCGGAAGTGTAAACATAATAGTAGACTTACTCATGGGCCGATCAGGCCAAAATCAATAAAATGTAGCAGCGGAAATAAAGCACACAGATGTGACCCTCAGGACGTGCCCACAGGCAGCCAACTGGGATTCGCGACCTAGTTTTTGACCTCTTCATCTTCTTCACCATCATGACCAGGTGTAGTGCTGAAGCGTAGCGATCGGACTCCTGATTATGGATTAATTGAGTGAGCGAGGGCGAGCACAAACCACCGTGCTCCGCGAGTCAATACACAAGATGCATTTAGATAACATACATGACTTATCAAGGGAAGGCTCAAATTGTTTTATTTGCCATAAATTGCTTTTAAAATATATACATAGAAATTGTCTAAGACCTAACAGTTTTAACTAAAACATGATTTTGTAAATGTGTGAAAGAGTGCAATATTAATAGCAATCCAGATTCCATCCACTGTTACATGGTTTCTGCACCATATGCTAACCTTCCAGCGTTATAACTGCTTACCTTATCACTGGAGCGACACCCAGGGCAACACAAATAAGGGCTTTTCACTGCCCACCACTTTTCTAATTCCACCCACAAAGTTTTTTAAAATAGAACTATATCTGGTTAAGTTCCCATGTCCACCCTTGACCGTGGGCACGGCTATTCGAATAGTTTTCACTCTGTAGAGTTGTACACTTTACCCACAAGAGACAATTCGCTCATTGCTCCACACGTTCCTTAGTCATGCGGTTGAGTAGATCATCACAAGGCTGTTATAATGCATCTTCCTAGTATGATTACGCCCACTAAGCTCTTTCTTCTGTAAGATACGACCATCCCTCGAGAAGTTTCTCTCTTGAGCCGTCACGGGTAGAGGCAGGGATAAGATCATCCTTCCCTTCGCACGTGTGCACACCTTCACGTAACCACGCTAGGTCAACGCAAATTAGTTAGCCCTTCCTACAATTTGCCAGCTTGTGGTTGTACTGTTATACATTGGGATGTCATCACAAGATTCGGTCTTTAGGGTTATCTGGGCGGTTCTACCACTAATCACACTCTCGTGCACCACTGCACCACATCCCCGATCCATCCGCCTAGATATTTAAACAAGTTGGGGCTTTTGGGAGCATAAAATATCCATGTCAAAATATACCAGCCATTTTCACCCACGACTTTCCAAATCAGTTTCTCATGCTAAAAAGTGATGCTTGGGGTATTTTGGTGCCTCTGGGTATCTAAGCAGTGCTAAGCATGGCGTATAATTATGGACTTAATTTTTGAAAGTTTTATCATTATAATTTTGCTAGGGTGACAAGACTCAGATATTCAAATGTTTGAAAGGAGATGTAATACTAACAAGTTAAATAATGGGCATATAGCTAAAATCTTAAAACAAACATATATCTGCACATAAAATAACATCATGCAATTTGATAACTTAAAATAGAAATAATTTGCATAAAATGTAGTTCCAATATAATCAAAGTATGGACCAGTTCGGATCTAACGTGGACATACGGTGGGTCCAAGCCATGTTCAAAGGGGCGGAGGGGTATATTTTAACTAATATTGCTAGTTGGGAGATGAGTTTTATCCGATTTTACATTTCAACGATAGAAATTAGGCGAACTGAAGAGTTGAGAGACCGCGAATGGACTTTTTCCTGTTTCATGAGCCACAAGTTTCACCGCTCAATCTGAGCCCTTAATTCTCTGATCGGAGAAATCAATGAGAACTAGATGAGCCGCACGTGACGGATGCGCTTGAACCAGAACTGCCAGGCCGGCCTATAAATACTATCAGCTCCCCTCCTCCCTCACACGACACTGCCCCTCCCAAACTACTCATTAAACAAACGAAGACTAACAACTCCCTCCGATCCTTCTTCCCCTCGTCCCAGATCTCAGATCCGCAGAGCTCCAGCCCGTCATCTCCAATGGCGGTCAAGGTCTACGTTGTGTAAGCACCCACACCACCCGCTTCTTGGAACTGATCTATTACCCCATTACCCTATTGTTCTGCTCTTGTTTGTGCATCCTGAAACTGACTTCTTGATATGATTACCTGTTAGTATTACACATGGCTCTGTATTGAGTTCCTTTGAGCTGAAGTAGTCCGGGAATCGCAATTCAGAAACCACTCCTGTGCTATTTTTGCTGGAATCTAGAACGGTTTCTGGTTTTGATCATCGCGTCTATGTCTAGGATCAATGAACTCGAACAAGTGGGGGAGAGTTTAGACCTGTAAATAGTTTGTGTTTGAATTTTAGCTGTCAAGGTATCACCAATCACCGTGATGTGTTTGGTCGTTGAGGGAATTAATATTGGCTGACTTCTTTTTTCCTTATAGGTTCTCTCAAATAAACTAATAGGATAGTTTCTTCGTTGACGTTTTGAAGTGGTTTATTGGGATAGTTTTTTAAAATCAATTTATCGGTATTCAGTTCGTTCATATAAACGCTCATGTTAGAAATAAAAACCATAAGCTGTAGCCATAATATGCAGCAAAAAAGAACCCACTCATCGGCGTGATGGGGCCAACCCAAACGGTGGTGGGAACTGATCCTGCACTAATTGTGCTGTTCCCTTTACCTGAAATCTTTTCCTCTTGTGGTGGGAAATGCACACCTGTGTTGTTTGTGCCCCGGCAGACATTGGCGACTCTGCAAATGTTTGCGATGATCTGCAGTACTTCGTACTCCTTTAAAAAGATAAACGCACAAGCCGCAAAAGCATTTATGCTTACTAGTGGATGCAAATCATCGCCTTGATCGCTGCTTGTTGCAGTTGCTTTGATATCCAGAATAATTGAACTTATCAAGGGCTTATATAGCAATCAAGGGCTTATATAGTGGATATCAAAGTACAAGAGATATTCTCTCTCAATATGCATAAGAGCTTATATAGTGGAAGGCCTATAAAAATTGAAAACTAAATACTGAAAAGCTTTCAAACCAAACTTAAACTTCGATAAAATTTGCGTATCAAAGTTAAATACTCATCACAGACCATAGAGTGATCTCCACGTAGTCTCACATAACTCCCCTGTTCCCACCTGCTATTAAGGATAACTAGTTATGATTAGGCTTGGTGATCTGATTGCTGTGAAAAAGAGCAATCTAAAAAAAACTCGACCTGCGGGGGGAAGAAACCCCCGGGCATCTCGCGAAGAAGAACGATCTTCTCACGCAGATCGAGAAAATCTCCGAACCCCTGCCCACACCCTGACACAGGGGCACCGTTGTCCGTATGAGAGCGACCACGACCAGGACCGGGCCTTGACTCGTGCTTTGGCTTGTGGGGCGACGAGGATTTTTTTCCTCAGCCTGAAATTCGCTCCCACAGGGAGTCGAACCCAGGACCTGAGGGGTGCTACTCAAGCACTCTACCGTTTGGCTAGAGGCCCTTTCGCGAAAAAAAAGAGCAGGACCTGAGGAGTGCTACTCAAGCACTCTACCGTTTGGCTAGAGGCCCTTTCGCGAAAAAAAAGAGCAATCTGGCAATGCAATTTGTAAGGTTTTTTAGGATTAATGCAATTCGTATGCATATCATACTTCAGGTTAGAGCATGACATATTGCTTTTAAAAAAAAATAAATTGGAATTCTTATGCACATTAAATCAAATGAAACCCATATTTACATTACTGTGATGCAAAGCAAATCTGTTTTGTTCAATATCAAACTTGTATATGAGGTGAAATATGTAGTGAAAACTGGCCTAAAGTTAGATGTAAAATGCAGTATTTCCATTCTCTTCTAAAATGAGTATCTAGGGTCTTTTTTTTTTTGAAAAAACCGGATTCCTAGTATTTCATTTTCAGTTTATTAAACTTTTGGGTGCCATTCTTGCAGTCTACATATCCTAACTTGTCAAATGCGGCACCTAAATGAAAATAGTATTCCCTTTTCTCTTGTGGGCAACTATGATTTCTACTGGTGCCCTCTTCTGTTGATGTGGATTCTCCACTACAACCCCACTGCGTCCTCTGTTGAACATGCATGTTTTCTTGCTCTCGTTGCTTCCCAGTGTCACACAAATGACATCGACTTTTACTTCTACACAATTATGCCTGTCTTAGCAAGCTTATTTGCAGCACAAAACCAACCAATACATAATTAATATCCAAACAGGATGACCAGGTAGTCCACCGGGCTTCTGAATATTTGAATGTAAACACAACGATCCTGAAAGAGCGAGCATTTCCATGAGCATTTGGAGGATGTCACTCTTGAACAGCAGAAATTGGCTAGTGTCCTCAAGCATATTTGAGTGTTCAGTATTCGGTGCATGCATCCTGCTATTGGCAAACACAGCAATTTATCTGTCAATGCACGTCACATCTCTTTTGTTGAAGTCACATCTATCGGAAAAGCTAAAGCAGATAAATAAACACCCTATTATTGTCTACTATAATTGGGCCATGTTTTTAGTTTTGCTGGCTGAATGGGATCGCCCAACTACCGGAAGGTGAGCGTCTAGAAGCCTTTGAACAAAATATGGAAAACACTTGGCTATTTTTAAGACAACTTTACACCTACTTGTAATCAAATTATTATCAACATTTTAAAACTTATAGTTTTTGCTGCACATGGTTAATTGTTTAACTGGTGGATTGGAACAAACTCTTTCATCATATACAGATGAACTTACAGCCATAAGAGAAGTTTACTGAAGTTGTTAAAGTATGCATTGGTGTGAAGTGAACAGAGTTTTTTTGGTGGGGGGTGGGTGGGTGGGGAGGGTTGGTTGGGTTCACTTCTGCATAATGTGCAGTTTAGGCCATATGTCCTTATTGTTTCTCTGTAAGCTTCATTCTATTCCTAGAGTTTCCTGAAATGCCCATGTACTCTCGAGGTACTAATGGAAACATAAAGAATTCATCGTTGATAGTGTGTCAGAAAAGATCATTGTGTTTTGCTTTTGCACATTGACCAAAAAAGAAGTAAAACCACTACCAATTTTTCAATAGGTATTACTCCATGTACGGTCATGTTGCTAAACTAGCTGAGGAGATCAAGAAAGGCGCCTCGTCTGTCGAAGGCGTGGAAGTTGAACTGTGGCAGGTCAGTCTCAGCAACCTTGCAACTTAGTCCAAGAACTAATTTGTTTGAACGCCTATTAGTCCAAGAACTATTGCGTTAAGGACACTGAAATAATCACCGATTTACAATATCGAAATCTACTGCACATAAATTGTGCCATGGATACATGCTTTTCGTTCTGTTTCTCGTACAGCTTGTAAAATTTACGCATCTCTACTTACCGTCCGGAAGGTCCCTGAAACCCTCTCGGAAGAAGTGCTGGGCAAGATGGGCGCACCTCCAAAGACCGAGGCGCCGATCATCACGCCGCAAGAGCTCGCCGAGGCCGATGGCGTCCTCTTTGGGTTCCCCACAAGGTTCGGCATGATGGCCGCGCAGATGAAGGCGTTCTTCGACGCCACCGGCGGCCTATGGCGGGAGCAGAGCCTGGCCGGAAAGCCCGCCGGCATCTTCTTCAGCACCGGCACCCAGGGCGGCGGGCAGGAGACCACAGCGTGAGTGAATTTTGTGGCATTGCATCCATTGTACAGATTCACCGTGTTTTTTCGCCGTGATGACGATGTGACGGCTGGATCGATGGTCAGGTTGACGGCGGTGACGCAGCTGACGCACCACGGGATGGTGTTCGTGCCGGTGGGGTACACGTTCGGCGCCAAGATGTTCGGCATGGAGAATGTGCAGGGCGGCAGCCCGTACGGCGCGGGCACGTTCGCCGGGGACGGGTCGAGGTGGCCGACGGAGGTGGAGCTGGAGCACGCCTTCCACCAGGGCAAGCACTTCGCCGGCATCGCCAAGAAGCTCAAGTGCTCCTCCTCCTTCGCCTGATCTGATCATCTTCCAGCCACATATAGACATGCCATCCATGAAAATCACGCACGTACAGTTGTGAAGCATGCATCTGCTGCATCTACGGTTCCGATCCTTCGCCATTTGGTTGCCTGCTCGTACTAGATTTGATCCGCGTTCACGTGGACTTAATTTACACTGTGTGACAGATCATACGATCCATGCATGTTATGGTTTTGATTGAACTGGTTGTAAAATTTATAGCTTGTAAGTGGATTGTGTTTAATATCATATCATTAATCCAGTGTTTAATTCCTATACCCATATATTGGTCAATGAACTGATAGCATATTCATATTAGCTATGACTGATAACTTTTAATTAAAAATAAATAGTAATGATAGAAAAAAATAGTTTTTAAAAGGAGGCAAGAAAATAGAGGAAATGCGTCCACGAGAGGCGCTTCGAGAAACGGAAAGTCAGGATAAACAGGCCCGTAATAAACCCACTTGGTGCTAGCTTCGGCGCCGTTATACCAGGCCCATCTTAGCCCAAACTGCAGCGTCGCTACTTCTGGGCCCAAATCGTAGATACCATTTGCGTGCAATCAGTTGCTGTGCTCGATTGGGCTGGGCCGTGCAAGGTTATTGTCAGCCCAGTCTGATAGTCACTGCCCCCGCATGCCAGCCCAAGCCAGTGACTACGACTGGCAAGATCGACGTAGATTCTGCCTCTCTCTCCGGCATTGGCAGCACAAGCGCCATGGCACATTAGCTTGTGGTGCAGACAGTGAGCACATTTATAAACGTACGAGGTTATTTGTACCATAATTGCATGCTTTGTTCTTAATTAACATGATGCTTAATATAGTAGCTCAAAATCAACTCGAGGAATGGGCTATATCCCATGAGTACAAAGCAAATGAGTTGTCCACCCACTTCAACAAAATCATAGAACAGGCACCGTATCTAACCACCTTCTTCAATTGAGATGCCTTACAACTGCCACACTTAGACTTACACATCTTAGGCCTTCTTTTATCTGAACAGGAAGTGCATGAGGCCATTCTAGACCTGCCTCGCAACAAAGCTCCAGAGCTTGATGGGTTCAACGGAAAATTCTACCATGCCTGCTAGGACATCATAAAGAGCGATTTCATGGTTGCCATACATGCCTTCTATAACATGAGAACAAACAACTTCAGCTGAGCAAACTCTGCACATTTGATTTTGGTGCCCAAAAAGGAGGGGGGGGGCAATCTGCAGGGGACTTTAGACCCATTAGTCTCATTCACAGTGTATCCAAAATTATTACCAAAATCATGGTGTTACGACTAGTGCCTTTCTTGAACCAACCTGTTTCTCTAGGTCAGAGTGCCTTCATCAAAGAGAGATACATTCAGGACAATTTCCTTTATGTGCGGAATCTCACGTGTAGATAACACCGGAGTAAGACCCCAACACTTCTCCTAAAACTGGACATTGCAAAAGACTTCGACTCAGTTCGTGGGAATACCTCCTGGACCTTTTGGACACAAGAGGTTTTCCCTCTCGATGGAGAAACTGGGTCTCATGCCTACTCTCCACTACTATTTCTATGGTCCTCCTTAATGGCACCCCAAGGGACACAATAAAACATCGCAGAGGACTACGATAGGGTGATCCTTTATCTCCCGTCCTCTTCATCTTAGCAATAGATCCACTACAAAGGGTCCTCAACATTGCAACCGACCTAAGCATCTTGCACCCTCTAGGAGGCCGTGCATGTGCCCTTAGAACTGCTCTCTGCGTGGACACTGTCATCTTCCTACATCCAAACCAAGAAGATGTCCGTACTCTAGTCCAAATACTACATGGCTTTGGCGAAACCACGAGGCTGCACACCAACCTACAAAAGTTAGGTAGCTCCAATTAGCTATGATAACATTGACCTAAACGACCTGCTACACGACATGCCGGCTCGACCTGCTTCCTTCCCCCTGAACTATCTTGGTTTGCCGCTTGCAATCAAAAAGCTGCACCAAGTAGACTTTCCGAAAAATCGATGACAAGTATGTCAACCGTTTGGTAGGATGGAGAGGTAGATTATTCACACTCATAGGAAGAAAGACTTTGGTGAAGTCCGTGTTGACAGCCCAGTCAACCTACCTCCTTATGGCCATCAAGCCCCCAAAAAGTGTCCTCAAAGCATTAACACGGGCAGACAAGATGCTTCATTTGGTTAATTAGGACAGAGTTTACAGACCAACTCATTTGGGAGGACTTGGCTTCTTGGACCTCGGCTGATTCACCAAGGCCCTAAGGCTCAGATGGCTTTGGCTTGAATGGGAGCACTAACCAAGACACTGACAAGAAATGGAAACACCTTGCGATGATATAGATCGAGAGCTCTCTGCTGCGGCCACCTTCATGACAATTGGAGATGGAGCAATGGCGGAGTTCTGGACAACCACTTGGGCATTAGGAAATAGGCTATGCAATATTGCGCCTACAGTCTTCAAAACCTATACTAGGAAAAACCTCACTGCTCTCACAGGGGGCACCTAAATGAACGACTTAAATTGGGAAACCGGGCCAACAATTCAGTACATTCAAGAGCTGATCGTGATTAGGGGCCACATCATGGCGTTGAACCTGTAGCACAGATGGGAGGACAGGGTCACATGGAAGCTTACCCCCAATGGAGTCTATAGTGTGGCTCAGCCTACCAGGCGCAATTCTTGGGGGTAACAGTAACCTCCATGAACCCCCTAGTTTGAAAAGCTTAGGCACCTAATAAATGCAAGTTTTTTTGCCTGGCTCGCCATCCAGAATAAGACTTTGGACAGCTGATCATCTTTGCATTAGAGGATGGCCAAACCATCTCACTTGTCCCCTATGTTCACGAGCCCAGAGTCTGCCATCCACTTTCTTGTCGAATGCCACTACACGAAAAGGATCTAGAGCGCTGTGGTGACATGGTCTGCCTGTGATTCTCTTAATCCAACTTCCTGGCGCTCCTACTCTTCAGTTTGAGATTAGTGGGAATCGGTCCTACTCAAGCCTAGCATACCTTGTAAAGCAATAGCAATGCTTGTGATGCTAGTCACATGGCAAGTCTGGAAGGAGTGGAATGCCAGAATCTTTTGGTCCACCCACTTGACCTCAGTGCTTCTTTCACCGCCATTATTGAGGAGGTCGATGCCTGGATCCTAGCGAGCAGGGGAGTATTACCCTGTAGCTTTAGCATATATTGAGCGTGTCATTGGCCTCGACCCCCTGTTCGTAACTCTAAACCTTGTTTCAACTCCTTCCTCATGAATTAAGTTCGAGAACTCTCATGTCGGTTTAAAAAAAACAACTCGAGGATGAATGTTTTTACATGAATAATGTGGTAGGGTTGTCTAATTGATTGCTCGGGATCGGAAACCGTGTAGCTTGAGTTAGCACACCACATGCAGCAAAAGGAAAGGGAAGCCTGCTCCAATAACATCGATTGTGTCTGTCTTTGGGTAACCATGTAATAAATCCTACTATCACAGGAAGGGTCATCACAGGTTCAAAACCGTCATCACAAACGGTTTTTGAACTGTTTGAATTTATGTATTTGCGATAATAAGTGGTTATCACAGACAACTTTCAAACCGTCTGTAATAAGTTACAACACAGATGGTTTTTCAAAACAACCATCTATGAGTTAGCCGTTTATAATATCTGATATATCACAGACGGCTAATATCATAGAGAGTTTTTAAATATAGTCATCTACCAATAACCGTTTATGATATATCATATATCATATATGGTTTTTAGACAGGCCGTCTGTAATACCAAAATCCGCCTATGAATTTCTGATGGCAACGGTGCATTGCATGAGATCGATGTTTGTCACCTTTGACTTGTTGCAGGCAAAAAGACAATTGGAAAAAAAATCTGGTGACACATCAATTAACAAGCCAATCAGGAGACAGCAGCGTACCTTAATTTGTGGAAGACGACCTAGCTAGTTTCATAGTTTGCTAGAGAGAGGATGCTAGCTATGATATTACATTCAAGGACACAATCTTTGAGTAAAAGAAACGACGGCCCTAGACATGATATATATAAAGACAGTGACTTAGTGATATGGCCATGCAAGATCACGATCAATGGTAGTATATATATTTACTTAAAAATTTATATTTTGGAGACTAGCTGATTAGATTGAATTCCAATAGATCTGCATTATTGTAGAAATTAATGGTAAGACCTGATTCCTTTTGAAAGGAGACTCATGATATTTCTCAAATACTATCGAAGTGTTTGTGTTTATATTAGTGCTTGTTTAGCTTCCCCTAAATTAGGTCACAGTGTGCAGGTGAGGCTCCTGTAGTGATTCAAGGGTATTCAGCCGAATACCTAAATTTTTTGATAAAAAAAGCAGTATATACAAGGTATAATGCGCATACACACACACATTTAGTTCGGTCAAATTTATTATTTTTAGACCAATCAGCCCATCGCTGGATCCCCTCTCCCCGCACGCAAACGGGTTGATCGCCTCCGCTTGGCCCATTCGGTCATTCCCCCCACTGGCCCGCTCCCTCCACTTGAATCAATTAGTAAGCCTCTCCGGCTCTGAGCCTCTTGAGGGTAGACCGGCAGCAGAGGACTCTACACCTCTAGTCTCCCCTTTGGAAACCCTAGCATCTAGCCCTAGCGGAGATTGAGGCGGCGCCGCTAGCCCATCATGCAGGATGAGCTCATCGACATCGAGGCAGAGTCGGAGCACCGGAGCCGCGGAGGTCGCTAACCTCCTCCGTGAGATCGCGACACCCCTAGCCCCCTACGTTGTGCAGGACCTACTGCGTCTGCGTGCTGGTGCCGCGCGGCTGTGAGCATCGCACTTCGCCAATGTGGGGCTAAAGCCGAAGATTGAGGTGACAACGTCGGCCCAAGATGCGGGACGAGCTCGTCGAGGCGGGTTATTATGGTATTATTTCTCCGTTGAATGAGCTCTGTATTATTGATTCCCCATTCGCGGATTCACTAAAGCAAGCTCGCAAGCAGTAGCACAAGAAATTCGATAGCACTATGACCTCGGTCGGCTTTTGTGTAAACAAAACCGATAAATGTGTCTACTATCGATTTAGTGGGAGTGAAGGTATCACTGTCTGTCTATACATAGATGACACATTGCTTTTTAGCACCAATATGGATTAATCAATAGACCAAAGTTTTTTCTCTCCCAGAATTTTAATAAGAAAGATTAGGATGAAGCTGATGTTATTTTAAACATCAAGCATATAAAGGATGAGAATGGGATTATTCTGTTACAATCCCATTATGTGGACAAGATCCTAACCAGATTTGGGTTCATGGACTGTAAGTTAGTAGCTACACCCTGTAATCCAAATGTTAAGCTGCATAAAAACACTAGATATGGAAAAGACTAGCTTAAATATTCTCAAATAATTGGATCCCTAATATATCTAACTAGTGCAACAAGACTTGACATCTCATATGCTATAAGCAGATTGAGTCATTATACGTCCAACCAGGAGATGATCATTGGATAGCACTGGAAAGGGTACTTAGGTACCTAAAGGGGACCACAAATTTAGAAATACACTATTCTGGCCATCCGGCAGTCTTAGAAGGATTCAGTGATTCTAATTAGATCAGTGACTCTGATGACATGAAAGCTACGAGTGGCTATTTATTCACTCTAGCAGGTGGAGCTATTTCATGAAAGTCTTCTAAACAGACTATCTTTTACACGGATCACCATGGAGGCTGAGTTAGTAGCACTTGATTCAGCGGTTATAGAGGCAGGATGGATTAGAGAACTTCTTTCTGATCTACCTATTCTAGAAAAGCTAATTCTAGGAATATTGACCTACTTCAATAACTAAATCGTTCTAGTTGAGGTGAATAGTAGGAAGGACAATATGAAATCCTCAAAACATATAAAGAGACAACTTAAATCAATAAGGCATGCCAAAGAGATGGGTGTTATTTCTATAGAATATATCCAGTCTGAAAGGAACTTGACAAATCCTGCGCAAAGGGCCATCCTTGCGACGTCTTAGGGAATGGGGCTCATACTCATGTAAAGGCTCACATTGGTGGTAACCTATCCTAGAAGATTGGAGATCCTGTGAACTAGGCTTTAGGACAACAAACTGTGTGGGATTAAAGAGCACATTTAACTGGTCCCATTAGCTACAATGCTCTTTTGCTGTATGGAAGGTTAAGCAACAACACTTAATGAATTCAATACCTATTTGGGTTCGGGAATCGTCCTACAAGATTACCTAAAGAATTCATCTACTTGAGTATGATCGTGAGGTCGCGATCAAAGGAAGATAAGTGTATACTTTCTTAAGTATTCATAAGCTAGATATGGGGATATGATCGTAATGTCCCAACCCGAGAGGGAAAGGGAAGCTGCCTAGTACAGAATGTGGCTTGGGCAAAAGCTCTCACACCAAGGCATTGGATCAAGACGAAGTCCACCTTTCTCTATGCAGAGTCGTAGTCCTTGTTGCTAGACTTTAGGTCAAACCCATAAGGTACCTATCGTCGAACAGCTATATATTAAATAAGACTTATGAACATGTTTTATCAAATTAATAAATTGGTGTGGATTATTGGACTCCTGAGGGCAATGGGTAATTTGCCAATTTGAAAAAGAAAAGAGAGAGAGATGGTCCCACCTTTTGGTGGGATAGAGGAATAGATAAGGCCGATGGCCCTATCTCTTGCATGTGCTTGTGGGGAGGCTCTTGGCTGACCGCTTTGCCCGGGCAACTGGGTCACGCAGACATAGCGGTGGCACTGGAGGCGCCATTAGCCCGAGCGCCTCTGCGCTGGCCGTTGGCAGTAGCCTACCGGCCGCCTCTTCGCTCCCCTATTTAAGGTGACCTCCTTCTCCTCTTTTGGGCACCGAATGCAGTGAGTCCTCTTCTCCTTCTCGATCTCCTATTCCTCTCGATCGAGTCTCGATTTGAGCTTTGGAGGCAGCAACTCCGCCATGCTTATCACCGGCACCAGCGGCTGTGCAGTCCGAATTGTCTCCTCTCAGTTCTTCCCGTGTGGTTTCCTTGTGCCATTTCTTTTGAGATTTGACATGGAGGAACTTTGGGGATTTTCCATTGAGGGCTCGATTCAGTTTGTGCCAAGATGAAAAGGAGAAACCGAGGCTTGATTTTTGGGTTCCCGGGTGCTCTTAGCTGGAGTGCTCATTGGTCTTGTGCGGCATCTTCCCGACCCTTGACTTCAAGCTTTGGTGATCCAAAGCTTGGAGAACGACATTGTTTCTCCATCTACCTCGCTCTTTGCATGGCATAGCGAGGTGTTTGGTTTTCTGGGATAACGCCGAGCGCGTGCCTTGCCTCGTCTATTTTCTTCTTTGTGATTTCGAGTATTATCAGTGTTGTGAGTATCTCAACTATTTACTCTTTACACTTTGCCTGATCTACTTTAGATATCTATGAGTTATCACTATCTGTCACTGATTGGAAATTGCAAAGAGATTCTGTGGGTTAATTGCTCGGTGATGAAATGATATGATACTGAAATTATATATGAACTTGAGTATAGATTGGTCTTGAGCATTCGGCTAGTTTGCTATTAGTGATACTCTGATAATTGAAATTGTTGTGTTTTACTTGTTGGCTCAGATCTATGCTCTGTGATCCATTTCCAGTCACTTTAGTTGATATTCGAACACTGTCATAATGTTATAATCATTATTGTTTATGTTAATTGAATGTTAGATTGATTATTGTGATCATTTGTGATGTCCAGCAAGCCATATTCATGATCTGTTAGTTTCTTTTAAATAGCAAAGTTTGATTTAAGCTCAAGATCTAATCTATAAGCTGTCATACATAATCAAGATTGGATTTTTGTCATGGCTGTGAGGGCAAAGATCAAATCTTGTGCAACTAGCCTTTTGAGAGCAACGAAGAACATACAAAGTCTTAGTACTATGCTAATTTTAGGTATTCACATGATATATATGTTGGGCATAAGGTTCTACTTGAATGACTTAAAAAGTTTATATGTGTACATGTTGATTAAGTCATTTTTATGTCTTTGGTATCATACTTTTGTCTTTGTTAATTGTGCTGGAATTAATTCTAAAATTATGCTAAAACCGTATTATTTACAACAGAATAAACTAGCTGGATTGCTTAGGTTTTGCCTTTGCTTCAACACTGTTTTACTGACATGAGTACACATTGCTTAACTAGCACACATCTGCCAAGCTAGCTACATGCTACTACATCTCTGTCTCTATCGAAATGTGCCTCCAAAGGTAGGGTGCCAGAACTCCGGCGACGTCTCGCTCGCCACCGTGTAAGTGCTCCCGACCGGGACGAGGCACAGGCCTCGGCTGCGCAGGTCCTGCTTCACCTCGCCACCGTCCTTCGCCTTATGGGAACCCTAGTTCATGAGAAAATTTCAATTTGTCGCAACAAAAAAGGAAAGGAAAAAATGCAATTGATATGTGCCAAAAAAAACAAATACTACTGCGCAATACAAACTACATATACATACCTGTTGGTATTGTAGCTGCACGGGGCGCCCACACCTCAAGTACGGAGAGCTCAGAGACTGCAGATATCAGTTCAGTAGCATTTGTACGAGTCAGACAACTCATGCTATTTGGGAATAAATAGGCAGGCATTTCTTCAGTGATTTAATTAGGGGTTGCTTAGAGACTTTGATGCTTACGGCAACTTGATCGTGAAGGAACTTGATGTATTCGATGGCCTCGTGAAGAACCGATGCGGTATCCGTCTAAAGAGCGGTTGCGATCGAAAATGATAATACAATATTCATCAACTAACCGATGAATGAATGAATGAATTACAGAGCAACAAGCAGAAGTGAAAAGGAAGAGAAATAAGAGAGAATTGAAACGACTAATGCAGAAAAGAAAAGAAAGGCCGGATGGGTACCTTTCCAAAAGGCGAGACCAGTTGCTGGAGCGCAGTGATTCTGTCCCCGAGCTTCTCTTTCCTCACCTGCGGAGGAGAATCAAAAGCCATCATAATTCAATCGATGATAGCTTACAAGAATATCTAACTGAGCTGGCCGGAATAGATGGAAGAACAAATTAAGGGGGTGGGGGTGGGGGTGTGATAGCTAATCGATCGATTAGTTGGATCACCGGCCGGCCGGCCGGCGCGCACCTTGAAAGTCGGCAACGGAGACGGCGTCGCTATTCGGGGCTTCTTCACTGCCGCAGGCAAGTCAGGAACGCTTCTTCTCGTCACCGACGAGCAGGCGTCCTGAACAGGTTCCGTATTGGACTGCACCTGCAGAAACCGAGTTAGAAGAAACCCTAGCTAACTAGTAGGTAGCAATAGCATCTAGTCATGAAGCCAGTCCATATAATATATACCTTGAGGTCCTTGACGGGTTTGGGCTCTAGGGCTTGCAAGAGAAGCTGCGGCGGCTCCGGAGCCGGCCCGAAAAGCCCCGACGAGCTGAAGAAGCCTGGGAACTGCTGGTGCTGATGCTGCGCAGACGGTGCCGAGTTCTTGAGCAGCTGGGAGAACGCATAACTACTGGCCGAGCCGGAGTACTGGTTGTCCGCGTACAAGGGCACGCCTTGAGACGACGCTGCCACTGCCGTGCCGTCGGTGTACGGTACCGGCACGAGAGGCGCATCGCCGTCGAGCAGGAAGTGCTGGCCCGCGTGGCCTTGGAGCTGGAGCAGCGCGTTGAAGCTAGTGGCCTCACCTGCAGCTGCTTTCCCGCCCCTACTAGCCATGCATGGAACCAAGATTATACAGAAGCTAGGCGGCTAGCTTGGTGTAGTGTAATAGATCATATCTAAGCTTGATTTCTACTTACATGAAGGCTTGCGTCCAATCCACGTGTGGATCAGCGAGGAAGGACGAGGAGGAGGCAGAAGCGGCGTCAGGTAAACCAGGCTGGAAATTCATCGAAGTACTACTAGCTGCTGACTCCGTGGCCGGCGCCGTCGAACACGCCGATGTGTCGTCGCCGACGGTGCGTGAAGAATTCCACCACTCGTCTGCCATGGGGAATTAGATAGATCGACTAGACGCCAAGGCCTTGGTGTAGTGGAATAATCTGAGATGTATATATACCGAGAAGCGAGGAGTTCAGTCGGTATCGTCCGGACGGTGGACTTGTGGGCTTGTGAAGGGCGCAAGGGGGTTCTGACTTGTGAGTTCTGACCTTTGGATGGGGGTGCCTAACTAGTTTACGGTTCGTCAGGGCCTCACTTTTTGTTGAGTAGATTAGAATGTCTAGATGGTCCTGTACGCCACGCGGCTCGTAGCAGTCAAGCACACGAGCACGAACACCGCGTCCTTGAACAGTGCCGCTAGAGAAATCTCTGGACCGCCATTGCTGAGTTGAGAGTTGAAGCACAAACGAGTGGCTGCGCGTGTGTGGTCGACCAACCAATCCCACATGTAAGGGCCGAGCTTTACCGAATTTAATTTGTGCCCTAGGGTGTTACAGCCATACTCCATTTGATATAGGGTGTTATGAGAGTTTTGGAGGGAATAAAATCCGTCGTAAAATAATAACAATTTGTTGAAAAACAGAGTTGATCCTTGCATGTCGCGAAAACTATACTGATTTAGCTTTACCGATAACTTTTCTTCTAATGTTTAAGCTGGAGGAAATATGCGAAAACCCACAATTTTAGGCCCTTGTCTTTAGGGTAGTGCTGGTACACCATAAAGTGAGAGATTTGGGCCACGAAAGGGTTCCATTTGCCCCCTTTCCATTTTCTTTCAGCATCACATAATTAGGCCCCGTTTGGCACGGCTCCACTTCACAAGTGGAGCTAGGTGAAGCTACTTTTTTCAGCTCCACCCAAGAAGCTACTTTTGTCTCAGCAGGTTTTAAGGGACTCCTTGGGTGGAGCTATTTTGTTGTACCCCGTTTGGCACAAAACGGCTCCAAACAGCTCCAGGAGCCGGTGGTAGAGCTGTGCCAAACGGGGCCTTAAACGCGACAATACAACAAAAGGGATATGTACTACCCTATCTAGCTAAGCTGCCTCAAAGTTTCTTCTGGTTTATTAACAGTATTCCTTTCCTTTTTGTAGCGCCTTGATTTCTTTTGGAAGCTCCCACAAAAGAAAAAAAGGCAAACCCTAATTAGTCCTTAAAACCCTATTAATTACTTTCTCTTTCCCGTATGCATATTTCCTTCTCCCTCAACAAGCAAAAAACCAATTTACTCTCTCTCTCCCCCTCTCTCTCTTTCGTTATGGTCAGCATAGGGCTCCGTACATCTTACTTCCTTGAGGTAATCGATTCGAGGCCAAATCTGTTCTAAGTGAGGGAGAGCGGTAATGCCCTGATTTCTTTTTGAAGGGTCCCACAAAAGAGAAAAGGCAAATCCTAATTAGTCCTTAAACCCAATTAATTACCTTCTCTTTCCCGTATGAATATTTCCTTCTCCCTCAAAAAGCAAAAAACCAATCTACTCTCTCCCCTCCATTTCTATCTCTCTCTTTCGTCATGGTTGGCATAGGTCCTGAGGCCGCTAGTGGCGGGCGGCACAGCCAAGGCTGGCAGTGGTGGCGACGCGAGCGCTGGTGGTAGGCAGTGCTGGGGCGGGTACCAGAGGCGGCAGTGTCGCGGAGGCGCGGGGCGGCACGGCCGGGCATGGCGCAACACGGCTACTGGTGGCAGCGTAGAGCGACGCGCATGGCCGAAGGAGGCGTGGTGGCTGGGACGACGGTAGGCCGGGTAGCGGTGGGCCGGCGGAGCGCAGGCCAAGGTGGCGCGGCGGCCGTGGGGGCGCAGGCCAAGGTGGCGTGGGCCAGACAGCGTGGCTGGATGGCAGCGGTGGCCGACAACGGTGTTCTGCGGCGGTGGTCAGAGAGGCCGGTGACCGATTTCCACTACCGCGGGATTCGGATGGCTGGGTGCTGCAGTCGAATCATGTTTCGCACGATCTTTTGTGGGATCGTGAGGTGGGGCGTGGTTCGTATGGCCGAACGGCGATTCGCACGATGAAGGCTTAGTGAACACAAATTCTTCCGGCTGATTGCACGCGGTCTTTGAGGGAACGTTCAAGCAGTTGCACACCTCTGATCCTTCGTGTAGCAAGTCCGCCGAACGTGCTCAAGGCAAATACCTCACGGCTGTAACCTCTCCGTTCCACATCTTCCATGATCATTTGTTATCATTGTCATTGAGTATAATTATCAGGCAAGTATCTCACGGCCGTAACCTCTCCGTTCCACATCTTCTATGATCATTTGTTACCATTGCCATTGAGTACAATTATCATATCACTTGTGCTTGCCTAATTATTATCATATCACTAAAACTTACTTGGTTATCATCATATCACTCATACTTACCTGGTTACTATCATGTCACTAAATCTTACCTGGTTACTATCATATCACTAAAACTTGCCTGATTATTATCATATCATCCATGCTTATCTAGTTACTATTATGTCATTGAAACTTGCCTACTTATTATCATATTACTAATGTTGTCTAGTTATAGATTTTTAATATTGTATTCATACCATGATGTTCTACGTTGTCTTGTTTCACATACTTTTAGGTTATTAGAATACTCAATTAATAATATTTTAGAATTCATACTTTTAATTAGTGTTTTAGAATTCATGCTTAAATCATTAATGGTGGTAGCATATGAACATGTTCCAAATTTAGGTTTAAACCTCTAGCAATCTTTGATATTAGGGCTGCTATGTTTATTTTATTTCCAATATCATGATCTATTACTTGTATAATTTTATATGTGGGTCATGACTGATGTATATAATACATGTTAATATGACTAATAATCACTCATCACGTAATAAAACTTGGTTGGTTGCTAACACTTGTGTGAGCTATGTTATAATATCTCTTTAGAATAATTCCTATATTGCTATCACCATATTATCATTCCACACCGCCCTCATATCGGGAGTTATGTTTTTCCATTTTCAACCTTAGCAAATATTTTTACTTCTCATAAACTTATCTTAACCTTTCCTTAGTTTCCTTAAATTCATACCATATGATATGTTAACAATATAACAGTTACCTAGCCCGAGGTTACCCACATATAGGGGAGATTTTCACCCCACCTGGTAACGTACGGGGGCTGTACACTTTCGTTACTTAGGATATTACACCCCATCTACGGTTATATAGTTAAGGATAGTGTTATACCTGACTATTCTCGTATAATCGGGTATGTGGAAAGTAATCGTCGGTGTCATTGTCATAACTTGCTAAATAATGATTATTCTTAATTTTACTGTTTCTGTTACCTCTATCCCTGACTTTTATCAGTGTTTCCGATAACCTAGTCACCTTGCACTAACCTGTGTCAATTGCTTGTTTGAGTTGCTCGTCTTTTACTCACCTTGTTGCGACCATTGTTGTGTACTTGCTGAGATTTGCAAATCTCACGCTTGCTTTTTGCATTCTCAGGTAAAAGACAAGTGGAATGATAGCAATATCATGGGTGGGAGCACTCGAGTTTTCAGTATCATAGCTTACCATTATTTTTGTTATCTTATTTGTCCTTCATTTGGTTAGAGGTGGACCAGCCCTATGTTTCAAATATTTATTTTAGTTTTCACTGATTCTCTAATAAAGTACTCTTAAAGTTTTAAATTTCTTATAATTTCTATTGTTGCTTTTATTATTTATTATTTATCTTGATGATGATATTCTATAGTAGTATTTTTATTTTGCTATGTGAGATGCTACACTTTTCTTATGAACCATTGCTGGGTTCCAAGCAACTGTCAAGGAGTTGATCGTTGGAGTGTGTAATTTGCCTTCGGATGAGACATTATTGTATTGTTTGCGAACAAGTAGGATGTGCTGGTTTTTGTAAGTGTAAAGCAACGGCGATTAGTTATGGACAGGTAGTAGCCTTACTTTCTTTTTCTTTTTTTTTGAACGCCAGTAGCCTCATGATTCGGTCAATCTGCAGATAAACGTGTTATATATTATCTTCTGCTTCATTTCTTATTTGCAACATTCAGATTCAGTGGTTCACACACTCAAAATATCGATATATGGCAACATAATAGAGAAATTCATAAATCTCAGCTACATAGTTATGACCAGAACAATTCTCCTATGTTTTCTCTATTTATTTATACTATGTGTAAGTTTTCTCTTAGGGTAAAACCATCAATTGATATTAGAGCTAAGGACGGCTATGTTCAGTGTTGCAACGACTTCCAGCCGGCGCAAGCGTAGCTAGGCTATGCAAGGTCATCAAGGAAATGCTCGGTGATAAGGTCGAGAAGGACATGCTTCTCCTCCCCGATGGCCTCTCGTTTGCGAATACACAGCAGCCACTGTGGGACTTGTTCAGGCGGCTGGTGCAGCCACTCGCAAGCGCTCGTCCATGGATGATGACGATCAGGCCAAGCATCATAGAGAGCACCTAGTGGGACCCCTTCCCAGGTTGGATGTAAGGCAACAGGATGATGGATCATGTTGTCTTGTACTATGGCAAGGGTTAGCTGAGCGGGTTCCTTGCCGATACAGAAGGTGTTCTGATGTGGTTCTAGTGGACGCATCGGCCATGGAGAGCGCGATGGAGGAGGACGTGGCTTACAACTGTACCAGTTCGCCGCTGTGGAGTTGAGTTTAGGATGTTGAGGAGATGTGTTCATCATCTTGAGTCAAGTTCATGAAGTTAAGTTCAAGATATTGAGAAGATGTGTTCGCCATCATGAGTACAGTTTGGGTCATTGAGGAGATATGTTCACCGCCCTAACTCGAGTACGTAGATCGTATGAGTTGGATAAATCATAGTTAAGACCGAGTGCCTCAACGAGTTAGAGTCTTTGCATTTGGGTGGATTCGTATTAGTTGAATTGAATTTCTACGTGTAACTATATATTTAGTTCTCATGTAGAACGCTTCATATGTAGGCGTAGTTAGTAGTTCATAATGCATTGAGACTAAACTAGGAATGTGTCGAGTCAAAATTAGGATAGAAAATTTTAGAAATAATCTTGACCTAGAGTTTAAATCAACTCCAAGACGCAGTACGGTTTGTCTCAATATGTTACTAAAGTTAAAGTTTTGATACCTTAAAGTCCAAGTACATATATTAATATGATAATATTAGTTTATATAATGAAAAGGCTTACAATAATTTTATAAGAAGATTATATAGCAACAGAATTAGAAAATTCAAAGATCTTAGCTACGTAGTTGCGATCGAGTTAATTCTCTCGTATTCTCGTTGTTTATTTATGCTGTAGGGTAAAGCCATCACATACGGCCGTCTACTCTCTACGGTGACGTCACGCTGGAGTGGACGATGCCGTGGGGCCAGAGGGTGGGCCCGGAGCCTCGCACGCGTGCCTCCCGGCGCCTACCTTCGGCCCGGTTGGCCGGGGCCGACCAATTTCCGGTTGAAGTCAGAGCCCCAAAAGCGACCGTCGCCGCCGCCTGCACCACCCGTCCATTCTCGACCTGTGCTCTGCATGCTGCAGCTCCAGTGCTCCTACCTAGTCCAGTAGTATTGCCTATACATCTGACCTTAGCAAGCCTCACCTTTAGCTGCTGTGTGGAATGTGCTCGTATCATGACCGGTTTGAACAGCTCTGGAGCCTGAGCAAAAGGTGGTGGTCACACCAACCCATCCATAGAGAGCAGGGCAGTGAAACTGGGGAGAAGTGCGTGGCATGATGTGAAAGTGAAATAACGAGGCGGCAGCAGCTAGCTCGTTGATCAACCAAAGAGACAAAAGCCATTGGTTCAGTTCAGTAACCTGTAGTCTGGAAGACGGAAAATAACGAGGAGAGGAGGCAGGCAACTGCACAAGGAAATTCAACTGCTTGATCGATGAGCATATGTGAGTTTTTTTAGTCTATGGTTTATGAATTAAAATTTTGAATTCTGACTGTTCGTAAGAAAGAGTGCGATGAGATACTTACTTATGATTTTGATTGAGATAGATAAAGTCAAGATAATATCTACTACAATCGATTTATAAACTTTATCTTAAAAAATAATACGTTTAAAAGCTAGTTACTATAAAATACCATATCATAAAAAACCCACCCCATGCCACCAAATCTCCTTTTGGCGTCATGACGCGCTGCTTGGAAGATTGTTGTCGAAGAAGACTAACCTTCATTAAGGAATTTATTAAGGTAGTAGTATTCCGTTACAGCATGAAACGGACATTGTTAGTTAAGAGTAGGACGCAACTGCTGTGAGGAAAGCTTTGCTAGTTTATAATTGGAAAAAGTTTGTATCACACGTTAAATTTTACTCGAAAGTCCGTTTAGCACATCGGACTATGAAACTAGACATTTGACCATCTAAACTTTGTAATCTAATTCAAATAACACCTGAGTGATATTGCTTACATGGTGTAATGAGTGAGCAGTTTTACATGTAGGATGACATACCGGTCACTTTTAGGTGAATAACAGGTAGAGTCTACAGAGCCTTCTCTCCCAAATTGAAATAGAGAGAGAGAGAGAGAAGCACATGAAGCGGTAGCCATGTAAGCGCGACTGGGAGCTAAGTAGGGAGAAGTTGTTTGTGGGCCCCACATGTTATTAACCTAACTTAGCCAGTGTGTTATCTTACGTGGCAAAATCACTCACTCACCACGTCACGCGGGTAATACTACCATGCGAAACTGGTTAGGATTTTATTTGAACAGAATTGCAAAGTTGGGGAAGGGTTAAATGTCTGATTTCATAGTTCGAAATGTTGAACGGACATTTAAACAAAGTTCATGATGTTATATGGACTTATTCCTTTCTAATTTAAATTTTATAAGTTTTAGCTAACACAAAAATGCATGCCTTCACATAGGAAACTAGTAATCAAACATGCTGTGAGACCATGTGGAGGCTATCCCATAGTTGTAACTTTGATTTGCAAGTTTTGTCGAAGTTTGAGTTTGGTTTTGAATTTTTTTTTCAATTTTCAAAGTTGCTGTCAGGATTTAACCGATCTGACTGACCTGGCAGCGGTGGTCTGACTAGCGGGTATGGAGCAATCAGATTGGCCAGTGGCCTTTTGGAAAATAGACACTAAATACTTATGTAGGTCTATTTGAAGATGTCTTCGCACTAGGTGTTACTCAATTTAGAGTTCTGAGCAGACGGAAGAAGCCATTGGTTCAGTTCAGTAACCTGTAGTCTGGAAGACGGGAAATAACGAGGAGAGGAGGCAGGCAACTGCACAGGGAAATTCAACTGCTTGATCGGTAAGCATAGGTGAGATTTTTTTAGTCTATGGTTTATGAATTAAAATTTTGAATTTTGACTGTTCGTGAGAGAGAGTCCGACGAGATACTTACTTATGATTTTAGTTGATATAGATAAAGTCAAGATAATATCTACTTTAATTGATTTATAAACTCTATCTTAAAAAATAATACATTTAAAAACTAGTTAATACAAAATACCATATCATTAAAAAAAAACCCCACGCCATGTCACCAAATCTCCTTTTGGCGTCATGACGCGCCGCTTGGAAGATTGTTGTCGAAGAAGACTAACCTTCATTAAGGAATTTATTAAGGTAGTAGTATTCCGTTACAGCATGAAACGGACATTGTTAGTTAAGAGTAGGACGCAACTGCTGTGAGGAAAGCTTTGCTAGTTTACAATTGGAAAAGTTTGTATAAGAGCATGTAATGTAAGATGCTTATATATGAATGCTTAAAGAGAGAGAATATAGCCACATCATTAAGCACTCATGCAAAAGTTATTCCCTCCAATGCAAACATCTCTCCCATGGGTGCTTAGATGCTATATTTTCTATTAATAGAATCAGTTATATATATATATATATATATATATATATATATATATATATATATATATAAGCATCTACTAAGCACTGGTGCTTATTTAAGCATCGATGCTTCAAAATAAGCACCTTATCTATCCTATGTGGCAAGAAAAAACAGTTTTTCATTGCTAAGCACCTCTCTAAGCGCCTGCATTGTACATGCTCTAACACCTTAAACTTTACTCGAAAATCCATTTAGCACATCGGACTATGAAACTAGACATTTGACCATCTAAACTTTGCAATCTAATTCAAATAACACCTGAGTGGTATTGCTTACATGGCGTAATGAGTGAGCAGTTTTACATGTAGGATGACATACCGGTCACTTTTAGGTGAATAACAGGTAGAGTCTACAGAGCCTTCTCTCCCAAATTGAAATATATAGAGAGAGAGAAGCACTGGAAGCGGTAGCCATGTAAGCGCGATTGGGAGCTAGGTAGGGGAGAAGCCCTTTGTGGGCCCCACATGTTATTAACCTAACTTAGCCAGCGTGTCATCTTACATGGCAAAATCACTCACTCATCACGTCACGCGGGCAATACTACCATGTGAAACTGGTCAGGATGTTATTTGAACTGAATTGCAAAGTTGGGGAAGGGTTAAATGTCTGATTTCATAGTTCAAAATATTGAACGGACATTTAAACAAAGTTCATGATATTATATGGACTTATTCCTTTCTAATTTAAGTTTTATAAGTTTTAGCTAACACAAAAATGCATGCCTTCACATAGGAAACTAGTAATCAAACATGTTGTGAGACCATGTGGAGGCTATCCCATAGTTGTAACTTTGATTTGCATGTTTTGTCGAAGTTTGAGTTTGGTTTTGAATTTTTTTTTTCAATTTTCAAAGTTGCTGTTAGGATTTAACCGATCTGACTGACCTGGCAGCGGTGGTCTGACTAGCGGCTATGGAGCGATCAGATTGGCCAGTGGCCTTTTGGAAAATAGACACTAAATACTTATGTAGGTCTATTTGAAGATGTCTTTGCACTAGTGTTACTTAATTTAGAGTTTTAAGCTGAAATTAGATAGAGATTAACCTCAATTTTAGATAGAGTATTTTCTGGTGCTCTTAAGCGATCTGACCAACCTGTGGTCGATGGTTAGACTGCCAACGGTTTGATTGGCATTGGACCATCAGTAAGACCGGTCCCCTATTATCGGGATGAGCGTGAGAGAGCTTGGACGATTTGATCGGCCTGTAGTTGGCGGTCAAACCGGCCCTGTAGGATCAGCGCGAGATGTGAGTTGAGTTGGCTTGAGTGTGTGCTTGATATGGGAGCCGTTGTGGTGTTGTATTGTATTATATGATGCATGATTTGTATAACGTGTGTTAAGTGCATGGAACTTATGTTTGAAACCAAATTGCTTTTGTCTTTGGATGTGCAAGTGGCTTGGATAACAGTAGTGGTCAATGGCAATGGACCAGGACTAGGTGGAGAGCTGAGATCCGTGTGATCGGTTAAATCTAGGTGATCCTATGTGGCTCAAGTGGAAAGCATAGAAGAGACGAGGATTATCATGAGACGAGTTAGTGCATGTAGTGTGCCAAGTGACTAGGCCGATGCATATAGAGACGGTTCGGAAGAGTTTGAATATGTGAAGATATGACGATGGTCATTGGACACTACGAGTTATGTGTTAAAGTATGCAAAGATGTTTTGATGGATTGGATTAGCTTTTCGGGCTATTGGAGCCCTTTGGAGGAGTCGCTTTGAAAAACGCTGTGTATGGTGTTAGGTTAATATGTTAGTCCATGTAAATAGATGAAGTCCAATTAGAGGTGCTAGTTAGGGTTTCTTGCGAGCCTTCATATATAAGGAGAGAGATGTGTTGGCTTAGTTGTGAAGCTTTGGGAGTCTTAGTTAAGCCTTTGAGAGTTAGGGTTAAGGTTTCCAAGAGAAAAAAATTGTGTGTGTGCTCTATGGAGAAGAGAAAAAAATTTGTATGTGTGCTCTATGGAGAAGGAACTCTGTCCCATCATTCTCTAAGGTTGTGTTTGGTTGCAAGGACAAGGTAGGATGGGATGGGATGGACCTGTTTTTGTAGGTGTTTGGATGGGAGACAAGCAGAGTCAAGGACATCCCACTAGGAATATTCCTGGTAGATCTGGGACCAAGCAATCCTCTTTTTTCAAGGGACGGAGTCATCCCGAGCCATCCCTCTCACCCCCCACCGAAAAAAGTCACCGCTCACCTCTCTCAGCTCCGCGCGCGCCTCTCTCTGCTCTCTCTCTCTCTCTCGTGCGCGCAACACCAAAAAAATCCCGTGCCGAGGCTCCTCCCTCTTCTCCCGATTCCCCTCACCCCGGTGCCGCCGCCTCCTCGCCGCACCTGGCGCCGTCCACGGCTCCCCGCGCCCGCGCTGCCTCGCTCGCTCGCCGGCCGGTCTTCACGCCCCTCTCTCTACTCGCTCGTCCGCGCCGCCTCTCAGCGCGCCTCTCCTGGCGCGCGCGGCAGGCTAGCTTGAGCGCGGCGCGCTGCTGGTCGGCGGCGGCGGCTCTTTCAAGCGGCGCGCGCGAATCTGGCGGGTGGCGCTCGGCTGAGGCGGCGGGTCTTCAGCGCGGCGGATCTTCCGCGAGTGGCGCAGTGGATCTTCACGGCGGGCGCGCGGATCTTCCAAGCGGCGCGCGCGGGTCTTGAGCGCGGCGGATCTTCACGGCGGCGCGCGCGGGTCTTCATGGCGGCAGGTCTTCACGGCCGGTCTTCACGGCGCGGCGGGTTTCACGGCGGGCGGCGCGGCGCGGCGGTCTTCACGGCCAGTCCAGATCATCCTCACACCCGTCCCACCTTCATCCTTCCATCCAAACAAAGGATGGGACCATTCCATCCCACTTTATCCTTCCAACCAAAGAAAAAACAGGGATGACTCTATCCCCCAACCAAACAAAAAATGGGGTCATCTTATCCCAAAAACCAGGTACAGGACCATCCCATCCCACCTTGTCCCTAAACAAAACACAACCTAAGTGAAATATAGATCAAAATTTCATCCAAGTGAGTTTTACCATGAATTTCTCCTTGTATCTTTGATTTGCTTAGTTTTATTGTGTGTATTTTCTCTCTCCTTGATCTTTCTAGTTTCCAAGGATGTGTGGATGATGGAAGAACCTTCTAGATGCTAGATCCCATCTATTTAAGCAACACTGTAGCAAGTTCTTGGTGTTGCCTCAGTTTGCCCGGTTTTGATGTGAATGCCTTGTTTTAGGCAAAGGTGTAAACTTTGTTGAGCAACTTGTCGATCCGTTGATAGAATAGGCTTATAGGACCTTGAGGAAGCTATGTTTCAAGCTTCACTCATTTGGTTGAGTAGGTTAGAAGTTAGACCATTTGAGTTCTTAGTGGTGGGTTGTTCTCTGTTCTGGAATAGCGAGCAATCAAACCACCCAAGCCACTCAGCTAATGCCTTGGTCTGTTTGTTGCATATTTTATTCTCTTAGCTTGTTGGCTTCTATTTTGTATTTGTTTTCAATGTGTGACTAATCTTATTAGTTTCTTATAGCTAATTGAATTAAGAACCCAAAAAAGTTGATTATATAATAGTTAAAAAAGAGAGAAAAAAATATCATTTACCCCTTTGATCTCCATCATCAGTCCTACACAGTGAAAGCGTAAAGTAGTGACTAATGAATAATAGTAGCTGATAGAAGTGGTTTATAGATGTTGGAGCATTCATATTAGCTTTGATTTATCTAAGCAGAAGCCAGAAACTAAAACTGATACGAATTAGCCCTTAGTAAAACATAGAAGGGGGTTACATGTCTCTAAAAAATAATGAGGGATTAGATGACATAAGGAAAAGTACAAGAAAATCTGCTCTGGAAAGTCTGTGAGTAGTAGCCTAGTGTTGTAGAAGAAAATCTGCTCTGGAAAGTGTTGTAGAATTTCAGAATCCCTCTTTCTGAAGTAAGACCTCACAACATACCTTGTACCGTTGTGTAGTTGTGTACTCATCCTATCTTTGAAACTGCAATTATAAGGTCGGAAATTACCAGTCTTATTCTATGATTCAATCACTTAATTATTTATGACAGTTCCTGACGGTTTTATTTAATTGTGGCAGTTTAGTGTGTCTTACCGGAGCTTTCTTCGATGGGATGGGGGGTTAGGGACATTACAAGCCAATTACTAGATTAATCTGATCCGTTTGACTCATGAACTACGTTTTGGTTCCGGTGAACCACTCATCTCAACTCTGTAGTACGTACAAGATATTTCCTAAACCAGTAGCAGGAAACAACAAAAAGTTGGTTGTCTCCGTGGCAAAGTAGTAGTACAAAAAATTTGCTAGGTCAATGTGGCCAAAGCTTGTTGTCCTTTCGAGGATCCTCAAAGGTCGTTGAGCACGACTAGCGCTCCCAGAAAGAGATTTGACCTAATTATCCCCCATTTCTTTCTAGTCAAGCTCTGATTCCAAGGATATGCAAGCGAATGTCAACCATGCTTCACTTTAAACGAGCACGTTCGATACTGACCAGATCTCATCCATGTGCTATGGAAATTCGGAAAACTACTTGCTCTAAGCGATTACCAGTTATTACCCTTTAACATTTGCTGCATCGAGAAATCCTTTCTATCCTTCTTCCTTTTTGCGATGAACATAATCTTTTTTCATGAGCATGTACGTACTGATCACAGATCAAGGCGAAGAATGAGAAATCACTGCGAAAGCCGAGGCGCGGGGTTCTGGAGAGTTTACGGCCGCTTTTGTACCCTGTCCAGACTGTATTTGGAAACCGTCAGGGGACGGAAAATTTCTATTACTAGTAGTGTGCCCGTGCTAACGCTACGGTAAAATACAAAACAAGATAAAATTTGTAAAAAATAAAACGAACAATCATATTCATTAAGATTCATGTCTCATATATTGTATAACCAAATATTTTTGTCACATAATGAATGTCACATAACGACTGATCCTTTGAGGAGGTAACAACATCATTGGACTCACCCACCGATGACTTTCTCCATCCCCACATTGTTTAAACTTGAGGCTACAAAGAAAACAAACATTTGTGTCACAAACAAAGATTCACGACCACTTTGGCATTTACGACCACCTTGGCGCTTACGACTACGTTGGCATTTACGACCACCTTGGCGCTTATGACTATGTTGGCATTTACGACCACCTTGGCGTTTACAACTACGTTGGCATTTACGACCACCTTGGCGACGGTGTTGAGGGGCGGAGGAGGCGCGCAGAGAGGAAGGAGGCGGCGCGCGCGAGGGGAAGGAGAGGGGAAGGAGGTGGCGCGGCAGAGGAAGGGAGAGAGGAAGGAGGCGGCGTTCACGAGGCGGAGGAAGGCGCGGCATGAGAGGAAGGGAGGAGAGGCGGCGGCGCGCGAGGATGCGAGGAGGCGGCGGCGGCGGAGATCTGGAGGGAGGCGGGGTGCTTGGGGCGGAGGAGGCGGCGCGGGAGAGGAAGGAGGCGGCGGCGACGGCGTTCCTGAGGGGCGGAGGGAGGCGCACGGGCGTGAGAGGGGAAGGCGGTGGGTGCGAGAGGGGATGCAGGGGAATTTTGAACAGATAGTAGTGTATCCGTGGTAACGCTACGGTAAAATACAAAACAAGATAAAATTTCAAGTGCTAGATTTGGTAAAATCCCAGAAAGCAGAACGAGCAGCTCGTAAGACCACCACTCAAGGCTGTTGTCAAGGGAAGTTGGATTAATTTCTGAGGAGAAAAAAGGTACAAAATTGGAAGCTTCACCGAAGTCATGTTTACTTTTCAGATTATACTAACATAATATACGTATAACCTTATGTTCTTCATTATAAGAGGGGAAACATCTGTCAAAGTGGTATTTGGGAATAAGCTCACTACTATTTAAAATTTAAATGTATGAATCATAAATGTACATCATTCAATGCCAACCCATGTTTTACACAATTTGTCTTGATTGTCCAATGGACCATACCCAATGGCCAAAGCATTTCCAACCGTGAGCAATTGATTTAGTGTTTGCTCACGCTCATCATTACTGACGATGCGGTATCGGCCATCACGACTTTTTGCCACGGCATCAATCTACAAAGAGCAGCCGAACAGAAAGGGTTAGAATGCATCTAAGTACAGAAAACCAAATTTTATCCTCAATGGTAGGTTACCTCATCAATAAAAATAATTGATGGTGACTCCTTTTTGGCCCTAGCAAATAGGTCACGTACTCGAGCTGCTCCCATGCCTACATATAGCTCCACAAATTCACTTGCAGAACAACTTATGATGAGTTCACAATTAGGATGGCACAAGGGGAAAAAGATAACAAAAGGAGAAATACTTGTGATTCTAAGCCTTAATGTTTAAAGTTGTATTTGACATCAGGGTGGGAACTCAATTTTCTGCATAACAATTGCACGCAGGAACATCTAGATGAGTCGTACAGACATGTAAACAAAAGTGGGGAAACCATTCTTGTCCTTCACAACCAGAAAAACTCAAAATTCATTTTGATTAGCAAACAACACCTAAACTAAACGGGGGGAAAAACTTCAAATATACCCCCAAAAAAATAGCTTGCCGAGCTTTCACTTAATGCTTACTATGCTTCATGTAAAGTTTCAAAGCATAATAGAAGCTTCATTTCAAAACCAAATAGTTAAGACCTTTCCAAAGTAGCTGACCAAACTAATCAGTTCTTGTACCAGTTCTTTCCATCCCAAATAGAACATACTAAAAGTTGATTTTGTTCATTTCATATTTGATTCACGCAGTTTGGAGATAGCAACTCTACAAGTGATATACTGATTAAAAGGAATTTAACCAGCTCAGTGGGAAGGAAATACAACATACCATTGTCAATACTTCATCAACCCTGTATAGAGAAGGATAAATAAAATTGAGTATCCTTTTTACAGGTAGTATCATCATGCTGAAACCAGCAGCACAACGTTCGTCAAGAGAGATGTCTGCATAACCGCCACGGAGAGCAAGAGATTTGCATATGGCCAGGATGTATAATGGCAAGAATCTTAAAGATTCTGGATATATCAGTCTCCCCCTATCCGGTGTTGTACAACATATAGGTTCCTATACTCCTTCAAACTTCTCACAAGCTTTAACTGTAATTGTTGTCGAACACTGTCCAGTTTATCAGACAGTGAGTTTTCAACAGCTGCAGGGTAGTGATAGTTAGTAAACTATGAAGTAACAGTCAAATAACATGTATATTGACATTTACGGAAGGGGAGAAGCATCAATCTAGTACTAACCAATTCTTCAACAATGACACAATGGCACCAGTATCTGCTTGACGATACATTTCACTAAGATCTGTGACCACAGGCGCAGCTGCTGTATGCACCCTGATACGTCTTTCACCAGAAGAGGACGTATATCTGATGGTGGTTAAGGACACAATCACACAAGTATCACTTAGACATTAATAGTCTGCAAAAAAGGTAGAAGCTCAAAAGAAGCAGAATAACAGCTTTAAAGGATAATGAACATTGATCAAACAGTACATATAGCACACTCAAAAAAGCATAGAAGCACTAATCTTACAAGTACTCTACATTACAGGGTCTAGCTATCACCAAATTAAGAGTCTACATTACAGGGTCTAGCTATCACCAAATTAAGAGCTATGCAAAGAGCCTTCGCTAAGGGAAAATTTTTGTTCCTGCTACTCAAAATATATGCAATATTGCTTCTGCAATCGAAAATCTGCTTATTTCATTTTTGCCATCCATCTATGCGCCACTCCGTCTAATTTTCCATCAAGTTAACAGGTTTGAAGGGTAAGAAATATGAAAAATATCAAAAAAAAGAAAAAATAAATAAAATATTTAGAAAAAACCAGAAGATACACAAAAATTAAGGGACCACTTCTAAACAATTTTTTTAAAAAAATCACATAAAGAAAATTTTAGCAATATTCCATAGAAGTTGAGGAACATTAACATGTTTTCCTCCATGTAATTTTTTTGAGAAACTTTCCTACTGTAAATTTTAAAAAATTTGTCCAAAGTTATTCTTAAACTTTTCTATATTTTTTTGGATATTTTTCTTGAATTTTCCCTTTTTTCTATGATTTTCTGTTTTTTAGGATTTTTTTGGCATATTTCTTGACTTGACGGAAAATTGGACGGAGTGGCAAAAACGATATGTGCACAGACGAAGGATAACAAAAATGAAATGAGTAGATATTTGATGGTAGAAGCGATATTGCACATATTTTGGGCGGCAGGAACAAAATTTCCCTTTTGCTAATGGAACTTTGAGCAAGGTGCTTGTTTTGACATTTTGCCAGGTTAAAATGACCATCTGTAACATCAGTTTTTCTCACTGAATTCAAGAGATATAGAAACACATGCCCATAAGCCTAGTGCATAAGCATATTGACAGGAAAGGATACAGCAATGCCACTTGGAAGTATACAGTCTGGGTGGTCATTAGGGTCTCCTGTAGAGACAGTTGCATCGCAAAAGCTTTATCAGAGTCAACAGCTGGAAGGGCTAATAAGTCCGTGGACCTTAGCATGAAATGACCATGATAGGTTGTGAAACGCACCCCTGGCAAACATTAAGTTATGAGAGTTAGATTGAATCAACTAACCATGAAAATATTTAGCAAGTGAAGATAGAATGCAGGTGTGGAAATAAGATCAGAACCTTTTCCACATCTGATACGCATAACAGATTCCCAAGCAGTCTCTCGTGTAAGGTCTCTGCTAAGTTCATGTTTAAGTTTCTCCCCATGAGTAGCTGCCTGGAAGGATGGATAATGGTACACCTGACCACCAGTATATTTTGCCAGAGAACCTACAATATTATATATAGCACAATAAAGAACAGCATGATAGAAACTATCAAAGGCACTTCTCTCCAGAATTTTTGTCAGTAGGCCCTCACCTAAGGAAGCTATATCACAATACTTCTCACTGAAAGAAAATATATCCACTGCAATCTGATTTTTCGTGAATTCGGCAGCCATCCGTTTTATAGAAGGGGTCTTCTGGTACCCTGAGAGTATGCTCCTTATCTGTTCCATATGCACGAACATCATCTCCTCGAAGTCTCAAACGACCAATACCAAGAGATGGCAATGTACTCTGGAAGACCAGCAACTTCCCCCCAATTTGACTCTACAAATAGGATGTCATAGTTATCCATAATTTAGTTCAAACAGTGCAACAAAAGGCACACGAAAAAAACCAGCAGAAGTATTTCAATGATAAATCATCAAATTCAAATATAAAATAAATGGAAGGGAAATATGCATCTTACCATAACCATGAATGCTGCTTTAAGAGCGGGACCAAGAGTAGATTCTACATTCACATTGTCCTGAAACATATTTGGCAAGCTGTGTATAGTTTACATGCAATTCTATGATTAGTAACCTCAATAATTCCGATGCGAGCTACTGACCAACCACCGATGAAATATCAGTGCACGCCACTTTCATAACTACACATGCATATTGTTTACATGCACCTAAATCTCCTCGCTATTAAGCAGCTATATGTGTACGATTCCCAAATTGATTGGCTGTAATATTACCTTCTCATAAACAAATTGTCTGGGATGTTTTTTTTTGGCGAGGAAAAAATTGCCTACGATGTTTCCTAACATGGATTGGAGATAATAAAGCAACCTAAATGCTACGCAGAAATCATCCTTGTCTTCTGGAACATAAAGAATTACATTTGTTCCCAACAAAACCCAAAAGGCCAAAACCTAGAATAAAATGCTTCTATACCAATTACTGATCACAGTAATCCTTGGATCTCCCAGATGAGATGCCCCATCTGACGACATTGCATAACGACATGCGATTAAGTCAGGAGAAGTCATTTGCATGCGTCTGCGCGGCCCTCTTCAGTGCAGGCATTTCATCGAGCATATCATGTTCAGTGCCCAATGGGACAGGGGAGCAGTAAAAGTTTCAATCTCCTTTAATTTGCGCGCACGCACTGATCTAGACTAAGACCCTAAGACATGGTAATTACACATTGACTATGTGTAGAATTCTGGTCTCACCAGATGCGATGCGTCCCGTCGGAGGTCCAGGGCTCCATGACGACGCAGCAAATGGCCGCCGGCGGCTGCTCCGAATACTCCACGCCGTCACCCGCCACCGCCACCTCCTCCTTCTCTGCAGTCGATGAATCCGTAGCTACGCCGCGTCCATCCTCGCGCCGCTCGACACCCATCTCATCCTCATCGTCGCCGTCGTCCTCCTCGGAGTCTTCGTCTACGTCGTCCGAGTCATGGTCGTCCATCTCTTCGTCCTCATCCTTGGAACTCGAGGAGGCAGGCTTCGTCTCCGCCACTGCCTCTTCGCCACCCATCGCTACGGCAGCGCCCTCCTCCTCCACCGCTGCCGACGAGGACATGGGAATCGAGATGGCAAGCGGCAGTGAGAAGATCGGGGAGGCGCGGGGGAGCGGCGGGAGCGGAGATCGGGGAGGATGGGGGGAGCGGAGGTGCGGGGGAGCGGAGACGCGGGGAAGGCGAGGGAGCGGAGGCGCGGGGGAGCGGCGGGAGCGGAGGCGCGGGGGAGGCGGAGATGGGGGAGGATGGGGGTGGCACGGTGGAGGATGGGGGAGGCGGAGGGAGGAGGCGCGGGGAGGATGGAGGAGGCGGAGGGAGGAGGCGCGGGGGAGGCGGAGGGAGACGTAGCGGGAGGTGGCGGCGGCACAGCGGGGTGGTTTCCAGGTTAGATGATGTGCATGATCCGGATGATTTTGACCTTAGGATCTTCAATGAGTAAGAGAAAAAGGTTTGAGGAGAGATCCAGATCATTCATTTGTATGAAGTTGGATTAATTTGGTACACAAATCTGGGTGGACTTAGATTAGGCATGACTGTGGGGGTGGTTGAGGGGTGGATTTAGTAAAGAAAATTTTAGTGTATTATAGAGTAGGGTAGATATACCAGTGACATAATTCACTTTGTGTAACGTGTGAATGAGGTGGTTACACGTGACAAAAGTACTGTAGCAGCTATTTTAAAAGGTACAACTGATACTGTAGCAAGAAGTAGAAATATTATTTTTGTACGGGTTACAGTACTGCTGCAGTGCGTTGCTACAGTGTTCTTGCCACACGTCGCCATCTTACTTATACGTTACACAAGAGCCATCGTCCGGCCACCCGCCCAGCCCAACCGGCAACGGGCGCGGCCGCCGAAGCGCGCGGTGCACCGCGCACACCGCCCTGGAGCGCCTCAGGCCCTCGGCCCAGCATGCGCGGCACGCGTCCGGCAGGAAATCGGGCGGGGGCGGCGCGGCCGCCACGCGCTGGCCCGCTGCGCACGGTAGATTGCCTAACAAACAGCACAGCCCAGGCTGCAAGTCGTGCGCGGCGGAGCCCAGGCCGAGAGGCCCACCTCCAAGGCGAGTCGCCCGCGGTCCGCTAGGAAGGCCGAAGTACCCGCCAAACGTTTGTTAGCTCGGCACGACTCACGGGCCGAACGCGTGTGCGCGCGGTACAGTTTAACGCCCAAGCCTCCCAAGATCGATCCACCGGCCGGGAGCCGCGAGCGGCCGGCCAAAGGCCCAATCCGGGCGTTAAGATTCCAATTTGTTTGGCAAATTAGTACGCGCAGACGAGATAGCTAGGGGTTTACTTTCAGTTCGAACCAGCCTGCTGAGGCAACACCGATCGTCAATAAACGCATCCTCCTTTTCGATAGATCCCTAGTGCATGCCTGATGCCACACTGCCGCAACGCCGGAGCGCATACGCATGACGTGTGACCGTACATGCATGTTGTTGGGGGAGGATCCCGCGCTATCTCGGGCCCACGACCATGTGGGAGCAATGGCACCTGTTAGAGGATCTATCCCGAGCTAAACCCCTAAGTCAACCTCAATGCAAGGTGCGGAAGGCTAACCTCGCAGGGGTTCGGGGCCAATCTCGACTGAGATACGAGAGGCCAACCCTGGAAGAGTCTAGGACCAGCCTCGGGCAAGGTACACAAGGCCGATCCCAAAAGGGTCTGGAACCAACCTTGGGTGAGGTACACGAGAATGACCTCGGAATGGTCCGAGGCTAACCCCTGGCGAGGTCTAGGGCTGATCCTGGACCGACCCGAAGTCTCGGACATAGCTGAGCCCATGTAGGGCAAATGACATAAATACCCTAGGAGTAAGCTAGGCCCTAAGAGCAAACTTGTAACTTTACATACCCGCCTCTCTTCGCCTATAAATAGTATCCCTTGTGACGGGAGAGAGGGGTATTTTGTAACCCTAGAATCTCATATTGAATTAACTTGGTGGTTGAGTGCTTCTCCTTGAGTCCCTTTACATCCTCAGCGATCTTCTTATTCGACCGGGGGTGTTTCTAAGTTTACTATCCATATTCGTAATGATGACAGTTGGCGCCGTCCGTGGGGATTGAGCGAGAAGCCACGTTGCTTAGGAAGATGAAGGCATGAAAGATCGTCGGGCGAGTTCAGGTTGTCCCGGACCTTCCAGGGTCGGACGACCACAAGCACCCGGCCCCACCCCAGGCTTACCCCCCCCCCCCAACACACCTCGATAGCCTGTCCTTGACTTGGTTCACTTTGGCCTTAACAACTTTTGCCTTGGCTGGACTTCGCTTCATCTCAACGGTGTCTCCTCGACTAGGGGATTCCCCTAGTTTGACAGACTCACCTTGGTGAGCTCCAACATGACTCGATGACCTATTCTTGATGTGGTTCACTTGGCCTCAATGACTTTTGCCTCGGCCCAACTTTGCTTCACTTCGACGACATCTCCTTGACTAGGGGCTCCCCCTAGTTCAACGGATTCACCTCGGCCAGCCTCAACACTCCTCAACGGCCTAACCTCGGTGTGGTTCACTTCAGCCTTGACAGCTTTTGCCTCCCTAGTTCAACGGACTCACCTCGGCGAGCTCCAACACACCTCATCAGCCTAGCCTCGGTGGTTTGCTCTGGCCTCGATGAATTTTGCCTCGACCAAACTTTGCTTTGCTTCGATGACATCTCTTTGACTAGGGGCACCCCTTAGTCGAGGGATTCACCTCGGTGATCTCCAACATGTCTCGATAGCCTAGCCTCAGCATGGTTAACCTCGACCTCGACAGCTTTGCCGCGGCCAAGCTTCACTTTGCCTCGATGGTATCTCCTTGACTAGGCTTCTCCTAGTTCAACAGACTCACCTCGGCAAACTCCAACACGTCTCGATGGCTTGGCCTCAACGTGGTTTAACTCGGCCTCGATGGCTTTGCCTCGGTTGAACTTCATTTCACCTCGACGGTGTCTCCTTGACTAGGGGCTCCCCCTAGATTGACGGATTCACCTCGGTGACCCCCAACACACCTCGATGGCTTGGTCTCAACGTGGTTCACTTTAGCCTTGATAGCTTTTGCTTCGTCTGAGCTTCACTTCGCCTCGATGATGTCTTCGTGACTAGGGCACCCCTTAGCTCGAAGGATTCACCTCGACAATCTCTAACACACGTCGATGGATTGGCCTCAATGTGGTCAATGACCAATCTCCCCTGATCTAGGGTCGAGTTGGCGGTCCCCTCCAATCTGGGGTCGAGTTGGCGGTCTCTCCGATCTGGGGTCGAGTTGGCGGTCTCCCCCGGTCTGGGGTCGATTTAGCGATATCCCCCAGTCTGGGGTCGAGTTGGTAGGTCTCCTCGGTTTGGAGTCGAGTTGGAGGTCTCCCCTGGTCTAGGGTCAAGTTGGTAGTCTCCCCCGTTCTGGGGTCAAGTTGGCGGTCTCCCCAGTCTAGGGTCAAGTTGCCAGGTCTCCACTGGTCTGGAGTTGAGTTGGCAGGTTTCCCTAGTCTAGGGTTGAGTTGGCGGTATCCCTTGGTATGGGGTCGAGTTGGTGGTCTCCCCCGGTCTAGAAGCGAGTTAGCGGTCTCCCCCGGTCTGGGATCGTGTTGATGGCATCCCCCTCTTTGGGGTCATGTTGATGATATCCCCCTTTCAAGGTCGAGTCGATGATATTTCCTCCTCTGCAGTTGAGTCTTCACCGCCTTATACCCACCCTCTAGGATCGGGTCTCCAACAAGCACAAACTCTTTCTTTCAGATAGGGAGACTCTGATGTTTCAACTTCCTCAATCGATCGTAGGAGACTCTGATCTTCCCAACGAGAGACTGATATTCTTGCTCCCACGATGGTCGAGCTTACTCCCCCCTCTGGGAGAGAGGGTCGAGCTTAGTTCTCCTCCTCTGGGGTCAAGCTAATTCTTCTCTCCTGTCGGGGTCGAGCTACTTCTTCTCCCCCTCAGTGATTGAGCTAATTTTCCCCCACTGGGGTCGAGCTTCTTCTCCCCCGTTGGGGTTGAGCTAATTCTTCTCCCCCTCAGGGATCGAACTACTTCTCCCTTGCTAGGGCTGAGCTAATTCTTCTTCCTCACCGAGGTCAAGCTAATTCTTCTCCCCTTAGGGGTCGAACTAATTCATATCCCCCTCAGGGGTTGAACTACTTCTTCCCTACCGGGGTCGAGCTAATTCTTCTCTCCCTCAGGGGTCAAGCTAATTCTTCTCCCTCTCTGGGGTCGAGCTTCTTCTTCCCCTAGGGTCAAGCTAATTCCCCCCTCTAGGGTCGAGGTTCTCC
Organism: Dendrocalamus sinicus; assembly: GCA_036346575.1. Taxonomy (NCBI): domain Eukaryota; kingdom Viridiplantae; phylum Streptophyta; class Magnoliopsida; order Poales; family Poaceae; genus Dendrocalamus; species Dendrocalamus sinicus. The sequence continues at coordinate 28,467,246 of CM070653.1, read as the reverse complement.
TCCTCAGGAGTCGAGCTAGTTCTCCCTCCCTAGAGTCAAGCTTGAGATGGCAACGCTCTTGCCTCCCTAAGCAAAGTGCAGCTCGTGAGCTTTGTCCTGAGCACATCCCCAAAGTAAGTGTCACTCATGAGTTTTATCCCGAGCACCAAGTTTTTTTGGATGAGAGATGGCGATGCTCTTGCCTCCCCAAAGCAAAGTGCTGCTCATGAGTTTCGTCCCAAGCACTAAGTTTTTTCGATAAGAGACGGTGATGCTCTTGCGTCCCCAAAGTAAAGTGCCACTTATGAGTTTCGTCCCGAGTGCCAAGTTTTTAGATGGGAGGCAGTGATGCTCTCGCTTACCAAAGCAAATGGCTGCTCGTGAGCTTCATCCCGAGCACCAAATTTTTTTGATGGGAAGCAGCAAAGCTCTTGCCTCCCTAAGCAAAGCATTGCTCACGAGCTTCGTCCCGAGAACCAAGTTTTTGATGAAAGATGGCAACGTTGTCACCTCCACAAGCAAAGTACCGCTCGTGAGCTTTGTCCCGAGCGCCAAGTTTTTTTCGATGGGAGGCAGGGTAGCAAGATACTCCTAGTAAGAAGCTGTGGATGAACTTCATCTAAACATTAGGCAGGCAACAATAGCACAAGCCCGGTAAACGACACAAGTGGTCACATTCCCTTAGCACCTTTGCCAAAGAGCATCATGCATCCACTAGATGAAGCAAAGGCATCCCGACGTTGCACCATGCCAGTTAGTGCCTGAGCCAACATCATTTCTTGTGCAAAAATGAGTGCTAAGCGCCAATTTTTTCCCAATAGGAGAGTACTTCAAGCCTCACAATCAATGCATCAATGAGTCAGCCACGCAGGCTCCAACGAATCGACCATCTTGCATTTTGGTGCATATCTCCTCACGTCGAAAGCCGGTTCTCAGCGAGTCAAGAACTCCTTGCGAGGTCACACTTAAAGATGAATTGAACACTCGGCACTTCGGTCCACACCAGCTCGCACCATGAGCAACCCCTCTAGGATAATAGGCGCTTTGTACATGCCTCCTCGCAGCTTGGCCTCCGTATAATATGACTCAACATATAGGACATTCCCTCGAACAAGCTTGGATCGATTTGTTGGCATCTCCTCCATTATGCATGTCCATTGAATTGATCGCTTTATATTGACAAACACCAACACATCACCTCTGTGTAGTGTGATCGGTCTCGAGGCCATCCCTCGATAGAGTGTGGATTCGTAATGGGCACTCCTTCCTTCATGGGTCACACCTCCATGAGCCAAGCGCGTGGCACACCTCCAACTCCTAGCACCATGCCTCGCTAGACTGAGCAGGCAACGGCTTAGCACGTACCCCCTCACCTTGAAGTGCAGACCTCATCCGGCTAGTCTTGGGTGTGCTCACCGACCTCGAATATCTCGGTGTGTTATCACGCATCGATTGATCACATCCCAATATATCATCCAACTCGACATCGCCAATCGAGCTTGCGCATAGGGATGCATATGCCCCAGCCGACTTCATGTGCCTTGAAGCTCTATCGCACCTTGGGCTAGCGGTATATCCACGCCCATCCCAACAAGTTCATGAAATGATTGGATTATCCAAGGACTATGTGCGTCTTGAACCGGCAAGTTAGGCGCTTGTTTCTAGCATGTTCACATGGGTCAACCTTTCACACCCCTGCATTCTATTGCCCTTCGATGGCCATCCCTAAGCAAGTCGAGCTTGGCAATCCCATGCACAACTTCACTTCTCGGGTGCCATGGGTCGAGAACTGACTTCACGAGGCACTTCTTTGGGCTAAGTCCTAACCTCGCGCCTTTGCGTAACTTCGACATCTAGGCGGTCGGCGCTTGACTTCATAACTATTCACAACCCCACATTCTTCAGTGCAATGATGAACTCCCCAATACGACCCAAAATCAGCTGAGCGGAGCAACGACCCTTTGGCGAACACCTAGGGAACTCAACTCGGAGCTGAGGGCATGACCCATCATCTGAGATTTACGCAAGGACTAAGGTATTTTAACATATCGGAACGCATTGCAGGCTACCAGTAGGATCGTCGACTTGAGGTAGCGTGTTGACCCCTTTTGCAAGTCGATGCGTCGGCCCGGGCGGGTAGTTAGCAACCACCAGGATCGACGAAAGGCTACTGTTGGTGGAGGGTCCCCATGCTACCTCAGGCCCATGACCACATGGGAGCAATGGTATCCATTGGAGGATCTACCCTGAGCTAAGTCTCTATGTCAACCCCAGCTGAGATGCATAAGGTGACCCCGGAGGGGTACGGGACCAACCCCGAGCGAGGTACGCAAGGCCGACTCTGGAAAGGTCCGGGGCTAGTCTCCGGTGAGGTTCGTAAGGCCGACCCCGGAAGGGTCTAGGGCCAGCCCCGGGCGAGATACGTGAGGCCAACTCTAGAAGGGTCCGGCTAGCCTCGGATGAGGTACAAAAGGCCGACCTCGGAAGAGTCCGAAGCCAACTCCGGATGAGGTCCGAGGCCAACCCTGGACCGACCCAAAGTCTCAGACATGGTGGAGCCCACGTAGGGCAAATGACGTAGATACCACTAGGAGTAAGCAAGGTCCTAAGGGCAAATTTGTAACTTCACATGCTCGCCTCTTCCCCCTATAAATAGGACCCTTTGTGATGGGAGAGGGGGGCTATTTAGTAACCCTAAAAATAGGACCCTTTATGATGGGAGTGGGAGGTTATTTTGTAATCCTAGACTCTTATATTGAATAAACTTGGTGGTTGAATACTTCTTTTGAGTCTCTTTACATCCTCAGTAGTTTTTGTATCCGACTGAGGGTGCTTCTAAATCTATTGTCCGAATTCGTACCGATGACACATATAATACCATTCCTCGACGTCGATCGGCGCCGGCGTCGGTCAAGGCGCTGGAGCATGATATTGCGCTCACGAGTCATGATCGATCTTACCCATGGTTTTACTTAAGATATCCTATCTTCCACTTATGTATCTTATATGGCTACGTCCCGCTAGCTAACTGCTGGCGCCCGCACATTTTTGTGGAGTCAAGTGTGAATGAACGGCAAATTTATCCGTAGATCGTGCCGTGTTTTTGCGTCTGACTGAGCAAGGCCACGAGCATGCAGATTATACGTACGCTTGTCACAAGATTAAAGTCAAGGCAAGTGCACGTCGTGTGTCAGCACCGGAGTCGACATGTACGTGGGTGCGATGTCTAGGTGGCGGCCGGCGTGGCCAATCATCTTCATCAGTACATGCTGAGGCCGAGGACATTTGCACGTATGCACTTGTCGCAAAGAGGGAGAAGCGAAAGCATACATTTACGAGGGGAACTAGCTAGCCGTTTATGCGCATGCATGCGAAAGAAGTTTTGGAGCGTGATGACATACCGTACATGTCGTCCATCTGTCCCGTTTGCTTGCCTGGTTGAGTTTAGGGTCTGTTTAATATGACTACGGTTTATGGTTTTTAGTTGAAAATTTTGAATTTTAGCTGTTTAGGACAGAGATTACGGAGAGATATTCGTTTGCAATTTTGGTTGATACAGATGTTTGATTTTTAACGTGTACTACAATTAACTTGTAGACCTTGTTTTAAAAAATACTCTATTTAAATATTAGATACTATAGTAAAAATCAAAATTATTTTTAAAAGCTGAAAAGAACAGCACCTTACTTTTCTGTGCCTCCAGCGGCTACCACTACATATCCATTCCTCCATGCGCGCATCGGTACCGCTAGCACCGCGACGCAGATCGAGGGGAAATAATCCAAGCTTGCGTAGCCAAAACATCAATCACGATAGACAGACCTAGGCTCGGTCGGTAAATCAGAATCCGATAAGCTAGATCACGCACACATCACCTTTGCAAGTTGCGATGATCGATCGCACCCGTAACTGGACCGAAGCGACCCACACACTGCTCGACGAGACCGGAAAAGCCCGAGAGACAGCATACAATGCGAGAGGCGACATTCCCTCGCACGAACCATCAGGGTCGTCACCTCCACACGGGGGTTTGCTAGGGATGCCACTGGATAGAATATAGATAATTTAAATCTGTATCTAATTTTATTTATATGTATTTGAGGTAATATTACCTATGTTAAAATGAAAAAGGGTATACCGATGGGTTTAGGTAACCCAGTAGGTAAAGGAGAAGGAAAATGGAGAGCTAAGTCAAAGAGGCTTATAAAGAAAATTTTTTGTAAAACTGTAGTATTTAAAATTTTAACATCATGTTCACACCATGAAAGTTTTCCAAAATCAACTGAAATTTCTTGGAGATGATTCTATGTATAGCGGAGCTACTCTATGCAAATTAGAATGGTTAGACACACATGTGGGCCCCACATGTATTTATAGAAAGTTTTCGTAAAACTTTGGTATTTGAAATTTCAATCTTGCGTTCACACCACAAAAGTTTTACGAAATCAACTAAAATTTGTTGGGAATAATTATATGTGTAGGAGAGCGACTCTGTGCAAATTGGCGGGCACAGGTGCACAGGTAGTTTCTACATGCTTTTTATAGGAAGATATAACTAAGTATGGGTAGTCCAAGTCCATGGATAATCTAAGTACACTTTTAATATTATATTCGAATTGGTATAGATAAAGATAGGTAAATAGATATTATCTATTGGTATAGATATGTATTTTATTTCTTACCTATACCCTATCTGATAATATGCATATGAATTTAGATAAGAGTGATAGGCACCTAGTGGTAGCCCTACGGCCTACGCCCACGATCGACAGGGCACATACACATACACATACACGTGGTCAGGCCTGCTACGCGTTATCGCCATTCGCCACGCCCGAAAGAGCACTCGATGACACGAAAGTTTAAAGCCCCTCTCCTGATAGGGCGAGAGACAACATGCACCGAGGGCAGCAAGCAAAGCAGCGGTGGTGCGAAACCGCGAACGCTACGTAGACGAGACGAGACGGATGGATGGATGGATGGATGGACAGACACGGATGCGCGCGCACGTTGAGAGGCCACGGTCAGAGATACCCCTGCCCCTGCACCGCCAGCCGTGTCGGCCTTTTCGAAAGGCGGTGGCGCAGAAAGCGACCGCACGGGCGCGGGCACGCGCGTACCGCTGCTACTACTACACGATCGCTCGATCGGCCGGCCGGCCCGCCGAGACGGCGCTCGGCGCACATGCCGAGCAGCAACTCCGGCCGACCCGATCGCGGCACATTCTCGTCGCAGCCGTAGCGTTTGGAGCTAGCTAGGCCAGGCGAGCCCTCGGGCCGACCGGGTCGGGAATATTGGATCTATGTCGCGCGCGTTGGGGCCGGTCGATCGTGGGGAGTGGAAATAAATGGCTGGGGCTACCGGCGAGCGTGGCAGCCATGTGACGGGCCTGACGGCCGCGGCAGGGGAGGGCAGGTGTGGCCGCGGCCGAAAGGAAATGCCCCGACATGTCGCCGGGCGCGGACAAGCGACGTGTGATCCGTCGTCGCCTTGTACTTTAGCGTGCGCGTGCCGCCTGTGTGGGCAGCTGTCAGCCTGTCACTTGCCAACAGAATCAATCCTACGTATAGTCTCATAGCAATTTTTTTTATAAAATTTGATACCATACATACAAAATTACAAATCTAATCCCTTCCATGCATAACCACAGCAGCAATGACATATGACATGGGTCACCTACCGTGCTGCCTTACCGCAGCACGTTGTGGCACCACGATATCTTGATCTAACTCGGTAGGCCTGCATCGCTGATGGGCTCGACGCCAACTCCTTCGGAGCTGGTATTATGTGGTAGGTTCTCGTTGAGCTTCACTAGCTCGGCAACCCGGTGCCACCCATCGCCTGCCACGCTCCTTCCTCTTATGCTAAGTGAGCACTTTCTGTTGCAATGGGGTAATGTGATAGGTGACACGTGTCGTTTATTGCTACCGCACGATCAAGAATGGGACTAGAATTACAATTTTGTACGTATAGATGCTACATTTGTAAAAAAAATACTACATTATGAGATAAGCGATGCCTTCTTGCCAACCATTATTGGCGCGCGTGCTAGCATAGCTGCAGGCTACAATGTAGGGTGTCTTCGGTGCAATGTACGTACTGGCGTGTATGCATTACGGTCACGACAGACTTGACTCCCCTGACGTGTATGCAATCTACGTACTTACGTACACATGAAAACGTAGATAAATACAACTGGCTAAAATCGATCAAGAACCTTATCCGAGTTGGAAATGCAGAGGTACTGTATTGTTGACTGATCATATATTCTAGCAGATTTTTATATGACGCGACGCAACGAAAGAGGACGACATGTGTGTAGGCCACCATGCGCGCATTAGCTAAGCTAGCTATCGTTTCAGCGGAAAGCAGGTGATATGGAAATCGTGGCGCACAACGATGGGGAATTTTTTTTTTCCTTTCCTGATCCTTGTGCTATTTTTTTTAAATCCGGTCCTTCGGCAGACGCTCGACACCTAGCACATGTTGCAGCCCCGGAGCGCACAAGCTCGACGCAGAGCGCGGCTAGTCGCCGAGCGTGGAAGGGCAAGGCCAGGCATGGCGAGTGGCAGGGTCCACCGACCTATCACACTGTAACATCTAAAAAATTTGAGTTTTATTTAATTAAGTTTAATTAGTTTTTTTCGAAATTTTTCTTGCCTTTTTCTTTAAGCCTAGAATTAAGAAAAGACACCGTGTGTTTATTTGCAACCCTATAGCCTTTATTTTTTTGGAGACCCCCTTGCTTTGTAGTATTTTTAAGAATTTTCTTGGAATTTTCGGCTCTCTTTTGCTATTTTCTAGGCATTTATTGAATTATTAGCTTTTCTAAAAATCAAAAACAGAATTAAAATCTTCTTTTTCCTCTCGGACCGAATTTCCTGCTGACCCAGTTATTCCGTGCGTGACATGTGGCCGAAGGCCCACACGGCCCAGCGTCGGCCCGGCCTCTCCCTCTGTCGCCTCCCTCCTTTCACCGCTGAGCGGGCCCCGTTGTCAGCCCTCCCCTTCCCTTCTCACCAACCCAAGGGCCCCACTTGTCATCCCTTCCCCTTTCTTCTTTTCTTTCCCCCTCCTCTCTCTTTCCTATTTGGCGTCGGCAACCGAGCTCACCCCGAATCCTGCCTTTCCTTCCTCCTCTTCCCTAGTTTTGGAAGCCTTGAACTATGCAGGAATCAAATTCCCCAATCCCTGTGCTCACCTTCCTTCTATGCCCCTTCCGCCTATCCTTTTCTTTCCTCTTGAATTCATGCCGCCGTGGTCTCCGGTGAGGAATTGCAGAGCCATGCCCCCTTCGAGACCCTATAAAGTCCCCTCCTGAGCACCCCATACACTACTCCATCCTCCCCATCGCCTCCTCCCAAGTCCCAAGGCCCCCCCACCTTGCTTCTCCTCCTTCAAGCATCGGCGCAACTCCGGCGAGTTTCTCCAGTCACATCACGCCACATCAAGCCTCAATATCGTCACCCGGAGCACCAGCTCATCGCTGCCGACCTCGGTCAATACTCCGTCAGGCTCAAAAGCCATTGGAGCCACATCCCCTCTGGAGCACCTCATCGGCGCTGCCTCCCTCACGTCGCTGACCATCTTTCAGACCTCTTCGGTAAACCCCATGCCTACCAAAGTAATTCCCATGTTTCCCTCTCCCTTATGCAACATCCCGTCACTCGCCGTAGGTCACCGGAGCGCCGGTGCCACCGCTCCCGAGCCACCCTGTAGCAAGCCTGGTGTCCCATAGTAGCGAGATGTACCACTGGTCAGAGGCTAGTGCTTTCTAGGGCACGTGAGGATGAAGCTCGGAGGGCAGACACCGAACGTCCACACCTGGCATCGATATCGCCCATCCTAGCATGAATCGAGCAGCTCATACATGACGTCAGGCTGCGCCATCTCCTGTGGAACATAAAGCAACAAGTTAGTCCATAGTAAAAATAGGCGGTACACAAAGCAAAGTGAAAGTGAACCATACGACAGGAAGTCACAGTGTCCATAGCGTTGTCTACTTTAGTACAACAGAAATAAATTGAAGACATGAATAGCACCATGCAATAAAGAATACAGAGTTCGAAACTTACAAAACATTGTGCTATGCATCGCAACACATACAACACAAAAACAAATAACAAGAGTGCATATGAACACATTATAACAATTAGATAGCATGACAACATGGCCAGTAGACGTTGGTCACTACGGTGCGTTGCTTGAATTAGGCATGTTTGGGTAGTTGTCAATGGAGTGCCTAACCATCTTGTAGAGTCTACATCTCAAGAGCCTAACCTATTGGCCACACTAACTATCATCCATGTTGTTATGAATGCGGTGGGACTGTCGTCTTCCATGGCCTGCCTATTTGAGTGCGTTGTTGGGCACCCACTTCACCTGCCCTGGCTTGAGGTTCCTGTAATGCATATTGAGCCCGTACGAATTGAACTCAGCACTCCAAGTGTCGTACAGGTGGTGGATGTCGTAGTACTAAGAGATGTAATATGCTAACACCTGGCACCATGCTACGTACACCATGCATGCATAGGAGCATGGCCTGTGAAAATCTACGGCTTGTTACAAGTGCAGGATGCTTCATCATCAATCGTGCAGACTTATTTGCAATCCCCTCTAGCCTGACCCATGACGTACTTCTCCCTGATACTGATCTTCACTTTCTTCTGATACCATCCATGGAACGAGCCTTCTTGATCTTCTTATCCATGCCCACTTGCATTACTTCTGAGAATTGTTTATCCTCCTCCAGATGCTTTTTCGCCATCATGGCTTTATTAATAAAGTACCTGATGGTACAGTTCTAGCTCTCCTCGATGATTGTAGTGACCGGTAGGGATTGGACACCTTTGATGATACTGTTGTACACCTCGGACAAATTGGTCATCATGATTTCATATCTTGCACCACTGGTGTCGTGGAGTAGACACTATTTCTCCAAGTTGGGTGTGTGCGAGTTCACCTACTCTATGAACTCTCCAACTCTCACGGACCCTTCCACCGCTCCCCCTTGTTTGGCATCATCTGAATGCCTCATACTTGCCGGACTCCTCGTCGAGCTATCTCCATATGGCCTTAAACTTCCACCTTTGATTCTTCATGCATAGTTTCTTGAACATCTTCATCAAATCCTTGCTTTGAAATCTTGTGTGGAAGTTGGCCGTGAGATGCCTTATGCACCAACAGTTCCTCACGTCGTTCCACTGGAACGGCGGTTGCATCCTGTTCTGCAATGTGCTCAACATGAATAGCAACCTAGCATTATGGTTCGAGATGACACACACATCTGGCCAGTCTTGAACCACCGCTTGCTTCACATTTGCTAAGAACCATAGCCAACTATCCATGTTCTCATTCTTAACAATTGCGAAGGCCACAGGGAGTAATTGGTCATTCATGTCGGCTACAACCACAGTAAGGATGGTATCCTTGTACTTGCCAGATAGGAAGGTGTCATCCACTATCAGCATAGGACGGTAGTACTTGAAGCCTTTGATCACCTGATAAAAGGCCTAGAAGACTTTGTTAACAACAAAGCAATTTGGCCCCTTCATGGGATGCATTTGCTCCAGCTTATTAATGTATGTACTAGGACTTGATTCTATAATTTGATAGAACATCCTTGGGCTAGGTTATAAGCCTCTTTGTATGTTCCATACAAATGCTCCATGACCTTCCATTTCATCCACCATACCTAGCTGTAGCTAACCGGGAACCCCATCATATTGATAATATCTGTCAACAGAAGATTTGGCAAGGAAAAAACATCTACGATGACCAGATATCTTATCAGGCTAGCAACATATGAGAACATTACATTGCGGTGCCATGAAGTGGCTCAGCAAGCTTACTGTGTGATCCTTCAGCACCATTATCTTGAAGTCTGTGGCTGTGCCCCTTAACCGTTGTGCACAGACCTTGCTATGGCAATATTCGTCCACATACTAGATGATATAGATGTCAGGGATCGACCTATGCACCCAATACATCCAGCTGATGTTGATGGCACATCTGGCAATGGCTTGTCGGGCAACACTCTTGTTAGGGAAGCACTGCCTAAGAGTAGAGTGACTTCATTGAACCCCCACTGTGCCTCCTCTGGCTGTGGTAGGACCAGAGATGTCTCTACGATGTCGTCCAATCTAGAGGAGACATGCAACATCAGTGGTGGGTTGGTCTCGAGTGGTGATGTAGATGTTGGTGTTATCACAGATACGGCCAAGGAAGTGGGCGATGAAGACCTGATGAGGCGTGCCAAGGATTTTGAGTCGAACGAAGGCGCAGACAGATAGTGGGCAGCCTGTATTGATTGCCTCGAGTACCTTGGTGACCAAGTGGGATAGGTGGAAAGTGAGGAGGAGGATGTACAAAAAATACATAGTTCTGGAGATGAGGAAGATGGACAAGCTACCACAGGAGGTGTACTAGGTGGTGTTGGTGGAATAGGTTTATAGGACCATAAGGAAGCTCAATTTCAAGTTTAAGTCATTTAGTCCAATAGATTAGAAGTTATGCCAATTTGAGTTCTTAGTAACGGCCTATTTTCCATTCTAGAAACATGAGCAGTCAGACCGCTGTGACTTGAGCGGTCAAACTACCCAAGCCGGTCAGACCGGTGTGATGACTGCAGTTAGACCGGCCACTTGATGCTTTAGTCTATTTGTTGTTTCTTTTGTTCCTTTGGCTTGTGGCTTCCATTTTATGCTTATTTTCACTGTGCATATCGATTTATTAGTTTGTCATAGCTAGTTGAGTGAATAAGTCAAAGGGAATTAATTTTGTTAAAGTTGACAAAAAGACTAGCTAGGATCACACCCCTGTGATCTTCGCCATCGGTTCTACGTAAGTAGGTATACAACATTGCATTATTCAAAGCAGGCGAGCCCCTTTTGACCGCGCCACTTAGATCTTGCGATTCACCTGTACGTATAGCAACTGATATGCTTAATGCTGTTGTTAAACGCAACAGTTCTCCCCGGTGTTGCGTTGCCACCCCTGCATGCACCCCAGCTAGGCAGCCGACCGTAGAAAAGGCTAATTAACTAGATCATATTGGGGCCCTTAATTTGCTATGCTTGCCTGCAATAAGCCAAATAAGCCACGAGTTTTGCAGGGACATAAGTCCATTAATTAGCTTTGTGATGGCCTGGCCTACGACGTGGTGCACTAGCTACTACTAGCTAGTATGCAGTGCCGGCGACCGCCGGCCACGGGTGGAGCAGCGGGCGGTACCGCTTCCGTGCGACATCCCTCTCTGCCGGCGACTCGACCTCTCGGTCGCTTTCCGCGGCCATGCGCCGGAGTCAAGTGCACCATGCCACCATGCACGGACTTGACGCACCCGCGCGTGCTAATATTTAGCGGCACTTGTGCGTACCTGAGTGGCATGGAGCTACTAGGCAGCTAAAGGATTACGTGGGAAGATATAGAAAATAGTGTGATGAACCATTGCAAATTTTATAGACCAGATCAAGAAAGAATATTTTAGTAAGTTGACCAAAATACTGGAAACTATCTTAGAAGAAAATCGCAGCCCTTAAGTAGTGTTGGGGAGAGCGGTTTAGGTTAAGGAGAAATTAAGAAAATCAAATTGGATCAATGCTAAGGACTTAGCAGATTCGAGTTTATGTACTTTGAAATGCATGCATAAGTGTAGTGTGTGAGTAAAACTCGCATTATGTGGAGTTACCGGGTTTCTCCATATGTACTAAATGGATAATATCTACTAGGTTTAGATAGGTACGGGTTGGAATGGTGACTTACTAGTTAACCATCTAACCATTCTAGATTTACTCATTGAAGCCAAGTGTTTTAGGGTTAAGATTTGAGAAGTGCAAGTGATGTGTTGTGCTCTCTTGTTCTACAGGTGGAGTGGCTGTAAAACCTAATTCTCAAGTAGCAATATATCAACTGCATTCATCTCTCATAGATCCTTCTTGTTTTGATTGATTTGCTCTTGATTTGGTTAGTTTTGATCTTCTCTCCCCCTCTTGATCTTGCTGGATGTTAAGGATACGTAAGTGATGGATATGTCCTATGAAAATCAATCAATGAAAATCAATCATCATCCATCTAGGCATTAGGTTTGATAAATTTTTAAAGTTGCTCAGTTTTTACTTGATTTGGCCTCTCTAAGTAATTTCTTGACCTAGTTATTTTTAGCTCGATTCATTTTGTATTCTAACTTGCTATGACATATTTGGTTTTTGCTCGATTTTGATGTAATCTTCCTTCAATTGAAAAAAGTCAGAACTTTGGCAAATATTTCTTTTGATTGTTGATTAGAATAGATTCCAAACATTCTATAGAAGGTACATGCCAAATTTAGATCTATAAATCAAAAGTTACATGTATTCTTGGTTTTGAAATAGTGCTGATTTTACTGTCACGGTACTACCGTTTTCACTATTCATTTCTTAGATTTTTAGCTTCCTAATTTTCTGACTTTTGTGTTGACTTTTTATTCCAAATCTTTATAGCTCTATAGCTATTAGAGTGAGAGATTGATAAATACTTAGAGAAGATTGAATGCACCATCCATCTCTCAGTTGCCGTACCGGTCATGCAGGACATGCACCGATCGAGAAAGGAAGAAAGCGATGCAAAACGGAAGAATCCTGATTAATTTTGTATTGCCATGACAAATGCATGCAGCACTAACTAAGGTTCAGCATCAAACGGCACCTGGTCCTGCCTGCCCCTTGCGTTGCTTCACCGAACAAGACAGGATCGTCAGAAAAGCTAGCCATCATATTGTCCCAGCAAAAGTAATAAGAACTTTGTTTACTAAAGCGGTCTTTGACCAGGCAAGACTAACTAATTAGCAGGCAAAAGGTAATCAGGATCTGAAGAACTTAAGCTACCTGGCCGGCCGAGAGGTAGCTCCACTTGCGACAGGCACACTGATGCTCCGAAAGGATAAGCCTGCACTTGCTTGATCGAATCAGTAAGGCATTGCTTTAGCAATGTTAATAGGCAATAGTAGTCCAAAAATTAAATGGCAAAAATGTGTAATAAATCACGGAATGCTAACCTGCAGGCGCTTTGTTTGTTTATAGAAAGTTGTTCGAAAATCTCAGGATATACAACACTTCGAAATAGGTTCCAGATGAGAGTTTTTCATAATTTTCAGCCATTTTGCAACGAATGAATTTTTCTAGATCATTGTGGGAATTGGACTTTTTAAAAAAAACATATTCATGCGCTCCAATTAGACCCTTCAAGTGACAAAAATTTATGTTTTAGAAAATATATATTTGAGCATTGGAGCAGAATTCATCGGCAAAGTAAAACTTACAGCAACTGTATAACTACTTTCACGCCCATTTGGAATGCGAAATTTCTATTGATTCTTGCAAGAAAGGATCGAATTGTTTCTTATGAAAATCCAAACTTCTGCATTCTAAGTAAGACCACGTCTCAATTTAGTGCCCGCCACTTCTCAGCTGGAGGGCTTTTCCAGGTTAGCATTTTTGACGGATAGGAGTGTTTAGAACGGATAAGGAAGAATGCGGGCAGCTAATGGCCACCAAACCCAACTATAATCAACATAGGAGACACTCGAGGGTGCTTTGCCCAGGACCATGTCAGAGTCATTGGAGTGGTACGTGTACCGTGGACGTTCTTTCATCTAAAAGAGCATCCTTGACTAAACGACGATGTATATATTGGCAGCATATCGGGTGAACATGGACTATTTTGTGGATATATATATATATACACACACATATACATGATCTTAGCCGTCCGATCTAAAATCTATGAACGAGATTCTAGCGGGCAGCCTCTTCACCACTTACGCACATTTGCATTTTAGCACTCTTCATCCTGAAATCCCTCCCCTTCTCGGTTTATTACATATCCAACGCCTCCCCCTCCCCTCTGGCTCCTCCCCTTTGGCGCATCCCCCTCTCCTTACCCTCCGGCGGCCCCCCTCCTCCTCCAGCGCCTCACCCTCCCCGTCCCCTCCGGCATCTCCCCCTCCCCCTCCCCTCTGACAGCTAACCTCCCCTCCTTTCCGACGGCTCGCCCTCCTCCATCCGTGCCTCCCCTCTCCTCCGACAGCTAGCGCCTCCCCTCCCCCCAGTGCCGCCATGGTCGAAGTAGTGTGTATAGAAGCCGTCGTGATTGAAACGCCGTGGTCAAAATCACCGTGGTTGAAGTGTCATGATTGAAGCCACCGTGGTTGAAGTGTCATGATTGAAGCCTCCGTGGTCGAAGCAGTACGTGGTCGGGGAGGTGCCAGCCGCCGAAAGGGAGGGGGAGATGCGGATGGAGGAGGGGGAGGTGCCGGGGGAGGTTGGAGGGGGTGGCGTCGGAGGAAGCTAGGGAGGTATCCGAGGGAGGTGCCAGGGAAGGCCGGGGTGGGGGCGGCACTGTGGGAGGCCAGGGGGTGGTGCCGAGGGAGGGCGGGGGGTGGCGTCGAGGGAGGCCAAAGGGGGCGGCACTAGGGGAGGCCAGGGGCGGTGCCGAGGGAGGCTGGAGGGGGCGACGCCGGGGAGGGCGCCGGTGGAGGCCGAGGTAGGGGCAACGCAAGGCTAGTGGAGGGGGAGGGGAGGCACGGTGGGGAGGGGAGGTGAGCCGCCAAAGGGGAAGGGAGGCGCTGGATCAGGATGAGGAGGACTAAGGAGCAGAGGATGGACACTGGGGGCTAAAATGTAAATTTGCATAAGTGAGAAAGGGGGAGCGCCCACCAGCTTCTCATCCATAGATTTTGAATCGGATGACTGAGATTGGGTATGTCCATATGTGCACAAATAAAGGCTTATTCACCAGATATGTTCTCATATATATTGAGCACCACAATTGGATGACTAGAGGCAGTAGTCGCCGCACGATTGGGCGGCATGGACAAGTCGCCCAACCATTGGGCGACTTGGCCTAGTGTTGTCCAACGGTTGGGCGAGTTGCCCGTATCGTCTAATTGTGCGGAAACAGATGGCTAGTTTTGCAAAATAAAAATACGGGTATAAAACTATAATTCGAAATTCAAAATTGATTATTTTTAAAAAAATTCAAGTTCTAACCCCAAGTGAGCAAATTGCGTTACCTTACGCAACAATGCACCGTAGTATATTTCTCAAGCAATGTGGGAGTGTGTGCTTGCTTGATCGAAGCGCGTATTTGTTTGTTTGGCATCGTGTGATCACACGAAAGTTAACGTGAACATCTAGTCGCAGTGAACTCATAAAGTAGCACTGCTGGCTAGCTAGGCTTGGAAGACAAGGCAAGCTCAAGTTGGATTAGTGCTAGGCTCTGGAAGACAGGAAAGCTCAAGTTGGATTAGCGACTACAATATCTCGCATGGATCTTGCATAATGCAAGGTTAGGGGCGAGGTTATGGGAGACAGGAGCAGCTGCAAAGGGTTGGGAGTAGTGGTGTTAGTCGTAAAGAACAGCATTGACTATTGAGTAAGCTGCATCAAAAGAAGATGCACTGCTTCTCGGGCTAGCTTGCCTGCCTGCCTGACTGCCTGCCCTCTCGCAATTCCTATAGCTGGCTACGTACACATCTGCAACATCTTGATCTTCTTTTTTTCATTATGATTTATATACTTCTCTAAATAAATAAATAGAATAGTTTCTCGTCGTTTCAAAGCGGTTTATCTGAACATAACTATTTTGAAACGATTTATCGATATTCAGTTCGTTCACATAAACGCTCGTGGTACGATCAATCCATATTCATATTGGCTTCTAAAAGCTGATTTTCTACAGTAAATAGTTTTTCTACAGTACCTAACTTTCAAACGGAGTGTCTTTTTAAGCGGAGTCTACTAGTCGATTGTAGTATATACTGTAGTGACTTCATTTATATCGGCAAAAATCGTACGTAAGTCTCTCTCTATAAGCTGATACTATTTATCAACCAAAGCTAATAGCCATCAGTAAAAATCAATATGAACACTCTATAAGCTACAGTAAAAAACGCACATGTAAATATGAAATACTACACTGCACTTGGATTAGTGAAGATCAACTCCTATATATGCTGTGAGAGATTAAGCAAGCGGTTATCTGTTCCATCCGACCGATCCGTGTGCAGACAGTGTTTGGGAAGAGCAGGATGTGCACAATTTGTTTTATTTATATATGAGTATATAGTATAATGCGACAACAATATCACTTGTGCTTTGCGAGAAGAAGAGATCGATTAGGGATGGCACACGGGCTGGCTCAACCAAAGTTGATAGGGAAAGCAGTGTCGCTTTTGAGCTTTGATATTGCGCATGGTAACTCTCTCCCTTCGCTTCCATATGGAAATTAAAAGGACACGACCTGCCACTGGAGTAACTTGTTTAGCTACTTAGCTGGGCAATTTAGTCAAACTAGCGGGTGGTCCGTGCATTTGCGCAACTAGACTTAGTTTATAATTTATAGTATTAAATAATATAACTTATGTGATTAAAAATATATTTATGTATCTTATAGGGTAATTATATCTTAAGACATCGTAAAAATTGAGAATGATAATAGAACATTGAAGTAAAATGTAACTTGAGTAATATAATTAAAATATGAGCTTTGATGGAAGAAAATCGTTGAGCATAATAAGTTATTAGGGTTATTAGAAACGTAACCACTCTCTATCATGCATACCTCTATTCTTCTTCTATTAATTACTCTTTTTCAAAATGTATGCAGGCACATACACTTCTATTTAATATTAAACATTATGTTGCTTATGTGTGCGACAACTTATCTAATTAATTTATATGGTATTAAAATAACTTGCTTACGTATATATCGATACACCATAGGTGACCTACCTTAAACTTATATTCCCTCATACACACAGCTGCCCCAGTAAACCATGTATTTTCTATCTCTTGTCGCCGCCACAGCTGTTTTACTTCAATTTCCAATAGCAAGCCCAATTCTTAATTGATCTCTCCTAACTGCTACCCCCTTCCAATACAATATTCTATCACATAGCTATCTTCTACTTCTCTATCGTTATTACTAATTGTTGACCGTTGCGACATCAAACATCGTACATCTGAAATAATCGCCGATCCTTGCCAGGGCACCCGTCACATTCTCTAGTGTCCCCAAGCCTATTCCCTACAGCTGCGCATCTCTACTCTGAGCTCTTTGCTCCTTTGCTTCTGTGCGATTGTGCTCCTTTGCTTCTATATGAATGTGCTTCTATTCGTACGGATTTATGATACACATGCATTATATTTATGACTTCCTCACTAACTGCGGCGACCTATCATCTTTATTGATGCCCATATGTCTGCTTTAGTCATTGTCTAACGATATGAAGAATCTTCTCACCATCGGTGGTGACATCGTGGAGCTCACCAATGATGGCACACTCCTAGCTACCCAGTTGCCATATATCGTCCATAGCTCGTATTTAATGCAAAACTTCATCTCCTTTATACCAAGGTTTTCCTATCATAGAGTTTCTTTGGTCACAGACTTCTTCAGTAACACTAATGCTCACCACTCATCATCGTAGCCCTTTTGACTCTGGCCTTTCTCTTCAACAACTCCAGTAAGCAGCACGACATTGTCCGCATCAAACGATAGAGGTGAGCAGCACGGTATTATCCTCATCTCCACCGCTACCGCTCCTCGTGGGTCAATTTCATCTTGTAGGATAAATCAACACATTGTACTCTATTGTGGTCTCTTTTGACACCATTCTTGCTATTCTCGTTATAATTTTTATATTTATTTAAAATTTTAGTTATTTTTTATTGGAGTCATATACAAATTAAATTGCTAATTTAATTTATTACAAAATTTAGTTATTTAGGGATTTTATTTTGTAATTCAAGTGAAAATCTAATTACAAATTTGATTTTATTTTTTATTAGGAATTTTAATTTTTTGTGGAATTTATATATAAATCTAATTGTTAATTTTTTTTTCCAAATTATAGTTATTTAGGCATTTACTTTGGAATTCGTATCAAAAATCAAAATTTTATTTTTTTACTTTATTCAAAATTGCAGTTATTTTTTTATTGGGGTTTGTGTACTAATAAAAGTGCTAATTTATTTAATTTATTCAGTATTTTGGTTATTTAGAAATTTTATTTTGGTATTCATAGGGAAAATCAGATTGAAATTTTCTTTTATTTTTATTCCAAATTTCATTTTTTTTATGAAATTTGTATGCAATTCTAATTCTAATTTTATTCCAAATTACAGTTAAAATTCATATGCAAATCTAATTGATTATTTTTCTTTAATTTTTATTCTAATTACAATTATTTAGGATATTTTTATTCTAAAATACTGCTATTTTGGTTAAAATTTGTATACAAATTCAATTGCTTTTTTGGTTTATTTTTATTTTGAATTATATGTTTTTAAGGATTTTACTTAGAAATTCGTATAGAAATCAAATTACTTATTTTGTTTTGTTTTTATTCCAAATTTTAGTTATATTTTATTGTACTTGACATGGATTCTTGTTTTTAATATATACCATTATAATCTAGATCTACCATAATCGATGGTGTAGATCTTTATCTTTTTTTTCTCTGATCAATATGATAATTTTTATCCCTTGAGAGGGAATATGATAGCTTCTTTTACTTCTGCTTTAATATTGTAATAGATGCTGTTACAAGTGGAGTGGTTGCCACTTGCCACAGCCTCCAATCCAGACAGTGGCATTTTTCGCTGAGCTAGCTATCAGCCCGTCCATCTCCATGGAATCAGTAATCACACATCTAAAGCTGGACAATTTGATGACTTTCCGACGGAGAGGCATCGTTTTCTGAAGAAGAAGAATTAGCTACCACTTACCAAAGTGACATTGCGCAGACCCTTAACAGAGTTGGATCAACGGCATGTTTGTTCTTGTGTCCTGTGCTTGTGCGGGGTCAGGTAGCCCTGCTGGTTTCCTCGCGCCACAGATGCCAAAGATAGGCGATCGATGATGAGCTAAACTGGTTTTATGTGCATACATAATCTTCTAAAAAGACTACAATGCTTTCGTGAGCAAGAAGGCATGCATTTACTAGGTTTTTTCCAGATCAGTTCATCGTTAATTGCCTCCCAGATTGTACTAGTTTTTCCTTAATCTTTTACACATAGGACAAACACGAGAACACATGCACGGCACATGTGTCATGTAGCAGTGCGTAGAGGAAGAGTGTCTGTTCTTTTTAACTGAAACTTATGGCTTTTAGCTGCAGTTTATAACTTTTGAGTTGTTTGTACGAGAGATTACAGGTAATAGAAACTCAAATATGGTTTTTGTCGATATAAATAAAGTTGGTACAGTATAACTATAATTAACTAGTAGACCCTATCTTAAAAAGATATTTTGTTTAAAAATTAGTTACTGTTGAAAGATTGAAAACATCTTTTAAAAACCGAAAAAAAAAGGGCCAGAGCTGCGCGCGGGGCTACAGCTGTTTTCACCGGGAACTGGTACTGTTGCCGACCCATCGGCCGGCACGTACGCGCCATCGCGGCCGCGGCTCACGCACGCAAAGGCCGTTCGTCCCCCGCCGTGTCTGAGGGGCACGTGCCAACAACTTAGACCCCATTTTGAACGGCTTGTGGCTTTGACTGTTTAGAGGTTAAAAGACGTGTAGAATATTTTTTAACACTTTTCTTTTTCTTTTTTCTTTTACCCTTTATGAAGATATAATGATGCTTTTTTCTCTCTTTTTTATATTTTTTAATTAAATAATACAGAAAAAATCAATAGACGCTAGCACTCCAAAAAAATCATCCGAAAAAAAATCGAATTGAAGGGCCTTTATTCCCAGATGATTGCTCTAGCAGGTTAGTGCATGCATGCTAGCCTGTTCGCCTAATCGCCCGTACGTTTCCTTGGGTTCAGTTCACTAACGTGCACAGGTGGAGCAGTGCAAAAATTCTTCCACGAACACCAACAAATTCTCAACATAGGATTTGATTCGCCGCACACAGGTCTGTGTGTACCACCACGGTGGAAATACACGGCTATCTAGAAAGCTACCGAGCTACGTGTAAAACGAGCCGGTGACAAGTTGTGCTCAAACGAGCTACGTGTAAAGCAACCCGGCCCAAGGCTCGTACCGACTACTCCCCCTGTCATTGTGCTATACTGCTATCCAACTGTCAATTCGGATGCTCAAAAGAAAAAAAAATAAATCCATTCTTAATGAAATGGACTTTGGTGACCAGTTTAAGGCCTTAATGTTTTCGACTTACGGAGATAGTATTTTTATCGACGACTTATTAATTTAATAAATAATAACTACTGAAAAAAAATTAATCTAAAAGATGGCTGAAAAGCCAAAAAGAATATGATTTATAGCTTATAATTTTTCCGAACAAATAAATAGAACGGTTTTTTGGCCGCCGTTTCGAAATGACTTATCAGGATAGCTTATTTGAAGCAGTTTATCGACATTCAATTTATTTACATAAATACTCGTAGAGAATCAAAACTATCAATTATAGCTATAAACTATCAGACAGCTGAAAAGAACGGATTCTAATGTATCCAGTGCTCCAGGCCCCAAAGTTGGCGAAGAGGCGTTGAACGCAATACAAAATTGTTCCGCTGTCAAGGCCAGCGGAAGCAGGGTGAGAGCTCTATGTTCCGTAGCACCCACAGTAGTATCACATAAACTAGACATTTTTGCATTTGGGCTCATCATCTCCGACACTCTAGGCACACAAACTGGATGAACCAGTGATAGCAATGATTGATGCTGGTGCAGCTACATTTACCGAATTATTTTTACCAAGATTACTTTAGTCACATATTGGGCCCTGATCGATTCGGCTTAAGCTTCTGGTTTATTTTTCACTATTTATAAATTTCATCTTTTTTTAAACTTTTGGCTTTTTGTTGAGTTTTTTTGCCGGTTCTTTTTTTCCCGTATTCGTTTGTATTATACATATTAGGCTAACATATTTTTTTTTATTTTTTATTTTTTTAAATTTAGTTATACTAAATAAGTCTCTGTTAGCTACAGTGTTTTTTTTTCTACCACTTACAATGATTTCAGCCAAAAGCCAAAAAAAGCCCAACTGATCACCACCCTGTACTGCCCAAATAGTGAGCTTTCTCAAACACAGCAGATTAAAGGAGATCATGCAAATCGTATGCCCGATAGCTTCAGCGATCTGGAAACAAACCGTTTGCCACTTGCAGCCTGCACATCATTTATGTGACTCATCATATAAACCACGCCTAGCCCATACGAAACCACGAAGAAAAAACTTTGCAAAAATACAAGAAGCCCAAGAGAAAAAAGGGAAATCAAAACAAAGATGCAGGTATTCTCTCATAAACATGATAGATTGCTCATCAATTATCCTAGCTACAATTTCTGAAGTGGTAGTAGTATTCCCTTTCGTGCGTAAGGGACAAAAGCGAGGGCACAAACCGCGGCAGAGCGTGAAAAGACGGCGCTGCCCCTCGGATCGGCCTATAAAAGGACGCCACTGCCTCGCGTTCTTGGCACACGAGAGGACGCGCTTAAGCTTCTCGCTCATCCACGCGCTATCACTTGTCACTCGAGAAGACAAGGCTCTCGTTGATAAAGCCTACACACTTACGCAGTACACGAGAGAGAGAGAGAGAGAGAGAGAGAGAGAGAGAGAGAGAGAGTACAGAGCGGTGCCATGCCGGAAGCGCCAATAACCGCCGTGCCTGCCCCGGCGGCGGCGGCCTCCTGCAAGGAGGAGCACCGCAAGGCGCTGGACTACATCGAGCGCGTGACGGCGTGTGCGCGCCAGGTGCAGCGCCACGTCCTGGTGGAGATCCTGGCGCAGAACGCGCCGGCCGAGTACCTGCGCCGCATCGGCGTCTCGGGCGCGGCGCCCGACGCCGCCGAGACCTTCCGCCGCCTCGCGCCGCTCGTCACCTACGAGGACATCCTCCCCGACGTCATGCGCATCGCCAACGGCGACACGTCGCCCATCCTCTCTGGCAAGCCCATCAGTGAGTTCCTCACTAGGTGCGTATCGATCGACCCTCGTAGGTACATGTGCGTGTTGCAAAGTTGCAACTTGCAAGTACCCACGAAAGTTAATTGCTGACGTTTGTTCGTGTGTTAATGCACGCGCGCAGCTCGGGCACGTCGGGAGGGGAGAGGAAGCTGATGCCGACGATAGAGGAGGAGATGGACCGGCGATCGCAGCTGTACAGCCTGCTCATGCCGGTGATGAGCCTCGCGGTGCCGGGTCTGGACAAGGGCAAGGCCATGTACCTCTACTTCGTCAAGGCGGAGTCGCGCACGCCGGGCGGGCTGCCGGCGCGGCCCGTGCTGACGAGCTTCTACAAGAGCCGGCATTTCCTCGAGCGTCCTCACGACCCCTACACCGTGTACACGAGCCCCGACGAGGCCATCCTGTGCGTGGACGCGTACCAGAGCATGTACGCGCAGCTGCTCTGCGGCCTCGTGCACCGCGCTGACGTGCTCCGCGTCGGCGCGGTGTTCGCGTCAGGCTTCCTCCGTGCCATCAGCTTCCTTGAGAAGTACTGGCCGCGCCTGTGTCGCGACATCCGCACTGGCATGCTCGACGTCGAGATCACCCACCGCGCCACGCGCGGCGCGGTCGAGCGGGTGCTCCGCGCCGACCCGGCGCTCGCCGACGCTATCGAGGCCGAGTGCGCGAGGCCGTCGTGGCAGGGCATCATCCGAAGGGTGTGGCCCAACACAAAGTACATCGACGTCATCGTCACCGGCGCAATGGCGCAGTACATACCGACGCTGGAGTTCTACGGCGGCGGCCTGCCTCTCACCTGCACCATGTACGCCTCCTCCGAGTGCTACTTCGGCCTCAACCTGAGCCCCATGTGCAAGCCCAGCGACGTCGCCTACACCCTCATCCCCACAATGTGCTACTTCGAGTTCCTCCCCGTCCACTCCGGCAACAGCGCCACCGCCGCCGAGCCTGACCACCTCGACCTTGTCGACCTCGTCGACGTCAAACTCGGTCACGAGTACGAGCTTGTCGTCACCACCTACTCCGGTACGTAGCCCGTGCTTCTGTGCAGTGTGATCAATGTCTACTTGTAAGACAGTGAGACTAACATGTGTGTGTGTGGTTGTGTCAGGGCTGTATCGTTATCGCGTGGGCGACGTGCTGAGGGTGGCGGGGTTCAAGAACGAGGCGCCGATGTTCAACTTCGTGCGGCGCAAGAACGTGGCGCTGAGCATCGACTCGGACAAGACGGACGAGGCGGAGTTGCACGCGGCGGTGACCGACGCAGTGCAGCACCTGGAGCCGTTCGGCGCGTCGCTCGTGGAGTACACGAGCTACGCGGACGCGGGCACCATCCCGGGCCACTACGTGCTCTTCTGGGAGCTCCGCGCGGGCGGGACGGCTGTGCCGGCGTCGGTGTTCGAGGACTGCTGCCTCGCCGTGGAGGAGTCCCTGAACAGCGTGTACCGGCAGGGCCGCGCCGCCGACCGGTCCATCGGTCCCCTCGAGATACGCGTAGTGGCGGACGGCACTTTCGATAAGCTCATGGACTACGCGCTCAGCCGCGGCGCGTCCATCAACCAGTACAAGGCGCCGCGGTGCGTGCGCCCCGGCCCGGTCGTCGAGCTGCTCGACGGCAGGGTGCAGGCCAAGTACTTCAGCCCCAAGTGCCCCAAGTGGAGCCCCGGAAACAAGCAGTGGAGCGGCAGCACCGCCAACAAGATGAGCCTCAATTAACGGGGTCTCAACAAGATGAGCTTGCTATGCCGATTGAGCGGCTAATTTAAGAGAGAGAGAACGTTGTTTATGAATGGTCAGCTAACTAGCTAAGCCTCGTTAATCAGTCGTTAGCTAATCATCAAGTGTCAGTCTAGGGTACGTATCTAAGGGCTTTTGTTTCTTTCTCTTGCTTCTGCTTTTTGTAATAAAGTACGAGTGATGTTTTCCTTTTTGTTTTTTTTTGGTCATCCTTGGGTATGTATTAGACGTTTGATTGCTAAGCATATCGAGAGCTCATTATGACTATGGAGATCACCCTTTCGTCTCTAAACAAATCGTGGTTTGTAGGGTACTATTGATTCGATCACTTCGACTATCAGTGGAATTTTCAGCCTGTGGATCGTAGAAAGAAAAATCCAATGGGGAGGGGCTCACGTGAGGCCATGCAAAATCCCTTGATCGACATATTTAAAATGATTATTTTTTGATGAAAATGATTGGTAAATTAGGTTAGTTTTGCTTGCAAGAGTAATATGGTGCGGTGTGTCAAGTGTGTCAAGAGTGTTCATGATAGCGGCAGAGGCTTCGATCGTGCACTAATTGGCAGGTGCATATCAAGCTTGACCAGCAGCGGAGATGCGTCACATATGACCATAGTTATAAGTAGATCGATGTAAGCTCCTCGTACCATTTCAGCGTTTGTACTAGCAGTAGTTGTTGTACAGTACTTGTTTTTTTGGGAACAGAGTAGCACAATACTTCGTTCTCTTTCTTGGCTTTTCGGGTGTGTATAGGTATCACACGGATGTTTTATTCTAATAATCATCAAAATTTTGGATCGTTGGATTAGAGATCCAACAGCCTCTTATTTTTAAAGGAGAGATTTTTTTTTGGAGGAGGAGATTTGTTTTTGAAGGGGGCGGGGAGAATTCATGACCGTTGGATTTCTAATCCAACGGTCACAAATCTAGATGATAGTTAAAAAAAATCTAAATGATGTTTATTAATTCCCTTTTCCTTGTGCCCTCTCTTTTCTGGAAACGCGTTGCGATGAGAAAAAATCGAGGGGATTTACGTAGAAGAAAGCTCCAAAACCGGCGCGTCCTTGGCTGGTGGCTTGGTGCATGCTAGCTAGACAGCCAAGTTGTTCATGAAACAGCATGTGAAGAACAAGCACCAAATTGACATGCATGCAAAAGTAGAGCAAGTCCATGACTCCATGTCGTCTTGCATGGCGAGCTAGCGCAGTGAGAAAAGGGCTAGGAAAAAGGACGCAGATTCCTGACAGCAACGGCAGCTACTCAAAGCAGATGCTGACTAAGCTGCAGGAGTCCTTGAGGACCATGACCCTTGTCAGTCACTCACTGCACTACAGTCCAGTCCGTTGCAGCTAGGAGCACAGAAGCTACAAAAGCGTGCCCAGTTTTTTCAACAATGCTACCAAAAAGAAAGACCTGCTGTGCATCAGACCCCGGACTGAACTTGACTAGAGGGGGAAAAAAAAGGAGCGGCTTATCCAAATTCCAATCCAAAGGAGAAGCTAGATAGACATCTCAAGCAATGTTATCAAATACCGGTATGGCCGCTACTTTTCATACCGTCAGCTAAACTGATAAAAAGTAGTCGTATGTACTGTAACAATCTCAATACCGATTTTGATATTAGTCAATACCGACTAGTACAGTGGAATTGATAATATTATCTATTGAACTATATATTCTATTTGATAGTACTACTATGTATTTAGAATAGTAATATAAGTGATATTTAATGTACATATAATTAAATAAATATGTACTTACAAATATATATACACTTGTATTATTATATTCAATCTGAAACGATATATCAATATAAACCGATTCCAGAACATATCATTTCCAAAACTAAAGCCGTATGGTTTTCAATACGGTATTGGCAAGTAAAATATCAAGGATCAATGTACTTTTCAATACGGTATTGACAAGTAAAATATCAAGGATCAATGTACTGTGCATGCAGATGCAGCGAACGAAAGACCTGGTGCTTTTTCTCTCCTCGTGAGGGTGGAGGGACGACTCGACATGATTGTTCCATTTGCTGTCGTTTTAACCAACCGTATCTTTCTTGATTTCGCCTCTGGAAAAGTAGCATTATCTTTCTTGTTTCCCTCCTGCTTTGCTTTCTACCGGTATGCTCTATTCCCTTTTCTTTCGCCTTTTTTTTTTGCTTCCTGTCTATAGGATGCAAACGGATCAAGTAATTTTCGATCGATCCAGATAATTTTCACATATGGAATATTTTGGCTTAAATTTTTCTCGGATCAAAAATAAATACGGATTATTTTTCAGAAACAAATACGAATACGACAGCACACTATTTGTCAAATATAAATATGAACTTTGACTATCTTAGGATGACGGAGTTTAGGTATTTGGCCCAACAAGAACTCGGCACCTTCGCCACCACCAAGGCCACCGCGCGCGCAGTCAGCGTGGAGGCTGGACAAAGGGTCAGTGTCGGTGGTCGAGGAGCCGGGCGAGTAGCAGAGGGAGGTGGCATCGGAAGGCAACAACGGCCCGAGCCTAAGGGCGACGGCCAGGGTTGGGCCCAGAGTGGCCGACGGTGGGGAAATCGAGAGGCGATCGAGGAAGCGCGCGGCAGTCAGCATGGAGGCTGGACCAAGGGTCGGCGCCGACGGTCGGGGAGCCGAGCGAGTAGCAGAGGGATGTGGCGTTGAGAGGCAGTAGTGGCCTGAGCCCAAGGGTGATGGCCAGGGTCGGACCTGGAGTGGCCAGCGGTGGGGAAATCGGGAGGCGATCGAGCCCGAGCTAGTTAGGTTGGAGGGGCAGCGACCTGGGGGCTGAGGCTGGGTTGGAGTAGCTGGGATCCAGTTGGCGCAACAGCAGGGAGTGGTTGGAGCCATGGAGGCGTTCGGCCGGAGCAAGAAATAGGGAAGGATGTGGGGGAGAGAGAGATAAAGAGAGGCAACAGCCAGAGAGTAGTAGCCATGAGTAGTTGGGCTAGCAAGCCATTCGACTGGATGGAGCAAATCCAGAGGATGAGGAAGAAGAAAGATGAGAAAGTAAGAAAGATGAGAGGTAGAGAAGGTAAGGAAGAAGCCAGTGACTGACTATTCGTCCACACAGTGAAGTAGACGAGAAGCAGTAGTAGCTAGCATGGCAACTAGAAATCGACTAGTAGATGTATGTGTGCATATGAGTTTGGCATACTTATCCAGTATCAAGTATATTTTTATTACGGATGAAAATACTTATGGTTGTTTAGATTTCATGAATGTTTTGACAAAATAAATTATTTATATGTTTTCGTTGATTTTGGATGTATATTTTAACGGATGTTCATGTTCCGATAAATATTTGTGACCGTATTCGTTTCGATTCGTATTCACTCTGTGTCTATATTTGATATTATTCGTATTTGTATTCGTATCTGAGATATCTATATTTGTATCCGCAACTGAGAAAAAAAATATAAAAACAAATATGATAGAAATATTATTCATCTGTTTGCATCCCTACCTGCCTAGCAGTTAAGCATTTTAATCAGAGTATGTGCATTAGTACTACACAATCATGCATCTACAAGCCGACAACATTAGCATTACTGCAGTCAAGAGGTTTTGAAGTACTTGGAAATTAGCTGAGTGAAATTCAATGGCCCAGTTCTTTTGAGTTTATGCTTAAATTTTGATTTTCATTTCTACATTAACTCGCTATTAAACAGTGCATTTTAAGACAGAGTCTACAAGTAAATTATAGTACAAACTATACTAAGTTCTGTTGTACTGACTAAAATCATATACGACTATTTTCCTCTGCGTACTGTCTCTCATAAATAGATCAGAATTCAAAAACCACAATCATAAGTCACAGCTCAAAAGAATCCACTAATGTCACGTGTCATATTTTGAATAGTGTCTGCATAAGACACAGGTTCTCGTAGATTACTATTGGACGCTGCATGTGATGGTAATGGTAAGCATATATACCCATGTTCTTTTATGATACAGTTGGTATTTTTACTGTGCCAGATAGCTTTTGTTTAGATTTTTTGAGATGGCGTGTGGATGAAGAAAATGTCAATACGAATAACACATATAATTTTAAACTCAAAAAATTATTTGGATCGGAGAAGCGGCTTTGAGATCGTACTCCGTATTTCGGCTTACGAATAAATAGAAACCAAATGCCAAAAAAAAAGAGAAGAAGAACGTGTAAAACTCAATCAACAGGGAGAAGAGATTGCTATCCCACACACCAAAATGTGGTGCAGGTTACAGCCTATATGTATTATCAAGTAAAGGCATGTAGCAGATCCTACAAAAGTGGTATTAGTTATCGGGTACACAGAGAGGGAACGTAAGCTATTAGTCACCAAGACTAGGACTCATCGAACGGAAATCAAAGCTAATCTTAATGTAAGCGGACTAGTACTAACAAACTAACAGAATGTATTCTCTTTTACAGTCCCCTCAATCTCAACTCGTCAGATTGAGATTGCGCTGAGTCATTGCATAACTGCTTTGCTGTGGACCGGCTTTGTAAACACATCGCCACCTGATCCTGTCTGGAATGAACCTAATCTCCAATGCTTTGAATGCAACTCTCTCACGAACAAAATGATAATCTATCTCAATGTGCTTAGTTCTAGCATGGAATACCGGATTCTCGATAAATAGGTGGCTCCCAAGTTATCACACCACAAACATGGTGCTCGATGAAAAACTCCAAGCTCTCCAAGAAGAGATCGAATCCAAATAATTTCAGCTGTGGCATTGGCTAGTGCTTTGTACTCACTTTCAAGCTAGACCGTGAAATCTGTTGCTGTTTCTTGGAACTCCGTGATATGAGGTTTGCTCCAAAAACACCGCAAATCCACTAGTTGACCTCCGTCGCCTAGGCATCCTCCCCAATCAGCGTAAAACGCACTCACCAATTCGAGTTTGATTTGTTAACCGACAAGCCATAGCTCTTGTGTATTTGAGATACCTCGAATTCTTTTCACCGCTTTGTTAGATGTTGTGTTGTAGGCGAATGCAAAACCGACATACCCGATTTACAGAGAAAGAGATGTCGAGCCCGGTTAAAGTAAGGTATTGCAGAGCCCCTACAACACTTCAGCACTGGTTGCCTCTTCGAAGACAAAGGTTCACCTTCGATTCTTGACAGCTTTTTCAGAATCATTGGTGTAGTAACAGTTTGCACTTCTCCATATTCATCTTCTTCAATAACTCGGAGGTGTATTTGGACCGAGTGAGAACCACACTGTAGAAGTCTTTTTCACCTCAATGCCCAAGAAGTAGTGTAGTTCACCCAAGTCCTTCATGGCAAAATCAGCTTGTAACTCTTGCAAGCAAATGATCTACTACTTGATTTGACGAACTCGTGATGATAATGTCGTCGACATAAACAAGCATGTACATCATCACTCCTTCACCATTGTAAATGAACAATGAAGTATCACTCGGAAGGTGTAAACCCCACTCAAGAAGCTTGGAACTAAGCCGTGAATGCCGTGCCCGGCGCTGCTTTAGTCCATACAGCGCTTTATCAAGCTTGCGCACAGCTTGCGGTGATGAGGATGCTCGAACCCGTGGTTGTTTCATAAAGACTTCCTCTTCTAGAATGCCGTGAAGAAACGCGTGCACGCCCGCTTGTCTCATCTTCCATCCTCTTGAGATCGCCAAAGATATAACAAGCCGAATGGTTGCTGGTTTTACCACCGCTAAAAGTGTCATCGTAGTCAATCCCGTATCGTTGCTTAAATCCTTTTGCTACCAAACGGGCTTTGTACCGATCAATAGACCCGTCACTCTTCTTTTGAGTTTGAACACCCACTTGCAATCAATCAAGTTCATCCCTCTCGTGGTTGTACAAGGTGCCGTGTCTTATTACTCATTAGGGCCGAGTACTGCCTCCATTGCTTGTCGCCGCTTGCATCTTCCAAAGCATCCAGTGATCGGTTGGTTCAACTATTGCAGCACCAACATACCCGATAAAGGCCATCATTGTATTCCTTGACTCGCCGAATACCATCCTTGAGTCGGGTCCTCATTGGATGTTGTGATTCACCTCTAAGCACACCCCATTGTCACCGAATTTCTTGTTTCAGCGCGACGTTGCAGCAGAGTTGATTCGCTTAACTCGGCAGAGACAGATCGGCAACCATCCGATCGGGTACAGCATCATCGCACCTAGCTTCCTCGCAAACAGTTCTGGATCGCTGTCCCAAAGCACTATCGATGAAACATAGGTATGCACATTAGCCAATTGATCACCCACGAATTACTAGAGATCGGTGAATTTGTTGGAAGCAAACGGAAGCAGGATTTGATCGGTGAATATTGTATGCCCGAGGATGGAAAAGTTTCGAGAAAGGGAAGACATGTTCATCAAAGACAACATCCCGAGAGACATAAACCCTACCACTAGAGGGATCAAGGCACTTGTATCCTTTATGAAGGTTGCTATAGCCCAAGAATACACAACGTGTTGACCGAAACTGAAGTTTATGTGAATTATATGGCCTAAGATTCGCCAGCAGTACAACCGAAAGTTTTGAGGAGAGTGTAGTTGGGTTTAGCACCTAGGAGTCGTTCTAGAGGAGTGCTAGAGTTAATCACTTTGTGGGAGTCTGCATAATGAGGTAGGCAATGTCCGGAATGCTTCGTCCCAAAACTTCAAGGGCATGGAAGCTGCAGAAGTAGTGACAGACCTACCTCAACTACATGTCGATGCTTCCTCTCGCAGAACTGCTCACTGATGTGTATATGGACAGACACACGGTGTGCTATCCCGGTTTGAGTGAGAAAAGAGTGTAATTTTGGTATTCTCCTCCCAATCGACCGAGACAAAGAATTTTTCTATCAAGCGATCGCTCAACATGTTTTTGGTATGGACAAATACACTAGCAACATCAGATTTGCTTCAGAGGATAGAGCCAAACAAATTTATTGAAATTGTCAATGAAGCTCACATAGTACTTGTGCCCTCCAACAGAGGTGAGTGCCGGACCCCATACATCGAGAACACCAGTTCAAGTGGCAAAGTGGATACATTATTTGATAAAGGAAAGGGCAATTGGTGGCTTTTTGCACATTGGCGTGCATTACAAATAAAAGTGTTCTGTTGTTGCTAGAACAAGGAAGTTTATTGGATTTGACTACTTGTTGAACGATCGCAGAAGAAGGATGACCAGTGGCAATGCCACTTTGCTCGTGTGAGGTCCTCGATGCTGGAAAAGACACTCTTGGTTGTGGTGGTGACATTGGAAGGCAGAGGATACATGCCACCCTTATCATGCCTTGAAGAAGAACCCTCCTCGTGGTTAAGTCCTTCACAAAGAAATGATTGGGGTAAAACTCAAACATGACATTATTATCACGAGCAAGTCTATGGACCGACAGAAGATTCTTGGAGGCATTAGGGACATGAAGAACATTTTTCAAATGTAGGGTTTGACAAGGAGTATGAATCTGTGAGTGACCAATGTGGAGATGCGCATACCTCGAGCCATTTGCACTGCACTGATCCTTGCCATCATATTTTTCCGAACAAAGGAGACGGCCGAGCTCGCGGTTATGTGATCGATCGCGCTGTGTCAAGATACCGCCGTGTCCACCAGATACCCCGATGAGGTGTGTGCAGCAAGCAGCAACCTTGATCTCCTCGGCTTGGTAAGAGTGATCAAAGCGATGATAGCATTTGAGAGCAATATGCCCTATTTTGCCACACACTTGACATGTTGGCTTGTTTGTGGTGTAGTTGTTCTGTCTCTGGCCATGGCGTCGCGGCATGCCGCGGTGTGGCCTTGGCCACCGCGTCCGCGCCCACCACGATCGCGCCCTCCACCACGGCCGCCGCGAGTGACCAGATTCACCGCATCGTGGCTTGATTCGCTCCCGCGCATCTCAAAAGAGAGAAGATGAGCATAGACATCATTGAGGCCGGGCCGGTTCGACCGGTGGTGAGTGATGTTACAATTGGGTCATAATCGGCGCCGTGCCGGTGAGAGTGTATGCCACAATCTCCTCCTGACAAGGTAACACCGCAGTACTCAGAGTGTCCGCCAAGGTCTTAACCTTGTTGCGAGAGGCCGCCATGGTCATATCCTTCTTTGGATCATGGCAAGTCGACGCCGAACATGCATGATCCGTGCCTCGATCGAGATGCAAACCTACGCCGAGAGCAGCCCATACTTCATGAGATGTGTTCGAAGCGACTCGAGATAGTACTCGGAGCCAAGGATGAAAGGATGGTGCTGAGTACAGCTTGGTCGTGCTGCAACCAGATCTGATACGCCGGATTGGGAACCCGAGTTGCGCCGCCTTCCGTGGTGGTGGTGATCATCCTGTCAAAAGCGTCGATGGAGCCGCCAACATAGCCTAGAAGTTGTTGACTCGAAGGTAAGGCATCATCTGCGCCTTCCAGAGGAGATAATTCTCCTGACCAAGCTTGACATTAATCAAGTGGCCAAACGTCGGTGTTGGGAGTAGGCCAGCAGTGGTTGAACTCATGACATTTGTGGAGCCAGAGTTTACTGAACTGGACGTGGACATTTCGTGGGAGAAGAGGAGGCTCTGATACCATGTAAAACTCAATCAACAGGGAGAAGAGATTGCTATCCCACACACCAAAATGTGGTGCAGGTTACAGCCTATATGTATTATCAAGTAAAGGCATGTAGCAGATCCTACAAAAGTGGTATTAGTTACTGGGTACACAGAGAGGGAACGTGAGCTATTAGTCAGCCTGAAGACTAGGACTACTGAACGGAAACTGAAAGCTAATCTTAACAGAAGCAGACTAGTACTAACAAACTAACAGAATGTATTCTCTTTTACAGAACGGAGCCACGTATCGATACTGTATCAACAGTGGTAAGAAATAAACACAGGCGCAAGTAGCACATCTGGCCAACTAGCTTGGAGCGTGGAGACGTTAATCGTCTTCCGGCGTGCCGGCCGGCGGCTGGGGCCGGCAGGCAGGCTGGGCAGCATAGCGATGTGGCATGTGTCTGCCTGCCAGTACGGCAGTATTCCACCGTGCGCTAGCTTGTCGTGTGCGTGGACGGCGACCGTGTTGTCCACGGCAGGGGACAAGTACGTACGTGCGGTCCAGCGTGCGTGCGTAGATCGATCTGGACCATCCATCCCCCCCTTAATGCATGCCTCCGTGACGTACGTACGTACATGCATACTCGGGACAGGTGTACGTACGTAGTGATATAAATGTGCTCATCATGAAGAGGTACTTAATTAGAACATAATAACGGGATGCAAGGCGTACTTAGTTAGATTGGACGATTCGTGAAATTAGCTTTTCGCGACACCGCTTAAACAGTCTGTCAAAATTGCTAACCGAGAAGAGCTGCAGGAGAAATACTTGTTTGATGTGGTCATATGTTTGGTTGGATGGATAGCACTATTCCGTCCCGGATGGAGGAATCCAAATATAAGGAATATTCTCCTAATATACTGCACAAGGTGATCCAGTAAATTTGGACGAACAAGCTTGTCCAGGCACTGACGCGCTCATGGTGGATGGGATTCGGTCACCCCGTTCCTCTCCAGTTGCCATGGCTCTCCGACCCACCTCCATTTTCGCTCAAATGAACAAATCAAATCAGAAGAAGGGGTGAGAGGAGAGGGTGAGGTAAGGGGGACCTCGGCGACGGGGAGAACTGGAGAGGGGCGGCTGCGCTTCGGCAGGTCAGCCTCAATGGTATGGAGAACTGGAGAGGGGCGACAGCACTTCAGTGGCGTGGAGAACTGGCGACATCGACCCCATCGCCGAGGAGCCCCATTCTCCCCACACCGTCGCGGCCGATGGCGACCCCGCGGGCCTCACCTGTGCGAACTCCACTGAGGCCAGCAGGCGAGGCGCCGAACCCAACCGCCTACTTCAGCCGTGTTCCAGCGCCCGATCTCGTTGGAAATGATGCAGTCGTCGGTTAGCCGGAGATCCAGAGAGAGGAGGCGCCAGAGATCCAGATTGAGAGGAGGCGAGGAGAGTGAGAAGGTGTCGGTGAGACTGAGGAAGAAGCAGCGATTTGGCTGAGTGAGAGAAAGAGAAAAGAGCGGGGAGAAAAGAAAAAGGAGGAGGAGAAAAGAAGAAAGAAAAAGGGAGGAATAAAGAAAAATATAAAAGAAGGAAAAAAAATAGGAATGAAGAAAAATGAAATGAAATGGAAATGAAATGCATGTTAAAGTCACTGAAATTTATTCTTACCAGAGTAACCCAACCCATTTCATCCACCCCCATCCACTTAATCAAACATAAAATTGGCTCATCCTATCCACCCAACCAAACATAAAATTGGCTCATTTCATCCACCCAACCAAACAGGCTCATTGGATCATCCCATCCTATCACACCAAATCCTGAATCATCACATCCCATCACACCAAATCCTGGATCATCCCATCCCACCCACCCTCATTCACCCAACTAAACACACCCTAACTAAATGCTAACTCGATGAGCTATAGTTAACAAATACTAGTACACTTCTTCTCGCGTTTTCTTACAATCAACATGAGAGATGCGGTTGGGGCTCCCGCCAGACAATTCCTTCCCTCCCCGACCGTGGCTTCTACGTGCACCCGTGCTCCCTTACCGCATCTCTTCGTGGGCCCCACCATTCCGTGCGCGCCGTGGGACCGAAAGCCCGCGCTTCCCGAGCGCTGATCCGCGCCCCTCGGTCGCGGAAATGCCACGCATCAGCTGCCAGTGCTTCCACGGTCGGGAGGGGGCCAAACATGCAAAAAAAACATCTCAGAGTGTCATATCTGAAAAAAAAAACCACGGGGGCAAAAGAGGAAAAAATTCACTGCCGAGCATGCATGCACACGTGCAGGAGGGGAACATGTGGGGGTGGCCTCCCCCATATCTTCAGCGCTGGTGCATGGATGGTAGGGGGAAGGGTGTTAGTTGGTGCATGTCCCTTGCTGCTTGTCTCCCTCCTCATCATCTCTGAGACTGAATATGCACGCTGCAGTGCCCAAGAATTAAGCTCTGCCCTTTTGCCCCCATACATCGGCAACAAGCCAAAGCCCATTCATGTTTCATGTACGTACTCCTCATCCCCCTCTCTCCATATACAGTAGTGCCAATGTACGTAGCATCATTCATCGTCGTACAGTATACTTGACGTTTCTAGTGTCCTCATGACGTGCCTACCTACACAGGGTGACACATACTAATTTATGGCACGCCCTATCGCTCACTGCAGTGCATGCCCCAGTGACAGATGGCGTTGCTGTGTTGCACTGTGTATATCGAGAATCCCAGCGATAGATGGCATTGCTTGCTGTACATTGCACTATCTATGCATATCGAGAGTTCAAGATGCAAGCGGCATGCCTATAAAGCAGTCACCAACAAACAGCTAGCGACAGGTCGCTCGGATCGGTCTAGTCTGGATCGGCAGGCACGCTGCACTGCGGTGGCCCGTGCAGCTGGTACGGCGCGCACCCTGAGATGAACGGACGCTCGTGCGACGGCGACACCGGGGAACATTCCGATCTCGCCAGGGATCTCGGTCGCCGTCCGGTCGCCGTCACGCGACAGTGGGTCTCGGTCGCTACCTAACGACAGTGAACAGGACAGGCCAATTTGCACGCCCAGCTGCATGATCCGTCCGATGCGACTTGTCCGGATCGCGAAGTGGTTTCCTGAAGCCAACAGGCGCACGGTCGGAGGCCAAAACAGTGGCCGTCTTTTCAGCTTTGCCGTAGGATTATAGCACATGCTTAGCATATGCGCGTCGTGAAGGAAGCTTCGTGTTCATGCGCGCGTCCCCGAGGGGTTCGATCGAGCCCTCTGCGCTGCCGTTAAATCAAGATCATCATCTTAGTCCAATAGTGGAGAAGTAGGTTCTCACGTGAGATCTTATAATATACGATTTTTTTCTTGCTAACTAACCGGTAGGCCTAAATTGATTTTGTAAATAGTTTTGTGATTTTAGAGGTTCTAAATATTATAGGGGTTGGAGTGTAAACATGCGGGGTTGAATTGCATATGTATTTGTTGTTCCATTTAAGTAGCTATGAATAGAGGTGCAATCAGAGCGGACACGAATGTATTTCACTTATCTTGTATTTTATTTTACATTTTCCCTTAGAATTGGAGTTGAACACGGATAGTGCCATATACAAATACGAATACGGATAGTCTCAGTCATAAATGCAGAGCAAATATATGCTGCTCCATATCCGGTTAGCCTTGGACACGGATATTTAGTTGGATATCACGCAAAAGCAGAACCTATATGTATCGCACATAAAAAAAATCAATCAACCATACTACATATCCAAAATGCAACTCATTAGAAGTTTAACAAACAAATTTGACTACATCAATTAAATTCAAAAGTATTTTTCAAGTTCCTTATGTTCAAAAGTATTTGCCTAAATTGTTTGGAATTTTTCTGAGTTCATTTATTATTTTTCTTGGCTTATTTCGATTTCTTGTATTTTAAAAATAAATAACTAATTTCAATACTGGAAAGGACTCGTGGGCCGATTTTTCTCTTCAACCTACTGAGCAAGTGAGACTAGTCATGTACAAATAGGCCTATGGCCTTATGAGCTTGTCTATTGGACTGATCAGCTAAGATATTACTCATGGGTCTAGAGTTTAAAGAATATCGAGGATAAGTTTATCAGATATTATCTAATTAAATTCCCGAATAGCCCTAACTCCAACAGATACTTCTGTTCCGAATCCGGCCTTATATCCAAAAAAAACTATCCGGTTCCAAATCCAAAAATATAGCCGGATATCCATTTTTGCTGCAAAGTAGATCCAAATGCTTTCAGTCGGAAGAACGAATGATCGGAAACTATCCGTTCCATTTGCTCTCCTCCTATGCATCAGTCTCTCTGCCTTATACTCCTACTAAGGTGGAACACACACTAATCAAGCCACCACGCCACCACACACTGGAGATGTCCTTAGAATCTTTGAGCACATTTACGCCCCTTCGCAACATAGGAACTTCAAAGGAGCTTGGGAGGAATTGTTTTGTTTTATGCAAAATCCCTGCATCCCAACAAGCCCTTATCCAAGTGATTGATTTGCAAGGACTCGCTTAGAAGCTAGAAGGCATTGGCATCCCTTTTCTCAACTTCTTAGAATTGAAAGTAAACTTACGCCTTGTTTGGAACAAAGGAATTCCACAGGAATTTTGGAGGAATTGTTTTGTTTCTTGTAAAATTTTTACATTATGAAACAGGTCCTCATCAGGTTGATTTGTGA
Organism: Dendrocalamus sinicus; assembly: GCA_036346575.1. Taxonomy (NCBI): domain Eukaryota; kingdom Viridiplantae; phylum Streptophyta; class Magnoliopsida; order Poales; family Poaceae; genus Dendrocalamus; species Dendrocalamus sinicus. Next base: position 28,430,387 of record CM070653.1, on the reverse strand, counting down.
TTTATAGCTCCCTAAGGCGTGACTTTCTTTTTTATGCGAGAGTTTTGACAAGGGAGTGATGCTTTAAGTGTAGACATTTTTCTCAGCCAACATTCCCCCTTTGTTTTGAGTTCAAAAAAAAAATCCCCTTTGTTTTTCCCCTCATGTAGATTTTCAACGTGAACTTATAATTGAACCTTTTCTTAACTTCTTGGAACCGAAAGTAAATTTACGCCGTGTTTGGAACAAAGGAGTTCCACAAAAACTTTGGAGGAATTGTTTTCTTTCTTGCAAAACTTCTGCATTACAAAACAGGTCCTTATCAGGTTGATTTGCGATCATACGGCTGCCTAAGGGGTGCCTTTCGTGGCTTTGTTTAGGTACTTGGCTAGGGAGGTGACCGTGTTAAGTGTAGAAACTTTTCGTAGCCAGCCAACAATACCCCCTTGTTTTTGTTCCTTCCCTCATGTAGATTTTCGTGGTGAAATGGCCCCTGTTTTCTGGGTCTGCCAGATGCACGACTCTGTGCATCCGGATTGTACCACTGTAGCTACAGACCCAAGATAAGTCGTTGGGCCTTGGGATGCCGCCCATCAACATAGGCCAGGCAAGAATAAACATTACCCCAGTTTGTCAATGGTGAATAGTTTTACTGACATGACTTGAAATGATATTAGCTAGATGTCACTCAAGAGAAGGCCAATCACTGTACCATTCCACACATTTTCAGCCGGGGATTCAATGATTCATGCATCAGAAACAGAGGTAACAATGCAGAATTTATCCGCGGATGTACTGCAAAACTTTATGAAAGACTCCACAGAAAGAACAGCATGATGCAGAAAGACTCCACAGAAAAAACAGCATGATGCAGCAAGTCCACCAGACCAACAGCAACAGAAGAGAACAAAATGTTGTACTATGACGTTTATAGGTGGCAGAAATAATGGGGTTACATTGCAAAGACAATCATCGGCAAAAACTTCATAATTGTCCTCATCATCATCCCAATTCCGTTACGACATCCAAATTGAAGATAAATGATGGAAAATACGACATAGCAAACGCTTTTGTCTCTCTGCCAACATTCTATTTTGAAACAAATACACTATTACAGATGTTCATAACTCTATATATACTTAGTTGTCTACCTGAACTCTTAGCAGGATGCCAGGGTCAGTGGGTTAGCTAACAACAAGTCAGTGAAAAAAGAGTAGTTATACGCTTATTTCATACAAGGAAACCCACTGCTTTCTATTTAGTTTAGTTTCCCTTGAGCAATTGTTCCATTCAATTATGAAGTCAACACTCAACAGTCGTCTCATGAAAATGCTTAGAGCAACTCCATCCCATTAGTCATTTCTCCCTCTCTATTTCCTAGGATGAAGAGGCTAGCTATTATTTTCAGCTCTCTATTTGAGTTAGCATTCCAATGGCCTAACTATTTGAGAAGCGAGTGAGGAGACGCTCGCCAAATCTAGCTAGCGGCCGGGAGAAAATAGCGACTTGATAAAAATGAAGAGGAGGATAAAGAACCGGTTGGAGTTCATTTCTTGAGTCATATTAAGTAAATATACAATGAAGAGCAGGATAAAGAACCGGTTGGAGTTGCTCTTACAGGCTAGCACAAGATCTTAGGTTATACTATATGAAGTCAATACTCAACAGTCTGTCTTGAGGGCCTGTTCTTTTTAGTTGAGGTTTATAGTTTTTAGCTGCAGCTTGTGGCTTTTAGGTTATTCGTGCGAGAGATTACAGAGTAACAGAAACTCACGTGCGGTTTTTGACGATATAAATGAAGTCGGTACAGTATGTACTACAATTAATTAGCAGACCTCATCTTGAAAAGACACTTCGTTTAAAAGCTAGTTACTGTAGAATAGTCAAAAGTAGAAGCCAAAAGCTGAAAAAGAACAGGCCGTATTCTCCCCTTTTTAGTATGATAGTATAAGCCTTTTCTCCTTCTATAAAGTGTGGCATCTGAATTTGAACAGGTAATTTAGATATGTTTAACCAACTGCGATTACCACTGTTACATAACTACAGTCCCCTAGCATCTCTCAAGCAACCATTATAGTCAGGAAATCATTTAACAAGACAGATCAGTAGCACTTATGAATCATATGCATAGTTCCAAGAAGCTTCATTCTTGGATTGCAGATGATAGATGTCGATCCTAATTCCTACGGGTGCATAGCTAGAAAGATGGTACAGCAGAAGGATTGAAACTTCCAGGCTGTGCCATGATTGAGAGCACTCATGTCCTCTGTAGAAGTTTCAGCACAAGTTGGATGGGAAAAAGCAATGTTGGCAGCTGATAGTTAGCACTTAGCAGCAGAAAGGTGAAGACTGAAGAGGTATGATGGCCGAGCAAAGCGACCGGCGTTACCGCATTAGACAATCTTACATTTTTCTTTACCATTATCTACACATAATTATAGCTTAATTCTATGCACAAATATTTATTTCCCTAAAATCTATTCGATTTAACACAACAACATATGAACATTAACATTACTTGACAAGTTGACAGTACACGAAATGAATGATAAATGAATCAATGCGGTTTCGAGGTGGTGCCATTACTCTGAAAGATTAGCATCCTAACCTGGGAACCATCCAAGGTGACATCCCTCGTATCCACGACGCGGGACCTCTTGAAGAGCGCGGCGATGGCGGCGGGGTCGAGGTGCTGGTCGACGGCGAGCGCGATGGCGCCGCCACGGCGGACCGCGCGCTCGGCCTCGGCAGCAAGGCGGGACGGGAACAGCGCGCCGGAGATCCCTGCGGGGTCGTCGGAGAAGACGAGGTCGAAGACGCCGTCGGAAAAGGGGAGGCTGTGGGGGTCGGCGGGGCGGACGAGCGGCGGGAAGTCGACGAGGTCGATCCCGGTGACTTCGCTGACTCCCGCGGTGTGGAGCGCGTCGACGGCGTTGCCGGCGCCGGCGGCGAGGCAGAGGACGCGGGAGGAGCCGGCGAGGAGGCGGAGGCTGCGAAGCGGGGGGAACACGGAGGAGGCCAGGGCGGCGGAGCGGCGGCGCCAGCGCGGGGAGGCGCGTAGCTTAGCGAGGCGGCGTTCCGGGGGTAGGACGCGGCGGGAGGCGGCGTCACAGGAAGTGCGGGGGAAATGGGCGAGGGGGAGGGGGAGGCTGAGGGGGTGGGTCGCGGGGAAGCAGGAGGTGGAGGCGTGGCGGAAGAGGTATACGAGGGAGCAAGTGGCCACGGCGGCCAGGGCGACTGAGACGCGGCTCGCCAGCCGCTGGACTCGCCGGTCCATCGCCGGCGGCTGGTGCACGGTAGCGGAGGCGGCCATAGGTCTAGAGAGTTGTGGGCAGCGATTGGATCGTGCTCATCACGGGCTGATCGGAGTTGGGTTTTGCGAATCTTGGACAAGCAACGTTATGGCCCCATAGTGTGCTCCGGCCGTGGATCGAACAAACTTTAGGCCCAACTGAAGGTTCAAAAGAAACACCTTGTTTTGGAAGCATCATTTTCTCTTATCTTCCCGACTTCATCCCACCCCCCCCCCCCCTCTCTCTGATCTCTTCGAAAAACATACTCTGATATTTTTTAGGTGATTTATCTCTGATCTATGAGCATGTTGAGAGATTCTTCTGTAGAAGTAAAAGTGTAAAACGAGCTGCTTAATCCAACCTTTTCTTTTCTTTTCGACAACCCACAAAAGTTTTTGTGTTTTTACGTTAAAGATGGAAGGAGAATAACAACCAATGAACAAACGTCTTACAACATATTAGAAAAAATCAAGGTAAAAAATAATAAAAAAGAGAAAAAGAAAAAACATGAGAAAGATTTCAACTAGAGTCGACTAATTAAGTAAGCTACGTAGGCTTGAGGCACTTGCCAAACATCACAAAACACCCTCCTATCGAATGGTAACTAAAATATCTTATATGATATTGCAATTGCCATAAAAGATGTGTGCATTCCTTTTCTTCTAGATTAACCAAAAGATTAGAATCATCAAGGTATTGAGCCCCTTTTTAGGTCCTTTGCACTATGCTTCTAGCTGAAGTCCACCATTCCATTATTTGAGAAGATACTGACGGCATGGGGGTTGCATGATCTGTGGTAGACAAAATATCATACCAAATTTGCCTCACGACCACACAATTAACCAATAGGTGCTATGTTGTCTCCTGTTCTTGCTCACACATGGCACAACTTTCAGGGTAAAGTAATCCTCTCTTCTACAACCGATCAATTGTCCAACAATGCCTCTGAATAACCAACCATACAGATAACTTGCATCCCAGTTTTGCATTGGATTTTCACATCTGCTTGCAAAAATCAAACCTGACTACTCCATGAAAGAATGCTATGTAAGCCAATCTTGTTGAGTACAGAGACAAAGAAGACCATTTCCAAATTAAGTTGTTCTCCGAACTTGTATTTTCCTAATCCATTTTAATTAACAAATTAAGACTCATAGAAATTAATTAAGCAATTGTGCGTGGAAATATTTTTATGTAGAACATAATGAATAAATGAATTATTCCACAAGAAAAGTTTAATTAAAATTTTACATGCCATCTTGAATACCAAATTTTCGAATACGAATTCCTCTCATTATGAATCCAATCAACGCAGGTCAAGTAAATTATTTTCAGTTACATAAATTACAATCCTAATTGCATCAAATTACAATTCAATCTCAACCAAGTTGATCTTCTCCAAAATAATAAACAATTACAATACTATTTCAATTACATCAATATCGCTAAATTAGGATAACCAACATTATTTATTGGCAAAAAAACAAATAACAGAAGACTGAAAAAGACCGAACAAAGTAAATAAATGAAAGTCACTTGCTGTCAGAACCTGTTAGGCTTTAGGATACCGAAACCTTTAGTGGTCACTGAGATACCAGGATCGGCCTGGGCCGGCTGGCACCTCTCACTTAAGTGGGTCTCATCATTCAGCAGAAAACTTAGACAACACCTACTTTTATTTTTACCGACTTACCTCACGCCATAGAGAATTGAAGCATAGTACCAGAGCAAGCCCGTGGACCAAAGGTCCTAGAATTTTACCCATTGCACAGCTAGCCAAGAGAGCCAAAGAGATAAGACCATGCACAAATGAAGCAAGGGCACAACAAGGCAAGAGTGAGATGGAGATAAGACCAAGAATCCAGTGCACAGCCAAAAAGCACCGTGCACTCCCTCTCCTTTCATAAGCAAGCCACACAAAGCCTTACCTTCACATTCCGAGCTCATTTCTCCCTCAAACCGAGAGCCAACCCAAAGCAAGGCAAAGCACCATTCCATCCTTCCATCACTCGGCCGAGATAAAGCCCAAGCCAAGAAAGCTCCACTAGCACCCAAAGTCCTATGGCAACCACACCAAAGCAATGAGGAGGAGAGAGTTGGAAGAGAGGAGTGAGGACCGCGAATGCCACATTTGGCCAGCATAAGGGAAGCTCAAGATAAGCCAACAGGGAGCAAGGAGGTAGGTAGTCATGCCCTAGGAGGAGACAGCCACAAATCTCTCCTAGCAAGAACCTACACAGCCAAGAAAATGACCGTCGAAGCCATCTCCTCAACCCATTCCCAAATCAAACCGACAAGCAACCAACAGAGGTAGCTCACAAGCTCATTCTTAGCATTTTTATCATTCTCATGGCACCACACAGCGAGCACATGTACCCCTATAAGCACCCCACCGAGCAACACATAACCATCATCAAAGCACCTCTCAAGCATCCACTAGTAGCATCATCATCTATCACAAACCATGCACATAGAGTAATAAGAAGGTAGAAAGGGAAGGATATACTGAGGGGTGAAGTTGCTATGGTGATGAGCATGCCACATGCATCTGATAACCATCTTGTACTCCTCGGTGCACGAGAAGATTTTGAGCACCGCCGTAGTAGCCATAGTAGCACCACCCTCGCTATCCCCCAAATTTAAAAGGCACTTCAAATCATAAAGTAAATTGAAGTAAATCAAGTAGCCAAAAGAAGTAAAAAAAAGAATTTGGGAATAGAGAGAGCCAAAGGGGAGGAGCCACTGTAGGGGTGTCGGCGCTGACGTTAAGGAGCTGAGTTGGCAACCGACACATGGAAAGTCGAGAGGCGGCCATGGCCGGAGCTGAGGAGCTCAGGCGACTACGCGAGGCGAACTCAGGCAGTGGCGTGGTGTAGGGAACTAGGCCAGGGGCGGCAGTGTAGTAGCCAGAGGTAGGGGAGGTACAAGGCATCGATGGCCAGCAACGCAAGGGGTAGCAACATCGTGGAGCTAGATCAAGTGGAGGATTGGGCAGTAGAGAGAATGAGTAGAGGAGTGGGAAGATAAGGCTTGAGGGGAAACAAAACCAATGCCTAGGAAGGCTTCAACCAAATGAGGAAAAGAAAAAGGAAAGGGGATGAGAAAGAAAAGAAAAAAAGAGAGGAAAGAGAATAAGCGCGTGCAAAAGAAAAAAAAGAGAGGAAAGAGAATAAGCGCGTGCAATAAAATTTTTCCTCGCAAATCTTTAACCCTGAGCATTCCATTGCATGCTAAATTACTCAATAAAATTTTGCTAATCATGTTAAATTGTAAAACACCATTAAGAAGTAGTTATGATTATTAAAAATAAATTAAGTGCCATCGATAGATTAAAATTTTGTGTGTGCAGATTCAACTGGTGTATTGTCGTCTAGATCACCCTGTTATATATTTAATTATTTAGATATTTTTGTTAATCCTATTTATATTTTAGAAATCCATTAATAATTATTTAGGATTACTAGAATAAATTAACTGCAGTCAAAAGATTTTAAATGGTTCACGGAGATTTAAAATTTACGCATCGATTTAAAATAGCATTTGAGTCGTAAAAAATCCTCAAATGACAAAAATAAAATTCAAGAATTATACGGGGATGTCTTAGTATAATTTATTTAATTATTTATTAGCATATTTATTTTTCTCTGTACCTGTAAATTAAATCATCATGCACATACTAATTACAGGAAAAAGACTGGTAACAGGAGGGAGGATTTTATTCAAGTGACCATGAGACCTAGAATTATTTAGAAAGATAGATAAATGCATATGCACCTATGTAAAATTAAATAGGCATACTTTCATGTTTAAAATCAGATAGGAATAATTTTTGTAGTTATATTTGCACGTGTATCTATTTAATCGCATCTAAGCAGAAAATTACCCAAACATCAACAAAATGCGCTACGGTAGTACTGCGCTATAGTAGTGGTAGTACCGCTTGCTATAGTAAAATCAGGATGAACATTAAAATCACCACGATTTTAAAACCAAGAATCCATGTAAGTTTTGATCTGTAGATTCAAATAACTTGAAACTTGGTATGCACCTTCTCTAGGATGTCAGGAACCTAATCTAATCAATGATCATTAGAATTGTTGCCAAAATTCTAACCTTTTTTTGTTTGAAGGAATAGTGCACCAAAACTAGGCAAAAGAGGAAAACATCGATCTATTCTTGCCCGTGAGTACTAGATTGTTTAGTTGACCTGTGATGGGTTCTCATATATCATAGCAAGTTAAAACACAACACAAATTCAACCAAAAACACCCATAAGAGCAAAACAAAAAAATCACATCTGTCTCGAGAAAAACTAAGCAAACTCAAGAACATCCTCTATATCATACCTAGATGGATGAGATCTTATCTCCAAGAGACATCTTCACCTTTTATACATCCTTGGCACCAAAAAATCTTAAGATAAGACAAATCCAAAAATGAAAGTCAAGAAAATCAAAAGCACATGAGGAGATTAATGGCACAACTCACTTAGGAAAAGTTTGGATATTCATATCAGTTAGAGAGGAATGTTTATAGCTAATCTCTTAGGATAGCAGAGCTCCAAGTCTAGAGTACATATACGGCTCCAACACAAGGAAAGCCTAACCCTAATATCTCAAGTCTCTCGACAGACTTATCTCAATATAAGGATTATATAGTGGAGGTTACCACCTCACCCCAACTAACCACTTCTCAGTGGATCACACTACTTATATGGGGGGAAACCCGGTAACCCACACAAACGGGTTTTACACTCACACACTTGCATACTTTTCAAAGCACTATTTTTAAAGACTCCACAAGTTTGATAAGACACTCCAACCATAAATACGTGACCTAAACCACTTAGACCGATGCTGCGGTTTTGCAAACCGCTGCTCCACTCGGTTTTGGATAATTTCCCAAATTGCACCGGTCGGTGTTCATGACGATGCAATCTCTGTATTTGTATTTGACATTATTCATATTTGTATTGATATTTAGGATATCTGCATTCATATCAGCATCTAGGGAAAATACGAAAACAAATATGGCAGACCCATTATCTATACGTATTCGATCCGTTTTTACCCCTAGTGTTTAGTCTTCAGGAGTTAGGTTATTTAAATAGTTGTATCGGGTATTTGTATAATTAGAGCCTACAAAAAAAAACTCCTGTAAAAGTTTTGTAGGATTGTTGTAAATTAAGAAGTTATGTATTTAAAGACTTTAGCTCTGCGTGCCAAAAGTACTATAATAAGAAAATTCTATCTCTAATTATTGTTCCGCTGTAACACTCTGATAGGCTTATTATTTATTGAAGTGATGTTCTATTGGCTAAACGAATAATAACCTATTCCCTAAGTTTTATTACCCATAGGTAATGACACGGGTGTCTCAGTTGTCTTGTATCCCTTCCTGCTTCCTGCAGATGGACTTGTGTCAACTGATGTCAAACCATCAAGTACTCATTCAGAGCCGTTACTGACAAACTACCCTGAGCATCCCTGATCCATGCTGCATCGGTTAAAGCCTCCTTCACTAGTAGTTGCTGACTTACTTTTTGCCCACCATTTGCCACAAGATGTGCGCAATAAACTTGATAGAACTTAATCCAACTTCAAAATTCATGATACATAAAGGTCTCCATTTTTCCTCCTGACTGTTGCTATGTCATATCCCTTTTGATCCTTTCTGAGCTAATAAACAACTTAACACTACTTTCTTGGCAATGGTGGCATGCATCCTAACAGCAGTGTTAGTCACTAATGAAGATTATCAGTAAACTTAGTTGGGAGCCCAAGCGCTCGTGACCACGGCTCCATGGCCCTTCCAAGTGAGCACCAGCATGTCCTCCTCCCGCTTCGCCCCCCACCCCGTCGCGTGCTCGCTCAGCAAGCGCCGCACCTCGGCCGCCGCCTCCTCGTCGAATCCTACGCCGGCGAACCCGTTCCTCCGCATCCTCTCCGCGAGCCTCGCCCCCGACTCGGACCGCTCGGTGCCGTCGACCCCGATGACGCTCTCGATCTTCCGGCCGATGGCCGCCTCGTACTCCAGCCGACGCGGGCTGTCCTTAGGCGCGGAGGTGTCGAGCGCATCGAACAGAATCCAGTGGAAGTTGAAGCAGCCCACGATGCGCGACGCGAGGCTCGGCGAGTCCAGGTCGGCGTCCTCGTCGGTCACGGTGACCAGGCACGGGTTCAGCGCCCGGACCGTGTCCAAGAAGCCGTCTCTCGAGCCCGGCGCGACGTGCCGGAGCCAGCTCTGGCAGTTGACGACGAGAGCCTCGCCGTCCCGTAGCCCCAGCGACGGCGGGTCGGACAGGACGGAGGCGAGTTCTTGGCATAGCGTCTGCTTCTTTGGAGACGCCGTGGTCGCGCTCTTGACGACGTTGAACTCCAGCTGCACGCCTTTGAACTTGGCGAAGTTGCCCAGCCGGAGGCCGAGCTCCTCGCTCGGCACGCCGAGCAGCGGAGGCACGGCTGGCCGGACGGACGGCACGGTGATGCGGAGCGCCGGAGGCCCCCCGGGCCGCTTCGACAGCATGTCGATGAGTGTGGGCCACTGCATGCAGTGCGTGACGCTGAGGTCGACGATGTGCAAGGCGGCTCTGCCGGCCACCGCGCGGAGGATGGCGCCGTTGGAGGCCGTGAAGCCGAACCGGTGCCACGGGGTGAGGTCGACGTACTCGGCGAGCTCCGTGACGGACATGGCCCGTTCCCGTGGCGCCCCGTCCTCGGGGAGCCTCACGGCTGCCTGGGTGGCACCCGGGGCTCCGCACAGCCGGCACGCGCGCGCGACGAGCGCGCGGAGTAGCCACGACGTGAGCCGCTGGTTGGGGTCCCCCTGCGAGGATGCGATGTTATTGAGCACCCACATGGCCTGCTGCGCCAGCGTCACGTCGTTGGACTCGAGCGCGTCGGCGCAGTGGAGGAGCAGCTGCTGGATGCGCGGCCCGTCGATGAGCGCGCCGGAGAAACAGAGGGATCTGGGCGTCATGAGCCCGCTGCTCCTAAGCTCCTGTTCCATGGCTCGTGCCAGAGCTGATCCAGAGCCGAGGAAATATCAAGGGATGGCTAGGATCGGGACACTTGTCAGCCTTGCATTGGACAGTTTAGGATTATTTGTGCTCGAGTTTGGAGGTGTGGAAAGAGGCAATCCCTGGAAGGATTGGGCTCTGGTATAATGGTAGTATGCAATTGTAAGAGGTGTTTGTACGTTGTTTTCGTTTGCTTGTTGGAATGACTTGGCCTACTTATAGGGGCTCTGTGAAAGATCCCCTCTTCATTTTCATGGAGAGAAACTGGATAGCCTCTTGGACTCTTTCCCTGGGGAAAAAGACAATGTGATATCATTCTTAACGCCATTGTCTGATTGTGTCTGACTATACTACGAGCTAATTTGGAACGCTATAGATTTTGGTATATCTCGCTGTTGCAAATTCTTTGCAACAGTGTTACTACGTATAGCTTGATTAAGCTATAATACAGTCTGAAGAACGCTCGATATCAAAGCACAGAAGAGAAGTTTTGAGTCATGGAATATCAAGTTCAGGCTTCGACATTTTTCTTTCGATTGAGTTTTTCTTCAAACGAGTCAGCTTGGCAGCTGCATTATGATATGCTTCATATTGATTAACAGCAGTGCCTCTATTGTTAAACTAGATTAAGGCCCGTGAGAAGGCGACCGCGGAAGCAGCCATAGCCGCCCGGACTCTTTCTTCAGTTTGGATACATGCTGAAAAACTGAATAATCATATCTGAACTTGTCATTCTCCCTACTCCATTTTCTATGTCAAAGGCGGTCTTTCCTAGAACCAAACAAGGGCCAATTCTCAGGGAGTAAAACCCACACGTACGAGCATCTCCGAGCCCTTTTGAAGCTAATGGGTGTGTTCTTTTAGATTCATGGTTTGATTCTCTATAGTAACTAGCTTTTAACTAGTTTTTAATTTAAGTAAAAAATTATAAATTGCAGTCTAAAGAAACCACCCATTATTTGTCACTCTGAGCTTGACTGAAAAACAATTGGGGTATGCTTGTTTTCCTGCTTTGTCGTATCATTGTCTTCTTCTCATTGATTTTGACGAACGTTAGGTTGTTGCGGTAGCAAAACGACATGAAATTTATTTAGCTCCGGTTGATAGGAGCCATGTGTACTCTGCTCAAGCCATTCTTGTCACTTGTCAGTCAAGATTAGTCAAAGATACCATACACCAACGAACTACTCGAACTACTGAAAGGCTGGAATATGCAAGGGACAAAGAATTCTGAAGAACACCTGTCGAGAGATGGATCTCCTGACCTGAATTATAATCGAGTGCCACGAAAATTCACCTGTAAGAGCATCACACTATGGTCCCAACTCCCAACAATTGCCTAGCGCGCACTAAGAAATGTTTGTTTTTACATAAATCTATAGCAATTCAGTGCTTGAAATGATGGAGTGACATCTGGCCAATGCCTTAGCTGAAGAATAATTGCATGAAGATCTGAAAGAGCTCAGCTTTCGTTACAACTCTGATGCTCATGTGCCCACTGGAGATAAAGGGACGGGGGTGACAGAGATACATCATGCCGAAAGAAATGGAGGAATCCGTCTTTCAAAAGCCATGACTGTGTGTATGTATATATATGAGTAGTGGTTTCATACTTTCCACTCTAACGAGAATGTTACTAATCTCAAAACACATACTATCTACCATTCAGTTCTGCTTTAAAAGTTATGTAAATCACTTTGGAAAAAAGCATAAAAACACCTCTCTCTATATATTCATGTATTCTGAATCATATTTATGATCTCGATGCCTCAATTGATCGACGACCAAACTGACAGTGACACTCTTAAATTAGCCATTTAACAGTAGACATATTACATACATCGGCACGCAGGGCAGGGACATGCATATGTAACATGTAATAATCTTTGCTCCTTTTTGTTCTTCACATCTTGAGGATTCTTATCAAGTTTATGCCATCCTTTCCATCCCTGTCGACTGTTAGAAGAAGAATAAAGCCTTCCCGGCAAATGCTCTCCTCCAATCCGATTAACGCCGCGGGGTTCTGATTCTCAGGAGGTGGATTGGTGCGCGCCGCTGTTAATCTTGGGAACTTTTATCTCCAGCGACCCCTCGCCGTCATCAAAGTAGGCCTTCACTTTCCTCCAGTCCGCGTCCTCCGGCAGCTCCACACGCCGGACGAAGCCGTGCTCCCACCGCCGGCTGGCGCGCCAGTCCGGCCCGTCCGGCGGAGGCGCCCGCCAGAGCCCGCTGACGTCGATCACCCTCATGCCGTCCCCGCTCACCTCAACCTCGCATTTTCTTCCACCTGAATACAGCGAAACTTAGTGCTGCCTTGTTAACTTGCTACAAGTACTAGAACTATACCATAATGCAAGTGATTTGGTTCTCTAATTAATCTTTATTGGTTTTGGAAATCGTCTTGTACACTCTTTCCCTCGCTTTCTGTACTACAACACGGTGGACGTGGTGTGCCGCACGCAAACGTAACGAATATCAGTATAAATAAAAACAATTGGTGAGGTTCAATGTGCCTTCTTCATTTCCAAGGTAAGAAAATTCCATAATGATCTTAAAAATCCTCACATTAATCGAGAAAAGAGAAACATACTAAATTATAACGGTACAGATTAATTATATATGTATATTAGAGTTCTATAGCAAATACAGTTGTATTTCAATCATAGACGATAGAGTTATCTACCAAAGATAATTGTATCATAATATCTAGCCAATTATATCATAATATCTAGCCGTGTAATTAAGTAGGCAAATATGCTACTTACTAGAAACAACAGGGTTTTCATGTTACTATAGTGATAAAGCAGAGAGAAAAACGACGGGAAAAGAAGGCTACACATGACCTCTAGTTACCTTCATAGCTAGTTGCAAGTTGTTGCAACGGCCTTCCTGGGCAAATTGCAAGGTCTGTTGATGTTGGATTCCTGCAAGAAGTCATGTGGCATCTGAGGTGTTGTGGATAGAAGAGTAGCATGGCAATTTGTTCCATCAAACACCTGTTGATGTTCCAAGGCAATTTGTTCCATCAATCACTTGCTGATGTTCCAAGAAAATGCGGCTAAAGCAGGAGCGCATTTGGTGGCAGAGGCCAGGCCATGTATTTCTACCGCAGTGAATCTATATATGCTAAGTTGAATGATTGCGATTATTTAGTGCAAAGAATTTGGGAGCAACTAGCGCCGATACATATGATGGGATCCCATCGTATGCCCCCTCCAACCATTGGATCTCACTTAAAGATGTAATCTCAGTCTTACAATGTATGCAAGAAAAAAAATCGTGAGGCGCAACAATTTATTATTGAGATTGCAACAAAAAAACTCTCCATTGCAACAAACACAAAAGCATAACTAAAAACGCAACAAATAAGAACTACCGATGTAATATTATAAGAAAATACTCCAACAAGTATATATTATTGTTGCAACAAATAAAAAATAAGTGAAAACTACTGCAATATTTTGGAGAAGTTAATGTAACATTTATATAAAAAAAAGCATGCATCAACTCATCTTAACTGTTGCAATAATTGAGATAGAGCTTGGATGAAAAGGCGACCGGCTCACAACATTGTCTCATCACTGGTAGACCTAGATCTAGCAGTGGGCGTGGCCAGCCTCCACCACCACCTCTTTCCCTAAGCCTTGAAGGCTCCGCCGCCTTAGCCACCGAGCTCCACCACAACCTCCTATGACTCAAGGGAGGAGGAGGTGTCCAGCCCCAAAGCCCTATGCCTCAACAGCATCAACACTTGGCGGTGGTGCTCATCGGTTAGAGGTAGAAAGGACCAGTAGCTTGGGCAAAGAGAGTGAGTAGACCTAGTGACTTTTGTAGCAGCCATGGAGTGGTGGAGCTACAGATAGAAGAGGATGGAGTGAGCCGTGATTAGAGGAATGGGGGAACTCGCAGAGGCTGGGTGGCAATGGACCTTGAGGTGTCACAAGAGCTCATGGAGGCTGCGGCCTGCGGTGGTGCTCAAGAGTGATGGTGATCTCCTGCAACCTTGGATGGAACACTGGTGGTAGGCCCATACACGGGTTCGAGCGGCAGTGGCAAGCTTTGAAACTCACGAGAGATTAAGGGGGAGACGGAGGGAGTCAAGGAGAGAGATGGGACTATAGGGGAAGACGGTCACATGTGTAGGAGACTTTGAGTGGATAAGAAGTGAGTGGCCTGGTTGTATCCAATCTTTTTTGTCCGTTTGGAAGTATACGTGTTATATGATAACATCGCAAGAATTTCGTTTCTGTTGGTATCATCTTATCTCCGGTTCCAATTTGAAGTATGCACAAACACCTGATACGTTTGTTACTGAAGAAGTGAAGAGTGTTCCAAAAGTTTTTTCTTTTGAATAGAAGGTTTTTCCCCATTTTCATTAAGGAAACCAGCACAAGTCTTCTACAACCAAATAGAAACCCAAAAAAGGCAAAAAAAAAAAGCAAAGCACCTCCACTTTTCGAGACAAATGCTAGGTGTATCAAAAAACAGCCCTGCTTCTGCAAATTATAAGCAACTTACAAGCAGAATGACACAACCATTTCAACATGGCAGGAAACTAACAGAGATGACTTCCTAAACAAGTGTTCAAAAAGTAGGGAAAAAGCATGGAGAATTAAGTAGCAAAATCTAGCCAAGGTAGTACCGTGCGAGCTGTGTGCGTACCTGGCATGCCAGCTCTCAAGTAGTACTCGGACTCTGTCTCGGCCCAGTCGACGGTGGTCCTCGCGCCGCGCCGTAGCGCGGCGAGCAGCACGTCCGGCTCGAACTCCCACAATGGGAACGCGTCTGCCGGGTCGAAGAACTTGTCGAACAAGAAGGGGCTGAACTGGCGGCGTCGGCGCTGGCGTGGGACTGCAGGAACGAGCTGAAGGTGTTCTCCAGCAACGACATGCACCACTTGGGCCCGCCACCGCCGCCGGCCTGCCGGACCTCGATCGCCCGCCGCGCCGCCATTGCTAGTTGAGAGGGAGAGCCAGGGGAGGGGGGTTGTGCTGGAAGAAGGTTCTTGTATATAGGGGACGGTGCGGCGGTGGTGGAGTTGGCCTTTGCGGAAAGCAGAGGATGGGAGGAGTGATTTCGTTTGGAGTTGGCTGGCTTATTGGCTATGCCTAGGCGACGTGATTCCCGCCCTTTTTCTTTTTCTGGAGATTTCCATTGGATGGGAGAGACTGTGGGCTACTGGGCTATGGAGGTAGATCGTTATCTCATGTCCACTTTATTAATCATGGTACTTCAATCTTTATAGCTAGCCTTGCAATCTTATGCCCTTTGAAACTCCGAAAAATTTTCTGATTCCTGTGAGAATTATACTATTTCCTGTGAAATACTACAGGACATTCGAGTTTTCATGACAGGCCAAAACAGTTTGTAAACATGCATTTCTAGTCGGAGATTGTATTCGTTGATGTTGTCCTGTAGGAGAATTATACCGTTTCCTATAAGATTTACGTGTTACAAGTGATACATTATATGGGCTTTTGACTAAAGAGGGGATTGACCATTTGGCGAGAAGATGGAGCCAACCAAGCAAATATGTGAGCTTCGAATCGTGGCTTTGGAGTTTGGAGAAGCCAAGGAGAAGCTGGAGCTAGTTTTGTACCACAAAGTCAATGAAGCTGGGTAGCACTAACTAGTGACTTCTCTCCATCTTTGGAATGCCAGTCATTGACATTGCATCCTAGAGGGAAGAAAATAAAATAAGGGAGGGCGGGCCTCGCGTACCACCGTCGCTCATTGTTGCCTCTAGACATAAGTTGGCATCGGATACGAGGAGGTCTACCTCCTTGAGCGGCAGTGTCGCTGCCATGGTGGCACCATTTTTACGAAAAGAAATTGTATGGGAGTCTCTTGAACCCTTTCTTTGGAGGTCCTTCTTCATATTTCTATATGGCATAGCACGAATCTTGAAAACCATCAAATAATTCTTCTCCCCGCCTACCTCCTTCCCCATTTGCCTCTTCCCCGACCTAGCAAACTCCCACCGTATCGCCATTGCCAGCCAGAAAGTTGTCGTATGTGGCCACCGCAAGTCTGCCACTCCTCGTCCCGTCACCACCACTTTCACCGCATAAAGTCACAAACCAATTAACCCACCCTTCTCTGCTTACTTTTCTCTCAATCTCGCCAAAATGGCGTTGCCATTGCCGTCGTGGACTCATGGGTCATCCTGCACACCATCCCGTGCATGTCCACCCCCAACGATCTCCAGCTCTAAGGCACAACGTCTCCCTTGTGCTCTTCGTGCATCTCCCTCCTCGTTCTGCACCCTGTGCACTAGTGCACAGCAGGTCATCACAGACGGTTCAAAAATATCATCATAAATGGTTTTGTGAGCCGTTTGAGTTTATGGGTTAGTAATAATACGAGACATCATAGACAGTTTTTGAACCGTCTGTGATGCAGACTATTATAGATGGTTTCTAGTAAAAACCGCTTCAAACGGGGAATTATAGGAAGATACCATGCCACCTTAGCAGGACGTCCTCTCTTCACCTCTATTCTCTCGCCGTCATCTGATTGATTCTTACGCTTGTATCGAGATGCGTTGCACACTGGACATAAATGTATATTTGCATACTCTTTACGGTAGATGATACAGTAGTTTGGACATGCATGTATCCTTTCTATTTCCATTCTCAATGGACAAAGAACCTTCTTGGCTTTTGTATGTAGTTTTGGGCAACTCATTTCCTTTCAGAAGCATGTCCGCTAAAAGACCTAATAGTGCCGTGAAGACTCTTGTAGGACCAAATGTTGCTTGCCTTCAATTTTAGTAGTTCAAGCATGGCTGACAACCTCATGTACTTTTACTTGCAACATGTGAACAAATATTTCTCCGAGTCCTCTATTAAGCTCCGGAATTTAACATACTTTCTCTCATCATAATTCTCTTCTGCATCGCAAAGCATCTGATTCAGATTGTTATCATTCAGCCTATCAGAATTGGAACCACAATCGACATGACCATCCAACGGCATATCATTGATTTCATCGGTGATGTTATTATTACTACCTTCCTGTGTAATCTGCTCTTCACCATGACTGGTCCAACATACATACCCCTTTTTGAAACCCTTTCAAATCAAGTGCGTTTCAATCTACGCTTGGTTCTTAAACATCTTTAGATTCCCGCAGTCAATGTATGGACAGCACATATATTCCACTCCTTTATTGAACATATCCTCCTCGATAGCTCTTGTAAAAGCAGAAACGTCATTAATGTACTCTTCACTCGCACGATTCCTAGCGTACATCCAGCTTTGGTCCTACATTACGCATATCACAATTTAGTATAACATATTCAATTAATTAATCATTATACTATATATGTACGATCTAAATTAAGTACGATCTAAAATAAATAGCTATATGTAGCAATAATAATTAATTAAATTGAATTAAGTATAAATAGACTATGAATTGACTAAACCCTAAACCATAAATCATGCTAGATGTAAAATAATCTTCTCTTTACATCAAGCTAGCTAGATCAACCATCTTCAATTCTCATTTCAACAAAAGTTATAAATCTAAATTATAAAGTAATTAGGAATAAATTACTTACCATAAGTAGTTAAAAACTTAGTGGATCTACAATTACTCTTGCCAAAAGTCTCCTTTCACCAAATGGCCTCAAAGCCCTACCTCCATCTCAAAGCAGCAGCGTAGATCTGAAATTTAAGACAGAGGGTCAACATGTCCGTGCGCGATTAATATAGTGGAATTATCACAGATGGTTTTTATACAAACTGTCTGTGATGACTTAATTATCACAGACAGTTTTTACTACAAACTGTCTATGAAGTATTACAGGCGGTTAAAATAGAAACCATCTGTGGTACTTCATAAACGGTTTTCACCACAAACCGCCTGTGATATTTCCTCTTGACAGACGATTTTTAGGGCTGGCAGCAACACAGACGGTTCTAAACTAAAACCGTCTGTGATTATATTTAATATTGGAAAACCATTTGTGATTTGACGTTTAATTTTTTGTAGTATTAGTGTCTCCCTCATCTAGGACATTGACGTTGCCTGCTATAGGGTCCCCTGCGTTCTCATCGTGAACCCTCACCTCTGGCCTCCTCCTCTCTACCCCACCGCCACCAGCCTATGCCAATGACCACGTGCACGTCATGGAGGTCACCTACCACCAGCAGCCGTGCTACTTCGTCCTCGACACCTACTCCATCACCACCTCCTGCTTCCCCGACCAAGATAGGTGCACCTTCACTAGGATGAACCTCAACCACTACATAGTCGTCGGGTAGTACATCATTGGTGATAGCCATGCCTCCGCTTCTCATTTGACACTAGCGAGTGGCCAAGAAGAGGGTCTGCAACCAACTGTGGTGCTAGATCTGGGGAAATGATGACATGATCACCGATGATGGTAGGCTCTGGTGTGTGGAGCAGGGGCGCCAAGTTGGGGAGGATCCAGATGGGGAAGGAGGTGGACGGGGTGAAAATTTATTAGGTAGTTTTCAAGATTCATACTTTGCCACATGGTGAAATCTAAAGAAGGGCATCTAAGGAAGGGGTTCAATTCCCTCTCATAGTCCTAGGAGTTGGGTCATGCTTTTTTGGGCCGGTCCAAGGCCCGACTAGCACTGCACGACCTACCAAGCCAGGCCGAGACTGAGAATTAGGTACATCGGGTGGCACAACATGACATACTCCAAAGGGTCGTGTTGGCCAGAACAGCCCAAAAAGCCCAATGCAGCCCAGCGCACCCCACTAATATTGCTATGGCCGTCGAGGAGAGGGGAGGAATACCATTGTCGTGGCCTGTCATCACCTTGCCGCCCCCAAATCCCCCCATGCTTGACTCTGCTTAGATTTGGGAGAGGGGGAGGGGCAGCCAGACAACCGTTGTTGTTGTGGTGGACGTGTAGTAGTCACCATCCCCTTTGCAGCTGCTATCGCTATCCCCTTTATGGTTGCCGCCGCTTAGATTTGGGAGAGAGGAAGAGGAGAGGGGCGCTCGTGGTCGTCATCGTTGTGGTGAGCTTCACGGCTGCCCTGCCACTCAGAACTATGAGAGAGGGAGAGGGGAAGGGCACTCACAGCCACCATCATCATGGTGTGCTTCATGGCTGCAGCTGCTCAGGTCTAGAAGAGAGGGAGAAGCAGTACGGGCCATGGCTAACATCAATTGGCCGACTGGAGAGGGAGAGAGTGAGTTAAGAGAGAGAGAGAGCCAAGTGGTGTGGCCTGTGGGCGTGCAGCGGTGCCTTGAGGGAAAGAGTGAGCTCGCGAGAAAGAGAGAGAATTCATGAGAGGGAGAGAAAGTCGGTGGTAAGACAAGGATCTGGGGTGACATGCGGCCTCCTTGCGTGGTCTAGCTCTGCTCCACCAGATCCTTGCCGATGGATAGCACCCGCTCCTCATCCACATGCCATCCACAATGATGGGCCAGCGGCGGTAGTGTCCATAGCTCCACGCGTCCAATAGGGACAAGTCTGGGCTGACACGGCATGGAGGCAGCCTGTCGTGCCGTGGGCTGTGCTTGGGCCTTGCTGGAGGCCAGTTGTGCCAACATGGCATGACGGAGTGGTCATGCCAGGCCGGCACAGCCTTAACCATGGCCTGAAGCCCGTTGGGCCCATACCATATCAGCATCTCGAGGCCCAACCTGTAAGACCATATGGTGGCAGCTCCATGTGTTGTGGTGAGTATTTGATATTGCTTATGCCTTGATATCATTGTTTGAGTTTGATTTTGAGTCTTGAACCCTCTGGTGTTGTTGTTCTGGTAGCACTAGTCAGACCGCCTGGGGAGGTGGTCTAACCACTATGCAGTTGTGGTCAGATCGGCCTGAGGCGGTGATTTGATCAGCACGGTGTGACAAGCCGTTGCTAGCTTTTATCTAGTACTTAAGCATAATTGGCTAAAATTGAACTTCTAGCACTTCAATTGATTCACCTTGAGTCTCTTTGTTCAATTTATTATTCTTGATATTTTGAAGTCTGGCTTAATTTGAAATCAAATTGAATGCTTTAAATTGTGCTATCTTACCTAGATTGGTTATATATGTCTTATCATAATCTAAATAGCTTTATATATATTCTGTGGTTTCAACTAGTATATTTTTACTTTGAATCTCACTTTGGATAATTTTCAAAGCTCTTTTAGATTTGCACTTTCATTCCTCCATACATGCTATCTCATGCTCCCTTGTTGTTAACATTTGGTATCATGCATCATTTTAGGGGATGAGTTTTTGTGAGCATGCATTGCCCTTTAACCCTTGATGATGATTTTGTTAAAAGAGCGAGAATGATCAAGTCAAAATTTGGTATTAGTCTAATAGGGGTTTGTATTAGCCTAAACAGGGGTTAAATATTGATAATGAACTTAAAAAGGGGCAGAATGGTTAAAATGATCCTCTACGTGAGAAAATTTTACTTTGGGTCATAATTGATATCCTGTATTGAATTTGTTCTCTTTTGGTGCTCTGTCTTGCTATGATAATGGTCAAGATGAATAATTATTCTTTTTATTTGGACTATGAGTAAGATTATGCTAATTGAGAGGTTTTAGGTGTGGATTGGAGCCTTGTGTGTGTGCTCTAGCCTTAGAGCTCTACAATCCCAAGGGAGTGTCTATTAAAGGTTTTTTCTCTAAGTGAAATAAACATCTAAAGTTTGCCTAACTGAATTATGTCATGGATCCTTTCTTGTGTTTTTGATTTGTTTGGCTTTATTGTTTGGATTTCTCTCTTCTTGATCTTTCCTAGTATAATGGATGTGTAAGAAGTGAAGTTATCTCTTGGATATCAGATTCTATCCATCTAGACATCTTCTAGGGAGAGTTCTTGAGTTTGCCCGGTTTCCCTATGAGAGAAGGGTTTTTTTGGGTTTTGCTCTTGTAAGTATTTTGGGTTGAATTCGTGCTATGATCTAGCTTGCTATGACGTGTAAAAACCCATTCAAGATCCTCTAGGTCATTAGGACTCACGATAAAAAGTAGATCATGGTTTCCTTCTTTGTCCAATTTGGGTGCAACCCTCTATGTCTTGGATAAAAGTCGAAACTTTGATATCGATCTTTACGATCCATTATTGGAATAGGTTCCTGACATCCTAAGGAGTGTTTGTGACAAGTTTCACTGTATTTGGATTCTTGGTTTGAGAGTTGGCTCTTTTCTTGGATCGTGTGCAGTGCTTTTTTACACTTCTCCTCGGCGAGCGGTCAAACCGCAAAGACCTGAGCAGTCAGATCGACAAGCAGTCAGACTAACATGGTCATTCTGGCCAGCAGTCAGATCGCTTGTTGGCTGACGGTCGGACCAGTTGGCAACAGAGTGTCTTAGGTGGATTTGGGGGCATTCGTTTTGACTTCTGCTGATGGCTTTTGGCTGAAAATAAATAGTAATGACTGAAAGAAGTGGCTATTAAAAGGAGAAAATGAGTGGTCGAAAAAGTGAGGGACATGTATAGGGGTGGGGTGCGTGATGCATCCATAACCCCTTGTCTTATTCCGGAGCAAGTTGGTAGCGATAGTAGTAGAGAATTCGTTTTGAGAAGCCATATGTTCGTATTACCTTTTAACTTTTCTAAGCAGAAGCCAAAAGTAAAAGTCAATACGAACGGGACCTTTGGGTCTTAGTTTTGTTGAGTTACATCATATCAATACTAAAAGAAAGATTTTGAAATAGTTATTCACTCACTCTAACTTACCATATTGATTCTATACAACTCCAAAGTCTACCCTTGCCCATACAATTTCTTTCCCATTGCTTCTATGGTCATTGCCTCTTCGATGCACCTTTAGGGCATCAGGAGTGTATATATCGTAATGGGCCTTAAGATGGGCCCCACCTAATTGTTAAGGCCGACTCGTTATGTTTGAGGCCACTGCTCGGCTGTAACAAGGGTCCCACTCGGTAGTAAAAAAATATCTCTTATGGCCAGGTGGTAGTTGGTAGTTGGCTGGTAGGGGGAGAGAGAACAATAGGATTAAAAGAAAATTGTATTTTAATGCTTGTGGCCAGGTCTTTAGCTTGAGGACCAGCCTTAAGCCTTTTTTTTTTGCTTATAGCCTGCTTAAGGTCAACCCTGTAATGTATAAGGTCGACTTTAAGGTGGCTTATGACCCCTTATTTTCATACACTCCGGATGCCCTTATCAAAGCCACGAGCAACCACATCTTGACATCCATCCACCTTATCCAGACATGGGCACGTGTCCAATAGCTGTCAGTTGGCTCGTTGCCGTCGAAATTCGCTACCTTAACCTGTAATTTCTAAGTCAAAAACCAACAACCCAATATCTGAAAACACAGAGCAAGTCAAGCCCAAAGCCCAACTTCTGAAACCACAGCAAGTCAAGCCCAAAACCCAATTTCTAAAGTCCATTCCCACCTCTGTTCCCAGCCCAGCCAAGCCAGTCACTGCAACAAGCCCACAACCGCTATCAAGGCATCGACGGATCAACCCAACGCCAAGTTCCGGAAGAGGGAGGGAGGCGACGGGGATTCGGGGAAGAGGACGAGGGGTTTAGGGTTCTCGCCGTCGACGAGGCGTGCTCCTATCTCGTCGCCGTCGAGCGGCGCTCTGCCACCACCACGCCTGTTTCCTCTACACCTCCGACGACGCGTGCTCCTCCCTCCGTACCTCGTCCTCGTCGAGCAAGGCGCTACCGCCGCCATGGCGGTATCTTCTGCGCCTTCAACGGCGCGTGCTCCTACCTCCGTACCTCGTCCTCGTTGATCGAGGCGCTACGGACACCGCACCATCGGCTTCGCTCAAGACACGGCCTCCTCTTCGGCTTCAACTACACTGCCGAGGCACGCCGTCGCCGCCGTGAACCCATCATCAAACGCGCCGGCGTCCTACTGCTTTGAACCGGATCTACTGATTATGCTTCTGCATTCTGCATCTATCTCCAGATCAAGCTCCCTCGGTTTAGCCCCGTCACTCACTTGTTTTACTTTTATCATACTGTGCTCCAATATTTCCTGCTGTAAATTGTATACCTTGATATATCTTAATGGATGGCATTCTGGCAACATTGTTGATGTCTGTATTTTAGATTGTCCGTTCTCAATTTCTGTTCTAGTTTTCGGATATGGCTTGCATTATCTATAGGGGGCATTTGGGGTGGGAAATGGGAATAAATGGTGGAAAGCCATTCAATCGAGTGCCTGATTGGAGGGATTGGGGACAAACGAGCGAGCTTCGACGTCGCTGTTCTTATGTTTCTCTGAACTTCTGTGGTGGTGATGCATGTGGCGAAGTGAAACAAAAACTTTCTGTGGTGTTTTCGTTAGCTGAAACAGACTCAACTGCTGTTAACTGAGTCAGTAGTGGTTTTGCAGGTCTTGTCCCAGCAGTGTGTGTCCCTTCGTTTGTTTTTATTTTCGTTTGGTTGGTCAGTGCCGGTCTCATTCCATGTACTTTGGCTTTTAAAACCAGGCATTTTTCTTTTGGTCTAAAAAGCGGAATGAATGAGGGATTGGGATTGGTACTAGTACCAGATAGCCTCTCTTTATTCCCGCCAATTGCTCACCAGCGTTGGAGCTCACTGTTACCACGCTCATGGCAGGTTGCATGACTTCTAGTTCCTGACTCCGATCTTGCCAATGGCTTTGCTGTCTACCCACCAGTTCTACTTGTTGTCATTTTTTTCGTTCAGTTGTTTGATGGCTCCCATTTATGCAATCGGTAGATGAGAGTATGCAATCTATTCACTTAACTTCTCACATTCTCCATTTTCCAAGTTTCAACCGATCAAAGCAATTCTTTTCTATAACACGATTTTCTATATATTCAATGAGTTTCGTTGCAACGTACGGGTACGTAACTAGTAACCATTAAGTTGCACGGATTTTGAAATGGTGTGAACGGTGAATGTGGAGGGAGTAGTTACACCCGAAAGTAAAATGTATTTTTCCTTATATATCAGCACATGAAATATACATATACCACTGTATTTGTAAATAGCAGCGCCACATATTTTTACAAACGGGAATTGTTATGCGTATAAAAGCATTGTTATAAACTTCTTACTAACAAAAAGATAAAAAATGACACCTTTTACCACAAGAAGTGATCCCCTCTTCCCATTGCCACGAGAATTGGGGGGCTCCTGTATGTGACACGATTTCGCCCATTTATATATGATTAGTAAAACTAGTTCTTTTTACAAAGAAACTGCTTTGGAGATTTAATCTGAAAGACTGAAACTGCCTTAGAAATTACTTTCTTGCTACAGCCAACCACAACGTGTATTAGCCACAAAGGCGATGGAGAATTTTAAAAATAGTTTAACGTGCGTGCGTCACCGAAAAAATCGTACAAGCCAAACGTAAAAAGGCGATGGGGAATTTTAAAAAGAAAAAGGAAAAACTTGCAAACCGGCAGGGCGGCAGGCATAAAGGAGCCACTCTGCAGTCGCCAAACGCCGAAGCTTTCCTGTAGATAGTTCCCCACCAAAACCCTAATCCCTAATCCAATCTCTCCGTTTTCCACGTCTCCCTCTCGATGGGGCTCTTCTCGTGGTGGAAGGGTCGCCGCGCCGGCTCACCGGAGCCGCCGAACCAGCAGCCGGCGAAGGGAGCGGGCGGCGCGGCGGCCGAGGTGGCAGCGTCCGGCACGCACGGGGCGGTGGTGGTGCGGCGGCAGCGCCAGGCGGATGCGACGGTCTTCGAGTTCGGGTCGGCGGCGGAGTCCGGCGCTGCGGTGACGCTCGCGGGCTACTGCCCCGTCTCCGACGAGCTCGAGCCTTGCCGCTGGGAGCTAGTGCCGGCCGCCGGCGATGGTGCGCCGCAGTTCCGCATCGTCTTCTGAGCACGAGGAGAGAGCACTCCCCATATTACGGCACTTGTCATCTTGACATCTTGGGCTGTACCAGTTTTATAGGTATAAAGGCGTGATCTTTTCTCTGTATACTGGTACCCAGGCATTTCTTGAAATAAAGCTTGAGATATTGATGGGTTTGTTGATAAGGTTTGAATTGTTATGGATGGTCATATGCGCATGGCGTGGTAATTGTTTGATTGCTGGTTTTAATGTTGCTTCAGACGAACATCGACTATTTTCAAAATTAGTGTATCTAAGGGATTTTACTACTTCTTGGATGCCGTAACAGCACTGTAATTTATTGGTTAGTAGAGGCATGATTAAGCTAATTCCAAGATGCAAACTCAAACTACAAAGGTAATCCCTTCAAATTGGTGTGGGAATTGCTCACAGGAATGTGTTTGGAGTATTTGTGGTGCCATATAGCTAGATTTAGTCAGTGGAAATCTTACAAATATTACCAAATTCTAGGACAGGAGTATTCTGTTTTGAAAGGATAGGCACCTGGGTGTTTAGTAAAGATATCAAATAGTGAGCCTAGAATTGGGATTGTGAACTTGTGATCAATAGTAAGCACCTAAGCACCACGCAATGGGGAAACAACTCCTTCAGCTACGCATATATTGTCTATTTGGTCGCAAGCTGGACTTATCTGCTTGATATTGGGGTCTCTACCTGCAATACTTTCTGCTTCTGGGTCCTAAGTAGTAGCACTAGTTAAAAATCAGAGCTAGGTGTGCGCTATTTGTGGCACCAAAATATTGTTATTCACAAAGCAATGTATCAATCAGTATGTTAGATCCTGGCTTTTGGGGTTCATTTGTTCTTACTTTGTGGTTTTGTCATATAAGGTTGTTTGTTCATTGCAGTTACGTTGTTCGAGTTGAATCATGAAAACTGGCTTAATCTCAAATTTACATTTTTCCACTACAGTTTATTTCCTAATTGTTTTATTTATGGGAATGGGATAGGCTCATTTGGTTAACCTTTAATAATTTTAGTATCTAATTTATTTCTGGACTAACATTCAACATCTGTAAAGTTATATTGGCTTGGCACTGGAGTTTCTCCAGATTTTAGTGAAGAATATCTATGTACCAAGTACCAACAGTACTAAATACAGTATGAAGCCGTATCGAGGGAGGGAGGGAGGGAGGGAGGGAGGGAGGAGAGAGAGAGAGAGAGAGAGAGAGAGTATGAAGCTACTAGCTAGTAAAGTTATATTGACTTGGCACTGGAGTTTCTCCAGATTTTAGTGAAGAATATCTATGTACCAAGTACCAACAGTACTAAATACAGTATGAAGCCGTATCGAGGGAGGGAGGGAGGAGAGAGAGAGAGTATGAAGCTACTAGCTAGTAAAGTTATATTGGCTTGGCACTGGAGTTTCTCCAGATTTTAGTCAAGAATATCTATGTACCAAGTACCAACAGTACTAAATACAGTATGAAGCCGTATCCAAAAAAAGAGTATGAAGCTACTAGTAAAACAAAACAGAGTTAGTGATGGAGGATTGTGCCGTGACAAGGGAGATCAAGCTTATACATTCATGTTGAAACTTATTAGGAAAATAAAGAGAACAGATATGTATTGGTATGACCAAAAACTACTAAGCGTGTAGGGCCCCAGATAAGTAACATGCCCATGGCAGCTTCAGACTGGTTACCAATTTGTCGCCTTAATACCTCTAGCAAATAAAGGTTGCATAGAATGGAAGTTCATCTCTATCTCAAATTTGAATATGTTTTGTGATTCCTCTTGACATTAGCTTTGTGTTTGTCAATAGTTTTAGGAATCAACCTGGGTATATGAGATCTAAAAATTTTGGTGCATTATCGGTGCTGATGCAGTCTTGTCAGTCAGGTTGTTGTGGTATGGATAGAATCATATATTTCTCCGTGTACTCATTTCGTAGAGCATTTTCTTGGGATATTCTTGGTATGCCTTGGACAGGCTGAATTGAGCTCTTCTATTAGAGGCTATCGATTGCAAATTATTTGATGTTGAAGCTAGGAGACTGAGTTATGCCTGTTTTGCAACTCATTTCCTTCTGACAAAATCAGTACTAGCTGTAGGAACAAAAATACTGAAGTTGGATGAATTCCAGTGATTGATCAGAACCCTATTTCTATTTGTATCACCTGCCTAAGTGAGACAGTATGCCGGTTAATCCAACTGAATTACTCCTGAAAAATGGTCAACATGCCGTACTGGAGCCTGGAGATCTCAAGCAACCGCCTGCAATCCCAACAAAAAGCTATCAGGTTCCTTCCTCAAGTGACGCTGCCAGTGTCACAACTCACAGCTCCAAGCCCAGCTCCAGCAACACGCTCCATCCATCATGTAGCAGAAGAAGTTTACCTTCTCTTCTCTTGCAGCGACGCATCACACCAATGGCCTTGAGCCTCTTGAATCCTCCTCCCTCCAAAATCGCACTCAAACCCCAGCTCCTGCCACTCCCGAAGCCCCCGTTGCTCTTCCCGCCACCGCACCAACCTCCTCTACAGTTCTCTCTCCCCCGCAAACCGCGACCGCCGCTGAGACCGCTCCATTCCTCGTCGTCCCGGCCTGCGGACGCCTCCCCATCGCCGCCGTCGTCGAGAGAGGAGGCCGTCTCCCAGGCGAGGTCCTGTCTGGCCACGGCGCTGAGCAAGCCGCTCAACAACTCGGTGCCGCTCCGGAAGCTTAGAGGCAGCGCAGCCCCGGTTCCGCGCCGAGATCCCCGTCGTCGATGACTCGCCGGGCTCCCTCGCGCGCCTCGCGTTCGACGTCTTCTCGGGCCTCGGCTTGTCCAGGAAGGGCGCGCCGGCGAAGCTGCTGCTCATCTGGCCCTCCTCCAAGGAGCTGGGAGTGGCTCTGCAGGAGTTCAAGAACCGTGGGGACTCGACGTCGTCGACGGTGCACGCGCAGCTGGACTCGGTGGCACCGGACGCGCTGAGCTCCTGCGACGCCGCTGTTTTCTTGGCGCCGAGGCGGTTGCAGGTGGATAAGCAGGGGCGGAGGCAGCTATGTGGCAAGGTTTGGCAGCCGCCATACCTACAAAAGACTAGTATGTATTATGTATATATACGTGAAAATAAAATACATCAATACATCATGTATTGCTGTACTACTGGCCGATTGGCTGCTCCGAGTCTCCGACTGTTCGTATTCCCGAAAGGCCGAAACCGATCAGAACTCCCCTCGCGGTCTGGGCCCTTTTTGCCTTCAAACGCTAGCTCCATCGCTCAGCCTAAAAAATCTCCGATCCAAATCATCAAATTCCAAGTTCCCATCCAAATCATCCAATACGTGCAGGGCAGGGGGTAATCATCCAAATCATTCAAACGCTATCTCCGATCCAAATCATCCAATACGTGCGTGCGGCCGGCCGGCATCCGCGGCGAACTACAAGTCCTTTCAATTCGTGGACGCTCGGGACCGCGAGCAAGCGAGGAGCGAGGCAGCGAGCGCGTGTTTGGTCGTGTTCGTGTACGTTCGGGTTTCGCTGTTTCGGTGTAGTGAAACGGTTGCCGACTTGCCGTGATTCGTCGGGGTCGGGAGGGGTGCCGCACGCGTGCAGAGGCGGCGACTCGGCGCCGACGCGGTAGCCGGCCGGACGACGGCTGCCGGTTGCGAGTCTTGAGTACAATTGTACAACGAATCAACATCAGCGATGGCACCACCAAAGAAGAAGAGCAAATACGTAATGAAAGGTATTTTCTAATTTAGATTGTAATTAGATCATCTTTTCATGTTAATTAATTTACCTAGGCTGTTACTTTTGGATTTACTTTTGGATTTCTGTTATATTTGCTGATCACAAAGTAATATATATATTTATATAATGTTCTAGTGAGCCCTTGCATAGTTTTGATATGTTTAACCTTTATAAACCTGCCACACCTGAAAATTATTTCTGCCTCCGCCACTGTGGATAAGATGAGGGCCGCCGCCGACGCGCTGGACCCCAAGCCGGAGGTGTTGTTCAACCCGGCGTGGAGCTTCGAGGAGGCGGCGGCGTTCGGCGCCGGCGTGAGGAGCTTCGTGGGCTCCTTCAACGTGGTGTACTCTTTCATGGGGTTGGAGGTGAAGGGGTTGCTGAGCAAGGAGTGTTGGAAATATGGGCAATATTTTAATTCCAAATTTTACTAGGAGATAAATATAAGAAACTAGTGATGCAAAACTTACTTACTAACAGTAGACTACTCATCATACTTCAGAATATACGTAAGAAAATATAGTAACAAAGTCGAACGTGCTCGCGAACGACTTACTTTTTCGCCTGATGAAGAATAGGAAGCAGCACAGGCTTGACGCAGTGCAAAACATAGATGACGCAGTACAGCGAGCGGTCGCGCAGATGCGCTGCCCAGAAACCTTATTGCCGCCCTGTGCAGGTACTCTCTGCGGCAATGGTTCGGAGATAGCTGCTCTCCCTCCTTCCAGGTGCACATTGGGAAGAAAGGTCGACGAGATTTAGACGGCATAACACAACAGCGCAAGCTCGTAGAGCAGAAAGTAGAGGAAGAACGGAGGTGCAAAATTCTCTCTTTTTTCCTGGATGTCTCCAAGCCCTTTTAGGCACTGCAGTTATTCACTAGTAACTGCTACGTTTTACACAGAATTATGCATTGGTAACTACCTCATCAAATCACAAATTAAGCAGTGGTGTAAATCACTTGTAACTGTCTCATTCAAATGATTGAATCTCATTCAAACAGAGAAAGTGGTGCAGGGTTTAGCAAAAATAAAGATAGACTTAGTCTGCCAAGTTTGATGAATCTCGATTCCTTTTTTCTGAAAAATCTGATCATGAGTCCTCTCAAAACCTTGGCCAAAGTCCCCTGCCTTCTATGCTCTCTGTCCCTTCTGAATCTTCATTTTTTTCTTCCTATTCCGAATGATCCAGCAATACTTGATGTCAATGTAGGAGTTGAGCTTCCTGTTCTTGATGCTACTAATGGTCTTTCTATTTCAGTTGATGATCTATCTACAAGTTCCAGCATGTCTTAGCTTGATCTGAACGAAGATCATGAGGAGGATCAGCAGCAGCAACAACAGCACCATCGCCTAAGGACACGATTACAAAATAACATTGTTGGAAATGTGGACAATATTTTAATTCCAAATTTTACTAGGAGACAAATACAATAAATCAGTGATGTAAAACTTACTACTAACAACAGGCTACTCAACATAAATCAGAATATACGCAAGAAAAAAAATATAGTAATAAAGTCGAACGAACGCTCGAACGACTTACTTTTTCGTCTGACGAAGAATAGGAAGTAGCGCAGGCTTGACGCAGTGCAGAACGTAGATGACACAGTGCAGTGAGCAGTTGTGCAGATGTGCGCTGCCCAGAAACCTTATTGCCGCCCCGTGCAGGAACTCTCTGCGGCAACAGTTCGGAGATAGCCGCTCTCCCTCCTTCCAGGTGCACGCGGGAAGAAAGGTTGGCGAAGTTCAGACGGTGCAGTACGACAGCACAAGTTGACAAAAGTAAGAGATGTAGGCAGTGAGAAATTCTATCTTCTATACCTTGGACGTCTCCATGTATATATAGATATGCAAATTACTCTCTAGTAACTGCCCCATTGAACTGAAATAATTCACTGGTAACTGTTCAATTATTCATTGGTAACTGATAACATTTAACCAGTGATTTACCCACTGATAACTGCCTGTCATCAAAAACCCAATTAAGTCTCGAATTCAAACGTTTGAATCTCATTCAAACAGAGAGAGTGAGGTGCATGGTTCAACAAAAAAAAGATGGACTTGATCTGCCAAGTGGCAATATGGTAAATCACTCTTCTTCACTTTGCCTGAGCAATATGGTACTAAACCATGCATACTTTGGAATTAAGAAAATGAGCCATAATCAAATGAGCCAATTTCTAACAAACATCTCCCAGCCAAAATAATTCACTGATGGCACTGTAAGGTATCCTCTCAATCGGAGAACATTTTCTGCTGTAATTGAACTAGTGTCACGTGTTGAAGTTTTAACTCAACTCGAGTGGAAGCAAGCTATGGATGTTGAGTACAATGCATTGATGGAAAATCAGACATGGAAGCTTGTTCCTCCTAGGCGAACACAAAATGTCATTGGGTGTAAATGGGTATTCAAGGTAAAACAAAAGCCTGATGGATCGATCGACAGGTACAAAGCTTGTCTAGTAACGAAGGTTTTAAGCAATGACAAGGCATTGATGACTATGATACTTTCAATTCTGTAGTCAAACCTATGACTGTGAGGCTCATATTATCTTTGGCTATGTCATCAGGTTGGAGCCTTCAGCAAATTGGCATTCAAAAAGCCTTTTTACATGGAATTTTGCAAGAAGTGTGTATGCATCAACTTCTTGGTTATGAGAGTAAACAATATCCTAAATATATTTGCAAGTTGGAAGAGGCATTATATGGCTTAAAATAGGCCCCACATGCATGGTATGCGCGATTGAATTTGAAGCTTCAAGAACTTGGCTTTGTCCCGTTAAAAACAGATACTTCACAGTTTGTCTTCTGAAAAAGAGTAGTGACTCTTGGTGTATTTGGGTGATATTATAATAGCAAGTTCTAGTGTTTTGGCCTTAGACAAACTAGTTCAGGAGCTGACTAGAGATTTTCCGTAAGGATCTTAGACTTACGGTATTTTTTTCGCATTGAGGTTACACGGAAGAAGGATGATTTGATACTCACTCAAAAGAAGTATATATCAGATCTTCTTAGGAGAGCTAATATGATAGAGTGCAAACTGACTGATACACCAATGTCAAGTGTTGAAAAACTGTTTAAAGAGAGAAAGAAGTATTTCAATACAGAAGTGTTGTAGGTGCCTTACAATATGTGACATTTATGCGTCGAGATATTTCCTTTGTGGTGAATAAAGTGTGCCAATTCCTTCATTCACCTACAGATGTACATTGGAAAGCAACAAAATGAATACTTCAATTTTTGAAAGGAACAACAACAACTGGACTGAGTTTTCAGAGATTAGATTCACAACTTTTGAGTGCTTTCACTGATGTAAATTGGCGGGATGCCCAGATGACAGAAGATCAATTAGTGGGTTTGCTATTTTCTTTGGCCCTAACCTGGTTTCATGGAGTGCAAGAAAGCAACCCATTGTCTCAAGATCTAGCACTGAAGCTGAGTACAAAGCCATTGCCAATACAACAGTCGAATTGATTTGGTTGTAGTCTTTATTGAGAGAATTGGGAATTTGTCATAATCGACCACCTTTGCTTTGGTGTGATAACTTAGGAGCAATGTATTTCACTGCAAATCCAGTCTTTTATGCACGTACTAAGCATATAGAGGTGGATTTTTATTTTGTTAGAGAAAGAGTTGCAGTAGGAGCATTGGAGGTTCAGTTCATAGCTTTTGAAGATCAACTAGCTGACATATTTACAAGGGTGCTACCTGGAGAATCTGTTCGTTGATTACAGTACAATCTCAAGCTAGTTCCTGGTTTAGATTGAGGGGGTCTATCAGAAGAAACAATTCTCTCAGCTTGTATTCAGTCTTCACTACTTTCGGTACAAGTAGAGTTTCAGTTGAGAAGTCTGAATTCTGAGTCTTAACTTGAGTTTGGTTGTAGGCCTATAGCAGATACGATAATCTACACTATTATCTACACTATTAAACCACCAGTTAAAATTATCCTACATCCACCCAATAATTACCTGCTCTACAGTCATGACCTTTACTACGTCCACACCACAATATGCACCCAGAAATACACCATCCTAAAAACGTCCGTACCAGATTAACTCTCCTTCATTCTCTCTCCTTACTCAACCATATCCAACGATCATCCTTCAATGGATCTGCAGTACCCCTCCCGCGTCCCTTTTCTCATCGGTGGATTATAGGTTGTTCCATCCCCTCCGAGCTCCCCCTCCCCTCCGCCCCCGGCGTGTAAGTGCCCCAAACCCTAACCCCACATGCCGCTGCCCCGACCCCTCGTCCCGCTGTGATCGACCGACTCCTCTCGTTCTCGCAGCTCCGCACGACCGCCGGACCGCCACGTGTCCTCCCCGTCACCGGCCTCGGCCGCATCCGCCCCCGCGCCCCCGTCGCTTCCTCCGTCGCCGCGGTGCCTTCCTTCCTCACCAACCCTCCCGCGACGGCCGCCACTTCGACGAGGATGAGCGCACGCCTTTGAGGCCGCCGCGCGCGCCGCGCCGCCGCCGCGCCCCGCTGTTCGTCTCTTCCTCGCAGTGGGCCCCGCCGATCCGGGCCCGAACGCTGGGGCCGAAGGGAGGTGGCTCCGCCGCGCGCTGTGGGTCCCGCCCGCCGGCGCCGGATCTGGTCGGCGACACGCATCGCGCAGCGAAGCGCCCGCGACAGCAGCAGCAAAGAAGCGCCGACAGACGCGCGCGCCGCCAGTGAGGAGGCCGCCATGCACCGCCACTTCGACGACCTCGCGCCTTCGCAGTACTCCTCCCGCCCGTTCCTCTATTGATCCGGAGCTTCTTGATATTCATAGCCCCTATGTGATATTCATAGCTTCTTGATTCGGGATATAAGGATTTAGTTAGCTTGGGGAAATGAACGCTGTGAGATGATTTTGGAAGGGATGAGAGACACCGCTCTCTTCTTCTCCGCCCTAAATCTTAATTAGGGCATTATTGAGATTATGGAAATTAGTACATGTATCTTGTATAGATGATGTTCGGGAAATCGATGACTGTGATCTCAGCTAAGCTTGTTCGAGTTGTATAGATGAATTTTGTAGGAAAACTGTAAGTTTTAGGGTTTGTGTTGTTCCCCTAGATATGCATATTTCTCTGTAGTTTTTTCAGGAATGCTGAGTTAAAAAAAAGTCTTGTTGGAACTGCACATGCGGTGATATTTGGTTTTGGGTTATAACTTATAAAAGGTTCTGTATGGTCACTGTTTGGACTTGAGGTAATTTGAATCATGGACAACTAGCTAATTCATTATATTGAATTAATTCATTAACTTCGGTCTTATTGAGGCACATTGACATAGTTTGGACTTGTTTGAATATTTTGTAAAGACAAAGTGGATCCATGGTAAATTTTGATAACTTTGAGCCAAATGTATTGAGAAATTTAAAATTTAGTCTGCAAATTGGACAGTTCTCAAAACTGTTTCTTGCTAAACACCCTAGATCTATATCTTTATCAAACACTAAAGTTTGATCTATGGGACTCGAATGTTCTAGAAGTTTTGGTCTTTTCTCCGAATACCATGGGCAACATAATTGTAATGATACATATAAGACTTCATTGGAGAAAACCCATAAGTTGATATATTTGGCTAATAGGCCATGTGACTTGTAAGATTTGAGGGACATAAAGATATCCGGAACCAGCTTTAGTATAATTGAGGAGAATACTTGAAAGTCGTGCAGGCGGCTTGATTTGAGTTGTTTCTTCGTATTGTGTTCACTTCATTCTCCTACTAAAACTGAGTTAAGGATGCTACATCTTCCGCTTTAGTTCCTGCAATGCCGCTGCATGTTTTGCTCAGTATTTCATTAGATGCTATTCCAGCAAATGCCTCATGTTGGGTGACCTTTCTTGATCCAAAGCTGTCGCAATGTCAGCATCTAGATGCCATCCGACACGTGCGTATTCTGCCCATCCTCTCCGACTGCAATCAAGACATAATTCACACCCACGGAGGACGAAAAGATAACTGTGCAGCATGCTTGCTTAGGTGGGATTTTCGCTCATTTCCCCTATTACAGTACGGAGGTTGAAAAGATTACTAATCGTTTCTTGGTATGTTTTCTTTTCCCAAGAACCAAATGCAATATCATCGAGGTCCGATTTTGCTAATCTTGGATAGGATTCTTACTCTAATATGTATTTTGTCCTTTCCTTTTATCTGACTATGCAGGTAAAAGGGGAATTGAGAAATCAAATTTGTTGCATTGAAATACTTTTCGCCGATGTGCGTCTCGATCTAGCAACTGTCTTAGACAAAGCACCAATTCTTGGTATGCCTTGTTCGGTTGCTATTTCCATGGATATTTTGTAGACTTACAAAATGTAAGGTGATTGAAATTATGAAAGCCTTACCCAGTTAAGATTTTAGGTAATAGCTCCAATGACGAAGTTTGGTGATTATTAAGGCAGAAGTTTGGTGATGTGTTGTTTGTCGTTTATAGCAGTAGTGTTATTCTCAAGTTTTTTTATAAGACTAATTTCAAATGACGACAGTTGCTTCATGTGTTTTTTCAGGTCTGCATGGCATGCCTTTTGCATCTTTCGTGGCTATTGTTTTGTTTCAGTGGTCATGTATGTTCATCCAGTCATCCAGATGAGGCACCAATATGAACAGCTATAACATGATGGCCTGAATCAATAAATTAGTTGTGAGATAATCTTTTTCCAGATGAGACACCAATATGTAAGCTCTGCTCAGGCTGTTTTTTATTTAATTTAGGGGTATGTTGGTAACAAATCAGCCGTTCATCGTAACATTTCTCAACTCGTAAAATGTGCAGGGTGCAATGGGTGCAGCATTCATCGTATGGAATGTATCAATACTTCATTAAGGTATGTCCTATCAATCCTTTGAAACTGGCCAAGCAAAACAAGTATATAAAAGGTAGCTCACAATGCTAATTTCATTGCTTCTGATTTTATTAGATCCTTACAACATGACTAAAATTGCAATATGTGATCATAGCATCATTCTCTTTTTTGTCGAGTTGTTCCCATCGTCTACACTGATATAAATGAGCACATTATTCTCTCAAACCAGGTAATTTTTTTCTTTGTGTGCACAAGCATACTTGTGTGTGCCGATGCACATGTTGAATAGATGTATAAATGTGATTTTCGGGCATTTCTTAAGTTGATGTTATTCCTTGCCTCGGTTTTGTGTGAGAGCATTTTAGAAGTAGTGAGAGTGGTCGGATAC
Organism: Dendrocalamus sinicus; assembly: GCA_036346575.1. Classification (NCBI taxonomy): domain Eukaryota; kingdom Viridiplantae; phylum Streptophyta; class Magnoliopsida; order Poales; family Poaceae; genus Dendrocalamus; species Dendrocalamus sinicus. Next base: position 28,394,405 of record CM070653.1, on the reverse strand, counting down.
AAGCTCTTCTGGCGTGTTTTTCTTTACGATCTTTCACCAATTAAGGTACCATTTTAACGTATTTGCATTTGACACTGCTATCAAAGATGACCATGTAATGACACGTTTTTCTTGTTTTGCACCATTTCTGTCTTTTGTGTATGACATTTTCTTATTGTCCTTTTATTTGTTTAGATAAGAATGTGAATCAACTTTTATGTTTTTAATCTTTAGTCATGCATTGTGCATTGATACTTTTGTAATACATTAGTGTAAACTTGGCACCCATGCCTTTTGCAGTCACATTCACGAGCAACACCGGTCATTCTTACACTTCTTAACTAATGTTTGTGCAATTGTTGGAGGTAATATTTCCTTGCGCCATTTTTCTTTATAGTAACTAGCCATTTCTGTTAAATCACGCCTTTTCTGTCGTATATTTGTTGAACTGCTTTTGCTTCATTGGAACATATGCTTTTTCCTTTGCTTTGAGCCTTTGACCATGAACCATCTAAATCGTGTCTCAAAGACAAATGTAGATGCTGATATAATCAGTAGTTGGTAAACAACACTCAAGTTAGACATACATCTGTCTGTTGAGTCTTGTATTTCGGGTTACGTCCAATTTAGACTATTTCTGAATCATGGCAAAGTAATGTCTCGGATTTATATAAAAAGGAATTTTGGGAATTTAGCCAATTTTTCAACATCCTTGGAGTAGTTCAACCAATACCCTAAGGTGCTTGTATTCTTGATGTGCGGTGTGTTCATCAAGCTTGGAATCATAGATTCATTCGTATACCATGGCCAAAGAGCAATCAAGAAGAAGATAGAAATTGGCAAATTCAACTTAGTCTTCAATTTAGCCTTCCTATTGCTGCAGAGAAAGCGAGTCCGCTTCAAGTTCCAAAAATAAGAGGAACCAACCAATTGATATTTTTCTTGCGATTATTTCCTGGAACACTTGGTGCGGTTGCATAATTTATGGACAAATGTTTATCAAATAACTCTCGGTGCACTTACGGTTTGCCTTGAGAAGAATCTACCAAAGAAAAGAAATGGCTTACCCAGTGTACTATGATGTTATATGGGAAGCTAAATTGGACAACAGTAGTTATATGCTTAGCCATAGATATTCTCCAATGGGGCTTGAGCTTCAAAGTACTGCTGTTTCGGACGCTTTTGAAAATACATTGAATTCAAGCCTTTTATGTTGCAAGGCACAATGTGGCATTTTGTACATTAGTTCAGAACTTGCTGGTGATATACATGAGTGTTTTCCAGATTATATACATGGTGATATACAATTGCGTGAAACTTAAACTATGAAAAAAATATCGTCATTTGGTTGTTTTCATGTGCATCCCTGAAATACCGCCGTAGCGTTAGCACGGGCACTATACTAGTTGTAGATAATACAATAGTAGTTTTAAATCTTCCTTATCTTCTGTTAAACTTCCTTATCTCTAATTTGTAAGTTGTATCAATCTATAACTCTTGTGGTATATAATGAGAAGGAATCCTAGAGGTTCATCGTGCGCTGCAATCATAAGTTTTTTAGCCAGATGGCTAGATGTGCAGTGTGCATCCAACCCACCAGGGTTCAAGACCTAGAATTGTCCCTAGGTGTGCATCCAGCCCACCAGGGTTTAAGACCTAGAATTGTCACTAGTTCGATCGATTTTAAAGGTATACATGTGTGTGCTTTCAATGGAAAAGCGTGTGTTCACACTTCATGAGGTCTTGGGTGCATTCGTTAAATTCCAATCGTGTGTAGGGAAGGCGCATAAGGGTGTGTTTGGTTCAGAGTCATGGTGGGACGGGATGGATCCAACCCATTTTTTAGGGACGGGACGGGACGGTCCCTGTTTTCTGTTTGGTTCAGAGTCATGGTGGGACGGGATGGATCCAACCCATTTTTAGGGACAGGGCCTACACCACCCACTGTCCCACTTCATCCCTCACCATCCTCATTTTTGGGGGATAGGATCATCCCCAATTTGAGAGCATATCCACAGAATATTCCCTAGAGGGATATCCCCCATCCCACCTGACTCTGAACCAAACAGCTCTGGAACGAGAACCGCCCTATCCCATCCCCCATGGTCCTATGAACCAAACACATACTAAGTGGCGTGAGGGTGGTGTGTGCGTCTACCTTGCAATTTAAAAAAATTGAATTGGTCATATAATTCCCGTTTATGTAGAACTTGTACACACAGCTAGCAAGCAATCATGCGAATAGGGTCGAACATACTGCTCTACTACGCAATCGACCAACTAATGCCCATCTTTTGCTCATCCAACTGACCTAGAGAAACGAAGTCTTGGCCATCTTGCTATTCTTACACGCATTGCCTTCGCAATCCTGCAAATGCAGCTTCATCGTAACCACCAGGAAATCAGGAACCAAATGCAGTTAATTTTCACGGCCACAACGCTGTTCCATCAGATCATCGATGAGACGGCGCAGATCGCGGTACGACGAGCCACCTTCTGCCACGGCCGCTTGAGCCTTCACGGCCAACTTCTGTGCCCGGCCCCTCGCGACCTCTCCTGGCCCTCCGGGCTCCATGAACCGCTCCACGGCCCGTGCCACAGCCTCCGCCGGCACCAACTCCTTCTCCTCGTCCCGTGTGCTCCGCACCCCGGCGCCCTCCGGCCACACCCGCTCCCCAATCCCCAGCACCTCCGTCACCAGCCTCTCCTCGATGAACTGGTCGAACACAAGCGGCCATGTCAGCATCGGCACGCCGGCCGCCGCGGCCTCCAGCAACGAGCTCGACCCGCAGTGCGTCAGGAACGCGCCGACCGCCGAGTGGGCCAGTATCGCGGTCTGCGGGACCCATCCTCTGACGAGCAATCCCTTGTCCCCGACGCGCTCCTCCCACCCGACCGGCGGCGCCCACTCGTCGGCCCTAACCACCCACAAGAACGGCTTCCCGGAGGCCTCCAGCCCAAGAGCCAGCTCGCAAAGCTGAGCCTCCGAGATGTCAGCGTAGGTGCCGAAGCATACGTACACCACCGACCGGCTTGGCTTGGAGCCAAGCCACATGATGGACGAGGACAAGCCGGCGCCGGCGCTGGCCGGTGGAAGCGGCAGCGAGAGGGGGCCGACGAAGTAGGCGCGCTTCACGTAGCCGTTGCGCGCGTACATCTCGCAGTACGGATGCTCCATGTCCAAGAAAGTGTTCACGACGTGACCGAAGCTCTCGCGCTGCGCCGACATGGCCAAGCTTCCGTCGTCGGCTGCGGAGTGGTCAATCTTCTGGTGTTGGCTCCTCAGGAACTCTGGAAGCTCTGTCATCGGGATCCGTATCTCCGGTTCCGGAAATTGAGGAACGGTCACCACATCCGCATGGGTGTCGCTGCTGAGGACGCCGGCGAGGTGGTGCATGGCGAGCACCGAGAAGACGCCGATGACATGGAACGTGATACACGGGACGCCGAGGTCCCCGGCGACGCCGGCGTTCCAGTGAAAGTGCACGTCGCAGACGACGGCGTCTGGTGAGCGCTCCCTGATGAGAGCCTCCTGCGCCGGTCGAGTCAGCGCCTCGTCGAGTGCTGCTTCGTGGATGCGCCAAGCGTCGGCGGGATCGACCGCGGAGAGGTTCTCAACCCCCGGCGGGAGGCCGTCCACATCCGGGAAAGGGTACGTGGCTATCTTGACCATCCCGCTCGCCTCAGAGCCGTGCCGTTCGAGGGCCGATCGAACGACGGAGACATTGGCGGGGGTGACGGCGACGATGGGCTCGACGGCGCCCGGCCTGGCCGTGGCGAGGCGGACGGCGAAGTCGGCGGAGGGGCCGATGTGGCTGGTGGCGAAGAAGGGGAAGAGCAAGACGCGCAGCCTCTTGTTGTGCTTACCTGTGGTGGAAGCCATGAACTACTACGCGCGCGAGCTCTGTTGCTCTGGCTCGAGTTGGGTTGGGTAAATGGACTAAGGTGAGTACCGTGTACTAGATCTCCTACTGAATCATGTGGGGGCAACTTCCAAATCAAAGGTGAAAGGGAAGCATGACATGCATGTGGGAGAGGCAAGGACGATCAGACGACGACTGATCATAATTGTGGTAAGGACGGCCCACCGCCCTCATCGACTCGGCGAAGCCATGGCCGAAGGCCCTGCTAGCTCCACCATGACGAATGGTACCAGAATACCCCGCACGGAGTGAAAAGGGTCCACCAAGGTCGACGCAAGACGGAAGGGTACCAGACTACCCCTTCCACAGAGCGAAGCGGGTCAGGGAGGTTGGCACAAGACGTTCTCGGCCATAGGGTCTGCTACCTTGGCACCGGCGAAGGGGACTTGGCTCCAGCTCCACCTCACACGGACAGGGGGTCGTCGCTATCTGTAGAAGGGAACATGTGAACGCGGCCAACAAGGGTGCATCATGCACTGAAACTACAGTGCGAAAAGGTGGAAAGCCCGTGAAGACTAGTTGGGCTGCTTATTCATGTTTTTTTATGGATTATAGTTTATTTTATATTATAGCTGATTTATTTTATACTGTACACTGGTGACTTTTTAACGTAATTAAATTTAAAAATTAAAATAGAAAAAATAGATTAACCTATCACGGGTAACACAAACGAATACAAAAAGAAAATACCAAAAAGTCAAAAGCTAAAAAAAATAAAATTAAGAAATAATAAACTAGAAATAAAAACTCAAAAACTAAAACCGAAATAAACGGAACTAAAAACCTTGAAAGGATGGAAAGGCCATAAAGTCCCTATAGTGGTAGGATCTTTTCAAAGGTAGTGTTGTAATCTCTTCTATCCTTGTTGTAACAATATAAATATAAATAGATCTCTCTTATATCGAACATGAGGGGACATAATAAAGAAAACGCACACTTACATCAATACTGTTCTCTACTCACGGGGACCTTAAGGCAAGTACAATAGAAGAGGTGGCTGCCACATTTAGGACTAGCCACATAAGCAAAAAGACTACATGTGGCTCATGTGGAGGTAGCTAATACAATGAGTAGAGTAGAGGTTACCTCTACTAAAGCACTCAAACATTTAATACTTACATAAATATATCGGGTCACCTCTTGCATGAGGGTAGTTTATCTCTCTCTCCTCGTATAATGTGCTGAGGTCACCTCTGCATGAGGCACTTGCTTCTCTCTCTTCTTTTCTCTCTCTTCCACTTAGGATTGTGCTGATGTGGATTTCACTAGAGCCAACCTAGTCAGCACCATTGTACTTGCTCTTAGGGCTTCAACCCCTCATTGTTGGTAGAAGCCCAGAGGCCCTACTTTTCCTACTTTTTAGCCTGTACCTCCAACAAGGATGGATTCTTTTGAGGAGTTGTGCTTTATAAGTTTTAGTTTAATTTTTTTAATTATGTTTATTCGTAATAAAGAATACGGAGAGAAACACTCATGTATGATTTTGATTGATATAGATAAATTTTGTATAGTGTTAACTATAATTAACTTATAGACCCTATTTTAAAAAGATACATCGTTTAAATCTAATTATTATAATATAAATTATAAGCCATAAAAAAAAAGAAAGAATCTAAGAGCAACTCCAAGAGAAGAGCTAAATTATTTTCTAAAGGTAAATTTGGCTATTATTGGAGAAAAACGCCCAATAGACTCGTAAATGACTCTCCAAATTTAGTAACTCTCATCCCTCCTCCTTCGCTCTCTATTTTTAGATAGCCTACCTCGCTCACCATCCAGAGCGGTTCACGTTCCGTAGCGTGCGACCCACCGCGCGCCTCTAGTTTAGATAGCGAGTAGTCTTGTTTTTTGGTGAGATTCATTTTAGAGAATAGCTAAATCACTAAATTTAGATACTTCTTTTGGTTAATCTCTTGGAGTTGCTCTAACAGAGCTTCACGTTTGTGCGATTTCCTAGTGCGTAGTTGATCACTCGTACGTATCAAAAGTGTCATTTCCTCCGGCTCCCCCGACCATTGATTCCATTGGTGAGAAAATCGCTGATGCGAACACACTTTTATGAGGTCCAGATCGAACGAACGAGCTTTCTTCACTAAAGGTGTTGTGATTACAACTTCCGAGATGCTTTTGGAATCTCACATTTGGACGCTGTAAAATCTGAATATGTATAGGCGCTACAGATGCAGTAAGAAACTTGTACTCCACTAGGTAATTTCGAGGGTCTAATTAACTGAGCATAGATTGGTCGAGAGCATCAGGCAAATGACAGAAATCAGATTAACACCAACAAAGAGCACAATTATAGCTTTTGTTCATGATGCCGTTCTCAGTTTTCAGAAATCAGAACTAAACTCACGGCACGTTCGGCTGTTTGCACTCTGAAGTCTGCACCAGCGCTTCTCATGCATATGCAACAATTTAGAAGCCCAGCATCAGTGCATCACACACGTGATTTTCACAGTTTGTGTTGCCGATTAATAGCAAAACTATTTAGGGCCACTTTGGAACGAAGGATTGATACAACTGTACACTCGTTTGGTTCGCACGAAGAGGAAAGAAAATTTCCAGAGGAACACTGTTTCTTTCCTTCGATCCTGGAGGAATTTCGCAGGAAAACAAACATATCCAATCGGACTGGATGGAAATTTTCCTACGCGAGCTAACGCGCAAGCCAGAGAGGAACAGACTCACTGGAGCAACCACACGAAGCCACCGCCGTCGCCACGGCCAGATCCATCTCTACACGATCCACCGTGGAGAGAGATGCAGCTGCCGCTGTCGCGTGGTGCCACTACGGCGTCGCCGTGCGAGTCCTTGCGGCTCGTTGAATCGCGCCACCGCCGGGCGTCTACTCGTCCTTGATGTGCTACTCCACCTCCCGCTGCCTTGTGCCCTCCTCTTGATGCCCTCGCCTCGTATAGATGCTCTCCTCCCGACTCGTCCTTGACGGCAGAGAAGGATCGGAGCCCTGGAGGGATCGAGATTGATGAGAGGGAAGTGGAGATAAAAAACGATGGGATTTGGGGGATAAAAAAGGTTTGAAGTTAACTGTACACCTCTGTTGGACCGGATGGCAGTAAAGGGGTGAATCACTGAATTGTGCCAACTTGAATTTTCCTTTAAGTATTTAAGATTCTATTCTCACATAGCTACAAAGTTGTAGAAAATAGAGTTTTTAGTTAAAAACTCAAGACAAATGGCTTAAGAACATAAAATATTGAAGGAACAACTTCCCGGTAGTCTAACCAGTATAGAAATTGTGGTCTGACTGATCCAGGGCAGTCTGATCGCTACTTCAATGGCAGTCTGACCGGTGCTACAGTAAAATCAGGCAAATGAACAGTGTTTCTAGCCCGATTTCAAAATCCGAAATCGAGAAAACTTTTGATTGTAGATTCAAATGATATGAAAATTTTACATGGATCTTCTCTAGGGCATTTTGTGAACCTATTTCAACAAACGATCATGAAAATTATGGTCAAAGTTGAAATCTTTTTTTAGTTTGTTGAAAGGTTGCATGAAAACCGAGTCAAAACCAAAATCGGTGAATACAACTTACTTGTGGGTGCATGATGACCAAGATTGGTATAGATATATTTCCACATATTACAACAAGTTAGAACACTGAAGAAACCAAATCAAAAACCCTCAGTTCAAGAAATCGCTCGAGAAGGCCAAAATAAAGCAAAAACCAGGTTTCCTCAAGAACTTCCTCTAGATCATGCCTAGATGGATGAGATCTTGTCTCCAAGAGATATTTCCATCTCTTATACGTCCTTGGCACTAGAAAAACTCAAGAGAAATCCAAACAAAAAAGGTAAGAAAATTTAAAATATATATGAGGGGATTTCTGGCACAACTCAGTTGAGAAAATTTTGGATGTCCATTTCACTTGGAGAGGACATATTTTTATAGCCAATTCCTCAGGATAGCAAAGCTCTAAGCTAGAGCACATACACACAATATTCCAACCCAAGGAGCTCTAATCTCACATGGGAGGGAGGAAGAGCTAGCCACCACAAAGACTTAGCCAAAATTCTCAAACCCTAACTCTTGCCTCTTCCCCCTTATATAGCCTCACAACTTAAACCAAAACCTAATGGATCCACCTAGTAAGCCAAACCAGGGATAACCCGTCAACCATACCTAACACTAGGTTTTACTCTCTCACGCACGCTTCTCAAAGTGACTTACAATCATTAACCCATTAGTGAATCAACAATTGATTCACTTCACATTTTCAGCACATACAAGACCTACACCACTTAGGTCAACCTCGCAGTTTCACACACACCGCCACCTTTTTGGTATTTGGCAATTTACCAAAATGTCTCTTATCGTTTTCCACAAAACTTCTCGTTTCCTTTGCCACAAAGCATCGCACATGCTTCGTCATCTTCCATGTGGCCCCAATGACTTGCAGCTAAGCCTTTCATGCGTCCAGATCCCATCGAACCATCCTCGCTTGCAAATGACCTAAGTCACTTGATGCACCATATGCTTCTTCTCGCATATGACGGTACCTGGCTTCCTTGATCGCATAGGACCTTGACTCCTCCCTAAGCCTTGTCCCAATCCACCTTACCGTTGCCTATCATATTCACCACTGGTAGCTCCCATTCCAGTTTCTCATCGTTTCGGCTTGTAACTACCCCATAAACCTCGGTCATCTTCGGCATTTCCCTAATCGTTTTGGACCTCAGCACCACCCTATGCCTAGTCCGGTCCTCCTACACCTTATCATGAACTAGCTCCAAAGCCTTACAACCAACGACAACAAGCAAACCATCACATAGCACCGCACAAGACACAAAGTAATCAATTGGCACGATTCATCCATACAATGCACCATGCAAAATATATGCAACCAAATCACTACTTCTAAACCTAGGACTAAACATTAAATCCCTATACACACAAGTAATGACCCAGGTCAAACTATATGAATGGACAGACGCTATGACTCACACATGTATGGACTCCCCCATGAGTAACCGTTGCACGAACACACGCTGTGACTAATAAATTGTGAGCTCTTTTGTAGTCTTCTCTCGCAGTCGCTCTAGAAGTCAAATTAGCAAGTAATTCCTATGTAATATATGAGTGTGTGTATGTATATTTATTTTATCATAATTTTTAATTTGCAGTATTGTACATTCATTATCAATCTTCATATTAATATTTCGTCTTATTCCATTTGTTACAAGGTATGTCTGTACTGGAGCTTTTGGAAAACTTCCAACTTCTACGATGGGAACATACACACACACAAACACTCATACATACATACATACATACATACATACATACATACATACATACATACATACATACATACATACATACATACATACATACATACATACATACATACATACATACACACACACATATATAACATATATATATATTACATATATATACACATATATATCTATATTACATATATGTACATATATATACATAAAGATATTACAAATATATACACATATATATACATTTCAATTTGTAGAATTTTATTGTCATTATAAATCTTTGCACAAATATTTCGTTTATCGCATTTGTTGCAAGGTATGTCTTTACCGGAGTTTCTGGAAGAGTTCTACAATGAGAACTACCGGTGCCAGATGTGGATCGTGGGTGATGGGGATGGCCCTCTGGCCCTGAAGCTCCAGCGAGGGAGGGACATTTGGGAGTTGGACGATCGCTACGTCCCAACCCTCTGGGCCATGGGCTTGCTTCCCTTTACGAAGCTGGTCTCCATTTGACATCAATTCACCCTGGATGATAGTCTGTTCTCAGCACTTGTGGATAAGTGGAGGCCCGAAACACACACCTCACTTTCAATGCGGTGAGATGATGGTCACTCTCCAAGACGTCTTATTCTTGACCGATCTCTCTGGGGTGAGCCACTTGATCTAGCCCCTTCACTGGCAGACTAGAGGGATAGGTTGGCGTATTGGTTCACCTTGGCTGTCCCGGAGGATGCTCATGGCATCTCCTGTACTTGGCTAAGGCATTTCAGTCAATGCCCACAGGATGCATCGGACGAGGTCGTTAGGACGCACCTCATTGCGTACCTTCTCTAGCTATTTCGTTGGAGCATGTTTTTCATCCACACAGGGTGATAATTGAAACCCCGACTCCATCCGCACCGCCAAGTCCTTGGTAGACACGGAGGTTGGGGTGATGCCCTAGGATAGCTGGGGATCATCCATCCTATGTGCCACATATCAGAGGTTGTGTTATGCTTCGCAACGTGGCATCGGTAATACCCCTACCTGGCCATCTACTATGTGCTCCTACAGCTGTGGAATTAGGATAACTTTCTTGTCCAGCGTCCAGCCTTCGAGAGGCAAGTGCACCCGTACACCTAGCTCGTCGACCCAATAGACTGGCCCACTATGGGCTTTTGGTGGACTGATGCCCACCTACGCTAGACCGAGAACAGACCAGTGAGGTGCTATTTGTTGTGGCATAATGAGTTCGAGCCACTGCATGACCACGACATTATCTGGGCTCCATGTACTCTAGAATTTGTGCACAGTGTAGCACCACACAGGCTGTCCATGTAATACCTCCAGGACTCCATAATCCGTCGTTGAGATGCATCACTTTTACCCACCGCACCCCCTACACAGACTACCTCTCCTCGTTGGTCATCTTCGCTGCACATCCGGGAGATACAAGATTCGTAGTCTACATCCAAAATATTTATTTTTACTAACATCGTTCTGTCTTGTAGCCTTCAATTCAATGTGGGGGTGACAACCAGTCTACCGATGAGGATACAGGCCTCTCGGCTACTTATAGGGAGCAGTACACATCACGAGGGTTTGGAGCATATGCAGAGCAGAGCTCAGTGTTTGGACCGTATGTAGGGTCTAGAGCGTACGCAGTGTCTGGAGAGTATGTAGGCTCTAGAGCATATGCAGGGTTTTGAGTGTACGCAGGGGAGAGCTCCTCTAGTTTTGTTGGCACTCCATATGGTGAAGGACAGAGCTCGTCTACACGACTAGGATTTCTAGAGTCCCTCATTCAGGACTTCACCTCTAGTAGCCCCCAGTTTGGCATGTCTCAGCAGGAGCATGTCGATGCTTACCAGATCTAGGCTGCTCTAACTCAGCCTACTGGTGCGCCGCCGGCCACTCAACAGAGTGAACAATCTTCGTACCTCCTCCGATCCAACACGCGCGCTCTGGACTGGCTGTCCTATCCCACAGGACATGCTTGATGAATGACATGGCCTTGCTCGCGGATGTAGACATGGTGAGGAGACAGTAGCATCTCAGGTGAGTGAGCCATATCACATCCCATGTTAGGGCACTTTTTATACTGCTATATATGTACACTTTTCAATAATACAAAATTATGCAAAAATTACACAATCAAGTTCATTGCATAAGGATCCTTCAAAAAATTTCATAATTTCTAGTGCTCATTTGCTAAATTAAAAATACCTACAAATAGTTTATTAAATAAATTTTCAAGTAAAATTTAGAAAGGATAAAATTATGAATAAATTACACAATGAATTACTCATTTGCTATATATAAAAATTTCAACATGTAGTACAGGTAAATAAATTCCCTAATTGCACTATTAAACTAATTAATGACCATTGCTAATCGCTTGCCGCACGGTGGTTGTGTGGCACCGGACACTACCGCACAGTGGCTGTGTGGCAACAAGCACGGTGTAAGATCGAGGAAGTATCACTGCACTCGTGCGGAACTACCATTTCACCGGGGAGGAAAAGACTCCCTCGAAGGTGTCTTTTTGGAAAAAGCGTACTGCTACACAAGCGGTCGTTCTGCAACTTAGAAGTACCGCACATACAAAGTCGGTAGTACCGCTCGCTGTTCAGATGCTCACATAGAGCCGATCGGACTACTCTGATATTCGACCACGCTGATCTCCGACCACATTGTCCAATTCGACCACATAGGTCCCCGACTATGCTGATCTCCGACCATGCTGGTCTCTGATCACGTTGTCTGGTTTGACTACACAGGTCTTGCTGATCTCTGACCACATTGTTTCGTTTGACCACATAGGTCTCCAACCATGCTGGTATCTAATCACGTTTTTTTCGATCATGTAGATTCGACCACTCGGTCCCGACCACGTTGATTCGACCATGCTGATTTTGATCACACAGATCTCAACCACGTCGGTTTTGACTATGCTAGTTTCAATCACACAGTTCTTGACCACGTTGGTTTGACCACGCTGGTTTTGATCACACAGATCTTGACCACGTCAATTCGACCATGCTGGTTTTGATCACACAGATCTTGACCACGTCGATTCGACCACGCTGGTTTCAATCACACAGATCTTGACCATATCAGTTTCGACCACGCTGGTTCGACCACTCTAGCTCGACCACGTCGATCTTCGATCACATCGATCTTCGACTATACATGTCATCGACCACATTGATCTTCGACCTTATTGGTTTGACCAAGTCAGTTCGACCAAATCAGTTCGACCACGTCGGCTCTCGACCACGTAGGTCTTCCACCACCAGCGAACCCGGTAGTACCATGATCTCAACACCAGTAATTTCGTTCGACAGTAGTACCGTAGAATATATTGCGATAGTTCTGATTTTCCTAAGAATTGTAGATACTTAAACAAATTTTGTAAAATATATTTGCAAACTATAGTATCATGCACACAAGGATTAACAATGATTCCCAAGAAGTTGTAAAACATATTTGTACACTTTTGGAATCATGACACAAGGATTAAATATGAGATTCAACCAGTTGCAAAACATATTTGCAAATATAAGCCTCATGCCACAAGGAGTAGGAAACATGGAACACTTGCAAAACACATTTAAATATATAGTCCCATGTTAAAAGGATTCAACACATGAGCCATAATTATTTGCAAAATATATTCACAAATATTGTCATCATGCTACGGAGAGCTAGAGCAAGTGGGGTTGAGCTATCAACACGTGATGAGACTCAAGCTACTAGATAAGACCCCTCTTAATAGTATAGCAACCTATACTAACAATCCGGTCTTCCAACCAAACACCAACACCGTTAAAAGACTACGAACACATCTTTAGCCCTAACTAGTCATAACTTTGCCCTAGTATCTTCTTGAAGCTTGATGACACAAATCTTTACTTCAAGTCTAGGTCATCGTCTTGGTATGGACCAACCCATGGTACATCATTCTCTTGACTTGATGATCAACTCATGATCATCTCCTCTTAGATATGTATCAACTCATGATGTATACTTTACTTGACTTGATGATCTTCAACATATGAATTCATCCCGAGTCATCTTTATTTGTGAAACCTAACATATTCATCCAACTCAGGAAAAATGTTAGTCTACAAACCAATTGTCATTAATTACCAAACTTCACCACTAACTCATAATGGAGGGATTAGATTCTACAACCTTCCCTTTTTAGTAATTCATGACAATCCCAACAAATAATAAGAAACAAATTGAATTACGAGTATACAAAATGTACACAACAATTGTATATTGAATTACGAGTATACAAAATGTACACAACGATTGTATACTCTAGGATAAACTTCTTAAGAAATTAACTCATTTGAGTGAGTGTTTATCTTTGAGGTTAATTGCTAGTAAATTTTATATATCCGGTTCTCATTTAATCATCCAACCATAAATACATAACGGAGGAACTATGACAATCCGATTATCATTACTATTATAAAAGAACAAGTTGGTAGTCGTACGTCCATTCTCCTCTAACCGCTTTATTTCTTCAACTTCTCATCACTATCCACTTTCCAACCGATTAGAGCAACCCCCCTTCCATAGCATGATTCTCTATACATCTATGAATTCCGTTGTAACGCACGGACATGTAACTAGTGAGTATATATAAACTACACAAGCTATATATACTCAAAGAATATGTTTCAAAGTAAAGATTCTTAATATGTGGAAAAGAGGAACATGGATCAATACTAATGAAACCATAAAACATAAAGTGAGCTTCAACAACATTGCTAAAGCTCATGGAGGCGTATCCATATTTGACAGAGTAGGGGGAATGGACTCATGAAGGAAATGATCTTTATATGGAAATGAAGGAATCCAGAGTAATTAATGAAAAACATTGAGGAATCAAAGGTAGCTCTAGTCTATGGCCAAATGAATGAACCACCTGGAGCTCGTATGAGAGTTGGTTTAACTGCCCTAACTATGGTTGAGCGCAGACCGGCCTGAGGGGCGGCGGGCGCGCCCGGGCCCCAAATCGAGGGCCTCCATATACATATCTGATAGTACATATATGCGGTATGCGTCAGAGTATATTATACGCATCCGCCGAGGCCCCGAGGCGCCGACGTCTCATCTTCTCAAATCTCAAGTTCTCATCCGCCGAGTCGCCGATTGCTGACTTCTTGTCTTACGTCTTCGAATTTCGATCTTCTTCGCACCTGCCAGCCAGTGCTGGTCTCTGGAGCATCTGCGCGCGTCTGTGGATGCCCTCGGCGACGGCCATACCTTGGTCTCGGCCGAGTCCGCGCCGTCCAACGCCGTGCGTGTTAATCTCGCCTCGTAGGCGATGCACCATGCATGCAAACACGCTGTACCCACTACCCGGCAACCATATGAATTACGAGATGCCCGGCAACCACATGAGTACATGGCGGTGAATGCATGCATTAGTACTCTACTAGCTAGGTAAGCGAGCCGATGGCGCAATGAAACGTTTTTATTCGACATGAACAATATCGCTAATTAATCATGATGTACACAAATTAATTGCTGATCTTTGGAAATCTGAACATGATCGGGATATGCGTCTTCACATATCTGCACTCACCATCACACGTGCACATCAAGTTTCAATTATCAAATTTAACATGCATATCCCCGATTCACTGAACTACGTAGTGTCCAACGCATCTACATCACTTTGTCATTGCTTCTTGTAATTTGCATATTAGAAATTTTTAATCAATAATTAGTGATTTGTAGTTACTAATTATACTATTGTTCTTTAAATTTTCAATACCATGTCATCTAGAAAATATGCATCAAACGGTGAAAAAGAAAAAGAAAACAAATAGATGAGTTGATAGAATCACAGAGGATCCATTGACAAATTTTTTAAAAATAATACAAGCGATTCAAAAATCACGATGAATTGGCGATAGTTCTTTGTGGAGGAAGATGCTAATGTGAATCTAGAAAATGAGGTAATATCTATAAACTCTTTGATATGAATTTTTCTTTAATACATAACACATTTTAAGTGTTTGTTGGTAAAACTATATATATATATATATATATGTGTGTGTAGATTTATATTTATATATTTATACTAGGGCCTTTATTTCTAGTTTCGTCCCGGGCCCCTAAAATCCCAGGACCGGCCCTGGTTGAGCGATATGTGTGCATATAAGATTGTATTATGAAAGCATGTGCACATATTCAAGTTAGACTATTTGGTGAAGTTAAATCTATAGTTTGGATCCAAAGAATGTAATAAGATATAAGGATATGATGTCGAATGCATACCTCTTATGATTTTCACTTTTTCATCGAATGAGACTAAGCAATATCATAATTAATAAATAAGTTAGTCTCACAATTAGATTTTTCATTATCACCAAATTCAACTTAATGGAGCTTCAACTTACACTCGGCCGCATGGTGGTTGTGCGACAGTCCCTGGACGCATGGCCACCGTGCGGTCCTGTGACGTGTTGCCACCTCTGGTTCGCCGCACGATGGCCAGATGGCAATTGTGTCATTTTTGGTATTGCCGTGCAACTAGCGCTATTACTATAATTAGACCAAAAAATCCAAAAGTGCCAAAAAGTCCACGCAATACTGCATCTTATAAAGAAACACTTTATTATCTCTCTTTCTCACCACGAATGACAGTAGACATCGGCCTCAACTGGTTCAGTCCAACCAGCTCTCAACTGTGATGCAGTCTCACCGGTGGCCACCCTTGCTAGAATCAAATCGTTTATAAGTCTACGTAGATTTCTGTATGATGACCCACCTTCCACAACAGCCACGCGAGCCTTTGAGGCAATGTAATGCCCCTTAAATGAAAGCCATTGGATTTCCCCGCAACTGCCCAGTATATTTAGAATGGAATACTGTAGTTAGGTGTGCATCAAACCAACACATACTTATTCCATAAAAGTCAAACTTATTATAGGATAGACATATCAACCAAGTTTACATGATATGGAGTTAAAGCCTAAAATTTATATTACATCACAAAACAACTTCCAAAACTTCTATAGGCGTGCTTGAGCAAGGATAAGACCTAAACCAGTAAACTTCATCTACTAAGAAATCGTTAGTGTCTTCCTCGAAAGGCTCTTCATTGTATTCCCAGATTTCTTCTATCGATATTTTAGTAAGTATGAGTATAAACGTACTCAATAAGTCACACGGAAAACACTAATTAACTACTTGCTAGTATTTTAAGATAATAGATTGTGATGGTTTCATCATTATATTTGTGAATGTAAGTTTATTTGTAAACATCTTTTACAAAAATGATAAAACAATATCTTCATAAGAAAAAATGGGTTTAAACAACTCAATTACCAAATTAGAAATATTACCAAAGCTACTTATGCCTTGTTATTACATTCACCCATTAAACATAACTTTATTTACCATAAGCATGACATATCCAAATACTATAAGTTTTACACTGCAGAATTGCCCAGATTTACCTACAAATGTCTCAAACTCTCAATGGCATGCAATAGACACACTGACACACAACCCGATAGCATGCGACTGAGTTGAGATAATAAGGTCGCTCATTGCCCTATTCTATCTAGTTCTACCTAGTGGGCTTAGGGCCAAACAATATTGTTAGGAATCCATAGGCCAAAGCAGAAATCGCAGCCCAACGATGAGTGGACCTACCGTTGTGATGAATGACAAGTGAATTTTTAGTCCTACTTCCATTTCACCTCTTGTTTACGGGCCATCCTGAAACACTGGGATAGCTAACACTCCTGTATACATTTAATTGAATCGAGCGGTGTACTTTATCAGGTCTGACAAGCCAAAACTTGTGATCGAGTGATTTATGTGTCCTTTATTTAGCATAAGATTCTAGTCTTTACTTTTCTCAAATGAGACTGCTAGCCACATACCTGGTGTATTATAGCACAATACCACTAATTCATATCAAAACCTCCACCCTAGGGTGACATTATGGGCTCCAACCATCTATTAGCTTCCTACGAATGATTCTCAACTCTAATACCATTTTAAAATCTATCAACAAGACTCCGAAACAATCTTACTAGTGTACATAATATATTTGACTGTATAATCTAATAATGATTAATTATACCATATTTAATTATTAAGGTTGTCAAGGTGAATATGGCCTTCAAGTATAGCATGGCGTTTTCAGTGGTAGGTCTTAACTAATTATTATGTCATTCTAAACTATTATTTTAAATAAACAACAATGTGTAAACAATAATGAAAGTAATGAATATTAAATAATAACATAGGAGCAACATGATCCAAAATATGTGACTTGCCTTCTTGTTCAAATTCTTCAATTGGTCCAAGTCTCCCGTGTCTTGATCCACTTCTGGGATGGACAACTCAGCGAATAAGGGTGTTATCACAAAAGGATAAACAAATAAGTTCATGCTCGAAAGAATACGAGCTGGGATAAAATAAAATAAAAAGAAGTAAAATCTAAAAAGAAGTCTAAACATGGGTGAGTTTGGATGGTTAGGGTTTAAACATAGCTTGGGTGGCATAAATGGGCTAAAAATGGTTTAAATGGGTTCGAGACAGTCGAAATGGATATAAACATGATAAATGGGTTTCGGATAAATAGTAACTGGTCAAGTGAATAGTAATAGGTTGACACTATTCCTAATGGGTCGGGTTATGTGAATAGTATGGGTTTAGGCTAGTTTTAAATGGCTTGAACAGTATTGAGCTCGAGTTATGAACACCAGTGGGCTGTGTTGAATAGTGATGGGTTTTGACTATTGGGCTTAGCCCATTTGGCTTACTGGGTTCTTCACTATTTTGGGCCACTTGATCGGTCCATCAGCTTGGCTTACCAAGCATGAAGCCTAGCCGGCTCGGCTTGAATGCGTGCCATGGCCGTCGAGCAAAGGAAGAAGATGACTACGCGATTGCGTGTCAGGAAGGGCTACCGGTGGCAATTGGTGGTGCTACAAGGGCAAATGAGGTCTAAGTAACCTATTTTGAGTATGAGCATTGTCAAAAGGGCATTAGAGAAGGCTAGCGGTGTAGGGGGCTCGTCGGAGTGGGGCCATGGCACAATGGTGTTCCGGTGGGCATTTCGGCTAAACTAAGAGTGGCTTGAGCTTTTACGGCGCATGGGAAGGCTAGTGGTGGTGGTAGCTTAGGCTAGTTTGTCCTGTGTGTGGCTGTCTACAGTGTCCATGCTTAGTCGATGGTGGCGCATGTCACCGGCAGCCTAGAGGCGATGAGGTGGGTCAGCATGGTTGTGGTTGGGTTCATAGTATCCCATAGGTGCTATGGACAGGGTGAACTAAGTTGTAATCGAGGCTAGAGAAAGAATCGTGTTTTGGGGCTCATCGGCGAGGGCTCGGTAGTGGTGGCGGTGCTTGGCTGGATAAAAGGGTCGTGACGTTGTAATTGAGTGCCAATTCATGCTTGTTAGCAGCTCAGTTCAGCTTTATAGTGCCTTGAAGGCGGTGGCGATAGTGGGATGTGTGGACGGTGGCGCTGGTAGCCGAGCTGCTTCAACAAGGTCGATGGTGGTGCTGGCTGGTGTAGTGGAGTCTCAAGTTGTGCAGTGTCCCTCTGGTGTAGACACGCATCCTGGCAGGGCAAGTTAAGGCACCAGCGTGCGTTGAGTAGGTGATGGACTAGGTGGCAACGACGAGGTCGACAACGGCAAGCTAGCGGGCGTGTGGCTGGGGAGTGGTGTGACGGCCATTTAAGACTTGGTCGGCAAGGTGGTAGGGTGCTATACAGGGTTTGACAGGCGTGGCAGTGGTGAATGGCGCATCGAGCTAGTGTGCGTTTGGGCTGGCGCACGGCCAAGGGGACAAAGGAGGAGGCATCAAGCAAAATGGCACCGGGGCAAGGAAGGAGGCGGAATTCCCAAAAGAGAAAGCACAAAAATGAGAAAAACTTTCCAATTTGGCAAGATTTTAAATTAAAGAGAAATTTAAAAAACTTCAAAATTTTGAAACTTTTAGGGTTATTTTAGGCGAGCTCCTGCGTCTTGCCCCTCACCGCCTCCCTCGTCCAGCCAGATTCCAAGAACCTTGCCACGGCCCGCGCCACCACCTCCGCCGTCACACCTCCTTCTCGCATCCCATACTATGCGTCCCATCCCACACTCTCCCCTGATCTTGAGAACATCTATCACCAACCTCTTCTCGATGTGGGCATGCTAGCAGCCGTAGCCTCCAACAATGAGCTCGACCTGTAGTGTGTCAGGAATGCGCCCACCACTGGGTGGGCCAACATTGCAGTTTGTGGGGCCCATCCCTGGCGAGCATCTCCTCTCCCTGACATACTTTTCCCACCCCTCCGGTGGAGCCCACCCGTCGGCCCTCAGCACCCACAAGAATGGCTTCCCGGAAGCTTCCAATCGAAGAGCTAGCTCTTGGAGTTGATCCTCCGAGATGGAAGCCTTGGTGCCGATGCATACACCACTGAACAGCTCGGCTTCAAGCCAAGCCAACTGATGCACAACGACTCACTGACGCTGGCTCCAGCTGATGGTAGCGGCAGCGAAAGGGGCCCGACAAAGTAGGCGTGCTTCACGTAGCCGTTGCGCACATACATTTCACAGTATTGCTGCTCCAGGTCCAAGCACATGCTCACAGCGAGGCCCAAGCACCTGCCTTGCACCGCCACATGCGGGTTGAATCGGTCGAATTTCTGTTGGCACCTCAAGAACTCTGGCAATTCGGGAATGGGGATCCATATCTCTGGGCCCAGAAACCCATGGACGGTCACGTCCTGGCAATCAGCGTAGTTCTTGACTGTACCGCTGAGGTGGCGCATGGCAACTTGGCAAGCGACGAGAAGGGGCCAATGACACTGAATGAAATGCACGGCACTCAGAGTTCGCAGACGATGATGGAAATCCAGATGTGGACATTGGTGACGACAGCATCAGGGGACCGCTCCTGATGAGCGCCTTGAAACAAAACTGAATTATAAAAAGGATTTGAATGTTTGTTGGATTTCAATTTCAAGTGATCCTTGGCTTAATCCTGCATCCATCCTAGCCATCCGTACTGTGTTCCCCCCTACCGAATCACCCCCTTTAGCCATTCGTGTGCATACTATTCATGGTCTAAAAAATCGCCACCAACCTAACCGCTGTCCTGATTTTATGTGTCGTCGCACCTTCCCGGTCTTTCTTCCCGCTGCCACGCCATTGCAAGTTGGTCAAAGATTGTACTTCCTTGTTTTTCCCATCCTAACACTTCCTTAAATAATATGGCCGCACGTCGGAGCCGTTGACAGCGCCCACCACTGCCTCTGCTCTTCCCGCTCTCTACTCTCTCTCTCGGGCGGCTGTCGTGCACCGTAAAAATCCTACACCTTAAAGCTAGCTGTTGCCAGCACAAGCCGCCATACCCCTGCCCCTTAATTGCTGCAACCCTTACCTGGACAAGCGTCGTAGCCGTCTCTCACTACTGCATTGCCGTCCTATCTGCTCTCTCTGCGTGCCTCCCCCTCACAACCGACCTACATGCTTTGCATCTTTTGACCGCCGCAATGCCCTGCGCGAGGTAGCACAAAGATCATCTCAACTAGCTGCGCCTCACCCTCCTGCGCCTTCTCGGTCTAGCCACATGCCGCCTCACCGCCAGAGTCGCCCGTGTGCCCTGTGCCGAACCGCCATGGGATGGCTATAAAAGCCCGAGACCTCCACCCAAACATTACATAGGCGTCCAGTGAGCCACCCCCACACCCCAATTGAGCTCTCGATTACTTTTCAATTGCTTTCACCCGTAGCATCATAATACTCCCAGAAACACCACCAAAACATTACCATAGTTTTCTGAGCTCCCTTCTTCTCTGTCACCGAAGTTTGCTGCCCGGCAAGACCATCACCGTGGATAGCCCAACTCAGTCATCCCCGACCCAAACCACCACAACCCTAAGCTCCCCCTACTCCTAGAGATGCTCTATTGCAAATGCTATTGTCCTCTTAATCCACCATTAACCCCTCACCATCAATGCTCCCTTGACTTCCAGCTGCTCCTGAGCCCAAAAAAGATATCCTCATGGCCCTAGGAACCTACATGTGGTCGCCAATTGTTGTTTTGACCACGAATTCTCCGACTATTACACCGCTTGAAATCTCTGACTCCTCCACCAGTTGAAATCTCCAACCACCTTATAATCGAGAGAAAACACCACTCGAACACCGTCCAATGCTCTTAAGCCACTCGTACATCGTCTGATACTCTTAAGCCACTCGAACGCCGTCTGATCCCTTAAGCTACTTGGACGCCATTCGATCTTCATAACAACTAGTACACCGTCCGATCTCCGTTGACTTCGCACTCAAAATCAAACCTCGACCATCCACCTGACTTCGTAGTTGTACCTGAAACCACCCAAGTACTTGAAACTCCTTTGTTCTTCGAGTACATGCGACAACCCGATAAGAACTAAACCTGCTATGAACTGCAAACCTGCAATGAACAGTACCTAAACCTGTTACTGTTCACAAAACCCTAAAAACACACACATATATATACCCATTTTTATTATCTTGAGCCCATCTACGCCATTCCCAAGTCCATCTCGCCATCCTAGACTCTGGTAGATCTCTAAACTACCCGAATGATATTTCAACCCCAAACACAATACTGTCCATACACGCAACCATCCACAGAAACCCATATAATACATATATACTTTTTTGACCGTCTCGAACCCATCTAGCCCTATTCCAAATCCGATAAACCAAACCACACACCACCTAAGCCCTGACCACTCAACCTATTTTCTTTGTGTCTCTTAGTTATTTTATTGTGTTTTGTTCTCAGCTTTGCATTATGCAAAGTAGAAACTCATTTGTATTTGTTGTGGCTACTGACCAAACAGAGAGAGAGATGGTAGTGGAGAGCGATGAAGATAAGTGTAATGGCCTGGGTCCTCCCCATGGCTTGCTCGTATATATACATACACATGAGGAGTGCTTTTACAGCTTATACCCTTACATCAGTTATCCCCTGCAGGGCGGTTATGTCATTACACATGGCCTATTCTCGGGCCTTATAATCTCCTACCAGAACTCTTTGGGTTTAGGTGGGGCCACCCCTACGACAGAGCCTCTCATGGTGATGGGCTTCACGGGCCGGCCATGTCGTCGAGTCCTTTGGCCCTCCGTCCCTGCGGCTGTGAATTCCTCAAGCTTGTGGTTGGGGGCTTGAAGTCCGGTATGGTGGTAGCAGAGGCCGCGCCTAGTCGTAGTAGACGCGCGCGCGCCCGTCCCCTACCCTTGAACGGGCGGCGGCGGCCGGCGCCCAAGCGAAATAGACGCGCGCTCCCGTCCCCTACCCTTCGAGCGGGTGGCGCTGGCCGCGCCAAGTCGGCGAGCGCGCGCGCCCGTCCCTTACCCTTCGAGCGGGTGGCGCCGGCCGGCGCCTGGTCGGGCGTAGGCGCGCGCTCGTCCCCTACCCTTCGAGCGGGTGGCGCTGGCCGCGCCAAGTCGGCGTAGGCGCGCGCTCCAGCCCCTACCCGTCGAGCGGGTGGCGCGGGCCGCGCCTGGTCGGTAGACGCGCGCGCTCCGTCCCCTACCACTCGAGCGGGTGGCGCCGGCCGGCGCCTGGTCGGCGAGACGCGCGCGCTCCGCCCCTACCCTCGGACGGGTGGCGGTGGCCGCGCTGGTCGGGCGAATGGCGCGCGCTCAGTCCCCTACCTTCGAACGGGTGGCGCGGGGCGCCCAAGTCGGCGACGCGCGCGCTCCGTCCCTTACCCTTCGAGCGGGTGGCGTGGCCGCGCCTGGTCGGGCGAGGTGCGCGCGCTCGTCCCCTACCTTCGAGCGGGTGGCGCTGGCCGGCGCGCCAAGTCGGCAGACGCGCGCGCTCAGTCCCCTACCCTCGAGCGGGTGGCGCTGGCCGGCGCCCAAGTCGGTAGGCGCGCGCTCCGTCCCTTACCCTTCGAACGGGTGGCGCTGGCCGGCGCCTGGTCGAATGGCGCGCGCGCTCCGTCCCCTACCCTTCGAGCGGGTGGCGCGGCCGGCGCCCAAGTCGGCAGACGCGCGCGTGCTCGTCCCTACCCTCGAGCGGGTGGCGCCGGCCGGCGCCTGGTCGGCAGCGCGCGCTCCGTCCCCTACCCTTCGAACGGGTGGCAGCGACTGCGATCGGAGCTTGGCGCCGGTATGGTTGCGCTCCGGGGCTGTTGTGACCTTGTAGTCTCGTAGTGCGCTTTTAATGGCGGCTGGAATTACGCTGACGCTCGGCACAGCAAAGTCGGTTGTCGCGCGTCGTCCGCCATCTTTGCGCAGTGGGGCACGTGGCGACTCACGACTGGTGCGCCATGGGATGTGAGCGGTTGCGTGACCGCGGCCGTTCGCCTCGTCCCCTAAGAGGTTGGACGCGTGTTGAAGAGGTAGGGCGCCAGGCGCTGCTTGCCACCTACCAGCGCGCCCTCTAGGCCCAGGCGGTTCTTCTTTCCAAATCTTGGACAGCCGAATCGCTGGGAATTTGATCCATCTGCGTGCTGAGCCACAAGGCACGCGAGCGGCCTTTATAAGGTGCTAGTGTTGAGGTGGAGGCACCCTTTCTCGCTTTGCTTTTTGATCTGCCGTTTCGCTTGCGCCCGTGCTAATTGTCACGCCAGTTGCTCCTTTGCCTGCTTCTTCTTCTTCTCTCGTCGCGAGCGATGGCTAGCCCCGCAGCGCCACCTACCACCCCCGCTGCGGTTCCTTGCCTAGCCAGGGCGAGGTGACCCATCCTTCCCAAGAGTACAAACTGGTGCCGCGGGGGAGCTCGCGCGCCAACAAGTGGTGGAACGCGATGGAGCACTCGGGAGGCTCCTGCTCCCGTGTGCTGGGGAAGAGCCGCATGACGGAGGGGATGCTGCAACGACTCGTGGATGAGGGGAAGATCGTGGATCGCAGTGGGGCTCGCTTACCCCGGCGGGATGAGACGGAGCCGAAGCCCGGGGCCTTGGAGGCAATTGTTTTCGTCGCGTTCTTCGATGCCGGCCTTCGGATGCCCTCCACGTTGTTTGTGGGCGAAGTCCTGCGGGCCTATAAGTTGGAGCTAGCCCAACTGACGCCCCACGCGATACTCCGCCTAGCTGTCTTCACGTGGGCGATGTGGACAGAGGGGTGGCGCCCCAGCGCGAGCTTATTCGCCACCCTGCACGATGCACACTGTCGACCCAGAAAGGTTGGCGGGGCGGTGTCCAACTTCGGCGGTGTGGACTTCGTGCTCCAGGCGTCCTGCGCGACGTTGTTCCCTGTGGCAGCCTCGTCAGGGTAGTGGGCGTCCGGCTGGACGCGGTGGTGGTTCTATTACACCGTGACCGAGAAGAGCAGAATGCAGTGCCGAGGCGGGCCGATCTCGTTTAACAGCACGCCGAGTCTGAAGGCGGAGATTGACGACACGCGGAAGCTACAAAGCCTCGTCGGTGTCGCCCGTCGAATGAGCGTGCGCGACCTAGCCGAGGAGTTCACGATGCATGGGGCGGCGCCACTCTCCTCCCGTGGGAAGTATGTTGTGCAGAATGGCCCCGCGAGGATGGGTTCGATCCTCCGTGTCTCGGCCGCTTCCGCCCCGCCCCCTTGTAAGTCGCCCGGTAGCGCCATTGCATCTGTTTGGCTTCCGCCTAATCGGCGTGATCTCCTACGCAGTGGCTCGGCTAGAAGATGCGGGCGCGCGGTTGCGGCGCTCTCGGCCGTACACGCTAAGGAGCACTGGGCTCGCGAGGCGCGGTCAAGCGGCTAGCGGGGCGGATAAACCGCACTGCGAGGTAGAGGCATTGCCGTGCCGGCGTGTGGTGCTGGAAGAGCTTCCGCCGGGACTTCAGCGCTTCGGGGCGGTGATAGCCCTACGGGGCTGTCTTAGCGACGCCGGGCCGTTCCCGGCTGCCAGTATGCGACCGGCACCACTCGGCGCTAGCCCGGTGAGATGGGGCGCGCGACGGCGGTGGGCACGCCATCTTGCGCCGGAGGGTGCCCGCGCGGATCCCCGGCACCTTCTGCCGACGCCCGAGCCGTGCTCGGGCTCGTGGCTATCGTTGAGTTGGGACCCGTCAACCCGGGGTGGCGTCGTTCTGGCGAGCAAACCACGGGGGCGGTGCGTTATCAACGCGGCTGTCGGCGAGCGTGCCCCTACCGAGGAACCGTGGGGCGGCGGTGGCCGAGGCTGGTGCTGCCGCGGAAGAATCGCTGTGCCCCCAGCGAACGCCTCGGACGCAGATCCCATTGCCGACGAGGGGTCGAGCATCTGTTGCGGGGCCTTGCCGCGGATTCCGGCGGTGGCGCGCCGAAAGACCTTCTCCCGACCGTCGAGCGCCCGCCTCCCAGGTGGTCGACCGGTGCCACTTCCTACCGTGACGAGGCGCGGGAGGTAGGTGTGAGTCCCTTTCTTCACGACTTGCGAGACTCTCTCGATCTGCTCGCTCATTCTCGCCTACATCGGCGAGACGACATCTCCGTGACGTGGCGAAGGATCGAGCGGCGGAGGTATCGCGGGTCGGGAGCCTCGTGCGGGATGCCCGCGGTGTTCATCTCTTCTGCTGCGGCGTGGCGTGGCGCGATAAATCTGGTGTGTTGGGGCGGGGCTCGCTCGCTCGGACTTTCTCCCTCGCCGGAGGTATTTTGCGACCTCACGCGCCGCGAGCGTGCCGACAACGGTCTCAACCGAGAAGTGCTTGTCGTCATGCGCGGGGACCTCCTAGCGCTTGCGTTGCGAGCCTCGAGATGAGGGTAAGTATGTGCGCCGGCTTGTAAGGTACTGCTGGGCCTGCTGATTTGTTGCTTCGCCGGGCGCTTGCCTCGGTAGGTCCCTTGACGAGGCCGCGTTCGGGAGCGGAGGGCTCGAGCCACCTCGCGAAGCAAACATCGCTCTCGCCGCGAAGGATGAAGAAATTCGTGCGCCGGAGGGCGCCACGGTGGCCGCACAACTTGCGCCACGGCTCGAGCGCCGCGGCGGGGGCGCGCGCCCGTGCGGCGGTCGCCGCCCTAGAGGAGAACGCCACCGTGGCGAGTCTGCTGCGAAACCGCCTTGCCTTGGAAAATGCGTCCATATCGGCATGGCGGGCCATGGAGTCTCTGAACCGGGCCTTCGAGATGCGTGCGTCCGAGTGCGGATACCACGCGCAGGCCGGAGGCCTGCCGGAGACGCTCGGGCTGATCGAGGAGGGGCGGTGTTGCTCTTCGTGGCGCGGAACCTTTGGCGAGCATCTGCGGCTATGTTGGTGCGTGCCGCCTCGCCACGCTTCATACTCGTGGGTGTAGGCATACCCATGAGCTAGCGAATCCTCATCGGATCCTCCCGGCCGACCGAGAGTTATGTCGGGCGCCATCCGCTCCATCGGGCCTAGCTGCGAGAACTTCCACCAGCGGATGCGGGGCGCCGGGAAGGTGCGGAGAGTCGCCGTGCAGCGAGCGTTGCATGGGAGGGACCTCCTCCGGTGGCTTGAAGGGTCCTTCAGCGCGCGCGCGGCGGCGCGGCTCGTCCGCACAGCGCCAAGGCCGAGTGGTTGGTCGGGTAGGGTAGGGGATGATGTGCGGGTTCTTACGCTTGTGACCATGTAACCCTTTGCTTTTACAATGGGACCAAGTAGTACTTTATGCTTGGTGTTACCCGCCACGGACGCGGAGAACGGGTTTGTGCATCTTGTTTATACTCCGTGGAGTGGCGCGTGCGAGGCGAACCTCGGCGCTTCGACTTCCTTTATAGTCCGGAGACTCGCGCGTGCGAGGCGGGCCTCGCCGCTCGTAGTATTTAAAGTCCGGAACCGGTGCGTGCGGAGGCGAACCCTCGGCGCTCGCCTTCTTTATAGTCCGGGGACTCGCGCGTGCGAGCTAGGCTCGACACTCGTCTTCTTTATAGTCAGGGGACTCGCGCGTGCGAGCTGGGCTCCACGCTCGTCTTATTTAAAGTCCGTGGACTAGTGCGTGCGGAGCTAGGCTCGGCGCTTCGTCTTCTTTATAGTCAGGGACTCGCGCGTGCGAGCTAGGCTCAACGCTACGTCTTATTTAAAGTCCGTGGACTAGTGCGTGCGGAGCTGGGCTCGGCGCCACGTCTTCTTTATAGTCAGGGACTCGCGCGTGCGAGCTAGGCTCAACGCTCGTCTTATTTAAAGTCCGTGGACTAGTGCATGCGGAGCTAGGCTCGGCGCTCACGTCTTCTTTATACTCAGTAGAGTGCGCGCGAGGCGTCCCCCGCTGCGTCTTATTTATACTCCGTGAGTGCGTGCGGAGCTAGGCTCGGCGCTCGTCTTATTTAAAGTCCGTGGGTGGTGCGTGCGAGCTAGGCTCGGCGCTTCGTCTTATTTAAAGTCCGTGGGTGGTGCGTGCGAGCTAGGCTCGGCCTTCGTCTTATTTATAGTCCGTAGACTCTCGCGTGCGGCTAAGCTCGGCGCTACGTCTTATTTAAAGTCCATGGATGGTGCGTGCGGAGCTAGGCTCGGCGCTACGTCTTATTTATAGTCCGCAGACTCGCGCGCGAGCTAGGCTCGGCGCTTCGCCTTATTTAAAGTCCGTGGATGGTGCGTGCGGAGCTAGGCTCGACGCTACGTCTTATTTAAAGTCCATGGACTGGTGCGTGCGGAGCTAGGCTCGACGCTACGTCTTCTTTATAGTCCGGGGACTCGCGCGTGCGGAGCTAGGCTCAACGCTACGTCTTATTTAAAGTCCGTGGACTGGTGCGTGCGGAGCTAGGCTCGATGCTACGTCTTATTTATAGTCCGCAGACTCTCGCGTGCGGAGCTAGGCTCGACGCTACGCCTTATTTAAAGTCTGTGGACTTTGTTCTGCTCAGCGCGGACAGGGGATGTTCTGGGAACAGCAACCTTTATTGAACTCCCGTTTGCGCGGACGAGCATCGCCTAACAACGGGCTGGTGGCTCTACGCCTGCTGTCCTGCTTCTAGGCGTAGTATCGCTGCAACCTGTCCGCGTTCCATATGTGCCGGAAGGCTTGGCGGTACGCCCCCTTCGGCAATGCCTCCGTTACGATGTACGGGCCTTCCCACTTGGACTCCAGCTTGCCAGCGGTTTCCGCTGAGCGCCACTCGAGGCGAGATCCCGAGCTTGAACCCCGCGGCATATAGAGCGGTCCCGAGCACGCATTGTGCGCGCGCGTACTTCTCGACATGGTGGGCTGCGTCGCGTATCCCATCGAGGAGGTCCAGGACACACGGCGCTCCTCTTGGTGCTTGGGCGAGGACCCTCCGCGAGCCGCCTTGATTTCCTCGGGCGTCACCGCCGTCACCGAAAAAGGAGCTTAAACGGCGTGAATCCGTCGGGCGTGTTACCGTTGTGCGGCGACTATAGAACGCTGTGAAGCTCGCAGCCACTTGCCCTTCGGCAATCCAACCAGCGCTTTTGATGGCGGCGAATGGCGCCATTCGCCTCGCTCGACCGCCCGTTGGGTCGGGATGCCCTACCGAGGCGAATCGGAGGGTGATGCCCATCTTGTCACAATAATCTTTGAAGAGGGTGGCGTTGAGCTGCAGCCATTGTCGGCCGTGAGCCCCGAGGCACCCCGGCGACATATGATGTTTTGCCACGAGAAGCGCCAGATGGCGCAGAAGTTACTTTGGCGGGCGATCGCTTCCGGCCACCTGGAGAAATACTCCAGCGCGACTACCACGAACCGGAGGTCCCCTGGAGCTCGGGCAAGTGGTCCTACTATATCGAGACCCCAGCGCGCCAGTGGCCACACCGGGGGAATTGGGTTGAGGCTTGTCGGGGCTCGGATCATGCGCGCCATCCACTGGCACCCTTGGCACCGACGGACAAGGTCCTGGGCGTCGGTGATGGCAGTCGGCCAGTAGAAGCCTTGTCTGAACGCCTTGCCGACTAATGACCTTGGCGCCAGGTGGGATCCGCATACGCCCGCGTGGATTTCCGCCAAGAGCTCCTTTCCCTCCTCAGTCGAGAGGCAGCGCAGGAGCGGCGCGCAAACCCCTTTCTTGTAGAGTGTCCCTTCGAACACCTGGAAGGACCGTGCGCGGTGCTGCAATCGTCGCAGCTCGGCAGGGTCCTCCGGCTCGGCGAGGCCTTGTAAGAAATTGAAAATGGGCTCTCGCCAATCTCCCGGCCGATCAATGCGGTGGACAAGTGCGCGTCCGGTTGTCTGCGCGATGGCGCCTTTGCTAACATGTCGTAGAATGCCCCTCGGGCGATTCTTGGTCGGCCGCCTTGGCGAGCGTCGACTTGCTCATTCTCCCAGGGATGGCCTTGCGGTGACACCCAAAAGTGTCTTTCCCTCGCCCTCACCGCCGCGAGGTACTTGGCCAACTTCGGGGTCCTTGGCTTGATATGACTTGTCCACATGGCGGCCACCAAGCGCGAGTCGGTCTTGACCAAAGACCCGTCTCGCGCCGATCCGCTTGAGCCGCGCCAGCCAAAGCGCAAGCCTCATATTCAGCCGTGTTGTTGGTGGCGGGGAAGGCAAGGCGCGCCGAGTACAGCAAGCGCGTCCCTCGGGCGTGATGATCACCGCCCTACGCCCGCGCGGCGGCAGCGTAAGCTCCGTCGATTGTAAGCGTCGAGCGGGATCATCGTGTGTCCGCCGAAGTTGGGCGGCGGGGTTCATTCGGCGAAAATCCGCGAGACTTGGGATTTAATTGCCGTCCGCGAAGCATACGTCGAGAGAAGGGAGCGAGCTCGGCGGCCCATTTACCGATGCGCCTGTGGACTCCTTGTTGTGTAGCATCTCTACGAGAGGAACGAGGAAGGCACTTGTGATCGGGTGAGCGAAAATAATGCCGAAGCTTCACGGAGGCCATGACCAGCGCATAGGCGAGCTTCTCAAGCTCCGTGTATCTTGTCTTGGCGCCTTGAAGGGCTTCGAGACAAAGTAGACGGTTGCCGCATGACGCCTTCCTCTAAGACGAGGACGGCGCCGACCGCGATGGTCGACGCGGCGAGATAGAGCAGAGGAGCCTCAGTCTTGGGGCGACCAGTGGGAGGCTTGCAGTCTTTGCTTGAGCTCGTTGAAGGCCTTGCGCGATCCGTCCCAACGAAATCCATCGCACCGCGAGTGTCTTGAAAACGGCAGCCCCCCGCTCCGCCGCCCGGATAGGAAGCGGCTTAATCTTTGCCATGCGCCCGCCACCTCTGGACCTCCTCGTTGTCTTGGGCGGTTCCATACCGAGTGATGGCGTCTACTTTGTCGGGGTTTGCTGGATGCCCCGCCTGACACTAGGAAACCTAGGAGTTTGCCCTTTGCACCCGAAGACACACTTGTCGGGTTGAGCTTGATGCCCGCCTTCCGAGGTTGTCGAAGGTCTCTGGAGGTCCCGCCGTGTAGACCAAGTTGCCGAGTTTTGACCACCACGTCATCGACATAGGCTTCAACGTTCCTCCCGAGCTGGGCGGCCAGGGCAATGGCGATGAGGCGGGTGAAGGTAGCGCCTGCGTTCTTCAAGCCAAAGGGCATTCTGACGAAGCAGAACGTCCCAAGTGGTGTGATGAAATTGGTCTTCTCCTCGTCGTCTTCGGCCATGTATACCTGGTGGTAGCCGGAATAGGCATCCAGGAAACTCATGAGTTCGCACCCAGCAGTGGCGTCAACCAGTTGATCGATGCGCGGCAAGGGGTAGTTGTCCTTCGGGCACGCCTTGTTGAGTGCCGTGAAGTCGATGCACATGCGCCCGAGCCCCGCCGCCTTTTTGACTAGCACCGGGTTAGCGAGCCATTCTGGATGGTGGACCTCGCGGATGACCCCGGCGCGAAGAAGCTTTGCCACCTTCGCTTTGGCCGCTGCGCGATCCATCGACATCGCGGAGCCTCGCTTGGCGGCTTGGCGTCGGGCGGACCGCCAAGCGATGCTCGATTCGCTGCTCGGTCGCCCTTGATGTCCTCGGGGACCATGCGAAGATGTCAACGTTGTTACAAGCACTCGAGCAGCTCCGCTCGACCCGGTGGGAGCCCCTCGCCATGGACACAAAGCGCCTCCGCTGGAGCGGCACCTTCTTGACACCGCCGAGCCGAGGCTTGGGCGTCCACCGGGAGCGGAGGGCCCATCGCCGGCGCGCGGAGAGGGCATGCACCGGCGATGCGGGGCGCGCCGCCGCCGCACGTCGGCGAGTCTGGTCGCCAAGATGGTGATGACACCCTCGGGCCGGAGCTTTACACACAAAAGGCGTGGTGCGGGATTGCCTCGAAAGAGTTGATGGCGGGTCGCCCGATGACGGCGTTGTAGGGTGCGGGATATCCACGACATCGAAGGTGACATGCTCGGTCCGGATGTTACCCTTGTTACCCTCGACGGAAAGTGACAGAAGGGACACGTGCCCGTGGCTGTTGCGGTTGACCCACGAAGCCTTGAAGTGGAGCTCCTGCCGCTCTAGCCGGCCGGGATTGCCATGCGGTCGAGGGCTTGCGAATAAGATGTTCGCGAGCTTCCGTCGACAAGGACGCGCCGACTTCGCGGCATGCTATGTGGGCCTAGATGACTAGAGGGTCTTGGTGAGGTACTCCACGCCCGCATCGTTTAAGTCGAAGGTGATGTTGCGGGCGGCATCCACAATTCGCCGCTCCCGGGCTTTTGAAGAGGAGCCTCGGTGATGGCGTTGACGGTGTGATCTTTGCGCGCCCTCCGTTGCGGTGGCCCGTATGAGGCCATCCTTGGGTGCCCCACGTGGGCTTGGCGGGGCCGAGGAGGCGGGCCCGAGATCCGGCCGTCACCCTCGCGGCTCCATCACCGCGATGCATGCCCTTGTGTAATGATCGTCGTGGCCGTGTACCTCGCACCACTTGCCATAGTGCGGAGCTCTTGCTCTGCGTGGGGTTGGCCGCCGCGATCAAATCCGCCCTCCGATCCCGGTCTCCCCTCGTGAGGCGGGTTGGGTCCTGTCGGCGCTCCGTGGCGAGACATGGTGGGCCGCTGCGGCCGGCGCCGGCGCGGCGAGGTTTAGGCCTGCACCGTGAAGAGCCTTCCTGTACCTCGGCCTCACTGCCTCGGGGAGGGCCTCCTCGGGGCTTTCGGCTACGGCTCGGCTTCGAGGAGGGACCACCCGCCCCGACCTCGCGCGGGGGGCGCTCCTCACGGGCGAGGCTGAGGGCGGTGATGTTGCGTCTTCGCGCATCCTCCTCCGCCCGCGCATACTCGTCCATTTTATCGAAGAGCTTGGCAACTGTCGTGATTGGCCTCCGCGCGTTGTATTCGGCCATCGGGCCCGGGCGAAGGCCCTGTATGGCTGCACTAACGACTGTGGTTTCGTTAACATCGTTTACCTGGCTTCAAATCTTGGCGAAGCACTTGAAGTAGCCCCGGAGCGTCTCCGAGGGTCCTTGCTTCACAGCGAAGAGTTGGTCCGCATCGATTCGCTTGACATAATGTCCTTGAAAGTTGCTCTGGCGGTCGCGGCTGCTCCCAGCGTAGATGGAGCCCGGCTCTATGGTAAAAAAACCAAGAGAGCGCCACTCCGCAGGTGCGAGGGGGAGTCCCTTCGCCTTCGCGGTGTCGTCTCTGCCCGCGGCCTCGATCGCGGTTTTGTACACGCGCACGAACTCGCGAGGATCCGTGTCGCCTTTGTACGGGTCGGGGATGCGAGGGAACTTGAAGTCTTGGGCCACGCCGCTGCTGCAGCCCGCGGCGGGGATTCGGATCTGGCGTCTCGGCGGGACACGGCTAGATGTGGGGGCTTCGCGGCTGTCCACCTTCTCTGGCGTGGGCTCGGGCGCGACTACTGGCGCGACCTGCTGGCTCCGAGCCTCTTGTATATCTCGGACGGCTCCGCGAAGGTCCCCTAGCTCCCGCTGGAACGCGTTGAGGGCTGCTAGTAGGGCGCTTTCCACCACAGGTGTCGTTGGGCCCGCCGGAATGCCCAGTGGACGGGCCGGTGCGGGGACCATCGCCTCACGATCCCCAGATCCGCCGGATGGTTCGTTGCGGCTACCCCCGGCCGCCGGATTCGCGCTACCAGCAAGGGTGGCTGGGGCTGTCGTTGCAGTGCCAGCGACGGGGTTGGATGTTGTCGTAGCGGTGCTGGCGGGGTTGGTCGTTGCCGCGCGGCGACGCCGCGCGACCGCGCAGCGCCGCCA
Organism: Dendrocalamus sinicus; assembly: GCA_036346575.1. Lineage (NCBI taxonomy): Eukaryota > Viridiplantae > Streptophyta > Magnoliopsida > Poales > Poaceae > Dendrocalamus > Dendrocalamus sinicus. Next base: position 28,361,266 of record CM070653.1, on the reverse strand, counting down.
CCAACTCCTTCGGTCGATGCCGGCCACGTGTTCACGCGCCGCTCAGACCCATTCGTCTTCTTTCCCTTCACCGCCGTGGTGAAGCTTTTTCGTGCCATCTTTTCCTTGGTCTTGAGCTTGTCCTCGTCCTCCCCACGGACGGGCGCCAATCTGTTGTGGCTCACGACCAAGCAGAGAGAGATGGTAGTGGAGAGCGATGAAGATAAGTGTAATGGCACAGGTCCTCCCATGGCTTGCTCGTATATATACATACACATGAGGAGTGCTTTTACAGCTTATACCCTTACATCAAGTTATCCCCTGCAGGGCGATTATGTCATTACACATGGCCTATTCTGGGCCTTATAATCTCCTACCAGGCCTGCTGGGTTTAGGTGGGGGCCACCCCTACGACAGTATTCATTTTCTCACGTTAGTATTCGGACCCAGTGAGTTGGTCAACTAAAGAACTACAAGAGCAATTGAAGCAAACCTGAAGCCTATGAGAAAAGACCAAGATATCAGAAAAGGAGGCAAGTCCTTATATTGATCATGCTGAACCTAGTTTTCAAATACAACATTTTCATTTCAAATAAAAATGCATGTTTGCCTTTATTGTGTGTATAGATTGCCTAGCTACATTATACAGTGATACCTCGTATCTTCCCATTTGATATTACCTTACTCCTGTCACCATAGGATTATCATAATAATAATATTGCCAATTAATGGTTGTGCTTAGATATACTTTAGAGATAATAGTAAATATGACACAAATATTACCAACTGAAACTAGAAACATGATAATGGCAGCAGTAACATGGGTTGTCGTTGGAAACAGGGGATTTTTATAAAATGATGGGAGACTTTGGCGAGAGGTTGGCTTGAGACCGGTGCAGGTACTACCCGAGGTCTGGATTGTTGGGTTTATCTCGCCTAAGTTAATTAAAGAACAAATCCATGTAACTCATTTCTACACCTACCGTACAATCACAAGTCTGGTATGGGAGGGACCTGACCAACTAATTTGTTTTGTTTCGTATAGTCTCCTATTCTAGTTGGGGTGACCTGCGGGGTCATTTCCCAAGGAAGGATGTGTTTGGGGGTGAACCTATAGGGGTCACTGCCTAGGAGAGACCTGAAAGGTATCTACCCTGAGAGAGAGAGCATTCACAATAAGCTATTAACAGAGTCCTTTAAGCGTTGAGGGTGCATAACTCCGGAGTAGGAGAAAATACAAAAATAAGTATTGTAAAGTCATTGTTATGATTACTCAGTCGTACATCTACGGAAACATGTAATGACCGATATAATGAGATAATCATATCTTGTGGATAAAGTTATACACCTCTGCAGAGTGTTAATAATCTATTCGAATAGCCGTGCCCCGGTCATGGGCAACATGTTGAAATACCACAGTGTGTAGTTTTCACAAAATGATTATTGGTATGGGGGTTTGGTAAAGGACATGGACTGAGGTCCATGGATTGAACATGTGAAATACATGTGCGGAGAGTTGCTCCCACATAGTCAAATGCTTATAGACATTTTACTTATTTATTTTATTTCAGTTGAAGTGGCTGAGTCATAGGTTTGAAATCTAATTATGATATAATATTGAAAATCTAGCTTTATGCAAAACAAATATAAAACCATCACCTGATTTAACCTTGCATATACAAGATAGCCCTATAAATGCATTCTGCTATAGGGACTTGCTGAGTACTGTTGGTTATACTTAATCTTGCTATATTTCCACCACAACGATACCAGAAGAAGAAAGAATACTTCAAGTTTTCGTGTTAGGGTAACAACCGCACTCAAGCGTTCCTGTGGGAAGTTTTTTCGTTTCTTTTGAATGTAAGTTAAAAGTTTTGGGCTTGGTCATTCTTATATTGTTAAAGTTGACTGCAAGGTCATATTTTAATTAAATTAAATCTTTTAAATGTTCAAGAACAGACATGATATTCTTTCTGTCCGTAACTGAACTCCTGAGCTGTTACGGAAGGTAACGACGTCCCTATTCCCCAAAATGGGGGTGTTACAGCCTCCTTCATGGCGTCGATGCGCCACGCATCGGCGGCGGTGAAGAGGTTCTCGACACCCGGCGGGAGGCCATCCACCTCTAGGAACAGGTAGGGCTATCTTGACCGCTGTTGGGAATAGTCCCACATTGATTGTGAGAAAAGAAAAAAAAATATAAGTTATAAATGTGAGGAATATCTCACCTATAGGCTAGCTTTTAGGGTGAGAAAGTCCTTATGATCCTACAATGGTATCAAAGTCTGGCACCTAACATCTCCCTAGTTGCAGGAGTGCGCAACCAATGTGTGAGGGAGAGATTATTGGGAATAGTCCCACATGGATTATGGAAAAGGAAGAAATACCAATTCTACCTGATATGTCTTTTTGATTCCGTCGAAAATTGATTTTACGGTATAGGCACTTATGACCTCCCCCTCTATGTCTTGCGGTAATGATTCCTCTGGAATTACGACCTTTACCACAACGGTGCCGTCCATGGATCAAATTATTTCGTGGATTGGATTTGAACTTATAAGTGTGGGGATACCTCACCCATACGACTAGTCTATAAGGTTATTGCTTTATGGTTTGTAACTTTGTATACGGTAGCCTGTAGACTTAAGTGGTCAGCCTATTTAGACCTGTGACTTAGAGAGTAAATTCAGTTGGACCTAGACATATGATCAGGGTCCGGATCTGACAGCCGGACGGCTCGCCGTGGGGCCGTGCCGGTCGAGGAATGATCGAACGACCGATTCTCCAGGTGACAGCCATGGTGGGCTCGGTGGCATCCGGCATGGCCGCGGCGAGGCGGACAGCGACGGGTAGACGGCCGTGAGCCCGTGAGTTGTAACGACGCCCGATCATCCAACCACCACCGGTAAGTGGGTGAAGAGAAGAGCACTACGCGATCAAGATGCTCGATGAGACCTCACATTTTTAACATTTATTTGGGACGAAGATCTCGCATTAGCTTTTCTTTTATAGGAAGATCTCATTAACTAATCAGCTCGTTTACCTCGCAGAAAAGAAGCCGAATAAACTGTTGGCAGGTATGGTCCAGATGTCCAGATTTCTTAATGGTGAAGAACTACTGTCGTCAAACCATTTAGTAGCTGTCCAACGTCTGGAATCAACCACGAGATTTAGTGGCTATCAAACAACCAGAATCAAGAACAATCGTAGGATTCTTCTTTATTGTGACAATTTCTTGGTAAGACGAGCGGAGCATGGTAGAGAGGGGTGTTAGGGTACAAATAGACTACACTAACATAGATTAAAATTTACTATCATATAAATCAGGAAGTCATACGAATAAGAGATTATAGAGTATTACTACTAGACATACAGTGCAGCAGAAATAGGGTTGAAGTAACCGGTTCAACGTAGCGCGCATCGGTATATTGGAAGTAGTCGATTGTCCTCTAACTAACCGTTTCCTCCTCGCGATCGTCTTGATCAGCACCGCAGTTGCAACAGCAACTCTACCGAAATCCACACGTTCAAGGATGAAATGTCATGCGTCGATGTGCGAGCACCAGCATGCACGGTAAGACCTGTAGATTTGTTTTTTGGGTGTGTACCAGATGCTTTCCTCAACCCCATGCCTCTCTTAATATATCTCCTCGATAGAACCCTACATTAGAGACCCAACAATGTGCGAACCCACTTACCCATTAGTAACGGATCTAATCTGAACTGATATATTTGAATCTGTTAAATGTGCGATACTGTCGATTTATATATATTCGACCATGGCTCGAAAACTTATTTTTGGTCCACAAGACATATTAATTCTCAAATATACATAAACATCATATCGGACGAACCTATATAGCGCTCATGTACCGATCCATTTGACTCGTGACACTAGATCAAACTCAAGACAAGAAACGTGCCATCCTATGATACATCGTCATTCACTCAAATCTGTAGTAGATTACTCAATTGTGATTGACTCTCGATCACATTTGACATGGCCACGTATTTCTTTAATCCAACCACATTGAGGGGTCCAGAGATATCTCTCCCGTTATATAGGAGAGACAAATTTCATTTTGATCTCTCATATTTATCTGTATGTTTCATAGTAAACACAAAAGCTATCTTTATGACCACCTAATTATGGAGTAATGTTTGACAATCTTTAAGTAAACTATTATACATGCAATGACGATATTATGGCTGCTTGTAACTATGGATCGACTAAATTAAAGTGATTTAAATATTTTATTTAATATATAATATAAATGAAATGAGTCATGTAAATGCACTTAACATGCCTGCATCTAGATCTAGAAATCTCAGATTCTACATACACTATGTATGAGATCAACTGATGATACTTAAGAATACAATAATTCATATAGTGTCTCATAGTAGGTCATATGTTCATATTATTGATTTGATATCGCTATATCTATGATCTATGAAATATAATCATCAATTAATACATATAATAATCTATAAATCATAATTATCCAATATAATTATATAAGATCGAAGATAATTTAAAATAATATAAATAAAAAGTTTTACGAACAAATCACGTACTTGTTTATTAATAAAAATTATCTAAGAGCGAGAAGATAATATGTTATTCACAAAACCGTAACGTAGAAGTTCGTCATTGTGATCAGAGAGCATGCAAGTTCCATGGTTGCGCCAGAGAAAATACCTAAGTTGACCATCAGGCCTGTACTAGCACAGCAAAATAATCATGGAAAGCATAGCCAAGTACAAGTTTCAGAGTTGACTTTCGGCCTACTCCGCAGTCCACGACGTGTGGACAAAAATGACACTATTGATCATCAGAATATCATATCTAACCCTCTAATAGCAACAATTCCATTTGTAGCCCCTCCTCCACCGCACGATTTCCAGATGCCGACACGTGGCAATCGTGCGGTCCCCGACTACACGACCACTATTCACGTACTAAGCGTGCGGTTAGGCACCGCATGACCACTGTTCATCCGAGTCTACAGTACATGCAGAGTGTATTTTTGGATTAGTTGCTGCATGCGTTTGTGTGCTTGTAATGAGATTTAAATTTTGTATTTTTGTATGGATAAGATTTTATTTAGTTGTGCAAATTTTTGTAATTATAAATATTAGGCATATTCATGTGTAATTTATTTTGTTTGGAGTCTTCAACAATTTTGTAATATAGGAGAGGAGGTGCAAAATATTATGAAATATATTATGAAAACTCCTTACGCAGTATAGATGATACATGTAGGAAATATTTTTTTAGATTATTATTTTTTTGAAATAAAATGGCAGACAATATAGGTGCCCAATATTTCAAAAAAATAACAATATAAAAAATATCTCCTACATGTATCATCTACACCGCGTAAGGAGTTTTCAAAATATATTTCATAATATTTTGCACTTCCTCTTCTATATTACAAAATTGCTGCAGACTCCAAACAAAATAAATTACACATGAATATGCCTAATATTTATAATTACAAAAAATTTGCACAACTAAATAAACTCTTATCCATACAAAATACAAAATTTAAATCTCATTACAAGCACACAAACGCACGCAGCAGTTAATCCAAAAATACACTATGCATGTACTGTAGACTCAGATGAACAGTGGTCATGTGGTCCCCGACCGCACGATTAGTACGTGAACAGTGGTCGTGCAGTCGGTCGGGGGACCGCATGATTAGTACATGAACAGCGGTCGTGCAGTCGAGGAGGTGGCTATAAATGGAATTGCTACTGTTAGAGGGCTAGATCTGGTATACTGGTGATCAACAATGCTATTTTGGCCTAAGATTCACAGACCACTCTCGCCGCTTGCTCTTTCTATCATTACCTATCTCCCTGCCTATTCGCCCAAACACCTCTAACTCTTTTTTTTTTCTTTTTGTGAGAACAAGCCCATCGACTCTCTAGTTCTTCCCAAATCTCTCTGTTGTCTGTCTCCAATGCTAACATATAATTAACTTTAGCATAATAAAATACCAATAAGTACTAGTCCTGGCATCTTCAGCCTCATCCTTGTTAAGCTGTGGGTCATTTCGGTTTATTTTTCACTATTAAGTATTGTAACTGGCTTATTTTGTACTGTATCTACTGATAACTTTTTTGACATAATTAAATTTAAAAAATTTAAAAAATAGGAAAAAAATTAAGTTAGCACATCACAAACAATACAAAGGAATACGGGGAAAAAGGCAAAAAAAAACCTCAAAACACCAAAAAGTTAGAAAAAGATGAAATTAAGAAAAAAAAAAAGAAACCAAAAGCTAAAGCCGAAAAGTTGAATTACATTGCAGAGTGAAAAACAAAGCTACTATTTACACACGCACACAACAGGCAATTTTGCTGAGGGAATGAACTGTTGGGTCACGCGGTACTGGATAGGCTATACTAGCGTAAATTAAAATTTTCTACCTTGTAAACTAAAAAGTCATAGGAGTAAATGATTATAGATCATTACCATTAGACGCGAAGTGCAACGGAAGAAGAGTTAAAGTTGAAGTAGCTTGTTTCAATGCAGTGTGCACCGATGTAGTAGAAATAGTTGATCGTCTACGAGCAGTAGTCAATCTTCACGAGCCAACCGCCTCCTAACCGTGATCGTCCTGATAAGTGCTACAATCGTATGCCTCTACCAAAGGCCATATGTCTGGGGGTAGAACATTGTGCGCCGGTGTGCTAGCACCGGTGCGCACGGTAGGGTTGGTGATGACTAGGGTTTCGATGGGTGTCTCAGGATCTCCTCTGATATTTGGTTTTTTTGTACTACCATCAGCCCCACACCCCTCTCAATATATAGCCTCCTATCAGATACTCATCTGATACGATTAGAGGTTGTATCCAACTCAGAGCACTTTCAATCAAATCCTTATCCAATACGAGTAAAGATCGTATCTTACTCGAAGTCTATCATTCGGACCCTTAATTTTCTAACCTAGTAAATGTGTGACTCTGTAGGTTCATGTATATTTGGTTGTAACTTGAAAACACCTTTTCGATCATTGATCAGTAGCGGACTCTAGTAGGATATATTGACCCCCCAAATATATATAAAGATCAATGTGCACGAACCTTATGCAATATAATCTGTAACCAGGTCCTAGTCACTTACAAACAGCTCATAACTCATTATGACTAGATGTATATGTTCACGGCCAGTTTGTATCCCTGTACAACCAGTTTGTGATATGTTCAACCAACTCACGACTAGCCAGTATCTCTATACGACCAGTTCGCATCTGGTTGGACCTATCAACCTATTTATGTATTCTCCTTTTGCCTTATGATATCCAATTGAACTCCATGTGAGAAATGAGTCATCCATAGACTGTTCAATCCTTTCCCGATTTAGTGATTCCATTCTAGCATGGCTATACGTTTTCTTTATCCAACCATATTAATGGCTATAGAGATATCTATTCTGTTATGTAGTAGGGGTAAATCCCATATCCGATCAGTCAAATTCCACTGCATGTTTCATAATATACCCAAAGCTACATTTATAACTACCCAGTTACAGAGTAACATTTGACAACCTCTAAGTGAACTATTACACATATAGAAAACTATATTGATCTCAGATACAAAGATTATACATCATCATTCCTTGAGACTAACTGATGACATATAAAATATAGCAATATCAACAATGTCTCAAGGTAGGTCAATACAACACCATATCTTTTAACATGCGTCCACATTATTGTTTTCATATATCAATATATATGATCCATAAAAGGTGGTTATCAATCGATGCATGTACTGATTTATAAGTCACACCTTTTCCAACCAGTGATATCCAACTAGGGCTATTTTAGAATGATATCATACAATAAAATAAATGGCTTTATTGATAAGTCACATATTTGCCAACCTTTATAAATCATGACCCTAATTTGTAACTGTTATAGCACATGTGATTGATTTTTGAGCCAAAACCAGTCAAATTTTTTTACCATATACGAAACATTTTTCACCTATATTTGCAATATTTTTCACCTATATTTGCAACATTTTTCATCCATATATACAACATTTTACCTTGTCTACAATATTTCTCGGCGAAAAATTGTTGCAATCATAGTAAAAATGTTGCAGATATAGTGAAATGTTGCATGTGTGGATAAAAAAATATTGTAAATATAAGCAAAAAATATTACATACATAGTAAAAAATTTAATTGATTTTAGGTTAAAAAACATGCGAATGTCGTGTTGGCACTCTCTTTTATTTTAAAGATCATAAATATAGGAGTGGTGTGATCCTTTCCATAATTGTCTTTAGGCACACATAAACAAGGCAGAAGCATGGTAGTGCTAGACTAGTAGTGATGGCCAAACATTAGACACAAAGCCTCCCTGCACGAAACAACCCCTCCGCCTGCAATCAGCATGAACCAGTAGCGGCAGCTCTTGCTTCTATGAGATCATCGATCAGACGGTGCAGATCACGGTGCGAGGAGCCGCCTTCCGCCACGGCCGCGTGAGCCTTCGCGGCGAGCTCCTTCACCCTGTTCCTCGCCACGTCCCCTGCGCCTCCGGCTTCCATGAACTTCGCCACGGCCAGTGCCACAGCCTCCGCAGGGACCACCTCGTTCTCTTCGTACCTCGTGCTCCGCACCCCGGCGCCCTCCGGCCACAGCCGCTCCCCGATCCCCAGCACTTCCGTCACGAACCTCTCAGTGATGAATTGCTCGAACAACACTGGCCACGTCAGCACCGGCACGCCGGCCGCTACTGTCTCCAGGACTGAGTTCCACCCGCAGTGCGTCACGAACACCCCCACCGCCGGGTGCCCCAGTATCGCCGTCTGCGGCGCCCACGCTGTGACGACCATACCCCTGTCCCCGACACGCTCCTCCCACCCCTCCGGTGGAGACCACTTCTCGGCCCTCACCACCCACAGGAACGACTTCCTGGAGGCTTCCAGCCCAAGAGCCAGCTCATGGAGCTGAGCATCCGAGATGTGAGCTAAGCTGCCAAAGCACAAGTACACCACCGACTGGCTTGGCTTCGAGTCCAGCCAATCGATGTACCTTGAGTCGCCGGCATCGGCGCCGGCCGGTGATGATGGCAACGAGAGGGGCCCGACAAAGTAGGCGCGCTTCACATAGCCGTTGCGCACGTACATCTCGCAGTATTCATTCTCCAGAGCAAAGAAAGTGTTCACGGCGAGGCCGAGGCATCTATTCGTGGCCGACGTGGTCCTATCGCTGGTGGCGCGGCAAAGTGTTGGCTGGCTCCTCAATATCTCCGGCAGCTCGGTAATTGGGACTCGTATCTCTTTGCCTGGGAACTGAGGAACAGTCACCACCTTGCCGATGGCGTCATGAACGCCAGCGACCACGAGGTGAGTCAGGGCGAGGGTCGGAAAGGTACCGATGGCGTGGAACGTAACGCATGGCACGCCGAGGTCGGCGGCGACACCGGCGTTCCAGAAAAAGTGAATGTCGGTGATGACGACGTCTGGCGAGCGCTCCCGGATGAAACTTTCCTGCAACGGCCGCATCAGCGTCTCGTCGAAAGCAGCGGCATCGATGCGCCCGGCGTCCGCGGCCGCGACCGTGGAGAGGTTCTCAATGCCTGGATGGAGGCCGTTCGCAGCGGGGAACGGGTAGGTCGCTACCTCGACCGCGGCACTGCTGGAGCCACGTCGGGCGAGGGCTGACCGGACGACCGAGACGTTCGCCGGGGTGACGGCGATGGTGGCCTCGACGGCGTCTGGCCTGGCCGTGGCAAGGTGGAAGGCGAGGTCGGTGAAGGGACGGATGTGGCTGGTGGCAAAGAAGGGCAAGAGCAAGATGTGCAGCCTCTTGCTCTGCTTAGCAGAAGCCATTCTTTCTTTGCAGTCTTTTGCCGGGTTTGAGCTGGGGAGAAGAGTGCGCTTCCTTCACATGTCGATCGTACTAGCCACATAGGCGTGACGTAACACCACGTCAGCCACCGTGTCGATCGTATATAGCAAGGCTGCAACTTGACTTGTATTACTGTGACTTGTGAGAGGAATAAAAAGTCGTTTTCCGTGGAGTAGGTGAGTGACATGTGGAAAATGGTGGAGGGCGTAGTACATGATCTGCATCTGGTCAGGCCTGGTTAACTGGTGGTTCGACTGACATTGTTTAGTACATTGCTCTATTAGTAGTACAATGCCATAGCCATAGAAAACATTATATTGAGATCTGAGATGATCTACGACATAATCTGATTACGACGAGTGATACTGATAACATTGATATGATATATGTCAATGATTAGCAGGTTGATTAGCAATGGCAGGTCCACCTCATTTCCAGTCTTGTGTCCTGTGACCTGTCAGGTCACAGGACTCTAATGTTCTTCACTTCTTTGTATATGCCTTGCGAACTTTATCCACATAGTTAACTCACGGCAAAGAAATGAAGTATTTCTGTGATCAAGACCCGTGGCGGAAACAGGAATCCGCGAACCCTCTAATGGTCTAAGGAACATTCTAACAGCGATTACAAGCCTGTAGCCATTTGAAAAACGTTGCTTTTTTTCTTTTGTATTATGCGTAGACGTATAACAGTGCTTTTTATTTTATTTTCTATTATTTTTGTTTTCCTTTAATTAAATATCTCAATAGAAACTAACAGCCGCTACAGTATCACAATTTTGGACGTTTTTGACACTGTAGTTCCTGAAAATTCCAAAAATGACGCTGAGTAGAACAAAATTCCAATTCTAACACCCTGTTGACCGCACCATGTAACGGGAGCGTGACAAGTGTCAGTGGTGCGGTCGGGGACCGCACCACACCGGAGTGGTGCGCTCCCCGGCCGCACCACTCCGCCGCCGTACCTGCCAGCTAGATGGTGCGGTGCCGCACCGCACCACACCGCACCACTCCGCCGTGGGTCCCACGCCCTCTCACGGGTTAGGGATTGCACGGGTAGGATTTTAATTGAAGTTATTTTTGTATGCATTTGTAAAGATAATTTTTTAAATAAAAATTTATGTGTATATATGAAATGATGTGTGAAACAATATGAATTTGAAGTGGAGTCCACTTTACTGCTTGTGTAATTAGTTGTGCAATTTTGAAAATTAAAAATATTGGTTGGTAGAGTACGAACGAAATTTGTGTGAAGTAACGATTAGTGTTTTTGTGATTTTCATATATTGTCGACCGTGAAAAATGTGTTCAAGTGACAATAACAAATTTCGATCATGGTATGTTGTTTTATTGGAAGCAATTTAAAGAAAAATTTTTGAGCACAAATGTGATATGAACAATTGGAGGAAATGAAGGAAAGTGATATTGAACACGTATGATTATAAGTTTTGTTAATTTTGTAGTTGTGAATCGAAAAAAATTGAAAAACAAGTTTATGTTGATTATATGTTGTAGATGCATAAAAATTTGGGTAAAATTTTTTAGGAACGATTGTGCGTGAACGATCGATATATAAAGTGGTAAGTGACTTTTAGGGTTTGGTATGTTTTAAGGGTTTGCAATCCGCGTGATGTTTGTATGTTTTGTCAATTTTGTAGTTATAAACTGCGTAAAAATCAGATAAAGTTGCAATAGAAGTTTATGTTCAATGTAAGTTGTAGATGCATAAAAATTTGGTAAATTTTTTAGGAACGATTGACCGTAGAACGGTCGATACATAAAGTGGTAAGTGAATTTTAGGGTTTGGTCTGTTGTTAGGGTTTGCAATCTCCGTGATTGTTTTCAGTTTTGGTAATTTTGTAGTTATAAACTGGATAAAAATCAGATAAAGTTGTAATAAAAGATTATGTTCATTGTAAGTTGTAGATGCATAAAAAATTTTGGTAAATTTTTTTTAGGAAAGATTGACCGTAGAACGGTCGATACATAAAGTGGTAAGTGTTATTTTGAAGGTGAGGACCGCTATGTTAATATTGTTAAATGAGGTGCTACGTGAATCATGGAATGCGAAAATACGAGATATTAAACTTCATAATACAGTTAGGAGTAACATGCCGCGTAGATTTTTATTACATGCATAACATATAGCATGATATGCGACTAACCCACCCAATTGCTCGTACGACCTACTGTGTGGACCGGGGCCACTTTCCCTTCCTTGCCCGCTCGGCGTTGAACTCCTCCGCGGCCTCTTTTGCCTTAGCCGCAATTTCCCTTTTTCTCTCGCGCTCCCTCTCGCGAGCCTCCCGCTCCCTACGCGTGCACGCTTCAAGATGAGTTTGCGTCTCGCGCTGTATACGCAGGGTGTGCTCGTGCTTGCGGCGCTCCTCTTCCAGCAACTCCTTGTCCCGTGTGACATTCCACTCCTCGAAGTCGAGTGTCCATTGGTCCTCAGGGTGGATCTCAAGATCGATCCATTTGTGGTAGCCACACAGGGGCTCCGGACACTGCAAATACATGGGAGATATTGTTAGTGCGTGGTGTGAAGGAGAAAAGGTAGGGGAAAATAGTGCATGTGGTCGCACTGCACGATAGGTTGCGGTGTCAAAGCGGCGGTTGGGCTAGTCATCGGAGTAGTTTGCGCAACCCCGAACGCATACCTAGGCCGATGCGGTCCTTAGACTTGAAAAACTTGCACACGTTCCGCACCAACAAAGGGAGGTGTCTCCCCTCGGTGGTAGTTGTGGCGAGCGCTCGGTGGGGGCGTCGGGATGGGGTTGTTGCTACGCGGCGCTCTTTGGGGACCTTTCATCGTAGCACGATGGGCTTGTTCTACCGGACTTGTATAGCCCTTATTTTCTCATCGCGGGCGGCATCGCGGGCCGCAGCTGACCGTGCTATGTCACGGGTCTCCTCCCAATCCTTCACCATCTTGTCCCATTGCTTCTTCTTGCCTTTGTCCATCCCGGTTGGGTGAGGGAAGCGCGATGTAGTATGGGGTTTGGAGGTGCAATGTTCGCTGGGAAATGGAATGCATACCAATTTATAGGGGCCATTTTGTCTCTACTCGTACGTGTAAAGCTGGTCCGCGTGGTCGTAGCAGTGAGTAAAGATGGGAGTGCTGCGATATCACTGAAAAAAGGCCCCGTTTTGTCATGTCACTGCCCAAAGCTGGCATCTTTTGTTATCTCACTGAGCAAAGCTGCCCCGTTTTATCTTGCCTCTGAGCAAAGCTGCGCTGTTTTGTCATCTCACTGAGCAAAGCTGACCTCTTTTTGTCATTTGACTGAGCACAGCTGCTCTCTTTAGTAATGTGACTGCCCAAAGCTAGCATATTGTGGCATCCCACTGAGCAAAGTTGCCCCATTTTGTCATGTCACTGCCCAAAGCTGGCATCTTTTATCATCTCACTGAGCAAAGCTGCCCCGTTTTGGCATGTCACTGAGCAAAGTTGCCCCGTTTTATCATGTCATCGCGCAGTGGCATCTTTTGTCATCTCACTGAGCAAAGCCGGCATGTCTTTGAGCAAAGCTATCCTCTGTCATCTCTTTGAGCAAAGCTGGCCCGTTTTGTCATGTCACTGCGAAAAGCTGCACTGTGTTGTCATGTCACTGAGCAAAGCTGGCCTCTTTTGTCATTTCACTGCGAAAGCAGACCTGTTCTGTCATCTCTCAAAGCAAAGATGCCCCGATATGTCACGTCTGTGCGCAGAACTGTCCTGTTATTCGTTTGAGGTGAATGTAGCAAGTTGTCTCGTTTGGTATGAGTAGCACGGTTGGGGTCCCAGCACATTGTTCAGTCGAACAAAGAAGTACCCTGTCTTTTGTGCTTGAACAAACCATGTCGGAAGCCGAGGGGCCAGTGGGATTTGGGTCACCGAAGGACGACATTCTCTTAGAAAGGAGGGATATGTTTGGTCTACAGTACCGATTGATACCAAGTCGGCGTGCTCAACCAGCGTGGCCGAAATGTAGACTCCAAGGACTCCGCAAGGTGTATGTACGTCGGATGCACGGAGACTCCAGTGGTCGTAGGAAACAAGACCCATCCGAACAAAAAAAAGGATGTATGCCATGAGGTGCGTCCGCACGACCCCCTCATGAGCGTCCATAGGGCAGGTCATGAACTCTCGTAGCCACGAGTGTGGCACACCAGACATGTTGTCTGGGATCGGGAGACCGAATCGGGCACCTAGGGCGTCCTTCCATTCGCGCCACGTGGCACTCTTCGCTGCACCACGGATGGGTAGACCTGTCAGCATGGACACGTCCTGAAGTGTAATAGTCATCTCGCCCCACCGGAAGTAGAAGGTGTGAGTCTCCGGTCTCCAACGATCCACGAGTGCGGACAGCAACGCCGCATCGAACTGCAACGAATACGGAACATCCAGCATACGAGCAAGGGGCAAAAGACCGGTGTCTCGCAGCAGCGGGATGTACCGCTCGTCTAGAGGCCAGTGCTCTCGGGGGCCCCTAAGGATGAAACACGGAGGGCCCTCAGGCATTGATGCCCACGCGGTGCATCGGTGGTGGTCATCCCAACGGGCCTCAAGCAACTCGTACGCCATCTCCTGCCGATGATTGAAAACAAGTCAGTACACAGTGTCATGAGAATATGCAACATACATAATTTGTACGTAATGATAATACATCGTGAAATAAATGACAACAAAACATGAACAAACGTAATTTGCATCGAACAGGTGACATATGATAACGAAATATCAAATAAGTCACAACATAACATAATTTGCAAGAAATAACTCAAACAAATTATAGACGGAAATAAAATAATTTGGTCAGATACATTCAGCATAGGTTACAGGATGCACGATCTTGTGCTCGCATCACAACAAAGGCCCGCTATAGTTACAAAACACGGAACCAAAGATGCACAATGACAATCCATGTGCTGCATACTATGGGCGTTACTTGATGTCGGCTGTTTGAGCACCGCCTAAATGAATGGCCAACCGTCTTGCATAGTCTGCGCCCGGGCGCCGAACCCGATCCCCACGCTGGCTATCATCCATGTCGTTCACGAATCGGCGGCTCTGTCTTCGCCCGGACGGCGTGCTTGATGCATCGTTCGGCACCCACTTGATCTGCCCTGGCCAGAGCTCCCTATAATGCATGTCCACCCCGTACGAATGGAACTCCATGCTCCAGGTTTCCAACAGGTGCTTCATGTCATAGTACTTTGAGATGTAATGCGTGGGCGCCTGGTTCCATAACGCGCATGCCGCGTACACGTGGGAGCATGGCTTGTGTAAAAGCTGCGGCTTGTTGCAGGTGCAAGATACTCTGTCATCAATCGTGCACACCTGCTTACAATCCCCTCTAACCTGCCCCATCATGTACTTCTGTCTGAGGCGAACCTCAAACTTCCTCCGTAAGCCATCCATGGTCTGAGCAATATGCGAATGAGCCTTCTCTATCTTCTTGTCCATGTAGGCCCGCGCTACCTCGGAGAATTCTTTGCCTTCGTCCATTTGCTGATTCGCCATCATGGCTCTATTGACGAAGTATCCTATTGAACGGTTCCAGGTCTCTTCAACGATTGCAGTGATAGGTAGGGATCTCACGCCCTTTAGAACACCATTGTACACCTCGGACATGTTTGTCGTCATGATTCCGTACCTTACTCCGCCGGTGTCATGCAGTAGAGACCACATCTCCAAGTCAGGTGCATTGGGCTGCACCCATTTTGTGAACTCCCCAAGTCTCGTGGAGCCTCCCTCCACGGCCCCCGCTTCAGCCTGCTCAAGACGCCTCACATGCTTGCTGGTCTCTGATCAAGGTGCCTCCACAAGGCATCGAACTTCCTCTTCAGTTACGCATACAAAGTTTTTTAAACATCTTCATTAGTTCCTTGCTATGGAACCTTCTGTGGAAGTTTGCCGCAAGATGCCTCATGCACCACTGGTTCTTCATGTCATTCCACTGGAACGGAGGTTGTGTCCCGTTCTGCATCGTTCGCATTGCAGACAGCAAGCCTGCATTGCGGTCTGAGATAACACACACATCGGGCCGATCTTGTACAACGGCCTGCTTCACATTGACAAGGAACCACATGTAACATCCTGAAAAAAAAAGTTAAATTTAAAAATATGAATTTCTTGAATTATTTTTGCAATATATTCTGTTGGAATTTGGATTTTATGGTGTTTTCCTGAATTTGGATGAGATTTCAAAATTTTAAGAATTCATAAAAGACAAACAATAGTAATACCAAAAAAGGGAATATGCAAATAATAGAAAACTAAAATTTTAAAATACGAATCTTAAAAGATGATCCAGTATTAGAAGAGAGAAACTTGAGTTAAAAATATGAAACCTCATTTTGAAAATAATGGCATAACTAGCAATAGAAGTGAATGAATAAAATGCAAGCACAATACATACATATATAGGTATATATATACATATACATGTATATACACATAGTGCAAGTAAGAATTTACCAAAATAGGAAATGAAAATATGCAAAATTTAAATGAGCCAGTAAGATAACAAATAACTGAAATATATACATGTATATAAATGGACAAATAAATAAAAAATATATATGTGAATCTGTATACATATAAGTGAAATAAATATAAAACCTATACAAAAATAGAATAAACATATATATATATATGAGCAAATATGTATATACCTGTATATACCTAGGTATAAACATGCAATACATCAACAATAAATAAATACAAAAAAAATCAATGAAGCCAGGCCGGCCAAATCGGCCCAGCCCAGCTCCACCGCGCCCCACTGCCCCGCGGGTCCCGAATGCCAGCGCCTCTCCCCTTCTTTTCCTCTCTTCCTCCCCGAGACTCTGCTCCTCTCTTGTCTTCTTCCCCGTGCGCCCGGGTCCCCCCTCCCCGACTTCTCTCCACTCGGTCAAAAAGCCGCTTCGCGCCTCGAATCGCGGATGGTTCCCATCGCCGCCGCCACTTTCTCGCCCCTCTCTGCTCGGTCCGTCTCTCGCGGACCACGGCGCCATGCCCTGCCGCACCTCACCGCGCAATCCCCGCCGACCCTGTCGACTTGCGCCCACGCCGCCCGGCCCTCCGGGCCTCCCCGCCTCTCTGCGGCCATAAAGAGGCACCCAACCTTCCCCATGCTCTTGCGCCTCCCTCCTTCTTTCCTCCCCCAATTTTCGCCGAGACCGCCACCGTCTCCGCCACTTCCACCGCCGCCACCTCCACCGTCGATTTTGCTCCGATTCCTCGCTGTGGGAGTGACAGCACGGCGCCCCGAACCTCCTCCAACCGCCGGCCAACGCTCCCCGCCACCCCAGCTCGCCGGCGCCGTGCGTCCACTTGCGCCGCCGAAGGCTCCCGTCGCCGGCTCGCCTGAGTCCCTCTCCCGCTCAACTAATGCTGTGGTGAGCTTCCTCTTTACTCCCTTGTGCTCCCATGGCCGCCCAATTTTTCCCCCTTCTTCTTAGTCGCCGCCGCCCCTTTTCACCCCCATCGTCGGCCGCTCCCATCGCCGCCCGGCCGCTCCCATCGCCGCCCGGCCGCCTCATTGCCGCTCCGGCCGATGTGCCACCGCCCATAGTCTCCACTTTACCCGCGCAACCCATTTTTCAGATCACCGGTGTCTCCCCGGTCACTCTCCTCCGGCGACGCCGCCGCCCACCGCAAGCCTCCCTCCTCTGCTTTGGTTTTGCTCGCCTCGGTAATGACCCCTTTTCTACCTCTATCTCTGCTGGCATATGGGCCCAACTAGTCAAGCATTTCCAAAGTTTCACCTGCATTGCTTATTACTTTGTGGTATATGGCTAAATTGTAAACAAAAATCGTATAGTTGATCAAAGGAGCAAAATTTGTAAAATGTGGAGTGTGAATAGAGATGGCAACAACAATTTAATTGTGAGGTTACAAAAAGGAATATGAAATGAAATTTCAATTTTAAGTATGATTAATTGCATGTAAAGTCATTGTGGCTAAGAATAATAAAATAATAATAAGGAAAATTTCTTATAATTTCATCATGAGAAAGGTTTATGCCATTAATCTAAAAGCTTAGCAATAGTTCATACTGTGCCAATTGAGATTAATGCCTTACTCCCCATGTACCACCAAAACAAGATTATGCATGGCTTGTTTTCATATGATAAGTAATCAACATGAATTCACGGGATATTGGTATTAGAAACTAAGTATAGGAAACTAAGTAGAAGATCAACCTTTATGAATGTAAGGTAATGAAAGTTGATCCAAAATCATTAAAGTAACATGGTTAAACCCTTATAAAGATAGTTTCGATGATTTCAATCTTTATTCTGAAAAAAAACTCAAATGATAACTTTAATCCTAGCGAGCACTCGAATGGTCTGAATAATACCCTTTATTCATCGATCCAAATCTACTTGTGCAAACTAAACAAATTAACTTAGCAAGATTTTGCCACATAAAATATCAACCATGAAGCACTCTCCCAATAAAATGCGGACCGTTAATAATAAGATTGGTTAATAAAATAATCAATCTTGTGCACAATAATAATTGGTTAGGCAATTAGATTTCATATCCTAATTACGTTGTTAAAAGCAATGATTCATTGAAGCTGGCCGCTGCTATTCCAGTTAAGTTCTGCTACATGAAATGTCACCCCATAAAATGCTATACACTTAGACTCTAAAATTTATTCTGTAAGTCAAATGCCTGGAAAAGTAACGTTCGATAAAATAATACCTACTCCTAGGTTCATCCTAACTCATGGAGCTTCCTTGATAAATATAAAAATAATAAAAGAAATTGTTAATAAAAGATCGATTAATCACCGGCCTTGCCTCAAATCACCCAATAACTCATAATAATACAAAAATTGAGTTTATTCGGATTTACTTGGATCTTTTGAGTTATTTGCTTTTATTTGGATTCAATCATTAATAGCGTAATTAGAAATTGGAGCCTGAAGATTCTACGGATCAAGCGGGAACGAGATCAATGAAGATCAGAAATTAAAGATCATCGCATGAGGCAACTTTGTGTGAGCTCAAGATGCGATAAACCGCGCCAAAGTAGTCAATACTTTGATCATGTTGAACCTACATTTCTGCAAATTATTTTGGTTTTAAATTATCAAATTGCATGCTGTATATTATATGCAAATCCATGTTAATTTAAGATTCTAGTTACATGCCTATTGTTTACCTTGAATAATATTACACCCTCTTTGAAATATTTGAATATGTGAACATTGTCGCCCTAGCAAAACTATAATATTAACCTTTGAAAATAAGTCCCTAATTATATGCCATGCTTAGTATTGCATAGATACTCATAGGCGCGAGAGCGCCCAAGCATCACTTGTAAACCTGAGAAAAATTGGTTGGGCAGTCATAATGGGAATGACTGGTATATTTTGGAAATGATTATTTTATGCTCTCAAAATCCCCAACTTGCTTACATACCTGGGCAGATTGGTTCGAGGGTGTGAGTGTGGTGCAGTGGATGCACAAAGTGGGTTAGTGGTAGACCGCCTAGATACCACTAAGGACTGAATCTTGTCATGACCTCCCTGGTAAAACAGTACAACCACAAGTCTGTAAAGTACAACTTGGCTAACTAAATTTATCGAAACTCCGGACTCATCTCACTGGTAGGGGTGTGAAGGGGGCTACGCTATGGCAAGGGGGCTGAAGGGACACCGGTGGGGTGAAGTTTCCCACTGTCCTACGTTGCGGGAAGGTAGAAGCCCGTGCGTAGTGGTGTGGGAAACATCCAGCGCATAGATGGGACCCACCGCAAGTGGGCGATTTCCCATAAGGTGAGATGACAAAAGGGTCTAGATACTTTGAAAAGTCAGCTGTGATGGTGCGCTCAACCACATGACTAAGGCATCATGTGGGACAACGAATTGATTATCTCTTGTGGTGAAAGTGTACAAACTCTGCAGAGTCAAAACTATTCGAATAGCCGTGCCCACGGTCAAGGGCGGACATGGGAACTTAACCAGATATAGTTCTATTTCAAAATGCTTTGTGGGTGGGAATGGAAAAGTGGAAGGGCGATGGACTGCCCTAGTTTGGAATTGTCCTGGGTGTTGTCCCAGTGGTAAGTTAAGCGGCTATAACGCTAAAGAATTGCTATATGGTGCAGATGCCATGTAATGGTGGATGGAATCTGAATCACTAGTAATATTGCATTCGTTCACAACATATACTTGTGTTCAAATTGCTAGGTCTTAGGAATTTTTAATTAATTGTATTCAAAAGCACTCTACGCAAAATAAAATAACCCGAGCCTCTCCTTTGTTAAGCCATGCATACTATTTATCTGCATTCTGTGTATTGGCTCGCGGAGCACGGGGTTGGAGTGCTCACTCTCGCTTTTGCGACAAAATTCAGAATCAGGAATCAAATCACCTCGCCTCAGCAACAAGATTGGACACGCTGGCCGAGAAGATGAAGATGTCAAGGGCTAGGTCGCGAACCTCCGGTTGGTGCTGTGGGCATGTCTGAAGGTCCCACTGTGTGCTTCGTTCTTCATTCTTTGTAATTTAATGATTTCGGCCTAATCGGCCCATGAGTAAGTCTACTATTATATTTACGCTTCCGCATGATATGTATTTTGATATTCATTCCTGTAACTGTGAGCATTATCTACTGATCCAGGGAATAGTGCAGAAAATCACAGAGGAATCCGGATTGTAAAATCTGGGTCTGACACCACAGCCAGCTATCCATACTCTCATTCTCTATTATTGCAAATGCCACTGGAGTAACTGGTCATTTGCGTCTGCTGCAACCAGCGTCGATTGTACCCTTGTATTTGCGGATAGGAATGTGCCGTCCATCGTTAGCACTGGACGGCACCACTTGAAGCCTTCTATTGCCCGATGGAAGGCCCAGAACACTCATCAAGCACAAAACAATTCGGCCCTTCCGTCTCATGAACCCGCTCGTACTTGTTAATGTACGTGCACGGTTTTCTTCTGCAATCGACACAACATTCTCGGGATCGATCATATGCCTCCTCATATGTCCCGAACATACTCCGTAGTACCTTCTGTTTCCCCCGCCACACCTTCTTGTAGCTCACAGCAAACCCCACCGTGTTCGCTACCTCCGCCATGAGAACCTTGGGAGTAATGGATACATTTGCAGCCACAAGATGCCTTATCGCTCGCAACATATGGCGACGTCATGTTGCGGTGCCTAAATAGTGGCGCCGCAAGCTCACAAGTGTGATCGTTCAGCACCGTTATCCGGAAGTCCGTGGCGGCGCCTCGAACCGCTACGCACGGACCTTGCCGAGGCGGAGCCGTCCACACACTTCACAATGTAGGCGTCGGGGTTGGACCTGCACCCGATATGTCCGGTGATGTTGACGGCGTATGTGGCAATAGCTTGCATGCGGCACTCTTGTTACTGAAGCTCGCCTACAACGAGTGCGCCTTCATTGAATCCCCACTGCCTCCTCCTCGCGTGGCGAACTAGGGATTCATTGCGATGTCGTCCAATCTGGGGCGGCACGTCACGCACCCTCGTGGTTACAACACCACCTACCACACCTCCCGCCGTAGGTTCCCCTTCTTCCTCCTCTCCGAACTCTCTGTTTCCACATCGTCCTCCTCCTCACTTTCCTGCACTGGTTCTCAAGGTACTCGTGACGATCAACACGCGCGCCCACCACCTCTCGCACCTTCATTGGTGAAAATTCTCCACGCGCCTCTGCGGTCACCATCTTCCATTGACTCATGGACTCCTCCTTCACCAGCATCTTCATGACCGCCGGAGAGTAATGCACGCTCTACATCTCCGCCAACACCACCAGAGCCACCCATGGCGGATGATTCTGTCCTCTCCACGAATTGAACATACACCATTGGCCTGGCATATATCAATGCGTCTGGGTTGCACACGACCTCCATGTAGTTCGCCCATGAAGCGTCGCTCGTCACCTTTATAAGTTGCCCCATTGTATCCCCTGCAACACCTCCAACTGTAGCATACACTGCCTCGATCCGTAATTTGTTCCTTGCGGTGTCCCAATCGAATGCGGAACGCACGCATCTCCGTAGCTCCAACGGGCTCATGGTGTTGATTGCGTGCGGATCACGATCGGTCACAATTATTCAGGTCTGCCCCGTACGGCCCGTCCCGTATGAGACCACTTCCATAGAACACGAATAAGTCTTGGATGTCACCCATGGCGTACCTAACATAAGCCCAAACTGAACCCTCTTAGTATATATCACAGGCAACAACTGTACCATCATACATAACCTACTGCGTACCACATACAAGTGTACCATTTATGGAGTGCGCTAACAAATTTCTATATAAATCAAATTACTAATGTAATGTAATTTTTTTCCAATTTCTATTCTACAAATCTTACTTCTGTGCTACATATATTACAATTTTTTCAACTTCATATAGTCTAATTTATTTTTAACTTATCATTGTATTTTTTTTACTTTATTTGCAGAGCGCGCTAACACATTAAATTCAAATTTTACTGCAAATCAAATTACATTTTTTATAATTTCACTCCTATTTTGTATTATTATTCTACTAATTAAATCACTAATCGAGCAGCTCAATTTTCATCATTTCTTACTTATGATTTCTTACATCGATCAAATAACTACATTTTTTGCCAATCTGTTAGATCCTACTACCTCCTCTACATTTCTAGTACTACCCAACAATGTGCCATGCTTCATATATGCAGCGAACATCATTTAAATGTAGTTATAATCCACTTAACAAACAGCAAGATTACTGGTTACAACATCAGTATAAAAACTATTCACATAATATATAAATTACAGTACTCTACAACTACATACATTTTATCAAAAAAAATTGCAATATACTGCGACCACAAATAACTACAAATATTTTACATTACAACAACATTACTTCATTTCTTCACATAAAATATAGAATACAACACGATAATTACATAAAATGTAGACATATTGAGATTGTTTACACTAATTACAGGCTAATCACTATAATAGCATCTTAAACGTATGGAGATGATATTTACCTTTTCTTGAAGCTCACGAGACAATCTACAACTTTCACAATTACGAGAACTTCAAATCCCTTCAAAAATTACTGCAAAAATGCGTTCTTCTTTCCTTCACTTGCTGCCTCTCTTGCTGCTTCTTTGGCTGGAGCGCAAATGCAAGCGTTGCTGGAGCATTCCAAACGCAGGTCCTCCTTT
The DNA here is from genome assembly GCA_036346575.1 of Dendrocalamus sinicus. NCBI lineage: Eukaryota > Viridiplantae > Streptophyta > Magnoliopsida > Poales > Poaceae > Dendrocalamus > Dendrocalamus sinicus. Next base: position 28,338,216 of record CM070653.1, on the reverse strand, counting down.
TATTGCACAACATACAACGGCCACATGTAAGAAAGAATGTAGGGGCCGGTTCTCATGTCTTGACACGAAATCAACAAATGCAGCAGGGGGGAAAGAATCTCGCATTCAGGCAATAAAAGGATGCACCACGGGCGGCTTTCGGCGGGGTGACGGGACGACAGTGAGCGGCGACCGAGCGGGGGGCATGTGAGTGGCGGGACCCACGGCGGAGTGGTGCGGTGTGGTGCCGCACCATTAGGAGAGTGGTGCGGTGCGGCACCGCACCATCTAGCTGGCAGGTACGGCGGCGGAGTGGTGCGGCCGAGGAGCGCACCACTCCGGTGTGGTGCGGTCCCCGACCGCACCACTGACACGTGTCACGCTCCCGTTAAATGGTGCGGTCAACAGGGTGCTAGAATTAGAATTTTGTTCTACTCAGTGCCATTTTTGGAATTTTTAGGAACTACAGTGTCAAAAACGTCCAAAATTCCCTCATTTCCAGTCTTGTGTCCTGTCAGGTCACAGGACTCTAATGTTCTTCACTTCTTTGTATATGCCTTGCGAACTTTATCCACATAGTTAACTCACGGCAAAGAAATGAAGTATTTCTGTGATCAAGACCCGTGGCGGAAACAGGAATCCGCGAACCCTCTAATGGTCTAAGGAACGTTCTAACAGCGATTACAAGCCTGTAGCCATTTGAAAAACGTTGCTTTTTTTTCTTTTGTATTATGCGTAGACGTATAACAGTGCTTTTTATTTTATTTTCTATTATTTTTGTTTTCCTTTAATTAAATATCTCAATAAAAACTAACAGCCGCTACAGTATCACTTTATCCAAAACACGGCACTTTGTAACAGGGCCTGAAACCAACGCCGAATATTACCCGAACAAATGCATAACAAATTGAGCAGAACTGCAGATTGATAGGAAAGTTGAGCTGTATGCTCACCAATACACCAAAATACTAAAAACATGCCAAAACCATATAGCATAGTAGAAAAATACAAAATATATCTGTTATGTTATATCTATCTATCATTATATTATTAAAGCAATAGAAAATAAATCCACCATGTTTGATTAAGGTTAAAAATTCTCACATTAATCGGTGAAAAAAAGATAAAGATCTACATCGTCGATTGTGGCAGGTCCATATTATAATAGTTTAGATTAAAAGAAAGAGTTCATGCCAAGTACAATCCAGAAATAACTGAAATTCAAAACAAAATAAAATAAAATTAGCAATTTGATTTCCACATGAATTCTTAAGTAAAATCCTTACATAAATATAATTTGGAATAAAAATTTTCAAAAATAATTGGATTGTGATTTGTATACGAGTTCCAACAAAAATAACTAAAATTTGGAATAAAAATAAAATAAGTAATTTGATTTCAATAAAATTCCAAAGTAAATTCCCTAAATAGCTATAATTTGGAAAATATTAAATAGAAATCAACAATTGTATTTGTACATGAATTCAAAGCAAAAATAATTTGGAGGCACTGGAATTCTGTAACATCTCATGGGAGATTGATGTGGCTCTGGTACCATGAAAGTATGTAGAGAAGAATTGATCCAGCGTAAATTCTGGCCGGTAGCAGTTGTAGTCTTATATATACTATTATCAGATGAAGCGACCAAGCCAACAAAAAAAAACAGAGAATAGCGAGTTTATTTGAGACGAACCTCACATTGCTCAACATTCATTTGAGATGAAGATCTCGCATTAGCTTTCTTTTATCGAAAGTGCTTACAACATTCGACTATTTTTTAAGGGAAATCATACGAATTTCTAACCTTTCGATCTTTATGGAGATTCATGTGTCGTTTTTGACGCTGGCATCTTCCTCCTCTCCGGCGACACCGCCGTCTTCACGCGCCACCACCCCGTAGGATTAGGGCTTGGGTTCACCATTAGAGTTAGGCTTCACCCAAGCCCCTCCGAGCTTAGAGGGAGGCCAGGGTGGCGGCGGACCGATGGTGAGAGGCAGAGGTGGCGGGGCGACGAGGCAGCGATGGCGTTGCCTTGGCCACGGGTGAGGAGGAGGGCAGTGGGCAGGGTTGGCAGCAAGGGCGAGGACCGGACTAGCTCTTAGGAGGTAGTGGGTGGTGGTGGTTGATCCGGCGGTGGTAGCCACCGGAGACGGGAGTGAACGGCAGGGCGGGGGCGCTGAGGCTAGTAGGGCGACGGGGAAGAGAATAGCAGCGAGAGGACGGGGTGGGGAGGGATAACGACGGGGCAGAGGGAGGCGATACGCGGCGGGGCTGGCTGAGGTCGGAGGTGACACCGGCGAGGCGAAGGGAGGCAGTGCGGTGGGGGAGGTGGTGGGGTCAAGCTGGAGATAGGATGGGGAGAGCAGAGGGAGGCGACAGGGTAGGGCTAGGGGTAGGGTGGGGAAAGGGAGGGTTAGGGGTATTTTATAGGATGTAGGGGTGAATCTGATACATTAGATCATCATCTAACAATTCTAAAATTAACTAATTTTGATCTTAAAAATAATCGAATGTTGTAAGACAAACCACTCTTCTCATGTAGGAAGATCTCATTAACTAGTCAGCTCGTTTACCTCGCAGAAGACTAATAAACTATTGGCAGGTATGGTCCAGATGTCCAGATTTCTTAATGTTGAATAACTGTTGTCGTCAAACCATTCAGTAGCTATCAAACATCTAGAATCAAGAACAAGATTTGGTGGCTATAAAACAACTAGAATCAAGAACAATAGTAGGATTCTTCTTTATTATAATAGTTTTATTGGAGCCAGAATTTAGTTACGCCTCGATACTAAGATGATCTACTCCATGAAAATGTTACTAAGATGATCTTAGGCTAAAGTCTATCTTGTTTGAGGTGTGCTTAGACCATGAAAATATTGTTAACCGTATCCTAATCCATATTTTTCGGATTCGAGTCGAATACGGTAAGACCGGATCTGAATTTATCTAGACCATATATATAACAATTCGGCTTTGGATGTTTTTCCAAAGGTACATCTTAAAAGGCTAACACTCTATCTTGTTTCTTACCAACGATCGGTGTGCTCCATATATTCATATGGTGAACCTTTTTAGCATATCTTCTTTTTCTTGATGTGGTTTCATGGTAAGGCGGACGGAGTAGGATTTGTTGAAATTTATTTGGATTTTTAGATTTTATTTTTAAGGAGCAAAAAACTTATTTTAACTATTTTCTAAAAGCTAAAAATGTTTATGTTATTTCAAGTTCCATTTATAGTATTTTTGTGCATTTTCTGACATTTATTGGAGTTCAGGATTTGCTTGTGATATTTGCATGGGCGGATATCCAAAACTATATCCGGTATTATCAAAAATAACTATAGTCCGCTCGAAAAGCAAAACAACTAAGTTCCCATCCATACTGAATAGAATTATCCGATCTTTCGTGTGCCTCCTCCGAGTCATGGTAAGTCATGCAAGTTCCATGGTCGACCATCAGACTTAACTATGGCACAGCAAGTTCCCATCCATACTGAATAGAATTGACTTTCGTCCTCCTCAGTCCACTCCCCCCGACTTAGGGCTGTGCAAATCTCAACCGAACCAAAAAAATCGGACCGAAAAAACTGAACCGAACCGATCAACTCGGTTTGACCGGTATTCGGTTCGGTTTTTATTCTTTAAGTTTTTTTGGTGTTCGGTTTTTCGGGAAAAACCGATCAAAAACCGAAAAAATCGAAGAAACCGACCGTGGCGCAGGGACCCGTGCGGCCGTGACGCACCCAGCGTCGCAGACCGTGGCGCTAGGACCCACATGGCGCCGGCCAGCAGGACGGGGAAGTCGCGCAGCATGGCGAGTCGCGCCCACGGTCTGCGCGTGGCCCTCGCGGATGTGAGCTGCACGCGGTTCACTCCGTCGAGAGACAGCGAACTAACTAATTCTTGGTTGTCTAATTGTCTTGATTGGAAGCTGTACGCCTGTACCCATGAGGACACTCTTTAGTCTTTTCCTTCTCCAAGTTCTCCTTTTCCATCTTCTGCCTTACCTATTACCGTGCAATCTCAGCCTGTAAAAGATCCAATTGAAACAAGCCGTACTACAGGCCATTAAAAGTGCTGCTGACATAAAGGAGTTTCTTGTATTTTTTTTAGAACTGTGGTTACAAATATCTTTCTTTAGAACGGCTCGTTGTATATATACTATTGTTTACTCATCTCGCTAGTCACTACTCACTATATCGTTTGCAATTTACGTCAATTTTAATAAATATGGTATTTACCGATACTATACCGAAATAAATTGAGATTTACCGAACTAATAATACCGTATTTACCGTATATACCAAACCGATTTTACCGAACTAACGGAATGCACAGTCCTACCCCGACTGCTCTGGCTCCCTGCCCCTTGTTCTGTTCTTCCCGCCAAACCGCTCTACACTTTTTTTTTTTTTTGGCGAGAACAAACCCATCAACTCTCTAGTTCTTCCCAGATCTCTCTGTTGTCTGTCTCCAATGCTAAAATCTAATTAATATTAGCAGAAAAAATACCATTAAGTACTGGTCCTGGCATCTTCAGCATCAACCCTGTTAAACCGAATAACATTGCAGAGCGGAAAATGAAACTGCTATTTACGCACGCACACAACGGGCAAATTTGCTGAAGGAATGAACAAGGCAGGGGCAGGGTATGCTAGACTAGTAGTGATGGCCAAACATTATAGACACAGCCACCCTGCACGAAACAACCCCTCCACCTGCAATCAGCATGAACCAGCAGCGGCTGCTCTTGCTTCTATGAGATCATCGATCAGACGGTGCAGATCGCGGTGCGAGGAGCCGCCTTCCGCCACGGCCGCGTGAGCCTTCGCGGCGAGCTCCTTCACCCTGCTCCTCGCCACGTCCCCTGCGCCTCCGGCCTCCATGAACTTCGCCACGGCCAGTGCCACAGCCTCCGCAGGGACCACCTCCTTCTCCTCGTACCTCGTGCTCCGCACCCCGGCGCCCTCCGGCCACAGCCGCTCCCCGATCCCCAGCACTTCCGTCACGAACCTCTCAGTGATGAATTGCTCGAACACCACTGGCCACGTCAGCACCGGCACGCCGGCCGCTACTGTCTCCAGGACTGAGTTCCACCCGCAGTGCGTCACGAACACCCCCACCGCCGGGTGCCCCAGTATCGCCGTCTGCGGAGCCCACGCTGTGACGACCATACCCCTGTCCCCGACACGCTCCTCCCACCCCACCGGTGGAGACCACTTCTCGGCCCTCACCACCCACAGGAACGACTTCCTGGAGGCCTCCAGCCCAAGAGCCAGCTCATGGAGCTGAGCATCCGAGACGTGAGCTAAGCTGCCAAAGCACAAGTACACCACCGACTGGCTTGGCTTGGAGTCCAGCCAATCGATGCACCTTGAGTCGCCGGCGCCGGCGCCGGCCGGTGATGATGGCAACGAGAGGGGCCCGACAAAGTAGGCGCGCTTCACGTTGCCATTGCGCACGTACATCTCGCAGTATTCATTCTCCAGAGCAAAGAAAGTGTTCACGCCGAGGCCGAGGCATCTATTCTGGGCCGACATGATCCGATTGCCGCTGGCGCGATCAAGTGTTTGCTGGCCCCTGAAGAGCTCCGGCAGCTCGGTAATTGGGACACGTATCTCTTTGCCCGGGAACTGAGGAACAGTCACCACCTTGCCGATGGTGTCATGAACGCCAGCGACCCCGAGGTGCTTCATGGCGAGGGTCGGGAAGGTGCCGATAGCATGGAACGTAACGCATGGCACGCCGAGGTCGGCGGCGACATCGGCGTTCCAGAAAAAGTGAAAGTCGGTGATGACGACGTCTGGCGAGCGCTCCCGGATGAAACTTTCCTGCACCGGCCGCGTCAGCGTCTCGTCGAAAGCAGCGGCATCGATGCGCCAGGCGTCCGCGGCCGCGACCGTGGAGAGGTTCTCAATGCCTGGAGGGAGGCCGTCCACGGCCGGGAACGGGTAGGTCGCTACCTCGACCGCGGCACTGCTGGAACCACGTCGGGCGAGGGCTGACCGGACGACCGAGACGTTCCCCGGGGTGACGGCGACGGTGGCCTCGACGGCGTCTGGCCTGGCCGTGGCTAGATGGAAGGCGAGGTCGGTGTAGGGGCCGATGTGGCTGGTGGCAAAGAAGGGCAACAGCAGGACGTGCAGCCTCTTGCTCTGCTTAGCAGAAGCCATTCTTTCTTTGCAGTCTTTTGCCGGGTTTGAGCTGGGGAGAAGAGTGGGTTTCCTTCACATGTCGATCGTATATACAGAAGAATCCTTGAAAGTTGAAACCTTGGGCGTCGTTCTCAAGGCACGTGATAAAATTGGAAATGATAGTCGTTTTGCTGGGATTTGTGGTGTAGGGGAAGCTACGTGGCAGCATCTGGGCTGTGGCATTTTTCCCCCGTGGAGTAGGTGAGTGACATCTGGAAAATGGTGGAGTGCGTACATCTGGCCAGCCCTGGTCATGTGATTCGACCGACACTGTTTGGTACAGTGCTCTATTAGTAGTACGATTTACGATGACATTGAACCTAGAAAACATAATTATATTGAGATCTGAGATGATCTACGATATTATCTTATTACGACGAGTGTTACTGATAACATCGATATGATATATGTCATTAATTAGCATGTTGATTAGCAATGGCAGACCACCTCATGCCCTGTTGGGTCACAGGACTAAACTAATGTTTTCTGTAAAGAATGTCTATACAACATTCGACTATTTTTTAGAATAAAATCAGTTAGATTGATCTGAAGCGTTAGATGAAGATCCAACGGATCCACCCATACAAGCCCCCTCCAAAAATATGATATCCCCTCCAAAAAATGATCTGGGACATTGAATCTCCATCTAACGACTCAAAATCTGACTAGTTTTGTTCTCAAAAATAGTCGAATGTTGTATAGACACTCCCTTCTTTATATGCCTTGCGAACTTTATCCACATAGTTAACTCACGGCAAAGAAATGGAGTAAAGTATTACTGTAGCTCCGTTCCTTTCGGACTTCAACTTCTGACTTCTAGTTTTTAGTCTACTATTTCTTGATTTTGTCTTTTTTTTGTTTTTTTTTTTTTTCCTTTTTCCATATTCGTTTATATTGTCTGTGATGGACTAACCAGTTTTTTCTATTTTTAAAATTTTAAAATTTAATATGCCAGAAAAGTCAATATCAGTTAAAGTGCAAAATAAGCCAGCTACAGTACAAAAATAGGTTATAAACCCACTTATTTCAGCCGAACTAGATGGCCCCCAGACCAGCGGCGGAAATAGGAATCTGCGAATCCCCATGCTAAAATCCAACAGACTAATGTCTATTCTAAACAGCGAACTGTTTGGAAAACATTGGTTTTTTAACGTAGTTTTTTCTTCTTCTTTTCTTTTGTATTATCTGATGAGATATAACGGTGTTTTTTATTTTTCCTATTTTTTCTTCATTTTATTTTAATTGAATACCTTAGAAAAATCTAAAACAACTATAATATTATTTTAGACAAAAGTTACGATATTTTAGAACATATCCTAAAACTAACGTCAAATTCTACCCGAACGAATGCATAACAAAATGAGCACAACTGCACATTGAAAAGCAAAGTTGAGCTCTATGCCCACTGATACACCAAAATACAAAAATATGGCAAAAGAATATACCATAGTAGAAAAATACAAAATCTATCTACCTATTATTATATTATTAAAGCAATAGAAAATAAAGCCACTATGTTTGCTCTTAAATGTTAGAAATTCTGACAATAATTGATGAAAAAGATAAACATCTATACCGTCGATTGTGGTAAGTCCATATTATAACAGTTTAGATTAAAAGAAAGAGCCAATGTCAAGTCTAATCCTAAAATATCTAAAATTCGTAATAAAATAAAATAAATAAGCAATTTGATTTCCACACAAATTCTTAAGTAAGATCCCAAGATAAATATAATTAAGAATAAAAATAAAAAAAACAACAATTGGATTTGGACTTGTATACGACTTCAAACCAAAAATAACTAAAATTCATAATAAAAAATAAAATAAAATTAGAAATTTAATTTTCATAAAATTCCTAAGTAAAATTTTTAAATAACTATAATTCAAAATAGAAATTAACAATTAGATTTGTATACGAATTCTAACGAAAAATTGAATTTCAAAATAAAAACTAAGAAAAAATTTACAATTTGATTTCTATACGAATTCCAAAAGTAAATCCTAAATAACTAAACTTCAGAATAAATTAAATAAAATTAGTTATTTGATGTGTATACGAAGTCCAATAAAAGAACAAATGAAATTTTTAATAAAAATAAAAGTTGTAACTAGGATAGCATGAATGGTGTCGGATTGTCATGCAATAAGACATTGACCCACAAAGAAATGAGTAGCCAAGGCGCTGTGGAGATGAGAACAATATCATGCTGCTCACCTTTGTCATCGCGGGGACAATGTTGTGCTGCTCGCTGGAGCTGTTGAAGAGAAAGGCCAAAATCAAAGGAGTCAAGGGTCGCGACGACGAATGGTGAGCGTCGGTGTTATTGAAGAAGTCACTGGCTAAAAAAACTCACTGATGAGGAAGCCCTAGTAGAGAGAAAATAAAGCTTTGCATTAAAGAATGAGCTATGGATGATATAGGGCCATTGAGTAGCAGAAGCATGTCTTCGCTGGTAAGAGGCACGACATTACCAACGGTGGCGAGAAGTTTCTCCATATCATTAGACAACAACTAAAGTAGACACGTTGACTTCAAAGAAGATAAGAAGTCGCCACAATTAGTAAGGAAGCCATGTCATTGAATTGCCCAACATCGAAGAAGAGGAATGAGTGATACGAAAGATGTTGAGTATGGTGACTTATATCTTAGTCGTTTAGGATTTGAAAAGGTATGCTATAATAAATTTTGGATGAATGTAATAGGATTAGGATTTCTATTTTCTTTTAGAGTAAGATTTCTACTCCACTTTAGAGGAGAGCTAGAGAGACTACATAAAGCCATGAGGGGTGGTCATATAGAACAAAGCAACCAAACAACAAAGCAAAGAAACCACTCATCCAAATGTAGAGGTGCACGAGAGGATTAAAGGTTAGGTTATTCGTTAGCACTAGATTCTTCTATAAGGCAGAGATCTGTGGGTCCTAAAAAATTCTAGAGGGTTGCAAAAGAGCGACAATCCCTTATACTCTTTTGAGGTTGTGCTTAAAGAATTTACGGTCAGCTTACCAAATCTTTTCACTCCCATCGTGGTTGCTTCAAAGTTGTTATTTTGGTTCTCTCTACGAGATTCATCTTCTTTGTTCTTAACACTGTACATACTCCTGTCATACCTCACAAACTCCAATTCGATATAGGGGCTGATGCGCATAATAAGGTGTATTAGGATGTAACAAGTGATATTAGAGGTAAGGCTGGATTAATCTAATTTGTAATAAGGTCGGTAAAGCGTTAGATGGTACAAAATCAAGATCGATGTCGACGATGTGGAATCAAGTAGAGAAATTTGACCATGGAGAAGTTTTCAGTGTGTGACAATGCGTGGTGAATGATATCCTTGTCCAGCAGGAGCTAATCGATGCTCTTGAAGGGGACAAACTAAAACAGACGTTCGATGAAGACTAGAAGGTGATGGAGTGAAAGACTATCAGTACAATCTGTCTATACCTCTTCGATGAGATAAAGTACTCAATGATCAAGGAGAATTCACTGAAGAAATTATGGGAGAACTTAGAAGAATTGTATATGGCAAAGTCGCTGACAAACTAGCGGGTGCTGAGACGACAACTGTACAAGTTGTGCATGATGGAAAGTACACAGTTCATTGGCCATCTCAATATCTTCAACAAGCTTATCACACAATTGACTAATGTGGATGAGATAATTGAGGAGAATAACAAGGTCCTCATATTGGCATCATCTATACCACCATCTTGGGAACAATTGGTGATGACTTTACTCATCGGTAAAACCACTCTCAACTTTAATGAGGTAGTTGCATATCTATTAGAGGTGGAGTCCTTGAAAAAGCCATTGGAACGTTCGTCCTCAGGTAATCAAGCATTGAATATAGTAGGTGTTATGGGTACAGGCAAAAGTCACAGGAAGAAAAATGGCAAGAGCAATCTACATGACGATGAAGGTCATGTAATAAAACATTATTCGAGTTTGAAGCAAATGAAGGGTGCACGCTCTGCCACGGTAGTAAAGGAAAATTTGGACGTACTAGTCATCAATCAATTTGGTACTTCTCATGGATGGATATTAGATTCAGATTAATGTTTCCACATATATTCAGTGAGGAAGATGTTTGACGAAGGATCTCTACATCTAGCATATGAAACTATTTACTTAATGGATTGTAAGGAGTATGTAATTACTGAGGTAAAAACGATTACATTGAAAATGTATGATAGAGCATATTGTGCATTAACGGGAGTTCAATATTTCATGGTCTTAAAGAAGAACCTAATATCTGTGAGGTTGCTTAAACTCGAAGGATATGAGATATCACTTTGAGGTAGAGTCGTACGAGTTATTTGCCGGGCAAGTGATCATGAAAAATATCTGAGCATGAAGGACACCATTTGATGAGTACACCTAAAGAAAAGGCAACTAATGGGAGGTCAGATAAAAATCATGGTCAGGAGAAGAAAATCGTGTCACTAACTGTATGTACTGAGATCTCATCTACAGTTATGTGCAGAACTACAAAGATGATTGTAAAATCTAGCAGATGCAAAGGCGGAGGTGCAAGCTGTTGAAAGAAAAAAGATGTGATGTGATCAACTACGTGGTAGCGATGAGCGGGTGGAGCTAGAAGGCGGTACAAATATATGACATGGAAGGCTGTAAGAATAGGAGATATGATTAGTCAAATTACACAACAAAGAAGCTCTCAAGTGGAGGGTCTGAGCAGGCTAGCCCAGACACTAACACACACATTACGATGGTGTGCATGCGCCCCTGTGGTGGGGTCGCTTCTAAAGTGTGAGGAAAAAATATAGAGCTAATTTGGAGCAAGTCCTTAGAGGGGCACAATGACTTCAACGGATAAGAGTTTACATGGATATTGTTTAGTATGGTGACTCATATCCTAATCATTTAGGATTTAAAAAGGTGTGCTATGAGGAGTCCAAAATGAATTCCAATACGATTAGAATTTCTACCTTCTTTTCGAGTAGAACTCCTACTCCACTTTACAGCGGGGCTAGGGCGGACTATATAAAGCCATGAGGGGTAGTTATGGAGAACCCAAATAACCAAGTAATAACAAAGAAGCCACTTATCCAAAGGTAGAGGTACACGAGAGGATTAGATGTTAGATTATTCTTTAGCACTAGATTCTTGTATAGGACAAGCACATGAAGGTCCTAAAAAATTCAAGAGGATTGTGAAAGAGCGATAATGCCTTGTACTCTTTTGAGGTAGTGCTTAAGAAATTTACAGTTAGCTTCACTAAATCTTTTCTCTCTCGTTGTAGTTGTTTCAACGTCATTATTTTTATTTTATCTAGGAGATTCATTTTCTTCATTCTTAATATTGTGCATGCTCATGTCGTATCTAACAAACTTATCCGATCCGAAGATTGTTGCGTATAAGAAGAGATATCAGAGTATAATGAGAGAAGAGGACATCAAGCATACATAATATCATATGTGTGTGTATATATTTGTATGAATAGAAACACAGACGTATAGAAACAGAAGAGCAAAGAGCTCAAAATAGAAGCACGTGGCTTAGGATAGTATTCAGTAAATAATATCCTCTTCATTAGTATTTGTATAGATCAGTTCATGCTCCGTGCGAGTAGATCCTCTTCATTAGTATTTGTATAGATCAGTTCATGCTCCGTGCGAGTAGATCCTCTTCATTAGTATTTGTATAGATCAGTTCATGCTCCGTGAGAGTAGATATCCGTTTGGATTGTGTATGTGCGTGCCTGCTGTGTACCAGTGCCAAGAATGGAGATAAAGCTAGATTTGGTATTACGTATGGTATTTACAAAATTAATATCATGTATGTCGTATTTGCAAAAATAACACTTCTGTCATTCGATGGGCGGGCGGCAGCGCCAGCGAGGTGACACGTGACTGACTAATTAACTGGCTTAATCATTGTCTAAATTCATAATTTTATATTATTTTTTAAAATTTTAAATATAACAAATGAGGTCACAAAATTACGGAATTTTATACCCTGAGTTTTCTAGTCACCGTCAGTAGCTCTATTGTACATGGTGAATTCTGAATATTATCGTCCGTCCGCCTGTCCCTGTGAATTAGTTACTAATCCATTCTACTAGTACTATATACTAACCAGTATCTTTGTCTTGTCAGCTAATTAGTAGCTCTCAAATCTGAAAGATATTATCACTAAAGCAAAAGGACATACTATCCATATTGTTATTATTGTGGATGTGGACTGTGGTCACTGTGGACAGCAGGTGGAAGTGGCCGATCACGGCCCACCCCGGCGGCAGGTGGCGCGGCGACCAGCTGCACGTCGTGTAGTAGACGTACACGACGGAGAGGACGAAGAGGCCGAGGGACACCGCCAAGGTTGAGCTCCATGAGACAGACGGGGTTGCCTTCCACTACCTTTGCTGTGTCGTATTACTGGGGTGTTGCAATTTGGGTCCGTGTGGTCGTGCTGTCCTTCGCTCTGAGAAAAACTAGTAACTACTAACAATCCGTTCGCGTGCGTACACTACATGGTGTGCATTTTCCTGGTGCTGTCTCGTTATTGTTAGCCCGGTCTAAATATGATATAGCCTATCTAGCTCGCGAGTTGTGCCCATATGCTCTGGTGGACTGTACCATGCTTGGACCGAGCGGGTGGCACGGTAGGGTGGCACGGCATGGTTTGGTCTAGCTGGGCTCTAATAATACCCCTTCTTATAGCGAGGGATTCCCGCCAGCGCCCCGCCACGTCGCCGCGCCGCGCCGGCGCGGCGTGGCGCGGATTTCGTCGGCCGGGAGGTGTTTTCCTCGTGTTTTCCAGAAATTACGTAGAGGTCCTTTTTCCTCGCGAAGAGGTCCTTGGCGGTTTTTACGCGGATTTTTCTGAAAACCCTCCGGTTGCATGATGGCGCCCATGTTTCCTAAATTGCGTCACGGGTCCTCATTTCATTACATACGGTCCTCAATTTTTCAAAAACCCTTTACCTTTTTCGAAAATACGCATGTGCCCTCGATTTTTTTTAAAAAAACTCCTCACAAATTATCGCCTTTTACTTCGGTGCACACGGTGGCTGGCGCGGCGTGTCGCCGCGCCTATGCTGCTAGTAGGTATAAATGGACCATGCTGGCATACTATAGCCAGTAAAAATAGCCATTTTTTAACTATTAGGGGTAAAAAAATGAAAAAATAGCAAAGAATTCAAGGAATTGTCGAGTTTTTTTCCTATAAGTAGGGAGTCATTCGGCCTCCATTCTCCACACATCAAAGTATAACCCGGAGGTAGCCCGGGAATCTCTTTGTAGATTAATTGCATCTAAAGATTTACCTTTAATTTTTGGTGAGTCTGATGCATTTTAAAAATATATTAGGACTGCTCATAACCCTAGATTTAGTTGTTGTATCTATGCAAACTACAACTAGAGATTTAATTAAATATTATAACAACTACCGTGAAAAATTGAAAGAAATATTTCATACTTGTAAATTCTCTGTTGCTTTGACATCAAATATATGGAGTAGTAGGACTAGAGAGGATTATATTAGTGTTGTTGCTCATTATGTTAATTATGACTTGGTAATGGGAAAAAGAATTATAGGATATAAATTAATTAATGTTGCACATACTGTTGAAAATATTACAGAATGCATTATTAAAGTTGTAGAATATTTTGGCTTTACGGATAAGATATTTTCTACATTTTAGATACTGCAACTGCAAACACTAAGGCTATGGAAATTCTTACTCTTTTATTCACTACTTATGCACAATCTTTCTTACTGCGTCAACATTGTGCATGCCATATTATTAATCTTATTGTTAAATCTAATTTAAAAAGATTAAATGCTTGCCTTGATTCTTTTAGAGATGCAATTTCATATATTAATCATTCCAACCAATGAATAGCCGCATATAAGAGCTTTTGCGTAGCAATGAACGTCCGTCCTAGAAAATTTGGTTTACACATGCCTGTTAGATGTAATTCTACTTACCTTATGCCTAAACACATATTTCCATATAAAAGCACCTTATATGTCTTCCTTCACACGTAAGTTCATCAATCTCGTAGCTCATCCAGTAGAACCCAAGTTAAAGACCCCGAACTTACTAGGCCGATTGGGTTGTTGGTGAAAAATATTTTCTTTTTTAGAACTTTTTCATAAAGCTACATTTTATCTTTCTGAGTATACCATCCTACCTCTCCTGTAATTGTTTATAACATTCTTAAAATTGCCACTCACCTAAAGGCTTTTGAAAATGCTCCTATACTAGGGGATGCTATAGCTGCCATGAAATCTAAGTTTTTAAAATATTGGAGGAAAATTCCTATTTTATATACATTCGCCTTTATTTTAGATCATAGGGCCAAGCTCCAAGAATTTACAAATGTATTACAACTTTTAGGTGATGCTACTGGTTTAGATTATTGTACATACTATAGTGTAATTAAGGATAAATTATATAAGATATACAAGGAATACAAAAATAAGTTTGGGTCCGTGCGTTTGAAAAGAACCCCGATAACCCCTAGCACCTCTGTGGGGACTATGCAATGGGGTATCCTCTAGAGATTCTCGTGCAGGTACATATCAATCAGGAGGAGAAAGGCAGCAAAGCACCGGAGACCTATCAAGCTATCTCAACAATGATAGCGTCAGCTTCGAGCAAGAGTTGAACATCATCTCGTGGTTGCAAACCCAAAAAGTAACATATCTAGTGCTGTCCCATATTAGCACGGGATATGTTGACTGTCCCTATCTCTACGGTCTCTTCGGAGTCAGTCTCCAGTCTATTTGGAAGAATAATCGAGGAGCGGCGAACAAGTCTCTCGAACGATATGGTCGAAATTCTTCTGACTGTTAAAAACTGGGTATAAGCTGAATCAAGAATACAATATACTGCAGAGTATAGAGACTTAAGGAATCTTTTAGAATTTGTATCTAAATAGCAATAAATATGATTTTCAATATTTTTTCTTCAGATGTAGTCAGTAGTGAGCTTTATAGGCTGCACTCTTTTTCTTTACCAAGATTTTTTCAAGTTGAGTTTTTACTTAGTAAAATTTTTAACAAGGCAACCATGTTGTGTAATTTAATATGTTAACAAAGCTCATTATGTCATTGAAAATAATTATCTTGATAATTAATAATGTCTACAATTTTTTATAATTTTTTTAATAATTTTTTATAATTTTTTTAAATAGTTTTTTTTCTATTTTTCAGCTTAACAGGCCAACCATACCGGCATAGCTCGCTAAGGCCTAACCGTACAGACATGATCGTAAGCTATACCTCAACTCGTGGGTGGATATGATATGATCTATTTATTTATCGTATCTAAATAGACCGAGTTAGAAAGGGTCGTATCTAGACCAAGTCCGTACCGTGCAGTGGACAGCACTACATTTTCCCCTGAGTTTTCTTGTTACCGTCAGTAGCTCTATAGTACATGGTGAATACTGAATATTATCGCCCGTCCGCCTGTCCCTGTGAATTAGTTACTAATCCATTCTACTAGTACTATATACTAACTAGTATCTTCTTGTCTTGTCAGCTAATACTGCTACTTAGTAGCTCTCAAGTTTGAAAGATATTATTCCTAAGGCCTCGCTCGGTCAGGCTAAAAAATTGTGCTTATGACTAAAATTACACTGTAGTAGTTGAAATTTCACTGTAACTAAAGGTGACTTATTTGACGTAATTAAATTTAAAAAATTTAAAAATAAAAAATATGCTAGCTCATCACGGATAACGCAAATAAATAGGGAAAAAAAGAACCAGCAAAAAAGCTAAAAAAACTAAAAAGATAAAAAAGATAAAATTTATAAATAGTGAAAAATAACAACAAAAAAATCAGAGGCTAAAACTAATACGAGCGCGACTTAAATCAAAAGGACATACGGTCGGACGGTCCATATTGTTATTATTGTGGATGTGGACTGTGGTCACTGTGGTGTACTGGTGTGGATGTGGATGTATGGTTATTGTGGTGTATTGGTGTCAGTTGCGTGCCTGTGCGAGTGAGCAAGTCACGGCCCACGGGAACCGTGCGGCGCGCACGCTGCACGCATGGGCGTATGCCGTCTGGCATTGACATGGCATGATTTCGTCCAAGTCGATTGGATTGTATTGTATTGTACTCAGTGTACTGTATTGGAACGAGGGAAAAAGAAAAAAATAAGAGAGAGAAAAAGAAAAGAAAAAAGAATTCATAGATTAATGTTTGAGTGAAATAGATTGAAATTTCAAGTGCGATTAAAGAGACTAGAGTTAGCCAATGGACGTGAGGAGCCGCAGAAGAGGAATATGCAACGGTGGGCGCGGCTCAGGTGCTGTGCCCCCTACACTTAGCGCGGTGCAGGGGTGCGCCACAACCAGCCATGTGGCGCCCAAAATTCAAATAAATTCCGAAAATTCAAAAAAATACTTAAAAATCTGAAAAGTTGTAAAAAGTACTTTTTTAAGTATAAATAGTATTTTTCTTAAATACTTAGAATTTTTTTGATTTATAATTTTATTAAAAGTTTTTTTAGTACTTAAAAATATTTTTAATAAAAGTATTTTTACAAAAAATACTTTTTACAATTTTTAAGTATTTTTTTGAATTTTTTTGGAATTTATTTGAATTTTGGGTGTCACGTGGTGGGTCTTTGGCGCACCTGCACATGCATAAGTGCAGAGGCACAAGACTGAGCCGCACCTGCTAACTGATCGAGAGGAGCAGGCAATAATTGGGAGAAAATCAGGCGATGATATTCTGCTCGATGGGATGGCTATAGAAACAGGAACTTCTCTCATTTTTTTTACCATCAAAACATAAAGTCCAAACTTATCCTTTTATTTTTTACTATAACTGATGATAATTTATTTGACATAATTAAATTTAAAATATTTTAAAAATAAAAAATATGTTAGGCTATCACATATAATACTAAGAAATACGAAAAAAGAAAAGACAAAAATCCTAAAAATCAGAAAAGAACGAAATTAAAGATATAGTGAATTAAAAACTAAAAGATATCGTCAAAAACAAGCGAGGCATAATTATTTAGAGCTAAACTAGAATCAGCTCATCATATTTTGGGCCATGTCTAGATCGGAGATAAGATAAACCAACACGACGAGTGGCCCAGCCGAGCCAATACGGCACGGCGGTCCGAACCACGCCGGGCCCTGCCGTGGCACAGGCCAAGTCCCACCTCCACATGCAAGTGTGTGTGTGTGTTTTTTTTTTCAAGTTTGGTTAGAAGGCCTTGCTCTGCTTTAGAAGAAGCCGTTCTTTTCAAGTTTGGATGAGCCGGAGCCGGGAGAAGACATGCACTATTGCACTGTCTGATACATCCGTGCGGGTGCAGCAAGCGCGCGCGCCGGGGGAGGCGACGGGCGGGAGCGGAAAGGAGGCGCATTCCATCATGGCCCGGCCGGTCGTCCGAATCCGGCGCAAGGAAGGAAGGAATAAAGCGACGGGGGATCCTTCTCCGCCACGACGGAGAAATCACGGCTTGGAAACGTGATCGGGCGTGTCAAGGTGGGTCGGACGCCAGCCGTCCCCTGCGTGGGGCCGCCCGCAAGCACGACGATGTCGAGTCCTGCCCAAATTGACGCCCACCGCCGCATGACTCGCCAATCCGCCGCCTCCTCATCCCGAACCCGCCTCGCTTCCGCCGCCGCCTCAGCCTCCGCGCGCCGCTCTCCGCCTGCCTGGCCCAATCCCTGGCCCCGAGCCCGACCCGAGGCTTCGCGTCCTCCCGCCTCGCCCCCCTCGGCCTGTTGATGGATCCGGCCGTGTCCGCATCCGCCGCCGCCGCCGCCGACGCCGACGCCGAGACCAACGGCTACGAAGATGCCTCCGAGTTCGCCGACGCGGTAGCGGGGGGCGAGGACGCAGTGGCCAGGATGACGGCGGGGAGCGAGGAGAGAAGGGAGCTGCCCGAGGAGCTCGCCAAGGGGGTGGTGTGCCTCGAATGCGAGACGTCGGCCAAGGCGAAGGCGGCGGGGGCAGGCGGGACCTGCCGCGTCTACGTCGTCGGCACCGCCCATGTGTCGCAGGTGAGCTGGCCTGTCTTCCCGATATGATGATCTAGTCCCGATTTCGAGCGTGAGTTGCAGTTGTTCCAATTGGGTCGATACGCATCCGTTTGTTCTAGTTCTTGCTGTGGGCATTGCATCGGATTTAGAGACCGCTGTATGTTGCATCAGTTCCAATTTCGCGATAATTTCTTTTACTTAGAAAGCAAAGAAAGTTTGATCGATCTAAGATTTAGATTTCAAGTACAAAAGATAGAATTGCAAAACACAAATAACATGTATATCTGCACGACTGCACGGTTACCAAGTGTACGGGCAAAAACTGCCTTTTTCCCTGGTATAATTTGCACATATTTTTGGGCGTAGTATTGGTGTTGGTGCGAGTTACATCAATGGCGTTACTAAATCGATATACCGTAGTACCCAGTGGTTTCAGTTTGAATGTACCAAAAGGACAACATCAGGACAACTATACTTTGGATGGAATGATTGTTTGACTGTTGATTTCATTGTAGGAATCATGTGATCAAGTGAAAGCCGTCATCAACTACCTGAAACCTGAGGTTCTTTCTCTCTTTACTCATCATCAATAATTCCACCAGTTGGTGGATCTCTTTTCTTGTTCCTGGAAGATTTTCCACTAATTTCTTTGCATCTCTTTTACAAATGTAGGCTGTTTTCTTGGAGCTCTGTACGAGCAGGGTTGCCATTCTAACACTACAAAACCTTCAGGTATGAACATTCAACATGTGTTAGACACAAAAGGAGGAAAGGAATGCTTTTCCTATAATGATCATAACATTGAAGCTATTGTACTATGAAAGTTGAAATCAAATGACGGGAAAACACTACCAGAATGCTGAGTCTGTTGTGCTGTGTTCTTTATCTATTATTCCCTCAAATGGAGAAGGAAAACCACTTAGTGTGATAATATGGTTTTAGAGTTCACAAAATTAAGCTCAATGGAAAACACTCCTGTGGATAACTCTAATACAAAGTTGGATTAAAAAATCATGAATGAAGTTTGATTTGCCCAAGAGAAACTTGTTCAGAAGTTGACCTACTTAAGTTAATTGACAAAATGTGCTTCAAATTATGGATGTGGCATTGCATATTCACATGGATCATACCCATCATGCCAAAGACTGTTAGTCGTCAGATAAATCATATTTATGGAGTGTCTTGGCTGGATTCTAAATCATTGTGGGGTTGGGTATTTGTGCTGGTTTATGCACAAATGGTGGTTCTCTTAGTATAGGTTTTTGTGGATCCTTCTTGTAAGTGTATGCGTTTGACCTTTAGTATTGTACTGTTTTGTATCATCGAAATAAGATCATATTGATTGTTCAAGATGTTACCTCCAGTTTGACATGTTCTATTCTAGAGTCTGAATATTTCTTCTTGTTCATCATTCAACCTGTTTTGGCCATAGGTTCCTACCATGAACGAAATGTTTGACATGTGGAAGAAGAAGAAGATGAACACTTTTGGGATTCTCTACAGCTGGTTTCTTGCAAAGGTATGCGTTGATGCTTGTTGTTCAGTTAGTACTATTTAAGTATTTTTCATGTTACTTGATACGTGAATGTTGTTTTTGGCACCCAAGGTTGCTAGCCAGCTTGATGTGTTACCTGGAGCTGAGTTTCGTGTGGCATTTGAGGAAGCAATGAGTTATGGCGGCAAAGTTATCCTTGGAGATCGCCTTGTCCATGTATGCAACGTAGTGTTTGGAGTTTTGGTTGTTTCTATGTGAAAGGGTAATTGAAGAAACAGATCACATGAAAGGATCTATATTGAGTAGTCGACTATGCCAGTTTAAGGTTCATATATGGATAAATGTGGCTAACTTTTATTGTGGCTGTTTTTGTGAATCTATTACAAACAAATGCGGACAATTTATTTTAATGATCAAATGAAGCAATTATATATGCTGATTTTCACATGCCAAATTGCCAATATGCCATTAACTTTTCACATGTCATCATTCTGAGAGCTGAGATCAATATGATCATACTGATAATGTCTGGAAAAATATACATCTTCTCGAAATGATCATCAAATCTAGCTGCTTTGATTGATTAAAAGATAGTTGCCACTGCTTTATTATGTCAAAATCTTAATCTTCTATTGTGATGTGCCATAAACTAAAATGAGGCTAGGTCTGTTAGTATTTAACCCAAAAGCTGAGATGCATCTAGCTACCATGACCTTGTCCTATAGAAGGAATTGCTTTTAGGAATAAAATATTAAGCATTTTGGTGGTTCATCCTGTGTAATTATTGTTGCTGGTTACTATTGCTACTTGTTGGCATCATATATTTTTTCAGCATATCATATTGGTCCTTATGCTTTTGAAATCTTGGTCTCCTTAACAATTCTCTGCAGAATAAACTTGGTCAATAGTTAATTTTCATTAGCACTGATGCCATCCTGATTCTTTATTTGTTTTGAAGATCACTTTGAGGAGAACTTGGGATAGAATGTCATTGTGGCACAGGGTAAAATTTGTGTACTACATTGTTTTCCAGTCCATATTCTTACCAAGCCCGGAGGAACTTAAGAAAATGGTATGCTGTCTTGTTAGGTGATACATTTCTTACAATGAACAGTTCTATTGTCTTATTGCAAATGCTCTCAGAGAATCAGATACTGCTATCGTGAGAGTTAATATACTATTGTACTTTTTGGACTTTGGATGAAATATACAAGAAATCATTACTTCACTGCATTCACATAGCAATGACAATGCTTGTCTATTCAGTTGAAGGACATGGAAGATGCTGATATGGTAACACTTGTTATTCAAGAGATGAGTAAGGTGTTTCCTATTTTGATTAAGACACTTGTACACGAACGCGATATGTGAGTTCCTTTAAAAAGACTTATTTTTTGTAAAGCAGTTTGTGTTGTCATTCCCAATGTTACAGTAATGCTTTTGAGCTTCGGTTATTGAAATTTTGTTTGCAGGTATATGTCTTCCAAATTATTGGAGGTAGCGAGGGAACATCGTTCAGTGGTTGCAGTTGTGGGAAGAGGGCATGTTTCTGGAATAAAGAAAAATTGGCAACAGCCAATTGAGGTTAGATTTTTTTTTAAATGTATTCATGTATATTATTTTTTATGAATAGGAAATTCATTACTAATTAGATCCCTTGTCTAGGTTAATCTTCTCTTAATTATCAGTGAAAATATATTAATACAGATTTATATTTTATATGCACGCTTTGATTTCTCAAATTTCACACTTTATTTCTTTTCAAATTTTCTTGCAGGTAGAAAGTTTACTGGAGTTACCAGCGACTAAGCAAGGTGCTTCAAAGATAAAAATTTTGGCATCTATTGGAGCATTAAGCGTTGTAGTAATAGCATCTGGAATCTATATATGGGGTAAAAAATAACAATCGTACGTGTCGATGTGTTAAGGGTGCCTTTTTTTCAACTGTGATTGATGGTTTCTGTCATAACGTGAGCATTTGTGCGAATAAATTGAATGATGATGAGCCGATAAACTGCTTCGAAAAGACCGTCACGATAAACTATTTTGAAACGGTGGCAAAGAAGCCATCCTGTTTATTCAAGGAAAGTTCTAAGTCCTAAACTAAGGTGCCGCTCGGTTGGGTTGAAATAAACTGGTTTATGGTAGAAATTGTACTGTAGCTAGCTGACATTACACTGTAACTGATGGAGGCTTATTTTGGCGTAACTAAATTTTTTAAAAAATAAAAATAAAAAATAGGTTAGCCCATCAGAACATTGCACACAAATATGGGGAAAAAAAAGAACCAGCAAAAAAGTTAAAAAAGACAAAAGGCTAGAAAAAGATGAAATTCAGGAATAGTGAAAATTAGCCAGAAATTATAAGCTCAAGCTAAATTGAGCGGGGCCTAAAAGAACGGAGCCTAATTCTTCTGTTCAGTGTGTCTCAAGTCTCTAAAATGGTATTTAGTTTTTACTCTCTTTTCTTGCAACAGATGTAATTTCTGAAAATAAAGTTTAACAAATTAAATAACAAGTTCACTGCATTAGTGTATTACGAAATTTGGTTCTTTCCAAAGCTTTTGTATTTTATATCCTCCTTCCTACAGTTCACTGCATTATGAAATTTGGGCAACTCTTCTGAATTCTGCTTTCTGGTACTGCAATCCATGGCTTCAGTTCGAAGCATTAAGCACCCACGTGATTTCGCCATCTCATGCTTATTTACTCGCACAAGTCAACTTGCATGAAGGAATTAGAGTCGAGATTCGGGACCCACCATCTCTTGAACCTCCGTCTTCCAGCTCTTGTTCCTTCCGCCTCTCATCCGATCTAGATCTGACCCCTTCTCATAGCTCTGGCCATCGGAGCCTCGCCTGCGGCGAGCTGAGAGGGGGATCTGTGCAGTCCCTTAGTTTGTTGATTGTTGTACATTAATTTTTTCTTTCTTTTCAAGTAGAGACTACCAATCAGTAGATTCATCGGTGATGACCTTTCCCACGCTACCTTCTAAGTATTCGGCCATCTTTGATGTTTGCTGATATAGGTGAAGATCGATGGTTTCAGGTAAGAGAGAGATTCTTTACATCTGGTGGTTCTTCGGATTGGTAGTGCCCTGCTGGCTGAGTTGGTCTCACCTTCTCGTCAGGGGTGAGCCTTGGCTTTGTCTACCAAGGTGCTTCTTTGCATCTTGATGGCCCTCTCCTTCAGTACCGATGTGGAGGTTTCCCTCTCCCTGCCGATAGCTTGTACTTTCGTCGACAATAAACTCCTAGGTGTTTTCCTCCTAATACCAATAAATTTTTCTATAAGTTGTTGGTATATATCATCTTTCTGGCCGCTGTGTATCTCTCCCCCTTCTCCCACTCTAGATTTACCAAGAATTTACCACCATACCATTTTTGCTCGATCAAAGAAGCCCCTCGAGGCACAACAGTGGACCTCGCTAAGTGTATCGTCGAAGGCTCACCTCCATCGTAGATCCTCAGTCCACCACCTCAACCTCCACTCTAGGAGGCCATCTTCCCCAAGCCGAGTCAGTTAGTTGGCTTCTATACTAGGCATCCATGACGAGGAGAACAACGCAGAAGACATCAAGGGCCTGTTTGTAATTTTTATTTCTTTTGCAGCCCACTTTTCATGTTTCAGAGTCTATTTGTAATGTTTCATTTCATCTGAACCCTTTATGTAAATTATCTGGTGGTTGTACCAATCTCTTGTTATTAAACTGTGCTCGGTTGGGCTGAAAAGCTGTGGCTTATGACTGAAATTGTATTGTAGCTGATTGAAATTTCACTGTAATTAAAGGTGACTTATTTGACGTAACTAAATTTAAAAAATTTAAAAATAAAAAATATATTAGTTTATCATGGACAACGCAAACGAATACGGAGAAAAGAACCAGCAAAAAAGTTTTTAAAAAGCCAAAAAAATTTTAAAAATAAAATTTATAAATAATGAAAAATAAACCAAAATCTAGAAAGTCAAGCTGAAATGTGTAGGGCGTAATCCAGTTAAAGACCCTATGGTTCTTATTTCCTCAAAAAAAAACTTGCACGCAGGCTGACGTAATCTTTATTACTAATTTTCTTATGCGGTGGTCAGATTTGGCGACCGAATTGTGGTTGACCAAACAAATGCTACGTCAAAACTATATTGATGCTATCGAAGAATAGGGCGTGTTTGGTTCGCATTCGCACCGTTTCGTACCTTCTGCGCTACAGTTTTAGCATGCGTTTGGTTCGCGTCCTCACTTGCGGCATACCACGGCGTGGCTATGGCCCCGTAGTTCAATTTCTATGTCTCAACTTGCCGAAAGTCTGGCGACGAAATCATACGTCGCACTTTTGGCGCTGCCCCTGCTGCGGCTCGGCACGCGTAGGCGCAGGCCAAACAGGCCCTAAATAACTAGCTCCATGCACGGCATTCGACAATGACGGCCATATACAGAATAGTACTACTTGTTTGACAAGAACAGAATTATAGATTCATACATTGTTAGTTTGTTACGAACTTACGATTGTTCCTCTTTTGCGCAAACGCATATAAATTATACTTGCAACTTTATTTGCCCCTTTCCTTAATCTGAACAAAAAGATCAAAGAATACATGTAAACAGAGAATCATAAAAAACTAGGAATTAAAAACTGCTGTATGTCAGTATATGTGCAATTCTGAACCTAGGTAGTCGACAAAGATGCCGCAAGTCTGCCTGACCTCCCCGAGATGGTCGGGGAGCACGTCGGTGCGCCCCATCTTGACCATTGCCGCCGCGAAGTCTTTGAAGTACTCGTCCGTCGACGACGGGAAATTTAACAATTTATCACTCTTAATAATACCACCTATTCAAATATCACTTTCTTCGTTGCAATTAATATTTTACCACCTTTAAGATGTGGTTGACTAATTAAACGCCATTTTCGAGCCCACGATGCGCCAAATCACTGCCATGTCAGCATCCTGCGTGACATGGCGCGGGGACGAGGCGCGGGCGGCGCGGCGCGGCGTGGGATGGATGGCGGGGAGCGCGGCGCGCGGCGCGGGCGAGCGCGCGCGCGCGGCGGCGGCGCGTGCGGCGTGGCGCGAGGCGAGGCGCGAGCACCAGCGCCACCTCCGCGCCGCACCGACGCTGCCTCCTCCTCACCGTCCCGCCGGTCCAACCGCGTCACGGCGCGCCCCCGGAGGCCTCCTCCCTCCTCCCGTGAGCAATCGGACCCCGGCGGCCCGGCTCGCCGCGCGGCCATTCTTCCTCGCCGCCGCCCAAAGCCGCCATTTTCATCGCCGTTAGCAACTCGGCGCAAGGCGCCTCAATTCTTCGTGCGTGGAGCACCACCACGCGACCACGAGCTTCCCGACGATCGCGGAGCTCCTCCTCACCGCAGCTTCGCCGGCCCGCACCCCCCGCTCGCGCGCGCCGCCGCGTCGTCGGCAAGCCTCGGTCTGTCTCCGGCCCTACCGATGCTTCCGGTGAGTCCCTCATGACCCCCTCGTGCTCGTGCACGCCCCACCCCCGTCCCTCTCCCCTCCGGCCGCCGGCGTTCCTTTTCCCCATCACCGCCGCCGCCTAGAGCCTCTGCCGGCTCGCCACAGTGCCCCCTAGCCGGAGCCGCCACCCAGGGGAGTCCTCGCCTCTTGTAGTTTCGTTTGGCCACCGCTGGCGTCTCCCCGGTCACCCTTCACCGGCGCGCCGCCGCTTCCACTGGCGTGCGCCTCCTCCTCCTCCCGATTTGGCGCGCCGCACCGCGCCGCGCCTCGTCCCCGCACCATGTCACGCAGGATGTTGACATGGCAGTGATTTGGCGCCTTATGGGCTCGAAAGTTGCGTTTAATTAGTCAACCACATCTTAAGGGTGGTAAAATGTTAATTGCAACGAAGAAAGTGGCATTTAAATAGGTGGCATTCTTAAGAGTAGTAAATAGTTAAATTTCCCGTCGACGACGGGTTGGCCAGCTTCTCCACGTAGCCCCTCGTCACGGGGTCGTTGAGCAGGCTGCCGTCGGATTGGAACAGGTCCCTCATGGCGAGCACGTGCCGGTAGTAGCTTCCATCCGAGAGAGAGAAGGTGACGACGGCTCCCTGCTGTGCGTGTGCGCGCTCGGCCATTGCGCATATCGTGGTCTTGTGCGGTATCTCTGTACCTCGACTTCACCTCTGGTTTTCGGCTGAGAAGTGAAGAGCGGCATTGTATCTCCGTGAATCATCCACTTGCTTGCGACAGCGGGTTGATAGATTTTCTGGGACAGCGAGTTCTTCGTGCCTTGCCATATTTATTGTGATCTTCGGCTTGTTTACTTCTTGACAGTTTTGAGTACTGTCAGTACTGTGAGTATATTTGATTCTTTCTCATTTACAGCAGCTGAACTTGATCTCATTATATTGCTCAAGTGTTGGAAAGCTGTTGTGGATGCTTGTGGCGCATATACATGCTCGTGATGAATATAGTCCATTACTAATTGTAGTCTTGTTAGAAGAATCAGATTTGAGCTCTCTCTGTTGTGTTCCTTATCCGAGCCGTATCTATTATGCATCGTAAAATTTGTAGACTTGTTCACATCTTTGATGTATTATTAGAGTATACTGCAACCATTTGCTATGTTCTGTTTATAAGTGATTAATTGTGAAATCTGTCATTTGGATTAGATTGAATTCATTAATCTTTGATAGCGATTTATTCTTATGGTTATTGCTTAGAAATCTGCTAGTATACAGTCAAGTTTACATCTGCATGTGATCATTTAAATCGATAGTTATTCAGTTTATGGTTGGTTCAATCAATGAATGTTAGAGCTCAAATTTTGATTTTGGTAACAAGATTATATATATGAAGAGTATGGACATATGCATGAGATGGCCAAAATCTTTGATTTTGCGCAACTCTTTCGAGAGCAACAATAAAACAATTAATTTGTGCTATGTTAGATTTAATTGTTCCATTGTTCTTAGACATGATAAGTACACTGTTGTTTTCAGCATGGATGATGTTATATTCTTTGAATATATATGTGCTTATGAATGGCAAGGTAGAATTACATGTTTATATGCAATTATTGTCATTCTCATTATGCTGAAATTATGCTATTTATGCTATGTTGGTTGGAATTAAATATGGAAATATGCTTATACCGCAATATTTACAACAATCCAGAAAATCTATATTGAAAGAAATGGCTTCTTCATCTGATGTTGCGAAACCTGAAGTGTTTGACGGAGTCAATTTCAAGCGCTGGCAGGCAAAGGCAAAACTTTGGCTGACTGACCTTAAGCTCTTCTGGATCATCTCAAATCCACCGGCGTTTCCGCTGGAGATCCCTGAGACGATGAAATGGGAAGATGCTAATAATGCAGTCTTAGCCCGTTTGCTGGCCATCCTGTCTAATCGCTTGTTTGACGTCTATGTCAACTTCACTAATGCCAAGCAACTTTGGGATGAGCTCGAGGAGAAATACTCCGAGGGAGATAATGGAAATGAGTCCTTCATTACAGCCAATTACTTGAACTACAAGATGGTTGAGGGCCGGTCGGTGATGGAGCAGCTCCACGAGCTTCAGCTCCATGTACGTGACTTATGTCAGTACGACTGCGCTTTGCCTGAGAAGTTTCAAGTCAATGTCATTTTGGCTAAGTTACCGCCCTCGTGGCGTGACTTTGTGATCGCTCGGAGGCATATAAAGGAGCGCTTGACGCTCAATGAGTGTCATTTGCTATTAATGTCGAGGAGCGTGCTAGAGCCGTGACGGCTCGGGAAGGCTCAAGTTCGAGCTCATCAAGTTCAACTTAAGAATGGTGGAGGACACAGGAAACCCAAGTTCAAGAGTCAGCCCCAAGTCAAGCTCTGACCTAAGAAAATGAAGAAGAAGGAGGAGGACATCGTGCCCGCTTCGCTTTGTGGTGAGGTGGCCATAAGGCCAATCATTGTCGCAATCGGAAGGGCAAGGGTCCATCTCCGGTCAGCACAAGAGCCACAAGGCTGAGGTTCATGTCGCACAAGCGAGTACCAGCCGGATGAGTACGCACCTATGACCTTTATGGCAAGTCCATCTATTGATTGGTGGATTGATACAGTGCTACTAGACATATATGTGCCGATCGATCTTGTTTCTCTTCATTTCGTGGTGGAAGGTGGTGGATCCGTCTAATGGGCAACGGAGCCGCAGCGATGATGGGATTGGACAGTTTGCTGAAGCTTACTTCGGGCAAAACACTCATCCTAAGAGACGTGCTGTACGTGCCTGCGATGACGCGCAATCTCCTTAGCGGGTCAATGTTATGTAGGCAAGGAATAAAGCTTGTGTTTGAATCAAATAAGGTCATTTTGACCAAGTTTGGTAATTTTGTGGGCAAAGGCTATGATAGCGGAGGCATGTTCCGCTTATCCATTCTTGATTTGAATAATGTAAACGTTTACAATGTTTCCCATTGCAATAAAGTTCATGATATTTGGCATTCACGGTTGTGTCATGTTAATTTTGAAGCCATTACGCGTTAAGTAAGATGAGTTTAATTCCAAGCTATAATTATGAGAAGGATTCAAAGTGCGAAGTGTGTGTGCAAGCTAAGTACAGGTCGAACGTGTAGCCGCTTCCGGGGTCCATGCCTCCATGGGCACCTTGGTCGCGCCGTCGCCGCCGCCGCCGTGGGGCGGGCAGAGTTTCTTGAGCTGCGCCGCGTAGCCGGCGTCGAGCGACGGGTCCTGATCCATCTTGCCAGTGAAGTTGTAGAGCCGCTTCTGGAACGCCGCGCAGTGCGAGGTCCCGATGCTGTGGCACCCTGACGAAGGCAAGGCACGGCAGCCATTAGTCGCGGTTTGTTAAGCTGTTGCTGTCGTCCACGCGAAAGGCAGGGGATGGTAGAGAAATAGTGAGCGCGAAGTTACCGAAGAGTACGGCGATGTCCTTGGAGTTGAGGGACTTGACGCTGAAGAAGGTCTTCACGTCGACGATGTTGGAGTCCGGCGGTGGCAGGTCGTTCTTGGCGTACTCGGCCACGGTGACGTTGCCGTCTCTCCCTCCGGTCTCCACGTCGTACCACGGCCCGTTGCTCTACAAAAACGAACACGCATGCACCGAGTGAGCAAAGCACACGAGAATGGCTCTTGAACTCATGAACTTCTCGTGGTATTTACCAAGTGGAGAGCATCCCTTGCCGCGATGGCTATGATGTCCGCGCATGAGACGGTGAGCGGGCAGATGCTCTCCAACCTGGCCTTGATCCTCTCGATCGCATCGTACCCTCGCATGCTCCGGTTCGGCGTCGCGTCCCTCTCCCCCTTCTCTCTCCTCGACTTTAGCATGATCGACTCTGTCTCGAGGCTTACTACTTGCTCCGGGGTGGAAGGGTTGGGTTGGCCGGTGCGCGCGTCGGCTCGAATCGAATGCGGTTGAGGCATTCGTCGGGTACGATCCGTTCAGGAGTTTCGGCTTCACGGACGCGTGCTCGTGTTGCTGTTCCATAGTCCATGCAGCCAGCTTGTTGTGCTGGCGTTATAGTCGCACTTCTTTTCAGTTGCGGCCCATGTATTATGGTTGTGGCTAGTGTCTTTGAGTGAGTATTTATGTAAACAAATCGAATGTCAATAAATTATTTTTAAAAAAATTTTGATAAGCTGCTTTAAAACAGCAATGAAAAAATCGTTCTACTTGTTTGTTTGAGAAAAATCATATATTATAAACTAAAAAGAACGTGACACAACCGGCTCTTTTGCCTGGGAATTATTGGTACGCGTTGAGTCCCTAGCTCAGGTTAGTCGTGAGCTAAAAAGGCATAGTCTGATTCAAGCTTGTTTCTTGGGCGGCCCAGGGTGCAAACGCGGCTGCTCGGTTGCGAAAGGGCCTCAAAATTTAGAGGCCGGGCAAGGGCCACATGTTGGCTGTCCTAGTTTAATTTGGGCTTACCAGGCTCAGCCCGAGCTCCACTAGCTCGTCTAGAACATAGAAATACCACAGAACTATTGCAAGAAACGGTTTAAATTCCTATAGAAACTCCCTAAAATTTCCACGTTACAAGGGGAGGGACCTAAACAGGCCTCATTTATAAAGCCAGGGTAGCCCCGAGCCGGACTAATAATGGGCTAGGCTGGGCCCAATTGGCTTAGGTAACAGACATGTTCGTGACCGGCTCACCCGCACCGATGGTCCGGCTAGGATCGAAGCCCGCTAAAAAATATTTGGTTTTGCTATTGAGTGGACTGAAACTTTTTTATCACTTAGTCACCTGAAGTTGCACTCTCAGTCATCTAAATTTGCAGTATAAAAAATGACAGAAGATAAAGAAAAAAACAGTTACTATGCAATAGTCACTCCCAAAAGTATTTTATTTGGGAAATAATTTAATTTTTTCAGACAAATAAATTGAAAAGCCTTTAGAGGTTAGCAGGCCCAGCCTGTCCTTTAAATAAGATGTTTTTTTGCTACGGTTTATAGTTTATAACTTGACTTATGGTTTTTGGCTCTACGGGTGTATGCGTGAATGAATTGAATACTGATAAACCGTTTGAAAAAGACTGTTCTGATAAACCGCTTTGAAATGACAGCGAAAAAATCAACCTATTTATTTGTCTGAAAAAAGCATAAGTTAATACAAACATAGCCTAGTCTAGTGCCAAATGATGTCTGAAGAGTAAAGAGTGGAAAAGCAACTCTGGGACGAGTGTCGTCCTATTTTTTGGTTAAATGCCTCACATACTAAAACTTGGTAGTGATAGTTTCGCAAAAAAGAAAAAAAAAACTTCGTGCTAACAAGTTATAGGGTACAAAAAGTGGCAGTGCATGCTAAATTTTCCTACTAACTGCGTAGTCACTGTAGCATTCAGGGTCCATTTTAGTGTACAGCTGGTATGCGAGCATTGTAAATTGTTCGTACCGTTGGAGAGCTTTCGACCTGGTGAGTTTTAATAAGCAATACATCATGGTGCAAGGCATGCGAGAAGCTACTTAAAAGAAATGTTTCCCTCTTGTACAATACAAACATTCAGGAGAGCTGCACTGCACGCCGGTTAAGAAATGCCGAGTGCCAGGGAGGTTGTGGGCCTGTGCTGACACTTAAGAAACACAACAAAGTGCTCTGAAACACGTCATGGCCGCATGCTTGAATGATGAGTCCATTCTTGACCAGATGTTCCTTCAATTATAGTCATTAACATGATGATGGACATGCCACCTAATATGCAGTGCGGCGGAATCAGGCTCAGTCTAAGCCTCGCGTTGAACTAGTTGGTTTTAAACTGATATAGATTTTTATTGCTAGCTTTTCACACATAAGTCACTATTCTCCATGGGTTTTAGTTTTCAGGCCTTGAGCTATAGCCTACATAGCCTAAGGCCTGATTTCGCCCCTACATGTGATGTGCTACTGTGCATAACAACTATATTTGTGATCATTTTATTTTAGTATGCATGGCAATGGCATCTGCTGAACAGATAATGTATATTTGAAGGGGGGCAAGACTTGACATATTCATATGGTTTTTGCCTGTAGTTGATACATAATAGTGGTTGATGAATATTAGTGGCCAATAAAAGCAGCGGATGAATAATAGTGGCTAATGAAAGGCACTAGAACATTCGAACCGTCATACGACTTACAGAATTGCGATATAATAAAATACAAAATATGTTACAATATATGAAAGTGAAAAGTAGTGGTTGATGAATAGTAGCAACTGATAAAAACAATTTATAGAAGCAGGGGCGTTCATATTGACTTCTGTTTCTGAAAACAGAAGTCACAAGCAGAAACCAATATGAACAGACCTTTACACGATCATGAGTTTTTGGAGAAAACTTTACATGGCTGTAACAAAACAATCAATTACTAAAGTAAAAATAGGAGGAAAAAAGAGGGAACAGTAATAATCTCACAATAATCTACATGGAAAGATGGTCACAAATCAAAAGCCTCATCACCAACCCATAATCACCTCGATTAATTAATTAACCACGGAGCACTTCTTCCTGATCTCGCCCTGGCTACCGGTGAGCACGTCGACGTTGCCCATCTTGACCATGGACGCGGCGAAGTCGGCGAAGAACTCCTCCTTGTACGCCCCGGCGGCGTGGCGCTGGACGTAGGCGCGGGTGAAGCCGTCGGTGAGCAGGGCGCCGTCGGAGTGGAAGAGGCCCCTCCGCTTGAGCACGTTCCTGTAGTAGCCGAGGTCGAACGTCTTGAAGCTCCCCGGGTCCATCTCCAGGAGCGTCGTGTTGTCGTCGAGGCTCGTGCACTTGGCCCGCAGCCGCGCCATGTACTGCATGTCTAGCGTCGGGTCGATGTCGTGGATGTTGTCCATGCCGGTGAAGTTGTAGAGCCGGTCGGAGAAGGAGAAGCAGTGCGACGTCCCGATCGTGTGCCCGGCTGATCATAGTGTCAGAGTCGACCACGTATATCCATTACTGAACTGAAGCTTTGTGCATTGCAATTAATGTAGGCTAAGGTAGAAGAAATGTCATTTTTAATTACCTGAGAGGACGACGAGATCCTTGATGTCAAGGTTCTTGGCGGCGAAGAGTTGGGTCAGCTCGGTGAAGTTGGCGGTGGGAGGCGGCAGCTGGTCGGTCTCGTTGGAGATGGACACCCTGCCGTCTCGCCGGCCGAGAGGGACTGCCCAGAATGGGCCCTTGCTCTGAAAAACAACGGTTAGTCTTGAGAAGTCTACTTCTACACGTACTGTGAAGCTGGGTGTCTAGCTATTTGCACAGTACTCACCAGCCACACTGCGTCCCTGGCCAAAAGGGCGAGCACGTCGGCGCAGGAGACGGTGTCGGGGCATGCCTTCTCCACCGCGGCCTTCACCGTCTCGACGAAGCCGAAGCCGCGAAGCGTCTGGTTTGGCTGCGCGTCCTTCTCCGCCGTGTCGTCCGCCGTGGAGTCCAGGAGAACCGAGCCGTCGCACCCCTGCATCCATCCATACATGCATGTGCACGCAACAAGTTAAGCAGGCAACACGTACGGTGGTAGCCACTGCAGCATGCAGCTGCAATGCAGCTATGCACTTACCCTGACGAAGCAGTCGTGGAAGTGCATTCTGAGCAGCGGCCCGGCGAGGCTCGGCGCGGCGGAGAGCGCGCGCACCATCTCCTTCCGGACAATGTCCTCCACGCTGGGGCACGTCTGGCTGTAGAACTTCTCGTCCAGCTGCGGCCGCGCGGACGCCACCGTGATAGCCGCGAGCAGCAGCACTAGGAGAGCCCTCGACGCCATCTTCAGAAAGCTAGAGCTAGCCACTCCAAGAAGCTTGCTTTTCCTTGGCTAGGCTAAGAAGAAACTCTGCTGCTGCTGCTGAATTGGCGGCCAAGAATCGGGCCACGATTTATAGCGCCGGACAGTCCCTAAACCTGCATGTGGTAGGCTGTCTTCCGAAGCAGACTGCATGGCTCAATGAGTTGTTTACTGTTTGCATTTTGTGGAATCTTTCCTGTAGCAGGTACACGGACAGGCCACAGTGTAATGCAGCCAGCCTGCAGACTGAAGTACACCACCTTACTAATTAGGTTACGGGACTGATTTGTTGCCGAGTTTTAATCAACAAAGATGCCGTGCAAGAGTCAAGGCCACCTACTGGTAGTTAGCTGCAGCGATGCAAATTTTCATGATCCGTGGATTTGTACCGGGAATTTTGAGGACGACGTGTCTTTGTAGGAGATAGTGCTTTGCATGGATTCTAAAGCTACTGAATCTGATTTAGTTCACGTCTTGTCGCTGCTAATTTAACTGTGTGCGCTTTGTCATCTGTGTTTTGAGAGGTTGATCGAAATGCTCATGTGTATGCTTGTAAAAGTACTCAAGAATTGTGCAGAGAAGAGGTACAGAAGCAATTCGTAGAGCAAAATTACTTTTTAAAAGTGTGCAGAACAGAAATAAAGCGTAATTAATACTCCTTCCATTTGCTTTAATACTCGCACAGTTTGTTTATCTGTTTGCTTGTGTAGCAATCCCGGGGATTTCAGGAACAGAATCAAAGTGCAGCCTCTTGTGTTCATGTATTAATTAACTCGAAGCCCTACATTGCACGCAAAAGCTACTGGCCATACGCATACGGATGCCATGAATCCGTCAGTGCGGTCATTCCTAGTACGAAGCCTGCCTTTTGTCAAAACTGAAAATTAATGGACTTGCAATCACATGTATAATCAGAGGATAACGCTCCAGCTCGATCTTGATCTTACACCCGAAATCTGAAATCGAAAGAGAACAAGCACCGGGAATGCACACAATGCAAGCCTTCACGTAAAGCGATTATGCGAGCAGCCGATCGATGGATGCATGTGCGACAGGGTTCCACGACGAGGAACTCGACAATAATTTGCTTGGACGCCTCTGTTATAAGGTGAATCGGCGTTGTCACGCTCGAATCAATCATCTGCCGCCCCTAACAACTCGTAAATGGACCTGACATGTGGACGCGTATATATTAGGTAGGAGGAACCAGCGCACGAAAGGATCACGGCCACATGGGCAGCTCGAATTTTATAACAGAACTGAACTGATGATTGAGCTGAGTTGCAGTTGCAGGTTGAGCTGTCCTCTAAACTGCAGCTACTAGCTCCGATTCTCGCATTCTAAATTCTCCGCTGATCACCGCATGTTAAATATAACTGACGGAGCTTCCTGCTAGTACTTGCCTGGACGGACACATGAATCCGGCAATCACGTATTCAATTGACAACGAGATTTCACCTTCCGTGTGCAAATGATTAGGATAGATCAATGTGGTATAACCCTTCAGATCAAGCTGCGACAAAGATTCAATTGAAAGAATCCTTCAGATCAAGCTGCGACAAAGATTTAATTGAAAGACCTTCGCATGCTCAAGTCCAAGAACTGCCGGCCGGGAGCGGTAACATTTTCCGGCGGTTTCGATCGGATTCTCGGTCCGACGAGCCGGTCACGGGTTGGAGTAGGGGTGCAAGTGGGTGCGGCCACTAGCCCACTAAATTCGCCCCACAATAAATAGTAAGTGAACTCTTGCGGGCTAGCTTCTCTTTGTTAAGTGGACACCTACATAGCTCATATTTTTTTATCCGCATCTCTATCCCTGTACCCCTTTGAGGCTTCAACTCACGACATGGTGTACGGGGCAGTGGATCCGGCGAGGGTGCACATCATCAAGGGCACCACCGATGGTGATGACGTGCCTCGCCACAAGATCGACATGCGGCGCCGGCTATGGTGCTCGCTGCCGCAGGTGCTTCCATCGGAGGGCGGCCCTAGCGAGCCAGTAGTCCAGCGACAATGGGTTATTCAACAGCGACGAGGGGTCCTACGCATACAACTGCGGCGGTGTTGGCAAGGTGGAGACGCCGGTGATTTCAACCACAACGGTGTCTTCCTCAGATGCGAGTGGGAGTTGCGGCGTCTTTAAGGACATGTTGGTAGCGGGGAGTTTCACGGTGGTGAGCGCTCCCCCACACTGACTTCCGGCGGACCATGGGGGAGACGGTGATGGGGCATGTCATTTACGACGTCGACAGTCTTAAGCGATTGCTGCGGTGCTTCTTGGTACTCAACCACTAGCGCCACCGCTAGGGATGGCAATTGTGCTCGTATACTCGTGGGTAAATACCCTAATGGAGCGGGTATAGGATATTTTCTTTACCCACGGGTATGAAAATGGAGGAACACTCTACCCTTCGGGTAAACGGGCGCGGTATGGGTAAGCTCCACCCATACCCGTCCCGCCTATTTACCTACGATATAGATTGACAGGTGGAACAGTCATAGCAATATCTCTAATTACTATTGATTGTTATAAACTTTTCCATATCTCTAATTATTATTGATTGTTATAGACTTTTTTGATAGCTATTATATTTCCTAGCAACAGTTGTTGCTTATATGTACCTGTCATTAGTTCACTCTCAGATAGTGACTCTCAGTTTGTGGGCAAACGAGTATGCCCACGGGCGACGGGTATGAACGATGTTTTTCATCCGTTGTCCTTCGCGAGTATACCCGTGAGCGTAAATCGAGGTCACAGGTACAGATATAGGCAAGCACTATCCATACCCATCGCGTCCGATTGCCATCCCTACCCACCGCCATGACATCATAGATTTTGTGGACGCCACATTGCCTGCATAAACCTTCCGTGGGCTACCACAATACCCTGCATGAACGCTTGCGACCAATATGGACAATGTGCGGCCAGCCCGCAATACGGCCCACTTGTATCCCGAGGTTGGAGTCGAGACCAGCTGATTTCTACGGCTCAATTGGGCCGCAAACACTAGGATGATTGATCGAGCCCACTGTTGCTCAGGTTCAGTGGACTATGAAGATCAGGTTGTTAAGAGTATGATTTCTTTGTGATGCTCCTTGAACCATATGCTACGCAAGCACGCATTCCCAGTTACAAAAGCGAAAGAAACGCAAGCAAATTTGTTACAGAAAATGAGAAAAGAATACAGTTATGTCACTTTTTCTAGAAAAGTAGTTTGCACGTTTTCAAGTTTAATCCCGCACATCTACGTTATTACAAGCTTTGAGTATCGATAGACGATATACAAAAGTAACAAGAAATACACATGGACGCATTTTCTGTGAAGCCCTACAGATCTATGATCATCGTCATCAAAAAGCAACTTTCTAGTTCATCCTACGTCCTTCGAAAAGTCTATTTTTATGGCAAGCTCCAAACTTAGTTTTCTTGTCATTACAACAATCCCAATCACTTTAACAAACCTTTCTCTTCTTCACATTTCCAGAGCATGAAACTCACCGTATGCTCAACAGCGCTTGCAATGCACAGCCACGCGTCGGTGAGCATGCAGACATGCACTGTCACACAGTGAAGCCCCAGCCCCAACGTTTATCAACAGATACACACAAATATGCGTACTTTTCCAGCCGGACACACTAAAACAACCTTTTATACGCGCGTTAATTTTTTAGATAATGGAACAAAGTTCTAACTTCTACTTTCTGGGGAGAAAGTACATAGCTGTTATACGCGCGTTAATAAACTATATATGACAAGTAATGGGGCGATTACTTTGCCTGGTTAAAAATATTACAATTATTGTGATAAACTTTAGGCTATGTGTATAATCAAATACAAAGACTGAGACTGGGAGAGGTTTTCTCTTCTCTTATCTAAAAAAAAAGTAAACAAACACATTTGCCATCCAGTGTACACTATATGTGAGTGAGGGGTTCATTGGCTTTCCACCTCACCTCGGCACCGAGCAGCAGACGACCCGCGTGAGGCTGATGAAGGTGCGGCAGTACGCAGCGGCGATGTGCCGGATGGAATCCAGGAGTGCAGCGTCTTCTCCGCCGGCCAGTACTAGACCAGAATTGTCGCGAGATGCATGGGCATGCATGCATGTAAGCGTTTGCAAGCCCTATATAGTAAATATGACGTGTTGCATACAGTGGCGGAATCAGGTCTCGACTATCTGGGCTGTAGCCCAAGACCTGACAACCAAAGCTTATATAAAATTTTATGAAAAATCATAAAAAAACAGAATTAGCCTAAGAGCTGATCTAAGAGCAGCTAGCCCAGGCTGGGGCTTGGATTTAGGCTGGTTCCGCTCCTGATTGCATGCAACTATAATAAGAATAATGAATGATGAATAATGGAACATTTTGAAAGATATAATAGCTGGTGCTATGTTTTCTCTACATAGTTTGCTCATGCAATATTTCTTTCTCATGATTTACAATTTTACACCGTGAGCTATCGCCAGCCAATGAGTGCAAACAAACTCCTATTTGTGTCATGCGAAAAATTAGGGTATGGTAAGACCAGTACTGCTAAAACTAACAACAATTAAAAGGAGAAACGAACAAACCACAAAAATGGTTTTTTTGGCTACCTTTCATCCAAGAAAAAGAGAAGCTGCCTCATTTAATTCCCATCCACGGAGAGGATTGAGAAGAAACCAAGTGCAGGAAAGGAAACGAGAGGACAATTCCTTTCCAGCCCTCTTGCATGCTGTTCTTCGCGCCTTGCGAGCGGAAATCACTACGCCCGTACGCCGCGGCCGTGCGCGCGGGTCGGCACGAGGGTGCTCGCCCACTCTCGCGTCGATCCGGCGGTTCGATGGGGTTGCTGAGCTCGGCAAAAAGATGCAGCTGTAAGAGGCTCCTGATCTGCACATGCTGCTGCTCTTGGGTGCGTGGCGTTTGTGCCAGGAAATGCAGCTGCAGGAACCTCCTGAGCTGCGCGTGCTGCTGCTCGTGGATCCGCGGCGTTTGCGGCAGGACGACAAGGGAGGCGGTGCAAGAGACGTCGACGTCGGAGACGAAGAAGAAGAAGAGGAAGTGGGTGCGCTGCGTTTGTGGAAGAACGGCGCGGGAGGGGGAGGAGCCATTGACATCGGAGACGAAGAAGAAGAGGAAGAACGCCGCGACGAGCCCTGAACCGGACAAGAACAAGTGGTCAAAGAAGAAGATTTGGAGGAGGAAGAAGGGGAAGAACGAACAGAGCGGGTTGGCAAGCCTCGTCAAAGACATCTCCCTCTCAAGTAACATAATAACTTCCTTTTCCCGATTTTCCATCTGCATGCACGAGTGAAGTGTACAAGAAACTGCTTACCATATTTTCAGCAAATTTCAACTGTGCATGTCAATATTAATATTTGTACAAAATCTATATATATCAAAAGCATTCAAGTATTGAATTGGAAAATTTTGATGGAGAGATTTTTTTTGTTCAAACACATCAACAACAAATTAGTAATGTTCAGGAAAGTTTGTTTTCCTATTATCATCTTCTTGGACCTACTTTCACCCTGAAATTTGTTGTTGCTAAATTTAGTCATTTTATGTTTGTACAATGAAAACGGATTAAGTGAGACCAGTATGCTACTATTGCACAAACAAAGCAATATTAGTGCAATCAAAGTGGATACGGATGGATATCGTTTATCCTGTATTCTATTTTGTATTTTTTTAGTCGGACATAGTGTTAGATATCCATTTCTCCGTTCCATATTCGTTCCACAAGCTTTCGGACGATCGTTCGACAGAAATTATCCGCTTCTTTTACACTCATACACGACAGTAGATAGTAGGGGTGCAATTAGAATAAACTCGGAGAGACTGATCATCGAGATATTAAAGAAAGAGCACTTAATATTCTCCACCTGTTTAGATGTGACAATCCACATATCTATTATCTTATTCCTAAGTGAAGTCACAACAGACTTCTGCATATCACTTGATATACGGATATATATGAATGGGTGTCACTCATCCTGCTATATTTTTTCTTTGGAGTCAGATACAAATAATACCAGATACCCATTTATCCCTTTTGTATTCGCTCCGTAAGCTTTCGGTCGGACGAAAATTATCCGCTCCATTTGCTCCCTATATGACTGAGCAAAATTGTTACATGCAGATAGTCCCAAGCACAGGGCTGCAGCAGGGGAGATTCTAAGGATCGGTAACCATAACATACCTAGCAGGGTGTTTACATTCCGTCAACTGGCCGATGCAACCAATTCTTTCAGCCCAGAGAACCTTCTGGGAGAAGGCGGCTTTGGAAGGGTGTACAGAGGATACATCCCAGACACCATGGAAGTAATAAGCATTCCTTCTCCCAGCCTCCCATTCTCTGTTTCATTAAGCCGACACCTGAAGACACAGTGATGCATAACATGTTTCTGATGTAATTGTAAATGGTGCCCATGTCTAGGTTATTGCGGTTAAGCAGCTCGACAAGTCCGGGTTGCAGGGAAACCGTGAGTTCCTTGTCGAGGTGCTGATGCTTAGCCTCCTGCATCACCCGAACCTCGTCACCTTGCTCGGGTACTGCACCGATTGCGACCAGAGGATTCTAGTGTATGAGTACATGCCACTCGGTTCGTTGCAAGATCATCTCCTTGGTAATACAAACTCATAATTCTCAGTCTTCAATCATATTTAGCAAATAAACAATTAGAGATAAGAGATGATGAATGCAAGCTTGTAACGGTATACCTGTTTGTTCATTGTATTGTGCAGATCGCACTCCGAATTGTCAGCCGCTGTCCTGGTATACACGGATGACGATTGCAGTTGGTGCTGCTAGAGGCATTGAGTACTTGCATGAGATAGCCAATCCCCCGGTAATCTACCGTGATCTCAAGGCATCAAACATTCTACTGGACGGGAGCTTCAACGCAAAGTTGTCTGATTTTGGCCTTGCGAAGCTTGGCCCGGTCGGCGACAAAAGTCATGTCAGCACAAGGGTGATGGGCACATACGGCTACTGCGCTCCGGAGTATGCCATGACTGGCAAGCTAACAAAGATGTCAGACATCTACAGCTTTGGCGTCGTTCTGTTGGAGCTCATCACTGGGAGGCGAGCAATCGACACCACAAAGCCGACTCGGGAGCAGATTCTTGTTCATTGGGTGAGCTTTGCATCTAGTTGATCAAGCTTCAAGCAAATATGTAGCCTTGATATTTTCACTTAAGAATCATATTCTGGTTGTAACCAAGTAAATAGTTCAGACTTCAGACTTCAGATATAAAGATTACCTATACAGTTTGGAATTAAGATGTGATCTTCTATATATCTGCAGGCGGCACCACTCTTCAAGGATAAGAAGAAGTTTGTGAAGATGGCTGACCCAATGCTTGACAAGAAGTTCCCCCTGAAAGGCCTATACCAGGCACTCGCAATCTCTTCGATGTGTATACAAGAAGAAGCAAGCAGTCGCCCGCTGATCAGTGATGTGGTGACGGCCCTTACATTTCTTGCTGATCCTAACTATGACCCTCCAGAAGACATCACAGACCCTCTACCCGTATCAACTCCCAATTTAGACAGAGAAACTAGCCAAAAAGAAACTGAAGGAGGTAAAGAACAACTGCAGGAAAAAGGAGAAGAAGGTAGCTGAAATGGCTTCTGAAACGACCTAACGACGAATTAAACCAAGGTGCGTGTGGTGTAGAGGTACCAGATGGAGGAGCCGCGAAACTTTTATGCTCCCTCTGTTGTAATGTACAACACGAATTATTGGGATACGGGTAGACTATATTGATGTATATTAAAATTTTCTATCATATAAATTAAGAAACTATGCAAATAAGAAATCATAGATTGTTACCATTAGACGGGCAATACAACGAAAATAGAGTTGAAGTGGTTAGTTTAACAAAGAGTGTGTCGGTATAATGGAAGTAGTAGTGTGTCGGTATAATGGAAGTAGTCGATCGTCTTCTGTCCAACTGTCTCCTCCTCACGATTATCCCAACCAGCACCGCAATCACAACAACGTCTCTACCGAGGTCCACACGTCCAGTGATGGAACATCGTGCGTCGGTGTGTTAGCACCATCGCGCACGGCAAGAGTTATGAGATGTGACGGCTAGAGTTTTGATGGGTGTGTCTCGGGATACCTCTCTTAGCCCCCGCATCTCCCTTTATATAGTCTCCAATCGGATCCTTATCCGATATGATCAGATATCTTGTCCAATTCAGTAAGTCTCAGACTGGATTTTTATCCAATAAGACTAGAGATCGTATTCTACTCGGAATATATCATCCGGACCCTTATTGTTCTAACCCGTTAAGTATGTGACTCTATATATTCATGTATATTTGGCTATGGGCCAAAAACTCATTTTCGTTCTATAAGTTGGTAGCGATCCTTGGTAGGACATAACGACTTCTAAATATACATAAAGATTATATCGGACGAACATATATAGTGATTATGTACTGATCCTTTTGTCTCATGATACCATATCGAACTCAAGGTAAGAAGCGTGTCATCCTATGATAGCTCGATTCTTCACTTGAACCTATAGTGGATTACTCAGTTGTGATTGATTCTTCAACTAAATTCGCATAGCCATGCATTTACTTAATCCAACCATATCGAGGGGCCTAGAGATATCTCTCTTTTATATAAGAGGGGCAAATTATATCTTGATTGTTCACATTCCTCCGCATATTTCATAGTAAACCTAAAAGTTATCTTTATAACCACTCAGTTACGGAGTAGTATTTAACAACCCTTAAGTAAACTATTATACATGTAGAAAACCGTGATGATCTTAGAACTAAGGATCCTACATACACTATGTATGAAATCAACTGATAACATTGCAGAATATATCAATTCCCACAGTGTGTCATAGTAGGTCAATCCAACACATATTTTCTAACATGTGTCCACATTATTGATTTGATATCACCATATCCATGATCCGTAAAATATGATCATCAATCAATACACGTGCTGATCCATAAATCATAATTGTCTTCAAATAATGAAATAAAATCAAAGATAATTTAGAATAACATCAAAACATGAATAAAGAGATTCACGAACAAGTTACATACTTATTGATCAATATAAAAGATATTTATTTAAAGGACAAAATAACATATTATTCAAAAGACCATAAGCATAGAAGTGATACAATCATCTTCATAATAGCCTCTAGAGCATATCAATAACACATATAAGAAGGAGGTAACAACATATCATGTTATTGAATAAGACTTGACTTATGTGCTTTGATTAGGCATAATCAATTTTTCAGCATCGTGCAAAAATTGACCCGATGGTTGATGGTAAATGACGGTTAGGGGCATTTAATGGCTACTAACTTTTTTGAGTTGCATGGAGATATCAAAATCAAGCTTGATATCCAAACAGTTGCATTTGATGATGAAACGACTAATCTGGATATGCAGAATTCCAACATCATTAAGATCACGTCACAACTATTGCCTTTCTTTTTAGTACTTCTGTAAGTAAAATGTATTAGTGATATGCCCCAGAGATAATTATAGAGATGATTTTATCACTTCTGTATTTATGAACTATTGAATAATATGTCATTTTTGTCCCTTTAATGAACTAACATTTATATTGATTGGCAACTATGTGACTTATTCGTAAAACTCTCTATTTGTGTTTATGATGGTATTCTTAATATCCCTTATCTTATATCATTATGGGGACACTTACGATTTATGGATCAGCATATGTATTGGTTGATGGTCACGTTCATGGATATGAGATATCAAATCAATAATGTAGGCAAATGTTGAAGAACATAGTGTTAGATTGTAATATCCTAAATTTCATGTACTCAAAAATATGGATTTTTAAAAAATTTTCTTGCAATTTGCTGGCACTCAAATTTCTTTTGAATATTTATTCGAAACCTTTCTAAGTTTTGTGGTATGCAAATTAATAATCAAGAATAATCCCAAGTGCAAATAATAATCAAGTAAATAATAAAAACGGAAAAGTCATTACAGATCATGACTTCAAAATACCAAAATCTTGAATTCAAATTCAAGTCAATAAAATGAATCCAAAAGAATATTAGAATATATCCCTAAATTACTAAACCAAAAATCTCTTCTTTTAATTCAATTAGCAAACCAAAATCCAAGTCTGAATATTCAAAACTTATATATATACAAATCATAACAAAATAATATAAAAATCGAAATCCGAGAGCAAACTAAATAAAGTAGAAAATAGAGAAATATTAGATTTTGTATCTAGATATTTGAAACAAGATTTGAATTAAATTAAATCAATAATCTTAAACAGGAAATAGAAATTTAAGTTAAAATTCAAATCCTAAAATTGTGCATAAAATTCTTTTCTCTCTATCTTTTCCTCCCTTCTCTTCCTTATATATGGCTTGTGGGCCCTCCTCCCTTTTTCTTTTTCTTCTCTCCCTTCCTCCCTCTCTTGCTTCCCTCACTGGCAGCCGGCCCTCCTCCCACCTTTCCTTTCCCCTCTGCCGACTGGGCCCAAGTCTCCTGTCTCCTTTCTTTTCTCCTCCTCCTCTCTTCTTCTTGCCTTCTTTGCGTGGCTGCAGTGCACCCTCGTCGTCCTCCCTTCTCACTTAGCTCCCTTTTTCTCCTCCCGTCCCCTCCCGTCTCCTGTGTGCGCGTCACTCCCGCCCTGCTCCCATGTCCTCGCGCACCTCGCGCCATGCTCTGCCAGGCCGCACGTCGCGCCTGTGCGCTCACGTCGGCACGGCGTCAGCAGCACCTGCCCCCATCGACATCACTGCCCTCCACCATGTCCTGCCGTGCCACTGCTCCCGTGTCATCACCACGCCAGCTCCCGTCGTCCTCGCTCCCATGCCCTGGCACTAGCGTCCTCGTTCCCTTTGCCATTCCATGCCACCTGACTCACACTTGCCACAGAGCCGCACGTCGCACGGTCGGCTCGGCATCTATAAAAGAAGAGGCGCACTCTCATCCACCTCACCTCATCCCCCTCTTCCTCCCACCTCAGGGAATCGGACTCACTGTGCCCCTAGCTCCGCCGGCGGCCCTTCTCCCCAATCTCTGGCCACCATCGCCTCCATCACCACCACCTTTACTCCGGATCAATGCTTCTCAATTCCACAGGGTTGGAGCATCCTTCCACCACTCCAAGCTTTCTCCACCGTTGGCCGACCCTCCCACCGCTAGAACCTCGCCAGCGACGTGAGCTCCTCTACATCGCCGCTCACGTACGTCGCCG
Source organism: Dendrocalamus sinicus (assembly GCA_036346575.1). Taxonomy (NCBI): domain Eukaryota; kingdom Viridiplantae; phylum Streptophyta; class Magnoliopsida; order Poales; family Poaceae; genus Dendrocalamus; species Dendrocalamus sinicus. The sequence goes on along the minus strand of CM070653.1, from coordinate 28,294,140 downwards.
ACCCACCTCCGGCGCTCCTCGGCCCCCACCGGCTTCCCCGCGGCACCAGGAATCCGTTTTGCCCACCGCCGACAACCCTCCGGCCACCTTCGCCGGCAACCTCGCCGCCAGTACGCTGCCCGACTTGCTCTGTTTTTGGACGCCTACAGCCTCGACTTATCAGCATTCTCCCCTTGTAAGTCAGGTAACACCTGTGCTCGGCTGGTCAGGAGCGTGCGCGCTCAACGCCGCCGCCCGCATTCGATTCCCCATCCCGCAGTATTTAGGAACGAGACAATTATGACAAATTTGAACTCTCAAATTTGTCATAATTTTCTCTTTTTTGGTACTGTAAGCATATAATGAATTTGAACTTGAAATTTTATATATATGTAAAGCAAGTTTAGAAATACATGTAGAAATTTTTTTAAAATTTTTCGTAACTTTTTTAGTTTGAGTGCACGGTGAGTGTACCGTAAGGGTGAGCGCATAGCATATATTCCCATACATACATACATACATATATGTATATATATATATATTCTCTTATGTCATGATTCTAAAAATGTGCAAATGTGTTTTGCAACTTGCTGGGAATCATTGATAATCCTTGTGTGTATGATACTGTAGTTTGCAAATGTATTTTGCAAAATCTGTTGTAGTATATGCACTTCTTAGGCAAATCGAAACTACTGCAGTGTATTCGAGATACTACCGCTAGTCAGAACTATCGGCATTGTAATCACAGAACTACCGCATCGGTTGGTGGTCAGAAGATCTGTGTGGTCGAGAACCATTATGGTTGAACCAATGTGGTCCAAGACCTGTGTGGTCGAAGATCAACGTGGTCGAAAATCAGTATGGTCGATGCCGACATAGTCCAACCAACGAGGTCAAAGATCGACATGGTCGATGACCTATGTGGTTGAAGATCAACGTGGTCAAAACCAATATGGTTGGATCCGACGTGGTCGTAATCTGTGTGATCGAAACCAATATGGTCGGAATCAATGTGGTCCAAATCTGTGTGATTTTGTGGCAATCCTACTATATCCTATGGTAGTTGTGCAGTAGCATGCGACAGGTCTCTGGCAATCTGCTACAGCACATTGTCTACAGCGGGCACAAGACTTCCAAAGGAGGTTATCACGGGACCTACATTTACGTTAGTTGGAACAACGGAAATATGCACAGAATCTCCATAGTGGCCATAATATGGTGAAGGTAAAAGCAAGGGAGAGCGTTGATCCGTGGGAGATGAGGAAGTCATTTGATTGCGCCGAGAAAATGAAAAAACTTTCTTGTCAAAGGCAACATCTCTCAATATATAGACATGACCGATTTTAATGCGAAGGCATTTGTAACCTTAGTGAAGGTTACTATATCCAATAAACACACATTGTTGGGAATGAAAGGCAAGTTTATGGATGTTGTAAGGGCGAAGATGAGGCCAACAAGCACACTCAAACACTCGAAGGAGGGAATAGTCGGGTTTTGTACCGAGAAGTTTTTCTATTGGTGTGATGTTGCCAATAACTCCACTTGGGAGCTGGTTGATGAGGAAGACTATTGAGGAGAATGCAGTGTCCTAGAAACGAAGAGGAACTTACGCATGGGAAAGGAGAGCTTGTCCTATTTCGACTACATGTTGGTGTTCTCGTTCAGCAGAACCATTATGTTGATGGATGTGTGGACATGACACATGGTGTCCAATCCCAATTTTCTAAAAAAAAGAGTTGAATTTTTTCTATTCTCCTCCCCAGTTAGTTTGCATGTGAATGATTTTCCTATTCAACAGTCATTCAACGTGGTGAAATTGAATGAATGTGTGAAAGACATTAGCTTTAGATTTAAAAGATATAGCCAATTAAATCAACTGAAGGTATCAATAAGACTCACATAATATTTTGAAACCACTGAAAGATGTTCGAGCAGGACCCTAGACATCTGAGTACACAAGCTCAAGAGGAGTAGATGCAATATTATGCGAAAGTAAGTAAGCTAATGACTCTTTGCTTGTTGACAAGCATTATACACTGATTTATTTTGATCTAATGAAAATGGCTGACTGTTTTTCTAAAGAACATGCTTAACTACATGGGAGGATGGATAATCAAGATGTTAGTGCCATTGTTCTTGAGGAACTCTAGCACTGTGGAGGCCTTGCTTGACTAGAGGAACGACATCAAGACTGTAGAGGCCGTCAGAGCATCAATCTTTAAGAAGAACCCTCCTCGTATCCCGATCCTTGATCAGAAAAAATCAATATAAAACTTGAAAAGAACATTATTGCCACGTGTGAATTTTTGAACGAATAATAGATTACGAGTGACTTGTGGAACATAAACAATGTTTTTTAGGTGAAAGGAAAGTAAGGATGTATGTAGATTGGAAAATATTACTCCTAGCATCGTATCCAAGAAAGCCCTCTTAAAAAATGCTCTCACTCTACGTGTGCATCGAGTAAAAGAGCAAAGAAAACTCATTTTCGGCTGGCTAGAAGCTATGACTTAAAAGGACCGACCCCTCCTGTGGCCATTGTGTTTTCCTTTGTTTTTATTTTTGTCTTCAACTGTCAACGAAAAAGACAGATAGAAACTATGTAGCACCTGTGCAAAGAACGACGGGCCTATTCATTTTAATTTTGGCTTATAACTTTTATTTGCGGTTTATAAATTTTAGATTATTTGTAAGAGAGGGTATGGAATAAAAAAACTTATATATAATTTTGACCGATATAAATAAAATCATTATAGTGTGTATTATAATTAATTTATAGATTTTATCTTAAAAGATGCTCTACTTAAAAACTAGTTATTATAAAAAAATCAAAAAATAACTTTTTAAAAATAAAAAAGAGGCCCAACATCTCACCACAGCTGTCATAAAAGCTGGAACACCAGACAAAGATGGCATCGCAACTTTGTGGTAGGCACTACAGCAGCTCGATTTCCATTTCCCCCCTCTATCTAGGAATTTGCCTTGCCGATGTGAAAAGTGTTTTTCTGTTCGCCCCTGTAGACTGTACATTCTCAGACTTGGAATTCAGAACAAAAAATTTTGATTTTTTTGTGCGTGTGTAAGATGCTTCCTCCATAGTTAATGGATGTGTTCTTTCCAGTTATGAATGGTTTATGGCTACGGCTAATATCTTTTAGTACTAATGTGAGTGTTTATACGAATAAATCGAATATTGATAAGCCTATACATTGTTTTGAAAAAACAATCATGATAAACCGTTTGAAAAAAATATCAAAGGAAAGCACAAATTATAAAGCTAAAAAGAAGGGACAATTTCTTCTTTACTTTCGGCAGTTTCAATTCAAAATGGCGAGATCTGACCTGGAAACCAGATGTAAATGGTCTTTCTTCATACGAGTAGACAACAGTACAATGATGGAAATCACATTTGGACGTTTCTAGCACTGTTGATACCCAAAATTCCAAAAATAGCCGCGTTGAAAACACAATTCCAAAAATAGCCCCCAAACGACCGCACGATTAACGGCAACGCGACACGTGTCCAGTGGTGCGGCCGGGGAGCGCACCACACCTGAGTGGTGCGGTCCCCGACCGCACCACACCCCGCCGTCACATCAAAGGCGGTGGTGCGCCCTCGGGGCGCACGACACCGCGAGTGGTGCGGCCCCAGAGCGCACCACTCGGCTGTCTCCCGCCGCTCACCATTTTCCTCCAGTCCCATCCCACCGAAAGCACTGCCGATTCCCTCGCCCCGTGCTGCATGCAGCCGATTCCCTCGCATTTCTTTATTTCTTACATGCGATGTGTCGAAGCTGGAGAGCCGGCCCCTACTCGAACGCAGGTGTATCTCGCGATACAAAGGGAGAGCTGCGTTGGAAGACTTCAATCTTTTGCATTTGTGGTAGACAGAGAAGCGACAAGCAAGAGAGAGCGGAAGAGAGGAGGCGATAGCGAAGGCAAGAAGAGCGGAAAACACAGGATTTGGAGTAATTTTGGAAGGGATCTGAATTTTTCGCAAGTGAGAAAGTTGTAGATCGTCTCGTGAGCTTCAAGAAGAGGTAAATATCATCTCAATGCATCTGTAATTTAATCATAGTGATTAGCCTGTAATTAGCGTAAACGTTCTGTAAACGTTCTCCATATGTCTATATTTTATGTAATTATCGTGTTGTATTTTATAATTTATGTGAAGAAATTATGCGTTATTGTTGTCCATCAGTAATGTTAAAAGTTGTTTGTGGTTGTAGTGTATTCCATTTATTTGAAAAATATTTGTAGTTGTAGCATATTGTATTTTATATTTTATGTAAAGAATTTTTGTATCTTCTTGTTGTAAAGATTTTAGCTAGATTTCATTGATGTCATTGTGAAGCACTCGATAGTCGTAGGGCTACTTGCGAGGTTTTATTTGTATTAATATTTAGTCATTCTTGTAGCAAAAATCACTCAAGGATAGTAGATCTTGGTATGCATGCATATTTGTGAGAGCTTGCTTCCATGAATTAGAGATTATGGAAAAAATACGGAAAGCACACTTGCTAGTAGGTACTGCTTTTATTGTCATGTACTCATTGTTGTAGCCAAAATCAACTGAATAATATTAGATCTTGTTGTGCATGTTCGAGAGAGCGTGCTTCCACAAATGAAAGATTAGAGAAAAATGTAGATGTTTAATTTACATAAGAATTAAGAAGTTAAAAATGATGAGAATTGAGTGGTTGGTTGGTTAATTAAGTAGAACAATAATAATAGAAATTAGAGAGAAATTTGGAGAAATTGTAATTTATGTATCGCATAGATTAAGGCACTCAGTAAATTAATTAAAAATTACATTTGCAAATAAAAAGAACCATTCATATTTGTATGGGATAGTTAGAACAACGAAATTCGATGAAAATATTACGGTTGTATCTCGGTAGGCGGTAGCTACGTCTTCGTGTGATGGTACAATTGTTGCTGTGATATATACTAAGAGGGTTCAGCTTTGGGCTTATGTTAGGTACGCCATGGGTGACATCCAAGACTTGTTCGTGTTCTATGGAAGTGGTCTCAAACGGGACGGGCGTGCGTGGCGACACTGAATAATTGTGACCGGATGTGATCCGCACGCAATCTGAACACCATGAGCCCGTTGGAGCTACGGAGATGCGTGCGTTCGGATTCGATCGGGACACCGCAAGGAACAAATTACGGATCGAGGCGTGTATGCCACGAGCTTGGAGGTGCCGCAGGGGATACAATGTGGCAACTTATAAAGGTGACGAGCGACGCTTCATGGGCGAACTACATGGAGGTCGTGTGCACCTGTGACGCATTGATATATGGCAAGCCAATGGTGTATGTTCAATTCGTGGAGAGGATGAATCATCCGCCATGGGTGGCTCGTGGTCTTGGCGGAGATGTAGAGCGTGCATTACTCTCGGCGGTCATGAAGATCTTTGGTGAAGGAGAAGGAGGCTATGAGTCAATGGGAGATGGGGACTGCGGAGGAGCGCGAGAATTTTCAGCCGAACGAAGGTGCCAAGAGGTGGTGGGCACGCGTGTTGATCACACGAGTACCTTGAGAACCAGTGCGGGAAAGTGAGGAGGAGGACGATGTGGAAACAGAGAGTTCAGGAGAGGAGGAAGAAGGGGAACCTACGGCGGGAGGTGTGGTAGGTGGTGTTGTAACCACGGAGGGTGCGTGCGTGCCGTCCGTTGGGACGACATCGCAGGCGGAATCCCTAGTTACGCCACGCGGCGGAGGAGGCGAGTGGGGATTCAATGAAGGCAGACTCGTTGTAGGGCAGAGCTTCCGTAACAAGAGTGCTGCACAGCAAGCTATTGCCACATACACCGTCAACATCAGCCGGACATATCGGGTGCACAGGTCCAACCCCGACACCTACATTGTGAAGTGTGTGGACGGCTCATGCCCTGGCAAGGTCCGTGCGCAGCGGTTCAGAGGCGCTGCCACGGACTTCCGGATAACGGTGCTGAACGATCACACTTGTGAGCTTGCGGCGCCGCTACCTAGGCACCGCAACATGACGTCGTCATATGTTGGAGAGGTGATAAGGCATCTTGTGGTTGCAAATGTATCCATTACTCCCAAGGTTCTCATGGCGGAGGTAGCGAACACGGTGGGGTTTGCTGTGAGCTACAAGAAGGTGTGGCGGGGAAGCAGAAGGTATCATGAGTATGTTCGGGACATATGAGGAGGCATATGATCTGGTCCCGAGATTGTTGTGTCGATTGCAGCGGCAAACCCGTGCACGTTCATTAACAAGTGCGGCGGGTTCATAAGACGGAAGAGCCGAATTGTTTTGTGCTTGATGAGTGTTCGGGCCTTCCATCGTGCAATAGAAGGCTTCAAGTGGTGCCGTCCGGTGCTAACGATAGACGGCACATTCCTATCCGCAAATACAAGGGTACAATCGGACCGCGGTTGCGTGACGCAAATGACCGATTACTCCAGTGGCATTTGCAATAGTAGAGAATGAGAGTACGGAAAGTGGGCCGTGGTTCCTTGTCAATGTGAAGCGAGCCGTTGTACAAGATCGGCCCGATGTGTGTGTTATCTCGCACCGCAATGCAGATTGTTGTGCGCAATGCGAACCATGCGAAGCAGGACACGACCTCCGTACGGTGGAATGACATGAAGAACCGGTGGTGCATGAGGCATCTTGCGGCAAACTTCCACGAAGGTTCCATAGCAAGGAACTAATGAAGATGTTTAAAAACTTTGTATGCGTAACCGTAAGACGGTTCAATGCCTGTGGAGCCGCCTTGATCGAGAGACCAGCAGGCATGTCGGCGTCTTGAGCGAGTGAAGGGGGCCGTGGAGGAGGCTCCACGAGACTTGGGGAGTTCACACAATGGGTGCAATCAATGCATCGACTGGAGATGTGGTCTCTCTTGCATGACACCGCGGAGCAAGGTGCGGAATCATGACGACAAACATGTCCGAGGTGTACAATGGTGTTCTAAAGGCGTGAGATCCCTACCTATCACCGCAATCGTTGAAGAGACCAGAACCGTTCAATAGGATACTTTGTCAATAGAGCCATGATGGCGAAGCGGCATATGGACGAAGGCAAAGAATTCTCTCGAGGTAGCGGGCCTACATGGACAAGAAGATGGAGAAGGCTCGTTCGCATATTGCTCGCACCATGGATGGCTTACGGAGGAAGTTTGAGGTTCGTCTCGCAGACAGGTACATAATGGGGCAAGCTAGAGGATCGTAGCGGTGTGCACGATTGTCGACGAGCATCTTGCACATGCAACAAGCCGAGCTTCTACACAAGCCATGCTCCCACGTGTACGCGGCATGCGCGTTATGGAACCAGCGCCCGCGCATTACATCTCAAGGTACTATGACATGAAGCACTGTTTGAAACACGGAGCACGAGTTCCATTCGTGCGGGTGGACATGCATTATAGGAGCTCGGCCGGGCAGATCAAGTGGGTGCCGAACGATGCATCAAGCACGCGTCGGCCGTGGCGAAGACGAGCCGTCGCATTCGTAACGACATGGATGATAGCCGCGTGGGGATCGGGTTGGCGGCGAAGTGCGAACTATGCAAGACGGTTGGCCATTCATTTAGGCGGTGCCCAAACAGCCGACATCAAGTAACGCTCCATAGTATGCAGCACATGGACTGTCATTGTGCACTGCGGCTTCCGTGTTTTGTAACTATAGCGGGTCTTTGTTGTGATGCGAGCACAGGATCGTGCATCCTGTAACCTATGCTGAATGTGTCTGACCAAATTATTTCCGTGTACAATTTGTTTGAGTCATTTCTTGCAGATTATGTTATGTTGTGACTTATTCGATATTTCGTTATCATTTGTTGTCGTTCGATGCAAATTACGTTTGTTCATGTTTTGTTGTCATTTATTTCACGATGTATTATCATTACGCATACAAATTATGTATGTTGCATATTCTCATGACACTGCGTCTCGACTTATTTTTAATCATCGCGGGAGATGGCGTCTGAGTTGCTTGAGGCCCGTTGGGATGACCGCCACCGATGCACCGCGTGGGCATCAATGCCTGATGGCCCTCCGTGTTTCGTCCTTAGGGGCCCCCGAGAGCACTGGCCTCTAGATGAGCGTTACATCCCGCTGCTGCGAGACACCGGTCTTTTGCCCCTTGCTCGCATGCTGGATGTTCCGTATTCGTTGCAGTTCGATCGCGGCGTTCTTGTCCGCACTCGTGGATCGTTGGAGACCGGAGACTCACACCTTCCACTTCCGGTGGGGCGAGATGACTATTACACTTCAGGACGTGTCCATGCTGACAGGTCTACCCATCCGTGGTGCAGCAGTAGTGCCACCCCCCAGGGCGGCGCATTGGAAGGACGCCCTGGGTGCCCGATTCGGTCTCCCGATCCCAGACAACATGTCTGGTGTGCCACACTCGTGGCTACGAGAGTTCATGACCTGCCCTGAGGACGCTCATGAGGGGGTCGTGCGGACGCACCTCATGGCATACATCCTTTTTTTGTTCGGATGGGTCTTGTTTCCTACGACCACTGGAGTCTCCGTGCATCCGACGTACATACACCTTGCGGAGTCCTTGGCGGATGCCTTGCGGCGAGTGCCGCGATCCGAGGATCGGCGAGTCCTTAGTGCCACGCATCGAGGCTTGTGTGATGCCCGTCAACAGATCGAGGCCGCCGAGCGGTCTTGGCGGCGTGCTATGTGCTCTGCAGATCGGGTCTTGGGAGCACTTCACGGTTGGGAGGCCTAAGATCGAGAGGCCGTGCACCCTTACGACCTCCTCCCGGAGTTATGCGGTGGTGGTGGCGATGACCCCATAGATGGGCCGACTATGGGGACTCGTTGGACACATGGTCACCGCGGTGGGCTAAGGACGAGCGAGGCGTGTGTACCAGATTTCCATGACGATTTGGCGGCTTCGACAACGACATAGTCCGGTTCCCATGGGATGCGAGGTTCATTCAGCTCATTGCCCCTACGGGTTGTCATCTCGGTGCCACCAAGACCACACGCATCGGTTGACGACACTGTCACCTTGTCTTCGCGCGCCGTCGAACCGTACAACCCGCAGAGTGATGAGGCGCTTTCACCTCCACCAAAGACGTGCCACCCTCCCAGGGCGGGCACTACTACCGAAGGCCCACCGGTAAGCCATTGCACGGTGCACATGCGCAAGGTAGTAATGTGTTGATAATACTAATTGTACAATATGTGCACTAACTTGCGTGCAAACAAGAAGAGGGCACCATGGTGACGATCGACAGCCACACAATGGCCGTGGGCGGGCACTGTGGCGTGACTCGGCGAGCACGCAGGTTGTGGCGCAGACTAGGCCACACGACATCGCCACATACGGTGTGTACCTAGAGTGGTACATTCCACGCACCGCAGCAAGATTACTCGCCTGCCCCACCCGCCCTTCGGAGGTCGCGCACGAAGATGCCATACAGGCCGCCTGCATCACATCGAGCAAAGACGTCTTGACGAGGCGATGCGTGCACATGCGATGCGTTTGTACTCATTGTTCCTTTACGTCTGATCGCGTTTTAACTCATTTGCTGTTTACGTCTGATGCGAGCATATGCGTCGTCTTGAGAACGAGGCTTTTCGAATCTTTGCGGCGTGGGAGGGCGGCAACCGGGTTCTTGCTTCTGCGCGTAGCATCTTCAATGACCTCGGAATGCGATCAAGGCCATGAGCGTAGTCGGCCCGGATGATGTCCATGCACGACGCGTCCGCAGAGAGCCGCCAGCGCCGCCGTCGGCACCACCTTCCAACGTCCGCTCGCCAGACGGTGGTCGTCCGTCGCAGCCCGCGATCGTCCGTCGCGATCCGGCGCACGTCCGTCGATGTCCGGCGATCGTCCGTCGCTGTCCGGCGGTCGTCCATCTCGTCCGGCGATCGTCCGTCGCTGTCCGAGGTCATCCCAGCTGCGCTCCCTCGTCCTCACACCTTTTGGACCAGCGATGCGACATTTGCCATCGATTCGTTTGTCCACTCGATTGCCATTTATTCGTAACACGTTTTCCTTGCAGCGATTCTGCGAAGGGATAGCACGTTACTACAGCCGTCGTCATCCGGAGGGCGGCGGACGAGCCTACGAGATAGCGACCACGAGACACCCAGCGAGATAGCGACATATGCGCTGGCGGTCATCCCCCGAGCGAACACGCAAGGGCGATACGAGTGGTTCGGCAGACGTACCAAGGTTACACGCGCGAGAGTACATGGGTGATTTCGCAGCTTCATCGTCATTCCAACACCGTATGCACCCGGTATGTACGCATGTAGTGAACATAACACATGATACAAATAATGATTATAAACTTTTTGTATTTTCCATTGCGGGCGTGACCCTCTCCGCCGATTGGTGAGCTCTATTATAGGCCAGCCAGATCGGCACTCCCCACGAGATGTACCCACCACCGCCTCCGACGCACCTCGCAGATCGACCTTCGAGATGCACCGCGCTCCTAGCGAGTTCACCTTCTCTGAGGATCGAATCGTCGTCCGAGGCGGCGATTTAGATGATAAATGAATTTTTGTAATTGGTCATTGTAATTTTTGTGATGTTTTTCAAGTGCTTGATGGTTTGATGTTCAAAGATGGTTTCAGATATAAAGGGTTGTTCTAAGTTCTTTGATTTACTACGCCATACAACCAACCGAGAGATGACAACACCGTACAACCCACATAATACGAAGGCCTCGTGCAATGACAACACGAAACAACACATACATTGCACGTACATGAAATGTAGCAAGTATTACAACCACCAACACACGAACGAACACAACAACTAAAATACAACACAACCGTGCATTTCTAACACATTACCAAAATAACTTGACAACAACGTAGCATAAAACATTAGCAACATACACGAGGAGAACCTCTAGCACTACAACTTGAGGATAACAATAATCACAAGAAACAAAATAGCACACAACATTAAATTTATCTTCCACTCGAGTCCGTCCCAAGCGATGCCGCATCCCGACGGTCGCAACCCCCACGACAACTCTGTCATGGCGAACATTGGCGATCCTATTGCCCATTTCATCCTCCCACACCTGCATTGGCAACCACCATGAGCTTCCTGCGATTCCATGACAAGAAATTTTTAAACATACCACCACGATTTCAATGAACCCAAACAATCGACTCACCGAGTGATGGGGCACTTGTAGTAGTGTCGCCGTGATTCGCGGCCGTGCGTGATGTCCCACGCCTAACCAAGGTGTTGCAATTTGGGCACATCACCGTCGGTGCCCATGAAGACGTCTTTGGTGACTCATTGCCTAGTGCGGGGAGTGAGCACGAAAAAAACTACACCGATTGTGAACAACTAACTCGGAGGTGACTGATAACATGGCAAGGGAGTATGTGAGGATGGCTCCGTTTTATAGGTGTGTGGGGCGACTCACGCACAAAGAACACAGACACAATTCATACACGCACATAAAGGGCACCTTTGCTTACGATATGACAAAGCGGGCGGCTTTCGCGATGACATGAAAAAGAGGGCAGCTTTGCCCGGTGATATGACAAAGCGGACAGCTTTGCCCGGTGACTTGACAAAGCGGGCGGCTTTCGCGGTGACATGACAAAAGAGGCCAGCTTTCGCATTCACATGACAAAACATGCCACCTTTGCCCGATGGGATGACAAAATGAGGCATCTTTGCTCAATATTGCATTTTTGGGACTTGTGATAACAACTCCACGAACATAACCACCAATCCATCGCATTCTTAACAACATTGCACATTACATCGTTACGGAAAGAGGCCACATAACATGAAGGCGTCACGCACTTACAACACATACATTGCACATACATAATTTATGGAAAGTAGTACACCCAACAATTTACGGAAAGTAGTCAAACCAACACATACATGAACTAAAATACGACACAACCATAACCTCGTTACCTACATGCCAAACGAGCCTCGTGGCACCCACATGGAGAATTGCTGAGGGGCGTCTCTGACGTGGTGGCGTCGTGGTAGTGGCATGCACATATGCGGCTCGGGTTCGCGCGACAACATGTGGGATCATAAGAGCTACCTATATTCACGACCTCCTCGTTGCCTCTCGCGTTGCATCGTTCACGGAGGTCGTTGTTCTCCTCGGTGAGACTCTCCATTCGGTACTCCAAGTCCCATATTCGAGCCCACAATGTATCCACATAACGATCAACATACCGTTCATGAGGAGGGTTGATCCAATGGAGAAGTCGCATTTGCCATCTGCAAAAATAAGGGCGGTAAACTTGGCGGGTCCGTCGCATACAAAAAGTAAAACTACTAAATTGTACCGGGCGTGAGCGTGGAAGAAACGTCGCCCGCCATCGTTCGGGAATCCAAGATCTGCGCGACCAGCGTACTCATTGTGCCCGCATTTCGCCACGCCGGTTGAGCACGCCGACTTGGCATCAATCGATGCGTGGACCGAACATATCCCTCCTTTCTAAGGGAATGTCGTCCTTCGGTGACCCAAATCCCACCGCCTCGGCTTCGACATGGTTTGTTCAAGCACGAAAGACAGGTACTTCTTTGTTCGATCAAGAATTGCTGGGACCCCAACCGTGCTACTTATACCAAAGGAGACATCTTGCTGCATCTTTGCTCGAGAGATGACAAGCACAAGTCCGCTGAAGTGAAATGACAAAAGAGGCCATCTTTGCTCGGAGACATGACAACACGGGCAGCTTTGTTCAAAGAGATGACACAGACAGCTTTTCGCAGTGAAATGACAAAATATGCGGCTTTGCTCGGTGAGATGACTAAAGATGCCGCTTTGGGCGATGAGATGACAAAAGATGCCACTTTGGCGAGACATGACATAACGGGCAGCTTTGCTCGGTGAGATGACAAAAGATGCCGGCTTTGCCCAAATGACAAGACATAACGGCAGCTTTACTCGGTGAGATGACAAAAGCGCGGCTTTGCGCAGATGACATGATAAAGCGGGCGGCTTTGCTCGGTGAGATGACAAAAGATGCGGCTGCGCAGATGACATGACAAAGCGGCCCACTTTACTCGGTCGACGACAAAACATGCCACTTTGGGCGTGGCGGTACTAAAGAGGGCATCTGTTCTGGTGACATGACAACAACAGTCGACTTTGCTCGGTGAGATGACAATTCGAGCCGGCTTTGCTCGAGTTCGTATACAAAGCGGGACCTTTTTCGGTGATACCGCAGCCTCCCATCTTTACTCACCGCTACCACCACGCGGACCAGCTTTAGGCGTGCAGTAGAGACAAAACAACCCCTATATATTCGTATGCATTCCATTTCCCAGAACATTGCCCATCAAATCCCATACTACATCGCGCTTCCTCACCCTCACCCAACCGGGATGGACAAAGGCAAGAAGAAGCAATGGGACAAGATGGTGAAGGATTGAAGGAGACCCGTGACATAGCACGGCCACCGCGCCGCGATGCCGCACGCGATGAGAAAATAAGGGCGTCTGAGCCCGGGTAGAACAAGCCCATCGTGCTACGATGAAAGGTCCCCAGGCGCCGCGTAGCAACAACCCAATCCCGACGTCCCCACCGGCGCTTAGCCACAACTACCACTGAGGGGAGACACCTCCCTTTGTTGGTGCGGGGGCGTGTGCAAGTTCTTCAAGTCTAAGCACCGCATCGGTCTAGGTATGCGTTCATCGGGTTGCGCAAACTACTCGATGACTACCCCAACCGCCGCTTTGACACCGCAACCTATCGGCGGCGTGCGACCATGCACCATTTTCCCTACCTTGTCTCCTTCACAAGACGCACTAACAATATCTCCAATGTATTTACGATCTCGGAGCCCTGTGGCTACCGCAAATGGATCGATCTTGAGATCCACCCCGAGGACCAATGGACCCTTGACTTGAGGAGTGGAATGTCACAAAGGAGAAGGAGTTGCTTTGGAGGAGGAGCGCCGCAAGCACGAGCACACCTGCGTATACTGCGCGAGACGCAAGCTCATCTTGAAGCGCACGCAGCGTGCGGAGCGGGAGGCTTGCGAGATGGAGCGCGAGAGAAAGAGGGAAATGCGGTTAAGGCAAAAGAGGCCGAGAGGAGTTCAATGCCGAGCGGGCAAGGAAGGGAAAGTGGCCCCGGTCCACACAATGAGGTCGTCTGAGCGGTTGGGTGGAGTTAGTCGCATATCATGCTATATGTTATGCATGTAATAAAAATCTCGCGACATGTTACTCCCAACTGTATTATGAAGTTTAATATCTCGTATTTTAGCATTCCATGATGTAATAGACCTAGCAAGTTATTTCCCTAAGGCATGCATGTTAGGACTAGTGGTGGAATTCAACATTAGAAGTCTGAGTTCCACACATGCCGCATGCCACCGGTCACATCACTTACCGCTTTATGTATCGAATCGTTCCTAAAAAATGTACCCAAATTTTTATGCATCTACAACTTACATTGAACATAAACTTCTATTACAACTTTATCTTATTTTTACGCAGTTTATAACTACAAAATTGACAAAACATACAAACATGACGCGGATTGCAAACCCTTAAAACATACCAAACCCTAAAATTCACTTACCACTTTATATATCGATCGTTCTCGCACAATCGTTCCTAAAAAATTTTACCCAAATTTTTATGCATCTACAACATATAATCAACATAAACTTGTTTTACAATTTTTTCAAATTTTTTCCTGATTCACAACTACAAAATTAACAAAACTTATAATCATACATGTTCAATATCACTTTCCTTCATTTCCTCCAATTGTTCATATCACATTTGTGCTCGAAAATTTTTCTTTAAATTGCTTCCAATAAAACAATATACCATGATCGAAATTTGTTATTGTCACTTCAACACATTTTCACGGTCAACAATATAGGAAAATCACAAAAACACTAATCGTTACTTCACACAAATTTCGTTCGTACTCTACCAACCAATATTTTTAATTTTCAAAATTGCACAACTAATTACACAAGCAGTAAAGTGGACTCCACTTCAAATTCATATTTTTTTTACACATCATTTCATATATACACATAAATTTTTATTTAAAAAATTATCTTTACAAATGCATACAAAAATAACTTGATTTAAAATCCTACCCGTGCAAACCGTAACCCTAACCGGGGGGGTGGGACCCACGGCGGAGTGGTGCGGTGTGGTGCCGCACCATTAGGGGAGTGGTGCGGTGCGGCACCGCACCATCTACGTGGCAAGTGACGGCGGGGGTGTGGTGCGGTCGGGGACCGCACCACTCAGGTGTGGTGCGCTCCCCGGCCGCACCACTGGACACGTGTCGCGTTGCCGTTAATCGTGCGGTCGTTTGGGGGCTATTTTTGGAATTGTGTTTTCAACGCGGCTATTTTTAGAATTTTGGGTATCAACAGTGCTAGAAACGTCCAAAATTCGCACCAGGAGACTGCATCGGATTCTGCTTGTTTCCTCGTGTCCTTGCAATGGCCATTGAATAGCCGTTCGTAACCCTCTTTATGCTACTATGTTAATGCAACTAATTATACTTTTCACATGTTCATGCCACCAGCCATAAACCCCTTTGGAACCAGTGATGGTCAATGGTAAATTGGGGCCGGTTTGCTCACGTGAGGGCATCCATTGAAGCTGGGCAAATGGTCACTCCATGTGAACCCTATCTGATAAATGGCCTCAGTTAATACAACTAGTACTGTTTCCATCTAATCTATAGAGAAAAGAGAACATACAACGCTAATCGAGCCTAGTCAATAATCTTCCAAGGGTAGCAAGAGGCCGGCTTGATTCAAAATTCAAAAATACAAAATACAAATACCAGTACTTCCATAACACAAGAGAACAATTTCATGTGCTTATTTGTCACTACTTCCTGACAAATGGAATATGTACGCGGCCGTGCGGCCTTTTGCCGCCGCCCTGAGACTTCCCGTTGTTCCATGCAGCTTGCCCTGTTGCTGCATCTCTCTTGCCTCCCAAACACCACGCACATGCCATGCGTAACTAAACACGGTGAGAGAAACCGACTTCTTTGATGATCCACATGAACTCCGCCTTAATATATATCTTCACCGGTATTCTTTCCATTCAAATCTACGAGTACTTAGAGCAACTCCAGCAGTAGCCTCAAAACAGAGCTCCTACTTTTCATTTTAGGACTCCCCTACTTTTGAGGGCTCTGTTTTTTTTACATCTGCTCCAACAACACCTCTCAAATTTAAGCCCTCAAATCCATTCCACTACAAGCGACACATGGGACCCACTCATTCTCTCCCTCACCCCGCGGAGGAATCGCCGGGAGGAAAGAGGCGGCGCGGAGCCGGCGCGATGGGAGGCCGGGAGGGGCGGGGAAGGCGGGAGTCGGGGCGGAGGCGGAGGGGGCGGAGCGCGGTGGAGGGGCGAGGCGCGGGAAGGGAAGGCGGTGGGGGCGGGCGAGTCGAGGCGAGGCGAGGCGGCGGTGGAGGGGCGGGCGCCGGGAAGGGGGCGCGGGAGAGGCGAGGCGGCGGTGGAGGGTGGAGGCGCCGAGGAAGGCGGCGCGGGGAGCGCGTGGTGGGCGGCGGGGGGCGAGGGGCGGCGAGGGAGGCGGCGGCGGGAAGGAGCAAGGAGGGAGGCGGACTGGTGGAGTAGGAGGGAGGGGGACGGGCAGAGGCGGGGGAGGCGCAGGGATTTTGGGCGGCGGAGGCGGGGGAAATTTCACCAGCGGAAAAAACCGAAAAATGAGAGCCAGGGGAGGGCCCCTGGGAATGAGGGCTTGGAGGCCTCATTTGAGAGGCCTCCTATTTTTGAGAGCAAGAAGAGGCCCTACTGGAGTTCAGTTTTTTTACTCTGACTCTCAAATATGAGGTTTGAGGGCTTAAGTAGGGGCCTGCTGGAGTTGCTCTTAGGAGTAGTTTATAAGTTTGTATATATGCATGCATGCATCTTCTTGTTGAATGTGACATCACACAGCACAGTGCCCATAGTGTGCGTGGATGCAATGCAAAGCAATGCAACAAAAGCACAAACTAAGCAACATGCGACGCCATCGGAGAGCAAGGGCAATGTTATGGTGCATTTGAAATGGCTTTAACTTTTTATCGCTTTTAGAAATGACTTTTGAAAGTGGTTTTTGAAAGCGGCTTTAAATCAAGCTCCGCCGTTGCTGCACACTCCACTTTCGCTCCAACGTCGTCGCCACGAGTTATGCCCCCACACCAATGGTGCCGCCACATGCTCCGCCACCGCCACAAGCTCCACCTCCACCCCAACGGCCAACCGCCACCAGGAGCTCCACCTCCACCACCACGGCGCCGCCATGAGCTCCGTCTCTTCCCCATCAGCACTGCCACGTGCTCCACCACTGTCATGGCCCGAGCGTCCTCCTCCACCCCTACGCGTCGTCCTCCTCTACACCGGCCTCCTACAAATAGATCCGATGATCTCTATGCCGGATCCGACGAGGGCAAGGCTAGATCAGTTGTCCCTGTGGCCTAGGAGGCCGTGGAGAGCACACACTAGGCGGTAATAGCAGCGACATTTGCTGTAATTTTTTTATTTCTTCTTGCAACTTGTTGAAACGGGGACATAATCTAGTTAGCTCAGCCAAAAGCTGAAAACTCCAGCTAAATCAAACACCATCTACTTTTAGTTGTTTCTACTTTCAACCGCTACTATTTTATAGCTAAAAGCTCTAACCAAAAGACAAAAGCTCTAGCCATTTTAAATATCCCTTAGTTAGAGATAGATGGATATGTCATTTCAAGCGCCCCTTAGTTGGAGGTTGATGGATATATGGCTATTTTTTGGACTACAGTTTATAATTTATTAATTTAATAAATAGTGGTTATTAAAAAAACTAAAATCAGAAGGTGAGTGAAAAATAAAAAAGAGCGAGACTATAAGTGAGTGGACTTAAGCCTTTATGTGCGTCTTTCCTAATCCACTACTGACTAGTGATTTCTAAAATTTTTTGTACGGATAATCCATTTTTTATTCAAAATTACAGAATATACCTGCGAGAAATTTTTTTACAAGAATAAACTCCAGTCGCCTAATGGTTGGGCGATCGGAGCCTTCCTTAACCATTGGGCGACTTCATGAAAGTCGCTCTACCCTCGGCGACTTCATGCGATCGCCAACCATTGGCGACTTTCATCTGATCGCCAATAGTTGGCGATCGCACTCAGGACCCCGTGAATGTTTTAAATTTTGTCAATTTTCTAGTTTTAAACTGGTAAAAAATCTGTTGAAGTTGTAATAAAAGTTTATGTTCATTGTATGCTGTAGGTGTGTAAAAAAATTTGGGAAACTTTTTTAGAAACAAATGACCATAGAATAATTGGTACATACGATGGTAAGTGATATTTTGATGTTACTGAGAATTTGGAAAGTGCATCAAACCTTCGCCAAAAATAGTGAAAATTGGTGGAGCTGTTCTTCATACATCCAACAGCCTCTAGAAAAAATTTTGAGCAATTGCGGCCACGAGATCAAAAGTTATAGCAGTTTCAGTCTGTTTCCGACACACCTTCAGTAAAACGGGCATAACTTTTGCATACGGTGTCCGTTTTCGACGTTCTTGTACTCGTTGGAAAGCTAACGACGAGCCCGATCTAATAAAAATAACCGCTTGCGCCCGTTGCCCTCCAAGACCCCAAAAATCGGTCATCTTTGGACCTAAACCTGCGTCGTAAGTTTTTGGTTTCTGTTTTTGCCCTTTTTCTTGGTCTTCCTTTCAGAATTTGGATTTTGCTTCAACTGAAAAGTTGTAGATCTCGTCGAAACCTTTTAAATGAGTATATATAAGCCATATATAACTTTGCTATTTTATCTTTTCAGACTAGTTGTTTATATTGCATCGGTATATAAAACTTGTGATAGAGAGTATTATAGACGGTTTGTATGTAGAACCGCTCGATAATCTGACCACTGAGCCTGTCGATCCTTCTCAACCCAATCCTAGCCCAGAGACGAATTCTCAATAACATCAAAATATCATTTACCATCGTATGTACCGATCGTTCTACGGTCAATCGTTCCTAAAAAAATTTTCCAAAATGTTTTACACACCTACAACATACAATGAACATAAACTTTTATTACAACTCCAGCAGATTTTTTACCAGTTTAAAACTACAAAATTGAAAAAAAAATTAAAACATTCACGGGGTCCTGAGTGCAGTCGCCCAACTATTGGGCGACTGCATGAAAGTCGCCCAATGGTTGGGCGACTGGATGTAGTCGCTCAAGGGTAGAGCGACTTTCATGAAGTTGCCCAATGGTTGTACGAAAGGCTCCAGTCGCCCAACCATTAGGCGCCCAATGGTTGGGCGAAAGGCTCCAGTCGCCTTCCGCGGGTATATTTCTGTAATTTTGAATAAAAAATGGATTATCCGTACAAAAAATTCGTGATTTCTAAGCCTGCGCGCGTGCATGTCTCACCAACTTGATTAAGCTTCCTGCAGCCATCGTCTAACCAAGGGTATGGGCTCCATTGGCGTTTCTGACTACACAGCTTTCTTTTCGGTCAACTAGTTCATTTGTCAACGAGCAAAAAAAAGAAAAAAAAAAAAAGCTACTGCAGGCTTGCTTTAAGATTAGGATAGAAGAGGGGTATGGTCCTTTACTTGGAGTTGTTGACAACACTGCTTAAAGAGAAATCAACGGTTATTATAGGCAAGACCGTATGACAAACATGTTTGATTAATGTTCCATCGGTCTATAAAAGCGTTGCTTGCTTTTGCTTGGCACTCCAGCTAAGAATTTACTAGTACACTGTGTACTGCACACGCGGCAAGAGTACCAGCAATATATAGGATGCCACCAAGCCATTAGCCTAATCAATGCTCTAAAACAGGTCCGTACTCGACCGTATACAAGGAGCAAGTACCTCTATCCATTACCGTGTAATTGCCGGTTAGACCATACAATCACTTATTGATGGGTGACCGAGCGGATACTAGTTATCCAGTTTTAGAACCTTTTGCCTAGTTATGTTCGCACTGTGCATTTAGATCTGGCAAAACAGGCGAAATAAAGAAGCTAATTATATATTCTTACCACACATAAGAGATTCCCTAATCATAACCCTGTTTATGCTTTGCTGTGTTTTTCCACACTACACAAACTATAGCGATCAATGCCATAGTTGTCACGACATCACTTTGGCATCTTGACGGCCTAGAGGAACGGTGTGGAGGCTCAACTTACCTTGCCCTACTAGACGGATGTTCAGAATTTTGCGGCATCCACGGTGAGCAGCTAGGTGAGCGCCTTGCCCAACTGGCACCCTTCTTTTGCTCTTTTCTCATCACTGCTTTACAAAGCTACTAGGGTGGGGAGTAGGGAAATCTGGACACATGTGGACCTCTAAACACCCGAAAATTCCGTTTTTGGCCCCTAAATCAAAAAAATTCCGTTTCTGGACCCCTTCCGACCGCGCGTTTGCGAGATGGCGCCACGTGTCCCGTGGCCGCGCGATCGCCGCGCCGCGCGCTGCGACGTAGCGCGTCGCCGCCCGCGCGCGCGCGCCCGCGCGCCGCAGCGTCCGGGACACGTGGCACCAGCCGCGAACGCAGCGGTCGGGAGGGGTCCGTAAATGGAATTTTTTTTTAGGTGCAAAAGTGGAATTTCGGTGTTTAGGGGTCCAAATGTGTCCAGATTTCGGGAGTAGGAAGTAGGGACAATGACTACAATGCTAGACACAACCTGAAATCTTTACCTCCCAAATTTTGACATAGTTGAATAATTGGATTGCTGTTGTTGCTGGGCATTAAGATGTTGCCCCATAGACATATTCATAGCAGAATTGTTGGTCACAACAAGAGATTTTACTCTTGCTTGCTGGGCCATCTCTGGTGTTGATATCATCACCGTATTTCACCTTGAGGATACCATGGTACCCCCTTGGACGCCATGGCGTCCTAGCGCCTCTTAAGCGCCATGGTCATCGAGTCTGCCGTGACAACTACGATAAATGCGTAATTGAATCCCTGCTATAAACAAAATCGAATAACTAGCACCAATCATGTAAACACTCGATACATTGCGATGTAGAAAAATAAAAAAACCTAAATATGATCTAATAAAAAATGTACAACATTCAAATTTCTACTTTTCTTTAGCAAGTTCCATGGGTAGACAAAGACCCTGTTCAAAAGTGCTATGATTTTGGGCTGTGGCTTTTGGCTAATTACGAGAGATTGAGGGAGTAAAGGACACTCGCGCTGAGAAGCTACTCCGTTCAAAGCAATTCCTGCAGTAACTTTTACAAATAATTTATAGATACAAACATGAGAAACTACTCCATTCAAAAAACCGATTTCTAAAAGACAAAAGATAGAAACTATTTGTAACAGAGACAGAATGGCATCAACTCAACCCGACCAACCACCATCCAATCTGGCAACCAACCACCACCCACCACCAGTGGCACAGTAGGTAAATCACCCCCACTTTGGAGCCCCTTCTCCTTACCGTTGTCTATAAATAAAGGAGGACACAACACCTTGGTCCTCCTCTCTCACTGACAGGTGGACAGAGCAAAGTGGGAGCCAGTCAAGTCTCTTCATCTTCCTCCTGTCCTCTTCGTCGCAACATTCGCTCCCAAATCTAGGATTCTTGGATTTCTCCTGCCTTCTCATCTGGGTCACCTTTTCGCTTAGGGGACGGCATCGTTGTATTTTTTGGGGTCGATGTCTTTTTCGGGGTCAATACCGCCATCTTCTTCGGCACCATTGCGTCCGAACGCTTTTACCTTAGCACATCGCTTTTACGTTGGTCTCTACGAATGGCGTCAACTGTTATGGTTACAAATCAAAAGTAAATAAGAGGGCTATAAAGAGGCTGTAAAGGGACCACTCGGAGCCTTACAAATCGTGGAGATGGTGATAGAAGCATGTACTATCTAGATTTGTTTGAAAAGAGAGCTTTATTCCTATGGCGCCCCTAAAACATATATTTATAGCCATGAGGAGGCTTATTACACCAATACCCATATCTAGATATACAATTATAGAGGCAATACCATCTTTTCCCACGCTATAGTTCTCTTGAGCCATCACATGACCTTTGGGCTATTGGGCCTCCTGAAGTAATAGACCGACTAGACTAAGGTAGGGACCACTTCTTAATAATGAGAGTTTTGAGCTCCCTCAAAATAAGCATAAAAAACTGAGAGTTTTGAACAGAATTTGAGTTTTGAGTCCCACGAGCGTATATGTGTCGAATTGTTACACCTATATGTGTGAACAAAACATACATCTCTTTGGCTAATTTCATCTAAGATGTTGTTCTTTGTTAAATACTAGCTACGTAAGTGCGGCGTCACGCCGTGCTAGCCACCGTATAGATCGAAGTAAAATAGACGATAATTCGTGAGGCGTTTCTAAAAAAAAATCGAGGACGCATGCGTAATTTTGAAAAAATCAAAGGGCTTTTTCGTAAAAAACCAAGGTCCTATACATAATTTTGAAAACCGCGAGTTGCTATCGGTGAAGTGGAGGGTGCTTTCCGGAAAAAACCTGGCAGTGACATGTTTGCGAGAACGAAGGACCTCTACGCAATTTCGTAAAATGCAAGGGCTTTTTCGCAAAAAACGTGACGTGGCGTAGCTCTCCGGCTGGGGAGTCCCCCAACTTTAATATACGGAGTATTCAATTTGATAAAGTGTACATCTGTGCATTTTAGCCAGCAAAGATCATTTTTTTTTCAAATTTATAGCCAACAATCATCACGCATGCATCGATAGTGCTTAAAAAAGCACTACAGCAAAATACTACCTAGATTAAACTGGGGGAGTTTCCGGACCCGGTTTCGCCAGCTCACCAGAAAATGCGAAATGGCCCTGCACTTTTTCCATAAATAAATATAGATCCTTAGTGTTTACATATGGGCCCTCGCATTTTACCTACAGATTCTTAGTAGAGGTGGCAACGGGTACATACCCGCTGGGTATAGCCACTCCATACCCGCACCCGACAGATATAACTCTACCCGCTACGATACCCGTACTAGCACATGGGTATAGAAACTTACCCGTACCCGCACCCGCGCGGTATTTATACCCGACGGGTAACCTATACCCGATTAGTTTGCTGAAGTATCATCTTGTGCAATTTGGAACTAAAAATTTTCTCTTTCTATTTAGCTTATTCCAGAGTATCGGCTACTTATTTGTTGAGTTCTTTTCCTTAATGTTAATGCCAAATGATTAATATGGTACAAAATTCTCTTAGTAATGTGTAAATTCGTCACCATGAAGCACATAATTTCCTACTATGGTCTTGAGTATGTGGGTATATTTTACCCACGGGTATACGGGTACGGGTAATATACAGCCGTACCCGCACCCGCTCTACCCGATGGGTAGATATTTTTGCCCATCAGTACACCCGCGGGTGAAGATATCTTTCCATGCCCACCTCCTTATGGGGTAAAACCCATCGGGTACTCGGGTTTCGGGTACCTATTACCACCTCTAGTTCTTAGTTCCTCTTTCGCGGTGTCCACGTGAGCTGGCTTCTAGTTACATGAATTGACGAAGCACTGTTTCTTTTTCAACTTTTGAATTTTCTATAGTAATTAATTTTTAAATAAATTATTTTTAAAATAAAGTGTACTAGTTAATTGTAATACATAATATATTAATTTTATTTATATTAGTAAAAATTGTACGTAAATTTCTATTATTCTATAAATCGACAGGAACCAGAACCCCCGAGCCGCGTAGTACGTTTTCTCCTCCGGATGGCGGTTTACCTGCATACGTTTTATCCTCCCTATAAGTGACCAACCAGGTGGGGAGAACTGCTCGCTGGACAGCTCCTCGTGGTGAAAGTCCTATCCGCCTCTCTTCTCGGCCGTCCCCTCGCCTCCACCAGGAAAAACAAAAGGTGACTACTCCCTTTCCCCTTCCCGATTAAATCCGTATTTTGGCCCTAACATTTGGGGATTTTTAGGTGTTTGACCCCATCTCATCACGAATTTTCGATTGCTCTGTGGTTTGACGGTTAATGATGTTGGGAGCTAACGGATCTCGGAGCTGTTGGGGAGATGGAAATTTTGGGGGGCGTGGATTTGATGTGATTTATTTTGGATTGGGTGCTTTTTGGCGTCTGGGGAGGGGTGGATGGGTTGGTCGGGATCGATTTGGCTGTTGGATGGTGAGAATTTGGGGGAAAATTTATGATCTCATGATTAGGCTCGGGACTTTGGGGGTAGAGCCGTGTATAGCCTAATTTGATGCGATTCGTTCGTTTTGGGTGTGGCGGATGCGAGAAATAGGCGGATTCTCCTCTCATAGTGGTCGGAAATGGGTAGAGTTTGGGATAGTTCATCTCTATTCTTCTTTTTCCTGAGGTCTAATACTGTAGATCATGTTATTTCTCAGCCTCTATGCGAATATGATTTAGGAATTCATGGGCCTCGGAATCTGTTACTGTTTTGGCCATGAAATTTGGGCAGGTGTACATCTTGTGGTCGATTTCTCCTGCAATGCTTCAGTCTTGCACTTTCTGCCTGGGACCACTGAACATATTGACCACTGAACACATCAACGTATGCATGTACTCTTTCTGCTTGGGATTTCAGCCCCTTCAGCCTAGGGGAAAGGTGAGCACCATCTAGCGTTGAACCCAGGGTTCGAACACTGATGAGCAGCTCACATAATGGCAGAGCTTGCTAAGCAAGCTATGCTCGCTCTTCCCTTATGAGTGTTGTGGTTACAGACCGAACAATAAACAAGGGGGCTGCAAAGAGGCCACAAAGGAACTGCATAGAGCCTTACAAACCGTGGAGACGGTGATAAAAGTTTGTGCTACTTAGATTTGTTTGAAAAAGAGGGCTCTGCCCCATGGTGCCCTAAGACATATATTTATAGTCATAAAGAGGCTTGTTACATAAATACCTCTAGCTGGATCTACAATTGTAGGGGCAATACCGTATTTTCACGTGCTTAGTCCTTTTGGGCCATTTATGTGGCCTTTGGACTATTGGGCCTAAAGCAATAGGCCGACTGGGCCAAGGTGGGCCACTCCCCCAACAATCACATAAATATTTTATATTTTTGTTTGGATTACTATATACTATAAGCTATGATAATGCAATATTAACTAGTATTTGCTATTTTAAAGACATTTATCACCATTGCTATAAGTTGGTCTTTAAATGTCAATGATTTATGATAACATGTCAATCAAGTTTAGTAAATATGCTTATTACTTTTTTAAAATGCATAAAACTTAGAACCCATCTTGACTCGATGGAGCACTGTTGACTAGTCAATCCAGCCCCCACGCTGCCCTATCTTGGTCTCTATCTGCAGATAGGGACCACAATGGACCCATTCCCCGTTCTCCATTGGAGAATTCCTCTACCACGGGACCGGTGGGTGGCGGGGCATGTTTAGCTCCAACGGGGACGGGACATTCCCCGTTCCCGCTGGGCCCGAGTAACATGACATGTGGGCCAATCTATTGGGATGACACGTGGGCCTTCGATCTCTCTCTCTCTCTCTCTCTCTCTCTCTCTCTCATGTAAACCTAGATCCCCAATGTTGAGCAAGAGAGACCATCGTCAACATTCCTATCCTCTCTCCTCCCCAAATCCCAATCCTCACAGCCCAATCCCAAACCTCTCGTCTCTAGTTCCAGGCTTCCAGCCCATCCTCTTCCTTGATCTCTTCTCCATATCTCCTCGCTGTTGTTTCTTCCCCGTTTGTCTTAAATTCTCACGCCAACATCATGTAACCCTTGAAGCGAAGGAATTCTATCATGTAACCCTCGAAGCGAAGGAATTCTTCTCTCGTAGGCGTCCTCCTCCACTCTGCCAGAATGGCGTGGAGTGGAGATCTATGAGGACATGGATTGATCTCTTCTTTCGCTGGTAAGGAAGCCCTAGCTTGCTTGGATTGTTGTTCTAAGAGTGAGCTTTGTCCTGGGGGATCTTTTCTTTGCTGTGAGCAACCTCATCCAAATCTTCCTTTCTGGGATGGATAGTCCAGGCCATGGAGTTCGTTGCGGATTTGTTTTTTGCGTGGTGGAGTACCAGTAGCATTTTATTTTCCATATTTTTGGGGGTTCAACTGAACCCCCATGCCCCACATTAGGTCTGCCCCTGTCTTGTAGTGGTATCTGCTGGTGACTTGATGTATGTTATTCCTTTCTTGCAAAAGGTGGAGAGATTGGACTGAGCTATGGACAACCTGTGGCATCTTGGAGATGAATTCCGTGGGCAATCGAAGGTAGTGGAGGACCGTCAATGGTCTCTCATGACATCGAAGCTGGCTGAGATCACCAAGTCAAAGGCTGAGAGGATGAATGACCTTGACTATGCACGGATGAACACTGTCCCTGATGTGAAGCAATGGGATAAGTTACCCTACCACCAAGATGAGAACAAGATGGACCACCTCAATCTTGGCCTCATGAACATAGATCTTAAGATGAATGATCTCAAGATGAATGAGGCTGCCATGAAAAAACCGTTCCACAACATGGCCTATAACATGAATCCGATATACCCCAAGGGAAACAATGGCACTGTCAATGCGTTCAAGATGAATGTTGGGGTCAACAAATATTCGAATAGTCCAAATGGGAAAGAGGCAAATGGCAAAAACAATGGTGGTAACAACAACAGTGGAAGCAACAGCAATGGAAGCAGTAAAAACAACTCTGCTGTTGACAAGCGCTTCAAGACATTGCCAACAAGTGAGATGCTACCAAGGAATGAAGTTCTTGGTGGATACATCTTTGTCTGCAACAATGATACGATGCAGGAGGATCTCAAGAGGCAGCTTTTTGGTATGTGTTACCATCTCTCCTTAGAAATAACTTTGACATACAATTTTTTTTGTCTACAAAAATATTTTATTATTTGCCTTTTGATATAACATTTCCAGATTTGTTGCTGTTCTGCAGGGTTGCCAGCAAGATATCGTGATTCAGTCCGAGCAATTACTCCTGGTCTACCTCTTTTCCTTTATAACTACACGACCCATCAGCTTCATGGGGTATTTGAGGTGTGTGATTATCCAATTTTCTGATAACCGCAAAACCTCTCTATGAATTTCTTAAAACAGTTGTTTGCTTTTCATACGTAAATGCTTGATCTCTTGATATACATTTATGCAATTTAGAGATCCATATGCAACAAAGAAAAAAATACGGGGCTTTCATGCACTTCCTTTTTAGAACATGCATTGTTCCTTTATAGATGAACTATTTTAGCTGGTGTTTCCCTTCATTTTTCTTGTCTACATGTGTACTTTGTTGGAACCGTTTTTCTTTCTCAGTATTATATGATTTGTTACTCTCTAAAATGTTGAGATAGGAAATATCATTCTGATGGTCCAGATTCTCCAGCTTATGCAACCAAGAAGCATGAATTCATTCACACATCTCACTTTTTTAGATGGGCCACACTGTGTCCATGCATCACTCTTTAAATGGGCCACTGTAGTTAGTATTTTTGTCCCACCTTACTAGTTCTGTATGTATTATTGTACCTATTCCGGTCTGGAGTTAATTCCATCATTCTCCTATTCATCTTGTATGCTTTTGTGCAATGTTGACTACTCATTCGTGCATCATTGTTCTGTACTAAGCTATTTTTAGCAACTGGCCAGGTAATTTATTTCTTTTGTTGGTATGTATGCACCATTGTTTTGTTATGGAGCTTTTAGCTAGTGTTCTCCTGCCTTTATTCCCCGCTTCTATAGTGTTTTTCTGGCCCATTTTAAAATTACAATCTTACAGTTGTAAATTCCATAAGATTCACGCACGATAGTCTTATAATCTTATAGCCAGTACAATTTGTTTGTTATTTCCTTTTAGCCACTATGTCTTATTTTATCGAGTTGACAGTACCTCACTTAAATTCTTTGTTGTTGACCCTTTTTATTATCCCGTTGAATCTAGATCTTAATAGGAAATAACAAACAAATGTCTTATTTTAATTACCATAATTTGTATTTTGCTCTTGAAGTTCTATTTGGAATGCGCACTGCACCTCAATCGAAATCTAGAAGGTTATTGAGCTTATTGTCTTTTGATGTTCTAACTAAATTTGCTTTGTGTCAGGCTGCTAGTTTTGGAGGATCTAATATTGATCCCACTGCATGGGAAGATAAGAAGTGTAAAGGTGAATCTAGATTCCCAGCACAGGTAATGACTAGAGTTGTCACGTCTATTTATCATTTGCATTTGGTTTCTTGCTCTGACATCTTCATCCTATCAGGTGAGGATCTGCATTAGAAAGCTTTGCAAGCCTTTGGAAGAGGATGCTTTTAGGCCAGTGTTGCACCATTATGATGGTCCAAAGTTTCGCCTTGAGCTATCCATAGCAGAGGTAAATAGCTTATTCCAGCTGCTGTGCACATGGCTTGTCTATGCTGTTATGTGATATAGTATTGAATCATGTGATGACAGCTCCCATATACAAAGAAACTGTATTAGCACTACCAGTTTATGCTGTCGACCATGATGATTGAATTTGTTGTTGTTCAAGCTTAATTTTACTTCTAATCTTCTAAGTCTAAAATGCTTGATCAAGTTTTAGTGGCTATAAGGTTCATTTTGACCTGGTCTCACTCTCAACATAGTTCTATCTCTTGTTTAGAAGCATAATTGTGGCTTTCTTGGTGTCTCCACTGCACGCCTTCCCATATCCATTGCCTGCCTCAGAGGTTACACAGGAAACGGTGGACATTTTGTGCTTAATGTTTCTTGGGACAAGCATGCTATTCCTTTTTTCCCGCACTTGTAGACATGACAAATTTGTTTTAGATTTGAGCCTATCTTCCTTTTTTTTTTTTTGTAATGCATCCATCTCCAAATGATCATATGTCGTGATAAAATGCTTGGCATTTTACATAAGAAGGGGAAAATGTAGCTTAACAAAGTGTGGTCATGTGAACTGAGTATTTTCATCTTAAATTTGCAGACCTTGTCACTGCTAGACCTGTGCGAGAAGGAAGGCATCTGAGTTGTTGCAGAGGTGGTCGCTTTGAGATTTTAGTAAATATCATCCTTGTAATGTTGTGAAAGGTGGTTCGCAATGTTTTCTCGTTCATTTAGCGCAAGCTGTTGTTGGTTGCATTTTCCCTGGAAGGACCTGGTACTTGGAAGACCTCTAAGATGTGAGCCAGAGGGGAACCCCCGAAAGATGTGGTCCATAATCTTGGAGATGTGTATGTTTTGCTATTTACGTATTTTAGTAGAGTATATCCAGAGGGGAACCCCCGAAAGATGGGGGATACTGTAATGCATCATGATGCCCCAAAGTAAGGGCGGTTGATGTTCTAGTGTATCTGTGTTGTACCTTAAAACCTTGCATTTGCCTTGATGCTGCTTTTGTACTGCCAGTGTTGTGGGGTATGTTCATGTCATGCTTGGTATGGCTTTAATCCTTTTGCTTGGCAATTTGCTATGTCTCCTAATGTTGCTGCCTTTAATACACCTTATGTTCCATTTGATATTTTTGGTCTTGCATGCCATAATTTAGTTTGGACGCTGTAGGCGCAAAAAAATGACCACCTGCTGCACTCAGCTCAAAAATTGAAAATTGATGAATTGCATACTTGCACTGGTTTTTTAAAATGATATATCAAGGTTGTGTTGTAGGTGCACAAAACCTTTTTACCCTTGTGTGTGAAGAACAATAGATTGTGTCAAATAGTGTTGATCGCATAAGTTCAACCGATCAGTGACATAACTAAAGTAGTAGCACCTGTTTTATGGTTGGAAGGTCTCAAACATGTTGAATGCTGAGCTCACTGGTGGGTATCATGTCAGCGCTCAAAGCTTACCAAATGCAGTCATAATCATCGATCAACCGAGATATGCTATTGTTGGGATATGCTGTAGGATAATTAAAATTGTCACCACGTATACCAGAAAGTCATAGATATAGTGTAGGATAATTAAAATTTCTACTACGTGAATTAGAAAGCCATACAAATAAAAGATTATGAATCATTACTACTAAACACGCAGTACAACGGAGGAAAAATTGAAACAGTTCGGTTCAACATAACGTGTGTTGACAGAAAAGAATTGATGTCAAACGTTCCAATTAGTGTCCTTGAAAGGCGATCGTCCTTCAGCACTTCCATGAACCAATTGTCTCTTCCTTGTGATTATCCCGATCAGCGTCATAGTCACAATAGCATCTTCATCAAAGTCTAGTCCATACGAATAGAGATGGGAGGGTATATGCCAGTGTGCTAGCACCAGCGCGCACAACAGCGGTTTCGAGATGTGGTGGCTATGATTTTGATGGATGTGTTTTGGGATCTTTGATCCTCGGTTTTTCGTACAACCCTTAGCCACACATCTCTCTCTCTCTCTCTCTCTCTATGTGTGTGTGTGTGTGTGTGTATATATATATATATATATATATATATATATATATATATATATATATATATATATATATATATATATATATATATATATATATATCCTCCTATCAGATCCTCATCTAATACGATTAAAGATCGTATCCAACTCAGAGAGTCTCCGACCATATCCTTATGTAATACGAGTAAAGATATATTGTATTTCACTCGAAGTCTATCATCCGGACTCTTACTGTTACAACTCAACCTATTAAGTATGTGACCATATAGGTTTATGTATATTTAGTTGTAACTCAGAAATACTTTTCCAATCACTCGTTAGTAGTAGTCCCTAGCATAATATATAGGCCTCGAAATATATACATAGATCGATCTAGATAAATCTTATTCAATATGATCTGTAACCAAGTCTTAGTTACTCATCATCAACTCATAACCTTTATAAATGTTCATTTAAAGAATAATAATATTTATTTAAAAGATGATAAATATAGAAGTGAAATAATCATTTTATGATTATCTATGAGACGTATCGCTAAAATCTGAGAGCAATGTTTGTTCATCTGTTAACCGAAAGGAAGTAATACACGAGTGCATGCATCACGTACGTGTACACATCTGCATGATCCATGTACTGTCACGACTCGACGACCTCAGGGATGCTTTGCAGCGCGGGCTTCCAGTGCGCCTCCCCGTGCTGGTGGTGGCGACCAGCCACCTCGCCGGCGTTCGCGATATCCACCAGCACCTTCTCCACCGGCAGCTCCTTCCCGTCGCCGCCTCCGCCGGCCGCCTTCTCCAGCAGCTCCAGCAGCTGCCTCCTGGT
Source organism: Dendrocalamus sinicus (assembly GCA_036346575.1). NCBI lineage: Eukaryota > Viridiplantae > Streptophyta > Magnoliopsida > Poales > Poaceae > Dendrocalamus > Dendrocalamus sinicus. The sequence goes on along the minus strand of CM070653.1, from coordinate 28,263,036 downwards.
GATCCTGATCTTCACCCCGACGCCCTTCCTCTCCTCGCCGTCGTCCTCCCACTCCGGCGATCCCCAATCGCGGTCGTCGGTCCACGACACGGCTCGCCGAGACGCGGCGCAGTTGCCCATCCGTATACAGTACAGGTAGAGACTGCGTTTCTCGCTGCTTGGCGATCGATCTCGCTGTTCTGAAGGTTGAAGAGCTCGTTCGTGTGGGTTGTATTTATAGTTTTGGAGAGAGGAGAAGCTGAGGGAACGTGGTCAGAGAGGGAGGCTGCTAGGTGCGAGCGGCGGAGTTTATCCGCTGCACGACAGTATTATTCTGGACTCCAATTCTGAATTCCAATGAAAATTCAGAGTCAGACCTGATCTTTTCTTTACTTTTTTCTTGGCTTGCCTTCCCAGAAACTGGGTCTGATGCAAAATGTATATGCAGGTAATGTATATGTACTCTAAAAATGGCAGGATACAAAGGCGTAACTCTTTGCAGTAATGCAGTGGTCATAATAAACTAAGGAAGGTGTTCCTTTCTCAGGTTGACGAATGGTGGCATCAGTCCAAATAACACACTTTTAATACTTTTTTCAGGACTCGACAAAAGGTTGCAGTTCTTACATGGAGTTGGTAGCAAAATGAGGACTTGCGAGCTGCAGCCATGCTATCATCGTGTAAACCTTATGACAGAAAAAACACACATTGGCAAATGGCAATTAAACAATATAATTTTCTGAATGTTTAGAGTTTATCGTTGAAATGGGCACAAGTTCTTTAGGAAGCATGCAAAGCATTTCAAAGACATGTTAGCAATGTTTTACCGTGTGATAAGAAGAGCTCAACAACTCAAACAAGCAAGCATTACCAGCTTTTACTGAACTATTCTCCTTGAAGAACGCTACACGTGCGAGGAGGAGCATACTTAATCCAGATCATGTTGACATATTTTCCTCGCAAATCACGGTCACAAAGAGAGAAGCAGTCGCTCTAACAAGATGAAATTCTTGGACAAGGAGGCAGCCTCCCAAATTGATCAGAACTTACAAGTTGAAATGAATCTGCTGTTTCAACTTTTACTGAATTGTTTTAGTGTACTTGTCTACAGCCACCTTATATACTAGTGTCGTTTGCTTGCATGTAAGAAGAAGCGGTTCTTTCATTAAGAAATTTTGGTACAAGAAAACTCGGTTTCTTGGGTAAAGGTGACTAATTAAGCACATAACTGCAGTTGATGTGCATGCTTTACCTAACCACTATCTTGGTGAGATGCAATATTGGTTTAGTTCAAGGAAAGCCCGTGCTTCTTATATTAAAAATCACTAAATAGTAGTATTTTTTGTATATTAGCACTTCGAGATATTAGCCGTCACGATACTGACGTAGAACAAACACACAACAAGATGAACACAACGACAGTCCCAGACAACCTTATCTCTTTATTGATATTTTTGGATGCGTGTATAATAAGAGCCCTTGAACCCTTATATAGGGAGAGGATGTCTCCACTCTTTCATTTATTAATTGTTATAACAGGTGTTTTATTCCAAGATTCAGTTATTGCTGATAGAATAAATAATATGAGACTAAACTACACTAATAGGCCTCGTGGACCGGATGCTGCTAATGAGCAAGTTTAGGTAAAGTATCCACACCATTGAGCCGTCTAGAATAGGCTGATATACAACACTTTTCTTTAGATACTTTGTCAACATCATGCTCATGCCTCGTTAAAAAATTCATCTGAAAACCCAGTGGAAAAAGGTAAGAAGAAAAGAGTACATAGCTCATATTCTTGCTATTGCACATGTTGCCTAATTAAAAACATTCAATTGAGAAAATTCAATGGGACAAAACTCAATTAACGAAAAAAGAGCACAACATTAATTCTTTCAGATTTGATTGTGACTTTCACAATCCATTATTGTGATCCCTAAAACTATAACGATCAAACGGTATACCTCTCGCATGAAACTACTAAAGTTAAGCGACTAGTTGCTCCTCCGAACATAGGAGCCATAGGTAGGGTATTGAGTCTGAACCTTTCAGACCTCAATTACGCTAAGACTCAAAGTCTACAACATGAGGATCCATATGAGATAATTGCCCCCCCCCCCCAAGACAATAACCTTTGTAGTCTTCCACTCATTCCATTGCTACATAGTAGCCATCCTTTTGAATAGATGTAGGCAAGGACTTTGCAAACATACAAGTTTCTTTCTGCCAATTCACATAACCACTTATTGATCTCGTGCAATACAAGTATTCATTAGGGGAAAATAATTGTGGTACCTTATTATTGCTGGATGCTTAATCCAGTCCCTCAATCATATAAGGCTTTACCTTTGGCAACTATCTCTGAGTGATTCTTTTAAAATTATATCAAACGTCTGTCTAATAGACATATAATGGATATACCATCAGAGCATAACTAGTACATTACTTGGCATAGTGGGGATCATACTATTCACCAATATCTTTCATGATCACCAATATAATTAATTCTTTCAAAGAACATTAGAGGATACAATGATTGATCATTGTTCTCATACCCTTCAGTATGTTAATGCACTATACAGTACCAATAAAATATTTATGAATACATGAATCAAACCTGAATATTATTTGTGAAACATACTAGTGCCTTTTGTGTTATCATGCACATATCGTGTTTATCCTTTTCTTTGAGGACATGCTTAGTCCATCCAATGATATAGCATCATATCTTATTAATATCAAGATGACATGCAAGATATAAGGACTGCATTTCATATTCCAATACTTCTTTCTTTCTAGTCTAGATAGGTCTTAATCCATTCCATGGATATGTTATCATTGGTGTCTTTAGCACATGGGGTTAATATCTATTAACCTCCTCTGCAATCATTTGTAGGCGTAATGACTGGTAATTGAGAGATCCATTGTGATCCACTCGCTTATCTCAATAAGTACCTAGAGGTCTATGCTCTGTTCACTACATTTTCAATTTAATTATTTATTGCCAGAGATACGATATAGCGGAATATTAACTTAATCATAACGGGAGAGATATATGGTCACTCTACCGGACCTTTAACTCATTGCTTTACACCATCTTATGATATTGGTTTAACCTCAACTGCTTCTATCCATTTGATCATTTATCACTCGAGTACTTGCTGTAGAACTCTGCTACAATCATAAGAAATTATAGAGGCATGAATGTCGACAACATTTCTATTGTTCTCCTATATCCATTTATATGGATATCTCGATATTAACCAGATCTTTGTCATTTCCCAAATTATAGATTATTGGTGGTTCCGCAATCCCAATGCTATGAGGTGCGCACAAAGTGTTGGGGTATTCATCCTTACAATGAATCTGTTGGTGAGCTCTTGCACTTTGATAGACACATCTTGTCATACGAGTATTGCATAATGATACATTAATCACCTTGACTTTATGTTAACAAACCATAGATCCACAGGCATCCCTGTAGATCTTTAGATCCTAAATCTGCAAGTGCCCTCACAGATGCTTCTAACATCACAAGTCTTCTTGCATAAGTGGGTATACATCTATCCCAGGATGTCTCCATTCTATGCATTGTAAGGTCGAGGAAGCCGGCTAGAGAGGGGGTGAATAGACGTTTTTAAAAATCTCTCTTTGGCTAAAACTGAATTTATATACAGAAGCATAAAATCAAATTGGTTTTGCATAATTAAGGCCTAAATCATCTAGGTTCACCTAAGTGCACCAATACTCTAACTCTACATCAAGGTTTGCAATCTTAGAGAGACAAACAATCATTTCAATCTCTATGAATATAAATTACAAGTATATAAATTGAGCATAAGAAAGCAAACCACAATTTGACACGGTCTCTTTTTACCATTTGGAGATTTGTCGGTCTCCCCTAATCTATGTTAAGGTAAGCCCAAACGAATTGGACTAGCTCCACAAATTAAGCCAATCACCTCAGTTTCACTAGTGGTAGTTTTTTCCCCTTTGGATAGGTGAGCTCCAACTTTCACAACATACTGAGCATTCTTGCAAGCTTCTTTGAGAAGATCATTGGGCATGACGCCTTTAAGGCCGTCTAGTAGGTAGGAACCTCAAAGAGTAAGAAGTCAAACCCCTTGCTTGACCCTCACCACGTGCAACGAATGCACAAGATTAATGTGGATACGAAATCCACCTCTAGATGCAATACATACAACTAGAGACCTCTCTCCTTACTCATAAAGTACAACATATACATAATTGAGTGAAGAGATCACACTAACTCAAGAATCCAAGGAACCCTAGCCATCGCTATTTTTCCAGTCGAGCTCGATAGCTTGGGTATAGCGGGTGTAGATGACGGCGGTTGTTGACGGGTAGGCGAGGTCCGATGACAGCGTGATCGACGGGGGTGTTCCATCGGCGATCGTTGAGGCCCCAGTAGACTTCGACGGTAGGACCAATGATGTCCAGGAAAACACTTGCCAGGCGTCATGGTGACATCCTCGTGTGGGGCCCCGGCGATGGATCCCTAGGATTCAGAGATGCGGCGCCCCCTTCTTCCTTAGTGCCATCATATCTAGTTGTGCCGACGGTAGTCCCAGAGGAGCGGTGTAAGCCAACGGCGAGGCTACCCCCTCCCCTTCTCTTTTTTCCCTCCAACGACCAAGCTTGAAGGCGATACCATAAGGCGGAGGTGATGATGGTGGGGCCCACCCCATCCTTGACAGTGGCGGTGCGGTGCCTAGCATGGAATCCAACGACGCGGCAGCCTAGGTTCCTCCCTTGTCTCCATCTCCGATGACCTGAGGCTGACGATATAGGGGGTTGCAATGTCACAGATGTTGTTGAGGGCAATGGCGATGGCGTCACGGTGGCCCCACCCGTCTTAGTCGATCCCAAGCGACAACGGTCCTCGCTATGAATGACGGTGGTGGTGCGATGCTCACCCTATACTTAATGGTGGCAGCCTAGAGCTTGCCCCATCCTCCACCAAGGGTGGGAAAGATGGCGGCAGTGATGTGGCACAGGGTTAAATGTTCTTTCGGGGGATAAATTTGGCCATAATTTGATTGAACTATTGCTCTTTCGGGGGTAATGAATATGCAAAATTTTGATACTTCAGCGAAATTTCGGATGAAATTTTTAACCCTGGTGTGGCGGCGACGGTGGCACGCATGACGTCGATGGTGATGGCTTAGCGGCCCCATTCCCCCTCTTCGCTTGATGGCTCGAGGTGGTGGTGGTGGCCTATGCTCCACCCGTCCTCGCCAAGGACGGTAGTGGCAGTGGCAGCGGTGGCTGCCCATCCGTGCTAAGGACGGCGACAACGCACCCCATGCCCGTCCCGATCTAGCCCAAGGTCGGTGCAGCGACGACGCACCACCCTTGCCCATGTGTACCAGGGAGGTGGCGTGTTGGCGCATGGTAGCTCCACCCAGCGGCGCGTCTCGGTGGCGACGGCAACAGCGTGGTGCTCGGCGACGGCGGCCATGATGCGGAAGCATCGTGGACATCCCGATCTCCGGTCGGACGTCGTGGAGGCAATGGAGAGCGCAGAGCGTTGCAGGCGGTGTCGACGCCGAGGCAATGACAGCGACCGGTGCTGGCTGCGCGAAGGCGATGACAACACGTCTCGCCCGACGGGGAGACTGGTCCTGATGACGGCACGGAGGCGATGGCGGTAGGATGCCCTAGGACGGCGTGAGGCATGCACCCGGTTCGGCAGCGACAATCTGGCGGTGTGCACGCGGAGACGTGCGCGCGGTCCGGTTGGTCTTGGTGGCGTGGCGCAACAGCGCGCACGCGCAAGCGTGTGCACGTCGCCCGGCGACGTTCGCGGTCAGTGGCGGCCGATCGGCCTGTCGTTGTCAATGGCCGGTGCCCGGTGGTGCACACGTGGAGGCGTGCGCCCATCGGCCGGTGGCGTTGCGTGAAGGCGCGGTGCCGATCGAACACGGACGTGTTGGCGGCCGGTGAGAAGAGCAACGCGAGGTGAAGCCCACAAGCCGTAAGAACAGTAGATTCAATCTACAGATCGAACCAATCTACTACATGCAAAATCAATCTAGTAGTTGGAACTTTATGCACGTACCTTTATATGCGTGCATGGTTGATGCATACTTGTTTGCTTCCGATTCATGCATACCAGATGCATGCGCATGTGCCCGTGATGCTTGGCTCCGACTCTCGGCATCAACAACGTAACGGAGGCTTCCTCCTCACGAGTTGCGACGATATGTGTTATAAAGAATTGATCTAACAAACAAGCAATATATAACGATATACCCGGATCAGTTGCATGCCAGCGATCTCATAACGTGTTGTATATTAGTGCACTTTGAGATGACTAGTTACTGACGTAGAACAGAAGATGAACATAAAAATATAGTCCCATGTAGTTTCTCTCTTTATTAATATTTTTGGATGTGTGTATAATGATATCCCTCTACCTCTTATATTGGGAGATGAGGTTTTCCTTCTTGATAAAATAAGTAATGTAGGACTAAATTACGTTAACGAGTCTTGTGATCGGACTGCCGCTAATAGATCAGTTCAAGTTAAATGTTCACACCATCAAACCATGTAGAACGGAGCCGATATAGAACAATTAATAGTCTTGAATCCATCCTGTTTCGTGCTTCTTGTCTGAACAAAGTGATCCTAGCGGCATCTACAAGCAGCCTTGCTCGGTCAGATTCTTCTACTGACAAGTTAGTCGTATCTGTGATTTCAATTTCCAATAACAGCTAGATAGGGAAAAATATTGGTGTCAGATATTGTTGTACAGATTGTGGATCTGAAGATATATATACTCTCCTGAGGTTACAATTTGTAGCAAAACCGTCTAGTAGTCGTAGACTAGTACTAATAAAGAACCTAATTCTTTTTCTTTTGTTGTTAACTGGCATCATATCCTTTGAATTGAAATTTCAAACTTGAAACATAGTGGTAGTAAGAGGGTACCTCTCGGTACTGCTAATAATGAATTGGAGTCTTGCAACATCAGACACTGATAAGCTTTACCAATTTGCTGATTCCTCCTGAAATAAAGAACTATTTCAGCTGCCACAGGATTGACTAAACTCAATCTGTTGGTGTGAGTAATAAACTAATGGTGTTTGACATTGTAACAACAAAAAAAAGAGATTTGGTTCAGTCCATCTGGTGGTATAACCGTACCATCTGTACATCTAACCATCCATGAAAAAGAGGCATAACCGTACTGGCATAACCGTACTTTCACGTCTTTTATGTTTGAGGGAAGACTCCACGTTCACAAACAGTGCAGCCTGGATAGTTTAGATCGCCAACGTCGGCATCCTCATCGATATACATGGCGCCCTCTGCCACCGTCCTCCCTGCGTGGCCGCCCTCCCCAGCGCTCTCCTCTATCCCCATCTCCACCTCCCTACCCCTCCTCCCGCTCGCACCAAGCCCCCTTGCCCGCCCCTTCTATGCCCATCTCTGTGCCCCACGTGCTGCCAGCCACCACGCCCTCATACGTCGCCATCGCCCAACACACTCACCGACTCTACTCCTAGTCACAGTGTTGCACGGTGCGCACCCTTGGCCGCCATCCTAGCTACACGGCGTGCGCGCGTGGGCCAAACCCCTGACCGGCCGTCCCTCGGCCTCAGCGCCTCTGCTCCCAGTCGCTTTGCTCGTCGCTTGCCACTATCCCAGCCACATGGCATGCGTGCAGGCCACGCCCCCAACCGACTGCCCCTCACCTCGATGCCTCTCGCTACCATCCCAGCCACATAGTGCGTGCAGGCTGTACTCTCGACCGACCACCCCTCGGCCTTGGCGCCTCTGCTCTCAGCCGCTCTGGTCATCACTTGCCACCATCGGCCAGTTGCTACTAGGGTTAGGAGGTGGTGGATACAAGGAGGAACCATGTGAGTATTAAGTTTCATGCACCAGCCAATTCACCCAAAAGCTTAAGCTGATGAGAAAAGATGGGCAATTCACTTATACTTCAAGACTCCCCCTCACGTGTAGGCTCTCTTAGACCTAATACGTGGCATAGAAGTGGACTGCAATTAATTTTTTGCGTCAGCCAGGTCTTGAACTCGAGACCTCTTGGCTCTGATACCATATTAAGTTTCATGCACCAGCCAATTCACCCAAAAGCTTAAGCTGATGAGGGAAGATGGGCAATTCACTTATACTTCAAGAGTGAGGACTTGGACTCGTTGTCCGAATCAGACGCATTGGGTGAGGATGGGGAAAGGAGGGAGGACACTGGTGGTCAGCACAACAAATCTCGCTGTCGTGGTCACGCATTGCCGAGTGGGCTCGACAAGGAGAGGAGGGCAGGGGAGGGGCCATCTGAATTATTCTTAGTCGTTTGGTTTGGGTTTTGTAACTGCTCTGATGAAATTACTTGTATGCCCTTCTCGCTCATCACCACTCCTACACACCACTCATGTACATCTGAGGTGTTAGTATCATCAAAGCCGTAGATTGGGCTGGATTGGAGGCTGAGAACAATTCAATGTACCAAACTAGATCTTTCGAAGAAAACCCACTCGAGTGATCTCTGAATTAATACTTCAATTGCCAGTGTTTTTTATAATGCTTCAAATTATATTGAATACTCCATAGAGGAATTGGAGTAATGGCACACCACAGAATCCCAAATTATGTGCAGAAATCAGCTATCAGCTATGTCAGATTGCAACAATGAAAGTGGTCACTGAGCATAGCCATGTGCGTTGTAGTTATTAGTTACAAGTTACGACCAATACTACTGTATTATAGGATCTAGAATTGTCTATGCAGAGAAGTTAAGAACGATCCATGTTCATATACCTACCATTTTGCCTGTGCCAAACTACAAGATGAGTAGCAATCAATTGAACTGAAAATGCAGATCCAAACGCGTTATCAGAATTCGTGCTAAGATGAATTTAACTGCACTTGTTATAACTACACGATAGAAGCTTTTGGAAAGACTAGAATCAGACTTGGCGAGCACTTGTTACTATAGGCCAATGCAGTTTAGATGTGCTGGTAGTATGGACGTATCGTGCTATCCATGATAAAGTATCTGAAGATTTCAGAACAATAACTTATGAAGCAACTAAGTCAAGAAGTTACGGTATGACATTAAAAGTGGTCAGTAACAGAACAGATGAACTACGGACTAGTGGAGTAATCGAGAACCCGAATTGAATATTGCAAATCTCAGATAAATAAAGGCATTCCTACATCAACTCTTCCCTCCAATTCTTCGAGTACTACTACTAGCTCAGGTGACTAATGCTGCATTAATTTCGTGAGCTGCTCTGCTTATTTAATCTCACCCACGATCAACCTATCCTACCAAATGGATCAGTATCATCTCAAGCAACGTGCATGCAGACATCCAAGTCCCCACCCTTTCCTTCCTCCCAACGGCATATATAACCACCATTGTTAATCTTTAACCCCGTACTTAACCAATCCATTAATCTAAGCTACTACTACTCCCACGTGCATGCACCATTGGATCGATCCAAAATATCTGTGATTTTTACAGCCTTCCAACAACTCAAGCATCAATGTTTAAACTTCCCAAAACCCTCATTTTCAAATCCCTATGCAATAATCAATCACACGATCCCAGAAAGAGTCAGAGCACATCACAGAGAGGAGAAAATCAGGGAGAGATCTAGAACATGCACTTTTTGAGCTCAGATCACTATGTTCGAACTCGCAGCTTCCCTCCAACCAAGAAAAGGCTTGGATTAGCAAGACTGAACTTTCTCAAAATTTGTCATTCCTTCTAATCCTATACTTGGCTTATAATAATCTGTAGCCAGAATCATGTTCCAATTTCCTAATCAGAAAATTATCGCAGATATAATCAATGCTGTGGGGCTGCCGCACACATGGTGGCTTGATTCTCTCCTTGACCACGCCGTGTGAGCGAGCTGAAAATGGCGGGCCCTAGTATCATTATTATTGTAGTATGGGTTTTCTATGCTTAATCAGGGCAGAAAACGGGTGGACAGATATAATTGCATGGGTTTCTTTACAGTTTTCTATCTCGCAACTTGCGGCTCAACCAAAGTGCTTGTACTGCTAAAAGGAAGAACCCTCTTTTGCCATATATATATTTTTAAATAAACGGCAGTAGTTTTTTGAAGTGAATTTTTAAACAGTTTTTTGAGTCTAAACCATATGCACCGTCTACACCAGTGTCTCCGCCATTCGTTGTCGTCTTAAAAAATACAAACAAAAGCTATCAACTACAGCAAAAAACCATCAACCGTAACTCAAAAGAACATAGCCAAAAGCTTGTATATCTTAGCTTCTTTTCCCTTAAGGCGAGTTGCTCTAGCTTCCCTCGTGCACTCCCGTTATTAAGCCCTATTTTAATCAAAGGAGAAACATCATAAAAGAATGAACACGAGGAATTGGTCATATGTCCCGAAGAAATACCGTAGAATTCTCGCGTTCCAAATAGTATATCCACAAGACTGTTGAAGCATTTCACTAAGTTACTTGCTATCTATTCCTTTGAGAAAAGTGTTAGTACAATTCTTCATTTAAAACCCAGAAAATGAAATCAGAGGGCATCTATATGACTGTTGTGTATCCTGCAGATTCGCAGAGCTCTTAACCCCGGTAATTATGGGTCGCTGGCTCCAGGCATCCAACCGGAGGCATAGACAGATAAGGCACGCATAAGCAGCCAAGCGGCGGCCCCAACGCCGAGAAAACGCCGCAGCGCCGCCCCACTCCGCGCGTCCAGACGCCGCCGCGCCATGTTCCCCGCCCTGTGCGCAGCCAGTCCACGGGGACCCGCCTGCAACTATGCATCAATGCATGCATGGCGCACTGGAGCTTCATTTATCCTAAAGTAGGAAGTACTAGGGATTTCCTGAGCGCATGGATCGGCTAGAGCACATACATAAATCATAGTACTACCTCTGTTTTGATGGCATCCACGATGGAAGAAGTTATGGGTTCAAAACTACACTAACATAGGAATCCAGCGAAGTTCAGTTGGTTGGTGGTGGTGGCATCGTCGAACACCCACCCACTTGGGTTCGAATACTAGAATTCATTTCAATAAAAAAAACTCACACTAACATCAAGAGAAACTCGAGCTCACAAACAAGTGAATAATTAAGGGGATGTTAAGCTAGTTTTTTTAGGCTATTGAACTAGTTGGACCACCGACCGGTTGGCATTTAACGCCATTTTCTGAAAAGAAGTTGATATCGCAATATTTAGAGTTTCAGGATATATGACAAAATCCTTATAATATCTATGCCTTCTCTTTTAAATTTAGAGAGTCATGCAGCGTGGCGAAAACATTTAATATTTGAATGTACTGGTATTTTAATTGCTTGGTACAATTTAACTGGTATTTAAGGCAATGCATGTAATCTCTTATATAATCTACGTATTTGCTTTGGAGGCAAACTGTTCGGTAACGCTACAAAGATTACACTAAGTCGAAAAAATAACATCTTGGCATCTGGCTCCATCTGTCGTTCTCACGTGAGAAGTTATTTTCTAATTTATACATATGTTGCAATGTTACCGAGAAAATTTTCGGAAGGCTTATCCTGAAATTAGCACCACCGGTAGTTTTTTGCACTGGATAGATTTTGGACTAGTATCCATGCCTTTGGTATTTATGCAAGCTTACACAGTCCGTCACTTTCATGTGAGCTCTTCCCGACTAAAGGGACACACCACGAACTCCGTGACCAGGCGGTGTAGATGCTAGCATTGGTGCTAAACCCCATTTTGGGTTGCTTTTGGAACACCCCTATTTTTAGGAATAGGGCCGAAAAGTTTCTCACAAGAAGTTTTGTTGTGGACAGAAAGAATATCAAACCTGTTTATAAGCATTTAAAAAGAATTAGCTTAATTAAATATGACCTAACGGCCAAAACACAACAGATTTATGGGCGTTTAAGCCCAAAATTAATTTACATTTAGAAAATCCAAAAAATCCCACAAAACCGCTTGAATGCGTTCATAACCTTAACACGGTAGCTGATATATCATTTATTCTTCTGTTATCTGTTCTGATAAAAATAAGCAAGATTAAGTCACTATGTACTGAACAAGCCACATGGGAAAGCCACTACTACAAAAAGGCTAATATTAGACGCTTTATCACAGAGAGTTAATCAAAACTATTAGTAAATACAATCACAGATGGTTTTGGTTTATAAACCGTCTGTATTGCTGTCAAGACTAAAAACCGTTTATGAAGATGTAATATCATAGACAGTTTATAGTAAAAACCGTCTGTGAATTATCATAGACGGTTATTAACAAGAACCGTCAATGATATTACCAAATATCGCAGATGATTTTTTTATTTGAACCATTTATGATACTTCACAGACGGTTTGTATTAAAACCATTTGTGATATTTTACCGCCCCCTCTATTTAAACTTTTAATTCGAACCTGAGATGAATTCGAGTCTGAGTAGCATTCCGTTCAAAGACACCTTCAGTAAAATGGACATAACTTTTGCATACGGTGTTCGTTTTCGATGTTCTTATACTCGTTGCAAAGATAACGACGAGCCCGATCCAAAAAAAAATCCAACCAACTTGTGCATGCTGCCCTTTAAGACCCCCAAAATCGGCCATATTTAACCTTAAATTTGTGTCGTAAGTTTTTTGTTTCTATTTTTGCTTAAATTTTTTATCTTCCCTTCGGAATTTAGGATTCATCTCAACTGCAAAGTTATAGATCTTGTTGAAACCTTTCAAATGAGCATATATAAGCCATATAGAGCTTTGCTATTTCATATTTTGAGAGTAGTTGTTTACATTACATCGATGTATATTGTCTTTGATAATTATATACCCACGACGGTTTGTGGTTCAAACCATTTGTGATAATTATGTTTCACAAACGGTTTATGGTTCAAACCATCTATAATAATTATGTTTCACAGACGATTTGTAGTTCAAACCGTCTGTAATAATTATGTCCTTGACCGTTAGGCCCGTCGATCCTCCCCAACACAATCCTAACCAATAGAAACCCACCAACCCCTCCCCACGGATCATAGCTCCACCTCTTCATCCCCGTGCTAATAATTTTCCACCTCCTGCCTCTCCCTCCCCTATAAATACTCACCTGAACCCATCCCCTTCCTACTGCATACGCTCAAAATTTCTCAGCCTCCTCACTGTCCTCCTCCTCAACCCCGACCCCAATGGCCCTTATGAAGTAGATGGCATGTAAGTCTACGAGTGGCAAGGCACTGTGAAAGCAGCTAACTATCAAGACAATGCTCAAGTCGGTGCCTGCGACGGTAGGCATCGAGGACATCTAGCTCGCGTGCTGTATCAGGGGCGAGAGGGCCTAGGCATAGAGGTCTCATCAGTGTGGTTGAGCTTCTACTGTTTGCTATGATCTCTGCTTCTTCTATGTTCTTGCCATGTTTAAGAGTTGCGTTCGTAGGATTAGGAAATGTGTTCTTTCCATATTCGTTCTGTGTTAGATGGGTAACCTACTTATTATCTTGTGATGCTATAAGGCTGTGATACTCCCCCATCATAGATGGTTGGTAGCTAAAATCGTCTGTAATGTGCGAGTATCACAAACGGTTTTTGCTTAGAGCCATTTGTGATAGTATCATTCACAGACGGTTCTTAATACGAACCATATGTGTTGTTAACAATAGTACTTAACCACCTAATTAGCATTGTAGGCACAGTTATTCAATTTCCAACAATAGCACAAAATTTTAATTGAATAAAAGACAAGAAGGTAAATGAATATAATTTGAAACATACATCAAATTCAGTAGTTATTACATTCCAATTGTCATCGGTACAACAAGTATGGAAATTAAATTACATCAGTAGCATTCCATACATTTATGCATTTAATCAGAAGCTATAGAAATGAAATTACATGCATCTCATTTCATACAATAATTACAATTCGTCGTATTAACAAAATAAACTACAATTTCATTTGCGAGAAAAGCAAATATAAAGATACCCAAAAAGATTGAACAAAAGAAGAAAATAAAAGATAGATTGCCATCAAAGTCGTATTAACAAAATAAACTACAGTTTCATTTGCAAGAAAAGCAAATATAAAGATACCCAAAAAGACTGAACAAAAGAAGAACATAAAAGACAGATTGCCATCAAAACCCTAGATTAATTATCAAAATGGGCATTCCACTCATTGAGATATCAGACTGTCTAGGGCCAGTCGACACATCTCGCAGCCGTAGGGTCTCATCATCCGATATTAAAAACAAACCTGAGTTCATTCCAAAAGTCTATTTTCTAGCCAACCACACAAATATCCAGATTCAACTCCATTGCATAGTAGCCCTACTGTAAACACCAGGAGAGAACAACCAAGAGATAAGGCCAAGCCAAGCTAGATATAGGAGAGAGACGAACCGCACAGACCACAGGCGTTAGAGCTTCGTCTTGCCACCAACTTTGTCGACCCTGAGTTCAAAGGGTAAGAGACGAATCGTGCAAATTAGAGCTTTGTCTCACTATTGACTTCATCGATGCTGAGTCTAAAGGGTGGGTGACAGACTGCACGCTAGAGATTTGTCTCGCCGCCGCCTTCATCGTCCCCGAGTCCAAGGGGGTGGGACGAGCTGTGTGTGTTCGAGATTCATCTCACCGCCGACTTCGTCGACGTTGAGTCCGAAGGGTGGGGGATGGACTGTGTGCATCAGAGATTCGTCTCGCTACCGACTTCATAGATACCTCATTGGCGTACGACTACCTCGTGGTCGTACACTCTGTCTGACCACATCACGGTCGTAGGCTCCGTCCGACCACGTCGTGGTTGTAGGCTCCATCCGACCACCTCATGGTCGTAGACATAGTCATGAAGACTTTGTCCGACCACTCGCAGTTCGGGAATTCATTGACACTTCGTCCGACCGCTTCGGGATCGCAATTTCGTCGACACCTATGACCACCTCGTGGTCGCACCTTCGGCAACCATGTCAAGAGCGACGTAGTTGTCAGGCCTTCTTCGACCACCGTCGTCCGCATCAGTGTGTCGACTGCGTCAGAGGCACCAACCCCACAGGGCACCCAAGCCTTCGGCGTGGGACTTTGCCGCCTGTGTATACGAGCCACCCGAGGCTAGGGCATGACCTACGGGCGTCGGCTCAGCCTCTGCCAGGAGATTCCACAACTACGACAAGATTGGTCAAACAACCCTACTCCAGGAGGTTTACAGCGTTCACACCCCCCGGGGACTGGAAGCTACCAACTGCATCAAATCGCCCCATCGGCACCTGCGTGCTTGTTGCCGAGGACAGTGGTAGGGCTAGCCTGGGCCAATTGTTCACGTCAGCTTGTCCATCGAGACCTCCGCGCTTGCTGTCGAGTGAGTACTATTGTAGGGGTGGCCTAATCCCCCATAACTGAGCTTTGCAACTAGCCCAATATATAATAGGTCCAATCAATAATATAGAAAAATGTACCATATACCCTCACCTTTTGTAATTAGCAAGGGGTATGGGAATTTCCCATCCTACCCTATTCATGTATATAAACCTCTAAGAGGGGTATGAGAATGGGGGATCCACTTATTTCACACATGAGCTCTCTCTCCTGTTTTTAGCGCTCTCTAGCTCCGCCTCCTTCTATGGAGAAAGGGGTACCTTGTACTCCCGGTTATAGCAAGGCTACAACGGTAGACTTTTAAATTAATAATCCAAAATTCTTCATAACCTAAAAACATTTATTTATATATGGTATGAGAATGAGATGTTTCAAGAAATGTTAGTTTGCGAGCATACAATGCATCTTTATTATATAAGCTTGTTGAGTACTTCATACTCACTCTTGCTATTATTTTCTTTTGTTTAGCAGATAGCCAGCTTGGATCCTCACTTAGGGTGGATGAGGCCTTCTCTAATGAGTTATATCCCAAGTGGGAGGGAAATTGTGTTGAGAACGAGTCGTGTGAGGTTGACCCCTTATACGAGGCTTGGGAGGACTAGAGATTTAAGAGCAGCATGATCTATTAGTGTATTGTATTTATATTCAGTACTTCTTGTATAATTAGAATTTGGATTAGATTGTACTTTTGGTATTATAATAATTTAGCTCTAGTGGTTTATATTAGACTTTAGCCTTGTGTGGCTACTTTTATGTAATATTATGTTCTATCTCTAATTATTATTTTGTTGCAATACTCTGATAATTTTATTATTTATTAGAACAATGTTCTACCGACTAAATAAATAATAATTTATTAAATAGTATTGTTACCTCTCGATAAAAATAATTTTTTTGATAAACTCGATAAAAATATGGATCGTCACAAACCGGGAAAAAAAACAGACCAAGCTGAAAATAACGCACCTCCACGCCCTTCCATGCCTCCGTCGCAAGGACCATACAGGGAATGCGCCCCCTGTATCGTAGCACGAGTGCTATTACCATGGCATTCATGTATCAACTCCTTCTGCCATAAACTTGACAAGACACGATGTGCGAAAGAGAACGTGGGCACGTCCTATACCAACGCTCGTTTGTCTGCCAAGCTAGCAAATGTAGAGGCCGACTGCAATGCCAGAGTACAATTATTTATCTGTCTATGCTATGCGATTAGAATGGCAACACAAGTAAAATTCAGATACGACTCAGTTGGGAGTTTTAGCAATGATGCAGCTTATTGTCGTGCTAAAAACGAAAGTGAAAAGGTTGTAAATTTACTGCCAAATAAGTTGATAGGATCGCTAGAGGGCTTGTTTGGATGGACATGGAGTAGGTCCAATCCCTTCGTTTGGTTGGGTTTTTATTCAATTTTGTTAGAACTACAAGCGATTAGACCTAATTCCTTCACAGCGCCTCGTAGATCGAACCTGGCTCAATGGCACAGGCTCGCTTAGCGCTTTCGCTTACGGTACAGTTTTGCTTACCGGTACAGATGACTTTAAGCCTATTGTTTTCTTGCTTGTAAGCCCAAATATATAAAATCAAATTTGAAATTGCTGATTACTCAATACCCATCACATGTACCAAACTCTTTTAAGAGTAGTTATTCCATACTCTTTACTTCCATAGACATGCATAAATCCTAAAACATCAACCAAGAGGTAAGTAGCCTCAATCCATCTTTAAAGATGCTTTAATATTTGTGCAATTCACTATTTAGGAGAGCATGGAATCAATCTGCAATCAAAATCCTAACTCATCCATCACAATTAACAAATCCAATCAACATCCTCCCCTCTTAGGGCATCTCCAATAGTGCCATATCAATCGTCAATTAGTTACTCCACATCAAGAAAGTCCTAGGTGGAGGTGAGAGAATGAGGAGAGAGAAGAGAGGTCGTCGTTTCTGGGCATGACGAGCGCTTCACGTGAACCGAGACTGAAGTGACGATGTGTTTTGTTGTTGGAGCGGCCTCGTCATTTCCGGACGCGTTTTGTGGACCATGCCTTTATGTTGATGACAAAGAAAGAGGTGGAGTGTCTTCGACAGCCACGCCTTTGCATCGGTAGGCCAGATCCGATGGCCACAGCGGAGAGCAACGACCGCAAGAGCTCCGTCGGTGGCGAGGAAGGAGGCGGAGGAGCGTCCACGGTCACAACTTTGTGTCGGTGGGCCAATCCGACGTCCACTGGGCGTTGGCGGGCTGGATTTGGCTGGCGTCGGTGGCGGGAAGGAGGCGAAGCACCGTCAACGCAGCGGGCTGGATCCAACGGCCATGGCAAAGAGCGAAGGCCGCAAGAGCTCCATTAGTGGCGAGGAAGGAGGCGGAGGAGTGTTGATGGAGAGGTCGTCATTTCTGGACATGATGAGTGCTTCACGTGAACCGAGACCGAAGCGACGATGTGTTTTGTTGTTGGATCGGCCTCGTCATTTCTGTACGCGTTTTGTGGACCATGCCTTTACGTCAATGACAAAGAAGGAAGTGGAGTGTCTTCAACGGCCACACCTTTTGCGTCGGCAGGCCGAATCTGATGTCCACACGTTGAGCGACAGCCACAAGAGCTCCGTCGGTGGCGAGGAAGGAGGCGGAGGAGCGTCCACGGTCACAACTTTGTGTCGGTGGGCCAATCCGACGTCCACTGGGCGTTGGCGGGCTGGATTTGGCTGGCGTCGGTGGCGGGAAGGAGGCGGAGCGTCGTCAACACAGCGGGCCGGATCCAACCGCCACGGCAGAGAGCAAAGGTCGCAAGAGCTCCGTCAGTAGGAAGGAAGGAGGCGAAGGAGCGTCGACGGCTATAGCTTTGCGTCGGCGGGCTGGATTCAGCCACGAGAGCTCCGTCGGTGGTGAGGAAGGAAGCATGGGAGCGTCGATGGCCACGGCTTTGCATCGGTGGTCATTGGGCGTTGGCAGGCTAGATTTGGCCGCGAGAGCTCCGTCGGTGGTGAGAAATGAGGCGAAGGAGGTCGATGGCCACGACTTTGCATCGGTGGGCCGGATCCGGCGGTCACTAGGCGTTGGCGGTTTGGATTCGACCGTGAGAGCTCCGTTGGTGGCGAGGAAGTTGCTCTCTCTCCGTCGGTGGCCGAGTCGAAATGGGGAATGGAAAATTTATAAAATAATGTTGTGTCTTGTGTCTCGAGTCAAATTATTGAAGTTGTTGTCTTTTGTACTGTTGATAGATAACATAAATTTATTTAAAGACAACGTAAGAGACAAACTATTAAAGATGTCTTTAGACTCTAACCACCTCCTTAAATATAATTCTCCAACAAAGCCAAAACCACCTCAAGCCATTCCATCATGCCCAAAATATTTCACTCCCCCAAGTCACAAGTTCACAGCAATAAATCCACACAAAACCAAAAGAACAACCAAATAACGGGAAAATTGCACATGTACCCTATAGTTAGTAGGCACTTGTAAATTTACCCCACACTTAAGTGGCCTTATAATTTTGCCCCATTGCCCATTTAGCTCCTATTTTAATTTCGTTTTTCATTTTTTGGGCAGAAAAAATGCAGTAAAAAATATTTTCCCACAGGCCAAGCAAAGAGAATGTTTTAGGCATTTAATGGACAACTTTGTAAAACAAAATTTTACAGCTCAAAAAATGAAAAACGAAATTAAAATAGGAGCTAAATGGGCAATGGAGTAAAATAATAAGGGGGCATGTAAGTATGGGGCAAAATTACAAGGCCACTTAAGTCTGAGGTAAATTTATAAGTGCCTACTAACTATAAGGTAAATTACAAGGCCACTTAAGTCTAAGGTAAATTTATAAGTGCCTACTAACTATAAGGTACATGTGCAATTTTCCCCAAATAACAGGTCTCCTTGTCACTTTCCATTTCCCATGTTCTTTAGCCTCCTCGCAGGCCTACAGCTACTAGAGTACCAGTCGTATCAAAACGACACTGGGTACCAGTACTACTGGTACTAGATCTCGCACGCCATCTCCACTACGCCGCGCTATTCACGGGAATGCCACTGGCCTCACCGCCGTCCCGGCCCGCCCACGCCCACGCCCCGTGACCTGCGGCGATGGCGCGCCCCCGCCGCCCGCCGCCGGCGAGGTCCCAGGAGCCGGCCGCCATGCCGCGCCCGGCGTCAGCCTCCCGCCGCGGCCGCCGGCTGCGCGTCCAGAGCCCTCCTCGCGTCCGCCCGCCGGGCGGCCGCGCAGCCGCCGCCGCCGGCCACCCCGCCGCTCCGGTGGCCCGCGGCCGCCGGGGACGCTGTCGCGCCCCGCGGTGCCGGCGCGGCCGCGTCCGTGAGGAGGATCGCCGCGGCGCTGTGGCGGGTGCATCCACCGCCGCCGCCGCCGGAGTCTGGGGAAGCGCGGCGACGGTTCGAGGTAGACCTGTCTCGAGATTCTTGCGGATCTTTCTGTGGTTGTGTATCCATCGTGGCGTTCTAGGGTTTAATGTGGCCGTGCTTTGGTGGAATCTGCGATAAAGCTGGCGCCTTGATCTCGTTTTGCTGTGCGTTTTGTGCTGCACAACTCGTAATTTTGCAGAGTCGCTGTTTGGAGTGGTTGGAAATTGGGTGGTTTGGTGCTTTTGTGATCTTTTGTTTTTGTCGTTCTTAGGGAAGTCCAACTGTCGTATGATGTGAGAAACTTGGAATTTTTCTAAAAGTTTCAAGCTGATTGTTCTGAAAACTACGCTATTTGCGCATCCACGGGTGAAGGGATCGAGTTTTTTGGGTGCAAATTGTGTCAAAATGTTGTTATCTTGCGTAAAGGCTGGAAATTTCAGCACATTGTGCCACCAATTCAAGGGGCCATATTGAGGCTGAACACTTAAGCTTGAGCTGGAGGTGGAATTTTAACATCTTGCATAAATGTGGCGTCTTGAACTCAGAGCTTATCTTGAGTTGGACTTTACGATCGCATAATTCAGCCATTTCTCTTTTGAAGACTTCGAGATAATTGGTTTTTTAGGACTCTAAACGTTGGGCTTCGCATATTTAGGACTCCAAACGTTGCCTTCGCAAAATTAGTATTTATATTATTGACACTTTGATTTCTATGGTATTATACCTTATTTATTATTTCTTAATCTCTTTTCTTAATGCTTGGCACCTAATATGACCCTTATGCCCCTCTTCCCTTAATCCACTGTTGAATCAAAATCGCGCCATTACTTCCTCTGTGCAAGATCTAACATTCCAAGTTTCTTCGTAGAAAAGATTTCAACAACCAAATTGGTTACCAATTATCTCCAAATGCCAAACAAGTACCGTTCTTGCCATTTACAGATTTATTACTAGTACCATTCCAGTGGTAAAATAAGTAACTTCTGACAGCTGATGCATCTACCACGCATCAATTCCACCAGCAGAGCAAAAGCAAGAAAAAGATCGTATTACACGAGCAGATCGGTGTGATGCCCTAACGACGCTCCCACAGCAGATCGTATTCCAGTAGGACATGCCCAGGCACGTGATTAAGGGAAGAGGGGCATAAGGATCATATTAGATGCCAAGCATTAAGAAAAGAGATTAAGAAATAATAAATAAGGTATAATACTATAGAAATCAAAGTGTCAATGATATAAGTACTAATTTTGCGAAGCCAACGTTTGGAGTCTTAAATATGCGAAGCCCAACGTTTAGAGTCCTAAAAAACCAATTATCTCTTTTTGCTTCTTGGATTACAATGTTTAGCAAATCATGCGTTGACTTGGCTGAGTTAATTTTGGTTCTTGGAGAAACAGCATTGTCCATCTTTATGGATCAGTCTGGAACAGTTATCTTGTTGCGTTTCATGCTGGATTTCTGTAAGTTCCATCTTCTGAGTTGGTCCATTTGGTGATCCTTATCGTTCCAGATTGCTTCCGGTTGCATGTATCTCCATTAATTGGGCCTGAAGATGTGACATCCCCATATTTCCACATGTTATCTACAGGGCTCTTGATATAACGTAACTCATGTGGTCCCCTGGTATAGCTGTTTTTAGTGTTATAGAACTTCAAATGGGTAGTTTTGGACAAGTTTTACTCGATTGGGCATGCAAATTTTGTAATACTATTAATACATATTTTTGAAGTGTTGGTTGTGAACTAACAGATAACGAATTTGCAGCTTAACCCGAAGCATCTGCATACGCCTGATCGTTGCGATTACTATAAAACGGTTCTTGAAGGCAGGACAGGAAGTAAGCCTCTTGGCAATGGCATCATTCATGAGGTATATTCTATGTTCATGAATCAATATTCTGGATATCATTTTCCACCTTCCTTTCTGATTCTGTTCGATTAATAAAATGCTTGTGAACCACAATTAGGTGGGACCTTACTCTCCATCACCCCGAATTGAAATGGAGGTGGCAACAAAGTGGGACCGCCGGTGCTTGAACAATTTGAGGGGTGCTGACTACGATTTCTGTGACCGTTATCCAGTGGCTGCTGATGCAGAAATCTCTGCACTAAAAGCAGAGCTTATGCAGGCCCACAACCGGATTCATGAACTTGAAGCCGAGAGTCGGTCTGCAAAGAAGAAGCTTGATCACTTGGTGAGGAACCTTGCTGAGGAAAAGGCATCCTGGAGGAGCAGGGAGCACGATAAGGTTCGAAACATCTTAGATGCTGTTAAAGAGGATCTGAACCGGGAGAGGAAGAATCGACAAAGGGCAGAAATTATGAATTCCAAATTGGTCAGTGAGTTATCCGAGTTGAAGTCGGCAGCAAAACGATATTTGCAAGATTATGAAAAGGAAAGAAAGGCTAGGGAGCTCATGGAGGAGGTGTGTGATGAATTAGCAAAGGAGATTGCGGAAGACAAAGCTGAGGTTGAGGCTCTGAAGAGTGAATCGATGAAGATGAGACATGAGGTGGAGGAAGAAAGGAAGATGTTGCAGATGGCAGAGGTTTGGCGTGAAGAGAGGGTGCAGATGAAGCTTGTTGATGCAAAGCTGACACTAGACAGCAAGTATTCACAGCTGAACGAGCTTCAGTCTGACCTTGAGGATTTCCTCAGTTTCCACAGAGGCAATAGTGTAGATAAAGAATCAGTAAGAGATGCAGAAAGGCTCAGGGAAGCAATTTGCTCGATGAAGTTTCATGATATTAAGGAGTTCTCTTACAAACCACCGCCTCCTTCAGAGGACATTTTCGCAGTGTTTGAGGAGCTCAGACAGAGGGAAGATACTAATGAGAAGGAGATTGGGCAGTGTAATGGAGATACCCCCATGAGTAATGCAACAAAGATCCATACAGTTAGTCCTGAAACTGACATCTTCTTGGAAAAACCAGCAAACAAATATTCCAATCAACCTAGTGCCAGAAATGAGGAGGAAGATGATAGTGGATGGGAGACTGTCAGCCATGTTGAGGAGCAGGGCTCTAGCAATTCACCAGATGGAAGTGAACCATCAGTAAATGGCTTCTGTGGAGGAAATGACGCGTCAGTGAGTGGAACGGATTGGGATGATAATTGTGAAAACTGCAGGTCAAATATTGAGATCAGTGAAGTTTGTTCGACAACAGCAGAGAAGTACAGGAAGAAGGGGTCTTCTTTCGTCAGACTCTGGAGATCATCAAATGGCGATGGTCATAAGAGAACAGGATCCGAGTTACTGAACAGTAGGCTCTCAAGTAGCAGGATGTCAAATGCCGCTCTTTCTCCTAATTTGAAGAACAGTGAAGTGTGCACCGTTTCACCAAGCGTAGGGGAGTGGAGTCCGGACTTGCTAAATTCTCAGGTAGTCAGTGCGATGAAAGGGCGCATAGAATGGCCCCAAGGTGCACAGAAGCACAACCTGAAGTCCAAATTTCTGGAGGCGAGCATCGATGGCCGTAAGGTCCAGCTGCGTCAAGCATTGAAGCAGAAGATATAGCATGGCCCAATCACACACCTTCCATGGCTGAACAGAACATCGTTATCTTGATTGGTGTGGGGTGAGTCGTCTGGAACAGGCACCTACCTCCCTAGTGGAGGAATTGTTTCAGCATTGGTCCTCAAATGGGTGCTATCATTGGCTGTACCTAATTGATTGATGTTCTGATAGGCGATAGCCCATCAGCTTGCTTGGAAAAATCACGAGCTCCATGTAATCAAATGTAGCAGTAGTATTTTAAATCAATGCATCATTTAATCATGTTCAATTAACTTCTTGCTGCTTCTGTCCGTTTCTTATCTTGAAATCAGAAATACATGCTATAACGTTATAACTTGTCCTGGTGACCATGTATTCATATCTTTAGCTGGACCAAAAATTTGAGGCGGAATTGGAGGTGGTGAACCAAACTGATTTGAATGATGCACATGGTCATCTATTGTATGAGCAAGCGTTTACTGAAATCCGTGTGTATTCATCTACCCCATGGATGTTTCTTCATGCTATGTCAGAATCATGAAACCTATTTACTTCAGCTGTAACGTTCATCGGCACTACTACGTGTTGGTGCATGGCAAGGAAGCTGTGTTAAACCGGCAACAGTAGGTCCACGGTTCTTCCGGGCACATTTTGAGTGCCTTGGCTGTTCTCTGCTTCGCAACCATGAAACGCCATGTACTGCAAGGCAGAGAAAGCGCTGCGTTTCACTGCTGCTCCAAAGGCGAGAATCAGAAAGCCAAGTCCGTGGTGAAAATGGCTAGCAAACTTGATGGCTTGATGCAAATCTCGAGGACGTTTTGAGTTGAGAGTACCTGTAACAGACCGAACTCGACAGAATCATAGAAATGTTACGTTTCAAGCAGTAAACGTGACAAATAAATAAGGCTGTTGAGACCTGAGGTTGGGAGTACTAGATGGCTCCAGCAGATAGATCGGGGAACACTCATGTCAAAAAGCTCCCATGGAAGGGATGATGATGGCCCTGAGCAACTTGGCCGGGCACAAACCAAGACGATGTAGCGCTCCTGCAATGAGAGACTGTCGCACGTTGTCTTAACTTTTTCGAGACAGGCTCCCCTCGCGTTGTCATTTCTCTCAAGTGGTTTGTCGACCATTTTGGTTTGGGGTGGTACGTACGCTGTTAGAGCAAGTATTATAAGAGGCTGTAAGCTGGCTGTATGCTGAGGTGGAAGAGAGAGAGGAGAAGAGAGAAGAGAGGTGGGCTGTAAGTTTACAGTCAGCTGAAGTACAAGAATCAAGAAACTTTGTGAGAGGAAGGGTAGATCATACAGCCTTCAGCTAGCTGTAACTACTATATAAGTAGGCTGATAAGTGGACTGTAAATATCCATACAGTCAGCTGAAGGCTGTATTATAAGACTTCTCTTAGGATTGTTGGTGTTTGTTTAGTTGATTGCTTCTCTGCCGACGAATGGCTCGACACTCGGTGGGCTTCCCCATAGCCAGCCAGTTGGCTGGGTAAGCTTCCATCTCATCGTCGGCGAACGTCGCGGGCGCGGCGAGCCGCTCTTCGAGCGCGCAGGCTGCGGTGCCGGCAGCCGGGCACCTACCCAACAATTATGCGCACGCGGCACGTACCGCGCGACGCCGCGATCCATATCCCCGTGCTGACTGCGTCGCGCGCAATCATACTTGAGAGCGAAACTGCGAAAAAGCGCCTTGGGGAAAGCTACTCTTCCCGAGCAAATGCCCCTCGTGTGGCTCCGCGCCGCCGCAGGCCGGCCCTGTTCTTTTGGCTGATGAACTTCTTTCCGGTTTTCTTGACTTCGGATCTTATCAATTGATAATATTCTCTTTAACTAAAACCTATCAACCGCAGCTCAAAAAAAATCTTTTCTTTTTAGATTCTCTAAAAGGCAAAACAAACAAGGCTTCTTAAAATAGATTTGTTAAGATCTTTCAAACAACTTTTCAAATTTAAAATCGTACATACTATTCACGTCTCTATCGTCTGCTATCATCTCGCAAAACACAGCCAAAGACTATGGGAAATTTAACTTTTTGCCACTCTTAACATTGCCACCTACTCAAATATCATCCTCTACATTGCAATTAATATTTTGCCACTCTCCACCTCGTGGCGCCCATGTCGGCCATGAACCCGCCACGCTGGCCGCGCGCCGCCTCGGCGCGCGCGCCGCCGCTGCGCCTCCCGCTCGCCGCGCTCGCGCCTCGCCTCGCCTCGGCCGCGCCACCCGCTCGCCGCGCCGCGCCACGCCGCGCCTCGCCTCCGTCGCGCCGCCTCCGCTTCGCCGCGCCTCATCTTCCCGAGTCCGGCGCCGGATCCCACCGTGAAGTGCTGCGTCTCGGCCAATTCATCGCGCGTGGGGCATCTCGTGCACCCCGAGCACATCCCCACTCGCCGGACCCGCCGCCCTCCCAGCCGAGCCGCCGCCGTCTTCATCCTCGCCGCTGCTCCTCTCGCCGCCCGCCCGCCTCCATCTCGGCCTCGACCGACGCCCAGTGAGCTCCGGATGCCGTAGATGCTTCACCGTCGAGGAATCGGGCTCCACGCCGAAAGCCGCCGGTGTCCTCGCTCCCCTGTCTCGGCCGCGGGACGGAGGCGAGGCGCAGCGCGGCGCGAGCGAGCGGGAGTTGCGCGGCGGGCGAGGCGAGGCGCGGCGAAGGAGGCGCGGCGCGGCGCGCGTGGCGGGTTTCAGCACGACATGGGCGCCACATAGGCTGGAGAGTGGCAAAATATTAATTGCAATGTAGAGAATGGCATTGAGTAGGTGGCAATGTTAAGAGTGGCAAAAAGTTAAATTTCCCGAAGACTATAGCCTTATCAGGCAGGCGAGTGTGCTCTGACGGCACCAGTCACGGCTCACGGGTACCAAGGCATGGATGACGGCGAAAGTTTCTGAAGTATAACTGTATAAGCAGTTAAGCATAGTAATCTCTCTGCAGGTTCTCATCCCCTCACCATATTGCACCGCAACCTTCGCAAAATGGCATTGCCCATTAGTTTGTGGCTCTGTTACCTGGCATGAGGCACCGAAACGATAGCTTCCAGCAATGTTAGTGCGTCTAGTTACGACGTGAACGGCACGCAAGGACTAGCATTCTCCGCATTATGACCACAATTGCTTTAAACGATGTTGCCAAACTATAAGCCTCAGTAAGCTCCATTGAACACCAAATTAATCGTGTTCAAAATTGTTCCTGATACTCTTTTATTACCGGCTATTAACAGACAGTGAGACGCAGTTCTAGGCTTCCTCTCCAATTCTATTGGAACCACAAAATATAACAGCACAGGGAATTGAATAGAACCAGGAAAAAAACTGAATAACATGAATCAGCAAGCAGATTGCTGTAAACTCATTAGGTAGGCAACAAGTTAGAACAAAAACACGCATAACCACAATAATAACAGAAACTACTTAGAACCAAACTCAAAGCTATAGTCAAACAGTAAGTACTTTTATTTAGTCGGCAATATCTCAGACAAACCATACCAATATGCTGGTAGTGCATCATGAGGTGGCAACACAACTTGCATCAAGAAACACTTAATAGTGACGATAATTTTTATCTTATGTCTTCGATATAGAGAACAGTAACACTATCACAGCTTCAAGCTTCTGAGGCTTCCCAATATCTGGTAGCACACAATGTAATGCATACAAGCATTTATAGGCAGCTTAGAAACCGTGTATCTTGATGTGCTCCTTCTTCGCAACCCCAGCCTAGCAAAAGGAGAATTCATCAGACGCAGAAATATTAACAAATGACACATGGGGTTCATCTCGTGAAAAGTCTTTAATACCTGAACTAGGAAAGTAGCCACATTCTTACGCTGATCACCTGAAGCTGAATGACCTGAAGACAATGAACTATTTATCAGTGTATGAACATTAACAGAGAACTGAGAACTTGTTAAGCATGTCCAAGTGCATCATAATACCTGGCCTAGCTCTGGATCCTGGACTACAGTACCATTGCAGCAGAACTCCTTCTTGAGATCCTTGAGGATCTTGTTGTAACTGAACTCTTTCTTCAAGCCCTGAACAGTTGTCAGACTCTTTCTGCCGTTGCGCTGCTGAATGCGCACATGCACATAATCCTTTGCTCCAGGACCAGCACCGGAGTCCTCAGCATTTGCCTCAGCAAACGGATCTATAAAACAAGATGCCATACTATCAGAACATAAAGAGTTCCAGTAGAACTCATGTGCAGAGTGCATGATGAACACACGTGTTGCATCCAATATTGAAATGGAGACAGATTAAACATGAACCCCTTGTTTATGGAGATTACACCCATTTTCCCAACCCATTCAGTAACCAAATTTAGAAGCTAAGAATTAACATATTATGTCAACTCTCGAATGATCAAAGTAAATGAACACACGTGTGAGTTCCAGTAGAACTCATGTGCACAGAGTTCCAGTAGTAGATTAACATATTACTATCAGAACTTAAAGAGGTCCAGTAGAACTCATGTGCACAGAGTGCATGATGAACACACGTGTGTTGCATCCAATATTGAAATGGAGACAGATTAAACATGAACCCCTTGTTTATGGAGATTACACACATTTTCCTAACCCATTCAGTAACCAAATTTAGAAGCTAAGAATTAACATATTATCGAATGATCAAAGTAAATGAGCTTTGGTTCGTTCTAAAGTAACAGAACATGGATGTACTGGAAGCATACCTAAGGCAGATGGAAGCTGGACGTCGAGATCAGACATGAAACTTGGTTGTTGAGGTTTGATTGGCACCGAACAGATCAAGCTTTCACTTGTTGGTCTTTATGTGGACTCTGCACAAATCATCACACCAATCACATGCTATTCAGGGAACAAACGTTCAAAAGGAAATAGCAACTAGCATAGATCAATACAGGCATACAACACTCAAATATAAAATTTACTACTTTAGTTGCAGCAGGAAAGTGCAAGACTGAAGCATTGCAGGTTCTAATATGGTAGTACATGACATCAATTGATCACCTCCATGCACTTCCGTTAAGAAATCGACCACAAGATGTACACCTCCCCAAATGTCATGGCCAAAACAGTAGCAGATTCCGAGGCCCATGAATTCCTAAATCAGGCCTCTTCTTCTTTTTTTTTGCTTTTAAAAGTTATTTTTCGGCTTTTCTACTATAACTATTTCAAACAGTGTTTTTAACGCGAAATCTACAAGTTGATTGATTATAGTACATACTGTAGTGATTTCATTGATATCGGCCAAAATCAAATACGAGTTTCTTACTCTGTACTGCCTCTTATGAAATAACCAAAAGACATAAGCCACGGCAAAAAAAAAAAAAAGTATTCGCATAGAGGTTGCGAAATAACATGATCTACAGTACTAGACCTCAGGAAACAGAAGAACAGAGAGGAACTATCCCAAATTCTAACCATTTCCGACCACTATGAGAGGAGAATCCACCTATTTCTCGCATCCGCCACACCCAAAACGAACGAATCGCATCAAATTAGGCTATACACGGCTCTACCCCCAAAGTCCCGAGCCTAATCATGAGGTCATAAATTTTCCCCCAAATTCTCACCATCCAACAGCCAAATCGATCCCGACCACCCATCCACCCCTCCCCAGAAGCCAAAAAAATACCCAATCCAAAACAAATCATATCAAATCCACGCCCCCCAAAATTTCCATCTCCCTAGCAGCTCCGAGATCCGTTAGCTCCCAACATCATTAACCGTCAAACCACAAAGCAATCGAAAGTTTGTGATGAGATGGGGACAAACGCCTAAAAATCCCCAAATTTTAGGGCTAAAAGAAGGATTTAATCGGGAAGGGGAAAGGGAGTAGTCACCTTTTGTTTTTCCTGGTTGAGCGCCGACCGAGAGGAGATGCGGATAGGACTTCACCAATCACCACCAGTTGTCTAGCGAGCCATCTCTTCTCCCCCACGGGTTGGTTACTTATAGGGAGGAGAAAACGTATCGAAGCAACACCGCCATCCGGAGGAGAAAACGTATATAGGCTCTACACGGCTCGGGGGTTCTGGATTCCTGCCGACCTATCGATAGTTCGAGGCGGAGTTTTTTTCCCTTCTTTTTTTTTCTTTCAATGGAACGCACACCGAGTACAGCCTCTATCTTCGTCGATTCACGTAATTTTGCTGTAGTACTCTTTTGAGCACTAAGAGCAGGTAAATAAGGCGTAGTCAACAGGTTATAATAAATATAATATCAACAAAATTTTACGTAGCAAAGAGAGAAAGGAAAAGGAAAAAAGAAAGCTGATTACTAAATTACAGGTAGCTATAGCACGTAAAAATGTGCATTTCACTCTCTTACACGTAGGGTCAAATAGTTATTGTAATAGTCACCTTATTGTATGAACTATTTTTTTGAAGGCTATAGATGAAATAGACAAGTATTATAGCCATTAGTTGGCTATACTATTGTACTTGCTCTAATCTATGCATGCGTGATAATTGCTGGCTACAAATTTGAAAAAAATTATCTTTGCTGACTAAAATGCACAGATGTACCCTTCGTTAAATTGAATATTAAACAAAGATGTATGTTTTGTTCACTCATATAGGTGTAACAATTCGATACATATATGCCAGTGGGACTCAAAACATAAATTCTGTTCAAAACTTGTTTTTTATGTTTATTTTAAGATTTTTTACAGTATACTAATTGGTATTAGAAAGATAGCAGTAAAAGTAAAATCTGACCATTGATTTATGTGGATATTATAGACTTTTTTTTCAACATGATTTTTTATAGAGTATTTTAGACTATCTTATATGAACATCTGTCTGTAAACCACAATTACATCTTCATTCCCTACATCCCACCGCCGCTCTCCATACCCTACGCTGCATGCACACCTGGTTGCGCTCCACGCGGATGGGGCCTCGGTGGCGCTAGCGGCCGGAGAGCATGAGGCCTCGACGGGGGCGTTAAGACCAACAAAATCAGCTCGATGGGTCATCAGTGTTGAAAATATAAGCACATGTAGGTTCAATTTATTCCATAAATAAATCATGACATCACGCACGCAAAATAACAAAATCTTTACAGGCATAAAAGATCTAGACATGTAAACCAGGAAACTATACATAAATAGATCTAATACGGAGAACATGATCATTACATACATCGATGATTCGCTCGCTTGGTTTATCGATGTTGACGCTGCAGGAACGGTGCAGATGACACGAAGTCGATGACGACTCGCCGAAGCCGAACGACGAGGAAGACGAGCTAGAGCTACAGCAAGCAGTCGCGCTCGCGTAGAGCGCTTCCCAAAAACCTTATTCGCCTCTCCGGTGCGAGGACTTGGCGGCGGTTACGTAGACTCGCTCTCCGACGGCGGTGCACGCCGACGAATGGGATGGAGTAGACTACGTGGGACGGCGCAGCACAATGGAGGAGGCAAAACCCTAGATTGATTTTCGCGTTTTCATATGGAGACGGCGACTCAGTATTTATAGAAGAATCAGGACGCGTGATCAGGACGCCTGCACGTTCTCCATAACTCGTAACCGAAACGGATTAGTCACGCGTATCCGATCCGGATTCACCGCCACTCAAAAGCGCAAAATAAAGCGCAAAACAAAGCGCGCGTCTGCAAGCACTGGAGCCGATTTTGGCGGACCATTCACGCAGTGCCGTGCGCCGCGCCCCGCCCCGCCGGCCCGGCCGCGGCGAGCGCGAGCGCGCGCGTGTGATCCTCTAGTTCTCTCCACACATGCCTCAAGTGGCTAGGAGTGCACCATCCCTTTAAGGTGGTCTTCATCTCCTAGAACTAGCAATGTGGTACTAAAGTTCACATGCATGCCTCCTTTGCATGAGTGGGCCTTTGAGATTTTAGGAATTATTCTTTTATATGGGTTTGGCCCACATAATCCAACAATCCCCAACAGATCTCAAAGTCCCACAGAGATTTGCACAATTCCAATGTCTTGTTTATATATCGGTGTTTGATGGAGACCGATTAAGGTTGAACATCCACCTAGAACTCAAGCTACACTTACTCACAACTTGAACAATGGACTACGCCTTGAATTGCAAGTTTGGTGCAAGCAAGCTTCACTTAAAGACTTAACTGATACTAGGCCGCCAGTAGGCTACCCCTCGGTTGAAGCGTATAAGTCATACTCCTTGGTCTCTTCATGAGCTTAGTAGGAGATTTTTCCAAGATCTCTATAACCTGCGACTAACAGTCGGGATCATATAGGTGTGTTCTTTCAAGAACGTTCTGCAGGATAACGTCTTCGCTTTTGAAAGTCAAACGAACACATTAAGACCTTAACCAATCTGCCTTGCAGTTTCTGAGAGTATTGCATCTTCACATATAGAGGGTTGAAATTACTCTCCTCCAGTTAACTAATGGCTTGTTTTTCCCAGATCCTAATTCACGGGATCTCCGATCACATAGGTTGGGTTACTACCATAGATTACTCACATGGGCCCATCTCCTTCGATGCACTATCTATCACATTCCGTGATAGTCCCTTTGTAAAGGGATCTGCCAGGTTTTTATCTGTTTGGATGTAATCCAAGGTTATAACTCCGGAGTTTCTCAATTTCCTGACAGACTTCAATCGTCTCTTGACATGCCTAGACGATTTCATATTATCTTTAGAACTGTTCACTTTAGCGATAACGGTTTGATTATCACAGTTCATAAGGATAGCTGGCACTGGCTTTTCCACCGTAGGTAGATCCATCAATAGATCCCGTTGCCATTACGCCTCAACGATGGCGATGTCTAGTGCCGCAAGCTCTGCTTCCATGGTTGACCTCGTCAAAATGGTCTGTTTGTAAGACCTACATGAAACAACACCACCACCAATAGTGAAAACATATCCACTAGTGGCTTTGATCTCATCAGCATCAGAGATCCAGTTGGAATCACTATAACCCTCCAAAGAAGCGGATACCCAGTATAGTAAAGTCCAAAGTTCGAGGTACCTTTCGGATAGCGCAACACTCGCTCAAGCGCCTTCCGGTGATCATCTCCGGGTTAGATGTAAACGGCTCAACTTGCTCACGGCAAAGAGATGTCCGGCCTTGTTGCACTAGCTAGGTACATAAGTGAGCCAATTATCTCGAGAATATTCCGGTGATTCCTAGCAATTTTCTTATTCTTACGAGTAACACGCTAGGATCATAAGGTGTTGGAGAAGGCTTGCTGTCAGAAAAGCCAAAACGGCTCAAGACCTTTTCCACATAATGAGATTGCAAGAGTGTAATCACATCCTCACCTCTAACCAATTTAATGTTTAGAATAACATCATTCTACTCCCGGATCTTTCATATCAAAGTTTTGAGACAAGAATGATTTGACCTCATTTATCACATTGATGTTTGTCCCAAAAATCAGGATGTCATCCACATACAAACATAGAATAACTCCCTCACCCCCACCATAGCGATAGTATACATATTTATCTGCCTCATTGACAAAGCAAAGCTGCAGATGTCGGTGTTCTATCAATTTCTCATGCCACTGCTTAGGGGCTTGTTTGAACCATACAAAGATTTCAACAGTTTTAACACCTTGCCTTTTGACCTTCTACTACAAATCCATCAGTTGTTCCATGTAAATTTTCTCATCTAGCTCTCCGTTAAGAAAAGGCATCTTAACGTCCATTTGATGAACGAGAAGACCATGTGAGGCAGCCAAAGCAAGTAGTACTCGAATTGTGGTCACCTAGCAACAGGTGAGTAAGTGTCAAAGAAATCTTCGCCTTCTTCTCGAGTATAGCCCTTAGCAACAAGTCGAGCCTTGTACTTTTCAATAGTACCATCGGGCCTAAGCTTCTTTTTGAACACCCACTTGCACCCTACGGTTTGCACCCATAAGGTTTATCTGTCGGCTCCCGAGTTCCATTAGCGATAATGGAATCCATTTCACTCTGAATGACCTCCTTCCAGTGAGTCGCATCGGGGATGCATACGCTCAAATAGACTTGGGAGTGTCGTCCACAAGGTACAGTGAAATCATCACCAAAGGATTTGAATATCCTTTGTCTCTTGCTCCTTCTAGGAGCTCCACCGTCATCCTCCTCATTGACAAGTTCATGTGTATGTTCAAAAGGTTCGGGTGATGTGATTGAACTGGGAATTATTTGAAGGTTGACTAGTAGTGTTATGTGTATCCTTCATTGGAAAAATATTCTCAAAGAATGTTGCATCTCGAGACTCCATAATTGTACCAACATGCATGTCGGTAGCTCGGTTTAACTATCAAAAATCTATAGGCAATGCTATGATTAGCATATCCCGAAAAGACACGATCCACGCTTTTAGGTCCAAGCTTGCGTTTCTTAGTTATTGGCACATTAACTTTTGCCAAGCACCCCATGTACGCAAGTAAGAAAGTGATGGTTTTCTCCCAATCCATACCTCGTATGGTGTTTTGTCCTTATTTCGTTAGGAACTCTATTTAATACATGATTAGGCGTTAGCAAAGCCTCCCCACCATGCCTTAAGTAAGCCCGCGATGTCTAACATGGCATTCACCAAGTCGATCAACGTGCGATTTTCCTTTCGTCAAACCCATTTGACTCGGGAGAATAAGGAGGCGTCCTCTCATGTATAATGTCATGTTCCTCACAAAATAAGTCAAATTCGTTTGAGAAATACTCTCCACCACGATCTGACCTAAGTCTTTTTATCTTTTTATTTAACTGGTTTTCAACTTCTGCCTTATAGATTTTAAAATAGTCTAAAGCCTCATCTTTCGTTTTCAATAAATACACATAACAGAACCTAGTTGCATCATCAATCAAAGTCATGAAGTATCGTTTTCCACCCTTCGTCAACACGCCATTCATTTCAGAAAGATCTGAATGCAGGAGTTCTAGTGGTGCCAAGTTTCTCTCCTCGGCAGCCTTGTGAGGCTTACGAGGTTGCTTTGATTGCACACAGCTATGGCATTTAGAACCTTTGGTGATGGAAACGTTTGGAATTAAATTCATACTAGAAATCCGAGACATCAAACCGAAATTAATATGACATAGACGTGAGTGCCAAACATTAGCCTCATCATTCACACTGCCACAAATATGATTCACAGTCTTATTGCAGAAATCTGAAAGGGAAAAACGGAACAAGCCTCCGCACTCATAGCCTTTACCAATAAAATATCCATGTTTAGACACGACTACTTTATTAGACTCAAATACCAACTTAAGCCCGTCTCTACATACACGGGAGCCACTAACGAGATTCTTGTCTATAGAAGGGACATGCTGCACGTTCTTGACTACGATCTTTCTGAAGTAAACTTGGATCTCCGTACCAACACCATGAGCAGTGAGCATGTGACCCATTCCCCATTAGGGCGGAGGAATCGGGCGACTGATAAGAAGAAAACAACGAAATATCAGCACACACATGTACATTAGCTCCTGTATCAATCCACCAATTGGTAGATTGACTAACGAAAAAACGATGGGTAAATTACCATACCCAGTCCCATCTCGGTCTTGCCAATGGTCACGTTAATGACTTAGAAGTCGTCTCTGTGTGCCTTCTTTCCTTTGCGTTGTGGGCACTTCTTGGCCATGTGACCACCTCACCGCACACAAAGCAAATTCTATCATCCCGATTGTTGTTGTTCTTCTTCTTCTTCTTGAAGTTGGTTGTCTGTTGGGCTTTGACAAATTTCCTTTGTTCTTGCTTGAGGTTTCGTACCACATTGGCACTAGACGCCCTCCATCACCCTTAGACATGGCGTCCTTTTCCCGAGCTTTCTCCTCAATTTCAAGAGACCCAATCAGACTCTCAACAGAGTACTCTTGTCTCTTGTGTTTGAGTCTTTGTTCAAATTCCTCCATGACGAAGGTGATTTCGCAATGATACATCCACCACAAACTTGTCGGGTAAGGCACACTTCAGAGTTCGAGTTCCTTGGCAATGGCATGTATCTCATGAGCACGATCTACTCTGAGCGGTTATCAACCATCTTGTAGTCATGAAATTGCTCCATGATATACATGTCATTGCTGGCATCGATATGCCGTATTTGGAATTCATGCATCCCATAACTCTTTCGCATCTGTCATGTGCATATACACCTCGCATACAGACGGTCAACAAGAACACTAAGAATGCATCCAACAAAGAGAGTAGTGGCGGTCTCGAATTCTTTACGCTTTCAGGCATTAAGAACACCTTCAGGGCTTGCCATTACTAGCCAGAATACATTCATAGCGATAAGCCAAAGAGTGACCTTGATCGCCATCTCTTAAAGTGCACACGGAGAACTTATCCGGCCTCGGTGCATCGGCAAATCCAGCCATAGTAAAACCACGATGCCTACAATAAGGTTTTGGATTGTTGAAAATATAAGCACATGTAGGTTCAATTTATTCCATAAATAAATCATGACATCACGCACGCAAAATAACAAAATCATCACAGCATAAAAGATCTAGACATGTAAACCAGAAACTATACATGAATAGATCTAATACGAGAACATGACCGCATGCGTCGAAGCGATTACGTTACGTTTGGTTTATCGATGTTGACGCCGCAGAATGGTGCGGATGACACGAAGTCGATGATGACTCGCCGGCCGAGCGACGAGGAAGGCGAGCGAGCTACGCAGCGATCGCGCTCGCGTGGCGCTTCCCAAAACCTTATTCGCCTCTCCCGTGCAGGACTTGGCGGCGGTTACGGAGACTGCTCTCCCAAGCGGCGGTGCACGCCGTGAACGGGACGGAGTAGACTACGTGGGGCGGCGCGGCACAATGGAGGAGGCAAAACCCTAGATTGATTTTCGCGTTTTCATATGGAGACGGCGACTCAGTATTTATAGAAGAATCAGGACGCGTGATCAGGACGCCTGCACGTTCTCCATAACTCGTAACCAAAACGGATTAGTCACGCGTATCCGATCCGATTCACCACCACTCAAAACAACAAAATAAAGCGCAAAAGAAAGCGTCTGCGCAAGCACTGAGCCGATTTTGGCGGACCATTCACGCAAAGTGCGGCGCGCGCGCCGCCGGCGGGCGAGGCGGCGCGCGCGTGTGATCCTCTAGTTCTCTCCCACACATGCCTCAAGTGGCTAGGAGTGCACCATCCCTTTTAAGGTGGTCTTCCTCTCCTAGAACTAGCAATGTGGTACTAAAGTTCACATGTATGCCTCCTTTGCATGAGTGGGCCTTTGAGATTTTAGGAATTATTCTTTTATATGGGCTTGGCCCACATAATCCAACATGCACATCTGTTCCTGCACCGCCGCGACCTCCATGATTGCCGTCGGCGTTGACAGCAGACCAAGGGCCACCACTCGGTCACCGCCCCTGTCGGCGATGTCTCCGTGTGCCATGATAGGGAGGGCTCATCGCTATGATCTGTGATCTATTTCAACAGTAGGCTCAACATCCTCATCAACAACACCGGCCAGTCCCTGCATCGTGTGCTTCCCTTCCCTTTCTCCTATGCAATTTGCTTTCGGTTCACTTCGATGCTGCTGTTTCCTTCGGTTTTCTTTCTCTGGCTGATGTGGTAGTTTATGTCACTTGTTTCATCTACAATTTCACCCCTTTAGAGATTTTACTACTAGTAATGTGGGTGGTAGAATAATTAAATCCTAACTAATCTAAATCATTTGATTATAAAGATTGAACATCTTATATTCATTTTAAGGTACTATAAAAGAGCTCGTATTTTGAGGGAGCTCAAAACTCTCAAACAAGGGAGGAGCAAGCATAGCTCGCTTGGCAAGCCCTGACATTGTTGTGTTCCTCCTACCACTGGTACGTCCCACTCTTGCTCTGTCTGAGGAAGGATGGTGTACTTCAGCCTCTCGAACCATTTCTTGAGTTCAGTCCATAATGCTAGTGTGCTTCTCTCTACCATGTACTTAATCTTGAGAATGAGACATAGATGGTGCCTGAAGAAGTGAAGTGTCTGATCATTTTCCTCAGGGGTGGGTTTGGCATCCTACGGTGCACCAATCCCAATGACAGAGTGGAACTTTTTGGCTCTAATCTCGACATCGAAAGCCCAAGTCAAATAGTTCTAGCCATGCTGGGTCAACTCCTCGAACTCCCGATTCATGATGCCTGTCATTTACATGTGCCTTTTAAGTCCAGCCGATTTCTGAACAGTCAGTACCTAGACAGCTTGAGATTACGGCAACGGGGCACATGGCTAGGGTTGTGCAGTTTTATACCATACCGAAAAAACCGTACCAAAAAAACCGAACCGAACCGGTCAACTCGGTTTGACCTGTTTTTGGTTTTCAGTTCGGTAGCTAGAAAAGGGGTATTTGTATGTTTCGGTTTTTTCGGTAAAAACCGAGGAAAAACCGATTAAACCGATAAAACCGAACAGCCCGTCTGCGGCTTTGCGCGCCTGCGCGACTCGCGCGACTGCGCCTCTCGGTCCCGGCCCACCAGCGGTCTCGGCCTACACCGACGGCCCACGCGCGTCGGTCTCCTCTTTTCTTCCGCCGCCGACGCCTCGTTTCTTCCTCCCCAGTCCCCGATGCCTTTTCTTTCCTTCCCAGTTCCCCCGACGCCTCAACTCCTCCCCCGCCGCTTCTTCTCTCGGCTCTCTCTCTCCGCGCTGACTCCAACCCGACGCCGCCCCGGTTCCTCCGTGCTGCATCGTCTCGTCTCCCGGTTCTAACGCCTCCTACTGGCCTCTCCTCTGCTCTCGCCTCTCGCCGTGCCCCCCCGACGTGCCTTCCCCTCGCGTCGCCGGTCCCAGCGGCACCGCGCCGCGTTGCCTAGGCCATCCTCGCCTCGCCGCTCGGCTTCGCATGGTGAGATACGGCCAAATCCATGGCCTAGGACCCGGATCTGGTGCCTCGCCCCTCGAATCCACCCGATTGGAGGTTGGTTTGATGGCTATTTTACTTGATTCGATGGGATTTGCTAGTATGCTAGTAGGCATGGGGATGTGTTCTACTACTTCTGGTGGACACTTTTCTGTGTTGAATCTTTACTGCCCTAGTGGTGCTTGTGACTACTAATGTCTAATGGTGACTTCTTGATTCTAGCTATGCAGTGCTTACTACTGAGAACTGGATACTAGGGTTGAAGTATTTTGTGATTTACCTTTATTTGCTAGACAGTCTGGACTGCTTGACAGCTTGAGTGATACTGTGATATTGTGATAATGTGAATGTGAATATCAGAATATGTGATATACTGATATGTGTTGTATTGCTGTATGCCAGTGATGTAAATTGTAATGTTGTATTGCAGTATGCGGTATTCTTTGTTGGCTCATTCTTTGTGAGCACGTGAATGCGTGATCTTTGTCCGATTGCCAATGCTAGTTTGCTATTCTGATTATTTCTGAATTTCTGGTTCTAGAATGGAGAATTAGAGTTTAACAATTCGCGTAAACTTTGGTAAAATTGGTATTAACCGATATCGAACCGAAATAAAATGGTATTTACCGATACCACACCATATTTTAAAAAATATCATATTTCCCGAAATATTAAAATTGTATTTCCCGATTAAACCATACTTACCGAACTGTATAAACCGAACAAGCAATCCTACGCATGGCTCATGTCCATGTATGTGTAGTTGCACCACACGTACACGCACCTTGCAGGGTTCAGCCAGGCCAAGCTGACGTGTCGACCCACACGTCTATGCTGGTGCCTAGCACGAACAGATTAGCCCCAACTGCCAGCATTAACCGAGACCCCACCTGACCTGCCAAAAGCAGAAGCACGCCACAATTTCCCAGCTCCTGCCTGCCCTTCCCCGCAAGCGGCCAGAAGCCAGCTCTTCCCCTCCCCCTCCGGTCTCCACCCAATCCGTATAGCGCGACGCGCAACCACCGCACCGGGAAGACGAACGACAGGAGGGATCGCCCGTCTGACCAGCGACGGCGAGCCAGGGGAGACGGCCATGAGAGATTCCAGGGCGAGGCTGCTCTGCGCGCTGCTGCTGGTGCTGCTCTGCGTGGCCGCGCACTTCCAAGGCGCGTGGTGCGGCGGCGGCGGCGGCGGGAGGGGAGGAGGCGGAGGCGGAGGCGGTTCCGGGAGGGGAGGAGGCGGTTCCGGGAGAGGGGGCTCCGGCCGGCCGTTTGCCGGTGGGACGGCTGCTGGCGTCATCGGCTCCAGGCATGCAGCGGGATCGCATAGGCGCAGCGCCGCGGGTGACCAGCGTGGCCGTGGCTCCTGGAGGGTTTCCAGCGCCGCCGCCGCCCTCGCGGCCGCGGCGTTCGTTTGGTGGTGCTGATCGTACGCCCGCAAGCGTACTTCTAGGATGACGAGTAAGTCGCTGTATGCATCTGTAATACTGCAAGCACCACGAATTCACGGTATTATGTCCGCTGTTTTTTGACGAGCTAATGGAGAAAGCTTTCACGTGAGTTTTTGCTTTTGAGTTTTGATGTGTCACGCAACGCAATGAAAGCAGAGCAGTTCGATGCATTGTCTGCCACGACCCACGAGTAAAACTATATAGTCCCGCTCCAAGCGGAGCTTAGTTTTTGACTTCTTTATTTTATTTATTTTTTGTTTTTCTTTTTATTTCTTTGTATTATTCAGATAATATAATTTTTTAATTTAATTATTCAAAAAAATTAATATCCGTTATAGCGTATTTCGTTATAGTATAAAAACCAAAAGTACAACTTATAAACCAGTAGGAGGTACATGTCCCTTTCTTTGTTTTCGATTGAATTCCTTTGGGCCACGGAGAGGATACGCATGGCTATTCTTTTAGCTTTAAGTTTCTTGGGTTTTTTTTGTGATTCATGACTTTTAGACTATTTATAAGAAAGTATAGAGTGATAAAATTTTTATATAATTTTGACTGATATAAATAAAGTTGTTATAGTATATATTATAATAAATTTATAGCTCTTGTTTTAAATATAGATACTTTATTTAAAAATTAATTATTATAAAAAAACAAAAATCTATTTCTTAAATGCTGCCAGATAAACAAGATCGGGCTTGTTTGGTTGTCTGCATGAGCTGATACAGCTGCATGAGCGTGGCCAGGTTGAGTAGAGAAGTTCCTCAGCCGCGTTTCTCCTCAGTCTGGCTCCAGTTGATTTTTTGGTTCCGCTCGTGCAGCTCTCACCCCGATGCAGACAATCAAACACTATCTCCCTGTATACGCTGGTGCGAGCCACCCTTATGCAGGCAACCAAACAGCCCCGATGTTATCACACTGTGATGACTGATGAGCATATGAACTGTATGCGTGCAACGTTGCCTGACTGCATTGTACGTCTATCACCGACAATCTTCAGAACATTGGTGGATTCATTGCTTTCAGAGCAAGGCTTCTGTTTTGATAAGTGAGAATTCAATTCGTACATCGGACTTATGAAAATAGTCTCTATATTTCTCTTGCTTAAATCTTGTTCCTCTCGTTTCATGTCTCTATATATATATATATATATATATATATATATATATATATATATATATATATATATATATATATATATATATATATATATATATATATATATATATATATATATATGAATGACGAGTGTTTCATGCACCTTGGTGCCTAGGCACTCATATCAATACCGTTGATTTGCTTTGAGATTTGCAACGTTTGATGTGGGTATCTTCATATACCCATAAAAAGTATATTTGAGATGTCAAACTCCGAAAAAATTAAATTCAACTTCAGTTTAATTAGTTTGAACTATTTTTATGGTATATACTCATCGTAGTCGCATTGAACTCAAAAGTAGTTCAAATTAGTTTGAACTGAGTTCAAAACTTACTTACCATAAATATATCAAGGTTATAAAACATTTCCATACCCAAATTCAAAAAAATTATCAATCATACATGTGTATCGGACGGTTCTTGAGGTTGGTACCTAGGCACCAAGGTGCCTTATGTAATTTTCATATATATATATATATATATATATATATATATATATATATATATATATATATATATATATATATATATATATATATATATATATATATATATATATATATATATATATATATATATATATATATGGCCAGTGTTTCATGCACCATGGTGCCTAGGCACCAATATCAATACCGTTGATTTGCTTGAGATTCATAACGTTTGATGTGGGTATCTTCATATACCCATAAAAAGTATATTTGAGATGTCAAACTCGAAAAATTTAAATTCAACTTCAGTTTAATTAGTTTGAACTATTTTTATGATATATACTCACTTAGTTGTATTGAACTCAAAAGTAGTTCAAACTATTTTGAACCGAGTTCAAAACTTACTTACCATAAATATATTAAGGGTATAAAACATTTTCATACCCAAACTCAAAAAATTATCAATCATACACGTGTATCGGATGTTGATGCTTAGACATCATAGATGCCTTATGTAATTTTCCTATATATATATATATATATATATATATATATATATATATATATATATATATATATATATATATATATATATATATATATATATATATATATATATATATATATATATATATATATAATCGAGACAGCAGGAGCATACTAACAGCAAAGCCTACGAAGGGCTCCGATAGAAATGTATCCATTGGGTCTGTTCAACGGGAAGCTAGCAATGTTGGCCTCCCAAATGACCGAACAGATGATGGGCCTGTTCGGCTGGTCAAAAGTTGGTTGGCTTTTAAGTAGCCACTGATTTAACTTTTAAATAGAGTATTTTATCAAGACGGGTCTATAAGTTAAATGTAGTACACGTTAAAAGCCCAACATCCGTATGCACCAAAATCGCAAATAAGTATCGATCTCTCTGTAATGCATGCAGTAACGACTAAAATTCAAAATTCTCGAGTTTGTGCGGTGGCGTTTTCTTTTGACCGTGAAGAATTAGGTGGTGATCGGTTCATTTGAAAATCATCAGTGGTTGAAAAAATCATTATCGACAGAGACTTATTTAGCATAATTAAATTTAAAAAAATTTAAAAATATAAAAAATATGTTGGCCCATTACGTATAATACAAACAAATACGGGAAAAAAAGAACCGGCAAAAAAGCTCAACAAAAAGCTAAAAGTTCAGAAAAAGACGAAACTTATGAATAATGAAAAATAAGCCAGAAGCCAAAGTCGAGTTGATCAGAGCCTTAGACGTCTACGTAGCATACTCGGCTGGATCTAGACCGTACGATTGCAATTATCCGGACTAAACAACATAGTTAATTGAATAGTTGATAGGCGATCCCAATGAAAAATTACTTCCGGATATGCATCGAAAATTCTAGGCTATCCGTCGATGCACGATGTGCAGGATGCGGGAGGAGCCGGCGGGGTCGTTTGCATTTCGCAAAATGTACAGCGAGGAGGCGAAACGGCCTTGTGCAAAATGTGACAGGTTGGTTGTTCTCTCTTGAGAGTCGCGGTTGAATGGCCGCGCGGGTGCACGGAACAAGCTAAGAAGATAAGCGTCGCCAGCACCGAGCTAAGCCTTACAGCTGTACGTGTCGATCCACCATTCGTCGGTTTCTGATGCGGGTGGGTGTGAATGTGAGCAGTTTGATTTGGGCATTACCAACCTAGCACGAACAGGCTGCCCCACCGGCCACCGACTATGACCAGCCATCACGAAGGTGGTGTGCCACCCTGTTTTATTCTTTTGGTCGGCGGTTATGGGATTTGGCTCATACCTAATTTTTCGAGACGACAGTAAATATAAACATATTAATAGAAACGATGTATATGATTTCAGATATAAAAAGTTATTCGAAGAATTCGTTTCAAAATTTTATCCAGTTTACTTCAACTTTCGGAGAAGCTAAAAGACAAAGATGCGATTAGCATAAGCACGAAAGGCCAAAACTAGAAAACATCCACCAGTCATTATTGAGCAAGTGCATAATTGACTAGCCCTTCGGTAGACATATTAAATTGTCAGAAAGAATCGGAGTTTATCAGCAGTCCAATTAAATTGACTAACCCAGAGTCATTGTTGAGCAAGTGCATGATTGACAAATATTTGGGCAGTGCATGATTGGGAAAGTATTTGGGCAGTGCCTAGTTGACAGATTAAATTGACTAACCTAGAGTCATTGTTGATATCAGCAAAGCACACTTAGGCAAACACGCAAGTTGTCTGAAGAAAAGGTTACACACCAATTTATATTACCTAAGGAAACCGTGGCCAATGTATCTTAGGTCAGTGACTGAGTGGCTAACGGCCCACATGTGGTGTATCCAAGCACCGCGGTGCACGGGGGACGTTATGGTGACGAACATGTCCTGGTTCTTCTCACACAACAGGCCGGTGGTGTAGAACCACTTGTTCGAACCTTCCAGGTAGTCGCCCAAGATTACTCGCTTAATAAGA
This sequence comes from Dendrocalamus sinicus, assembly GCA_036346575.1. Lineage (NCBI taxonomy): Eukaryota > Viridiplantae > Streptophyta > Magnoliopsida > Poales > Poaceae > Dendrocalamus > Dendrocalamus sinicus. The sequence continues at coordinate 28,219,541 of CM070653.1, read as the reverse complement.
TTGTCGCACTCCAATCGGATGGTATCTTCCTTCGTCAACATGGCATCAAGCTGCTTCTCGTGGTAATCGCATACTCTTTCCATGCATTCGGACATTTGATCACTCTTGGGGTGCTTGCTTGAGTGGGAATCCTCGAACCTGCTCCCGGTCATCCGCTTCCTGGTCTTCCCACCCGCAATCCCAACTGCAATATCCACGCAGCCTGGAGAATCCGAAGAGTCATCATCATTGTTGTTGCTATCTATGTTGAGACAACTGCCTCCCACGGTGTCCGCCTACTCATTGGTGCATAGCGCGCCTTCAAACGTGTTGGCCATAAGCGACTCATAAGGCAGCAGTGCTCTCTGAAACTTGTTCAACAACCCTAAAGACTGCCATATATCATCAAGCCAGTGTAAACGTTAATCAGGTTAGCAAGAATGACATATATCATCAAGCTAGTGTAAACGTTAATCTCAGACTTGGGGGGAGGCGCGGCTTGAAGACAGCGGCGGGGGGAGCCCTAAGCGTCGGTGCAAGGCACGAGCCAGAGCTGACCAACAACGGGAGATGATGCTGGACGGGGACGAGGCCAAGGAGCCAAACTCTAGGCTCAGGGCAGACAGGCACGCCAGCCCGATGCACAAGCTGGAGGAGGTTGGGGGAGGGGCCAGAACAAATTTGTGGATTGCAGGGGGAGGAAGAGCGGGGCAGAGCGGATTTGGCAGTGCGAGTGGCTCAGGGGAATGAAGGTGCACGGGGACCCACCAAGGCGGAGGCGCGCGATGCAGCACGAGGGAACCCTAGACTTACACGCTTGGGGGCTATTTTATCTATGTCTTTTGAGATGACAGCAGATGGCGAAGATACTGACACGAACGACGCACATGATTTTTGGATCGGAAAGCCATGTTGAGAATCCGCTAAAGAATCTGCCCCATTTGTTTCAACTTTTATCTTTTTCCGAAAATCAAAACAAATAAGGTGGTTTCTTGTAGTAGATTCTTCAAATAGTTTCCCAAGTTTAAAACCGTATACGCCGTCCACTGCTATCTCGAAAAGCGTAAACAAAAATCATTATCCATAAATAAAAGGACGAGAACTCTGGCCCCTCGAATCTCAAGTATCTGGTGAAAAAGGATGAGAGGGACTTGACACAGCCAATCACCGAAGTTCCCTAGAACCAGAAGGGGAGCCAGTTGAGACCTGGAACTGGTATGACACAAGGAAAGGCATACCGAATTTCAACATTCCCACGGAGGGAGAAAACAACATGGATTTGTGCACACGCATCGGACTTGAAAAACTAAAAGGATTTGCCCCCGCAACTGGAAGGAGCGGTGAGCAAATAGAATCACTAGAATAATCAACCCATGATGAAATAGCTATAAACTATGTGCACGCGGGAGAATCAATGAATAGGACAATAGCCAATGTTGGTATTTATTTTGCAAAGAAAATTATCGCAATTATCAATCTTGATCAAAACCTGCATCGCTCACCGAATGTAAGAAAAGATCATATTGGGAGGATTGAAAAAAGGCAATAGAAACTAAATAATTATCTCTGAATAAAAGAGAGGTGTTTGGGCCTGTAAGCCACACGCCTCCCCATGTGCACCTTATAGGGCATAAGTGGTTATCTATTCATAAGATAAATGAGAAAAATGAAGTTGTAAGATATAAAGCAAGAATTGTTGCATAAGGTTTCACTCAATGACTAAGAGTTGATTATGAAGAAACATATTCGCCAGTCATAGATGGTATTACCTTTAGAATTTAATCTCGATGGCAGCGAACTTAAATTTAGAAATAAAGTCAATGGATGTGGTAACTGCAGACCTTTGTGGAAACTTGGATTCTGACATTTACATAAAGGAACCTAAAGGTATCCCGGTCTCGAATCAAGACAGGACAAATAGAAACATGTATAGTATGAAACTCAGGAAATCACTGTACGAATTTAAGCAATCAGGCAAGATGTGGTATAATCGCTTAAGTGACTTTCTATACAAGAAAGGCTACACAAACAATAAGAATTGTCCCTATGTATTTATATGATGATCCCAAAATGAATTTTGTATAATCTCAGTATATGTAGATGATCTGAATATTATTGGAACCCTGGAAGATATAAAGGAAGCAAACTCTTACTTGGAGTTGATGGTTTTTGGTCTTAACACAAGCATTTATACAAACAAACCGAATATTGATAAACTACGTCAAAAAAACTACCCCGATAAACCATTTTGAAACGACAGCTAAAAAATCACTTCATTTGTCTGTTCAAGAAAAACCATATGTCATAAGTCGTAATTAAAAAGAATGAGGATATAAGCTAGGCTAGCGAAGACCATGACTAATGCACAATCAAGTCAATATGGATATGTTTATATTGGTTTCTGCTTAGATAAGACAGAAGATAATATGATCATCTAGCTTCGTAAAGTGGCTTCTATACTCCTCTCGCCCCCGTTTCTCTACTCCTCTCGCTCTCGTCTCATTACGGGGATAAAGCAGGAGATCACAGGCGCATCACGCACACTATTTCTCTCGCTCCCGTCTCATACACGCATCTCTCCCTTACTTTTTTTTCACCGCTTATTCACTCTTAAAAGCCACTTCTTTCAGCTACTACTATTCATTTTCAGCTAAAAATCATCCGCTGCAGCTAATATGAATATACCATGTATACATGCTAGTTGCCAACCATGCTAGAAGTGAACATGAAACATCTACTGGGTTCCTTTTTCAGTTTCTAAAAGTTATTTTTCGGTTTTTTTACAATAACTAGCTTTCAAACGGAGTGTATTTTCAAGACGACGTCTACAAATTGATTAAAGTACATACTGTAGTGACTTCATTTATACCACCTAAAATTGTATGCGAGTTTATATTACTCTGTACCCTCTCTTACAAATAACTCAAAAGTTATAAACCGAAAAAAAAACAGGCCCACTATTTGATACCTGGCTACCTGAGCTTGGCCAAACACACACTATTAAACTTGTATAACTTCGGTTGCCCTGGAGTATCTATTGGAAGCCAGACAAACTAAAAAGCCCGATCGCCCCTGAGATGATTGCCTTAACTCCCCAGAACACACGTTTGAGGAAATTTTATATGAAATCCACGTTCCATACAGCCTCTAGATTAACCATTCCGTGAAGTGCAGATTCACTACAAAAGCAGACACGTGCTCGTACATTGCTAATATTGTTTCCTTCCCTGGGCCTAGAGAAGCAGCATCTTCCTAACTGGTCGAGCTAGAAGTCGGCTGGTACCAGCCGTGGACCCTGCGGCGCGGTCCTGAGTGACTCCCCCAATCACCCAGCTGGGCCTCACCCAGCGGCTCGAGCTTGCGCGTCCTGAGCCAACGAAACACCAAGAACAAGTGGGCTTGCTTCACCAGTCACGCGACCCGCCAGCTCCGCACAGGGTCAACAACGACCGGAGAACTTTTATGATTCTTCACCTGCCATCTGTTCAAGGCCTATTCTTTTATGCTTCTAAATACTGCTTTTCGATTTTTCTATAGTAATTAATTTTTAAACAAAATATCTTTATAAAATAGATCTACTAGTTAATTATAGCACATACTATACCGACTTCATTTATATCGGCAAAAACTGCACTAGAGTTTCTATTACTCTGTAATCTCTTGTATGAATAGTCTAAAAGTCACAAACTGCAGCCAAAAGCCATAAACTCAAAAAGAACAGCCCCAAATTCAGTAATGCTACAGTTGCAGATATCCTGAGGGACACCTATCTGACATAGGATATGTGCGCCAAGAGTGGGATGGTCAAACAGTTCGCCGTACAGAGAGCAAGATTTTGCGTACGGTCGAAGATCCAGAACCGGACGTCCCGGTGAATTTTTCAGCGGTTGTCAATCCGAAGCATTCACTCTTAATGCACTGGCCTGTGCGGTCATAGCACGAGTGAAGTGAATGCGGCGCATCTCTACGACAGCGGAAGCATAAAACCCTAAGGGCAGCACTTACACCATCTGGGAATAGAGTTGCCGAGCTAAAATCAGTTCATGCGCAGCATCACCAATGTTGACGATTGAACCAGATACTACTCAATTCCATCCATGCATTTTAACCAACGAACCAGGTATACATCACAAGATTTAAGAGTAAATTAAACAATACATCACAAGATTTAAGAGTAAATTAAACAAGTCACGGTTGAGAAAAGGCTAGTTTGCTTCTGTCTCTCTTTCCTATATTGAATGCCTTATGTACAAGCTTTCACCAGATGTAGATCCCTGCAGACCATGGTACTAGCGGTGATTGATCAAGTTGATAGTGAAGATCTCTGGTGCCACAAATTTAGATCTATTTTTCTGTTTTTAGAGAATACAACAATTCCTGGAGGAGATAGGAAAACGAAGCAGTATGATTAGAAAGAAGCAATTGTGAAATAAACTAGACAACCAATTAGAAATTGAGAATTACCAGATCCCCTTGACCAGAGGCAAGCGAAGAAAACAGCTCTGAAAGAGATCTCTCTTCCTTCAATCTTTCTAGGCCATCAAATCGATCCAATTTTGTCGCATATGTACTGGTGTCCTTGGTTGCAAAACATCCATTTCTTGGGTTCTTCCTAATGAATATCTCGACTTCTTTCGCTTGCCGAGACAACTGAAGAGCAACGAACTGAAAAGATGCAGAAGCAGTCTTTGCTTATTCATCTTGATCCAAGTAAAACAAAAAATTGCTTAAAAACCTACTAGTTTATAGAAGCAAGTGATTAGTGATCACCTGGCAAAGATGGCGAACAGAGAGTGTCGATTGGCAACTGAGATAGGACTTTTCCAATTTAGGCATACTTTGTCCATCAAGTGGAAGTAGAACAAGATACAAATTGAACTGCAAAACACAGACACAAAATTCAGCAAACCTAATGGATTCAAGAAAATGGACTTCTTGTATAAGTTCTTCTAGCCTAGGGTAGCCTGCACAAGTACATGCATATGCTGATGTGTATATTGCCTGCGCAACACTACAAAAACACACAGCGACACACACAACAGAAATGCATCTGACGTGCAAACAAACCAGAAATGAAATCAGAAACTCACACACAATATACCTTTCCGACCAGCCTTTTAGTTTGTTTATAGTATTATGAATCTTCCAAAGCATAAATAGGAAATAACAACTGTAAATATAAATACTATTGTGTGCGATGTACTGTTTTTTTACCTTACTATCAAATTCATCAGCATTGCGGAGATGGTCCACCAACTTGGCAACACGCCCACCCTTCACCATCCTTCCACTGGAGCCTCCGGCATTGCCATGTCGAGTTTGACTGCGGGTGCCATTTTTTCCCCAGGCAAGCATCTCTCCCCGCAGTGGAGAAGTAGTCAAGATATCTCTGCCACCTCCCAAATCATCATTATCCTCAAAGTTACTATCGATACTGCTAATGGTTTTAGCAGGGGATGATCGTGGCATGGGCCACCTCCGAGCTCTTTTCTGCCTCACATCTGGGGAACGATCATCAACAGAAGACGACTCTTTGCTGCCATCATTGCCATTTTCTTCTCTATCATCATCATCATCATCCAAGTCAGTTGGGACAATATCAGGAGAACTAGTTCGTCCTCTCCTCCTTGCCCGCATATTCCCCTGAGACTTTCTTGAAGAAGCTGAGCCTATTACTTTTGTGGTGGAACGCTTCTTCCCAAGTGCTTCTGTTTGTCTTCGAAATGTTTCAGCAATGGATGCTTGAATCTTCCATGAGAAATGAAGCTAATGTCAACAACAATAAGACGACGACGAATACCAAATGAGCAGGGGAAATAATTTCCCTCCAGACATTCAATGCATCGATGATTGACAGCCAGATAAACCCACCTTTTTGTTGCGAGTCCTCTCCTCTTCACCGAAAGCAAGTTCCTGTAGTATCAAACAAATTAGAACACCAGCACCAGTACAACAATAAAAGATAAATAAAGAAAACAACTAAGTTTGACAATGTAGAACTTATGTGTCACCTCTTCCTCGTACTTATCAATATCTGGATACAAAGCCAAAATTAAAGCGTCATAATTAGGATCATCCCTCAAGGAACGTCTACTTGCACAATGAGTGCGGCATGCTGGGCATTCATTATTTCTGCAAAAACACCGCATCACTTAGATTATCATAGAAAGAACGTATCTTCTGGATTTTGAAACCCTGATCAGGTTGGATCTCCACATTTTTGAAAATGACACTGAGACAAGACATTTTAGACATATAATATAAGGGACCATACCCAAGCCGCATGGATTTATCTATGCAGTCCCTACAAAACCGGTGCAAACACTCCATGACCGTCCTTGTCTTCCGGATAATGCCTGCAAAATAGGACCAATATGCACTGTTTGGACAGAGATGCTACTTACAGTTTCACATTGAAAAGCTTACTCAACATAGATTCCTAATATTAACTAGCTAGTTGCACTTATACAAACTGTTGTGAATTGTGAAGATCATAAGCTTTGTCATGTGACTTTCTGAAAGGAAAAACAGTTATGTATTCTCTAACGTTGAATAGGGTGACTCATATCCTAATCTTACTAGAACTTAGAGAGGTGTGCTACAAGGATTTCTAGATGTATCCTAATCCAATTAGCCTTCCTACTTCACTTTGAAGGAGGATGATAGGGAACTATATAAAGCTATAAGGGGTAGTCATAGAGAACCCAAGCCTTAAACCAACTCATTCAAAGCAAGAGGTGCACGGGAAGATTAGAGACAAGGTTATTCTTTAGCACTAAATTCTTATATAGGGCAACGGTCCTAAAAGATTTGAGAGGATTGTAAGGGAACGACAACCCCTTGTACTCTTTTGAGGTCGCACTTGTTAGACATGTATAGGTTACATGGTTATCGCATTGTATAGGGGGTTCATTGCATATTGTTTCTCATGTATATATATGGCCTTTTGGCCCATCGAAATATAAGCCCACTTCATTCATAATATGGTATCAGCCCAGGAGACTAGGAGAGGGCTGGGGTTAGGGTTTCCCAACCCTAGTAGCCGCCACTGCACCTCCCCCGCGCCCTTGTGCACGTTCAACCGCCTCCCAGCTGCCACACCATGCCCCTGCACCCCTACGCACGCGTCGCATCCGGGCCGCCGCACCATGCTAGGATGCCCGCGCAGCTCTGCGCCTTTGGCCACCGTCGCCCGGTTTCCTACCGGCGCCGCCTTGATCTGCTCGACACCACCTCGGCCTACCTCCTCCTGGTTGCCGCCCAACTACCTCGTGCCGCGCCGGGCCGCCTGTGTAGCTCCGGGCCTCTGGCCGCCCGACTACCTTCGTCCCGATGCCGCCCCGGTCTACCCGACGCCACCCTGGCCTGCCTCCTCCTGGCTGCTGTCCAACTACCTCCTGACACTGCCCCGCTAGAGCTTGACGCCACTTGGCCAGATCCAGCTCGACGCTGCCCTGACTAGCCTTCTCCCGGCCGCCGACCGGTTAGATCTAGTTGCTGGCTCCTAGCTGCCGCCCCGGTCAGCTTTGGCTACTTGCCTCGGCCAAATCTGGCTGTTATCCCTTAGTCGCTGCCCCTGTCAGATCCATGCCTGTGGCAGGCTAGTCGTATCCCGCACATGATGGCCACCCATATTGCTATCCCGCTTCTGAAGATCTTCATGGGATAAACTATCGTGAGTGGGCCATGCATATGCGGATCCACATGAGTCAGCGTCCTAGGGGCCATCTTACTGGCTAGAGGCTGTGTCCTTCTTGCCATTCACTGCTGGCTACCCCTCAAGTCCCTGCAGCTGCTAATGAAGCAACCCAAAAAGTTGCGATCATTGCCTTTGAGGAGGCCATGGAGATGTACCAGACTCAGCTTCACTCCTACAAGAGGTGGTAGGACGACGAGGCTCGTGCTTCTGCCATCCTAGTGGGTAGGATGACTGTCGTTATCTTCATGGATATGGTGGAGCTGCCGACATCTCAGCTGATGTGGGCGCGCCTTCGTGCTAACTACGTGCCGATGAGTGATGATATGTATCTTTTAGTCGTACATCAGGCACACTCTCTTTAGCAACTTGATGCATCTTTAGCAACTTGATGCCATAGTGGACGACTTCTACCAGTAGATGTCCGCGGTATGGCGTCAGTTATGTGCGTCAACGTGCTCACCTAGAGACTCACCGTCTCTACGAGGTCTTGACACGTCTTCGGTCAGAGTTTGAGCCTGTCCGTGCTCACTTCCTGACTCATCAGCCGCATCTGTCTGTGTTAAGAGGTTCTCACCGTTGTTCGTGTTGAGACTCTTCGCAGCATGGGCCAACTGCAACCCACCTCCGTTCTAGCTGCTCAGGCGTCTTCTCTAGCACCTGCTCCCGCTGCACCAGTGCCTCCAGTTGCACCGGTGGCAGCGGCCTCTACTACGGGTCTTCACTGCACCTTCTGTGATCACGCTGGTCACATATTTCAGCAGTGCTACAAGCGGAAGAACCAAGACCGCAAGGGTAGTTGCCCTCCCAAGGGCATTGGTGGCTCTTCTTAGTCAGGTTCTCGCCAAAGCTCCGCTACTGAGGTTCAGCAGGAGATGTTCACTCTGCTTCGGCACCTTCCTCAGTTTCATTCAATTCTACTGGTTCTGCTGCTCAGTCTTCTGGTGCTCCACCACCACCACCCCACCCCCTTCATCAGGTATCTTATTCTCTTGGATTCTGGATTCTGGTGCTTCATTTCACATGACACCAGATTCTACTCACCTTACCTCTGTGAGGCCTCCCATTCTTCCTCACACAGTTACAACTGTAGATGGTACCTGTCTTCCTGTTGCTAGACGAGGCACTCTTTCTACTTCTTGCAGTCTCTTCTGTTCCCAAACTAGCTATGCATCTTATGTCCGCTGGTCAAATCACTAATCATGGCTGTTGTATCATTCTTGACTCTAACTCGTGTTGTATTCAGGATCGTCGCATTGGGACTCTGGTTGGGACTGGCCCTAAACGTCGTGACTCGCAGCGTCTTTGGGAGCTCGATTGGCTACGCCTTCCTTCCGCTGCCTCCACTAGCCAGTCGGTCCTCTCCACCGCCTCCGCTTCAGTCGCTTCCTCTACTGCCACTTTCGTCCAGTAGCATTATCGTTTGGGTCACATCGGAGGTTCACGCTTGTCTTCATTAGTTCGAAGTGGTGTTCTCATATCTGTTTCTAGTGACACTTCCTTACACTGTACAGGTTGCAAGCTTGGCAAATAGCTGCAACTCCCATACTCCTTAAGGATGTGTTTGGTTGGAGGAATAGGATGGGATGGGGATGGGATGAGATAGTTCCATAAAAAAAGTGGAACCACATGGTCCAGCATCTAAGAAGAATATTCTCTAAATTTGCACAGGCTCATCCCACTTTGGACCATTCCATCCCACCTCATCCCTCCAACCAAACACACAAATAGGCTTGGTCAAAGGAACCATCACATCCCACCCCATCCCTCCAACCAAACACATCCTAAGTGATTCTCTGTCTCTCAATCCTTTTGATCTTATTCATGCTGGTGTATGGGGTCCGACCCTCTTCGCTTCGAAAGAGATTATCGCTACTATGTTATTTTTATTGATGGTTATTCTCGATATACTTGGATTTATCTTATGACTTCTCATAGTCAGATACTCTCTATTTATCAGTCGTTTGCCACTATGGTTCATACTCAGTTTGATTCAACCATTTGTGTTCTTTGTGTTGACTCTAATGGTGAGTACCTGTCTGCACATGGGGTTGTACTGCGGTTAAGTGTCTTTCTAGTAGGCCTCCTGAGTATAGTCATCTCTATTGTTTTGGTTGTGTCTATTTTGTTCTTCTTCCCCCTCACGGACGTACCAAGCTAATTACTCAGTCAGTTGAGTGTGTTTTTCTTGGCTACAGTTCTGAGCATAAGGGTTATCGCTGTTATGATCATGTTATTCGTACGATGAGAATATCTCGAGATGTCACTTTTGATGAGTCTCGTCCTTAGTACCCTCGGTCTTCCTCCACCAGTTCAGCGTCTTCTGACGCGCTTTCTTTTTTTTTTTTTGACTCACCGCTTCCTCCTCCGACTTTACCTTTGTCACCGTCATCTATTTCACCTTTATCTGTTCCTTCCTCTTTAGACTCTCTTGTTCCTGCTTTCACTACCACTTCTATTGAGGTCGTCCCCCCTTTCCGCTACACTACTCTCGCCGTCCTCGCCCTAATACACCTTTAGTTGTGCCTCCTTCCGCTCCTTCACTCTTTTGTCCCTGCTAGGTCCCGCTCCAGCCTCTACTCCCCGATATGATCTTTATGATCGTCGTTCAGTTAGGCCTCCTAAGTACTACGGTTTTGCAGCCACTGCTCTTGCTGAGCCTACAACTTACCGTGAGGCTATTGCTTACCCGGAGTGGTAACACGCAAAGGCAAAGGAGATTGCTGCTCTAGAGTGTACTAGCACTTGGGATCTTATTTCCCCTATCTGCTCGTACCACTCCTATCACGTGCAAATGGGTGTACAAGATCAAGACTCGCTCGGATGGTGTTAGACCATGTGGTTTGGTCGTAAATTTAGTGGTAATGAATAATTAATATTTGGGTTGTATTGAAATTTGCGTTTGTGAAAGATCTGGTCGATACGCTATTGTTGCTAGAATTTTTAGGACAGCATTTCGACCTCGGCTGGCTTCGACCACGGTAAGTCGACAACTACAGGTTTTGACCACGAAAAGCTTCGACCATAGCATTTTGACCGTGATAGTTTGATCACGTCAAGCTTCAACCAAGACATTTCAATCACGGCAGAACGACCACGACAGGTAATTGGTAGGCTTCACCTAAATAGTGAACCAGACGTAAGAAACAGTGAACCAGTCTTAACTACAGTAACCGGTCAGTAGTCGTAGATTTTGCTGGTGGTACTCGATAGTTATAGACTTTACAGTCTTTGTTATAGTCATAGACTTTGCAGACTATTGTCATAGTCGTAGGCTTGGCTTTGCGATCGGCTGGCGTAGGCTTCATGGTCGGTACTCATAGACTTCGGGTGCTTTCTAGCACTTTAATTCTTGTGATCTTCGAGTACCTCGAGTACTCGTGTAGGGTCAGTGGTTGACTGATCTGTGCATGGCGTTCGGTAATTGGTGGTCGATGCTACGATACTAGGCGGTACTCGATGAGCGGTTGTCGTGATCTGATCAAAGTTGGTACTCGATGAGTCGGCACCGGTGGTTCTATGGTCAGTAGTGATGCTTGTGATTCCTGAGTGTTCTGTGCGGAGCGATAGTTTTTCCCGAGTATTTGAGTTTGCGAGTACTTAATGAGCTAGCGACCAGACTTTGCATGGAGGGCATAACCGGTCGTAATGAGTGATATGAAATTGGTGATTTCTGGAGAGCATGGAAAATGTGACCGTGGACGACTTGGTTGGTGTTTGTGCTTGTTTGATTCTTGTCTATGGATAGACGAGGGTGTGTTATACGTGTGTGTGCTGATGGTGGTCAAGTTGGGAAGAACTTGTGCCGGAAAAACATTTCTTTGGTTTTTGATATGCAGGTTGGCGTGGAGACGATTATAGTTGGTGACGAGGAGAATCGGGGCTAGGATGGGGAAGTCTAAGGTTTAGACAATCAAGGATGTCACGTGAGGTGGTCAGGCTCACACTGGGGCACGTGATCAAAGGTGGTGATTCGTGAAGAAACTACGGGTAGTGCGGTCTAGGAGGCTTCGACATGGAAGTTGATGAGGCATGATGAAGATACAGGAGGTGCTGTCCTAGAGGCTTCGTCATGTAGTGTGTTAGGAGTTGTGGATGGAGTCCATAACTAAAAAATTGGGAGTTTGAATAAAACTCGTGTTCGGAAGGGTTTCGGGTCCCATGGTTTTCGGTAGAGATAAGGTTTTGAGTCCGTGTTTGAGGTAGACACGCTTTGTAACAATAGCCTATAAAAGCAAGGAAAGGATATGGGTTATATACGAGTTTTTAGAGAATTCAGAGAAGGTTTTGGCTAGGGCTTTTAGGGGTGCTTGTGAAGACACTTTGTAAATCCACGAAATTCCAGCAATAAAGATGGTCTTCAATCAATTTGGTTCTTAATTTGCTTGAAGTGCGCTGGTAATTGCTGGTGATTTGGATCTTACGACCACATTCAAAAGCGATTGAGCAGAGCGGTCATTCAAGCGGTCGTACACTGGGTATTTGATCAGGCGATTTATCCTCGAGCAGTCGAAGTGTCATCGATTATCAGGAGACTCCAAAAAGCAGTGACAATGTCATAGGCGTGGGCATTGGGCCCAGCCAGGTTATTATTAGAAATTAGAAATTAGATTTTATTTGAGTTAGAGATTAGTTTCCTTGTGTTAGAGATATAATTAGAGATATGTTATTAGTTTCTATATTTGTTAGAGATATAATTGGGATTAGATTCTATTTGTTAGGGGGAGCCATCTATATAAGAGGGCTACCGCATGCTATTGGAATCAATCAGAGAAATACCAAAGTCTTCCTCGTCTCTAGTCTCTCTCTTCTTCTACGCCGACGTCATCCGGCCATCTTCTTGGTGGTGCTTATCCCCTATGAACTAAGGTTCATAACAACTTGATATCAGAGTAGTCGATCCCTTCCCACGACTTCTGCGACCATGGTTTCTACGATTCGTCCTGCGATTCGTCCTGCTGCCAAGTCGTTGGCCATAATTGAAGCTAACGCTAATAAGATGGCCAGCTTCAGCAAAGAGATAGCGGACATCTTCCTCAACATGCACACCATCCTTAAGGGGATGGAGAATCGGAGGAAGGTGCAACAAGAGACAAAGAGCCAGGCACTTCATCGTCCAACACCAGATCCACAACAACAACAAAACCAAGAACCATCTATTCGATTCGCTAACTCCGACGCATCGCATCACCGCGGCGTCTTCTCCGCGTCTCGTTCGGCGCCTCGCGCATGCCGCCGCCGGTGTCGGCCGCCGCCGAGATGTCTCCTGTTGCCACCAGCAACCTTCCGTTCGGCAGGTCTGCAGGCGTCGCTTTCAGGCCCTCCACGCGCCTCACGGCTGCCGCCGCTCGGCATCCAAGCACGCGCCCGAGAGCCGCCACCGCCGTGGACTGCTCGGAGCCGCCGCCGCCGCCGAGTCGTCGTCCCGATCGCGAGCGCCGCCGCCGCCGCTGGATCCATGCAAGTCGCCGATGGCTTCTCGCCGGCCGCTCAATCGCAGTACGCCGCGGCCGGCCGGTTCCGTGCTCGAGACGCCGTCGCCGCCGCTCCAGATCCACTCGCGCCGGCCACTCGCCGCGTCGTCGCGCTCCGCAAGCGCCGCCGCCTCCGGCCGCTTCGCTTTCTTTGCTCGCCGGATGCTCCGTTGCCACCGCTTCGCAAACCGCTCATGACGGCCGCGCCGTCGGCCGCCGCCTGCATGACCGTCGCTCGTCGGCGCATGACCGCCGCTTCGCCGCCGCCGCCCGCCATCGTCGCTTCTTGCACGCCGCCGAAGCGACCTTTGGGCCCGATGTGTTTGTGGGTAGCGGTCGGTTTCTAAACCGACCGATTACTTAAGTCCTCAAAAAAATCGAAAAAAAATTCAAAATTTTTTTTTGCAGGCATCGTTTAGCCTTGTTCCGCTTGGATCTGGACGGCCGTCTCCATCCGCTGCAGGACCCCGTCATCGTTCGTCTTCCACACCGGCGTCGGAAGTCTTCCATTGGCACCCACAACCGCCGCCTAGCAGCTCGAGGACAAGCTGCAGCCTCCATGTCCGGGAGGGATGTAATGTCATAGGCGTGGGCCTTGGGCCCAGCGATGTTATTATTAGAAATTAGAGATTAGATTCTATTTGAGTTAGAGATTAGTTTCCTTGTGTTAGACATAATTAGAGATATGTTATTAGTTTCTATATTTGTTAGAGATATAATTGGGATTAGATTCTATCTGTTAGGGGGAGCCATCTATATAAGAGGGCTACCGTATGCTATTGGAATCAATCAGAGAAATACCAAAGTCTTCCTCGTCTATAGTCTCTCTCTCTCCTACGCCGACGCCATCCGGCCATCTTCTTGGTGGTGATTATCCCGTATGAACTAAGGTTCATAACAACTAATGTCATAGGCGTGGGCCTTGGGCCCAGCCAGGTTATTATTAGAAATTAGATATTAGATTCTATTCGAGTTAGAGATTAGTTTCCTTGTGTTAGAGATATAATTAGAGATATGTTATTAGTTTCTATATTTGTTAGAGATATAATTGGGATTAGATTCTATCTGTTAGAGGGAGCCATTTATATAAGAGGGCTACCGCATGCTATTGGAATCAATCAGAGAAATATCAAAGTCTTCCTCGTCTATAATCCCTCTCTCTACGCCGACGCCATCCAGCCATCTTCTTGGTGGTATTTATCCCTCATGAACTAAGGTTCATGACAGACAATCATTCACCCCCTCTGATTACAGTATTCGATCCTACAGATGGTTCCCTTGAGCGTTACAAAGCTCGTCTCGTAGCGTGTGGTTTTCAATAGGAGTATGGTTGTGACTATGATAAGACTTTTGTTGCTCATATGACCACTGTTCGCACTCTTTGATGTGGTCTCTGTTCGTCAGTGGTCCATCTCTCAGTTGGACGTCAAGAATGTCTTTCTCCATGGTGAGCTGCGTGAAGAGATCTATATACAACCGCCTCCTGGGTATTCTGTCCCTGACGGTACGATTTGTCGCCTTCGTCGCTCTCTATGGGCTCAAGCAAGCACCTCGTGCTTAGTTTGCGAGCTTCTCTTCTGTTGTCACTACTGCCGGTTTCACCACTAGTGATCACAACCCTGCTCTTTTTGTTCACACTTCTCGTGGTCATACACTCCTTTATGTGGATGATATGATTATCACTAAGGATGATCCACACCATATTGCATCTGTGAAGAAGCGTCTTAGTGAGCATTACTTGATGTCTGATCTTGATCCGCTTTGTTACTTCCTTGGGATTGAGTTTTCTTCTACACCGGAGAACTATGGCCTCTCCCAGGAGATGTACATTTAGGATCTTCTTGCTCATGCTTGTCTCACTGCTTGGAGTCCATCTTTGACCTACTGATGATGAGTCTCTTAAGGACCCCACTTGATATCGTCACCTTGTTGGTAGTCTAGTCTATCTTGGGATCACTAGACCGGATATTTTCCACTATGTCCACATCTTGAGTCAGTTTGTTTCAGCTCCCACTCAGATCCACTACAGCCACATTCTTTGTGTTCTGCGATATTTTTGCAGGACCATCTCTCATTATCTTTTCTTTTCTAGTTCTAGCTCCTTACAGCTTCAGACATACACTAATGCGACCTGGGCCAGTGATCATTCTGATCGTCAGTCTCTTTCTGCCTACTGTGTCTTTCTTGGTTCCTCTCTTATTGCGTGGAAGGCTAAGAAATAGACTACAGTTTCTTGTTTTAAGTGCTGAGGCTGAATTGAGAGCTATGGCATCACTGACTGCTGAGATCACCTAGTTACGGTGGTTTCTTGTGGACTTTGGTGTTTCTGTTTATGCACCAACTCCTCTCTTACCAGATAGCACGGGTGCGATCAGTATTGCTCATGATCTAGTGAAGCATGAGCCCACAAATCATATTGGTGTTGATGCTTCTTACATGAAATCGCAATTGCAGGTGCAGGTGGTTGCTCTTCAGTATATGTCTTTCAGGCTTTAGCTGGTAGATTTCTTCACCAAGGTACAAACAAGCGCTCAACACAGTTTTTAACTCTCCAAACTCAGTATTTCTGATCCACCATGCGTTTGGGGTATGTTAGACATGTATAGGTTGCAGAGTTACCACATTGTATAAGGGCCTCATAGCATATTGTCTCTCATGTATATATATATGGCCTTTTGGCCCATTGGAATATAAGCCCACTTCATTCATAACAGTGCTTAAGGGATTTGCGATCGGCTTCGTCAAATAATTCTCTCTCGTCGTGATTATTTCATCGTTATTATTTCGGTTTCTCTCTGTTAAGGATAGAATAGAAGATACAATAGGATTGTTATTTGTTTCCTTATATGCCCCTTGTATATCCCCCTTGTACTCTCTATATATATTGCCCTTTGGGTCTCCTGAATAGATGCACAATATTCATAACATGGTATCAGAACTTAGGTTAAACCCTAACCTCAATCTACTTCCGCCCTAGCCGCCGCCGCTCTGGACACCTCTGTCCGTGCAGCCGCCGCTGACGCTCGGGTGACCTCTGCTCCTCAAGCCACCGCCGCCCGGGCCACCGCCCGAGCCGCCGCTACCGCTGCACGAGTCGCCATCGCCCGAGCCGAATCTTCATCAGATCCGCCGCCCTCGTCTACTGTCGTCCCTCTGCTCTGCCGCCGACGCCAGATCCGCTGCTGCCGTCGGCCGCCACTTCCCATGGTCATCGCCGGGCCGTGGTCACCGAAGTCGACTTCGCCGTTCTTTGTCGCCGGCGCGTGGTTGCCGAGTGTCGCCGCCAGTCGCCTCCGCCCGTCGTTGTCGTCGATCCGGCCGACGCAGCCTCCGCCCGTCGTGCGCCGCGATCCGCCATCGCCTCCAGGCGCGCCAGCTACCGCGCCATCTCCCACCGCGTCGCCGCCGCCGCGACGCGCGCATGGCCGGCAAAGCTTCGGCTGGTGAAGCGGTTCACTTCACTTCAGCCAGCAGCCAACTTTTATAGTTAACCAAAAAAAAGGCAAGCAAAAAAAACGTTGTTCTAACCGCCGGGCCGTCCAACGCCGCCTGTTAGACTTCGTTGCCTTGGTTACAGGTTATGGTCTTCCCTCATGGAGATCACGCTTGATGGTCTTCGTCTTTGGGGACATGTTACCGGTGCTCGTCCTTCTTCGCCATCACGGTTCGACCTCCTCCTAGGCGACCTACTACTGCACCTCCCGGAGCGATGAGGTCGCTAAGAAGAAGGCGAGGTTCTTCTTCTTGCCGCTGCGATGAGGCTTTTCAGTATGCCATTGACGCTTTCGATCGCTGGTGTGCTGATGAGGCCCGTGTTCGTGCCATTCTTGTGGTCAGCGTTGACGACTCCATTCAGCCAGATATTGTTGGTCTGCGGTTACTGTTCGTCAGGGTGTCCTTGGACGTGTTACTGTTGACACATCCATATTTTGTAGAGGTTGTAAGCTGGGCAAGCAGCTACAGCTTCCTTATCATTCTAGTGAGTCATTGTCTTCTCGTCCTTTTGATTTAGTTCATTCAAATGTATGGGAACCTGCGCCTATTATCTCCAAAGGCGGGCATAAATTCTATGTTATTTTCATTGATGACTATTCCCGTTTTACTTAGCTTTTCCCTATGTCTAATCGTGGCCAGTTTCTTGCGATCTATCGTAGCTTTGCCATGATGGTTCGTACTCAGTTTGAGTCCTCTATTCGTATCTTTCGCTGTGATTCTGCTGGCCAGTATTGTTCTAATGCGTTCTGACAATTTCTTTCTAAGCAAGGCACTCTTTATCAGTCTTCTTGTCCTGGTGCCCATGCGCAGAATGGGGTTGCTGAACGCAAGCATCGTCATCTGATTGAGACTGCTCGCACCCTTCTTGCTTCTCACGTTCCCCCACAGTTCTGGGCTGAGGCTGTTTCTACGCCTGCATATCTCATTAATATGCAGCCTTCTACTGCTCTTAAGGATGTCAGTCCTATAGAGCGTCTCTACTCTAGAACCCCAAGTACAGTCATCTTCGTGTTTTGGCTGCACTTGTTTTGTCCTGCTACCGCCTCGTGAGCGCACTAAACTGACAACCCAGCCAGTCGAGTGTGTGTTTCTTGGGTACAGTTCTAAGCATAAGGGTTATCGCTGCTATGATCCTTCTACTCAACGGATTAGGATCTCACGAGATGTTGTCTTTGACGAATCTCGACCTTTCTTCTATCGAGATTCGGCTCCTCATACTGCTTCCACCATCGAGACGATCTCCTGGTTGTCTCTCCCTGACTTCTCACCCATTTCCTCTCTTTCCCAGCCTTCTATACCTTCACCTCGTGTGTTGCCTCCTGCAGCACCGCCTCTTGCTCCTATGGCACCACCGTCTCGTTTCTCTGGGGTGCACTACTCCAGACGTTCTCGTCCTTCACCAGATTCCTCTCCTGGTCTCTTGCTGACATCGACGTCTGATTCATCTGATGATGCTCCTCGTTACGCCCTTCGTGACCGGGCAACCATTCGGCCTCCTGATCATCTTGGCTTTACTTCGACAGCTCATGCTCTCTCTGTCACTGAGCCTAATTCTCATCGTGAGGCTGCTTCTCATTCTGAGTGGCAGCTTGCTATGGCAGAGGAGCTTGATGCGCTTTGTCGTACGGAGACTTGGGATATTGTTCTGACACCTGTGCACGCTCGTCCTATCACATGCAAGTGGGTATACAAGATTAAGACCAGGTCTGATGGTACTATTGAGCACTACAAAGCTCGTCTTGTGGCTCGTGGCTTTCAGCAGGAGTATGGTTGTGATTACGATGAGACGTTTGCTCCTGTTGCTCATATGACCACTGTTCGCACTCTTATTGCGGTTGCTTCTATTCGCCGGTGGTCTATCTCTCAGTTGGATGTTAAGAATGCCTTTCTTAATGACGTCTTGCATGAGGAGGTTTACATGCAGCCACCACCTGGGTATTCTGTTCCAGATGGCCATGTCTGTCGTCTTCGTCGTGCTCTTTATGGTCTAAAACAGGCCCCTCGTGCCTGCTTTGCGCGTTTTACTTCAGTGATCACCGCTGTTGGTTTCACTGTCAGTGCCTATGATCCTGCTCTATTTATCCATGTCTCACCTCGAGGTAGGACGCTGCTTCTTCTATATGTGGATGATATGCTCATTACTGGTGACGATCCCTCATTCGTCGCATATGTGAAGAAGCATCTCAGTGAGCAGTTTCTGATGACTGATCTTGGTTTGCTTACATACTTCCTTGGGATTGAGGTTTCTTTCACGCCTGAGAGTTACTATCTCTCCCAGTAGAAGTATGTCCAGGATCTTCTTGATCGGTCTGGTCTGACTGATACTCGCATTGCTGAGACTCCTATGGAGCTCTCTCTTCAGCTTCGTGCAACTGATGGTGATCTTGAGGATCCTACTCGGTATCGCCATCTTGTTGGGAGTTTGGTATATCTTGTGACCACTCGTCCTGATATTGCTCATGATGTCCATATCTTGAGTCAGATCATGACTTGCCCTACTCATATTCACTACAGTCATCTTCTTCGTGTTCTTCGCTACTTGTGTGGGACCATCTCTCGTCGCTTGTTTTTCCCTAGCTCTACCTCACTCCAGCTTCAGGCGTACTCCGATGTGACCTGGGCTAGTGATCCTTCTGATCGTCGTTCTCTTTCTGCTTACTGTGTTTTTCTTGGCTCCTCCCTGATTGTCTGGAAGACAAAGAAGCAGACAACAGTTTCCCGTTCGAGTGCAGAGGCTGAGTTGAGAGCTATGGCAGCTGTGACAATAGAGATTATTTGGTTAAGATAGCTACTTGCAGATTTTGGCGTACCTGTGAGAGGACCTACTACTCTTATGACTGACAGTACAGGAGCTATCAGCATTGCTCGTGATCTAGTGAAGCATGAGCTCACCAAGCACATTGGTGTGGATGCTTCATACACTCGCTCCCAGGTGCAGGAAGGTGTACTTGTTCTTCAGTTTGTGTCCTCGGAGTTACAGATTGCTGACTTCTTCACGAAGTCACAGACTAGAGCACAACATTTGTATTTTCTCTCCAAACTCAGTGTGTGTGATCCACCATGAGTTTGAGGGGGGTGTTAAGGATAGAATAGGAGATAGAATAGGATTGTTAGAGATAGAATAGAATTGTTATTTGTTTCCTTATATGCCCCTTGTATATCCCCCCTTGTACTCTCTATATATATTGCCCTTTGGGCCTCATGAATAGATGCACAATATTCATAACACTCTCTACGAGATTCATCTATTTCGTTCTTGACACCACGCATACTCGTGTCGTATTTCACAAACTCTGATCCAATCTAGGATAGCTACGCATGTATCAAAGTAACACCTAAGCATCTCCTTATTCATAAGAGAACAGTCACAATATGAATATTTGCATAACAGAAACATGTGGACCAAATTTGCTAGTTTCACATTTTGTAATAAATAGTAATAAAAATCTGACATCTACATAATAACATCATCCAACTCCAATCACAAGTAATGCTGTCAAGAGATAAACTATACAAAGCAAAGAGAATCTCTCTGAATCTCAAAGCAATTTGGCAAAGCATATCCTTACCCAAGCATATAGGGCACTGCACTTCCTTCCGTATATCCATTAATTTCACTAGTATAAACCTGTATGAGAAAACAATATTTGGGTACGAGTTTCAGGCTTTGACTAACATCAAGAACAAATCTTTCATTATCCATTACCGTATCAATTATTGATATACAATTTATGGAACACATAGAAGTGCACTACAAGATTATTTTCTTTTAAAAAAATGCATAGCAGGTAATGTTCACCGTAGGATTATACAAATTAAAAAAGATGAAATTATTAGCACATGAGTAATAATTGAACACTGGAATGGGTTCTTAATTGAAAGCTTGTCAACTCATATTTGACAGGTAGAAGAATAAAATGAACACTTGTACAGTTATAGTTGCTGTAAAGTCGACTGGATTCAATTAAACAACTAAGAGATCTAAGACGTACCATCAAAATTCAAGACATACCAATAGGAGGTCTACAAAATACTGTGCCTACATAATTATCTGGACCAAATCTGACAATGTGTGTGTGCCCCAATCTAACAATAGAGCTTCTCTAATGAGTAATATGCTTTCCTAAATCCTAATAGGAAACTGCACAGATCCTACAGCAATTGAGGGGCTGATTTGCACCTAGCAACCAGTATTAACTGCAGGGCATACACATAACGCAATAGAGAAGGAAAAAGAAAAGAAAAAAAGTCTGATCTACTATGCAGTGATCCTTATGAATTTCAGTTGCGAGGAAAGACTCGCAAAGACAGATGATGGAAGTGAAATCATATGCTATGTCACAAGAACAAGAAAAGCATGTGCACAAAACTGAGTTAAAGACTTAAGACACCAAAGCAGGGTAAGGCCAGTCTCAGTGGAGGTTTCATGTCCCAGTTTCCAACACACCCATATTTTGGAAACAGTGCAGAAGAGTTTCATCCCCATGAAACTCTCTCTACTCCCATGAAACTTTTATCATCTCTCTCTTCATCAATACAGTGCCATGTCAGCGTATTTAATGCCCATGAAACTCCATAAAACCCCACTGAGACTGGCCTAAGGCTTATCGCAATCATGGAGGTCACGGTAGTAGAACCAGATACCAGATATTATTCAGAGCTCGACGGCACAATTCATGACAAGAAAACTGCGGACTCTTCCAATGCACTGCTGGAAACATGGAGAGCAGATCCCCAATACAGACGAAGGAAGAACCTATGGCATAACCAATAGCCCCACTGGGAGATCTTACACGGACTGAATGATCTTTAATGCCATCCTGCCGCTTGTCATTAAGAGCATGGCGTATCCATAAAACAATTCGACATGATGAACACGGGTGCACGGGTGGCAGCCTGATAGCCTGATAGGGGAGCTCAGACGGACGCCTAAGCATGGTGAGACCATTGCGATCCTGGAGGTCAGGTTAGCAGTACCAAACCAGGCACACGAAAGAGTTCGCCGTCGCCGCATACGATTCAGAAGCAACAAAAACGGCGAACTGTTCCAATACACGACTGAAACCACGACGAACAGGACAGCCGGTTCAGATGTGGCTGGCGGCTCCGTCACAACAGCTTCGGCATGCGCCATGCGGCGATCCACCCCCTGGATGCCGCTTGCAGCATTTGCCGTCAAGAGCACGACGCCTCCGCGGAGCCGTGCGACATGACGAAAGCTTGCATGCTACCAAAAGATCCCATGCCTCGGCGGTGACGGGAGCGCTCGCGCTGATGCGACACGAACGAAACGGCCACCGCCAGTGCCGCCGGCTCCGCCGAACGAAAAAAAACTCATGGTGGCCCGCTGCCGCCACGACGAACCCGAGCCAGCTTCACGAGGCCCGACACCACGAAGATCCCATGCCTCGCAGGCGACGGGAGAGCCCAAGCCGACGCGATACGAACAAAGCGGCCACCGCCAGTGCCGCCGGCTAGGCCAGACACCTCCCGACGGTGGCCTCCGCTACCACCCCCGCCGAACCGGAGCTAGCACACGGGGACGCGGCACGAAGACGACGCCAAATCGCAACGGAAACCAGAGGAGGCGAAAGGCGAAGGAGATGGGAAAGGGTGGGGAGGAGGGACGAGATGGCGTTCACGGTTTACTTACTCGTCCATGTCGCCGTCGCTCTCCGACGACTGGCTGTCGCTGTCTTCGTCGACCCCGCCGCCGCCTCCTCCCTCCTCCTCCGCATCGGAATCTGCCAAGCCCATAAAACACACACGCCACTTAGCGATACCCACACAGAAACAGAGAACGCGATGCGTACGCGCATCGCCCGGAGAGAGAGGTGTCGGCGACGGCCGGGCGTCGTCAAAGCTCACCACCGTCGCGCCGCTCCTTCCCCTGCTCCGCGGCGGCTCCGTTCAGCATCTTCGGGGAGCTTCCGGCGCCACCGGGGTCTGCGCCGGGAGCTTCTTCGACGTGGCCGTCGTGGTCGGGAGCGGACGACGGGAGGGGGCGCTTCTGCGCGGGCATTCCGGCCGCCTGGCTCAACGCCCCCCGCTCCGCGAGGCGTTCGTTTCGGCCTGGAGAGGGACGGGCGAGGGGGAGGCACGGGAGGAGGAGAGGGAGGGGCGGGTGAGGAGGAGGAGGAGGAGGAGGAGGGGAGGTGGGTGGAAGCGGCTCGGGTCGACTCGAGGGAGGCGGAGAGCGAGAGGAAAAGAAAGGCAAGGGAGGGGGGTGCCCCTGCGTGTCATGTAACTTTGGGTTGGTGCCGATGCGCGTGCTTGTGTCGACTCGGTGGCTGGCTCGGCTGGCGCTCGCCGCCCGCGGCCCCTCTCGCCGCCCGTTTTCGTTTGCCAAATGCGCGAACGCTGGAGGCGGCGCGTGTAGGGCAGCGGCGCACGGCCGCTGCCCGCGGGCCGCCTCGTCCGCCGTCTTACGGCCGCGCGACTGTCCCTTTTTTTAAAACGAATGTATGTAAAACCCAGCGGGCATCGCTTCCATCCCATGTCAATACCGCTCGGGAGAAGCTCGTCTTCAATCGCGTCCGTCCCGTGCATTTTTGGGTCAATGGGAACGACAGCCACTACGGGCTAAACTTCAGGGATTCCAACGAGAAAGCGCAGTTTTACACGAGGCAACAGGAGGGATCATGGCTTAGGAACTTAGCATTACTGGACTGATGGCTACGGATGTAAGTAGATTGTGATTATCAATGTTGTAATGACTGTACATCTTTGTAATTAAGTTTTGTGTGGTTGCACCCTTAGTGCTCTAGCCATCGTTTGTTTATGAGTGTGTCATAGTATGTCGGGACTACTTACATACAGTATACCGCCGAGACGTGCTTTGATGTTATTTTTGTTAAGGTGTCAAGATGGGCATTTGTGGCGGCTCGTGTTATTACCGTGGGATAATAACATTAGTCAACAGATTTTTACTCATTTATTCGGTAGAACACCACTTCAACGAATAATAAGCTCATCAGAGTAATTACAGCTGAATAATAATTAGAAACTAATACACTTTATTAATTACAAGACACACAGGACTTAACATCTAGTCACACAAAAGCCCAAAATTGTTACATATTAACTGTTCTCTACCATTAATTATACAGGGTACTAAAACAAAAGAAAAGTATATATCATAGTACCCGTTCGACCCAATACGATGAACTACAGGTCATCTGGTCCTCCCAGGCTCCCAGCTATCGTATAAGGCTCTCACCTCGTTGTACTCCCAGTCAGCCTCAACCTCATACCACTGGGTGTCTTCATTGTCATTCCCACCATCATCAAATCCCAAGTATAACCACGTGAATATGGTTCTGAAACAGGGAGATTTAATAGTAAAAGTGAGTATGAAGTACTCAGTAAGTTTTTAAATAACGATACACATTTGTCATCATGTTTCTCAAGTTCTTACCTGATCCATTATTCAAAAAAACTATTGTTGTCATTTTTGAATAGTTTGCACAATTTTAATTTCTGAAATTGTTCTAACTATCATTCTAGAGAAGGGAAAGCACCAGTGGTTCCAGTAAACACTTATCCAAGAGACTAACATGAATTCATAATTTATTAAATACTATGCAAACTAGTATCACTTTATCCATAGTTATTTTGAATTCTTATAAACACTAGGTCTTTCGTATTTCCTTGGATGCGATTCCAATTCAGAATACAGAATATTTTCTCAGCTGTCATCACTATATCTCTATCCGACTATAAAATAGTCATTGGTCAAGCGAGTCTGAATACTTGACACTCCACCACGCTAATATATGCGCCTTGGATCCCTCACTTTCGAGCTCTATACATGTTTTGATTTCCTCCCCAAATTTTATACTACTTACACATTATGGAGATAATAACAACAAAAGAGAGTAACCTGTTCTACCCATATGAGATGAAAAATGTAGTTGATACTGTTTTAGGGTTCATTCCAAAATGAAGATTGTTTCTAGCCATTTTTTTCTTTGCAGGCCACTGCTCCTTCAGATGTTTTGTCCTTTTGCTTTCTTATCATGTTTTCTTTCTTTTGGTCATTTCTATCTTCTTCTAGAAATTCATTTGATATAAGGTGATCATAGAAAATAATCCTATCAAAATAATTCACGTACCATAGCATGCTAAAAAGCCTGCTCTACTTGTCTGAATGTGGGGTGTTTGCCTTAGTGGTGGTCTGACTGGTCTCTTCCCCTTGGACCAGTTCTTCCCATGCATTATTTGAGGTCAAATAACTATTTAGTTCTTTTTATTATATTCCATATGAAGCAACAACCCTTGTTGAATATTTTTACATTTATTTATTTATTTAGATTCCTATCTACTATTTTGGAAGTTATGTTGCGTTGTTTTTCTTTAATAAAATTTATTAGGGTCCTTTTAGTCTGGTCTCAAGATATTTGGTTTATTATGTGTATGCGGTTATTTATTTATTTAGACCATCTTTTTAAGATTTTATTTACTGCTCAGCCTAGTGGCCCATTTCCTCTAAACGCGCGAGCTCAAGAAGTGGCCCATCAACCCATTGTTATTTTGGCGCACTGCGCTTGAAGCTGGCCTGTTGCCATCCTCTTTATACCTTATCTCTTCCATTCCCTTCGCTTGCCTGCATGATGCTTCGTTTTCCCCCCTTTTGTTTTGCCTCCTCTCTTCCAATTCCATCACCAGCCTTGGCTTGGAAAACCACAACGCTATCAAGGGCACACCTCTTCATGCTACTCTTGAGCTCTGCATCGCCACCCCTTGGTTTCCCCCTTCCTGGCGTTGCCGGATGTGCCCGATTCGCCCTGTTTTTCTGGCCTTCTCACCTTCGTTGCCAGTCCTGATTCTGGCTGTCCCGTGGTGACTTGGGTTTGGCTTCATTGGATATGGTCTCGAGGCAAGTCAATACAGTTTTTTTGGCCAAATTCATCATCGGCATTCTCCCCCCTTTCGTCGTGCCATCTCTAGCCTCCTTTATGCGTCGAGCCCTGCCAGATCCTTCAGCTCCCCCGATGCTACTTGCCGGGCCGTCCATCGACATGCCTTCCTACCCCCATCACCTTACGTTGTGGTGGAGCTAATCCCCACCGGCGCCCTTCAATTCTGTTGGTCCCTCATCACTATTGGAGCTGAGCGTCTCGGCGACAGTACGCCACTGACACTTGGCACTCTAGAGGCTACACCCACTAGCGCCATGCTCTGGTACACCGTCAGCTCGTCATTCACCCACTCTCATCCAACATCGTTGTAACATCCCAAAAGTTTGAAATTTGAAAATGGGAAGCTTTTGAATTATTTTGCCATATGTTTTATTTGAATTTGGAGTTTATGATGTTTTTCTGAGAAATTTGGTTGGGATTCCAAAAAAGTAAAATTTCAAGAAAGGAACAAACATGTTCAAATAATAGAAAATTAAAATTTTAAATACGAATATGAAAAGATGATCCAGTATAAGGAGGGAGAAACCTGAGTTAAAACACAAAATCTCATTTTGGAAATAATGACATAAATAGCAATCAAAGTGAATGACTAAAATACAAGCGCTCCTACCTATATGCAAAATTATGTAAGCCAGCAAGATAATATTATGTGAAATTATGTACATATACATAAAACAAAATATACAACATACTAAACATATATTATGTTGAGTGCATCAATAAAGGAAAAAAGGTATGAAAATAAGAACATCAAATAAAATAGAAGGACTAGTATATTTTGTATTTCAGTAATTGAATGAAGACTTGAGATAAAAATTTCAGAAATTAGGAACCATAATCTTAAAGAGAAACTAGAAGTTCAGAATACAAATTTAAAAATCCAAATTCTAAGCCTTTCTCTCTTTTTCTTCTTTCTCTCTATTACATGTGGGCCCCACTCATTTTTCCTCTCTCCTCCTTTTTCTTTCCCCCACTTCCTCTCCCTGTCAGCGCCCCCCCCCATGCGCGGCGCCTTCCTCCTCCCTTCCTCCTTTTCTCTCTTTCTCCAGAGCGCGTGCCTGCAGCTCCTGCTCCCGTGCCGTCCCGTCGCCGCTCCGCTCTGCTACTCTGCGCTCTCTCGCCTCCCCGTGGCAGCCATGCACAGCGCCGCCCGCCTTCACCCTCTGCGTCGTGCCTGCCCCGTCCGGTCGCCTCACACCCCAGCCTCCTTCCGCGCCGCTCGCTGATTTCCCCCATCGTAGCCACTGTTTACCACCCCTTTTTGTCGCCATAAGAAGCTAGCATCCTCCCTCACATCCGAGACCCCCAACCGCGTCGCCCACCTCCGCTCACGCTCCCCTCTCGCGGAATTGAAACCCCTGCGCCGAAGCTCGCCGCCGTAGCTTCTTCTCCAAAACCGGCCGCCGCCGCTATTCACGCCGCCGACAACTCCCCGGGCCACTGCCACCCGATTCCTAGCGGTGGGAGAGCCTTCTCGACGCCCCGAAGTCATCCCCGCCACTGGCCGGAGCTGCCGTCCACCCTAGCTCGCCGGCGGCGTGAGCTCTTCCGCGCCACCACAGGCCAACGTCGTCGGCCCGCCACGACCCCCTTCGTCGCTCGGCCAAACCTTGGTGAGCTCCCTCTGACCTGGTCCATGCTCATGCGCTTGCTGATTCCCCCTCTCCTTCCCGCCGTTACCGCCGCCCCGCTCCACCCTCCGCCTCCGGCCGCTTGCGCCGACGCCGACCACCTTCGACGTCGCCATGGCCCAAGAAGACAGCCCAAGAAGTTTCCCAACTCGTCAAGCAACCCATTTTGCCGGTAACCTTTCCCTCCCCGGCCACCATCCGCCGCCGGCGACCTCAACACCGGGTGCCGGTCATCTCCTCTGTTCTGACCCTGCCCCAACCCTAGCTTTTCTATTTTCTCTGCACCTCCTTGGTCGGCCCAGGCATTCGGCCCACTTGGCTACCCGCGCGCATGTAGAGCACAGAGCCCCCAGGTCTTGGATTCGATCCCAGTCGGCTGCAAATTTTCCCCCCATATTTTTGTTATTTAACTTTTGTAGCACTTTTTCATTAATAAAAATCAAGATAAATTTAGGAATAACCTAGAAAAGATAATAAATTTAATTAGGTCATAAAACCAGATTGTTTAATATGTAAATGTGGAGTAGTTGTCATATGTGAACGATTAATACTATTTGGATAATTAACTCAAAGACTGAATATTACTTAAGGGCATTAATAAAGAAAAGTTTCTCTGGTTAGATATTCGAATTTAGTAAAGATCTTAATTGGAAGGAAATTCAAGAGAAAGTTAAAAGTTTGGATATTGTATTTAGATATGAAATCAAGGCACTAAGTTAAGGACTACTCTTATTTACAATTAAAATCTATGCCCAATATTTAACATGCTCCCATTAAATATGTTGTTATAGTAGGTTTTGCTAACTCGCAGATATTGATGACCTTATATACCAAGCTGTGCCTAGATAGCTAATTGTAAACTAAAAATAGAAGTAAAGCTAGGCCTAGTAGAAGCTAGAGTATAAGCAAGATAATAATGGTACTATTAACTAAATCTTAATACTAGAATAATAAATAATAATGATGAGCGTGAAATAATAAGATATAACTAGTGACAACCAAATACACATAAAATGTCACCCCACAAAATGCTAAACATCTAAACTCTAAAATTTATTTCGGTAAGCCAAAATGCCCTGAATATTAGCGCTCGACAAAGTAATACCCAGTTAAACTTATACATGAATTCATAGGTCCAACCTAATTCATGGAACTTCCTTGATAAATACAAAAATGATAAAAGAAATTATTAATAAAAAGGTCAAGCCTTGCTTTTCCCCAATCGGCCATGTATGGCCGCCTTCCATTCCCAAAAGCAGATAATTCCTATAGGTACATCTTCACTTTTGATCCCTCGTATTTCTAAAATTTTCCCTCACGGTAAAGCTATTCAAATAACTCGTTCTCTTGCTCAAATCCAGCTACCACTGTGTTGGCAACACATTAAACCGAATCATCCTTCTGTTCTCAAATCGTAATAAATGTATAAAATAAATTAAATCGGGCATTTAAAGTATTTGGATTTATTTGGATCTCTTGAGTTATTTTCTTTTATTTGGATTCAGTCGCTTATCGCATAGTTAGAAACTGGAGCCCCGAAGAATCAATGGATCAAGTGTGATCAAGAGCAAGGTGAAGATAAGGACCGGAAGCTCAAAACCATCGTAGGAGAAAGCTTTGAGTGAACACAAGACCGCGGCAAACCGCGCCGGGCGAGTCAATACTTTGATCATGTTGAACCTACATTTTTTGCAAATTACTTTGTTTTAAATTATCAAATTGCATGCTGTTATTTTATATGCAAATACATGTTTAATTTAAGATTCTAGTTATATCCCATTGCGTACCTTGGTTAACTATACACCTCCTTTGGAATATTTGAACCTTGTCGCCCTAACAAACATTATAATAGTAACCTTTCAAAAATAAGTCCGTACTTATATGTCATGCTTAGTTTTGCTTAGATACTCATGGGCGCGAGAGCGCCCAAGCATCACTTTTAATTCTGAGAAAAATTGGTTGGGCAGTCATGGTGGGAATGACTGGTATATTTTGACGTGATTATTTTGTGCTCCCAAAAATCCCAATTTGAATAAATATATGGGCGGATTGGTTCGAGGGTATGAGTGTGGTGCAGTGGATGCACAAAGTGGTTTGTGGTAGGCCGCCCAGATACCACTAAGGACTGAATCTTGTCATGACCTCCTGTGTAAAACAGTATAACCACAAGTCTGTAAAATACAACTTGGCTAAGTAAACTTATCGAAACCCCGGACTCATCTCACTGGTAGTGGATTGATGGGGCTACACTATGGCAAGGGGCTCAAGGGACACCGGTGGAGGGTGAAGTTTCCCAGCTGTCCTAACGTTGCAGGAAGTAGAAGCCCGAGCTGCATTAGTGGCTGTGGGAAACATCCCGCGCACAGATGGGACCCACTGCAAGTGGGCGGCTACCCATAAGGTGGGATGAGAGAAGGGACTAGATACTTTGAAAAGTCACTGTGATGGTCTGCTCAACCACATGTCTAAGGCATCATGTGGGGCAATGAGTTGATTGTCTCTTGTGGTGAAAGTGTACAAACTCTGCAGAGTTAAGACTATTCGAATAGCCGTGCCCACGGTCATGGGCAGACATGAGAACTTAACTAGATATAGTTCTATTTAAAAATGTTTGGAAAATGGGGATGGAAAAGTGGAAGGGCAGAGGAAAGCCCTGATTTGAGTTGTCCTGGGTGTCGTCCTAGTGGTAAGTTAAGCGGCTATAACGCTGAAAAATGTTATACGGTGTGATGCCGTATGTATGGAGAAATTATGGTGATATTAGGCATATGGTGTGATGCCATATGTATGGAAAATCATGTTAATATTCTTTGAACATTATGTTTTGTTCCAAAGCTGCTAGGTCTCAGGATATTTTATGTATTGTATTTCAATTAGTGGCATTTCTATTCTTATAAAATAAAATATGGGAAGAATAAATGGAGTCGTAAGAAAAGAAGATGGCTATTTATGGTAATTGCACAAAGAAGTGGGTGGATTTATGTGATCATAATAGGGATAATGTTAGTGTGGATTCTGGGAGAAATAAATTGGTGGAGTCAAAAGTGAATATATATAGGTCATATAGATGATTTAAATGATTGTTGGAGAATTAGGGAGTGAAAAGGTAGTTGCTAGATTAATTCCTGGGAGTGGTTGGCGATAATGGGATTAATAGGCTTTGATCAGATACTGGATGGATGAATTGGATTTTTAAGAATTTGGAGGTAAGGTAATAATGCTTGGAGTATAAACTTGGTCAATGATATTCTTGGTGGATGAACACTAGTGAATTAATAGAGATAAATAATGGAAGATGAGGTTGAATATTGGAAAAGCAAATTATGGTTGTGGATCAATAATAAAAGGATTGGATTTAGAATACAAAAGATATTGGTGGATTAAATAAGTCATATTAGATAAATAATGTCACTAGCTGCTTGGAGTTTTAGGCAGTAATTGCTTGGTGGATTATATAGATTATGATACTCGCTGTTTGAGGATTAGGCAGCATTGGTTTGGTGGATTGAATAATTGATGATATTCGCTGTTTGGAGTTCTAGACAGCAAACCATATAGAGAGTGTATGATTGGTGGATTAATTAAATGATGTCGCTATCAGTTTAGAGTATTAGACAGTAATCAATATAGAAGGAATCAGGTCGGTGGATTAGTTAAATGATGGCATTCGCTGTTTGGAGTCTTAGACAGCAATCAGTAAGGAAAGTGTGTCTTTGATGGATTAAGTCGATTATGGTAGTCGCTAGGTGAAGTATAGGTAGTAACAATAATACTATGATTAAATAATAACAATGCTGCTAAAAGCGATTTTTGGCAAATAAAATTACCCGAGCCTCTCCTTTGTTAAGCCATGCATACTATTTATTTGCATTCTGTGTATTGGCTCGCGGAGCACAGGGTTGGAGTGCTCACACTCGCTTTTGCGATAAAATTCAGAATCAGGAATCAAATCACCTCGCCTCAGCATCAAGGTTAGGCGTGCCGGCAGAGAAGATGAAGATGTCAAGGGCTAGGTCGCGAACCTCCAGTTGGCTGCCTGTGGGCATGTCCTGAAGGTCCCATCAGTGTGCTTCATTCTTCCGCAGCTGCAAATTAATGATTTCGGCCTAATCGGCCCATGTGTAAGTTTACTATTACATTTACGCTTCCGCATGATATGAACTTTGATATTCAGAACTGTAATCTGTGTGCACTAACTACTGATTCAGGGATTAGTGCAGTAAAACACAGTAGATTCCGGATTGAAAAATCTGGGTCTGACAATCGTGCATCTCGATGGCGAGATGCCACTGACGCTATGGCCCTTTGTTCCCCGACGCTATGGCCCTTTGTTCATTGGTCCACCCCAATTCTTTCTCATTCCCTACTCTTACATTACTATATTCTCATCTAGTTCTACTTTGTTGTTGATTTTATTTGTGAAATGTGCGGTGCATGGCTATGTGATTATCTGTGGGGGTGTTTAGGGTTTTTGGGCATTGTGGTGAGCAACTATGCGGCTCTTGGGTTTTGGCATGCTCCAGGGGGTATTAACCATGGCCTAAGAACTCATTGGATGGCCACCAACCCCTTCTTCTCTAGTGTGGTGAGCCAGAGGTAGTGCCTCGCTGTGGCTTTGTTGGTTGGGTTCTAATGCTCGTAAATTGGAATGATATAGTTCATGATGTTACCTTACTGGCATTGTTGGGCCTGATTTAGGTAGGTTTTGCGGATGCACTTGCTCTCATCTAGTGTTGCTTTCCTGATGTGGCTAAGCTTTGTGGAAGCTTGTGGATGTCATCCTCTGGTCGTGGTACTCTTCTGGTGTCCTTCGATCCTAGCTTCCCTCTCCCGACTATGTTCAGGGTTTTGGAGGTGGGGTTTAAATGGGCAGTGCTACCTCTCTTCGGTTGTTTGCTTGTGAGTGGTGGCTCGTGAGTGTTCTGTGATGTGGTATGGTGGCGCAGTGCAGCAGTGCTTGTGGTGTTTTTTGTGAGCGGTGATAAGGGATGACTGCTTCCTGTCTATGTTAGCTATGCTAGTGAGCTTTGTGGTAGTGAGCTGTGGCAATGAGGCAAGCTCACTAGTGGCTATGGGCAGTGGTATTGTTGTCTTTCTCCCATCTCCTCTCTGTTGGCTCTATTTCATGGGCCTAGTGGGCTTCGGTGATGACCCGTTGCATATAACGTAGCTTGTGCATGGAAATGAATGGATGACTCGCTAGGAAGGATAAAAAGGTAAGGGCAAATGTAAGAGTGAGAATTTACCGCTGGCTGATAAAAACCCAATACACGAGAGGTGCCGATTGGCCTCAGACAATCCTGGTATCTCGATGAGCGATTGCCTTTGTGCTACTTTACTAAAACTCGGGTTCTGACGACAATCTATTTATTAAATTTGTTTTAGCTTTTCTATTTATGGTTTTGGATAATATGACTCTGCAGTTGTTTTAACTTGAGTCGACTATGAAGACGTTGATTCATTAGATAGGATTTGATGCAATGCACTTGTATAGGCTTATTTTTGTAATTAAATGAAATTGTAATTGTATAGCACTTAATTGTAGGATTTTATTCTTTTTGTAAATCTTGAGATGGAATTATTGTACATTCGACCTGTAATATTAAAGTTGAATGTAACCGAGTTTTATTCTTTGTAACTAAGTTTTCTGTAACTGTGAATTATTGTATAATGACACTTTCTTTTGTTATGTGTTGGAGGATTGAATGTTAATATTCTTGTTAATGTATTAGTTTCAGCTTAACTATATAATTTGGATTAATTAGTTTTCAGAGGGTTACCACCATACTGCAGCCTGCTTAGTTCTATTGACTTCACCTTTGCCAAATATTAGATCCATTATTAATCGACCATCTTGACACCTTCCTTGACTGCTTGACAGATAAAAGAAAATGGTAGACCCAATCCTACGTGCAACGGAGGAACTGAGATACATCTGAAAAAAAATCTAGACAAGCATTATATGGGACGGTGAGAAAAATGCTAAAAAAAAGTCTGTTCATTATAGTAATCTTTGAGTACTATGTGAGAAACATCAGTTTTGTATTTGAAAGTCTAAAGTAGAGAGTTTATTTCAAAAAATTACTGCACAAAAGCAGACATAGACCCTATTCTTTTGGGCTTTTGATTTCTTTGAAAGTTGAAATAAATATAATGGTTTATAAAAATAGATTCTTCAAACGACTTTTGAGTCCAAAAGCCTATGTGTCATTCATATTGTTGTCTTCTGTCGTGTCAAAAAATATAAACAAAAGTTATCAGGTGCAACTAAAAGTTATCAAAACTACATGGCCACAAGTATTTACGGGCCGAATGTGGTTAGCTTGGATCGAGACCAATAAAACAATTGGTCTCACCATGCTGCTAGGCCGAAGTTATTTATTGGGCCGAGCAATGCCCTTACTGTAGTGCTGTCAAACATCAAATGTAAACCGAGTGTAGCACTAGACCTAGGAATAGGATCCAAGTTCAGCTGATCCACCATGCTAGGCGTAATTAACACAAATTAAATTTCAAGCAACGACATCTAGATGGGAGTTTTGTATAATTAACCATCGAAGTTATTAATAACGCATTTATAATAACAAAACAACATACGGTAGCATAAACAAACCAGTTATCACAAAACTACAGATAAGACGCGTGCATTGGAGATAGATGTCGTTAGAGTAGCTCTAATGGGCATATCCAGTGGCGGATCCAGGAAAATTTTTTGGAGGGACTGAAGTACCTTCGGCTCGACTTCAGCCCCTTCTACATTATACATCAATAGCTAAAAATTTAGGGGAGCTCCAAGGGGGCTCCAAGGGTCCGGTAGCGGTAGAGGGGCTCGAGCCCCCGCCCCACCGCTGGATCCGCCGCTGGGCATACCACCATCACTGACAAAGACCAAGAATATGGCTCCTACTCAACTAAGATGGTTCAACCTTCGTAGGTATGGCCTAATTGAGCGATAATATGGAAGCACCATAGATTACATACTCATTATACTCCATAGAAAAATAACTCCGACATGTGATGTCCTGGCCATTGGTCATCGATGAGTTTTTGTTGGGTGCATGGTCTTTTAGGACGTTACTGACTTCCTTATCCTCCGCACCCCTATTGGCACCATCAAAGTACATTTGGCTACAGCGATTCAATGGCAGAAAGCGCCACTCGTTGTCTCAACTCAGGCAAAGAGCCTGTTTATGTTGTTAATTACAGCTGATGTTTTTTTGTTAAAAATAAATAGTAGTAATAAAAAAAATATTTTAAAAGAACGCGACAGAACAAGTATGGAATAGGTGCATATGCTAGACAGAAACGTGAGGAGTGATGTGCGTGATACGCTTGCGACCCGCTAACTTAGCTCCGAAGCACGACAAGAGCAATAGGGAGTGGAAAATGCTACTTAAAAAAAACGAGTGTTTATATTGATTTCTACCTTTTTTAAGTAGAAGTTAATACGATAGATGCACAATATAATAACTCCGTCTAACTCAAATGACATAGCCTGCTCCATGATCAAGCTAGCTCCGCCTATTGCTTCCATACCATTGTAGAAATATCAAATCTTGATTTTGTTCCCATTGTACTGTGGTTTCTCTTTCAAAAATTCGAATCCGTATATCATATTTTTAAGTAATGCAATGTGCCGGATTCTGTCCCGTGCAATTCCACAGTGGCAAAACGCCAATCCGCTCCACGGATGCGTGCAAACAGGTCGGCGGAAAAGGGCCCCCTCTTTATAGCAGGCGAGGGAGGCGACATCGCCGCCGTGGCAAGGGAAGGGGAACGGAAAAGGCGTGAAAAGGAGAGGAGAAAACAAAAACTGAAGCGACCGGTGAGGTTTTGCTCCCAATCCCCCCACACACCTCGCCGCCGCCGCCGCAGCCGCATCTCCCCATCCCCACCCCCACCCCCAGCCCACTCCACCCAAACCGTTCTCGGCGCTGCCGCGGCAGCGTAGCCTCCGGATGGCGAGCGCCGGCGGAGGCGCCGGGCCCGGGGGTGGGTTGCCGGCGACGGATGAGATTTTGGAGGTGGATATGGAGACTATGGGGCCGTCAAAGAAGAAGGCGGAGCGGGTGGGGTTGAAGAGGGTTAGGGATTCGCCCAACGCCAAGGGTATAGCGCTATGATCGCTCTCTTCATTCATGCTTTCCTGGTTCATTTGTTGCTTCTAGTTGGTTGCTGCGTGATTACTCGAAATGTTAGATTCGTGCAGGCAAGGTGTGGATAGGAGATGCAAATGGAGGAAATATACATCTTCCTTTTTATGCTTGGTTTTTTGTTATTATTTGATATTGATGATGTGTCTGTTACTTGTTAGATTTGTTTTGGTTTTGTGGAAGGGGTGCTGTGGAGGTGATTTGGGATTATGGTGGTTTGGAGCTGTGGCAGAAGGCTAGAATTTTGGCGTGCAGTTATTTAGGGTTTGCCTTGGAATGCTGAGTTGCATACTGAGCCTTTTGGTGTGCATATATGCTGCTGAGTTTGCTATACTGTTTTGGATAGATGGATTAGGATGAAGTTTTGCAGCTGAGTATGGGTAGCTAGATGGCTTGTAGCAATGTGTGTGTGTCATGTCATCGTTACTATTAGTTGCCATAAAATGTAAGAGCTAAAAGCCTGTTTGTAAATAGGGAGCGTAGCTCATGCAGTATAGCAGCGACTAGGTGGTAGCTGGGTATAATAGTAGCCGAGCCATGCATAACGCGATGAAGCTATGGCATGATGTTTGAGTCATTTGGTTCCCTTTTCTAGTTATTCTCTAGATTATGCCAGTTTTGTCGTCATGTGGATTGAGGCCTGTTGGTCTATGTAAGTGCTAACGTACATGGGTGATGTAGGTGTAGATAATTAATTTCCAATCCCTGACTTTCCTTGGAGTGTATCAGTGATTCCTGGAAGATCAATGATTTAGATTCCTTGTTTTAGTTCTATTGAATAAGGAACCAGGTTTTTAGTTTTTTATTGATAAGATCAACCGTCTAACACTGCAAGTGCCATGGGTAAACCCTCATGTTGCCAATTTTGTCCAAGGAGCATATAATATTTTGGTTGACCTTACAGTTTACCTATGTTGCAAATAGGGCAGAAGTGCCCTCTCATTGTTGCAATATATTCCCTTCTGTTAATCAAGTGATAAATGCCGTGGTGGTGCAACTTCTTGCTCAAGAGAAAAGTAGGCAGTTCCCACAGGCTTGTCTGCTGAGATGCAATAGATTTGTATGCCATGTTTCCCAGCCATAGTTCCATCATGAGAAGTTCGTTGGTTTATGTTTGATTAGCTCACACCCCAAATCACCGTGGGTAACAAATATACAGATGAAATGGACAAATCTAATAGTCCCGCCTGTTTTACTGCAAAAAAGACAAGCTGCCTTGGGATTATGGGAATTGTAAGCGTAAAGTGTGCAGTCTCTATTTTGACAAGTGCTATTATGATGAACGAAATTTTGCCTGTATTATTTATACTTCAACTCATCATTGGTTTCACAATGATATTGATTGAGTCAATACCTACATTACTTTTTTATCTGGAGCCATTATGTCCATGCTCCTGTGCATTGAACCATCATATATGTCCATTTTATTTGTTTACTCAGAGCATACATTTTTAAATGATGAGAACTTTTCAGCTTTGGGGGGTTCATCCTTGCAAAATTGGAAATGAAATTTGAAACCACGAAGTTCAGACTCAACAATAGTTGTTTCTGGAGCTGGTCATAAGGATCTTAGATAAAATTTGATTGGTTGCCCCGGGGGATCTTGTGATGAATAATCTTCAATTAGCGATATGCTGGATGGTTATGGACTTATGGTAGGCTAGTAGCAAACTTCTGAAAAAAAAACCCAAAGATGAGATGCCAGCTACATGGCACAAGTGTTGGTATTTTAATTACTTGGAGTGGTTTAGCATTTTTTTTGTGAGATGAAGTGTATTAACAAATTGATATAATACAAAGCAGCTAGTAGAAAAAAGGGCTGAAGATTTCCTAGATGAAATGTGTTGAAACTTAGATCTCACTGTGAACATGCATCATCTAGGTTATATTGGTGTGACTACTGCTGAGAAGAAACCAACACTGCAGCCTCATAACAATGTTAAATTTTTGAAGAAAGCTGGCAATGGCAATCTTGTACATCCAAATGTTGATAGTACTTCTAAAATGGGAGGTCTTTATCTGCATGGTACTCATGGCTCACAGACTCTGCCAGATTCTAATGCTTTGAGGTATGTTAATTATTATTGCTTCTCCTGTGTGCACTAGGAATTTTTGAACTTTTGAACAAAACTTTCAGCTTGCTGTGGTGTTTGACAAAGGACTTCTGTTTTTATCTTACATCTTAAAACAATCAATTTTGTCTTTAATTCACTTTACGCATGTCACAACATAGATTTAGTAGCTCACCTCCTGGTGGAGATCTGGAGAATAAAACCAGAAAGCCTACCAGAATATGTACCTTTTATGCTCAAGGCCGGTGCAAGAAAGGAAAGAGTTGCACTTTTCTTCACGAAGGAGAGGGTTATGGTTCTGATAACCGGTGGAGTAAAGAAGAAAAGGCTGGCGTGCTTGCACCAGTTGGTTATGGAAATCATAGAGGTATGAAGTTTTTAAATAAGGTAGTCTGTTAAGAATAGCTTGCTGTCACTAACTTTTGATTACTCTGGCAATCTAAAAGCTTTGATTGCTCCCTGCTGTGCTCAGGCTCTGAAGAAGGATCTCAAGCACAACGTTTATCCAACTTAAAACAGCCTCAGTTCGAGAATTTAGCTGATTCGGCCAAAGATGAGATATATAGGACCCTTATTCATGCTTATGGTGAAGATAGTACGGGGTTGACACATCCCGTTGATAAACATAACTCTACCACGCTAAAGGTTTCACAAGGGGGGTTTGGCAGAATTGATGATTCATGGATTAAAGAGTCTACCACTCCAGTAAATGAGCTAGGGCAGATTCCACTAGTTCAAGAGAAGAATCATGAACCTTATTTCATGGGACGTCATATTAGTTTGACCGCTGATAGCTATTTGGATGGTAGGGGTACCTTTCCTAGATTGCATCAAGATGGAGGAAAGCTGCAGTCTGATGTGACCACAGGAAACAGCATAAGTGATTCTCGTGTCTCAAGAACTTACCCTGAACCGCTAAATCCTGATCATCGGTATCGACCATTCGACTTTTCTATTTCACTTGATTCTCTCCAACCTAATGAGAAGTTATCAGCTTATGGTGGAACAACAGAGAATCTTCCCCAAAAACATCAGAAAGAGCATAGTTCAAGGCGTGCCACATACAGCTCACATAATTTAACAGGATTCAGAAATCCAGGCCATGATAGCTCGGATCATTCCTTGGGTAGCCCACCTCTCCGAGCAACTTCTCACCTAGGAATGCAGTCCCCTCATCAGTTAACACCTCGTATCGAGAAGGCTGGTCTCCATAAGGATGTTGATTTTGACCAGGGTTGTGGTACTTCTAGGCCTGTGTTACTTGTGAGCAGTTCATCTCAACCTGCTGCCGTGTCATCTGGGCTCCTTTCCCCAATCAAGGATGAGGTTTGGATAACTTCAGTTCCTTTTGTTCCTAGTTTTCCTGGTAGTACAGCAAGTCAATATGACCCGCTTGTTGACAGTATTGACCCTCCCAAAGTTGAAAGTATAAATAATCTCAAGCCCTCGAACATATCCTGCAGCATTTCAAGTCAGCATACAGATGAGAATGTTATTGTAGGTGGAAGTACTGACAAATTATTGAATCGTGATGACAAGTTGGCAAGGAATATGTCTGCCAAAGCATCAAACGAATTTGCAGTCTTGATTGCATCTGATAGGGGACGCAGCTCTAGTCTGGAAGGTGATAATAGGGTGAAAGCTTGTGAAAGAAAAAACGATGCAGCAATTAACAATGAGAAAACAAGAGACTTCCGTTTTCATTTGGCAGAACATGTGAAGGAGTTAGTGAAACCAATTTGGAAGGAAGGCAATCTGAGTAAAGATGCTCATAAACTGATAGTGAAAAAATCTGTTGATAAGGTTCTCGCTTCACTTGAGCCACATCAAGTACCAGCTTCTGAAGAATTGATAAGTAATTATATAACCGCCTCTGCAACAAAGATAGAAAAACTTGTGAAGGTAAACTATCTTGAATTTGTAGGTCAATGACACATCTAGCCATTAACCCTCATATGATTGACTTCTCTCTGTTGATTTCATCACAGGCATATGTTGATAAGCATCGTACAAGATGAGATCCAAACTTCGAAGTGCTGAACTACTGCATGATAGAGACGGGGTTTGAACCTGATGTCCTTCCATTGTGGTTAATCTACAGTTCTACATTGCTAGGCACATGCAGTTTTTATTGGTACGCTAGATGTTTCCTAGTAAGGTATTCTGTTGCATAACCCTTGCTGGTTTGTAGACTTCAGCTGGGCTCCCTAGTACTTAATATGGTGGATATTGAATTTGCTATGTTTCCATGTTAGCTGAGAGGACATCTAATGCAACCAATGTAGAAACTTTATTGCATGTGCGGTTAATCTATGGATTAAAGAACGATGCTTTTACTGTTCTTTCTGTTTGGTGAAGTATTCCTGTTCGCTAAAGTGTAATGTCTAAATAATTCTTTGAGCTTGATTGAGGGAGCTAGGAGAATCAACATATTGCTTTGGAGCACAAGTGCACATGAGATGTGAAGAGAATAGGTTAGAAGTAGCCATGTAATGGCCTCACTTCTAGAAAGAGAGTGGACATAGAGTATTTGTACATACTCAACCTTGTTGTAGAACCCTACTGTACATAGGATTGAAAGCTAATTGGTAAAGTTCTTTATCATGAGGGCTCTACAAGTCACACATGTTATGAGTACATTGCTTTCATAGGTATTTGTGGGCCAAAGCATGGCAAAATACCCTTGATTTCCCTTGGGACCATTGTTGGGTTATGGGCAAATCCTTTATGTGTGGCCCCTTGAAGAGTTGTAGCCCATGAAATCAAGAATCTTGCTCCTATGCGCTTTTCTTTGTGAAATACTTATGTGTAGATTCTTAATAAGGAACCCCTACCTATAGACCTTACTATGGTTGGCATGGTAGTGTGTGAAGTGTGAAGTGTAAAGTATGTTGTGTGCCTCTCAAAGCGGATACCCCAAGGCAAGAGATCTTCAAGTGAATTCGAGGTTGGGGCATTTTGGGACTTTCCTCCGAGGGTAAGGCATGTTGTCTCAAAAAGTCAAAAGGTAGGGATTTCCCTAAGAGGTAAGTTAAATGTCTTCTAGGGTGGTTCTTGAGGTCGTTTTGCTTGTTTTAGTGAGGTGTGATGGATTTAAGCTTACACTAGAGACAGTTTAGCCTTTTGCTATAATTTACCCAAGCCTATGTGGGATTGAGCTTGTAATCCAATGGCTAAAGTAGCATGGATCATTTATCCAATTCTAAAATAGCTTGAGTACAACTCCCATGAAGTAACACCCCATTTTCTACCCTTATTGTACCCCCCTCAAAACACCTACCTATACATTACATACCATTCACACCGATCAACCTTGAAATCCAACATATTGACTCCATTCTTCAACTTTTCGCCACCAATGATGATATTGTGCGCCATAACCTTACAACCATGCATCTTACTAGCACCCTTGGCCCCGTTACACCTCGTCGTCATTGAGGGCTTTACATTGTCTGCACACAATAATCAAGGAATATCTATTGTTTTTGTTTTCATCAAGGACTTACGTGCTTCGCACGACGCGGACTACTTGTTGCTACCACCCCATGAGTCCGTTTCCTTTGGTAAGCACTTTCACTTAAAGCTTTGGATCACAACAAATATCTTAAATGCTTAATTTTTAAGAGTATGATGTGTGAATGGGATCATAATTGAAGCAAAGGGATTAGGCGAACATGTGGTGTGAATTGACCCATTGATGGTGTGCATAGACCCATCAATGGTGTGATGTGTGAAAAGACCCCTTGTGGTGTGAATAGACCCATCGATGGTGTGACCAGACACATCAGTGTTGTGTTGTGTGAATAGACCCCTTGGTGGTGTGAATTGACCCATTGGTGGTGTGAAAAAATCCATCAGTGGTGTGAAGTGTGGATAGACCCATTGGTAGTGTGAAGAGCAATATCCCTTGAAGTTAAGAATCTTGCTCCTATATGCTCTTCTTTGTGTAATACTTATGGGTAGATCCTTAACAAGGAACCCTTGACTCGTGAGAGACTATGGTTAACATGGTAATATGTAATGTGCAAAGAATGTTGTGGACCTCACAAAGTGTGAGTGGCCAAGGTGTCTTGGGTATGTTTGTTTTCCTTGACCTGTAGGTCCGAGAGCTGGCAAATTACTTCCTTCAATGATGAACACACTTGCCGACTTAGGAGAGGCAACAACAAGGTTATTAAGGCGGTAAGGCGACCCACCCCCCTCACACCTTTTAAGCGGTAAGGCGTGAGGCGAGGCGACGCCTTATAAACATCATAAGGCGAAGAAAACGGAGTTCTGAGGACTAGATCAGAAGAAATTTAAAGAGATGAAGGACCTAAAAGGACCTAATTGTAATTTTGTAACCCCTAAGGACTCAAATGTAAATAACCTAACCCTAATACCCTTTACCCGTCCCCAGCCGCCGCCTCCCCTCATTCGTTCCCCTCACCCCAGCCGCCGCCTCCTCTCTCTCCTCATTCCAGCCGCCTCCTCCTCCTTCCTCCTCGCTCCGGCCGCGCCTCCTCTCTCCTCCTCGCTCCAGCCGCGCCTCTCTCTCTCCTCGCTCCAGCCGCGCCTCCTCTCTCCTCCCTCGCTCCAGCCGCCTCCTCCTCCTCCTCCTCGCTCCCGGCCGCCTCCCTCCTCCTCCTCGCTCCCGCCCTCCTCCTCCTCCTCCTCCCTCCCTCCGCGCCTCCTCCTCCTCCTCCTCGCTCCCGCCGCCGCCTCCTCCTCCCCTCCTCCTTGTAATGATGCGGCGACGGATCCGGCAAGGTGGATGGTGAGCGGCGGTGTCGGCGGCTCGACGGCGCCACGAGGCCAAGGCGGCGCGAGAACATGAGGTAACCCTAGCCCACCTCTTCCGTCGCCTTCTTCCAGCCTTCTTCCTGCCTTCACTTAGACCTAAGGCGGACGAACGGCAAGGCGGGGGCGACGCCTTGACCCCCCGAGCCGCCTTACCGTCGCCTAAGCGACGTCTTAATAAGCATGGGCAACAAACTGGTGACCTCAACTAGAATAGCTGACAAGTGTCAAAGCTTGATCACAGTAAACCCTCAATGGAGTTTGTAACACCTGAAGGCCGCTGTTCAAGAAGAAATGTTTGCAGATGTAAACCTATCTCAAGTCAAGAGAGCAAAATCCATAGTGACGCAGAGATTGGTTAACTCAAGGAATAGTGAATATAGCAAAGTGTTTGATTACCAATTTGAGCTACTGAGGAGTAACCCTGGTATCACAGTAGTGGTCAAGTTGCATCCTGACTTCATGACCCTGTGTTCCACAGATTTTATGTATGCGTTGATGCTTGTAAGAAAGGTTTTCTTGTTGGTTGTAGGAAAGTAATAAGTCTGGATGGTTGCTTTTTCAAAGGAGCAACAAAGGGTGAGCTTCTATGTGCCCTAGGTAGGGATGCTAACAACCAGATGTACCCAATCACCTAGAGAGTTCAAAAAGCCGGCAGCCAGTAACCGTCGGTAACCAGATTTACCGGTGGGAACCGGTAAAAAGAACCGCCCGGGTTACTTTTGAATTTATGAATG
The DNA here is from genome assembly GCA_036346575.1 of Dendrocalamus sinicus. NCBI lineage: Eukaryota > Viridiplantae > Streptophyta > Magnoliopsida > Poales > Poaceae > Dendrocalamus > Dendrocalamus sinicus. The sequence goes on along the minus strand of CM070653.1, from coordinate 28,176,604 downwards.
CATAATGTACTTTCTTGGTTGATTAGGCATTTTTTGTGGTAGATTAACTATTGTATGAAATAAAAATGCATGAATTATTGTCCTATGATGTCCTCAAAAAAATTCAAATATAAATTTGAATTTATGACTGCATAATGCACTTCCTAGGTTGGTTTAGCATTGTTTATGGTAGATTAGCTATTGTATGAACTAAAAATGCATGAAGTATCGTCCTACGATGTTCCCATGTTTTGCAAGACATCCAAGCTAGGTAGTACATGCTAGTTTGAGATCATTCTCGGCCACAAAACTCTTCTTCCTAAGAGTCCCATGATAGTTCAAAGTCTATTCCGACTTATGGATGTCGAGATTAATATTCCACATATTACCAACTATTTTATAATAAATGGATACACTTTCTGAGTAATATTTGCATTATTCCAATTTCTAGTTACCCAAAATCGGTTTTTCCACCGGTTTTTTTCTTACTTGGACGGTTACCGGCTGTCAAACTGAACAAAATTCGAATTTCGTTTGGTGAATTGTGCCCTTTTTTTTGGGGTTTTCCAATTGGTCGGTTACCGTTACCGGTGCCTCGGTACCGATATTTCCAACCTTGATCACTTGAGCAGTGGTAGACAAGGAAACAAACAATTCATAGGACTGGTTTTGTAGTCTGCTAGTCAATGATCTCAAGCCTGGAGAAGGCTGGGTACAGGTTAGGCCTTGTACCCAAAGCATTGATGAACACAGACCCACACCAATGGTGTAGGGCTTGGTTTAGGTTAGGTTCTAATCAGGGGCGGAGCCACACCCTGGGCAGGGTAGGCTTCAGCCCGGGGTGTGGAAAAATATCTAATGTACAACCTGGGTAAATTCAGTCCTGTCTCGGTAACATTTTCATGGTCCAACCCAGATAGTTTAGATCATTCCATCACTGAGCCTGGGATGTAATCAAATTCTTGCTTCGCCACTGGTTCTAATTGTGACTTTGTGGACAACATATGTGAATCTTTTAACAAGTGGATAGTTGAAGCAAGGTTTATCCCAATAATTACCATGCTTGAGGCAATTAGATGCAAAGTGATGGTTAGGGTACAAGAAAACAGAACTAAAGCTGATTGCTTGATTGGTGGCAAGGCACAATTTATTGCAACATCTTCAAGAAATTGAAGGCAAACATCACTGAGTCTGGAATATGTCATGCAATTAGCAATGGAAAATATTCATTTGAAGTTAGACATCATGATCACAAGTTTACAGTAAACCTTGAGAATAGAGCCTGCAATTGCAGGTATTAGCGTTTATCTGGTCTGCCATGCCCCAATGCAATTTCCTACATATACTTCAAAACCAACAGTCTAGATGATTACATTGCCAATTGCTATTCAATAGATGAGTTTAAGAAAACTTATGAGCATTGCCTTGAGCATGTGGAGGGCATACATGCCTGGCCTACCTCTAATAGACCAAGGCCAGTGCCACCAAAGCATATAAAGATGCTCTGCAGACCCAAGAAAGCAAGGACTAGAGAACTACATGAGAAGCCCAAAAGCACTCGAGTTTCTAAGGTGGGAACCATGGTTGTCATGGCGTCGCCTAGGCGTCCTGGCGGCCGGAGGAGGACGCCGTGGCTGCTCGCCTCGCCTGATCCCGCCGTTGACGCCGGCTAGGGTTAGGAGATCGGCGCGGGAGCCGAGGCGGCGGGAGAGGAGGCGAGGCGGCGGGGGAGACGGGAGAGGCGGAGAGGTCGGGCGGCGGGGGAGACGGAGAGGCGAGAGGTCGCGAGAGAGAGGCGAGCGAGAGGAGACGAGAGAGAGAGAGAGGCGAGAGAGGCGAGGGTATGAGAGGAGGCGGAGCCGCGGAGGGGTCGTAATGAGTAATGACTGTATGAGACATTGAGACCGCTGCTGGAACGCTGGGTTAAGGCGCTTGCCTAGCGTCGCCTAGGCGTCCAGGCGGCTCTCACTCGCCGTGGTCGCCGATTTCGCCGTGACAACCATGGTGGGAACTGTCATAAGGTGTGGCAAATGCAAAGGTATTAGACACAATAGATCCTCTTGTGAGAAGAGAAGGGAAAATCCTCAGAAACACCATCATAAAAATGCAAGCCAGCAGTCTAGAGCAGGACCACCAAATGCAATGGTAATGTAGTACTGCTACTGCCTTCGATTACACAATGTGATAATACCATCTGCCTTACCATCTTGTTTATGTACAGATTGTCATCCAGGCTTCACAGCAGAGCTCAACAAGCGTGGGGAAGAGGAAGGCTAGCATAGATCAAAGCCTAACCACTTTGAAGAGTAAGACGAAGTGCACTAGCAAAGAATTAGCCCACCGTGATAGAATTGGAACCTCGCTAAATAGTGTAAGTTATTCCCCCATGTTAATATGTTTCGTTTCCAACTCAGTTTTTGAAAGGAAGCTAACTATACACTTGTAGCCTGGAAACCAGAACATGGTTAGGACTTAGCTACAACAAGAGTGGCAACATTACAAGGTGGCTCAACATCACTAAATCTTGAGGCAATGGTGTCGGCATCACAAGCCAGTTCTAGGGTTATTGTCAGTGTGACATCTGGGACTGCCAGTGCTAAGTTAAAGCCCTGGAACCTACCAAGAAGAAACCTGTAGCAGGAAGTGCTAGAAATCTTGCAGGGCTTTTGTTCGATGTTTGATATGACATCCATCTTTTCTAATGTTGTCACTCCAGCTATGGCTACTTGTGTCTTATGTTGTGTCAGACTTATGGCTTTTTGTGTGTTCTGATGTGCTAGACTTAAGGTTATTTATGTGCTATTATGGCCTAGACTTAAGGCCACATGTGTTTGTGATGGATTGAACTTATGCCTATTTGTGCGCTATGTCATGTGCCAAAATTATCTCTATTTCTCTTGTTCTCATATCACATGCCAAATTATCTCTATTTCACTTGTCATGTCTTGAAATCTTATCATGCCACAAGTTTACGGGCCTGTTCTTTTTAGCTACGGCTTATGGCTTTTGGTTGCGGCTTGTGGTTTTTGGGCTATTCGTGCAAGAGATTATAGAGTAACAAAATCTCACGTGTGGTTTTTGCAGATATAAATGAAGTTGGTACAATATGTACTACAATTAACCAGTAGACCCTATTTTGAAAAATACTCCGTTTAAAAGTTAGTTACTGTAGAAAAGCCGAAAAACAGCTTTTAGAAGCTGAAAAGAACAGGGCCTACATATGCATTCATGAAGCACACAACTTCATTCATTGCAATCAAACATCGTACATTACAAAACATAATACATAACAAGCTTATATCTAAAACTCTGCGTTCACCACTTCAATATTGTAGCAACAAATGCATCAATGATTCCGACCAACACTAACATGGACACCACTCTCCTTTTCCAACTTCCTCACCTTGCCACTTAGATCAACTACTGCAGCCTCTTTTTCAATCATAGTTCATCTGCAAGCACCCAACTCTACGTTATGAACAACCATCAACTCTTGCAGCTGCACGTCCCCATCATGAACACAAGCTCTTAGCTCCATGTTCTCACTCCAAGTCCCCTAACTATGTTGCGTAGATCAATCAAAAGTTCCTTAAAAAATGGAGGTGTCTCCGGGTCGAACCATCTCCAGAATTTGCATCCCCCAGCTTAACCAAGGAAAAAGAAAAATTCCATCACAAATTAAAAGCCAAATCAAAGCCCCTAGTATGAAAGAAGGCAAATTACTCAATCAGAAACCAATTGACTCACTGAGCTTTTGCGCAGCTCAAGTACGTCCTCCCAGGGTTGGCATCGCTCCAAGAAATCCATTGAGCCGCCTTCGCATTGCAGTTGCAAAAGATGGTCGGAGCATACTCCAATGGCTGCTCCCTATACGGTATTGGGGAGGAGTAGTCTTCTTTGCCGTTGGCCCGAGGCTAACAAGTAGACACAGATGCATGAGAGCTTCCGCTTTGCAAGCTTGTCATGCGCTTCAGGCGAATTGATGGCGGGATAAGATTTCGGATGGGAACCAATTTCTCAATCCTGTTACCGCCAAGTGTCTTATTCCATCATACTCCCCTTCCTCTTAACCCTAATGCTAACGAGGCAGCTAGCCATGTTAGGTCTACGTGGCGTCCGAGTTGGGCCAAAATTAGGGTGGAATTGGGACAAGGGGGTAATTTAACCGGTATTGCGACACGAGGGTTGACAAACATCCGATTTTGCACTTGGGGGTTGACATCTAGACAAACATAAGAGTTCTTGGGGTAAAGTAGAGACTTATTCCTAATATAAACTATAATTTATCGTATTTTATGAAGTGGTAACAAATTCGAAGCTTGATAAATAAATTATTTCAGTTTATGATCATTGACATGGCCTATTTACACCATATGGCTTTAAAACCTTTTTGCATGTATGAGTTTCTTAAAAGATACCCAATATTTGTCTTGAATCATTGCTTTCATGGCGATGATCACAATGGTGCAAACATATGATGAATCGGACACTTGTTTTTTTACTTGAAAGAGCCAAAGAAGCTTGCAAAGCTAAAAAAATGAAGTACTTTATGCACCAATCATAAAGTGACACATAGTTAGGTGGACGTAGAAACGTAAAAATTGCATGGAAGGAATTTTGGGGTGCCTATGCATACCCTGCACCCGAGCTTCATTAGCCGCTATTGTGCTCAACAAGGTTAAGGCGTCGCCTAAGCGTCGCTTAAAGCGATGCTTAGGCGGTAAGGCGCTGAGGGGATGTATGGAGTCGGCGTCGCCTTGCCAGGAGGGTCTATGGCATCTGCCTCACGGCCATGGCGTCGCTTAGGCGAAGAAAGGAGTCGGGACAGCCAAGGCGGACACCCCAAAACACGAAAAAGCAAGAGAATATAAAGAGATGGGATGAGAGAATATAAAGAGATGGGATGAGAGGGGCCAGTGGGGGAACCTGTCATGTGAAGCCGTGAATGCTGAACCCTAGCGTCGCCTCCATCCCCGTGGTGCCACCATCCCTGAAGCGGCGCGCCGGTGGCCATCTACTACAGTACCGCTGCCGTGCTGCGTCACTGTCCTGCCTCCATCCCCGTCGCCCTCTCTGCTCCAGGTATGCCCCATCCCCTCCCTCCCGACCACCACCTCCTCCCCCTACCTCCCCGACTCCCCCCTCTCTCTCGACCTCCCCCTCCCTGCCGGCCTTCACCTCCCTTCTCCCCGCCCCCCTCCCAGCCTCCAAAGCTCCATCTCCCCCTCCCTCTCGACCTCCCCCCTCCCTGCCGACCGTAATAAAAGTAATGGGATTATGCTTACTGGTGGTATGAACAAACTTCTTGCTCAGCAAACATACCGCTTAGTACATTGCCAACAATTTTAGGCTCTGTTTAGAATGTAGGTATAGGAAAACTGCAGGAATTGGGGTGTCATGTCCTTTGGATTTGTACAGGAATTGAAAACACAGGAAAACTTCAAAAGTGTTGTTTGAAATTTCAAAGGAATTTTTAGCTATTCATTTGTTTCAAACAGCCATATATGGATTTTTTCCTAAATCCTCCAAAAATCCTTCATTTTCCTTTGTTCCAAACGGGGCCTTATTGAACTTCCATTGGAACTTCCATATTCCTTGACATCACAGTCGAGAACTTTTATACCTTGCCTTGGATAATAAGAACAATTCTCATTGGCATTCCATATCCCTTCACATTTTACTTAATAGCTTCCCTATGTAGTCTCTGAAAATTTAAATGACCTTGTTCTAAGGGCCATTTACCGTGCCTCCTTTTTTTTTTTTATAAATTCCTTTTTTTTACAAATTTTTGACAAAAACAAATAATACTAGCAATTTAATGGACCCTTGGACCTTCCGTGTTCCTTTGCATCCCACTTGATAACCTCTCTGTCTAGCCTCCATTGATTTGTTGACCCTTGGACCTTCCATATCGTTTATATTTTACTTAATAACTTTTACCATCCGCCCTCTGTTTATGTGAGTCTTCTAATGGAGCTTTTACCTATGCACCAAGACACTAACCACACAGGACCTCAAGCAGCATATTGGATTTTTTTTTTACTTTGGAAGCTTTTTCTATAAGATTAGGTAACATTACATTTTTGCAAGCTTGGAAAAGCTTAATATTTTTGCAAACGTAGCCGAGCATGCTTCTCCCACTATATTGCTGCATCAATTCTTTATTGAGTTCTTTTTTGTTAATGAACCATGGCTAACCAAGCCTGAGTGAGCTAGGGTCTGATCTGCTTGATTCACAAAAGAAACACGATGAAAATTTATCATGAACTCAATTTTTTTTTAAGGAATCATGAATTCAACTTGTTCCCTTATAAAGCTGAACTAAATGAGCTAATGCCTACTTTCCAACCATCAAAAGGGAAAAACTTTGTTCTCTTCCCAAATGCTAGTCTTTTTTTTTTAAAAAAAAGTAATTTTTTTGTTCAAACTGTCCATTTTGTTTGATGTTTCTTGTTACTTGGTCTATTTCATGATAAATGGCCTTCTCTGCAGCCAGCAACATGAAGTGAAGTGAGCTCAGCGAAGCTGCAAGATTTGCATTTTAAGGTTGCCAGGTAATACGGTCATGCTTGAGCCTGATGTCTTGTCCTCATTTTACCAGCACTGATGGAACCTATGAGAGCTGCTATAACTTGAAAATATGTACATGTAATCGGTATATCCCCTGCCTTTGGTATCAAGAGCAGATGTCCTGAACTCCTGATTATGACATAATATGTGTGGTTTCTGTCCTTGCTGTCAAGAGCATCATATGCATTTATGTCCTTGGTGTCAAGAGGATATGTCCTGATGTATAACAATAGGTGTTTGATGAGAAAATTGATCTTGGCTTGCAGTTAATCTTTCTGAATTTTGCTCAAGTGGAAATCTTGTGTGTCAACTCATATTTCAATTTAGAGCTAGCAAAAGTATTTATTCCTTTTTGCTATTTTTTCTTTTACATTGCACTTGACATGTTCCACTTTGTTGTTTTCAGTACACAATGCTGCCGAAATAAACACGGAGCTCATCTGCATTCCCATATATTGTGTGACCAATGTTACCATCATTCCTTGCTCATTCTCCTCAAAAGGTAAAAGGTTGCATGCACTTTCCCTAGACTGTTACTGAATATCTGTAACCCTATGCCTTCAAACAGCCAGTTTCACTGTAAGAGGTTGCATTCACTTTCTAAGGTTACATAATGCTATATAGATAAAGGCACAATATACTTTATACATGTTGATTTTTTGTTCAAAGTGCAAACATAATGGTAGTTTTTCCCCCCAAAAGATGATCTTTTGCCCCTACTTGGCTTAGGATTTGAACCTAGGCCAAACAATTGGAAGTTTGGACTATGACATAATGTTGATTTGAGTGCTCTTTTTCTTTTGTAATTGGTCACTATAACAACTGTTTCTTTCCTTTAGTTAATCACGGCAATCCTCTTGCCGTCTTTCAAGAACAATTGGGAGTTGGGCTCCTTAGTCCCCACTCCCCACCACCAAGAACACATCCTGGTGGTAAAACATAATTTTTAAGGCAAAACGTAATGGTTAGTATGATAAAGTTAACAGTTGATCCCTGGTACAATGGTAGCTTCAGTGTGAAATGGAAATGGCAGAGACAGTGTAAAGAAAAATCATGATCCAGAGGCCAATTCTTTCTGTACTTCTTGAAATATTTTGAGCAGATTAAAAGTTTGATTAAGTTCAAAATGATAGGAATGGTACTTATTTTGTGTCCAATCGCTGTAGTTGAAGTGCTTGGGCTTGAATTTGACATCTATGAACATATATCATATATGCAACTACTGGAATCCCATACATGTTCTCCAGAGGTGAACTTGTAGTTTGGGCTTCTCTGTGTACAATTCAAACAATCATATGGAAGAGAATCATCACCGTCTACGTAAAAAAATGGAAAACACGGAAACTTAGTGCTGAAATTAGACAGCAAGAAATGGTTTTGTGAGATTTGGTAAGACTAAAATCCGCACCTAATAATTTCATTAAAGACAGGTCTCAAGTGTCTCAAAGTCTCAACAAAAAGAAAAAGGCTGGTCTCATACATGATTTGGTCCAGGGATCAAAAAACCGGAACCGGGACAAATCCCGGCCGCCGGGCGGTACCGGTAAACGGCCGGTTACCGCCCGGTAACCGGAAATCCCGGATTCTAACCGGTTAAAATTCGTCAAATGTTTTTTTGGGCGGTAGAGAAGACCGTGAATCGCCTGGTTACGGTTTTACGGTGAGAAACCGGAAAACCGGTGAGAGGGTTTGGCTAATCCAGTTGTTGATTCAATTGAGATTTTTTGAACTTTGATGTTGAAGTGATTTCTCAATCTATTGTTTCCTGGTAGATGAGTAGATCTTTGGCCCCTGTCTATTTGTGCTTCATAACTCTTGATTGATTGGGCAATCTTAGAGAAGTGGTTCATTTTTCAAGAACTCACTTGGGAACCATTTTTGAGTTTAGTTTGCGGTGGAAATGTTTGGAGTTTGCTTTTTTTTGGCATCTTGGCTCTTTTGAATTCTAATACACAAGAATGAAATCAGAGGCTACCATTGTTCAGGAACTTGAGAGGACCAAAGTAACACAACTCTCATCTAGTCTTTACAATCTAAAGATGAACTGGTGATGCATATAGAAAATGACAACATCTACCAGGAATCCGAACCATGCTTCCAATCAACACTAGCTGCCAATGACAATAATTCACCCTTTTTTTACTTCCAACAGCAGCTAATCAACCTAATATATCAAAAACAATACCCAAACTAATATACCCACTGCATTAGCAAGTCAAAAATTCAAATCTTCAATTCAAAAAATTTCGGCCGGTATTTCAAATCCCGGTTGCCACCGGTATATCCGGTTACCGGCGATTACCGGCCGGTAACCGCCGGTTTTCCCAACCATGATTTGGTCCAACTACAAAGGCACTTACTATCAGCTTATAATCCGTCAATGCCTTTACATACAGATCAAGTTCTAAAGGTGTCCTCCCATAATCCTATCAAATAAGATAGCTAAAGGTTTGGGTAAGATCCTGCCTATTTGCTGTTATGATCTATCCAAAACTGGAAAATGAACTAAAATGAAGCAAAAAGTTAAAAAAAAATGTATTATGAGCTTCATGAATAAAATGTACTCCCTCCATTACGAAATACATGTCATTCTTGCTTTCAAATTTCGTTGCCATATACATGTCATTCTATGATTTCGAGATGATCCTTTTACCTTTTCTTCCCTTTCCTTCCTCAATAACTGAAATTGTACTTTTGCAACCAAGTTATGTTACCAATATTGTTAACTATTTAGCGTTGCAAGTTGGCATTGGTCAGCAACTCAACATGTATTTCCATATGTAGGCCATATGCATGTGGGAGTTAAGTATGTTTAATCCAATTAAGGGATTCAATGTGGATACTATGATTTTTTGCAGTCATGCCATAGTTCTTTTGCAAGATGCTAATTATACTTCATAAGAAGGTTCGAGTAAGATCCTGAATCCACAGATTTCATCCACCATAGTGACTGATAAAAAAAATCAGATATTAATAGTTGTTTCTAAATTTTCCCTGATCCAGTTTGTAAAACTGGATTTTATGATTCTTGTGGCCTATCCTGCAAATGCAATTCACAAAGTTTATCCTTATATTATTTTCATGCATTTGATTACCTATCCTGCAAATGCAATTCACAAAGTTTGTCCTTATATTATTTTCGTGCATTTGATTATGTTGTTAAATTATGATTTCCTCACAAATCCCTACTGTTGTATATGGACATCGAATACTAACGACCAGTTTTGTAATTATTGTCGATGGCAAGGCCAATTTTGTTATCTCTAAGTAGTGATTAAGCCAAGTCATGTTGATTTGGATTAGTAATTGTAATATGATATGAAAACCTTCTCAGGTGACATGGAATCAATGTAGTATTTGGTTATCTTGTGGCCTTGTGGGTGAAATCTTAGTAGTAACTAGCATGGAACTATAAATGAAATATGCGTTGTCATGCTACACCGAAGCCATTGTTAGATGAAATAGTATGTTTCATTTCATGTAATTGTGAGTTTGTGGGGTTGTTAAATACTTAAATTTGATTCTTGTGTAAAAGAACTCTTAATAGGCAACTACCAAATAGTGCAGGACATTCATAAAATACAACTTTGCCACGCTATAGATAAATCATCAATAGACCAAGAACTCATTTAATTATCAGATTGTAAAATTTTAATTATTTGACCCAATTATCCATGTATTCCAAATTCTTGGAGGCTACTGAATTAATTGCTGTGTTGCTAGATATTTACCAAACAAAGATGACATATTGCTGCTTGCATCTGCTTCCGATTATACCGCAGCAAGGCACAGAGTACAGTGGAACCTTTTTCACCAAAATGTTTACTATTGGTTAAGTGAATTCAGTTGTTTTGGTTGCCAAAGCTGGCTGAAGTTTTGGACTTTTTGTTCTGAACGAGACGTTGCACTTGCAAATTGCAATGAAGTTGAAGATGTTGCTCCGAAGTTTATTACTCCTCCATGATATGGGCTTGCTTGGATTGAGGGACTGGAGAGAAAATATTCTTGTGTGTTCTGTTTCTTGGAGGAGCTTTTCCAACAATTACCCAAATAGGGTATTTTCGAATATGCATTTTCATGGAGTTCCCCCAACAGTTAGTAGCTAATTTATTCAGAAACATAGCAGCGAGGGCTTCACAATGTTGTTACTGGGAACTGTTGTGGCACCTGCTGGTCATTTCAGTGATGGTTGATTGAGCATATATGCTCTTTCTAGTGGATGTAGCCTATCGCGTGACCAGTGTGCCATCTCCGGTCAGCTCAATGCCGAGCAGCCTAACCTTGGTAGAGGGCAACTAGGACCCACTTTTTGCCTGCTAGCTCGTCACGGACCATACAATCCCATGTATGTTGACTTGAGTCATTTCAATCCACTGTCGTGTAGTACTGATCTGTTGCCACCACTCTTATCAGACCCGGATCGGACTGGCCGATTGGAAAAAACCGGACCTAGAGCCTAGTCGGGTCCAAGCTACACCGGTGGACTGAAGGTGCAATCGGCCCATCTTGAACCGGCGGTATGAACCTGGTCAAATTGGCCGGTTTTTCAACGAACCGGCATGGTCAATCTGGTTGGACCAAAACCAACGAGGGGAAAGATTGTTGTTGAGAAAAGGCGCCTCAGCTTCTGAGGTTAGTCACGCGCTAGACAACTGGGAATACATCTTCGTGTCATTGAGCAATCAATAAATGTACACATGGTAAAAATTCACCGGCTTCTTTTTGGAGCACGGTAAAGCAACCTGTCAATTTGCCAAGATACCATACTAAAGGTATAACATTTTGTTGTCCTTACATCATATGTACCTTAAATATAGTTATGCTTATCTACTTTATACTAAAAAAATTATAAAGATATCCTTGTATATACAACTTCTACATATAAGTTGAATAACTGCGCCCATCAGTGTGTGCATGAATAACTGCGCCAAGTCGGTCCACTTTTTCGTGTATTTGCTAAACATCAGAGATATGCTGACATAGCACGGTAGCTTTGCTGCTTTTGTGCATAGCACGGTAGAAGGGAAATGGCTAGATGGGCCCTATTGGCAACAACTATCAGGCACCGTCTGTGAAGGTTGCACTACGCTCGGATACAATGCCTTTCGTGAAATAGATGCACAAGTGTCACACTTCCGAACAAACTGTCAACCAAGAACGATCCTATCTTCTCACAACAGGAAAGTGCCAGCCGAATCTGAAGCGTCAAGGAAATGTTTCCAACGCTGAGAGCAACTCCAGCAGGGCCCGTATTTGAGCCCTCATCCTACTTTTGAGGGTCGAGGGGCAAAAAACTCACTCCAGCAGGGCCCCTACTTGAGCCCTCAAAAATAGGGGCCCTCAAATCTCCCCCTCGAGCCCTCATTCCTGGGAGTTCTGGAGGGAGCCCCTACTTTTGAGGGCTCAAGTAGGGGCCCTGCTGGAGTGAGTTTTTTTGCCCCTCGGCCCTCAAAAGTAAGGGCTCCCTCCAAACTCCCCAGAAGTGGGTCCTATGTGTCATCCTCTCTAAGAATGAATTTGAGGGTCCTGTTTTGAGGGCTTCTGCTGGAGTGCAGCCTAAAAAACAGAGCACTCAAAAGTAGGGGGAGCCCTCAAATAAAAAGTAGAGGCCCTGTTTTAAGGGCTACTGCTGGAGTTGCTCTGAGGCCTTGCTTGGAAGGGACAGGGATTTTAGGCTACAACAACGCGACGTAGAAGCAGCCACGAGCCTCGCGCGTAGCCATGCATCCATCAAAATCATCCTCACCATCCATGAGGGTATCTATAATATTTAGAGGTTGCACAGCCTCTAAACTGAAATCCATAGATAGCCTTTAAATTTAGTATAATTTTGTGCAATATATGAAAACTACTATTGACTCTAAGATCTGATCTACAACTACAATAAAAAATCCACTTTCCCATTGGCCCTCTTATGGCAAATAGGCCTTACAAAATTATTTTGCTTTGAGGCAGCCTCTAGGGCTAGAAGTGATGCCAGACGTTTTTACTGAGGCAGTATCTCGCAGTGTATAGCATCGATTCTAAGCACTTCTCTCTTTTCTTAGAGCAGCTTCAATAGTGACTTATGAGCTAGCTCTAGTAATTAGCTCATACGGTTGGAGATGCTCTTAGAGCTAACTCATAAATCACTATTGAAGATGCTCTTAGTAGCATTTTTTAAAATTCTATGGATGCTCTGACGTAGCTGTCGCAATCTCCAATGGGCCATACCTCAGCTCTCTATCTAAATAAATAAAAAGCTTAAACGCCAGACATGCATCACACAATTTCACCTACTACGCGGAGGAAGCATCGTGTCATGTTCATGGTCAACGAAAGTCACGCGAAGATAGGAGCGCTACTACTCACAGACAGACAGATGCCAGGGACGTTCCGGACCGAGACGACGCGTACGGCTAATTGGATGCTGTGCAGGGAATCCAGCGAATCCGGAGTCTGCAATCCACAAGCAGCAGCGCCGCCGGCCGGACCCACCACGACTGCGCCGCTACGGCCTCCAAATTTCAAACGCAGCAGTGTGATACAGAAGAATCAATCAAACAGATCAGGCCGGTACACCAAACTGCGTCGTAGAGAGAGAGAGAGAGAGCTGTTGGTTTTTTAATTTACAGTTTATGGTTAAATAGAATAGTATTTTCGTAACCGTTTCAAAATAATTTATGAAAATAGTTTAACAATATTTAATTTATTATATAAATACTTATGTTAGAACTAAAAAGTATAAATCAAAACTATAAATTATAATCCATAGAGAGAACAAACCCTACCGAACTAGCGACTCGGAGACTTGACGCAAAAGCGATGGACACGCCGAGTGGGGTACACCATCCGGACGTCCGTCCCACCCACTCCGCTGGCCTGAACTAACAAAAACACAGGGCGCCGGCACGCACGTTCCACGTCTCCGCATGGCGCCGAGCGATTCGCGGTCTCCAATGGTTATAGTTAGCGCGCGCACTAAAGTTAGCATTTTAAAGAACTATTGCTCCATGGTAATAGCTAGTACTAGCTATATAGTCGGTGACGTGGAGGTGAGAGATAAAAGCAAAGACTATTTTATACCGGGACCCACATGCTGGCGCGAAATTTCTCTCCTACTTTTTCCTTGGACACGGACCCTAAGGATAGCTATTTGATGCTTACATGCACACACGTAATTTATGTAGCGCCTCGTTTGCGCTATAGATATCTCTGAGAGTCAGAGAGCGTTCTCTTTCTTCATTTAATATCTTCCATGGGACGATTGATGGCACTTTCTCTTGTAGATAGCACGGCACGTACATACACCGCAGGCACCGGACCCTCTCGGTGGGTCCCCCGCAATTTTCCACGGCTCGCACGAATCAATTCCACGACCAGATCCATAACGTAATCCGCCAACTATGCCACTGAGCCGCCTGGGCCCACGCTGCCGGCGGTGCGATCTCCGGGCGTTGGCAGGAGTTTTTTTTTTTTGAAGCAAATGTGTCGGCCGAGGTTATTTGGCGTCTAATCCAGGTCCGGCGACGTGTGAGTGTGTGATGCGTGGCGCATGAGAAGCCTCCGCCAGTCCAAATCAGCCTCCTCCACAGACGGATTAGCCGGTGGAAAATGTTTTCGTACAGTTGCCAATTTTATTTTCATTTAAAATCGACTAATTCAATGTTTAATAAATTAACAAGTACAATTAAAGTAATTTTAAATTAAGTCACGCCCTAGTAATGAGCTTTTTTTCATCCCTAGTTAGGGCCACCATTATTTTCCTTTTTTTTAAGACACCATTTAAAAACTTTCTTATTTTTGCGACAAACCATTAAAAAAAATTCGATCCTACTGTCATATAGAGCTATCACTGGGAGGTCCAAATAATCCAATTGTAAAGCCGACAAGACATGGCATGGCATGGCATGCATGCCACCATAAGGCGAAGCTTCGTTCATGTGACATGCACTATTTGGGCTTATAAATGCTAGTTTATGGTTTATTTTATACTATAACGGTTAAAAATATATTATAATTATTGATAGTTTTTCAACTTAATTAAATTTTAAAAAATAAAAAAATTATATTATCACAAATAATACAAAAGAGTAAGAAAAAAGAAAAAGCAAAAAGAGTCCAAAAATAAAAAATAAAATTAAGAAGCTATAAACAATAAGTTAAAGCTCTAATGAACGGTGCTAATGCACGTGCCCTCGCTTACCGGTACAAAATAGTTAATTGCGTTAAGACCTATGCTACCCTAGCCCGAAAGGAATGAACACCACTACTCTGTATCAATTGCTCCAACATGAAGAAACGTATAATTTATAGTAACTAGACTGTACATGTTAGTAACTCAATATAACAATCTAACTAGTGGCAACGTGAACATACTATACATGCTAGTTATCAGGGGCGGAGATGGACCTCGGGCCGGTTGGGCAATGGCCCGAGGCCCAGAAAAAATAATAGTGTAAGATTTTAGATACTATACCTAAAAAATCATGTTTAGTAGTTGGGCCCGAGGCTTTTTAGACGGTCCGACACTTTTTTGGCCGGCCCGAGCAATCAGACGAGCGCACCCCCGCGGCCCATCACGCCTCCGAGGACCATCACGCTCGGGCGCCCGGCCTAACCTAACCGCACGGTCGCGCAGAGGCGTCCCTCGGCGTCGCACCCAGCCGCCTCCAGTGCCTCTCCTCGACCTCCAGCCGCAGATCGACGCGCGCCCCGCCCCCACCGCCGCCGCCCGCCCGTGAGCCCGTGACGCGCCCCGCCTCGGCGCCTCCTCTCGCCTCGACCGCGGATCTCCGCTTCTTCTTCTCGCTCTCCTCCGATCTCCGCCGACCGCCGCGCACCGCCCGCCCCCGCCTCCTCTCCGCCGAGCCCGCCGGCGCCTCAGTGCCTCCTCTCGGCTCTCGCGACTCGCCGTCGCCTCCTCGGCCTCAACGGATCTCGCTTGGCCGTCCTCTCCGCCTCGGCGATGGCGGCGCGGCGATCATGGCACCGCCCCGCCTCGGTTGCTCGGTGCCTCCCCTCCTCTCGCGACTCCGCGGCGCCTCCTCTCCACGGCTCCGGCGATCCGCGCGGACGTTGGCCCCACTGGCCACTCCCGGTGAGCTTCTGTCATTCTGTGAGACTGTGAAATGTGAATTTGTGATTGACTTGACTGATTGTTCATTGTTTATTGTTGATTTGTTGTGACTTGTGAGTAATTCAATAATCAGTAATTCAGTATGATTGTGAGATTGTCTGTTAGTATGTGAGTAATTCAGTATGTCTGTTAGTATCTGAGTAATTCAGTATGATCAGTAATTCAATAATCAGTGACTCACTTGTCAATGTATGTGAGTATGTCTGTTAGTCTGTATATGTTCATAGTTCATTGTGAGATTGTTAGTATGAATGTATGATCACTGATCAGTATGATTGTGAGATTGTCAGTATGATCAGTTCATTGTTGATTTGTTGTCAGTGACAATCACTGTATGTCTGTCATTCTGTGTTGTCACTTGTCACTGATTGTTCATCAGTATGATTAGTTCATCAGTATGATAGTGTTATTAGTGTAATATGTTTATCAGACTAGCAGTCTATTTAACTCGTGCTAGTGGTATGTTACATTTTTCTTTTTGTTATGTTTTATCTATTTTGTCGTATCGTTCAACATGGAATTCAAATTTTATTTTGATTATGTATTTGTATTGTACTTTTGTTATATCTCAGTACTGATAGTATTTTATACTAGTTATAGACTTATGTCCTCTTTAATTTTGGGCCCGAGGCTCCGATAAATCTTGGCTCCGCCATTGCTAGTTATGCTACCGTAATCTTTCACTGGTTCGTCGCATCACACCCTCACGCAACGCGACAAAGATTACTAGCATATGCACCATACCAAATCACTCCGCGCCCAGCAACTATTTTCCCGATTGAGCTGAGCACTACAAAAAGAGGGAGTGCATGTAACGACTCTGTTTTCGGAGCTTACGGTTTTCTCCACAATTATTCAGGATATTTAATTACAGGATTTGAAAATTGAGTGCGCATCAAATCTACTCACGCTTTAAACTTAAAGGCCAAACTTTATTATGTGAGATTATGACATGTCAGTCGAGGTTATAACATAAGAGCATATAAATCCAAAGTTTATATTACATCATAAAAGAACTTATAAAAGATCCACAGAAGTGTCAGAGTATAGATAAGACCTAAAACCAGTAATCATCTTCTACCAGGGGATCATCATAATTTTCTTCGAAAGGGCCTTTATTGTCTTCCTAGATTTCTTCTATTAATGTTTTAGCAAGTGTGAGTGCAAATGTGCCCTACAAGTCACATGGGAATATCTAATTATCTACTTTCCAGTATTTCAACGGAATGGAATGGAATGTGTTGGTATTATCGTTGTATTTGTGGATGTAAGTTTATTTCCAAATAGTTCTTAAACATGAAAAGTAAAACATTATCTTCTTAAGAAAAATAGGATTTAATTAACTTAATTACCAACTTAAAAATTATACCAATACTACTTATGCCTTATTATTGGATTCACCTATTAGGCGCAGTTTCATTTACCGGAAGCACGACATATTCGAAGACTATATGTCTTACTCTGCAGAGTTGTCCAGCTTTACCTATAAGATATCTCAAACTCACAATGTCATGCAATATACACGCAACACATTAGCGTGCGATTGAGTTGAGATAACAAGGCCGTTCACTTCTATTTTCATTCTGGCTTCTACCTGGTAGGCTCGGGATCATTCAACATTTGGCGGGAAACCACAGGCCAATGCGAAAATCATGACCCAACATTGAGTGTACCTACCATTATGAAGAATGGCAAGTGACTTTATCAGTACCACTTCTATTTCACCTTTGTTTCGCAGGCTATCCTGAAACTCTGTAATAGTTAACTTTTATGTAGACATCTGATCGAATCAAGCAATATACTAGATCAAGTTTGATAGGTCACCCTTGCGGTTGAACGATTTTCTATGTTCTTTACTAGTATAAGGGTCTAGTCTTTAATCTTTTCAATTGAGGCCATCATGCACCTCAGCACAATATCACTGAACCAAACCAAAGCCTCTACACTGGGATAAAGTCATGAGTTCCAACCATCTAGTGGCTTCCCACCAATTAGTCTCAACCCTAGTATCATTTTGAAATCTAAAGACACTAAGCCAAAATATTCCTAGTAGTTTAAGTAAATCATTTGATTGCCCAATTCTACTAATAACTAATTATTCAGTAAATAATAACCAAGTTTGTCAAGGTGAACATGGCTTACAAATTAAGACATGGCCATGTTGGTGGTAGGATTTAACTAATTCTCATGTCCTTCGACTTGTTTGAGTGGTTCAATATGATTAAAGACATGTAACTTGCTTTCCTGATGGTATCCTTCAACTGGGCCTACGTCTTCTTGGTCTTATCTTACTTTCTGCGGCGGATTGTTCATCGAATCTAGGTGCTATCACAAATAAATAAAAAATAAGTTCGAGCTCAAAATAATTCGAGCTAGGAATAAGATAAAAGAGAATAAAAGAGAAATAAAATTAAAAAAAGATTAAGCATAAGTGGGCCTGAGTGGTTGAAGTTTTCATAGGTTAAATGGAGCAAAAAAATGGTTTAAACATGCTCAAGATGGTCTAAATGGGTATAAATATATTTAATGAGGTTCATGTGAATAGTAACAGGTAAGATGAATAGTACTAGATTAGCACTATTCCTAACAGGTCGTGTTGGGTGAACAGTAATGGGTTTTGGCTAGTTTTAGTGGGCTTCGCAGTAATGGGTTGGGCTATGAGCAATATTGGTCTGGATGTGAACAATGTCAGGCTTTAACTAATGGGCTTGACCCACTTGGCCTACTGGGTTATGCACTACTCTGGGCCAACCTGGCTGGCCGAACTGCTCGGCATGCAAGGTGCGAGGCCCAACCGGTTTGAACTTATGCCCATGGTTGCTCAAGTAGAGGAGATGATGGTGATAGCAATTGGTGATGGCAAGGGTGCTTAGCGGTGAACAAGGGTGCAGTGAGGGCAAGTGGGACCTGGGCAACCCAGTTTGGATATGCACACGATCGGAGGGGCGCTAGAGATGGCTAGCGGTGAAGGTGGCTCGTCGAAGTAAGACCATGGCACGACAGCAATGTGCTGCGGTTTCAACTTCTATGGTGCATAGGGGTCCTAATGGTGATGACGGCTTGGTTGGGTTTGGCTTGTGTGAGGCTGGCCATGATGGCACTGGGTGAATTAAGGCACCAGCACACAAGCTAGCGGTCAAATTAAGGCACTGGGTGTGCGTCGAGCGGCTGGAAGCTGAGGTGGCAGGGAGTGGCACGTGGGCGGGGATGGTGTGATGGCTAGTTAATAGCCAGCCGGTGAGGTGGCCGATTATTGTTTGATGGTTGATAGAATGGTAGTGTTGTGTGGTAAGTGTAGATGAGCGAGCGCATGAATGGCTAGCAGCTGGGTGGCAAGAAGAACATGACAAAGGCATCAGGGCAGAAAGGCGTCAAGGGTAGGGCAAAAGCAGATTTCCCTAAAGGGAAGGCATAAAACCAAGAAAAGATTCTCAATTTGGCACAATTTCAAATTCAAGCAAAATTCAAATAAAATTATTTTTTAAAAATAAATTTGAGGTTATGTCAACCTACCCCCATTAAAAAGAATCTTGACCTTGAGATTGACTTGAACTACAGAATAGGTTGGGAAAATCTCACCTCGAATCTGACTCTTTTCCCAGGCTATTTCTTCCATGGTGTGATTTTTCCAATGGACTCTACAAAATCTGATACTTTTCTTTCTTAACTGCCTTTCTATGGTTTCAAGGATCTGCACTGGTTCTTCTCGATATTTCAAATCATTATGCAAATCTATATCTTTGAATGGTACTTGTTCAATTGTTTGTCGAAGACATTTTCGAAGTTGTGATACATGAAATACATCATGTATTTTGGTCAAGCCTGATGTCAATTGCAATTTATATGCCACTTCTCCAACTCTCTTTAAGATCTTATAAGGACCAACATATCTTTGTGCTAGTTTTTCTTTCATTTGAAATCTTCGTATGGCTTTGAAAGGAGTGACTTTAGGGTGGACATAATCTCGACCTCAAAACTTAAGTCTTTTCTACGAGTGTCTATGTAGCTCTTTTGACGGTTTTGGGCAATCTTTAGTTTATCACGAATAATCTTCACATGAGCTTCAACATCGTGAACCATTTCTGGCCCAAGAAGCTATCACTCTCCAGTCTCTATCCAATTTAATGGTATTCTACATTCTCTTGTGTATAGAGCTTCAAATGGTGCCATTTCAATGCTAGCTTGGTAATTGTTGTTGTATGAAAACTCTGCAAACGGCAAACACGTATTCCATGTTGCTCCATAAATGAGTGCACATGCGCTCAACATATCTTCTAGAATTTGATTTAGCATTTATGTCTGTCCTCCAGTCTGTGGAAGGTATGCTATGCTAAATGCTAAATTTGTTCACATGGCTTCATGTAGTCTTTCCCCGAATTTGGACATGAATTATGCTCCTTTATTTGAGACTATTCTTTTAGGGACTCTATGAAGTAACACAATATTTGTCAATACAATTCTGCCAATTTATTCTTCCTATAAGTCTGTTTGATTGGTTGAAAGTGTGCCACCTTGGTTAATCAATCTATAATTACCCATATGGTATTATATCCTTCTTATGTCTTAGGAAGCCCAATAATGAAAGCCATATGATATCTTCCCACTTCTACTCTGGAATTAGGGTTGTGCATTCGGTTACTTCGGTAAAATCGGTTCGGTAAATACGGTATATACGGTAAATACGGTATTGTTAGTTCGGTAGTATACGATATTTTTGAAAATACGGTTCGGTATCGGTAAATCCCAATTTATTTCGGTACGGTATCGGTAAATACCATATTTACCAAAGTTAATGCAAATTGCAAACAATATAGTGACTAGATAGAAGTTGCAAACTTGATGCAAATTGGTATAATTTTTGTCATAACGATTCGATTGAATTGAATGTAAGGCGCTTTTGATTTGGTTCGGTAATGGGCTTCATGGATGTATTGTCTTTTTGTTGTCTTCGGGAAATAAACACAATGTAAAAGGTAAATCCGACCAGAGCGGGCAAGGCCAGGCGCCAAAAAGCAGTCTTGCACAGGATGCGGACCATGCGGTGATGCCATGGCCCACGGATCCCCCAGACCCCGCGGTTAGAAGCGGTGATCCGAGCCGCTTCCATCCGTTGCCTGCTCGGATATTTTCAGCCCATGAGATGATGAGTGCGGCCTCTTGGGCGTTCGGTATTTCGGTTTTTTCGGTTTTTAATCGGTTTTTCCCGAAAAAACCGAACACAAAAAACCCATAAATATAAAAACCAAACCGAAAACCGAAAACCGGTCAAACCGAGTTGACCGGTTCGGTTCGGTTTTTTTGGTCCGGTTTTTTTTTGTTCGGTGCAGATGTGCACAGCCCTATCTGGAATTGACAATTATTATAATAATCATGCTGGTCTTTGATGATCCATTTTAATCTTGTAGCACACATCACAATGTGCCATGTATTCAACTATTTCTCTATTCGTATTGCTCCACCAGAATCGTTTCTTTAAGTCTTGATATATTTTTGTTTCTCCTGGGTGTATGGAGAATGGTGATGAATGGGCTTCTTCTAGAATAACTTCTTTCAATTCTTTCTTATTTGGAATACAAAAGTGGTCATGAAATTTTAATATACCCTGTTCATCGTTGGTGAATTTTGATAAGCTTTTTTAACTAGTCTTCGTAAGTTGTTGAATTCCTTCATCATCCTCCAGAGCAATCCTGATTTATTTTGTCAAGGTCGGTTGCACCTCCAATGTTGCTATTAATCCCTACTTAGTTATTTCTAAAATTAGTTGTTGTATTTCTTTCTGTAAGTGAGGTCTATATTCTGACATAGTAGCCATGCCATAATATATTCTTTTACTCAATGCATATGCACCACATTTGCTTTCCCAGTGCGATAGTAAATGTCTAAGTTATAGTCCTTGATTAATTCTAACTATCTTCATTCTCTCATATTCAGATATAGTTAGTAAACATATATTTCAAACTCTTGTGATCAGAAAATATCTCATAATGATTTTCCAGTAGGTAATGTCTCCATATTTTCAAAGCATGTATCACTGCAGCTAATTCTAGGTCATGTGTTAGATAATTTTCTTCATGTGATCTTAATTGTTTGGAGGCATATCGATGACTCTTCCGTCTTGCATTAGTACACATGCTAATCCTTGTCTTGAAGCATCACAATAGATTTGAAAATCCTTCTTAGGATTTGGAAGTATCAGGACTGGAGCTGTAGTTAATTTAGTTTTCAATTCCTAAAAACTTTCTTCACATTTGTCCATCCATTTAAATGGGCTATTCTTCTTAAGAATTTTAGTAAGAGGACGTGCTATTTTTTAGAATCCTTCTACCAATTGGCTATAATAACCCACCAAATCTTGATGTTAATCTTGATGGTTGGATCCACATCTTACATCCTAAATTTTGATCGAAATTGTTGAATAAATTAGTTAAGTAATACTTACAAACTTTAGTTTTGTAAGCTCAAATATAACTCTCTGACAGCGACTGGAAATTGATGGTGAAATGATTCGATGAGCCATTACAGTAATGGTTTTATTTTGTGGTTTTAGAATATAGAACATGATTTTTTTTTAAAAAAAGATATATAGCAACGAACGGACAATCAAATAGTTAATTTAGAAATAGCACAAATGCTTCATTGAACTAAAATTCTCTCTCGAAGGGAAAGAGGACCCAAAGCGGCAACGTGGCTGAGAAGCAAATCCACTGGAACCGCTCAACACGTTGCTCAATTTGCTTACCTTCAGAGCAAGTATTATAAGAGGCTGTAAGCTGGCTGTATGCTGAGGTGGAGGAGAGAGAAGAGAGGTGGGCTGTAAGTTTACAGCCAACTGAAGTACAAAAACCAAGAAACTTTGTGAGAGAAGCTGGCTGTAACTACTATATGAGTAGGCTGATAAGTGGCTGTAAGTATCCATACAGCCAGCTGAAGGCTGTATTATAAGACTTGCTCAGGGGGGCGGACGAAAAAGCGCCTGCCAAATTCTCATGCCGCCACGCTAAAGACGAGGGGCGGCGGCGCGGACAGTCAAACCGCTCCGTCTTGCCGCTCCACCACTCGCTCCCGATTTCCGCCCTTTTTAACCCCCCGCTCCTCCTGCAAGTCCCTCCTCCCTCTCCCACCCTCGAATCCTACACGCCATCCCCACACACACACACCCGCACACACCATCCGCGACAACAAGAAAGAAGGCCATGGCGCCGAGAACGTCGGAGAAGACGATGCCACCGGCTGCGGCCGCGGCGACCGGATATGCGCTCGGCGTCGGCGGTGGAGCTGGGGGCCCTCACTACAGAGGTGTGAGGAAGCGTCCCTGGGGGCGGTACGCTGCGGAGATCCGCGACCCGGCCAAGAAGAGCCGGGTGTGGCTCGGCACGTTCGACACGGCCGAGGAGGCTGCGCGCGCCTACGACGCCGCCGCGCGCGAGTACCGCGGCGCCAAGGCCAAGACCAACTTTCCCTTCCCCTCCATGCCTCCCACCGCCGCGGCCGTCACCGGCGGCAGCCGCAGCAGCAACAGCAGCACCGTCGAGTCCTTTGGCGGCGACGTGCAGGCGCCCATGCAGGCCATGCCGCTCCCGCCTTCGCTCGAGCTCGACCTGTTCCACCGCGCGGCGGCCGCGGGCGCCGGCGCCGGCGGCGTGCGCTTCCCTTTCAACACCTACCCTGTAACGCACCCATTCTATTTCTTTGGACAGGCGGCGGCGGCTGCGGCCGCCCGTTGCCACATGCTCAAGCTGGCACCGTCGGTCACCGTGGCGGCCGTGGCGCAGAGCGACTCCGACTCCTCGTCGGTCGTGGATCTGGCGCCATCGCCGCCCGCGGTGTCGGCAAAGAAGGCCGTCGCGTTTGATCTTGATCTGAACAGTCTGCCACCGGCGGAGGCCTAGACGCCGGAGTTTTAGCTGATAAGCTGATACGATACGACTGCTAGCTTGTTTCTTCGCCCTAGAAGAAAATTTCATGTACTTTTATGCTTAGGCCCTCTTGCTCAACGGAGGCAGGACTTTTTTGTAAATAGTTTTTCCGCCGGGGACTTAGATTCAGAAAAAGACCAAAGATGTGCTGTCAGCTTAGACCGGTCCTGCCGGCGTTGTTATTGACCGGATTATATATTGATTATGTACTTCATAGTCTTGAGAAAATAGTATTTAGAAAATCCAAAAAATGAACATTTTATTTCGTATCGCTCCATTTACTGGTTACTTTTTGAAACGGAAGTGAGATCCATGAATGGGAAGCAATACTAGGGCCTATTTAGGAGAGCTCCACTGAAAACATAGATCTGGAGCAGCAGCTCCACTATGGAGCAGCTCCACTGTGGATCTGGGATCACACTATGGAGTGTTTGGCTTGTACAGCAGCTCCAGATCCACGAAATTGAGGTTTTGGTGGGAATGACCATTTTTGGTGTGATGGGGTGTGTAACCAGTGGCATTGGTGGGTAATTACCACCCAACTCCACGGTGGAGCACCCCTTGAGGAGCTCCATGAAATTCATGGATCTGGCCCTCAGATCTAGGATTTTGGTGGATCCAGATTTCGCGGAACTGGAGCGTTTGGGTAAAATTTTGTGGAGTGGGGCTGTTTTCGTTGATCTGGAGCTGATGGAGCTCTCCCAAATAGGCCCTTAGTAAGGCAACTCATTTATGAGCGGCCTTTGGCCTGTGCGTTTGCACCCGTCTCATCCGAGGCTCTTGCTTGCGACCCATGCAACAAGGCCATTATAGGTCGGTTAAAGAAAAAATGAGTCACCCCATCCTGACATTCTGCATCCAGACCCGGTTCTGTACGTGTCAATTTTTAGAAGCCCGCTCTAAACAGCTTTAATTACTATCTTCTTCTAGCTTTAGATTTATTTAAACCAGAAGTAACTTGTAGCACGTAGTTTTCTAATTTCAGGATTATTTCTTTTTTTCTCGTTTCTTTATATTATCCGTAATGATATAATGATTTTTTAATTTCTCTCTCTCTCTCTTTAATTTTTTTCTTATTTTTTACATAAAAAGATAATAGCCGTACAGTTAATTTCAGTTGAAAATTATAAAGTTTAAACTAAAAAATAGTTGAAGTGGACTCTTTCAAGCACAGGATCACTGTAAACAACAAAGTCATTTTCTCCCCCTTTTAAGTTTTAACCCCTCGAGGTTGGCAGCACAAGTGGACGCGTCGTCGTCAAATTTACCCGTGTAACAAGAGGGGTCCTCTCCACAGCCATCGTACCGACGAAGAATTCTATTCTGCTACTTGTGCTGCGATATTCTGCTACGTGTTAGCCATGCTGTTACGGAGAGGTGTATGTGACGCATGTGGATAACAACACGTAAACGTAATACTTAACAAATTTAGATAAAAACGGAGGGGCGGCGGCCAGCGCTGCGCGGCGGGGCGGACGGATCATTCGGCCCCGTCGGTGTGCTCGTACGGCGGGATCGCCACCGCCTGTGCGCGCGCGGGTTGCCCTTTCCGCTCGTGACCTTGGGAATAGCGTGAGCGTGTGGGCGACGCCCACGGGCCACGTGTGCGCCGCTGCCGGCCACCGGATTCTCCCTGCGCGTGCGACGGTATATGCCCGATCTGTGGCCGCGCGGGAGCGTGGGGGGTCGCGGCGCGTCCATTGGGTGGCGCTGGTGGTGCGTGTCCGTCGGCGGACAGCGAGGACGTCGCGTGCTCGCGGCAGGCAAGGCGTGGGCCCGACACGCGGGAGGGGCGGGCATCGCGGGGCTGTGATTCGGATCCATCGACAACTTGTGACGGCACGCACGGTCCGGTATACCGAATTTTTTCTATTTTAGCTATTTTTTGAAACATATTCATATTTAGATCACTGATAGTTTTAATTCTGTTTTTGGACCCAGGGGGTCGGCGCCGTGACCCACGGCGCTGAGGTAACACGTCTCGGCGCCCTGGTCCATGGCGCCGAGGTCGCAGGCCCACTCCAGCATGGCGGCCGGCATGGCGCCGACGTGGCAGGTACCTTAATAGTTGTATTTTTATTTGGATTATTTAATTATAGTAATATTATGTAATATATTTATTTATTTATAGAGAGCAAAAAATACGACATATGTTTTGAAAATTCGTTATGTATTGCAAATGATACATGTAGGAAAAGTTTTGTAGATTTTTTTAAAATATTATGGTACGTTGGTAATGGTTTTTGAAAAATAAAATTTTGATGTGGAGTACAGTTTGCTGCTACGCAAATTATTTTTGCAATTATGAAAATTAAGAAATTTGCTTGGTAGAATACGAACGAGTTTTATGTGAAGTAACGATTAGTGTATTTGTGATTTTTGTACAATGTTGACCGTGAAAAATATGTTGAACTGACAATAACATTTTTCAATCATGTTATGCTGTTTTATTGGAAGAAATTTATTGAATTTTTTTAGGACAACTGTGATAGGAACAATTGGACGAAAGGAGGGGAAGTGATAATAAGACACGTGGGAATCATTGCATGCGAAAAGCCGAGATAATAAGCTTATAAAGTTGGGACGAACATGGTGCGTACATTTTTATTATATGCATAGCATATAGCATGATATCCGACTAACCGACCTTAATCGCTGCTCGTCACCTCTCGTGTGGTGGGTCTATTACATCTTGTCTCTTGGGTGTAGCGTGGTTGTTTCCCCTTTTATCGCGCCACAAGATGGCTCGTTGCATCCTTCTTCCTGTCACTCTTGGTCTTGAGAGCGCCTCACGAGCTTGAAGCTCTTCCTCCCGACGCTTGATGGTCGCTTCACGCAGACTAATCGCTCCGCCTCCTTTGCGGCTCATCCTCCTTGCCCTTGAGACGGATTTGGTCCACCCTCACGCGGCGCTCTTGCTCAAGCCGCATCTGCTGCGTCCACCTCGCGAGCTCGAGTCATCTTGATAAAGTATTATCCTTTGTTTTCCATCTCCATTGGCCGGTTCCGTGGCCATGCCGGCGGCACCAATCCACCTATTGCATGAACTCACAAGGCTATGTGTGGCGTGGTAGATGTCATGGATCAAGTTGAGAAACGATAACGAGAAACAAAGGATTTAGTGTCATCATTACCACAAAGTCGTCATCCAGGTCTGGACACTTGAAGAACCTACGGCTGTAGTTGACTCGTTGTACTGGATCCGTCCAGACGCACAACATCGTCCGAAAGCCGCAATGGCACTTCGGGTGCTCATGCCACTCCGGCACTCCAAATGGGTCGGACCTCCACGAAAACATTGTTGTGTAGTAGTATTGTGATGTCTTGAGGAGGAGATGTGGTATGGAAGACATAGGAGGCCTTTATGTAGGCAGGATATCTGGTGCAGTGGGCATAGTCCATTGAGAGAATCTTTTTGCTTTTCGTGGATTCCAGTGTAGCAATAAATGACCCTATGTAGGCTTTTCAGAGACTATAGTCTCGTAATAAATTCATAGTTCGTAGTCTTTTCAGAGTTTGGACCATTCAATGTATTTGGTACAACATAGCCTTTTCTGTCGTTTTCTGCTACAGGCCTATGTCACTGAGCAAAGCTGTGCTCTTTTGTCATGTCTCTGCGCAAAGCTGTCGCGTTGTATCATGAAAATTCCTATGTAGGCTTTTCAGAATCTGTAGTCTCGTAATAAATTCATAGATCGTAGCCTTTTTAGAGGCCACTAATCATAATTCCTGTAAAGGCTAAAGCCCTACGCCCCTATATGTGTACTGGCATTACTTTGTTGAAGCGACGGAAGCCTGAAAAGCCTAGAAAGCTAATTGTTGCGTCATTAGTCTATCTCTCATGTTGTGTCATTGCAAACGTGTCGGCATATCAACTACTGTTATCGTGGACGTCAGAAAATTTCGGCAAGTTCCCCTTGTTTTTGGAGCCACTCTAAACACAAATATCACATGAATATAACATATACACATATATACAACAAGTAGCCTTACAAAACCCATCTCAGTCCATACGAACAAAGTACAAATAGTCCATAACGTTATAACAGTCCATACAGGTGAAACGGCTAGTCTCCGTCACTGCCTCCTAGCCTTACCCTTACCAAGTGCGTCGGTGCTTGAAGTGTAACGGCTAGGCTCGCGGTGGCGTCTGCGTGGTAGAGGCTGAGTCGAAGGAGCGTCTACGAGCTGAGACGGGCCTATCTCATCGTAAGTCTGCTCCACCTCGTCCTCGTCGTCGTCCTGACCGCCCTGGGCTGGGAAAGTGTCGCTCCTCGTGGGGACAAGCTCATCTTCGTGGACCCTTGCGCGTTGGGTGCGCAAGTCAGTCGAAAGCACGTGTACGTCCCTCGCCACGCCTGTCCTGCAACCACAACGACCAGCCGCACGGCGTAGCCGACCTGCTAGCCTCTGTCGTCCAACATTTTGTTAACCAACAAGATACGAAGATATTATATACTAATTTTGTGAGTGGCTTTGTCGAAGCTTACCTCTAGGAAGTTACGCGTCCTGATGTCGCCGACTATCCTGGAGAAACGCTCTATGTCCTGTACGGACTGCTTCAGGGTGTTGCCCTGCAAACAAGCAAAAGAATGGATATTTTGCTATATATAGTGGTATTTATGTCTATTGGAAAATAAGCAATGAGATTGAACATTACCACTCAGTCCAGGATCGGTGCCGTCTCCACCTGCGTCCCAAGTCGAGTAGACTGGTCGTAGGGCATGTCTTCGTCATCGGAGGACTCAATGTCGGCATAGTCATCTTGAGTCCATTGTCCCTTAAGCTTGCTCTGCGTCGCACCCTGGTACCAAACTTGGTACTGCCGGAAGTGCTCGTTGTTGTGCGGCTCGTCGTTGTCGTCCACGTGGTCCTGAAAGTGTCCCCACTCCTCAACGTACACGTGGTGGTGCTGCTCGAAGTCTGTGACCTTCTTCTGTCGCTGACGATCAAATCTGCATGTCACGTAAACCAATAGTTAAAATTAGTAGAAACTCTGTGCAATTGGAATCCAAGGTTAGAATTGAAATTGCATGGCACTTATTTATGCAAGGCCACAGACGTGGAGAACGGCGCTACTGGCCACAGCTGCCTCATACCAAACTGGCGTGCAACTCTATGTGGCAGGTGATACTCAACAGCATAGAAACAGATTAGGGGCACCTCATCGGTGGTTCTCCTCGTAGTACGGGGTCTAGCAGGTGCAATTGCGCCATCCTACAAAAAAATTGAATTTGTCAGTCCAACATAGAAGTAAACAAAAAATTGAACATGCATAAAATATGAAAATAATAAGAAATTAAACAAGAAACATAGCAAATTGCATATGGAAAAACAACTAGACGAACTATGAAACATAACGAACAACAAGCACTCGCACCTGACTAAGTGGCCAATGGCATGTGCGTGAATTGTGGCCAAGTCTACCACATCTGCTACATTGGTTCTGCTTGGGGTCGATGAAAGGGGTTGCTCTCCTCGCCTCGTTCTTCCTGGAAGCTGATCCATAACCATCTTGTGTCTCGTCGACTTCCTGGTTCCACGTTTGTTCCAACGGCTACCCGGATCCGCAATGTATTTGGGCTAGGTGTATGGTGGCCACTCTCCCTCATCCCGGTAAGGCTCGAAACGGGGAGACCACGTAAGCACAAGGTTGTCAACACTAAACTCCCGAGGTATCTTGCTCTCGTAGTCAAAGTTGCGATGCCTTGCTGCTGCCACATAACGAGATCATGGAAAGTGGTACTGCCTCGGTTTACCACATGTGCATGAGAAAGCAATAAGGACAACCTTATGCCTCCTTGTCGGCCGGAGCTCTTCATCGGTCGTTGTACCACCCCTTTCTACAACCTCGTAAGTGCCCGTGGCATTGTCAAAACAATGTACATCATGTGCCTCAGCCCTCGCCATTGCCTTTTCAAGGTGGCGCTTCGGTTTTGGCGCCCATCTCACTTGTTTACTCTGTAGCGCCATTGCATGTGCGTGTCTTTTGTTGAACCAGGCAACAAGCTTGTAAAAGGTGAATGATACGATAGCATTGACGGGCATACCACGTATACCTCTAAGCAAATTATTGAAGGATTCGACCATGTTGCTTGTCTGAAACTTGTACCTCCAGCCACCATCATCATGAGCCCTTGTCCATTTGTCGACATCTCTCATCAATCCCGTCAACCACTGTCGACCTTCTGAGTTTGTTGCGATGTTAAGTCGCTCCAACTTCTCTGGAAGAACTTGACCTCAAGCATTCGAGCGACCTCCTCGAGCGGATGAAAGTTATCCTTCATACCATCCTTACGGAGTAGATTCTCGGCAAGATGCCGAGTGCACCAACGGTGGTGCAAAGCTAGATACCCCAGATCTGCTCTGTCTGACGGCAAATGCATGCCCGGTGTCTATCGGATAGGACACCAACCTCCCTACGGGCCGACCACGTGCCTCCGAACGAGCCGTAAGAACCATCCCGGTGTCTTTGTTCTCCTCTCAACCAAAGCAAACACCAAAGGAACCAACGCGTTATGCGTCACAGAAATGGCTATCGGTGTGCCACGGTACTTGCCAAGAAGAAACGTACCGTCAATGGAGAAGACGGGACGACAATGCCGAAAGGCCTCGATGGGTGAGCAAAGCACCGTAAAGCACGAAAGAATATCGCATCCCATCTTGAGTCCATTCGTTCGGTTTCGGGACGTACTCATAATGCATGCCTGGATTAACCGCTTTGATTGCATTGAAGAGTGCTGGCAACTGCAAGTACCCATCTTCCCAGTCCCCATATATCATCTTCCAGATGCGTTGCTTTGCCCTCCATGCTTTCCCATATCTTATCTCGTATCCAAATTTCTCCTTAACACTCCCAGCAAGTGTCTTCACCTTCATATTGGGTTCTCCCTTTATTATGTGCCACAGTGACTTGGCAATAATTGTAGAGGTCAATTGCCAATACTTCTGTTTGAGCTCTGCTTCGGCACAAGTGTGTAGGCCAACGATTCTTGTGATCTTGAACTTTCCCGTGTCCTTCTGTTTCCTAGCACAAACTCTCCATTCACATGTTTCCTTCTCGCACACAACTGTGTACCTCCGCTCCACATAAGAATGCCTCACCTTGAATGGCCTTTACGAATCATCGAATACTCCTGCAGCCACCTTTTCAATGCGAGACAAGTCCTCAAACATCATGCTGTAGGGACCCGATATTAACATCCGGATTCCTCAGTGATTTACCGCACTATTCCTGGATCGGTAGATAGTGCTCACGATTCGATAATAAATATCAAAATACATATCATGCGGAAGCATAAAAATTTAATAGTAGACTTTCTCATGGGCCGATTAGGCGAAATCATTAAATTGCAGCAATGGAAGAACGAAGCACACAGATGGGACCTTGAGACATGCCCACAGCGTACCAACCGGAGGTTCGCGACCTAGCCCTTGACATCTTCATCTTCTTTGCCACTTGTCCAATCTTGTTGCTTTGGTAAGTGATTTGATTCCTGAATCTGAATTTTTGTCGCAAAGCGGCGTGAGCACTCGACCCGTGCTCGCGAGCCAATACGCAATGCAAATAAATAGTATGCATGGCTTAACAAAGGAGAGGCTCGGGTTGTTTTATTTTGCGTAGAGTGTTTTGAATACAATTACTTAAAATCCCTAAGACTTAGCAATTTTGGAACAAATCATAATGTACAAGGAAATGCATTATTAATATCGATTCGATTCCATCCACCGTTACATGGCATCCGCACCATATAGCAATTTCTTCACGTTATAGCCGCTTAACTCACCACTGGGACGACGCCGGGACAATTCCAAACCAGGCGCGTCCTTCGCCCTTCCAGCTTCCATTCCCATTTTCCAAACATTTTTAAATAGAACTAACTCGAGTAAATTCCCATGTCCGCCCTTGACCGTGGGCACGGCTATTCGAATAGTTTTGACTCTGCAGAGTTTGTACACTTTCACCACAAGAGATGAACTATCCTTTTTGCCAACATGCTTCCTTAGGCATGAGACCCAGATAATTTATCGCAAAGCCTTTACCTTACTCCGATCTAGCTAGACACCACCCACGCTGAGGTTTCACCGCCGAAGGGTTACACCACCACGATCGAAGCCCTCTTGCGCTGCGTGCAGTACAAAGACACCTGTGCCTCACTGTGAGTAAACCAAGACACCACGGCACCCACTTTCCTCGGTGATATCCGAACTAAACCCTTGCAAGTTATTCAGCTAGGTCGTACCCATTATAGACTTGTGGTTGTACTGCTTACATCGGAGGTCATCACAAGATTCACCCTTAGTATTATCTCGAGCGGTTCTACCACACTCCATAATTTGTGCTCCCACCGCACCACATACCAGCCCCAAACCATCCGCTCGAGATATGTAAGCAATTTAAGAGTTTTGGGAGCGAAAATAACTGTCAAAATATACGATCATTCCCACCATGATCGCCCAAATCAATTTCTCATGATTAGAGTGATGCTTGGGCGCCTTCGCGCCCATGAGTACCTAAACATTACTAAGCATGGCATATAATTACGGACTTATTTTCGAAAGGGTACTATTATAATTTTTGCTAGAGCGACAAGGTTCTCGACTTCAAATATTCCAACAGAGGGGTAATATTAATTCAAGGCACACAATGGAATATAACTAGAGTCTAAAATTAACATGTATTTGCATATAAATAACCGCATGCAATTTGATAATTTAAAGCAAAGTAATTTGCGAAATGTAGGTTCAACATGATCAAAGTATTGACTACTTTGTGCGCGGTTTACCGCATCTTGAGCTCACTCAAAGCTATATCATTTGATGGTCTTGAGCTTCCACCTTTATCTTCAACTTGATCTCGATCTTGCTTGATCCATTCATTCTTCGGGACTCGGCTTCTAACTACGCGATAAACGGTGAATCCAAATAAAAGCAAGTAACTCAAAAAGATACAAATAAATCCGAATAATTCAAATGGCCGATTTTAATTTAATTTATACATTTATTACGATTTGAGAATAGAAGGGTGATTCGGTTTAGTGTGTCGCAAACACACGTGATAGTTGGATTTGAGTGAGAGAACAAGTTATCTCAATAGCTTTACCGTGAGGAAAATTTTAGGATAATAAGAGTTCAAAAGTGAGGGAGTATCTACAGGAATTATTTGCTTTGGAAAAGAAATGGCCAAATATAGCCGATTGGAGAAATGCGAGGTTTGATCTTTTTATTACTAACTTCTTTTATTATTTTCGTATTTATCAAGGAAGTTCCATGAGTTAGGTAGACCTATGTATCGATGTATGAGTCTGGTTGGGTATGTATTCCTTGCAACTTAGGTTATGGTAAAGGCAAACTGGACTGATGGATGAGATCTGTACTTATTCTATAAATCTTTTAGTCGAAGGTATTATAATACTTGGATATCTTTATTAAGTTTTAGAATAATCTCTGACATAGGCCTTTACTTACTAATTAGGTTAAGATAAATAGCAAGGGCTCAATATTCATATATGGTAATTAATTAAAATTTAACTCTCTATTAATCCCATTATCATACTTCGCGTATCTTCATTCATAGCTAGGCTAAATTTAAGTTGAATTAGGATCCACCCCTATGGGTCCTAACTTGTTATATATACAATTATGCTCAATACTATTATGTACTAGAGCTAGTGTTAGGATTTAATTAATGGCACTATTATTAGCTTGCTCATACTTTAGCTACTATTAGGCTTAGCTCCACTTCTAATTCTATTTTAAACTCGGCTATCGGGGTAGAGCTTGGGATGCAGTATTTTATGCGACCCTAATTACTCACATATGATAACTAATCCACTATTAAATGTTCAATAATTAGTGTTGGGAATTCGAACCTTTAAGAAATATGCTATTTACCTATTTCGAGTAAGAGGTTAGTCGCAACCTAATTCCTGTCTTGCCCTCCGGCTTATTTTGTCAACTAGCCAATTTAATTACCTATATCCAAATGTTCCTATGTTTTAATGGCGGCGTTTAAATGTTAGGTCATAAATTACATTTAGGGGAAAATCTTTAATTTAAAATCTAATTGTGCACACCTCCATTATTTTTGACTTTCCTAACTTATTTTCCGTAACTAATACCTCACTATACTTTAATTAGTAACTTAGGGTTTAATGCACAAGGTTAAAAGATTATTAGCTACTACATGTGATATTTAATTCATGTTTAAGTTTTTATTAGGCTTATTTATTCCCCAAATAAATTTTGCATTTCTTCTAATTATTTAAATTTCACCTAACTATTTCCTTAATCACTTAATTGTCCATATGCTCATCATTCCATAATTGAGGTA
Source organism: Dendrocalamus sinicus (assembly GCA_036346575.1). Taxonomy (NCBI): domain Eukaryota; kingdom Viridiplantae; phylum Streptophyta; class Magnoliopsida; order Poales; family Poaceae; genus Dendrocalamus; species Dendrocalamus sinicus. Next base: position 28,142,688 of record CM070653.1, on the reverse strand, counting down.
TAGGTAAATTTTATTTGAATATAAACCGCTTATCTTATCTTCCCGGGATTACTTCCTAATTATGTTCCATTGAAAATGTCTAGAGAAAATGGAATAGCAAGAAAAAGGAAAAAGTGCAGTGAGGGGAGTTGAACCTGGGACCTCACGGTGGGAGGGGTAAGCCCAAGCGCTGGTGACCAACTGAGCCGCGCCCACTTTGTGATTTAGGAGTGGGATCCAAATAGAAAAAGTGAGGGATTGCGGTGGCCAAACAGAGGAAGAATCAGGGGAGGCCCGGGCGGAGCTTGGCCGATGGCGTCGCCGGCGGGTGGCGGTCGGGGTGTCGGCGGCAACGACAAAAACGGGTACCCGTGGGGGAGATGAAGCCTTTGGAGGCGGCGCGGTGGTCGGGGCGGCGACGAGGCGGGCGAGGCGGCCCGAGGCGGCCGGCGGCGGGGTGAAAGGGGGCGGCACCGACGAGGAGGAAGGTAATCCGGCGAGTGCACAGCATTAGGGCCCACCAAGGAAGCTTACGGCAATTTGGCTGGGCCGGAGAGGAACGGGGACCGGCTGGCGGCGTGAGCCCGCGGCGGCGCCATGGGGGTCACCGTGGCCGGCGAGCTACCGGCGTTGGGAGGCCCAAGCGACGGTGGGGAAGGCTTTGCGGTGGCTTGGTGGTGCTCCTACTCCAAGGAATTGAGGGGGGGTGCGCTGGGGACGGAGCGACGCGGGCGGCGGCGGTTTCGGCCGGAGTTGGGGGAGATGGCTCGTGCGAGGAGCTCGGTACCCGAAAGCTCGATTAACTCGGTGGGGAGACCGACGGGGAGTGGGGGCATGCTTTGAGGCGTTCGGGGTGATGGGGCATCGCCGGTAGGCCGGGAATGGCGTGGAGGCGGCTGCGGCCGGCCCATGGGTAGGGGCGGCAAAAGGAAGCAAGGTAGGGAGAGGGTGGCGCGAGGCTTTCTTGTGGTCACGGGTTAGCTGTCGAGACCGTGGGCGGTGGAGACAAAAACCGTGGGCGACAGCAGTGAGGTGCGGCGCATGGCTGCCACGAGGCGGACGAGAGCTGCGCGCAGCAGAAGAAAAAGGAGAGCGGGCGCGCGGGAGAAGAAAGAAGAAAGAGAGGGAGAGGGCCCAGCGGCCAGAGAAGGAGTTCGGGAGAGAGGAGGTTAGGAGTGGGGCCCACATGTAATAGAGAGTAGGGAAAAAAATGAAGAAAACTAGAGATAGGCTTAATTATTTTCTGGACTTTGGATTTTTGATTTTGAACTCTTAACTTGCATTAGAATTTACTATTTTTTTTGGATGGCATTTAGAATTCAAGCTTTAAATTTTTAACCATTAAATGAGAGCTATTATTATTATTTCCTATATTGCTAAACCCTTCTTAGCACAATTTGTATATGCGCATATATATGTATGCACATGGGCTTGTATTTTTTATCATTCATTTTTTTTTTGTATTGCTATTTATGTCATTATCTCCAAAATGAGATTTTATATTTTAACTCAGGTTTTCTCCCTCCTTATACTGGATCATCTTTTCATATTTATATTTGAAATTTTATCTTTCTATTATTGGCATATTCCCTTTTAGGGCATTATTAATATCTGCCTTTGTCTTTTATGAGTTCTTAAATTTTGAAACCTCCACCAAATTCAGGAAAACACCATAAAATCCAAATTTCAATAGAATATATTGCAAAAATAATTCAAGAAATTCGTATTTTCAAATTTTAAATTTTTGGGATGTTACAATGCCCTTCTCAATTGTCATGCTTGACCCGGCCTCAGGAGCATCTAGCAACTCGTCATCCCTTCCTTCTGCATAAGCCTCATGAGAATATCTAAGATCGCTGAATTCATGAACTGATGCATCCCGCCAGGCAATAACGCTGATCGGCTCAATATCACTTTGGTCGCTCTCCAAAGGGCGGTCATCATCGAATCAACGACCCTTGCGATCTCGTAAGGCTCGGATCATCCACAATTTGAACATCCACACCGTTGGAGTCCTGCAGACTTCTTCAACGTTGCGGATGGAGCAACGGGAGGAACACCCACATTATCGGGAATGTCTCTGCATCATAAGCACGAAACGATGGGATTGAGACAAAAGAATGGAATGACGGAAAAGGCTAAAGTGTTGTTCGACACTTACAGGGATGATCTGAGGGCCGCCACGACATCATCGATCCGACATTCAACTCGAATCGGTTGAGAAATCGAACCTCGTTAGGCGGATAGAGCATCGGGCACCTCGGGCACTTCTTCCACGTCCACCGCAAGGTCCGTGCGGAGGGTCAAAGAGTGCTGATCACCTAGTTCGGTGAATAACCATGAGGTGGGATCAATGGACACCTTCGCACAACAAGGTCCAAATATTGGAACTCATTCTTCATAACCAATTTGACATATTTGTCCCACTGATCCTCACAACCAATTAAGATCAACCGCCTTAGAATTGTGTCTTTCGAACCGAAGTGAAGTAACCCCTCAACTGTGATGCTCTCCTCGTTTGCACGACAATGTAGCTCCTCCCGGGCCCTAGCAACCAACTCACTAAACGACGGCCGATCACTAAATATTAGAGACACCCTTTGCATTTCAACAAATTGAACATTTCCATAATCATCACTTGTCACACTGCCTCCATGATATATGGTGACTAGGTTGTCCATCTAGTTCATACAGAAAACCAAATTTAATACCTTTAATCGAAATTGGATACTAGATAGTAACTAATAAGTACCTAGTCACTAACTAGTTAATTCACTTGTCCTTTTTTGGTATGGAACCAGTTAATTTCAGAACCATGTTCATGGAAAAAAGAGGAAAGAGAGAGGTATGGAAGTATTTACCTTGTCCTTTTTTTACGGAGGAGTGGGAGAAGTGGGACAAGAGTTGTTCCTTATATTTGTCGAGGGATGAGTGGAATTAGATGGAAGCCACCGACTCTTAGGTGGCCCTGGAAGCGACAACATATAATAGTACACAGTGAGAGTAGCTACAGAGAATAACAAGGGAGAAGGAGAATTAGTATATGCACATATGTTAATCCTAGATATTCATAATCACTACATGCCTTAAAGTTTATGCAAATAAGGTACATACAGTACTATATGGTGAATGGGTGATGGGCTGGTGGCTACTGCAGGAGATACGAATGCAGTGCTATAATATGTATATAGTACCGCATCACAAGATTGTATGTGTGAAACAACTAAACCCAGAAAGAGCTGTCGATTTATAGCTGAACATTTCGTACTGGTCTGAGTGCTAAAACAAAAGTTGTCTAGGGTGACTAGGTTGGCCATCTACTTCTGAATGTAACTAAGAATGCTCCATGGCCATGGATACATAGAGCACAATGCATTCAAACATGTTATGTGTTTTTTCATACACTGGAACAACACCATAAAAAATGAAATATGGCCACTACTTGACAGATTTGACAGTCCAACATTTTATTGTTCAATATGGCTACAGAGTAAGTAATGCAAGGCGACAATAATTTCATACAAGGTTTTCTCCATATTGTACTTCAAAATATAACAATGAACAAAGATTGCATTGTGATCATCCAAATTCCAACACCATTCTTTTCACTAGCGCTTCCCGAGTAGAGCGATTGCTGGTATATTTCACAGCCTCACAGGCAAATCCCCTGAACCAATCCTGCAATCCATACATTCAGCCATGATCCATACACATAGTGACACAGAAGAACTGAAGAAGGCTAACCTCGAGTTCGGGGGAGACTGCACTCTGGAGAGGAAGATGAGGCGCGGCCACGCCGCGCGGGGAGATGGCCGAGGTGGCGAGGTCGGAGGACGAGGAGGCGCGTCGGGGGAGAGCTCGCGGAGGGCCAGCCGCCGGAGGCGCGGTGCGAAGGATGAGGCGCGGCGAGAGGAGGCGGCGGCGGCGAGGCGGCGGAGGTGGTCCGCGAAGCGGCCAAGGCGAGGCGCGGGCGAGCGAGGCGCGGAGGCGGCGGAGGCGGTGGTCGCGAACGAGGCGAGGCGGCGGCGAAGGCGGGCGAGGCGACGCGCGGTGGGCGAGCAATGGAGGCGGCGAGCGTCGCGTCTGGCGGTCTTGGCGGAGGCTTCTGGCTAGGGTTTGTGGGCTTTGGGCGAGCACGTGAACCAGCAGCGCCGGCACCGAGAGCTCGGACGAGAGGAAAAAGGCGCGTGGGGCCCGCGCGAGCTTCGGCGCCACGACCCTCGGCGCCGAGGAGCCTGCCACGTCAGCGCCACGCAGGCCGCCACGCTGGAGCGGGCCTGCGACCTCGGCGCCATGGACCACGGCACCGAGACGTGTTACCTCGGCGCCGACCCCCTGGTAAAAACGGAATTAAAACTATCAGGGGTCTAAATGTGAATATTTTTGAAAAAGGGCTAAAATAGAAAAAAATCGGCCCGATATAAAGGCTCGAAGGGGCATGGATCTACTAGGCATAATCTGTTTAGTCTGACAGTCTGCACAAATGGATTGTGTCATATTGGTTTGGGCTCGTTCAGCCCGACGGAAGGTCTGTCCAACCCATTTGTCATAAAATTTTTCAAAAAAATATAAGAAAATCCTTGAAAATATGTAAAAAGTTTAAAAATACAAAACAAAACTATTTTACTTGTAAAATTGACTATATAAAATTCAAAATGATAAAATAAAATTATGTAAATATTAAAAAATGAACAAGCCTAATGGGTCGTACCGTACCAGCACGCTGGTCGAGGCGGTGGCCCAGGCACAGCCCAACTCCTCATGCCGTGCCGGCTCGGGACGATCCGCCGCGTGTTGTGCTGCGCCTACAGTACCAGTCTGGTAGCCACCGTCCATTTGGTGACCTTTATCCATCGTATATATCAAGGGTGGCAATGGGGCCGAGGGTCCTGGGGAGACCCCCCCGCCATTGCCATGATCCCCGTCAGCCCACCCCGACCCCCAGCTCTGTTAGCCTTCCTTGGGGGACATGCCCCACCCTGTTCCCGCCGGGACCCGACCCCCACGGGGATCCCTGCATGGGATTAAAAAATAGGTTAAAATATTTTTAAACTAATAATATGACTTTGTTTATTAACTTATAATTATTTAGAAATACACCTTTTACAAAATATAGTTTCAAAATATACTATATTATTTAAAAATATATTGTTTTACTGGGTCCCTGTGGGGCCCGCAGGGGATGACCCCTTCCTCGTTCCGCTAGCCTAGCGGGGCCCCACCCTCGATGGGGAAATTCCCCGTGGGGAAATTGCCACCCCTAATATATATGGCTTCTATATCATACTTTTTATTCAAATCTAGCCCTCTCACATGTAAATTTACAATTCTGTCCCCTCTATGACCGCAACAACAGCGTCAAGCGATATGTATCGTGTTGCCCCATCATGGTAGTAGGTGGGTGCCTTGCGGTGCCACCCGAGCTCGGCATCACCTCCTGCCGCACCACCAGAGCTCAGCACCACCTCTTGTCATAGTGTACAGGCACGGCAGGCCGATGGGGCCATTGCTTGCTACGCTCATTCGTCGCCTGCTACGCTAAACCTCCTGCCGCGGAGCGGTAGCATGGTAGGTGACATGTGTCAACTGCTATTGCTACCGTTGTCATGGAGGGGGGCAAATTTGCAATTTCGAACGTGAGGGGGTTGGATTTGAAAAAAAGTGTGCTACAATGCTACACCCCTTCTTGTTTGGGCTTAAGCATTTTAGTTTAAAGCTAGCTTTTCAGCTTAAACAACTTATAAGTATTTTGCTTTTAAGCCAAGCCAACCTATTTTGTAATCCGGCTTTTCCTTAGGTTGCTTAGTGGCTTCAATGATGAATGCCTAAAATACCTTTTTACAAATGAGCTAAGAAGAGTTTTTTGTCATCTATTTCAAACACACAACAATAATAGGACTAACACGATTTTGTCATGCCACTTCTTCCTACCTTCGTTACCCTATCAGACCAATTTCCATACTACAATGTGCACCACGGCCACATCCGAAAAAAGATGAGACAGCTAAAATTCTACTATGGCCACGGTTCTACACTAGAACAACAAGTCACAAATTCTTGCAACCAAATTCATATGTCACAGTTCATTCTTGCAACCAAATTATTGAATTAGATGGTAATTGAACACAATTATTTTATCAAGAAAAACTCTCATCTAAATAACAAGAGATGCTTCTAAATATATCATATAGAGAGCGCAAATCTGAATCAATTAACAACCCATTAGCATCAACCATTTGGAGCTCTAAAATTGAAAAAAATTAACAACAATTTGAGAAGGACAATAGCCATTTTTCTAGTACTACTAGTATTGATTAATAGGAATATTAGCAATACATTAGGTAACATTAGCACCAAGCAGCAATTACTCATATTAATCTGAACATAGAGAAATCTAATCGGAAGTCACACGCACAAGTATTCACAGAAAATCGAACAAGATTGTGTTGAGGTTGTCGGTGGTGTGGACGGCAACGGCTTCATCATTGCTGGGGCAGCAACTCCGCTTGGCAGTCGATGTCATATCTGCAGAGCAACACCAGGCCGAGAGGTTATAACGGCAAGTAGAGGGCACAACGACATCAGTGGAGGAGGACGGCGGCATCAGGCAGAGGGCGCAACAGTGTTGGTGAAGTACGGCGGTGTCGATGGAGGAGGCCTAAGGGTTTGTGGTGCTATGGACTGGGAGGAGGCCAGCGGTGTTAGCCGACGGGAGGACATGGGTCGCGAGAGGCCACCCGCGGGGGTGGTCTCTGGTTGCTAGAGGTCCCAAACGAGCAGACCAGCGTGGGTACCAGTAGAAACCAAATCGCCCTGGAGGCAATTTGGGCCGAGAGGGGAGAGGAATGTGAGTCGGAAGGAGAGACAAAAGGATTTTATGTAGTGGTGCAAAATAGTTATTTCTTTGAAGTCTAATGGCAAAGGGTACTTCTAACCGGCAAAAGCTAGAAAAACACCCTTGAATTGGCTTTTAGCTTATTTTTACAGGATGACTTAAGCTTTTTGCAAAGCCTGATTAAAAATACACTTTTTATTTGAGTTTTGGTTTTTACGCTCGAGAAAAAAGCCGAGACAATCGATGCCTGTCTACACGATGGCTTCCAGTGATTTTCGCGGCGCCCGTTTCGACCCCGCCCGCGGGTGTGTGGGATCCGCGCGGCGCCTGCGCCAGCCACCATCGGAAGGTCGCCGCTTTCGTCGCGCCCAACTATTCCTCGTTTGTTTTTTTATTGCTTTCCTCGTACAACTGGATGTTTTTTTTTTGTTCGTGTTCTGCCTGGAGGCGTCCAGGAAATTACTAGTTGTACTGCCACTGGAAGGTGGGTACTAGTACTACGGCTTGAGAAGCTGTATCTAATCCATGGACGATTCTTTAGAAAAAGTGCTCTTCCGGGTGAATTTGGGTTTCCCTTCTACTTAAGCTGTACGGTTCTCTTGCGTTATGTAGCAAAAACTACCGTACAACTTTGTGTGTGGCTCTCGATCCCTAAGTTATTATCCACCAAGTATCTAGTCCACCAGTAATACTCCACTTTCAATCTTCTTACAATAATTTGGTCGACTACGTCGCAATTATCAAGCCTAGCGCAAAAAAAAAAGGTGTCTTGTGGTCAATTCAACAACATGTTACATGTATATATTACTTGACATTAACATGGATGCACAAAGGTGAATCCGGTTCTCTACTTCCTCCTAAGTTCTTTCCTAGCATATCTTTGTGGAAAAAAATAGTAGTGAAGGCAAATAAGCAAGCTCGTAAGAAGTTCCTTTGGCATATCCCGTACTGTTGCGCAAGGAAAACTTTGTTTCCCTATTTTTTCCATTGTGAGCCGGAGCCCGCAGGCTACAGATAGCCTAGCAAGAAACGGGGCAAACAATATGCACATGGAACGCGAGGGCTCGCGCTGGGGTGTGGGGCTCATTGGAGCGGCCCTATAGCTGCAACACGTGAAACTACGCATCACGCGCAGCAAAAAAAAAATAAAAGTGCGGTGCCCTACATGTCACTGTCATGTAGTGTATAGGCCTAGCCCAAGCACTTTTGAGTTGGGCCGCCGATCCCAAGAAAGACCCAGAAAAGGGAAACAGCCGGTCAAAAAGTTTTGCGGCTTCTGCATGCGATGCGCTTTAGGGCATGTTTGGATCCACCCAGATTTTAAGAATCTGGCTTTTGGAAACTGAGTGGGATCCAAATAGACCAGTTTTTGGAGCAGTTTTTAAAATCTACCTACCCAGATTCTTAAAAACCAAGAAGCTGTTGATACCCGCTTTTGCGAGTTTTTGGCACAAATACCCATTTACCCTCATTAAAGACCATGCATGGCTGTTTAATGTGCTGTTCAAGAGCAATAAATGTAAGGGTATAATAGTCTATTAGCACCAATCATAAATGAAACTAGCTTTTAAAAACTAGGGGATCCAAACACCCCATCAGTTTTTGCTTAGAAACCCGTTTTTAAAAACTAGAAGTAATAGCTGGTTTTTAAGAATCTAAAACTGATCCAAACAGGGCCTTAGCTTTTTTGCTTTTTATACTTAGAGCAAGTACAATAATGATCTTAGAGCAAATTTAATAAAGTTGATTGTGCTAGCTATAAGGGAATCAATGTCAGCATAGTCCTATGTGGAGGGGAGAGAAAAGGAGAGAGAGAGAGAGAGCCAAGCCGACTCCCATGCAAGAGTCAGGCTATAGCACAGGAAAAGATGCATTATCCATGCATGTACCCATAGAACCAATTGCTATACCCATGCATGTATTAAATTATCAATACCCATGTATGTATTAAATGATTGAGAGCTCTTGTGGAGACAACTTATAGCCAGCTTATTGTATGAGTTGACTGCATCATTATCTTTTGATGACATGGAAATGTATTAGAGGTAGCAGCTATCTGTACTATTAAACTTGCTCTTATAACCAAGCTAGTCAGTATTTTTGCTGATGTGGAGGAAAGAAGAGAGAAGAGAGATGAGAGCTTGGCTCTCATGCAAGCAACAAGCTGAGCACGGGAGCCTATGCAGTGGTGGGCCTAGATAATAAATGTATGTGAGGAGGAATAAGAAAGAGAATGTGAGATATGGTACCACATAATAATAAAAAATCTTTTGTAGACAAATTATTGTATAATTTAGCTCTTATAACTTGACTTATAGCTAAACGCTTGGCTCTATTATTAGACTTGCTCTTAGGTATCCACAATGAGGCTACATAAAGTGGTAGTCTCCGAAGAAATAGTACCATATTAGTTAAAGTTACCATATAAAATTTTATCTTTTCACAATACATGTAGTCTTAAGTGATGACTTCAATTATTTGCAGTTCAAATTTTGTTTCTTTAGAGGCACCTACGTTGTAATTTACATTAAAGACATAAACTTTACATATAAAATCTTTGGACAAGAAAAATATGTACACATAAACCTCTGAAAAGAAATGTACAAAATGCATCATCCTAGCTTATTATTGAAACTAGCCCAACAGTTAACACAATGAACATCTCAGCTAAAAAAAATAAGCTGCAGTTGAAAGAGACGTACAAGCTTTAGTTAGCTGCAAGTATGACGAGGATTACATCTTTTTAGAATCATATAGACCAAAACTAGTGTTACGGCGTTGCTGTTTGAACTAGCAGGACAATGTACATACAGAATCGCACCAGTACCACCTATATATTTTGCTTCCGCTATTCAAATTCCTAGCAATTATGTCACAAGAAAGGCTAGTGCTAAAGGCGTAAACACAGATATCTCTCCTCATTTCTACACAGTAACTAAACAGCAAATTATCCCGTGTCACATATACAAAATGCATAAAAACCTGAGGTGCTAATCCAGGAAGCAGGAAGAATCAGATATTAACACCCATTTCACACTAAAAAAATGGTAAAGATGCAATGCAACGACCTACGGTAATAGTTTTGATGGTTGGATGCATCAAACATACATTGAAAACTAAAGATGATTGGCATTAGCTATTTGGCTATGTTCAGGAATGCATCAAATAATGTACAGCCTTAGCCGGGTGACTGTTCGTGAGTTAACCAGAAATGTTAAGCTACTAGTTTCAAGTGTTATATGGTCATCTATTGTGCTACAAGATTCATGTTGCGTAGGCGAGAGAGAATCATGCATGTGCATAAGAGGTTAAAAAAATAATTCGTGTATTCGAGAGAATAGGAAATACCTATGGAAACTGAGTTAACACCAAGATTAACATCTAATTGCATAAATATAAACTAGTTGAGACAAGGTTCTCAATCCATAAACTCAAACATATGAAGGAAATAACAAAGGTTCTAATTCGATGAGTATCATAACAAAAGTCCATAACAAAGACTAACATATGTCTTCGATAAAAAATCAATGAGAGGTCACATTATCTTTGCTAACTCACTTTCATACCATGCCAAGTCACTAAGAAGTAGCTATGACAGTAACAAGCTCATCTCGAAATGTATCCATATACCGATCATTCGATTGTGATGTTGACCCATCCAAAGCACCAAAATCAATTGCATATTTTTGTTATCTAGAAGGAATGGTAGGGACATAGTTAGAATCTCGGTCGTACCTACAGAAATGTCAATCCCCACTATCATCCTCACATATGAAGTTGTGGAGTGCCACAGTAGCCGCAACAATCATCTTTTGCTTGGTCATTGGCTAGCTTGGCATCTTGAGTAGAATTGACTACTTCATCTTCCACACACCAAATGTTCGCTCAGCTATGTTACGAATAGATGAGTGTACCCTGTTGAACTTTTCCTTGGCAGTAGTTGGTTCAACACCTCTATATGTTGTAACGTTCCCTACTTCATCAATATCCAAGCTTTAACACACACAGACAGGCACATGTATGTATGTATCTCAACTTATATATGATTCTACAGAACAAAATCAATGTTTTGGCAACAAAGTGCCCACATGACGCAAACTGGTATGTCACCAGCAGGGACCAACAAAGCTGAACATCAAATTAATCTGGCTATTTTCAAATCAGTTATTATTCATGAATAACTACAGCAGAAGACTAATGCCAATTTCATATTCACAGCAGATTCACAGCAAAAGGCTAAATTAATTCACATTAATTAGACTATCTCCGAATCCTATTTCCATTAATATGGAGAACAACCATAGCTTAGTTCACATTCCAAATATCAGAACAAATGAATCCTAACAGCTTGGTTCACATGAGTTCCAGTAGCAAGCATTGCATCAAATTGTGAGTTTTAGGTCAGAGATGTGGCTTACCTCGAAGATGCCGAGGGTGGACCGTTAGGTGTGGAGGGCGGAAGATGCGGAGGGACGACGAGGTCGTGTGCGCTGCGCCAAGGGGGGAAGAGTTGCCGTCAGGGAGATCACAGAGGACCGGGCGGGCTAGGAGCTATGAACGGGCGAGGGGATGAGCACGAGCTGCAAACAGGTGAAGGGAGGCAAAGGGGTGGGGGCTATGAGTTGGGGTGCGTAGGATAGTTGAGTGGCATATTGTGGGTAAATGCTCTCAACTCTCAGGGGTATTTTGTTTTACTAGTCCACAGCTCCCCACTTGGACCAAGGTTTTACCTGCTGCTACAAATTGTACTAGAGGGCAGCTCCACTCCAGGTTGCTCCAGCTTCAACAGTTTTGTGGAGTTAGTCCGTTTGGCACAGCTCCACCTACTCCAACTAAGAAACTGGGAGTTAGGGCCTGTTTGGGACTGCTCTGCTTCAGTTTTTCCAGCTCTGCTCCACCAACTCCACCATGGAGCAGCTCCACTGTGGAGTTCTGGAGCAGTGGTCTGTTTGGCACGCATCTAACTCCACTCCGAGAATGTAAGGTTTCACGAGAAAGGTCCAATGTGCCCCGAATGATGTTTGGTGTATGTTTTGATGTCTGCGGAGCATATGTAACTGAATTTTTTTGGTTGCCAATTGAAATATGATGTAAAATATTATAATCGCAATTAATTTATTCGAGAAAACCAAAAACAAATATTTTGGTCAAATAATTCCATCCTTTTGTCCCATAAATTAGAAATAGAATAATCAAGCTTTATTTAATCACAATTTCATCCGCTTATTTTTCATGAGAAGTTCAACTGTTACCACACTAATCGTTTTCCCTATATAAAATTAGAAATAGAATAATCAAAGCTTTATTTAATCACAATTTCATCTGCTTATTTTTCATGACAAGTTCAACTGTTCAAGGACAATTGAAGCGTTTACAACTTTTGTATACCGTAATAGTAAATCTGAAAAATGAAACCTATCTCGAGTTTTGTTTGGAGGAATTTTGCAGAAAATAATAAGATTGAGTGAATGTTTCCTTCTCCAAAATGGACGTTATGATTGTACATTTGTTTATCCAACAATCCCAAGCATGCTATAATTGCATGGCTCGCCATGACAACCTCGAGAACACATAACGAATGGCACTTTCACAAATTCCGTGCAAGACAACGGAGATTAATAGATTACGAAAAGACCATCGCATGAAATGTCTCACAATCTTTGACATCACAATGGTTCACAATCTTTGACATCACAATGGCTCAAACCAACTTATGCAAATTCGATTTGCGGTTCGAATGAACAAAGCAATTGGGGATCAAATGTCTCACAATCTTTGACATCACAATGGTAGAAGAATTACAAGTACTCTAAATGCAACAATAATCTCCTTGACATACTAAATCATTTAGCTAGAAGAGACTAAACCATTGATTATCACCATCGACAAAAATAAATTTCCTTGTTTACGAAACAACATCTCACTTCCATTTCAAATAGTTCTACTTATTTGCGATCGGGGCTGGCGGGCGGCCGCGCAGTGTTGAAGGGTCGGGTAGACTAGCATCTTGGATCTATCCATCCCGGCCATCACGTCGCGGTGGTGGCCGGAATAGGCGCGCGCGCGCCGCGGGTGGGGGCGGAGGAGAAGAGTCGCGCGGTGGGGCGAAGGAGAGGAGCGGCGCGGGAGGCGGAAGAGAGGAGCGGCGGGAGGGGCGGAGGAGAGGAGCTGCGCGGGAGGAGCGAAGGAGACGAGCGCGCGGGAGGGCGGAGGAGAGGAGCTGCGCGAGGGGGGGCGAGGAGACGAGGGGCGGGTAGGGAGGCGGAGAGACAAGCGGCGCGGGTGGGGGGCGGAGGAGACGAGGGGCGCGGGTGGGGAGGCGGAGGAGACGAGGGGCGCGGCGAGGTGGAGAAGGGAGGCGGCGCCAAGGCGGCCGAGGGAGGAGAGAGCGCGCTGGAGACGGGAGAAGGTGGCGCAGAGGAGTAGCGGCGGGTGGGTGGGGAGAGGAGAAGTTGCGGGGGGTGGGGAGAAGGAAAAGAAAACGAATCGGTACGGAAGAGGAGTTGTGTAATGGCAGTGGTGGGTAATTTTTTCCCAACTCTATAAGGAGATACAAAACTTCAGTTTCTGGAGTACCCCTTGAGAAGCTCCAGAAAAAACGTGGAGTAGGCCTTCAACTCCACCTTTTTCTTGGAGCAGAGTTCTTGGAGTTGAACCCGTTTGGCTAGACAAGTTTGGAGCAGAGTTGAAAAAGCTGGAGCGGAGCAGTTCCAAACAGGCCCTTAGAGTCATACCAAATAGGGCAAGGCCTTGCTCAATTAGGCTTCAGCTTCTAGTTTCTTAATTTTATCCTTTTCATTTTTTAGTTTTTATGCTTTTTTGCCTTTTCTTTTTTTCCATATTTCTTCACATTGCCCGTGATAAAAAAATCTTTTTCCTATTTTTTATTTTTTTAAATTTAATTACGTTGAAAGTTTATAACAGTTACAGTAAAAAAACCCCTTAAACAAATATAAAACAGTGAAAAAACCCTGAAAACTAAAAACTTAAGCCAACTTGACCACAGTTAACAGATCCGTCCGTCCATCCCGTGCCTGATGCCCTACTGCCTACTGGGCGCTGGCTATTTATACTGGGTTCCAATGGAAACGTAGATGGCACTACCGCTAACAGTTTGTGGTGGTAGGCCTATTTGATTTTTTTTTCTCATTTCTACTTAGAAAAGATAAAAACTAATATAAATATTTTGATATCGAAGTGACTTTTTTACTTCTCATGTTACCGTTTTGCTACAGAATAAAATCAAAGGTCACAGATATATCACATGTGAAACGTATCTCTTCATTTTCGTTCTTCTAAAAATCACCTTTTCAACTACTATTATGTATTTTTAACCAAATTTATCAGCAAAAAACAATGCGAATACCCTCGTATATGTTTCAGATGCTTATGTGCATTTTTACTGAGCTGATTTTCTCATCAATATCTGACCAGGAAAAAGAAACCGAAAAGGCATAACACTGCAGTCCCTACGTTTGTAGGTAGGGAACCCAGTTTAGTTTGGTCAAGTTCATAGATTTCAACCGCACAACCCGTGGGGTTTACAACACTGCCGATTAGCTCTTCCACATGCATCAGATAAACAGTTCAGCACTAATAACAACCGTAAACAACATCTACAAAAATGGAAAACGTTGTAAATAAGCCTTCAGTTAGGCATTAAAAGTTTGAATTCGTACTAGGTCGTACCGTCGTGGTAACTGATAATACCATGCCCCTAAAATGAACATGCCCCTAAGAGCAAGTCCAATAATAAAGTCAAGTGTTTTGCTATAAGTCAAGTTATAAGAGCCAAGTTATACAATAATTTATCTACAAAAGGTTTTTTTATTATTATGTGGTACCATGTCTCACATTCTCTTTCATATTCCTCCTCACATACATTTATTATCTAGGCCCACCACCATAGGCTCCGTGCCCAACATTTGCTTGCATGAGAGCCAAGCTCTCATCTCTCTCCTCTCTTCTCTCCTCTACATCAGCAAAAATGCTGACTAGCTTAGCTATGACCATTATTGTACTTGCTCTAAACTGAATAGCCACTCACCCCCATGCGCGGGAAAAATTCTAATATACCACGGTGATACAAACGAGTTGGTGTAACAAGCCAATAAGGCGGTAACATGTGACAATATGTACGGTAGCAGTTATTAAAAATAATATTTTCGTACAGCTACAGCGCAATAAATACTATTAGTAGCCATTAAAAATAATATTTTCGTATATCTATTGCTATAGTGTTTTTGCTACGTGGCGGCTGTGCAATCATGACACAGTAAAGTCTCTCCATGCGCGGTCACTGCTGCTAGGCAATAGGCGTCATGACACTTGATCTAGTGTCTACAACTAGTCCTCTTTTCGTTTTTTTACTTGAAATTTTTTATTTGTATATTTTTTTGAGATATTGCTACCTTTATAATTTTATGTTTAAATATACTAATAAAATTTTAATATTATAAAAATACTTTTAGTGATAAATCTAATGCATAATTTTTATATCGCCAACCAGACAGTTTTAAAACTATAGATGATTCAACTTTGGAAAGTTCGGCAGTATGATTCCCTAAAAAAACGAGTAGCATACTGCGCTACAACGACTGGTTGTATTCAGGGGCGGAGCCAGAATCCAGACAAAGAGAGGGCCGACCCGCCAAGGCGTCAGTGTCATAGGTCCTGGGCGCCGTGTGTCGGCAAAATTAGACATACACATATATAATTAAACATACGCATATATATTGTCATATAAATTCAATCATAATACATATGGCAAAATAATGTAGCATACGTCTAGCATACTGAAAAGACTCTCTCAGTGGTCGCTGTTGATACTGGAAGAGTTATGACTAATCTTAGCAATCTATCGAGCATTGGATAAATAGAATTTTTACCTAATCTCACTAGTCCCTTTGTTAGATCAGCAAGTGATGGCAATGTACTTAGCTCTAGATGGTTGCATACATCAAGTTGAAAATGTGGTAGTTGACACTCCAATTGAGCTTGATCTTGACTTGAAAAATCAGCGGGATAGTACTTTTCCACCAGAGTACTTATATTTGAAATGTCAAAGCCATCTTTTCTTGGATCTAGTGAGGCACAAAGTGATAGAAGCTCTATTGCTTGAGAACTGAATCGATCTTCTAACTCAATCAATTGTTGGTCGACCGCAACATTAAACACATCTATTTTATAATGGTGAAGAGTGGTGGTATTATCATTTTTGTTCCGAGATTTGGTTACATCCACACACCTACAAATTGCGACATGTAGTTAAACAAGTTAGATGTGTATTATAAGAATTAAAAAATGTATTTGTGCTCATATTAAAAAAACTGAAGGTAAGATAATAACTTACTTGCGATTTAAATCCGAAATCTCAATCTCGTGCTTGTCACAAAAGGCTTTCACCTCCTCAAGAAGTGGTTCTCAGCCATCATTTCTCAAGTCACTAAGCAATGATTTTGTGTTAGAAATGCAGGGGCCTAATTGACTAATTGACTGTGATGAAGGGTGATTAAGGGGTCCTATTAATGCATTTGGTGGACCATTGGGGGGCCAGGCCCCTGCCCGCCCCCCTTCTCTCCGCCCCTGGTTGTATTAGTCAACCAGTAGTAGTGTTTTCTTCCCGGCTGACTTGACTCTATTGTACGTTCTTAGTTCTTACCTATGGACCATGGCCATCGCGCTTAAGTCCCGTTCTGTTGGGCTGAAAAGTTATAATTTATAACTGAAATTACACTGTAATAGTTGAAATAATTTATTTGGTATAATTAAATCTAAAAAATTAAAAATAGAAAAAATATGCTAACTCAACACGGACAACGCAAACGAATACGGAAAAAAAGAACCTGCAAAAAAACTCAAAAAACCAAAAGCTAAAAAAAGATGAAATTTGTAAATAGTAAAAATAAATAACAAATTAGATGGGTGCAGGGTGGCCGCCGTGAGGCGCCGCTGCTGGTCAGAACATACGGTACGGTGGTCTAGTCGCACGGTTTTGAAGAGACGGGTGATGGGTGCAATTGAAGGACGAATGGATCAGGCGCGCGGTAAGCTGATGTCAAGCCACCGTGTGAGGTCGTGTCAATTGTCAGGCCTTTTTTTCCCCGAATCACGCGCTGGAGACTTCAGGAGTTTGGTTTTGGACGACGCGCTGGCAGTATGATCTTTAGATTTTGAATGCCACAAAACATAACGATGTTGACCAAATTCAGCGTGTATTTCGTTTGCTTGACAATCCCATTACGTACTTGTACTTGCAAATCCAGGGCCGACACATTATGGATGGTATTCATTGGAAAAGAAGAGCTTGACAATCCCGTTACCAACTTGTGTTTGCGATACAAAAGACATGCAAGGGCACCTGCAAGGGACCGACATCTTCATTATGTTTACGACAAAATATTTAATCTTTAATCCACAAAGCGGAAGAAGAGCCTGCGGATTATCTTTCTCACGCTCGCAAGACGTAAGTCTGATCAATAATGCCTTCCAAAGAGGCATAAGGAAGCACAATTTTATCAATCACAAGCTAAAAGCCACGTATGTCCTGTTGTTACGAAAGCAGGATATTTGATTCAACAACATGCACCATGTATAGCAAGGCCATGCCATAGCCACGAGATCACAAAGACTCATCAGCAAATCACCTATTGCTACTTAAAAAAACGTTCTACTAGCACGGCAATATTATCACTTTTCCCAAGTGGTCACTTTTGTTGAGACGTGAGGTAGACTACACTAGTATAAATTAAAATTTCTACTATATAAACTAAAACACCATACGAGTAAGTGATCATAGATTGCTACGACTAGACGCATAGTTCAGCACAAGAAAGATTGAAATAGCGGTTCAACATAGCGCGTGTCGATATAGTGGAAATAGTCGATCGTCTGCGAGCAGTAGTAGTCAATCTTCACAAGCCTATCGTCTCCTTGTGATCATATCGATCAGCGCCACAGTCGCAGCAGCGTCTCCACCGAAGTCCATGGGTCCAGGGATAGAACATCGTGCATCGGTGTGCTAGTACCAGCGAGCACAGCAGGGGTTTCATGAGGTGGCGGCCAAGGTTTGGATGGGCGTGTCTTGAGATCTCCTCTGATTCTCAATTTTGTACAACCCACAACCAGTGGCGGAGGACGAAAAAAAAATAAGGTGGGGCGGATCGAAAGCAATATCATTCAAGCTATAATACTAATCAGATCCATCAACAATAATCCAAGTGCAAAGATATTTAATAATACAAGACATTGAAAAGTACCTCCAAAAATTGAAGAATCACAATAATATATCACCAATTTAACATATAACCTTGTAGAGCATAGTAATAGAAATAATCTGCCAAAGAAAGAGCAAACATAGTTAATATTGTTATGTATAGTGTAGACAACACAAAAGAGACAAGTGGAAACTGTATATCAATTATCAAATATCAATGACACTCCTAATATATGCCTCACCTCTCTGTGATTTTTCCTTTCGCCGTCTATCCATTGCTCAAGCCTCAAATCAAATGCCACAATATATGCAGGCCTCAAGCCTCAAATCGGATGCCACAAATCCACAAGTCGTGAGAGAGCAAATAAATCTACAAATCCACAAACTCCTAATATATGCGTGCCACTGTCCACAAATCCACAAATCATTTGCACAAATATTGTATTTGTGCAAAATACTAATATATGCGGCCGAGAGAGCGAGCGGTCAGCGATCGCTGCGAGTCGCCGCTGCCTCGCCTCGCGCCTCGCCTCCGAGTCTCGCCTCCGGCCTCGGCGCCTCCGAGTGTCCGGCCTCGCGCCTCGCCTCCGCCTGTCGCCTCGCCTCGCGCGCCTCGCCTCCGGCGTGTCCGGCCTCGCGCCTCCGCCGGCGCCTCCCGCCGCCGGCCTCGGTGCCCCGCCTCGGCGCCTCCTCCGCCGCCGCCTCGCCGGCCTCGGCGCCTCCGCCTCCCGAGTCTCCCGCCTCCCTCGCGCCTCGGCGCCTCCGCCTCCTCCGAGTCTCCCGCCCGGTCTCGGCGCCTCCCGAGTCTCCCGCCCGACGCCCGCCCGCCTCCCGAGCTTCTGGAGACTGGAGTTGCTCTCGGAGTCTCGGTCGCCGTCGCCGATGGAGGACAACCACGGCAGTCGGCAGCTGAGGGTGAAGTGCCACAGACTAGGGTTACTTATTGGGCTGTTGCTATTGGATAGAGGGGTATATGGGGGTCTGTTGCAAAAGTTTGAGGTATGGCTCATGCCACAGCTCGCCTTATCGGGCCCTCCGCCCCTGCCCACAACCCTATGCCTGTCTCAATATATAGCATATTATCATATCCTTGTCTGATATGAATAGAGATCGTATACAAACTAGAAGTCTTCGACCAAATCCTTGCTAATACGAGCAGAGATCATATGTGTTTGGACTTTTGGTGTGATCTAGGCTCTTTGCCTTACACAATAGCTCAATTATTGTCACAATAGTGACCTATTGGACTAGAAGCACTAAAGTTCACACCTAGTTCAGAAATGAATTTTCTTATCCAAACAACCTCCTTTACAGTTTTAGAAGCCGTAATATACTCAGTTTCTATTGTAGAATCAGTAATTGTCTCTTGATTGAAACCATACCAGACCAGTAATAGATCCAATCTACTATTACCACACATCTATTGTGTGCGACCGATCCATATAAAAAAACTATCAGTGACATCCAATCAGAGATATTCTAAAATGATATCATACAACAAATAAATGGTTTGAGCAATAAGTTATATATTTGCTAACATTTATAATAATTCATTAAAAACATAATAATATTTATTTAAAAAATTTTAAATTTAAAAATAATATAATTATCTATATGGTTAAGTTTAGAACATACCACTAAGGGCATGTACAATGCAAGATGCTTATATATGAGTGCTTAAAGAGAGAATATAGCCACATCATCAAGCATCCATGTAAAACTTATTTCCTCCAATGCAAGCATCTCTTCCTTAGGTGCTTAGATGTTATATTATCTATTAATAGATATAGTTATATACATAAGCATCTACTAAGTACCGGTGCTTATTTAAGCATCAATACTTCAAAATAAGTATCTTATCTATCTTATGTGATAAAAAAATCATTTTTTATTACTAAGTATCGATATGCTCTAACAGCTTTTGGTTCGTAACAACATCAGCTTTTTCAACGGGTTGCAGTGACGAGGACGGCAAATGCAAAAGTAGTTATACGTACGCCCAACGGCGGAGCCCACGAAAAACCCAGTCCCGGATAGCATCACCGGCCTTGCACCGCGCGGTCAAAAAGGCATACCGACGGGACGCCTTCTT
Source organism: Dendrocalamus sinicus (assembly GCA_036346575.1). NCBI lineage: Eukaryota > Viridiplantae > Streptophyta > Magnoliopsida > Poales > Poaceae > Dendrocalamus > Dendrocalamus sinicus. The sequence goes on along the minus strand of CM070653.1, from coordinate 28,122,567 downwards.
TTCCGCGCCAGAATTTCCAACCACGTGTGCGCCGCCCCCGACCTGCCGCCATCACAGCGACATCGCACTCTGCCCTGCCACGTGCGGCCCCACGACTCACACTGGCGCTTCGGCTCTGCCCGTGGGCCAGCTCCTTCTCCGCAGCCTTCTCCTCTGCCTGCTCGACACGTCACCGTGTGCCGTGCCTACGAACAAAATAGCTATACTGTAGCTGTGCAGCGTCGATGCACATGCGTAGCTGATAGCTCTCTCATCTCGATCCGTTTCTATCTGCTTTGCATTTTTTGGCTACTGTTTTTTCTATGGCCGATGGGTTTTGAGTGTGAATTAAAAATTTTTATTATATTTTTAAGATAACAGTAGATGATAAACTCGTTGATGTGAGTCACATATATAATTTTAAATATAAAAAGTTATTTAAAAATCGTCTTACAAATTTTAGCCTTTGGAGAAACTAAAAGAAAAATGTGGCTTGATGTGTCCGTCTCACGAGGAGGAAAGTTGCACGGCGCCTGCGGCAGGCGCCGCTCGGCGCTGAATACGGCAAAGCAGCTTTGATCTTTCAAGGCCCAAGGAAGAAGTCGTTTTACTAGCGCGCAGTCATGTGGTAATATGACGTCAGCGTCGTCAGGGTGGAGCGCCCGGCGCAGGCACGATCACGTGACGCAGCGGCGACCTGGGGCCACACACACCCGCACGGCCCTGCGTTTTTGCCAGCGGCGAGCGTCAGAAGGCAGCGAACCTCATACGGCATGGGGAAATTGTTTGGCGCACCGCACGGTCGTACCGGAGCGCGCCGGGCGAGACCTGCCTTCCGCAGCGCAGCGCAGACGTGCACGGCGCGGGCGGTGAGCGAGAAGTACGTACGCTCGTACGTGTGGCGGGCGTCATCTGATAAGACGAGTGAGTGCCGTGTTTTTTTTATTACAACGGCGTCCAGCCGTCCACGCTTGAACTTCAACTGATATCGTTAAATAAATTCAAAATTTATCTAATACCTTATAAAAATATAGACATATCTTTCTATTAAACATACATACGTGTATAAAATGAGATATCCATAACCGATTCAGAGAACAATCCTAAGCGGGCCGCTCGCACGGTGAGGAAGCTTGCCAACCGAGCTCACTCCTCCAGGGCCGTTCTTTGGTAGGCACTACTCCGCCGCTAGTGTTTTCAAACTAGCCTCGTAGGCGCGGCGCTACGCCGCACCAGTCATCGTGTGTACCGAAGTGAAAGAGGCGATAATTTGTGAGGAGTTTTTTTAAAAAAAATTTTAAAAAATCAAAGGCACATGTGTATTTTCAAAAAGGGTAAAGGTCTTTTTCGCAAAAAATCGAGGGCCTGTACGTAATAAACGAGAACCCGTACGTAATTTAGAAACCGTGTGGCGCTATCCTGCAAAGTGGAGGGACTTGAAAAAATTGGTAGGGACTTTTTTGCGAGAACCAAAGACTTTTACGTAATTTCGGAAAAACGTGGGGACTTTTTCGCAAAACAGCTCACCAGAGCGGAGCGCACGCGCGGCCGACGTGGCTGCTCTCTCCGCTCGCGCTTTCCCCCGGCTTTGTATAGGTAGGTATGAGCAAACACGCCGCTAGTAAAATGTTGACGCCGCCGGAAAAACTACTCCCATCTTCTACCGGAAGGACAATGCTTTGTATCCGCAGGAACTGCGTCGTCGGCATGCATAAACAGTGCACCTGAAGTTTTTGCCATTGAATGGTACGCCTCTTTCCAAAGCAGCGCGCCAGCACGCGACAGGCCCGCCACTGTCTCACCCCGCAGAAGGTAGGATGGCAGTCAAGACCCGGCTCGCGCGTTCCCAAGGCCTCCCTCTCCTCTCCTGCTCCCGCTCCCGTGGCAGGACGCCATGCCCGTTCCCGAAAACGTTGCGCACAATGAATGCCTCCACCCGCCCCGGGCCTGCGCCCGGGATACGGATCAGGCAAACCATGGAGACCACGACGCCTACGCATCGCCCGCCCCCGCGCCTGTGCGGCTCGAGCGGTAGAATCTGAAGCGAGGCGTTGTGCCGCACGGTGCCAGACCAAACGCCGTGCCCACGCCACCCACCGCGCAGCGCCCCTCTGCCGTTTTATGGCGCCGGACCCCGCGCTCTGTTGAGCGGCGCTGCGCCACCCGCAGTCGTGCTGCCCCCCACCCCACCACACGCCCGCCTCCCCACGTGGTCCGGCCCCGTCCCCGAATCGTGAAGGTAACGAGAAATTTTAATGTGTAACCATTATACGGATTGATTTATGTAACGGTTTAATTAAAAGTTGATACGTAGCCGCAATCACTGTAGAAAACAGTGCTGAGCATTGCAGCGACATTGTAGCAGCACTTTAGAAAGAGGAAAGCACAGTTGAATCTCTAAAAAAAAGTGCTACAATACTTTTCTATGCTACCGTGCATACATACCACGTGTCATTCTTTGATTATACCGTTACACAACTCAATCTGTGTAACGGTTACACAATAAAATTCCTCGAAGTTCACGCTCATGTGGCTCTGTAGTAATTCTTAAAAATTTTAACCTTTGACACTTTCTTTCCGAGCTCAGAAGACACGATAAGCGACACGTGTAATCTGCTGTGCCCTGTCGCTCACGTACAAAACCTCGCGTGTGTGGCTAGGGTGGATATCAGTCAGTCCTCATTTTATCAAGGTTTTCTCAAAATTGATATAGTTTAATTTAATAATATTTTATTGAAAGTATTTTTAGAATTAATCTAACGAGCCGAGCCAAAGTAAAATTTAATTTCATTCAACTCATTTAATATTTAACTAATTAACAAGTGTAATAAAAGCAATTTTAGATCAAGCCAATGAGACCCACTAACAACTTTTTTATACCCCTGTGTGTGGGTGCCCCAGCTTGCCACTACCACGTTGGGATGTACTTATCATGGCCCCATAGGTCGTGTACCACTATTCCCATTGAGGAACTAGTTACATAAATGACATTATTGGTAATTTTTAAATTTGACATTCGAATATTCGTTTTTGCAAATCAAACCCTAGGTCGACAGCTGTGGTAGGGGACACATGTCGTCTGTCGCGCTACAAGAGCTTGGCAGCACTGTTGCCGAGCCTCAAATGTGGCAATTGATTAGCATAATTAGAGTTATCACTAAATAAATATGATTACCACTAATAAAATGTGGCACTAATTAAGCAAAATCACTAATTAAAAGGTGGGACTGGCCGGCATCCTACCGAGCTCACCTAGCCCTGTAGGTATCTGTCGAGCTCAAGGTGAGGACACAATGCTCATTTAGGCTTAAGTTTTTGCCTTTTAACTTCTAGGTTCTCACTCTTAATTTCTTTTTTTGGTTTTTTTGTTATTTCTTTGCATTATCCGTGATTAGAGAATCTGTTTTTTCTATTTTATTTTTAAAAAAATTTAATTACGCCGAAAAAGTTTACAACAACTACATTAAAAAAAATCTTAAATAATGAAAAAAAGCTCAAAGACTATAAGCTTAGGTCCAAATAAACAATAGGTAGATTTACAAAAAACACAATCGTGAGATCAAATAAAAAAAGGCTACCGTGATACTTGTGTTCTCGGTACTGGCAGCTGAGTGAAGGGGTGCAGCGTGCACGTATAGGGTCTGTTTGGTTGCCTGTATAAGCTGATGCAGCTGCATGAGCATGGCCAGACTGAGTAAAGAAGGTCCTCAGCCGCGTTTCTCCTCAGCCTGGCTTCAGTTGATTTTTTGCATCCGCTCGTGCAGGCTCCACCCCGATGCAGTGGCGAAGCTATATACAACATTGTGGATGCGGATGCACCCACGAAAAAATAGAATACCATTGAGTAGATCAAATTTTCACCATAGCTACGGCTCAAGTCTACCGATCTATAAAGCAGGCGCACCCCGCCTCTGATTTGCTCTAGCTTCGCCACTGCCCCGATGCAGGCAACTAAACACCATCTCCCTGCATACGTTGGTATGAACTATCCTGATGTAGACAACCAAACAGCCCTATAGTGCACGAGCACGACGTAACGGACAGGTCGGTCCAGCCTCGTCCAGGTTCTACGCCGGCCGCAAGCGGCAGTGTGCGGGGCAGGGCAGGCTCGGTACGGCAGGGCGGTGGGAGGACCGAGCGAGGCGTCTGGTCTGGTCTGGTTGGTGTAGGGCTGGCGTCACTCACGGCGCCAGAAGGCGGGCCCCCGCAAGGCGTCAAATCGCGCGGCGGCTGAGGCTGGCAGAGGCCGAGGCGTGCCGGGTCAGCGACAGCCTCGAACCCCCCAAAACCCAGCCCCGGAGCCCCAGAAACCAACCTCCCATCTCACGAGGCGCGGCATAAGTTTTGCACTGGTAGAGTGAGGGGTAACCACACAGCCCACCACCGCGCGCTCGGCAGTATAAGAGTTACTACCACAGCACCACTCCGCTGCTGCGTGCTAAGGGTTAGTAGCGGCAGCTGCGCAAGCAATCTGAGAGAGGTATAAGCAAGGAGGTATAGATGGAGCGGGGGATGAGAGGAGATCAGGGAAGCGGTGGTGGTGGGGAGAGGGGTGGAGGGGGAGGGGGAGGCCGAGCAGAGGCGCACTACCGCGGGGTGCGGAAGCGGCCGTGGGGGCGGTACGCGGCGGAGATCCGGGACCCGTGGAAGAAGACAAGGGTGTGGCTCGGCACCTACGACACGCCCGTGGAGGCCGCTCTCGCCTACGACCGCGCCGCCGTCGCGCTCCGCGGAGCCAAGGCCAGGACCAACTTCGGCAGCGGCAGTGGCAGCGGGCACGGCCACGGCCACCTTCCGCACCTGCAGCCGTGCCTGCCTCCACGGCCCGCACATGCTCCCAGCCCCTTCGGCGGGCTCGACGTCAGCCACCCCTCCCCTTGGCACTTCATCTACTTCCCGGCGAGGCTGCAGGTTACGTCGCCGCCTGGACCCGTCGCGGGTGAGGTCGCCTCGTCGCTGCCGTCGACGGCGCTGGAGCTCAGGACGGGGCCGACGGGCCTCCCGTTCGATCTCAACGAGCCGCCGTCGCTGCTGTTTGGATCGTGATTTCTACTCGTAGAGTATTAGCGTAGGCTCACGGTAGAGGCTAGAGAAGGTAATTAACGGGGAGTGGAGAGCACTGGTCCGGGTGTACATATACCTGTTTAACGCAAGTTTGGCCTTCTCGTCTTTCTTCATGTTCTTGTTTTCCTTTGTTTTGTTGTTGGGAATCTTATGCATTTGCCGCCTTGGTGTCTCATCTGTACGACGCTTTTAAGTTCTTAGAGCAAGTATTATAAGAGGCCTAAGTTCTTAGCCAATATAAGTGATGGTAAGATAGCCTCTTAGCCAAGTGCGGTTAGATAGCCCGTCGGGTTTTGTTACCATTTGAGTTTGTGCTCCGTGTTCTGTGCAGGATGCTCTACTTCAGACTTAAAAACGTAATGACATTTAAATCGAGAGAGGTAGGCACTGAGACACGGCCAGCCAACCATGCGCTTCCTAGAATCGTATCCAGTAAGGCCAGTCTCAATGGGGTTTTGTAGGTATTAAGGGGCTATTTGGTTGCTAGCTATATTTTACCAATAAAAATTGCCACACTTGTCTAGTTGAGGTGATTAAATTATTTGCCACACCTTAGTAAGTCTAAGGGAATTTTGCCACATTTAGTTTGCTGGAAGGGAATCTTGCCACAACTGTGGCTGCAACCAAACAGCTCTCAAAGTTGGTCAAACTTGCCTAACCTGGTGACATGACAGTCTTGGAAAGTGAGACATGAAACCTCCCACTAAGACTCGCCAGTAAGGTGCCGCTTCAAACAACTTTAAAGCTTGGCTTCTGAGCTTCTGCCAACATCAAAGCTCGGCTTCTGCTTCTATCTATGAGTTTAAAGATTACACTATAGTGGTCATTAACTTTTTTAAGTCAAAAAAATAAGAAAGATAGGAAATTGTACTATAGCGGCTATCTTTTTTTCTGAATCAAAAATGAGAAAAGGTAGTAAAATGAGAAAAATTGAAAAAAACACCTCTATATGTTTAAAACAATGCAATGCAAGAAGAAAAAGGACAACAAAAAAAATAAAAGGAAAGTATAAAAATAATTGCAGAAATTAAGAAACTGACGTTAACTTCAGTCTACATTCAGTACGGCGGCAAGGATATATCACTTTTGGCCAGTTACTGTTACACCTGAACCTTTGGGCTATTTTCTTTTTTACTTATGACTTGTGATTTATACTATAGTAACTATTTTTTTAAATAATATACTTTTTCAAGACAAGACTAATCGAAAAGTTATTGTAAAAAATATATTAAATTTAGCTATACCGACAAAAATTACATACAATTATTTTTTTCTACGTACTGTCTCTCACGAACATCCAGAATTAAAATTTTAAACCATAAACTATAACACCCACCCAAAACTGCTTCCGAGCCAAATAAGATCGTAAGTTTTCGTCTAAAGTTTTCGAGCCCAATCTGATGTGGGCGGACAAAGCTGCAGGGACAAACAAAAGGCGAAGGATCAGAATAGAGATAGCCTAGTAATAACTAACAATCCACGTTCAGTTGGAGCATGCCAGTCACATACATTGGGTGAGTACATGTTCTGGTCTCCTGCATGACTTTACACGGCACAAATCTACATAAACTGTACTACAAAGCGTGATGCCGAAGGAACCTCGGTTCCAAGAGGGCATCACAATTCACAAAGATCACATCCAACAGAAACTCCCATAGTACACAACTAAGCTACCTTCTTGGCTCTTGCTCTCGGTAAAGCTTCCAGGGTTGATGGGTATACTCTTGGTGCAATTATCTGTCTTGTAGATGCCAACCAGCCTATCGGCTAGTTCAAACATGTTGTTTCTGAGACTGCAAATAAGGTGACATACTTGAGTCATATGAACCACCAAACGTGGTAAGGGTAAATTTCACTCCCCTTTCCATACCATCTATTACTATTTCGGCTGAGCTTTTATGATGCTAATCGGTTCGACTTGAGCTTTTGGCTTATTTTTCACTATTCATAAATTTCATCTTTTTCTGAACTTTTGGCTTTTTGTTGAGCTTTTTTGCCGGTTCTTTTTTTCCCGTATTCGTTTATATTATACATATTGGGCTAACATATTTTTTATATTTCAAAAAAAATTTAAATTTAATTATGCCAAAATAAGCCTCTGTCAGCTACAGTATTTTCAGTCATAAGCCATGAACTTTTAAACCCAACTGATCACCACCTAGCACTAATCGATTCGGGACTTGTTTCTGGAGGGATATTCTAGCCCCTATGCTGTTATGAACCTTAGTTCATAACGGGTAAACACCACCAAGAAGATGGCCGGATGGCGTCGGCGTAGGGAGAGAGGAGACTATAGACTAGGAAGACTATTGATATTATTCTTGCTTCATGACAATAGCATGCGGTAGCCCCTTTATATAGATGGTTCCCCCTAACAGATCGAATCTAATTCCAATCCTATCTCTAATAATATGGAAACTCATATCATATCTCTAATTATATCTCTAACAATGGAAACTAATCTCTAACTCAAATAGAAACCAATATCTAATTCCTAATAATAACCCGACTGGACCCAAGGCCCACGCTATAACACTACACCCTCCCGGACATGCGGCTCGTCCTCGAGTGCTAGACAACGACCAATGGAAGACCTTCGACGCCGATGTAGAAGATGAACGGTGGCGGGTGTCTGCAGTGAATGGAGACGAAGTGTAGCGCCTTGGTATATAATGCCCGCAAAAAGCTTCTCTTTTTTTGTGCTGATTTTTTCGTTTTTTCGAATTTTTTTTTCGATTTTTTTGTGCTTTACTTTGCTGAACCAATCGGTCGGTTTTATAAACCGATCGACACCCACGCCACCGCAAAGCCAAAGACCGTCAATGGGGATCCACGGTCAAGAGCGCGGCGCGGCGCGCGGGAAGCGGCCGGCGAGCGAGAGGAACGGCCATGCGGCGCTCTCGCGGCGGCAACGCCGACACGGCGGATCGGCGAGGCGGCCCGGCGGAGGCGGATCTGGCGGTGGCGGTCGGAGACGGCCGGTGGCGGCGGCGCACGGGTGGTTGCGCGGATCGGTAGCGGCGACGATCTGCGGCGGCGGCTATGGCGAGCATCGGCGGCGTCGATGGCGACACGCGCGGCTCGCGCGGCGGATCGGAGAGGTGGATCGGCGAGTGGAGCGGCGGCGGGCCCGATGGAGGCGCGGCGGAGCGGGAGGGAACGCCCGCGCGGCGGCTCTCGGCGGCGGCGCCCGACACGGCGATTCGGCGAGGCGCCCGGCGGAGCGGATCTGGCCGTGGCGGTCGGAGACGGCCGGGTGGCGGCGGCAGCGTGGGTGGGTGCGGCGAGCGGGCGGCGGCTGCGCGTGACACGGTCCAACCGGTGGTCTTCGAGGCGGGCGGCCACGGCCGGCGGTGGCACGGCGAGGTCGCCGGCGGCGGTCGGACGAAAACTGCCGCCGGCGGCGAAGGTGGCTCGGCGGCGCTTCTTGGCTTTCTTGCCATCCTCTTTCGGCAGAGCACGGCCGTGGCCCGCGCTGCCTACGCTCTTCTTCTTGGGCGTGCGCATTCGCTCTTCTTCTTGGGGCAGCGGGGGTTGGAGTGCGGTGAAGTGCAATGGCGGTGAATGGATCCGCCGGTGGAGCGGACGAGCGTTGATGATGGATAGGATAGCCCTAGATGGAATCGGCAAGAGCCACGCGCGAGATGGGCAACACTCCTAGATTCAAGCGCTGCAATCCGGCGTTGGTTGCAATGCTTTGCGTCAAATCGCAAGTTGGGAGTTCATCTCGACTCTTCTTTGCATGATCTCGACCATCCGCTTCTTGATTGCTTTAAACGTTGCTCTCACGGGCGCCTCCTCGCTGGAAACCATGGTAGCAGAAGTCGTGGGAAAGGATCGACTGCTCTGATACCAAGTTGTTATGAACCTTAGTTCATAACGGGTAAACACCACCAAGAAGATGGCCGGATGGCGTCGGCGTAGGGAGAGAGGAGACTATAGACTAGGAAGACTATTGATATTATTCTTGCTTCATGACAATAGCATGCGGTAGCCCCTTTATATAGATGGCTCCCCCTAACAGATCGAATCTAATTCCAATCCTATCTCTAATAATATGGAAACTCATATCATATCTCTAATTATATCTCTAACAATGGAAACTAATCTCTAACTCAAATAGAAACCAATATCTAATTCCTAATAATAACCCGACTGGACCCAAGGCCCACGCCTATAACATATGCCCCATGATAACTACAGAGCAAACAATTGGTAAACTCGTATATTATCTCTGAAGGTTATTTGCTAAATGTTTCTCATAAAAGGGTTTTACAGCTTCAACACAAGTAATGGTGCGAAGCAGAGACAGAAGCAACATTTGGGAAAAGTGAGCTAAGTAAACGTACCTAATAATAATGAACTGGGTATCTTTGTTGTCCAACGATGGATACATTCTTAAAGTCTCTAAACAGAAATTTCATTAATTTATTGAAACATCGGATAGTATTAGAGAACAGTCACAAGACTTACCCAACGCTGCATCTATCTCATCCATAACATACATGGGAGTTGGTTTATAATGATGAAGAGCGAATACCAGAGCCAGTGAGCTAAGCGTCTGCAAGACAATAGACAGTTAAATTGATATCTACCAAAATGAGTAAAATTAGGATGGTGGTTTTTAAGCAATCCATGTAACACATGCACATTGCAAAACGCATACAGGAAAGGAGCACATGCGAAGGGTTTATTTTTGCATTCTACATAACATCAGATGCGTCTAAGCTGTTAAGGGTACAAACGTCATTTCCTAGTTTCTACAGGAAAGGAGCATCAACATTTTATCCTTTCATCCTACTCTTATAGCATAGTATCAGAGCTCATGGTTCCTTTCTAGTTCACCTCTGGTTGAAACTTCTGCTGCTGTCCCTGGGAGGAGCTAATCCCGGGGCAGCCACCCCCCAGCCGCTCGCTATAGTCGCCTCACTCGTGCCGGCGCCTGACCGGCCGTCTCCTGGCCGCTTGCCGTCGTCGCCTCGCGCGTGCCGGCGCATGCCCGGCCGTCAATGCGCCGCGCCTTCCGCTAGCGCTTTGCATCTTTACCTGCTTCACCGCGCCCATGCCGCGCCGCGCCGAGCCGTCACCACGCGCCACAAAGCCCTGATCCGGTCACCTCCCGGGCCGGTCGGCCATCGCCTCGCTCAGATTTGGCCACATCCGCGCTAGATCCGGCGTCTCTTGGGCCCGAGGTCGCCTCTTTGTCAGATCCAGTCGCCGCCGCACCTCTAGGTTGCTATCCCCTTGGATCTGGCGGCCCGTCACGGTCGCCACCGACGCCACGCCTCTTCACCACCGGCTCTACCAGATCCGACTGGATCTGGCCCGCCCTGGCCGGATTCACCGCTGCCGACGTGCTCACATCTCGCCAGGCCAACCAGATCTACGGCAGGGCACCACCAAATCTTAGCTCCCCTATCCGAGCTTCACACCACCTCTAGCGCCTTCCCCCGGCCAGCCCGTATCGGATCCAGGCTCCCCGCACTTCCTTCGCACTGCCGCGGATCTAGCCGTCCCCACTCCAGATCTGAGCCGCATCAGCGTCGCCCCCCTGTGTGTGCTCTCCACCACCTTCCTTGGCCGCCCCGTGCTTCCTTTGCGTTGCCGCCGATCCAGCCTCTCCCGGGCCTTCGCCTGTCCCCGCCGTCTCTTTCCCTTGCCGCCCGAGCCGCACCAAGCCGTCTCTCATGGTCGGTGATGGCGAGGGAGGGAGGGGCAGAGAGAGGAGACGGGAGGGAGGGAGGGAAGGGGCGAAGAAAGAGAGAGAAGGGGAATATATTTGTTCTTTAAGTCTTTTTCGTTTTTGGGTCTTCCGTTTCATTGATCCAAGTCTGTTGCTATCTCTTTATCAGTTTATCAATGTCGTGCGAGTCCACAAATTTCTTGTTAGTCAGCTGACTGCTTTGCTAGCCACGGTCCATCATCTCGGATGAGTGTGGTTCTCTCCTTCCTTTCGCATAGCCGCAGCCATCGCTTTTCTCTGAGCCGCTACAGATCATAGAAGTCTTTATGATGTCGTCGCTTCTCTTTGAGTCGCCGCCCCGAGCTTCTAAAGTTGTTGCGCTTCTTCTACACCACGCCTCCGTTGCGCCTCTTGTACACTACGCTGTCGCCATCTCGAGTTTCGATTTGTGCCGCTATGTTTCTATCTCCCTCTAACAGCTTTCTCTACTTGTGTCACCTTTCACTCCTCTTCGTCGTGTTACCGCAGTCGACTTTACTCCCGTTTACCTCTACTTCAACAGTTCTTGCACTTTGTGCTTTCTGAGTTGTTGCACGATTCGAAATGATTGGTACTCGACACAATTTTTCAAGAGCCACACACTACAACGACATCATCAAGATATGGACTTTAGATTTTCTCTATTTTAGTGTAAACTCTTCCAAATGCAACACTATTGCGTATGCCTTGCATTTAAGGGGGTGTTAAGGGTAGAAGCATCATTTCCTAGTTTCTAAGGTTTGATCCCATGTACACTATATATTGCCTTTTAGGCTATGCAATATATTCAACCAGTATTTTATCTTTTCATTCTACTCTTGTAACATAAGCAAGTTGCAAATTCAAAGTATATGCAATTATCATGATGGTCAGGTACCAAGACATTATTTCATGCTGTCAAAACAGTCAACTAGAAATGAGATAGTGATATCACTGTTGACGCAAAAAGAAAAATATACACATGTGGAAAATAAGCAAATATGGAAGCAAAGATCACCACGGTTCTAGCACTGGGTAGCGTCTGTGCACTGGCTTGCCTCTTGTGTCACATTTGGCTGATATATCCGCAACCTGTTGGCATCATTAATATTTTCACGCAACCTGTTGGCATCATTAATATTTTCACGCAACCTGTTGAGTTGGTCAACTAGCTTGTTAAGATCGTTTTCAGCATTTAGAACTGCCTTTTCCGAAACGCTTTCTCGGATGTATGTGCCCATCTTGCCACCTCGCGGTTTGCTACCACCACCGCTCATAGTACCGGACTTCTCGAAAAGTGCACCATCAAGGGTAACTACCCGACTGAATTCATTAGCTGCACAATATGCAATTCGGGTAGCCTGACAAAAATAGATGTTTGTTGTCACTGTTTTAAAAATGTAAGGTTGCTAGGAAATAGAATAGGATGTGTCCTCAATAAAGTAATTTTCAGAACTAACGACAGTTTACGTGAAAATGCTAGGGGAGCCAATTGAGAACTTCTTTGAGAAACAAATATACAAGGCACATTGTAACCACAAGCAGCTACAACAGAAGCAAATAACAGAAATAGAATAAACAAAGTAATTCAAGGATTTACCTGATCAAGATCGTTTGCAATAACAGTATCCCCCAAGATAGCAAAGAAAGAATTTCAGCTTCTCATCTTCAACCTTTACCAGATCAAAGAGGCGTGGAACGCCTTCAGGTGTTTTTACTCTCTTGTAGCTTACGAAGATGATGTGTTTGCATTTCCTGAAACGGTAAAAGAACCAAAATCATGCCAAAAACAATGAAACCAACACGTAAAAAATTTGAATGAAAAAAAAGGAAAGTGCAAAGAAAACAAACTAGATCGTTACCAATATCACAAAAGTTGCAATCCCAAGATTTCTTCTGCGTAATAATTCAACACAAGCTTGGGCTGAATTTGTTGTTTCAACAACAATATAATCAAGCCCAGGGCACGCTGCTCATATGGCGACAACATATTTTGCTGCAGGGCACAGTTGCTAATAAAATTAAGTCATATGTAGGTGAATAAATGTTTCTACAAAGACAAATTATAACTAGTATACCAGGCTCTCACATGCTACTATTTTATAATTTTAGAATGACATTCTCAGATTATAGCAAACATAGGAATTTCCTACATCTTTGATGTCCATGACTTGACCAACTCAAGCTTTCCCAAATCACTAAAGGGGCAAATACTAAATCAATACTTCCCATCTGATATGAGAGACTGAACTACTAAGTCCAACAGTGAGATGTCAAGTTTAATTTCACATGCAAAATCTCCGACGTCAAATACTTCTTTTTCTGAAAGGAAGGTTTTTTTGTCCCCTCCTGCTGGGGCAAAAGCGCAAACAGTAATAGTAATTTATAAATTTATGAAGGAATCCAAATTCGATACATCTGTTGATTTGTTGACATAGAATAAATCCTTAAATAGCTTAAAATCTGCAATTGAGATTAAACAAACAAATATATTGATGAACATCAAACAAAAACATTTACGATATGTAGCAAAAATGTCCACCTGCTTTGCACGCTTCCCAAACACGAAAAGCATTGCATCAATGACATTGCTCTTCCCACTGCCATTTGGCCCAACAACAGCTGAGAAGCTCTGCAACCAAGATAAAAAATATCATATTTATTTTTATCTCTAAGAACCATCACTCAGTGAGCAACCTTAGAGAAAAAGCATGCAATATATTCAATTCTATTGTGCACAAATCAACCTTAGAGAAAAAGCATGCAATATATTCAATTCTATTGTGCACAAATCCTAACTGTAGTGTGAAAGTTCTGTGTTCCGAAGAGCTAGAACTGTAGTGTACTCTTTGACAATATCCCTGTTTATCATATTATAATTGACTATTGCTATGTGTTAGAGTACAATACATATTTGGTAGGATAGAGTCCAATTGGGATTACAATCCCATGTACCGTCTTGCCCTCCAAGTCTTGTACCTCTATATATACCGCCCGAGAGGCTCAATGCAATACATCTAATTCCACCCAACTCTATCTTCCTTCATGGTATCAGACGCCTAGGTTTAGATCCTAACCCTAGCCGCCGCTTCATCTTCACGCGCGCCGGGAGATCTATCTCCGCCGGGGGCAGCGCCACCATTTAGGCGGCGGATCCTATTGATCCGCCGCCACCGTAGTCGTCGTCGTCATGCAGCAGCAGATCGGGCCTCCCCTTCCCGACGCGCGCCGCGCCGGATTGGGCCTCCGCCACCACCGCCGCGTACCACGCCGGATCCACCGCTGCCACCTCTGCACCGACGTCGGCCACGCCGATCCGCCGCCACCACCCTCGCACCGACGTCGGCTGGTCTTGCGCCGCTTCACCCGCAGCCCGGCCGTGATTCCGTGAGAGGAGCCGCCGAGCCGCCAACCGGTCGCCAGCCTCCCGCGCGGATCGAGCTTCCCGCCCGGATCCGGCCGGCCGCCGCCATCGCCTCCTCTCCGGGCCTTTGGTGGCGCCTCCTCTTCCCGAGCCGCCGGATCCACCGCTGAGAGATCCTCCGCCGGGCCCGCCGCTGAGCGCCGCCACTTGATCCCGCCGCCTTCGCCGCCTCGCCTCCTCGCGCCGGATCCGGCCAGCCGCCGCGCCCTCCCCACCGCCGCCTACTCCTCCTCCCGCAACGCGTCCGATCGACGCCGCCTCCACGCCATCTTGGCCATCCGCCGCCGCCTCCTCCCGCCTCCTTCCCAACGGAACCATCCGCCACCGGCGCGCGGGCGTGGGAGAGTCGGCGGAGGAGAGACCGAGGGCGGAGCGCCGAGGGGGAATGCGATGGGCTTGGGTTGGTTTGGGCGATGGTCGGTTTGGGCACCGCCGAGATGAGTCCCTTTGACCAAGGTCTTTGGATTTTTGACCGTCGTGAATTGCACATGGAGGATCCATCGCTTTGTTATATCCTTTTTCCGATCACCGATCGGGTTGAGTCGCCATCGCCTGTCGACCTGCGACGTATCTACCCCAACATCGGCGTCGACTACACCGGCCTCTACCTCTTGGTGGCGCGGCGGGCCGCACGCGATGTCGAGGACGCCGCGCGCCGCGTCTCGGTCATCCCGTCCGCACGTCTTCATCGCCGGTTCGTCATCGCCACCACGATCGGGGCGCCCACCGACTTCTTCCATCGCCGTCCCCGCGCGCGTATTCGGTCTGATCAGCCGATTGTGCGCGATCCACCCGGCTCCCGTGACGTCCGTCGTCGAGTACTACGCGCATCTTCTCCGAGCAACAGGGCTGCTGCTGTGTCGCCTCCTCGGGCCGCAGCACCATTGCGCGTGTGTCCCCTCGCCGTTGCATCTACATCGCCGTCCCCTGTGCATCGACGACTGTGCTGCGCAATCTCTTGTGCGCCATCTGTCTGCACATGGTCTTCGTCATACTGATCGGGCCTTCATCGCCGACATAGAGCGCTACCGCCGCCGCTGTACCTTGCGTCGATCGCCGCTGCCAGCGCTTCGAGCGCCGCGGGCGATCGCCACTTCGGGTTGGAGCGCCCGCTCCCGCATCGCTTCTTCTTCGCCCAAAGACAACCACGCTCGGTTGGGGCCTCTCCTTGTACGTTCGATCGCAACACCGGTCGTGCTTGCCCCCGACGTGTTGCCGGTCCGCAACCGCACACGCCGGCTCTAGCGGCTTGATCGCATCGACTTCGCATCGACCCTCCGTTCCGCCTCGTCGCCTCGATTGCATCGCCGTTTTCGCCTACATCCTCGACGCCACGATCGCGTCGACCTCGACGCTTCTTCCACGACGCATCGCCTCGACGCGCCTCGTCATCACCATGGCGCCTCTTTTGCGCCGCGCTTTATGAGCGACCGCTCGACATCGGTAACCCGACCACGACTACGCCGACCACGGCCATCTCGGCCACGGCATCCTCGACCATGACTACTCCGCCCTCGCGCTCGGTTACCTCGACATCGGCACAAAGGGCTACCGCCTTGCTTGAGCTACTCGTCGGTTCCTGCTCCAGTCACAACATACGCGCCACATCACCGGTTATGACTGCGGGGGGATGTTAGCTCTTCGGCTTCTTCTCCAGTCTCACCGTCTGCGACGCTCCGTTGTAGATCATGGGGATGTTAGAGTACAATACATATTTGGTAGGATAGAGTCCAATTGGGATTACAATCCCATGTACCGTCTTGCCCCCCAAGTCTTGTACCTCTATATATACCGCCCGAGAGGCTCAATGCAATACATCTAATTCCACCCAACTCTATCTTCCTTCACTATGGATGTATGATACAAATGTTCTGTATCCCCAGAAGTCAGAACGGTGCATTTGTGTCTTTTGGGGATAGCTGATGCTCATGATGTTCTTTGGTCAATCTACACTTGGGTCCTTTTTTCCCTTCGCAAATATTACAGTTTCTGCAGGTATAGGGGGTCTGCTCATTTGTAGGAGATAAAGAGAGGAAAAGAGAATATCCACAATGGCAACATACACACTGGAAGTCTGGAACTAAACCATACAAAGTGAAATCCATGGTTTCAGAACCACATCTGTGTTAGGGATAATTAACATAAAACATGGGCTGGCACTTACAGGACAAGTATGACTAAGTACAACCCAAAGTTTGACTGGATGACATAGATGCCACTTTTGGTGCTTAATGGACACCACTACATTGTTGAGAAATCTAACAAAAACATGACGATTTCACGCCTAAGAATTGAGAATTCTGCAAAGGTTTGCCACAGAATACCATTAGTAAAGAGAGATGGCAATCCTAAAATGTAAGACGTGCAACTACTCATAAGTCACTGCCACATGATTTAGTTGAACATCATTAAAATTTAAAATGATTGTACGTGCTGCTTCAAGATTTCAGAGCTACCACAAAACAAGTGAAAGCTGAACTAAAGTGCAGAACACTATTTTGAGGATATGTGTGTACTGCATGTATCACAATCATACCATGTGTTTTGTGACTCATTTTGACAATTGTGCAAGTAAAACAAAGTGAACAAAAAAAACTACTGCTAGAGCATGTCAACGCCACTACATCAGAAGTAAAGCCTCACACGTAAAATCAGTACTTAGCTACAAAATTTCCACTCCAAATTTCCTGGGATCACAACTAGATGAACTGGGCCAGAACAGGCAAACTGAAGCTATCACACAGAGTACAAGACTCAGGGAGATGCAAATTTCCAACAGAACAATACAAGTTTCCCTCCTAGTCTGTCAAAATCTAAGTAAAATTGTTGTCCAAGTGACATATCTAGGGTTTAAGGATCGTATAGACCAAGTAAAAATGCAAGTGGACCATGCAAAATTGCACTCTAGGATCCCAAACCAGCGCCAAAACGAGCGAAACTTGGAAAGTGGAAGCGGGGAAACACCGCACGCGTGTGTGTGTGAGTAAGTGAGAGAGAGAGAGAGAGACCTTGTGGAAAGGACCGATGCGCTGCTCCCCGGCGTAGGACTTGAAGCCGTGGAGAACCATCTCCTTTATGAACAGGCGCGGCCTCGCCGCCCTGGCCGGCGACCTCGCGGGCGAAGGCGACGCCGGCGGTGAGGTCCCCATAGAGCCGCGAGACTTAGATATCTCAATATTTCAAAATGCAGCCGCGAGTGACGGGAGCCGGAGCGCCGCGGCCCGCCGCAGCGGTATCACCCGCCCAGCCAACGGCACCCACCCGACACGGGATCTCCGCCACCGCCGCTCTCCCTCGGCGAGGTGTGGGCGGCGAAGAGGCCATGAACGAGTTGGTGGTAGGAGATTTGGGGGAAATCGAGGTGGCTGGGAGGGGACTAGTGTGGATTTGGGGGAAATTTTGGGAGGGAAAACCGAAAGGTGGGAGGGTTTCTCTTCATCGCGCTGGAGAGCGAAGATGTCAGACCAAAATAAATTGGAAATCTCTACTTGGGCTGGATTATGGTCTGGTGCGTAGCTTTTGGTTCGGATTGTATATAGGCCTTAAGTTAGGCCGGCTTTTAGTAGGGCCTTCTGTGTTTGGTTGGGGCTATTTATGGGCTAGGCCCATATGGTCATACGCGGGCCTCCTAAAAGTTGGAAAATGCTTTCCTTAAAAAAAAATTGAAAATGCTTACCAACTCTAACATACAGCTTGATCTTTTATTGAGCAGGAGCGATTAACTAGTGTATCTCAGGGCTTATAACCTATACATGACAGATTAATTCTATAAATGACTATGAAACTCGACATGACTAACCCATTAACACGTAGGTAGTGGAAACCGAACTTTGACCACACAAAAAATCGAGGTGTCTCACAATCCAAATCCAAATATTAAGGCCCCAAATGGAATAGGAGATTTGAAACACTCACCAGCTCAACCAGAGGAATTGAAAGACCATATAAAAAGGTCCAATGTTATGTTATGATGAACTATCGCCATGTTAGAGAGGTGAAATTTGGAATTTACAGATTTCCTAGAATTCCTACTAACCTGGTAGCCTAACCGGCCCCTTCTAGTGGTTTGATCGACCGCCACCAGTGGTCAGACCAGCTGGAGGCAGCGGTTTGACCAGCAAGGCTGTGATGCTTTGGCCAAAATATGGATTTTGGAAATTGTGTTATGGGGCTAATTATTTTGACCTAGGTCAGTGCATATGGGTTGTATGATGCATATTTTAGCTAATGTGGGTCAAATTGTGAAGAACTTATACCAAAAAATGATTTCTTTTATCTTTGGATGTACATGGACGATTGAAATCAATCATGGTCAACAATGCGAATCGGGGCTACGCTCATGGAGGTGCCAAAACCTAGAACAAATAAGGATACCAGTAAGATAGCTGAGCTCAAGCATGGTACGAGAAAGAAGGAAAATATTAAAAAGAAGTTCAAGTAATGAGTTACATCATATTACTTGGTCGGTCTAAGTGAGGTGTGGTTCGATGAAACCGAAATAGAAGAGACTAGCTGATGTGTGGCAAGTTACTAGTGTACCTACACGTGGCAAGCATGGTAATAGCTTGCAAGGAAGATGAAAACCAGATCAAGGAAGGAAATTTTGGTAAGATGGCCAAAATACCACAAATTTCTTTAGATCAAAATCACGACGCTTGAGAAAACGGTTTAGATCAAGGAGAAACTAAAAAAATCAAGTTGGATCAAACAATAAGGACTTAGTGGATTCGGGCTTATATGCTTTGAAAAACGTGCATAAGTGTAGTATGTGACCAAAACCCGTGTTGTGCAAGGTTAACAGGTTTTTCCCATATATGCTGGTGGATAGTATCCATTAGGATTAGATAGGTGCTGGTTGGCCTATCTATTTAACAGATTGGGAGACTTGCTAGTTAATTGTACAATTATCCTAGTTTTACTTATTGAAACCAAATGTTCTAGGGTTAAGGTTCGAGAAGTGTAAGTGCATTAATGTGTTCTCTAGTTTTCCAGATAGAGTGGTTGTAAAGTATTCATTTTCAAGTAGCAACATATCAACCTTGTTAATCTCTTAGTAATCCTTCATGTTTTTGTTGATTTGCTCTTTATTTGGTTGGTTTTGATCTTATCTCTCCACTTCTTGATCCTGCTAAATGTCAAAGATGAGTAAGTGATAGAGATATCTCATGGGAATCAATCTTTATCCATCTAAGCATTAGGTTTAACAAGTTTTTGAAGTTATATGGTTTTGTTTGATTTTGACTTCTTTAAGTATTTTTCTGATTTGAGTGTTTTTGCCTCTAATTCTTAGGTGTTCTTACTTGTTGTGATATATGTAAATACATCTTAGAGCCATATTGGACACCTTCTATCCACGAACAAGTAATATTTCTTGTTTTCGGTTTTTGCCAAGTTGTGGTGCAATCTTGTTTCATTTTGAGAAAGATCTGAATTTTGACATAGATTTTTGCGATCCTTAGTTGGAATTGTTTCCTGTTTGACCGCCTGAGCATCGAATTTCTCGAAATTTTGGTTTCTTGATTTGTTGTTTTTTTATCTTAATCTTTGTAGCTCTATAGATATCAGAGTGAATGCTTGGTGAATAATTTGAGAAAAATTTGAAAACACCTTTATTCTCTTCTGTTGCTATTTCGATCCAGTAGGAATTAAAAAACTACCGGCCGATCAACTTGTGTAACGTCATATGCAAGGTGGTGTCAAAATGAACAGATTGCGCCCGTTTTTCTGGGGAAAATATATCGCCAACTCAGAGTGCTTTTGTGCCGGGCCGCTTGTTCACGGATGATGCTTGCTCTCATCACTTTCGAGTGTATTCACGCTCTTCAAGCCAAAAAGCAAGACAGATGAGAAGGGACAGCTACTCTCTCGAAGTCGTTATGGTGAAACTGGCCTTTCAAAGCACTTGGTACGGTGGGTGATGACTTGTGTCACCACCGTACGTTTTTCGATGCTGCTGTGCATTTGCTCAAGGCGAAAGAGGAGCAGGGAGAAAATCCAGGGTGTTCGTGTCTGTCGGCGTGCGCCGGCCATTACGAAACCTTTATTTGCTGATGGGGGCTGTCCCTGATCAAGCACTTGCCATCAAGAACACGATCGGCCTTTTTGAAAGGGCCCATGGGCCAGCAGATTAGTCCGGCGCAATGCTCGCACAGGAACATGCAGATATGGTCCGATCCATCCTTGGCATCCAACATGTTGAGTTTGAGCCGAAATAGGATCTGTTTTTTTTTCTGAAACTTAAAACTTTTGGCTACGGCTTATGAGTTTTGGGTTGTTTGTACGAGAGATTACATAGTAACGAAAATTCACGTGCGATTTTTGCCGATATAAATGAAGTTAGTACAGTATGTACTACAATTAACTAGTAGACTCTACCTCAAAAAGATATTCCGTTTAAAAACTAGTTACTGTAGAAAAGCCGAAAAGTAATTTTTAGAAGCTAAAAAGAACAAGACTATGTTTAGGCCTGCCCATACCTAGCTAGCTGTCGCATGCGAAGGGGAGTTTTCCAGCCGCTGCACGAACGCTTCAGTAAAAGAATGTCTGCGTGGAAGGAGAAATTTCTCTCTGCAGGAGGAAGGAGGTCTTGATAAGATCGGTGGCACAAGCACTGCCAACCTATAGTACGAGTGTGTTCAAACTCCCAATGTCCTTATGTGATGATCTCATTAAGCAAACAAGGGCATATTTCTGGGGAGCAGGGAATGGTCGAAGGAAGGAGCAGTGGGTTTCTTGGGAGAAGATGCTGCTGCCGAAATCACATGGCGGCATGGGCTTCAGAGATTTCAGGTTGTTCAACCAAGCACTCCTTGCTCGGCAAGCGTGGCGCCTTCTTGAGTTTACTGAAAGTTTATGTGCGCGTGTCCTCAAGGCGAAATATTACCCGCAAGGGAACCTTTTGGACACGGCTTTCTCCTCGGAGACCTCTCCAACCTGGAAGGCAATTGAGTATGGCCTTGAGCTTCTGAAGAAAGGAGTGGTGAGACGAGTTGGTGACGGATCCACGATAAAAATCTAGAATCATAACTGGATACCGAGACCATTCGCTGTAACACTGGTGGGATCAGTGAGAAGATGCCGGTTGAAGTGGGTTGCGCAGTTGATCGACCGCGGCTTGGGATATATGTCTCTTACACAGATTTTTTTTCACCCATGTGATATTGCTGAAATTTTGAAGATCAAGCTACCAAGAGAAGGTACTCCAGATGCTATTGGATGGAATTATGAAAAAAAGTCGTGTTTTCTCGGTAAGAAGTACTTACAGGCTGGCGGATCAACTCCAGAATGCAGAAAACTACGCTAGCAGCAGTGAGTCTATGCAGCGTGGCCGGAGATTGGTTACTCCTTGCAACTGATCAATGATCTAAAGAAATATGTATCAATCTGTTCCCTTTGCTCTAGAGGGTTTGGAGTGTGCGCAATGCAGTTCTGCTGGCGCGGGGAGAAGCTATCCATCCGAGCCTCGGTGGAGTTTCTGACAAGGTACTGTGAAAACACTGTTGCAAATACAGCAAGAGAAGGATGGGGAAGGCAGTAAAGGGAGGAGAGTGGCTGCAATGCTGAAACAACCCAAGCACCACGTTCAGGATAGGCAGAAGGAGAGCAAGTCTACAGAGCAGTGGGTGTGTCATCCTAATGGATGTATTCAGGTCAGAGTCCATGGTGCTTTTTGAAAGAATTAGGGAATTGGCTGCACAGTAGCGCTTCATTTGCTGGCAATATGTAACAGAGGACATGGTAGTTTACATGGGAGAAATCTCTACCGATCCTAACCGTATACAGCCGGATTACATGCTATACTTATCCAGCTAATTATGGTTAGTCCGGATTATAATCAGGGAAAATATATTGCCTAACACTCCCCCGCAGATTCGTCGACATATATACCGCGCTGATGTTGTCATAGAAGTTGATGGTAGCTGTTTGGAGAGGATGTCATGGTTCTTGAAGGAGTTGGTGCACCCAGCTAGTCTCAACAACAGTGTTGACCATCGCTCTATACTCTGCCTCTGCACTGGAATGGGAAACTGTGTGTTGACATTTGGATGACCAAGACACAAGGTTTCTCGCCGAGGAATACACAGTAACCGGAGGTGGAGCGGCACGTGTCTGGGCAGCCTGCCCAATCGGCGTCGGTGTAGGCAACCAGTGTGTTAGACGACGAAGACAGGAGTTGCAGACCATGGTGAAGTGTCCCCTTGATATACCGGAGCAATCGCTTGACTAGCAGAAGGTGCCATTCTCGTGGGTCATGCATATGAAGATATATTTGCTGCACGGCACAGGCAATGTCAGGTCTAGTGAAGGTGAGGTATTACACCGGTGCCACCGCCCATGCTGTTGGTGTAGAAGGCAATGGCTGAGGAAGAAGATTTGTTGCTGGTGATCTTCAACTCCTGGTGAAGGAGGTTTCGAGTATGAATGAAGCTCAAAAAGGGGACAACAATGGCATGAGGGTCACCACGTTGTCGAACTTTGACTTCAGTCCCTTGATGATGTTGAGAACAAGAGTTTTGTCATTGATTGGAGCACGAATGTGGACGAGAGCGTTAGCGAGGGTCTTCTACTTGTGACAATAATCCAAAATGGATCGATCTCCTTGCATCAGATTGCCGAATTCCATGCCAATGTAGAGGGCACGAGCCTTCTGGTTGTCCTAAAAGAGGGCTTCGATGCGGGTCCAAATGGCATATGTCGTGGTGGTGACCTCCATTACCATGTCAAGAATGTGGCCACTGTTACCAATGGAGCACAGTGGAGTCAAGGCGTTTCCACTCATCGTTGGGCGAAATCGCAATGTGGACATAATCGGAGGGCAAACTTGTTAGTGGCCACCAAGAACAGAGTGTGCCATTTGGCATAGTTCAATGCCTTGAGATCGAGGGTGATCAGCACCAGTGTTGTGATCCTTTGAAAAAGATGGTGCAAAAGCAATACAGTCAGGAAGAAACACTATCAGATACCATGAAAGAATTGGGGAATCAACTCACTGTAGCGCTTCATTTGTCAGCAATATATAATAGAGTACATGGTAGTTTACATGGGAGAAATCTCTGCCGATCCTAACCATATTGAGATGGATTACATGCTATACTTATTTAGATAATTATGGTTAGTTTGAATTACAATAAGGGAAAATATATTGCCTAGCACTTTTATTGAGCAACCAGGTAAAGCTAGGATTAGCATCATCGCGCGGGATGAGGAAGGTCAACATGTTCTTAATTCCTGGAGAATGTTGTTTCATTGCCAGGTTGCAAAGGCGGCTAAAGCCGTTGCATGTCGAGCGGGCCTATTGCTTGACAATGTAGGATCGATATGACAACGAAGGGAGTGAATTGTACCTTTAAATTTTCTCTCAAGTATTCGCCTATCATTCACTTCGATAGTTACAAAGCTATAAAGATTTAGGATGGAAGGCCAACACAAAAATCAGCAAATAAAAAAAAATAAAAAACCGAGGAATGAGTAGTAAAAATGGTAATACGCCTATAGTAAATCGGTAGTACCGCTGCAACAAAATTGGTGGTACTGCTACAGTAAGGTCAGCTCGAGAACATTAAGAACACCACTATTTCAAAATCAAGAATCCATGTAACTTTTGATATGTAGATCCAAATAAATTCAAACTTGACATACACCTTCTCTAGAATACCAATAACTTATTTCAATCAACTATCAAAAAAATCGTCATCGAAGTTCTAACCTTTTTTCCATTTAAAGGTTGCACCAAAACTAGGCAAAAACCAAAACAATGAATATGACTTGTTAGCGGGTGAATGATGGCCAAAATGACTCTAGATGTATTCTCACATGTTAATGTAAGGTAGAATACCTAAGTAATAGAGGCAAAAATAACTGGACCAAGAAATCACTTAAGAGGGTCCAATCCAAGCAAAACCGGCTAACTTCAAGAATTTGCCAAACCTAATACCTAGATGGATGAGGATTGATTTCCATGGTATCCAGCAAGATCAAAAAGGAGAGAGAGGAGATCAAAACCAACCAAATCAAGAGTAAATCAACCAAAACAAGAGAGATCCATGAGAGATGAACAAAAGTGATATATTGCTACTTGAGGATGAAAATTTTACAGCAACTCTATTTGGAGGACAAGAGAGTACATCACAACACTCACACTTCTCAAATCGTAACCCTAGAACACTTAGCTTCAATGAGTAAACCTAGAATGGTTAGATGATTAACTAGCTAAGTCCCCATCCCAATCCGTTAAATAGACAAGATAAGTAATCTTATCTAACTTTAATGGGTACTATCCACTTAGTATAAATAGGGAAACCTGTTAACTCCACACAACACGGATTTTACTCACTGCATTATGCACGCTTTTCAAATTACATAATGCCAAATCGCTAAGTCCTTAGCTTTTGATCTAAGTTGATCTTCTCATTTTGTTCTTGACCTAAATCGCTTTTTCAAGCGTCGCTCAAACACCGTGGTTTTAATCTAATGTAGTTTCTGATATTTGGGTCAATTTACCAAAATATCATTGTTTGACCCGATCTTCACCTTCCTTTTAAGCAATCGTCATGTTGTCACATATAGATGCACCACTGGCTTGCTATGCGTTGGTAAGTTTCTCACATTCCGGTTCAACTGGACCACGTCTCATTTGGATTGACCATGCCATATGGTGTATCCTGTTGCTCTAACTTTTCTTTAATATTTCTTATCTTTCTCGTGCCATGCTTAAACTCAGCCATCTCACCTCGGCATTCTTAATTATTTTGGACCTCGGCTCCTCCATGAGTATAGCCCCAATCATTGCTGTTGACTATGATTGACTTCAAGCGATCATACACATTCAAAGACCAAGAAATTGTTCTCGGGTATAAATTCTTTACAACTTAACTCATGTTAGTCAAAATATGCTTTATGCAACATATATGCACTGACCTAGATCAACCCAAATCAATCTATAACTCAATTTCCCAAAATCTAGAAAATTTCACCTGAGCCAGTACTACCACACACTATAGGCTGGTACTACCGCACCCTGCAACTGGACCTCTCTAAAAAAAAGCTACCGACAAGTAAACCATGGTGCTACTACTCCTAGGGGTTAGAGCATCTCCAGCAGGGCCTCTACTTGAGCCCTCAAAACCAAATTGAGGGCTTGAGGCAAAAATAGAGGTCCAGCAGGGCCCCTACTAGAGCCCTCAAATTTGAGGGGCCCCTTAAATCCCCCCTCAGCCCTCATTCCTAGGGGGCCCCTACTTCGGCCCTTATTTTTCAGCTTTCCTCGTTTTTTCCCGTACGAGTGAAACAAATTTAAATTCGGAACAAATTTGAATTTAAATTTGAATATTCGGAACAAATTTAAATTCAAATTTGGATATTCGGAACAAATTTGAATATTTGAAACAAATTTGAATTTAAATTTGAATATTCGGAACAAATTTAAATTCAAATTTGGATATTCGGAACAAATTTGAATTTAAATTTGAATATTCGGAACAAATTTAAATTCAAATTTGGATATTCGAAACAAATTTGAATTTAAATTTGAATATTCGGAACAAATTTGAATTTAAATTTGGAACAATAAAATTCGAAACAAATTTGAATTTAAATTTGAATATTCGTATTTGAATTCATAAATTTAAATATTGTCCCTCATTTTGAAATCATAAATATTTTATTGTGTATTGTGCTTTTGTCTCATACATATGCATATAGTGTGTGAGAAAATAGAGGGAATTGAGAAGTAGGGGCCCTGTTTTGAGGGCTCCTGCTGGAGTGCAGCTTAGAAAACAGGGCTCTCAAAAGTAGAGAGAGACCTCAAATTAAAAGTAGGGGGTCTGTTTTAAGGGCTCCTGCTGGAGATGCCCTTAGAGCACCATAGGGGTATTCCGACAACACTTTGTAAGGACATTTTTCTTCATGAGTAATCAATAAAGCTCTCTCATGTTTTGATCGAAAAAAGAGAGAGGAGAAGCTGGCGTTACGAAGAGTGACTTGTTCAGTACTTGAAGAGACACGGCTCGAATAGTCCAGTGCATATGTGAATTAGTTGATACTACTATACTAGAAAAACTGCTGGATTTAGAACTGGATTTTGATATTTGACATCCGACAAAAAACATATGGCATGCACATTTCAGCGGAATTTGACAAAGGAATCTCAAAATGCCTTTTTCTAGATGGCTTCCCAGGGGTTTATGCCGGCCATTTTCTAGATGACGCCTACACGCAAACAAAACAAACCGTGGATAGTTTAGTTTGCCTAAAAAAAGCGAAGGCACTCGGAGTTCTGGTCCACTATAAACCGATCGCCAAACTACGATTGACGTCCAAAGCAATCCCTCGCGGCCTCGCTTTCATTCTGTTAAGCCCACCGCGCATGCAACACCCAAAAACCATGGTTTCTTCCCGAGAAGACATGCCCGTATCGTCCCAGCCATCGCCTCAAGGAAACAACAGCGCGCGGGCTCGGCCACTGCGACGGCCAGAAATGGGTGACAGCAGCGGCGAGCCGGCGGACAGCGGCGTCAGGTGCGCGGGGCTGTGCTTCCACCTGTCGAGCAGCTCAAAGAAGAAGAAGCCGCCCCCGCCCGTGCAGCTCGGCCCAGGCAAGAGCTCGCAGGGGCCCGACGCGTCGGCGTCTCAGCGCGTGACCTTCCTGGCGTCGGCGTCTCTCTCCACGTGGTGGCCGTCGTCGCCGTCCGCTGCAGCTGGAGCGCCGACGTTGTGGGGAGGAGGGCGTCCGCTCGGGCGTCGTTCTCCTTCCCCTCGTCGCCGGTGTCCTTGTCCTCCTGCAAGAGCACGCCGAAGCTGGCGCACGGGTGTCAGCCCGAGTAGCTGGTACTCGATGCCCTCTTGGAGGCAGGGACGCATGGGTTGCTGCTTTCCGTGCCTGTCTACGTTATCTTGAGCTAGCTATTTTCATATCTTGATATGCATCGTGCGTGAGTTTTCCTTAGATTACCGAACCAGCTTTCAAATCAGGTTATTTCTTGCTGTCTTTTTTTTGAGGAGCACTCCTTGTTTATGGTATATGAAAAACAGTCAGATCATAGTTGGCGCCAGGATCGATCGTGAGTTGAGTTTTGCTTAAGATATTTGGAGCACTCTTTTTCTTTTGTTTTTTTCGTTTGACCTAGATGCACGGACAAAGGCCGAATCCATCGACGTGATCTAACATGATGACCTGCACTGTACTATTTTACGAAGATGAACTAATCTATGTAATCGTTGCACTAAAAAAGCTCCATTCTTAGAATTTTCAATTGGAGAATTGTTGATATTTGTGGTCAACTTTGTGCCCTTGAGAATCACACCAGCTCATGAACAGTCGTGGATAATGTCCATGATCGATGAACACGTCGTGTAACGGTTCAAGTCCAATAAGTTTTCTTGACAACGCACATGTTCACAACGTCGGTGCTGGTCTTGACTGGCACAGGTAAAATACATGAGACTCACAGGAAACCAAACAGTACTGCTCGCTTTCAAGCCATGGCTCACCGTGCAACCATCGCGCCATGGCAGCAGTATAGTAGCTGACGCCCAAGCAGCTCTCACCATACACAGAACCACAATCCTGTCACCCGATGCGGCCGCGCCAATGACTCCGCGCACGCCGCGTGTGAAGGGTGTTCCTGTCGCGTTCTCGCTTCTGCTTCCGCCGCCGACGCCGGGAAGGCAACGGGGCCGCAAGAGGCGTGGGCTAAGAACGAAGTTGAAGTCCAAGAAACCTAGCCCATACACATCTACTATTGTGCTACACTCGAACTGAAGCAGTGAGGCCCAATTACACCCACAAAACCTCAGCCCATCACTAAACCGTCTGGAATTAGCCCAGATCAGTGGTGACCTTCCCAAGGCCACGCTACAAGCCCACCGCTTGATAGGCCCATTTGTTTCAAGGCTAAGAGCATCTCCAACAATACCCTCTAAATCTCATCCCCTAAATCACTTTTTAGAGGACACAATCTAGAATATAGAAGACTAAAAATATGTAACCTCCAACAAGTCCTCTAAATATGGTCCCCTAAATTAAAATATGGGTCCACAAAAACTACCAACCAAAGAATTTAGGGGATCAGACGGCGCAGGAGCATTGGGACCGATTTAGGGGATGGTGTGCATCCTCCATATATGGGGGACTAAGAGCATCTCCAACAATGTCCTCTAAATCTCATCCCCTAAATCACTTTTTAGAGGACACAATCTAGAATATAGAAGACTAAAAATATATAACTCCCAACAAGTCCTCTAAATATGATCCCCTAAATTAAAATCTGGGTCCACAAAAACTACCAACGAAAGAATTTAGGGGATCGGACGGCGCAGGAGCGTTGGGACCGATTTAGGGGATGGTGTGCGTCCTCCATATATGGGGGATGAAAAATCAGGGATGGTGTCCTCTATATTTTTGGATACCACTTAGGGGATCTGTTGGAGCCATTTTTTTACCTTTTCTTCTAAAATATAGGGGATATGAGTACTTTAGAAGATTTGTTGGAGATGCTCTAAAAATCAGGGATGTAGTCCTCTATATTTTTGGGTACCACTTAGGGGATCTGTTGGAGCCTTTTTTTTACTTTTTCTTCTAAAATATAGGGGATATGAGTACTTTAGAAGATTTGTTGGAGATGCTCTAAGACTCTCTCATTGAGCAAACAAATGGGACGATCTTTTTATTGTTGTTTTAAAGCGGTTTCTCAGAACAATTTTTTTAAAGCGAATTATTAACTTATCGATGTTCGATTTATTCGAACAAACGCTCACGCTAGAGTCAAAAGGCATCCACAGCAGCCATAAGCCATCAGCTACGGCCCGAAAGAACGCACCCGATAAAGGGCCTCTTCTTTTCAACTTCTAAAAACTGTCTTTTGGCTTTTTTTTACAGCAACTAGCTTTCAAACAAAGTATCTTTTTTAAGACGGATGACGAGGACTTAGCAATCCTTAAATTATTATTTATTTGTAAATGATATTCTTAAGTCATTATATTTCTTGAATATACCCCTTATCTATAAGAGAGAAATTTCACAGGGTACTCATAAGCTTTTCTATGACCACTCCTTAGTCATAAGCTCTTCTACGACTGCTTCATAGTCATAATCTCTCCTACGACCATGGCATAATCGTAAGATCTTCTATAACCACTTCTTAGTCATAAGTTTTTCTACGATCACTTTATAGTCGTAAGCTCTCCTATGATCATGGTATAGTCGTAAGTTATCCTGTAACCACATTGTAGTCGTAGATCCTTCTACGTTTAAGCCATTATTCGACTGACTGTCTACGACAACCCATTACATCGTGGGTCTGTCTGACGAGGCGATTAGTACGTGCATTTATTCTCTAGAATAACTGCGCATAACCTCTTTCTCTCTGACAATACATCTACACGACATACAAGATACCACGTCTCTCTGATAATAACTCCCATCGAATGGTTATCATCCGAAACGTGAATGAGTCTATTGACATGGAATAACTGCCGCCGTTTTGCAAGCTATATAAAGGTTGACGTCAGGACGAAGAGGGGAGGATAGATCCGACAGTCTCGTGGGAGAATAGAAGTAGAGTAAGACATTTAGCATTCCTCTCTCGATTGTCATCAGTTCATTGAGCAATCGTTACATAGGAGTAGGGTTGTTATTTTTCCAGGAGAATATCCGAACCTATATAAAAATCACTGTGTCTTTTTTCTGTGTGATCGTAGCTAGATCGTAGCAAGAGATCCCTTGAATACAAAAAATCATACGTAAGATCGATACTAATATATCGATAGCGAAATTTACAAGTTAATTATAATACACACTATAACAACTTCATTTATATCGATCAAAACAACATACGAGTTATTTTTATTTCCATACTTTCTCATAAAACACAAAAAGGCCCAAACTCACGTGTGAATTGCCACGCCAAGAATACCAACCTACGGCAGTGCGGCGAGCCTTCGCGGGCACAGTTTTATCCGACGTGGACTCGCTGACCAACCAATACGAAACGATGGCCAGAAACCACCAGCTCGCACGGCACCACCACGAACCACCCCCGATCAGGCAGATCGGAACGCCAATAGACAGCTCGGCAGTCCGCACCTACCAAAAAAAGTCCAGAGCCCCCACCAATCCACCATTTCCATCGGAATCACCGAAGCGCCGCGCGCAGCCGCGTCACCTCGCCAACGCCGGCCACCGTACCGTTACCAGCGACGAGGGCGCCCGAACGATGGGGCGGAAGCGCGCGGTGCTGGTGGGCATCAACTACCCGGGCACCAAGGCGGAGCTCAAGGGCTGCCTCAACGACGTGGCCCGCATGCGCCGCTGCCTCGTCGACCGCTTCGGCTTCGACGAGGCGGACATCCGCGTCCTCGCCGACGCCGACCCGGCCGCGCCGCAGCCCACGGGGGCCAACATCCGCCGGGAGCTCGCGCGGCTCGTCGGCGACGCGCGGCCCGGGGACTTCCTCTTCTTACACTACAGCGGCCACGGCACGCGGCTGCCGGCCGAGACTGGCCAGGACGACGACACCGGCTACGACGAGTGCATCGTGCCCTGCGACATGAACCTTATCACAGGTGGTTCCGATCTGCGTACCTTTTGTTGTTATTCTGTCTCGGACTAACCAAGAAGTGGGGATCGAGTGGAAGGTGAGATTTGAGTAGGACGTTACCTGATTGTCACATTTTATGAATTAGCAAGTTAGCAATGTGGTAATTTCTGATTGGATTGGTTGTTAGATCACTTAGATGACTAAGATTTCAGATAGCACATTGTGGTAATTTCAGTACATGATTGGATTGGTCGTTAGATGACTAAGGTTTCAGAATTCAGATAGCACAAATGATTTCGGGATACAATCCACTCTGTCCAAGCAATAGCATTTTTGCTGTCAACGTATAAAAGTTGAAGCCAGCAGAAAGGATTTCATATCTGTTATCTTTTAAATTTGAGGATCCTATACCTAAGTATGGATTACGTAGCACGATCATGTTGTAATCAAAGTAACAATACATTGTAAATTTCTAGTTTGACAGTTCGATATGGTATAATGCAATTCCTGAAGCCGTGCTACTTGTGCCAGAGAGGCTGCGTCCCTTAAATCCCAAAGTACCAAGTTAGGCGTGCAGAGGGTATCAAGTTAAATCAAAACAGTTGTGGAAGAGCAACAAGTTGAGCTGAAACATTAGTGAGTAGGGTCCAAATTTAAACAAAAAATGTTCTTTTAACAGAAGATGAGCAAGCCGGCAACCAGGCCATATTTGAATTTGCCACTTCTCGGCTTGCCCGATTCATGAATTTCTCTTGCAATGGGATGCTCTGTGCCTACTTCGATTCTTATTTAGGCAGTTAGGCTGATGAGTACCTGTAGGTAATTCGCTAGTGCTGTGGTAATAACTCTACTTTCAAATCTTTACTACCGAAAAAGCATCCCATACAGGGGTGCAAATGGTATAGGTTAATCCTGAACGGGTGAGCTAAAATCCACCGAATAGTGTCGGTAAACGGTAAATCGGATACTATCCGACCAGATATCCAACAAGCAAGTTAGTACCCCAATTGACCTAGCCCATCAACCATCATTAACACCCATCAGCTTAGATTTTATCCAAGTCCTAACGTAACTCTAGAGTCTAGCCACTCTAGTCAGTCGCCACCAATCATCCTCGCTTATGTTGAACTTACGTATGAATTTATCGGTTTTCAAACTAATGTATGAATTTATCGCTTATGTTGAACTTGTGTTGTGTCAGCTATCGTACTTAAGTAATCTTGATGAATTTATTGCTAGTTGAAGGCTTAAATTGATGGTGGTATGGTTCAATGTATATTTTTTATGTATACACATACTATCCATCTATATTATCTATTTTTGATCCGAAACCGTTATATATCCATTCTGATGATACCATATCTGAAACTCCGAATTCGTATTTGTATATGGCTTTACCATATCCGACTTCAAATCCAGAAAAAATATGGGTTAGGATATGGCATGAACAATATCGATATGAATTCGACCCGATTGCACCCCTAATCCCATACATAGAGGTAAAACAGTAACTAACATGTATCTTACATCTCTTGTCAAGAGCATCCTAATTTTCTTCTATGCACTGCAGACCAAGATTTCACAGAACTTGTGCGAAAGGTCCCTGATGGCTGTCTGTTCACCATAGTCTGTGACTCCTGCCACAGTGGTGGCCTACTTGACAAGACCAAGGAGCAGATTGGACACAGCACCAGGCAGAACCAGACCCAGCACGGTAAACGAGAAGAACGGTCTGATTCCGGCACCAGCTTCCGGTCCTTCCTCAAAGAGACCGTCCGGGACGTGTTCGAGTCTCAAGGAGTTAACCTCCCTCACCGTGGCCACCATCAGAGCAGTCACAGCAACAGTGAGGGTGAGGAGCCGCACCCGGGCTCAGCCACACATGGTCACATCAAGAACCGGTCGCTGCCTCTCTCGACATTGATCGAGATGCTCAAGGAGAAGACCGGGAAGGATGACATTGAGGTTGGCTCAATCCGGATGGCGCTGTTCCACCTCTTCGGCGACGATGCCAGCCCCAAGATCAAGAAGTTCATGAAGGTCATGCTGGGCAAGCTCCAGCAGGGCCAGCACGGCGGAGTTGTGGGCTTCGTGGGCGCCCTGGCACAGGAGTTCCTGAAGGCTAAGCTGGAGGGCAAGGAAGAAGAAGTGGTGGACGCCCTCAAGCCGGCCATGAAACAAGAGGTGCACAGCGTCCAGGAGGTGTACGCCGGGACGAAGTCGAGGGTGCCTAGCAACGGCGTCTTGATCAGCGGGTGCCAGACCGACCAGACCTCGGCAGACGCGACCACGCAGCAGGGCGTGTCCTATGGCGCGCTCAGCAACGCCATCCAGACCATCCTCGCGGACCGGAACAAGAAGGTGACGAACAAGGAGCTCGTGCTCAAAGCGCGCGAGCTGCTGTCCAAGCAGGGGTACACCCAGCAGCCTGGCCTTTACTGCAGCGATGAGCACACCCGTGTGGCTTTCATATGCTGAAAGCCTGAACCATCAGTTGTGTGGAGATTGCTATCTTTGTCCATTGATGGGAGATTTTCCTTTCCCCTCGCGTGTCAACTCTCAATTGGTATTGTCCGGTTTGTGGAGGATGTCTTGTTAATAACAGAACGGACTGTTTCAGCACAGAATAACATTTCTATGGCATATACTTATTACTTAACCGCGCACATAATGGATAGATTTGATTCACGCTTTCTCAAAATTAGGACAAATTAAAGAGTGTCGTTTCCGCTATCCGTATCTAGCCTATAAAGCCACCTTTTTCATTTCTACTGGCAACTTAGGACATCTCTTGTTTCATACAATTTCTATCTTTCGGCTTTTAGAAGTTGTCTTTTGAACGGAATAATTTTTTAAGATGATTTTTATAAACTTTTATCTGAGTCACTGCAGGAGCTACTTTGAACGAAGTGTCTTTTTAATGCGAGTGTTTCTTACTCTCTCAATCTATCTCGTAATCAGTCAAAAGTAGACAAAAATCATAGCACTTTTGAATATGGCTATAGTGTTAGAAATATACCCTAGAGCCAATCATAAATATGATTATATTTCGTTATGTTCATGATTTATTGGATAATATGTTATCTTATTCTTTGAATAATATCGTGCTAGCGTAGCATACCCTCGTAGCGCATCTATGTTTATGTGGTAGAATTTTTGAAATTGTGCTAGCGTAGCATACCCCGTAGCGCATTAGTGGTATCAAAGCCATCCCGTCTAGTTTTAGTTTCGGATTAGATGTATATGGTAATATGTGAGAGTCGTATATATGATCTATTACTGTTTCTGTGGTTGATTTATATGATATATTGATTTTGGCGGTGGTTGATATGATTGTCCATGCGTGGTGGCCTATAGATAGGTTCATGATCGCTATTCCGTGATCGTGTTTTCATGGTCGAATCACACCTTGCCTCTACCGGTCAGTTTTCCACCATCAGGGCAAACAGTGAAGGCATAAATCCATGGAGCATGTGAAGATCAATTTTGGTTGACCAAATCAGAGTTGTGATCGAAAATGGTTAATGTGATTAATCCAATGTGATTTGCATGGAGGGAACAGTAAATTAGATCTATGTAGTCCAAAATTTTTGAAATAGGAACTACCACCCCTTAGATCCCACTCCGCTCACCAGAGAGCAGAGCCGCCGAACAGGACCTTTGTGACTAGAATAATAACTTGGTATGTTAGATAGAATACGATTCCATGCATATTTGTTTTGCATGATTGTTGTGAATAGTATGGCCTATATACATGTGAATGATGTATGAGATGCATATATGTATGTAATATTCATGGCCTACGTATCATGCTTATTACAGCCCAAGGCTATCTATATTTATATAACTACCTGCGTGTCGACTTGTGTTGTTTCTTCGCTCCTTGTAACCTTTACTAGTAGTATATGGAGTAATAGCTTAGTGGGAGTACCTGGAGGTTTTGGCCACTTGGAGACATGGCAAACAGGAAGCGCGACGATAGAGATCATCATGTAAAAGGGCTATACTGTATCACGATGCAATGTGATATTTTGTGAATGGCTTTATATTTCTGTTCATTTATTTCTATGCATGTTATTTAATTACTCCGAATGCTTTTAACATGGTAGCAATAAAATTTCCTCACATAATATTAAGCTAAATTGATACCCTCCCAATTAGCTGCACCATCCAAAGCAATGTATTTTAATGGTAGGTCTTGCTAAAGCAGAGTGCCATTAATTTTCCTTGACTAGATGGGTTTGTGTCGGACACTCACACACAAAGAATTGATTTAACTTGACAAGGTCATCATAACGGTTATGGACACGGACCCCCGTGAGTTCGTGCGCGTATACGAAACCGCGATCGTAGCCTCCGGCGGAGACGACACCACGAAGGCCAAGGGACTCCTCGCGCTACAAGGGTGGCGCTCTCTGGTTCTTTACCATAGAGCCGTGCTCCATCTGCGCGTGGAGCAGCCGCGCCCGCCTTCATAGCAACTTCGGGTACTATGACGAGCGAATCGAGACGGACCAGCTCTTGCTGTAGCAAAGAACCCTCTGAGACCCTCCGGGCTACTTCAAGCGCTTCGCCAAGATTCGATGCCAGGTGAACAATCTTAATGAAACCACAGTCATTAATGCAGCCATACAGGGCCTTCGCCCAGGTCCGATGGCCGAGTACAGCGCGCGGAGACCAATCAAGACCATCGCCAAGCTCTTCGACAAAATGGACGAGTACGCGCGGGCGGAGGAGGATGCGCGAAGGCGCACCATTACCGCCCTCGGTCTCGCCCATGAGGAGCGCCCCCCGCGCGAAGTCGGGGCGGGTGGTCCCTCCACGAAGCCGGGCCGTAGCCGAGAGCCCCAGGGCAGCTCACCCCGAGGCGGTGAGGCTGGGGTGCAGGAAGGCTCTTCAAGGAGCAGGCCTAAACCTCGACGCCGCCAGCGCCGGTCGCAGGCGGCCCATCACGTCCTCGACACCAAGAGCGCCCGCCAAGGACCCGACCCCGCCTCACGGAGGGGGGGTCGGGGATCGCAAGGTGGACTAGCTTACGGCGACCAACCCCGCGCAGAGCAAGAGCTCCTGCACTATGGCAGGTGGTGCGAGGTACACGGCTACGGCGATCATCGCACAAGGGCATGCACCGAGGTGATGGCGCTGCGAAGGGCAACGGCCGGATCTCGGGCTACGCCTCCTCGGCCCCCCGCCGGAGCTCAAGTAGGGCACCTAGGGGACAACCCCATACGAGCCACCGCAATGGAAAGTGCGCGAGATCGCACCATCAACGCCATCACCGAGGCTCCTCCTCAAAGCCCCGGGAGCAACCGAATCGTGGATGCCGCCCGCAACATCACCTTCGACTTGAACGACGCCAGGTGTGGAGTACCCCACCAGACCTCTAGTCATTCGCACCCACATAGCATGTTGTGAAGTCGCGCGTCTGGTCAATCTGGGAAGCTCCGCGAACATTTTATTCGCAGGCCCTCGACCGCATGGCAATCCCGGCCGCTAGAGCAAAGGAGCTCCCTTCAAGGCTTCGGGTCGACCGCCGCAGCCCCGGGCACGTGTCTCTTCCGGTCACCTTCCGTCGAAGGCAACAAAGGTAACATCCGGACAGAGCACATTATTTTCGACGCTGTAGACCTCCCACACCCTACAACGCCATACGGGCGACCCGCCTCAACTCTTCGAGGCGATCCCGCACCACGCCTTCTGTGTATGAAGCTCCGGGCCGAGGTATTATCACGCCGGCGACGTGACTCGGCGGGCGTGCGGCGGCGGCACGCCGCGCTCGCATCGCCGATGCACGCCCTCTCCACGCGACTCGGGAGGGCCCTCGGCCCGGTGGGCGCCAAGCCTCGCCCGGCGGAATCAAGAAAGTGCAGCTCGAGCGGAAGGACGCTTTGTGTCCATCGGCGACGGGCTCCCACCGGGACGAGCGAGATCTGCCCGGTACTTCGTAACAACGCCGACATCTTCGCATGGTCCCCGAGGACATCAAGGGCGTGGACCGAGCACTAATCGAGCATCGCTGGCGGTCGCCCGACGCCAAGCCAGTCAAGCAAAGGCTTGGCGTATGTCGATGGATCGCAGCAGCGCCAAAGCGCAGGTGGCAAAGCTTCTTCGCGCGGGTCATTCGCGAGGTCCACCATCCGAGTGGCTCGCTAACCCGGCTAGTCAAAAGGCGGGCGGCACGGACGTATGTGTGTCGACTTCACGGCACTCAACAAGGCGTGCGAAGGCGATTACCCCTTGCCGCGCATCGATCAATTGGTTGACGCCACCGCCGGTGCGAACTCATGAGTTTCTGGGCGCCTACTCCGCTACCACCGGTGTACATGGTCAAGACGACGAAGACCGGTTTCATCACACCACCGGGACATTCGCCGTTCAATGCCCTTTGGCTTGAAGAACGCAGGCGCTACCTTCACTCGCCTCGTCGCCATCGCCTTGGCTGCCCAGCTCGGGAGGAACGTCGAAGCCTATGTCGACGACGTGGTGGTCAAACTCGCGGCCGCCCGCATGGCCGGGACCTCCAGGAAACCTTCGACAACCTCCGGAAGGCGGGCATCAAACTCAACCCCGACAAGTGTGTCTTCGGGGTGCAGGCGGGCAAGCTCCTGGGTTTCCTCGTCTCCGGACGGGGCATCCAGGCGAACCCCGACAAGGTAGACGCTATCTTGGGCATGGAGCCGCCCAAGACTACGAGGGAGGTCCAGAGGCTGGCGGGCCGCATGGCCGCGCTAAGCCGCTTCCTATCCAGGGCGGCGGAGCGGGGCCTGCCATTTTTCAAGACGCTTCGCGGGTGCGACGGATTTAGTTGGGACGAAGATTGTGCGAAGGCCTTCAACGAGCTCAAACAAGACTCGCAAGCCTCCCACTGGTCGCCCACACTGAGGCTCCTTCCTGCTCTATCCGCCGCGTCGACCACCGCGGTCGCGCCGTCCTCGTCTTGGAGGAAGGCGCCATGCAGAAGGCCCGCCTACTTCGCCTCGAAGCCCTCCAAGGCGCCAAGACAAGATACACGAGCTTGAGAAGCTCGCCTATGTGCTGGTCATGGCTTCCGTAAGCTTCGGCATTATTTTCTCGCCCACCCGATCACGCATTTTCCTCATTCCCCGCGGAGATGCTTTGCACAACAAGGAGTCCACAGGCGCACGGCAAGTGGGCCGCCGAGCTCGCCCTCTTCTCCTTGACGTATGCCGCGAACGGCAATCAAATCCCAAGTCTCGCGGATTTTCTCGCCAATGGACCTCGCCGCCCCGCCCGGACGCACGATGATCCCGCTCGACGCTTATAATCGACGGAGCTTACAGTGCCGCCGCGCGCGCGTAGGGGCGGTGATCGCCACACTGGCGGGCGGCGTTCTTTGTACTCGCGCGCCTTGACTTCCCGCCACCAACAACACTACCGAGTCGAGGCACTACTTTTGGCTGGCGGCTCAAGGCAATCGGCGCGAGACGGTGTCTTGTCCGCACCGACTCGCGCTTGGTGGTGGCCATGTGGACAAGTCATATCAAGCCAAGGACCTAGAGTTGGCCAAGTACCTCGCGGCGGTAAGGCGAGGGAAAGGCACTTTTGGGTGTCACCGCAAGGCCATCCCCGCGCGAGAATGAGCAGCCGACGCCCTCGCTAAGGCAGCCAACCAAAGAAATGCCCCCGAGGGGCGTTCTACGAGATATTAGCAAAGGCGCCATCGCGCGAGACACCCGGACGCGGCACTCGCCCACCGCATTGGTCGGCCAGAGATTGGCGAGCCCATCTTCAATTTCTTGCGAGGCATCGCCGAGCCGAGGACCGCCAGCCGCGACGCTTGCAAGACGCGCACAGTCCTTCCAGTGTTCAAGGAATACTCTACAAGAGAGGGGTTTGCGCCCGCTCTGCGCGCTCTCAACCGAGAGGAAGGGAGCTCTTGGCGGAGATCCACGCGAGCGTATGCGGATCCTACTTGGCACCAAGATCATTAGTCGGCAAGGCGTTCAGGCAAGGCTTCTACTGGCCGACTGCCATCACCGACGCCCAGGACCTCGTCCGTCGGTGCCAAGGGTGCCAGTGGATGGCGCGCATTATCCGCAGGCCCCCGACGCGCCTCAACCCCATTCCCCCGGTGTGGCCACTGGCACGCTGGGGTCTTGATATAGTGGGACCACTTGCCCGAGCCCCAGGAGACCTCCGGTTCGTGGTAGTCGCGCTAGAGTATTTTTCCAGATGGCCGGAAGCGGTCACTCTGGCCAAAGTAACCTCGGCGGCCACACAGCGCTTCCTATGGCAAAACATCATATGCCGCTTCGGTGTGCCCCGGGAGCTCACGGCCGACAATGGCTGCGCTTCGACGCCACCTCTTCAAAGATTATTGTGACAAGATGGGCATTACCCTCCGATTCGCCTCGGTGGACATCCCACCCAACAGGCGGTCGAAGGGCGAATGGCGCCATCTCCGCCGCCATCAAAAGCGTGCGGTTGATTGCCAAAGGGCAAGTGGCCAGCGAGCCACAAATCCTGCGTTTATGGTCGCCGCGCTGTGGTAACGCGCTCGACGGGTTCACGCCGCTCAAGCTCCTCTTCGTGACGAGGCGGTGACACCCGAGGAAATCAAGGCGGCTCGCGGAGGGTCCTCGCCCAAGCACCCAAGAAGAGCGCCGTGTGTCCTTGGACCTCCTCGATGGGATACGAGCCGACGCAGCCCACCATGTCAAGAAGTACGCGCGCAAGCGATGCGTACTGACCGACCGCTCAGATGCCCGCGGGGTTCGGTCCGGGGATCTCGCCTCGAGTGGCGCCCAGCGAGACCGTTGGCAAGCTGGAGTCCAAGTGGAAGGCCGTACATCGTGATGAGGCATTGCCGGCGGGGCGTGTCGCCGCCACGCTCAAGGACAAGCCTTCCGCACACATGGAACGCGGACAAAGTTGCGGCGGTATTACGCTAGAAACAGACAAAGAGCGTCGGCCGCGTCTTGTTGTTACGATGCTCGCCGCGCAAACGGGACCTCAATAAAGATTGCTGCTCCCAAAGACATCCCCGCCCACGATGAGCGTAACCACCACGGACTTTAAATAAGACGTGGCGTAGAGCCCAGCTCGCACGCGAGAGTCTGCGGACTATAAATAAGACGTGGCGCCGAGCCTAGCTCGCACGCACTAGTCCACGGACTTTAAATAAGACGAGGCGCCGAGCCTAGCCGCACGCCGCGAGTCTCCGGACTATAAAGAAGACGTGGCGCCGAGCCTAGCTCGCACGCACTAGTCCACGGACTTTAAATAAGACGTGGCGCCGAGCTTAGCTCGCACGCGCGAGTCTCCGGACTATAAAGAAGACGTGGCGCCGAGCCTAGCTCGCACGCACCACCCACGGACTTTAAATAAGACGTGGCGCCGAGCCTAGCTCGCACGCGAGTCTCCGCGACTATAAATAAGACGAGGCGCCGAGCCTAGCTCCGCACGCACCACCCACGGACTTTAAATAAGACGTGGCGCCGAGCCTAGCTCGCACGCGAGAGTCTCGGACTATAAATAAGACGTGGCGTCCGAGCCTAGCTCGCACGCACTAGATCCACGGACTTTAAATAAGACGTAGCATCGAGCCTAGCTCGCACGCACCACCCCACGGACTTTAAATAAGACGTGGCGTCGAGCCTAGCTCCGCACGCACTCTACGGAGTATAAATAAGACGCAGCGGGGACGCCCGCGCGCACTCTCCGAGTATAAAGAAGACGTGGCGCCGAGCCTAGCTCCGCACGCACTGGTCCGCGGACTTTAAATAAGACGTGGCGCCGAGCCTAGCTCCGCACGCGCGAGTCTCCGGACTATAAAGAAGACGTGGCGGCGAGCATAGCTCGCACGCACTAGTCCACGGACTTTAAATAAGACGTGGCGCCGAGCCTAGCTCGCACGCGCGAAGTCTCCTGACTATAAAGAAGACGTGGCGCCGAGCCTAGCTCCGCACGCACTAGTCCACGGACTTTAAATAAGACGTGGCGCCGAGCCCAGCTCGCACGCGCGAGTCTCCTGACTATAAAGAAGACGAAGCGCCGAGCCCAGCTCGCACGCACTAGTCCGCGGACTTTAAAAAGACGTGGCGCCGAGCCTAGCTCCGCACGCACTAGTCCACGGACTTTAAATAAGACGTGGCGCCGAGCCTAGCTCGCACGCGCGAGTCTCCTGACTATAAGGAAGTCGAAGGCCGAGGGTCGCCTCGCACGCGCCACTCCACGAAGTATAAACGAGATTGTGCGGACTCGCCCTCCGCGTTGGCGGGTAAGACCAAGCATAGAGTACTACTTGGTTCCATTACAAAAGCAAAAGGGTTACATGGTAACAAGCCTAAGAACCCGTACATCATCCCCGCCATCCGACCAAACACTCACTTTGCGCGGTGCGGCGA
Source organism: Dendrocalamus sinicus (assembly GCA_036346575.1). Taxonomy (NCBI): domain Eukaryota; kingdom Viridiplantae; phylum Streptophyta; class Magnoliopsida; order Poales; family Poaceae; genus Dendrocalamus; species Dendrocalamus sinicus. The sequence continues at coordinate 28,081,497 of CM070653.1, read as the reverse complement.
CGGCCGCGCCGCCATCGCCACGGTCCCGGCGACCCTTCAAGCCACCGGAGGAGGTCCTCCCCCATGCAGCGTCGCCGCCGCGGCGACCTGCGCAGCCTTCCCGAACCGCCCCACATCCGTTGGTAGAAGTTTTGCGAGCTAGGCCCGACGGAACGGATGGCGCCCGACATAACCCTCGCTGGCCGAGCGGATCCGCCATGGGATTCGCTAGCTCTCGGTATGCCTACACCCACGGTATGAAGCGGCGAGGCGGCACGCACCAACATAGCCGCAGTGCTCGCCAAAGGTTCCGCGCCATGAAGAGCAACGCCGCCTCCTCGATCACCCGAGCGTCTCCAATCAGGGCCTCCGCCTGTGCGTAGTGTCCGCACTCGAACGCACGCATCTCGAGGGTCCGTTCAGAGACTCCATGGCCCGCCATGCCGGCATGGACGCATTCTCCGAGCAAGGCGGTTCTCGCAACAGACTCCGCTAGCCGGGCGTTCTCCCTTCTAGGCGGCGACTCGCTGGAGGAAGGCGCGCCTCCTCGCCGCGGCGTCTGCAACTTCTATAACCGTCGCGTCGCGGCCGCCGTGGCACCCCAGCCACGTGACATTCCTCATCCTTCGCGCGGCGCGCGCTTGTTTCACGGCGGCTTCAGCGCCCTCGCTCCCGAATGCGGGCCTCGCCAAAGCACCGTGAGGCAAGCGCCCGCAAACACAACGGCCGCAGCGCCAGCGAAGACGTTGCAAGCCCGGCGCGCATATCTACCCTTATTTCGACGCTGCAGCGCAAGCGCTAAGTTCCCCCTCGCATGACGGCAGCGCCGCCTGTTGAGGCCGTGGTCGGCACGCCGGCGGCCGCGTAAGGTCGCGAGAATATCTCCGGCCGGGAAGAAGTCCGCGCGCGAGCCCCGCCCCAATGCGCCAGATTTACCGAGGCCACGACCACGCCGACGCCGGCGGCACTGCGGGGCACCACGCACAAGGCTTCGACTTCGCGTACCTCCGATGTTGGCGAGAATGAGCGAGCGGATCGGGAAAGTCTCGCGAAGTCAAGTGAAGAAAGGACTCACGCTACCTCCCGCGCCTTTCGTCGCGGTAGGAAGGGGCGCCGGTCGACCACCCGGGGAGGCGGGCGCCTCGGCAGTGGGGAGAAGGTCTTCTTGGCCGTGCGCGACGGCGTGATCCGCGGCAAGGCCCCGCAACAACGTATCGACTCCCCGTTGGCGGCGGGGACTGCGTCCGAGGGCGTTTCGCCTGCGGGGCACAGCGATTCTTCCATGGCGGGACCAGCTCGGCCACTATCGCCCCACGGTTTCCTCTGTAGGAGGCACGCCGATGGTCGCGCGCGAGGATAACACACCTCCCATCGTGGTTTGCCCGCCAGAACGATGTCACCCTCGGGTTGACGGCTTCCAACTCAACGACGGCCGCGAGCGAGCACGGCTCGTGGCGCCGGCAGCAGGTACCAAGGATCGCGCGGTGCGCTCGCCGGCGCATGGCTGGCCCACCGCGGTTGCACGCCTGCCTCACCGGCCGGCCGGGGCTGCCGCGTCGCATACGGCAGCCGGGGAACGGGCCCGGCGTCGTGAAGATAGCACCCCCGCAGGATCATCACCATCCTGAGCGTCCGGAGTCCCGGCGGGAAGCTCTTCCGGCACCACACGCTCGGGCACGGCAATGCCCAAAGCCTCGCAGGTGCGGTTTACCCGCCCCTGCTTAGCCGCCTTAACTGCGGCCTCGCGAGCCCGGTGCTCCTTAAGCGTGTACGGGCCGAGGAGCGCTGCAACCGCGCGCTCCGCATCTTCTAGACGAGCAGCCGCGAGAGATTGCGCCGCTAGGCGAAAGAAAGACGGATACAATGACGCGCGTAAAGCGTCCGGGCGACTTACAAGGGGCGAGGGCGCAGCGGCGTAGACACGGAGGTCGAACCCGCCTCGCGAGGGCCGCTCGCTGAACGTATTTCCCGGGAGGACAGTGGCACCGCCCCATACATCGTGAACTCCTCGGCTAGGTCGCGCCGACGCTCATTCGACGGCGACACCGGCAAGGCTCTGAGCTTCCGCTGCCGCCGATCTCCGCCGCCGACCGGCGTGCCGTTGAACGAGATCGCTCACCTCGCATCGCATTCGGCTCTTGCCGGTCACGGTAATAGAACCACCACCGCGGCCCACCGGCCGCCCATTGCCCGCACGAGGCGGGCACGGGGAACAACGCGCGCGACGATGCCCGAGCACGAAGTCCACACCGCCGGTTGGACATCGCCCGCCAACATTTCGGGTCGACGATATGCGTCGTGCGGTGGTGGCGAATAAGCTCGCACTGGGACACCACCCTTCCGTCCGCACGCCCATGTGAAGACAACTAGGCGGAATATCGCGTGGGGCCACCGGTGGGCTAGCTCCAACTTGTAGGCCCGCAAGACTTCGCCACGAACAACGTGGAGGGCATTCAAGCCCAGATCGAAGAACGCGACAAAACAATCGCCTCGGGGCCGGGCCGGCTCCGCTCTCCCACGGTGGGGTAGGCGAGCCCCATTGCGCTCCACGATCTTCCTCATCCACGAGCCGCAGCGTCCCTTCATCATGCGGCTCTTTCCAAAGACGCGGAGCAGACCTCCCGAGTGCTCCATGGCGTTCCACCACTTGTTGGCGCGCGAGCCCCGCGCACCGCTTGTACTCACGGGAAGGGGTCGCCGCCCGCCGAGCAAGGCACCGTAGGGGTGGTAGGTGGCGTCGTCATGGCTAGCCATCGCTTTGGCGACAAGAGAAGAAGAAGCGAGCAAGGAGCAACCGCGTGACAATTAGCACGCGGATGCGGCGGCGCATCAAAAGCCAAGCAAGAAAGGATGCCTCCACCCCAAAGATCGCACCTTATAAAGACCGCCGCCGCTTTGTGGCTCAATGCACGACGGATCGAATTCCCAGCGTTCGGCTATCCAAGCTTTGGAAAGAAGAACCGCGAACATAGAGAGCCGTGCCGGGTAGGTGGCCGACACAACGCGACAACGCCCCACATCTCCCACACGCGCCGCTTCTCGGGGACGAGGCGAACGGCGCGGTCACGCAACCGCCCACATCCCACGACGCACGGGCCGTGGGTCGCCACGCGCCCCACTCGCAACATGGCGGATCGCGACGACGCGACACCGCCTCGCGCCAGCCGAGCGTCGGCGTGTTTCCACCCACCATTAAAAGCGCACTACCGCATCGCAAGGTCACAAAGCCCCAAAGCACGAGGGACGGAGCGCGCGTCTACTCCGACCAGGCGCCACCACGCCACCCGCTCGAAGGGTAGGGGACGGAGCGCGCGTCTACTCCGACCAGGCGCGGCCACGCGCCACCCGCTCAAGGGTAGGGACGGAGCGCGCGCGTCTACTCGACCAGGCGCCACCCAGCCGCCACCCGCTCGGGGGGTAGGGGCGGAGCGCGCGTCTACTCCGACCAGGCGCCCGCCTTCACGCCACCCGCTCGAAGGGTAGGGGACGGAGCGCGCGCGCGTCATCGCGACCAGGCGCGGCCGCGCCACCCGCTCAAGGGTAGGGGACGGAGCGCGCGCGTCAACACTCGACTAGGCCCCAGCTTTCGGGCCACCGTTCGAAGGGTAGCGGACGGAGCGCGCGCGTCTACTCCGACTAGGCGCCAGCTTCGCTGCCACCAGTTCGAAGGGTAGGGGACGGAGCGCGCGCGTCTACTCCGACTAGGCGCCAGGTTCGCTGCCACCCGTTCGAAGTGTTGGTGATATGCCCTAGAGGCAACATGGAGATGTTGAATATATCACATACTATGTTTATGATACATTGCTTTGTTCCTTGAAATAGACATTATCATTATTGATCAATGAGTATGTGACTTATTCATGAGACTCTTAATGCCAAAATGTTGCTATTTCTAAATGATCCCTGATCATATATCATATGAGGAACAAATATGATTCAAAGATCAGCATATGTATTGATTGATGATCATGTCTCATGGATCATGGTATGGTGATACCAAATCAATAATATGGACATGTGTTAGTGAACATATGTTGGATAGACCCGCCATGAGACACCGCAGAGATTCCATGTGTCATTAGTTGGTCTCAAGTAGTGTTTATGTAGAATCCTTAGACTTGAGATCATCATGGTTCCCAACATGCGTAGTAGCCTATTTTGGGACTACTAACCACTACTCCGTGAATCGGGTAGTCATAAAAGTAGTCTTCGGGTTTGCCGTGAAACATGTAGTGGGATGTGAATGATCAAGATAGAATTTGCCCCTCCTTATGGGAGAGATATCTCGGCCCTCGATGTAATGGATTATGAAAGTGCATGGCCATGCCAATGTGATTGAGGAGTCAATCACAAGTTTATAATCCATCACGGAATCGAGAGAGTGATTGAGCTATTAAGAGGATGACACAGGTCTCGCCTTGAGCTTAATCTATATCGTGAGGCAAAGGGATTCGTACATGAGAACATTACTGAGTTCAAATTGATATGATCTTTACGTATACTTTGGGGTTAATATGTCTTGCTAGAGGCCGCTATTAATGGGTGACCAGGAAGGTGTTTCGGTCGCGACCAAGTATACGTGAACCTGCTGGTCGCACACTTAACGGGTTGGAACACTAATTCGAATGTGATTCGGATGTGGGCTCAATTCGGATAGAGATCCTGATAGACTCCTTGGGCCTCGGTCCACGAGGCCCAGTGAGGAGGTCTATATATTTGGAGGCGGGGCCGAGGATGTACGCTCGTTCCTCCCGAGCAAAACCCTAGCCGCCACCTCCCGAGCCAAACCCTAGCCGCTCGCGAGTCTTGGTACACTCACGATCGGCGCCCACCGGGACGTGTGGATACCGGTGGAGGCGCTGCTCGTTGCGGCGTTGATCGGCATCAACAAACTACGATTGGATCCGCTCGTGGTGTGGTTGATCGCGTGGAGGAGACGATCTGTCGGGACGATCGGCTACTTCCACTACTACCTCGACGCGCGTGGTTGGATCGGCTTCTCCAACTCTTCTTCGCGCGCGCGTCTAGTGGTAACGATCTATGATCCTCCTTAGCATGATGTCCTGTGTGCGCGGTAGAAATTTTTATTTTCGCTATCGTAGCCTCGCGCGCTCCTTCACGAAGAGTAGCGACGAGCGCGCTCTCTCCGACCAGGCGCCAGCCACGCCACCCGCTCGGCGGTAGCGGACGGAGCGCAGCGCGTCTACTCGACCAGGTGCCGCCTTCGCGCCACCCGCTCGGCGGTAGGGGCGAGCGCGCGCTCATCGCGACCAGGCGCCCGCCTTCGCGCGCCACCCGCTCGAAGGTAGGGACGGAGCGCGCGCGTCATCGCGACCAGGCGCCAGCCGCGCCACCCGCTCGGCGGTAGCGGACGGAGCGCGCGCTCACTTCGACTAGCGCCAGCCGCGCCACCGTTAGAAGGGTAGCGGACGGAGCGCGCGCGTCTACTTCGGCAGCGCGCCACTCCGGCAAAGACCATTCCAGCTTCCGCTCCCACCACAAGCCCGAGACATTCACAGCCGCAGGGACGGAGGGGCCAAAGGACTCGGCGACATGGCTTCGGCCCTGTGAAGCCCTTCACCATGAGAGGCTCCTGTCGTAGGGGTGGCCCCCGCCTAACCCCAGCAGGCCTGGTAGGAAGGTTATAAGGCCCAGAATAGGCCATGTGTAATGACATAACCGCCTGCAGGGGATAACCGAGATGTAAGGGTATAATCAGTAAAGCACTCCTCATGTGCATATATATATATGAGCACAAGCCATGGGGAGGACCAAGGCCATTACACCCAACTTCATTACTCTCCACTATCATCTCTCTCTCTCTGTTTGGTCTGTAGCCACAACAAATCTCATTGAGATGCATATGATGCTCAAGAATGCAGAGGACAGTATTAAGAAAAGCAACAGTCATGTGATGATGGTGAAAAAGACTATCAACTTCAAAAACAAGTCTAAGGCTTTGGGCAAAAGAAAGAGTACGAGCAAAACTCAATATGAGACCTCGAATATCAAATCTAAGTTTCAGAAGCTTAAGATTGGCACTGCACCTGATACTATTTGCTACCATTGCCAAAATACTGGACATTGGAAGAGCAATTGCAAGAAGTACTTGACAGAACTAAAAAAGAGAAAGAGAAGTAAGATTTCTATTTCAGATATAAATGTTACTGAAATCTTCTTTTGTCATGACTGGATACTGCTTGGCATAACTAGGCTTGTCATAAGATTCATGTAAGCTATTTATTCGAGTTATCATGCTCATTGACATGGTACTTCGGTTTCGTGGCCCCTGAGCGAGAGCAGTCTCTTCCATCTTTCTTCCTGCTGTTCATTCTGCCTGACTCATTATTTTGCTCTGTCCAATGACCATATGACCCACCCTGGCTGTCAGATACGTAGTAGCTATCTCTGGTTTTGCCAAGAATCGGGCTGAACCACCGATGAATCCTGATCAGAGTTACGCTTCCATTCATCAATATAGTCAGCTTTGGCACCACGGTTGGTAACACACAGCTTGGTTTGCTCCTCCCAGCTCATTGCTTTGGCTGGCTGTTCCACCACATAGCAATCCCAGTTCTCTAAGTTTTGCTGACCACTTGCTTGAACCGGCTGTTCTACATAATTGTCCCAACCCCATGAGCTTGGCTTAAGAGTTGTTTGTTGGGTAATTGGGTCTTCCACATGATAATCCCAATTGACATGGCACTCCTGACCTGGAATGTCACTTATTTCAACCTCATCACCCCATCCACTGACTGGAACTAGCTTGTTTGCAAAAATAAAGGAGTCCCAACCATCACGTGCAGCATTAACCCTTTCAGGAACAATACGGCGCGTCTTTTCCAGATCAACCATCAATTCAGGGTCAACATTGGTATAACAGCTATCTGTTGGGCATATAAGAAATAAATCGTGTTTTTTACAATAAGCATATCAGCCTCATATATCAATCCTCAAGTGAAAAGGTGATAGTAGCAGCATAATTAAAAGTGAACTCAACCTCAACAGGAGATACCATAGCTCAAAAACAAGATGACTCCAAAATTTCCTCATGCTGGGCAGTGGCGGCATAATTCCTAAGCATATCTTAGCAGCATGATTCCTGAGCAGATCTTAGCAGCATAATTCCATAACAATATATGTTGGAACTGGACATTATTATTCCAACGTCCAAACCAACATCAAAAAATGTATGGATATCAAATATCAATTTGAACATGGTAATTAAAATTTGATATTCATAATGCTAAACAAGTTACAGATCCTCAACATCCTGCTTAGATGATGTAGGGCGACCCTTGTACTCCAATTTTGCTCCTAAGCTCACCGTGATAATCCTGAATTTCAGCCTTATCTTCTCCATCACATCTTGAACTTGCTCATTCTCTGGATCGGACAAAGGATAGCTGCTCACCAGTGCAGCTAGTTGCTCGATGTTCTTCCTGACCCGGGCTGAGAATGCATCTTGATCAAGGCGAATTACCGACATCCACACATCCAAGCAGCCCTGATAGAATCCCAGTTCTTCACCTACCTGGAAACCCCTCTTGAAACCAACCTGCCTTCCCTCTTCCTTTCCAGATACCAAGCCATCACGATAACCATTTCTGAAACCCTCTTGATAATGTGTCTCATCTAAGAATACCGATGGTTCAAGAAAATCAACATCATCTTTGGCTTGTTGATCCATGATATGAACAAAAACCTAATTGGCCTGAGCAATAGACAATTTTCCAATAAGATGTAACTCCAAGAAATCTTCTTCATAAACAAAACAAAGGTTGCGCAATAAGTAACTCAATGAATACATGCTCAAGGCAAAGAGGAAAAACTCCCAATTGCAAATAATGCTATAAAATCAAGAGAGGGAAACAGCAAAACGAACTTTCGCTAAAATATCACCTAGATATTGTTGCACATCAAATGAAGACAAATACAAATATGATCCAATAAAACGAGTGAAGTCAAGACTAAGATAAATAAATCAGTTGCTCACTTGCTTCCTCTCAGTGTAGTTCAGATCCCGCGCGCCCGTCCACGGGTCCACGCCGCTCGGCCTCGCACCCGCGCCCACACGGCCGCACCTCCGCGCGCGCGCCTGCCCCCTCCGTCGCCGCTGGGAAGTAGCAACAGCAGCGAATTACGAATTGGAGGAGAATTAGGGATTTAGGAATGGGGATCGACTTGGGTTAGAGACTTCAAGTCAGACTCGAGTCTGTCCCATGGTAAGCATGTCTTATCTCCCACCGTAAGATGTCTTATCTGGTTTATGACTTAGACTTATCTCAGCATTTCCATGGCCATGGCTGCGCGGTTTCAAGAGAAAGAGTAAGTAACTACATGCGCCCGGTAATGGAAGGAAGGGATCGTTATTGGAACTGCCTTATCGAAGTAACAAGTAACCGCAGATAGAAAGGGAGATCATGAGATCCAACGGCTATGGAGAGTCGAGGAAGAACGGACGGCTATTGAGAGTCAAGGGAGAATGTACCTACTACCACCAACTCAAACTTTTAAGGAGTAGAGATATAACAGATGTGAAAAGTCCATGGAAAATACATCACACTATACACACCGCAATATCATGCCTAATGAAGTCTATTTGCATTCCATCGTCTTCTTCTTCTTCAAAAAAAAAAAGAGAAAACAATTTAATTACCTTTGCTAGCCTGTAAGAACATAAATTGGAAATTTCCTGGCAGTGGATTTCAAAATTAGTTTAATCGACTTGTGATTCAGTTCTAATTCAGCATAATGCTGTTACAATCATAACGAGAAGTTGCTACAGATCCAATCGTCTTTCCACTTCACCATTCACCAAAACGATCTACTTCTATTAGAACACAGTTTAATTTCTCTCTCCTTTTTCTCTCAGCAAAGGATAGAGACTAATCCCCCACTGCATCTCTACCTTTCCTAACTGGATTCCTCATTAAAACTACAGATCAAATCACACCTACCGCATAAAAGACTACAGATTTCAAGGAGAAAACCCCAACTTGCGATCGATCAAGATCCCACCAAGCAACCAAAAACTAGCACGAAGTATCGGATCAAACTAGAGAGCGGAAGAAATTAACCAATAGAAATCTGCATCATCGCACTCACCGGCCTGGAGAGCTGCCACAGAAACGAAGGACAGAATATTCAAGAACTCGCCCCTAGTCTTCTCGCTCTCTCTGCACCGAGGAAAAATATTTTTCTTGTTTAACCCCCTCTTCTCCCGTGTTTCTACTGTTCTCACGGACTGGATCGCCACGTGTCCAGCGGAAGTGGGTACGTAGCATTACGCCTATTTGAGCCTAAACGGCCAGTGGGCTGGGCCAAGGTGTCTTTTTTAGACAACAACTGGGCCGCGGCACGTGGCCTAATTCTCCTTTCTTTTCAGCTGAATTTTCTTTTTATATATTTTTTAAAGGATTTATTCATCATATACCCTCCTCATATATGAAAATTCAGGATTTACCCTCCTGACCTACATGTCAGTGACTTATGATGACCCCACATGTCATTGAGGTGGGAGGATAAATCCTGAAATCCTCAATTCAAAGGAGGGTATATGATGAAGATCCCCTTTTTTAAACACAAGTAGTCTGAAAAATGAATAGTGCTTGCGAGTTGCGACTTGCGAGAGAGACTATCATGTCATAATAAAGATTATTAATCTGAGAAATGCTGATCCATGAATGCAAAAATTCGCTACTGAAAACAAAAGGCTGGCACACGAAGAACAGAAGACGCACATTGAAGTTGAATTAATGCATTGCTAACTACACAAATCATGATTCCATGTACTGCTACTCGAAATCAATTATTAATATCTAAATTAATGCATCTTAGAAGCCTATCTAGTAGGAGGCGGCGGCCGCGAAGTCGACGTGGTAGACCTCGCTCATGTCGGGCTGGAAGAGGCCGAAGTGCTGCTCCACGCCCTCGGGCTTCTGGTTCTCGTTGAACATGGCGAACAGGTACGTCTCCACCGCCTTCCCGGGCCGCCGCGGCGTGCCGCCGCCGACGTGACGCACCACATTGTTGTTGTACGTCGCCGCGTTCTCCACGCTGGCCCCAGGCTTGTCGCCGCCCGACGGCCACCCGGTCTCCGACACCACCAGCTCCAGCCCCTGCGCCCCGGCCTTCTCCACCGCCGCGTGCGCCGCGTCCACGATCGCGTCGAACATGTTCGTGTACACCAGCCCGCCGTCCGTCACCGCCGCCGCCGACGCGCCGGACTCGTTCAGCAGCGCGTACCCGAGCTGCACCTTATCCGCGTTATCCACGTACGCGAAGAATGGGTACACGTTCACCAGCAGCGGCGCGTTCTTCGACGCCAAGTAGGCGACGATCGGCGCCATCACCGGCGAGGCAGCCTCGGAGAACGCGCCCTGCGACGGCGGGTACGAGGCGCCGAGCACGCTCGTGGCCACGGTCGTCGTGACTGGGACGCTGATGCCCGCGACCTTGAGCGCGGACTCGAGGTTCTGCATGGCCGGGAGGACGCGCGCGGCGGCCTCGCCGGGGATGACCTCGTTGCCGGCGTTGATGTACCGGAAGCGGACGGCGCCAGCGAAGGGCTGGACGTAAGAGGCGACCCACGAGGCGGCGAAGGACGCGTCGGAGGCGAGGCGGGGGAGGTCCTCGTTGAGCGTGCCGAGGACGACGCCGATGCCGGAGTCGCGGAGCGCGGCGAGGACGGCCGTGTCCGGGTGGAAGAGGCGGACGTAGCTGATGTTCTTTGCTTTGTACATGGAGATGACCTGGTCTGGCGTCGGCAGGTTGTTGCCGAGCATACCGTAGTTGACACCAATGGCACCTTCAGCTCCTGCATTTTGCACATCCAAGAGTTCCAAATATTAATTTTGTTCATCTCCACATTTATCATTTAAATTCACATTTAGATAATCGCATTATGAAATGAAGAACACTGGCTAGATAACCTAACATGTAATTTGTGAGAATTGAACTGTAGATGTCGGCCAAAAACTAAAACCAAGGTGTCATGTGCGAGTTGTATTATCCAACTGTTGGTGGTAGGTTATATGTGACTTTTTCGCACAAACTAGGGTATATTCATAGTAGCTTTTGCTGATGGCTTTTTAATTGTAGCTGATGAATAGTAATGCATTATGTAAGAAAGACGGTGCAACGGAAGATACTACAACGTTTGGACCGCCATACGACTTACCGAATTGTGATATAATAAAATACAATGTCTAGGCATCACCTGGATGGTTTCTTCCTAACAAATATCCAGATTTGGGACCGTTGAATTAGAGATCTAACGGCCTCTTTTTTGGAGGGGGGAGATTTTTTTTAGAGGATGGGGATATTTTTTTGGAGGGGGGAGGGGAGAATTCATGATCGTTGGATCTCTAATCCAATGGTCATAAATCTATATGATAGTTAGGAAGAAAACATCCGGATGATTTTTATCAACACCCAAGTATATTACAATATGTGAAAACGAAAAGTAGCGGCTAATAAAAGCGGTTTATAAAAGCTAAAGCGTTTGTATTGGCTTCTGCTTCTGGAAGCAGAAGCCAATATGAAGAAGATCAATGTCGCAGTTGAAGTCAAAGATATGCTTATGAAAAAGAAAAACACAACTTGGTGTGTCAAGGTCCAAACCTTTCACTTTCAACAAGAAATATAAAAAAACTTAAAAAATGAATATATGATATTTTTTGTCTGATTGTAGTTTACTAGGTTGTGTTTGTGTAGCATAGAGGATTTATATGTTCTTTGGCAAAAAGGTTTTATGTTCATAGAATCTCTAACCCTGCCTAATTTTAGAGTTGGTTCATCAATGGACAAGATATAGGAATCAGGTTGTTCACTGTAGCATAATGCAGAGATTAAGTTTTTGAAAAAGAAAAAAATTGGACCCTCCCGAGAATTCCAAATGTCGGAAATATCGAAAGTTTCATTTTTTCCCAGATAATTTCAGTCAAAAAATTCAAATGTGTTGTTTGAATCCAAGAAATTCAAATAAATTAAAAAAATCAGAATTCTCGATGAAATTTCAGAATTTGAAACTTTCTGCTGGTGGCTACAGGCGTAGATCAACCGAGCGCTCCCCGACAACGACGAGCAAAAGCCGCACAGTGAGGAGGGGGGAGGCACGGAAGCAGGCTACCCAGGGAAGAGGCGCCGTGGCGAGGACGAACTGCTAGTGGAGCCAAGCAACGTGAGTGAGCAGGTCATCGCCGACCACCCGGACCATCCGGAGGCGACTCGCTTGGCCTTGATCGGTGGCCTCCATGACTCCGAGGAGGATGACACCTGGTGCGGCGAGCAGGTGGCTCCGACGTTGGAGTTCGACAAGGAGCACGTCGAGCAGACAGGACCCCGTGCAGTCAGTAGGTGGCTCCAAGCGATGACCCCACCAGTAAGGTCGGCGAGACGGAGCACGTCTAGGAGGAGCTGGGCTCGGCCAACATCTGCAATAGCCACAACGACGCTCCCGTTGATGAGGCGAAGCACGTGGGATTGGGGATTTAGGGTTTTGCTAGTCACTTAGGATTAGGGATTTTGCGGCGCTGGTTGATGTTTGCGTGGGATTGGAGACGTCATGTCACTGGTATGTTGGGCCTGAATATTTCAATTCGGGTCGAAATTTTTAGCCGATGTGGGTTTTTCTCAGAATGGACCGAAAAATCCGAAATTCCCTCCAAAGTGTTTTCCCTGGCATAATGATGCATGGGAATCAGGTCGTCGGCAAAGACTCTTGCCTCTTGTGTTTTTTTATATATATATGGGACGATGGTACAACAATCTTTTGACTTGTATGGCTTAGGTTCTCTGATACGGGCAAACATAGGAAAAATTTAAGAAAAATAGCCTATCCATTTCTGTGACAGTGTGTTCCTTTCATATTCAGATGACATCAACAGATAATTAAATGGATTTAAGCATCAATGCATATCGGCAGAATATTTGGTTGTGATGTAACATCTAATAAATAATGACAAAAAAATATATTGAAAGATCTTTAGGTAGGCTTTGCCAAACTTTTACTAACTCTATTGGTCGACATGCAATGTAGTGAAAGAACAGAATTGTCTAAAACAAACCATAGGTCCAGTTCACTAGATACAGTTATCTTGCTGCATCATATAAACTGTATTTATAATTTGCAGTGTCTGTACAAGTTAGCAGGGGTCTATTGCCAAAAAGTTTCTGAAATTCCATTAATTAATATAGCAACAGAGAACAAGAATGCATAATGAAACCAATCATGCAATGCTTCCCTACCGGAATTATTTTTTAAGAAACTCAACCAAGAATACATAGAATAAACTTAGCAACCACCTCTTCGGCTCTACCTACAAGGCTACAACCAGAAGCGATAAATAATGGAAACAACCATTTGGCGCCATTTTATCCTAAAGGATCCCCTCCAAAACAAAATTCCTTTATCCTAGTGAGAGTGCAAAACTCGAATCAAGAAACAAGACATTAAGGAAAAGAAAACCAAACTAGCCATTGAGAGACAGGTGGTAAACAAAATCGCAATGAAAATTAAGAAATATCAAGAACAAATTGGAACAGATATGGCCAAAAAAGGAAGACGCGTCACAAGCAAAGTGAAGAAGTAAAGGTGAACTGATTACTGATCACTGGCTGACCTCACACGGCAAGTGAAGAAAACAGAAGAAAGTACGTACGAGCAAGTTATATATATGCATCATAAACAGAAGAAATTAAACAGTACAGGCAAACTGATCGTTGACTGAACTCACCAGGAAAGGACGACGAGCAGAGCAAGAAGCTGCAGGCAAGAATCCATGGCGCAATCATCCTGACCATACCAGCAGCAGCAGGCATCCTCGCACCGCCACAAGCCAATTCTCCCTCTCCCTCTCTCACCTCCTCTCTGTCTCTAAACTCTCCCTCAGTTCTCTCTCCCCCTCCCTGATCTAAAGCCTGAAATATGCAACTGCCGCTTCTCCTCCTCTTCTTGTGGTGCTTGCTTTCTTTATATACAAGGCAATGGGAGTGCAACTGCTCAGATACGTGCGAGAGTGGGCGTTACGTCCGTATCAAATGGGAAGCCACCAAACCACATGACCCGGCTAAACATTTGCGCCCATGCATGCGCGCGCGTGTCCGCCTGGCTCTGCGCATGCATGCGTGCGGACTCCATCGCTGCGGTTAGATTTCAGATGACCAAATAGACGGCCTACTCGATCGTCGCACGTAGGGGTGGAAATTTGGCTTGAGGCTTGCGAGCCGGCTCGGCTCGTAACGAGCTCGAGCTGGCTCGGCTCGGGCTCGTAATGATTCAAGCCAAGCCGAGCCCGCCGTCCAGCTCGTGAGAAAAACGAGCCGAGCCCGAGCCGCTCGCGAGCCGCTCGTTGGCTCGTGCGAGCTCGGTGCCTCGGTCCGATCTGTCCGGCCCAGTGTCGACCCGCAGCGTCGGCCCAGCCCAGTCGATCGATGCGATGCAGTGCGAGTCAGCCAACCCTAAGTCCTAACCCTTCGGCCATTCCCGTCGGGCGGCACCGCAGCCGCGGCAATCCCATCCCCATTCGCGTACCAGTACGAGGGCCCGCGCGTGAACGAGGAGCTGGCCAAGGCGCTCGGCAACGCCGTCAAGTCGGCGTCGGCGAAGCTGCTGCAGGACGAGCAGGTGGGAGGGTGCTCACCAGCAGGAGCAAACCGCAGCTCAGGGCAACCTTCAGGCTCTACAAGGAGCTGCACGGCAAGCCGCTGGTCGCTGGAAGAGGTGAGCAAGCAACCAAGCAAACAAACAGACCAACTAGATGCGTCCCAGTTTGATCAAGTCTCTGATTCTTTCTGCTCTGTTTCATGCTTCCCTTTCATCTGCTGTTTCTAATTCTAATTAGGATTTTGCTGTTGTTTCATTTCAAGCCATTTTGGCTCGTTTGGGCTCATTCAAGCCATTTTGGCTCGTTGGGCTCATTCAAGCCATTTTGGCTTGAATGGCTCATTCAAGTCATTTTGGCTCATTCAAACTATGCTATTTCTGTGAATCTGTGAACTTATTAAACTCTCTGTCTGTGAATTTCATGATCGAATACCGAATGTGAAATTGTGTTTGTGAATTTCTGCAAATACCAATGTGAAATTGTGAATGTGAAATTGTGAATGCTCTCAGATGCCTTTGCGAGCCGTTTTGGCTCGTTCCCCCGTCTGCGAGCCATTTTGGCTCGTTACCGCGTCTGCGAGCCATTTTGGCTCGTGGGCAGCGCCGACCCGTTCTGGCTCGTTCGGGCTCGCGAGCCGGCTCGAGCCATCAGGCGAGCCGAGCCAAGCCTCTCGCCTAGCTCGTTTCGGAAACGAGCCGAGCCGAGCCACAGCTTTGAGCGAGCTCGGCCGAGCCTGGCTCGAGCCGGCTCGGCTTGGCTCGTTTCCAGCCCTAGTCGCACGTCCGTCGTCAGAGCGAGAGAGAGAGAGAACATAATGCCACGTGGACTGGATCAACGGCCCGAATGGTCTGGCTGGCTAGTTGGTGCATGCCTGCTTGCTTTGACCGTGTCTTAACATCGGTTATCGATTCGATGGCGAATTAGGAGCAGTGATGATTCGATTAGCTAGGAATAGTCGCATGGATCTCTGGTTATCAGCAGTGATGATTCGATTAGCTAGGAATAGTCGCATGGATCTCTGGTTATCTGTGGGAATCAAGGAAAGAGATATCCGTATCTCTATTAGAACGGAGCTAGGTGTTTATTGACAAGATCGCCCTAATATTGTAGATATCTCGAAACAAATCTTTGTTAATTGGAACTTTGTAATGGCGTAGTGAAATAAATTTGACCGTTTGACGCCGCAGCTCGATTAAGTTTTGTTGCCGCGCGCGAGTTGAACTCGATCCCATGGCTAGCTCATGCGGTACATGGCGGTACGTACGTAACACGTGTAAACCCGAAATGTTTGTAATAATCATAAAGTGCTTTTTTTTTGTTCCGACTTAAGGCTTTTCCTCCCCGCCGAGTCAGAGGGATCTTGTGGTCTTCTCCTCCCTGCGAAAGCGATAGTTCTTTATGTAGAAGCGGTACTTCTAATAATCGGAACTACCAAAAATTGTACAGCGGAACTACTGGATTCGACTGGTCCTTTGCTTCTAACGGCTAATTTTTTTTTACCATTGCGAGGGAGCAGAAGTACCATAGTTTTGCCACTAGTACTTTCGTTAATCATGATTTTTTAGAGATTTGGTTCCAACGATTAGTTTTCTTGTGTTGAGTATAAATACCCCTTGTAGCCAGTTGGAGAATAACTTTTGGTGTTCTATTTCACTCTCTTGAGCTAGTGTGAGGTCTTTCTCTCAATTATGTATGTGTTGCATCTTGTGAGCAAGGAGAAAGACTTTAAATTGCATGTGTTGCATTTAGAGGTGGATTGTGTATCCACCTCTACCCACAGATAGACTCCCTTTTCATATCCATGTATTTCGTGTGTTGACAATGATATATCCATACCTATTATCTGCGTGCTGGTCGGGGTGGTATAAATGTGGGTAGTGAATATGGGTATTAAATATATTAATGTCCCAAATATATGTGACTTGTTCTTTATAATTTTTAATCGGTATCTCCAATAATAGATATGAAAATTCTATACATATTAATACAATTAGAAGAATGTAAATTATAATGGATATTGTAGGCAAGTTCATGTTTGTGGGTGGATCGCTAGATTTCATACAAGAGTTCTCTAATTATATGTACATGTATATGTACATGTATATCACAGTGCAAATCAACTTCATATACACTTCCATATATCAAGAAAAATCATTGGTTATGATTTGTTAATCACAAGAAGGGTCCACCTAATTAAGAGCTAGATGCTTTTTTTTAAGAATTTCTAGCAATTATTCTCATTTATCAAGTAATATCCATCAGTTATGGATTGCTAAACATAATTAGGGTCCACCCAATTAAAGGTCATTTTTTATAGTTTCTATGATATTTCTCTTTTTTTAAAGCTGATGTAGTCAACCATCATAAGCTTTTATTGTATGATAGGTCTTGTCGTTTTTACTTTTTTTTAACAAATGTCACTTTTTCTTTTTTCTCATGCATAGCTTATACTAATTTATTTTGTATGTCTATGTCCTTCTATTTCTCTCGTACATGGCTTTTAGTGCAGGCCATCCACGATTCTTTTTATTTATTAGGTTCATATAGAATCTATAATTGATAGCCTTATCATATAAAAATCCATGTTTTTATCTAAGACATCCAATGGTAATTGTTTACTGACCATAATAAGGGTCCACTGCATCGAGAGGTGGATGTTTTCTTTTTCCGAGAATTTCTAGCTTATTTCTCTTTTTCTTAGCAACTGTAAAACTCATATCATCGACTTTTGGTATATAGCACGGACTGTGGGCACCGGCGCCAAGGTGGCGCACAGTATTGTGGCCGGCCTTTCCAGTGAAAACCCTGCCATGGCAACTGAAGTTGGTGTATGGCGGGTGTTTTTCGCTGCCACGGCGGCTGTTTCCTGGGCAACCCATCACCACCCCCTACTATACCCAAGGGCCATACCTGGTCCTAGGACCCCGAGGGTGGTTGGTAACAGAGAGGCGCACTATTTTTTTGGCATGCGCACAGTGGATTCACCGTGATTTTGGCCTTGCGCACGGGCCATCTGGGGGTCCTTCGGCACAGACCATCGTTATTTTTTAGGGATTTACTTTAGAATTCCTATGGAAATCAAAAGATATTTCCCCGAATTTTAGTTCGTTTGGATTGTACTTAATATGAACATTTTTAATTTGATAATTTTTATTTAATTATTATTTTGAATTTTAGTTCTTTATGGATGTTACTTTAGATGCGTATGAAAATCAAATCGCTATTTTTATTTTTATTAAGTATTTCAATTAATTTGGATTGTACTTGACATCAACTCTTCTTTTAAGTTGGGTCCGCAACATAGATGGCTAGATCTTTCTGGTTAATACCGGAGTTTTCTCAGATTGTCTAATTAGTTTATGTTTACAAATTTTAATATTTTTGGAATTTAGGTTTCAAATTCATTTACAAATCAAATCTTTAATCATCCTTTATTTTTATTCCAAATTTGCATGTTTTTGGATCGTACTTGTCGTTGATTTCTTTTTAGTTTTTATGCTAAAATTCATATAAAAACCAATATCTACTTCTTTTAGTTATCATTTTGAATTTAGTTTTTAGGATTTTATTTTGAAATTCGTTTAGAACTCAAATTGCTAATGACTGTCTGCCGGATTGAAAATGACAGGGAAAATGGACATGTATTGGGATGTTCCGCATCGTTTTCACGGACACAAGAAAAGACTCTGGCCATCTATTCATGTCACGCGCCTAACGCGTTAACTCAACTAACTGGCAACCTGAAAACAACTTCTTGTCAAGTGCCTAGCCTAACCGATTGAAATATAAGTTGCACCAGCTCATTAAATAGTTCTGCAACAATTTGGCATTTGGGACCAGCTCGGTTTTCCTTTTAGTGATTACGCTATCTGTCTGTGTTCATGCTCCATTTTTCTTTCCGGTTCATGCATGTTCCATTTGCTAGATAGAAGACAGTACTACTATCTCCAAACAGTTGGCCAGATCGATTCACTTTTAGCGTGTGATCTTTTTTTATCTTAGTCACCATCATGTGATGTTCGCACTGTGCTTTATATATGTTAGATCAAGATGGTAGTAGTTACAGAGTACATTTTCCATGCTTGTAAATAATCACTCATTGCGATTAGTTAATACACCCCCGAACTATAGTTCGTTTAAAGTGCTTTAAAAAGCCACGGCGATCCCAATCTATGTGGGACCATATGGAGATCACCTTATAGTTATAATTGATTTTTAGATTAGAGTATATATGAAGGTTGAGTTTGATTTTTGAGGGGTTTTGCAAAAGATCGTTTCTTAGTCTGTCTGACTTTGTGGTCGGTAGGTTCAATCGGTTGTGTTCGTTGTTTATGACTGTTTGGTAGGACAGTCCGATCGACAGGATGACCACGCGGTGGTCGAAAGCTTCAGTGCTAAACGACCATGTGTGATCGATAGTCATACCTAGTAATCGATGTTCATAGCTTCTGCTTGGTCATAATCGGTAGTCGTAGTCTATGTGAGCGGTAATCGTAGCGATCGGTTGTGGTAGTCGTAAGCCGTAGCGATCGGTTGTGGAAGCCGTAGCTTGTGTCCTCAATGGTCGTAGCGGTCTGTTTGACGGTTGTAGGCTGCTGGTAAGATCTCGTGGGTTACGAGTACCTCTGTTCTTGAGCATCCGAGTACTCGTAAGTCGTATCAAACCAGTCGGTGAGCTGAGGTTGTTCACTGGAATATTGGTGTTCTAATCAGGGTTGACCGGGGTGTTTGTTGGTAATGTGCACATGAGTTTATTGCTTGGTTCTAGGATTAGAATCGGTAATTTAGGTGCATACATTTTGATCGTGCAAATTGATGATCTTTATGTATCGTGCGATGCTACGTGATGGTTTGCTTGTTGGTGTTGGTTGTAGGACTTCGGAGTTAGGACATGGTGAGGTGTGGAAGGACCGAGACTAGGCACAGGAGGTGTTGAGGTCTAAAACGGTCAGGGAGATGCCAAAGATGATTGAGACTTGCGGGGTGGTTGCAAGCCGAGACGACGAAAAACTGGAGCGGAAACTACGGGTAATGGACATGACAGGCAATGGTGAGGTGGACTAGGACTAGGTTCAGGGAGGTGTCAAGGTCCAGACGCTCGAGGAAGCCAGGTGCCATCATGTGCGAGGAGAAGTACGTGGTGCACCAAGTGACTTGGGTCATTTCCAAGCGAGGATGGTTCGATGGGATCCGGATGCGTGAGAGGCTTGACGACAAGTCATTGAGGTCACATGGAAGATGATGAAGCATGGGCAAAGCTTCGTGGTAAAGTAAGCGAGAAGCTTCGAGAAAGGCGATAGAGGGGCATTTTGGTAAATTACCCAATACCGAGAAAAGTGGCGGTGTGTAAAACCGCGACGTTGGCCTAAGTGGTTTAGGTCTTGTAAGCACTGAAAAATGTGAAGTGGATCAAGTGTTGGTTCACTAATGGGTTAATGGTGTAAGCTATTTTGAGAAGCGTGCATGAGTAAAACACGGTGTTAGGTAGGGTTAACTGGCTATTCTCGATTTGGCCTAATAGGAGAATCCATTAGGTTTTGGGTTCATTGGTGAGCCTATGAAAAGGGGAGAGGAGGCAAAAGCTAGGGTTTGAGAAGGTTGGCTAGGCCTTGTGGTGGCTAGCTCCTCCTCCCTCTCATGGGAGTTAGGCTAGAGAGTGGGTGTGGGCTCTAAACTTAAAGCTTTGTCCTCCCGAGGGGAGTGGCTGAAAAATCAATCATCTCAAGTGAGCAATACATCAATCTTTGATCTACCTTTTGTGTATCTTTTGTCTAATTGAGTTTACTCGGCTTGATTCGGTTCTTCCTTTGTTTTCCTTTTCTGCTTCTCGACTCTGTCCTGTCTCTTCTTGTTCTGAGAGGGTGTTCTTGTTTCGGTTGTATTGATTCCTCTTTTGCTCCTCTCTTGATCTTTCTATGCCAAGAACCTGAACGAGATGGAGAGTATCTCGAAAGATTGATCTCCAATCAGTTAGGCACCTTAATAGCAAGTCTATCAAGAAATCCTGTGCTTTCTTGGTTTTGGTCCCGTTAGGTGATTTCTTGATCTGGAAGTGTTTTTGTCTTGATCTCGTTGATGCTCTGACTCACAGTGATAGGTGAGAATATAACCAAAGACATCTTGGCTATCTTTGATCCACGAGCATTTCTGATTAATGACTTTGGTTTTAGAACTCAATTCATGTGCGCTCTTGATTAAATTGCAAAAAGGTCTCAACTTGGTTGATAAGTTTTCAATTCAAGATTGGAGCAGCCTCTTGAGACCTTAAGCAATTTGCATACAAAATTTCACGGCCATTTGATCTTTTAATCAAAAGATATGCGGATTTTAGATCTAGCAATCGTGCATTGGTCTGTTCTTCCGAATCATTTTTGACCATGATCAAGTTTCAGATCACTTCATATCTACTTTCAATCACTCAATGTTTTAGATCTGGTGGCCGTGCACCTCATCTGTTACTTCTAGTCGTTCACGACCACATCTGATCTCTATCACTCAATGGTCTTAAGTCGTGTGGTCATACACCTTCTTTGTCACCTCTAGTCGATGATGACCACACTTGTTTTCGATCGCTCAATGATCTTAGATTGTGTGGTCGTGCGCCTTTTCTGATTCTTCTAGTTGATCGAAAGCTCTTGTCGATTTTGGTTCTCGCAACAACTCTATTCTTCTGGGAGAAACGGTAGTACTGCAAGCGGTGTAGCGGTAGTACCCGAGTCCCTATTCTCTGACCACTTTGGTTTTTGACCATTCAATGGTCCTCGATCTCACTGGTCGATGTTCGACTTGTTGTGACCACTTCGGTTTCGACTGCTTATAGATCAACCACTCACTGGCAATGATCTCACCAGTCGGATTTCTACTTGCTTCAAACACTTGGGTTGTGATCACTCTTAGATCCTTGACCACATTGGTTGTTCAACCGCACACATTGAGCTTCGACCACGGAGGTTACGATCACATCGGTCTGTGACCGCGTTGGTTTTTGACTATTCATTGGTTCTCGACTACGCTGGCCGTTTGATCACACACTGGACATCGATAACGTTGGTTTTGACCACAGTGGTTTTACCATGTTGGCTACGACCGCGTCGGTTACAACCAAGTTTGTTTTTCGACCACGTTGGTTATGACCACGTTAGTTACAATCAAGTTGGTTTTGACTACGTTGGTTTCGACCACTGTGGTTTCGACCACGTTGGTTTCAACCATGTTCGTTTTGACCACAGTGGCTTTGACCACGTTGTCTGCCTTTCGACTACGTTGCTTTTCTCTACTGGCTGGTTGCGTTCAGTTTGGCTATTCGATGCTTTCTGACCAATAGTTGTAATCGACCACATTGTGTTTCTGATGAGTGGTCGTAACTCGACCACGTTGTGCTCTGATCTAGTCATACTGAGCTCTGTGTTTCTCCGGTTTTTATGTAGACTTCACTTCCTAATCTTCATAGCTTTGTAACTATCGGAGTAAAGGGCTGTGAATATTTGAGAAAAATTTAAAGGCACTATTCACCCTTTCTCTGTTGCATGTCCGGTTCTACAATCTAATAAAGACGCATCTGAATTTTCAGTCGATTCACCGCTACCGGCCGATACGTGCTTGTCTAGATGTCGGCCGGTGCTTGTAATGCAGGTCATTTGTCCACCCAAGTCTAATAGGGATGCATATTGATACCGTGCGGAAGACCAAGCCTGTCGTTGTGTGAATGTACAGAAGCTATCTTCGTGCAGATGTTCTCAACCAGAGAACTGAAATTAATAGCCAGAAATAGCTATATCTTGAGAGCATTGCACATTTCTTCTGATTGAGTTAGGTTGTCAAAACTGTCACGGTACTGACGCGTATCTTGCTATCTGCATTTTCTAAAGTTTTTTGTTGAACAAATAGCATCAACATAGAAAACAGGGGCAAGAGCATGCTCATTGCTCATCATCAGCGTAGTTTTGTAAGGGTGCCGCTTTTCCATGCACCATCGACCAGTTTCAACCAACAAATTTATTGGTTTATTTCTTCAGTAAGAGTGAAGATAGGACATCAATTTTGACAGACAAAAAAAATCCTAATAGAACTAGATGTTCATTTTTTTATCCTACCATTTTTTAGATAAAGGATATAAAATCCGGCCTCTATATTCACGAGGGATATATACAGCCAACGGTTACACGAGCTCTTAGGTTCAAAGCCTCATAACTAAGGAACATACAACAACAAGAAAGAGAGCTTAAGAACTATGAAAAAAAACTAAAAAGATTACGCTTCAGAACTTCTTCTCCGTCCTTGCTTTCAACCAAGACCCTATCCTCCACCGACTGCGTCATCCAAACTTCGGTCTACTTTGTGCGAAGAAGGACCTCCTAGGTGACGCCTCTAACGAGACGACCAGAATCGCCAACGCCGCCCGCCTCACCGAGGTAAGGTTTTCACTTGGAGATCAGAGCACATGAGAGCTGTGAAGTGCCAAGACAACACCTCCAGGAAGGAAAATGAATGTGCGTATTGTGCTTGTGTTAAATTACTTTGGGTTGCTAGATAGTGGTGCTTTTTCTGAGCCCCCTCATGTAATGTACATTTGTGTGGTTATTTTCTTCTCATGTGTTGCGTGCATGGTTTACTTTTTTTCTCTGAGTTCACAAAGTTCCTCTTCCAGTTGATACCTGAGTTTACTTAGCCAATGACGTACTTGGAATTCTTTTTTTTTTGTAGAATTAATATTTTTAGAAGTGGATTATTGAATATTGGTATTATGTGTTTGGATGAGAGGAATTTTTTGATATTTAGTTCAAAACCTCCCTATTCAAACAGTCCCAAGTTAAAATCATCTGGCACTACTTGAGATATATATATATATCACATATTTGATTCCCATTGGATCATTGGATGAGATAATTTGGAAGCTATATTATGGAGGGGCCTATTTTGTTCTCGTTTTTGCCTTTTTTTGTTCTTCTAACTTAACCTGACAAGTGACAGGTGGATTGTTTTGCATGCATGCACGTACTCGTTTGATTTAGAGTTTCTAGACGTACGGTGATCGAGAATGACCAACAGGTGGCAAAGGTACAAAGCAAAGCTGATCTGTGAGGTTAATTTACCGTGAAGCAAATGTGGTCCGGGTTGTCAGATTGCGTTGCACCTAATACAAATCAGGGCAACACGTGGTACTACGATACATCGATGAGGATGAAATTCTAGGCCTATAGTAGCGTGCATTGACCTCGATCGATCTCGTGCGTGTTTCCGTTGGAAGCCATCATTTTTGTTTTGCCTTTTGGGTCGGAAACATTTATTTAAAACAAGCTAGCACCAACTTTGGTGACCTAATGTCTGTATTTGAAAAACGATCCTAACAATTATATATACAAACCTGCAGTGTTTTTCTCTCAAGAGTTCACACTTCACACACTAATTTGTGGTTTTTTTAACCCATGCATCACCATGAGTAGGTGAGTATTCAAGGGAATCACGTACGTGACATGTTGCATACGTGTTTGTGGTTAAAATCGCCTTGCATGAGAGGTTACAACTTACAAGTACAAACGGACATCTAATTAAGCTACCATTTCAACAAAGCTGATCGTCACGCGAGCAGCGAGCTGCACTGTAGCACGATAGTCTAGCGTCAGAACTCGATGTATAAACACATGGGACGTCGTGTGTAAGGCAGGAATATTCACGTACTTAACATTGTATTACGAGCCAATGGTTTATATAGAATAAAGGAGATAAAGTGGTTTCCAAACAAATTGAATCCACGCCAAAAAAGAATCCTAACAAACTAGCAAACAAACTAGAAAATTTATTTTCTATATCGTATAACCAACCATAGTCATTACGACCACTCGAGCCATAGTCGTATGACCGACCATGGTCGTTACAACCACTTGATGCTTACGACCATCTGTATACATGGTCATAGGGATCAGTCTAACACCACCTGTAGTCGGAGCAGGAGCGCAGCGGACGTTCAGGCTGGAGCGAAACTCATTGAAAACAGTTGATGGCAGCTCCTTAGTGAAGATGTTCGCATACTGAGACGTCATCGCACATGCATGACGTGGACATCGCCGAACGCAACTCGTTCGCGTAAAAAATAGAGATCAATCTCGACATGTTTTGTGTGTTGATGCTGAACAGGGTTGGTGGAGAGGTAGATAGCGCTGATGTTGTCACAGTACACCACGGTGGTTGTCTGGAGGGGGCAACAGAGCTCTTCGAGGAGTTGACGTAACCAACAAGTCTTGACAACGGCTTCTCAACGGCACGATACTCAGCTTCGACGCTCGAGTGAGAGACAGTTTGCTAGCGCTTGGAAGACCACGACACCATATTATCGCTGAGGAAGACACCGTAGCCGAAGGTAGACTTTCACGTGTCAGGGCAGCCGACCCAGTCAACGTCAATGTAGGCCATGAGTGAAGTGGGCGAGGAGCAATTGGAGACCGAAGTCAACGGTACCTTGGAGATATCGGAGAATTCGCTTGACCGCATTGAGGTGCGATTTGCGGGGGTCATGCATGTGCAAGCAAACCTATTGTACAACATATGTCACATCTGGCCTGGTGAAGGTGACGTACTGGAGTGCCCTGACGAGACTCCGGTATTCGGTGGGACTGTCGACAGGTGAGCCGGTGGAGGAGAGTTTGGACTGCATGTCAATATGCGCACTACAAGGGTTGCAATTGCTCATGCTAGCGCGGTCCAGAACATCGAGGATGTACTGCTATTTGGACAATACCATGCTGTGGGCGGAACGAAACATCAAGACGCTGAGGAAAAAGTAGAGAGCACTGAGGTCCTTGAGGGAGAATTCGTGCTGCAGCGCCGTGATAGTCCACCGTAGGAGTGTGTCAGTCAATGCAGTGAGGACGATGTCGTCGACGTAGAGTGAGAGGTAGCAAACATCGGACCTGCGAGCAAGGATGAACAAGGATAGGTCAGCGCATGACGCGATGAAGCTAGGCTAAGGAGGTACGAGGCGAATCGACTGAACCAGGCATGCGGTGCTTGCTTGAGTCCCTAGAGCGACTTGTTCAGGCGGCAAACATGAGCCGGCGTGGATAGGTTGACGAAGTCAGAGGGTTGCTTGTAGTAGACCGTCTTGGAGAGGGTGCCATGGAGGAAGGTATTGTTGATGTCGAGCTGGTGCATCGGCCAAATTCAAGGTGACGGCGAAAAAGAGGACTGTGTGCACGGTGGTTGGTTTAACATCAAGGCTAAAGGTCTCATCGTAGTCGATACCGGCTTGTTGAGAGAAGTTGCGAAGAACCCATCAAGCTTTGTAGCGGTCGCGACCCATTGGTCTTGTACTTGTGCCGATATATCCACTTACTAGACACAACATTAGCACCTGGTGGGCGAGAAACAAGATCCCATGTCCTGTTGGCTTGGAAAGCGGAGAACTCATCGACCAGGCGGCATGCCAGTTGGCATCCTTGAGAGCGCCATGGTAACTCTTAGGAAGAGGCGAGATGACCGTGGTGTGTAGAGTAAGTCGGTCGACCATTGATGGGAACATCCCAATTGGACCAATTACACGAGCACGACCTAAAAAGATTAATCAACAGGTGAACTCACTCCTAATTGATTTTAGTTTTAATTTACATGAGAACTAGTTACTACCTAATACTAGGACTTTAATTGTGCTCAGGTTTATTAGAGAAGATGGTGTCCAGCAGAAGATGCGGACAGAATGGATGCAAGTAGCAGCCGAAGCAAGGAGCCTGCATGCTTGCAGGCAGAATGTTTGCATGGCGTGCTTGAAGTCAAGAAGATGGGGAAAAAATTCGGTGGATGCTGTTTCCATAGAGCCTGCTGTGCATACGTACCTTAGATAGAAGCCACGCGAACACCGAATACATCGTACGGCAACCTCCGCAGCTCCTCGTGATGCGCCAAGATCGCTTCCGGCTCCGTCTTCCGGCCTCGCGTACTCGCGCCATCTCGGCTCGTTGTCGGAGTCTATCTCGTATGATGAGCTTGATGCCCCGATTTGTTCTTCGTCTCTCGCTCCTCCAACTGGATGGTCAAACTTCAAGGAGCAACATTAAATGGGCGTGAGTAACTTTTTCCAGTTCTGTGTATGTTGGGCCCTGGTTTGCTGCTCTAGACAAGAATGTCCTCTCTATATTAAAACAACATATGCAATAGATATTAAGCTGAATATGCAATATTAACATAAAAGATCTTTACAAAAAAATTTTAAATAAGAGATCTTAACCAATTGAAATACACATCTACAGTTCTCCGTTGTGGGGCTAGTTCAGAGTCTACAGCATCAGAAGGCTGGAGTACATGGTGCAAATTCTTTTATTTAATCAACAAGAAGTCCATAAGCAAACTACACATTTCATTCTAGCAAATGATAGTAATCATACCTTCCAATTTTATGCATCTTTAATTTTCCTTTTATCATCTACTTCATTATATCTTGGTATCACCAGATGATTTTTGTGCCTTTGGCATCCGTACCATTTTTCTCAATAGGTTGCAGCTTGGGATGCAAACCTTGTTACCCCACACAAACGCATGGGAAATGCTGGACTGTACCTTGAATCACTTTGCGATGGTAACTCTCTGTGTTGACAAAAAAAGGACTGTCATTTGTTGGTCTTTTTGTTATAAGAAGGGTTTTAAAACCCGCCTCGATGGGAACTTATCCGCATGTAACCCTCGCCAAAATCCATAGTGAATCAGCCGAATTGGCCGAAACCATAGAAGCTAATTAATTTCGTTCTATGAGGAAATTTGAAAAAAGTGCATATTTCATCTTTTCTTTATGCTTATAGAGTATTGATTTTACATCAAAGAACAACAACAAGAAGAATAAGAAGATTTATAATAAGCTTGACTCAATCAAAAATAAGGCTAACTTGCCAATTCCACTCATTTGAGATTGTCCAAGATGCAACGCACTACCTGTACTGGGATTTCAGATATAGGATACAGTTGCTGTTGTTTTCTTTTTTATTTGGAACTCTGGTGGCAACCACACAGTTACTTGTTGCTCAGATGCATGTAATCTTGCTGATCTGTAGGATGGTCACTTTCTGGTGTGCTAGTTCATTTTTCAATTTTCATTGCCAGAATGTAGAGGAGGACACAACAATTGCAATAATGTGCAAACTGAACCAGACTTGCATACACTACACTGATTCAAACGAGTCCCTTTAATGGATAATCCTTCCCAAACACATATGATCCGGACATTCCTCGTGTGCAAAAATTGAAACAATCGTGCTAAAATTAACATATATCATCTAGATGCAACTAAATACATTTGGATATCTAAGATTCAAAATGTAGCATATATCAGATTACACATTTTCATGATTTTGACCTCCATCAAAATGTAATTTCCTAACAGTCGACTGCAATGTGGCATCTTGCTCAACAAAAAGACCTGTATATCCTCCTTGCATGTACGGAGAAGCCATGGTCGAAAAATCGGGATGAAATTAAAGGGTGGCATTCTAGCATTATCATGTTCGTCTTGCATGAGTGGAACAACCATGGTCGAAGATTGCCCGACATTAAGATCAGCACATTCATCTCTAGTCTGCATAATATTATTTGGATCTCACCTACAATCAAACTTATATAAGATAAAAGAAGCTAAAAATATAATGCGAAAGTCTGCTAGAGTGGGTAGGATCACTACCTTTCTTTTGAGTTGTCGTCTTCTTCTTCCCGACTTCTTTTCAACCACGTTTTTGAAGCGTGAAGTCTTTGGTCCTTTATCACCCGAGGAACTCTAAAAGATATTGTACCATTTAATGTGTCATCACACGCTCATTCGAATTAGCGGAACATCATTGGATTCTTCTTGTATCCGCCTAAGATAAGTATCTGCTTCAAGTCCATTTTTAATAGCTTTCGCAAATCATCAAGCGCTTCTTTTGACACAGAACACTTCAATGCAACAGATGTCGATTTCGAGAGATAAGAGCAGACGTGTTTTCAAATCTTCCTTCTCGCTTCCTTGTTTCTCAATATAAAATCCTCTTTTGCATATTTTGTCCATCTATTCAAGATATATTGCGATGGCAAAATGTAAACTTGATTCATATTGAAGACTCTGAGTGCATGCTTGCAAAATAGACCTATAAAGATATGGATGTCATTTTATCAAATTGTAGTATAAAACCTATTGCAAAATAAATTGTGTGCACGTACCTATGGATTCGAACTTTCTGCAAGAACAAGCAATAGTGGAATCCGCAGAGTTGAATACCACTGTTGCGCCATGATCAGATTGCATATGCGTAATAAAAAAATGTTAAGTTTGTCCCCTCGGTTTGCAATAAATTACAAGACAATGTGAATTGTTTTTTAAATTCTTCCTCAAACTCTGAATACATCCTCCGTGTATATGACTTAGCTGCAGTCCTCAACATAGGTAAATTTGGGATATAAGTAACTGGGATCTTGCCACGTGACTTGAAATCATCATCCAGCTCATTTTCACGGAGACTAGCTGAAACCTTCTCACATTCTATAAGGAGTTCCGAAAGACCAAGTTTTCGACGAAATCTTTTCTTGAACACATTATTCATACCTTCGCTCCTCTGAGTCGAGTTCATATCCGCCGTAAAAGAGTCACGATAGACAGCAGCCCACTTTGCCCCTCATATTATACAGGTTTTTCATCCATGAGTTATCCTCAAGATTGTATTCCCTCAACAATCCATGCCACTTTTCAATGAAGTAAGCTTCTGATCTATCCTCATACACACATCTCTTAAAATCAGGTAGAAAGTTGTTATCCGAGTCATGAATTACATGCCCAAGATGTTTAGCAGCATTTAGGTAAATGTGCCACAAACAAAGACGATGACATGTATTTGGGAATACATATGCAATTGCTCCTGCCATGGCTGCGTCTTGATCAGTGAAAATTGTGCTAGGATGCTTGCCTGACATTGCTGTTAAGAATGTTTCAAAAAGCCAAACAAATGATTCAATAGTTTCATTATATAATAGTGCAGCCCCAAAAATTATTGTCCGCTTGTGATGGTTGGTTCCAAGGATCGGAGCAAAAGGCATCTCAAACTTATTAGTCTGAAAAGTGGTGTCAAATGACACAGCATCACCAAAGCACTTATAATCCATGATAGATTGACCATCTGCCCAAAAGAAATTTGCTATCCGACCATCTTCCTTATCTATCTGAATAGCATAGAAAAATGAAGGATCCTCCAACTGCTTATTTCTCAAGTATTCCAACAATGTTTGTGCGTCATTGGCCTCTAAGTACTTCCTGCGCTCACGACCAATCTCATTGTTGCAATCCATCTTAGAGAATGGCACCTTGTCCGCACCTCCATAAAATTCCTTCATGAACTCGTACACCTGGGCTGGCTTCATCCCGGCTTCACGTATCTGGCCAATTAGCTTTCTGTCCGCCTCTATAACACGTCGTTGGGACCTCAGCTTGTGTGACTTATTTGGACTAGCAAGATAATGATTATGATCAAGTACAACCTTTTGCACTCTCCAAATCCCCTCTCTACTGACACTAAACTGAACACGAGCATTGCACCCCGTCCTTGTAGTGTCCATCTGTGATAAAGCATTTTCTCGATGTCCTTGGTTGCTGCAAACTATATATTTCTGACTTATAGTTTGATCTGCTCTACGCTTTGTCAAGCTCTTTCTAATGCTGAACCCAACTTTACCGGCATAGGTGTTGTACATCTCATACGCTTTGTCCTCTGATTCGAAAGTCATTCCAACTTCAGGAACAATCAAAGTTTGCCCAACTTTATCAACCATCTCCTATCAATAAATTGAGAATTAAAGTTATATTGCCATTATATAAAAATAATCTCATGTTCTCCCTTTTTTCAAAGTGTAGGACATGTTTTTCTTGTTTAATTACCTCATCTGGTGCTTCATCCAACTCATCTTCCATGGCGATCGACTCGGTCGGTGCAATCTAGCATATGGTCACACAGATCAGTACTAATTGCAATGCACAAGGAACGTAAATGATTGTCCAAGAAAACGAGTAAAACAACCATACTTGTGAAGTCTGTTCCATGCTGCCTGCACAACTCTTGGCGATCGCGTCATCCGCTTGTGTCCTTGTTGTGGCGAAGATGACGGCGGCGGCATCATCGCCCTCTCCCCCTGCCATAAAGGCCACCGGTGCTATGGCTGGAGGTGAGGACTGTTGCACACTAGAAAACTGATTCAGGGAGAATTTCTGTTGCCCGCAATGGCACCGCGGCCTAGGGTTCACCTCTCGCATGATGCGTATGGAGGAGCGAGGAGACGAAGAACAAATCGGGGCATCGAGCTCGTCATACGATAGACTCCGCAACGAAGCTGAGATGACGCGAGTACGCGAGGAGCCTAAGACGAGCGCGAGTCGATCTTGGCGCATCACGAGGAGTCGCGGAGGTTGCCGACGATGTATTCGGTGTTCGCGTGGCTTCTATCTAGGACTGTTCGTTCGGTTTTTTCGGTTTATACGGTTCGGTAAATACGGTTTGTTCGGTAAATACGGTTTGAATAATTCAGGAAATACGGTATTTTATAAAATACGGTGCGGTATCGGTAAATACCATATTATTTTGGTACGGTATCGGTAAATACCAATTTTACTAAAGTTTACGCGAATTGCTAAACGTTAAATAATCTCCATAAGACCATAACTCCATTCCATAATTCAGACTAGCTCGGGCTGACAGCCTGACACAAGCACAAGCACAACTACACAACTACAAGCACAAGCACAGCACAAGCAAAAGCACAACTCTCGTCTCTCTTTCTCACGATTCGCGCTTTCGGACTTACGGGCTTCGGGTCGCACATGCACAAGCCGCACAACCGCACAAGCACAAGTCACAACAATACAACATAAAAAAAGCTCATCAATTTATCATCACATTCACAGATCACTCATTCATCAATCACCAATTTTATCTCATCTCCAATTCTCCATTCTAGAAGCAAAACTCGCATAATGCATATAAAATAGACCCGATTATCGAGCATAACGCAAAGAAAACAAGCCATGCGAATTGCAGTTGCGAGAATGCAAAACAAGGACCTAAAGCCATGCAGTGCAGTTGCGAATGAGGAGCTCGCTCAACGGAGCTCATCGAGCGACGGTGGAGGCGGGAAGGGACGGGGCGGGGCGACGGTGGAGGATTGGGATTTGGGGGGGGGCACAGGGTGGTGGGGCGGCGGCGGAGGGGGGCGCGCGGCGGAGGGTGGTGGGGCGATGGCGGAGGGGGGGGCGCGACGGCGGAGGATTGGGGTGGGGTGGTGGGCGGCGGCGGAGGGTGGGGGCGCGGCAGCGGAGGCGATGGGCAGAGGAGCTCGGCGCCTCGGCCGCCGGCGGATGGAGGATTGGAGGCGAGTCGCTCGATCGCGTCTGCAGCTCTGGCTAGGTTGAAGACGCCTTGAAGGCGTGAGTGCGTGATCGCGCGCGTGAGGCCGCTGCGGGCCGAGACGAGACGCCGAGCCGGGCCGTTCGGTTTAATCGGTTTTTCGGTTTTCCTCGGCTTTACCGAAAACCGAATTATACAAATACCCATTTTTAGCTACCGAACCGAATACCGAAAACCGGTCAAACCGAGTTGACCGGTTCGGTTCGGTTTTTTTGGTACGGTTTTTTGGGTTCGGTTTTTTTTGCACAGCCCTACTTCTATCTAAGGTACGTATGCACAGCAGGCTCTATGGAAACAGCATCCACCAAATTTTTTTCCAGAAGATGGCCTGGTGCAAAATAAGAAGTAAAATGTGATTAAAAAAAGGAAAGGGCCAGCTGTCAATAACATGGTGTATGCGTTAAATCCTATAGGGAGACACGCTGCATCGCAAATTGAAAGCAAGGAAAGGAATCGGCTGAGAGAGAGAAGACTTGTTTTCTTTTGGCTAAATCTATTAGGAATCAGTCATGTAATTTTTCCTGGTTTTTGCATGTTGCGTCTGAACATAACTACAAAGTTCAAGACGAGCGCGGATGGGGGCGTCGCCGGAAGGCCGACGACGGGGGCGGAGCCGTCAAACTGGTCGTTGGTGACGCCGGTGGACCTGGACGAGCCCCATTCGTCCCCGCCGCCGCCGCCAACACTGGAGGAGGGGGAGGAATATAAGGCGCGGATGAGGGAGGGGAGCCTGGCGGCGGGCGGCGGCGGCGAGGCGACCGTGGAGGAGTGCTCGGCGGAGGGCGAGCATTTGGCGGTTTTTGGGGAGTTTTTCGCATTCGGCGGTTCGCCCTACTGGCCTCGCGGTGCTCGCTCGTCCAATGCAACCGTGTATGTCTTAAGCGTTGGCAAAGGGGTTGGAACAGGCCAGGCCGGGTCCAAAAAAGCGTGCGCCTTTTGTCAAGATGGGCCAGGAAGATAGTTGGTCTGGCGAAAGGGGTGAAGGAGTCATGTCCGGGCTACAATTGGGTTTCCTTTTAGGACTGGGTAGGTCTTCGTATTCTATCGAGTCACTAATACCCTTGCTATGGGCCTTCTACTTACCCCAGAAAACAACAGAAAGTTTTCTGCAGTGTTTGTGTAATATTGATTGAATTGTAGAGGTTGGTTTTCGTGTGAATATAACGTTATGAGTAATCCGCAAGAAATCTCCGTGCGGTAAACGCTTTAATTGATTAATGAACAATTTCCAAATTTGACCAAACTAATTATAGTAAAAAGTAAAATTTCAAATCAATTTGCAATTCTAGAATCTCAATTTCATGTTTTGGATACATAGACTATGTTCTTTTTGGCTTTTAGCTTTGACTTCTCTAGAAGTCAAATCAAATAGGTGGCTTCTCTAAACATCTCTCCGAGCCCAAAACAATATGCGATATCTGCATTAATATCTTTATCGTCTATCATTATCTTAAAAATATAGACAAAATCATCAGCTATAACCTAAAATAACAGAACTACAGTGCAATAGCCAAGAGGCGGAGTCGAGCCGGGCTACAATTGGGTTTCCTTTTGGGACTGGGTAGGCCTTTGTATTCTATCGAGTCACTAAAACCCTTGCATGGGCCTTCTACTGACCCCAGAAAACAACAGAAAAATTTCTGGTATTTTTTTTTTTTTGTGATAACAAGATGATAATGGTAAAATTTAAGCAAAGAAATATGAAGAAGTTCAACATGTTCGTCAATTTAAGGGTTTGATGGTAACAGATTGTCCACTTAGCGTTGTTAATATGATTTAATGTACTTTAAGCTTGTGTTATTATTGATATAAATCAAAAGATCTTTCTGAAAGAAGAAGATTATGGTAAAAAAAATAATTTCTTTAGCACCATTAGATTGATATAGAATTTGCGAGAATTAATTGCCTTCGTTAGATCTACACTGGTTTGCGGTCTTTCTTTTGTAATATTGATTGAATTGTAGAGGTTGGTTTTGGTGTGAAGCTAACGTTTCTGAGCGTTCCCATAATCGCAAGTAATCTCCGTGCGGTACACACTTTAATTGATTGCTGACTAATTTCCAAATTTGACCAAATTTATTATAGTAAAAAGTAAATTTGAAATCAATTTGGCAATTCTAGAATCTCAATTTCATTTGGGCATGTTCTATCCGGCTTTTAAATCTGATTTGGTTTTTACTATAGTACGTAACTTTCAGACAGAGTATTTTTTAAGATGGGATCTACAAGTTAATTATAATATACATAGCAAATCCATCATCTGTATCAGCCAAAATCACATGCGCGTATCTCTCTCCGTAATCTCTGTCGTGAACAGTTAAAATTCAAAAATTTTAACTAAAAACTATAAGCCGCAGTTACAAAGTACAGGCCCATATTCATGTGGGCTGCAACTAATGGTTTTTAATTACGGCTGATGGCTTTTGGTTGATAATAAATAGTACTGACTGAAAGAAGTGGGTTTAAGAAAAAAAGGGTATGAGCGGTAGGAAAAGTGAGAAAGATGCATGCGTTAGATGGGAGCTATAGGAGTAGGGTGTGTGATGCATCTGTGATTTATCTTATTTTCGAATAAGATAGAAGCTAAAAGAGTGAATAAACCATATTCATATTGACGATTGACGTCAGTATACGTCAGTATAAACAGTCCACAGTGGCATACCCAGGGGATACTCCGCTCCTGCCACTGTACGCCATAGATAGGGCATACGACCAGCGTCGAAGTTTGGAGAGGCTAGAAGGTGAGCATCCATGTATATGTCACTGCTGAAGGGCATTGTATTCTATTTAGAATCCTCTACTTTAGTCATGCATATATAATACGTATAAAGAAGGATTAACAGGTTTTTAAGTTTTTATAAGTCTAAAAAATTATAAGTTTTTCTCTACTAATATAATAGGAGAGTATGTTTGTTTACCACCCCTCCCCTCCTCGTCCACTCCCGGGGGAAAAATGAGCGCCAACATACAGGCCCGATCATCAAGCTCCCTCCTTCATCGCTCCAAATTACATGAGCTAATTGATCCCCCACGTCTCCCACCCTCTCTTCACCTTTACGTTGCACCAAATGAAGCTAGACTGAGGAACCCTCCCATCCCCTCCCATCTAGGATATCTCAGGTGTTCTCCTCCTATTGTATGATGTTGGCAGTGGGTTCTTGTTCAACTCCGATCTGGCTACCCTACCGCCCAATCCTCTCCTTTGCCCCCTCACAATCTGCATCATCCTGACCCTGATAAAAGTTGCCACCAGCAGCGATAGCTGTGGAGATTGAGAGGAGGAGATGATCGATGGTAGGGCTTTGGATCTGGTGCGACGACGCATGAGCCCAAGCTGCAGCGGCTCCACTAAATCCCAATGGGACTCGGCGTGACCTCGCAAGTTGGTGGTCGGTGGTGAGGAAGAAGCGGAGACTGGGGACACTCTAGATAGGGATTGACTGAAGTGGTGCTCACCATTGGGGACCTCCTCAGCCACCTCGCCTTGATGGCAGCAACAATCACTTGCCTTCATTAGAGATGCGTTCATCCCATCGACCTCTTTGGCAACGCAATAAGTGGAGGAAGCAACCCATCGAGG
Source organism: Dendrocalamus sinicus (assembly GCA_036346575.1). Classification (NCBI taxonomy): domain Eukaryota; kingdom Viridiplantae; phylum Streptophyta; class Magnoliopsida; order Poales; family Poaceae; genus Dendrocalamus; species Dendrocalamus sinicus. The sequence continues at coordinate 28,045,933 of CM070653.1, read as the reverse complement.
TCAGGGCTCCCTTCCTTCTCTCGGTTATTGATTTGGTTGGAACCCACTGGTTCACCAATATATGTGGTTGTTTCATTCAACTTAGACTTCAGTTTTTGAATATTTCATTCATCAATTGATTTGTTCCCACTGATATCTTTAAGGACGAGTCCTAGTCAACAAGCCATCCACCAGGATTCCTCTGTTAGTACTATCCATCTTCCCCAAGCTCACTAGCATCACCATCACACACATGCAAGCATGCAAGAATAACGCATCTCCCCTGCAGCACCCCCCCGGCGCAAAAGGTTTTGAATTGTGATCGTCCCTTCCCCAAAACCATTGTGATGATTCTGCTTGCTCTTGGCCTAAAATTGGTTGAGAGATGATTAGGATGAATTTTATTTCTTACAAGTGTTATGTGCAGACAAGATGATAAAATTGGGTTATTAATTTTTTGTTTTTGTGCGTGCACGTGACATGCTTGGTGAATTGCCCTAAACAAATTCCAATTAACTTGAATCTAGTGCACCCCATTGTTTGCTCGTGGAATATGCACATAATTAGCTTGTGTGACTAATACCTAAATCCTGAACGAAATTCTCTCCAAAAATTTAACTCTGCAAATTTCTGTGCATGTTGACTACTTGATGAATTGTCTCAAAGAGTTAGTTCTATCATCAATTAAAGAAAAGAAATTCCCATCAATCTCTCTTTTTCTCTAAATTGTTGTTGTGTTGTAGGCATGATATTGAATTTTTATTGAAGTAGCAAACTCGCTAGGCTTGAACATAGTCTCTACACAAAGTATTCTATTTATTTGGCCAATGCTACAAAATATATTACTCCTATTATGTTGTGGCATCTAACGACAAGATAGTTTTCCGTAGTGTTTTGAATCCGTTATATTTGTTTAACTAACACATATCCTCAAACTTAAATCTACATATCATAATTTAAATTCACGTAGTGCATCTATGTTATAAATAAGCTGTTGTTCTACATGGAGAATGTTCTTACTTTGTAAGTTCCGCTATTCATTCTTTGTTCTGTGATTTATGCTGTATCAAAAAGAAGTGAAAAGGAGTGGTGGATCACATCCGACATGGCATACCATGTCTACCAGTAAGAAGTAATATCCAGAAAAAAAGAAATGGCTAGCATCAGTGCTGGAGGAATAATTCATCCCTCAACTAACGGGGTCTACTTTGCAGAAGACACACACAGATTAAAGAATTGTAGTCATACTTAGAAAGGACAACTATACCTCTCACTTATATACTAGCTATCTCACTAAGGGGTATTTCCATCATTTGTACATACCCAATAGCCTATGTGCCTGTTCTTTTCCTCCGAAACTGGCGGCTTTTGGCTTTTGCTACAGTACCTAACTTTCAAATGGAGTATTTTCTCAAGACGGGGTCTACAAGTTAAACGATCTACACGTCAAAAGTCCAACATCTGTACCAGCCAAAATCGCAAGTGAGTATCTGTCTCTCCATAATATGTACCGTAAACAGCCAAAATTCAAAAATTTCAACCAAAAGCCATAAATCGTAGCCAGTGGCGGAGAGAGGGGGGCTGGGGGCCTGGCACCCCCAACCTTCTACAGTAGGTTCGCATGGCTCTGCTGGCGTATGAACTTACGAACTTTGCAGCATTGAACACGAGAACAGGCGGCTCAACATCCATTTTAACTCCAGGTGGGCTTTGGATTGCAGCATGGTAAACTGCATCGACCTCACCTACGTTTGTAACCGTTCTCGACACGGTGACTGGATGCCTCAAATCAGGAATAGCGATGGATGGTAGATTCAGGTGATACCCAGGTAGTGCTGACTCATTGCAGCTTACGGATGTCTTTATGGTGCATCCAAAGAATTTGTTGTAATCGATTGGATCAATGTCATAAATCAGGCCAGGGTCCGCCGCCCGGTTAGGGTTGATGTGCCCGCCTCCGTAGTCAAATGGGTCCGCAATCTTCCGAGGCAATGCTTCTGCCAGTATCGGCATGCCGCGTTCATCAGTTACAGACGCTTCGCTATGCAAAATGGAACGGAGGTAAGACAAATGCAGAATTGTCCAGGCATCAATTGGGAATTGGAAGCATTTCGCAGAGTTGTGGTTGGCTTGCTTACTAGTGGTGACGATGGCTGATTTTAGTGCAGCAGGAGACCAATTTGGATGTAGAGCTTTCAGAAGCGCGACGACGCCTGCTACATGCGGGGTTGCCATTGATGTTCCTGACAATAACTCATAGGAGTCTTTCTTTGCTGCTAAGATGTTGGCTCCAGGTGCAGCTATGTCAGGCTGTTAAGATACATGACAGCAGTGAGATGGCTAAAGGTCATGGCTTGCTAGTGCCTACTATCTAGTGCTACGTTTTAGTTCAGGTACCTTGATAAAGGCAGGGTAGATGGCAACGGTAAATACCCATCGGTATTGCCATTCCATACCCGCACCGCTAGGTGTAAATTTACCCGTCGGGTTACCCGTATCGCACGCGGTAGGAAAATTTACCCATACCTGCACTCGCGCGGTATTACTACCCGACGGGTAACCCGCACTAAGCATACCCGGTTCAACACATAAGAATATCATCAATTTAGACATTCATTAATCATACATGCCAAGCACAAAAGCGTCTAATGATCAAAATTAGTACATCACATAAACATACTTGACATGGCCATATCAACATATGATAAACAAATAAACAATCAACAACAAGTAGATAATAAAATTAACATTTGAGTGGGATGTCTAGTTGTCATCTGCGGTATTCATTACTCGCGGGTGGCGGTATGGGTAGTATATACCCACACCGCACCCGCCACCCGTGGGTAGAGGATTTCACCCAATAACGTACTCCATGGGTACATAAAATTTTCTATACCCGTCTCTTTATCGAGTAAAACCCGTCGGGTATTCGGGTATCGGGTACCCATTGCCATCTCTAAGATGGACCTCTCGAGGAGAATGATCCACTTTTGGCGCCAGTATGTCTTTCCCCGTAACAGTGCGCGCTGGTTCAATCTTTGCAACGGGAGAGCTGCTTAATACAATAAAAAAGAACTATCTGAGAAAGGCTTGTTGAACTCAATGCAGAAGAATGCAATTGATCGTACATATTACTCTGATCTGTGATTATTGGATCGGTAAATCCGGCATGATTCATTGGTTCTACTCTACTTGTCCATGTTGCCCCTCCCATATCCAATTCCTGGCTCCGCCCCTGGTCGTAGCCAAACATGCCCTATAAACACCCATGTATCCCTCATTTGTAAGGAGGATCTCTTGAGTGATAAAGATGTATATTAAGACTAGTAAGCCCTCGGCCCCTGTTGGCTCACCAACAAAGAGTAGGGCGGTCCTCTCATACCCCTAAACCTATATAAACCCCTATGTCATTTTTACTGGTCCGTCAGATGGCCGACATCCACCCCCTTACTTGTGTTTGGATTTCACACCTACAACAATCAGTTTCTCTGCTGAGTAACCTATGCCCTTCCTGATTTGATGAATTCCTTGAAAAGTACAATTTGTTAACTTATTCTGATTTTCTCTTATTTGTTTGCTCACTACAAAGGTTAGTGTGGCTCAGTTTGGATTTCACACCTACAACAATCAATTTCTCTGCTGAGTAACCTACGCCCTTCCTGATTTGATGAATTCCTTGAAAAGTACAATTTGTTAACTTATTCTGATTTTCTCTTATTTGTTTGCTCACTTTGAAGGTTAGTGTGGCTCAGTGATTTTTCATAAAGCTAACGCGTATGCTATAGACTTAGATAAGTATTATTCTCATTTTATGGAATATTATGAAAGTAACTTTTAGCAGATAGTTACCGGCTATCGTTACTCTAAAGAGCAAGATCAAAATAATTGCTATGCTGGGAAAGATATGAGCTTCAAATCATTTGGTGCATTATCAATAATATTATATGGAGATGTTCTTATATCTCAGATGTCTTATGTATTTTATTTGTACTAATGTTAGATAAGAAACAATATTAACTACGAAGTGTGGATATTTGTTTTCGATTTAATTTTTGTACTGCTCTGTATATATATGGTCGCTTGATAAATATATAAGAGAAATTTTATATTTATTGTATAGTTTATAATCACATTTAACAGTATTTAATAGTAGGTATCTTTTAAGATTTTTTTTCATACGGACACCTTACCGACTGTAGAGATTATGGAGATCTATGAAAGTTGCTCTAGGCTTCTAACTGACGTTTACGCTCCGCGTGTGGGGCCATGTTTTGGAACACCTAACGCGAGCGGTGACGACGCGCAAGAGATTCGTGTGGTCAACGGCCATCAATCAACAGCAGCCGCAGACGACCGGGCCCCCGAGGAACCCAGAAACTTCCCGGACCGCCCCGCCCGGCCCCGCCCGAGACGCGCAAATATCTCCGCCTCCGCGTCGCGTTGCCGACCCGCCAGCCACCCACGCACCCAAACCGACCGACCGACGGACCGACCAGTCCAGAGCTCCAGATCCAACCCGAATACCAATTCCACCCCTTTGCGCCGCCCGCTCGTCCCCACATGCTTTGTCTAGCCAGCGCCCAACGTTTCCGCGCACGCCAACGCGACGCAAAGTGCCGTGTCTGGTAAGGAATCGATCCGCTTTGGTTGGCGCCAGCCCAGCTCCTCCACAACCGCCTTTCCCCCGCCTATAAAAGGCGCCCGTGCTCGCCACTTTCCTGCTCGCGCCCTGGTCTTTCCTTGTGTTTACCCGGCGCCTGGCGGCGTTCGCGTTCTCTCTTTCTTGTTTCGATTCGAGTCGAGTCGTTTCTTACGCGCGGTTTTGATTTGATTTGGGTCGTCGCTTTTGGCTTTCTGTGCTCAGGTTTCGGAATTCTGGCGCGGGGAGCGATTCGAATTCGATCGACTTGCTCGGTTTGCGATCTATTCCTATATGATCCGTGTTAGTTTCGATCCGTACGCTTTGTGTTTCGCCTTCTCCGCGTGTTGATTGCAGGTTTGGATTCGATTGGGAAGTCGACCTCTCGAAGGGATCGGGCGCTTGGACGTTGAGGCAGGTCATTTTCTCATGCAGAGTCCGATCGGTTCATTGGTTTCGTCGCTTGTATTGGATGGTTTCAGATTTGAACGGTTCCCCGTCCGATTCTGGCTTTGTATGCTTGGGCGCTCTCCTCCGATGGCTAACCATCAGTTCTATTATCCCACAATACGAGGTGGATTCGAGACACTTGGTTTTCGCTTGTGGTATGTGTTTGTGCTCCTCTAGATCTATCCAGCAGGAGGGCGGTGGTTGTGGAGATGAATCGAAAGGTGGAGGTTTGTTATGGTTTACGGCTGTTCTGACTGGTTATGTTTCATGGTAGTTCTGATGTCATGGTGATATTTGAGTTATCAGCTGTGACAACCCAGTCTGCAATTGTTGTTGGGCAGATCTGCAGCGGTGAAGTTCGGAGGTTGATTGAAGCTGGACCGGAACGGAGATTATAGAATTGGATAAGTTGAAATGCTCTGTTTGGATACTCAACCCTTCGATTTTATTTCTTTGTCTGTGCAGTTCAAATTTTGTGCGCGGCAATTCTGATTTGGGTTGTTGGTTGTTCTCCAGCACTTGGAATTATCTGCCTTAGCGAGAGTTCCTTTTTTTGCTCCAGCAGGGCGCCGGCAGTTCCTATTTGTGATTAACAATCATTTCCGACTTCTTCGATAATTACACTTTTCAGACGTTGGTTTTTCTATGTCTTCCGTCGGTAATTCTCACTTCTTGCGTATATTGGCATACAGAGAATTAGCAATTGAAATCGGTGTCAATTGTCTGCATGATGTCTGCCAGGCTTATCCCCCTCATCATTTGATGCATATTTCTGATGTTCAAGCAGATTTCACCCCAAATTAAGTAGGAATCATAGAATGGTTTCTTGCTCATTGCAGGACTATAGTTGATAATTTTGCAAAATCAGTCTGATGCTGAGTGGAATCTGTTTGCAAATCTTTCAAATCTACTTCCCTTCCAAGATCAGTCTGACGCTGAGTGGAATCTGTTTGCAAATCTTTGAAATCTACTTCCCTACCAACTCATCATTAGTTAGAAATATTAACATATAAACTTAGTTAAACTCTTACAAGGGCAATATTCGGATTGATCTGCAGAGGTGGAAGATTCTAAGGGTGTTTTGGAGCTTCAAGCTAGATGGGACATCGTACAAATTCAAAAACATTTGAAACTTACTCTCCTTGAGATTTAAGTTCCTTCTTACTCAGCTTTGATTTGGGCTTTCGATTTTGCCTTTGCGATTGCAGATTTTTTAGCTTATGTGATGCGGGCAGTGACTCGAATCCGATAGAATATTCGGTTTGCGACCTATCTCTTTGGTGCAATTCGTTGTCCCTAGTTTTGTGTTCGCCTTAACGTGTTTGCAGGGTTTGATCGGGAATTGGAGCTTCCTATAGCAATACCGGGCTCTGGAAGTGAGGGAGGTCAGTGCCGGGTTTGGTTAATTTGTGTGATCACTTGGATTTTTGTGATTTCAGATTTAAATTGTTGTCGATATGATCTTCTGTCTTCGTGTTATCGAGTGCTCTCCTCCGATGGCTAATCATCATTTCGTTATCCCATAATGCGATTTGGATTCGAGACCCTGGATTGATTCTTTGTAAAAGCTGATCTCGCTTGTGGTATGTTGTTTGTGCTCCTTTAGATGCAGGCGTGTGGTGGTTGTGGAGATTGGATCGAAGGGTAGATGTTTGGTTATGATCCTGGTTGTTTTGACATCATGGTGACGTGAAGTTTGTGTTATCAGTAGTTGTGACAAGCATGATTGAAATTGTTGTTGGTCAGATCTGCGTAGGTGAAGTTCTCGAGGGTGGAAGATTCTAAGGGTGTTTTGGAGCCTCAAGCTAGATGGAACATCCTAAAAATTCAAAAACATTTGAAACTTACTCTCCTTGAGATTTAAATTCCTTCTTACTCATAGCTTTGATTTGGGCTTTCGATTTTGCCTGTGTGTTTGCAGATTTTTTAGCTTATGCGATGTGGGCAGTGACTCGAATCCGATTGAATATTCGGTTTGCGACACACTGGTGCAATTCGTTGTCCCTAGTTACGATACCTGTGTTTCATGTTCGCCTTCTCCCCGTGTTTGCAGGGTTTGATTCTAAGGTTGTTTTGGAGCTTCAAGCTTGATGGGACATCCTACAAATTCAAAAACATTTAAAACTTACTCTCCTTGAGATTCAAGTTCCTTCTTACTCATAGCTTTGATTTGGGCTTTCGATTTTGCCTGTTGTTTGCAGGTTTTTTTAGCTTATGCGATGTGGGCAGTGACTCCAATCCGATTGAATATTTGGTTTGTGACCTGTCTCTTTAGTGCAATTCGTTGTCCCTAGTTTCGATCCCTGTGTTTCGTGTTCGCCTTCTCCCCGTGTTTGCAGGGTTTGATTCTAAGGTTGTTTGGAGCTTCAAGCCTGATGGGACATCCTACAAATTCAAAAACATTTGAAACAACTCTCCTTGAGATTCAAGTTCCTTCTTACTCATAGCTTTGATTTGGGCTTACCTTGTGTTTACCCGGCGCCTCGTGGCGTTCGCGTTCTTTTTCTTGTCTCGTTTCGATTCGAGTCGAGTCGTTTCTTACGCGCGGTTTTGATTTGATTTGAGTCGCCGCTTTTGGCTTTCTGTGCTCAGGTTTCTGAATTCTGGCGCGGGGAGCGATTCGAATTCGATCGACTTGCTCGGTTTGCGATCTATTCCTATATGATCCGTGTTAGTTTCGATCCGTACGCTTTGTGTTTCGCCTTCTCCGCGTGTTGATTGCGTGTTTGATTCGATTGGGAAGTCGACCTCTCGAAGGATCGCGCTTGGACGTTGAGGCGTGTCATTTTCTCATGCAGAGTCCGATCGGTTCATTGGTTTCGCCGCTTGTATTGGATGGTTTCAGATTTGAACGGTTCCCGTCCGATTCTCGCTTTGTATGCTTGGCGCTCCTCCGATGGCTAACCATCGGTTCTATTATCCCACAATACGAGGTGGATTCGAGACACTTGGTTTTCGCTTGTGGTATGTGTTTGTGCTCCTCTAGATCTATCCAGCAGGAGGCGGTGGTTGTGGAGATGAATCGAAGGTGGAGGTTTGTTATGGTTTACTACTGTTCGATTGGTTATGTTTCATGGTAGTTCGATGTCATGGTGATATTTGAGTTATCACCGTGACAACCCACCGCAATTGTTGTTGGGCGATCTGCACGTGAAGTTCGGAGGTTGATTGAAGCTGGACCGAACGGAGATTATAGAATTGGATAAGTTGAAATGCTCTGCTTGGATACTCAACCCTTCGATTTTATTTCTTTGCTGTGCAGTTCAAATTTTGTGCGCGGCAATTCGATTTGGGTTGTTGGTTGTTCTCCAAAGACTTGGAATTATCTCGCCTTTAGCGAGTTCCTTTTTGCTCAGCAGAGCGCCGCTAGCCTATTTGTGATTAACAATCATTTCCGACTTCTTCGATAATTACACTTTTCAGACGTTGGTTTTTCTATGTCTTCCGTCGGTAATTTCACTTCTTGCGTATATTGGCATACAGAGAATTAGCAATTGAAATCGTGTCAATTGTCCGCATGATGTCCGCCAGCTTATCCTCATCATTTGATGCATATTTCGATGTTCAAGCAGATTTCACCCCAAATTAAGTAGGAATCATAGAATGGTTTCTTGCTCATTGCGTGACTATAGTTGATAATTTTGCAAAATCACCGATGTTGAGTGGAATCTGCTTGCAAATCTTTCAAATCTACTTCCTTCCAAGATCACCGACGAGAGTGGAATCTGTTTGCAAATCTTTGAAATCTACTTCCTACCAACTCATCATTAGTTAGAAATATTAACATATAAACTTAGTTAAACTCTTACAAGGGCAATATTCGGATTGATCTGCAGAGGTGGAAGATTCTAAGGGTGTTTTGGAGCTTCAAGCTAGATGGGACATCGTACAAATTCAAAAACATTTGAAACTTACTCTCCTTGAGATTTAAGTTCCTTCTTACTCAGCTTTGATTTGGGCTTTCGATTTTGCCTTTGCGATTGCAGATTTTTTAGCTTATGTGATGCGGGCAAGGACTCGAATCCGATAGAATATTCGGTTTGCGACCTATCTCTTTGGTGCAATTCGTTGTCCCTAGTTTTGTGTTCGCCTTAACGTGTTTGCGGGGTTTGATCGGAATTGAGCTTCCTATAGCAATACCGGCTCTGAAGTGAGGAGGTCGATCTGGGTTTGGTTAATTTGTGTGATCACTTGGATTTTTGTGATTTCAGATTTAAATTGTTGTCGATATGATCTTCTCTTCGTGTTATCGAGTGCTCTCCTCCGATGGCTAATCATCATTTCGTTATCCCATAATGCGATTTGGATTCGAGACCGGATTGATTCTTTGTAAAAGCCGATCTCGCTTGTGGTATGTTGTTTGTGCTCCTTTAGATGCAAAGTGTGGTGGTTGTGGAGATTGGATCAAGGGTAGATGTTTGGTTATGATCCTGGTTGTTTTGACATCATGGTGACGTGAAGTTTGTGTTATCGATAGTTGTGACAAGCATGATTGAAATTGTTGTTGGTCGATCTGCGTAGGTGAAGTTCTCGAGGTGGAAGATTCTAAGGGTGTTTTGGAGCCTCAAGCTAGATGGAACATCCTAAAAATTCAAAAACATTTGAAACTTACTCTCCTTGAGATTTAAATTCCTTCTTACTCATAGCTTTGATTTGGGCTTTCGATTTTGCCTGTGTGTTTGCAGATTTTTTAGCTTATGCGATGTGGGCAGTGACTCGAATCCGATTGAATATTCGGTTTGCGACACACCGTGCAATTCGTTGTCCCTAGTTACGATACCTGTGTTTCATGTTCGCCTTCTCCCCGTGTTTGCAGGGTTTGATTCTAAGGTTGTTTTGGAGCTTCAAGCTTGATGGGACATCCTACAAATTCAAAAACATTTAAAACTTACTCTCCTTGAGATTCAAGTTCCTTCTTACTCATAGCTTTGATTTGGGCTTTCGATTTTGCCTGTTGTTTGCAGGTTTTTTTAGCTTATGCGATGTGGGCAGTGACTCCAATCCGATTGAATATTTGGTTTGTGACCTGTCTCTTTAGTGCAATTCGTTGTCCCTAGTTTCGATCCCTGTGTTTCGTGTTCGCCTTCTCCCCGTGTTTGCAGGGTTTGATTCTAAGGTTGTTTGGAGCTTCAAGCCTGATGGGACATCCTACAAATTCAAAAACATTTGAAACAACTCTCCTTGAGATTCAAGTTCCTTCTTACTCATAGCTTTGATTTGGGCTTACCTTGTGTTTACCCGGCGCCTCGTGGCGTTCGCGTTCTTTTTCTTGTCTCGTTTCGATTCGAGTCGAGTCGTTTCTTACGCGCGGTTTTGATTTGATTTGAGTCGCCGCTTTGGCTTTCGTGCTCGTGTTTCGAATTCGCGCGGAGCGATTCGATTCGATCGACTTGCTCGGTTTGCGATCTATTCCTATATGATCCGTGTTAGTTTCGATCCGCACGCTTTGTGTTTCGCCTTCTCCGCGTGTTGATTGCAGGTTTGATTCGATTGGGAAGTCGACTCTCGAAGGGATCGCGCTGGACGTTGAGGCGTGTCATTTTCTCATGCAGTCCGATCGGTTCATTGGTTTCGCCGCTTGTATTGATGGTTTCAGATTTGAACGGTTCCCGTCCGATTCGCTTTGTATGCTTGGGCGCTCCTCCGATGGCTAACCATCGCTTCTATTATCCCACAATACGAGGTGGATTCGAGACACTTGGTTTTCGCCAGGTATGTGTTTGTGCTCCTCAGATCTATCCAGCAGAGGCGGTGGTTGTGGAGATGAATCGAAGGTGGAGGTTTGTTATGGTTTACTACTGCTCGATCGGTTATGTTTCATGGTAGTTCGATGTCATGGTGATATTTGAGTTATCACCGTGACAACCCACCTGCAATTGTTGTTGGGCGATCTGCAATGGTGAAGTTCGGAGGTTGATTGAAGCTGGACCGAACGAGATTATAGAATTGGATAAGTTGAAATGCTCGCTTGGATACTCAACCCTTCGATTTTATTTCTTTGCCTGCAGCTCAAATTTTGTGCGCGCAATTCGATTTGGGTTGTTGGTTGTTCTCCAAAGACTTGGAATTATCCGCCTTAGCGAGAGTTCCTTTTTGCTCAAGAGTAGGCGCTGCAGCCTATTTGTGATTAACAATCATTTCCGACTTCTTCGATAATTACACTTTTCGACGTTGGTTTTTCTATGTCTTCCGTCTTAATTCTCACTTCTTGCGTATATTGGCATACAGAGAATTAGCAATTGAAATCGTGTCAATTGTCCGCATGATGTCCGCCAGCTTATCCCCTCATCATTTGATGCATATTTCGATGTTCAAGCAGATTTCACCCCAAATTAAGTAGGAATCATAGAATGGTTTCTTGCTCATTGCAGACTATAGTTGATAATTTTGCAAAATCACCGATGTCGAGTGGAATCTGTTTGCAAATCTTTCAAATCTACTTCCTTCCAAGATCACCGACGACGAGTGGAATCTGTTTGCAAATCTTTGAAATCTACTTCCTACCAACTCATCATTAGTTAGAAATATTAACATATAAACTTAGTTAAACTCTTACAAGGGCAATATTCGGATTGATCTGCAGAGGTGGAAGATTCTAAGGGTGTTTTGGAGCTTCAAGCTAGATGGGACATCGTACAAATTAAAAACATTTGAAACTTACTCTCCTTGAGATTTAAGTTCCTTCTTACTCACTTTGATTTGGGCTTTCGATTTTGCCTTTGCGATTGCAGATTTTTAGCTTATGTGATGCGGCGGTGACTCGAATCCGATAGAATATTCGGTTTGCGACCTATCTCTTTGGTGCAATTCGTTGTCCCTAGTTTTGTGTTCGCCTTAACGTGTTTGCAGGGTTTGATCGGAATTGAGCTTCCTATAGCAATACCGGCTCTGGAAGCGAGGAGGTCGGTCTGGTTTGGTTAATTTGTGTGATCACTTGGATTTTTGTGATTTCAGATTTAAATTGTTGTCGATATGATCTTCTGTCTTCGTGTTATCGAGTGCTCTCCTCCGATGGCTAATCATCATTTCGTTATCCCATAATGCGATTTGGATTCGAGACCGGATTGATTCTTTGTAAAAGCCGATCTCGCTTGTGGTATGTTGTTTGTGCTCCTTTAGATGCAAAGTGTGGTGGTTGTGGAGATTGGATCAAGGGTAGATGTTTGGTTATGATCCTGGTTGTTTTGACATCATGGTGACGTGAAGTTTGTGTTATCGTGAGTTGTGACAAGCATGATTGAAATTGTTGTTGGTCGATCTGCGTAGGTGAAGTTCTCGAGGTGGAAGATTCTAAGGGTGTTTTGGAGCCTCAAGCTAGATGGAACATCCTAAAAATTCAAAAACATTTGAAACTTACTCTCCTTGAGATTTAAATTCCTTCTTACTCATAGCTTTGATTTGGGCTTTCGATTTTGCCTGTGTGTTTGCAGATTTTTAGCTTATGCGATGTGGCGATGACTCGAATCCGATTGAATATTCGGTTTGCGACACACCGTGCAATTCGTTGTCCCTAGTTACGATACATGTTTCATGTTCGCTTTCTCCCGTGTTTGCGTGGTTTGATTCTAAGGTTGTTTTGGAGCTTCAAGCTTGATGGGACATCCTACAAATTCAAAAACATTTAAAACTTACTCTCCTTGAGATTCAAGTTCCTTCTTACTCATAGCTTTGATTTGGGCTTTGATTTTGCTCGTTGTTTGCGTGTTTTTTAGCTTATGCGATGTGGCGATGACTCAATCCGATTGAATATTTGGTTTGTGACTGTCTCTTTAGTGCAATTCGTTGTCCCTAGTTTCGATCCCCGTGTTTCGTGTTCGCTTCTCCCGTGTTTGCGGTGGTTTGATTCTAAGGTTGTTTGGAGCTTCAAGCTCGATGGGACATCCTACAAATTCAAAAACATTTGAAACAACTCTCCTTGAGATTCAAGTTCCTTCTTACTCATAGCTTTGATTTGGGCTTACCTTGTGTTTACCCGCGCCTCGTGGCGTTCGCGTTTTTTCTTGTCTCGCTTCGATTCGAGTCGAGTCGTTTACGCTGCGTTTTGATTTGATTTGAGTCGCCGCTTTGGCTTTCGTGCTCGTGTTTCAATTCGCGCGGGAGCGATTCGAATTCGATCGACTTGCTCGGCTTGCGATCTATTCCTATATGATCCGTGTTAGTTTCGATCCGCACGCTTTGTGTTTCGCCTTCTCCGCGTGTTGATTGCGAGTTTGATTCGATTGGGAAGTCGACTCTCGGGGATCGCGCTGACGTTGAGGCGTGTCATTTTCTCATGCGAGTCCGATCGGTTCATTGGTTTCGCCGCTTGTATTGATGGTTTCAGATTTGAACGGTTCCCGTCCGATTCTCGCTTTGTATGCTTGGCGCTCCTCCGATGGCTAACCATCGCTTCTATTATCCCACAATACGAGGTGGATTCGAGACACTTGGTTTTCGCTTGTGGTATGTGTTTGTGCTCCTCTAGATCTATCCAGCAGAGGGCGGTGGTTGTGGAGATGAATCGAAGCGTGGAGGTTTGTTATGGTTTACTACTGCTCGATCGGTTATGTTTCATGGTAGTTCGATGTCATGGTGATATTTGAGTTATCACCGTGACAACCCGACCGCAATTGTTGTTGGGCGATCTGCAGCGTGAAGTTCGGAGGTTGATTGAAGCCGACCGAACGGAGATTATAGAATTGGATAAGTTGAAATGCTCTGCTTGGATACTCAACCCTTCGATTTTATTTCTTTGCTGCGCTTCAAATTTTGTGCGCGCAATTCGATTTGGGTTGTTGGTTGTTCTCCAAAGACTTGGAATTATCCGCCTTAGCGAGTTCCTTTTTTGCTCCAAATAGGCGCCGAGCCCTATTTGTGATTAACAATCATTTCCGACTTCTTCGATAATTACACTTTTCGACGTTGGTTTTTCTATGTCTTCCGTCTTAATTCTCACTTCTTGCGATATTGGCATACAGAGAATTAGCAATTGAAATCGTGTCAATTGTCCGCATGATGTCCGCCAGCTTATCCCCTCATCATTTGATGCATATTTCGATGTTCAAGCGATTTCACCCCAAATTAAGTAGGAATCATAGAATGGTTTCTTGCTCATTGCAGACTATAGTTGATAATTTTGCAAAATCGATCGATGTCGAGTGGAATCTGCTTGCAAATCTTTCAAATCTACTTCCTTCCAAGATCACCGACGAGTGGAATCATTTGCAAATCTTTGAAATCTACTTCCTACCAACTCATCATTAGTTAGAAATATTAACATATAAACTTAGTTAAACTCTTACAAGGGCAATATTCGGATTGATCTCAGAGAGTGGAAGATTCTAAGGGTGTTTTGGAGCTTCAAGCTAGATGGGACATCGTACAAATTAAAAACATTTGAAACTTACTCTCCTTGAGATTTAAGTTCCTTCTTACTCACTTTGATTTGGGCTTTCGATTTTGCCTTTGCGATTGCAGATTTTTAGCTTATGTGATGCGGCGGTGACTCGAATCCGATAGAATATTCGGTTTGCGACCTATCTCTTTGGTGCAATTCGTTGTCCCTAGTTTTGTGTTCGCTTTAACGTGTTTGCGTGGGTTTGATCGGAATTGAGCTTCCTATAGCAATACCGCTCTGAAGTGAGGAGGTCGCGTCGTTTGGTTAATTTGTGTGATCACTTGATTTTTGTGATTTCAGATTTAAATTGTTGTCGATATGATCTTCTGTCTTCGTGTTATCGAGTGCTCTCCTCCGATGGCTAATCATCATTTCGTTATCCCATAATGCGATTTGGATTCGAGACCTGGATTGATTCTTTGTAAAAGCCGATCTCGCTTGTGGTATGTTGTTTGTGCTCCTTTAGATGCAAAGCGTGTGGTGGTTGTGGAGATTGGATCAAGGGTAGATGTTTGGTTATGATCCCGTTGTTTTGACATCATGGTGACGTGAAGTTTGTGTTATCGTGAGTTGTGACAAGCATGATTGAAATTGTTGTTGGTCGATCTGCGTAGGTGAAGTTCTCGAGGTGGAAGATTCTAAGGGTGTTTTGGAGCCTCAAGCTAGATGGAACATCCTAAAAATTCAAAACATTTGAAACTTACTCTCCTTGAGATTTAAATTCCTTCTTACTCATAGCTTTGATTTGGGCTTTCGATTTTGCCTGTGTGTTTGCGATTTTTAGCTTATGCGATGTGGCGTGACTCAATCCGATTGAATATTCGGTTTGCACACACTGTGCAATTCGTTGTCCCTAGTTACGATACCGTGTTTCATGTTCGCTTTCTCCCGTGTTTGGTGGTTTGATTCTAAGGTTGTTTTGGAGCTTCAAGCTTGATGGGACATCCTACAAATTCAAAACATTTAAAACTTACTCTCCTTGAGATTCAAGTTCCTTCTTACTCATAGCTTTGATTTGGGCTTTCGATTTTGCTGTTGTTTGCGTGTTTTTTTAGCTTATGCGATGTGGCATGACTCAATCCGATTGAATATTTGGTTTGTGACCGTCTCTTTAGTGCAATTCGTTGTCCCTAGTTTCGATCCTCGTGTTTCGTGTTCGCCTTCTCCCGTGTTTGCGTGGTTTGATTCTAAGGTTGTTTGGAGCTTCAAGCCCGATGGGACATCCTACAAATTCAAAAACATTTGAAACAACTCTCCTTGAGATTCAAGTTCCTTCTTACTCATAGCTTTGATTTGGGCTTACCTTGTGTTTACCCGCCTACTGTGGCGTTCGCGTTTTTTCTTGTCTCGCTTCGATTCGAGTCGAGTCGTTTACGCGCGTTTTGATTTGATTTGAGTCGCGCTTTTGGCTTTCGTGCTCGTGTTTCGATTCGCGCGCGAGCGATTCGATCGATCGACTTGCTCGGTTTGCGATCTATTCCTATATGATCCGTGTTAGTTTCGATCCGCACGCTTTGTGTTTCGCCTTCTCCGCGTGTTGATTGCGTGTTTGATTCGATTGGGAAGTCGACTCTCGAAGGATCGGCGCTGACGTTGAGGCGTCATTTTCTCATGCAGAGTCCGATCGGTTCATTGGTTTCGCGCTTGTATTGATGGTTTCAGATTTGAACGGTTCCCGTCCGATTCGCTTTGTATGCTTAGGCGCTCCTCCGATGGCTAACCATCAGTTCTATTATCCCACAATACGAGGTGGATTCGAGACACTTGGTTTTCGCCAGGTATGTGTTTGTGCTCCTCTAGATCTATCCAGCAGGAGGGCGGTGGTTGTGGAGATGAATCGAAGGTGGAGGTTTGTTATGGTTTACTACTGTTCGATTGGTTATGTTTCATGGTAGTTCGATGTCATGGTGATATTTGAGTTATCACCGTGACAACCCACCGCAATTGTTGTTGGGCGATCTGCAATGTGAAGTTCTGAGGTTGATTGAAGCTGGACCGAACGAGATTATAGAATTGGATAAGTTGAAATGCTCTGTTTGGATACTCAACCCTTCGATTTTATTTCTTTGCTCGTGCAGTTCAAATTTTGTGCGCGCAATTCGATTTGGGTTGTTGGTTGTTCTCCAAAGACTTGGAATTATCTCGCCTTAGCGAGTTCCTTTTTGCTCAAAGAGGGCGCGGCAGCCCTATTTGTGATTAACAATCATTTCCGACTTCTTCGATAATTACACTTTTCAGACGTTGGTTTTTCTATGTCTTCCGCTCAGTAATTTCACTTCTTGCGTATATTGGCATACAGAGAATTAGCAATTGAAATCGTGTCAATTGTCCGCATGATGTCCGCCAGCTTATCCCCTCATCATTTGATGCATATTTCATGTTCAAGCAGATTTCACCCCAAATTAAGTAGGAATCATAGAATGGTTTCTTGCTCATTGCAGACTATAGTTGATAATTTTGCAAAATCACCGATGTCGAGTGGAATCTGCTTGCAAATCTTTCAAATCTACTTCCTTCCAAGATCACCGACGAGTGGAATCGTTTGCAAATCTTTGAAATCTACTTCCTACCAACTCATCATTAGTTAGAAATATTAACATATAAACTTAGTTAAACTCTTACAAGGGCAATATTCGGATTGATCTGCAGAGGTGGAAGATTCTAAGGGTGTTTTGGAGCTTCAAGCTAGATGGGACATCGTACAAATTAAAAACATTTGAAACTTACTCTCCTTGAGATTTAAGTTCCTTCTTACTCGCCTTTGATTTGGGCTTTCGATTTTGCCTTTGCGATTGCAGATTTTTAGCTTATGTGATGCGCAGTGACTCGAATCCGATAGAATATTCGGTTTATGCACCTATCTCTTTGGTGCAATTCGTTGTCCCTAGTTTTGTGTTCGCCTTAACGTGTTTGGTGGTTTGATCGGAATGGAGCTTCCTATAGCAATACCGGCTCGAAGTGAGGGAGGTCGCGTCGGGTTTGGTTAATTTGTGTGATCACTTGGATTTTTGTGATTTCAGATTTAAATTGTTGTCGATATGATCTTCTGTCTTCGTGTTATCGAGTGCTCTCCTCCGATGGCTAATCATCATTTCGTTATCCCATAATGCGATTTGGATTCGAGACCTGGATTGATTCTTTGTAAAAGCCGATCTCGCTTGTGGTATGTTGTTTGTGCTCCTTTAGATGCAAAGCGTGTGGTGGTTGTGGAGATTGGATCGAAGGGTAGATGTTTGGTTATGATCCCGGTTGTTTTGACATCATGGTGACGTGAAGTTTGTGTTATCGTGAGTTGTGACAAGCATGATTGAAATTGTTGTTGGTCGATCTGCGTAGGTGAAGTTCTCGAGGTGGAAGATTCTAAGGGTGTTTTGGAGCCTCAAGCTAGATGGAACATCCTAAAAATTCAAAAACATTTGAAACTTACTCTCCTTGAGATTTAAATTCCTTCTTACTCATAGCTTTGATTTGGGCTTTCGATTTTGCCTGTGTGTTTGCAGATTTTTTAGCTTATGCGATGGGCGTGACTCGAATCCGATTGAATATTCGGTTTGCACACACTGGTGCAATTCGTTGTCCCTAGTTACGATACCATGTTTCATGTTCGCCTTCTCCCGTGTTTGCAGTGGTTTGATTCTAAGGTTGTTTTGGAGCTTCAAGCTTGATGGGACATCCTACAAATTCAAAACATTTAAAACTTACTCTCCTTGAGATTCAAGTTCCTTCTTACTCATAGCTTTGATTTGGGCTTTCGATTTTGCTCGTTGTTTGCGTGTTTTTAGCTTATGCGATGTGGGCGTGACTCAATCCGATTGAATATTTGGTTTGTGACTGTCTCTTTAGTGCAATTCGTTGTCCCTAGTTTCGATCCCCGTGTTTCGTGTTCGCTTTCTCCCGTGTTTGCGTGGTTTGATTCTAAGGTTGTTTGGAGCTTCAAGCCCGATGGGACATCCTACAAATTCAAAAACATTTGAAACAACTCTCCTTGAGATTCAAGTTCCTTCTTACTCATAGCTTTGATTTGGGCTTACCTTGTGTTTACCCGCCTCGTGGCGTTCGCGTTCTTTTCTTGTCTCGCTTCGATTCGAGTCGAGTCGTTTACGCGCGTTTTGATTTGATTTGAGTCGCCGCTTTTGGCTTTCGTGCTCGTGTTTCGACTCGCGCGAGAGCGATTCGAATTGATCGACTTGCTCGGTTTGCGATCTATTCCTATATGATCCGTGTTAGTTTCGATCCGTGACGCTTTGTGTTTCGCCTTCTCCGCGTGTTGATTGCGAGTTTGGATTCGATTGGGAAGTCGACTCTCGAAGGATCGGGCGCTGGACGTTGAGGCGTCATTTTCTCATGCGAGTCCGATCGGTTCATTGGTTTCGTCGCTTGTATTGATGGTTTCAGATTTGAACGGTTCCCCGTCCGATTCGCTTTGTATGCTTGGCGCTCCTCCGATGGCTAACCATCGTTCTATTATCCCACAATACGAGGTGGATTCGAGACACTTGGTTTTCGCTTGTGGTATGTGTTTGTGCTCCTCTAGATCTATCCAGCAGGAGGGCGGTGGTTGTGAGATGAATCGAAAGGTGGAGGTTTGTTATGGTTTACTACTGTTCGACCGGTTATGTTTCATGGTAGTTCGATGTCATGGTGATATTTGAGTTATCACCGTGACAACCCGACCGCAATTGTTGTTGGGCGATCTGCAATGTGAAGTTCGGAGGTTGATTGAAGCTGGACCGAACGGAGATTATAGAATTGGATAAGTTGAAATGCTCTGCTTGGATACTCAACCCTTCGATTTTATTTCTTTGCTCGTGCGATTCAAATTTTGTGCGCGCAATTCTGATTTGGGTTGTTGGTTGTTCTCCAAAGACTTGGAATTATCTCCTTAGCGAGAGTTCCTTTTTGCTCCAGCAGGCGCCGTTCCTATTTGTGATTAACAATCATTTCCGACTTCTTCGATAATTACACTTTTCAGACGTTGGTTTTTCTATGTCTTCCGTCGGTAATTCTCACTTCTTGCGTATATTGGCATACAGAGAATTAGCAATTGAAATCGGTGTCAATTGTCTGCATGATGTCTGCCAGCCGGAGCCAGGCTTATCCCTCTCATCATTTGATGCATATTTTTGATGTTCAAGCAGCTTTCACCCCAAATTAAATAGGAATCATAGAATGGTTTCTTGCTCATTGCAGGACTATAGTTGATAATTTTGCAAAATCAGTCTGATGCTGAGTGGAATCTGTTTGCAAATCTTTCAAATCTACTTCCCTTCCAAGATCAGTCTGACGCTGAGTGGAATCTGTTTGCAAATCTTTCAAATCTACTTTCTTTCCAACTCATCATTAGTTAGAAATACTAACATATAAACTTAGTTAAACTCTTACAAGGGCAATATTCGGATTGATCTGTAGAGGTGGGAGATTCTAAGGGTGTTTTGGAGCTTCAAGCTAGATGGGACATCGTACAAATTCAAAAACATTTGAAACTTACTCTCCTTGAGATTTAAGTTCCTTCTTACTCAGCTTTGATTTGGGCTTTCGATTTTGCTTTTGCGTTTGCAGATTTTCTAGCTTATGTGATGCGGGCAGTGACTCGAATCCGATTGAATATTCGGTTTGCAACCTATCTCTTCGGTGCAATTCGTTGTCCCTAGTTTTGATCTCTGTGTTTCGTGTTCGCCTTAACCTGTTTGCAGGGTTTGATTGGGAATTTCAGGTTCCTATGGCAATACCGGTTTCTGGAAGTGGGTGAGGTCAGTGCCGGTTTGTTCGGTTAATTTGTGTGATCACTTGGATTTTGGTGATTTCAGATTTAAATTGTTGCCGATATGATCTGTCGTGTTATCGAGTGCTCTCCTCCGATGGCTAATCATCAGTTCGTTATCCCATAATGCAAGGTGGATTCGAGACCCTGGATTGATTCTTATTGTAAAAGCTGATCTCGCTTGTGGTATGTGTTTGTGCTCCTTTAGATGCAGGCGGGTGGTGGTTGTGGAGATTGAATCGAAGGGTAGATGTTTGGTTTTGATCATGGTTGTTTTGACATTATGGTGACGTTGTGAAGTTTGTGTTGGTTATCAGTACTTGTGACAAAACTGATTGAAATTATTGTTGGTCAGATCTGCGTAGTTGGAAGTTCTCGAGGGTGGAAGCTTCTAAGGGTGTTTTGGAGCTTCAAGCTAGATGGAACATTCTAAAAATTCAAAAACATTTGAAACTTACTCGAGATTCAACTTCTTACTCATAGCTTTGATTTGGGCTTTCGATTTTGCCTTTGTGTGTGCAGATTTTTTAGCTTATGTGATGCGGGCAGTGACTCGAATCCGATTGAATATTCGGTTTGCGACCTATCTCTTGGTGCAATTCGTTGTCCCTTGTTTCGATTCCTGTGTTTCGTGTTCGCCTTCTCCACATGTTTGCAGGGTTTGATTGGGTATTGGAGTTTCTTATGGCAATACCGGGCTCTGGAAGTGAGGAAGGTCGGTCTGTTCGGTTCATTTGTGTGATCACTTGGATTTTGGTGATTTCAGATTTAAAATGTTGCCGATATGATCTTCTGTCTTCGTGCATAATGCGAGGTGGATTGGAGACCCTGGATTGATTCTTATTGTAAAAGCTGATCTCGCTTGTATGTATTTGTGCTCCTTCAGATGCTGACGGGTGGTGGTTGTGGAGATTGGATCGAAGGGTAGATGTTTGGTTATGATCCTGGTTGTTTTGACATCATGGTGACGTTGTGTAGTTTGTGTTGGTTGTCAGTACTTGTGACAAACCTGATTGAAATTATTGTTGGTCAGATCTGCGAGGTTGGTTACTGGTCTGTACATCAGGGAATTGGAAAAGCCTACAATGCTTTGTTTGGATTCAGTCTTCCCCTCATTTGATTTCTTGGTGTGAGCAGTTTAATTTCTGTCCTACAATACTGCTTAGGATTGTTGGCTGTTCTCCAGAAACTGAAAATATACGGCTTGTCGGGAGGTTTTTTTTTTGCCTTAGCTCGCTAGGGTTTCCTTTTTTTTTGTGATCCACTATCTTCCGAGTTATCTTTGTTAATATATTTTTCTAGACATTGGGTTTTGTTTTTTCTGTGTTCTTTGTTAGTATCTCAATTATATGCAGATATGGCATACAGAGATCCTGATAGAATAATCGATACCAATGTGGATGTCTGCATGGCTCCTCTACCCAGGCTTATCCTATAACCCTTGAACATAATATGCATATTTTTATGTTTAAGCAGCTTTTCCCCGAAAATAAATAGGAATCATAGAATGATTTTTGCTCATTGCAGGTCTTTTGAGTTGATAATTATTTTGCAAGACCAATCTGATGCTGTCATGCTGAGTGAAAGCATATCTTTTAATTCTATCTTTTTAATTTCGTTAGTAAGAAAACCAATTATTTAAACTGTTATTTTTATTTCTCGAAAATGCATGAGAACTGTGTTTCATTTATTAAGGAGAAGAGAATAGCGGTACAAAGGGTGGCCTAATGGCCTAAATTGGGCCCGAGAAACAGTACAAAGAAGGGAAACGACTATGAACGACCTAAGTTACGAAAGAACCTAGCCTATCACTATTGATGATTGTGTACTCCGGGTCAAGCAGGAGTTTTTAAGCTGTTATCAAGACGGTGAATATACAGATTGATCTGCAGGGGCGGAAGATTCTAACGCTTGTTTGGAAGCTTCAAGCTAGATGGCATTGGAGTAGTTCTTTGCAATTCCTTTTTCAATTATGGATATTTATATTGATTATCATCCTAAAGTGCATTGATTGGTTCATTTCTACGACAGAACGATTTATTGGTACTTGCGGATATCTGATACGCAGTACGGACATAATCAGTAGACCCGAAGTCTCAAACACAGTTTGGATGATCTTAACCCTTATTCGTTTCAGAGTTTACACATGTGAATCTTCAAGGATTGTGTAGAGGTATATTCATCCTGATACAGATAATTTGGGTTGTGCATTGATTTGCAGTGAAGTTTCAGCATATAGTATGCTTTGGATACCTGTTTCTCAATTTGGTTAGCAAGTTTGGGTTGCTGATTTGCAGATATTTGATATAGTTGCTAAATCATTTGCGGGATGGAATGGAAGATAGTGCAATTGAAGAACTCAAATGATACTTCCTTTGAACACACTCAAGTAGTCTACTTTGAACACACTACGTTTTGATTAGTCTGTCTATACATCATTTTGGTGGTGGCGATTTGAATTGCACTGTTGCTTCTGATTTGCAGAACCGATTACCATAGCATTCGGCTTCTTGGTTAAACTAGTCTTTTAGTCAGCATTTGTTCTCTAATTGTGCATCCTTTTTTTTAGCATAATTGGTTTGGTTCATCTCAATGACGAATGAACTCATGGTACTTGCAGATTTCAATCTGTCATGCAGTTGAAGTTAAGGATCCTGAAATTAGGAAGTCTAAAGTTTCTGAAAACAGTATGCTTTCGAAACCTATTCTTATGCCTGTGGTAGCCAAATCTACTTTGTATTGTATAAAAATGATTTCAAGAAGCTCTACACTGGAGCTTCCAGACTGCATTTTCTCTGTTCACAATAGATCACTGGTATTTGCACATGTTCAAATTTACGTCTTAGTCCCAATGTCGTCTCCGTAAAATGCTCCTCACATTCTGCTTGGGAGTCGATAACATCTGGACAATTATTAGAAGTACATCTGACCTAAAAAATAATTCTTGGTATTTGCAGATTTCGAGTTGTATGCAATGACCATGGAATCTATGGAACTCAAATCCAATTTTGCAGTTTGACATCTGACCCACTGTCCAGCCTGCCCTCCATACCAACTTCCTTTTGAACAATTTATTATTCTCTTCAACAAAAGAACAATTTCTATTTCAGGAATTAATACTACTAATGACATCCAGACTCAAATAACCTGGGCTAAGTTGATTTGAAGAGTTCGAGCCGCTAAATTTCGTGCAAACAATGCAAATGGGGTGTACGCTGGAGCTTTGGTGGCGTCATTAACTGTTTGCTCACCTGACTGTTTTTGACTAGTGATCCTGGCTTCATTTTGGTTGCATCATACAGATTATTGGTACTTGATTCAACTTTCATGCAGTTAGGATGAAATCACTGGCCTGATCTCTCTGGTGCAGTATGTGTTCACCTAACTCTTGATTAGTACTGATCCAAGCAATAATATAGGAAATGCCAGAAGCAACGAGGTCTCGACTGAAGTAATTTGGGTTGCTTTCATCTTGCACGGATTGTAGTTGTGGAGCAAGGGTCCTACAATGGGAAAGATCAGTACTTAATCAAATTTAAATTAGCCAATGATAATTATCAATTTTTTATTTGGATTGTTGGTTATCAAATTGTTTTTCCAGAAGTAGTCCCTCGTTGGGTTATCAAATTGTTTTTCTAGAAGTTGTCCCTTCTTGAGCTGCGTAAACAGTAATTCCGTATCACATTATTTTGCTCAAAGTTGATACATGTACAATCTGTGAAACTAATTGCATCCTGGCATGGAGAAGTTTATGAACTCCAAACGCAGTAGAAGACCCACAATTGATATACTTGAACTGACTGCTTGCTTTGGACATTTTGTCACATTTTGATCAGTCCACAGATTATTGATGATGGCAAAGATTGCTTCTGCGTGTTCATTTGGCTGTTTTCATGAGCAGTGCTTACCACTATTTGATTAATTTGTGTGACATAGTTCAGATTCTTGGTATTTGCAGATTTTGAAGTTGGGTGGTAAAGAATAAAGGTGGGTAGACCACAGATCAAACCTCTCTTAGTTTTGCTGGCCCTCTTCACCTAATCAGTTTATAGTTGTAATTAACAATTCAGAGATGATTAATAGTAGTGACCTCCTGACTCAAATTTGGGTTATGTGGATATGCAGAGAGATTACTGCTAGACTCCACACACTGGAGCGGAAGGTCCGAAAATTGGAAGCTTAAACAAATAATTTGCTTAGAATACTTCCTTACATTTCGTTTAGCATCATCTTTCATGTGGAAAATTCTGATTTTGGATTGTTGGCTATGGAATTGATTTTTCAGAAGTTGGGTTGTGGTACTAGAGCTTGTTGGTGCGGATCTAGATTGCGGAATCCTCCTCAACTAATTGTGTTTGCTCGATTACCTAGGGGCTTTCGCTATTTCTAATTTCATTGGCAAATGATTAACTAGCAGCACAACTTTGTTCCTTTCATAACTCTTGGCGATTGCATATTTTCAACTCTGAAGTATGGGTGGAAGTAGTGGATTGCATATCAGAAATTTGATGTTCGTGAGATTTTTCTTCACTGCCTTACACATCCTGGATTTTCTATTTTCTAAGGCCAAAACTCAAAGCAAGACAAATCCTGTGTTCACACATTAGATCCCACTAAACTTTTGATCATTTATTGGTAATTAACCTGCAAAAACTTTTTGTATGTTCTATTCATGTGGATAATCACACACTACTTATGGCATGTTCTATCTACACTACTAATGGCATGTTCTATCTTCCGAGACGAGAGCAGTGTTCGGATTCCCATTTCTCAACCCTCACCAAGTGGGTATTCATGGATTCTGGCTTCTTTTTAGTCAGGTTTCAAAAGCTAGCTTGCTTTCTTCATGCTAGAATTCTACATAATTTACATTTGATTGTTGTGTGCGCCCATCTTGCATATAATTTGTTTGTTACGACCCTGTGTGCAATTGTTGCATTGTGTGTGCAAATGTTGCATTGTGTGCGCAAATGTTGCCTTCGGACCTCTACCTGATCGTGTGACTTGATATGATTTGCTGTTTGTTAGTGTTTGCTGATTGGTGGTTTGTATTGTTGCAGTTTAACACTGCCGTTGCCGGTCCCAAGCCCGGATGATAAAATGTGGAGGGAACTGCAAGTAGCTCCTTTGTATGATTTGCGTATAAAGGTTGTGTTGTGGGCTGCCCCAGCCCTCAGGCTTTAGGGTTGAATAGCGGGCCTTAGGGCAAATCCAATTCTCTCATTTCCTTGGAATCATTCTCGTGTCAATCTAATCAACAACAGCTCTGCTCTTTTTGTTTAGATAACCGTTTTCTGGGCTTGCAAGAACGTTCAGAATACTTCATGATTTAATTGAAACAACCTCGCAAACAAATTAAGCAGCATGTGTTGTTGAATATCTAGTCAATAGCCTGTACTTGTTTTTGTCAAAAAAAAGGTACATTAGAGTTGATATTACCTTTCTTTCGAATGTGGACTATACTCAAAACCATCACTGTTGTCGTGGGGTGGCCAACCCCTCTAGCTACCGTCACTGTTGTTGTGGGGTGGCCAACCCCTCTAGCTATCACGAGTGCACATTAGGTGTTAAGAGCATAGTTATTAAAACCTGACCGTACCGCGAACTGGAGGCTTTGACGGTTCGGCTTCGTTCAAGGACATTTATGTAATTGGATCAGAAAAAACTAAACAAATCGGTTGGTATTTTCTGAGATATCGGTGAATGGGCGTTTTTCATGAACTAAGCTGGTTTCATGAACTTGGGCCAACCTGGCTCAATCGGCCAACAGTGTGCTATAAGCTTTTTGGTTTATAGCTTAAAGTCAGCTTTTTGACTTAAGCAACTTAAAAGTAGTTAGCTTTTAAGGCAAGTCAGGTTTGACATTCTAGCTTTTTGATTGGTTGAATAATATAGCTTATTACCAGAAAATCTAAAATACCTCTGTTTTGTTAGTTGGCAACAAGTCTTATCCCTGTGTCGCCTTGTAGCAATTGTTTGACGAAGGTCAATAACAAGATGTGTATGTATTCAATGGAGTGTTGTAACCCCATTTACAATTACAATTTCAGCATGAAAATTTGAAGAAAAAAATGTGTACGTACTCGATGGAGTGTTGTAACCCCTTTACAATTACAATTACAATTTCAACATGAAAATTTGGGGAAAAAATTACAACTTGCCTTGTTTTGTAACAGATCAATAGAGACTGGTATATCAGTCTAGTTCAAGAAGCACGCTGTTATATACAGGGGCAATAAACGGCACAAATGTTCGATCGACTGGAGAAGACTAGCAGTAGCCGTGTGAACAGTGTTCAGTGAACAGTAACCCAACAGGAGAGAAAGAAAAAGGAAAAAGAAAAGAAAAGTTAGGTCAAGAAAAATAGGTTGGATCAAAAAAATAAAATGGATATTTTCTAGAGGTTTGGATATTTTGGAATTTCAAGAAATTTCATAATTCTAGAAATTGGGACAAATTAAATTAAGTTCCTATAAATACAAATAAACTCCAAAAATCCATGAAAAATACAAAAATTCCTTATAACACAAGGATTCCAAATAAAATAGGTTTTCACTTAATTGATATTTATTTTATTCATATTAAATCTTTTTAATTTTAGAAGATTCATATTGAGCTTTAATTAATTCAAGAAAAATCTGTATGGTTATTTTTATTTTAAAAACTTCAAAAAAGCACTAAAAATCAAGATGTTACCGCTGAGCCAAAGTAAAGGCACTCGGATGCAATGCCACCAAGGAAGGCAATGATGTCGTCCCCCAAGTCGAAGAGAAGCACGATTGCTGAGACCGCCATGATGAGAGCAAGGAAGCTAATCTATGAAGGTCCCCACCACGATGGAGTGGGAAATGTCGTGGGCAGATGACACGATCGTAGCACCCCTTGGCGACATCCAAGCACATACTACACAAGCAGCATCCTCTACCGACCTCGGCACCATCGTTGTTACCACACAAAGAATGAAAGATGTCATGGTCCCCATGCCAAGTGCGAGTGGAGGTGCCCTAGAGGCAATATGTAGAACACTACAGCAAGAGCTGGTGGATCCGCGAAGATCCATGTGTGAGATGAAGAAGAGTCTAAGTCAGTAGACTTTGATTGTGGCAACAGCGGAGATGGCTGTGAAGAGGACAGAGAGCCATGAGGCCAACACAGGAGCCCGCAGCAGCCCTCTATGGGTGGACTTCCGAGTCCCCTCTCTGTGCAGGCTTGCAGCGGAGCCCCTGGCCAGAAGACTTCAAGATGCCCACGATGGAGCCATATAATGGTGACACGAACCCCTGTGAGTTCCTACATGTCTACGAGATGGCCATCGAAGTAGCAGGGGGAGATGACTCGACGAATGTGAAGGAATTACCGCTCGCTCTTCAAGGAGTCACGCTGTCTTGGTTTTTCACCATCGTCCTCAGCTTGGTCTATGCATGGGAGTAGGTCTAGGACCTCATGTGCAACAACTTTCAAGGCAACTACGTGGAGCGGCTAAATGCTGACTAGCTCATCGCAGTGAAGCAAACTCCTAGGGAGAAGCTACAGATGTATTTCAAACACTTCATGAAGGTCCGCTGCTAGGTAAGGGACGTCAATGAGACGACCATCATCAACACTGCCATTGTGGCCTTTATAAAGGGTTATTTGCAGAGTATAACACATGAAAGCCCATAAGAATGGTGGTCAAGCTTTTTGACAAGATGGAGAGGTACGCAAGGATGGAGGAGGACACAATGTGACATGAAGTTGAGGCCCTGAAGTTAAGCCCGCTCTAGCGGCCCTGAAGGAGAGCTTGTAATATCTTGGTTTTCAATGCCTTTTTAAAGTTTTAAAATAAAAATAACCTTTTGGATTTTTCTTGAATTAATTAAAGCTTAATTAGATTATTCTAAAATTAAAAAGATTTAATACGAATAAAATAAACTTCAATTAATTCAAAAATCCCTTTAAAATCCCAAAAACCCCCATTGAGCCAAATTCTTATTCTTTTAGCCTTCCCTGCACTTTTCATCCCTTGGCCTATCACCTTCTTTCCTTCCGCTGCAGCCTAGTCTAGCTCGGTTCCTCTCTCTCACACCGGACCAATCTTCTTTTGATTACCGTGCATGTGGTCAAGCTCGCTTTGCTCCGTAGGCCATCTTTCATAGCTGACTGTACAAGCCCACCCGTCAGTGCACCCTCCTCCTTCTTCCTCAATTCAGAGAAGAACTCTTGAGTCCTGATCAACGCCATCGCTCTGAGTAGGCTCTGTCTGCATGTCCCATCGACGAGCCAACAGAAATAGGTGGAGCATGCATAACTCTTTGGTGCAGTTGCACATATTCAGCTGAAGTGCCACCACAAGAAGCCTCCTGGCGCGAATCTTGTCATCCCGGTTGAGCGTCACATGTGGCAATGAGTCGAAGTCCATAATGCACTGGGTGAAGCAAAGGCTATTGTCATGCTCCACCTTGTAGTAGAACCACCTCTACAGCCAATGAGACTCTCACTTTGTCCATGTAGAATTTGAAGGAAACCCTTTGAACAACTGGCCCAAAGCTGCAGGCTAACGCTACACAAGTTTGAGTACTGCCCCTCGCCCAGCTGCTTCGGAGCACTGCGTGTTGTGCAGGGAGGCGAAGACCTCCACACTGGGGAGGACGCCCTTCGAATGGCCCGCCGAGGAGTAGATGGTAAGGCATGTGATGGCGTTTGGTGTTAGCTGCTCGAGCTCCAACTCGTACAGGTGGAGAAGATCACACATAAAGCATGCAACAAGGATGTGGAGCCCGGCACCAATGTAGGCCGCAAATTACCACCGTCTCGCCCTCCCGCAGCTGTGAGATGACCTCATCACCAGCGGGAAGGCGAATAAACTCGCAAGACGAGACCTTGTTGTCACGCATGAGTGCATCCAACAGCTCCTCCATTGCAACCAACTGGCCGAGCGTATTCACGAACACGCCGATGACCATCTCCGACACCTTCCATCACTTGCTAGTAGTGAGCTCAGACCGCTTGTCTTTCCCACCATGAACACTTGACACAGCTGATGCACCAATGTGATCGCTACGGGCACTTCCGTGGCCCATCTCGAAATAGCAAAAGCGCGATGGAGGAAAAGCGAATGGCGAATCCGCAATGGCAGAAAAGCGATGATGACCAAAGCAATGACAATCGGCGATGGCCAGGAGCAAGAGAGAGGAAGCAAATAGCCCAAAAGCTAAGCGGCATGGTGCTTAAGTACCAGGCGTGATAGGCTCATTTAATGCTGGTGTGGCGGGCGTGGGTTTTTAGGGGACGTGAGTGCCCCTGTAATCGGTGCATTGACCCATGTCACACAACCAAGAAACGATACCATTGCCACGTGTAACGCACTCGCAGCTATCACGCACGCCCATGGCACTGACAAAAAAGGGTAAGAAAACCTAGGAGGCAACCGTCCAGTGCGCCAAAGGGACTAGGGGGCCAAGGAGCAGGTGGCATGGTTTCAACCCAGCAGAATCAAAGTGCCCACCTTGGCCCAATTAGCCCATTGTGTTAGAAGGCCCGAAAAGGACGTAATGGTTAGGCAGGCCCAAAGAGGGCCACGATAGGGGAAAAATATGTTTACCCTCATTATTATAGACCTCACTAGGGGCATTCATATAAACTTTTTTATAGCTATAAATATATTCCTTATGACACTATAGAAGAGAGATGATTCTTTTTTGTTAAAGAAAGGGCTATATCTCGGAAATGGCACACCTACTTTACATCCACTCCCTATTATAAGTTTCAGGTTCCGGACAATCCCTTTGTGATCTTTTTATAGCCCCTATCATCTACTGTTTGATCTGTAAACACAGCCAACATGTTTGGACAAGCGTATTAAGCCAAATAACTTCAGTTAGGAGGTCACACCTTTGCTAAATACTCCAAAACTTGTTTTGGGCTAAGTAGCAATTTTACCAATCGGTGTTAGTACTACATCTTTTGCTGGTTATGTACGAGTCAAACTAGGCAACAATAATTAAATAGCCAAAAAAGTCCAACTAAAAGACATAACTCGGCCAAGTGGCAGGCCGAAGCAGCAAGCAAAGAAAGATCAACACAAATCATGATGAGCAAACACAAACCTACCAACACTGGCAAGAACTAGGATCCCCCTCTCCTCTGCTCTCCTCTCTTTCCCACTCCCACCCATCCAGTCGCATCGCTCTCCAGCTCTCCCGCTCCTCTTTCCAAGATTCTCCCCTCCCCCAATCGCCAAGAAAAGGAAAGAAGGGAACTAACAATCACCAAAAAGATCGGTGGGGTGAGGAGGGAAAGCGAGAGGAGAGTGTTTTTCTCCTGCGAGAGGCAGCTCGGCGCTGCGAATTGAGGCATATCTATCCATCGATTCCATATCGCTCCCTGCCTCAAGATGAAATTTTGATGCTGGATTCCAGCTTTCTCAGAAGACTTTACCGCCTGGGTATCTCATCAACTTGCTTCTTGCTATATCCCTCGTGGTTCTGTTTCCACTTGAGCTGTGTGGCCAACTCCCCAGCAAGACTTCACTCTGCCTCCAGTTTTGTAGTCCACTCTCAATTAGTTAGTTGTGTTCTTCCAATTAGTTAGTTGTGTTCTTCCAATTTGGATAGCTCACCAATTTTTGCAGGAAATTGCTGTCCTTTTTCTCGAATGCTCAGTGGTGAGGTCTCCTGTCCCATGCAAATCAGATTCATATTTGATCCTTTAATCTGGTTGTTGCAGCCTCTAAGATAACAACATCCTTTGGATTACCAAGTTCTTGATTCCTTTTCTTTTCTTTCTTGGCAACTTTGTTGAGCAACTTGTCCATTGACTGTACAAGGAGATTGTTCTTGGCGCATTCTGCCACAATGGATGATGGAGTGGACCTCCCAAGCCAATTGCTCTTCTCCCACCCTGAGATTCCTGGCAGTTTTGATGAGTTCTTGAACAACACGACAACCTGCACTCACACGCACACCTGCAACCCTCCCGGTCCGTCGGCCGCCATGCACACCCACACCTGCCTGCACACGCACACCCAGGTCTTCGCCACCGGCGGTGAAGACAACGGCAAGGAAGACCCGACAAAGCCCCGGAGGCCGTTGGGGAACAGGGAGGCCGTGCGCAAGTACCGGGAGAAGAAGAAGGCGCATGCGGCTTTCTTGGAGGAGGAGGTCAAGCAGCTCCGTGCTGCCAACCAGCAGCTCCTGAGGAGGCTGCAGGGTCATGCAGCGCTTGAGGCCGAGGTGGTGAGGTTAAGGAACCTCCTGTTCGATGTCCGGGGCAAGATCGATGCGGAGATCGGCGCATTTTCTTTCCAGAAGCAGTGCAGTGTTGGCTCTGTGGTGTGTTCTGACGCAACTCTGTGCTTTAATGGGAATTCCGAGGTAGGAGTCTGGGAGGAGAGCTCTAGAGCAGCAGCAGCAGATTGCCTGATAGATGGAGATGGCAGCATGTCGCAAGAAATCGATGTTCCAGAAGCGATGCATTCCATGGATGTTGTTGCAAGCTTGGTGACTCCTGCTTCTCTAGCTGAATGAGTGTGTTCAAGGGCTTGCTTGGCATTTTTGCGGATCTGTGCCGGCTTTTTGGTACGTAATTTAGGGGTAAAATTTTTGCTAGTCAATACACTTTCATGGAATAAAAGGGTGGCAATGAGTATAAGGCCCTGTTAACTTTTAAGCCAAGTCAGACTATTTGACATCTTGGCTTTTTGATAGATTGGATTCTTCTTGTGCAAGTGTGCAGTGTGTACAGAATACTCATATAGTAGCACTGGCGGAAGCTCATACTTAATTGTGGTCTGCAAAATTGTACTGCAAGTATGAGAATGAAGTATGATTAAATTCTGATTTGGATGTTAGTTTCCAGATGGAACTCTATTACTGATAGGATAATATGCACTGCTTTCAGTTAGCTGTAGATGCTGTGTACTCTAATATTTCACCGAAGAAACAATTATATCCTTCTTTTCAAAAAGAAGAAGAAGGAACAATTATATATAAACGTGAGTTTGTTGTTACTGCATGACTTTTCGTTATTCAGAAATTGCTTTACAACTACGAAAGTGTGATTATTATTGTTGGGGGAGAGTCTCTGCGCTATCTCAGGCCCACGACCACCTCAGAGCGTTGGCAACCTCGGTGAAATCCACGAGACCAACCTCGGTGAGGTTTGCAAGACCGATCTGGGCGAGGTTCACAAGACTAACTTCGGAGAGGGTCCGGGACCAGCTCGGAGGAGGTCTGGGGCTAACTCCAGACGGAGTCTGAAGTTAGCCACGAACCGACCCCGAAGTCCCGAATATGGCAGGGCCCACGTGGGGCAAAGGACGTAGATACCCTTAGGAGTAATCTAGACCCTAAGGGCAAACTTGTAACTTCACTCGTCTTCCTCTCCACCTCTATAAATAGGACCTCTTGTAATATGAGAGGGAAGATGCTATTTTGTAACTATAGGCACTCATATTGAATACACTTAGTCATTCGTGTGCTTCTCATTGAGTCCATCCGTATTCTCGGTGGTCTCCGTATTTGACCGGTGGTGCTTCTAAGTTTACTGTATGGACCCGTACCGACAGCAGTTGGTGTCGTCCGTAAGGACTCGAGCAAGAAGTCATGCCACCTAAGAAGGGAAATGCAAGGAAAGTCACCAAGGTGGTGTGAAAACCCCTCCGAGACTGAAGTCAAGCCAGATCGTAGCCCTTGCCGCCCCGGGGTTGGAGACGCAGCCAGACCTCTCCACGGAAGCTTCCCGGGAGACCGACCCTTTGAATGCTCGCGAGGAGGTGGAGCGGGAGTTGAAGGAGCTCCGAAGGCAATTGAGGGAATCGCACATCGAGGCTCTGCAGTCTGCGGCAAAGGCCCACCAAGTGGAGAAATTTTGGGCACAACTCAAGAGGGCGCAAACCAAAGCAAGACCCCCGCCACCCGCGGAAACCCGGGAAGCTAAGGAGCTGAGAAATCAGCTGGAGGAAGCATGGGTATCGGCATGGGAGCCAACATGCCCTGAGGTCCCCGAGGTCGAAGCCCTTCGAGCTGAGCTAGCCGAAGTCCGCGCCCGGGTGAACCTGCCACCTTTGGCCAGAGTCCAAGATGCCAACTATTTCCGAGCATAACTTGACCAAGTGCGAAGGGAAGCCTTTGCCTCGACGGGGCGTGGGAACGAGCCGAGGACACTAAGGGGCTAGCTTGTCCCAAGTTGGCTAAGTGCAAGATCTAGCACCTAACTCCACACTGGACCTCGCTCGTACCCTCTCACCTCAAAAGGCTCCCGCCCATGAGGTTGTCAATCTCGTTGACCACTCGAACCCGCTGAGCCCAAGCTTGCAAGCCACGCCATGGCCAATGCGTTTATGGATGTCGAAGGTCACCAGGTACTCAGGGAGCTCTGACTCGATGGAGTTCGTCCGTGTGTATGAGACCGCCATAGTGGCGGCGGGAGGAGGCAAAGCCATAATGGTGAAAATCTTGCCCCTGGCCCTCTCAGGGGTCGCTCATTCCTAGTACCGCTCCCTCTCGTTGTGCTCAGTGTATTGTGGGAGAAACTTTGGAAGAAGTTGAGCAAGCACTTCCAAGGCAGCTGAAACAAGCTGGTTACGTCCTCCGAGTCCAAAGACTTCATCTGTCGATTCATCTACATCCATTGCCAAGTCCAGGGCATCTCCGACATAAGTGCCATCAAGGCCACACGCCGAGCTCTACACAATGAGGAGTTGGCTGATAAACTAGATCGGAAGGAACTGAAGATGGTGACGAGGCTACTTTCCATCATGGAGAAATACTCTTAAGTCCGAGGAGGAGCGAACTCGCAGGGAGGCCAAGACCTCAGCTGCTACGGCCCTCTTGCACTCACTTGACCCCGAGGCCACTGAAATATGGCAACACCACCACTGCCTTGTGTACCATGTCAAATCCGAAGACGCTCAGCCGCAACGCCACCGCGAAGAACATCACAACGACCACCAGGGCCACCACCATAGGCGCGAGCATGAGGGCGGCCAAAGATGGGAAAAGCGATGCCCTGACCACTGCAACAACTGTTGCTACTATGGCATTCGTGGGTAGACTTATCAAGAGACTTCAGGATGCACACTTGTTGCCTCCACGCGATAATTTCACAGACAGCAAGCCTAGGCCATGGCCGATGCACAACATACCTCGGGCGCTCCTCTTCGACTTGAGGTGGCAAGACAAGCCGCTGACCTGCCACATCGCAAGGTGCTTCTGATCACTAGGGAAACAAACACGCCTTCACATCAAAGCGGCGACGCCAGACCTACACCCGCCAAGTGCACCACATTGGCATGACCCCTCCAACTGAGCTCCCACAATGGGTCATCACTCCCATCATTTTCAGCCCGAAAGACACAACTGGAGTCACCCTCCCACACCACGATGCCCTGGTGATCTCTGCCTCCATTGTCGGGTGCAAAGTATGGTGTGTGTTCATAGACGGGGGAAGCTCCATGGACATCATGTTTGCCTCCACATTCGACAGGCTCAAAATCTCATGGTCACTCCTGTTAGAGCCCGGTGTCTTGCTTCTCGGTTTCGACAGTGTGCTAGTCCTGACCCTTGGCAGGATCAAGCTAATCGTGGGGTTCAGGGCCGGGGGTGGCACTCGAATGCTGAGGACTGACTGAAAATCTGCTAATGCTGTGGGAACATTTGGCATGGTTGTGAACTTGTGATTTGCACATTTGTACACTGTGTTCACTGCTCAATGCTTATTTCTAAGTCAACTTACATTTCGCATCTGAGAAAGTACTGCCGCAAAGAACCAGATAGGATTTCAGCCAGTCTCGGGCAAACAAGTTTGTTGTTTTTGTGCACTTGTCTTCTTTCAGATCTACTGTTGCTCATCATGGAACCAACGAATAGATTGGTTTGCACTAATGCTGACTGACACTGCTGCTCGATGCTTGTTTCCAAACATTAATCTGACCAGTCTGGGATGCACACTTGTCTTCAGTTATGTGATTCTGGATTTATAATGCCCACTAGATGTATGCAGAGAATTGGTTTTAAAATTTATAAAGGAGAATTCAAGAGGCAAGGAGTAATATATTCTGAGAGAATAACCTGTGCAATGAAATTTTATGTTCTCTCAAGCCAAAAAATATTCAGAAACCAATAGCAGGGGTTGGAGATCAGGTAATATTCGGTAGAAATGGAACTATGTCATGTAGGAGTGGTAGATTTTATTCATACCGGAATTGCTTGGTTCAGAGAATTTTTCGAAGTGCTAAGACCCCAGTTTAAAATTTGTAAGGCCGAAACTGGTTGCATTTTGTAAGAAATAAACTCTGTTAGGAATGTAAGAGAAAAACTGGGAAGCTACTTTTTTTTTCGAAATGTAAGAGAAAAACTGGGAAGTAAGCATCTGCCGCTTTTTTAGCTTTACATGCTATATTCCGAATATTTCCGATGTTGATGCAATGGATCATCTGGGAGAGGCACTATTCTAGTTTAAACAAGTTGGCCATGGTGGATTCCTGATCCCCCCTTTGCACCAAGCACAGGGAATGGATTTTGATCGGACAAGACATGGTTCACCTGGCACGAGTCTACTCCCTTTCAAAAAGCAAGGAGAAAGTATGATTTAACTTGGCAATTGGCACTGTTGTAATGGTGGATCAACAGTTGCTAGTACAAGATAATCATGGCATCATCTTTACACAATTATTATCGAAGCACTGTTGTTCCCTTCGATATGTAGCATTGCTTGCGAAGCTATTCTTGCCTATGAAATGTTTTTGTGTAGCAAAAAATGCTGCTGTCACTGATCAGAAACATTTTCAGCAGTAGCAGTTCTGCAGTTGCAATTTTTATTTTGTAGATCACCATCAAAACGCAACTTAATGAAGGAATCATTTCCTCGAAACCAAAGTCAGAATTGAAACACTTGTTCTGGCCCCGTTTGGCAGAG
This sequence comes from Dendrocalamus sinicus, assembly GCA_036346575.1. Lineage (NCBI taxonomy): Eukaryota > Viridiplantae > Streptophyta > Magnoliopsida > Poales > Poaceae > Dendrocalamus > Dendrocalamus sinicus. The sequence continues at coordinate 28,009,834 of CM070653.1, read as the reverse complement.
CTCTAGCTCTAGAAAATCTGTAGATTTCCTAGAGCTGGTCATCTGTAGCTCTAGGAAATCCTGGATCTAGAGTTGCAGGCATGTTAAGTGCATTTACATGACTCATTTCATTTATATTATATATTAAATAAAAATATTTAAATCACTAATTTAGTCAACAAACTACAGATCCAGCATAGATCTCGGAGCTAGAGCTGTGCCAAACGGGGCCCTAGTATGTATATCGTGATTGCCGCGAACATTATGTTAATAGTCATCTCCATCATTGACAGCTCCAGAATTTGTAGGTTGCTTATTGGCTAACCACTCTTTGACCCCAGAAGCACCAAATAATTTATCGAACATGTTGTTCTTCGCCCTCATAAGTCTTTCGCTTATTGCAAGCCCTTTCATTTTCACTTGCGACTAAGATTTCTTGTATGTTGCAAAATTAAAAATGCATACTACGCTTTCAGCTCCATTTATCAATTATTTATTCATAGTTGATAGAAAATATATGGATTATTTAGGTAGGCTGACATCCCCTACGCCAATATGACGTGATTTTGCACGAGCGCACGTCTCCACTAAATGGTCCAAAAATTATCAAATAGAGTATTTCAAGTCTCTACGAATGAAGGAACTTGTATATGTGTCCGCGCAATGTTGCATGATGTGATGATACAACCAACACATGTTTGTAGGGGCACTCCCAGGACAGTGACATCACTTGCGTCTACAGCATGCCACCTAGGATTGAATAAGAGGTGGAGGAGAAATTAAAGAAAAGTTAGAGAGAAGTTGTATCTCATGCAAGATACAGTTTGGACACATAGACTAACAAGTAAGATACAATAAAAACTTGCATTAGGGAGAAGAGTTGTATTTAATTACACTATTTGTGGGGGCAAGCCGTATTAAACCATCCCACCTGTCTAGTCTGGGAGTTGGGCCATGCTTTTCCGATAAGGGTGGGCCCGGTCGGCACAGGATGGCATGACATGTGGCGGGCTGAGCTAGCATGGCCCGAATTACCAGGCCAGGCTTGAGAATTAGGCACATCAGGCGGCACGATACGACAAGCTCCAATGGGCCATCCTCAGGTCGGCACGGCCAGAAATTCCCAATGCAGCCCAATGCACCTCACCGATGTCACCATGGCTGTTGAGGAGAGGCGAGGAAAACCGCTGTCATGGCCCATCGCTGACTCGCCGCTCCAAATCCCCCACACTTGGCTCTGCTCAAATCTGGGAGAGGGGAAGGGGACAGCCATCACCGTCACGGTGGGCTGATCGTTGCTCTTCCAGCCACACTTGGGGATGATGGAGACGGATCTAGCCGAGGAGACGAAGGGGATGGATCCACCAAACATGGGCACCAGGGAGCTCAAGGAAGGCACTCTACCATCAAATCCGATCTGCTCAAGCTCAAGGAAGACACACGACCGCCGGATCTAGCCACCTTGAACATGGGGAAGGTGCTCCACCGCTGTATCTGATTGGCTCGAGCTCAAGGAAGACATGTAGGCACTGGATCCAGCTAGCTTGAGCTCAGGGTAGATGTGCAAGCACTGGATCCAGCTAGCTTGAGCTCGAGAAAGACACTCCACCGCCAGGATCCAGTTGCCTCGAGCTCAAGGGAGGCACAACTGTCGTTGGTGTGAGCCAAGGAGACACGCAACTGCCGTTGGTGGGAGTAAGAGGGGGAGGAGAGAGGGAAAAGAAGGGGGCGAGTCGGGAATGGATGAGCCAGTACGGTGGTAGAAGCGACGACATGGTAGGAGCCAGTGCGATGATAAAGTAGGGTGGCGTAGAGGTGGCTCACATGAAGGGATGAGAAGGAAGGAGAGGGAGACAGAAAAGAGATAAACTAGGACTGCACATATGTCTTCTGTTGATTTGAAAACAGTGTTGGCCCTGGGCCGGCACGGCACGGTGATGGCCTGTCATGCCCTAGGCTATGCCTGGGCCTCGCTAGAGGTGAGTCGTGCTAGGACGACATGGCACAAAGGGGTGGCCGTGTCGGGTCAACATAGCCCAACATGGTTCGAAGCCTGCCAGCCCATGCTGTGCCGACATAGCATGGCCCAACTTCTAGGTCTACACCTGTCCATCATTGTCACCCCAGCCTACCGATGTCCACCACCATCCTACCAGTCACTGTAGTCTCGGCCCAAGCCACGGCAGCATCGCCTGTTTGCCATCGTCGCCACCCACCTCCACATCACCCTCATCGCTACCGTGGCTTCCACAGTGTCACCCACCTCCAAGTGTTCATCATCGCCACAGATCACCTACATGTTGCCTACCATTGCCATGCGCCAGATCTGGGCCTCATTGGATGTAAGGTCGAGGAGGTTGACTAGATGGGTGAATAGGCACTTTTAAAAACACACTTTGGCTAAAACCGAATTTATAATGCGGAAACATAAATCAAATTCTGTTATGCATAATTAAGACCTAAATATTCTAGGTTCATCTAAATGCACCAACACCCTGTCTATGCCAAAGTTTGCAATCCTAGGGTAACAATCAATCAATTCAATTTCAATGAATATAAATTACAAGTAAGTAAATTGAGCACAAGAAAACAAATCCCAATGGACGCACGATGTTTTATCATGGTATTCGAAAACTTACTGGTTTTCCCTGATCTACATTGAGGTAGGCCCAAATGAATTGGACTAACTCCACAAATTAAGCTAATCATTTTAAGTTTTACTAGTGGTAGCACTTTTCTCCTATGGGTAGGTGAGCTCTAACCTTCACAACACGTCAGACCTTCTCACGAGCTTGTTTGAGAAGATCACTGGGCACAACACCTTCACGACTGTCTTCGACAACCTCCAAGAATAACATGTCAAGCCCTTTACTTAACTCTCATCATGTGCAACCAATGCACACACTCAAATAGATATGAAATCTACCTTTAGATGCATTTCTCCTTGCTCACAAGGTGCAATACATGCATAATTAAGAGGAGAGTCTCACGCTAGCTCAAATGAATACACATGGAAGCAGCAACCTTCCTCCCAACCGGCCACAAGGAGTATTTATAACCCCCACCATAAAAACTAGCCATTGGAATAAAATTCTAACAAAAATAGTCGGGTTCGGTAGTGCCGCAGACAAGCAACCGATACTATTGTGACCTCCGCAATGGCTAGAAAACTAGTCATTACACCCACTGTCGGTACTACCGCCCACATAGGATCTGGTACTACCACTGGGTTTGGTCGAATCGCCACACTGGCTGGTCGAACCAGTTGACCAAGAACCAGAAAATACTGCTCTCTGAAAAGCTACTACCGACAACTAATGCCAAGTAGTACCGTAAGGCCAGTCATACTGCCCTGTTCTAATCGCTTGCCATGAGCCAATCTGACTACCAACTAATGGCCAGCCAGACCGCCCACACTGGACCGATCAGACAGCTCCAGCCATACCACCTCACTCATAGCGGTCATACTATAGGCCGGTCATACTATAGGCCAGTCCGACCGCTCACACAGAGCCGATCTGATTGCCACGATTATACCGCCACACTAAGTATAGTCATACCGTAATTCATTTTTTAGTAGAGACAAGGGTGCATATACTTCAACAAATTTACAAAATATATTCGTAAATTATAGTACTATGCACAAAAGGATCAATGTATGATTCACAACAAGTTACAAAACATGTTTGCACACTTTAGAAGCATAATACAAGGATTGGGTACATGGACTCATCTCATTTGCAAAACACATTTGTAAACCTAAATCACATCTATAAGGATTATGCATGAGCTTCAACTATTTGCAAAAAAATATTTACAAATCTAAGCATCATGCCACAAATAGTAGGAAATATGGACTTCAACTATTTACAAAATATATTTGCAAATATAATTCACATGTCACAAGGATTATACATGAGGTACAACTATTTATAAAATACATTTGCAAATACTAGTATCATGTTAAAGAGGGTTAGAGCAAGTAAGATTGAATTATCAATACATGATAAGACTCAAGCTACTAGACATGACCCCTCTTAATAGTACAGTAACTTATACCAGCAATCCGGCCTTCCAACCAAGCACTAAGACTGGTAAAAGACTAGAAACACACCCTTATAGTCTAGCTAGTTATATCTTTGTCTTGATCAACCTCTTGAAGCTTGATGAGGAACACCCTCACTTCAAATACGAGTCCTTGTCTTGATGTGCATCAATCCATGATGCATCTTCCATTTGCCCTTCATCAACATATGATGGGTCTTCTCTTGATTTAATGATCAACATTATCATCCTCTCTTTGAGATCTTGACTTGATGCCCATCAATTTGTGATGTCATCCTTCATTCTGAACTTTGACTTGATGACGATCAACTCATAATGCCATTCAAAGTCTTCATCATCATGGTGTTGGAATTAAATCCATCAGCTCCGATCACTACTCACCGGGAGAAAACACACACATGCTCTCTTCCTTGGAATGACACACACACATGAGTAGGGAGGACGAATAAACATAGGAGAGACTTCTATTTTTGCTATTACTCACAACGCCTCGTTCTACGACCACTCGACTCTGACTACGACCATTCGTTCTACGACCACTCGACTCCGACTACGACTGCTCGTTCTACGAGCATTGTAGCTATAACCACTGTAGCTACGACCACTGTGCTAAGACCACTGTAGCTATGACTGCTATAGCTATGACTAGCGTAGCTATGACTTCACATGTACTGAAGTCTTTGACCGCCTTCATGTTCGGAGTCTTCAACCACGGCTACTTCGACCACGGTCACTTCGACTGCAGCTTTGACCATGGCTTCAACCACGGCTTTGACTGCTCCTTCGGTCATGGCTTCTACCACATACAAATCATCAAGATTAATTTTAACATTCTCCCCCTTAATCTTGATGCGTTGACTCACCGATACGAATCACCCGCATCTTCTTGCCACACGTAGCGGCATCATCTCTTCGTCGTCTTTGTCGACTCCTCTAGCGACAATGGCTTCACACCACCGCCTTTGGCTTCACATTGAAACGTCACACAGTGGTTTCACACCGTTGTCATTTTCGGTCTCACACCGACTTCTCCTCGCAGCAGCAGTAGCATCGCACTACCATTAGCATCGGCATCACACCAACTCTTCCTCATTGATGGCCTCGACCACCGACGCCAGCCTCCACCTCGCATGGAACCTGCCGCCACCCCTGGCCTCCACCTCGCACGGAACCTGCCGCCACCCCTGGCCTCCACTCATGGAGTCTGCCATTGCGCCACCTCTGGCCCCACTCATGGAGTCTGCCATTGGTGCTCCCGTTGTCACCACACAATGGCGACCACATCGTCGCCGCCAGTGCGCACATCACATGCAATTCTGTCACACCGCGTTGGCCTTGCCATGGCCGTGCGGACCTTCGTCGCCTTGCTCTTGAGCACACGGTGCTGCAGCCAACTCGTCGCCAGCACCTGTGCACCTCCGCCTGACATGTGCTGTTGCGCATGCCATCCAGCGAGTCATCACTAGGCAACTTCTCGCACCTCGCTCCTGGATCTTGAGGCTCTGATACCAACTGTCAGAGCTGATGGATTTAGTTCCAACACATGGGACGTTACCTGTTTATCCAACTTATAGAAAATGTTAGCCTCGGCCACCATGCACCCATCTCCAGCTCAGGTCCAACCGGCTTGGGCGTAGGTAGCTTTGGGATGATCAAGGATGAGGGAGGCAGCGCTCGGGTGAGGGAGGCGACGCAGGGAGGTGGTGGTAGCTGGCTTGGGCACAGGTGGTGAGAGAAGGTGGGGAGGGTAGTGGAGGAGAGGGGAGAGAGAACGAGGGGAGGAGAGGAGAGAAGCTAGAGAACATGGAGAGGGGAGCAAATAAATAAGGAGGTGTCTAGGGAACACTCAAGTGTTTTTTGGGATTGAGAGCACTCAGATTTTTTGGGCATTAGATCTCCATCCAATGTCCTCATATTCGGAACACTCACATTTTTTTAAGAGAATGGGATATGGGAGGATCCGTTAGATGAAGATCCAATGCCCCATATTCGTTTTTTTAAGGGGAGGGATATAGGGGATCCGTTGGATAGAGATTCAACGCCCCAAAATCTAAATGCTTCTAATCCTAAAAAATACTCAAGTGTTCTGAGCACTTCTCAATAAATAAATAGAAAATTGTAGTATTGATTAGGTGGATCAAATAATAGACACAATGCATTAGAGAGATTATATCTAGTCTTGTATCTATATGACATGGTAATCCGTAGACATGGATTTACAATATCTGCACAGAGAATGCTTGTATAAAATAGGCAGATGACAAATCTGGCAAGAAACATGAACCGTTTGAGCCGAGCTTACCTACGGCATTGGGTTGAAAGTTCCAGCAATTATCTCATTTTGGCAAATGAACTCGGCATCTTATCAACCTTGGCCACTTTTCAATTTCCTTATGGTGAGCATGAGATATCAACAGCGTCATCCTACGATCACTGTCATGTGAGTGAGCAGTAAAATAGAATCTTCTTGGAAAGTAAAACCAGAAAAGGCAGCCTTGCAACAAGAGAAAAAAAAGAAGGCTGTGATTTCTCTTCAAATGAAATTTGAAACGGTCATGAGATTTGCCTGAATGAGTCCAACATACAAATTCTTGCCAGCCTTTGTGATTTATACAGGGTTTGTTCTACTCATGCATCGATCTTCATATATTGTACGATGAATCTTCCTGTTTGGAACGCACAAATCTCATAGGAATTTTGCAACAAGTGGCAATTCCTGTAGGAATTCTGCAGAACTCCCGCATTCCAAACCAGCCCCACAAAAGTTGCATATACGAACAACTTGGCGAAATATTTGAGTTCAAAAAAAAATTTTGATGAAATTTTTGCGATGAGAAGTGCCAGTACACCAACGAACGCCAGCACACTAACCCAGCTCAGCAGTGTGATGAAACTTATTGAGAAGAGCTCACAAGGAGCATATTGGCCCCATCCATCACCATCAGAAACGCCATCGGTGTAATCAGACAAGCAAAGAATTACTGCCCAAGGGATGTAGGGGTCGGAGCATGCAGAAGGCAGCCAATCTGCACAGGTAGAGGTGTGTCTTCCAAAACAATTCCATCCAACCAACAGGGATGTAGCCAAGCAATACATACACCCTCAGAGAAGATTGCGATATAGTCACTTTGCGTTTCCTAAATTGCGAGCAACATGCAGCATTCTCGGTTGTTCAAGAACGAGCTTAAGCATAGCTCGAAATCATCTACAACCGGAAAGGTAAAATCAGACAACCATTCAGACGCAACTCTCAGTAGTCAGGACTCAGGGCTATACACATTCGCCAGTTCTCCATAAGTAGTCTCGTTGAGTTAACTCATTAGCTTCTGCGTTTTCCAAATAAAGGAAATGAAGAAAAAAAACACCTTCTCTTTATGCAAAATCCTAAAGAACTGAGATCTGATTCTCGATTGGGTGCACAATGGTGGATGCTGCTAGTTCTCTGTTGCCACGGTAGGTCGGTAGCAATCACAAAAATCTTTACATCATTTCAAATGCTGTGCTCTCCAGTCAACTGCAAAATCTGTGTTGTCATCCTCTTCATCACTTGATGAGTCGCTGCTGGACTCCATGCCCATACCGACAGGTTTGCTATATGCTTTAGCGCTGCGTGCGGCTTTTGACTCCGTGAGCTGTTTCTTCAGCATATCTACTCGCTGCCTGTACTCCCTGTGTACAAATAAATGGATGGCAACAACAAAAATATTAACTTCGCTAAGCATGGGTGTTTGAACAGAAGAACAAGATGTGGCAAAGATCATACTCTTGCTCTAAAGTCAAGTATTCTTCCCTCTCAGCAGCAGCATCAATCTACAATATACATGCAAAGTTTGCTAATATCAGCAGTGTGTAACTTATATTTGCAAGGTGTAGAGTACAAATAACGTAGAGTGCAGGCTAGCCTAACCTCCTCTTCTTCAAGGCGATCATCAACTTCCTGCAAGTCCTCCTGAATTTCCTTCTCAAATTCTTTGTATGCATCGCTGTGCAAGATTATTAATGTATTTCACATGAAAATTTCAGTGTACACGAGGAAACCAAAAAGAACTGAATACCATAGTATCTTTGGTAAAAATCCAGTAAAACAATTTTTGCAGGAAGCATAGAGGAGAAAATAAGGACTCGTGAAAAACACAAAAAAAAACATATGTATTGAAGCACAAGGCTATTCCAGACTCCTGCAGATCTTGAACTTGACGGATGTACAAATGCAAATGGGTGTGGAAGTAACATGACTTAATTTACAAATCACCATCATTTGTTTGGTATTGTTAAATTATGCTGCTCAGCTTATGCAACAATAGACTGTCTCTATTGAAAGAAGCTAGCTAAGGTCATAAAAAGAACCTTTTACACATTCAAAGTAAAACCTGTAAATCCTGACACTACTTTATTAAGGGTAGATCTGGTGAGGATAATTATTATGGAAATAATACAACTGCAAAGCTATGCATGGAATTCTCAATGGATGCAACACACTTGCAAGAGGTAGCCATGAAACCTTACTTGATATCAACTTTTGGAGGTTGGATACCACGTGCACGGAGATCCGCATCTTTGTTATCAAAGAAACCTTCTGGCAGTGCTCCTTTTACTTGAGCAGTTTCTGAACTCTTCGCTGCTTGAGACGATGGACTGGGCTCGCTGGGTTGCATATTATTGCCATTTTTGTTGCTATCAAAGAAGCCATCAGGGACACCTTTCACCTGTACACGATTTGAACTAGCAACATTTCCTGGTGTTCTATTCGGCTCTTTTGGAGCTGGAGCTTCATCTTCGTCTTCTTCTGTATAGTCAAAAAAATTCCCTGGAAGGATTCCTTTCACATTGGTAGTGGCTTGGCTCCCTTTCTTTGGCATTTGGTCCAGCCTGACAGATGGTTTATTTGTGCTTGCTTCTTTGGTCTTTGGTTGAACATCAGCCACTTCACGACGCACAGACCTTCCTTCAGAACCAGTATCTAGTCATCAAAGTTGTTATATTAGGGCATTCAAGTGCACGAAACTTTGAGCCATATTAGCATAATAGTACTAGTAGGAAGCTCAACAGAAAATGGAGATGAACTAAATGTTCTCTATGTACAGAAGCTCTAGTGCCCTACAGAAAATACAACAATATTGGTATTAATGTGTTTCTATTCAGAAATTACAAAATGTTCAAAAACAATTTCCCAGTATATTAAATCCTAACACCATATTCACTTAAATGATAACATTTTTGTAGGTTTAGTGGCTATCAAGTAAAGCTAAATCAGATGACAATTAGCATAAAAATACAAGGAAGAATATGGCAATGTTGTCCCTATTGTTTTAAGAGGAAAAAAAGTCCAATAGACTATATTGCATTAAAGCTCTGTAGAATCATGGTATCTGAGTGAGAATACATAGGCTGATTCAAACAAATGGCATACGAACATTGTAACACTGGCAAACCAAAAGGAGAAATTAGATGTAAGCATAAAGAAAAACGAGAGACAATTTCTTTGTCATGATTATGATAATTTACCTATTGACTTACCAACCAGAGAAAGATGACAAATAACAGGAATACAGGATAGAAGCAAATGATTATAGAGTATAGACAAGGATGACCCAGTTAAATTTACATTGTGTATCTATAAATTGAGGGAGGGAGCACTTCGGTATTCTCACCATCACTTTGCCTTTTCACTCCCTGACTGTCAAAAAAATTGGCAGGTAATGTGGAAGATTTTGCTTTCTGAGACTCCACTGGTTGTTCATGATTGACACTATTGCCACGAGATGCTGCACCTGCTGCAACTCTTGCAGCTGCAGCGGCTTTCGCCTGTACCAGGAATTGGCAAACTGTGAACTCAGTTCACAAACAATGTACGCAGGCACCTTTGATAGAAAATACAATGTACGCAGGCACCTTTAATAGAAAATACACTTCAAACTCAAACGACAACTATAGTACTGAATATATATGTGTGTGATGTCATAAACCATCAGCTTCTTCTTGGAGCAGTTAAACTATGCTCGAGGGTCTGCAATTTCTACACAGAAATAATATGCAGCTTTCATGAAAAGAAATGTGCTACTGTCATGAACCGGGGTAAACACCACCAAGAAGATAGCCGGATGGCGTCGGCGTAGGGAGAGAGGAGAGACTATAGACTAGGAAGACTTTGATATTATTCTGCTTTATTACAATAGCATGCGGTAGCCCCCTTATATAGATGGTTCCCCCTAAAAGATGGAATCTAATCCCAATCATATCTCTAACAGATATAGTAACTAATATCATATCTCTAACTATATCTCTAATACAAGGAAAGTAATCTCTAACTCAAATGGAAACCAATCTCTAATTCCTAATAATACATTGATTGGGCCTTGAGCCCAAGGCTCACATCCCTGACACTACACCCCTCTCGGACATGCAGCTCGTCCTCGAGCTGCTAGACGGCGGTCAATGGAAGATATTCGACGCCGATGTAGAAGACGAACGGTGGCGGGGTGCTGCAGCGGAGGGAGACGACCGGCCAAATCCAAACGGAACAAGGCTAGACGAAGTGAAGCGCCCTTGGAATATAATGCCTGCAAAATAAACTTCTTTTTTTTGAATTTTTTTTTTTGATTTTTTTTTGTATGTGTTTTTTTTGGGCCTTATCTAACCGGTCGGTTTAAAACCGACCGACACCTTCACACCCACGACGCCTTGGTCGGAAGGGCGGCCAAGCGCGCGCGCGATTCTGCGATCCACGGCGGCCGGCGGCGGCGAAGAGGCGGCGAAGAGGCGGCATGCGAGCGGCCGGCGGCTCAGCCAGACGGCCGGATCGGAGCGGCTGCAGCGGCGACTTCAGCGAGCGAGCCGGGCGGCTTGATGGAGCGGCGGCGGCTCGGGTGGAGGCGGACGGGCGCGCGCGCGAAGGTGGCCGGGCGGGCGGCGGCTCGGACGAGGCAGCGTGGACCCGCGGTCGCGGCGACGGCTCCACGATCCGGCGGCGGCAGCTGCTCGCCGGGCGGCGGCGGCCGGCGTTTCGAAGACGAGAAGGCGGCGAGAGCGGCGGCCGGCGGACGGCGGCCGGCGTAGCGGCCGCCGAACGGCAACGGCCGAGCGTGGCGGCGGCAGCGAGCAAAGGTAACCCAGCAGAGCGCGGCGAGACGAGACGGCCCGCGACGGCGGCGACATCGGTAGGAAACGGCCGGCGGCAGCGATGGCGTGGGAGAGACGGCCACGAGCGAGACGGCGACGCAGCCACGAGAGAGACGGCGGCGCCGCCGGCGCCGGGGCCTCGCCGGTCTTCCGGTCGAGTCTTCCGACGCGAGGGTGATGCCCGTGGCGTCGCTCGTAGAGCAATAGCGCGCGATCGCGCCATCGCGAGGCGCCGCGCGAGGAGGCTGGGGCTGCGGTCGACGACGGAAGGTTGCCGGCGGCCGACGCCGGGCGACGGCGAGTGTGGCGCTGGTAGGAGACACCAGAGAACTTTCTGCGGCGATGTGGCCGGCCGCATCTGGCGGTGACTGTTGTTGTTGGGGATCACTTGTTGTGGATGTTGCGGTCTGATGTTGTTGTTGACGTGCCTTCTTAATCTCTTGTAGCTGCTTCATTATATTCTCTAAGGATTCCTTGATTTCTCTCGTCTGCTTGCGGATCTGATGGCCGAGCGCGATCGCGTCGCTCCAGTCGTCAGCTATCTCATTAGCGGTAGCTCTTATTGCGGCCAACGACTCGGCAACAGAAACCATGGTAGCAGAAGTCGTGGGAAGGGATCGACTGCTCTGATACCAAGTTGTCATGAACCGAGGTAAACACCACCAAGAAGATAGCCGGATGGCGTCGGCGTAGGGAGAGAGGAGAGACTATAGACTAGGAAGACTTTGATATTATTCTGCTTGATTACAATAGCATGCGGTAGCCCCCTTATATAGATGGCTCCCCCCAACAGATGGAATCTAATCCCAATCATATCTCTAACAGATATAGTAACTAATATCATATCTCTAACTATATCTCTAATACAAGGAAAGTAATCTCTAACTCAAATGGAAACCAATCTCTAATTCCTAATAATACATTGATTGGGCCTTGAGCCCAAGGCCCACATCCCTGACAGCTACTTAATAGTATGCGGTAGCTAAATTTTAAAAAGGAAAAAAAACAGAAACACCATGGTTATCAACGAACCAAAGCCAATAACAACAACAAAACTTTTTATCACAAACAAATTAGGGTAAATTAGGAATAAAATCTCCTCAAGGTTAAAAAACAAGAGCCTTGTAATAAAACCTATAAGGCAAAACCCTAAGCCTGCATCATACCATCTGAGCAGAGAATCTAAAACATCGCACCTAAGCATTCTTCTTATGTCATGATTCAAGTAGATCGCTAACAGCGCTCCTATCCAAAGCTAATTCTTTGAATACATTCCAATCCCTTAAGTCTCTTTTAATTATTTTCTCTCATGTCAATCTTGGTCGACCTCTAGTTCTTCTTGCGTTTTCAGTACGTTTTACAATTTCACTACGTACCGATGCCTCAAAAGGCATCCGTTGAAGATGTCCAAATCATCTTAAGCGATGTTAAATAAACTTTTCTTCAATTGGTGCTACCCCCCACCCTATCACGTATATCATCATTGTGGATTCAATCTCACCTTGTGTGACTACAAATCCACCACAATATCCTCATCTCCGCTACACTCATCTTCTGTATATGTTGTCTTTACTCTTTTAGTCACTCAGCATTCCGCTCCATATAGCATCGCAGTTATAATCGCCATCCTATAGAATTTACCCTTTAACTTTTGAGAGACTTATCACATAGGATACCCGACGCTTGGCGCCATTTCACCCATAGCTCACGTATTCATCAATCTCACTGTCCCATTGTAGCATCGATCCCAAATATCCATGTGTATTTGAACCTGAGTACCCAGGAAAAAGCAGAATTTTTTATGGAAGAACAGGAGACCCCTTTGAAAAACATGTTCTAATAGGGACAACAAATGTGTTATTGTTGAAATACCCAACAACAAATGTGTTATTGTTGAACTACCCAACACGTTTTATCACCCAAATAATGTGAGACAACCAATAACCAGACATTTTCTATAGTAACGGGAAACTGGAAACCACATCAAAGTAAACCTTATTGGTTGTCCTATGCTAGTACAGCGTCTAGATTGGGTTCAGATTGAACAGTTACCTAAATAAACATGAGTACATGACAGCATACTCAACAAAAATGTATCTGTAGTAAGTAGTAACACTGTTGAATTTCCATATGGAAACTGACCTATGCTGGGCTTCTGGCACAGGAATCCCTTCATTTGTGTTTCTGTTAACATACCATTGTCCCCATTCTTCTTCTAAATGTACAAAACTTTAATTTCACATAGGATATGGTAGCATAATAATGTATGTGTGACAGGCCTCAAACATCCGTGTTATCCTTAGAACATGACCAGCCAATTAAGACCCACATAAAAGTGTAAATCAGTCAACACGGACAGGGTTTTTTTCCTCTGTTTACCTCATGATGTTTCCGCGAAACTTGGTGTGCAGGCCAAAGTGCATCAGACTTCAGAGTAACGTTGCAGACTCTGCAGATGGGCTGATCATATTCATTGTACCTGCAGAAGATGACGCACCTGGCTATTAGATACTTTTGTTGCTTAATTAAGATTCTCATGCCCTCACAGCCTCACTTCTCCAGATCAAAGTAAAAAAAATCCACATGGCGTGTGTTGTTGTAACTGAAGCTATTTTTACCTCTCATGGTATTGGATGAAACCTAACACCGTTGCTCCCAAGATCTACGACAACCTCTACAACATAATGACAATGGAAGCCATTCCAACTAAAAATTCTCAATCCATACGACACTAATATAAACGTCGTTTAGCTAAGCAATGTGTAAAGGGATGATGTAAAGGCAGCCATAGTAATATACAAGGTTCGGCTTAGAGCAAATTGGCGCAGCAAATTGTAATCCAATGAGCATGAAATCAAAACTCCGTTACTGTGATGCTCTTCTACTCTACTCTCGAATAAGCAAACCAGTTTCGCAATATCAACGCAATAATAGGAAAAACCTAGTGATTTAGGCATATCTACCAAGCCCTTACCATCTTGTGTGGGCTGTTTATCCCAATTTCCTAGGGTTACACCAAGCAAATGCACCAAATCACCACAACCACGGAACGAACTTAGCGGAAGGATCCAGAGACTAATCTAGCAGCGAACCGCGAGAGACGAAGAGAGAGACAGGGAGAGCAGCCGGGAGGAGAAGGGAACGGAGGAGACCTGACGAGCGAGGGGTCGATGCGCCTCTCCTGCTTCTCCTTCGTCTCGCGGAGCTTCGCGCGGAACAAGGCCTTCCTTTGATCCATGCGGGGCTAGAAGGATCCTCACCCGAGAACCCAGCCGTTTCGCCCCCGCGGAAGCTGCGCCTTCGCTTCTGCTCTAGAAGCTTCCAAGCTCTCGTGACAGGAAGGAGGCGGCCTCGAGTCGAAGTCGGACGGCTGGTTTGGCGATAGAGAGACGCCGAGGAGAAGTACGCTCGCTAGTGGTGGCGAATGGGCCGGTGGAGACATGATCCATTTAAAGCATGGCACATCTGGACTCGTTAAATAAATAGGTTATATCGTATCAGCTCATAGGCTACAGTCTGAGCCTAAACACGGCCTACCACTGTACCATGCTGATACAGACATAGTTAGGGCTTAACGGACCGTGCCGGCCCGGTCAGCCCGTTAAGCCGGAAAAAAGAAAAAAATCAGAAAATTGTAAAAAATTAAAAATTTGTAAAAAAAACTCAGAAAAATTATAGAAAATTACAGATATTGTTAATCATCAAGATAATTATTTTTAATGACATAATGAGATTTATTAACTTGTTAAATTACATAGGATGATTGTCTCGTTAAAAACTTTACTAAATAAAAACTCAACTTGAGAAAACTTTGGTAAAGAAAAAAATACAACCTATAAAGCTCACTAGTTACTACATCTAAAGAAAAATATTAAAAATCATATTCATTGCTATTTAGATATAAATTCTCAAAAGATTCTTCTAAATATCTATTCTCTACAGTATGTTGGAGTCTTGATTTAGCTTGTTCCGAATAGACTGTAGAGATAGGAACAGTCAATACATCCTGCACTAATATGGATAGCACTAGATATGTTACTTTCTGAGTTTGCCACAATGAGAAGATGTTCAACTCTTTCCCGAAGCTGACGCTATCACTGTTAAGATAGCTTGATAGGTCTCTAGTGCTTTGTCGCCTTTCTCCTCCTAACTGATATGTACCTACACCTGCACGAGAATCTCTAGAGGAAGAACCAAAAATCTTGCCCCATTGCATAGTCCCCCTAAAGGTGCTAGGGGCTACCGGGGGTCTTTTCAAACGCACGGACCCAAACTTATTTTCGTATTTCTCATATACCTTATATTTCTCATGTACAAGTATGAAGCATTTCTTTTAATTTTTCACGATAATTGTTTATGATATTTAATTAAACCTCTAGTTGTGGTTTACCTAGATACAACGCTAAATCGAGGGTTACGAGCGGTCCTAATATATTTTTAAAAGGCATCAGACTCACCAAAATTTAAAGGTAAATCTTGAGAAGTAATTATTCTACAAATAGATTCCTAGATTACCTCTAGGTTGTACTTTCAAGTACATACCAAGCCGTCGGGGTTATATTGCAGCTGCGTTTGGCGCATTTGTATTTCTTGCCTTCCTTTGCAGCTTGCAGCATTTCATCGGAACCACTATTAAACTAATGAAATATTAATGACATATTAAGCACATTTCTTGTAGGCGAATGAAACATATCTCTTCGTGGAGGTTTTCACCGGAACCACACTAATTCCACCTTGAAAAACTAATTCAACTCTCTTCTACCCTCCCTTTCTTTCTTCTCTCTCAACTCTCTCACTCGGTAGGGAAGATACTCAACTGTGCTGCTTTGGATAAGATAGCGGAGAGGAATACGATCCATTTTATGCCCACAGGGATGCGTTCCCGACTGATAGGCCCACGTAGATGCATGAGGTAGCACCAAGCCTAGCCAAAAACCACATTAATCACTGTCAAGAGCGTCGTGTCTACCTGTTCGGCCACCCACCCACCTGCCAAGACAGGACAGCTCGGCAGGGCCGCTACAAAGCTAGGGGCAGTCAGCAGCCTTGCCTGCCGCACCCTACCTCCGGTCCGACTGCGCCTAGCCGTCTCCTGCCGGGCTCGGTCACCCTATCGTTGGTGTAGTTCGGTAGGTGATACCTGTCGTGTCTTTCGAGCTCAGAAAGATAATCATTTTTTTTTTAGAAATTGGTGTCTACGATCAATTTTTTAAATAAAATCGTTACAGTGCTACATTAAACAGTTCCAAGATTAGTGCTGACATGACCTTAAAATTCGTGGAACAATGCTGGTTTAAATGTATTCTACGCTGTGCGCCAGTAATCCATGTCTTGTGAGATTTTGTTTTGTTTTTTCATTCGAGAAGACCATGTGCTTGCGGGAAATTTAACTTTTTGTCACTTTTAACATTGTCACATACTCAAATGTCATCCTCTACATTGCAATTAATATTTTGCCACTCTCCAGCCTACGTGGCGCCTAGTCACCGCCATGTCACGCCCGCGCCTCCCAGCGCCGCGCGCGCCGCCGCGCCTCCCGCGCTGCGCCTCTGTCCCAGCGCGCGGCGCGCGGCGGGGCCGGGCGCGGCGCGGGCGCGAGGCGCCGGCGACGGCGCGGGGAGGCGCGGGCGTGACATGGCGGTGACTAGGCGCCACGTAGGCTGGAGAGTGGTAAAATATTAATTGCAATGTAGAGGATGGTATTTAAGTAGGTAACAATGTTAAAAATAGCAAAAAGTTAAATTTCCCCGTGCTTGCCGTCACTACTTACTAGCGCTGGTCAGTTACTGAGCACCGCACAGCCCACCAGGCCTAAAACAATTGGAGCGGAAAAGACGAAAAAGAATGGAGAAGTTCTAGATGACAGCACAGCAGCAGCTTTCCGCGAACGACTCCCTACCAGTCGGACCAGTACCACCCAATACCCATATCATTCTCCAGCTCCCGAACCATCCCCTTATTCTCCTCCTAACTACTACTCTTCGTCCCCAAGGTATGCTGAGTTTCTTGTTCCTTTTACTTTCTATAGCTAATTATGCCGGATAGATAGAACTACTACTGCCGCTCTGTGTTCGATCAATCGATTGATCACCCTCTGATGGTTAATTTTGTCCGAGTCGATTTGGGGGGCTTATGTGAGAGAGACTGATGCAAGACTTGGCCTAGATTAGGCTTGCTAGATCCTTACCTTCCTATGCCATGTGGTTTTCTTCGTTCCCTCCTCCTGAATTGAAATAACGCGAGGGCTTCGTCAGATCAACAGATTCTTGGTGGAAGAGTGCATTATTTCAAGGCCGAACATCTTTACTTGGGAAAACAGTGCTAAAATCGTCATCTTTCCCAGTTGAGCATCAACAAAAAAATTGTTTTTTTCCACATGGGGCCAATTGCGGAGTAGCCTTCAGTCTGTATCCTGCAAAGTCCAGCCATATCAAGATCATCATGTCCTTTAGTTTTGCTCCCCGGAGCGTCTGCGTGTTAATTGTTCTAGCCATATCAAGATCATCATGTCCTTTAGTTTTGCTCCCCGGAGCATCTGCGTGTTAATTGTTCCAGCCATATCAAGACCATCATGTCCTTTAGTTCTGCTCCCCGGAGCGTCTGCGTGTTAATTGTATCCCCAACATACCCAGCAATAGTCCGTTTAAGCTTTTGACCACATAATTGATTCAACGAAGTGCATATGCATGTGACTTTGATAGCCATGCACTTGCTGATATAATCTGAACTAATTATTAGAGGCAAAGGGAGAATAAGCGTTGTTCTTGAATATTGCCTTCCTATTGTCTGTCAAAAATTGTGGACTATAACGTTTCCTTGGCATGTTGGTCTTCATTTTATGTTAAAGTTTGCAAAGTCAAATATCAGAATATTACTTCAGTGAACAAATTCTTCAGCGCAGTTATTACTTTTTTGTTCTTTATTATCTTCATTCAGTGTGTGACAAATTTGATATAAAGGATGATCAATATACTAGTTTGAGCACCCTTTGGGGTGTTTGCATGGTCTCTTTCTAATATAGTTTGTGTTTTGTTTATAATTTTAGGCACTTTCTAATATATTCTGTGTTTGGTTTATCATTTTAGGCATGAATAATATGGGCACATTTCCCCCTCAATACATAGATTTTGGAACTGCATAGGACACTAACATAACAATTGTCGCAAATGCATTTTGGACATGCTTTCTCATAAACGTATGTTGGTTAACCAACGGTGGTGCCCTAGTACACTCCTACTTATTTCGTGTATTTAATCAGCGACCTATTCCATATTACTACTCTTCAAAAAAAATGGTGTGCCCTAAACTTTATACATAGAATGAACTTTGTGCTGCTACTGAGTGCTTAAATTTGTTGCGGAATCAAGGAAAATGTCCAATAGAGCCACGCACTGGTGCTACGTGTGCCGGCGGCCAATTCAGATCCACGGGCGAGATGTTACCTGCCCCAACTGCAGCAACGGCTTCATCCAGGAAATCAGTGAGATGGGGGGAACGATGAACACTTACGGCTTTGCTGCACCGGACTTTGACAACTATCCAGATCGTCAATCTGGAATGATGGAGGCAATGTCCGCCCTC
The DNA here is from genome assembly GCA_036346575.1 of Dendrocalamus sinicus. NCBI lineage: Eukaryota > Viridiplantae > Streptophyta > Magnoliopsida > Poales > Poaceae > Dendrocalamus > Dendrocalamus sinicus. Next base: position 27,991,090 of record CM070653.1, on the reverse strand, counting down.
ATGCGACAACGGATGGCAGGAATAGGCACTGAGCATGAGTTTGATCTCCACGGCAGACAAGGGACCAGTACACAGCAAGGCATGATCCCCTCAGGCGCCAGTCATGTTCTGATATTCGGCAGTAATGTTCCTGCGCATGCGAGTGAGCATGGAGGCTTCAGTGTCCTCTTCAGGGGAGGCCCCAGAGTTGGCGTTGAGCGTGGCAACCTCGGTGGCTACCTCGTCGGTCCCAGCCTTGAAGCCCTCTTTGAGCAGCTACTCCTGCAGAACAGCCGTGAGGGCCCTCCTCCCGCTTCGCGGTCGGCGATTGACTCCATGCCGGTGGTGAGGATCAGCCGCAGGCATCTCCAGGCTGACCCGCACTGCCCGGTCTGCCAGGACAAGTTCGAGGTCGGGTCCGAGGCGCGGGAGATGCCGTGCAATCACCTGTACCACACCGACTGCATCGTTCCATGGTTGGTTCAGCACAACTCTTGCCCTGTCTGCCGCCACCCGCTGCCGTCGCAGGGATCAGGTAACAGCATCGGTTCGCATTCAGCTTCGACCAATTCCAATGGAACTTCTGGTCATGGGATTGCCAGCAATGATCGTGGTCATGCACCGAGAACAAACGGTGGTGGAAGCCAAGGCCGGCGTAGCTCCCTCTCGTTTCTCTGGCCCTTTGGCTCATCTAGCGCCAATTCCAGATCTTCTTACCAAGGTGAGGGAGCTACCAGTAATACTACAGTCTATGAACATCCTGGTCAAATAAGCTATTCTCAGTGGCATTACAACCATTGAACTGCCCTGGTATCTCTGCATCCAATCTGCGTGGGACTCGCCTGCAGGGTGGCACGGATATAGTATTGTTGGTTGATAATCCGGAGGCTTGCTGCCTGTATGTTCATTCGGTTAAGGTGTATAGCGTTCATCATGTGCCGACTGGGATCTGTCTGCAGGTCCGGGTTCGGGTGACTGAATGAAACAATAATGTAGCAAGTGGTATTACGTTATTACATACGTGACAATTATATCACCAACGGTCCTGTAATATGAACCAAAATGGGCTCGTTTGTAAATTCGAACTGTTTTCCTGTAATTTTCGTGTTGCCACAGGATGTACGTTTACTTCTATTACCTTTCTTCATAGTAGGTCGCGTTATTATTGTGCTGGTCTTGATTTGAGCATCTCGTTTTGGCTTCAGCTTCTAACTCACTATTTCTTTATTTTGTCTTTTTCTTGCTTTTTAACATTTTTAAGGTTTTTTTCTTTTTATATTAATTTGCATTGTCCGTAATAGGCTAATATTTTTTTTTATTTTTTTAAATTTAATTACATCAAATAAATCATAATTAGATACAGTGTAAAACAAATCTATACTATAAGTCAGTTTATTTCAACTTAAATGAGGGGCTCCTTAGAAAAAAGTAGACATTGAGATGATAGGACTACGAGGCACAGATTTCCAATAATTAAGCCACCAAATGTACGAAAACTGTACATGCACTGAAATATAAGGCCGTCTAGTGTGTACCAAGATCAGCAGAAACTAGCATGTTAGTAAGTCCAGAAAGTAGCAGTTTTCTCCCATCGACATCAAAAAGCAGAAATAGAACAGGATTCAAAATAAGGAGAAAAAAAGATTTCATGTGATAGTTCTCCACTGACGACTGGTGAATGCAGAGCACGGCACACCCTTCACCAGCCCCCACCACCGCCGGAAGACCCCCACCCACTTCCACCATCCTGTGCTGGGACCAACATTTTGGCGCCGAATCCAGCATCAGAACCACCACCAGCTGCTCCCCAGCCTCCACCGTCACCATTACCTCCATCAGAGCCACCAGCAGCTGCTCCCCAGCCTCCGCCGCCACCATTGCCACGGTTGCTGTCACCATCACCTCCGCCCCATCCAGCATCTCCGCCTCCAAATCCTCCGCCGCCGCTACCACCTCCCCAGGAGGAACCACCATTGCCGCCTTTGCCCCATCCGCCTCCACCACTGCCAATATTATCAGTCCACCCCCCACTGTTGCTACCACCACCACTCCAACCTCCACCACCATCATCACGGCCAAAGCTACCACGCCCACGTCCACGACCGCCAGAACTGTTCCTTGGATCAAACCTACCTCCTGCTTTAGAGAAAAGGAGATAAATAGAGAGTGCTTGCATACTTCTGAGGATCTACTAACATTCTAATAAATGTAGCAAGTCACAGCCCATGCCAGGCTTAATATACCGGTGGTAACTGGCTGGTCACAAGTCATATCAAGCTTATTTTTTGCCAGATTTTAGTGGAAATCCTTTATAACGGATTGAAGGTTTAGGAAGCACAAACTTGAGAGAAAACAGAAAGAAAAGTAGAGAAGATAAAGGAAAAAATAGTAGAGCTGAGGACTACTCTGGTTTCCTGAAAAGCAGAGGGTAACACTTATTTTTTCCAGGAAATGATTTTTAAAACACTGGCTCATGCAACAAAAGGAACATGGGAATTGACCCTAAAGAATGCTACAACTATCTGAAATGGACACTACCAAATCTGTGGTTCCACTGAGAAACTCTGAAGAACAGCAACGTTAACATTCAAGTCCTAGATGGAAATATTAAGCTATGCAAGCATCTTTTACTGATAAAAGCCTGCTAATAAATACTATGCAGATAAGCTGTGATAAAAAGAATATTGTAAATATATTAAGCACTGACCTGATCTTCCAGAGAAAGTTCTATCCCTATCACCGTTACCATCTCCCCTACATCCATCATTAGCACCACCAGTGCCACCACCAGAACCCCAAGCTGAATTTTTCATTGGCACCATAGCAGCGACATTTCGCATTGATGGACCAGCATCAGGTGGCGGTTTGTCAATATGCTTCTGGAAATATGACACAAGGCGATCAATATTGTCAAAGTCCCTCTTCCGAAATCTGAAGCCTTTTGGGTATAACCCAACATACTCATGATGTGGATTTGTACTCCTAATGTAAGACAATATAATGGTGCCTGGATGTTCATGAGATATGCCAAAACAATAGACTATTCTCATAGGATTCTCTGCCTTCTCTGCCCTTAACAGATCATCAACCTCGCTGTTTAACCCCTTCCTTAATTTGCGGTAAGAGAGCATGCTTTTCAGGTGGCCTACCAATGGATCCACATATCTGTCTATAACCTGTATATTTGTAAACGGAAAGATCCATCAGTTAGCTCAAAATACTCCCTCTGTTGATTTTTATGGGGCGCGGTTTGACTGGGTGCAGCCTCCAGATTGAACTTTGACAGCCGATTTCTTATACAATATATTGTTCATAACTAGAAAATCATGATCATAAGAAAGTATTTTCAAATACGAATCACACTTCTGCATTACCTACATATCGTTGGACTAAATTTTGGTAAAAAAATTACGAAGTTTGAATATTGATATATGTGGGACCTCATAAAAATCAACGGAGCGAGCACCAATCTAACTGCTACAAGAGAATTAGAATTGCAGCTAGTTTACTAAAGCAAAATTACTATTGAAATTTATCATGAGCACCAACCTCATCAAGATCTTCAAAAGTTTCATTATCAATCGTCAGTATTTTTCCAAGGCGAAGCAAACTTGTTATATCTTTATGATCCTTTCCACCTTCAGTTATCTCCTTGTGTGCATAGACCCATCAAAAATTTTCAGAGTAAGTGTTAGAAATGATGGCCCCCTAGAACTAGGCCGAATGACCTTCTCACCAGGCTCTTTGTCTGATAAAAACTGTTTCAATAAACAGAGTTTCGATCAGATAGTATCACAGAACGAAAGAACGAAACAAAGAGTGCAGAATAGAATCTGTTTGGTAGGACAGCAAACCTGCATTGCTTCTTCAGCAGTCAGGTTCTGAAAGTGAGGATGGACAATCATTCGAGGCTTGAAATGTTTCTTTGCAAGTTCCTTTTGTTTCCGAACCTTATCTTGTTCATTCTGTAAAGACATGTCTTGTTCATGATAGTATGGATCATGATTACTTCTGGAGAATGGTCTTCTCCTCATTTCACTGGCCTTGCATGTTAGGTAAACCATGAACCTATTTTTATTCACATTCTTAATTTTGCCAGTTAATACATCACCTTCATGTAACTGCAGTGATTCTCGATCAAAGCCATCATCAGAATAGTTGTCTCCCATAACTATGGCTTTCAAACCAGAATCAAAGGTGCAAATAATCCGGTTCTCTTGTATATTACGAACAGTTACTTGAACAATTCTTCCTTCTGATATGGTGTCCTCAGTTTCACCAGAAAGCATCCAGAATTCCTCATCTGGACTTGGCTCAGCATAGGGGGTCCTCCAATCAGAAAAACCACACAGCAGTTCCATCTTTATGTCACGCAATGTTTCCCTTTTTTGTAAATCTTCCGGAATACTCTTCATGTATTCATCAATGTCAAGAACTTTAAGCATATGCGGCCTTTCTCTTACGTGCTCAATTGCCATCTCTTGCTCATCATCGTCTATCTCATTCGCTTCATGTGGTGCATCCTCAGCATGGACATCCTTGGCCAAATTCTTAGCCAACACATATGATTCAGGATGGATCCTTGTATCCTCAAGCAGATCAATGATTTGAGCACTAGCTGCAGCTGCACCACTCCGTCGGACACGTAAAAACCCAGACGCATTCATGAATACTTTCCTGCCTAGCGGTTTTACGAGCTCCTTGCGACTAAAAATGGATCCCTCTCTTACCAATTCTTTCTGCAAAGCTGAAGCTTTGCGTGGCCCCAGACCAGCAACAAGTTGTAATGTTGAAAAATGCCACTCATGACTAGCAGCAAGATTAACATCAAAACCTATCTCATTCGTTGCATCGACCATTACTTGCTCAACAACTTCATACTTCTCATCAGGAGTAAGGAACTGTTCAAGAGGGTGTAATTTCCATGAAAGAATCTCTTTGCCAGGTCCACAGAGTGTTGCAACCATAGCCAACGGATTCTGTAGGTACCGGCCAAGTGCCACAGCCCGCTTCACGATACCTATACACAAGTTGAGATACAAAAAGAGAGCAAGTTATTGAGAAGGTACGTGATCAGAAGAGCTAACAGTAAATTGAAGTTTTGCTACTATACCTGACTGGCCAGGCAGTTGATCTGAAGATATCCGAGAGTTCTCGTACAAGCGAGGAACAGACTCATCACCGTAGACAATGCTAAAATTTTCCATTTGCGGGTTCACATCTCTTGGATGGTCTTCTACAATTTTAAAAATAACCTATGCAATGATGGATGTCAGTTCAAAATTAAGCAATCATATTATAACACTTTAAAATCAACTTCTACAAAGTATTATCGACTTGACAGTTATCTAGCAGGCATAAATGAAAAGTCAACCAAACAGCTGTATACCCCAAAGCATTTGGAAATATCTAACATAAGGTAGACAACTAAAGCAGCAATATTTCACAACATTCATTCCAAACAAAAAATGAACAGAAGGAAGACAGATACAGGAATCTTGAAATATTTAATATGGATTGAAAGACTGGAGCAACTGCATTCCTCACTAGATATGAGCAACCAGCCAACAACAAACGTCCAAAGAATAGAATGCTAGTAATGGAACAGCAGCAGAAAGCATTAGAAAGCTATGTGCACAAGGTCAAACCAACCCAAGGAACCCACTGGACCAACCCACTACAATTTATAAGACCTAATGGGATGGCATGTTGCGTCTCCTGGTCAAAACAGGAACAAGATTAGGCCAGCTCATGTGTCATAGGCGTGGGCCTTGGGCCTAGTCGGTTTATTATTAGAAAATAGATATTAGTTTCTATTTGAGTTAGAGATTAGAGTCCTTTTGTTAGAGATATAATTAGAGATATGATATTAGTTTCTATATTTGTTAGAGATGTAATTGGGATTAGATTCTATTTGTTAGGAGAGCCCATCTATATAAAGAGAGCTACCGCATGCTATTGGATCAATCAGAGAAATATCAAGTCTTCCTCGCCTAAAGCCTCTCTCTTTCTACGCCGACGCCATCCGGCCATCTTCTTGGTGGTATTTATCCCTCTATGAACTACGGTTCATGACAACTTGGTATCAGAGCAGTCGATCCTTCCCACGACTTCTGCTACCATGGTTTCTACAACTCGTCCTGTTGATGAGTCATTGGCCATAATAAAGGCTAACGCCGACAAGATGGCGAAGCACGACAAGAAGATAGCGGACATCATCCTCAACATACATGCCATCTTCGAAAAAATGGTCGCAGATCGGGAGAAGATGCAACGCGAGACGGAAGCGGCACCCAAGCCTTCAAAAACGGCCGACATCGAGGCCGACATTACCCCCTGTTAGTCGTTGGACTCTTGCTCTTGGTGATAGCAAGATCCTTACTCTCATGGAGAGGATGACACTAGGAGATGGTGCAATTTTCTTGTTTATTTCTCACACAATGCCATGCCAACTTTGAGGGTTGGGGATACAAATTTATAGGTCGAGAACCACCAAGCATATGCTACGATGCTATCCTAGATGCTGTCCTAAAGCGGTCAATATGCTGTCCTAAAGCGATGCTGTCCTAAGCGAATGCTGTCCTAAAGCAGATGTTGTCCTAAAAGCGAATCTTTGTCCTAAAAGCGATGTTTGTCCTAAAGCAAAAGCAATGTCTGTCCTAAAAGCGAATCTGTCCTAAAGCAATCAAAAACAAAAACTACCACAGCCCCACAAAGACCACGATCAGAGACTTATTCATCATTCTCCCCTAAGTCTTGTGCGTCGTCTTGTGGGAGGTTGAACCACTGATCTTGGAGCGAGCTCAAGGAACTTGATCCTTCCAAGAGGCTTGGTGAGCGATCCATGGCGATCCGTGGTGTTGATGTAGCTTGCCTTGATGCTTCCTTCATCCAGCGACCTCGGATGAAATGGTACTTCACCCGGATGTGCTTGCTCGTTCATGAAAACGGGTTCTTTGCGAGGCTAGAGCGGACTTGCCGCCCACCCCGAGCTCCATTTGCCAGGTGTCCCGCCGAGAGATCACCAGCGCCGAGCGAGCCGAGTGCTCGAGTCGGCGGTGGAAGCCGCTATGTACTCGGCCTCACAGACAGGCCACCACCGCCGCTTGATTGGTATCGCCGATGAACGAGACACTTGCCGAGGAAGAAGAGAATCCCGCTTGTGCTCTTCTTCGGTGTCAATGTCGCCGCGTGGTCACCGTCGGCATGCGACGGCGTGCGCGCGCCAGACACTCGGGTAATGGAGGCCGTGGTCAAGGGTCCCCGCAACGTAGCGGATGATCCTCTTCACGCCTGCTTGATGCTCGTCGTCGGTCGTTGCATGAGCCGGCTAACGTGGCCGACGGAGAATGCCAAGTCCGGCCGTGTGTGGGCGAGGTAGCGAAGGCTCTCCACAGACGCCGTGCTGCGTGGCGTCCACCTCTCCGTCGTCTTTGTCGCGGCTCGGCCGCCTCTCCTCCACGGGAGTGAGGCTGGTTGCGATCGGTGAGCCCACTAGCTCAACGACGCGCTTGGCGTGGCGATGCAGCGTGATCCGGAATCATCTGGTGCACCTCGATCCTAAGTAGAAGGAGAGACCCGGTCACTCATCCGGAAGGTGGCCTTCATCTCTTCCTTGAATGCCGCCACCTCTGCATCCTTGGTGCGGTGATCACCAAGTCGTCGACGTAGACACCACCGCCAGGCGTTGCGCGCTTTGCCCCGCGATGAGCTGCGACCTCGTGTGCGCTCTGCTGGAACCCCATTTGCTTGAGGTGGAGTCGACAGCGTTCCACGCCCTCGGTGCTGTCGCCGCAAGCCATAGAGGCCTTGCGCAGCGAGCACCTGCCTCCTTGCCGGGATCGCAAATCCGCCGGTGATGCACGTGACCTCCTCCTTCAAGTCGCGGTTAAGAAATGCCGACTTGACATCCATGTGATGAACACGCCACCTTCTGGCGCTAGCGCAGGAGAGGAGTCGCACGGACTCCATCCGTCGCGACGCGTCGGGGCGTCATCGGTCGACCCCTCCCGCCGCACGAAACCTCGTGCCACCAAGCGAGCCTTGTGCTTGACGATGGCGGCGGCCATCCGCTCACTTGAACACCCACTTGGGGTGATCGCGCGGTGGCCGGCGGGAAGATCCGCCGGCTCCCACGTCGGTTCAGCTCGGCGGCGTCCATCTCTCGCTTCATCGCGACACGCCACGCCGCGTCTCCTCCGCCTCGGCGAAGGAGCGGGAGCTCGCCGTCGTCGCACGCCAATCGCGCGCCGCCTCGCGCCGCGCTGCGCCTGTCGAGGGCGGGTAGCTCGCCGAGGATGTTGTCCATGGTACGATAAGCGCGAGGCTCGTCGTGCGTGGTAGCGTCGGCGCGATCCTCGTCGTGAGATAGCGAGATGCGAACTCCGCCGTCGCTTCTCGCCGTGGGCCGGCTGTTGGGGCGATCGGTGGTGTGGCGGCGGTGCGGGAGAAGTGGTGGCGGTGGTGAAGGGTGGGAGCGTGGCCGTGCGAAAGGTGGTGGGCACTCGCCGGGCCGGCGAGCAAGGTGTCGAGGTGGGCGAGCTCGGTGAAGACGAGTGCTAGCTCCCGCTCTCTCGAAGTGGGCGTGAGTCGACAACAAAGTCCACGAGTCGAGGCGAACCGTCATCCACCGCCTTGTCCCACGTCGGCCTCGCGCCGTCGAACACGGCGTCACGCGAGATACGGACGCTTGTGTGTGAGAGGTCAGGATGCGGTGAGGCCTTCGAGCCCTCCGCGTGGCCGATGAACACTCGAGTGCTCCGCCGCCGAGCTTGCCGATGTGGCCAAGCTCGCTGGCGAACGTGAGGGAGCGAAGACCCGCAAGTGGGAGACCGCCGCTTGCGCCATGCCGAGCCTCTCGGCCTCGCTGCCGAGCGCCTTGGTAGGCGAGCGGTTGAGGATGTAGACGGCGGTCCACCGCCTCTCCCGAAGGCGGTGGCATCCTCTGCGCTGGGAGGGCGAGCCATCCCCACAACCGTCTGGTTGCGCTGCTCGACGACGCCGTTCTGCTGCTGCGCGTCATGCGGCGCGGAGTAGTGGCGCTGAATGCCCTCATCGCAGCAGATCGACGCGACCACCGCCGTGAATTCGCCGTTGTTGTCTTGCGCGCAAAGACGCGCGACTGCGGCGCGCTCCGCCTCGCAGCGACTGCGTGCGCTGATGGCGTCTGCGGCCTCTCTCTTCTTTGCCGCCGGGACCATCACCCACATGTAGCGGGAGAGGTCGTCGACGGCGGCAGGAAGTAGCGTCGTCCTCCCGGTGTGGCGGTGTCCGCCACACAAGTCCCGTGCACGAGCTCGAGCCTCTCCCTGGCTCGGAACTGCTTCTTTGGGGAAAGGAGTCGCCTGCGCCGTCAACACGCAGACGTCGCAGAGTCGCTCCACATGGTCAAGGCACGGCGCAGCCTCGCACCATTTCGTGTGGCACCGAGCCGCCGGGGCCTCGAAGTGAAGGTGCCCAGCGCTCGTGCCGCTGCCACGCCTCGTCCCCGGACGAGCCGCGAGACAGAGGGTTGTGCCACTGCGACGTGAAGAGTGTAGAGTCGATTGCGCCTCGTTACCTTGGCAGGAGGCGGCGTCGAAGATCCCAAATCGCGGCACCGTGCTCGATCTCGACACGCGAGCCGTTCTCATCCACCGCCCCAAGTCGATGATGGAGTTCCGCAGATCGGGGATGTAGTAGACGCCGTGAGCGGCCGGTGCTCGCGATCTTAGCGGCGAAGACGACAGTCGACGCCTTGATCTCCACGGCGGAGGCGTCGCCGAACAGCGGTGCCTCGAGCGCTGAGTCGAGCTCGGAGAAGAACTCCGCCGCCCGGTCATGTGGTGGGTGGCGCCGTGTCGAGGCACCACCCGTCGGTCTTGTCATTGCCGGGCGCCGCGCGAGGAGGCGTGTGCTTTGGCTCGTCAAGGTGGAGAGAGCCACTGCGGCCGGTGCCGGCGGAGGTAGTTCGATGCTCGCATGAGCAATGAACAGGCCGGCCTCCTCCTCCTCGCTTGCGACGTAGGCTGGCCGCGTCGTGGTGTCGACACTCCTTGGCCCAATGACCAAGCTTGCGCGCATTGTGGCAAGAGTCGCCTCTCGTCGCTTTGCTTGCCAAAGACGCGCCTGGCGCCTTTGCGCGGCTTGCGCGCTGCCACTTTGCGCGCTTTGTCGTGGAAGAAGGCTCCCTTCTTGTCACCTTGGCCGGCTTCCCACCGCTCCCGAGCGAGGAGGAGCTTCCGCCAATGGTGACGGGTCCCGGGGCGTGGCTCATCGATGTCGGCGACCTGAGGCGACCGCGCCTCCTCGATGGTCATCGTGGAGAGGTCAGCAGAGACCCGATCGGCGAGCCATGCGCTTGTACTTCTCGGGGCGCAGCGGAAGAGCTTCTCCACGCTCTCTCTTCGCCGTAGGTGTCGCCACCGAACCGCACCAACTTCGCAGCGAGTGTTGAGACGGAGAGCAAAGTCATCAACGTCCTCACTGGCTTGAAGGCCGTGTTCTCCCACTCCGTCGTAGTGCCCGCAATGTAGACTTGCGCGCGCGGTCGGCTGCCGATGCGTCTTTGCGGCGATGGCGTCCCAAGCCTCTTTGGCGATCCGCTTGTTGGTAGCGAAGCGCATCTCGGGCGGATCTGCGGCGATGAGAGCATCCAGGCGCCGTCGATCTGATCGTGAGTCGGCGTCGCCCGTCACCGCATCCCACATATGCGCGCTGGAGCTTCACCTCATCACCGCAGCCCGCTCGGCGTAGTTGGTCTTGGTGAGGTAGGCCACCGCGCCGCCGGGCCGGCGTCCTCGACGGCGACTGGTACTCGTGGTGACCACGATGCCGGCAGGAGAGCGCGCGTTACTGTGAGGCGCGCTCTCTGTCGACCATCTGCGCCGCCGCGCATGCCTCTCCAGGCGCCGCGCGCCGCGTCGCCTCGCCGAGGCGCTGCCGCGTCGCGTCCGCTCGTTCTGCCCGCGCGCTGGTGGCGTCTTGCGCGCCGCCATTGCGCCGTTCGCCGCTTGCGCCTCCTCTCCAGCCCGAGAGGTCGCGTCGCGTCGTCATCATCAACTGCCGAGCCGCTTCTTTGCCGCCGCGCAGAAACCTTGACCTCTGCTGCGCCGCCTGCCGCGCATCTGCGCCATTCTTTGCTTCCGCTCTCATGCTGTCTGCCGCCGCTCGCCCGCCGCACCGGCCTGCGCCACTTTTCGCGCGCGCGTCTCTGCCCGCTTCGCTCGCGGCATGCTCTGCTGCGCGACGGCTCGCCGTCTTCGACGCCGCATGCTCGAGGCGACCGAAGGCCGAGATCGCCTGCGGACATGGCGCGCTCTTGGTCATTGCGTGGAGAGGGTCGCTTCGGCGAGCTGCCGCCGTCTCGGAGAGAGCGAATGGGGGATACCGGAGGCTGCTTCTTTGCTACCACCGAGGTCAACTGCGGGTCGGAGAAGGAGATGAGCGGGGAGATGCTCGGGCTCACGAGGATACTAAGGCTCGATACCACTTGTTAGTCGTTGGACTCTTGCTCTTGGTGATAGCAAGATCCTTACTCTCATGGAGAGATGACACTAGGAGATGGTGCAATTTTCTTGTTTATTTCTCACACAATGCCATGCCAACTGAGGGTTGGGGATACAAATTTATAGGTGAGAACCACCCAAGCATATGCTACGATGCTATCCTAGATGTCTGTCTAAAGCGGTCAATATCTCTGTCCTAAAGCGATCTTTGTCCTAAGCGAATCTTTGTCCTAAAGCAGATCTTTGTCCTAAGCGAATCTTTGTCCTAAAAGGAGATGTTGTCCTAAAGCAAAGCGAATGTTGTCCTAAAAGAATCTTTGTCTAAAGCAATCAAAAACAAAAACTACCACAGCCCCACAAAGACCACAGTACAGAGACTTATTCATCACCCCCGTCGCATTGCCTCCCTCTAATGACGAGGAGGACGAGGTTGTCCTCGCCCCCGTCGCCGAGATCACCGGCCACGACGACGGCGCGTCCAACCGTGGAGCCGTGCTGAAGAACGGGGAAGGAGAAGATGTAGGGGTGGGATCGGAGCAAGAAGAGAGTTGAATCGGAGGAAAGACGGCGGTCTGATCAGAAATCTAGGGTTTCAGCGGTCGACCGGGAGCGGCGAGACCGAGTCCCTCGCCGCTGGGCGCGCGCTTCTGCGCGCCTCGACCAACCGCTGCCGCCGGTGTCGCCATACCGCCGCCAGATCCACGCGTCGCCGTTGTCGTCGCCGTCCTCGTCGCCGTTGCGGCCGTCTCGCGCCACCGCCCTGCCGTCGCAGCCGCGCCGCCACCGCTGCCGCCGTTACTGGCCAGCGCCGCCACTGTCGCCTCGCTCGGGCTACCTCCGCTGCCGCGCGCGGCGCTCGGCCGGCCGTGCTCCTCGGCCGCCGCTCACGCCGTGTCAGCCGCCGCCGCCGGCCCGCCTCGCCTCGATCGCCGCCGTCGAGGCCGCGAACGCCGCGAGCCTTCCCTGCGCTTCGCCGCGCCTGCTCTCTTTGCTCGCGCCGCCGCCGCTTTCATCGTAGCCATGCCGCTTCCACCGGAGCCGCCGCCGCCGCCGATCCGCACCAACCGCCGCTCTTCTTGCCGCCGCCGCCGTGGTCACCGGAACCGCCCGTCGCCGCCGCTTCCCGATCACCATCGGTTTGGGTTGTGTGAGGTGTGGTGGGCTGATGGGTTTCGGTCGGCTTTTAACCTACCGATTACTTAAGACCTAAAAAAACTTTTACAGTAAAAAAAATCCAAAAAAATATTTTGCAGGCATCGTTTAGCCTTGTTCCGCTTGGATCTGGCCGACCGTCTCCATCCGCTGCAGGACCCCGTCACCGTTCGTCTTCCACACCGGCTTCGGAGGTCTTCCATTGGCGCCATGACCGCCGCCTAGCAGCTCGAGGATGAGCTGCATGTCCGGGAGGGGTGTAATGTCATAGGCGTGGGCCTTGAGCCTAGTCGGTTTATTATTAGGAAATAGATATTAGTTTCTATTTGAGTTAGAGATTAGAGTCCTTTTGTTAGAGATATAATTAGAGATATAATATTAGTTTCTATATTTATTAGAGATGTAATTGGGATTAGATTCTATCTGTTAGGGGGAGCCCATCTATATAAAGAGGGCTACCGCATGCTATTGGATCAATCAGAGAAATATCAAGTCTTCCTCGTCTAAAACCTCTCTCTCTTTCTACGCCGACGCCATCCGGCCATCTTCTTGGTGGTATTTATTCTTCTATGAGCTACAGTTCATGACATCATGGGACAGCCTATAAGTAAAGAACAGAAGAAATTGTGTACAGCAACAACAATAGCTGATTTCATGAGCTGTTACTATCTGGAAACGGCGATGGACGATGCCACTGTTGATATAGCACCCAATCATATATTAGAACAATATGCTGTTCATGTTCAGAACTATATGCTAGCACCTGCATAAGCATCTTTAAACGGGCTCCAACCAATTAAGCTTGGAACATGATTTACTTGCAAACAAATAAGATCAAATAATACCTCATAAATATCATCCTTGAGTTGTCTGCAATTCAAATTTGATGCTCCTACGCACACAACATGTGGCTGATGGTCAGTCATAAACTTCAAAACTCGCTGCTGGTCATTCTTCTTTCGCTGCTGCTCAGCAACACCTTGAGATCTAATGCTGATAGAACCCGCGTATAGAACATCAACCAATTCTCCTGATGAGTCTAACATAACAAAAGTGGTTGCTGGCTTCCCAGGACCCCAGCAGCAGGCCATGACTCTCAACTCTGATTCATCATCCAGATCAATGTCAGCATCCTTTTTGTCCGCATCCTTCTTCTTCCAAGGAGCAACAGAAACCTTGTTCCACAACTGCTTCCCATATTCCATATGGAGCCAATTTTTGGCTTTTGCTGTCAACAAAGATCGAGCTTCCTTTTCCATTGATGGAAGAAGGAAAATGAAGAAGGCATCATCTAGTATCATCTTTCGTTGCTCATCCCACAATTGTGCAGACTTGCTGACACAGTCACTTAGATAATTCTCACGAGCCTCAGACATGAGTTCTTTCTTTGCATCTTCTGGCAATTTTATGGTAACCTTGAGGAGCTTTTCCTCCTCTGCTTTCTGAATAAGAAGCCACTGTGCATCTACAAATTTGTTTAGTGGTTTCTCTCGCAACCACTTAACACATGATAGTTGATGATAGGGATCTATGATCAAATTGCCCTCAGGTGTGGGGCTTGTTGAGACAACAGCTTTATTCATGAAGATGCTCCGGATATGCTTTCTTACAATAGGCTCACAACCGATCTCAACTGCTGCCTGATAAGACAATGAACAAGGGGGAATGGAACATTTTGGTCAGATGAAATGAAGAACCTAGCACCAATTAGGTAGAAACCCTATCAAGATTGGTTGAAATTGAGTACCATGTGTCTGGCACCCCGAAGAACATCTTGTGGGGTTTCAAACATTGCACATGTGAAATTTGCAGCAACCTCCTCTGGAGAATCTTTCCCGCTATCAAGCTCACCTGCTTCCTGAAAGAAACAACAGATAAGGTGTCGAACTTTTTTTGTACAACAGATTTAGCCAGGGAACAAAGATATATGCAGACAATGGATAGGTTGTGCATGCAGTATTGTTCCAAAGAAAGGTAATGCAAAGTGTCAGCTTAAATCACATACAGGTATCTTTGTTAATGTGAGATGGTGGCCTAATTGCTCAGCACTCCGACCAAATTGGTTAGCAACCTCCCATAACCCTGCCTTGTGACAAATACTGTACAAGGATTTCCTTTTTGGTCGCTTAAATTGCCCTTCTTCTTCAACTTCACCAGGAGGGAAATGCAAATTGAATTTCGCATCAACATCCTCCACCTCTTTCTCAGATTTTGCATCCTTTAGTGCTTCAATGATAGACTGATAAAGTCGCCGATTCAGTGCCTGCCTTGTAACATCATCTATTCTTCGTTTCTCATCGTCAAATCTTTTTTCATAGTACATCTCCAAAGCGATCTTGCGTTTCTGAAGAAGTAGCCACTTTCTATCTAAGGTCTGAACAGCCCAAAGCAGCTAAAACAAACACAGGAATTGTTTCAGTAACTGCAAAATGTCCATAAATTCAGGGAGAGGCGTCAAAGTCTAGTAATGAATAGTTAGTTACCTTATGCCACCTCATTTTAGGCGTATCTTCTTCATTCTCCTGTTCATTGGCATCAAGATCCTTTAACAGACTAGGGCAACTCTCCTTCCTATACATTGCAATGAATGGAATCTGACAGATAACAAAAACTACGTCAGCACAGAGTAAGCATAATATGCAGAGTATTTGTATAATTTTCCATACTTCAAATTTGTTGACATGTAGCATGGTCAAGACATTCGCAATGTCCTTCTGGTCAATCTCCTTGTTCACTTGCTCGTTGCCAAAAAAGGACAAAAACCCATCACCAGTGAGTTGGCTGTGTATCCATGCACTTTCTTCCTCTATCATTGTGTTGTCCGTTGGAGGATAGCCAGTCAATTCCAGTCAATTCTTCAGACAGCTGTCAAAGGAGCAATAAATTAGACATACACTATCACTAAATCAAGACTGCCTCTGAAAGAGTGTCAACTGGTACTTACCTGCATCCTCTCAGGTACATCATTTTCCCTTATTTGCTCATCCTTCGGTGTCATATACTTCTCTGCAAGAATAAATGGCTCAAACTCATCTTCAAGCCTCTTTCCTCTCAACTCACCAGAATTAGCAGCATCCCTCTCAAGCTCTTGCTTTCTTAGAGCTAACAGCTCATCAACATCACCAAATATATCATGGGCCTCTTGCAAGGCAGATGATGATACGCCTGCTGCTTGTCGTATTGGCTTCCTTTTAACCTTCTTCCTTCTGCAACAGAGGGCGGTACGGGTATATAACTTGCAGCAAACATGGTCTGACATAGTTGCACAGAGATACAAAACAGTTGGAACAAAATACAAAAAAGAAGCATTGCACCTTATAATTTGGCCATTTGCATCAATTTCTTCTTCGTCCACAATGAAATCTGCCATTTCATCATCATCTTCACCAACCTCATCTTCCTCTGCCTGTGGATCCTCCTCGACAATGTCCTCCTCAAACGGCACATCTGAGGAAATAGCATTGCAGCAAATAAGAAAATTAGACAAGCTACTTCCTGCAATCAAACACAAGCAAAAGGAAATGGATTCAGACAAAGCTACCTTGATGGTCACCAAATAAGCTGGAATGAACTCGCTCCTCGGCAGTACGCTTTTTTCCTGATCCATCATCATCTGAGAAGCCGGAGCGATCATCCATTTCAGATTCCCTTCCTGCCTTCTTCAAGCACTTAAATTTTGCTCCCTACGGTAAGGGCTCATTCTTGAGAAACACAATAAAAACTTGAGCAGAAAAATTCAGACTAACACAAAAAAATATCTTCAAAAACATACAGGCTTTGGGCGTTGGATGCCATGAATGTTATTATCCTGGAGCAACATGTAGTCATCCTCATCAAGCGTGAACTCCTCTGATTCCCTGGAAAGATCTCTTGCATTTCAGGAACTTATAAACAAGTGATCATATTCTGTTTCCCAACGAGGGATCAAAAGCAACTACCTTTTCTTTTTCTTTTTCTTCTTCCGCCTCTCATCGTCACTCTCCCTCTGTTCCTGTTCCTCCTCATCCGCATCATCCACTATGAAGCCATCCTTTTCGTACTCGTCCTGTCCCTCCTCTTCGTATGAACAATTTTACCCCGTTATTGCTTTACTAACTCGGGCACACATTTTTTCTAAAGATAAAAAAGAAAAGAAAAAAGGCAACTACTGCAAACTCAATCAAATACGAAATGAACAATTCAAATAAGAAAACAAGCAAATAAAACCAAAACTCAATTCCGCACAGCACACGAAAAAATCCCAACCGGAGAGACGGGATAACTACACCGCCTAAATCGCCCACGCAAGCTAACATAATGGAAAAATCGAGAGAAAATCTGACCTTCCTCATCCTCCTCGTCATCGTCGTCGTCCCGATCGTCCATATCATCCCTGCCGGCTGCCCCTCCGGGAGGGCCGCGGATCCTCCTCGTCGACCTCGACAAAATCATCTGCTAGGGTTCGAGCAAACCAACTTTTCCATTAGAAAACGCACACAAACCTCCGCCGAGAGCATGAAATCACCCGAAATCGCAGAAATCAAAAACGACATCGCATACCTTCATCGTCGGACACCACCGTGCGTCCACCCATTGTCCTCGAGGCGGCGCAAACCCTAGAACGCAAGAGCGGTTATGTTGAGCGCCTCAGGGAGGAGCGGGGCCTCCTTATGTAGGCATCGCCGGAGGCTGCGAGCCGCACGATTGCGCCACGCGTGGGGCGGCGAAATCTAGGGTTTCGCGAGGGAGCGGCCCGAGCCCAAGCGGACGCCGACGCCGGAGGGGAGCGATGCGAAGCGCCAGGTGCGCCGGTTGACTGCTTCCACCCACCGGCGAGGAGGCAAATCCGGCAGCCTCAGGTGAGCCGCGGCGAGGTCGAGGCTGGGGTTCGTCGGGGACTTGGAGATGGCGGTAAGGAAGTGCGGTGCGACTAGAAAGGCGGCAGTTAACTTCTTTAATTTAATAAATAGTAATTATTAAAAAAGTTAAAACTAAAAATCAAAAATATAAAGCTTAAGTTTTTTGACTTAATAACTTAATGATATGTTCATAGTGACTTTTACCTTTAAATAGTAACAGCTTATAGAGAAACAATTACATATAATTTTGGTTAATATAAATAAAGTCAATACAGTATATTACAATTAACTAGTAGGAGTGCTTTAAAAAGACGCTCCGTTTGAAAGATAAGTACTATAGAAAAGCAGCTTTTAGAAGCCAATACGAATAACACCTAAAAGCAATCCGCTTTTAAGGCAAACCAGACTATTTCGTGGCATGTCTTTGTTCGCTTTTAAGCCATAGCTTATTATTGAAAATTTTGAAATATCTATGGTTCTAATGTCATAAATGAGTTCCATCACAATCTAACAATTATGAATATCATCATGGCCTCATGAGATTTAATAAACAACAACACAAATCAATAAAAGAAAAACCAGTTCAATCACAACATCAATCAGTAGAACACACAACAATTGGCCTTCCCTATGGGTTGTCGTTGCCACCAGGACACCATCACCCGCACCATCGGGCAGAACTTTTTCTCATAAAAATGAACAACACAATTCAAAACCAATTTTATATTCAAACAATTACAATTTGATGACTCAATTTTACAGGCAAATATGAAAATAAAGCTATACTTCGCACACATAGAAGAAACACACATACGAACAAATTTTTGCAAAGTATGTGAAAAGAAGCACAAATTTGCATTTAGGAAATTTATGGAACTCTCCCTCATCTAAAATCTAAATTAGAAAAAACACACAAAAAGAGAGACACTAGATCTATCCATTTGGAGGTCATGGTTGCGGGCGACTATCGAAGGTCACGAGTAGACGGTGGAGGTCGATGGCTAGCCTTAGTTGTGGATGGTCGGTTGAGATCCGAGGTCACTGGTGGCTGATCGTGGTTGTTGGTGGCCAACGGAGGCCAGAGGTCGCAGGGAGATGGCACAGATTGTGGGTGTTAGTTGTATGTCGCAAGAGGTCGACGGTGGTCTCCGGCAAACAGAGGAGGTCGCGTACAAGGGTGCTGTCGCAAGAGATTACGGTATGGTAGGTAGGGTTGGCACAAGAGTACGATGGCGTCAAGGCGGCCAGGAGAAGGTCTCGTGTGAGCCACCGGAGGTCGCGGGCGAGCGTTCAGCTAGCGGCGGCAACTAGGTTGCAGGCGAGGGTGCGACTGGCGGTAGCTAGAGGTCGAAAGCCAATTCAGGTACTCGATTTGGGGAGAGAAGGATTGTGGTTGGGAGGGGCTCAGTTGGAGGGTATATACCATGGTACATGCGGGTAATTACGACCAACTTCAGTGGCAAAGGGTTATTTTTATCCGCACAAGCCTAAAAATGCATCTCTAAGTTGTTTTTTGGCTTATAGTTATAGGGTAAAAGCCTGGTTGAAAAGCACCTATTTATTTAAGCTTTAGCTTTTAAGCTTTTAAGCCGAAAAAAAGCCTAAACAAATAGCCCCCATGTTTTTTGGTTATCTGTTGCTCATGTGTGCATAAGTTGTACTGTTGCTCATGTGTGCATAAGTTGGCAAAGTGTACGGTTTTCTACTGTATCTAATGTACTGTAGCAGGTGATCTACACCGTTTGCTTTGCATCCAACGCCTGAGAAACACCTAGAGGCAAAAAAAAGTGTTCACCTATGGCAGTGGCGTAGCCAGGATTTGTAGCTATGGTGGTCCATTGTCTAAAATTTATTTAACCGCTATAAATTTAACATGTCGGTATACAAGTATATGAATTACGAAATGCAATTAAGGTAAAAAAGACATACGAACTTCATAAAATAGACAAATATAGCTTTCTTAACATAGAATTGAAATATTACATATCCATAGTAGTTGAAGAACGATGCGTCACTACTTCTTCTTCTTATCGAACTGTGCCTTCTAATAGCCATGAAAGTGTTAATGATCTCTTCTTCACTCAATTATAAGAAGATATCCCGCTCAATAAAAGTGACTAGACAATCATCCAGAAGGCTATCACCCATCTTATTTCTCAACTTATTCTTGATAAAGGTCATTGCAGAAAATATTCTTTCAACACTTCATGGTAGCCACCTGGTAGAAGCAATACCAATTTGATAAGTAAATAGACCCAATGATAAACTTTATCCTCTTTATTTCAACAAGTTTCTTGAGAGGTCAACAAGATTGTTTAGGCCTTTGAACATTTCATCTTTTCTCATGTCATCAATAAAGGTTTCAAGTTGCAAGTCGAGTCTTAGCAAGTCAGAGCTTGAAAAATCATTAGGGTAAAATTCAGCAAGTCTATGTACCTTGTTTGCATCAAAAGAAGCGAAGGAATCTGCTGGATTCAAAGTAGCCATACAAAGTAAGCAACTCCATATTTACCTCATCAAACCAACTGTCAAGCTCTTGACTAATTTTATCAATGACTCAATATATACTTCTCTTCCAAGTGATCATCATTTGTTTGGTTCGAGCAAAACGTCTTTGATCTTCCATACGGCACATAATTATGTTGCATTGCAGAACTTGAATGCCATGTTTGTTGCAAAATATTGTAACCCTTTGAAGAAATGAAACCCACCCTTCAGACCTCATTTGCTGCATTTTACTCTTTGCCAAATCGACAAGTGACATTGCATTAAGAATATCTTGGTCTCTTCTTTGCAAACACTCGATACAATTCATTTGTGTGTCCAAGAATCTCAAGCATCAAATGAGCACTAAAAATAAAATCAAATCACTCAAGCACTCCAACCATAGTATGTATTTTTGGCCATTCACCCCTTTGTGATGTATCTTCTCCAAGAGCTATGAGTACATCACGAATTGTGGGATATATAGCAATCATGTTGACCACAGTTTTATAATGAGAGCCCCACCGAGTCTCACCTGTGTCTAGGCAGCCCCATCTCTTGATTTAACCCACTTCCATTCTAGTATACCACACTCAAGTGCTTTCATGACATTGTCATATTGGTGATGTCGAAGCATGCCATGACGCTTACAAGAAACACCAACAATATTTAGCAAGAGTGATACTTGATAAAAAACCACACACAATCATTATTTCCTTTGGCAACAGCAACAAGAATCAATTGGAAATGATGTGCAAAAGCGATGTACATAATAAGCAGAAGGTGATTCTTTCATAATCAAGGTTTTCAGCCCTTTAATTTCTCCTTTCATGTTACTAGCTCCATCGTAGCCTTGACCACGGATTTGAGTTATAGTCAAACCATGACTAACTAGTAAAGATTGAATTGCTTCCTTAAGTGATGAAGAAGTAGTATCATCTACATGAACAATTCCAAGAAACCGCTCACATGGCCTTCTGATTTATCAACATAACGCAAAGCAAAGGGCTAGTTGTTCTTTATGAGAGACATCACTAGACTCATTAGCTAAAATTGTATAGTGATCTTCACCAATTTCCTTAATGATTTGATCTCTAGTCTCCATAGCACAACATTGAATAATTTCTTTTGTATGTTTGGGCTAGTCAATGTGCAATTACACGGAGCATTCTTCAAAACAAACTTGTCTACCTCTTCATTATTTGCTGCAAGCCACTTCAAAAGTTCAATGAAGTTCCTCTGTTGCTAGACTCTTCACTTTCATCATGCCCACGGAATGCCAATCCTTCTTTGCAAAAGAAACTTCAAACATCTAAGTGAATAAGTCAACTTTGATCTTGTAGAGACGTCGCTCCTCATTATCCACCTTCACAATTTTATCATCAATTGCTCCATGGGAGTCATAAATAAGTTGTATCTTTCTTGAGTGCGTTGTGAGCACTTGTTACACCACCCACATGTAAATCAAGTGCATCATTTCTATTCCAATTTCTCCAACCACCTTCAACAAATACAAATTTCTTAGTTTTCTCCTTTGCAAACAAGTAGCACACAAAGCAAAATGCAGCTTCCTTCTTGATACTATATTCAATCCAAGGATATTTATAAAACCATATAGGATTGAATTGCCTATCCCTATTTCCGATTTTTCTACTTTCAAATTCATGTGCATAAGGTTGGAATGGGCCTTTAATAATATATGATCGTCGAACTGCATCTTGATCATTGACGGGATAATTTGCAATGGATTGCCTCTCCCCTGGATCAAGTGGAAGCCGACTGATATCATAAACCGGTTCTTTTTTAGCGACTGGAGGTGGACTTGGAGGCATTGGAGTTGGAGTCACATTTTCTTCAATCACTCTATCTTGATCCGATCCACCTTCTTGTTCTTCAATTTGCTCTTCCGAACAATTGCCACGGAAGGAGATGGAGAAGAAGCCTTCTTCTTTGATGCATATTTCTGAAAAGAGAGGCAATATCACCACTCCTCTTCATGTTTTAACAAATCTGCAAGAGAATTATATGAAGTTTCAATTTACCAAACCAATAATCTAATAATGCAAAAAACATATAATTGAGTCTATGAAACGCTTGAATCTTCCCATGTTTCTTCTATTCGAAATCGATTAATGTTCTTCTTATCCGATCCGATGCCAAATAAATGCTTGAACACATGAGATGTCGAGCCTTGAGAAGACACCTTCACTGTGATTGAATGATCTCCAACTAAAAATCCGATCCGAAATTTGATGTACGTGCACAGCTCTGTTTGGCTTTGGCGCGGACGCAAACTCCAGCGAACTTGGAGCAAATTTGGAGTCTCGGTCTCACGCGAACTCCAGCGTGGGCGCGAATACGAACGACCGAGCGGGTGACGCGAATACTGAACGAAAGAATACGAGCGGCGACGCGAATACGCGCCCACGGCGCCACGCGAACTCTCGAGTCTCGGTCTCACGCTGTCACGCGAACTCGGTAGCGGATCAATGGGCTTTGTCGCTTTGGTTGGACCGAGCGCAGGGTGGTCCGCGACCCACAGGGACCACCCTGTAGCTCCGCCCCTGACCTATGGTTCCCACCTTGGTGGGAGCATGCACCAATCGGGCTTGCATCCACATGGCCTAGTGTCGCGGCCGAGCGCACGTACCATGGCTCCCGTACCAAGGGAAAAAGGATTTGCCCTCCTGGCGTGGCTGCTCTCGCACTAGCGTACGACGCACGTGTGGTGCTCTCCCCTCCCGTCTCCATTGCACCATGTCCGCCCCCGCGCCCCGGTTGGTCGGCCGGCGCCCGCCCACGAAGTCCAAGTCGGCCGAGGTCTACTCTTGCCGTGTTGTTGAGACAAGTGAGTCTGGATTTCATGCCTACGTGCGCCTAGACTCGTGCCATGACCCCGGTTTAATCTTTGATAATTGCTATCTGCGTCGAGTGGGCCAAGCATGTAAAAGCCTAGTTACAATTTAGCCTTGGTTGGTCCAGCCGAATTAGTCTGCTCTCGTGCATTCCGAAACCCAATGTATTCCCGCAGGCCGCGAGAGCGCTCTAGTCATTCCAGTGCCACTTCCCGCCTGCCATTGTCTGAGCGACTGAGCCTCTGACCTCTCAGACTTGCCCTCCCTGCGCGCCCGGTTAGAGTAACTCCAGCAGTAGCTCTCAAAACAGGGCCTCTACTTTTCATTTGAGGGCTCTCCTATTTTTGAGGCCTTATTGATCTGCGAGAAAAAACAGGGCCAATACTTCTCAATTCCTCTATTTCTCTCACACTATATGCATATGTATGGGACAAAAGCACAATACACAATAAAATATTTATGATTTCACAATGAGGACAATATTTAAATATATGAATTCAAATACGAATATTCAAATTTAAATTCAAATTTGTTCCTCTTTAAATTGAAAGCACAAAGTTCATCACATAACATTCAAATTTAAATTCAAATTTGTTCCGATTCAAATATGAATTCAAATACGAATTCAAATACGAATATTCAAATTTAAATTCAAATATGTTGGAGTATTTAAATTGAAAGCACAAATGTTCCACAAAAACGAGGAAAGTGAAAATGAGAGCGAGAAGGGCTAGGAATGAGGGCTTGGAGACCTCATTTGAGAGGCCTCTATTTTTGAGAGCTAAGTAGGGGCCTCTTGGAGTTGCTTTTTGCTCGACTCTCAAATATGAGGTTTGAGGGCTCATAGGGCCCTACCGAGTTGCTCTTAGCCTGTTACTCACGGATTGGCCAGTCCTACGGATCTAGAATTTGAATAATGGAATGCAAAGCTACGAATTTAAAAATTCAAAATACATAATATAATAGCTTAAATATAACACATTATAACTTTGTGAAGTACAATTAAAGTACAAAATACATGAGGAAAATATTGTTGAGCTGAAATCAAAGAAGTGCAAATGCAAATAGACACTCACGTGTGTGTGTGTGTGTGTATAGCTCTTATACATTTGTTTTTCTTTCAAAAATTTGGGGGTGCAACTGCACAGACCCCCCCCCCAAAATCCACCCCTGCACCGCACCACGTCATGTCCACACGGCCATTTGAGCTAGATCAAGATCAACCGGCCGGTGACCACAGATGCAGTCAAAATCGACCCAGGTCCACTCTTGCCGTGTGTTTTTTGCAACATAGAATTTTGCATTCATCACCTAATTAGGCATATACAATGGGGTGATATCAACCATCTATAATTGTTGTCATGTAAAATTTATGATGATGTGAATAAAAGAGAATGAGGAGAGAGAAAAAAACTATGTGACTTGAAACAGATGATCTGTAAGGTTTTAATAGACGACTTTTTACTGTAGTATCTACACCGTTGTCCAAATTGATAGGTCATGTATAGATAATTTAGAGATGACACATTGTATGAACTATCTTTAGTTTTGTCTACAAATTACATAGAGAGTACTATGGATAATAGCCATCTATACAGGGCCAGCCCTGACCCTAGGCAGTAGGGGCGACTGCCTTGGGCCCACGAAAGTTAGGGCCCCTAGCCTATGTATATTAGTATATACACATGCATGATATAGGCTATGTACTGAATACTGAATATAATTGATTAATGATTAGTTGGGCTAGCTGTTAAAGTAAGTAATGGCCCATTTGGTCTATGATGTGCATTCAGTGCTGAGCACATCGAGTGAGTTATCCACTAGATCCAACTGACCACGCACACCGCCTACGCCCCTTAACTTCTCCACTCCTCTTCCAGTCTTCTCTTCTCCAAAACAAACACCACTGCTGTTGCCATTAATGGAGGAGAACCCGATTTCATCGATTCCCAACCAATTCGCCTTCAATTTCTTCACTTTGCAATGGCTCTACTCAAAATACTCTCATGTAACTGTTGCATACATGGTACATTTTTTGATTTTTTGTTCCTTGATTATCTATTAAATACTGCTCTAAGTTTCCAACGCAACATCTACACTATTTAGAACAAAATCTTGGACTTTTTTATAATATCGATATTAGGGGTGAAAATGGATCGGATAGTTTCCGACCAATCCGGATGAAAACGGATACGGATTGTGTCGGATTGGATTTTCTTTGGATAATTCTTGGATCGGATACGAATACGGATTTTTTTTGTTGGATACGGATACGAATACAGTAGGCCTGATATTTGACGAATACAGATTATCCGGATAATACGAAAACGAATATCCAGGATTTCAGCACAACATTGCCCTGCCCAAGTCAGCCTCTCTCATCTCCCCTGCCACTAGCTCACTAGCCCAACCAAGCCATAAGCCTCCATTACCATTAGTCATTAGGTTCTTTAGTCATATTAAATTACAAACAACATTGGCAAATATTTATGTTTATTAAGAAATAAATTTAATATTGTCGGTGGATTAAAATTTGTACCGATTTAAATTGATGCACCCCCGTTTAACTCATTTAATGCAAATTTAAATACTTAATTAATTTATTAGTCACATGTAAATGGTAGAAATCCATTAAGAATTATTTAGGACTTTAGAAAAAATTAACTGTCATTTGAAGATTTAAAATCTGTACAACTGTATGACTATTGTGGATAAAAATACTTATGCTTGTTTAGATTTTATAAATGTTTTGATAAGATAAACTATTTATGTGTTTTTATTGATTTTGGATGTATAGTTTAAGAGGTTTTTCATGTTCCGATAAATATTCGTGACCGTATTCGCTTCGATTCATATTCACTCCGTATCTGTATTCGATATTATTCATATTTGTATTCGTATCCGAGGTATCCGTATGCGTATCCGAATCTGAGAAAAAAATATGAAAACAAATATGGTAAAGATATTATCCGTCCGTATTCGTTCCGTTTGCATCCCTAAATAATATGGGCACATTTCCCCCTCAATACATAGATTTTGGAACTACATAGGACACTAACATAACAATTGTCGCAAATGCATTTTGGACATGCTTTCTCAAAAAAGTATGTTGGTTAACCAACGGTGGTGCCCTAGTACACCCCTACTTATTTCGTGTATTTAATCAGCGACCTATTCCATATTACTACTCTTCAAAAAAAAAAAAGAAATGGTGTCCCCTAAACTTTATACATAGGACGAACTTTGTGCTGCTACTGAGTGCTTAAATTTGGTGCGGAATCAAGGAAAATGTCCAATAGAGCCACGCACTGGTGCTACGTGTGCCGGCGGCCAATTCAGATCCGCGGGCAAGATGTTACCTGCCCCCAACTGCAACGACGGCTTCATCCAGGAAATCAGTGAGATGGGGGGAACGATGAACACTTACGGCTTTGCTGCACCAGACTTTGACAACTATCCGGATCGTCAATCTGGAATGATGGAGGCAATGTCCGCCCTCATGCGACAACGGATGGTAGGAATAGGCACTGAGCATGAGTTTGATCTCCACGGCAGACAAGGGACTAGTACACAGCAAGGCATGATCCCCTCAGGCGCCGGTCATGTTCTGATATTCGGCAGTAATGTTCCTGCGCATGTGAGCTTTGGTTAATGTAGTCTTCTCCTAAATCGATATCCATTAGATATGAGAGAGAGAGAGACAGGTTGAAAAATTATTCGACGTAATCAATGTCACATGACAAGTTGAATGGTGTGGCCACTTTATGCATTGAGAAGGATATGTTGGATCAAATTGATGTCGATACTATTATCAATGACTTTGAATCTAGAAATGTTAGAAAAATTACTTTCTATGATCATTCTATTCGTAACTCATTTGCTTATTCGACAGGTGATAGATGATGGCTCATGACTCTCTATTAACGAGCTTTGGTTAATGTAGTCCTCTCCTAAGTTATTTTGTTCTTAGTAGGATGTTATAGTTTTTAAGATTTATTCATAATATTAATGTGCCAGTGGATTGTTATCAATGAGTACTTTGTATCTTATGATGTACTAAGGGCCTGTTTGGTTGGTGCCTAAACTTGTCATGCCTAAGCTTGGACAATATGTGGCTGCCACAGAAAGTGTAGCTAACAAAATCGAAGCCACACTTGTGGCAAAGTTTGGCAAGAAACTGAGTCTATGACGTGTGGGGCCGGATGCTAAGAAAGTGTGGCATGCCAAAGTTACGTCAGTGAACCAAACAGCTACCTAAAAACTGTGGCACACCTAACTTATGGCTAAGTAACTTTTGGTCATGAACCAAACATGCCCTAAGTCTAATGTCGACAATAAATACTTTGTATTATGTGACGTATTAAGTTTAATTGTTATTGTATTGAAATTTAGTTTTTGTGATTGATATAAAATATATTGGTACGTATTTATATTAAAACAAAGAGTCTCCCTTTTTGTTACGTCCGAGGCCTCCAAAATAACTAAAATGGCCCTGCGTTTATACCACTGCATATACCCTTATATGTGCCCTAAATTCTGGATTCTCCCGGCCACCGCTGATTCATGGTTGCATTGTTCTTTTTTTTTCCCTTTTAATAAATGTTGCATTGTTCTTCGGCTTGCCTTCCATGCGGCAGGTACTACTATCTATATGACGCAGAGTATCACAACCCGCTCGATGGAGGCTAAAGGAAGATCCTGCACGTGTGGCAAAGTCCATCGCGTGATAAGTCCACAAGTTTCACAAGATTTTTGTAGATACACATAATTCTTAAGTGGGTTTTTTTTGCTGATGACTT
Organism: Dendrocalamus sinicus; assembly: GCA_036346575.1. Classification (NCBI taxonomy): domain Eukaryota; kingdom Viridiplantae; phylum Streptophyta; class Magnoliopsida; order Poales; family Poaceae; genus Dendrocalamus; species Dendrocalamus sinicus. Next base: position 27,963,497 of record CM070653.1, on the reverse strand, counting down.
ATGATTTATAACTTAAATATTTCAATTCTGGCTGTTTGTAAGAGACAGTACGCAGAGGAAAATAGTCGTATACAATTGTGGCCGGTACAACTAAACTCAATACATTTTTACTATAATTTTACTATTGATCTCGTTTTAAAAAACATATTATTTAAAAGTTAGTTACTGTATACAAACATAAATCAAATTTATGTCAAAAAAACCCGGTGTGTTTCGAACAGATCTACCCTAAAAACTGTGTTCATCCAAGCACCACGGTCTGTCGACAATGAAAACGCATCACATCAGTTTGCAGCAGACGCACCATGGTGCGGGCGGCGCACGATCGAATATGCCACATGCGTGTAAAAGTGTTCCTATTAGGAAAAAAACAGTTACGACTAGCTTAAGCTAGAAGATGACATGGTATTTTTTTGGGTTTCCTACTTATATTTTTATTATAGTAACTAGTTTTTAAATGAAATATTTTTTAAGATATAATTTATTAGTTGATTATAATAGATATTGTATCGATTTTAACTATATCGATTAAAATCGTATGTAATTGTCTCTCTTCATAACCTCTTATAAGCAGTTAGAATTTAAAAGACAAAAACAATAAATCGTAATTAAAAAGAACGTACCTGATGTGTTTCAACTCCCGGTCACCAACCATTTCCGGCGTGGAGTGGACGAGGTGCGCGATCGACGTAGCCATCGGGGAGGTCGCGCTCATGCTCCCGGCCATGACCGGGCCACCCCACCTAACTGCACCGAACAAGGCTTTCTTTAATTTTTTACACACGGGCCGACTTGGTACGTCTCCCTCCCGTCTCGCGAGCACCGGTCAACTTGTTTGGTCCTTGGTTTGGTATGGTAGCCACCTAGCTAGGAGGAAATCGCGTGGCACGCCATGTGAGGAAGAGGTACTTGGTTAAAGACCTGATCATGATCAAACAGCTATCGAGGGGAGGTTTTGCCCGAGATAAGAGATGCAAAGTGTAGCTGTTCATGTGCGGCGCAACTTCTCTGACGTAGCTGAAGCAAAGTCACGGTGACTTTGCTTCAGATCAGCCCTCCATCTTCCAATAAACGGTCCAGATTGATCTAGCTTTTTTGATTTTTTTACTTCTAATTTTTAGTTTTTTTACTTTAATCTTTTTCTAGTTTTTTCTTTTTCTATATTTCTTTATATTATCTGTATTAAAATAACCTATTTTTATTTTTAAAAAATAGGTTATTTTAACACAGATAATATAAAGAAATATAAGAAAAAAGAAAAAAGCTAGAAAAAGATTAAAGAAAAAAAACTAAAAATTAGAAGTAAAAAACATCAAAAAAAAGTTAGATCAATCTGGGTTGTTTATTAGAAAATGGAGGGCCGGATCTGAAGCAAAGTCAGTACGTCAGAGAATCCCTCGCGGTTCATGTGGTGCTTCAGCGGTTGAGCTTACTTTCTGAAGGATTTGGTTGATAAGTAGTAAACTGTTACTCGAGGTACATGGTGGATGAGGGCCAGAATGAGATATCTGTGCTGCACAAAACTAGAGTTGCCAACGGTGGCAATTCGACTTCTTTCCTAGAAAATCCAGGTGCTAAGACGATGTAAGCTACTTTACGCTTTTCCGTGGGAACGTGTCAAAGCGTAGCACTTTTGCCCGGTAGCCGGATGGACCCACGTAACAACTCCAAGCAAGGAATCCAGCGAAAGCGTTGGCATATTTTGTCATTTGCGTGCATTTCCTTCGGAAGTACCTGGTTGGTTCTTTTGCCTAATATCTTATAGTTTTTAAATTTTGACTTTTTGTGAGAGATTATATGAAGAAAGATACAATTATATATGATTTTGACTAATATAACTGAAATTAATAGAAGAATGGCAGGCTAATCTAGTTTAATGTTCTTTTTTCTCTTTTCTTGTATATACTATTTATAATTGGCTACTGACCAAACAGTAAAGAGGGAGACTAGTAGGAGAGAAAGAGAGCTGACAGAGAAACATGTGAAAAATGAGTGAACTTGCCTCTCTTATACCCTCTTGGGGTTTATATACATAAATGGGGTAGGATAGGAAATCCTATCTCTTAATAATTACAAAAGGTGAGGATATATTTATACATTTCTCTATATTATTGATCCTATTAGCAAGATCCAGTCACGAGGGGTTGGGCCACCCCTACAACAATAACCTAGAGAGAGATGTAGCGGCTGGAACCTGATTCCATTATCTAAAAAATATAGAGAGATACTATCGTGTATGAGTGAAGTTATTATCAAATACATATAGAGTTACTGTCAATTTTATAGTGTTACAATGAACATACAGCGAACAATAACTCTACATATATTTGACAGTAACTTCACTTACACACGACAATAATTTTTCGTACGAGTTATTTGCTATTGACATGCATGTTTCTATCTCCTCTCAATGCATGTATGTTGGCAATAATTTCATTCGCGCACGACAGCAACTTTATGAATTACATGTGATAACTGTAAGTAACTTTATAAATTACATATGATAACTTGATGTACATACGATAGTAAGTTTACCATAATTAACAAACACTAATAACTATTCATAGAGTGGGATGGTGGAGCGGTTGGCTGGTTGGGTCGGTCAGGGACGTACGCTTATTCTACACATAGCCACTAATTAGTAATTCTATATATACATATATACAAATATATACACACCCACACTTATATACAGTATGCTCCTTTCCTACAGTTTTCTTTTAAAAAATATTATTATTAGCAAAGAGAGTTTGGCTTAATAGTGAACATCTCTTTTTTTTCTCCAATTATTGACGGTACTGGTTGTTGTCACTGTATCCAAGTCGTCGAATACATCCAAGGCTGCGTTCCAGAGCTCAGTGCCTGGACATATTCTACACCAGTATTAAGCAAAGCGAAATGACACTAAAATAACAAGAGATCCACCGACTGGCCGACGCGTCGCTGCCTTCCGGACATCTGTGCTCCTGCTTCCTGAGCGTGAGTGCCCTTAAAAATAAAGTTATTTGAACTCTCAATCATACAAACATTTGAGTTTTACCAGCGTTTTTCAGTACATGATTGGACCAAATGGATCCAGACCTGTTTACTTGCAACATCGTATAGTCCACGTAGGTGAGCTTATGTGTACCGCGCAATGGCAGCACGAGCGTAAGTACTCTGAATCCAAATCCAATCCTTCATATCGAAAGAATACTTGATATTGGATTAGAGATGCGATGCATGCAGCAGAAGGGCACTTACAAATTTGTGCCGACGATAAGTTTAGCGCTCTTTTTTTAGAGAGAGAAACTTTAGTGCTCTTGATACACAGGCGACCCAACGTCCTAACCGATTTCTTTTCTATACGTGAAAGTAAGTAAAGAATAGTTTTCAGTTTACAAACTTAGAAACGGTCTTTGATAGAGACTAATATATGATCACAAAAGAGAGAAAATGAGCTACCTGATTGAGCATTTTTTCTTTGGAAATGCTTAGCTAATCCATGTAAAAAAATCAAGTAGGTCATATGCGTATGGCAGCATACCGGCAAAACAAAATGGTAAGAAAATATTCTGTTATTCACATTAGCTAGATCTTTTTTAAAAAGAGGTTTCACAGTAGATCTTGGACTCATGGTGGTGTTTGATTTGAAGCGATCAATTGCCAAAATTTAGTAATATTAACTAAAACAGGCAAGTATGTGACTTGTTGCCATTTTTTTCTTTACAAATTGATTGGTCGATTTTTGTCACAAAGCCAACTTACATACACTCTGGGCAACACGGTTACTCTCATAATTCGTGCATAACCATCTTGGATAAAAGTCCCATGTATCGTTCCATTCCGTCTCCATGATAACAATTCTTTTATCCCTGAAAAACATAACGTTTGTAATTTTTGAATTCTGTCATTTTACAAGAAAGATTACAAAAACAAATAGCCACATGTGATATTGGTCGGTACAGCTAAACTCGGTATAATATATACTACAATCGACTTATAGACCCCATCTCAAAAAAACACACCATTTAAAAACAAGTTACTATAACAAAATACAAAAACCATTTGGAGAGGCCTCCGGAGTGGTCACCAACATTAGTAAGTGTTTTGTGACTCCAATTCAGTGTCAGGAGCAAGACATCACAACTGTGCAGGCATCTATCTTGTGCAAGGTACAGGATTTCCCTTGCAAATACCTTGGACTTCCATTGTCAGTTAAGAAACTCTCTAAGGCCGAATTCTATGCTATAATTGACAAGATAGCTGATAAATTACCTGGGTGGAAAGCAGCATTATTGAACTCAGCTGGGAGAGCAACTCTTGTCCGAGCAGTTCTTACTGCTATACCTATTTATCAACTAATTGCTTTGGACTTTCCTAAGTGGGCAATCAAAGCAATTGATAAGATAAGAAGGGCGTTTTTATGGAAAGGTCGCAAGGAGGTGAATGGTGGCCATTGTCTAGTATCTTGGGGAAGGGTGAAGAGACCTATTGATCTTGGGGGGTTAGGAATACTTGATTTGGAAGTCCTGGGTTGGGCCTTAAGAATGAGGTGGCTGTGGCTAAAAAAGACCCAACCTGCTCGGCCTTCGGCTGGTCTTGACATGCAAGTCCATGCTAATTCAGTGGCTATATTCTCTATTTCTATCCTCTCTGTTGTAGGAGATGGCAGCAGGACCCTTTTTTGGAGTGACAAATGGCTCCATGGGAAATGTTTGTTTGATCTTGCTCCATCTCTTGCTGCACATGTGACAAAAAGGTGTATCAACAGAAGAACAGTTCAGAAAGCCCTCACTGATAATGCTTGGACTCGGGATATCAGAGGAGGGTTGACTGTTGCAGCACTGCTGGAATATCTCCAACTTTGGGACATGATTGTAGACATAGAACTTACTCCTGGAGTAGAAGACCGACACATATGGGCACCATCCTCCTCAGGTGAATTCTCAACAAGATCACTTCTGTCGTTTCTTTGTGGGGCGGTAGAGTTTGAACCTTGGAAGGAGGTTTGGAGAACTTGGGCCCCACCGCGCTGCAAATTCTTCATTTGGTTAGCCTCACCGAATCATTCTTTGGGCGGTGATCGCTTAGCACGTCGAGGCCTTGATCATCCTGAGTGTTGCCCTTTGTGTGACCAGGAGGAGGAAAATATTCAGCACTTGCTCATATCTTGTGTGTTCGCAAGAAGTGTATGGTTTTCGGTGTTCTCTCTAGTTGGGCTGCAACATTTATCCCGAGAATGAAGAATGCACTTTTATGGATGGTGGCGCCTCGCATTGCAGCATGTTCCTAAACATCATCGCAAGGGTTTCAACTCATTGGTTGTTCTGGTGGCATGGTGGATCTGGAAGCATAGGAATGGTTGCGTCTTTGAGAGAGCTCAGCCCAATATTAATTCCATCATGCAGGATATTAGGGATGAGGCCAAGTTGTGGTGTATGGCGGGAGCCAAAGGGCTATGTAGTTTATGGCCATAACTATTTTGTTTGTTGGTCGTTTCTTCTTGTGTTTTTGGTGATTTCTGCTGTACTGGTCATGCCCTTTTAAGGGTTGTATGAGTCATCTAGACATCTTTTCTTCTTAATATAATGATACGCAGCTCTCCTGCGTGTTCGAGAAAAAAAAATACAAAAACCATAAAAAGTGAGCCTGCCGAACTCAGCTACAATATACTAGCTACGTAAGCGCGGCGTTACGCCGCGCTAGCTACCGTGTGGACCGAAATAAAAAGAGACAATAATTCGTGGGGAGTTTCTTAAAAAAATCGAGAACGCATGAGTAATTTCAAAAAAACCAAAGGGTTTTTTTTCGCAAAAACCGAGGACCTGCAAGGACTTGTACGTAACTAAACAAGAATCTATACGTAATTTTAGAAACAACGGGGTGCTATCGGTGAAGTGGAGGGTGCTTTCCAAAAAACTTGGCAAGGACTTGTTTGCGAGAATGAAGGACCTCTACATAATTTCGCAAAAGATAGGAGGTTTTTCGCATAAATGCTGACGTGGCACACCTCTCCAGCCGGCCGGAGTAGGGATGGCAATGGGCACAAATTACCCGCGTGCCCGTGGGTAGAAACCCGTTAGGGCGAGGATATGGGTTTCAAGATGTGCCCATGGGTGTGGGTGAGGGTTTATAGTTGAACCCAATGGGTAATATCTGACGGGTACAAAAATCTCGAACCCGTGCCCGCTACACCCGCGTACCCGCTCCAAAGCCCTGACATGTGGGTCCCCTGTGCAACCAAGATTAGGGCTTCTAGCCTTATTCCCCTGAATACCCTCCCAAGCTCCCACCTACCCAAGCACCACAGCCGCCAGTGCGCCCAACCCAAGCACCCAGGCACCCCCGCCCGTCCACGCGATGCCGGGGCCGCACGACGACGCCCCCGCCCCCGCAAGACCGCATCACCGCCCATCTGCACGACGCCCCGCTGCCCGTCCGCACGACGCCGGGATCCCGCCTAGGCGCGCCCCGCCCCCGCCCGTCCGCACGACATCCGTGCCTCCTCCTAGCTCCGCCCGTCCACACCACCGCTCCCCCGTCCGTGTCGTCGTCGGTCTCTGCGCCGCCGCCAGTCAAAGGTCTGCAGATTTTTCTTCCATCTCCTTCCTCCCTACTGCTGATTTGTAGAGTTATGTACTTATGTCCATTGTGTTTTGATTTGCAAAATTGTTGATGCATGTTTCCTAGTTCCTACTGAGTAGTTAGCATTTTGATGCCTGGCGGGTTGTGCCCGCGGGTATGCTGTGCCCGCGGGTGCGGGTGCACATCTGTACCCGTCGAGGGTAATGGGTGCGGGCGCAGGTGTAGATTTGAGCTGGCGGGTGCGGGTTTCTAAACTCTCTACCCGCAAAAAATATGCGCGTTGCCATCCCTAGGTCGGAGAGTCCCTATCTTTAACATACGGAGTATTCGCAAAATGTGAATGAAAAACATCTCACATCTTAAGAACAATATCAGTGCACTGTGCACATCACAATTCACCTACCTCTTTGCAGCATGTCAATCATCACGAGTCACAACCGATTTTTTTTAAAAAAATAAAAAACTAACAAAAGACAAGTCAAAGCGACCGGGTTAGGCCCAAAAAAAAAAACCCCAACGAAAACGAAGCGATTTTCCACGTGGCCACCCTTACCCAGTCCAAGGCTCCAAGCTCCCACACCTAAACCGCCGCCCCATCCCCACCTTCCCCATTTCTCTACAAATTCTCAGATCCGCCTCCTCTCCCCCGCGTGTCCGCACCCCAACCCCCCGGATCCAGATCCACCACCACCACCCCCCCTCGCCGGAGAAGCCATGGGGCGGGAGGGCGCCGGCGGCGGGGGTGCCGGCGGCATGTCGGAGTTGGTGCTCCGGAAGGTGCTCCTCTCCTACTGCTACGTAGCCATTTGGATCTTCCTCTCCTTCACCGTCATCGTCTACAACAAGTACATCCTCGACCCCAAGATGTACAACTGGCCCTTCCCCATCTCGCTCACCATGGTGCACATGGCCTTCTGCTCCTCCCTCGCCGTCTTGCTCGTCCGCGTCCTCCGCGTCGTCGAGCCGCCGTCCTCGCCTTCCATGACGCCGCAGTTCTACACCTCCTCCGTGCTCCCCATCGGCGCGCTCTACGCCATGTCTCTCTGGTTCTCCAACTCGGCCTACATCTACCTCTCCGTGTCGTTCATCCAGATGCTGAAGGCGCTCATGCCCGTCGCCGTGTACTCCATTGGGGTGCTCTTCAAGAAGGAGACCTTCAGGTCGTCCTCCATGCTCAACATGCTCTCCATCTCCTTCGGCGTCGCCATCGCCGCATACGGCGAGGCGCGCTTCGACGTCCGCGGCGTCACGCTCCAGCTCGCCGCCGTCGCCTTCGAGGCCACGCGGCTCGTCCTCATCCAGATCCTGCTCACCTCCAAGGGCATCTCGCTCAACCCCATCACCTCGCTCTACTACGTCGCGCCCTGCTGCCTCGGCTTCCTGCTCGTGCCATGGGCCTTCGTCGAGCTGCCCAGGTTGCGCGCTGTTGGCACGTTCCAGCCGGACTTCTTCGTGTTCGGGACCAACTCGCTCTGCGCCTTTGCGCTGAACCTGGCCGTGTTCCTGCTCGTCGGCAAGACCTCCGCGCTCACCATGAATGTCGCCGGAGTGGTCAAGGACTGGCTGCTGATTGCCTTCTCCTGGTCCGTGATCCGGGACACGGTCACCCCCGTCAACCTGTTCGGCTACGGGATCGCCTTCTTGGGGGTGGGCTACTACAACCACGTCAAGTTGCAGGCGCTCAAGGCCAAGGAGGCGCAGAAGAAGGCCGCACAGGCCGACGAGGAGGCTGGCTCGCTGTTGCAGGAGCGCGATGGGCACGGTGATCGCAAGAGCGACAACCAGGCATAGAGCACCAGATCCGGCCCTGCCATGCCCAAACCGGTTGGTTCTAAATCCATTCGTGTGATCTTTGTCGGTTGCATGCAGGATATGTTTGTTCTTTAGCTTGATTCGTGGTAGGATTCGAATAATTTTTCAGAAATATGTGGTCTTTACATTGAACAGATGAAATATGTGGTCTGTCATGAACAGATGAAGAAGTGGTAAAGATCAATTGGAAATGCTTTGTTGCCATCAAACTGCACTCTTTCTAGTGTGGACAATCAATACTAGATTTATTTGTTGCAGTTAGTGAATAACATGGTGCCTTAATATGTAAATGTTGTGTGAGAAACTACGAAAATACTCAGATTTGTTTGTTTGGTAAATAGTAAGTACGTATTTTTGTGTTACTAATCATGCCCTGATGTTGGACAGGGGATCTGGGACAAAGTGCAAAGACTGTAGTTTGGTCTACGGTTGCTTTCAAGGAGGGTGGATGCCAGTTTCGTTCTTTCACTTGTTTAACTTCAGTTGGATCTGAAGAGCAAATCAGGAGTATTTATTGGTTTAGGAAATACTTGCGTATGCAACTACTTCCTGGAGGGCTAGAAGAAACTTTCATGTTACCCTATTATTTATTCACCTGTTCATGTCACATGCCTTGTTACCTCTCTGCTCATTGCCTATTTATTTGTTCGAGTAGACTAGGTCCTAAAAATGTACTGCAGATTGGTATTTTGGTGGTTATCTTCTATATATAATGAGCTTACTGTAATCTATATTCTACAGTTGCCTCTTTGAGCTGTTTAAATTTTGTGATTTATCCATTGACTTGCATGGATGAGTGAATCTTTGCTTGGTCAATTTACACTTGACAACGTACTGCTAAGATTCTTTTTGCATGTTAATGGTAACAGTATACCAGCTATATATGATTTTGTTTGCCACTAGATGCAGATGGTTTAGTTGGTAGCTTCAATTGCATTATCATACACTCAGATTTCAGAACCATGACATGAGAAAAGTAGGATTCAATAGCTAGGGTTGTATTGTCATCTGCATGTTTACGTGACTTCAGGCTTTCAGCTATACAGGCATCTACCAGCCTTTTCACCCTTCTACATGCCAATAGTTAGATTGATCAACTGTGTAGCGGTTTGCCATTCAGGATCATGTCATGGGATTGCGGATCAATACTTCATTTGCTGGTTGAGAGGAGGCATTATTGAGCGTCTCAGTTTAGTTGGCCCACCAATGATAGAACTGGGCAAGTTATCGTATCTGAGCTGAATTATTTGTCTGCTGTCCTTGGTTGGCCGTGGTGCTTTAGGGCATGTGCATTGTGCTGAGAGCTAAAAACGCCAACTAAGCTGAAGCTAGTAAGCCAAGAACGTTTTTAATGCTTAGCCTTCACGGTTGGACCTATCTGGATTTAAAAAAATCAATTCCTATACTACTTCCTCACCGGCTGCCATTCTTACTTTCCTCAAGGCTGCTATTCTTCCCGTGATCCCTAAATCACGTACGATGTCTTCTCTCGAACTCTCCTCCTTGCAGCCTCTGTCTTCTAAGGATGTGTTTGGTTGGAGGGGTGGGATGGGATGGTTCTTTTGACCAAGCCTATCTGTGTGTTTGGTTGGAGGGATGGGGTGAGATGGAATGGTCCAAAGTGGGATGAGTCTGTGCAAATTTAGAGAATATTCTTCTTAGATGCTGGATCATATGGTTCCACTTTTTTGTGGAACTATCTCATCCCATCCCCATCCCACCCCATCCCTCTAATCAAACACATCCTAAATCCGAGCGCTACCTTCTCTCAAATCTTTGTGCCATGATCGCCCCCTTCATCCGTCGTAGATCTAGCTCGCCCTCCTCCTCTGGCTGTGTCCCCGAGCAGGTCGGTCTCCTTCGGTCACGTCACTACGTAGATCTGGCTTCTCTAGCCGTGTTCCCATGCAGATCCGCCTCTCCTCCAACTCCGGCTGCATCATCGCTGAGATCTAGCTCCTCCTCCTCCAACCGCATCCCCATGCAGATCTGGCACCTGCCCCTCCTCCGGCCCATCCCTATGCAGATCTGACATGTTTCCTCCTCCTCCTCCTCCGGCGTGTGGCTCGGCAACGGAAGCCGGTGGCATCGACGAGCATCCATCGGTGACCATGACTCGACTCCACCGCCCTTCCCTTGCTAGATGAGGAAGCCAACTCTAGTCCCCATCTGCTTCTCAACTCGCTCGACCGCGCCTGAACTCCGTTGTCCTTCCTCTGCCAGTGAGTTCTGGTTCGGTACATTCGCTTGTTCTCAGCCGTCCAATATAGCTCATCGAACGGTTCTCATAATCTTAACACCTCTGGTGCCTCTGAGTGGTGTGCAGGAGTGGTGCTAGGTAAAGTGGACAAAGAAGTAATTTCGTATGAACAGTTACAACGCCGAACCTTCTCTGTATTACAATGCCAAACCTTTTTGTTGTCCCGCATGCTCACCGAATTTATTAAGTTGAGTTCCTCCCCTCTCAGCCGAGCTCCGCCGCCTCGGCTCTACCACAAGTGTAGCAAATTTTCCCCTCGGCCTCGGTAGCCTACAAGATCAGTTCTATTACCCGATCGACAGCGCAACTACGCACTAGAGAACTCCATGAGGAGCCCCTCGACGTCGCCAGACCACGGCAAAAAACTGATGGAGCTCGCCGTCGCCCTAGTGATGCAAGAACGAGGAAGCGAAGGCTGAAATTTCCCCTGATCGAACCAGAGTTCATTTAACGATTGTCTTGGATAAAACTGTAGAACTACCTAGTAAAATTGGGGGACTGCAGAAATTGGAGATATTGGAAATACAAACTGCATCTGCTTATCTGAATCCGTTAACACGTCCAATGCGCTTGTTGAACTTCCATTGGATATCGTTCATTTGAGCCAGTTGTTGCATCTGGATTTTCCATGAGAGGTAAGGTTGCCTGACGGGATTATGAACATGAAAGCACTACGTACTCTGAAATACTTTGATTTAAGCAGTAACACACTAGACAACATCAAGGTTCACAGAGATCTGTCTAATTTGAGAGATCTCCGGATCTGTTCCTTCACTCGATTTCGTGTGGATGGTATGGAGGCGGCTAGGCGGGAGCTAAGAGTAGGGATGTTTTATTCTTGGCGGGAGCGAAGGATTCGGCGTTCTTGGGTGTTCGTCTCGCGGATGGCCTCAACGTGGAGACCAGTTCGCTGGGCACGCGCACCAAGGTAACTGCATGTATTGTACAGTTAACCGTTCAGTTAAACGTGGAAAACTAAAAATACAATTCTGCCCCTACCAATTGAACAACCAGATGTGGTGGAGGTGTTAGCACCTCCAGCACCTCCGTATGGACTGAACCAAATCTCATGTTGTAAGTCCATCTCTCTGGGGTGTATGCCGACGAAACCAAAGTTTGTGTCACATGTGCCTGCTGCCTCCCAATGAAGCCTAGGTGTTTGCTGACATGCTAAAGTGCCCTATTCCTTGATGAGCTCTATTATCTTCGCACAGCCTGCATGTTGTTTGCTTGTGAAGGTTTAGATCGTAGATAAAAACATCAGTAGAGGTTTTACCATGGAATACATAATTTTCTAGCAGAAATATATAATTGATTTATTCTCACTAGGAACTTGTGAGCGCGTATCCTTGCATGAAATTAGTTTATCATTGTACTAACTCAATGTTTAGATCGTGAACATTAACCTATGTAGAGAGTATTTGAGTAATTTCAGTCAACGCAGTCATGTATGAACTTGTGTTACATGAACTAGAGTGTAGCAAGTGTTGATGTTCTGTTTGTGTTTTATAGCTGCTGGTCTGTAACAGCTAGTTGTACTAGTCTGCAATAGCTAGAAACTTTTGTTGGCTTCAGAATGTGTTGTAAGGATTTGGATGTATGATTTTTTTTTGAAATAACTTGTACGTATGAACTGCTGCTGCTGTAGATTTCCTGAGGGTAGCGGCCGCTACTCTGCAATGGCTAAGAGCAACGGTTGGAAAGAAATTAGTTTTTTATGTTTGTAGAGCCGGAGCAACTACTTTCTCCGACTATTTTTCTTAGCCTTCCTTCCTGTAATGGATAGAACCGGTTCTATGAGGCAAAAGTGTTCCTATCTCCTCTTGACACAACAATACCCATGGCCTTAGGGCGTCTCTAATAGCTGGCTATTTAGTTAGCTAGATCTGATGTGGCAAGGAAAAAGTAGGAGAGAGAGTAGTCACTAGCGACGAGCAAATAGCTGATCTATTTCACGTAGTCTAAGAACATGAGAGAGGAACATGTGGGTCCAACAGTATAAAATAGTCTTTGCTTTTGTCTTTCACCTCCATATCAGCTAACTATATAGCTAGTACTAGCTATTACCATTGTTGACGCCCTTATGGTACTCCTTTTCGACATGCTTTCAATCGCGTAAGCTAATAATCCTAGCAGAAATAAGTTGTGATGGTTAGATTTCGTGTCTTCATAAATGCAGTCTGAAACTCCCGGTTCCTTGATCTAATAATCCTAGCAGAAATTAGGTGTGCTGGTGGGATTTCCTGTCTTCATAAATGTATTCTGAAACTCCCGGTCGCTTGATCTTCTCTAGTTGGGTCGTACTTTGTATTGTTGAGTTTGCGTTAGCTGTAGGCAACATGAATGGCTTGTTTTACGCCCGTTTATTTCGGCTTGAGTTTTTGGTTTATTTTTTATTATTCATAAATTTCATTTTTTTTCTGAATTTTTGTTTTTTTGAGCTTTTTTGCCGGTTCTTTTTCCCTGTATTCGTTTGCGTTGTCCGTGATGAACTAACATATTTTTTTCTATTTTTAAAATTTTTAAATTTAATTATGTCAAATAAGCTACTTTCAGCTACAGTGTAATTTCAGCCAGTTACAGTGCAATTTTAACCATAAGGGTAATGTTATGTATTCGGAGTTGGGACACGGTCACACGGTCCCCTGGACACAAAACCTTGAGTTCTTGGAAGCATGTTTGTTGTTAACAAAATGCTAGTGTATGTTCATGAGGATCTGCATTATGATGTCTTACTTTGTTGGACTAGTATTTCGTAGAACCTGATTGAAACAGACCAAAAATTTTTAAATTTCAAGTTTTCTTGAATTTCAGTTGAGTTTGAACTTCCTTCCCACAATTCAGCAAACCTTGGCAAAATTCCGCTTTTCTTTCTTGGCCTCTCGGGTTTCTCTGGCCAATGGCGCTATTTCACTCTCCACCTCCCCCCGATCCTAGCATCACTATTCACCATTTGTCGCCGCCAATTTCCCACCACCGTTCACACTACCCCACCTTGTCATCAAACCTCCGTACACTCGTATACCGAGTCCCCTGACGCGCCACGACACCGCCCCTTACAAGGCCCTAGTCGGCGCCGGACGAGACAAAGCCAGAAATTGTCGCCGCCGCAACCTCCGTCTCATGACCGACCTCCCCATGATGCTTCTTTTGACCACCGTAACTCATCCTTTGAGGAGACGTAGAAATCAACGCACCACACTGCATGCCGACCTCCCTACCACCCCTGTCGACCCTCGTCGAAGCCTACAGTGCACTCCTCCGGCTACGCTCCACCGCTCAATTCAACCACCCTACTGTTCCCCACCGCCATTCATACTGCATAAAGCCTACCTAACTTCGCATCTGGTCTCCACAATGCCCCACTGCACCTCCACGCTTGCCTCTCCCACCTCTAGCCATGATTCCGTCGTGGTCACAATAAGAACCAGAGGTAAGCCCAAAATCTCAATTCATTTCATATCGCTATTAGAACTCAATTGCTTTCTTCTGTAGCACCAATAGCACCTCACAAGCACCACCGAAGCTTTTCCCAAGCACCTCCCACTTCCTACCTCCCTGGAGACCGAATTCCACGCCCTACCAAGCCCATCATCAGGGACAGCCCTCCACAAGGCGCCATGGCATGAGCCAACCGCACCACGGCCTTCCCCTTGCTCCGTACATGCTTAAAATGCCCATGCCTTCACCGATTAACCCTTCGGAGCCCCCTGTGCCGTGGTTAACCTATTTGAAGACCACCTTGTTGCTGGGCATCTACACTGATCCCTGAAAGCACACCGAACCCAAAAATGGGTTCCACTTGGTCCACCGATCCCATGCATATCCTTGGCCGCCCTTGGAAACCACAGTAGCATCACCAATTGCTCGCCAAAAATTCTCCTTTGCTTGGTGCTACAGTACCCGAGCGAAGGTTGGGGATGACACTATTCATCCAGGATGTGGGCTGCACAATGGCGGTCCAAAACTTTGAAACCCATTAGGCTGAGGCCAAGCACTGTAGTACTATTCATCGAGGTCGAACCAACACTGCAGCACCCGAATCTGTTATGAATAGTAAACCCAAACCCGTTAATGTTTCTAGCCCAACCCACGATGACTAGTAAAAAAATCCATTACTATTCACAGAGAAACCCAATAGACATGTTTATATCTATTTCGACCTCGTGAAGCCCATTCTTGGCTCCATTTAGCTTAATTAGACTCCAATAAAACTTTAACTAGTCCAAATACTAATGCGAACCCACGTCCAATATTGCTTAGGCCTGTTACTATTCATGGAAAGCCCATAACACATATATACCCATTTCGACTGTATCAAATCCACCTAGCCTATTCCTAATTCCGTTTGCCAAACCAAGTGCCGTTTAAACCCCATCTATCCAAACCTAATATATATATATATATATATATATATATATATATATATATATATATATATATATATATATATATATATATATATATATATATATATATATATATATATATATATATTGTTATTTTATTGTATTTTATTCTGAGCTTGCATTCTATAAAGCAGAAACTTAGTATTCATTTTTTCGTGCTAGCATTCGAACTCGACGAGTTGGTTAATGGAAGAGCTGCAAGAGCAATTGAAGTAATCGAGAACAATCCTGAAGCCTACAGAGAAAAGACCGAAGACAACGGAAAAGGAGGCAAGTCCCTATATAGATCATGTTGAACCTAGTTTTCAAATGCAATATTTTGCTTTCAAATACAAATACATGCTTGCTATTATTGTGTATATAGTTTGCCTAGCTACACCATACAATGATACCTTTTACTTTCCCTCATGATTATACCGTTCCTTGTCACCTTAGGATAGTTATAAAGGTAATAATGCTGGATCATGGTTGTTCTTAGCCATGCTTTAGAGGTAATAGTAAATACGATACAAACACTACGAACTAAAACTGAAAACATGATAATGGTAGTGATAACGTGGGTTACCATTGGAAACAGGAAATGTTTCATAAAATGGTGGAGACTCAGACAAGTAGTTGACTTGAGACCAGTGCAGGAAATGCCCAAGGTTTGGATTGTTGGTTTGTCTCGCTTGGGTCAATTAAAGATTGAATCCGTGTGCGCTCATTTCTATACCTAATCGTGCAACCACAAGCCTGATATGGGACATACCTAACTAACTAATTTGCTTTGTTTTGATATGGTCTCCTGCGCCAGTTGGGGATGATCTGCGAGGTCATTGCCCAAGAAAGATATGTTGGAGATGAATCTATAGGGGTCACCATCCGGGGGATCCGAAAGGTCCCTGTCCTAAGAGAGAGTGCACTCGCCAATGAGCTAACAACAAAGGGCGTTAGCGCTAAGGGTTCATACCTTTGGAGCAGGAGAAAATATCGAAACATGCACTGTAAAGGTCTTGTTGTGATTACCAAGTCGAGGTCTACTAGTAAAGGTAACTTTTAAATGGGATACCTTTTTAAGACGAGGTCTACTAGTTGATTGTAATACACTGTAGTGACTTTATTTATATCAGCCAAAATCACACGTGAGTTTCTTTCTCTATATGACTCTCTATAAGCTATTGCTATTCATAAGGTAAGGCCAAAAGGTATCCGCAAAAGCCAATATGAACAGGCCCATATTATCATATTTTGTGAGTAAAGTTGTACACCTCTGCAGAGTTATAATCTATTTGAATAGTCGTGTCCTCGGTTATAGGCAAAGTGTGAGAATACCACAATGTGTAATTTTCATAAAATGGTTATTGGTACGGTATTATGGTAAAGGACATAGACTGAGACCCATGGATTGGACATAGACTGAGACCCATGGATCGGACATAGTAGATAACTGTGAGGAGAGTTGCTCCATTTGTTTATAGATATTTTTTTTATTTAAGTTAAAAATGGCTAAGTCATACGTTTGAAAACTAGTTATAATATGATATTGAAAATTTAGTTTCACGCAAAAGAAACATAATCATTCTTTGGTTTAACCTTGCATATATATAATAGCCATATAAATGTTTTCTGCTATAGGACTTATTAGGTATTTAGTGTACTCAATCTTGCTTATTTTCATCAAAACAGGTGCCAGAAGAATAAATTATGCTTCAAGCTTATGTGTTAGGGTTATGACTGTACTCAAGTATTCATGTGGGAGTTTCTTCGGTTCTTCTGAATGTAAGTTAAGTTTTAGATTCAGACACCCATATAGTTGTTAAAATTGATCATTATGTCATATTTGAATCAAATTAACTCTTTTTAAATGTCTGTGAGTAGACATGTTAATATTTCTGTCTATAACTAAATTTCTAGACTGTTGTGAAAGGTACGATGGTATAAACGCTTATGGGATATTTGGATTATTCTATCTTGATTTCGGAATTACCAAATATAAGATTTTTGGAGTTGCATTCTAGTATCAACTGAAATGCTGGCGCCAAAGTATATGCTCTGTAAACACTACTAGGTTACAAAGCACACAAGATTGTTTTAACAGCAAATTGCTTGCCCTCTTGGTGCGACACTACGCAAGTGCTGCGATTTTTGTCGTTCTTCGATGACGAACGTGGGATAGGACCATGTGCAAGCCAGTGGGCTACCCTATCCCTTCGAACATACGGCAAACATTCAATCAATGTTACGCGAGTCAAATTCTTGTCCCATGCTTATGATCTGTGGGGTTCAGTGTAGGAGTACTCACTTGTAGCATGTAGACGTATCACCTCCGATCGATCACTATCAGCACTCTCTGTTGAGGGACTCAAAAGACACATCGAACTCGTTACAGTAACATCAACCAGACAACCACCTAGAGAATGCCATTTTGGATCGTACTGCGTTGTACCTTTTCAGTACATGTAGGTCTATTGCTGTTGTAAATATTGCGGTATAAGTATATTTGCATATTTAATTCCAGCTAATATTATATAAAAATATATTTCCAGAATAAGAAGAATGACATTAATTGCATATAAACATGGAATTCTAACATATCATTCAACTCCACACATATATTCAAAGGATATAACATCATCAATGCTGAAAATAACAATGTACAGATCAGTCCTAAGAATAATGAAACAACTAAATCTAGCATTTGACAAATTAATTGTTTCATTATTGCTCTCATAACAGAGTTGCGCAAAATCGAAGATTTTGGCCTTCTCATGCTAATATCTACAATCATCATGACTAACGTGACTATTGAAGACTAGAAATTGAGCTCACAATAGATATCTACTGTGTCAGACTGTGATATAACAGAAAGTAACAATATCTGAATTTCGGTTTATAAGTTTACAATTGAAGAAATAACATGCAGTGTCCAATGGACAATTAGAAAATCTATCAGATGTCACAGATCAACAGAACATAAAAGTAATCTGCTCTAAACAAGACTAGATTCTCCTACTGCACCACAGAAACATCAACAATATGTAAACTAATCTTACCAGCCGAAATGAACCAATCAACAGACTAAACAATAGATCAATCCAATGAGCTCAATCCTAGTTCAAATAATCAGATTAATTTCAGATTTAGATATTATCGTCACAGAGCTAACATTTAAGCCCACAAACATATACAGCACCTTCAATCACTTGATTAAGATTGCGAGATCAAGATATCTTCTTTGTAAAGAGAAAGAACCGAATATACTCACAAACCGACATATTCAAAATCACAAGAAGTCAATGAACCGAAGAAACCAATCAATCAGGCAAGGCATGATGAACTCGCTGTCCCAGAAAATCTATCAACCCGCTGTCGCAAGCAAGAAGATGATTCACGGAGATACAATGCCGCACTCCTCCTGTCAGCTGAAAGCCAAAGAAGAAGCCGAGGTACAGAGATGCCGCACAAGACCACTTGACTGCTCTGGCCGTGAGCAATCAATCACAGCAGGGAATCAACGTCGTCTCCCTCTCCCTCGAGTAGAACACCACGGTCTCAAATTCCCCACAACCAAATCAGGGTTTGCGCAGGAAACAAAAGACCAAGCCTCAATCGGTGATGGTCGAAGCCACCAACCTCAGTACACCCGAAACAAAAGGAGGAGGAAGACTCAAAATGCAAGAACCAGATCGGAAGAAGTCACTCCGCCATGGAGAGAGAGCTCGGCTTTTGAAGAAAAGGGGCGGGGTCTGCGAGAGGGCGGCACAAGCGGCGGCTCCGAAGAACCCGGGCCAGCCCGCGCCATCCCCGCTCGCCTCTCCACGCGCCGCCTCTCAACGCCGACAGAATCGCCGATTCTGGCCGAAAAGCCCAACCGCCAGCCCGCCTCCATCGCATGAGGGGTTACTCGGGGAGGAGACAGAGTCTCCTCTCCTTATCTCTTTGCGTGGCTCACCGACAGGTGGGCCCGCCTTCATTTCCCCTTTTAGCAATTGGGAAATTCCCGTTATGCCCTCGCAAATACAACAATTGCTTCCTCAGTACTAAACAAGTACTTGTACTGTCTCACCATATAGGTATACATACCTATACACTCCCCATTACGGTACCAGCCGTCGATACCTTGAACTGACAGACAATCTCGAGCTAAAATGATGTGCAGAACTGAGTTGAGCGATGTTACACGACGCAGATGAGCATCATAGCTGTCGATACCTTCAACCGACAAGACAATCCCGAGCTAAACTTCTGTGCAGGCTTGAGTTGAGCAATGTTACAGAATTCAGATATAAAGCTATCCTTTTGCCGCCATGCAGTAGATATCGCTCGAGAAGATCTCTGCTTGGACACCATAACTTGGGTCGAGATCACATAAAAGATTGCAAGCGTGCACTCCCATCTTAAACTCTGAAATCTGAATACGAGAGTGCAGCCTCAGAGCCTCCCCTCTTTGACTCTTGTGACCCGTGGCCACACAAGTACGCCACCGCTGCACCGCAGTGCGTTAAGCCATTGCTCCTACATGTAATGGCCGGACCATTCTGTGACGAGCCAAAGAAGATGGGCACGCACGCTGGCTCGGGGATGGACCGTCCCTGCAACAACGCAGCAGCGAAGATAAAGGAGGGAACCATTACCAATGCCGTCGGCAGAAGGCATCAATGCACGCACCATGGACACCGAGCCCACTACACCGTCGGATGAGAATTCATTATCCGTTCTTCTCGAGCGGAGGGACTGGGAGGCATCGCGTTGTACTCGCACTGCGTTGGCATCAAAGATTCCGGCATGTGAAAAGACCGAGCAGACGACGAGGCGCGGGCTCGCTCAAAAGCAGCGCAAGGCTGGCTCGCGCCGCCCCACGCACGCCTCTTCTGACCCGGTAAGGCTTCGCTCGGTTGGATTGAAAAATTGTAATTTATAGCTAAAATTATATTATAGTGGTTAAAATTTTTTTAATTGAAGGTGATTTATTTAGCGTAATTAAATTTTAAAAATAGAAAAAATATGTTAGCTTATTATGAACAACAGGAAAATGCGTCGAATACAGGAAAATTGTAATTTATAACTAAAATTAAAAAGCGTAATTAAATTTTAAAAATAGAAAAAATACGTTAGCTTATTATGAACAACAGGAACGAATACAGGCAAAAAAAGCTAAAAAAACAAAAATTTAAAATAAAATTTATAAATAGTAAAAAATAAGTCAGAAGCTGAGATGAATAGAGCTTAAAACCAGCTGTGCAACGGTGCATCCGTGCCATGGCGAAACACAGCAGCAACCACCGGATTAATGGAACAGAACAAAGAGAGAATGCTACACTGCTAAGACTACTAACTCTTTACTTTACAGCTCGACGTGCCCGTCGTCCTCGTCGCTGCCGGCGGCGGCGAAGTCGTCGTCGGAGTCGGAGTCATCGGCGAAGCGCTCGCCCTCGCTGGAGGAGAGCCGCGCGAGCCAACAGCTGCCGTGGAGGTGGCCGCTGACGCAGACGAAGTACTCGAGGCGGCCCTCGTTGGCGCCGAGCCGCCGGCACGCGCTGCGTGGGGCGAGCCCGGCAGCTGTCATGCTCCAGACGCGCGCGCCACAGTAGGGGCAGCGCAGGCGGGGCTCCAGCGGCGCGCGTTGGTCCACCAGGCAGGCCCGCGTCCGGGAGCGCATGAACCCGCGGAACACGCCGCGGTACGCGCCCACGTCCTCGGCGGCGCCGGCCACCGCGTGCTCGCACGGGTCCGACACGTACAGCAGGTCACCCGAGCACCGCCGCGGCAGGAAGCTCCGCCCGGACGTCTTGGAGAAGCGCGACACCCGCGCGAAGTGGCCCGGGACAGCCGCCCCCGCCGCGCCGCAGCAGAAGAAGAGTAGCTTCGCCAGCGCCGGCCACCCGCCGCCAATGCGCCCCGACGCCGACGCGGCGAGCGAGGAGGCCCCGTCGCCGCCCGTGAGCGCCGAAACCATCCGCGGCGCACGCGAGACGCAGAGCTCCCGCCACAGCACGCGCTCCGCCACCGCCCGCAGCCGCCGGCTGACCCGCGCCACCACACACACCGCCTGGGGGTCCCAGTTCAGCGCCCGGAACACCAGCGCCAGCACCTGCTCGTCCATGATCCCCGCGTTCACGCCATGGATCCGCGCCGCAATGCCACCTCCTCCCCCTCCGCCATCCCATTGGTTGTTAATGGCAGCGTTCGCATTCGCATTCGCATTGCCGCTGCCGCCGCTCGACGCGCCGCGCAGCCGCCTCATGCCTCGCGCGCCTTCGCTCACAGCGCGCGCGTGCCAACCACAGACGGCCTACCTAACTCGGCGGCGTGAGTTGTGACTCTTGAGTCTCGTGTCTGTGCGTGGTAATTGCCTAGTCGGCGCGAGGCGTCGGTCCGCCGGTAGCCAATTATAGCATGTCGCAGCGTCGTATGGTTGTGATCAAAGTAACTTTTATTTGCGCTTGAAAAAGTATTGTAACAATTGATAATTTTTTTCTAACAAATTAAATAAAAAATAAAAATGTTATATCATCACCGACAACATAAAGAAAAAATAAAAAATAAAACATAAAAAAGATGAAATAAAGAAAACAACGCGTTCTAGAAGCTAAAAACAAAATTCATTTGAAACAGAGTTCCTTATATGCTTGTTTTGTTTTGCGCTTATGTTGTGAGGGCGGGGTGGGTCAGGTATGAACAGACCTGACCTTGATCCGGCTGTCGTGTTGCCGTGCTCACGCGACAACTGGACCACTCAGCGTCAAACGCTAAGAGGATGTACAATAGTATAAACAGCGGATGGTCTCCAATGATATTAACTTTTAGACATACCAATATGAATAGTCCCACATGACATCCTCATATAATCTTGGAATGTGTGATGAGACTAGCTATTTTATCAAGAGCCCACTTTTCTCTCTTATGTTCTTAAAATATGAAATAATATGTTTAGAGCTTGTCATAAGTCACCATCTCTCCTACATTTTCCTAAGAGGATGTACAATAGTATAAATAGCAAATGTGGTCTCTAATACACCTCTATATTATCTATAGATAGAACTAAAAATAATGTATATAATGCGTTGTCTATATAGTTTTTATAATAGCTTCATACAATTAATGTGTTATCTATATAGTCATATATACAATGGTACAAATAATAAAAAGTTGTCTATACAATAGCATATATTATCTTTCTCTCTCCTTCTTCCTCTATTCTATATTATCTAAAATTATATATACACATATACATATTTATAGACAGCTAACATGTACCATCGTATATATCCTAATAATTAGGTGCTCGGTAGGTGCGATCAAAAGCCATTTCATCGCACTTTACCGCTAACATATCCCCATGACGTCGCTTGTTCCTGTGCGCTTCTTTGCCCGCCTCTCAAAACGATACGAATCAAGTAGCGAATATAGTGCCAATGCTACATCCGTTAAGGAATACGTAACACACTTGGGATGGAATGGAACAGTCTTGCCATCGTCTTGACTAAGGCCTCGCTCATTTTAGCTTGAGATTCTGATTTATTTTTTGCTATTCCTAAATTTTATCATTTTCTGGTTTTTGCTTTTTTATCTTTTTTTGGTCAATTTTTTCCGTATTTGTTTGCATTACCATGATAGGATAACTTGTTTTTCTATTTTTAATTTTTTTAAATTTAATTACGCCAGATAAAGCAACATCAGGTACAGTTTAATTTCAACCAATTACAATACAATTTCTGTTATAAGCCATATTTTTCAGCCCCAACTGAGCGGGCTGCAAAATAGCCCAATCCCAACATGTACTCCTGTATCATAACCGGCCTAATACCTACCCTGATAGAGCTTGCTTCAAACGGGTCCAACTTTTGTTTTTTTAGTTTTTAACTTATTTAAACCAGAAACCACTTCAAATACATCGGTTTTTAATTTCGGTTTATTTTGATTTTTTATTTATTTGTATTATCTATAACGATATAATGGTTTTTTATTTTTTTCTTAACTTTTTTTTTCTAAAAATCTATTAACTATTGCTGTGTAATTTTAACCGAAAGCAAAGTCCCTTTCAGTGCCGCCGGACAGTACGCCGATTCCTATCCTATTCCTACCTAAAGTATCCATCTCTGCTGGATCACATGAGCTAAACTTGACGCATCTACCAACAAACTAAAGCCAATCTGATTCTAGACGGAGCCGTCTCTAACGACGTGCGTCCCGGACACGTGTCCCTCTGGCCGCTGCGCCCCGGTGGCCGCGGCCCTCCGACCTGGTCGCCCGCGGGGGCGGACGCCACGTGCCGGCACGGCCTTGGGTGGGGTGGACGCGTGTCGCGCATCGCGGCACCCACATACAATTATTGCCGTCTTTTCTAGTCGGCTCCGGATTCCTTCCCTTCCCGTCCGGTTGGGTATGGTGGGCCAGTGCGTCAGGCGCGCCGGCGACACCGACACGTGTACTCGGCTAGCCGCGGTGGGGTCCACCGCGAGGGAATATCTCGGGGTACGTGGCGCGCGGCCGTTGGCTGAGAAACACGTGTCGCGCTGCACGAGCTGGGAGAGATTTGGTGGGCCCTGATGGGCCGTCGTGCCGAGACATGGAGAGATCTGGGCCGATCGCGTACGCATTTAACTGGACAGGGCCATTAGCTCACTGCGTGTTCCTTTCCTTTTTGGCTAATCATCCTGCAGGAGTTTCTTCCTTTTTCTACTTAAGGAAGAGGATAGAGTGTTCGACAATTGACATGTGGGAAGAGAAGCTACTATATATGAACGTTGTCGATGCCAGAGGGGACGAGGGGTCCGGTATTCAGAGGATTCTGAATGCCGGGAGCTACCTCCTCGGGAAGCATCTGGCAATGCATGGCTACCATCAGATGGTACGTTGGAATAAGCAGAATTGAATTCTTGCAAGAAAGCATAAAACGTGTCTTGCAAGCACAAGTACTCATCGAGCAGCTATGTCTATTCTTTTTAGTTATAGCTGATAATTTTTAGTTGTGATTTATAATTTTTTTGTTATATTTTTGAGACGGTGGCTAACGATAAAGGCGTTAACTTAGACGCCGGCATGTACACTTTGAGTAAACTTAGATGCGCGGAAGGAACAGAAGACAGTTTGAGTAAGCTTTGATGGGTCCTCAGAATGTTTGAACCCTATTTATATTATTTATATTAGTTTCTATTTCTATCACTTTTATTTAAATGAATTAAAAATCAATATGAATATTCGATTTTTCAAAACAGTTTAAGGGCATGTTCTTTTCAGTTTCTAAAAGTTATTTTTGGCATTTTTGTAAAAGTAATTAGCTTTTAAACAGAGTATTTTTTCAAGATATGGTCTACTAATTAATTGTAGTATATACTGTAACGACTTTATTTATATCGGCAAAAACCGCACATTTATATCTCTGCAAAAACCGCTTGCGTTCAGTTTTGCACCTTTAAGATGCCAAAACTCCACTTACATGAAGCCTAAACAAATATATAAATTTTAGCTTAAAAGCCATAAGTTTTAGTAAAAAAACATGCTCTAAGTTTCGTGCTTTGCGCCGTGCCATAGCAACTGCGAGGAGGGGTCCAGCTGCAGTGCCGCATGGTTAACTGCATTGTGTTTTGGTCAATGTTGTTTACCCCAAAGACATACCTCTCTATGTACCCCTCCGACTATGACCCTATTCTCACTCAGCATCACTTTCTCCTCTACCTCCTGTCACCTTGCCAAAACCACCATCGTCACCACTACCCTAACACGACCTCATCCTAATCCACCATCAAGGTCGTCGTCAGCAGTCCACCATAAATCAAGGGCAGTTTGGCCTATTTTTCCATCGTTAAAAGTGGCATATAGCAGACTAGCAGTAGTGGATGACTTATAGTGGCAAATATAGGAATAAGCAAAGTTTAATAGCATACTATACTATTCCCCACAGCAGTACCAGTTTACTTGTTGTATCACGTAATGCGACTCGGTTCTTGTGCAATTGCTCCTGTAACCGCAAGTTGACC
Organism: Dendrocalamus sinicus; assembly: GCA_036346575.1. Taxonomy (NCBI): domain Eukaryota; kingdom Viridiplantae; phylum Streptophyta; class Magnoliopsida; order Poales; family Poaceae; genus Dendrocalamus; species Dendrocalamus sinicus. The sequence goes on along the minus strand of CM070653.1, from coordinate 27,938,487 downwards.
GTATGTTCATATTGATTTTTGTTTCTAACTTTTGCTTTAAAAAATTAAAAGTTAATATAAACACTTGATTTTTCAAAATGATTTTTTCACTTCTCTCACTCCTATCTAACTTCGAAGATTATGTGCAGTCCTTAGTGGACAGTCGCTTTTTTTGAGATTTATATAACGTTCAATCACTATTGGGATGGGAGGTGATCATTGTTGTGCACAGTGGGTGCAGGCTCCCGGTGGGTCCCGTCCACCCATACGGGCGCTGACGGTGCCTGTTATGACCTATTCATATTGGTTTTGATTTCTGCTTTCAGAAATCAAAGTCAATATGAACATCTCAGCTTTTATAATTCATTTCTATAAATCATTACATTAATTAACCACTACTTTACGCTTTTATATTTGTAATGAATTTTGTATTTTATCATATCATAATTCCATAAGTCGCATAATGATCCAAATATTTTAGTGATTTTTATTATACCATCTTTCTTACATAATGTACTACTATTTATTAACCATTTTATTAGCTATTATTATTCAACAGCTACAATACAAATCACCTGCAAAAGACAATAAATACAGTCTGTTACTACGGCACCGCTTGCCTTCCTTGCTAAGCATCTCGCCATCGCATCGACGTGGAATCGTATCACCCGCCTTTGCCAAATCTCAGCCCTTCGTGCAGAGTCAACGGTTTAGATCAAAACAAGGCAAAACGGGCCAAAACCAGCCAACTGAAGCCATTGTTCTCTCACCCAACTCCCAAACTGGCGGCCATTGCCCTCGATTGCTGTCGCCGCCGGTGATTTTATCATTGGTGACCACCTGCGGCGTCGTACAAGGTGGTGGTTTCTTGCTTTGCTGAACTGTTTGGGGAAAGGAGGACGAGAGAGAGAAGAGGAGCTGCAGTTTAAGGCTCCCAAGAAGGAGCTGCAGTATTAGGTGAACTTTTGTTTTGCATTTTTGTGCTTTTTTCGTATTTATTTGTATTATACGAATGGGTTAACATATTTTTATTTTAACGAAATTTAATTATGGCAATAGTGCCGTAGAAAAGTAGAGAAACCGATCAGGGAGTCTCGCATCCGTGCCGTTCATTAGAAGGGTCAAGATTGAACGAAGGCAGTGCCGTAGAAAATAGGAAAGGCAGGGGATACGATTCCGATCATGGCCCAGTTCTTCTCGATTTCTAGCTTGCTTTTAACTTCGTCTGCTTCCGATAATAATTATTTATTAGATTAATCATTTGTAACTAAAACACATAATCTGTTTTTAATTTTATTTCTTTCAATAATCATTATTTATTAGACTAACAAGTTGTACACAAAATACATAAGCCACATCTAAGATCTTATTTGTATTGATTCTACTTAGAAAATTTTTTCACCAATATGAATGCTTCGTATTTTCTCAACTATTAGCTTTTGGGATCAGCATCACCTAGCTTATTCTTTACATATCTTCCTCTCATTTTTTATATCGCTCTTTTCTTCTAAAAATCATTTATTTTGACTATTACTATTTACTTTGAGACAAAAGATATAAATTACAGACAAAAGTCCGATAGGGATGACTAGAAGACTTTTCAGCGCCACTCAAAACAAAGGAAATGAGCACCACTAAGCCATTCTAAGATCTTATTCAAATTGATTTCTGCTTTGCAAAATTAAAAGTCAATACTCTCTCGTCCTACGTGGCGCCTCACCGCCTAACTAACATCTAGCTTCGGAATAAGGGATCATAGGCGTATCACCTATCTCCCATCATACGTATGTATTTCTCTCTTATTTTTTATACCGCTCTTTTTTTCCTTAAAAATCGCTTATTTTAACCACTACTATTTACTTTGAGCTAAAAAGATATAAATAACAGACAAAAGTCCGATAGGAATGACCTGAGAAGACCAGCGCCCACGTCGTTTGACGAAGGAACGACGAACAACGCAACGCAGCCCAAAAACCCACCCCTTATCCCGGTCGCTGTAAAACCCGTCGCCCCTTCCACTCGATACATGCGGAGATGGTCTCGAACTCTCGATTCGTGAAATCGGCATACGGGTGCGCCTGCTAGTGGCCATCGTCGTCGTCCTCCTCCTCGTCGTGCGTCTCGTCTCGCCGCAGTTTTCCTCCTCCAGTTCAACTCGCCGGACCGCGGTGATGGCCGACGCGCAGGACCACCGCCAGCTGCTGGGCGGGATCCAGGACGCGCCGGCGGGGCGCGAGAACGACCTGCACACCGTCGAGCTCGCCCGCTTCGCCGTCGCCGAGCACAACAACAAGACCGTAAGACCCCAGAACCTTTATCTGGATCGATTCCTTGAGATCAAGAACTACGAGATATAATTGTTGTTGTTAAGACCTTGTGATTGATGTGTGCGCGTGATCTTGGTTGGTTGGTGCGTGCGTGCAGAACGCGCTGCTGGAGTTCGAGCGGCTGGTGAAGGTGAGGCAGCAGGTGGTAGCCGGGTACATGCACTACTTCATCATCGAGGTGAAGGAGGGCGGCGCCAAGAAGCTGTACGAAGCCAAGGTGTGGGAGAAGGCATGGGAGAACTTCAAGCAGCTAGGACTTCAAGCCGATCGCGGACGCTGCGCGCCTAGGGTAATAGCAAACTGACAACATTACAAGTTGGAATAATTTGGAAATCACGATCGGTAAAGCAGGCAATCTGTCAGGTCAGGTCTGGTGAGGCAAAATCACAGTACATGCCATGCGTACCTCTGAACCATGTTCTGCTAGGTAGCAGCACAAAACAAATTTCTCGATTAGTCACCACTTACTAGGATGATTTCCTCGTTTGAACCAGTTCTATTAGTAGTTCATGGTGATCAGTGTGCTTTTCTATGTTCATCAGCTTCCTTGATTTCAGGTACATATATGATATATCATCTTCCAGTGCCATGTGTTGCATGAAGGTAGAAGCTTGTGTGTTGGAGCAGAACAATGCAAGGACCACAGTTACACAGCGTGTTACAGGTCTCACTGGATAAGTGTATTATGATGAATAAGCCTGCTCCTTGCCAGATGTATTACATAGGACTCCCCATATATTGCCGTGTTACAAGTATTTTGATGACTCCTTGGGCGATCAGCGCTTCAACTTTTATAGCATCTGCACAACTGGATTTCTTGCATGATAGAAACAGCAAGAGATTGATTAGTTCATGGTTACATTCAACATTTAAATAGGGTAAAATTTCCACCAAGAGCAATGGACGTCCATAAGAACTAACCAATGAAACATAAACATTGCAACTTAGCATTAAACCGGAGAGCAACCAGGATGTACAACTGGTGAGCCTGTCTACATAGTTGCTACAAAAGTATTTGCTATTGACTATCGAGCGATAAACATATGTAACATCCTAAACTACTACTGCAGCTTCAGCGGTTATACATATGATACAGGAGTTGCTGCAAAGTTAAGCTGGGGCTGCCGGGATGTACAATAGTCATGTCTACTTATCAGCTTCTCAAACTAAAAGCGAACCTACCTTCTAAGTTACCCTTCGTCATCATAATCCTCCTCATCCTCTAATCTATTGTTTGACGACAAGGCAAATTGAACAGGGTCCATGGCCATCTTGTTCATCTCGGGCAGTTGCCACCCCAGCAAATCCCTGGTCTTTGCTTCTTCATTCAACTCTGAAACAGACGGTCCTGCAGTGGCTGCAGCCACGCTCATTGCTGGTGATGAAGGCTGGACTTGCGGAGGCACTGTAGCCCCATAGTCATCAAGATCTAAGTTTAAGTCAATGTTCCTTAAGGAGGCCCTGGCATTGCTCAATGGGGTAACCTCCTCCGTTTCGGTTGCATCTGTACCATCATCTGTAATATCTACCTTTAGGTGGACTGGCTTGCTAAAATGGCTTGGAGGAAACTCGTGGTTCTCCTCAAATTTTTCATAAGTGGAAATAATCTCCCTCTCAGATCCACGCCCACCACGGCGACCTCTTCCACGACCCCTCCCACACCCTCTGCCAGTGTTTGTATGGTTTGCAGCCTCCTGCGTGTGCAAAACTTTATTAGCAAACGAGGTCAAAACTAAAGGTGTACTACAAAATGGGATGATCATCTTTAATTATATATTTACTGAACAACAGGGTTGAGTATCACAGAAAACCCTGATGTAGATACTAAGCAATTGTTCGTCAAAGGCACATTGAATTTAAGAAGTATACAACATCCACATAAATGTAAGAATAATAGAGAGACTAACATTTCTTGTCCGCTTTGATTCCTCATCATCATCTTCAGCAGCTTTCCTGATGAAATTTCAGCTTCATTAAAGTTCAGTAATATAAGTTGGTTTGGACATATCAGAGGCTAATTAGCCACAATTATATTTATTTTACCTTCTTTTGCCAAGCTTATCATCGGTACTAGCATCAGATGTACCCATGTCTGGAACTTTGCTGACTACATCCCTCAAGAAATCGTACACGTTGTAATTATGTATGCACTGCTTCCTGAAAAGGCAAAACTATCGAATAAGGGGACCATCGGACAACAATAACACATGTTCAAAAAATATCCATATTAGGATCCAGAAAGTAAGTTCATTTCTCCCACAGTGGTATAATGCAACCCTCACCCAACCGAATGTCCCCACAAATACCCGAAACCAACATTGACCACCGTAGGGCACATGCTCATCTACAAGAATTGAAATATCGGTACCGGGGCAAATCCCGCCGGGGGACTGGTAACGGTTACCGGCAGGTTACCGGAAAACCCAAAGAAAAACTGGGTAAAATTTGTCAAATGAAATTTGAATTTTGGTCGGTTTGACGACCGGTAACCAGCCTGTAACTGTCCAAAAACCGGGAAAACCACTAGAAAACCGGTTTTGGGTAATTAGAAATTGGAATAATGCATATATTAATTAAAAAATATTTAATGAAGTAACAAGCTTGATACATAATTATAAATTGCTCCTTGCAAGCTTGACTACATAGCGAAGCTCTCTTCTTCAAGTGTTGTGAACTTGTGACCGAGAATGATCTCGTTGGCGTTCCTTAGTCTTTTGTAGGTCTTAGTGATTATTCGTGAAGAACAAGAACCATGATCTTCATGCTGGCCTCCTGGGTGGCATCTTGTACCCCTTCCTCTGCCACTTGCACTTTTTCAAACGTCGCACTCTTGTCTTTTGCCCTTTGCTGGAGCTGGTGTAACTCCAATGACTTTCGGCAAATTCATTCCATTTGCTTTTCCTCATCATCATCGAAAACATCTTGAGATGATGGACCACAAGCTATAAGCTCTAAAGCAACTTGGTCCATTCGCAATCATTCATCTTTAATAGACTTCTTTCTTGCCTTCGTTTCTTCTAAACTTGCCTAAAGTAGCATGTACTACCTAGTCTGGATATCCTACAAAATGTGGGGACATCCTAGGACAATAATTTATACATTTTTACTTTATACAATAGTTAATATATCACAAAAAATACCTAAACCAACCGAGGAAATACATTATGCAATCACAAATTCAAATTTACATTTGAGAAATTCGGACCGGTATTTTCGCTACCGGTTTTTCCAGTTACCAGTGGTTACCACTGGTGTTTTGAACCTTGCTCATCTACATGTTTTTTAGAATATGCAGAAAAACTGCATATCTTTGCATAAGAAAGAGGAATTTGCAGGGTTCGTAGAACACTCCAGTGACTCTGGCGCTAAGTAGTGCCTGGGTCCAAGCAATTAGTAAACAGAATCACCAGATAATTAGCTACTGACTAGGGCACAAAATTTCAGTCCAGCATGAAACAAAGAGCCTGTCCACACTCGTTCCTGCTAAAACCCCCACTGTTGTTGTGATAACATGCAAGAGCAGTACCAGTATGTCAAAGTTACTATTTGTTATATTTATGACAGTAGTACGTAAGTTGCAAAAACAACATATGAGTACGTAACTTACAAAAACAACGTATGATTAAGAAAACTTCTATTTGACATGAAACAATGCTATGAAGCTTTCTGTCATCCTATTCAAGAAGTGTTATATGATCCAATACATTGCCTATAGCTCTATTGATTCAACAAAAAAGTGTGTATAGATATGAAAAAACATATAAGGTCAAGCTAACTTACAAATGAGAAGAACTCACTGTCTTGACCCCTCTTTGAACTGTGATGTCATACGTCCTATCACACAAGTCTTGCAGAAATAGCTCCAATGCTTTTGCTGCAAATAATGGACATCAGAGACTTAAGCGTTGGTTCAAAAAACATGTGAAAAAAAATGCGAGAACAAGTTAATGAGTTACGGAAACAAACTAAAAGTAATATAAGCTTGTGAACATGTCAAGAGGAGTATCAAGGGTTTGTAGCAATCTTATGTGTATGCCAATGTGTACAAGCCAATTTCAATTAATAAAAATAAATGCCGTAGGTAATAACAGCAGACAAGAAAAATTATGAGTACAGATAAGGACATAAGATTAAGTTATACCTTCCAATGAATATATTATGTATATCCCTTATAAAAGTAAGTGTCATATTCTTTTCTACATCCACCCACATTTATGTACATGCATTATTCCTGCCTATTTTCCTTTTTCTAGCTTCCTGCAGGAAAACCTAGCTATTGAACAACAAATCCAATGGCTCTTATTCTATCTATGTCCTGCCATAGAGCCAAGTATGAAGTATCCTTAATTACTCCACTCAATTTACGGTCCTTTATTGCTGAACCAGGTGAACACCAATTATTCCTACTCCTAGCTTTCTCTTAGATCTCCCTTACCCCCTCACCATGGCTTCCCCCTAAATTGGTGCCCATCTTCTCTGACCGTGTTTCATACTCTCTCTGACCAACAACACCAATCCCACCCCTTCCTGTCCCCGCCATGTGCTCCCATGACTTGTAAAAAGAATTGACCTAGATGCAAATCAGGAGAATAGAGAAAGCAAGATTGTGTAGGCACGGTGATAGCATCCGGTGGATCTAACAGGGCATATATGAGGTTGGCTGGTGGAGGAGTTCACCGGAGGTCAGTTCAACATGGAAATGTTGTGGTACAGTGTGCCTGCTGGAGAAGAGGTGAAGGTGAATGCAGATTCTTGCACCTGATAGGTGAACAGGCTAACATGGTGCATGGATGTTTTTGAATGCCATGAAGGGTACGACCACTGAGCCTGTACTCAACTTCACCATCACCACAGGTTTCAAGTTTGCACCTAAACTCTGATGTCCTTGGTAGTAAGTTCCCCCTTTTATCAACAATAATGGTCAGCTTTGCTACATCTTCCCTATTAATACAATCAATAATGCTTTCCAGTTAGTATGCTTCTTAAGATGAAATCGAGGTCTAGAGTGACCATAATAGACTTTCAGAACATGACTTCCTGTTCTGTAGCTAATAATCATGTCATCTGAATCAAAGACTCAAAAGTGTTCATCAATTCTGAGGTCTGAATTCCTTACTAATAAATTCGATTATGCTAAGTGACTAACTGGCAGCTGTAAATGTAACTGCTCATGAGTCCATGATATTTACAAGAAACTTAACACTGTAAGATCATAAGCAGTTATAATACAGGGTTTGTTATGTAAGCAATACAGAGGCTATAATTCAGGATTTATCCCTGTCAAGTTCTCCAAAGGACCAAATAGTTACCAGTGCCTGTTTTTCCTCTGTTTTGTTTAAAATGAAAAAGATCATTAGATACTAGTGTCTGAATAAGTATGTTAGGTTTTGGTTGTACTAGAGTATTCTGGTCTAATCCCCCCAAAAATGAATTCCTGGTTCCGGGCTGCCATTTCATAAGACTTTTTTTGGAAACATTTTGCCACCAACATTGCAATATGGATAGTAAGTAAATATTCCTTTTCTAACAAAGCACAACCTTGATTGACCAATTGCATATGTAACATATGTTATTGCCCTCTCAAATATATGCTACTTGACTCTCTTATTAAAGAAAAGTAACATGGCAGAAAAAAGCTGCAGTCTGTAGTGAAAATTACACAACTAATATTGAATAAGTGAAAGAAAGTTAAATAGATATGTAGGAATTTTTTTAAAAAAACAAAAAATAGAGTAGGAAAACTCACACACTAGAACAGGTACAGCTAAAGCAATTTTGCCAACATCCTCATCTGCTTGCATGATTTTCTTAATCCGAGGCTGTGTAACACAGGAGGAAGTAAGATCATATTAGATCAGCAGAAGAGGGCCATCTGAATGAAGACTGGTAACAACAACCTCTGATGAATGCAATGTTCATAATTATGATTGCCCTATACTAAAGTGCAAATGCCCAACCATGATGATCTTGAGGCAAAAAGAGATCACAATGGTGCATATAATTTCTCTACTTGTTACATGAGCTTATAAGCATTGGTCCTACTTGTTACATGAGCTTATAAGCATTGGTCCTAGCAGATGAGAAAAAGGAGATTTTGCATGTCCCTTGTAAGAGAAAAGGATAATGACGAGGTATCTCCTGATGAAAGAACATAATCATTATCAGGATTTCGCTGCATGGCAAACTTATGTCATGTAAACATTTGCATCTTCACTTGCACAACAGATGAAAAACATACTAGCATGATTGCCCAAAGAAAATGATGAATGCACATTTTCTCCCAAAGACAGACCAAAAACAGATGGGGGATGTTGCCCTGCTTGGAATCAGATATTCACTGTGGCATTTTACACCACTTCTTATCTATTGGTAGTTGGTGCACAGCTTAGTTACCACTTCTTATCTTATCCATTTACTGTTTGGCTCTACTGCAAAAGGCTAAACAGTAGAATTTTATTCTGTTGTCAGTAAAGAGGACTCGCCGCAGCCATACAAGGATGAAATGTACATTGATCTATCACAGATCTAGATATAAGCAACTAATCAATGATACCAATCTTGATGGATTAAGAACTTTAAAATAGGACTTGCATGAGTGATTCCGTAGTCCATACTACTAGTAAAAGATTGATCGTTATTTCTTGTACTAACAATGACGATTAGACTGGTAACAGTATTATTAGGTAAATTGTCAATGCATCTGGGCAATTAAACCAGCCTACCTGTGAAGCTCAGAAGCTTAACCCAAGTATTTAATCATATAAGTTGGTATGACATGAAACAAGATCTAATAACAGATTTATGCAAGTATGAAACAAATTAACCATATTTTTTCTCAAACTACAAGATCAAATAACAGTAACATATTTATGCAAGTAAGCAACAAATTAACCCTAAATTTCCTCAAACTAGGATTCGGAGGCACCTTTATCCATGCCAAAACCGTACCATGGAACTATTTACCACGCAGGACCTAAACAATCCAGGATTTTCCACGCATACACTGCCCACATCTACAGCATATTTTACAAATTAGACGTGAAAATTCCTGATATGCGCATCGAACAAGCCCAAAAAGTCACCCATATATAACCACAGTTGCATTACCTATCACACTAGAAAAGCATAACAACCAGAACACTAACGTACATGAAGCAACACAGGATGTGCGCACACACAATAGTTTTTTTTTAAAAAAACAAGATTCTAATCGTGCTCGCGAAGTCTACATATAGCAATCGCACCCGAGAATTCCTGATACGTGCACCGACCAGGTCCAACAAAGCAGAGAAAATGACACAGATGCATACCACAATTTCATTTCCCATCAGATTAGCAAAACATAACCACCGGAAATACAAGCGTACATGAAGCAAATACAGGATGGGCAAAAAAAACCACATATACCCTAATCGTGCTCGCAAAATATACACTGCATACAGCACACAGGAATCAGAACCTACACGGGATTTTTTTCCAAAAAAAAAATCGCACGAACATATGAAGCATCATACCGCGGGGAAGCGGGTGTCCAGCTTCTTCCTCATGGCGTCAAGCCGGCGCGGGAACCAGCGCCGGAAACTGCTCCCCGGGGGAGAACACGGCGACGCGGGGTTCGATAGATGCGGGGGGCGAAGCGGAGCACATCACATCGAATCGGAGAAGAAAACCACAAAACATTAAGGACCAGCTCGGTTGGATCCAAAATAGTGTCTTATGCATTTGGTTTTTTTCTCATGGCTGAAAAATATTGTAACTAGTTAAAAAAAATACTGTAACTGACAGAGATTTATTTAGCATAATTAAATTTTAAAAAAATAAAAAATATGTTAGCTCATTACGCATAATACAAACAAATACGGGAAAAAAGAACAGGCAAAAAAGCTCAACAAAAGCCAAAAGTTCAAAAAAAGACGAAATTTATAAATAGTGAAAAATAAGTCAGAAACTGAAGCCCAAATGATCACCACCTATAGCTTATTAAAATTACACTATAACTGAAGATGATTTATTTGACGAAATTAAATTTTAAAAAATTTAAAAATAGAAAAAATGTTAGTTCATTACAGACAACACAAACGAATATAGAAAACACTGACAAAAAAAACTAAAAGTTCAGAAAAAAAATAAAATTTACGAATAGTGAAAAATAAACCAGAAACTCAGGCTAAAATGAGTGGGACATAAATAGCGAATCGGATAGAGCTGCGATTTGGGACTAGGGTTTCCGTTAAATATATTTTTTTAAATTTTTTTACAAAAATAAAAACAGTTTTCCCCCTAAATTGCTCGGCCAATGGCTGGGCGAATCGGACAAAGGTGCGCGACTCTCCGGTCCGTGGAGGCCTAACCGACCGACCCGGTTTATAGGCCTAACCTCAGTACCTCACGCCTTATAAAAAAAACCTCAGTACCTCACGCGAAGTACAGAAATAGCTGTAGCTCCCTAGGGTCTACGGAGGTGTGTTACATGAACCGGGTGTACGGAAGCCTCTTGCGGTGACCTCACCGCGCGGATCGAAGGGGGAGTCGATGTGGGCCCACGTCGCTAGGCCTCCCGCATCGTGCGGTCGCTACACGTCAGCCGTCCGTCCCGATCCGGACGGGGTGGGCCCCGCATTCTGGCCGGTTCGTGGGGGTGGGGAGGCGGCACGGTGCTGGCCTTTGTATCTGCCGTCCGTTTCCGGGGGGTGGGATGAATCCGGCGGCTGTGAGCGGGTGTCGCGCGGTGCGGGCGTGCCTGACTCGTGTCTTCTGCCCTTTTTGGCCTTTTCGGTTTATGATAAACCGGCTATCTGTGTTTAGGTGCAACAACCATGTGATTGTGAGATAAAGAGGGGTTTAATGCTTCACTTTTTTATTGTACTTTACACTAATTTTAATGTATTTAAGAGGTAAATAGCTAGAATCAATCCTTAAATATACATCAATATTAGTTCAATTCATTATGCAATTAGTGCATTAAAGCATTTCCCGAGAGATAATTGTACATAATCTCACGTCATGTTATAGACTCTGTTTTATTTAGCTTCTAAAAGTCACTTTTTATAGTAAATAATTTTTTCATAGTATCTACCTTTTAAATAGAGTATTTTTCAAGATAAGATTTACTAGTCAATTGTAGTAGACACTGTAGTAATTTTATTTATATTAGCTAAAATCGCACGCGGGTATCTCTCTACAAATTTCTCTATAAATTATTACTATTCATTAGTTAGAGTCAAAAATCATCAGTAAAATCTAATATAAACGCCCCAATTTATCACTTCCCCTTTCTTTTCAACAGAAAAATGGAGAAATCCTTATGTTCTCCTTTTCTTTTTAGTAAAAAAGGGAAATCCTTAAATCTCATGTCGTATTTATCTTGAGACTTGCTATTTTGCTATGTTGCTAACGGTTGTCTAGAATGATACTAGTTGTGGCGTCCTCTAGGGTTTGTAGGCCTGAGTATTGTCTCATTGGCCAACTAAGGTTCTGCTTGTTTGGTCTTAGACTTCTGGTTTTCGGCTTATTTTTTATTATTCCTAATTTCATCTTTTCTGAATTTTTGGTTCTTTTTGAGTTTTTTTGCCGGTTCTTTTTTGTTATATTTGTTTGCATTATACGTGATAGACTAACCCCTTTTTATTTTTAAAATTTTAAATTTAATTATGTCAAATAAGCCGCCATCAACTACAGTGTCATTTCAGTCAGCTACGTGAAAATTTAACCATAAACCACCAAAATTCAGCCTAGCTGAGCACCACCTAATTGATCGACAGATAGTCTTGCTATGTACTAATGGTTGCTGAGAACAATAACGTCGACAATCATATTAGGGTTTGATGAACAACAACGGCCATGTGGTGGGAGATGGTAGAACCACCAAAGACAATGTGGATAGACCACGTAAGAACTAATGGTTGCTGAGAATAACAACGCCGACAATCATATTAGGGTTTAATAAACAACAACGACCATATGATGGAAAATGGTAGAACCATCAAAGACAATATGGATAGACCACGCAGGAAAGAATTGAGTGGTAGAGATATCGATGAGTACATGTGTAGTCAGCGATCAAGTTAATCGCTCGTACCACCAGAGCTATATAAAAAAGCTCGGGTGGCCGGTTGATTGAAAAAGGTGAGTCTTACTGTGTGCCACATATGTTGAGATCAACGGCAGCAATAGGCCCCTTTTGGATTTCAGTGAGCGGCAGCGATCATCGGGAGGTGGTAACATCCTGAGAGCAGTGAGTTGTGTAGACCATGCAGGGTTCAAGAAGGATATGGCAACACATTGAAGTCTCAGGTGTTCGGAGTTGGTAGGAGGTGAGGCTCCACGTTAACCCTAGAAGAAGAGCCGTAAATAAGTCAAGCTTAAGTAAACCCGGTTTTCTAAGCTTAAACCAAGTTCAAACAAATTTGAGTTAAGAATCAAGTCTAGATCTAGGTTCAGTCTAAGCTCGAGTAGACCTGAGCTCGGCTTAGATAAGCTTGATAACAATTGAAACAATTTAATAAACACTAATTTTCAACAATAAAAAAGCTCAAGATCGAGATCGGCTTAATTAAGCTCGATAATAGTTAAAAATGTAACATACATTAATTTTTGATAACAAGAAAAGCCTGAGCTAGGGCTCGGCTCAAGTAAACTCGGTAAAGTTAATATGTAGCAATATTCAAGCTCAAATTGAGCACTACCAAGCTATTTGAGTTCGGCTTATTGAATCTCGCAAGCTCAAAATTAAACTTGAGCTGAGCTCAAATCAAGTCTAGAGCGAACTGAGCTCAAGCAACTTACAAGCCTTGAGTTTTCTTTACAACCCTACCTAGAAGGCAAAACTCATAGAAGATACAATACAAATACTATAGTTCTCTGTGTTGACTTCTTTTAGATGTTGATGGGAAAGGTTTCAGCTATTTAGACCCTATTCTAAATAGCTTTTAGTTTTGGCTTGCTTCAGAAGCCAAAAACCATTTAAAATGCGTTGGCTTTTAACCTGTCTTCTTTCTTTTTTTTCCTTTTCCCCTTTTTTCCTCTTTTTTCCCTTTTTCCTTTACAATATTATGGAGATATAATGGTGCCTTTTATTTTTCCTATTTTTATTTATTTACCTTTAATTGAATACATAAAAAAAGCTAGCACCTGCTACAGTATCATTTCAGCCAAAAGGCAAAAACCACAACACTTTTGAACGGAGCGCTAGTGGGGGAGCTTAAGTTTCCATGAGAACCTTGATGGTGCTCCAAACAACTATGGGCTTATGACTTCTTGGCTTTTTTGGCACTTTAGTGGCTGAAATTGCATCATAGCGGCTGTTAGTTTTCTGAGTAATTAAATTTAAAAAAGAAATATATATCATCACGGACAATACAAAGGAATAATAGAAAAAAGAAAAAGAAAAAAACCTAAAAAGGTCAAAAAAGATGAAATTAAGAAGCCAACGTGTTTTAGAAACCAGAAGCCAAAAGTAGAAGTTGTTTGGAGCGCGCCCCCAGAAGGCAAACCTTAGGTTTCAAAGCTCCTCGAAGAAGCCTAAAATGTGCACACAGTACAAAAACTTCGGTTCAAAGCAAGAGATTGCACCAACGTTTACATAGTATTAGGTAGTAATACATTCTGTAAAATGATTTGTTGTGCTAATTAGTGTTTGACGTGAGAAACCGCTCTCGACAAGCGGTCAGAGGCGCTCATATACGATAAGTGGTCGAAAGATGTCCGCGTTCGGTGAACTGCCAAAAGATGTCCACGTTTGGCGAGTAGTCGAACGCATACGTCTTCGACAAAAAGCAATTGGAGATGCTCATGTACGACAAGCGGTCGGAGACGTTCGAGTACCAAAGGCAGTCGATGATGCTTGAATATGACAAATGGTTGTAAGCAGTCAGGACGATCGACAGCGTTCGAGCACATGGAGTGATCAATGGCGTCCGAGCACAACGGGCGGTCGATGGAGATGAAATGCTACAGGTGGTTGATGTCGTCTGAGTACAGCGAACAGTCGTAAGCAACCAAGTATCACTAGCGGTCGAAGGCATCCGAGTACTATGGATGATCAATGGCGCTCGAGTATTATGGGTAGTCATAAGTGATGAGGTGCCACAGGCGGTCGATGTCGTCTGAGTACAGCAGACGGTCATAAGGGACCATGCCTAGAAGGCAGTCAGCATTGTCTAAGTACAATGAGTGGTCGTAAGTGACCGAGTATCACCTACGGTCGAAAGCGACTGAGCACATAAGGAAGCCGTAAGCGACCGAGCATAGTTGACGATCAAAAGCGACCGAGTACAGAAGATGGTCGGCCCCGTCCGTATACATCAGGTGATCGATGGCACCCTGGTACAATGGGCGGTCCATGGTGCCCAAGTACAGTGGGTGATCGATGGCACTGGAGTAGTATGAGCAGTCGATGACATCCAAGTGCAGCGAGCAGTCAGAGGCATCCAAGTACGAAAAGAGATCGTAGACGCCCAAGCCCAACGGGTGGTCGGTGACATCTGAGTACAATGAGTGATCGATGGCACCGTAGTATTGATAGTGGTCATAGACGTCCAAACCCAGTGGTTGGTCGGTGACGTCCAGGTACTGTGAGCGATCAATTGTGCCTAAGTATTGATAGCGGTCGAAGGCATCCCAATACCAAAGGCGATCGTAGACGTCCAAATCCAGTAGGAGGTCGGCTGGGATAACTCCAATGTGGCAAAGGCACAGGATAGGAGAATGTCAAGATTACGAGGGCAGTCCATCCTCGTTGGATTGCAACGACGGCCGGTGACGTCGCATGTCTCATGTGTCGAGAAGGTCTTGCGAGAGTGTGATCGGCCTCACCTTATGGAGATTAGTGTCAAGTCGAGCAGAGTTTCGATAATAGACGTGGCGTCCTTGGTAACAAACGGGGCTACTCTAGTACATGGTGGATCATCGCGACCACATAGCTTGGCCAGGGCATGCGCCACATGTAAGAGTGGAGGGAGCCGACAGCTCACGGGCGTTGCAACGGACATGACAAGTTCAGTGATAAGTGTGATGGCTTTGTGAGACATTCATCTTCGCCCGAGAGAATAGAGGGACTTTTTACCTCAAGCTTAGCTAGTAGGAAGGCGGACGGTGATCTTGACAATCCCGACGTTGGGGCCACGGGCCGCACAACGACGAGCTCCACAGCATCTAATCAACAATATCATTGGCAGCGACCGCAAGCACTTGGCGACATCTCCGCCACTACCGCCGTTCATTGGCCCTCTTAAGCAAAGTACGCTATGTCTGGGCTTGCGCAGATTGCCTCTTTCTGCTCCTCTGCCTTCTTCCCCTTTCGTGTGTGTGTGTCTCTTCTCTGTATACCTTCTTTGTTTATGTCTTCTTTGTGTATATATGCTAATGGGGTCTCCTCCCTTTTCTGTGTATCTGCTCCATGGGTTCCCCCGCTGATAAGGTGTGTTGGGGTCTGTCCCCCTCCGTCCGTCCCCTTGATCCCTTGAGGTGTTTCTGCCTATCCTTCTTTTATAGGCACGAGCAAAGGTCACAGGCAACATACGTGGCTCCCACATAGTGCCAATCGTGCCATAATTTTGAGATCAATTTTCTGATCGATTATCGATTTCTTACCTTCTAGACCTCTACTTTCCATCTGAAAGAGATTTATTACGAATTACTTCCATCAGATAGAGATATAGTGCAATCATCTTTCCATTGCGAAGACGATACACTCAGAATGTAAGGACCTAGATATTAACATCCGGATTCCTCTATGATTACTGCACTATTCCCTGGATCAGTAGATAGTGCTCACAGTTACAGTAATGAATATCAAAATACATATCATGCGGAAGCGTAAAATTTAATAGTAGACTTACTCATGGGTCGATTAGGCCGAAATCATTAAATTGCAGCAGCGGAAGAACGAAGCACACAGGTGGGACCTTCAGGACATGCCAACTGGAGGTTCGCGACCTAGCCCTTGACATCTTCATCTTCTCGGCCAGCTTGTCCAATCTTGTTGCTGAGGCGAGGTAATTTGATTCTGAATCTGAATTTTGTCGCAAAGCGGCGTGAGCACTCCGACCCGTGCTCATGAGCCAATACACAAATGCAAATAAATAGTATGTATGGCTTAACAAAGGAGAGGCTCGGGTTATTTTATTTGCCAAAAATCGCTTTAGCAAGATTATTATTATTTAGTCATAGTATTATTGTTGCTACCTAGACTCCACACAATGATTGCCATAATTGACTTGATCCACCAAAACACACTATCTTTATTGATCTTTGTCTAAGACTCCAAACAATGAATATCATCAATTATACAATCCACCAATAACTTTTGTATTCCACATTCCTATCAACCCATTCCTTTTGCTATTGATCCACAACCACAATTTGCTCTTCTAATAATCAACCCGATTTCCCATTATTTATCTCTAACTAATTCACTATTATACCTCCACCAAACATATCATCAAATCTATAATTCACTAGTATTCATCCACCAAAATATCATTAATCAAGTCTACGATTCATTAGTATTCATCCACCAAGAATGTCATGGATCAAATTTATACTCCAAGAATTGTTATCATACTTCCAAACATCACTTATCTAATATCATTTTAATTGATCCCCCAATAATATCATTGATCTATTTTAAAATCCAATAATTGTATTATTCCTCCAATATTTCCAGAAATTCAATTCATCCATCCAGTAATTGATCAAATCATATTAATCCCAATATTGTCAACATCTCCCAAAAATTAATATTAGTATCAGTGTCGTAATCCAACAATTACCTTTGCACTCCTTAATTCTCCAAAAATCATTTAAGTCATCTATCTAGTATATATATTCATTTAGTCTCCACCAATTTATTTTCTCCCAGAATCCACTCTATCGTTTCCTATTTATGATCGACCTGAATCCACCATTACCTTTATGTGCATACTAAAAACATCCATCTCTTTTACTCACATCCCTTTTTATTCCACCCATATTTTAGTTTGTAAGATTAGTAATGCCACTATTTGAAATACAATACATAAAATTTCCTGAGACCTAGCAGCTTGGAACAAAACATAATGTTCAAGGAATATTAACATGATTTTCCATACATATGGCATCACACCATATGCCTAATATCACCATAATTTCTCTATACATACGGCATCACACCGTATAACATTTTTCAGCGTTATAGCCGCTTAACTTACCACTGCGACGACACCCAGGACAACTCAAATCAGGGCTTTCTACTGCCCTCCACTTTTCCATTCCCATTTTCTAAACATTTTTAAATAGAACTATATCTAGTTAAGTTCCCATGTCCGCCCTTGACCGTGGGCACGGCTATTCGAATAGTTTTGACTCTGCAGAGCTTGTACACTTTCACCACAAGAGACAATCAACTCGTTGCCCCACACAATTCCTTAGTCATGTGGTTGAGCAGACCATCACAGTGACTTTTCAAAGTACCTCGGCCCTTTTCTCATCTCACCCTTATGGGAAACTGCCCACTTGCGGTGAGTCCCATCTGTGCGCGGATGTTTCCCCACCACTACGCGGCGGCTTCTACCTCTCCGCAACGTGGGACACTGGGAAACTTCACCTCCACCGTGTCCCTTCAGCCCCCTTGCCATAGCGTAGCCCTTCAAACCCCTACCGGTGAGATGAGTCCGAACTTGATAAATTTACTTAGCCAAGTCGTATTTTACGGACTTGTGGTTGTACTGTTTTACCTGGAAGGTCATGACAAGATTCAGTCCTTAGTGGCATCTGGACGGTCTACCACTAACCCACTTGTGCAATCACTGCACCACACACATACACACCCTCGAACCAATCCGCCCAGACATTTAAGCAAGTTGGGGATTTTGAGAGTGTAAAATAATCATATCAAATATACCAGTCATTATCACAATGACTGCCCAAATCAATTTCTCATGATTAAAAACGACAATGATACCTGGGGCATTTCAGCTCCGTGGGTATCTATGCAGTACTAAGCATAGCATATATTAGGGACTTATTTTTGAAATGTTATTATTATAGTTTTGCTAGGGCGACAAGGTTCACACATTCAAATATTCAAAAGGAAGGGTAATATTATTCAAGATAAGCAATGGCATATAACTAGAATATCAAATTTAGCATGTATTTGCATAAAAATAACAGCATGCAATTTGTTAATTTAAAACAAAGTAATTTGCATGAAATGTAGGTTCAACATGATCAAAGTATTGACTCGTCTGGCGCGGTTTGCCGCGGTTTGAGCTCACACGATGCTTCTTCTTGAGCTTCTGATCCTTATCTTCACTTCGAGCTTAATCTTGCTGAATCCACTGAATCTTCACGACTTCCAATTTCTAATTACGTGACAACGACTGAATCTAAATGAAAACAAATAACTCAAAAGATCCAAATAAATCCGAATAAATTCAACTTTTGTTTTATTATGAGTTAATAGGTGATTCGCGTGATTTGAGGCAAGGCCGATAGTAAAATACGATAACTTGATCTTTGTATTAGTAATCGTTATTTTCTTATATTTATCAAGGAAGTTTCATGAGTTAGGATAAACCTATGGATTGATGTTATTTTGTTGAGCGTTACTTTTCAAGGCATTTTTGGCGTTCTGAATTTATTTTAGAGTCTAGGTTTATATTATTTTATGGGGTGACATTTTATGCACCTCGCCACTAAATCTATTTCAACTTGAATTAATATTCAGCTGCATGGGCCATACATTGTCATTTCATGCTCATTGTTATTATTTACTAAATCTAGTCTTTGAGCTAATTTTCAAATGATATTAATCATTCATATATATATTATCCAACCCACATTTAAATATGTAAACACTCTAGTTTTATGACCTCATTAATTTTATTAGCTCTTCTAGATTATTCCTAAATTCATCTTAACTTTTATTTGCTGCATTTGACTTGGCAAAAATATTAAAAGCTTGCTTCTGAATACCGCGGGATGGGGGATCGAGCATGGGCGGCCGAGCCGAATGCATGCGCTGCTAGCCAACCCAACTCTCTGTGTTACCTGTCTAGGGAAGGGAGTGAATGCTTAATGAGCCGAGTGTGCGGAGCTGGGGCAGAGGAGACTTGGGGCAGCCATGGTCGACGGTGGCGCCGGCGAGGGGTAGCTGGTGAGGGCCGGGTGAGGGTTAAAATGCGTTGTACACGTCGAGGTGAAGCCGGTGGAGGCGTTGACGGGGACCGGGGATCTCCGGAGCGGGCCGGCGGCGAGCACAGGCGGCGGCGCAGTGGGAGCCACCGTGGCCGGCGTGCTACAGTGTAGGAGATGGTCCGGCGATGGCGGGGACGAGTTGGCGGGGTCGTGGTGGTGCTGTGGCGTGAAGGAATTGGACGGGGAAAGTCTCAATCGGCGGAATTGGTGCGGCCGGTGTCGGAGGGGAAATGAGCCGCCGGCGAGCTAGGGGCGCCGGGGAATCGATTCGCCGCGGTGGAAGAGTGAAGGGAGCTCGAGGGGGACGCTGGTAAGCTCCAGGGGCCTTTATAGGCGGTGGAGGAGGCGGGCGCCGGGCGGGGCCGACCGAGCGGCATGGGGAAACAGGCGGCGGGGTATGGGCGACGTGCGTGGAGGCGTGCGAGGTGCAGAGGAGAGTAGGGGTGGCACTGCAGCGGGATTTGCGGTGGCCTTGTCGGCCGGGTTGACCGGAGGAGAGAGGAGGAGGGGGTCCGGCGCGAGGAAGCGGAGGAAGGGGACAAGCGCGGGCGGAGGCTCTCGGGCCTGCTGGCAGAGAGAAGAGCTGGCGCGGGTGGGTCGGCCGCGCGGGAAGAGGGAAGTAGGGGCGGCGGCGACGTGGGGGCGCGGGGCGCGTGGGTGGCAGCCGGGATTTGCGGGATTTGCCGCTGCGGCCGGTCAAAATTGGAGAGGAGAAGGGCCTGGAGCTTTGTCGGCAGGAAGATGGAGATGAGGGAGAGAGAAAAGAGGGAATGGGGCCCCACTTGGAAGGAAATAGAAGAATTAGAGAGTAAGAAGCTTTAGAAATTTTAGAAAATTCTGAATTCTTGAATTTGGATTACTATTTTCTATTTAAAATTATGGATCCTAGTTTCTGAAATTTTAATTCAAGTCTTTGCTCTATTATCTAATTACGAAATATAATAGTCTTTTTATTTTATTTGATGTTCTCATTTTCATACCTTTAGTTCCTATGTTGCTAAACTCTTCATTGCACAATTTGTACATGTATATACATGCATACATACCTACATATACATATACATATATGTGTGTGTGTGTATTTTATTTATTTACTTTTATTGCTATTCATGTCAAAATTTCCAAAATGAGATTTTATACCTTAAGTCAAATTTTCTCCCTTCCATTTCTGGATCATCTTTTCATATTCGATTTTTTTAAATTTCAATTCTCTACCATTGGCATATTCCTTGTTATGACTTCACTAGTGTTAATTTCTTTCTTGAACCTCAATCAAATTTTCATAAAAATATCATTAACTCCAAATTCAAATAAAACATATTGCAAAAATAATTCAAAAACTTCATATTTTTCAAATTTAAATTTTTGGGATGTTACACAGAACCAATCTCTTCCTTCCATCTTGGTGCATATACTACCATAAATTAACCACGCGCCTTACGATCGACCGAGAACATGCGGTCGTATGGGGCACAGTAGAACAATCGGTTAAACTGGACCGTAGATCGTATTGGCACTAATCTTGTTGTTGATGGTGGTTGAGTACATACAGGAGTCGGAGACCAATCAGAACCCTGGAGTCAGAGACCCTCCGGACTATAGTAAGCCAGTCATACGGCACAGCGAACCATTCGATACACCAAACTTAAGTATCCGATCGGTGCTTCGAAGATCTGTGTGATCAAGGAGCCATGGTTGAGGCATCCGAGTACCGGTTGAAGAGAACAATATGGTCAGACTTACGTGGTCAAAATAGTGAGTGGTCGAAGACCGGAAGTACCAACTCTGCATGAACGGTTATGACCAGAGTTGCAGTAAAATGAACATGGTCGAGGAGTCATGGTTGAGCAGCTGTGGTCAGCGCAACGTGGTCAATCAGCTGTGGTCGACACAACGTGGTCGTAATGAAGTGGTCATAACATCATGGTCAACATGGCATGGTCGGAGAACGTGATCGACACAACGTGGTCATAATAGCCGGTCGACACAGCGTGGTCGACACAATGTAATCGAAGAACCACGGACTCAGGATGATCTTAGCGCATATGCTCCATGGTCAGCCACGGACTTGCAACCATATAAGACGCAACACATCGATTATACACCGACAGCTTGAGGACTAGATCACATACCGTTTCATGACCCAGACTTAAGAATTTGAATCTTGATAGCATATGCACGTATCAAAGTTTTCTTGCTAAAGATATGTATCTGTATTTGGTTTAACTTAACATATTTGCAGCAATAAAACTCATCAAACAATTAGATAACAAAAATATATGTGAACAAACACGTAAGTACAAATCATGGTAGAAAACGATCTGCTGGCAGTAACTTTATGAGATCCAAAAGGCCAGTACACCCTTATATTAATTTTGCAGCAACACGAGCTCCATCAAACACCTAGCTGAAAGCAGCAGTATAGCCACTAGCAGCAAGGAAAGCCGGCCCAGCAGTGAGAATTCCAAGCAGCACATACTGCTCACATCTCAACCGCGACCCTCTTGTACAGCTCCGCCTCCAGGCGCGGCTTGGCAATGGCCTGCAGCGGCGTGCCCATGAAAGTGACGAGCCCGGCGGACTCCATCATGTCGACGTCCTCCGGTCTGGTGCCGTTCGGCAGAGACCACTCGAAATGGTGCAGGAGGTGCCCGATCATGGAGGCCACGAGGTTGATCCCGAGCTGCGCGCCGGGGCACACCCTCCGGCCCGCGCCAAACGGCAGCACTCTGAAGTCACTGCCCTTGATGTCGATGTTCTCCCCTAGGAAGCGCTCAGGCCTGTACTCCAGTGGGTTGCTCCAGACCTTCGGGTCGCGCGCGACCGCCCACACGTTCACCATCACGTTGGCGCCCTTGGGGATGTTGTAGCCGCCGACCTTGACGTTCGTGCTGGCCTTGTGGGGCAGCATGAGCGGCGTTGGTGGGTGCAGACGGAGGGACTCCTTGACGACGGCTTGCAGGTAGGGGAGGTTCTGGAAGTCGGTCTCAGACATGACACGGTCGCGGCCAACAACACGGTCCAGCTCCTCCTGCAACTTCTTCTGCACTCTGGGGTTCCTGACCAGCTCTGCCATGGCCCACTCGACTGATATGACTGTTGTGTCCATTCCAGCAGTGATCATGTCCTGAACATGAGGAACAAATCCGGGATGGTAAGAACTCGCAGCCCAATGAGATAACTAGGATCGCAAGTTCAGCAAATAGCATAGATTGTGTACCTCTATGGTGCTCATTTCCTAGTCTGAACAAATTTGACATAAAAAATTTGGCATGTGCAAGATAGGAACATGCAGAGGCATCCAATGACAGCTTTTAGCTAAGTGGCCTACTAACCTTTGCACTGCACATTGTAGTAGGTGAATGATTGTAACCATAAAGCACAACCTAATTTCCAACTAGAAAGTAAACATAGACATTTTCCAAATCCCACCATCTTACACCAACCTTGAGACAGTGACGTCTCACCAAAAATTATCTACTGAATCTGGCTAGACTAAAATAAAGTCCTCATGACCTTCAGAAATCAATCGATGTAATAAAAGCAATGTAACGTGTGCAAAGAAAGGAAGAACTGGGAGGGCATTAACATCTCATCTGATATCAAAATTTTAGCAGGGCATCTCATCTGAAAGTAATGAAGCGAACTTAAGAAGACTTCTGGTAATCAGTGAGAAAGGGGCATCCAACATTACCCATAGAAGTCCGATAACTGTGTCATCACTAAGGTCATACTGTTCTCTGAGAGTGAAAAGTGCATCCACAAAGTGCTGCTTGGCACCACTCTCCTTGAGGGACTTAGCATGCTCATCTATGATCTTCTTGGTCAGACGATCCCTTCTGTCATTGTGGGTCTTGTAAAGCTCCTCATTAAGTGGACACAACCATCTCAAATACCAAATATACTCAGCAACAGAGAGAGATGCACCAATCTTGATCCCGTTGTTGACAATAGTCTTGAATTCACGCCCTTGTTCGTCAATGTCACCATTTGCATTCATGAACCTCTTCCCAAAAGCCAGCCTTGTTATATTGTTGAAAGCCACCATAGCAAGGTGATGCCTCACTACCATTGGCTTATTTTCATTGCCTGAAAACAGCATATGACTAATTCATTAAAAACCAAATACTATAGCGAAAAATTCTTAACTGATTTAGGATATTAATTGTTAGGTAAATTAAACTGTTTCACTGTTGTACGTCATGCCAAAAATGCCATCTTTCCTTTTTGTGAGGCCGCTTCATGAATTAACAGCAACGACCAACAACAGAACAATAAATGTTTTGCTAAATTATGTCAAAATGTTATCAGTGAGTGGTTTGCTTTGCAACTAACATAACAAGAAAGGAAGGCACATAACCAATTAATGTTTTCTACGAACACCAGCAAAAACCTA
This sequence comes from Dendrocalamus sinicus, assembly GCA_036346575.1. Classification (NCBI taxonomy): domain Eukaryota; kingdom Viridiplantae; phylum Streptophyta; class Magnoliopsida; order Poales; family Poaceae; genus Dendrocalamus; species Dendrocalamus sinicus. The sequence continues at coordinate 27,914,610 of CM070653.1, read as the reverse complement.
ACACTAGTGCAAAGGATCCATCCAGTGGCACACCAAGCAAGCCCCACATACCCGGCAGGCCGGCACAGACATGGTTGGTGTTCATTGAAAATATTCATTGACAAAGAATTTCCAACAAAATAAAGCTAAAACTAAATGTTTTACTTCTTCTGAATATCTATGCTAGCTTATATTGCCAATACTAAATCAACATATCATAGAGAAAGCTATGCTCAGTGCTAGATGACTACATTGTACATTGGATGAATTGATAATTTGCCCTATCTTTTATTGAAATGGTAAGTGATGTCTCACTGACATACAGGTCTTGGCCCCATATGGATGTGAGACATCACAGGACATTTTATCAAGTGGCAAAGAAAGTTGGGGCAAATACTCAAATCTCCCTTGTACATTAATACGACTTGCTAAACTGCAACACAAGTTGATTAATAAATTGATACAAAGTCAGATATATCTTTACAAAAAGTCACTAGGAAGTTGAACAAACACAGTTGAGGCAAAGGGGCGAAGCACAAAATGGCATTCAATTAGGCTAACATATCCCTGATGAGCCACCATATTGCATTTCGAGGATAATGCAGGGTACAATAACTTGATGCAAGTTGCAATTTGTGTGTGCGTGACCACTGACAACTGACCAGCAATGTGATATAACTGGAAGGATGTGTTGCCGCTTATTATCTGATGAAAGATGCACACCAGTATTCCACATTGCCTATTGAACAAAGATTGCTTACTATTTCAGGGTTCAAGTGAACTTGATAGAGCATTTCACATACTTGGATTCCTAATTTTTGGATGATGCCATAACAATTAGTTCAAACAACCCCACTAATGGCTCAGAACTCACATTAGTGTTCAAATGCTCTTAATTAAATATCAATTGTCCAATACTGTAGTAAGACTGCCTAAGGGTAGTAAGACTGCCTAAGGACTAAAGGCCTATGTTGATTGAGCTCAAAGTGGTCTTGTGTATGTAGAACTCCATTGGTATTAACAAGGCTCAGTCTAAAACAAATCAAGCTAAGATTTTCAAATCAAACCAGGTTCTTGTTGCCAAACAGTACAGGTTAAGTTGTTCTTAAATCCACATCTTTACTAATATAACACGGGAGTTTGTCCGTTCACCTCACTCTCATGTGCGCAGCCTCCACCTCCCATAGATGGCACGGTCCCAACCCCACCGACACTGCGTCCTCCCTCCTATTCGCGCAGCGCACCCGCATGTGCACTCCCTCCTCGCGCAACCGCCGCACCACCTTATTGCACAAACTGCCGCACGCCCACTTCTTCGCGCATCCAATGCGCTAGCCAGATCCAGTGGCCGCCATCTCCTTCACCCTCCCCTACTCTCTACACCGCGGCGGCGCAGGGTAGGGATGCGGCGCGGGGAAGGGGAATTAGCCATGAGGCGAGGTGGTAGCACGGTCAAGAGAGGACACCACCATGCTCACGCCGCAGCAGCCTCCACCACCTCCTCCGCCCGTCATCGCATTGCTGCGGCCACTGCGGCCTTCCTGCTCTGCCGTCATATCCTCCCCGTTCCACCCCCTTCACACACCGCCCCTGCCTCACTATGGCGACGCTGCCACATCCCCAGATGGGCACTCTGCCATGGTACGTACGGGTACTTCTCACTAAGGCCAAGCAGAGCGACAGAGGCGTGGTGGCCTCAAGTGGAATAGTATCATGGCCTCAGCGGACGGCGAGGCTAGCCTTGCGGATGCGGACACCCTATGTAGTGTAGTTCGAAGCTGAACCCTTTTAGGTTAGGCTTTCAGCTCCCGTCTAGCAATACTAATGCTAGAGATTGAATAAGGCAAGGTTTTAATCTGTATAAGTGTATATGTATCGATTGAACCAGATAATTTCTTTTTTTGTTCTGTTAATGAATCATGCAATTTTTGTCAAAGCCATGTTTGAAAGAATGTTTAAAAGAGTCTACTTGCACTATCCTGGCTGATGTACACTACATGCTCGACGAAATGCCTAGGGGATCCTGTGCATGAACTAATTTGGATAAATATAGATTGGCTGAATATATGCGTATGTGGTCGCCACTAACTACAGCCTAAGTCAGTATACAGTTACGCCTTATGTATCATCCTCTCCTTTCGTGTTTTCTTTTTTCCTTATTTGGTTCTAAGATCTGTGATGATATGGTGGTCAATGCGCAGAATGCTTTGCTGCTATGTTTGCTTGAAATTGTAAATACTTCATGTACTGTACTTTGACATGGCACTATATTAGTACAGATTTTATTTCTGATATAACTTATGTAAGATATAGTGCTCTCTGAAAACAATCTTCATGGCTGCACATTTTAATTATCTGATTTAGCATCAATGCTAGCATATCATGCAGTGAGCTGTTGACAGCATGGCCGATGCAAGCTAGAAGATGGTGGCCATCTCTTGGTTCGGCCAGTGTGCAGTGCAGGACAGCAGAAGGCAAATTAGCGGCAGAAGTTCAGGAGTCATTTCTCTGTTAGTTTCCTCCCTCTTCTTTTACCTTCCATTACTTTGCAAGATTGTTTTTCCTTCGCACTTATGGAAGGTATTAAGCAAATGAGATCATCTTTCTTCAATGGCATGCATTTAGTATTGTAAGGTTTGATTATTTATCTGCCTGGGGCTGTCTGATGCAGGTGCTAGGTATGATAACAAAAATTTCATAGTTGTTACTTATCTGCCAATGCTCCATTAATATGTGCTCAATGGCAAGTCTCTTTTATCATTCACAGTTTGATTTAACAAAGATATACCTCTGATATTATAAGTTTATAATTTTGAAAAGTTGCACAGACATACTTTCCAATTAAAATCAGCGGTTAAATAGGGACAGACTGTGTATTTCTATTAGCTGCATTTGTAGATGCCCTACTTATTAGTTCAGATAGATAGAAAGTAATCCTAATCCTTACTTTTTATGTACCTGCTTAGTTTTCACTGGTGTGTAATTAGAGTTGATGAGCAAATTGTACTTCAAAAGCAAGGCTAAAACTGTATGATTTAAAAGCCCAGTTTATTAATTTTCTATAGAAACTTACTTGTAGCTTAGTTCATTTGCTATCGAAGCTTGATGAACAGACTTGATTTTGCTGTGATAATGAATCTGTGATCCACCTTTTATTTGACTGCGTTATTACTAAACAGATTTGTGTGCAGGTTTGTATAGAAATTTAGAGTCAGTAGCTAGATGTAGGCTTTGTTACAAGAAGAATCCTTGCTTGAATATGTTGATACTGCTGTGTTATGGAGTCTTTGGAAAGAAAGGAATGAATTGTGTGTTTCAGAATGATAAATGGCTTGGTTTGCAGCTGTTTGGAGGATAATCGTGTTGCCTTTAAGGAGTTGGAGGCTGCTTTTCTAGGATATGCAGTTGCAAGTGATGGATCACTACATTGGGTTTGTGGAGACCAAGACAAAGGGGGCAACGATCTTACTGTGGAGATAACATGCGCTAGGATGGATGGATGTATTCTGAAGCAATGTAATTGAAAGGAGCTTGCAGAAGAAGAAGGAACGTGTGCAATTTAATGTAATCGAGTAGGAACTTGAGAATAGTAGGTGTGATAGGTAGTGCCTGCTGTTTGGAAAACCCAAGAAAATAGTCAGCTGTAACCGTTTTGTGCCGGATGGTGAACAACATTTGTTGTGGTCCATCTCGTAAATAAAATGGAACAGGGCTACATATATGGCCTTTTGTTAGAGCACATATGGGAAATATTTTTGCTTGGAACTATGGCTCTATCTAGTCTTTTTTTGTCCCCAAGAAAGCCACTCGACCCTGATTGATGTATGAGGCTATGATGTAATGTCCTAGAGTCATTAAGATGGGGTGATTCGGCCGGCTATAGCTATGAAAAATATGTCCAATTGTCCATGCTTCTACCCAACTAGTACAATAAGCAGTTCAGATATCAGATTTTGACTCTTTAAAAAAACTAGAGTTATTTATGTGATTTTCGTTATGGTATTACTTTCCCCCGAAGTAGCCCTTTTATGATATGCTGACATGATATCATCTGTTATGCATTATCAGAAAGTTTTGACTCGTGTTAGAAGAAGCTGGCTATACAAAAGATTTATACTTCACTCTACCAGACTTTATGAAGGTAAACTCAAATATGCCTTTGTTTTTGTTAGATCTGTCTCGAACCTCAACATACAGAAAGATGTATTGTACCAGTGTATTAGCACCATGCACATTATACATGCTCGGGGCATCTGATAAATGTTTTATATTTCAAAGGATACAAAAATGTTTTTTTGCTTCATAGGATGAGTGCACAGTTGAATGAAGTTTGAATTTCAGTTGCAACGTACAGGCACTCGGCAATGTAAGATGAGATTGATGTAATAATGTTCATTGTCCGGTTTTTGGATCACATTCGATGATATGTCTCACCCTCTTTTTGTACTCCGTTACAACACACGGACATCTTACTAATTACAGAAATTGCTCTCAAATTGCATATATAAACTACATCAAATCTGTGTAAAATGAACCTACACGGCTACACCCATTGTTTTGCAAGTTGCCAACACATTTATCATCTGCCAAGCTTTGATGAACTAACTGGTAAGATAAAAATAGCACTCCACATATGATTTGCGTGGCCATGACGATTTCTTGCTTGGTCAAAAAGGTATACCGCCACAAGAGAATGCTTGCCATAACAGTAAGAGGCTTGAATACCATAGTGTACTTTCAACTAGCAAGGTGGCTCATCACCACAAGGAGAATGCTTATCACACTACTTACTGAGAGGCTAAAATAGCGCATATTATTTTTCAAGCACCGGACCTTCCCCTAGTACACAAATAACACAATAGGACAAACCTCACTACCAACAAGGGAATCATAAGTCCATTAGTAGTATGAAAAGTACTTTAACGAACAGTAATCCGGAAAGCGCCACACTGTGACGTAAAGCTTAAATGCCATGTAAAACCAAGATTACCAACTCCATGTGCACTTGTATAACTTCACCAACCACCAAGATCTGGTTGGCATCAAGTATGCCTCTAACAAACCCAAGGTCCCTCAGCACACTGCAGCTAACCAATGATGATTACTGCTGGTGTCATTGTACCAACATTTTTAATTTAGCAAAGTCTTAGCGATCCAGCTCTCTAACAACGCAATTAATAGTCTATCATATTTGTTCACTATTCCACCAGATTCGCTGAGAGTTGACATTTTCTCGGCGATCCATTGCTAAATTGTCATCAAGAAGCCTACGAAATTGCCGACCGACTTGGCATTTTCCTCAAGGACTGATGCAAATTCAACATAGAAGAGAAACTCTCGCGGGAAGCCTGGCTAGGACACAAAGGTTACACCTAGTCCTCACCCAGCTTAGAAGGAAATTAGGGAAGAGCTTCCCCTAGTCCCTTCAAATTCAACATAGAAAAGCCACCAAAAAGCTTACAAAACAACTAGGCATTGCTAATCCCAGCACCGTTAAGCCGAGTCAACACGAAAGCGCGACTTGTCTCCATTCACCAAACCCATCAACACAAGGACACCACAACCAACAGCGACCCACCCAACGATTCTTTGGATTAAAGATACCTCCATTTTGCACCAAATGCCCTCGATTTGTCCAAAATTGCATAATATTAATGCCCCGAGGTGAAGAAAATAGAGAAAGTGTGATCTCGGTTGCTTACCTGGGGCGGTGGCGGCGCGGTGGACGGACTCGACCATGGCGGTGACCTCGTCCTCGCGGATGGGGCGCAGCGCCTCGAGGCGCTTGGGGGTGAAGAGCTCGAGGTTGCAGAGCTTGCGCACCTTGATGTAGTGCGGGCCGTAGTCCGCCCAGATCAGGTCCTGTCCGTTGCGGCTGAACCGCTGGGTGGAGCGGTTCCGAGGCCGGTCGGCGAGCTGCTGGTCGTGCTCCTTGAGCACCTCCCGCGCCAGCTCCGACGTGGAGACCACCACCGTCAGCGAAGACCCGAACCACACCGAGAGGATCGGTCCGTACCGCTCCGCCCACTCCTGGAAGCACCGGCACCGCACGGGCTTGATCTGGCGCAGGTTGCCCACCACGGGCCACGGCCGTGGGCCCGGCGGGAGGCGGCCGAGGCGGAGCCGGTCGAGCAGCGCGAGCGAGATCGGGATCGCCACGAGCGCGAAGACAAAGGGGAGGAGCGAGGCGGCGTCCATGGTTGCTTGCTTTGGTTTGGTGGAAATGGTGGTGGGGCGTTTGGTGAATTTATACGGGGGGACGTAGCGGATGGGGTTTGGCGGTAGGTGAGTGGGGCATAGCGAGCTTTTCTTTTCCAAAAAAAAAGTTTAGCTTCTCGTGAATTCTAAATTATAGTGCCACAGTGGACTAGTAGTAGCCAGTGGCGTAGCGAAGATTTGTAGTTATGGTGGCCTATTATCTAAAATTTATTTAATCGCTACAAATTTAACATGTCGGTACACAAATATATGAATTACGAAATGCAATTAAGGTAAAAAGGACATACGAACTTCATAAAATAGACGAATATAACTTTCTTAACATAGAATTGAAATATTACATACTCATAATAGTTGAAGAACAATACGTCACTACTTCTTCTTGTCAGGTCTGCGCCTTCTAATAGCGATGAAAGTGTTGATGATCTCTTCTTCACTCAATTGTAAGAAGATATCCCGCTCAATAAAAGTAACTAGACAATCATCCAGAAGGCTATCACCCATCTTATTTCTCAACTTATTCTTGATAAAGGTCATTGCTCTTCTGGAACAGCTGCAGCCACGGAAGGAGATGGAGAAGAAGCCTTCTTCTTTGATGCATATTTCTGAAAAAGAGAGGCAATATCACCACTCCTTTTCATGTTTTAACAAATCTGCAAGAGAATTATATAAAGTTTCAATTTACCAAACCAATAATGTAATACTGCAAAAAAACATATAATTGAAATTAAATCAGTTTTACATACCCTGTGGGCCTGTGCACTTTTCCTGTTCATGGCTTATCACCGTTGATCCTGGCTTCTATTTTGCTTAGTCGCTAGCCGCTAGGGGAGAAATTAGAGAAGCTGAAAGGAAAAGGAGAAACGTGAGTACAGAGTACGTGACTAAAGGAGAATAGGGCTTTGGCTTAGGCTTAGCAATTGAGTCTTCATCTTAGGATTTTGATGTACGTACTGCTGGCCGGGCTGGCTACGCTCACCGCTCGCTTGCCCTTTGCCGTCGTGGTCCTCATGGAGTCGCCGCGCCGATGCTCAATGGCTGCGCCCGCGCTCGCCGTCTCAACGGCCGCACGAAGAACTGGAGAAGAATACGAACGGGCACAGTCTGACGCGAATACGCGGCCACGTGAACTCTCGGTCTCTCGCGATGGGCTATGGCTGAAGGCAGAATGCAGAAGGACAAGCGTTAAGCGACATACATGCTGAATTCTCCAGTGCGGACTCTATTAATGGGCTTTGGTTGGACCGAGCGCAAGGTGGTCCGTGGCCCACAGGGACCACCCTGTAGCTCCGCCCCTGGTAGTAGCAGCATCAGATTCAATCAGTATGTTAATGTTCATTTGTTCTGCAAATCCACACTCCTACTAGCTGATGATGGGTTAGTTGTGTGTTAGTGCTGGGTCTTTGCTATAATATGAGAGGGGATCCGGAGAGTTGTGCTGTAACTTTGTTTTGCTATAACTTTCAGAGGACTTGAGCTCACCAACCACTGGATGGTACCAGCCGCTGCGGCTGAATTCGGCCTTATCCTTTGTTTTCTAGCTTATGAATTATAGCTTATAATTTATTATTTTTAAATAATTATGACAGATTTTTATTTTTTTTAAACGATATATTAGCATTCGGTTCATTTACATAAGCATTTATCTTAAAGGCATAAGCCATATGTAGCCATAACCTTTATCTGCAGCCGAAAACAATCCACCTTCGATTTCAAGGGTTGCTGAAAACTTCAGAGTAGCGCACTGGCTGGTTGACTAGAATTTTGTAGCACCATCAAACTAGTTTAGGGCTTGGGAGTACAAGATTAGCTGGAAATTACCAAGTTCAGTTCACCGCCAAAAAAAAAGGTTTTCTTTATACAAGAAATTACAACCAGACATTCAGATTTAAGTAGCGTTTTCAATTATTTCGGTACATATGAAAACCAGAGAAGAATTGTAACTAACTAGTTTTCCCACATATTCTTCTTCGGTGGTTTGATGTTTGGTGAGAGAGCGAAAGATGGTTCATGGGTGCCTGTGGGCCTGGTTTCTGTGGGACGACCGGATCTACGGCCTGTCTACGGCTGGTTTTGTCTGCAGTTTGATACGCGCTCTGAATCACTGACTAAGGCTGGGGCTTCAGTTTTTAGTTTTTGGTTTATTTTTTACTATTAATAAATTTCATTTTTTTTTGAATTTTTGACTTTTTGTTGAGCTTTTTTGCCGGTTCTTTTTTTCCCATATTTGTTTGTATTATACGTAATGGGCTAAAATATTTTTATATTTTTTAATTTTTTAAATTTAATTATGTTAAATAAGCCTCTGTCAGCTACAGTGTTTTTTCAGCCAGCTACAGTGCTTTTCAGCTATAAGCCACCAAAAAAGCCCAAATAATCACCACCTAAATATGATCAACTCAGCTTGTAGTCACTTAAATAACTAGGATGCGACTGATTGTTTTTTAGCTACGATTGATGATTTTATTTATGGTTTTTGAGATGATGGTCGGTAATAAAGACATTGAAATCGACGACACACATAATTTTGAAAATAAAAAGCTATTTAAAAAATGTACTTCAAAAACCATCTGGCTATCACATGCACGTCGTTCCGTTCACCAAACCTTTATGAGCATACAAAATTTTCCGGTCGGCGTGATCTCAGCTCGATCGAATGATACCTCCAGGAGAGCGAGTGGTCTAATCAGCAGGCCAACTATCCAGGTATGAGCAAGAATTGGCCAGATCCCTTGAAAGGAAAAAAGAATTGGCCAGAGGGCGTCTATACATACATAGAAGTTCACACTAGCCATGTTGGAGTACCGTCCGTCTCCAATCCGCTTCGGCTGCCACCTCGCATCATGTAAAGAAACAAAGATCAGCGCACTGGGTATGGTGACCTCTGACCGAGCTTCCCAGGAGAAGACCATCAGTTGAGTGATGACGTTCGTCATAAGCACCATCAGTTGAGTGATGACGTTCGTCATAAGCTATGGAAGCTCCATACTGTATGTACGAAGCACTTCACCCATGAAGCGTGCGGTAGGGATGCGAAGACCCACGTCAAAGTATGCGGCGAAGGTGACTGTCTCGCGCTCCCGTGGTCGTGGAATGACTTCGTTGGCCTCGGGGCAGCGGACGAGCTGGTGGTCTAAGACTTTACCGTCACAAACGAGTGCATCTAGGAGCTCCTCCGTGATCATTGGCAGCCCGAGAGTGTTGACACACGCCCCGGCTACCTTCTTCGATGCCTTCCATCACCTGCCAATGGGCGCCTCAGAATGAGAGTCGCCGCCGTGGCTGGAGGAGGGAGCCGAGGTTTTGTTGCGCTCACTACTACGACCCATCGTGACCACCGAGAGAAGGACATGCATGAAGCAAGATGGCAAGAAGCACAATACAAATGCTAATGGCGATGGGTGAGAATGCGAGCCAAGAAAGACGATGAGTTCAACCCAAGTGTCACAAGCCCTTAAATACAAATGGGACATGTCATTAATGGCGATAGAACGAGCGCGCCTTTTCAGGAGGCATGCGTTCACCCGCAATCGGTGCAGAAGACCATGCCGCACGTCCACTGCTCAGATTGTCGCCATGTGTATGGCGTAGGGAATTCCAAGCAACCACCAATGGCGCCATCTTCAAAAACTAGGGAAACGAGTTGAATGCCGATGGGATGAAGGGGCCAAAAGCAATCAACATGGCCTCAACCCATCGGGTTGCGCAAACCTTGACTATCAAAGGCTTCTGTTGGAGGAGTGGCCCTATCTTGTCCCAGTCGGCTCATCAGGCCAAAGCCCTGTTATTATGTAATTTACATGACCAATCCCAAAAGACTGTGACAAGGAAAAGATGTTCTTACCCTTACTATGTATGTCCAGCAAGAGTATTCATGTAAAATGATCTACTCATAGCTATAAACATTGTCCTTATGGAACCATGAAGAGCGATAGCTCATTTTGGTAAGAATAGACCTAAGTATTAATAGTGACATGGTACCTACTTCTTACACTACTCCCTACTGTATATCCAGCTCCGGGTAACTTCTCTATGGCCTTCCCGTAGCCGCCCTTACCCACTGTGGCATGTAACCACAACAGTGTGGAAGATCGGGTACGGCCTCAAGGAGAAGAATCCGGGCCGACGACATCATCGTAAGAGAGGAGATCGCTGAGGAAGTGAAGAGGCTGGGGGATCGTGACGGGGGGACGCCAAGGACACGAGGAGGATAGCTTCACTGCTGAAAGACGCTTCTCGCACCGCAGCTGAAGTGGGCGGTTCCTCGTACAGAGAGATATCAAGACTTTCATCAACTGCATTTTGCGGATTTTGCGGTGCGGAAACTGAATGTTTACTTGAAACTATATTTTCGGAATAAACTTGGTGTGGTTCTTACCACATTTTCGAAATGTATTCGATTGGTTTTAGCTGCTAAACAATTCAAAATTAAATTTCTCTTAGAAAGGGGAGGCGAAAAAAAACGAACCATTGGATCAAATTGGTGGCAGCCATTTTCTTGAACAATCTGTTAAGGTTGTGAAATTTCATAAATGTAACCGATAAATTTGCTTTTGAAAAACTACTAGATTCAATTCGTGGCATACTTTCAATGATCCAAACCTCTTTCGGTGTTCAGCACATTTGCAACTATGTGAGGCATTTAGGATCATTTTGTTGAACCGATCTCAAAGGGCTTTAAATTTAAGAAAAGTGACAGATATCAGCAACACCGTTCCGTTGGAAATTTTCAATCCTGCTGGTGAAAATGGCAGAAAATGAGTAAGACATGTAAAATAATAGTTCATGCTTTCCGAGTTGGACGCTTTCCACACAAGGTGTATCAAAGTAGTATAACAGCCACGAAATACCATTTTTGTTGTGAAGTTTCAGAAAAAATGACCAACAGACAAAGGGATTGAAAAGTTTAACCAGCACTCTTCTGTTGAACACTTTCAACTCCTATCTCACTGTTGCACATCATTTTTGCAAGTGAAATGGCAGAAAATAATGATTACATGTAAAATAATACTTTCAATGCAATTCATATTATGAATAGTTGTTACACCAAGGTGTATCAAAGTTGTAGAATAGCCGAGAATACTCATGAGAACAGAGTAACCCAAAAAAAGAAAAAAAATTGCTCTCAAGCTTTCTTGATTCCTAAATAATGTCAGAATGACCTTCCATCATAGTCTAACAGCGAAACCAAAACAGTAAATCCTAGACAAGGCCTTGAACAATCGCTGAGAGTGCGAGAGCAACACGCCCAAACTGCTCATTCGAGTACTTCTTGTACACTGCCTTCAGCTTGCCCTCAGGAGCGGCAGCATGTGAGTTCACAAGGACCTTTGCACACTCCCTGAAACCATCAGATACAAACTTTTCTTAGTTCACAGATTGCAGTCAAATCAATCAAATTCTTCAGATACAAACATTCAAGTTCAGAACATCAGAGTCAAGGAGTGAAGGAGACTTACATAAGCTGTGACTCATTGAAACCAGTGTGGTGCTTGAGCGTGTCTGTCCAGAGGGGACTCTTTTTTAGCGTACATCGAGCGGCACACACCGCGGAAGCGGCAACCATCGATGGGGAGAATGATACCATGCCGTACTCCATCAGTGCCATTTCTGCAAAGAAGAACGCCATATGCTCCAGCTGCATTCACACGACAAGAAAAGGTTTTAGCATGAAACAATTCCATGGAAAATCTGATATGGAACTACGGAGAGATATCAGTCCAGTTCTCTACCTCCTTGTCGCTTACAGCGGCTTTCACAAACCGCACGAGGAAGACATAAGGTGTGGGGACAGTAAGGTTCCACTCCAGCTTATTCAAAATGCTCTTCTCCATGGCAAGAATTTGTCGCGCGTGTAGGCATTGGCGGATATGCGATGAACTCACGACCTGCACAACTCAAGCAATCGACCACTGAAGAGTGTTCCAACAAGAGCTAGAAATGAACAATGATGCGAAGGTTATGTTTTGCCTACCTCCGGCGCCCAAATCTCCTCATACTTGCAGGCGATCAGCATGGCCGCGACGCCGACAAGCTGTAGCTCCCTTCGCAGCACGGGTTGCATCGAGAGGTACCGATCTATGGCGTAGATCGTGAGTCAGGTGGTCTCGGCATGAGCTCAAACTTGTGGTGAACTTCAACGATCCAGTCGGCGAGGATCGCCCGCATGTTGGGATTGATCTCGAGCTGGCTGCTCATGTAGTCAGTAGGACGGCTCTCATGCTGCATCGGCCAACAAACATGGTGAACACTTTCAAAACATGCTGAGCTCAATCGATCAATCTTCCTAAAGATGATGAAGTTGTAGTTACCTGGGCAGTCCTGTAGAACTTGTAGATGTCCTCAATGTAGTCAACCACAGCCAGCTGGTTGTCGCCGTCGAGCTTGTCAATGTCCTCGATGAGTTCCTTTGGCTTCTCAGTAAGGCCACAGGCGAACTGACATTAACAAGGAAAAGCGTGCAGAGGTTATGGCACTGAAATGATCAGCTACAATGCAAAAGCAGGATGGATCGGATCACTCACCTTAGAACGAGCGAGAAGCACGCTTGTGGCGTGTTCACGACCTTCTTCCCGAATACTTGTGGGCGAGCAACGCCGACACTCTCCGACGGCTTCTTGATCTCGTCGGGCTGATCTTGGTGACCGCTCAGGGCGGGGCGGGCTTGGCGGCTTCTGGCCGGCAGAGCGGCTTCAGCTTCTGGCGGCCTCTTGGCTTCAGCTTCGGCGGCCAGAGCGGCTATGGCATTCGCAAACCATCACACCGAATTGGGATCAAATCAAATGATTTGTAGGTACAGAATTGCAGGAGAGGAAAGTCTCAAAACCAAAGTGGCTGTCTCTCGCACCTTGTTCCCACAACGGCGTCCCGCTGAGCTTCAGGAGAGCCGGGAGCGAAGCTCCCGGTGATGGGGCGATTGATCCTCCCAGCTTGGATCTTCCTGTTACGATGCGAACACACCGGCTTCGAGAAGGAATGGAAGCAAGAAATGGCTACAAAAGGCTCCGATGGTTTCTTGTTTCTTACCCGTTGACCACTTGGGCATTCACGAGGTTGCCGATATCACCGAGGGCTTTTCGGTTTCTTGCATCAGGTCGGCCGATGGCGGCGGCGGCCTTCTGCTTTCCCGCCGGGACTGCAGCACCTGGCCATTGCCGAAGAGAAATAAGAATACGATGGCATTTGCACTGGATAAGTTTAATACGAAATCGACCTAAAGCTCACCAAAACGTAGACAAAAGAACACAGATGAGAACTTTCACCAAATTGTACTTCGTCAGACATGCGAAACCCAATCTCGACGAAGGACAGACAATAGAAAACCAGGAACAGGTAGAGAAATCGAATCAAAAATAGGCTGGGCCACATCAGAATCCATTCTTGATACACGAATCGGACCGGGAAAGATCAGGAACTCGTACCAGACGGCCCTGGCGTCATAAAAAATCCGTTCTTGGGTGAAGGAATAGAACCAAACAGGCGGCGAACAGATCAAGAACTCCAACCAAATCAAGATGGACTACCTCGAAACCCTAATTTTCCCCAGCAATCGTACAAAACATAGCACGAAACAGATCAAGAAGAGCTTGAACCCTAACAATCCGATCAGCCTCAGACCTCCCAAAATCTTGCTCCCAAGAACCCCACACAATCCAGACCCGGATCAAATCAAGAACCCACACGGCGTCAGAACCGAAGATCCGACTTCTCACCTCTGTTCATCGGCTGCGGAGGAGCAGCCGCGCGCTGGTGCCTTGTAGCCATGCGTATCGCCTCCTCGACTTCCTCCTCTCTGCTTAGGCCCAAAGGTCCCGAGAACACCGGCCAGGAACGGCCACTCCGGCGAACTCTTCTACTCCTCCCCCGATTCCTCTCTACTGCTGCTGCTTGCTTCTTCTTGCTTGGATTAGGGAGGCTTTTGTCTTTCGGTGTTGGGTTGGGGGTGAGAGGGAAGCGGCGTGGTGGGGCTCTAGCTTTATTTGGATCAGGCAGCTCCAACGGTAGGGAGGCCGGGAGGGATCAGGGGAACCAACGGTTCGGACGGGGGAGATCCAACGGCTGGGATGGAGGCGCGGGGGGCTTCGGGGAAGCTAGCCGTTGGGGTTATTCCGGGAAAGTATTCACCAGCGATAGTCATGCATCCTACTTCATCCGCCGCCAAGGGCCCAAGCCCCTTATAAAAAAAAGGGCTCAAGCCCAGTCGCGGTGGAACGGCATGCTGTGCACGGCGCGGCACGAAACGACCCATTCTGCTTGCGCGGGCAGATGCCTCGGCGCGGTGTGCGATCCGCGCACCTTGCAGGCCGAGCGAAGAGGGGTCGGCCCAGCAAGGCGGGAAACTATGGCATGCGCGTGGCTGGCTCTGCGGCGGCCATTCGGAGCAGCGACCAGGTGGCCAACCGGCGTCGGGCCGGCGGTGAGCCGGCGATGGCTTCTTGTGCGGCGGCCATACAGGGCCATCCGTTCATTTTTTCCTTCTTCTTTCATACAATGTATAACCAATGCATAAACCGAACAGATAACATGCAAATTTTCTTTTTTTCGTTTCTAATCTACAGTACAATCAACATCTATCCCGTTTCGCAATCTACCGATCGACATTGTGCCGGCAACTTCAGGTCTGCTCGCGGTAGATTAGGGCAGATTTGCACCGTAGAGATTCAATCTAGAACGTGAAAACTTCGAATTTAAAGCGATCTAGACAATTCAATCTATTAGAGCTTCGATGATTACCTTCAATTCACCGGAACGAAGTCGTGCTGATAACATGTTGATGAACCGTCGCTGGCGACCAGGCTGATCGATTCCTTTGCTTAGAACAAATCGAATCAATCACAGAAGACAGAATAATAAATTGAACACAAATAGAGGTAGAAAGAACTCCTGGTCTTTCTTTATTGCTTTCAATTGCATTGCATGTACAAATATGCCGATATGGCTCTTTATTTATAGTCTATGGTGGGGTGCCCATAATAGACCAGGACTGCTGGCCTGGGCTAGGTTTCCTAACAGAAACAAAAGGGACAATTTTCTAGCTTGGAGCAATGAGATGAAGAATAGGTGCGTTTAGTCCTAATTTCCAAAGGGAAAAAAACTGAAGAGATTATGTTGCAAAAGTCTGAACATCTTTAGACATTTTCCTTTCGTTTTATCCCCTTCCATTTCCTAACAATGCAGATGCACTACTAGTTCGTGGGGAAAGGCAAACCCATACGGCCACTCGGCAAGAAGACTGTCACGATCACATTTCCTCATGGCATGCCGCTCGCTGAACATGCGCTGGCACCAACGTGGCAGCATGGACGGGCAGCTGGGAACCATGAACCGCCGAGCAGCGGCATCGTGGCCGCTTGCCTACGGCGGCCTGTGTCGCCGGTCAAACTGACACGGGTACACGACATTTGCGGTGGTCTCCCTCGGCCGCACGGGATTCTCTACAAAATTAAAAAAAATAGATTATTTTAACATAGATAATATAAACAAATGTAAAAAAAGAAGAAAAAGCTAGAAAAAGATAAAAATAAAAAGCTAAAAACTAGAAGTAAAAATAAAAATAAAAAAACGCTAGATTAATCTAGGCCGTTGATCACCGGATGGACGGACTTTACGAAGCAAAGTCACGCTGTGACTTTACTTTGTAAAGTCAGAGAAGCTGCGCCGTCCCTCGGCGGCCCCACGGCACGTTGTTCCACTTCCACAACTGCAACAGATGAATTCTTTTCCACTTCGGCTCTGACTTTGATTTTTATTATTATAGTAATTAGCTTTTAAAACGATACGTTTTTAAGACGAAGTCTACATATATATTATAGTACATACTATACTGAGTTTAGTTGTACTGACTAAAATCGTATATAATATTTTTCTTTTTATACTGTTTCTCATAAATAAACACAATTTAAAAATTATAGGCTAAAATGGTACCCAAAAAACTCACCCGCCGGTGTCCAGCTCATACACCCCACCTCATCCGCCGCCAAGGGCAGCCCAGTCGCGGTGGAACGGCATGCTGTGCACGGCGCGGCACGAGACGACCCATTCTGCTTGCGCGGGCAGATGCCTCGGCGTGGTGTGCGATCCGCGTGCCGTGCAGGCCGAGCGAAGAGAGGTTGGCCCAGCAAGGCGGGAAACTATGGCATTCGCGGTGGCTGGGTCCGCGGCGCGTGACGTTGGGCGGGCACGTTCGATTCATGCGCGGCCCGGGGACGAAGAGAGGGCGGCAACGGATGGTTTGTGTCTTGCGGTGGGCGGTCTCAACGGCACGACGCAACGTTGAGGCCCAGACGCTGGTATAGGCCGGAACCCGGAAGAGTGCTTAGTGCCCAAGCAGATAAAAATTGGGCCTTGGCCCAACTCCTTGAGCGGCCAGGAAATTTCAGCTTTACAAGGGCGGGCTGCCAATTACAACACGCTTCTGACCATAGTGAACACGGACCTAGCCCAGAAGGCTGCACCATAGCTAGGCTCATTACACATGAAGCCCAGTTACATCTTTCCCTTCCGTGGATAACAAACAGTAGACTTAAGAAAAATCCATATAACAGACCAGCTTTGTTTAAAATTGCATCCAGCACTCTAAACTATAAAATTGAATATTCAAACTTTTGTAATTCAGTTCAAATGACATATGGGACCCACAAAAATGAAAAAAACATAAAAAAGACAAAATCAAGAAATCAGAAATTGAAATCATTTAGAGCGAAGCCATGATATTGAAGTGAAAAATCTAACCTTCTAGTAACAAGTACTCAAACACACCCTCTTGATTCGCCATAAAATCCCCAAGAGGACCCGGGTAGACTTTCAACCAATTTCCCTTTCAATAGAAACGAGCTTGGCCAGCTTGCAGCACGAACCCGGGCCAACGACCAGCCGTGCGCAGTGACCACCGCCTAGTGCAGCACCACTGTCTTCCTCCAACTAGCGTGACCGTACCTCACCATATATGAACCACCGACATGTGGGCCCAAGTTCACATGCCCCACCTGTCGGTGACTGTGTCTGGAACCAACCGCAAAGCGGCTAGCGGCTACACCGACGGTGGGGGGCCAGCGGGGCGAAATATCCCAGGGGCAGTTCGGTCCGTTCGCCGGGGTTAAATTTGAACGGTGAAAATGTCATCCGTCCGATCCGATGAGCTGTTGACAGAGCGCACTGTGGCCGTCGGATTTAGCCTCTATCTCCTCGTCGTCCTCCTACGGCTATATATAATTCCCCCAGCGCCCCAACGCTCCGCAGCCTCCACCTCGCGACCTCTGGCTTCTCGTCGCCACCACCCTCCTGTGCCTCCACGGATTAGCTCACTAATCGTAAGTTTGGAAGGTATTTTCCCATTACATGTTAATGCTGCTAATGCTAGTGGATCTGATCTATCATCTCGTTTGAATTGGGCGCTTTTTTCTGTGTTTTGTTACATTTTTTTTGAAAAAAAATCTGGGTCGTATTGGGTGAGGAAGTCGGTAAGGTGCGTGGATCTGGGTGTCAACTCAGTGGTTTTGGCCGAGTTATGCGTCGATCCGGTTGTTTAATTCTGAGCGCAAGTTCGTAATGGGCAGATTGGAGTTGTTTCAGACTTTCACCGAGAAATGCCGCGATCTGCGCGGGTTTGGGGGATTGGATTGGTACAGTTTGGTCATCTGTGTGGCAGCCATGTATCTCGATCTCGAGCTTTTTTGAGCTTTCGTACGAGGAAAGTTCAAAGTTGTGCCATTTCCGTAGTGGGATTCAGTGTTTTGCGTGGAATGTAGCCGTTTCCGTCAGATTTTGCGCGTAATGCGCCAGATCTGAGGTGTACTCTTTTGGGGGTCTGGCGCAAACGACTTGTCTAGCCTGTGATTCTGAGAGTTTGGAGCAGCTGTGAACTGGAACTTTGGACTGTGGTGCCGTAGTGTCATAGAGCTTGGTTGGTTCATAACAACCGCGGATGTTTGCAGCTTGTACACATACTTGATAATTTGGCTCAGAAAGTTAAACAAGTTAGATCTTGCATACTTGATAATTTGGCTCAGAAAGTTAAACAAGTTAGATCTTGCTTTGTTCTGCCTAAATCTGGTTGGATCCATCATTTTGCGAGGTTTACTGCACTATATGACATATTGCCTACCCTATGAATTTCTGATTTTCAGAGAAAAGATGAGAGAGATCCTTCACGTACAGGGTGGGCAATGTGGCAACCAAATCGGTTCCAAGTTCTGGGAAGTGGTGTGTGATGAGCATGGCATTGACCCCACGGGGCGCTACGTAGGCAACTCTGACCTGCAGCTGGAGCGTGTCAATGTCTACTACAATGAGGCCTCCTGCGGTCGCTTCGTGCCACGTGCTGTCCTTATGGATCTTGAGCCTGGAACTATGGACAGCGTCCGCACTGGACCGTATGGGCAGATCTTCCGCCCTGACAACTTTGTGTTTGGGCAGTCTGGTGCTGGTAACAACTGGGCCAAGGGGCATTACACTGAGGGTGCTGAGCTCATTGATTCTGTTCTTGATGTTGTCAGGAAGGAGGCTGAGAACTGTGACTGCCTTCAAGGTAATTGAACTTATATTAAATTGGTGAGAGCATAGAATCCTTACGACAGAATTTGTTTGTATTGAGTTGAGTTTGGATATTACAACAAATTTATTCATTATATGTGGCATTGGATTGTGTTGTCATGCCTGTGAAATTTCAGGCTGATCCTATATGCAGCTTGTATATATTATGCCGGTAATGCTATAATGCTATATGGTGATGGTGTAATTTCTTATAGCGATGATTACCTGAGTAGTGTTAATTTTGTAGTATGTAATGTAAACCAGAGTATGGGTTGGAAAGCTTACAAATTTGGATGATTTTGTGTATGGGTAAATTGTTTTCCGAGAACAGTGTCCGAATAAATTGTCATCTTGTCCAGTGCTAATGAACACTTGGTCATCGCTTACATTGTTAGGTTACACTTGGTCATCGCTTACATTGTTAGGTTATTGCTAGGGTCTTACTCATGGCTTACCTCTCCTATCTTGTCCAGCGCTAATGAACATTTGGTCATCGCTTACATTGTTAGGTTGTTGCCAGGGCTTTCTTATTGAGTTAATTGCACTGTAGATCCCTAAACTTGTGAGGTTGTGCCACTTTAATCTGGCATGTTGCATTTTACTTTCTCGGCTCTCTAAACTTGTCTCCGTTTGAACAGCAGGTCCTTTCGATCGTTTGGTCATAGAATTAGCTGACCTAGCGCATGTGGATACTTTGGTGGTGTATATGGATGCTTACGTGCATATAATATATGCATAACGGATGGATGCAGCCACCACCTCCTCCATGATAACCTCCTCCACCGCCAAGGCCACCGACACCACTGCCACCAAGACCTCTGATCTCCGTTCGCCGTTCGCCCCGCCCCCTATCAGCTCCCCCACTCCTCCCCGCTCCCCTGCCTCCCCATTCTTCCGACCTTCCTCGGCTTCCCCCACCCCTCGCCCTTCTCCAGTGCTGCCACCCTGCCGCCTGGTGTCCTCCTTCCCTGGCCTCCCCCTTCTTGAGCACCGCCACTCCGTCGCCCGGCCTCCCCTCCCCCTCCCCCTTCTCCAACGCCGCCACCCCATCGCCCGACCCCCCCCCCCCACTCCTCCCCCTTCCCCTTCTCAAGCACTGCAACCCTGCCACTTGGCCTCCCCCTTCTCTAGTGCCGCCACCCCCCCGCCTGGCCTCCCCCTTCTCCAGCGCCGCACCTCGGCTACCGCCTCGCCCCAACCCCGCCTCCTTCGCTCCTCCTCCTGCCCCACGCCTTCGCCGTGGTCGTAAGCTGTGGTCGTATGTCATGGTCGTAAGCGCCTGAAGCGGGCGGTGAAGGCGCGGCGCGGGAGGAGGAGGCGGTAATCGCGGCGGAAGGTGGTCACGAGGAGGGTCGAGGAGGAGGTGGTTGTTGTGGTGCATACCTCTAGCGCCTTATTAGACAATGGCGATGGCTGGGTCTCTTATGACATGTGGGACCACCTCAATTAGGAGTTAAGACACCGAGGCAGCCCCACGTGCCAACTCAGCCAATTCCGTAACTAAACGGCCAAAACGACTTGCGGTGCAAACGGAGATAAGTTTAGGGAGCCCAGAAAGTAAAATGCAACATGTCGGACTAAAGTGGCACAACCTTACAAGTTTAGGGATATACAATGCAATTTTCTCTTTCTTATTTTTGGTTTACCTCTCTTATGAAATGTTTTGATAGTCCCAACTAGCAGAACTAGTGATTTAAAGTACATGAACTGTTTTATCAAATATTTTTAGTATTTTTGGTGTCCAACCAACGGTTCTCTATTTGGATTTTGGCATGATTACTATCCAATTGGAATCATTATTTAGAAGGATATGTTTATATTTTCAGGCTTCCAAGTATGCCACTCTCTTGGTGGTGGTACTGGATCTGGCATGGGTACACTATTGATATCAAAGATAAGGGAGGAGTACCCAGACCGCATGATGCTGACATTCTCTGTTTTCCCCTCACCAAAAGTATCTGATACTGTGGTTGAGCCTTACAATGCCACTCTTTCTGTCCATCAGTTGGTTGAGAATGCAGATGAGTGCATGGTTCTTGACAACGAGGCCCTCTATGACATCTGTTTCCGGACTCTCAAGCTGACCACGCCTAGCTGTAAGTTAAATTTATCCCTTTTATTATTAGTTTTTACATATGGTTATAGCCCTGGTGTAAAATTAGACCATCCTAGTCCCAACTATCTGTATTACCTGTTAAAACATGACATCTATTATGTATATATACCATGTTTAGAAATCTGTTGTTCCGCTTATGTGTACTTTAATCTAGAGTTTTTGTTATGAATGAGTTACTAATCATTTCTTTGTACTCAAAAGAGATAGTCATTAATCTTGTCATGCGTGCAATTGTCTAGCATGGAAATAGACAACTATATGCATTATCAGAAATATGCAATATAAAATTTCTATTGTTCACCTCATGTTCACTTCGCCCATCTTAAAGATTGATACATGTTGTAGTTGATCTTTTTTTCGAGGATTGTAGTTGATCAGTTTTGGAAAATGTTTCTGCATGTTATTATTTTAGGGCATTTATTATCATGTTAGACTAGGTATGGATGGACCCTAATACTTGACTTGTTCAATGAGCTTTCATTTCTCTACAGTATTTCGCTTTAGCTAGACCTTAAGAATTACTGTTAGCTTGAAATGTTGATCTGACGAGCTGTTAAGATCGTATATCTCAAAAATTATCTATCTTTGGCTGAATTGATCAATGTAAAGGTGTGCAAATGATAAAATTTACGGAGGTTGAAGCCTGATGCTCTTGTAATTTCTGTTTCTCAGTCTAAACAAAGTTGGCAGAAAAGTGAAGTTGATTGACTTATAATGGAACACATGAAAACAAACACAAATTTTGTTATTGCAGTTCGACATGCTTCTTTTTTTGCTATTCTGCTTAGAAATATGTCACTTGCTATGTGTTCCTAAATTCCTAACATTTTTGTTATGCATGCTGATTTCTGCAGTTGGAGATTTGAACCATTTGATCTCTGCCACCATGAGTGGAGTAACATGTTGCCTGAGGTTCCCTGGCCAGCTGAACTCTGACCTCCGGAAGTTGGCAGTGAACCTTATCCCCTTCCCCCGTCTCCACTTCTTTATGGTCGGGTTCGCGCCCTTGACCTCCCGTGGCTCCCAGCAGTACCGTGCCCTCACTGTCCCTGAGCTCACCCAGCAGATGTGGGATGCCAAGAACATGATGTGCGCTGCTGATCCTCGCCATGGCCGTTACCTCACTGCCTCTGCCATGTTCCGTGGTAAGATGAGCACAAAGGAGGTCGACGAGCAGATGATCAACGTCCAGAACAAGAACTCGTCCTACTTCGTAGAGTGGATCCCCAACAATGTGAAGTCCAGCGTCTGTGACATTGCACCGAGAGGCCTCTCCATGGCATCGACCTTCATTGGAAACTCCACATCCATCCAAGAAATGTTCAGGAGGGTGAGCGAGCAATTCACGGCTATGTTCAGGAGGAAGGCTTTCTTGCACTGGTACACCGGTGAGGGAATGGACGAGATGGAGTTCACCGAGGCCGAGAGCAACATGAACGACCTTGTCGCGGAGTACCAGCAGTATCAGGATGCGACTGCTGAAGACGAAGGCGACTATGAGGATGAGGATGATCTGCAGGCCGATGAGGAGTGAGGTCTGTGTGTCTTCATGGTCTGTGGGCTGTATGCGATGGCTTCGCATCGGTCTGCAACCACCTGTTGCTACTAGTGTGTTACGGTGTGACTGCCCATATTTGGGCACTACGATTGAGACTACTAGTTTCCCGCAGCTATGGGGAACTCTTCAGTAGACTTGATGCTTGTGTGCGTTGAGTTTTGTTGCGCTTTCTGGTGAACTTGGTATTTAGCACTGTAACAGAAGTCCGTGGTCGCAGTGCCCGTTTGCGATATGCTTGCTCGTGTCTTGTACATGTGTCATGGTTCTGAATCCTAATGCAACGTTTGCTGCTCTTCACATACTTCCTGGTTGATATATGTGATGCGCTTCTCTAAAAAAAAAGATATATGTGAGGCGCTGCTGCTGTGCATGTAGGCTCGATATGTTTGTGTCATACTGTGGTGTCAACATCGTTGGAAAAATATTTTGTTACTTTTTGGAGGAGTTAAACCTACAGAGATACGGCAATAGCCTTTAGACCAAGCAAGCGGGCTCTTCCCAGCTCTCTGGGACGGCTGATTTCAGCTTTGGAATTGGACGTGCCTTTCCCACGAAATCAGCCACATCTTTGGGATGCAATGCAGCGTACGCTACAACGAATGCGATTGGAGCTTCGCAGGGACAAGTGAGGTACAGTACTTTTGGAACTTTGTGTCTTTCTTTTCCTTTCTTTTCTTTTTCTAGTGGGTACGTGGCACCCATTAGTCTGATTCAGGGGTCAGATTCTGTTTTTTTCCTGAACTCTGCATCACTTGTGCAATACGCCATGGGAAAGGTGAAGCCGGGCACAAAGTAGCACCTCTCAAAGTATCAGTTGCATCATCAAATCTAACAAAGCTCGCCAACAGCTGATATGCCATGGTTGCAAGGAACATCACGGTATCACATACCAACACAACCCTCAAAAACAAAGGATTATTTACAGGTGGAAGGAGAAAACCCTCAAATTAGCGAGGAAAAAAGGTCATGAAGCAAAGCCAGTATTGTGGTACTAGTAGATCGACTATATATGCATGACTCATACTGGCACCCTCATATCTCGTCTTTAGGCTGCAGGCTTGGCCGGCTTATTGCGGCGCTCGCGGTCTCTGCCCCACAACGCCGGCCAGCATCCGACGGCCGGAGGCGCTTCTATCCTGAAAGATCAGATATAAGTTAGATGGATGTAATCATGTTCCAATGGCATCTGAAATAACATACTAGTAATCATGAAAGTGCGAATACTGTTTTGTAAGCCAGTGGTTTCTGAAAAAATGTTGGCAAGAAAAGGTTTGTGAGAAAAAAAATCAGCTCCATAGCTATGTCTGTGTACTCCGGTCAGATTGTCATCCTTGTTCCTTTTCTTTCCTGGTCATGAGTTGTTCCATTTTTTTGACTCGGAAAGCTAGCTAAGTCAAAAGAATGGAAGAATCATGTGGTCTAAGGAGGGAAGTTGTCAAAGAAACTGATCCTGAGAAAAATTCATGTACTTGTTTTTTAGAGGAGAGAAAAATGCATGTACTGATTACTCCTTTTAGCGCCGTTTGATGGAAAAAGAATGTTCGTGGCCATGCATTGACTAAAAAATGCTGCATCCGGTGTGTTGAAAAGAAAGTAATGACTAATTAGCACTTACAATATTCCCATAGAATGTAATCATCTTATAATAAGAATAGGATCTAATGCAGTTGCACTGCAATCATACTAGTCATACGTACTCCTTCACTAGCTAAAAGTCTACAACTACTAACCAATAACCTCACAACCAGAGAAGATTTCGAGATGACTAACAGTTAGTAATATCTTGATCCTAGGGTTATTTGACTGCATGACAATTTCTGCTAATTGAGTCCAATGAAATCAATGGCGCAATTTCCTTTCCAAGAGAAAATGCAGGAGAGCTGCGTATCATCGCATCCATGGTGCAGATTTCGCCGACTAGCCGTGTACAGCGCATATCGGACAAGCAAGGGGTCTCCGGTTCTGTCACTTTCAAAGAAATTTAACCACGCGTACGCTCCTCGGTTTACCGCTCACCTGGCTTTGCCGGCAGCAACGGTCGCCGGCAAGCCCTGCCCGGCCACAGGCGGCAGCGTGCCGCGGCTTGGCCGCGGCGCCGTCATGCACCTGGTGAGCCGCCCTGGCACGTAGAAGTTGAGCAGCACACCGTCCCCGCTTCCCCCGCAGCTCCCCCTGCTGTCGCTCCGCCGTCTCCGCAGCCTCCTCTCCCTGGCCGCCGCCGCCGCCTGCTGCTGCTGCTGCTTCGACGCCGCCTCCTGCTGCTCGGACGGCAACGAGCTCACGTGGTCCTTCTGCGCCGGCGGCTGCGGTGTCTCGGCGTGGCCCGTGCTTGCCTTCGCCTCGACGAGGTCGGAGAAGGAGAGCTCGCGGTCGGAGTCGCCGCCGGGGAAGTCGGCGAGGAGGCCCAGCAGCTCCTCCCGGCTCCTGGCGATCTGCCTCTCCCGCGCAGACAGCGGCTTGCCGCCAGCGAGCGCCTCCATCGTATCTTGCTAGCTCGCTCGTGCGGCGCTGGGCCTGTGCTGGGCGCGCACGCCGGCGTGCTATAACCTCGTATATGTGTTTGATACTCTCTCAGGACAACGATGTACGTGCTGCCGTTGCTTATGTAGAGGAAGATGGTTGGTTTTTCTCTTTTCTTTGTGGTAAGAGTGACGCACGCGGTCTAGAAAACTAGGATTTGAACAAAATTTTTTCTTGTATACTTTTGCTTTGGAGAAGCTTCTTTTTTGACAGGGTCGCTGCGTCTTGGTGTGCGCGATACGTTATCACTTTTTTCTTAGCAAGTAAAGAGACGATTTAGAATCAAAATATGAAAATATACATTAATTTTCTGATTTGCTTAAGGTAGTGCTCGTTCTAACTTAAGTTTTTAGCTTTTAAACTTTTTTTATAACGTTTGGCACTATTTGAGATTTTTTTGTTGTAGCAGCTGTAAACTTTTTTTGATGTAATTAAATTTTAAAAAATAAAAAAGTTTTCTCATCACGGACAATGCAAAGAAATACGAAAAAAAGAAAAGATAAAAAGTTAAAAAAGATAAAATTAAGAAGCTAAAAACGGAAACCAAGCATGGACCTGGAACTAGCAAGAATATCAAGAAGTGCGACTGGTCTTTATTTACTGCCATAAATTATGGCAACATTGTTTTGATCCAAAAGGAACTCAAAATTAAGAGAAGTGCTAAGGAGCACTTGAGTGTTTTTTTGGGTTAGGAGCACTCAGATTTTGAGACGTTGGATCTCTATCCAACGGATCTTTATATCCCTCCCCCTCCAAAAAATAAATCTGAGAAGTTAGATCTCTATCTAACTCTTCATACCCCCATTGTCTCTAGAAATTATGAGTATTATAAATCTAAGACGTTGGATATAGGTCCAATATCAAAAAATCTAAGTGATTCTAATCTTCCACATTACAAGTCGACCGTGGCGTGTTGTGCATGGACAACAGTCTCTTGTGTTGCACATCATCGGATCAGAGTACTGTTCCGATGTTGATTTAACACCAAAGTGCAGCTGTAGACTGTAGCAATGTGTATAATTGATGGAGGAACAAGTTCATATAACAATCTAAACTTTACTTATTCATCCAGCATCCTAAACTATAAAATCAGATATTTAACCATTAAATTTTGCAATCCATTAGACGACATGGGCTCATCCTAACGGTTGGGCGATTAACCCATGTTAAAAGTTGGGCGACTTGACCACATGTCGCCTAACGGTTGGGCGACTAACCCAAGTCGTTCAATCGTGGAGCGACATATGGTTATTAAAAAAAGATAGGTATACTACTATAATTTGAAATAAAAAATAATTATTTTTGAAAAAAATCTAACACCCATTCGTCTATTTCAAGTAGGGAGAGAAGGCCCTATAGGCCCCATATGTCATTCACATAAACTTGAGCAATGTGCCATCCTATATGGTAAAACTACCCACTCATTGTACCACGAGGGCAATACCATCGTTTGAAATCGGGTCAGAGTGTTATTTGAATTGTATTACAAAGTTTACATAATCAAATGTCTAGTTTCATAGTTTAAGTGTTAGTTGGATTTTTAACTAAAGTTTAACGTGTTATTTAGATTTTTTTCAATTAATGTATAATGCACGGCGTAACAGAGTTGATGATGTACAGGGTTTCTAGAAGAGTAAAGTTCATTACCGGTCCTTAAACTTTTTATGTTGTGTCATCCCGGTCCATAAACTTTTAAAGTATGTCATCCCGGTGCTTAAACTTTCAAAGTGTGGCAATATCCTATGTAGTTGTAGCAGTGAACTTTTTATGCTGTGTTATCCCGGTCCATAGACTTTCAAAAGAAATTGCCATACTTTGAAAGTTTAAGAACCGGGATGACACAGCATAAAAAGTTTAAGGACCGGTAATGGACTTTACTCTTTCTAGAAATTGGATCATGTCGACTCATCAGGTTGGAATCAACAGGGTGTTATTGCCGTTCAAACTTCAGAGTTCGGACGTACGCATGCAGGACAATATACCACCACGCTCTTCAACTTCTCGAGATACCACCATGCTCCTTCAACTCCTCGAGACGGCGTTGGCCTTTGTCGGTTGGTAAAACAAGCCGTGGCGGTTGACGCGACGCTGACTTTGCTCAGGTCAGGGTTTACAAAACGCACCTATGTGAAGAAGGAAGAAGAACGCTGCTCCGTGGTGAGGTTTGTTGGACGCGGTGGCCGTCGTGCCATCGGCGACGGCGAGCGTGTGGCACGGGCAAGAAACAAAAAGGCCGTGGAGGATCCAGTGCGCTGGTTTTATTTCGGATAAAAATGAGTACAGATTCAATCATGTTCGGTTGTTTTTTTGAATCTTGTGGACTACAATCAACGTGGCATTTGCTCAGTCACTTCGGCATCATCCATCGTAACCGCGTCACCGTGGCACCAAGTCAGAAACAGAAGCATCGTTGATCGACGGCTCCCGAGTAACTCTCCTGACTGGAACCTCGTGATTCGCGCTCCTTTCCAACGCACCCGCCGGGCTGCCGCCAACTGCGCGGTTCGTCACGATGAAGGCCGGCGCCGTGGGCGCCGGCAGCGTGATGGAGCGGCTGTTGAGCATGACGACGACCGCCGCCATGCCGGGCCGGAGGTGCGGGTCCTCCTGGACGCAGAGCAGCCCGACGTGGATGCACCGCAGCAACTCCTGCGGCCGGCGCCCGTCGGCCGAGCTCGAGCAGCCGTCGAGCAGCCGCGAGACGCTCCCACGGCTCCAGTGCCTCCAAACCTGTCCATGAACGCACAGGCAGAATTATTATGCATTGGCCCGGCAGGAAGTTACAACCTTACAAGGTTGGGATTCATTCGTTCAGAGATTACAGAGGCCAGCAGATCCTCGGAATCATGGATGCAAGTGTTTTGCCGGCCGGTGACGATCTCCAGGACGAGCACGCCGTAGCTGAAAACGTCCGATTTGGACGAGAAGATGCCGTGCAGGGCGTATTCCGGCGCCATGTATCCGCTGCAATAACCGGAAGACGTTATAGATGTAAACGTGTAAGACGCACTGAGAACGGAGACGGCGAATTAACTTACTGGGTTCCAGCAATCCTGCTCGTGTTTCCTACGCTTGCGTCCATGTGAAATAGCTTTGCCAGGCCAAAGTCCGAGATCTTGGGGTTCATGTCTGCGTCTAGCAAGATGTTGCTTGCTTTAACATCCCGATGGATGATCTTCAGCCTTGAATCTTCGTGAAGATAAAGAAGACCTCGTCCGATCCCTTCTATGATCCTGTATCTATGCTCCCAATTTAGGTCTTGTTGTCTTGCAGGATCTGCATGCTCCGTGTAAATTCAGTCTGCTTAGCAAACAAGTAGACTTGAAATGAAATTAGATTACATTGGGATTATCTGAGTGAAGTACCGAAAAGGATTGTGTCGAGGCTTTTGTTGCAGAGGAACTCATAGACAAGGAGTTTCTCCTCTTCCTCGATGCAGCAGCCGAACAACCGCACCAGATTCTTGTGCTGAAGCTTTGCAAGCAAGACGACCTCATTCTTCATCTCCACCTGTCCTTGCTGTGAAGTTTTTGACAGTCGCTTCACTGCAATCTCCTGCCCATTTGGTAGTGTACCCTATAATCAAGAACATTACAATTGGTTACTGGAAGCCATGAAGGAATATCTACTAAGAACTGAAGCTGTAAGGTTTCCAGGTTTAAATTACCTTGTAGACTGGCCCAAATCCACCTTCTCCGAGCCTATTTTCTTCTGAGAAGTTGTCAGTGGCAACTCTTAGAGTGCTTAAATCACACAAGACAGATTCTGAAGAACTCATCTCGTCTTCATCTCCACGATCTGTTTATAAGAAAACATCAAAGAGTTAAGCCTGAAAGTTTTACCTCTACATCTTCTTCAGATAAACTAACATTACTGTTCCAGACTTTCAGCACTTACTGACGCTGCCAATGTGCATATGCGTATGTGGCTTTCTGTTCCTCTTGCACAGGTAAAGACCAATTAGCAGCAGGACCACCACCAAGGCAACCGCCACAGGTATTGGGACAATTAGAGCCTTACTGACCGTGTGGTTACTTCCTGCATCGAACGTTTGCCGTTTTCAGAAATTCAGAAAGCATGCTGTTTAAGCCATTTACCAACTTTGACTGTGCTACTTCTTGGAAAATTCACGAATCTATGGATTAACATTGCATGCTAAAAGGTAGCAGTCCATGGAGGACAGGAGGAATCATTCTGGTGACTTCATTTGTCGGTTTGTCCACTTAAGATGCGTGATTGAAGCCAAAAAAAGTACAAAGGAAAGAAGGAAAAAAGCAGTATGGCATGGACACTGAAAAGTTAACGCGATAACACACCACTTGCCAGCAGAGTTCGGAGTCTGAAAGTGCCAAACGCGTAGGGTACAGGGGCGCAAGTAACAATGCATACCGGAGAGGAGGAGACCTTGCTTGACTTACCGGTGCTTGCTTGTCCGGAGCGCTCGCTGGCGTTGGCCCCTCTGCTTACCGGCGCTGGCGCCGGTTTCGGTGCCGACTCTGGCGACATCGCCGCCATGGCGCCCTGGGCGTTGTAGAAAGGGTACACCTCGAACCGGATGGAGCAGGTCCTGAAGATGACCTGCCCGCCCTGCTTCCCGTCGCAGTATTTCGGGATATAGGTTACGGCGCCCACGAGGCAGCGGTAGCAGTCGTCCGCGGCGAGGTCCCGGGTGCACTGGGCCATGCCGTAGATCTTCACAAAAAATGGGAGGTCGGCCTCGTCGGCCGCGAACATCCGCGGGGACGCGTGCGCCGCCCTGTTGGTGAGGTTGCCCATCATCTTGCCCAGCAGCGACATGAACTGCTCCGGCTGCGTCGTGCTCTGCGGGTTCCACAGGACGAGCACCGGCGACGCGTCGGCGGCGCCGAAGAAGCTCGCGTTGGAGTGCCGCTGGAGGCAGTAGTCGTAGATGAGAGTGGAGGATTTCTGGCCGGGGCACTTCTTGGCCACGTCCTGCACCGAGGCGTCGAGGCACGCGCGGCACTCGGACGCACCGACGTCGGCGCGGCACTGCGCGAGGCCGTACGCCTCGTCGGGCCCGACTCCCGTGGTGTTCTCGGCGAACCCGGACGCGGCGGCCGCGGCGGCGGGGAGGGAGGAGAGGAGCGCGTCGAGGTTGGCCTGGAAGGCGCCGCCGCGGGTGTAGTTGGCGTTGCTCGGGCAGTCGGTCACCACAGGGTCGGCGCTGACCGTGGTGGCGGCAATGAGAGAGCAGCATAGGTATAGAAGGCGAGGGAGATTTATGTGTATGGCTCTTGCCCGGAATGGCGCCATTGTTGCTACACTGCGTCGAGCTGCTTCTGCGGCTGTGTGCTGGTTTGAGAAGAATGCCGCAGTAGTGTCGCATGTTGCATACATATTTAAGTTGATGCCTTTGAGAGAAATTCTACTGTGTCCCGGTGATACAAAGCCGATTCTGTCACGAGCCAACCAGACGTCGACATGTGGTGTGTAAGAAATAAAATATTATTTTTTTACTGTTTTGCACTGTAGCAAATCCGTAAAAATATTTTTTACTGTTTACATTTTTTTATTGATTTGCTACAGTGCAAAACAGTAAAAATAATGTTTTTATTTCTTGCACGCCACGTGTCGACGTCTGGTTGGCTCGTGACACAATCGGCTTTGTATCACGGGGGCACAATATAATTTTTCCATAGGCAGGGGGAAGGGTGGGTTCTTTTGGATGTGCTTTATGTCTGTTGGTTTATATCTTATGGCTATTCGTAAGAGAGTACAAAGAGAGAGAAAGAGATAGTTACATACGATTTTAGATGATATAGCTGAAGTCAGTATAGTGTATACTACAATCGACTTGTAAACCCCACATTAAAAAGACGCACTGTTTGAAAGCTAGTTAATGTAGCAAAAGTGAAAAGCCATAGGCAACAAACCGGATCGAACCCACCCGAAAATTTTATCTAGGTAGGGCCTAAAGCTCCACTGTTGAAGGCCCCTATCCCGATTTTGACACCTAAGTATTACCTGTTGAACCCAATACGGTAATAAGGGAGGATGGATGGTGTCTTTAACTTCAATCACCCTAAAGGTATTATAAAATTTTCATTCCACTAGCTACCGGAAGTTATGACTGCAGACCTGATCCCAGAATTGAAAATCAGCCCGAGCCAAAAACAAAAAATGGTGCAATCTTCAAAATACATTTTCAAATGATTTGAAATGTTGCATACAAATTGCCGAGAATCTTCAAAACCTAATCCATCTAAGGATCGCATGCACATTAGCTGAAGTTCCAACATTTCCTCAAGACAACCAAAGTTACACTAAAACTAGGCAAAACTCAAAATTTTGAGATATGACTTAGTCATAGGTTGAAAATGGTCAAGATAGTTATAGATGATTTCTCAGATGTCACAACAAGCAAGAGCACCTAAAGATTCAAGGCCAAAACTCTAGAAACAAGATATCACTAGAAGAGCTTCAAATCGAACCAAACTGGAAAATCTTTAAGATTTTTCTATAGCTAATCCCTAGATTAGCTAATCCCTAGATAGATGGAATATAATCATCATGAGGCATCTATATCATTTACACATTCTTGAAACCCAACAAAATCATGAGAGAAGGAGAGAGGGCAAAACGCCAACTAAATCAAGTGCAAAATCAACAAGAACAAGAAAACACCATGTAGGATAAACAAAATTGATCAATTACAACTTGTAGATAGAGGTTTTATAGTCACGTTACTGTAGAGGATAGAGCTCTGGCAAGAGAACCCACCCAAAGCTTCCACACAAGGAAGTCTCTCTCACAAACCCTAAACCTTGGCCACATGCCTCTAACCGATCCCACTAATATAGATGAGCAACCAGTCTACATATAACCCTAATAGATTAGCACAACCGGGGGAACTTGTTAAACCCCCTCCCCCCACACCAGGTTTTATACTCGTACATGACTTATGCACTCTTCTCAAAGTGCATAACCCCAAACTCGCTAAGAAATAAGCTTCCCATCCACTTGGCCTCCTCAGCGTCTCCTTGACCAAAATCACTTTTCCAACACCCTTCAAGCGTCGCGGTTTGGTCTCATCACCATTTCTAGTATTTTGGCTTTCCTGCCAAAACACCCTCACTTTGACAATAGACCTTACCTCTTCCCTGAGCTTAGTCTATAGTCGTATCCTCCTTTTTGCAAGCAATCCCATGCTTACAATATGTAGGTTCACTAGTGGCTTACGCATCAACGAGTCTCTCCATGTTGGTTTCCCCGATTACGTCTCACTTACACCGACCATACCATTCGATGAACCATTACTCAAACCTTCCGTTTAACATTCCTTGTCTTCTTTGTACCTTACTTAAGCTTAACTATCCTACCATGGTTGCTTCCAATCTTCCCTGCATATCAAAGACTAAGAAATCATTTTCGAGCATAAGTTCTTCATAATTTGACCTACGTTAGTCCAACATGATTCATGCACCATGTATGCAATGACCTAGAACACCAAAACTCAAGCCATGACCAAGCCCCACAAATATCCAAAACCCCTCAAAAATTTCTTAACAAAATCGATCAAACAACAATTTAGCAGCCGGTTGGACTGCTCTGGTCAATCTAGTCAAACCCCAGAGCAGGATAGCCAACCAGACTACGACAACCATGCCGGTTAGACTGCTCAACCTACCCCGGTCGGACTGCCACCCATTGGCTAGTTAGACCACTCATATTTTCTCTTGCGCACACAAGCGAGCACCCCTCTACAAAAAAATAGCCATCAACTAGAAACCGGTTGCGGCTATCTGACCTTCCCCAAGGTATAGTCAAACTGGACTTGCAGTCAGACTACCCTGCCTGATAGCAAAACTGAAAACTTGCAAACTTTCGTAAATTCAAATTTCAAGTAAACATGATTATTAATTGTTCATCACAAATGAACCATGGACATTGTCAACATAGTTCTACATCACCAATCTCAAACACTTTAACTCAGAGTTGTTAGCTGTTCTTCTTCCCCCACTTCTCCTTTCCTCCGTTGCCCACCAAAACTCAATGAACATCCAAAGAGAAAATTCAATGCAATTGCGTAGGAGAGAGGACACGTACGTGAAGTGGCACGGTCACAAAAAGGCAATGCTAAGGTGCAGCGTCACGGGCATTAACAAGCAGAGGCTAGAACAGGCAAAGCACGACAGCGCAGTCGTGGGCGCATCATGGGCATAGACAAGGGATGGCTGAAATGGGCGAGGTACGAGGGCATGATTGCGACGAGGCAGGCACAAACGAGTGTGGTTCGATCTGGAATGGGCAAGGCACAATGGCACAATCACAGAGAGGTGGTGCGGTGATGCGGGCAT
The DNA here is from genome assembly GCA_036346575.1 of Dendrocalamus sinicus. Taxonomy (NCBI): domain Eukaryota; kingdom Viridiplantae; phylum Streptophyta; class Magnoliopsida; order Poales; family Poaceae; genus Dendrocalamus; species Dendrocalamus sinicus. The sequence continues at coordinate 27,881,369 of CM070653.1, read as the reverse complement.
AGGTGAGCAGCGGCCCTGGAGCAGACAATATGATGTCGGTGGGCTAGAGTGGATCTGGCGCACGGCCTTGATGAGGCGCTCGTGTGGAGTGGACGAGGATGAGGCAATGGAGGAAAGGTGAAGTAGGGGAAGAAGAATGTTAGTATGCTTTGAGGCTGGTGATACTTACATGTCAAAATATGGGACAAGGCCCTCCTATAGTGGAGCTTTAGGCCCTACCCCAGAGAATTTTTTTTTCAAGCAGAGAGCTCTGGATGGATGGGCAGTCCATGGAAATTTCATTGCTTTTGTAACTGAAGCTCTCTCTCTCTATTTCCATCTTTCCATTTGGAGAAGCTCCCATATTGACGAGCATAGCGGCGCCGCTCCTCGCTCCTCTAGCCCTTGAGCGCCTTGCCGCCTCCCCTTGCGGTCCGTGCACATCCGCCTTGCTCCACCAGGGCTCCCCTCCCCAAAATCAAGTGTACGGTTTGGCCTCTGCTCCCCTACCCCAAATCGAGTCTAGGGTTATTAGGGCTTCTGCTCCCCCTCACGTTGCCATACCATGGAGAAGAAGGATCGCGCGGAGGCGCACTCTGTGTGATCATCGACAACGACAGTTTTTAGCGGTGGGTTGCCTCTCATTCCATGCCCAAAGTGCCACATGAAGATGATTTAAGCCATGTTCGAGAGCTCTTAAGAATCAAGGAAAAGAGTACAAGTGCCCTAGAAATGACGGGGTAAGAATATCCCTTTTGTCTTGAATTTGATGCTGAAATTTGGTTTTTTGTTTAAACAAACTCTCTCAAAGAATTCCTTGTACGATCGCTCGACTTCAACTACGACCGCTTGACCACAATACTTCAACCATGGTGCCATGACCACGACACGTCGAGCACGACACTTCGACCACGGTGCCTCGACCACGGCGCCTCGACCACAACTGTCGCAATGGATGAGGCGTTGGGAGGAGATGGATTAGGGGACCTAAAACCCAACTCACAGGGGTATTCCTGTCATCTCACAATACCTAGATTTGCAAAAAAAATCATTCAAATGAAAAGGATAATATGAGTAGATGGAAGTGCTATAGATGGAAGATTTGTGCCCTCCTTATGGTACTATGTGGAGATGAGAAAAATTATGGTATTAATTGGTACGAACCTCAGTTCAGAGCTATAGATGGAATTTTCCATTCCAACAACCTCCACACCAAAGGCTAGGTCGGGTTGCGGGCACCTGGGGTAGTAGTTGATCTTGAGCTGGAGGAGGCTACGGTCGTCTTGCTGCTGCTGGTGAGTACCTTGGAGCTGCTGCTCCAGCATCTCCTACGGCAGGCCGAGTCCGAATGACAGGATCGTGAGCAGCTTGGAGACGATGTAGTGGACAAGCTCGTCGAAGTCGCGCATGATGACGACGTACTCAGGTGGGTGGACGGGCCAGAGGCCGTGGTCGCTGAGATGGTCGAGGTGGATGAAGTGGAAGAGGTAGTCCTCCCACTACCTCTTACCATTGGCGTTGGTGGTGAGACGACTCCATAGACCATCGGGTCGTTGCCGTAGGCCTACTTGGTGTCCATGGGCAGGGTGAAAAAGGTCATGAAACCAGAGCATACGAGTAGAGGCAAAGCAACAGGAAGCGGAGCAATTTTATTGCTCCCAGATCTGAGCAAATCCAATCACAATTCCAAAGTGGTGGCAAGATGGAAGAAAGCAAATGGGGAACAAGCTATCTATTGGATAAAGATGGAACAAAAGGACATGATGTAGTAGAAAAAGGCATTGGCTTGCTTTGTCCTAAAAGCATATTTTTCTGATATGTTTCATATTTAAACAATTGTTATTTTTTAAAACAAAATTTATACTAAAATTATATTTTCTCTACATGTAATTTGCCTATTATCTCACCTTCCTTTATACAGAAAATAGTAATTACAAAATACACTATTACCAAGTAAAAATAAAATCTACACCATCCATCATGGTGCGTCCAAAATATAAGGGTACATATTCAAATAAAAAGTCCATGCTAAATAAAATGTAAAAATATATATGAAAGAATCAACTTAATTTTAATACAATTTTTAAACTAAAATCCCTAAATAACTGAATAATAGTAATTTGGAATAAAAACAATGGAATCGTAACTTTGGAATCAATCTAGCCATGCTTTTGCTTGGGCCACCCTGCTAGTTTTCTCTTTATTTGGTTGGAAGTGGACCGATTCCGTGTTTTAAACATTTATTTACGTCTTCCATTGGTTGTCTAATAAAGTGCTAATAAAGTTTTAGTTTTGTTATAATACCTACCATTTCTTTTACTTATTCTTTACTTTAGCGATGATATTCCATAGTGGTATTTCATATTGGTACGTGAGGTGCTATACTTTTAGCTGTGGTTTATAGTGTTTTGAGTAACAGAAACTTACGTGCGGTTTTGATTGATATAAATGAAGTCGCTTATAGTGTGTACTATAATAAACTTATAGATCATATTTTGAAAAGGTATTTTGTTTAAAAACTAACAGTAAAAAAGTTGAAAAGTAGCTTTTAGAAGAAAAAAAAAGGCCAACTCAACATGGCAGATTGAAACAGAAAGTCGAAAAGAAAGAAAAAACTATATGCCATGGACACTGGATGTGTTAACGCAACAACTACGGTAGAGTTCAGAGCCACAAATGGAGTAGAAACACGTAAGCAAGGGGCCGCAAAGTTAACGCGTGAAGGACAACTCGACTCACCGGTGCTGCCTGGGCCGGAGTGGTCGCTGCTGTTGACTCTGCCGCCTGCTGGCGGTGGTGACATCGCCGCCTCGGCGGCCTGGGCGTTGTAGAAAGGGTACACCTCGAACCAGATAGAGCAGCTCCGAGGGATGATCCGGCCACCCTGCTTCACGTCGCAGCATTCTGGGACGTGGGAGACGGCGCTGGCGAGGCAGCCGTTGCAGTCGTCGGTGGTGAGGTCCCGCGTGCACTGGAGCATGCCGCAGATCTTCAAGAAGGGCGTGACGTCGGCCGTGCCGGCCACGAACATCCGTGGGACACGTACGCCGCTCTCTCGGTGAGGTTGCTCATCAGCGCGCCCAGCAGCGACCTGAACCACTCCAGCTGTGTGGCATTCTGCATGTTCCACATGTACAGCACCGACTGTTGGAACACCGCCCACGCGTTCGCGTCGAAGAAGCTCGCGTTCGAGTGGCGCGGCAGGCCAAGCGTCGTAGATGTCAGGAACTTTGACCCATTAACACGTTTGAGCTTACACTTAAACACACACAAAGTTAGAAGAACAGAGTAAGAATACAAGGATTTTTGTGCTGCTGAAAATCTAACAACGTTTTCTATTGTATTAGATCGCTATTTAAAGCAAATCCTAGTATAACTCTGGTGGTTAAGCCACCCTTATTATGCGCCACTACCTGCACGATCCCATGGACCCAGGCCATGACGCGCACGACGCTAACAAAGTGGAGAACATACTGTCACGTGGACTAAACACGCGTCGAGCACTTTTGACTGTTACAATAACTCTTCGACCACATCTACTACGACTACGACCACAACCACTATGGCTACGACTTATGACCAGTAACTCCACGATTGTTACAGTACTCTACGACTTCGACCATGAGCTACGACTTATGACTTTCGACCACGGTGAACATGCTGGATTATTTAACATTCTCCCCCTAAGCCTTGTCACGTTCTCCTGTGATCTCGATGACGTCAATCCTTGTGCGCTGGTTCTAGAACTTGATGCACCCGAGTGGCTTTGTGAGAATGTCTGTGAGCTGCTCCTCTGTGCGAGCATGCTCGAGAATGATCTTCCCCCATCAACATGCCCCTGGATGAAGTGAAAGCGAGCGTCGATGTGCTTGCTCCGATCGTGGAAGATAGGATTCTTGGTTAAGGCAATAGCGGACTTGGTATCTACCTTGAGAACTGGCACTCTGGGCTTTGAGCAGAGAAGTTCGCCCATTAGCCGAGCTAGCTAGATGCCTTGACACGCCACAATCATTGTGGCGATGTACTCCGCCTCGCAGGACGACAACACCACCACCCTCTGCTTTTGCGACTACCAGGCGATGGGGTTGCTTTCGAGGAAGAAGAGCACACCAGTGGTGCTTCTCCAGTTGTTGATGTCACCGGCTATGTCGCTATCACTGAATCCCAACAGCAGTGGCTGACTGTCTCTCTTCTTCATATAGCAGACACCGTGGTTGCGCGTTCTGAAGATGTAGCGCAGTATGTGCTTGACCATGACTAGGTGGTCCTTGTGCGGTTCCTCTTTGAACCGGCTTGCGTAGCCCACCACATAGGCTATGTCCGGCCTCGTGTTCACCAAATACTAGAGGCTGCCGATAATACTCTGGTACTAGGTGGCGTCTACCAGCGGGCAGGAGCTCAATTTGCTCAGCTTCAAGCGAGCTTCCACTGACGCTTGACAGCTATTGCAGTCCTCCATACTGCTCTTCTCGAGCACTTTGAGTGCATAGGCCGATTGGCACATGGAGATGCCACTTGGCTCACTTCGATGCCGAGGTAGTAGGAGAGCAACCCAAAGTCACTCATCCAAAACATTTTCTTCATCTTGGCCTTAAACGCGCGAATGTCGATGACTTCAGTGCTGGTGATGATCATGTCATCGATGTACACTCCAACGATCAGCTGATACGCTATATCCCAGCGTGTGTACACAACATGCTTGGAAAAACTCTTGTGAAACCCCAACGTCGACAGGTTGGCATCGATCTTGGTGTTCCACGCTCTGGGTGCTTGGCGAGGCCGTAGAGTGCCTTTCGAAGCCGGAGTACCTTGCGCTTGTTGTTGTCGACGACGAACCCACCCGGCTGGGCCACATATACCTCCTTCGTCTGGTCACCATTGAGGAACACAGACTTGACGTCCATGTGATGAACTTGCCACCCCTCATGTGCTGCCACAGCAAGCAACAACTGGACCAACTCCATGCATGACACGGAAGCGAACACTTAAAGTCGATACCGGCCCACTGTACGTAGCCCTTTACGACCAGCCATGCCTTGTACTTAGCGATAGCACCATGTTTGTCGTGCTTCACCTTGTAGACCTACTTGAGCCCAATGGGTCGGTGGCTAGTAGGGATATCAACGAGCTCCCAAGTGTTGTTGTCCTCGATCAACTTTATCTCCTCGAGCATTGCCTTGTGCCAGCACTCGAGCTGCTCTGCTTTGCCAAAGGATGCTGGGTCATTAGCAGTGGTGAAGAGTAGCCTAATAGAGTCAAGCTCGTGTGGTGCGAAACCGCAGGGTGAGGCTGGCCCGATGAGGTTGTCGATGGTGTGGTACTGAAGTGGTGTGTTGTCATGGTCAGCATCGAGTGCCCCTCCCAGGTTCATTGGCGGTGAGGAAAACTCCACTGTGCCTAGCATCATGGTGTTGCCTATGCCTACACTAATGGGTATGTGTGGTGATCCCTGATCTTCATCCGCGCCAATGGCCCCTGCCGTCCTTGGTTCATACTCGACATTATACTCCACAGTGAAAGGATCCAGTTCGCTCACCATACCTTCCTCACCGTGAGCGCTCCAGTCCCACCGTGCTGTTTTGTCGAAGATGATGTCACGAGTTATGTGCACACCCTGGGTGACAAGATTGTACACGTAGTGCATCTTGGACCCAGACTCGTACCCAACGAAGATCATCAATGAGCTCCGCTCGTCTAGCTTCCTCAGGTGTGGTTTCGTGTTCTTGACATGTGCTACACAGCCGAAGGTGAAAAGGAAGTGCACCGTTGGTCGCTTGCCATGCCAAGTCTCATACATCGTCTTCCTGTCAACACTTCATGTCGGTGCGGTTGAGAATAAAGACAGTGATGGAGATGGTTTCACCCCAAAACCTCTCAAGGAGCCCCTTCACCTTCATCATGCTGTGCGCCATAGTGACCACCATCTGGTTGCGGCGCTCAATGACCCCGTTCTACTACGGGGAATAAGGGGCCGTGAGCTACTGCTGCACACCGTGCTCAGCGCAATACTCATCGAATTCCATCGACATGAATTCCCCACTGCGGTCGGTTCGGAGCACCTTGAGCTTGCACCCTAACTCCACCTCCACCATGGCTTGAAAGCGCTTGATCGAACTTGGAGCTTGGTCCTTGCTCACAAGGAGACTGAGCCACATGTAGCGGCTCAGGTCGTCCGCAAGCAGCATGAAGTAGCTGTTGCTACTCGGCGTCATTGGTGTAATCGGCCCTTAGAGATTGTCGTGGACAAGGTCGAGAACATCCCGTGAGCATCCTTTCCGTGCTCTAGGAAAGGAGCCCGTCGCTGTTTGCCGGCGAGGTAGCCATCGCAGACTTGATCCACCTGATCAATCCGCGGTAGCCCTCATACCATGTCACACTGTGCGAGCTTGCGTAAAACCTGGAAATTCAAATGACCATACCTTATGTGCCACTACCATTCCTTCTCTGAGCTCCTTGCCGATAGGCACACCGATTGCACAATCTTGAGTCAGAGTGGGTACAGTCAACTGGGTGACCACCTGACTTTTGCCAACAAACGTTGCTGCTCATTGTGTATCCTTAGGATCCCGCCATCAATCAGCACTCGGTAGCCCGTCTCATCAAGCTGTCTGACACTGATGAGGTTGGTGGTGAGCCAGGGAATATCACACCCTTACAAGGGTGTACTATATTGTATGCAAAGAGGATCGTCCTGTGCCCCTCAATGTTGATGATGGAACTGTAGTCGAACTTCACTGTGCTGACCACCTTGGAGCTCAGCTCAGAGAATACCTCACGAGAGCCGGTCATGTGGTTGGTTGTTTCGGTATTGAGATACCAAAGCCCGTCGTTGTGCGCTTCCTCTCGATCTAGCTGTGCAAAGACCTTTGCCTCGACCAGTCAGAGGGGCTTGCTTCGCGGTGATGTGGATGAGTGGTCAAACCCATGGTCAAAGGAGCGGTCGAAGCCATGGTCGAAGGAGTAGTCGAAGTAGTGGTTGAAGGCGTGGTCGAAGCCACTATGAGTAGTCTTAGGGATGGTGGCTTGCCACGTCGAGGACTCGGCCCTAGCCATTAGGAGTGTGGCCTCATCGTCATCGCCTTGTGTTAGATGAGCCTTAGCCTGCTTCTGTCGGCTGTGGCAATCCTTGGCCTAATAACCCATTTTAGCTTGCTCAAGAAGTCACGTCCGCCACCAGATCCTGGCCTTTCCGTGCTTTCGTTCGCGCCACCGCTATCAGCCCATTGTCATGGGTGGCTTGTGTCGGCGGTTGCCAAACTTGGAGTTGCAAGGGGATCCCTCCCCCTGCTGCCGCTCCCTCATCTGGGTATGGTCTTCAGGGTATCCCACGCCTCCTTGGCGGTTGCCTTAACGGCAAGCGTGGAGATCATCTCCAGCGGAATGGCATGCGGGATGGCCTCCAGTGCCATCCTATCCTCCTGGAATTCAACCTCACCGATATCGACGATGTCCTAGAGTTCGTGCGCCCAGAGCATGACCTTCATCATCAAGACCCAACCACCATAGTTCGTCTTCATGAGTGTCGGATATGCCATCGATCCCCCACCCCCTTCACCACCCTTTGTAACACCAAAGCACTGCCACTGTCATCGGCGTGGTCTCTGGGATGTGGTGATGAAGACTGGGAGCGTTGGGGTGACACATAATCACTTAGCTTCATTGTGGATCAGCGTTCCCTGGCTCTGATACCAAATGTCTGGAACTTTGGCCGATCAACACGCTGGAGCTCACACTCGACCACACACGAAGTTGGGAGAAGAGAGTAAGAACATAAGAGTTTTTGTGCTCATGGAAACCTGGAAGCATTTTTTGTTGTATTAGATTGCTATTTAAAAGAAATCCTAGTCTAACTCTGGTGGTTAAGCTACCCTTAATATGTGTCACTATCTGCATGATCCCACGGACCCTGGCCATGACGCGCACAACGCTATGGCCTCAATCACAAGTGGTTCTGAAATCTCTTTGTAGCTCTTACACACCGCCGCGATGAAATCAATCCACCTCTGTTGTTTCGCGCCACCGCGTCCACCGGATTTGAGATGTCATCCCAACCGACTAGAGAGTGATCTCACGCCCAGCTGCGGATAATGATTTTAGCTGAAAATGATTAGCAGTAGTAGAAAGAAGTGGTTTTTAGGAGAACACGACCAGTGGAAAAAGTAAAGGAGAGATACGTGTGCGAGAAGTAAGCGATATGAGTGAAATGCGTAATGCACTCGTAACCCCTTAACTTATCCTGGAGCAAGAAAGAAGCGAGAGAACATATTGGCTTGAAGCTTCTCTAAGCAGAAGAAACTAATATAAACAACCCCTAAAATGGATGAGGAGCGGCTCAGAGAGCTATATGGGCCGATCTTGTATTATCTGTTATTTTATGTCAATATTTTATACGCTATGTATGTATAGGAAATCTTGCATATGTTTAGCATGATGTATTGTAGTGTATATTGTAGTGTATATAGGGTTGCATTTTTGTGAACATAATGCATCAAGTAGTTTCAGTTAGGTGGAAAATATGAAGTTGTATTGTGTAGACGTTGAGAAAACACATATTTATGTTAGAGCAATTGTAGGTGATAACAATAGTACTAGGATTAAAATAAATTAGAAATAAATTTGGTAGATTAAAATTAAAAATTTAGAAAAGACTATATTAAGTAAAAGTTAGAAAAGATTGTAGTGTAAATAATGTGTATGTTGAAAAAGTAAATATTTATGTTGGAGCATTTGTAGGTGGTAAATTTGTAGATTAGAGATAATTTGTATAATTAGTGTGCTTAGTGAATTACCGTAGTATGGAAATAAAATGATATGAATATTTAATTTGATGTATGGTACAATTTGAAAGTAAAATAGTTACAAATACATCGAGATTTAGAAATACAAAACATATACTAATCAAAATTAATTAGATGGTACGATTGTTACATCTTGGTACTAAAATGGTTGATTATGCACTTATGTTAGGTACGCAATGGTCGTATTGAACAATTGATGGTGTTTTATGGGAGTGGTCTCAGACGTGATGGGCGTGATGGGGCGGACTCACAAATTGCGAAGCGATCGTGATCCGCACTTGGCCCGAGCGCCATGAGCTTGTCCGAGCTACGAGGTGTGTCCGTCGGCGTTCGATCGAGAGACCGCAAGGAAGAAGTTACGGATCGAGGCGCCTATGCCACAATGGTGGATGATGAAAGGCGAGCATATGGCAACTCGGCGGTGACTAATGACGCCATGGGCGAACTACATGGAGGTCGTGGCGCAACCTCGATGTGCGCATATATGGGAGGCCAATGGTGTATGTCGAGTTCGTGAGAGGCGAGAATCATCACCATGGTTGGTTCGATACGGGTGGAGATGAAGTGGCCGCGGTCATGAAGACCCTTCGGGAGAACATGTGGGCGCAGGAAGTGGGTGATGAAGACGACAGAGGCGTGCGAGAATTTCAGCGCAACGAAGGTGTGCACGACAGTGGTGGGCCGCCTGTATTGACCGTCATGAGTATCTTGGGACCGGGGAAGAAGAGGACAGCGAGGGGAGGATGAGGAGGTTGAACATGCATACCTGGAGAGGACGAGGATGGCGAATGCAATCGAGGGGTGGTAGTCGTGTTGTTACGACGACGGGTGATATGTGTCGCCCGCATCGACGACATCACGCCGCAGCCCTAGTTCCTTACGCACAGAGGAGGAGAATGGGGGTTCAGCGAGGCGCACTCTTCACGGGCAAGGCTTCCGTAATAAGAGTGCCGTCCAAAAGCTATTGCTAGACATGCCGCCAACATAAGCGGGACGACGTCCACAAGTCAAAGCCGCAACGCACGCTGTGAAGTGTGTGGACGGGTCATGTGGTGGCAAAGTCCGTGCACAACGGTACAAGGGCGCTTGGCACGGAGTTCGGATAACGGTGCTGCAAGATCACATTTGCGAGCTTGCGGCCAAGATATAGACACCGCAACATGACATCACGTTATGTTGCGAGGTGGTCACGCACCTCGCCCGAGCGGATGTGTCAATTACCGGTTCTGATGGCAGCAGAGCGAACGAGGCGGGCTACGGCGAGCTACAAGAAGGTGTGGCGGGCGGCGAAAGGTGCCGACGGTATGTATGGGACGACGAGAGGCGGCGCACGACCTGGTCCCAAGAATGCTGAATCAAATTGCACAATCAAACCTGTGCACTTACAAACACGAGGTGAGAGGGTCCATCATACGGAGGGCCCGAATCGTTTTTCTTGACAGAGTGTTCGGGCCTTCCATCAGCGATACAAGGGTTCAGGTGGTCGCCCAGCTACAATCGTGATGGGACGCCTTATCCCGAAGCAAGTACAAGGGCACTATCCTTACCGAAGCAGCGATGCAAATGACCGCCATCTCCAGTGGCATTTGCAATTGTGGAGAGCGAGAATACGAGATAGGCTTTGGTTTCTTTGCAATTTGAAGAATGCCAGAGTGCAAGACAGCCCGGTGTGCCTTATCTCGCATCGCAATGCGTGCTTGATGTCGGCGTTGGGAACGCTGCGCATCGGACGCAGCCCCGCCCGTGGACTCGATGTGAAGAATCTGGTGCATGAGGCATTTGCAGCGAACTTCCACTGTATGTTCCGTGCAAGGACCTCATGAAGATGTTCAAGAAGCTATGCATGCGAACTGAGCGGAAGTTCGACGCCATGAGGCGTGCCGATCAGAGGCTACTAGCATGTGCATGCGATAGGCCGTGGAGGGCTCCACAAGAGTCGGGTATTCTCACAATGGGTTCAACGAATGCACCGACTTGGAAATGTGGTCTTTGTTGCACGACACCGTGGGGCGAGGTATGGGATCATGACAACGAACATGTCGGAGGTTTACAATGGCTAACCGTGCAGTCCTCGTGTGCGTCCACGTCCAGAAAATCTTGGTGGCCTATGGGCATTTGGCTCATGCGACGCGGAGTTGAGCGATCGACGGCTTGGTGCCGAACGTTCGTAGTGGTTACATGGGGTGTTCATGAATTGAATATGAATTAAATAGTTCAGATACTGATATCAGATAAAACGTATAATAAAAATATAATTGATATTTTTTGAGACTTAATATATCAAATATGATATGGATACCGAATAAAACAGATATCTGGTTGGGTTTTATTCATCATATACCCTCCACTTAGATGGAAATTCAGGATTTACCCTCCTGGCCCACGTGTCAGTGACTTATGATAACCCCATATGTCATTGAGGTGGGAGGGTAAATCCTGAATTTCTAATTAAAGGGAGGGTATATGATTCAATCCCCATCTGGTTGACACATCGTGGCTACTTGGGCCGTAAGGTGCGGCCTAACTGCTGCTTCCCACGTGGGCACGGTGCTCCTAGTTTGTCCTACGCGTCCGCGTCCAGCAAATGTGACAACGGCCCGGGATAACCCTTGACGCAGGCCAGTCTAGGTTTTCCTTCCTGGGCCGTAGTCTGTTGGCATTCGGCTCATAGAAAGAGCACTGCGCGCTCCTATTCTTCAGATGGGTATCGGACGGCCCTGATGCCGGACGTTCGTCGTGGTTACGTCCCGGTTCTTGCACAATTAGCTCCCAAAACAATCGAGTGGCACATGCGAAATTTCGATGGAGACCGCCTCCCTCTTCCACGGCGGCGGCGGCGGCGGCCGAGGTAAACCCCAGTGCAGGTAACCAATTTCTCCTCGCCCCTCCATCTCTTCCGCTGCCCATCGCGTGCGCCTAATGGCCTCTCTCTTCTTTCTTTGCTGCGATTCTCTGGCACGGTAACAGCTCACGATCCTTCACTCGTTTTAGGAGAAACAGAAAGACGAATTCCTGGGCCTAAATTTAGGCCTCATCTTCTCTTTTTAGTTCCGGAAATTGCTGGGCTTCATGTGTCACCCCGGCGCTCACAGGCGGCGGCGCATGGCGACCATGCTCCCCCTGCCAGCCCACACCTCGCCAGTCGCCGCCGCCGCCGGGCGCCGGCTCGCGCTGCCACAAATTGGAGACTCGGGAGGAGGAGAGAAGAGAAAAGTGCAGCGAATGTGCAACGTGCTCTTCGATTTTGAGACGGTAAGTTCGTGGGTTTTTGATAATCGCGATTTGCTAATTGTTTCGGAAGGACGCTCTGCGATCTCTATAGGCTTTTCGATCCCCACTCATATGCTGCATTTTTTTTATGGTGCTATAGGATGCGCATTCTCTTTGTGCTTAGGTTTTTCCAGAATAGTACTACCTGCCATGATACGATCACAGTCACTTTTGCTTTTTGAGACCATAGGTGTTAAGATACCAATCGTTGGAAGCTAATTAGAATTAACAGTAGAAATTTCTATATTACAATCGAAGATCACATAATGTTGAGCTGATGTTCATAGCAAAATTTTGGTCAATGAATTAGTTCTTGAAAGTTGCATTGACACATCTGAGTACCTGAGTGCTATGGGATATCCTGCTTGTGAAACGGAAATGTTCACGAGGAAGAAGAGAAAATAGCGTAGGCCATGCCTAGTCAAAACATATATTATATGTCAAACTTTGGTACCATGATGTTTATAAATTCTGCCGGAAGCACAAGTTACTAATGTTTGAAATGCGGTTATGCAAACACAAAAAAACAGACAACTATCTGACAGTATTGCCTTCTTCACTTTGTCTGCTGAGACTACCTGATTCTTCTTCAAAAGTATTGAGTGAACTGTCTAGTCCTTCCAGTTTCTTACATTAGGATAGTGCATTCTGATGGCAGGTGGATTGTATAATGCCCTTGAAGTTTCAGCATCATCCCAAAAGCATTAGTAGAATACAGATGTGTTGTGGCTATGGGCCAAATAGTAGAATAGGGGACTAGTAGAGTGAGTATAAGAAATGATCTAGGCTCTCCCTTGTTGATCCAAGGACGTGTGTGTGTGTATATATATATATATATATATATATATATATATATATATATATATATATATATATATATATATATATATATATATTTACACCCGGTATTACACCCACCTAATATACCACCTAAATAAATTTGAAATATACCACTTTATATATATATACTAATTATAAGATATTCTAATGTGAACCATACGAAAAAATTGCAAGGAGTCCATAGTTTTACCGTATTTTGTAAATACCTTTATATATACATAAAAAGGAGTATGTTGAAAAAATGTACATACCACCTCTCAAAAATTGTTCATACCACCTATATAGTCTTAAATACTGTATACTACATGTACATACTCCTCGTTCGCGAGATACTCCCTACGTTAGATACGACATAGGGTGTAATTACACCGGGAGTAGAAAAGAGGCTTCCTCTATATATATATATATATATATATATATATATATATATATATATATATATATATATATATATATATATATATATATATATATATATATATATAGAAAATTACGTAAGGCACCATGGTGCCTAGGCACCCACATCCGGTACACGTGTATCTACCCTACTCTATAATTCACCAAAATTTTCTTTACTAAATCTACCCCCTCAATAACCCCCACAGTCATGCCAAATCTAAGTCCACCCAGATTTGTGTACCAAAGTAATCCAACTTCATACAAATGAACGGCCTAGATCTCTTCTCAAACGTTCTTCTCTTACTCATTGAAGATCGTAAGGTCAGAATTGTTTGGATCATGCACATCATTGAGATACCCTTCCAACTGCGCGCCTCGCGCCCTCGGTGAATCCGTCTTCGCTGTCGTCCCCACACCGCGCGCCGCCTCCACTCTCCGCCGCACTCCGCCTCGCTCCTCCTCCCCGCTCCGCCGCCGTGTCCTCCTCCCCACCCGTCCGCTCCGCCGCCGCCTCCTCCTCCTCCCCCCCTCCGCGCCGCCGCCTCCTCCTCCCCACCTCGCGCCGCCTCCTCCTCCTCCTCCCCACCCCGCCGATCTGCCGCTGGAATGGCGGAGCGCGAGTCGGGGAGAGGCTTGATGTCGTTGGGAAGGTCGGCGGGAGGCGGCCGAGACGAGGAGATGGAGGGAAGGGGAGCGCGGAGGCGAGGCGATGCTCGGCGCGGACGGGGCGCGCTGAGGGTGATGAGGAGGTAGATGGGCTCCGACATCCGCGCCTCCTCGCCGTCCACCACCACTCCCGGCCGCCTCTACCGCGACCAAAGCTCGCCGCGCCTCGCCGCCATCACCTCCATCGCCGCCTCGCCCTCGCCCCCCCGCGCGAGGAGGTCCTCTGCATGGCCAACTCGCCACCGGCGACCTCCGCCGCCACCGCCTCTGCGCTTCGTCGAGGTCGCCGAGCCCGTCGCGCGCCGCCGCCGCTCTTGTCTCCGGAGCCGAGTAAGAGTCGGCACCGCGACTCAAACAACCTCAAGATCTCTTCTTCGAGCGAGTCCAACGGGTTCTTGGCCGCAATGGGGCGGCGAGGTGGAGCAAAATCTCCGTCTTTTCCTCCTAATATATCCGAGTTTCCATCGGTTTCGTCGCATAGCCGAGGCCGAGTGCATGTGATGATTTCCATGTGGAAAGGCCTTGAAGTGATGGATTCTTCTGAAAGTTCGTTATCCCATCGCCAAGAAGAGAAACAGAGGCTTCCTCGCCACGCCGGCCGCCTTCCTCGAGTTCCTCAATGAGAATGGCTTGGACCCCATGTCGTATTCCATGGCCGACACCATCCCGCGCTACATAAGGTGTTGGCTCGATAACCCTATCTTGCTACGCTTCGTTTCGTTAGAATTTTTCGATGAATAATTATTGTTACATATTGGCTTGCATTGGGTGCATCTTTTTTGTTGTTGTTTGCCGGTTTACCCTTTCCCAAGTATGTAAAAGAGGAGCTTGATTATGTTCCTATAATCCTAAGGCTAAAATCGGGCATGGAGTCGCAGATCACGGAGATTGAAAGCGAGCTCAAGTGCGAACTCAAGAAGGTTTCGTGGTGCGGATTTCTATGCGATTCCTCCCGAAGTTCGTATTTACGCCCGAGGCTTATCGGCAAGGGAAGGTGATAAGTAATTCATTTCTTATTCAAGCTTTCCGGTACTTCACAAAGATAGACGCACGAGATTGCATATCTCTAACAGATTATAGAAGCCTTATTTAACCAGATGTTATATGATGTTAATGTCCTTTTATTTTTTTCTATCAAGTGTTTTCTGAGACAAGTTATCCTAGATAGAACTCGTATAGCATTTTTCTTTTTATGTGAGAGACCAAATGCTTCAAACATAACGAAATTGGTAGATGGACAAAGCTACTGTGCTATCATGTTCTTATCATGCATTCTTTTGTCTGTGCCATTGCTTCAAGCTAAGTATCTTTCAAATACATTGCAGATCTATGGAATCGATGCACTTCTGAGTGCTATCTTAGCACTTGATGTTCAACCAGAGACCATGTTCTTGACCTCTGTGCTGCACTGTAATTATTTCAATCCTTTGTTATATATCACATTAGACCAGTATTTTCTTAGTGGCAAATGTCTAATAAACGATGCACCTTTACCAGACTTGTTTTGTGCGCCACATGTGTTCAGCAGTATGGAAAGACCTAGCAAACCGCATAACCATAAGATGATAAGAACATAGGAGGCCTTTCCTGATTGGTTGATCTTTGGGTAATTAATCGCTTTGTTTGGATTGAACCAAGCCCATTAAGCCACATGATCCTGTTGTTTGATGGAACGATGCGCTTTCTAGGTTGATAAATATGTTGCGTCTAGGAGACCGGGTGTTTCAATCGTTGTTTGATGGACCGATGCAGTTTCAAGTTTGATAAATACATTGAATTGTTAATTGTATTCTCCAATAGGTTGAACATAGTAGTGTTAGTCTACATATTTGCTCCATTGTCGATGGTGTTGGTTGTAAGTCAAACACCATTTTTACTGGATTGTTTATTGTGGGTCCTGTAGATTGTGTTAGATCTTCGCTTATTTGTGGGATTAATTTCGTTCAATGTGTTAACGATGCTTTGTATGATGTGCAAGGTGCAAAACTTTGCATGCTTGCAGATATGCTTGGTAGCATAGCTTCGGATTGTTCCATATGCGGCATTGCATTACATGACATACGAGCAAAGATAGGTGCCGGATATTGAATAATTTTGCTCCATCGGTGGAGTGCAGGGCTGTGGTTGATCTCTTGGTCGCTCACCTTGTGGATCAGCGATTACGTGTACCTACCCATTAGACTTGGCTAGGACCAAGCGGCATACTGTATTGCACTCCATGCGGATGCATGTTCATTCTGTTTTTTTATTATTATTATAAAAGTGAAAAGTCTCCATCAATAGAAGTATTACGGGTAGATAATTCCCTCATCACCATTAGTAGTCTACATGATGCTGGCTATTGATCAATTCATCAATTATTGTTAGCAATCATTGGCTCATGGTTGTTTGTATTAATTTCTTCACAATTGCTCCTAGGTTTCAAATGTGGCCCAACCTTGCAATGTTTTGGGAAATTCAGTCGACAACCAAACATATAGTGGTATCAAGGATGTTTTTAAAATCTGTTTACAAGGAAGGAGGTGCACGATCTTTGTACCGTGGTGTAGGTAAGCCTTATCTCCCCATTTCCTTTGCTATGGACTGGAGTAAGCATTATTTTTTTGAAGCATCATTTATGGTTCATTAGTAGGCTAGCAAATTATCACGTGATCTCTCTCATCGCTCTGTTGGTTCCACTTCACCACGCGCTTGCACGCCTTTTTAGGTCATAACAAGGGTGATGGTCGCAAGTTTAGGTTAATGCACGATAGGGATATTCGATATCCAATTATGTTTCTCGGTGTCATAAAAAATAAGGCATCTCTGTTTGTTTATCGCCTAGGTATTACATTTAGGTGATCTAAAAGGCAAATTGCCGGATGCAATATTTGAGAATAGTTTAGATCTTTAGGATGAGCTAGCACATGAATATCCCGAACCTTGTATTTGAAATTCCTAACGATGGTTTTTACTATATTAAATGTGAGAATATGTATTGGTTTTTTGTATTAAATGTGAGGATATGTATTGAGTGCATGTGTGTACAATTTATTTAGTCCATCGTATTACACCGCATGACATCGGGTTCAAAGTTCTTCTAATCAATGTCGCCCAACTCGATCGGTATCCTTCCATACGCTGCCTAAAATTTTATATATATGAAGACCAGAAATCTCGAGTTCAGAAGATTACAAGAGATCCATCGTGTTGAAGCTCTCTTGTGGTGCTTTAGCCGGTCTTTTGGACAAACCCTCACTTATCCATTGGATGTTGTCCAAGACAAATGCGGTATAATTCACATTCCAATCCTAAATAATCATGCGTTGTAATTTGTTTTGCAATGTTCGATTAGCTCGACCTTTCTGCGTTGAGTTCGAGCAAGCGATCCCAAAATGCAAATGATGCCTTCCGTATAAGGGGAACATTTCAGGTCTCTTGCTTACCATTCATGCGGGTGGAGACAACTCTTGGCTTGAGCCTTAACTATGTCAAGGTATAAGCGGATCGACTTTCTCAAGGGAAAGGGCAAAATAAAAATAATTACGATTTCAATTGCAAGTCGCAAAAGATACTGATTGTTATATATCCAACACTTATAATGGGTTGCTCTTTATTTTGTTTCATTGTGTTCTATTATTAAGGAATAGGAGTGGCAGAGATGCTCTTTTTTTTTGGAATCAGATCTTAGATCCGGGTCGGCGAAGTCGACGGCACGACCTGCCACGGCCCTTGCCCCTTGCCGTTATTGGGGATCCCGAGGCGACGGTCGACGAGGACTAGGCGCGCGCGCGCGTTGGGAGGAGCGGGCGGAGTGCGGAGTAGGGAGAGGCTCGATGTCGTTGGGGAGGTCGGCGGGAGGCGGTCGGAGACGAGGAGATGGAGGAAGGGGAGCGCGGAGGCGGAGGCGGTGCTCGGCGGCGGACGGGCGCGCTGAGGGTGACGAGGAGGTAGGTGGGCTCCGTCGGGGTGGGGTGGTGCTAAAGCCACCGGAGGAGCGCCACATCGCGCGACCACGGCCTCGCGGCGGAGGCGGCCGGTGGGGTGGATGAAGTGGTGGAATACATCGGTGGCGCGGTGGGAGTTTGGGAAGGAAATGGGGTTTTACCGCTTTAGGAAATGGTGGAATGCCGATCCGCGCGCTCGCGTGGGGTGGTGCGGCGATGCGCGATCGCCGCGATCGGAGGTCAGAGCGGCGGCGGCGGCATTGGGGGGATTAATTGCATCGTAAGTTGGTATTTATGGTATGAAGGTGGAATCCTGTTGATTACTTTTCTATTATAACAAGTTTTACTTGCCACTACAGCCATGTTGGTTATTCATACCCAGGGCGCTGTAATTAACCACCCGTTCGAAGGGTAGGGGACGGAGCGCGCGCGTCTACTTCGACTAGACGCCAGCTTCGCTGCCACCCGTTCGAAGGGTAGGGGACGGAGCGCGCGCGTCTACTTCGACTAGGCGCTAGCTTCGCGGCCACCCGTTCGAAGGTAGGGGCGGCGCGCGTCTGCCGACTTGGCGCCAACTTCACGCCACCCATTCGGGGTAGGGGACGGAGCGCGCGCGCTCTACCCGACCAGGCGCCGGCCGCCGCCACCCGCTCGAAGGGTAGGGGCGGAGCGCGCGTCTGCCGACCAGGCGGCGCCTTGCCGCCACCCGCTCGAAGGGTAGGGGCGGGCGCGCGCCTCTGCCGATTAGCCGCCGGCCGCGCCACCCGCTCGAAGGGTAGGGGACGGAGCGCGCGCGTCTGCCTTCGACCAGGCGCCGGCCAGCGCCACCCGTCCGGCGGTAGGGGCGGAGCGCGCGCTTCGCCGACTTGGGCGCCACTTCGCGCCACCCGTCCGAAGGTAGGGGCGGAGCGCGCCGCCTGCGCCGACTTGGGCGCCACCAGCGCCACCCGTCCGGGGGTAGGGGACGGAGCGCGCGCGCCACCGACTTGGCGCCACCCGCCGCCACCCGCTCGAAGGGTAGGGGACGGAGCGCGCGCCCACCGACTTGGCGCCACCTTCCGCTACCACCATCCCAGATTTCAGGCTCCCAACCACAAGCTTGAGGAATTCACAGCCGCAGGGACGGAGGGCCAAAGGACTCGGCGACATGGCTTCGGCCTGTGAAACCCTTCACCATGAGAGGCTCTGTCGTGGGGGTGGCCCCACCTAAACCCAAAGAAGCTCGGTAGGAGATTATAAGGCCTGAATAGGCCATGTGTAATGACATAACCGCTCTGTGGGGATAACTGATGTAAGGGTATAGTCAGAAATCACTCCTTATGTGTATATATATATGAGTAAGCCTTGGGGAGGATCCAGGCCATTACACTTATCTTCATCACTCTCCACTACCATCTCTCTCTGTTTGGTCTGTAGCCACAACAAATATAGTTAGCAAAACTTGTTGTAGGTTGTTATTTTTTTTTGGAAATAAAAGGACAGATAAGGTATGTTGGTCTGTTCGTGATGTTCGTAGATTATTAAGGGTACGAAATCTGTTAGACTTGCAATAACATTTTGTAATCGTCGTATGTTATTGTAGTGCGATAAATTTCTGAAAACTTTTATGAGGACGATTGAGGTCGTAATGATTCGTAAGAAGGTAAGTGATATTGTGATGCACGAGGGAATTCATACACAATCATGCTATAGTAACTACAAAATAAAATATGTACCCAACGAATACAAGTACATAAATGCCTCTATGCGACGCCCAATACACCACGCGCAGCATCTTCGTCGTCGCCATGTCCTACCCCCGGTCGGTGCCCGCCGGTACGACCCCACTTGGCCTTCCTCAGTGCGGGGTGTCGACGCCCTAACAGGGTGAGGCGGTCAGGAGCCCTGCTGACCCGTACTCCCAAGGCCTCAGGGGTCAACTCCACCTATGCCTGCATGGCTACTAGGGCACCGCTGAGCTGCGACCCAAAAAGAACGTCGATGGGTACGAGCTGACGTGCTCCCTTGATCTCCCCTAGGTTGTTCGCTAAGTAGTCGCTCACGTCCTCTGGGGGTCCTCGTGTGGGGATAGCTGAACTCCTGGCTGGGGCGTAATACCTGCAGGACAGATATTGTTTATTCGTGCAATGTATCGACGAGAATAAACCTAAAGAGACGAAATGTACATTCCACGTGGGCCATGGCGTGCGTCCAACTGTTGTACCCGCCCTGCCCGAATAGGTGAGAGAGCAACATGTATTGCCCTGACCCTGCCTAGTAGGGGGTCCAGAAACGATGGCAGTGTCGGTGTGTAGGCACGTGCCCACTCTAACCCTCCGACTTGGCCCAGCGGCGACGATAGCGATGCCCAGGGGTAGCCACATGGCCACCTTGACCCTCCAGGTTGGTCAGGTGTTGGCGGGGCATGTGCACGTGGCCTTGCGGAGCCTCCTACCTGAGCTAGTGTCTCTTGCAATCCCGATAGTGATGTCCGTCTACGAGAAGTACAAGAAAGTGTCAAACTTGTAATTGTGTTAACCGTACTTAGACATTTCGAAACACGAGAGTACCTATCGCGAGGGACAAGTTCCGCGCCAAGTGTATAGGGTACGAGTTGGTCGGTGCTGGTACGTGAGCAGGGGGAGGGTCAACAACTTGCACCAGCCTGGTGCGTGTGTGCGGAGCGTACTAACGTAGGTACTCGTCGTATGCGTTGGGGTCATACGGTGTGGCCTCCTACATGAAGTCCTCAACGGCCTGCCCGCTCCTCAAGAGTTACTCGACGGAGTTCTCATACACATGGATGACTTACAGGTGTGCAAACTGTGCCTGTGAGTTAGAACAGTGGTTACAAAGAATGACATGTAATACACGTATAGTAAAGATCTAGGAGAGTACGTACCCGTTTACGACACCAGAGGGACCCTACGGTCAACCAGCCCACTACGCCCCCCGTGGTACATGTCCTCACGGTATAGACCGCTGTTGAGCAGCATCGGTCTTTCAACGAAGAAGCGTTGAACGACCACAGCTGTAGCAGGAGGGGGTAGCCTGTGAGGACAAAGGTTGGCCTCGTCCTGCAACAAGCATTGCACATGCCACGGTACATCGCGGCAAGCATGGCTGATCCCTAGCTAATGTGCGCCTCCTCCCTGTTGGCGATGGCCCTCGTATACCACACAAGGCGGGCGTCGACGGAGTCACCATGGCTACAGATAAACAGTACCCAGCTGAACAACCATAGCAAGTATGCCTCGACGTACCATGACATTTGATACTCATCAGCCTCCGTGTCTATCCGCTTGACTTCTAAACAAACGAAAAATTAGTAAGCTCGTCATATGGTAAGGATAATGCATCGCTAAACAGGAAAAATGGATAGCATACGTACCCAGAACTAAGAAAGCCACTGTATGGGTGAGCCATGCCTCTGTCGCACCTAGAAGACATAGTATGCCGACGCAGCCTCCGCTAGAAGAACCCCTTCAAACCTGCCCAGCAGGTCGTTGCGCCAGTTGCCATGCGCGTCCGGCAGGGAGGCAGCCTCTCTCGTGATGGGTAGCCTGAACAACAGCATGACGTCCTGCAGAATGGGTGCCATCTCCTTGAATAGGAGATGGAAGGTGTGCATCTCGGGCCGCCACTGGTCCACTAGAGTGTCAGAAGTGACCGGTCGAACGGGAATCGTCGTGACCGTTTCAGGGCGGCCTGGACCTCCCTATTGTCCTCGGCTAGAGCGCCATCCTTGTCAGTGGCCTCCACCATCCGCACGAGAGGTAGAAGGCCAGCATTGCTCAGCCTGCAAAGCACAAAGAAGTGAGTAGATAGTGGAAATATCGTAAAAAAGAAGTGCCATAGTTTGCAGAAAAGCCTGTTTCTCCAGCATGGGTCCAATCTCCAAGCCTATCGGGGTGTCCGTGTACAGACCACCCCCAACTAGCGCACCTCGTCCTTGCCCCTAGCACGACGGCTCGCGTAGTGTGGCGCGTCAACGCGCCGGTCCAACAGGCCGAAAGGCTAGTCCGAACCACCAAGGTCGCGAGCCATACCTGCAATTCAATTTGAGTTAGCAATTACGATACAATTATTGGTTTAACTATTTATAGCGTAGCTTCAAAAATTCTAAAAATTTAGTTGTATTCTTGCATAAACCGCATGTTCCTCAACATATATAATCATAGCCGTATTTCGGTATTAGGGTTTTAGGGTTTATTGTTTCAAGGTTTCAGGTTTTAGGGGTTACGGTTAAGGGTTACGGTATGGGGTTAAGAGGTTAGGGTATAGCCATAGCTGTATTATAATTATTAACAACTAAATTGATGTTACTTATACGACTATACTATTTACAACTATTAACAATATGTGACGTGCTTGATACAACTATATGTACAATGATTTTTGTTGCTAACTTACCATAGTTTTTAAAGTGTAACTATAACAACTAAATTGATGTTAGTTCTACGACTACACTATTTACAACTCTTAATAATATACGACGTACCAGACACAACTACACATCTAATAATTTTAGTTGCTAACATACTTTAGTTTCAAAAGTACATCTACAAGGATGACCCAACATAATTATACATCTAATGATTTTAGTTGCTATTCTATCATGTTTCAAAAATAAATCTATAAAGAAGTACAATAGACTCACCATCATCGATAATCGGACCTCTCCTCTTTCCCTTTCTCTCCTCCTCTCTTCTTCTTTTCTCCTCTCCTCTTCTTTCCTCTTTTCTCCCCATCTCCTCCCATTCTCTCCTCTCCATCCTCTCTTTTCCTCTCGTGCGAAATGAGTGATTGACGCTCGGTTAGTGCATGCACGGTATATATCCTCCTAATCACCCAATGGTTAGGCGACTACGAGCTAGTCGCCCAATGGTGTAGTAACTAGAGTCAAGTCGCTCAACCGTTGAGCAACTTAGGCCTAATCACTCAACGGTCGAGCGACTTGGCCACGTGTCGCTCAATGATAGAGCAACAGATGGTTATTACTGTAAAATAAAAAACACAGGTATATTA
Organism: Dendrocalamus sinicus; assembly: GCA_036346575.1. NCBI lineage: Eukaryota > Viridiplantae > Streptophyta > Magnoliopsida > Poales > Poaceae > Dendrocalamus > Dendrocalamus sinicus. Next base: position 27,858,484 of record CM070653.1, on the reverse strand, counting down.
ATATAATTCAGAATAAAAAATATAGTATTTTAAAAAATTCTGCTTCTTAGCGTGCTTCGGTTTTCAGATTTCAGACCCAATAGTACGTCGAAACTTTTCTGAAGTGTCAAACGCAGAAACTGATTCCAGGTATTAATTCAACTTGTTCTTTCGTTGTTTTCCCCCTATAAGTCCAGGTGCGTGCTTCGGGTTGTTTATTTCACAACCGTGAAGTATGAGCGTGAAATGCTCCTACTTTTATTTTTAAAGCAAACATGTGCATTTATATGTATTTTATGCTTTTTTACATAAACTTTTTTCACCATCCATCCATAGTTGATTCTACGAGTGGGAGTGGCAGAGTGGGAAAAAAATAGATAGGGAAGAAAAAAGTTTTTTTATATATGTACATGTTCTGTACAACAGTATACATTTTTCACATGTATTGTACATCACACTATACTTTTCTCTTGACACGTCTAGTGTACAACACACCCTATACATTTTTGTACATGTACCGTACAACACAGGTATAAGAGCTAGGCTGTACAACAAACGGACTTGGGTCCGTACCTCCACCTAATGTGGAGGCAACGCGACGGGCTAGAGGCCAGCTTTTAAACCGGACTTCCTGTATTAGCGAACCGATACGGTACAAAAGTTTCTGCTAATGCAGCCATGCTACGCTAATACACCTACCTTTTATTTCACTTGAGAAGAAAACAGGATGTCGTGGCCGCGTGGGCCCGGGCCGAGATTGTAAGGCCCAATCGCACCAAACCCCTCCGGTTTTCTCATTTTCTTACCCCCTCAAAATACAAAAAAAAAAAACTGCTCGACCTCTCCCAGGTTGAGTGAGACTCTGGAGCAGCCGCCGCCTCCGGGATCTCGTTCCGGCCGGTCGGGCCGAGACCCTCACCGCCCGAAGACCAACCGCTGAACCTGGCGCGTGCACGGGGACAGCATGGGGGACGCCCATTTGCCCATGCCCGTCTGCAAACCACGGCACGTATCTATCTCCCCGTGGTGGCTGGCGCGAGTGGCCTCCCGTCCTGGCGGATTTGGTCTTTGTGACGCCCATCCGGTGCAGGCAAAGCTCCCGTGCCACTGGCGAGAACCGCCTACCCAACCGTAAGGGACTAGAGGAACTGTGGCGGAGCCACTTCCCAGCGACCCTGGGTGGCTGCTAGGGCTCGTTGGTGAACAATGCAGTGGAACTTCTCTATTGCCAGAGGGGTTGAAGACGGTATTTCTTCGGGCAAACGCTCGTCATAGCTAGGCTTGTTCAAGCTCTAAAAAGTTCCTGGTTTCGCCACTCTAGAGGAGGATGCTCAACGCCTCAATTCAAAGCCAAAGGTGCTGTCAAGAAGTGAGTTCGTTCGGACGGTCTGAAGATGGAAGGTGTTCGTTCGAACCGCCCGAAGGGGGAATGCAAACGGTCAGGATGAGTAACTGATGTGTGACTTGGATCGGACAGATACTAGAGTTAAGGAAGGCGCCGCCAACTTCAATTAAGGAGCGAGGGTACCTTGATCCAGCGTTTGTTCTTCATCCAACGGTGGTTATACGACTGAGTAGAGTAATAGCGGCTAAACACACTGATTTGTCAAATACTGTTCATTATCTTTGGTCATTATCGAAGGTAAGCTCCTCAGCCTGTATAAAAGGCTTGTAAGACTCTTTGGTGGACTATCGAATGATATGATAAAACCCTAGCTGCAATATCTTAGCATAGCTTAGAGTCTCTACTGTTCTTCTTAGTTTTCTCTCGCTCGATTATCTCATTTTTTGCGTATGATTTTGGATCCTTGCATTCTAGGTTCTGACATTTCTGGTATCAGAGCCTCGATTCCATGGCCTCTGGGAAGATCTTGGTCTCGTTTTCGGTGAGGGTTTGGGAACGCTCGGTTGTTTCCCTGTAAAATTCCAGATCCTAACAAGTCGGTGAAACCCGGAGGGAAGAATCTGTGGGAATACTGCACGGATCAGATAGGTTGGGTTAGTGTATTACTAACTTGGTAAAATCCCTGTTCCGATCAGCGCAATCTCGAGATGGTGAGGCCAGCACCACCGATAGCGGTTGAAGATGTGGTCTCATTTGTGACCATGGCAGAAATGGAGGAAGTTAAGAAGAGTATAGCAGATCTGAAGAGGAGCCAGGAAGAAAATCAAAAGATGATGCAAATGCAAGTGCAGATGGACAAATTGGTGGGTATGACATTGAATTTCATGGTGACCACACAACCCCACAAGGAGATCTCTGATCGGCAATTGAGTTTTCAAGGTAATTTTGGCCAAAACTCTACTCTCCTGTAGCAGTAAGGGGTGAAGTTGTAGTTACACAGGCTAATGTTGGTGGTAGTAGCCCTCAATCTATTCCTATAGCCAATAGCTTTTGTGTACTGCCAGTGATTCTGGGAGAGACTAAAGGAAAAGGGTTAGAGAATCCACCAGGGCTGCCCCATTACACTCTGAATACCGATTTCCATTAGACCATTACAATAATTTGCATGGTCACAACCTGAATCCGGTAGCAGCACCACATGGCAACGTACACTGGGCCACTGTTGTATCCACCTAGGCACCCAATTCACCTTCATTTGAAGAGTTTCTAGAACAAGGACAGAACAGTGGGTGGCCTTATTACCTTGAGAATAGGCATGTTCATTATCCAGAAAACACTAGAGGGCAAGCTATTTTGAAGTCACCTAAGCTATTTTGAAGTGTCAAATGCACCACAGAAAGTTTAGAATCTGACTTCGAATCTGTTGAATGTTTAGGGGTCCGACTTCGATTCTGTTGCCTTTTGTTTCTATTTTTAAAGCAAACATGTGCATTTATATGTATTTTATGCTTTTTTACATAAACTTTTTTCACCATCCATCCATAGTTGATTCTACGAGTGGGAGCGGCGGAGTGGGAAAAAAATAGATAGGGAAGCAAAAAGTTTTTTTTATATATGTACATGTTCTGTACAACAATATACATTTTTCGCATGTATTGTACATCACACTATACTTTTATTTTGACACGTGTAGTGTACAACACACACTATACATTTTTGTACATGTACCGTACAACACAGGTATAAGAGCTAGGCTGTACAACAAACGGACTTGGGTCCGTACCTCCACCTAATGTGGAGGCAACGCGACGGGCTAGAGGCCAGCTTTTAAACCGGCCTTCCTGTATTAGCGAACCGATACGGTGCAAAAGTTTCCGCTCATGCAGGCATGCTACACTAATACACCGACCTTTTATTTTACTTGAGAAGAAAACAGGATGTCGTGGCCGCGTGGGCCCGGGCCGAGCTTGTAAGGCCCAATCGCACCAATCCCCTTGGGTTTTCTCATTTTCTTAGTCCCTCAAAATACAAAACAAAAAAAAATCTGCTCCACGTCTCCCAGGTTGAGTGAGACTGGAGCAGCCGCCGCCTCCGGGATCTCGTTCCGGCCGGTCGCCATATGGTAAGGATAATGCATCGCTAAACAGAAAAAATGGATAGCATATGTACCTAGAATTAAGAAAGTCACCGTATGGGCGGGCCATGCCTCTGTCGCGCCAGGAAGACATAGTACGCTGCTGTGGCCTTCGCTAGAAGAACCCCTTCAAACTTGCCCAGCAGGTCGTTGCGTCAGTTGCCATGCGCGTCTGGCAGGGAGGCAGCCTCTCTCGTGATGGGTAGCCTGAGCAACAGCATGACGTCCTGCAGAGTAGGTGCCATCTCCTTGAATAGTAGGTGGAAGGTGTGCATCTCGGGCCGCCACCGGTCCACTAGAGTGTCAGAAGTGACTGGTCGAACGGGAACCATCGTGACCGTTCTGGGGCGGCCTGGACCTCTCTATTGTCCTTGGCTAGAGCGCCATCCTCGTCGGTAGCCTCCACCATCCGCACGAGAGATAGAAGGCCGGCATCGCTCAGCCTGTAAAGCACGAAGAAGTGAGTACATAGTGGAAAGATCGTAAAACGAAGTGCCACAGTTTGCAGAAAAGCCTGTTTCTCTAGCATGGGTCCAATCTCCAAGCCTATCGGGGTGTCCGTGTATAGACCACCCCCAACTAGCGCCTCGCCCCTGCCCCTAACACGACGGCTCGCGCGGTGCGGCACGTCGACGTGCCGGTCCAACAAGCTGAAAGGCTAGTCCGAACCATCAAGGTCGTGAGTCATACCTGCAATTCAATTTGAGTTAGCAATTACAACATAATTATTGGTTTAATTATTTATAGCGTAGCTCCGAAAATTCTAAAAATTTAGTTGCATTCTTGCATAAACTGCATGTTCCTCAACATATATAGTCATAGCCGTATTTCGGTATTAGGGTTTTAGGATTTACTGTTTCAAGGTTTCAGGGTTTAGGGGTTACGGTTAAGGGTTAGGGTATGGGGTTAAGAGGTTAGGGTATAGCCATAGCTATATTATAATTATTAACAACTAAATTGATGTTACTTATACAACTATATTATTTACAACTATTAATGATATGCGACGTGCTCGATACAACTATATGTACAATGATTTTAGTTGCTAACCTACCATGTTTTTTAAAGTGTAACTATAACTATAACAACTAAATTGATGTTAGTTTTACGACTACACTATTTACAACTCTTAACAATATATGACGTACCAAACACAACTACACATATAATAATTTTAGTTGCTAACATAACTTAGTTTCAAAAATACATCTACAAGGATGACCCGACATAATTATATATCTAATGATTTTAGTTGCTATCCTATCATGTTTCAAAAATAAATCTATAAAGAAGTACAATAGACTCACCATCATCGATGAGCGGACCTCTCCTCTCTTTCCCTTTCTCTCCTTCTCTCTTCTCCTTTCCTCCTCTCCTCTCCTTTCCTCTCTTTTCCTCTCTTCTCCTCCTCATCTTCTCTCATTCTCTTCTCCCCCTCCTCTCTTTTCCTCTCGTGCGAAATGAGTGATGGACGCTCGGTTAGTGCGCGCATGGTATATATCCCCCTAATCACCCAATGGTTAGACGACTACGGGCTAGTCGCCCAATGATATAGTGACTAGTGTCAAGTCGCTTAACCGTTGAGTGGCTTAGGCCTAATCACTCAACGGTCAAGCGACTTGACCACGTGTCGCTCAATGATGGAGTAACAGATGGTTATTACTGTAAAATAAAAAAAATACAGGTATATTAATGTAATTCAGAATAAAAAATATAGCATTTTAAAAAATTCTGCTTTCTTAGCGTGCTTCGTGTTTCAGATTTCAGACCCAATAGTACGTCGAAACTTTTCTGAAGTGTCAAACCCAGAAGCTAATTCCAGGTATTAATTCAACTTGTTCTTTCGTTGTTTTTCCCCTATAAGTCCAGGTGCGTGCTTTTCGGGTTGTTTATTTCACAACAGTGAAGTATGAGCGTGAAATGCTCCTTCTTTGACCGTCCAATTATTCATTGTTCTTTCACAACAATGAAAACAGGGATGGGAGTGTGATCAAAGTGTCAAATGCACCACAGAAAGTTTAGAATCTGAGTTCGAATCTGTTGAATGTTTAAGGGTCCAACTTCGATTCTGTTGCCTTTTGTTTCTATTTTTGAAGCAAACATGTGCATGTATATGTATTTTATGCTTTTTTACATAAACTTTTTCACCATCCATCCATTGATTCTACGAGTGGGAGCGTCGGAGTGGGAAAAAAATAGATAGGGAAGAAAAAGAAAGTTTTTTTTTATATATGTACATGTTCTGTACAACAGCATACATTTTTCGCATGTATTGTACATCACACTATACTTTTATTTTGACACGTGTAGTGTACAACACACACTATACATTTTTGTACATGTACCGTACAACACAGGTATAAGAGCTAGGCTGTACAACAAACGGACTTGGGTCCGTACCTCCACCTAATGTGGAGGCAACGCGACGGGCTAGAGGCCAGCTTTTAAACCGGACTTCCTGTATTAGCGAACCGATACGGTACAAAAGTTTCTGCTCATGCAGCAATGCTACACTAATACAATGACCTTTTATTTTACTTGAGAAGAAAACAGGATGTCGTGGCCGCGTGGGCCCGTGTCGAGCTTGTAAGGCCCAATCGCACCAAACCCCTCGGGTTTTCTCATTTTCTTACCCCCCTCAAAATACAAAACAAAAAAAAAAAATCTGCTCCACGTCTCCCAGGTTGAGTGAGACTCTGGAGCAGCCACCGCCGCCTCTGGCATCTCGTTCCGGCCGGTCGCCATACGATAAAGATAATGCATCGCTAAACAGAAAAAATGGATAGTATATGTATCTAGAACTAAGAAAGCCACTGTATGGGTGGGCCATGCCTCTGTCGTGCTAGGAAGACATAGTACGCTGCCGCGGCCTTCGCTAGAAAAACCCCTTCAAACCTGCCCAGCAGGTCGTTGCGCCAGTTGCCATGCGCGTCCGGCAGGGAGGCAGCCTCTCGTGATGGGTAACCTGAGCAATAGCATGACGTCCTGCAGAGTAGGTGCCATTTCCTTGAATAGTAGGTGGAAGGTGTGCATCTTGGGCCACCACCGGTCCACTAGAGTGTCAAAAGTGACTAGTCGAACGAAAACCGTTGTGACCGTTCCGGGGCGGCCTGGAACTCTCTGTAGGATCAAGGATACCGACTAGAGGGGTTGAATAGGAGGTTATTAAATTTTTCTTGTTCACTTGATTAATTCTTTACAATTTAAGTGACAAGAATGTAAAGCAATTAATCCTATGCAATTCTAGTTAACAATATAGCAAACTTAGCTCTAAACAATCAAATGATCACAAGGATGTAAATAAGTAAGAGCTAAGAACAAACGAACACAACCGATGTTTTAGCGTGGTTATCGGAAACTTGCCGGTTTCCCCTAGTCCACGTTGAGGTTAGCCCGGACGAATCGGACCGGCTCCACGAATTGAGCCAAACACCTCGATCACTAATGTAGCTCTTCCCGCTCCGGGTAGGTGAGCTCCAACCTTCACAAATTGCCGGGGCTTCTCACAAGCTTCTTGAGAAGATCACCAAGCCAAACTTCGCCCGATCGTCCAAGTGCCGGCAAGCACTAAGAGTAATAGACCTTGGGCTTCACTTGAATGCAATTCTTGTGCTAAGTGGATCAACAAATGAAAATCTTGCACTAATTACAAAACCACCTCAATTTAATGCACAATGGGAGAAAGTGGGTGGAATGAATGCTCTTGGGCTCAAGGAATATGCAATGAGTCTCTAACCTTAGCCCATGTGCAGGGGTGGGGGTATTTATAGCCTCCACCAACCAAAACTAGCCATTTGACACAATTTCCAGAAAAAAATTTTGGTCGAGGTACTACGCCCCGTGGACCGACTACCGCCCCGCGGTCGACCGATACTTGATTTGCTACCAAATCTTCGCCGCTGATATTTGTGTTATGTTCAAACTCAACGCGTACTATCGCTCCAGCCAAACTCCAAAAGATCTCAAATTTTGGCGCTCTCTGGAAAAATTGATCCGCTCTTAGGGCCGGATCTTCCGGACTCGGAGTACCACTCTGGTCAGCGGAATTACCGCACACAGCGGTAGTTCCGGCGTTGAAATCGCCGGTACTTCCGCTCCAGGAAAATCCAGACTTCATCCGGAGGGTGCTCTCTGGAAAAATCAATCCGCTCTCCCTCCGGATCTTCCGGACTCCGGAAGTACCGCTCCATAATGCGGTACTACCGCTTGGTGTGGTAGTTCCGGCGTTCAAGTGGCCGGTACTTCCGTTTCCGCAAGAGCTCTAGTGCATCCGCGGGTGCTCTATGGAAAAATTGATCGCTCAAGAAATGGATCTTCCGCTCGCCGGTACTACCGCATTTGGGTGCGGAACTACCGCTCTCCCAGAGTTCCGACGTTCAAAATCATGCACTACCGCCTTCCGCATGAGCACGATTTTGTTTTAAAACTGATTTTTGATGTATGCAAGTTTCTAATGTTGATCCATATGGCACAAGAAGTATGTTTTCAAGCTACTTGTCAAGATCCCTCTTGATGGTACGATTATCTATCCTATAATCCGGTCTTCCACCATTCACCTAAGACCGATAAAATTCAAAAAGGATTCTATGCTAAGTATACATTTGTCTTGAGCCAATTTGGTCTTCATAGATATTCTTTGGCTTGCATCTTGTCGCTCATAAGTAGACTAACCCATAGCATTCTCATAAAACACGTTAGTCCCATATTCACATAATTTCATTAATTACCAAAACTATTTTTAGGGGCCTAGATGCTTTCAATCTCTCCCTTTTTGGTAATTGATGACAACCCAAGTTGTATGAGAGATAAATGTTTTGAATATATCAAATTGTTTGAAAATAAATTGTATATTCCATATTGACTTTAAATGAGAGAAGTTCTTTGTAATAAAACTCGAGAAGATATAAAATGAACTAACTCCATTTTAAAGTCCAAGGAGGAGATGACTCCCCCTAAATATGTGCATGAATAAAAATACAACATTTCATACAAGATGCACAAGACAAAGATATATCATAAAATGAGAGTAAAATGATATTCAAGCACAGATGATCAATAGATAATAGCATAAACATTTATGACCATAAAGGTTCATTACATCCATAAGATCAGAAGATAAAACGAGTTCATTACATCAAGCGACCATCAAACAACCAAAAACAATAATAAAGAGATATAGCCCCATAAGTCCCATAAGAAAGCCCCAAGCTACTACTTGTCTTGTCTTTTCCCCCTTTGGCATCAAGTACTAAATAGAGATCAATCCTGAGAGGTACGGCGACGAGTGTAGCGACGAGGCGATGGAGGGTGCTCCAGAGCTGCAACTCGACCATCTAGAGATGTCAATCTGCTATCAATGGAGTCCAGGCGCGAGTTGAGGGTGGAGAACCCCTCAAGCATGGAAGAGTACACCTGAGAGAGAGAGGGCTGGCCAGACTCCTGTGGTGCGGCTGCTCCTGCACCTGCTGAGGCTGCTGCTGCTGAGGATGATCTAGCTCCTGTGGCTGCCTGTCTAGCTCTCACAGCTGTAGGTATGGGAGCCTCTGGTCTGGGCTTGTAAGGCTTATGCACTCCACCACGTCCTCCGCGATAATGAAACTTGGTATCAATCAATGCCATGATGTAGGGCGCATAATTGATGCGCTTGTTGCGATCATTTTTGGAAGATACTATCTCCCTCATGATAACATCAACAACATCGAACTTCTCCCCCTTCATAATATAGTCTATGATATTCCAGGCGTGACCTCGAATAGCATCATAGTTGCCGCCTTTGGGAAGAATAGTATGATTGATGATACGGTTGATCAGGCTAGGAATGGGAAGTAATCCAATATTCTTGCCAAGCACATATTTCTCTTCAGTGTTGTAGTAGGGGTACATGGCATGAATGTCAAGAGCGGGCTTGTCATATACCTTCTCATAAGCACTGAGCTCCGCCCTCAAAGCTATCTCAAAGTCATGCTTTGTGGCTTCCAATTTTGTGCATACTGTCATCCATGTCATATGCTGAAGATCTGGAGTAACATGCACAGTAGCATAAAACTGACGAATAAATTCTTCATTGTAATCACATCCCTTGGCCACAAGCTGATGAATACCGCTTCCCCGGAATAGCCTGAAAGTCCCATCATATTTATCAATGCTGTCAATATGATCCCAGTCAACGTACTTGTGATCTGCAAACTGACGATCTCGTCCATACATCTCATCAAAGATCTTCTCCTGGAATCTGGTGTGAAACTTGGGATTGATGGAGTTGGAGGAGCTCATATCGCTCCGGTGGACGGTCCGGCGTACTCGTCGTGGTGATCTTCTTGAGATCTATCTCAAGATCCTCCCTGTCAGCCAAGTCTTCCTCAGATTCTTCCATGGGAGAGCTCGTAGGTTGTGGTGATCGGACTGCCTCGATCCGAGTCGGACCTGTGCTCAGTGCGAGCGCTTTTCCTTTATCCTGAGCTGCCTTTTGGACCGCCTCAGGGGATGGAAGAGCAGGGGTGGCCGAGGAATCCCCAGAAATAGAGGAGTATGCCTTCCTCACAGCATTCCTTGTTCTGGGCATCTAGAGTCAAGAGCAAATAGGTCAAGAGAATCAAAGGAGTTAAGCCAAGTTAGGTTGAAAAGAGATGAAGTGAATTTGCCGCACTGTCAGGAAATCTAGTAGTATCGCCGTTCTGGGCCGGTAGTACCGCTCAGTGGTAGTACCGCACCAGACGGGCGGTAGTTCCGCTTCCTGGCAAATTCTAGGGTTTTGGAAATGTGAATGGATTATTTGATGTTTTCTTGGATTGAATCCATGGAATAGGTTTGTAGATACCCTTAAACACCAAATATACTCATTTTCCCTAGAATTAAATAGCAAAATCAACTACATGTCGATTTAACCTATACCATGACCTAGGGTTCAAAAATGAAGATCAAAAAGAGATTTTTGATTCGAAATACCTTGAGGATCGGAGGAGTTGAACCTGGGGAGTTGATTTGAGTCGAAGAATCGAAGAAATCACCGCTAGATTTGTGGATCTAGAGTGCAGTTTTGGTTGATCTTTTTGTGAGAGAGAGAGATGAGGAGGAGTACGGGCACGGGCGGAAGAGAAGAGGAAGTACCGGTGAAGGGAAAAAGTGGGGTCGAACAGAGGAAAGACCCTCGGGCGCGGGCAGTTGCTCCCCCTTAAATGCAGGTCCGGTAGTTCTGTAGATGCGGCCGGTAGTACCGCTCAGAGCGGTAGTACCGCTTCCTCTACCGGAAGTACCGTTCCCCGGAAGTACCGCAGGAGATAGCGGTAGTTCCGATCTTTCTGGAACTTCGCAGAATTGGAAATTTAAGAGAATAGATGCAAATGATCCCTAGTTTTTGCACTCAATTAAAATCTTTAAGGATCATCATGCATTAAATAGAACAAAGTATTATCTTTAAGTAATTTTGCCTTCCCCTTTTTAAAATCAAAAACTTTGGCACAAAAGCACAATTGCAAGCAACTTTTCAAGCTTCCTCAAATTAGCATACATTTAAATTTGCCATAATTTTATGCAACATTTGAGTAATCCAAGACGTTTAATTCACTCCTAAGTTTGCAAAAGCGGTTTTCATCTAATGGCTTGGTGAATATATCCGCTAATTGATCTTCGGTCCGGATGTGGCTAATGCAAATATCTCCCTTGTTAACATGGTCCCTCAATAAATGGTGGCGAATATCTATATGCTTAGTTCTTGAGTGTTGGACGGGATTATTGAAAATTTTCACAGCACTTTCATTATCACACAATAAAGGCAATTTATCAAAATTTATTCCAAAATCCAACAAGGTTTGCCTCATCCATAATAATTGAGCACAACAACTCCCATCGGAAACATATTCGGCTTCGGCGGTTGAGAGTGCTACGGAATTTTGTTTCTTTGAGGACCAAGACACTAAAGATCTACATAGAAATTGACAACTTCCCGAAGTGTTTTTTCTATCCACCTTGCAACCCGCATAATCAGAATCCGAATATCCAATTAATTCAAATTTAGCACCTTTGGGATACCAAAGCCCTATATTTTGGGAGTGTTTCAAATATCTCAAGATTCTCTTTACGGCTTTTAAATGACATTCTTTTGGTGAAGCTTGAAAACGAGCACACATGCATACATTAAACATGATATTGGGCCTAGATGCGGTAAGATAAAACAAGCTACCAATCATGGATCTATAAAGTTTTAAGTCTACCGACTTACCTCCTTCATCAAGGTCTAGATGCCCGTTGGTTGCCATTGGTGTCTTGATGGGTTTTGCATCTTCCATGCCAAACTTTTTGAAGAGGTCTTTAGTATACTTTGTTTGGCTTATAAATGTCCCATCTTTGTGTTGCTTGATTTGGAGTATAAGAAAATAGCTTAATTCTCCTATCATGGACATCTCAATTCCTAGACATCATATCACCAAATTCTTTGCAAAAATCTTGGTTAGTAGAACCAAATATAACGTCATCAACATAAATTTGGCAAACAAAGAAATCATCACCAATGATTTTTGTGAATAAGGTTGTATCTACTTTACCAATTTTAAATCCCTTTGAAACAAGGAAATTTCTAAGGCGTTCATACCAAGCTCTAGGAGCTTATTTTAAACCATATAATGCCTTTGAAAGTTTATAAACATGATTAGGATATTTAGGATCTTCGAACCCCGGAGGTTGTTCAACAAATACAAGTCTATAAATGAGAGACCAAGCTCTGATACCACTTGTAAGATCAAGAATACCGACTAGAGGGGGGTGAATAGGAGGTTATTAAATTTTTCTTGTTCACTTGATTAATTCTTTACAATTTAAGTGACAAGAATGTAAAGCAATTAATCCTATGCAATTCTAGTTAACAATATAGCAAACTTAGCTCTAAACAATCAAATGATCACAAGGATGTAAATAAGTAAGAGCTAAGAACAAACGAACACAACCGATGTTTTACCGTGGTGATCGAAAACTTGCCGGTTTCCCCTAGTCCACGTTGAGGTTAGCTCGACGAATCGGACCGGCTCCACGAATTGAGCCAAACACCTCGATCACTAATGTAGATCTTCCCCGCTCCGGGTGGTGAGCTCCAACCTTCACAAATTGCCGGGTCTTCTCACAAGCTTCTTGAGAAGATCACCAAGCTAAACTTCGCCCGATCGTCCAAGTGTCGGCAAGCACTAAGAGTAATAGACCTTAGGCTTCACTTGAATGTAATTCTTGTGCTAAGTGGATCAACAAATGAAAATCTTGCACTAATTGCAAAACCACCTCAATTTAATGCACAATGGGAGAAAGTGGGTGGAATGAATGCTCTTGGGCTCAAGGAATATGCAATGAGTCTCTAACCTTAGCCCATATGCAGTGGTTGAGATATTTATAGCCTCCACCAACCAAAACTAGCTGTTTGACATAATTTCCAGAAAAAATTCTGGTCGAGCGGTACTACCGCCCCCAGGGGCCGGTACTACCGCTACCAAATCTTCGCGCCAGAACGGCTATGTCAGAGCTCTGCAGTGACCGTTGGATTTGGCGGCGCCGTTGATATTTGCGGTACTACGCTCTGATATTTGCGGTACTACCGCTCCACCAAACTCCAAAGGTCCCAAATTTTGGCGCTCTGGAAAAATGATCCGCTCTTAGGCCGGATCTTCCGACTCGGAAGTACCGCTCGGTCGGCGGAACTACCGCAGACAGGTAGTTCCGGCGTTGAAATCGCCGTACTTCGCTCCAGAAAATCCAGACTTTATCCGAGGGTGCTCTTTGAAAAATCAATCCGCTCTCCTCGGATCTTCCGGACTCGGTACCGCTCCATAATGCGATACTACCGCTTGTGCGGTAGTTCCGCGTTCAAGTCGCGGTATACTGCTTCGCAAGAGCTCAAGTGCATCCGCGGTGCTCTCGAAAAATTGATCCGCTCAAGAAACGGATCTTCCGCTCGCCGTACTACGCATTTGGGTGCGGAACTACCGCTCTCCCAGAGTTCCGATGTTCAAAATCATGCACTACCGCCTTCCGCATGAGCACGATTTTGTTTTAAAACTGATTTTTGATGGATGCAAGTTTCTAATGTTGATTCATATGGCACAAGAAGTATGTTTTCAAGCTACTTGTCAAGATCCCTCTTGATGGTACGATCATCTATCATATAATCCGGTCTTCCACCATTCACCTAAGACCGATAAAATTCAAAAAGGATCATATGCTAAGTATACCTTTGTCTTGAGCCATTTTGGTCTTCATAGATATCCTTTGGCTTGCATCTTGTCTCTCATAAGTAGACTAACCCATAGCATGCTCATAAAACACGTTAGTCCCATATTCATATAATTTCATTAATTACCAAAACCATTTGTAGGGCCTAGATGCTTTCACTCTCTATTGTCCTCAGCTAGAGCGCCATCCTCGTCGGTAGCCTCCACCATCCGCATGAGAGATAGAAGGTCGGCATCGCTCAGCCTATAAAGCACGAAGAAGTGAGTACATAGTGGAAAGATCGTGAAAAGAAGTGCCACAGTTTGCAGAAAAGCCTGTTTCTCTAGCGTGGGTCCAATCTCCAAGCCTATCGGGGTGTCCGTGTATAGACCACCCCCAACAAGCGCCTCACCCTGCCCCTAACACGACGGCTCGCGCGGTGCGGCGCGTCGACGCGCCAGTCCAACAAGCTGAAAGGCTAGTCCGAACCACCAAGGTCGTGAGCGATACCTGCAATTCAATTTGAGTTAGCAATTACAACACAATTATTGGTTTAATTATTTATAGCGTAGCTCCGAAAATTCTAAAAGTTTAGTTGCATTCTTGCATAAACCGCATGTTCCTCAACATATATAGTTATAACCGTATTTTGGTATTAGGGTTTTAGGGTTTACTGTTTCAAGGTTTGGGGGTTACGGTTAAGGGTTAGTGTATAGCCATAGCTATATTATAATTATTAACAACTAAATTGATGTTACTTATATGACTACAATATTTACAACTATTAATAATATGCGATGTGCTCGATATAACTCTATGTACAATGATTTTAGTTGCTAACCTACCATGGTTTTTAAAGTGTAACTATAACTATAACAACTAAACTGATGTTAGTTCTACGACTACACTATTTATAACTCTTAACAATATACGACGTACGAGACACAACTACACATCTAATAATTTTAGTTGCTAACATATCTTAGTTTCAAAAATACATCTACAAGGATGACCCAACATAATTATACATCTAATGATTTTAGTTGCTATCATATCATGTTTCAAAAATAAATCTATAAAGAAGTGCAATAGACTCACCATCGTCGATGAGCGGACCTCTCCTCTCTTTCCCTTTCTCTCCTCCTCTCTTCTCCTTTCCTCCTCTCCTCTCCTTTCCTCTCTTTTCCTCCTCATCTCCTCTCATTCTCTTCTCCCCATCCTCTCTTTTCCTCTCGTGTGAAATGAGTGATTGACACTCAGTTAGTGCGTGCACGGTATATATTCCCCTAATCACCCAATGGTTAGACGACTACGGGCTAGTCGCCCAATGGTATAGTGACTAGAGTCAAGTCGCTCAACTATTGAGCGACTTAGGCCTAATCACTTAACGGTCGAGTGACTTGGCCACGTGTCGCTCAATGATGGAGCAACAGATGGTTATTACTGTAAAATAAAAAACACAGGTATATTAATGTAATTTAGAATAAAAAATATAGCATTTTAAAAATTGTGCTTCTTAGGGCATCTGTAGTGTATGAAAAGAGGAGGTCTTAAGCCACCTTAAGGTCAACCTTATACATTACAGAGGTGACCTTAAGCAGACCCTAAGCAAAAAAAGCTTAAGGCTGGTCCTCAAGTTAAAGATCTGGCCATAAACATTAAAATATAATTTTTCTTTATCTGTCAAGTGGGACCGTCTTAAGGCCCCTTGGGTTATATACACTATGGAGTTGGTCTTAAGGTTTAGATGAGAACCACCTTAAGGCCCTTTGGGTTATATACACTATAGATGCCCTTAGCGTGCTTCGTGTTTCAGATTTCAGACCCAATAGTACGTCGAAACTTTTCTGAAGTGTCAAACCCAGAAGCTAATTCCAGGTATTAATTCAACTTGTTCTTTCGTTGTTTTTCCCCTATAAGTCCAGGTGCCTGCTTCGGGTTGTTTATTTCACAACAGTGAAGTATGAGCGTGAAATGCTCCTTCTTTGACCGTCCAATTATTCATTGTTCTTTCACAACAATGAAAACAGTGAAGGGAGTGTGATCAAAGTGTCAAATGCACCACAGAAAGATTAGAATCTGAGTTCGAATCTGTTGAATGTTTAGGGGTCCTACTTCGATTCTGTTGCCTTTTGTTTCTATTTTTAAAGCAAACATGTGCATGTATATGTATTTTATGCTTTTTTACATAAACTTTTTCACCATCCATCCATAGTTGATTCTACGAGTGGGAGCGGCGGAGTGGGAAAAAATAGATAGGGAAGAAAAAAAGTTTTTTTATATATGTACATGTTCTGTACAACAGTATACATTTTTCACATGTATTGTACATCACACTATACTTTTATTTTGACACGTGTAGTGTACAACACGCACTATACATTTTTGTACATGTACCGTACAGCACAGGTATAAGAGCTAGGCTGTACAACAAACGGACTTGGGTCCGTACCTCCACCTAATGTGGAGGCAACGCGACGGGCTAGAGGCCAGCTTTTAAACCGGACTTCCTGTATTAGCGAACCGATACGGTACAAAAGTTTCTGCTCATGCAGCCATGCTACACTAATACACCGACCTTTTATTTTACTTGAGAAGAAAACAGGATGTCGTGGCCGCGTGGGCCCGGGCCGAGCTTGTAAGGCCCAATCGCACCAAACCCCTCCGGTTTTCTCATTTTCTTACCCCCTCAAAATACAAAACAAAAAAAAATCTAGTGTTTAGCAAGTCTATGGAAGAGCATTTAACACACCTTCTGTAAGTACTCGAAGTATTGAGGGATAACAAATTATTTGCTAAGAGGAGTAAATGCATTTTTCGGCGGCAGCAAGTGGAATACTTGGGGCATATCATCGGTGGAGAGGGAGTATCTACTGACCCTTTGAAAATCAAGTCTATTTGAAGATTGGCCTGAACCTGAGACTGTAACTCAGCTGAGAAGTTTCCTAGGTCTGACTGGCTATTACAGGAGGTTTATACAGGGTTATGGAATTATCTACAAGCCATTATTTGAAGCTTTGAAGAAAAACTCATTTCAATGGGGTGAAAAGCAGCAGGAAGCCTTTAAGAGAATCAAGAGTATAATGACCTCTGCAGCAGTCCTAGCATTACCAGATTATTCCAAGCCATTTGTATTAGAGACTAATGCAAGTGGCCATGGAATTGGGGCTGTGTTAATGCAAGGAGGAAGGCCTTTATCTTTTATGAGTAAGGCCATTGGCCCTAGAGCTGCTGGATTATCAATTATGATAAAGAAGCTCTAGCCATCCTAGAAGCTTTGAAGAAGTGGAGGGATTACTTTGCAGGATCCACCATGATAATCAGAGCGGATCAGCAAAGTCTAAGGTACATCCATGAGCAAAAATTAATCGAAGGCATTCAGCACAAATTGTTAGTGAAACTCTTGGGCTATGGCTATAGAGTAGAGTACAAAAAAAAGGGAGAGAGAACAAGGTGACAGATGCATTGTCAAGAGCACCCCAACTGGAGCAGAACTTAGTTATTACAACTGTCATTCCTATTAGGACTGTGAATTCGGTTAGTTCGGTAAAATCGGTTTGGTATATACGGTATATATGGTAAATACGGTATTGTTAGTTCGGTAATATACTGTATTTTTAAAAATACGGTTCGGTATCGGTAAATCCCAATTTATTTCGGTGCGGTATCGGTAAATACCATATTTACCAAAGTTGACGCAAATTATAAACGATAAATGACTAGCGAGACGAGTAGGTGACAGTATATATACTACGAGCAAGGTCTACCCCGAATCAACAACCCCTTCAATATGCTGACGAGCAAGGTATCTATCTTTTCGTTCCTTCTGAAGTAAGAAAATTGAGAAATAACATATGGTCACATGAGACAGAGCCTCATCTCAGAGATTAGTAAAAAGACTAGACTACTGTCATTAAAAACATCAGAGCACTGCTCTTACCCATTCATCAATCACAAGACCTTCACCAACAATACGGGAACCTGTGTCCTCTGGAGGCTTCTTGGGTGCCTCAAGGGCAGCCGTAAACGGACCGATAAAACGGAGTGCGTTGGCCCAACTGCACAACGCGATGACATTCTCGTAGTTATACTGCAGCTTCACGGGCATTAGTGCACCGACTCCTCTGCCAGATCTCGGCATCTCGCTGCCAACGGTTTCGGTTTTTTTTGTTTTTAATCTGGTTTTCCCAAAAAAACCAAATACCAAAAAAACCTAAAATATAAAAACCGAACCGAATATCGAAAACCGGTCAAACCAAGTTGACTGATTCGATTTGGTTTTTTCGGTCCAGTAACAAAATGCACAGTCCTAAATCCTGTGTGGATAACTAAGGTAATAAATAGTTATGAGCAAGACGACAAATGTAAAGAACTGATTGAGCAGATGACAATAGACCCTGGAGCAAAGGAGAATTTTACATTGAAAAATGGGGTCCTAAGATATAAAAACCGATTGTATGTAGGTTCAAACCATCAATTAAAGCAGAATATCATGGTTTCCATGCATAGTTCAGCTTTAGGTGGGCATTCTGGTGAGAGAGCTACCTATCAACGGCTAAAACTACTTTTCTATTGGCCTGGTCTCAAACAAGAGGTTGTGGCATTTGTGAAGAAATGTGCAGTGTGTCAAGACTTTTGTAGCCAATCCCTGTACCCGGCATGGCTTGGACTCATATCTCTACGGATTTCATTGAAGGGCTCCCTAAATCAGAAGGTAAAGATGTTATTTTAGTGGTAGTGGACAGATTCACCAAGTACTCTCATTTCATTTCGATGAGTCATCTTTTCTCAGTTCATGATGTGGTTAAGAAGTTCATTGATCATGTGTTCAAACTACATGGGATGCTTGCTGTGATTATCACGGATAGAGATAAAATCTTTACCAGTCCGTTGTGGCAGGAATTATTCATAACTCTAGGGGTTAAATTGAGGCTTAGCACTGCTTATCACCTTGAAACAGATGGGCAAAATGAAAGGGTAAATCAATGTGTAGAAGGGTATTTAAGGTGTATGACATTTGCAAATCCTAAGAAGTGGCATAATTGGTTATCAACCACTGAATGGTGGTATAACACTAGCTTTCATACATCTCTGAAGATAGCACCCTTCCAAGCTTTATATGGCTTTCCTCCTCCACATGTGGCTGAAGTGGTATTACTAGACTCACCAAATGAGAAAGTAAGCAGTATGTTGTAAAGAAGGCGGTTAGCTTATGAAGTCATCAAGGAAACATCTGAAAAAGACTCAGGAAAAGATGAAACAATATGCTGACAAGAAGAGAAAGGAAGGGAGTTCGCAGAGCCTTACAGACATACTTCTTTAAGCATTCACAGATCTCTAAAATCGCATTCCACGTATTATTGGCCCTTCAGACTTCTAGAAAGAACCGGTAAAGTGGCATATAGACTGCTTCTTCATGACGGATGTCATCTTCACCTGGTTTTTCATGTCAGTCAATTGAAAAAGCATATTGGGGAGCAAGTGGTACCTAACCAAAACTACCTCTTGTTGATGCTGAAGGTAATGTGAAGGTGGCTTCAGTGGCTGTGCTTGAGAGGCGAATGATTCCTCGAAACAACGAACCAGTTGTGTAGTGGCTTGTGCAGTGGCTCAATCATCCTATCAGTGCAGCTAGCTGGGAAGATGCAGATTTCATACAAAGGGTCTTCCCAAGCTTTGTTCCTTGAGGACAAGGAACTTAAGGTGGGGGAATTGTCAAATGAGTTCGTTCAGACCGTCCGAAGATGGAAGGTGTCCCTTTGGACCGTCAGAAGAGGGAATGTGAACGGTCAAGATGAGTAGCTGAGGTGCGACTTGGATCAGACGGATACAGGAGTTAAGGGCATGTTTGGGAGAGCTCCACCAGCTGCAGATCCACGAAAAACAGCTCCACTCCACGAAATTTTACCCAAACGCTCCAGCTCCGCGAAATATGGATCTACCAAAATCCTGGATCTGAGGGCCAGATCTATGGATTTCATGGAGCTCCTCAAGGGGTGCTCCACCGTGGAGTTGGATGGTAATTACCCACCAATGTCACTGGTTACACATAGGGCTGTAAACGAGCCGAGCTCGAGCGAGCTCGGCCTTCCAGGCTCGAGCTCGGTAGAAGCTCGAGCCGAGCTCGAGTTGGGGTCCGAGCCCGAACCTGGGCTCGAGCTCGGCTCGGCCTAAGCTCGAGCAGGCTCGAGTTCGGCTCGTTGAAGCTCGATAACAATTAAAATAATTTATTATACACTATTTTTCAATAATAAAAAAATTTTAAGTTCGAGCTCGACTCTAATAAACTCGATAACAGTCAAAATAATTCAAATACACACTAATTTTTAATAATAAGAAAAGCTCGAGTTCGAGTTCGGCTCGAGAAAGCTCGGTAAGAATTAATATATATTACTATTTAAGCTCGAATTGAGACTCGCGAACTATTCGAGCTCGGCTCGATGAAGCTCGCGAGCTTGAGATCAAGCTCGAGTTCGGCTCGTTTAAAGTTCGAACCGAGCTCGAATCGAGCCTAGAACGAGCCGAACTCGAGTAGCTCGTGAGCTTCGAGCTTTTTTTACAGCCCTAGTTACACACCTCATCCCACCAAAAGTGGTCATTCCCACCAAAACCTCAATTTCGTGGATCTGGAGCTGCTGTACAAGCTAAACACTCCATGGTGGGATCCCAGATCCACGGTGGAGCTGCTCCATGATGGAGCTGCTGCTCCAGATCCACGTTTTCAGTGGTGGAGCTCTCCCAAGCAGGCCCTAAGGAAGTCACTTCCGACCTCAATTAAGGAGCGGGGGTATCTTGATCCAGTGTTCGTTCTTCATCCAACGGTGGTTATACAATTGAGTATAGTTATAGCGGCAAAACGCACTAATTTGTCAAGTACTGTTCATTATCTTTGGTCATTATCGGAGCTAAGCTCCTCAGCCTGTATAAAAGGCTTGTAAGACTCTTTTGGTGGACTATTGAATGATATGATAAAACCCTAGCCGCAATATCTTAGCATAGCTTAGAGTCTCTACTGTTCTTAGTTTTCTCTCGCTCGATTATCTCTTTTTTGCGTACGATTTCGGATCCTTACATTCTGGGTTCTGATTGTTACGAACTTTATTTTTCCTAGATTAAATTGCATATGTATTGTTTTCTTCTTTGCGACAACGAAATCAGGCATGCTTGTGCTTAGATCACAATAGTAGTCCTGCATCAGCAAAATTTGATGCAACTACCACCCATGTAAGCACAACCAAATCCGGAGGATTAACATGCCCATTTACATTGTTTAACACATGACATGGGTCTAGGGAACAGCTAACTATATTGTAGTGCACCTTGATGAGTATATTGACAAACCCAGAAAAACCATGAAGATGAGTTTGAGTTTAAGAATCCAACATGGTCCAAAGAAAGAGAATGGAGCTAATGACCATGTCGACAGAAGGAACATTAGAGCAACAACTGAAAGAGCAAATTGATCTCCAAAGCTCTAAAATGATCCCAACAGACTTTTTTTCTTCTCTATTCTCCCCCTTTTGGCAATAAACACATCAAGATGCAATAGAGAGAATATGACATGTCAATGGATGAATATGGCTGAAGTTTGTTTATTTAAGCATTTAGAGCCATGAGAATTATCCATAATGACAATAATGTAATACACCAAGCCATAACTCAATAAAACGCTATCTAGATCATGACAACATATATATAAACCAGCTAGAGCACATAGATGACAATCTGAAATGTAATGCATTTAGTGAGCAAGTCAAGTCATCAATGAGCAAAGTCTAACTAGAGATATCCAAGGATGATGCAGCCATGTCAATAAGCTAAGCAGAACAAAGAAGCTAACATTGAGTCCAAATAGAGTGCTATAAGCTCAAGATTGAAACATTGGTTAAAGTACTTGGTTCTGATTGTAGATTAAGCAAATTGAGCACATTAAACATTGTCTTTTGAAAGCATATGGTTGTTTTCAACCCAATTTTTGTTTATGTGCTAGATCTCAAGCCTTATCGACTACTCCAAGCAATAAGCTTAAGAAGATAGTCTAGGTCATCCAAAACTCCCCGAGTTCATGCCTAGTGCAATGGCAAGTCGTCTCATGAGAAAGGATTGGTGAAATCAGTTTTTCGCACAAAGAGATCTTTTGCCTTTTAAACACATTGTACTAACTCATGTATCATCGGAGACTAAACCAGCTCAAACTAAGGCTCAATATAGATTCAACGCTCTACTCAGCCTATTTGACATGGCATGAATCATAAAGGATAGCTCAAGAAAGACTAAACTCAAATGCTAGCATGACAAGTTTAATTTAAGTTGATCGATTTTACTTAACTTATCATGGCAAACGCTAGTCTACATATATGAAGTCATGATAAATTTAGCAAGCTAAGCACAAGTCATGACAAGGTGTAAAGCATCTGAAGCATGTCATAACAGGATAATAATCAAGGCTCAATGTAGTTATATTACAATGCGAAATGCTAAAATGCGAGAAAAATCCAGCTCCCCTCAACATGACATGCAACTTTTAGTTCAAGTTGAGTTAAGTCACAATTAAGCTCGAAGCTCCCAAATGAACTCTCCACGAACCAAAGCAATAAATCGAGAAGCTGGCAAATAAAACCAAAACAGGCAGTCCTTAAAGCATAGATAAGATATAGAGACAACTATGGCTCAGATGACTCTCATCTACCCCATATGACTCCGGGACAATCAGTGACAAGAAATCGCACACTAGAGAGCAAACACGCCTGTCTCTACAGGGTGGCCCAACCTCGCTAGAACCTACAAGAAGTGAGTGAGCTCGACCTAGTGAGATAAGAAGCGACTAATCCTGGAAGCACAAGATAAGAGTTAGAAGTCTAAGCATCTCGGCAAGAGAAGCACTCTAACCTATCTTGGAAGGACTAAACCCAAATGCACCCCGAGTGCAATGCAATAGAAATGAGACAGAAGCATAATCAATATAGTAAAGCAATAAAGCCCAAAGCTCCTCTCACTACAGTCCATAAGGACAAACCACCCCAAGCTCTCCCATGAGCTGAAAACCTCGAACTATCCAAAGGCTTGGTGAAGATGTCGATAGCTGGTGGTCACTCTCCACAAACTAGAGCACTATATCACCCTTCTCTACATGGTCTCTAAGGAAGTGAAAACGGATATCGATGTGCTTGGTCCGAGAGTGTTGTCTTGGGTTCTTAGCAATGTTAATGCGAAGTGTTATCACAAAAGAGTGGAATCATGTCGATAACTAACCCAAAGTCCCGCAGGTCGGCCATCAGTACTGATCGCGGTGTGTTGCGACAACATACTCGGCCTCTGCGGTGGATGCGCAACACCGATGCTTCCTCGAAGACCAAGAACGAGAGAAGTGCCAATGAATTGGCAAGTGCGGAAGTGCTCTTCCTATCTATCCTACAGCCGGCAAAGTGCGCATCCAAAAGGCTCTCAAGGAAAGACGGGAAGAGGAAGAGTACGAGATACCATAGTCAATGGTAGCTCGAAGGTACCGAAGATGCGCTTCCGCTTTGCGGTGAGATACGCGAGGAGAAGCACAGCGAGCACACGGACACCGCAGAAGTGTATATCTGGTCTCGAGGCCGTGAGGTAAAGAAGGGAGCCGATCATACTTCGAACTCTTTCGATCAAGCTGAATCGCCGTCCTCATACAGGTTAAGATAGGTTGTAGAAGCCATGGGAGTTGACACCGCTTACCATCACTCATGTCGAGCGTCTCGGGAGGTCACGAGTGTACTTTCACTGATGAAGAAATGTACCCTCCGAGTGCGCTTGATTTGGAAGCCAAGGAAGAAGGTCAACTCGCACAAATATAATTTATTTAAAGACATTAAAACACAACCAAATGATGGGTCGATTCGATTCATTCCCGAGGACGAGCAATCCAGAGAGAACTCAAAGCGTGTAACCGGGAGAAATGGTCACTGATTGCAAGTAGCCCCGTGCAAATTGACAAATTTTGTTCCTGTTGATGAGCAATGTTACTTTGTCAGACTGCAAATAACTTATACATATTTTGTTCCTGTTAATGAGCAATCAACTCAACTCCATGATTTGCTGAAAGTACCTGCCATAGGAAGTTTTCTTGAGCACCAAGCTTTCCCATTGCCACTGCCATCTGGCCAGAGGACCCTGCTGAGAGCTTCCATCCCTTCAGAAAGAGCATCTTCAGATTGTTGGGAGAACTGTCGCAGGTTGCATATACTGGCAAGCTGCTTCTCAGTAAGGGGTGGTTCTAGTTGACTTGCAAGTAACCGTGGTAAAATCATCAGTGTAAAAAAGAACATCGAGAACAGTTCCTGCTTTGACAGAAGTGCATTGGTATGAAAAGAACCAGTGAGAGAGATCGGAACCTTAAGAAGCTCGGATGATCGATATCCACCAAGGTTATTAAGTCGTAAAGTCGAGTCGAGTCGCCAAGGGAGCAATTTAGGCGACTAGTCGTCCGACTAGTCTCAACTAGTCCTCAGAGTCAAGTTTACAATTGTCATTGTCATAATAAAGAAGTAAACTGGAATTATTATACTAATACTATAACCAAAATAGCTCGTGTGATGTGCAATGAGGATCTAGGGTTATTGAGTCGCTGGTATTAAGTCTCGGTCGGGCTGAGCCTCTTTAGTGGATCTCAAACTTACTGATCCAGTGGGTCGGCTCCTAGTCGTGCGGCTGGACATAGCCGACCAATTGTGACTAGTCGTCCGGCCGCTCGACTAGTCGCTCCAATCGAGTCAGCCTCCCTAGTCGTCCGTCATATACCGACTAGTCGTGGATTAGTCGACGACTTAATAACATTGAGTCCACCTAATAACAGAAAGCACCTCTCAAGAGGAGTCTTCCACATTCCTGACGGCACATGGAAAGGGTCGGACTTGGCTGCTACGCCCTTAAGCCTGAGAATTTCGTCGTAGTGTGACATGGTGCTATCAGCAATACTCCGAAGATCATCATCACCAACATGCGTGTTGACTGCAGCCCTCAGTTCATTTGACAGCTTGTTGTCACTACTACAGAAAGGCTAATAGTAGACGGCAAATCACAGACGGTTTTGTGAAATCGTCTGTAATGTAAACTATTACAGACGGTTTTAATTTGAAGGCCGTCTGTGGTATTTGTGGCGGGAAAAGGAGTATCACGAGCGGTTCTTACCTCTGAACCGTGCGTGATATCTGAATATCACGACGGTTTTTATAAAAAAACGTCGTGTTGTGTCGACTATCACAGCGGTTGTTGTTAAGAACCGTCAGGAATGTTCATGACGGTTTTCACAAGAACCGCTGTGATGTCCTTTGTCTGTCATATTCTAGATCGAGAGGTTAATATATAAGTACACATTGCTTCTAATAACTTAACTACGAAACTCTCGAGACAAGAGATCACAAATTAAAGGCAAATTTATTAATTTCAATTAGAGGCAAATTTATTACAAAAGTCGCACAGGTAAAGAGTTTCCCAGATTGTATTCTTTTGGGCTTCGTAAGCTTCTTCTTCAACTTGGGGACTTGGAGGATCAGCCGCTAAATTCTCGAACGCCGTTAAGATTGCCCTTATCCTCAGCACTTCCTCGTGCAGCCTGGGCAAATGATCAGCAGCATCCATAATGTCGTAGAGGATAGCATGAAAAGATTCATCAGAATCTACCGTTTCTGCTTGATCGGCAAGGCTATCCATCAGTCTACGCAATGCGTGTAGAGCTTCTTCCGCATTACGCACATTGTGGAGAAGAACCAAGGTGAGGCTGTTTCCCTTTCTTGGCGGCGGCGAGACGCCTCCGTCGGCGGCGGAGGATCAGTCAAGCCGACGGATGCAAGAAAGTCGGGAAGGAGAGCGGGCGGAGTGCGGAGAAGTTGCTCGGATGCAAATTGCTGGCGCTGTGTAAGGTTCGGCCGAACAATTCGTGATGAGCAGATGAGAGGAAGGAGATGATCACAAGAATGATAGTAGAAGCCATGTTGTATTAATTGTATATTGTATTGTACGCGTAGAAGCTAGAGACACGGATTAGGGCGCATATTTAACCTTTAGCACAAGCGGTTCGTATACCCAAACATGAATGATATAGACGCTTCGTATAAATCGAGAGACGTTAATTAGACGATCGAAACACGAAGCGTTCTGGCATCGAAACACGCGCAAAGCATTCTGATATGAAGCTTATCACAGACAGTTTTTTATAAAAAACCGTCTGTGATAATTTATCACAGACGGTTTTTAATAAAAAAACTGTCTGTCATAACTGGTTATTACAGACGGTTTTTAGTGAGATATGGCTCCATTCCCTTGTACGCTGCTTGGGGCCAGGCATATTCGTCTGGTATCGGGGCCATAGTGCAATGTCAAGCTTTAGCGCCAGGCTTCGCAAAAGTTAATATGGATGGTGTGTATGCCAATTGTTGTAGGGGTGGCCCAACCCCCCGTGACTGGGCCGTACAACTAGTCCAACATGTAATAGGCCCAATAGTGTAGAGGAATATAACAGTGTAAATATACCAGTGTACCCCCATCCTTTGTAAATACTAAGGGGTATAATAGGGATTTCCCATTCTACCCCACTCACATATATATAAGCCCCCAGGAGGGGCAAAGGGGGGATCCTCCCTCATTCACCACCACTCCACAGATCTGGCTCTCCTCTTCCTCCTCCATGAGTCCCCTTCTTCCCTGTTTGGTCTGTAACCACAACAGATGGCGCCGTCCGTGGGGACGACTAGAAGTTACGTATGGAAGAGATTTCTCCAATATTCGACGAAAATAGCAGCTGTGGGGATCCTTTTCGCTTCCGGGAGCCTGATGCTTCGGGTCACCAACGACAAATAAGTTCATCTTGTCGCTGGCTCGCTTACTTCGGGATATATGCATGCACCTCGTTAAATATGGCAAAGGCGTTGTGAGCACTCAATCTGTGGCGATCCCTCATTTTCTCTCCAGGTCTAGATCTGGTAGATCTGGTGGGTAACGTGTACGATGGGTAAGATGTGTATGTCGGTCCGCTCCGCACCGAGCCTCTGCCGGCTTCGCGCCCAGATCCGCGCCCGTCTTCGTCCGCCTTCCGCGCGCTCCGCGCTGACGACTTCCAAGCCGGGGTGGGGGAGGCGAGTCTCAGCGAGTCTTGCTCCGCGCTCCGCGCATCCGCGAAGTCTGCATGCGGCGTCACTTAGGAGCTCCCGACCGCGAAGCCTGCAAGCATGCAGACTTTCCATCCAGGCGCTCGCGAAGTCAGCCTGCATGCTATCTTGAGGAATTGATGCTACGTGTGCATGCCTGGGACGTCCGTGAGATATCCATCCGTGCTCATGCATACGAGCTCCCGGAGCCTCCGCGCTGTCGAGGACAGCCTCCACGCCAAGTCTCTGCTCGACATCGTGCCCCCGCGATGAGTCATCGCGCGATGTACAGCGCGCAGTGAAGCCCGCTCCGCCCTCCGCGTGCCTCCGCGCCGACAACCTCCGAGCCGGAGCCCACGAGGGGAGGCCTCCGCGCGCTGAGCTGGCCCCCAATGATGGGTTTTCATGCATGCACTATCCATACACTTCATGTATCCATCTATGCATGCGTATGCTTCACGTATCATTCATGCATAACCATTCACGCATGAAATAACCCATCCATGCGTACGTGAAATCCATGCATGCATGAGTACTGTGCTCGCTGCTTGTCCTCACGCAGGAAAAGACAAGGGTGACTTTGCGTCGTCCGTCCGCAAGGCCTCCGAGGCAGTCCACGTCTCGGCGAGATCCTAGCGAGGTCTCCGGAGCCTTAGCGAGGTCTCCAGAGCCCGGAGGTCGGGGTAGGCGGACTCCGCACGAACAGCCCGACGTCACGTACCATTCAGGCATGCAGTTATACATCGAAGTACCCCTCTCTCTCCGTCTTGTTTCCCAGCGTGCAGGGGGCGGACGAGCCTGGTGAGCGACGACGTGCTCCGGCGGGGCACAATGGCCAGCCATGGCAAGAGCCTGGAACTACAGTTGGCGCCGAAGCCGCTCAGCTGGTATACAGGCGAGGCACGAGCAGTCTGACGCCGATGAAGCAGGACGTGGAATAGTAGTCCACCCCGGCGAGGTCGCTTGCTCCGAGCTTCCGGGGGGAGCCCGCGTCAACTCGCCGATTCCGCCACGGTGAGGTCGCCTCCACTCCAGACTTCGCGTCGGCGTGGCTTCCGCATCCAGGGTTCCGCACGTGCCGCATGAGCTTCCGCCTGCCTCCGCGCGGACGCCGCATGCATAAGACAACATCGCACGTCCTCGATGAGGTCTACCCCGCGCGGCGCCTTCGCGTCTGCCCCCGCCTTTGCATTTGCGGCGCCCACACGGAGTATCCATCCGCAACCTGCTCGGCAACGAGTACAAACCGCCTAGGGAGATACGCGGCGACGTCGAGTTCCTCCGGTGCGAGCTGAGCAGCGGGGACAACCTGCGGCGGCTCGCAGCCATGAAGAAACTTGGGGGGCCAAGCTACGGGATTCGACCGGTGACATCGGAGATGGCATCGATTCGCTTCGCTGAAGTTCAGACTGTCCGTGTCTACCTCGCCCTGGCTTTGCGTCTGCGATAGCGCCTTCGCCCGACCCTCGCTTCGCCGAGCCTTGGAGGTGCACAGAAGATGGCTTCGAACCCTGCGCACGGGTGTGCCTGCGGCGAAGATCAACCCGCCAGCCTCCGTTGGAGCTCCGCGTGTCCTCTGCGCACGCAGGTGGGACTCGCCTCCGAAGGGGTCTTCTTCGACGCAACTCCGGCCTCCGCACTGCCGGAGCTGGGGGCACCGACTTCCGCTCGCACTCTGCTAAGCGCACGGCACCCCGGCGGCGGCGTCTTCGCCCAAGAAAATGACGTCTCGGCTCCGCGCAGACTGGCCTGCGCGTCTTCGGCTCGCATGTGCTGGACTTCGCGCAAGGGACACCGCGCCCAGCAAACCCTCAGGTCGCATCGATTCGTCTCTGCCATGAGCTCGTCCCCGCGCAGACGAGGACGTTGGACCTCCCCGACCGTGGCTCCGCACAGGCGGGATTGCGGCTCCGGCGTCGAAGCCTCCCACAATCGCGGCCTCGGTGTAGCACGGTAGCAGTCATGCGGCGTCGCCGGCTCTGCGCCCCGCCTCTCCGACGGCTCGGCGTCTGCTTCCAGACCTCGCCTCGGAAGCCTCCGCGTCGCCGAGTCCACGAGTGCCTCACTTCCGAAGTACCTCCGAAGTCTACGAGCGCTTCGCCGTCCAGAAGTCTCCACGTCTTCAACCGTCTACGGAGCCTTTGTGTCGTCGAAGTCTCCGCCGCGCCGAACCATGCAGTGCCCCCCAGTCTACCGGCGCTCACGCCTCCGCGCAGAAGATCGGAGTTGGACCTGGGCGAGCTCCGCCGCGTACGCGTTCTGGGTCATCGCAGCGTTCAATGATTTTCTGGTACTGCGTTCTGGAGCGTTTTGTTGCCGCGAGGTTTTGGCTATTTCTTTTCGTGCCTCTGTGTTGGTCCTCGCTTTTGGTTTAAATCGCACGATTGCCTTGAGCGTCGGCGTACTCTGCGGAGTATAAATAAGACGTAGCGTTGAGTCTAGCTCCGCACGCATGATGTCTACGGACTTTAAAAAAGACGTGACCGTCGAGGCATTGCTCCGCACGCGCGAGTCTACGGACTATAAAAAAGACGTAGCGTTGAGCCTAGCTCCGCACGCACGATGTCTACGGACTTTAAAAAAGACGTGACCGTCGAGGCATTCCTCCGCACGCATGATGTCTACGGACTTTAAAAAAGACGTGACCGTCGAGGCATTCCTCCGCACGCGCGAGTCCACGGACTATAAATAAGACGTAGCGTTGAGTCTAGCTCCGCACGCATGATGTCTACGGACTTTAAAAAAGACGTGACCGTCGAGGCATTCCTCCGCACGCGCGAGTCCACGGACTATAAATAAGACGTAGCGTTGAGCCTAGCTCCGCACACATGATGTCTACGGACTTTAAAAAAGACGTGACCGTCGAGGCATTCCTCCGCGCGCGAGTCCACGGACTATAAATAAGGCGTGGCGTAGCTCCGCACGCATGATGTCTACGGACTTTAAAAAGACGTGACCGTCGAGGCATTCCTCCGCGCGCGAGTCCACGGACTATAAATAAGGCGTGGCGTTGAGCCTAGCTCCGCACGCATGATGTCTACGGACTTTAAAAAAGACGTGACCGTCGAGGCATTCCTCCGCACGCGCGAGTCCACGGACTATAAATAAGACGTAGCGTTGAACCTAGCTCCGCACGCATGATGCCTACGGACTTTAAAAAAGACGTGACCGCCGAGGTCTGCCTCCGCACGCGAGAGTCCAAGGACTATAAATTAAGTCGTGCGCCGAGGTCTGCCTCCGCACGCGAGAGTCCGCGGACTATAAATTAAGTCGTGCGCCGAGGTCCGCCTCCGCACGCACCAATTACCCTCACGCACTCTACGGAGTATAAAAATTGCGCGATGGCAGAGACACTAGGGAGTGCCTCGCCCTAGTGATGCGGCACCTGGATGTCGCACCTTCGAGCGCGTTACACCAGGGAGTGTACCACTCCTTTTTGAAGGTAGGGGAACGGCGGTCTCGCCTCCCTACCTCGGCGTGCGTAGTGCCTTTGGCCTACGCTCCAAGCGCCCGCCCTCAGCGGGCACGGTTTTTGAAGGTAGGGGAACGGCGGTCTCGTCTCCCTACCTCGGCATGCGTAGTGCCTTCGGCCTACGCTCCAAGCGCCCGCCCTCAGCGGGCACCCTTTTTGAAGGTAGGGGAACGGGTCTCGCCTCCCTACCTCGGCGTGCGTAGTGCCGTCGCCTACGCTCCAGCGCCCGCTCCCGCGGCACTCCTTTGAAGGTAGAGGCGGCGGTCTCGCCTCCCTACCTCGGCGTGCGTAGTGCCTTCGGCCTACGCTCCAAGCGCCCGCTCCCCGCGGGCACTCCTTTTTGAAGGTAGGGGAACGGCGGTCTCGACTCCCTACCTCGGCGTGCGTGGTGCCTTCGGCCTACGCTCCAGCGTCCGCTCCCGCGGCACTCCTTTTGAAGGTAGGGAACGGCGGTCTCGACTCCCTACCTCGGCGTGCGTAGTGCCTTCGGCCTACGCTCCAGCGCCGCTCCCGCGGCACTCCTTTGAAGGTAGGGGCGGCGGTCTCGCCTCCCTACCTCGGCGTGCGTGAGTGCCTTCGGCCCACGCTCCAGCGCCCGCCCTCGGCGGGCACTCTTTGAAGGTAGAGGCGCGGTCTCGCCTCCCTACCTCGGCGTGCGTAGTGCCTTCGGCCTCGCTCCAGCGCCCGCTCCTGCGGGCACTCCTTTGAAGGTAGGGGCGGCGGTCTCGCCTCCCTACCTCGGCGTGCGTAGTGCCTTCGGCCCACGCTCCAGCGCCGCTCCGCGGCACTCCTTTGATGGTAGGGGCGGCGGTCTCGCCTCCCTACCTCGGCGTGCGTGGTGCCTTCGCCTCGCTCCAGCGCCCGCTCCTGCGGCACTCCTTTGAAGGTAGGGGAACGGCGGTCTCGCCTCCCTACCTCGGCGTGCGTAGGGGAACAACAGCGTCGGTGCGTCTTCGGCGCTCGACTCCGCCGTCCACCTTGTAGGCACCGCCTCGGCGGGCGGCACGCGTCTTGGCGCTCGGCGACCGTCTTGGCTCGACTCCGCCGTCGCCTTGTAGGCATCGCCTCGGCGGGGCGGCACGTCTTCGGCGCTCGGCGACACGTCTTGGCCTCGACTCGCCCGTCCGCCTCGTAGGCATCGCCTCGGTGGGGCGGCGCGTCTTGGCGCTTCGACTCCGTCGTCCGCCTTGTAGGCATCGCCTCGGCGGGGCGGCGCGTCTTGGCGTTCGGCGACACGTCTTGGCGCTTCGACTCGCCGTCGCCTCGTAGGCATCGCCTCGGCGGGGCGGCACGTCTTCGGCGCTCGGCGACGCGCGCCGGCCTCGACTCCGCCCGTCGCCTCGTAGGCATCGCCTCGGTGGGATGGCACGTCTTGGCGCTTCGACTCCGTCGTCCGCCTTGTAGGCATCGCCTCGGCGGGACGGCACGTCTTCGGCGTTCGACGACACGTCTTCGGCGCTCGACTCCGCCGTCCGCCTCGTAGGCATCACCTCGGCGGGACGGCACATCTTCGGCGCCGGCAGCGCGCGCCGGCCTCGACTCGCCCGTCGCCTCGTAGGCATCGCCTCGGTGGGACGGCACGTCTTCGGCGCTCGACTCCGTCGTCCGCCTTGTAGGCATCGCCTCGGCGGGACGGCACGTCTTCGGCGTTCGACGACACGCCTTCGGCGCTCGACTCCGCCGTCCGCCTCGTAGGCATCGCCTCGGCGGAACGGCACGTCTTCGGTGCTTGATGACACGCCTTCGGCCTCGACTCCGCCGTCCGCCTTGTAGGCATTGCCTCGGCGGGACGGCACGTCTTCGGCGTTCGGCGACACGTCTTCGACGCTCGACGACGCGCCTTCGGCCTCCACTCCGCCGTCCGTCTTGTAGACATCGCCTCGGTGGGACGGCACGTCTTCGGCGCTCGACAACGTCTCCGGCGCTTCACCGGTTCCTTCATAAGCATGGCCTCTAGGGTCTACGAGCTATCAGTTGCATCGGCACCCTCGTAAATACTAAGGGGTATAATAGGGATTTCCCATTCTACCCCACTCACATATATATAAGCCCCCAGGAGGGGCAAAAGGGGGGATCCTCCCTCATTCACCACCACTCCACAGATCTGGCTCTCCTCTTCCTCCTCCATGAGTCCCCTTCTTCCCTGTTTGGTTTGTAACCACAACACCAATTTTGAGGTGGTCCCGCTACCGAAGCCCCCCAACGACGAGATCGTGAATCTAGGACAGGCCATTGGAACATTCATCCAGTGGCCCAAAACCGACATCTCCCTGGAGGCTTCTTCACCGGTGGCAGGACCAGAAGTACAGTGCGAACCACAGCTACCTGCACCGGTGCTATCTCCACGGGTGCTATTCTCGTCAGAGCAACTTGCACCGTCTATACCATTACAGTCGACTAGCATAAAGTCGACCCACAATCGAGGCAGTGGCCAGGGTAAATCAAAGACGAAGGATGATTACGATTTCCCGTCCATGCCATTGGCCCGCAAATTCGTGCTATCTCAGTCGATGGTAGTCCAGGAAGAGCTCCAAAAACTAGGACTTGGTTGCCAAAGATTCCACCTTTGGTATATGGAAGAGTCCAATAAGCGAGGCGAGCGGCGCTCGGTATCATTTGTCAAATTCAAGCCGAACATTTCTTGCACGGCTCGGGATCGTGTCTTCGCGGTGACCTTTGACGATATATTTGAACTTTTCACGCTCAACGCTCTCGACGCCTCACTCGTTCGATCTTTGGGCCGTAAGTCTGTACAATCACGATCTCTGTTCACGTAATACCGATATATGTCACAATTTGTTGCTTTCCTATGTTATATATAGATTCATGCTGACCGAAGCCAGATCATCAAAATCACAAATTGGTTTCGTGGACCCACGCTTGGTCGTCATTGATACCATCATCGAGAATGCATCCTTCGTCGAGGACTATATTACAAAAGCATTGCTGGCTCACCAAGATAAGGAATTTGTTCTTATGCCATACAATGAGCAATTCCATTGGATTTTAATTGTAATTATACCAAAATGGAACAAGGCTATATACCTTGATTCTCAAAGTAAGAACAAATCCAAGTACACAGCTATCGCCCGAATACTCGATAGGTACGTACATTGTACATTGTACTCTTTCTTTCCTTCCGAATAACTAATCTAACTTTTTCGAATAACGAAGGTCGTTCGCCACATACGTTCAACAAACACGTGACTCGACAACAGGGGCCAAGGCCTTGAAACATGATCGCAAGTTTCGGGTATTCGCTAGCTACACATTAATTAATCATATACAACACATAGTAGTAATGCCACTTGATTTAACACATTATATTTTTTGCAGTGCCACCAGCAGGAGCCGGGCAACACGTGTGAATACTACGTATGCCACCATATGAGACTACTCCTCGATTCCACCAAGATCACTAATTCTAAGGTTTGTCAATCTTCCCACATTTATTTCATACATGTCAAGTTTTATATATGCGCGTTGATATTCCTATCGACAGTGCATCTATCTCTACATCTGCATTGACACAGTAGGATTTTGCAAAAATTCGAGGAGAGCTCATTTGGTTTTGTGGTCAAAAGTCGTAAGATCGGATGGAGAGTTCCACGCCGAATGATTTTTATTGTAATTCTAAGTGCAAATACAGTGTAGATCTTTTACAATTGTGTATTTGTTAATGGATATTTTATTTCAACTCAATGAATTGATTTGCGAAATGGATGCTTTATGTTTGTGAAATGAAGTGCGTTATCAATTGGATGTTTTATGTCCGTGAAATGAATTGAGATGTGAAATGTATCGAAATGAAATGAGATGTGTGAATTGTATATGTTTTATGTCCGTGATTATCTGCTTGTTTGAGAGGGCATGGCTAGCATTTCTGAGGCTAGCCAATAAATGAAAATATATTTAGGGTTGAAGGAATATCACGAGCGGTTTTAGTTAAAACCGTGCGTGATAGCTAATAATCACAAGCGGTTTTGAGTTAAAATCGTGCGTGATAGCTGATAATCACGAGCGGTTTTAACTCAAAACCGCTCGTGATTATCGCTATCACAGCGATTGTCAACTCAAAACCGTCGTGATTATCAGCTATCATAGGCGATTTTCAACTCAAAACCGTCAGGATTATCGATTATCACGACGGTTTATAACTCAAAACCGCTCGTGATATCGATAATCACGAGCGGTTCAAAAAGCGCTCGTGATGACCGTCGATTATCATCGACCCATAAATACAGACGGTTCACAAAACCGTCTGTGATGACGATTTCGAACCGTCTGTGATGACCTTTTCTGTAGTAGTGTGTGCTCCTCCAGCCAGCGCGCATACTCCATGTCAAAAGCCAGAGCTCCTAGAGATTGGAGATTAACAAGTTTAACATAACAAATAAAAAATAATGCGAGAATGGTTGGATCAAATTACAAGAAGGAAATAATACGAAAGACGACAACAAATCTCCGTTAATTAGACATGTAAATAATACAAAAATCTTATTATAATGAGAAAGAAAGGGGGCTTCTTAAAGACACTGCATATTGTAACCTAAACTAGTTATGTACCCGTGCATTGCAACGAAACTCATTGAATGTATAGAGAATCGTGCTATAGAAGAGAGTTGCTCTGCTCTGTTGGAAAGTGAAGAATGGTGAGAAGTTACGAGAATAGAGCGGTTAGAGAAGAATGGATATATAACCACCAACTCGTTCTTTTATAATAGTAATGATATTTGACACAGAATAGTTTATCACCATTTTCACTCGTTGAGCGAGGCAGGTCTCCCAAAGTTCAAATAAAAATGCCCTGAATAAGTAGGCAAAGGTCAAGTAATCAGTATGTTCGACAACAGATGCAAATGCTGTCAAATCCAAAAAATCAAAAGATGAAGAGCATACCTGTTGGCGAGCACGCTGGAGCTCCTGCTCCAACTAAGTTTCAGCCTGCTATTCTCAAGTTGTTGGATATAGATGCCTGAGGAGGGTGGAAAGGATAAACAATTTAGAGTTCGAGAACAATCCTTGATAACATGTTCAAAGGAACATACGTACAAGGGAAAGGCTAATGGGGTCTCTACATAACAGACTAGGCACCATGAACATACCTTCTTTCTTAAACGGCTTTTCCTAGCAGCTTCACGATTTTGGGCAAGACGACGAAGTGCCTGTCAGTTAAAAAAGTAGAAGAAATCTGTAACAGCTGAATCATGACATGATCCATGTATTGAAGGTGTAGTGATCGGATACCTTTTGACCTAGTTTGCCCTTTGATTTTTCACTAGAATCAAAAGTTGCGGGGTCGAATTTCAATCTGCTTCAAACACTCGGGTTTGCTCTTAGACCTTGGATTGCACTGGTTTTCGACCATTTATTAGTCTTCGACCACGTTGGCTTTTCAACCACTTTGGTTTTCAATCATTCATTGGTCGTCAACCTCATTGATCGAAGTTCGGTTTGGTTCGACTACTTTAGTTTCAATCACTCATTGACCGTAGACAACTCTGGTCATACTCCAAACTATTATAACTGCTCAGGTAATCGACTACACGATTGGTTTTTCGACCGTAGCTTCTGGACATCGACCACAAAGGTTACGATCACATTGGTCTTGACCGCATTGGTTTTCAGCCACTCATTGGTCCTCGACCACGTTAATCTTTTCACCGCACACTGGACATCAACCATGTCAGTTTTCGACAACATTGGCTTTCGACCACGTTGGTTTTGACTACGTTGATTTTGACCATGCTGGGTTCGACCATGCTGGTGTCGACTATGTTGATTTCGACCACGTTGGTTTTGACTGCGTTGTCTTCCACCATGTTGGTTATCGACTATTCTCTGATTGTTGACCACTCGAGTCATAACTTGACCACGTTGGTTTTCGACCGTTCACTGATCGTCGACCATACGAGTCATTTTCAGACCACTTTGTCTTCCGACCGGTCGTGGTAGTACCGCAGCATGAACAGCGAGTATCACACCTGTTGTTTTTCCACAGTGTTTCAGCTTCGTGTTTCTCCAGATTTTAAGTAGGGTTTCTATCCGAATCTTCATAACTTTGTAGCTATCGGAGCAAAGGATAAGTGAATACTTAGGGGAAAAATTTTAAAGCACCATTCACTCTCTAAATTGCCATCTTCGGTCCTACACTTGTATTGTCATTTCTAATGTTTATGATTTCTAAGAAATCTAAATAGTCTTCAAAATATGTTAATATATTTTGAAACATCTAAGTTACATAATTTAATATTATAACTCTTGGGACAAATCTAGTAGAACAAATGTGAGGGACACCCTGCTAGTTAATCATTATCAATCATTGCAATAGCTTCAAAATGATGGGGTATTACAACAAATATGTGTAGACTGTCCCAGCAAAATTTCTCCATCTCAAAAAAATATACAAAAATTCCAAGGAAAACAAAACGTATTGTCGAGGGAAGCTACCAGCTCTTCCAAGCTTCCATCATATGATGCCGAGCGTCTGTTATTTTTCTCTCTTGAGCGAAAAGGCGGAAACCGAAGCCAAACCAAGAAGCCGTTGCCTTCCCGCCATTCCCTCCCCGCCCTCCCTTTAACGGCCATCCCCAAAATTCCTCCGCGCACCCCAGCGCCTACCTGGAATCTCCTACAATACAACTCCCCAATACAAATCCCTTCCTCCCCTCCCGCTCCCCGAAGCTCCGCGTCCCCGACGAGCACCCCCCTCGCCGTCCCGCTCGCCGCCGGCGCCGGCCATGGGCAACTGCTGCCCGGGGTCAGCGGAGCCCGAGCCGCAGTGCTCCGGCTCCTCCCGCCCCGCGGGCAGCGCCACCGTGCCTCCCCCGTCCTCGCTCTCCGCGCCGGTGCCTGCGAAGCCCCCCGCTGCCATCGGCCCGGTGCTCGGCCGGCCGATGGAGGACGTGAAGAGCATCTACACCGTCGGCAAGGAGCTCGGCCGCGGGCAGTTCGGCGTCACGTCGCTGTGCACGCACAAGGCCACGGGGCAGCGGTTCGCGTGCAAGACCATCAGCAAGCGGAAGCTGTCCACCAAGGAGGACATCGAGGACGTCCGCCGCGAGGTGCAGATCATGTACCACCTCGCCGGCCAGCCCGGAGTGGTGGAGCTCAAGGGCGCCTACGAGGACAAGCATTCGGTGCACCTCGTCATGGAGCTCTGCGCCGGGGGAGAGCTCTTCGACCGGATCATCGCCAAGGGACACTACACCGAGCACGCCGCCGCCGCGCTCCTCCGCACCATCGTCGAGATCGTCCACACCTGCCACTCCATGGGCGTCATCCACCGCGACCTCAAGCCCGAGAACTTCCTCCTCCTCAGCAAGGACGAGCACGCGCCGCTCAAGGCCACCGACTTCGGCCTCTCCGTATTCTTCAAAGAAGGTCGGGTTCAATGGCAATTGGACATTTGGCACTGCAATTCCTAGTTCTTGTCAAACTACAACGAGTCAACAATGGCGTTGCTTCAAGAATTGTACGGTCGTTGCAGGGGAGGTGTTCAGGGACATCGTCGGCAGCGCGTACTACATCGCGCCGGAGGTGCTGAAGCGGAGCTACGGGCCCGAGGCCGACATATGGAGCATCGGCGTGATGCTCTACATCCTGCTCTGCGGAGTTCCCCCCTTCTGGGCAGGCAAGTTAACTCTCTTACTTGACCTAAGCACATGATCCATGATTTTACTTGCATGGCCTGAAGAACAATTGATGAGCATGATTTACTGACATAGAATCGGAGCACGGCATCTTCAATTCCATCCTGAGAGGGCAGGTCGACTTCACCAGCGACCCGTGGCCGCGCATTTCGCATGGCGCAAAGGACCTCGTCAGGAAGATGCTCAATTCTGACCCCAAGCAGAGGATTTCTGCATATGACGTCCTCAGTAAGTTCTTCACTTCTGCTAAACATAAGAAATTTCAGCTTAGTATGCAGTTGCATTGGTATATTTTAGCCCGGACAAAATGGTTTCTATTTGCTGTTTAGATCATCCATGGATCAAAGAAGACGGCGAGGCACCTGATACGCCACTTGACAACGCTGTTCTCGGCAGGCTCAAACAGTTCAGAGCTATGAACCAGTTCAAGAAGGCAGCGCTAAGGGTGCGTAGTGCTCGGTCAGTCTGAAACTAGGAATAGAAAAAATCATGATGAATTCACTCTGTTTTCTTGAATCCTTGGCAGGTTATTGCCGGATGCCTGTCGGAGGAGGAGATCAGGGGGCTCAAGGAGATGTTCAAGAGCATGGACTCTGACAACAGCGGCACAATAACCGTCGACGAGTTGAGGAAAGGGTTGGCCAAGAAGGGCACTAAGCTTAGTGAAGCTGAAGTCCAACAGTTAATGGAAGCTGTAAGACTGCTTCCGAAAGCCGAAATCTCCTTAAAAAACCGAAATCAGTTGTAATCAATGTACCATTTAATTCAGTATCTACCCTCTTACACATTGTACGTTTTAAACACAGGCCGACGCTGACGGGAACGGAACAATCGATTACGAGGAGTTCATCACCGCGACGATGCACATGAACAGGATGGACAGGGAAGAGCACCTCTACACTGCATTCCAGTACTTTGACAAGGACAATAGCGGGTACATTTCTAGTTTCTGATGCAATTTCGTTGCAGTCAGTTGTAGCATGCAGTGCTAATATTCAGAATTCAGCACGGCAGTCGGTAGTAGCATGTAGTGCCAATATTCAGAATTCAGCATGGCAGTCGGTAGTAGCATGTAGTGCTAATATTCAGAATTCAGCACTCACATGTTCATGCTGCAACCTCGCCACAGGTACATCACAATAGAAGAGCTTGAGCAGGCCCTGAGGGAGAAAGGGTTGCTCGACGGCCGAGAGATCAAGGACATCATATCAGAAGTCGACGCCGACAACGTAAGTCGCAACACTTCTGCTGCTCATCCTGTGTAACGTCATACAAGGCCTAGATGACGTTGTTGGACAGACTGACAAGCCTGATTGTCTGAAATCGTCGTGCAGGACGGGAGGATCAACTACACCGAGTTCGTGGCGATGATGAGGAAAGGGAACCCGGAGGCGAACCCCAAGAAGCGGCGCGACGTCGTGCTGTAGAGGCCGGCGAGCAACGGCGGCGAGCGAACTTGCAATGGAGGGATCAGGGAACTCATGAACGGACAGACTGCACGGTTCAGAGGAG
This sequence comes from Dendrocalamus sinicus, assembly GCA_036346575.1. Classification (NCBI taxonomy): domain Eukaryota; kingdom Viridiplantae; phylum Streptophyta; class Magnoliopsida; order Poales; family Poaceae; genus Dendrocalamus; species Dendrocalamus sinicus. The sequence continues at coordinate 27,819,084 of CM070653.1, read as the reverse complement.
GATTCTTCACTTCTTCAGGGTGACCGGCACCATGTTCGCAAGCATGCGCATTTTGTACACGCTACGCGATATAGCGATGGGAGGGAAAGCGAGCCTTGTGAAATGGCGAATGGGTGTGGGTTTGTTCTTGTGTTACTCAGCTGTATAATTAATAGAACTGTTCATATTGTTTACTACTGAAGTACTAATCGTCTTGACTTATTAGAGGTCTCTTCAGATGCAGCTACTAGTTGCAGGTAAAAAAATTTCATAGAATCTGACTGAGTTTCATCAACCTTTGGAACATCCAGGACCGGCACAGTGCGGAGATCTTGCTAATACTTGGTGAGATACAGAAGCTTAGCAGGGACTTCGATGTTTTCCAGTTATGTTTTATTTGCCGCCGGAATGTTATGACATCCCGCAGCTCATTTACGTGCAAAACAAGCATCTACGAGTAGACAATGGTGCACCTGGCATAATCAGACACCAAGCTTTTTTAATAATTGTCTACTTCAGGATTGTAATATTGTTTCTGAGTAATTAATAAAACAGAACTGAGAAAAAAGGGGCAGAGATAGATAAAAGCAAAGGGGTGTTGCGCAATAGTACATGGGAAAAGCATGGCCTATGAACGATGAACCCGTTTAATGGAAAAAGAGAGTAAAGTGCGTTATGGGTCAGTAAATTTGCGCAAGAATTGTACATTTAAATCCCTAGACTTTTCAAGTGTCTCAATAGAGATCCAAAACACACTCAATTGGCAACTAAAGATCCCTTAATTTTATTTTTTCTAACTTTTTAGTTTTTTTTAGCCTTTCTTGTCTTTTCTTTTTTTTTCCATATTGCTTCGTATTATCTATGATAGACTAATATGCTTTTTTCTATTTTTAAATTTTTTTAAAGTTAATTACGCTAAATAAAACACCACAATTACAGTGAAAAATAAGTAAGATATAATAAAAAAAACTATAAACTATAGTCAAACTGAACGCCCCCTAACCATGCGATTACTAAGGTCAATCATAAGCTCGTAAAAAGTTGTCTAATAACATGTGAAAACTTCCGTCAACTCCAAAATATTAATTCTCCAATGATTTTAAATGGCAATCACATCGTCAAAAGACATGTCATCTCTAATTACCAATAAAGTATGATTTGGACATTCCTGAACACACTTATGCAGATTTAGAGACCTAAGCAGTTCTCAAATTTAGAGACCCAGGTGTCACACCACGCAGACCAAAGGCCTGTGACTTACTTTTCTTTTTAACAAAAACAGGGCTACATGTACAGGGACTCAGATCCTGTGTAGCTATAGACTAGTTTGTAGTCTAACTAGGATGGATTCTTTTGAACTGTGACTTGTAATTTATGCCTTAAATTTTTTATTCTGGCTGTTCACGATGGCACACAACAACGACAAGCTAGGGGCGGCGAGGCTACGCAGGAATCTAGGGTTACATTTGTGGTGACGAGGAGGCGCTAAGGATGTGAGCAATTGGACTAAAAAGGAGGCAAATGCGAGGAATCAAAATTGAGCTCACCGGTGAAGATTGGACATCGGTGATTGCAGCACAGCTTGGCCAGAGCAGAGGGAGAAAGGGTGGCAGAGGATGAGAGGCAGTGTAGAAAGTGAGTGGGGGATTACCGAGGTTAGCTATATAGGCGGCGCAGGTAGTGGTGCCAGTAGCAACACAAGAGTGTGCATGGCTCGTGGACAGGTCTAACATTACAAAATTTTAGTTTTTATTTATTTAGATTTATTCAAGATTTTTTGGATTTTCTTTTCCTTTTTCCTATTAGTTAAGCCCAAAGAAAGAAAAAGCCTTATTTGTTTATTTGGAAGCCAAGTGGAGTTGTTTTTATTTTTCCTAAGTTTTCCTTGAGTTTTAGTATTTTTATGAATTTTTCTAGAATTTTTGGCCTTGATTTGCTATTTTCTTAGTCTTTTACCAAATTCCAGCCTTTAAGCAATTCAGAAAATATTTGAAATCCCTAAAAAATCCTCAAGCTAAATCCCACTATTTTCCAGCTCACGTGGCCATTTCTTTTCTCCAGCCCGCATCTTTCCTGCACATACCTTGGCCCACTAGGCCTGCTCCAGTGCCCGATCGGCTTGTGCGCCCGCACCGCCTCCTCCTCTCTCTAACATGCAGGCCCACACGTCAGTCCCTTCTTCCTTCCCACTCTTCTTCTTCCTCCAGCCAGCCACCATTACTGCACGCATGGAGCTCATAAATGAGACCGTTTTTTTTCCCGTTTGTGTGCTCATTTGGTGCCATTGGTGACCTTAACTCACCCCGCATTCATCACGTCGGTTCCCCTAACTTGACCTCGCATTCCCACCACTTTTACTCATATTTGTGCCACCATCAACTACAGCAAATAACCCTACACCATGCCCTCCCCTTCCCCAATAAAAACCCTCCCTGAGTGCTTGATCGTGCAAAAATAGCACACCCGCAAGTGCACGGGTTGCCACTGAAATAGCGGCGAGTGTCGTGTTCTCCACAGGGACTAAACTGAGGCTACCGACGCTCAGCTAAAGCTAGGTCAAACGAAACGGAGGAGAACTAAACCTAAAACAACTACTAAAACAGCCGAACGAACGAACTACCAAACAATCTCTAACTCGCACGGACGAAACGACGAAAGAACTAAACAAACGCACGAACTAAACGACGACGGAACGAACGACCGTACAAATGGACGTCGTACGACCGAACGAACAACACGACTACGACACAACGTCACACGAACGACAACGACTACTAGAACGACCGACCGACGACCTAACTAACTACCGACCGCGAGAAAGAAGAAGGAAGTCGAGAAGCATCGGGGCAGTCGAGAGGGAACGAGGGAGAAGACGGTCGACAGCTAACTAGACAACACCGACAGGGCAGACACAAAACAATAAACTACGAACGCTCGCACGACTTAACTACCAACCGACCGTGAGATAGAAGAAAAGAGGGGGATTAAGAAGCAAGGGGAGGTTGAGACAGCTCTAGGGGAGAAAACGGCCACCGGCTAGCTAAATCGCGCAACTCAAACACCACTAATACAAAATAACAATAACAACTACACTAACACAGGGCAAACCTACACAATGCACTGATCATATATACACACATCTCAGATCACATAAACAGAATACAAATAACATTGCTGACCTAGCATCCACAGTGCATAATCCATCATCACACAGATCACAGATCATAATCCACAGTACAATATTTAGTCACAGTAAAGAACAATTAACATCCACAGACAAAGATAACAATGATACCCAAACATTCTCAGTTCACAAAGCAGTAATGAACATCAGTAACATCAACAGTAGTAAGAATAGAAGACTTGGGGGAAGGATTCAACCGAAGGGGGTAGAAGTAGCAGAGGGGTCTTGGCAGCGCCGTGGCAGGTGAAGCAGAGGTCGCGGCGGTGAAGAGGTGGCGGTCGGAGAAGTAATAGGCGCTACCCAGTGTTGGTGAAGAGGAAGCAGATGCGGCCGTCGGTGTCGGTGCGGAGGCGGCTCGGAGGTAGGAGCGGCGGTGGAGGAAGGGCACAGGGGGCGGCCTGATGCGGAGAAGTGAGGCGGCTCGCCGGAGGGGGAGCAAGGTGGCGCACGGGAGGCGCTGGTGGCGGTGAGTAGAGGGGTGGACGCCGAGGTTGGGCAAGAGAAGAGGGGCGGCGCGGTTGGTGGAGAAATGGGGCTGCGGCGGCGGATGTGGAGAAGGGGGCTGCCGGAGGGAGTTTAGAAGGGAGGAGAGAGGCGGTGGAGAGCCGAGAAGGGGGAGAGAGGCGGCCGGAGGGAGTAGATGGCGCGGTAGGGAGGTAGTGGGGCGCGGCGCTCGTCGGTGGAGAAGGCGGTGGTGAAGACGGAGAAGGGAGACGCGGTGGAGGGAAGGAGAGAGAGATGGGGCGGCTCGGGATCTGGTGGAGACAGGGGAGGGCGCAAGAGGCGGCGGTGGAGATGTGGCCGAAGGAGGTGGCGCGGTGGAGGGAAGCGGAGAGAGGAGATGGGGGGAGGAAGCAAAAAAGGGGGCAAGGAAGAGAAGTGCCAGGCTCTGGTCTCCCCACCGGCGGCGCACGGGTGGAGAAGGGGATTGGGGTTTTTTCGGCATTTTTGCAATTTAGCCCTTGGATCTTTCTAGGGTTTGCAGTTAAGTCCTTTACCTATTTGGTTTCTTCTGTTCTAGCCCTTCCGGAGCTCCGTTTTCAACACGGAAAAATCCCACGCGTTCGTGACGACGCGTACATCTGTATGGAGCGGTCCCGGAATGCTGAATTTGTCATTTATGCGCCTCGATCGCGCCGGCCTACAGAAAAATATGAAAAAATGTAAAATGGTCCATTTTGAGCAATTAGTTTTAGAAATGCGTGTAATTGATGATAAATGGTCCAAAAATGCGAAAAATATGAGGGCACAATGAGGCTAAATATATATAAAAATGACGCATGTCACTGAGCACCCCTGAACTCCACACCCAAGCTTCCCTCCTCCAATTTGTCCTCCTAGTGCCCAGGACTAAAGTTCCATCCTCCTCCAACTCTAAGCACCGACAAACCTTTGGTGAGGAATTGCCACCATCTCGAGCCACGCTGAGTCTCATCGTCATCGCCTTCAGCTCCACCGTGCCCGCATGAACCTTCCTCACCCCTTCGTCGTGCTAGACCACCGCCAGAATGCCATTCCATCGGAGTCCCTAATCTCGTCGTCGGTCAACTCCAAGAGCCCTAGAGCACTGTGTCGAGGTAAAATGGCATCCCCACATTGCCTTCTCCCTTTTGCGCATCTCATTGTCCATTGTCATGCCTTGGAACACCAGCAATCATAGGGTCCCGTGTGCTACCAAGCTAGCAAGCCCCATGGCAGCCATGTGTATGCCACGCTTGCACCACATCATAAAATTTTTGCTTTTTAGCCCAAAATTTGAAAGTTTTTTACATATAGACCCCTGGAGAAAAGATTTCAAATTATTTATATTATATTTTAAATTATTATGCATGCTTAGTTTTATTGAAGATAAGCTTAAATTCTGGTTTAAACTTCAGATAATTCCTAATTCCTTGTTTATGGCCAAACTTTGACATTTATCACTGAAATACCTTGTCACCCCAGAGTAAAAATCTAGTTAGTACACTAGTATTGGCTAGAAACTTTGCAAAAAAAGTTTAGACATGCTTAGAAATGATTCTAGGTTTGGGATAACCTTTTTCATATGAAATGATGATAAATATTGCCATTATGCATGATACGTATTCTTGTTATCACTGTGTGCACTAACTTCTCCTGGATCAGTGCGATTGACATAAGGATCCGAAAATTTTGTTTCCAAGTTCGACAGATGACGACGTGGATGGGCAAGTGGCTTTCGTACTGCAGCGGCAGAGCTGGCGAGTGTGCTGGCAGCGGGAGGGGTGTTGCTTCTCACTAGCGTGAGTGCGCGAGTTCGCGCGGTGAGCAGCGGCTCAATGGTGTGTGTCAAACAGTTGGCAATGGGAGGTTGTAGCAGTGTGGCGCGTGGTCAGCAGCGACGTTAAAGTGAGGTACGGGTGGTCGGCAAGGTGGCGCGAGCGTTGTGCAGCTTTTGATGTGGACATTGGCGATAGGCGAGTGAGGCGGTGATCGTGAGCGTGAACGTCATCGCAGCGCACGACAACGGGAACCAAAGTGACGGCGTAGCAACTTTAGGGCGTCTTTGTGCTTGGAAGACGGGTTTCTAGAAAGGGAAGGTGGGTTTTGGCTGGAATGGAATTTTCGAATTCGGTAAAAATTTCAAATTCAAGCAAAAAATCAAATAAATTCAATTTTTTTGAAAATTTGGGCTATTTCAACCAGTCCAATGTTACTATTGCTAGTTAGGGAACTGTGAAACACGTGGCTCACTTCCTAGTTCCTACCGCCACAGGCATATCTGATACGAGGTACGTGGCATCTTGCTACAGGCATATTGCTAGTTACATGGTACGCTGGCACAGTGTAGCGCAGATTTGGAACTGTAGCCTCCTTCAGAAACGGCGTAGCTTTGACACCGCAATCTCCTGTTCTGAATCCGAAGCCTAGTGTTAGATGGGACACCTCGCTTGATTGCATCCATCGTTAGAGCTCAGCAGTCATCACAACGTAAGCGACTGCAGTTGCACATCCAACATCCAAATACTGAGTCTACTGACGCATGCGTGTGGATAACATTGCACTCGAACTTGTTGTCTTGGGGACATGCTTATCTCTGTAGTTATGCCAGGGCGGTAACATAGCAAGGAGAATCAATTGCTGCAGATCAATTTGCTCGAAGAACGGATGACCATTTTGTCGTGGTCGTTTGCATCATTTTGTCGTCCTAAGAAAAGGACTGCTTAATCTGGACCACATTAATGCTTGTGGTAGGCATGCAGCAGGCGCAAAAGACATCCACAAGATAATGATAAGATGAACATATGCCTGAAAAATTCCGAGCATATTGTGGTGTTTAATGCACAAGAAGATTAATCCGGAGCAGTGAGGGGCTGTAGTTACGTAAGTTTTTGCTGTTACACTGTTACGCCGACAAGCCATTGATCACCGAAAGCAAGTGATCGATGGGGAAACGCAAGTCGGACAGAAACCTGAAGAAAAACCAGAGGAAAAGAAATCGTTCTACTTGCAATAGCTGCAGTATTGAGTGACGCACGCAGGCATGGTTCACGGATTCTCGCCGGTTTTCTATTAAATCGTCTGGACCGGATATGGAATCTCGTCACGGACATCTATTTGTCCTTACACCAATTTTAGACCAATTATCAACGTTCGGACAGGTTAGTAGAGTTCGAAGAATGAGAGTGCTTGGCTCCTAACCTTGGTTGGACCCGCACCAGAGGGCGGTGAATTACACATTCACGCTCTTGTCCAAAAATGTTAGCCAACATACACCGAAGACCCCTATTTTGAGTGGAATTTTGTTTATTTTTTTAGGCATGTTCCAAATATCTAGGTACTAGAAAACTACAAGGAAATTGCTTGTACTCAGCCGTCCGACACAAGGAAAAAAAATCGGACACTCAACCCCACATGTCATTACCACATTCACAAATTTCTTCCTCTACACTACCTATTCAGCTGACTCCGTCGACATAACTCTTTATCTTCCTATCCATTGCTTCAATTTCTTACCTCAACACACATCCATACACCCCTCCAAATCTATCTCTTCCTCCAAGGAAATTGCTTTTGCTCTACCCTAGAGCAGAGGCGAGGAGGCTTTCTAAATCGCATAGTGGAGAGTGATAAACGGCAACAGCGCGTCTTGAGGCCATGGCGACGACTTCTGAGCCCTAAGACCGTCATCAGCCAACTCCTCTTTCTCCTCTATCCCTTCCTTCTCTGACGACCACTCTCACAGCGGGAGTGGTCGAAAAGTCACCAGGGTGTCTTGCCCTACTAGATCTGTCCATACTATCCGACAAATTGGAATTGGTCACCCTGCCTCCTGCTTTAAGCTTATGCCGTTGGCATCAACCATGCCCATCCATTCTAAGTAGGTTGTTACATGTGTTTTCTCAATTTGTTGCCCCTTTTCTTATTTGTTGCACAAATATTTACTTGTTGCAATGTGTTCTCTCGTAATGTTGTAGTAAGTTATTTTATGTTGCAATCGAGGTGATGATTTATTGCACTTGAGCATTTTTTTGTTGCAACAAGAGCTATATTTCGTTGCAATGTGTTGTTACCATGGACTGATACAATGTATTATCTTGAAATATAGCAGCAAATTGTTTTTATGTTGCAATCGAGTTATGATTTGTTGTACCTGAGCATATTTTTTTGTTACAACAAGTTACATTTTGTTGCAATGTGTTGTTGCCATTGGTTTTTGTTGCATGCTAAGCACATTGAGTAGGCGTCACCTGAGGCCATGGCAACAATGTCTGAGATCCACGACCACCTTTAGCAAGCTCCTCTTGCAACTCACTCTCTCTCTCTCTCTCTCTCTCTCTTCCTTTTCTGGTGGCTACAAGTAGAGGGGCATCATGGTGGTGGTCAGAAGGGGCACCAGGCTAATTTTGCCCTGTAAATCTATCTTTTCCACTGACGCTGAGACCTTAGGATCAGTTACCGTTTCTTCCTTCGTCAAGTTCATTCATTAAAAAACAAGGGATGCAGTGTGTTTGTTACAGGAAAATTAGATGGTGGGACGCCTAACTAAGATGTATGTTGATAAAGATCTCTAAGCTTTTCGCACAAAAAAAAGGATATGCAAGATTGTTAATTTTTTCTAGACTGAAGGGTTTTTCCAAGTTTTTTTGTGAAATTGGATACAATTTATTGCAAATGTTTATAAGAATTGTTGTAAGCTGGAACTGATCTATTGAGCCGACGCGTACGACGGTAAGCCGTCCCGCGATGTCTATCCACAAATTCTCTGAAGCGTTAACCCGCGAACGCGATGCACAAGGTCAGAAACGCAGCGGCGACACGGGCGGACGTACCGCGGCAGGAGGGGACAGAGACAAACCAAGCATGTGCGTGAAAGCCACCCGTTCGCGTTCGAGCCACACGGCCATGGCCAGGCAACCGAACAAAATGTCCCGGCGAAAGCCAGCCGGACGCGCGCGGCGGAGGCGGACCTGCGATCGATGCGGCAGCGGGTGGTTCGACGGGCCGGACGGACCACTGTTGCACGCGTGATGCATGCGCATGTTTCTTTTTTTCCTTCTTCTTCTTCTTCCCATTGAAAGCTGCGTGGCGATCGACGTAGCACGTTTGGCTGGATCCCGGCCCGACCGTCAGGTTTGATGGATGACAACGAAGACGATGATGACGGGGTAACGATTGATTGCAAGTTCCGCGGAATTGTGTTGTGCGGAGTAACGAGTAACTTAAAATACTTGCTAGACAGCGACGCGAGAAGCCAGACACAACGTGTTATGTGTGGTTTGATTAGGGGTTGAAATATCTAGGCTAACTGATTCTATGCCGAGGTCTTAATTCTTTCCATGACAGAGGACGTCTATAGCTTAAAATGTAGCTTTGTTTAATTAGATAGGTAGCTGGGTTAATAAGTGGAAGAGAGTTATACGAACTACTTTGGAAGGGTCATCTTATTCCAAATTTTTGTAGACATGAGCCTCACACTTAATCAGAAGGTGCTTTGAGCAGTGGTGGAGCCAAAATTTAAAACTATACGGTCAAGTGCATGATTACCTATTTTTGAGTCAGTTGTTCTAAATTTTGTATTTTTGTTATGGACTTTTTCACTAGTTCTTAAATATATTGTTTCTTTTCACAAAAAAGGGTTGTGGGGTCAATTGACCCCAAACTTTAGAGGGTGACTTCGTCACATTACTATAAAAATGATCATCACAGACAATTTAAAACAGTCATCACAGACAGTTTCTAAACCGTCTGATTTATGTATCTATGATTGTCGTAGGGGTGGCCCCCACCTAAACCCAGCAGGCCTGGCAGGAGATTATAAGGCCCAGAATAGGCCATGTGTAATGACATAACGCCTGAAGGATAACCAGATGTAAGGGTATAAGCTGAAAAGCACTCCTCATGTGCATATATATATGAGTGCAAGCCATGGGAGGGACCGAGCCATTACACTTATCTTCATCACTCTCCACTACCATCTCTCTGCTTGGTCTCAGTAGCCACAACAGCTTGGCGCCGTCCGTGGGAGGACGAAGACAAGCTCAAGACCAAGAAAAGATGGCACCAAAAAGCTTCCTCGGCGCGAAGGAAAGAAGGCGGCGGGCGGGCGTCGTATGGGTACGAGCCGGCATCGGCAGCGGCGACGCGGTGGCGAGGCGGCGCGGTGGCGGAGACGTCGGCGTTCGCGCGGTGACGACCAACCCGTCACCGCACAATGACGACCAACCCGCCACCGGCGTTCGAGGACGGACCGCGGTCGAAGACGTCGACACAGTGCGGCGACAACCGACCCGCCGACGCGACGATACCGACCTCGCCGCTCCCATCGCAACCCTCGCCGGCGGTGCGGACCGGGTGGTCCGAGTAGCCACGACGGAGCGGCCGGCAGCTCGGGACCGCGATGCGGTTGTCCCGCGCCGACCCGCCCGTCGGAAGCACCGAGCGACCCGCCCGCACCGGAGATGGAAAGTGCCTGGCGGCTCTCAACGCGCGTCGGCGGAGGCGGGGACCTTGCGGGCCGTCGAGAGATATACAAGAGGCTCGAGTCACCGGCTGCGCCAAAGAACGCGTCCGAGCCCACGCCGAAAGGGCGATAGCGGGCGATCGCGAAAGCCGCAGCAGCCGCGTGCGGCTGCGACGCGTGGATCCGAGTCCCGCTCGGCGGGGCTGCAGCAGCGGCATGGCCCAAGACTTCAAGTTCCTAGCGCCATCGACTCGTTTAAAGCGACACGGACCCCGTGAGTTCGTGCGGCGTATACTGAAACCGCGATCGGCCGCGGCGGAGATGACACCACGAAGGCAAAGGACTCCCCTCGCGCTACAAGGAGTGGCACTCTCTTGGTTTTTACCATAGAGCCGGCTCCATCTACGCGTGGGAGCAGCTCGCGTCCGCCTCCACAACAACTTCCAAGGAAACTACGTCGGCCGGGTCGATGCGGACCAGCTCTTTGCCGTGAAGCAAAACCCTGAGAAGCTCGGGACTACTTCAAACGCCGCCAAGATTCGATGTCAAGTGAAGGGCGTCAACGAGACCACCATCGTCAATGCAGCCATACAGGCCTTCGTCCGCCCGATGGCTGAGTACAATGCGCGAAGCCGATCAAGACGGTGGCGGCTCTTCGACAAGATGGAAGAATATGCCGGGCGGAGGAAGACGCGCGGCGAAGGCAAGGTGGCGACTCGACACTAACCAGGCGGAACCTCGGCAAAACCGAAGATCCGTCGGCGGGCGGCTTTGAAGGGAAAGCGTGGCGAGAGTCGCCGAGGGCGCGCCGACCGCAGGACAACTCGCATAGGAGTCGTCGGATCAGCCCAAGCGCGGCCGCAAAGGTCGGCGCAACCGCGTCCTCGACATCGGCGGGTCCGACGAGGGTGCTCCAGCCGGCCGAGGCGCCGGGGCGCGGGCCGCGCCGCGACGCGTGGCGAGGGCCGCGACGATAAGGGTCGTGGAGACTACGACGACCAACATCGTGGCCGTGGTGCTTAGTCCACGGCCGCGGCGATCCACGATACCCGTGAATCGCACCTCCATCGCGGCGCTCGCGGCAGCGTCGCTAGGGACAGAACCGGAGCGCGCCGCTGCGGTGGCCCACGTCCGCTTCCCATACGTGGCCCCCATGCGGTGCAGAGCGCGGGGATGCGGTCTGACAGCGCAGGAATGCAACCCAGAAGGCACCTTGCGGATCAAGCTCACGTCACAGCCTCGGGAGGGCCTCACGTCGTTGCGAGCCCCGGCGCAACCTACCGCAGGTCATTAATGTCATATCCGCGCTCTGCGCTGGAATTCGCCTTGGCGCGGCAGCAGAAGGCCTACGCGCGAAGACTACATCACGTGGCGGCATACCCAGCGCAAGCACCGCCGGAATGGGCGCGCACGAGGTTACATTCACACCGATGGCGCCCAAGGTGTGGACTTCCCTCATCGTGACCCCGGTCATCCGGTCACCATCGCGGGATGCGATGTGGGCGCGCCAGGTGGGCGGGGTAGTTCCGCGAACGTATTGTTTGCGGCGCTTGATCAAATGGGGATCCTCGAAGCCGCTGGGGCCTCGAGAATCCCACTGCAGGCTTGGGGACAGCCATCTGCGGCGCCGCCGTCGACCTTCAAGTCTCCTTCGGCCGAGATGACAATGTGCGAACCGAAGATGCCACCTTCGACGTGGTCGACCTCCCGTATCCTTACAATGCCATACTGGGGCGCCCCATCCTCAACTCCTTCGGCGCAGTACCACATCACGGCTATTTATGCATGAAGATCCCAAGTCCCCAGGCCATCATCACCGTCCGCGGTGACCAAGACATGGCCCGGCGCATCGAGCCTGGTACCAGGTGCTCGCGACGCGAAGCCCAACGGCGCTCCTAGAGCCGGAGTCACAACGCGAAGGTCCAGTGACCAGAGGCTTCGGCCTCACCAAGGGGCAAACGGTTAGTACACCCACTCCCTGTAATTGCTTGCCCGCGCAAACGGAGATGTAATGAAGATCGCCGTTTGCCGCTAATCTTTCTTCATCATGCAAATTTGGGGCGGCGACGCGCGCAGGCTTCGCCAGCGCGCGCGCGCTCCCACCGCATAAACCAAAGACGCAAGTTCGCGTGTGCACTCGCCGTCGCCAGGGAGGGCGGGACTGAGTATAAACCAAAGACGCACGTTCGCGTGTGCACTCGCCGTCGCCAGGGAGGGCGGGACTGAGTATAAACCAAAGACGCACGTTAGCGTGTGCACTCGCCGTCGCCAAGGTGACGGGACTGAGTATAAACAAAATCCGCACCGGGGGGACGCCCTCGCGCGCGCAAGTCTCCGGACTATAAAGAAGACGTAGCGTCGAGCCTAGCTCCGCACGCAATAGTCCACGGACTCTAAATAAGACGTAGCGTCGAGCCTAGCTCCGCACGCGCGAGTCTCCGGACTATAAAGAAGACGTAGCGTCGAGCCTAGCTCCGCACGCAATAGTCCACGGACTCTAAATAAGACGTAGCGTCGAGCCTAGCTCCGCACGCGCGAGTCTCCGGACTATAAAGAAGACGTAGCGTCGAGCCTAGCTCCGCACGCAATAGTCCACGGACTCTAAATAAGGCGTGGCGTCGAGCCTAGCCCGCACGCGCGAGTCTCCGACTATAAAGAAGGCGTGGCGTCGAGCCTGGCTCCGCACGCAATAGTCCACGGACTCTAAATAAGGCGTGGCGTCGAGCCTAGCTCGCACGCGCGAGTCTCCGGACTATAAAGAAGACGTGGCATCGAGCCTAGCTCCGCACGCAATAGTCCACGGACTCTAAATAAGACGTAGCGTCGAGCCTAGCTCCGCACGCGCGAGTCTCCGGACTATAAAGAAGATGTAGCGTCGAGCCTAGCTTCGCACGCAATAGTCCACGGACTCTAAATAAGGCGTGGCGTCGAGCCTGGCTCGCACGCGCGAGTCTCGGACTATAAAGAAGGCGTGGCGTCGAGCCTAGCTCGCACGCAATAGTCCACGGACTCTAAATAAGGCGTGGCGTCGAGCCTGGCTCCGCACGCGCGAGTCTCCGGACTATAAAGAAGACATAGCGTCGAGCCTAGCTCCGCACGCAATAGTCCACGGACTCTAAATAAGGCGTGGCGTCGAGCCTGGCCCGCACGCGTGAGTCTCGGACTATAAAGAAGATGTAGCGTCGAGCCTAGCTCCGCACGCAATAGTCCACGGACTCTAAATAAGACGTAGCGTCGAGCCTAGCTCCGCACGCGCGAGTCTCCGGACTATAAAGAAGACGTAGCGTCGAGCCTAGCTCCGCACGCAATAGTCCACGGACTCTAAATAAGACGTAGCGTCGAGCCTAGCTCCGCACGCGCGAGTCTCCGGACTATAAATAAGGCATAGCGTCGAGCCTAGCTCCGCACGCGCGAGTCCACGGACTATAAAGAAGACGTAGCGTTGAGCCTCGCTCCGCACGCGCCAGTCCACGGACTTTAAATACAACGTAGCGTCGAGCCTAGCTCCGCACGTGAGAGTCTACGGACTCTAAATAAGACGTAGCGTCGAGGCCTGCCTCCGCACGCGCGAGTCTCCGGACTATAAAGCAAGGCAAACCGCGGAGGTCTGCCTCCGCATACGTCAGTCTGCGGACTGTCCGTTCTACGGAACCCTGGCGCAGCTACGTCGCCAACGGCGGCATCAGCACACAGCACACAACTTAAAATGCCAGGAGATCTGCTTACCGGAAGAGTCACATATACAAAGGACCGCCAACATCCCGGCCGCTCTAAGCCGCTACCCCGCGGGTTCGTCCTTAACACGCGCCAAAGTCGGGGCCTCGCTCGACGAAGGCCGGCTCGCCCAAAAGTCGAGCGAATCTTCGGCCCTTCGCCAGCGCCGAAGGCGTCGTCGGGTTGAAAGGTCGGCCGCCCGAAGCCGGCCCCAGCAAGGAAGCTGCCCGGGATATAGGTGAAAATCAGCATGCATGCAGAAAGTGTGCGCTTTATTAGCAAAAACAAGGGACAGTACGACGCACGCCTACACCTAGGCGCCGCGGCATCAGACCTGCGGGTTCCCGGCGCCTTCGGAGGGCCCAGCGCCGCCATCATCGCGTCGAGGGACCCCGTCCAGAAATTGGCCGAGGCTCCCGTCCCGTAGAGCGACTTCCGGAGCTCGATCCGTCTGCTTCCGCCCGACGGGATCCCGATCCGTCGCGAAGGCCAAAGGGCACGGCGAAGCGGGCGGCGGCGCCGACATTACTCCGCCCCGCCAGTCATCTCGGTGGGGTCATTCAGCCCGCGACATGCGTCACAGCAGCGGTCTGGAGGAGCGCACACCAGCGGCCGAGGTGTACGCGCAGTGGTGCCGTGGGGCGTCGCCGCGTCGCGCGCGCGCGTTGGCGGCATCGATCCAGCGGGCGTCCGAGACTCCTCCGACCGGCGCGTCCGCACCTCCGCCACCAGCCCTTGAAGATGGCTCTCCAGCGCTTGCATGGCGTCCCAAGCAATCACCGAGGCGTCGCCAGCGTCGGTTGCGTTCGCTAGAGTCAAGGCAAGTTCCCCTTTTCCTTCTCTAGCGCGGTGACTCGCTCCAGAGCCCGTCCCGCTCCGCCGCGAACTTTTGTTCAGCACCGCCGCGGCCGACTCTGCGCCGACGCAACAAGCCCCTCGGCGTGCGCCCGCCAGCGCGTTCAGCTTCCGGTGGTGGATGCGGCGTCTGGCGAGCGGGCGCGAGGCGCGCGCAGCCTCCTCGGCACGCAGCCTATCCTCGGCGCTTTTGGCTACGAGCATAGGCGTTTGCGGGCCTCGCCTAGCACAAGTGTCTCAGAGAAGGCAACGAACTTAGCAAACTCGGCTAAACTCAGCGTGGTCGCATGAGTACTTACCTCACCCCGACACCTCGAAAGCATCCTCGGCGCGCCGCGCACCGTAGGCTGCAGCACTTGTGGGTCGGCGCTCGTGGCGCGTCATTTACAATCCCGCGCCACGCCCTCGGCGTCTCGGAGGCGGCACGAAGTCGCGCAGGCTCACGTGCTCGGGGCCCCGTGTTCGTCGGCGCTCCCCCTCCGAATGAGCAACGCGCAAACAAGGATACGGTGATCACCCCAAGGCATAAAAGCATACACGAGTAAGCTAAGTCACCATACCTTCTGTAGCGAAGAAATGGTCCCGCCGTGGCGTCGCGCGGAGGCCTCGCGTCCTCGGGAGGACGACGGTTGTCCCACGCGCGGATGCTGTAGCGGGGTGGTGTCGGCGGAGCTCGGCGCACACATGGCGTTTGGCGATAGGCCACGGGCCCCGGTGCTGCGCCGAATCCCACAAGCCGGATGCAAGGCTGCAGAGCCACGACGAACCCCGTGGTGTCGGTGGAGCTCGGCGCCGCACACACATGGCCGCTTGGCGGGGCCCCTCTTCGGCGAGCGAGGCCTTCTTCTTCGGGGCGCTCCACCACCGGGCGCTGCTCCAGCGACACGGTCCCGGCGCGCAAGGCGCATCCTCGGACCTCGCACGCGCGGTGCCCGTGCGGTTTAGTCGCCCACCATCGGTGGAGCGACCTTGGCGGCAAGGCCGGGACCTCGCACACGCGCGGTTTAGTCGCCCACCCGCCTTGGCGGCAATGCTCGCCTCGTGCTCCCGGCGGTGTACGGACCGAGAACACGCGCGACGGCTTGCTCCGCCTCCTCAAGGAAATCCTGGCGAGGGAGAATAGCATCGCGCCTACAACGCATTTCGCGTCAACAAAGGAGGCGCGCATCGAGGCTTACGGGGCCCGGAGGCGCCGTGCGAGCAAACCCACGGCGAAACATTGTCATCTCGGCGCCTCGGCGGCAAGATGCCGATCGTAAACAGCGGGGCCACGCCGTACATCACGTACTCTTCGGCAAGGTCGCGCATGTTGAAGCGGGCGCCATGCCTACAAGCCGCTTGACCTCCGCTTGTCCTCATCATCGAGCGTTCGGCCGGGCGAAGGCTTGAACGCGATCGGCCGGCCCGTGCACGCAAGACCGCTCCCGCTCTCCACACGGTGGTAGAACCACCGCTTCATCCAGTAGGACTCCCACTTCCCGCGAGTTGAGTTCGCAGGGAAGAGCTTCTTGCAAGACGAGCGAAGAGTAAAAGAGACGCTACCGAAGCTCGACAGCGTCCCGCCCCTCCGGCCCTTCGGCTGGCATCGCGCCTCGTGGAGGTAGGCGACACGACACGCTGGGCAAGACGCCCGAGCGCAAGGCCCGGCCTGTACACCGCGAGCCGGCCACGGCGTTGAGTCGGGCTGCGCGCGGCTCCACCGAAGGTCCGCAGCACGTCGCCCACCACGCTCGCCGCTGGGATCCGGAGCCCCGCATCGAAAAAGGCAACGAATACGACCGCCTCCGACCTCTCGGGATGCGGTTCCGTCTCGTCGCCGGCAGGCAATCGTACGTCCTGGCGCCCGGACAACTTCCCCGCGCGCAAGAGCCCTTGGATCGTCTTCTCGGTCACGAGAGAGGGGCCTAGCTCGCCGGAAAACGTGCCTTCCTCCGCCGCCACCCGCTCCTGGTCAGCCGCCGCCGGGTCGCGCTCTTGGAGCGCGTATTTTACCTCCAACGGCGAGGATCGCCGGCGAATGGCAGGGCCACCAACCGCCTGGCCGCGCTCGCTGCTGGAGGCCATCGCTTCCCACGACGAGACTAATACGATGAAGATAGCGCGAAGGTGGGGAAGGCCGAGCAAACAGGAAAGAGGGCGTAAAGGTGCGGGGACGCTGTTACGGGGCTATTTCAAGCCGCCTCGCCCATACCGCAGCTACTGAAGCGTCGCAACGATCCGCGTGCAGGATGCAACCGCAGCGGTGTAAAGGCCCACCCCGCACGCTTCCCCGCAATCGAAAGCGAAGGGTCGCGGAGGTCCGTGCACAAGGCGCGACGCGATCGTAAGCGCCCGTCTGGCGCAACGCCCCACCTAACGCTGGAAGGTCACGACCACAGGCGCCACTCGCTGCCCGCCCGTGTCCCCTTGCCTAGGAAGAGGCGGCGGCGCAAACACGCAACCGTCTACATCCCGCCGCCCAGCAGTCATAGGCCGCCGCGTGCCCGGCGCGTCGGGTCGCGACGCAGACGGAACCTAACCTGTCGTGCCGAGGACCGGCGTGATTCAAGGAACTCAGATAGCGCAAGGCGCGTCAAAGAGCCCAAGTTGCGCGCGCTCGCCCGACTAGCGCGCCGGCCGCGCCACCCGTTCGGAGGGTAGGGGCGGAGCGCGCGTCTGCCCGACTAGGCGCCAGCCAGCGCCACCCGTTCGGGGTAGGGGCGAGCGCGCGTCTACCCGACCAGGCGCCCGGCCGCGCCACCCGTTCGGGGTAGGGGCGGAGCGCGCGTCTGCCGACTAGGCGCCCGGCCGCGCGCCGCCGCTCGGGAGGGTAGGGGCGGAGCGCGCGCTCGCCGACCAGGCGCCACCAGCCGCCGCTCGGAGGGTAGGGGCGGGCGCGCGCGTCGCCGACCAAGCGGCGGCGGCCGCTACCGCCCGCTCGGGGTAGGGTAGGGGCGCGCGCGTCTTTCCGACTAGGCGCCACCGCCGCCCGCTCGAGGGTAGGGGCCGTTCGGGGTAGCGCGCGCGCGTGCTGCCGACTGGCGCCGGCCAGCGCCCGTTCGGGGGTAGGGGACGGAGCGCGCGTCTGCCGACTAGGCGCGCCAGCGCCCCCCGCTCGGAGGGTAGGGGACGGAGCGCGCGTCTGCGCCGACCAGGCGCCCGGCCAGCGCCCCGTTCGGAGGGTAGGGGCGGAGCGCGCGCGTCTGCCGACCAGGCGCCGGCCGCGCCACCCGCTCGCGGGTAGGGGCGGAGCGCGCGTCTACCGACTAGGCGTCGGCCGCGCCACCCGTTCGGAGGGTAGGGGCGGAGCGCGCGCGTCTCTTCGACTAGGTGCCGGCCGCGCCACCCGTTCGAGGGTGGGGGCGGAGCGCGCGCGTCGCCGACTTCGGCGCCACCAAGAACGGAGAACAAAGACACGCCACAGCCATAACTCGAACAGGCAAAGGTCAATGTTGCGGCAAGAGCAGACATGATCTCGTAGGCAGATATGAATCGCCACACCAGCGTATGCTCGTTCGCACGAGCAGAGCTTACGGATGACTCCATATCTGTCTACGAGAGCAAGTCAGGCCTTGCCATTTCCGCATCAAGCGGCGAAGCATTCCCACGAACGGGGCGAATTTGGTCCACCGGCGCTCGTAGGCATTGACGCCGGTTGACGCGGTCATCAAACACAGGTGCACAAAACTTTTCCTGCATATGAGAAATTAACTATGAACAGATACGGGGTGTACAACAAAGGATGTCTAGGCATGCCAACAGACGGAAGCACAAGCGTAGGGCGTCGGGCGGGGCAGCTACCAGAGGCGCATAAGAGCAACCGTCCACACCCCACCGTGTGCACTCCGGAAACCATCGCACGCTCCACTTACGAGATGGCACGCTGCACGATGCGACAGCCTGCCCCCTGGCAAGCCAACCGTCGGCAAAAAGCACCCAACCAGGCGGCAAGGTCGCAACGATTGCGGAACGCGCGCGCCTCAGAAGTCCAGATGCCGGGAGTCCGCCGTCACACTGACGCTCACGACGCCTCAAGGCCCGTACCGCGCCGAGCACGCTTCACCACGTGGACGCCCACAAGACCACGCATCTGCTTCGCCATTGCACAACCCGGCCGGCATCGGACGAGCTCACAGCCGCGGGGCGGAGGGCCAAAGGACTCGGCGACATGGCTTCGCCTTGTGAAGCCCTTTACCATGAGAGGCTCTGTCGTAGGGGTGGCCCCACCTAAACCAGCGAGCTCGGCAGAGATTATAAGGCCCAGAATAGGCATGTGTAATGACATAACTGCCCCAGAAGGGATAACCAGATGTAAGGGTATAACTGTAAAAGCACTCCTCATGTGCATATATATATGAGTGCAAGCCATGGGGAGGGACCAGGCCATTACACTTATCTTCATCACTCTCCACTACCATCTCTCTCTGTTTGGTATGTAGCCACAACAATGATAATAGATGCTTATCACATACGGCTCTTAAACCGTTTGTGATATATCAGATATCACAAATGGTTCTTAAATATAGTTGTATGTGATATCTGAATATCACAAATGGTTAATACTAAAAAACATTTGTGATATATCATATATCCAAGACAGTTCTCAAACAAAGCCATCTATGATATCTTATATATCACAGACGAGTAATATTAAAAACCGGCTGTGTATTCACATATCACAGAAGGTTTGTTGTTACAAACCGTCTGTCATAGCTATTTGAATACCCATGATATTTACTGTTTTTCGGCTAGCCTCAGGAAATGCTAGCCATGCCCTCTAAAAACAAACAAACAAATCACACATATAGCACAGATAATCATTACACAGATCTCACAAATGAATTAAACAATCGAATGAAGTACAATTGAGTGATTATAATTGTATCCAGTGTTTCAACATTTAATCATCATTGCCGGGTGGAACTCTCCAATCTTGTTTATAACCTCCGCTATCAAGAATTGGGAAAGCTTTACTCAAATTTCGGTGAGTTTGTCAAGATCGAATGCACTTTTGTCGAATTCCACACGTTATCACTAGGAGTGTTGAAGTCATTATTGGCAGGTTGACAAATCTCTGAATCATTCGTCTTAGCGTTCATAATTTTCTCCATATGGTGGCAAACGTAGAATCTACATACATTGCCCTGTAACTGCTGGTGGTACTACAAAAATAGAATTATATACATAGGTATTGTCAGTTCTATAGTCATTATAATGAAGTGTGATATAAGATTGTTGTGCTACAACGGGTACCAAAAATCGTGTCATGTGTTGTAGTGTGTCGCTGGATTCCTTGTGTCTCCCTTCCTCAGCAATATAAGCGATGAATGACCTACGTGATTCCAAAAAGTTAGCTTGGGTATTGCAAACGAAGGGAAGACTATAATAGAGCTATCTATGGAGTAAATGAATTTACCTGTCAATTGCTTGTTGCACACGAATGAAGTCGTAGTTGTTTCTAAGTAGGGAATCAAGGTATATTACCTTACTTCACTTTGGTACAATCACAAGTAGAATCCAGTGAAACCTAATTATGTATGTTATCATAGTGAGTAATTCTAAATTCATGTTACATATAAAGTACAAATAAAACTTGTATGACAACTAGTGAAGCACTTACCCTTGGTTGAAATGTACTATAATGTACTCCTTGTCACTCTAAGCAAATAATCCCATCATTATGTAATATTGGACGAAGGATGCATTATCGTTGAAGCATTGCTAAGAGACCAAATGTGAGTCGAGGAAACCCACCGGTTCTCACCGTCGTCGGACTTGTTGGATCGTGAATCTATACATAAGCAATGTGTTATGATATTTATTAGTATTTTGTGAATGTAGAATATAATTATACAATACACTTACAGTGTCCAGCATTGTAGAAGTGAGATATCGAGTTCGTTGAGGTTGAATAGTAAGAATAAATCTTCAAAGGTCATGACGAGGTAGCCTGAGTCGTAGAGGAAATGTACCTCCGTGTATCTCACGGTGAATCCACTTTGCTGGTTGGCTTCACGTTGTACAACTGCATGTATCGGGTATGCAAAGTCCTGCAAACTAGTCCAAGGCTGGGTAATTATGACTCAGGGACCAATGACATTCTGAGAATGAACTTCTATTGCCCGGGAGGTGTCTTAATCTTCTTCGGTTGGGCCTTAGCTCCTCGCTTGCGATACATTTTTAGCACCGTCTCCATGGAAGCCAATGTGATGGGTTTAGGACGATGTCTCTCTTGGACCACTAGATGTGGAGATCGCGGCACAGATGGGCACAAATGGCCCCCAATCAAAATTTCGACCATTTGGGAAAAAAAATCCCAGAAAATTTAGTAGGTGCGGTACTATGGTACTACTACACCTACAGTTCAACAGCTATTTGGGAATGATCAGAAACTAGCCGTTAAACTTTTATCCGGTAGTACCATACTCAAAGGCCTTGGTACTATCGATCATGTTGTAGTACCGCTTCTTACATGCGATTCTACCGATTTTCAGGGGAGGAAAACTCCCAAAACCACCTCTATAGAAATTAGTTACCGTCATGTATATTTTGGTCCTACCGTGGTGTAGTACTACCACACCTTTCATGCGGTCATACCGCATTGTGATAGTACTGTCAGTAAGGCTACGGTCATACCGCTTTTTCAGTGCTGGTATAAATAGGATTCCAAAAATAGTTTTAAATGCATGCATGTCCCTTAATTGATCAAAATGGTACAAGATAATTATTTAAGTTACTAGTCGTGATCCCTCTTCATAGTATGGCATCTAGCTTATAAACCCCGTCTAATGGCTTAATTGACACACTTGTCAATTACCACCATGTATTTCCACATCCTCTCGCAGATACAACTCGCACTATCCTTGGTACAATTCATTGAGGTGTCTTTTACGTGTGTTCATATGATAGACTTGGTCTTTATTTTGTATGTAGGGAAGTACTTGGTTGACTCGGGGTATCCTAACAAAATAGGGTACCTTGCGTCGTTCCGAAACAATCTATACCATGTTGATAAGTTCGCCCATGGCAGTCGGCCACGGGGATGCAACGAGTTGTTCAATTACTTGTATTTCTCCCTACGCAACATCATCGAGCGTGTCTTTGGTGTGTAAAAGAATAAATGGCGCATCCTAGAATATATCTCCAGTTTCAACCACGTCACACAGAGAAAAATAATTGCTGCTACCATGGTGTTGCATAACTTCATAATTGACACAACGAAGGGCAACGTGGATTTCGCTAATGCCTACCTTGGTGCGGATTATGGCTCCACCGGAGTAGACACTACTCCAGACATAAGTGATGTATATATAAATTAGATACGTGATACGATAGTGGACACTCTAACCGCGTGATATGTCTTCGCCTCTGGACTACGTTCGGATGCTCGTCTGATTGCAAGGTTGTGTATGCCTATACGCTTATGTATACCGAACATTCCACCTCATGCTCTGCTGATGTAACTGGGTCCTCCATTCGAATCATCAAAAATAAGTTCGCACGCGACGTATCGGTTCTGCTCAAAAATAAGTTCGAATCATTCAGTTAAATCAATAAAAAATCATAAGCCAACTGTCTAAAAGGATGCAATAATTTTTCTATTAACCATTACTATTTATCAGTCACAGCTAAAAAATATAAATCATAGCTAAAAATCAATAGCTAAGTGCCCACTCTCTCAGTCCGAGACCACTGACCGTAGTGGCTTGCAACGCATTGAACATGCCCTACAGAAGAAGAGAAGTATGGACGTGCGCGACCAAGTTGGCGCGGCAGCACGATGCTCACGTGCAAGTTGCAACGATTAGTCGCTCCTGTCTCCCATGTGAAGCTAGTAACCCTGCGACGATTCTCATTAAAAAAAATCTTGAATTTGCCATCCAACTAGACCATTGTCAATATTAAATTTTTTTAGTTGACTCCGCTGGACAACGGATCCCGTCAAAACAGTTGGAAACGGGATAGGTAGCTAGGCCAGTGCCATGGGATTTGAAGTCATGGTTTTGCAGTGTCGAAAAAAGAACAGGCTATATATATAACACCTACCTATTTTGTGATCTTAGTTGAATTTTTGTGATTTTGGTTGAATTTCTTGTTGTTGCATGAGTTTAGATTGTGTAACTTCTCCACCTTCTTCGGTTCTGACGAGGGGCCTCTTCTTTTTAAGGTTTAAAAGTTATTTTTCAGTTTTTCTATAATAACTAACTTTCAAACGGAGTATCTTTTTAAGATATATGTATAAATTGATCGTAATACATACTATAGTAATTTTATTTACATCGATCAAAATCACATGTGGTTTTCTATTACTTCATACTCTCTCACATAAATAACTCAAAAGTTATAAATCACAGCTATAAACTATAAACAGAAGTTAAAAAGAATTCACTGCTACGGCGGTGGAAGCTAGGCATGTGACTTGCTTGAGCGCCGATATTGTCGAGCCTCCGAATGGCCCTTCACTGCAATCCTTTTGTTGTGAACATACATTTATTGAATTTTTGCTAGTGATGTAGTAGTAGCTTGCGGTATGCGACTAGGGGTGAGAAATGGATAGTCAGAGGGAATGAATGTACTAGTTTATAGATTTTCCACCGAATAGTAGTTTCTCCGCCGTTTTAGGGCGTGTTTGGTTGGTGGAATGGCCATGGGATGGAACCATCCTGTTCCAATTTTGAGGTCATCTAGCTGTTTGGATCATGGGATGGAATGGCATGAAGTGGAAGCAAACCATTCCTCCTAAAGGAATATTCCTTCAAAATTCGGAATCAACCCATCCCCAAAAATTTCCCGGACGAATCCATCCCGGGCGCCCTCGTTGCCGCCGCCCGACCTCCCGGCCGTGCCTCCCGCCGGCGCCGTCCTCCCGCGCCGCCTCCGCGCCGCCGCCCTCCTCCCGCCGCGCCGCCTCCCGCCCGCCTCCGCGCCGCCCTCCCGCTGCCGCCTCCGCGCCGTCCGCCCGCGCGACGACCTGCGCGCCGTCCTCCCGCTGCCGGCCTCCGCGCCGTCCGGCCGCCGCGCCGACCTTCTGCGCCGCGCGCGCGGCGACCTCCGTCGCCGCCGCGCGACCTCCCGCCCGCGCCTCCCCCCACCAACCAAACAAGGAACAGAACGGTTCCATTCTTCTCCATCCCACTAACCAAACAAAAAACAGAACCATTCCATCCCACTAACCAAACATCCTAACAGAACCATCCCGTTCCATCCCATCCCAAAAAACTGGAATCATCCCACCCCATTCCTCCCCATTCCACCAACCAAACACACCCTTAATTCCTATTTGGATGGCTTTGAAAAAAATCGCTTTCGAATCCAATATAAAAAGGATATGGATGATGATCTGGTTTAGATTTGCTCAACCAAAATCTTGTATTATTTGGTTTGTGTTTGAATTCGACGGTACAATTTAAACATTATTTGTCTCGCCGTGTCTAATCATTGAGCACTATTTTAGGCTGAGTTTTTTTTTTGGAGTTTCGGTGAGTTTATGCTTGTACTGTCTACAGTAATTAGCTTTTAAATAATGTACTTTTTAAAGCGGGGTCAACAGGAAGATTGTAGTAAATAGTGTACTGAATTTAGCTATATTAGCTAAAATCACATATAACTATTTTCCTATACATACTACCTCTTGCGAACAGTTAAAATTTAAATATTTAAAGCATAAACCATCAACCCAAAAGAACTCACCTTTAGTTTACCTAGTGTCTCTGTTCACATGTTCCTTAAGCAGAACAGAACATAAGACAAGGACTCATTTATCCACGTATAAGAATATGAGCCAACTATTTTTTTAGTTTATATTTGAATTCGAGTTGAAAAATATGAATATAAATGTGATTTAACCAATATGTGATTCTTATTCATCCCGTTTTTACGCCTAGTTTGGAACGGGGATACAATTCCCATTCTAAACTTATATTGTTTTCTATCGAATTGGTGCAAGGATGGCAACAATTGGTGGTTCTATTCTCAGTCCGTTCCTCTGGACCAAACATGAGAAAGTGAAATTCACATTTCTCTATTTCTATCCGACAAAAAAATATATATAGTCACATTTCACTCCGGTTGAGTGGTGTTGTTCCACACGGCAGTAAATATATGCCAAACACGCCATCTGAAAGATTAGTTATAGGATGGGTTCTTTTCGGTAGTGGCTATTAGCTTATGGTTATAACTGATGGTTTTTGATTCTAGCGTGAATACTTGTGCGAACAAACTGAGTGTCGATAACCCGCTTTGAAAATATTGTCCCGATAAGCCGCTTCAAAATAGCGATGGGGAAGCTGCACCGTTTATTTGTTGAAAAAAATTATAAGCTATAAATCATAAACCGAAAAGAACATGCATACACTTTCAGATGCTAAGTAATATTAGGTATATACCCTCTTTTTTAGCTTCTAAAAGCCAATTTTCTACACTAAAATACTTTTCTACAATAACTAGCTTTCGAACAAAGTGTCTTTTCAAGACGATGTCTAGAAGATGATTATAGTAAACACTACAACGACTTCATTTATATCGACCAAAATTGCACGCGAGTCTATATCTTTCTGTACTCTCTCTCGCATACGAATAGCCAAAAGCCATAAGCCGCAGCAAAAAAAACATAGGGCCTATTGCTTTGAGTTTTGATTTATAGTTTTTGGTTGTGTCTTGTGACTTTTGAGGCTGTTCGTGAGTATGGTTTCAGCCAATATAAATGAAGTAGCTATAGTGTATACTATAATTAATTTATAGACTCGACTTTAAAAATATTCTGTTTAAAAACTAGTTACTGTAAAAATAGCTTTTAAATACTAAAAAAGAGACCACAAAAGCCACGATCTTTAAAAAACATTCGTATAACTTCGTAGTCAATTTTGTCCTCGATAGTGTAAATGTGGGTGAAGTGTATTTCAGAGTCTGTTGTTTTCCTCCAAAGCTGGTGGTTTTTGGTTTTTATTATAGTACCTAACTTTCAAATGAAGTATTTTTTTAAGATGGAGTCACAAGTTAAACGATGTACACATTAAAAGCTCAACATCTGTACCATCCAAAATCGCAAGTGAGTATCTTTTTTCATAATTTATACCGTAAATAGCCAAAATTCAAAAATTTTAGTTAAAAATTATAAGCCACACTTGTTGCCAAACATGCCCTCAGTATTAAGCTGGTTGGCTTGTTCGTACCGCCGTCACTTCAAGTAGCCACCAGCCCACCAGTGGGACCCGCGGCGATATTACGATTTACGAGGCCAGGTAATTCCGGGCGTTTTAGATCTCAAAAGAAATTCAGGGCTAGAGGCTCAACCCAAGTATGGGCCCACTTGTCAATGGGGGCCGACTGGCGTACCGCCTCGCGGGTAAGAGATGGCGGGCGGTGAGGAAAGAATGGGTGCCAATTGGTTGTACTTGGGCGTCAGCGCGGGGCCCACGGCTGACGGCGTCAACCATATGGAAGAGCACCACGTCAGCGGGATTTTTACGCATTGATTCTTCCGTATGCGATATGCTTTTGTTCCCGTGGCACGACGAACACCTGCTGTATCAACCTGCCTGCCTGCCTCGCGCATCATATTCCCCTCATCTTCTTAGTTCTGACCCTCGCTCGTCTCGACGTGCTATGCTCAGTCCATCGATCGCACACTTTTTAGAAGGGTACTGATTATACGCTTGGTCCTGTTTTTTTTTTCCCTATGATTGATGATTTTTTATTACGACTGATGGTTTTGTGAATGTTTTTTAGATGATAACAAACAACGGAGATGACAATACAGGTAGCATATATAATTTTAGACTTAGAAAATCGTTTGAAAAAGCAGCTTCAAGAAGCTGTTTGAAGAAATCGTCCCATTTATGTTGGCTACCAAGAAACCGAAGCGCAAAAAAGCAAAAAAAATCATAGCCATTAATACAGTAACACCAAACTCAAAACAGTATATAAAAGAAAAGAAAGTTTTCCAAATGCCACTTATCGTCCTATTAGTTCCTTTATATATGGTTTGTTTTTCATCTAAAAGAATGGTTGTCAATCCAAAGGTCAAACATGATAGCCTTATGTTATCTCTTGCAAACAAAAGTTTAGTGACCATATATGTGTGGGGACGCCAAGACACTTTGCTCTATTCATGTTTTGTGTAACCAAATTGTAACTGCATTTACATTTTTTTATTACTAACGATATTGCTCATGATTACATTAGAGGAACCATGCTTAAATACTACAAGTTCTCAAGGATAAATATCGGATACATATATTACTGTGATCAGCATGTTTGACATGCTTCAAAAGCTACACCAATCACAAAAGAAAAAACTATTATTAGCTATTCTAATTTTAGAATAACAATTATGAGACATATGAAGTTTCTATCATTGGATGGGAGTAAAATTATGTAAGAATCTCCGATTATCAATTTGTGGCATAGTAAGACTGATCCCATAATTAATTGTGCAGGCTACTCAACTTATTACTACTAGTTCTTATGGATTAATACAGTGATTAATTGTGCAGGCTACTCAACTTATTACTAGTTCTTATGGATTAACACAGTCGATAAGTACTTATCAGTTAGCTGGTGGATAAACATCAATCCATTTGTGTTTCGAAACCGAAGTGCTTCCTTGTGCGTAATGTTGACATTGCTGGGTAGACATAACGAATTACAAGGCACCTCTGTATCCATTATCCAAGGCACCTTCCCCCCACATCGTACAACCATCCCTTTCACAATGCACAGGGGGAGAGTTTCACTTAGCTCTCATCCAGAATCACCGTTCTAAAAATCCATAAGCCATTTTTTGGTACTATAGTTACCAATTTAGCACTCTCAGTAGATTTATCGGACTTGATAGATAGCTCCCGAGCCAGAAATGGTCGGCAGCCGGCAGCCGCCGAGCCCCCTGCGCAGCAGCAACCAGAATCGCGTTCGCCGGCGAGAAGGTGCATGCGCGGGCTTGGGTAAATGGGCAATGCAATTGCTACTCGCTTTCTGAACTCATCAACTTGATTTGACCACACGAGCTCCTTACAGTGCATGCATGTGGATGAATACATCAGAAATGGTAGATGAAAAGGAAGTTGACAGTGGCAGTGAATTGCTGCACCGCGGAGGGGGCTCTAAAAACAGGTGTTTGAATATTAAATTTAGCAAAATGTTATGTTTACGGATAGAATTAGATTTATAAAAATAGATGTTAGGATGTTAAATTAAAAAAATAGTTACGGTACTATTTATTATACGGTTCAAAAATCCACCGTGATAATACTGCTTCCATCCATCAGTGTCTTCATGGCTAAAACTAGAAAGGATCCGCCTTCTTATACTCTCCGTTCCACACTTTCGAAGGCTCCACCGCACCAGTACACCACCATCTCCTCTCCCTCTCATCTCCTGTGCACCACAGGAAGAACTCGCCATTAATCCCTTCTCTGTAGTTGGTAATTGGCTTGATCCGTCGATCCATCCGCCGTCCATGGACAAGAAGCAGTTCGGTTCCAAGAGCAATGCTCACCGGAGCGGGACGGCCAGCTCGGGCAAGTACAAGGGGAAGGGTGGCGGCGGCGGCAAGAAGCCGATCAAGGTGGTGTACATCTCCAACCCCATGCGGGTGACGACCAGCGCGGCGGGCTTCCGCGCGCTCGTGCAGGAGCTCACCGGCCGCCACGCCGATCCGTCCAAGTACAGCGGCGCCGCCGTCGACGTCGACGAGAACAGCGGGGGCAGCCCGGCCGAGCCGCAGGGCGCCCTGCCCAGCCCGGGCAGCACCGTGGAGTATTCGGACGTCGCCGGCCCCGCCGGCCACGTCCCGGCGGTGGCCTACGACGACGACGATGAGGACAGCTTCGCGCCGCAGCTGATCGACAACAGGTACTCCGTCTTCTCGCCGCCGACGTTCCTCTACGGCTCGCACAAGGAGGTCTGATCCCAACAATTTGCTAAGCTGCGTGGTAGATACATGTATGTGTTGCTTGCATGAGGATTCGTATCGTATGTGCATGTGTTCGATCGTAGGTAAGTAATCGAAATTGTGTATGTTGCTCCAAATCGGTGTATACCACTGTGGCAAAAAAGTGTAATACTGTTTGGTGTGGGAGCCATCCGATTTGGTTGGGCGTTAATGATGATTTGCAGTATTTTGCAAAGATGAAATGTTCATGGAGATTATTAAGTGTTTGAACCCAAGAGAATCGGATTCTTCCCTTTTCTTCAAAAACTGGCTCCTGATTTTATGCACGGTGGGTCGGCATGTCGATTTGATATTTGTGTATAAAGGCATGGTTAGAAATTGCCTTTGATGCAAAGCTTAGATTGGCATGACAGTGCTTTCTTAAGTGAGATAGCACCACCACATGGGTTTTAGCAGATATGTGGCTATGGCTATATATGTTGAACAATGTACGGTTTAAGTAAGAATGTAAATAGATTTTCAGAACTATAAATGGGCAACAAAGCATATTTCCAGTAATCTTGACCCGGTACAAGACCGGAGTTGAACCCGCCTAGACCCTGCCCCTTGACTCCGTCTTTATCGAGAAAAAGCCTCGGGTTGCTACAGAAAGGATGAAGTCGTTGTCGTAAGCACCGCCGTTCATTGGAGCTCAAATCCTAGAACAATCACTTGATGAAGGAGGAAAAGAGATGGGAAAACTCGATTGGATCTAAGCCCTATCCAAGGAGAGTCCAAATTGGTATAAGAAGAGAGAGAAGAAGAGCCACGCTGCCAACGGCCAGCGTCGAGGCCGTCGGAGTTAGGGAGGTGGGGATTGGATCAATCCCTATCTCCTTTGTTTTAGCAAAACAGA
Organism: Dendrocalamus sinicus; assembly: GCA_036346575.1. Taxonomy (NCBI): domain Eukaryota; kingdom Viridiplantae; phylum Streptophyta; class Magnoliopsida; order Poales; family Poaceae; genus Dendrocalamus; species Dendrocalamus sinicus. The sequence continues at coordinate 27,789,665 of CM070653.1, read as the reverse complement.
ATGAGCTAGAGGCTCTTTATCCTCTTCCTCTCTCTCTCTCTCAATGATAAGTGGAATTGGTACCTCCTCTCTCCCTTTTATTTCAGACGGAAAACAAATTGAGAAATCCTCAAATTACCCTCAGGTCCAACAATATATATGCCTATTTCTAGCTGGGGAGGGAGCTAGCATGCGTGTCCACAGGCTGGTCAGGTATGCAATGAGCGTCTGTGTATATATGGGATGTAGGACCAAATTTCCGAGCTAAATGAGCATATTCTTTATGCAATGATCAATTTTCAGGCTTAATTACAAACTAATGCTAGTGTAATTTTCGTGTTTTAATTTGTTCTTCTGCAAATTAACGAGAACTTAAAATTGTATTGACATTCTCTTAAAATTTCTGAGAAACTGAGCATATGCATATGCAGAGATGAGCAATTTGGGGGCTTATAATATAATTGGATAAGACACTAAAGCAACTTAATTATGTGATAAAGTTGCGCTAGGTCAAACAACTACATTTTGGTTCCACACAGAAAATAAAAGTAGTGCCAGTTATTAGCATTACCCTCAAATCTCAATACATTGCAGCAACACAATCATAGGCCTTGTTTGGAACATAGAAATTTCATAAGATTCCTACCGGAATTATAATGTTTACTGCAAAATTTCTGCAAATTTCTTGTGAAATTTATGTGCTCCAAGCAGGCCTTCAATTGGCCGGTTTTGATTGAATTTAAGAAAAACGTAATGATGAATGTTAGGAATAAATCACAAACAGTAATTTATTCAACTCTTTTCTTCCTAGACATATATATGTAAATAATTTGTGCATGTTTTCTACGTCTACATGATGTATCATGTACATAGTCGCTGATTCATTGAAGATGCCCTATATATACTAATTGTTTGAGGTCTACATCATGATTAATTTGTACAAAAGCCCGTTGTAGTCAACTCATGTGAATATAAATATGCTCTGTAACTCAAGAGTCGATTGAAGTCATCCCCGTTGTTCATGAAAGACAATGGGAGACCATTAAAGAAATGATAGCTGAGTTTTTTTTTAACTGATACTTAGTGGTGATCATTTGGGCTTATTTTTGGTGGCTTATGGCTGAAAAGCACTGTAGCTGGCTGAAAAAACATTGTATCTGACAGAGACTTATTTACTATAATTAAATTTAAAAAAATATAAAAAATATGTTAGCCCTACAGGAAAAAAGAACCGGCAAAAAAGCTCAACAAAAAGCCAAAAGTTCAGAAAAAGACGAAATTTATGAATAGTGAAAAATAAGCCGGAAGCTAAAAACTGAAGCCAAAACGATCACCACCTAAACTTTGGTTTCTATTTCTTTATTAACTCATTGTTAAATGGTGTACTTTTTAAAATGGGATTTATAGGTAAATTATAGAACAAACTGTACCGATTTCAGTTGTACCGGTTAAAATCGCATGCGACTATTTTTCTTTGCATACCACTTCTCACGAATAGACCAGAATTCAAAAATCACATCCATAAATCATTAAGTTTCAGACTAAAAAACTCTGCCCATGCCATTGATTGATTTCTACAGACAAAGTCATTAACTTTTGCAGATAAAGATTTTTTTTGAACGGTTTTGCAGATAAAGATTTAAGTAAGATTGCCTCCCCTTTTATTTAGTAACAATGAGCTAGCTATAGGTTGAGTTGGTTTGTCGGTCGTGGACCACAGGCCATAGCATGTTAATATAAGACAAAGTCGAGAAAAGACATCTGCAGGTTCTTTTTGCATGATGATTAACTAAACCTGCCTGGCCTAAAGATGTTTAATTGGCCCTGCATATGAGTTGCTGCAGCACACATGTACACCATATGAAGCTGTAGCCCGTTCTGCCAATTAAGTAGTACAAGACACTTGCTGAGAATTAAATGGAGAGCAAACCGGATTTGGCACTGTTGCATACAGTATTTACAAAATTAGTTATATGTATACCATATTTGTAAAAATAGCACTTCTACTGTTCGGTGGACGGGTGGCAGCGCCAGCCAAGTGACACGTGGCGAGGCAGCCTACCGCCCGGTGGGGGAACGGTAGGCCTACCTACCGTCCGATGAGGGGCGGTAGGTGATTAAGATGGCTGATTAGCTAGCTTAATTATCTAACCTAATTTTTTTGTATTTAGTACTTGTTTCAATTTTTAAATATAACAAATGAGCTCAAAAAATTATGAAAATTTATGTACAGTCTTCCAACACAACGTACCTCAGTGACCTCACAGTGTAATTTTTGGGTGATTTTATCTATTGTGAATGTTGCTAAAAAATGCATAACATTTCGATATTTGTACGAGTTTTTACATATAGAAAACGAGCACCAAAAATTACGAAATTTTATGTGAAACCTCCCGACACAATTATAGTTATTGCGTATTTTTTTGGGAATTTTATGTGATTTGAATTTGCCATGTTTATTTGGATAAATTTAATCATGAATTTATGAATATTTCACGATTTTTTTACAATTTTATACATTAGGAATACTTGTACAAGTAAAAGTAATTGTAGTTGTAAAAAATGCATCACACTGGATGCGATATGGCTCACCTATCTAAGCCACTGCTACCTCCTCGCCGCATCTGCCTCCCCGTATGTGGCCTTGTCTTCCGTTGAGCACGAGCATATCCCGTGGGGTATGTCAGTCGGTTCAGAGGTTGCATCTCAGGTCGGAGGAGGTATGGAGACCGTTCTGTTTGCTTAGTGACCAGCGGTGGTCCAGTAGGCTTAGGTACAGTAGGCTGGGTCCGGTAAGGGTCGATGTTCTCCAAATGAGACATGTTGAATTGCGAGGCGCCCGCAATAATGTCGTGAATAAAGGACTCCAGAAATCCCCCTCGTGGTGCGAAGGAGCTCTTGCCTAGATCGTAAGACATGGCAGCGAAGCCGGATGAGTTCTGCCTACCAAAGTGTCCAAACCCTTGGTATGCTATGAACGCTAAGCTCTGCCCTGCATACACTACAAACCCTGGCGCTGTGTAGTGCTCTCTGGAAGCATCTGGGAGGCCCGTATCGTCATCAGTAGACTTGTCGTCACCCCCACGTAGAATCAGAGGCTGCATGATGAAATGATATTAGTCACAATAAATATTTCGGACGTACAATACGAATCTCATACCTCCTAAATGTGTAGTGAAGATGAACAACGGGGAGCGGTAGTCTGTGCAGGTGGTGCGAACATCCAAAGTGATGCATCTCGACAATGGACCTGCGGCAGGAGAACACCATGATTAGGGGTGGAAATGAGCCGAGCTGAGCCGTCTCGAGCCAAGCTCGGTCTGGCTCGGGTGAATAGTAGGCTCGGCTCGGCTCGTTTCCGAGACGAGCTACGCGAGGTGCTCGGCTCGGCTCGCAATGAGGCTCGAGCCGGCTCGTAAGCCCAAACAAGCCAAAATGGCTTGAAGACAGATAGAACGAGCGCGAGCCAAAATGGCTTGAAGACAGAGAGAACGGCTCGCAAGCCAAAATGGCTTGAAGACAGAGAGAACGAGCACGAGCCAAAATGGCTTGAAGACAGAGAGAACGAGCCAAAATGGCTCGAAGGTAACCGAATGAGCCAAAATGGCTCAAAGTTAACCGAACGAGCCAAAATGGCTCGAACTTAACAGAGGCACATTCACAGACAATTCACAGACAGAGCAGAGACAATTCAGACAACAAAGAGCATTCAGACAGAGAGCATTAATAACAAGCATTTCACAAGCATTCAGACAGACAGAGAGCATTAACAACAAGCATTTCACAACAGCATTCGGCTTCTTCCCTCGAGCACGAGACTCGAAGCTCCGTTCGCGGCCCATGCGCGTCGGTTGGAGGAGGCCGCGGCGGATGGAAGGACGCCGCCCTCGCGCGTGGGGACGATGGAGCTTGGGGAAGGACGGCAGCTGCCAGCCGAGCGCGTGGGGAAGGACGGAGATCGGGCGCGGGGGGACGGACGGTGGCCGCGCGCGGGTGGAAGGGCGGCGATTGCTCGCGGGGGAAAGATGGCGGCCGCGCGTGGGGGAAGGACGGCGGGCGCACGCGCGGGAAAGACGGCGTCGGCGGCCGAGCGTGGGGGAAGGACGGCGATCGGCCGATCGCCACGGCGGCCGCGCGAGCGACTGGGTTAGGGTTGGCCTGACCGAGTGATCGCACTCGCCTCCGAGATCGATCAATCGATCGCTTTTGATCGGGCAATCGGGCCGACCGGGCCACCACCGGCGGCGGGGGCTCGGGTTGTTCCTACTCGTGGGCCACTCGCCGCGAGCCAACGAGCGGCTTCGCGGCGGCTCGAGCTCGGCTCGTTTTTTCCCCGAGCTACAGACCGGCTTGGCTCGGCTTGAAAAATGCTCGAGCCCGAGCCGAGCCGGCTCGAGCTCGTTATGAGCCAAGCCGGCTCGCGAGCTTCAAGCCAATTGTCCACCCCTAACCATGATGTTAGTGGAACACAAAGCCTAATAGGAAAACAAAATGTAGGTCCATACGTAAGTTACCTCCTCGTCAGTATAGCGCACAAATGATCGGCGGCTAGTACTACGATGCCAGGTAGACCAGTAGATTATGATGGCTGGCCGGACACGCTAGGTCGCGATAACCTACCGGGTGAGCATGGTGCCCCCACTGGGTGGCTTATGTGCACAGTTTGATCCGTGGAACAGCCGCAGCTTAGGTTGTGCACTATTTTTTGGCCTGCTTTAGGATGAACTTCATAGTCTTTTGCAAGGCCAGTGGTGTCTCCAGGCTGCTGATGGTGGCCTTCGACACACTTGCGATGCACAGCGCCTGCTCTAACTGAAGTGATATAAGAAACAAGTTCAGTAACGACCAGTATGAATTTCTTAAATGAAACGATAAGATATTTGAACTGTCTTATGCTGTCATGCCGCCACGAAGCGATGTGGGGATCGATCGAAAATTGCAAACTTTCCTCGTACATGATCTGCTCAGGGCGATCTAGTGGAGGAATGGCGAGTCTGCTACGTGACCGGTGTACGTACCACTCCAGGTACTCGTTGTACGTCTGGACGTTGTACGGATGTTGCTACATGACGACATTGAGGTATACAACCTGTGGTAGGAACCTGCCGTCCAGAGGGGGCACGACCTGATGCAAACCACACTGTTGCATCATGCGCTGTGGTGCGTAAGCCTCCACCATGTATGAGAACACCAGATGGTTTGTCGTCGCCCATAGCTCCATATCCTTCAGGCATTACAGGGATAGCCAATGCGGCGATACACGATGCACAAAATCTACAGTTCATGGACTCCATATGACATCGCTGTCCTGCAACGACTTGAACTCATTGTGCCATAGCAAGTGGCACCTCGATGGTTTGCCCTTCACCCACCGCAGATAGGTAATAGTCCACCGGATGCCTATAGTGGGCCCGTCTGTCAGATTAGTGAACTCATCGAATGGGTGCACTGGCGTCACGATGGTCGGATGTCCGATAGGGAAATGCTCCCAACTCCTCAGCTACAAGAGCACGTAGCAGATAGCCAAATTGGGTGTGAAATCATGTCCGATGGAGACCAGCCTCGCAAAGAGCAACAATCCAGCGCCCATGGATCCCCCCAGCTTGAAGGGTGAAGGGCCAGCCGCGTCACCCATCATCCATGAGTGGCAATAGTGTTTCTCATCGTACAAGTATTCGAAAAGCTCCGATAAAGGCATACCTTCCAATACATAAGACAGATCAAATATTAGTGCGAAGATTAATAATGATAGTAAAACTTACTTTATAATACAAACTACATTAATTATGACTAATTAACTAACAATAATTATGACTACGACTACGGAAATAACATTGAAAGCATGCTATAAAAAAATTACCTATCTTTCGAGAGAAGCAATCAGCACTGAGATGAACAACAACGAACTATGAGAGGTTCGTATTTATGACCGAGCGAAAAGTAAACCCGGTGTGCTCACCCTGTACATTGAGAACCCATTGTCACGAGCAGCACTTCGGGTGAGGGGGATGACATGCTAACACTAACAAATGTGCAAACGAGAGAGCGGGCGAGGGGGAACGACATAGACACAATGACATTAGTGCGAACAAGGGAACGCGCCAGGGGGTATGACACACAGAGTGATAATTGTGTGAATGACATAGCAAGAAAGAAAATATAGTACGATCGGGCCAACATATGCGCGAAGCATAGAAGTCAGCCACTCGAAAAGATGCCTAAGCATCATTAAATTCATGATTAAATTAACCCGAATAAATATGGTAAATTTAGACTATATAAAATTCTCAAAAAATACACAATAACTATGACTATGTTGAGAGGCTTCACAGAAAATTTCATAATTTTTGGAGCTCGATTGCTATATGTAAAAACTCATACAAATATCGAAGTTGTATGAATTTTCTAGCAACATTCACAATGGATAAAATTACCCAAAAATTACACTATGAGGTACGTTGTTTTTAGCAACATTTGTAATTTTTTGAACTCATTTGATATATTTAAAATTTTAAACAAATACTAAACGTAAAAAATTAGAGCAAGTAATTAAGCCGGCTTAATCACCTGTCACCCCCTCACCAGAAGGCAGGCCTGCCTGCCGTCTGCTGGCCACCGACGGTAGGATGGCAGAAGTGCTATTTTTATAAATACGATACATATACGACTAATTTTGTAAATACCATATGTAACAGTATCAAATCAGACTTTTACTCAATTAAATGAACATGTATAGTGCATTGCAAGGGGAAGCGCGCTAATATACGGTGACTCAAGCTTTCAGTGCTTATCATTCATTCTGACGAAGAAGCTAGTGTTTGTGCTGTGTACTTTGATCGAGTTTTTTTTTTCCAAAAGTGTTTGGTTACGTTCTTTTCTTGAAACAGACCGATGTGGTGCAAATAAACAGTCGGTCCAGTTACTATATTAGTAACAATATTTATGAAGTACTACATGAGTAAATCAAGGGCATCTGATAGTTAATTAGTGGTCATGGGATCTCATAGGATCGGTAACGGCGAGTAGGAAAGAGTGAATGGCTTTTTAAAATCTGTATAAGCCTACAAGTTTTATTGAAGTCAAGAGCTTAAGATCATAAAGTCACCCAAGACTCACCAATCTGACCATCAGCTAGAGGGCGGTCGGACCGCTCAGCCAGTTGTACTGGATGTCGGTGGTGGTCTGACTGCTCGGCTGACCAGACTGGATCTTAGAGGCGATCTGATCGCTCCACGAATAGAGGCAAAACCAGCATTACCCATGAACAAGAAAAATGCTAACTCTTAAAGCACTAACCAAAACAAGATGAAACTTGGTACAAACCCTCCCTTGGATGTCATGAATATATTTTAATCATTGGTTGTGAAGATCATAGCCAAACTTCCGACCTTTACCCAAAATATGAAAGATTTCACCAAAATAGGGGCAAAAGAGAGAAACTACAATCTGCACTTGCTCGTGAGTCTTTAATGGTCCAGATGATCATTTTGGATGAGTTCTCATACATCATAGTAAGTAAGATCACAGCATGAAAGAGGGAGGAACCGAGCGGGAGGAACCGAGTGAAACCAAGAACTTCTCAAAGCACCTCAAAAAGACAGGAAAATCAAACAAGAACATTGAGAGAAATGAAGGGATGAAGGATTACAACCACTCAACACCTTGAAGGACAGAGCTCTCACAAAAGCACACCTACAAAGCATGAAACACATGGAAACCTAATCCTAACTCCTCATCTAGCCCGTCAGATCTATGCTCTTAGCACACACAAGGGCTTATATAGTTGTGGCTCCTCGCCTCACACCTAATTCTAATAACCAACACGTACATAGTGAATACAACCATTTACAAATGGGAAAATGTGGTAACTCACATATAATCAGATTTTACATTCACACACTTGCATGTTTTTTAAAACATGACTTCAATAGCCTGATAAAATATACTTCATCCTCTATGTCATGATCTAATCCACCTTATGCCACTACATTGTTGCACACTGCCTCTTCACCCGGTATTGAATAATTTACGCAATTGCTACCTACCGGCCTTCATGGTGATTCTCTTCGAAGCAAACTCCAATATGAAGTTTCTGATGCCCAATGACTTGCCTCCAAGTCTACACGCTTCCGGCCTCCTCCCGGATCATCTCCACTTGAAACGGTCCAAGTCCAATGGCATATCACATGTACGCACTTGCCTCATTACGATCCATGTTTTTCTCCTGTGCTTCTCTTCTTGAGATGTAGCCTCACCTAGTTTTATGCGACCTTCCATGGCCTCGAGTACCTCCCCTAGCCTCGATCTTATCAATAGCTGGTCAGACCGTCCCAGTCAACCCTGGTCAGACCCTGGCAACAAGGGAGCCGATCTGACCATAGCAGCCATGCCGGTCAGACCGCTCGACATCCCTTCGGTCAAACCGCCATCATACGGTCAATCGCACCGCTCTCAAAACCTTTGCGCAACAAAACGCAGACCTCTCTGGAATAAACGTACCTCCAACTAGGAATTGGTCACACCGGACAGCCAGTCGAATCGCCACCCTCGGCCTGTCAGACCGCTGATCATCTGACAGCAAAACCAGATAATTCAAATGATATAAAATTTAACTCAAAATTTGAGAACGAAATATAAGTAAAGTCAAATATTCATAAGATAATATAGGATGACTTGCACATGATCACACACATATAACGACATAAAAGAGCACTTCTTTTCATGCATTCGGCTGCCCAGAAGCACGCATGCTGTAAAAGATCAAATAGTTGAAGATATGTATTTGCACTGAATAACTAGCACAGATAGATGCAAAGCGCTCTGAATAACTAGCACAGATAGATGCAAAGCGCTCTGCAGCCGGTTGTTCAATTCGAGTCACACCATATATAGTTTTGTGTGCCATACTTGCGTCGTGAAAATTCGTACTTCTAAAACCAATTTTGATTCGCATTTTTCTGTTCTTGTTTTGGCCTGTTCACAGGAATTTGTCTGCCATGAAATTAAAGACTCGTCTTTCAACTTCAGAATGCTATATATGCGCGCGGAGATAGTATTTCATTTGATGTTTTTATTCCAAAGGTTCGTGTTAATTTATATTAACCAAAGGGATGTACTTCCAATATGTAGCATCCGTTTGCTTCATTTTTCATTCATGGAACTTGAACTATCTAGTTTAACAAAGTTTGATCATGCATGTTACCGGTTCTAGCTAGTGCCACCACGAATACTCTAATACCACCTTCATGTTTAATTAAGTACAGACGAACTTGTTATGCCATACTGCCATGAGCTAGCCGGCCATGATCTCACAAGGAAGGGGAGGCTTGATTATCAATTTATTTACGATCGTGTGGCGGCGAGAGAGAGGCGCACGCACTCAACCTTGGCTGCGCTCTCCAGTGCGCGCATGTCCGGCAGGTACATGGTCCACGTATCGTACGCTGCACGAGGGAAAAAGGACTGCGGTTACTTCGGCGCCATAGGGGTGAGACGGCCCGGCCCTTGACAAACCGGCCCAAAATATGATGGTTTCCTGGGCCAGTTGACGCGCGCTTTGGTGAGACCGGCCGGCCGAGCCCGAGGCCGAGAGAGCCCGCTGAAAGCAGCGTGCTGGGCCTGGGTGTTCGCAAGCGCGAGCAGGTTGGCAAGGGCACGTAGGCAACCGCACGGTGAAACGCAGCGGCGCAAGTGCGTGCACGACACGGGGTCTAATTATTAGAAAACCTGGGCCTGGGTTAGGAGCTCCGGTCTATGGTGGATACCTTATTGGTAGATTATAAATAGGAAATTGTACCGATAAAATTTGTATTGATGCAATCAAAAGCGATAAAGAAAGATTAGGAGTTCTCTCTACTTCTATTTGTGTTTTCAATCTATTACTCTGTCTTCTGTGATTGATTCGTTTTGTATCAAGCAGAAGAATCGATCGGACTGATCGCCAGTGACGATTCCTCAGCACGTATCACCTGCCGCTTGATACGCCCACAGAGCCCGCGCGCCGGCGCCGGCTGCCGCGTGAGAGCGGGCTGCGCACCTGCCGTTCGGCGGTTGGTTGGCATTGCCTCGCGGTGTCACGCGCGGGGGCGCGCGCCGCACCGCGACCTTTTGGCCCCCCGAGCCGAAGGGAGAGGCCGAGAGGAGGTCTCCCGTTTGGTTAAGAGGTTGGGGTCGGCAGCGTCGAGCACCCGGAGGGCCGGCCAGCCTTGCCTGTCCGTCGGTCGGCTTCCGAACCGTTGTTCGAAACGCCGCGGGCATGCCGTACCAGGTACGTACACTCGACTGCCAGTTTGGAAACATTGTGGTTCACGTGAGGAGAGATCCCGAGGCATTGATCTGGAAACTAATTTTTCCTCGCAAAAAGAAAAAAAAACTGGAACCTTTCGTACGGTTGCATCCTCTTTGCTGTGGCGCGGATCTGACCTGTGCCGTTCGAAACCAGGTGTAGGACCGCAGACAACCATTGAACAGGACCTCAAATTAATTTTAAGGTTTTTTAAAATTTTTTCTTTGAGTGGAAATAGAACTCTTTGCTCTAGTAGCTATAGAAATTATAAAGATCAGAGATAAATAATCACAAGGAAAAGATCTGATCAAAATCAAGCAAAACACACTTGGACAACCCCCAATGGTCTGACCTCTACAAATAGGGAAAATTGAATATATAGGACCCAGTTGAGTGTGCTTTGCTAAAATAGGACTAAGTTATTTGACATTGTAAATATAGGACTAAGTTGAGTTACTTCTTGCAAATATAGGATTTTTACCATTTTAATTTCATTATCATTTTCCAGCCTTTTTTCTCTACGCGAAATGACATTTTTGCCCTTCCTCCTCACTGGCCGGCCGCAGTCAGCCAGCGCGCCGCTCATGCGCGCCGTCTGCCCTCTGCCCGTCTCGCAAGCCACCGCCGCTCCCTGCGCCCGGGTGGCGAGGAGGCGGTGAAGGCGGCGCATGGCAGAGAGGCAGCGGCGCGCGCAGCGCAGGCGGCTTTCTAGGAGGTCAGGGGACTTGAAACTTTGCACGAACCTAATCTAGGAGGTCAGGAACCCATTCCAATCAACGATCGAGAAAATCGTTGATAAAGTTTCAACCTTTTTCCGTTCGAAGAAAGGGTGCAACCAAAACCAATTAAAAGAGGAAAATCTTGATCTGCTCTTGCGCGTGAGTTCTTGATGAACTATATGATCTTGGATGGTTCTCACGTATTATATTAAGTTAGATCATAGTATGAACTCAAGCCAAAATGCTCACAATATCAAAACCTCAAAATCACCCTTTCTTGAGCCAAAACGGAATAAACACAAGAACATACAAATACAAATGTCTAGATGGATGAGGTCTGGTGTCCAAGACACATCTTCATCAGTTATACATTCTTGGCACACAACAAGATTAAGGGGAAAAGAGGAAACACCAAAAACCAAGTCAAATCAAGATTTCATCACTTAAACACAAGAGAAATTTTTTTGACAAATTTTAATCTCTATTGATACTTAGATAGAAATGTTTACAGCCAATCCCTAGCTACACATAAAATCTAAGGATGACAAAAAAACTTAGCCACAAGAGTCTCTCACATCTCCCACAAGAGTTCTCTTTAAGAAACCTAACTCCTATCAAGGCTAGGCATAAACCTCCCCCAAAAGCTTAACCTAGACATCTCTCTCCCTTCTTATATATGGAGGCTCACAAGGGAAATCCTAATCAGCACTTATAGTTGGATTTCATCCACTTACATGGGGTAACATATTAACCCAACACCAGATTAGATTTTACACGTACACATGCACGCTTCTCAAAGCGCTTACACCCATTAGCCTATTAGTGAATCAACACTTGATGCACTTCATATTTTCAACGCATATAAGGCCTAAACTATTTAGGCCAACACCGCGGTTTCACATACCACCACTTTTCTGGTATTTGGTAATTTACCAAAATGCCACTCTACCTTATTCCAGGAAGTTTCCCGTTTCCTTTTCCACGAAGCATTACCCACGCTTTGTCATCTTCCACGTGGCCTCAATGACTTGCCACCAAACCTCTCACGTGTCTGGATCCCACCAAACCGTCCTTGTTTACAAACGACCCAGTCACTTGGCGCACTATATGTCTCTTCTCGCACATGACGACACCTAACTTCCTTGATCGCATAGGATCTCGACTCCTCTCTGAGCCTAGTCCCATCCATCTTACCGTTACCCATCATATCCACCACCGGTAGCTCCCCGATTTGCAACCACCCTGCAAGTCTCGGTCATTTTCGGCGGCTCCTTGATCGTCTAGATCTCAGCTCCTCCTGAGCGTAGTCTCAATCCCTTGATCGCTTTAGACCTAAGCTCTCATAGTTTAGTTCTTGTCCTACTGTATAATACACAAAGTCATCAATTGATATTATTCATCTATACAATACACTGTGCAAAAAGTATACAACCAAGTCGTTGATTCTAAGTCTAGGACCAAACAGTAACCCCTTTACACACATGCAACGACCTAGATCACTCAAACTCATCGGGAGGCTAAAAAATCCCAAAGCTCAAAACCACCCAAGCTAGAAGCTCTTCGGTCGAAACTGCTCAACACCCTGTCGGTCTGATCGGACCTCATACCGATCAAACTGCTGAGGGCATCCGATCTAACCGCCACCTCTTTGACCAATCAAACCAGCCTGACTACTTCAAAAACAACAATTTACAATCTTAAATTTTCATCCTTCCAAAAATTAAATTTAAATTCTACAAACCCTCTAAACTAAAAGTCAATTCGTCGTCATAAGAAGAATGAACCCCACAGTCTGGTGCCGGCGATACGAGTACTTTTCTTTCGATTTCTGAAGCTGGTTAGTCTGGCTTCAACGGCTCGATCAAAGCTTGGCTGGCCGGTCATCGATCGCACGCGTGTTCAACGGGTGCTCGTGAGTCGTGCCACCGTGTGGACTTCCCTCCTCCCGTGGGGAGAGACCAACAAGACTGTTTTTGGATGCAAACGATGCACCAGTTTCTTGACGTTTTCGCATCGATTCGATCTGACCGCGAGGCATGGGCGACGGCCTTCGGTCGCAGCGCTACGTCGTGCTGATTGGACAACTCGACCGTGTTTTCTGCAGTGACTCACACTAGCTTGTTCAGCTGTTCAAAGTCAAAAACTCCATCGGTTTCGTAACGAACAAAAGAGGAGCGACCAGCTCGCATATGTTTTACCTTCGAGACAACGTAAACAACAAGCCTGCCAGCCCGGCAGCCACTGCACTTTCTCTTGTTCCTTGTGTCCTGTAGTTTAGCCTCCTAGTTAAGTTATTCCTAACAATCCAAGACGGCTCGGCAAATCTCATTGCTCTCCTCGTTTGATTGGGAAATGGGAATCAGCACCATGGATCATCGAGACACACGATAAGGTCAAATTTTCCTACTAGATGGTGATAAGCAGCTCCATTTTTTATCTCCCTCGTCAAGTCTTGACAAACGAATTCAGATCATAAAAAAAGGGTAAATATGGCTACGCATCTTGTTCTTGATTGGACCGTAGGAGTTTGAGATTTCACGTGAAGCGTAAAGCTTTTCAATAGAATTCATGTCGAAAACTTGATATGCATAGGTGTCTCCTAGTTGGACTTGCTCTTGTTATCATTTAGGCCCCGTTCGCAGTAGAGGGATACAAAGACGATCGATTTGCCAACTTCGAAATTCTTACATAGTTCCTGCATTCCAAAGTAGTATTTTTTAGCTTCAGCTTCTGACTTATTTTTCATTATTTATAAATTTTGTCTTTTTCTGAACTTTCTCATATTCGTCCGTATTGTCCGTAATGAGCTAATATATTTTTTATTTTTTACATTTAATTACACTAAATAAGCCACTTCAACTACAATAAAATTTCAACCGTTATAGTGCAATTTTAGCTATAAGTCACAGCTTTTCAGCCCAACCGAGCGGGAAGCATGGATTGCCATGGGTTCCTTTTGTAGTATACATGGGATCCGTTTTAGTGGGTTGGCCCACATGCAGCGAGAGCGGCAACAGAAACGCAACGAGAGATTGCTATAGAGATGCTGGGTGATAAGGCAAGGGTGAGGAAGCCGGCCTGTGGCGCGACAGGACGAGCAGGGGCAGAGAATCCGGATGCGTCCAACGTCGTAGATGGCCTTTCGCGACGCTTTTTCTAACCGATAGCGTCGCCATCCCGACCGGTCGGATCCGGCTGCTGCCACGCAGACGCAGCTCAGCCTTACACTCGATCTCGATCTCGCTCTCCTCCCAGCCACTACGATCCCCGGCCCCTACAAATATTCGATGATAAAATCCACAGTAGCACAGTACAACTTATCGAAGGAAGCAAAAAAAAATAATCTGTTACAATCTGACATTTTTGGACCTTTTCTACCGAAGATCTGGAACAGCAAGCTCGCCTGTACATAGCCAAAAGGAGCTGGGCAATGTCGGCAAATTTTTTTTTTTTTTTGTGATTTTGCACATGCAAAAGCGTTTTCAGTCGTGGACTTGAGATTGAGAGGACATGTCAGCGGAAGCTTTCTTCAGAGTTGCTTACAGGCCGGCGTTGAGTGGGCTCTGCTTCGCTGCATTTCATTTTGTCCGACGTCTTGTTTTTTAAGCTTTTGACTTTTTATTTCTTTTTTAAGTTTTTGACTTTTTTATTTCTGTAAAAATTAAAATAAAAGATTTTGAAAATAATTTTTTTTAAAAATTTTTTAGTTTAAAACTATATACTTCGTTCACGCTAACAGTTTCGTTATCTACTGCTGTCTTCAAAAAAGACAAAAGTCACGCAGCTAAAAAAACATAACCTAAACCTCAGTGCCTTGCTTTGTACTCTGCGCTCGCAATGAATTCGTCGTACCGGGAGATAAGGGCATGATGCGGCTGCGGCGTCCTCTTTTTCTTCCGGACCATGGTTGGGCTGGAAGGTGTTTATTTTTAGTTTATATTTATACTGTCTATACTAATTAATTTTTAAATGATATATTTTTTGAGATAAAGTTAATAGGAAGATTGTAGTAAAAAGTATATTGAATTCAGCTGTATCGATCAAAATCATATACAACTATTTTTCTATTCATACTATTTCTCATAAATAGTCAAAATTTAACTATTTAAGATATATCAGTAAAAAAATCCATCGTAACGAAATAGCCTGCGTTGCCCACACTTCTTAGATCGCGCGCGCCATCACTTCGCAGAAGTCTTATTTTGAGTTCCGGTTTACTTTGTTACCCGTTTTCCGTGTTCATAAGCTGATAAGCAGACATTTACATTTTCTTCCGGCAGACTGGAACTGAAAATCTGAAATGGTTAGACAACACTAAAGTTTACATTTTCATCTGTGATCAAACAAGAAGGTTTCAGTGTACCACTTGTATCAGATGAGATGAACCGATATCTGTATTTTACTCTCTCAATACAATCCAAAAAAGATCACTAGTATGTGCACTGCATACGAGGAAAGCCAAACTGTGCTACTCCGTCTCTGTGCACCTGCCCCTTCAGACTTCACTTCTCCGGTCAGTCAGCCAGTCATCACCACACCTCACTGACAGAACCAAGAGGACGCCGGGCCCACGACCTGGCTGGCGACTTCCACTCGGGCCCCACTGCTCTCCGGGGTAGACCCGGCCCACCGTGCACGCCCGCCCGCCCGCCCGCGCGAAACCCCCTAAGCCTCCCATCCATTCCCATCCTGCCGCTTTCCCCTCCCATTCCCATGCTCTTTTTGACCCCAAGTCCCAATTGGGAATCCGCACCCGCGATCCGCCCAGTTGGCCTCGAGACGGCGGCGGCGGCATTTAATTCCCTCCCTGACCCCACGGGCACGCCGCCCACACCCGCGGCTCCCGCTCGCTGGCCGAGGAGGAAGCCGGCGCCTGCGCCCTCCCGAATCGCTGGTAGCCCCCCCGTCCTGAGCTGGTTTTTTGCTGAATTCTGTGCGCCTCTGGTCGTGGTGGGTGGGTCGCCCGGGGGTGGGGGGGGGGGGGGGCGAGGTGTTCAGGGAGGGGCTGTGAGATCGGAGTCGCTGCTCGGGGAGTCGGGTTTCGGTGTGTTGGAGCCCGGTGGTTTTTGTTTGCTTGCGTGGTTGCCTGCTTGTGAGTTTAGCAAGCTTTTGTGTACGTGGGATGCCCCCACCCCACCCCACCGATGGGCTGTGGATTGGGTGGAGTGTGGCAAAATGCTTGCGTCTGGGTGGTGGTGGTGAGCCTTGTATTTCTGTGGTTGTTACGGCCATGGTTTATGGGCTGTGCGTAGATGTCAGGACTTTCTGTGAATTTCAGGTTCCAAAGGTTGGGCTGGATGTTTGCACTGATCCTGGTATTTGCTTAAGACTTTTGAGTTCTGAGTGGTTGTTCAGAGACTTCTTTTGCCATTTGGGGTGACCAGAATTACTTGTAGGATTGGCATAACTTTGGGTGATTTCGAGTATTTATTTTTATATAGAGGTTTGCAGTGTATTTGTATACAGCAGCAGTAACTTTTAGAATTGAACTAGCGCTGACTATTGAGACTGGCATTAGCCATGTTGTTTTTTGTGTCAAACTATGGTGCTACGATGTGTTAATATTGTCTTTCTTGTTCAATGTTTTTCCCAATATTGTTTCATAAACGTAGCAAAAGACACTTTTTTTTAAAGAGTATTCTTTTTTGTATATTGGGGACTAGTCAACTTTTCAGCAACTAGGGGTAAAGATGCTTATTGGGGTTAGTTTGGTGTTTTAATTTTTGTTTTTATTAATACCTTATTTACAAAATGTGAATTTTATTCTAATCATGATTTGGTAGTGTTTTAGCTCATTTTAATGGAAATAGCAGAGGAGATCATTGTTAAGCAAGTTTACTATCGTCCAGTTTCGCTAGCTGTATAACGGATGATGAATGTCTTACATTTGCATATAATGAAATAATGTAATACTTAAATGTGATGTTTTGACATTTTACCATCAACTATATATAATCATATAGTCCATGAGATATATGATTAGGGCATTCGACTGTAGATTTCCTCATAAAAAATTCTATTGTTCAACTTGGCCCTTACTCACGTGTATGACATCTCCTTCCAATTGTTGCAGCATTCTCATGATGTACCATGCTAAGAAGTTTTCTGTGCCCTTTACCCCGCAGAGGGCTCAGAACAGTGAGCATGTAAGTAATGTTGGAGCGTTCGGTGGATCCAACATAAGCAACCTTGCTAATCCTGTAGGGAGTGGGAAACAACGTCTACGATGGACTTCAGATCTCCATAATCGCTTTGTGGATGCTATCGCCCAGCTTGGTGGATCAGATAGTGGGTATTCTCTGTCAAGTATTAGTCATTGTGTTTGAACTTGATATAATGTATAAGCTGTCATCTAAGATTCTTTATTCAATTTCCTGTTTGACATCTCATACACCTTTCCGTCAGCACAAATTCTCAGAAAAATTCTGATAAATATGCATGACACATATCACATATGTTTAGCAAACTGGAATTTTAGCTAATTCTACCATTTAAAATGTTTAGGATCAGATTACTACACATATATATAATTTGTGGGTTCATTAACAGCACAAGTTTATTGGGCAGATGAAAATTGAAATGCATAGGGGAATAGCATACGCATATTTCAGTAAATTCATGTTAGCTGTTAGCGTACGCATATCTTAGTGAATTTGTGTTAGTTGTTATTTATGTGTCCCTTCGTAACTGTGTCCTGCCATGTTATTTATGTTAGCTGTTATTTACGTGTCCCTTTGTAACTGTGTTATTTATGTTAGCTGTTATTTATGTGTCCCTTCGTAACTGTGTTATTTATGTGCCCCTTCGTAACTGTGTCCTGCCATGTTAGTAAATCCAATCACATTGGGCAATGTTCATGCCTTGAAACTATAAACCTTGTCAATAATTGGAAACAGCTTTGAGTATTTCATGTGGCACACGTCTGGCTCTATTACATGCTAGCTTGTCTAGTGATAAGCTAGCAGGTTATTATGAGATTAATTTATTTATTTTCGAGTAGAACAAGTATGATGTATCTAACATGTTTTTCTGTATTGCTGTCATCATTTCTTCAGGAGCAACACCTAAAGGGGTGCTCACTGTAATGGGCGTTCCTGGGATCACTATTTATCACGTGAAGAGTCATTTGCAGGTGAAGAATTTCCCTCTAAGGAAGCAGGTGTCAAAATGTTCCAACTGTAGCTAACATTTTGTTTCTTGGTGTTTGCGTAGAAATATCGCCTTGCAAAATATATACCAGAATCTCCTGCTGAAGGTACATATACTTCTATGCTTCATTATCTCTCTAATCCCCCCTCCCCTCCCCGGGGCACGGTCACACCTGGAAATTCACAAGTGCCATCTCATGTAGGTTCCAAGGATGAAAAGAAGGATTCTAGCGATTCCCTGTCTAACACGGATTCTGCGCCGTAAGCGATCTTATTCAGTTGTGTGTCCTGTAGTAACATAGGCTTGTACTTAGTTGGTATCAAGTTCTTATGAATTACATAGTTAAAGAAGTATTCTGACTTATCTTTCAGAGGATTACAAATCAATGAAGCATTAAAGATGCAAATGGAGGTTCAGAAGAGGCTCCATGAACAACTTGAGGTCTGTTATTATAAGATGTCAACTACTGTCAATCATGTTGTTTGGTTCTGTATCACCTAGTTTACCCACCAATCCAAAACTTAGCTATACTTGGTAGCTGAGGATTTATTCTTACAAGTAGATCTTTCACGCCATTTTTACTATTGTTGTGAACCTAAGTTCATAACGGGATAAACATCCGTCGGAGAGAGATCGAACGACGATGACTTGAGGTAGAATGACGCTAGGAGAAGGAGGGCACCGGTTAGGGAAAAGAATAAATCTAGAGTAGCCGGTCTAAGGGAGAGACTAGAGCTAAGAATCGGGAACTTGGGAATACTTCTTCAATATTCGTTGCTTAATGATAATAGATATATGTTGTCTGTTTTATAGGGATAACTCGATTTGATCCCTAAAAAGTAATATCTATCTCTAAGAAAACATATCTTTAATAAATAGAATATATCTATAAGATAGTAAACCTATATAATAAGAAAACTAACTATTCTTATCTCTATCCTAACTAATCATATCCCGTCATATGCATCTACTACAGTACGCAGGGTACTGTTCACGCGCGTGAACAGTGCGCGCAAACAGTAATTCAGCATGTGACAACTTCTCCCTCCTTTAGCGACAGCTCATCCTCGAGCTGTGATGATAGTCATGATTGCAGTCCTTAGTAGACCCAATCTGATGAGCAATTGTGATGTTTCGCGTGGGAGATCAACAATGTGTTAATGACGTTTGATGGCGAAGGCGCGAAGGGCCTTAGCGTTGCTCGATGTCGAGGAAGTTGTCGGCGATGAGAGCAGCCAATGTGGAACAACAGTGGCACACTTCATGATAAGCAGAAGTCGTGGGAAGGGATCGACAGCTCTGATACCAATTGTCATGTATCTTAGTTCATAACAGAATAAACACTGTCGGAGAGAGGGCGAACGATAACAACTTGAGATAGAACGACGCTAGAAGAAAGAGAACATTGGTTAGGAGAAGGAACAGATCTAGACGGTCTAGGGAAGAGACCAAAGTTAGGAATCAAAAGCTTGGGAATACTCCTTCATTATTCATTACTTGATGATAATGGATACATATTATCCTTTTTTAAGGATAACTCGACTTGACTATCTATAAGATAATAAACCATATAATAAGAAAATTAACTATTCTTATATCTATCCTAACTAATCAGACCCATCACGCGCGTCGGCTACAATACACAGGGTATTGTTCATGTGCATGAATAGTGCGCGCAAATAGTAATTCGGCACGTGACAACTATTCTATTATTTAGTAAAACTACACCTATGGCATTTCCTTATGCATGGATATAGTCCTCCATTGCCTCGTATTGACAGTTTTATTTTGGCTGCACTGTTTGTTGGTTAATTTGCAGTTTGTGGATTATTTTCCTTTAAGAGTAACCCCTTCAATTGGATGAAATCCATTGTATATTGCCTTTTCAGGTGCAAAGGCAATTGCAGCTGAGAATCGAAGCACAAGGGAAGTACTTGCAGATGATCATAGAGGAGCAGAAAAAGCTTGGCGGATTGCTTAAAGCTTGTGAGGAGCAGAAGCTTTCACAGTCATCACCAAGCTTAGATGACTACCCTGATATCATGCAGCCTTCTCCCAAGAAGCCGAGGATGGACGACCTGTCGCCAGATTCAGTGCGGGATGTGGCACAGCCAGAATTCGAATCCCATTTGATTGGTCCGTGGGACCAAGAACTCTGCGGAAAAAGCATATGCGATGCTGCATTCCGAGTGAATGAGTTCAAAGCAGAACCTGGTATGAGCAAGTCATAAAGCAAAGCCCTCGATGAAAATTCGTTGGATCTGTTAACCTCCACTGGATGATCGATCGCATGTGAATATATATCATCTTAACAACAGAATGAATGTTGTATGGATCGTCAGATCCACATCTGATCCCTTCAGCCACGGCCAAATGTTGTTGTTGCCATTGTAGTATTCACCATACAGCTCTTGTAATTATGATGTTCTGAAATCTCTAGCAAGCATTTCCTTCTTTTGAAGGATAGTCCTGAGCTGAAACACGTAGTAAGAAAGAGAACACATTTACACGCAATACATTCGCTGCTTAGAGGAATAGAGGGTATGGCCCCTGAAGCTATCTGGTTTTATTTTTTGCTCAATTCAATTCTGGGATCTGCATAATTTATGTTGACTCAGTCGTGGATGTAAGATGTAGCTAGCAACATGTTAAAGTGATCAATCAGCGTGAGTACTGAACAACTCGGCATTAAGAAGGTTTATTGCCTTATTGGAGAACATTTCAGTGTTTTGGACAGGGCACTGAACAATATGTCCCGTTCAAGATAAGAATATATGGTATTCTTTGATACTTTGGGAAAGTTCCCAAGTTAGGTCGAACGCGAAATTCCAATGCCAATGCTGCTCAGAATCAAAGAGCTTGTTGGAGAAAGAACCATTGAGCGTAAAGGAGTAATGGTTATGAATAAAAGCAAAGCAGAGGTTCTGGCTTTTTGACATTTCACAGCAGCTCCAAGCTCCCTTGCTTGTTCTTTAAGTCAAGCTGGCGGCTTTTATCTTTTGCTACAGTACCTAATTTTCAAACGGAATATTTTCTTAAGACGGGGTCTACAAGTTAAACGATCTACACATTAAAAGTCCAACATCTGTACCAGCCAAAATCGCAAGTGAGTATCTGTCTCTCCATAATCTGTACCGTAAACAGTCAAAATTCAAAGATTTCAGCCAAAAACCATAAGCCGTAGCCGAAAAGAACAGACCCGTGGTAAGATTATTCGTTTTTTATACTCAAGCATTTCACCTTTTCATGGCGGTGAAATGCTTTGATGCTGTTACCGTGTGTTTTTTAAACCCTAAGGTGCCACTGCCATGTTTAAAGAGACGAATTTAGCATTTGTGAGGAAAAAGACTTCCATATCGAGCACAGTTAGCAACGGGACGCACGCAACCTACACTATACTCGAACCAAAAGAAACACTACAACATTCCCAAGGTAGTAGAGCTGGGTGACCAGGCACAACGCATACATATGTACTGATTTTTTTTATCATGAGTTTTTTTGGAGATATGTAGTGTAACGGATGGTATATTGAGCTAAAAGCCAAATAGTGTGATCTCAAATAATACACTTGAATGTTTTGCTATATCTTTTTTCCTAGTTAAAAGATCCTATTTTTGTCAAGTTTTACGATAGGTCTGCGCCCCTTCCGTTGGTTTCTAACCCCGCTATTGATTGAGAAGAACATACAAGCACAGATAATAATCGAAAATTTTGTGAAAACAAAACATCTGTTATGAACTATGAAGCAAATCTAAGTATCTTCTTTTCTTAGCTTCAGTTTTAACCTTTCACTTTTGAAAGAGGTTATCGGTGAATTGTGTGGGGTGAGTGAGACTCCTTATGTGTTTTGAACTGAGAACTATAAGAGAAAAAGTCGATGGAGTAACTCCTTATGTGTTTTGACCACATTTCTTCGTATGCGTGTTACTTTTGCCGGAGGGAAAAACTTTGCTACTATTCATTTTACAAGGATAGATTTGGAATGCTTATTGTGTATCAAACAATTCGACCTATATGGCGTATATGTGTATTCCATACTTTGCAAACTTGGGCTAGCCCTGTTTCTAATACCACTATTGGATCGTATGTCGAAATCAGAGGGGTAAATGATTTTCGCCGTTTTTGGGAGTTTCCTGACAGTCGGTGACAATTTTTGATTGCTCGAACAACCACACCATTCAATTACTTCGATCACCCTTAAACATGATCATACACTTCAACCCAATTTTAATCACCAGCAATCTTCAACGAATCATGAACTAGATTGACTCAAGATGGTTTTTATTGCTGAATTTTTGTGGATTTACAAAGTGCCCTCATAAGCATCCTTAAAAGTCTTCTTGATAAAATCTCTCACAAATCGACACAGGCTTTTTTTTTCTCGAAAGCCCTCTCCCAAAAACCTCTCTACTTTAACCCATAACCTCTCCTACTTTTATAGGTTAACGCTACAAACCGTGTCTACTTCAAACACGGACTTAAAACCATATCTCTACTGAAAAACAAGAGACCTAAAATCCTTTCGAACATGGATTTTATTCAAACTCTTCCTCTTCGAAACTACGGACTCTATCCATAAACCTCCAATCTTATCATGTCATGAAGTCTCCAGAACAACACTTTCTGTAACTTCACCACACACCATCACAACGTATCAAAGCCTCTGGAGCGCACCTTCCATATCTTTGCTACGTATCAACAATCTCTATATCGAAGCCTCCTAGATCACACCACACATAGCTTCTCCACGAATCACCATCTTTGATCTCTATGTGCTCCAGCATGAGCCCAACCACCTCGCGTGACATCCTCGATTACCTAGACCTCAGACTCTCCCGTCCTAGTCCATATTCCTCGTCTCCAACCATGATCACCTCCATGCCCATCTGCACATCAAAGACTAAAGAAATATTTTCCACCGGCACAAGTTCTCAACTTGACCGACACCAGTACACACATACACACCACACTCTTAATCAACCATCAATACCAACCAGTTCGTCCACGACCCAAGGATACCTATAATAATAATAACTCCATCCTTAGTTAAACCTTACTAAATTAGAATTGTGCTTAGAAATTGTCTAGTAGTAAAATCAAATACAATATGAACATTGCCGACAGAAATTCGAAGATGTGATAATGGAAATGGAAAGTGGGTTACCATTAGAGATAAGAAGATGTTTTATAAAATAGTGGAGACTCGGGCGAGTAGTTGGTTGGAGACCAGTGCAGGGATTGAACATATTGGATTGGTCGTTGAAGTATCTAGGCCCCTAAAAATAATTTTGGTAATTAAAAACAACAATGCTTAAAGCAACTAACATGTTTATTAAAGATGATTGAAAGGTTTAGTCTCATATTATGTTGACGTCATAGAAAATGCATACAAAGGTTACCAAAAATTGACGTGGATCAAGACATGGCTTAAGGCAAAGGCATATTGTAGTCGAAGGACATCTTTATAGCCTTTACTTGTATCCGTGTTTGGCTGAAAAAGGCCATATTTGTAGAATAAACGACGTACTATAAAGAGATGTCATGATTAGTAGCTTGAAGTTAACCTTGTGCCACTTTGATCAATTATGGTTCATGCATGCATTTGAAACTTCATTTTGGAACCCTCTCTAAATTTCTTTAATTTTGTACTCATTGTTGCTCAACTATATGAATTCAGTGCTCAAAGAGTGATATACTAGTGAACATTGGCCACCATCAATCGAAGGTTGAAGACAATGCTGAGTACTAGGTCGCATACCCCAGTCGATTGTCTGTGGGTATATCCTAAGGGACTCCACCACTAAGTGTCTTTTTTGTTGCAAGACTTCACCTGTATTTGGCCTCCCCAGCCTATGATGTAAGACCTTAGCTATTTGGCTCGTTTTTGCTTATTTACCACTATATATTTTTAGTTATATGCAAGTATGTATGTGACTATTGGTTGATGTTATTATGTGAGTTAGCTACTAATCCAGAGACTAACTCAAAATACACAAAAGATTTGGATTGTCAAGTCCAGGTCCCCACAGGTGTGCACATGAAGTTGGCCAGCAGATGAGGCGACGGCGGAGATCGCTCCGAGGATGGCTGTGCCGATGCGCAAAGGGTGGCAATGACACTCATGGGTCATGGTGGTAGCGGCACGATTGTGGCATCTTACTAGGCAGGATAGATGGTAGGGGAGCAGCACCTCCTCGGTCTCCTGCAGCGTCCACTGCTCAACCACCCTAGTTTCTCCTTGTTGATCGTCGCCTTGGCTACGGATGGGAAATAAATTGTGAGGAGATGGGATTAGGGTGGGAGGAGCCAGCTAGGAATGAGAACGAAGAGAAACCTTCGGGCCTCAGTGAAAATTCTACTCGTCGTGAAGGCCACGCTAGCTTTCTACATGGAGATTGGTTCCAAGGTGACATAGGTAGTAACATTGATGGCTCATTTAATCCGATTTAGTAATCTAAGTGTGTAAATTAGAAGATCTAACCTAAATAAGTCATCCACACTAGTTCGGTGACCACAATGCAATTTACTCTATTTGTCAACTTCAATGGTACTTAAGAGGGATCTTCTCTTAAACAAGGAGAGGGATCTTGTCTTAAACAAGGAGGAAACGCATGGAAACTTCCAATACGACCAACAGTGACAAAATTTGTTTGGTGCATCCAAGCTGAAGGACAAGGATATGCATGTGCATAGTTCAGAGAGCAGTCTGTAGGACACAAAATGTACGACACAAATCTTTAAACAGCCAAATTTTCATCACTCAAATGGTGTTTCAGCAATAGAGGAAAGAGTACCCACAGGAATCTGACCTTCAATTCTTTTCCCAGTTCGATCTCTTACACGGATAAGTGTTGTCTTGATTTACATTGTCTTCACGAAGTGGCAGATAGAAGCATGGTTTCCATTGATGCTTGTGTGCCTGTTTTACATGCATGATGAAGCTGCGATGAATGAAGACCCCGGTGACGCATGCTGCCCTGCTCAGGTATGCCATTCTTTTATATCAGGAACTTCATCGGTGAATAGGATTCGGAAGCCTGAACTTCATCCGGATCAACGGCGAAGTTCGGAGCAACAATGCCACAAGGGTTGCTGGCCTTGGGACAAGAAGAGACGGTGGAAGGGACCTTTACCCAAACCATGAAGCTCACCATCGAGAACTATAGGTGACTTTATCCTTCCCAAATTGCA
This sequence comes from Dendrocalamus sinicus, assembly GCA_036346575.1. NCBI lineage: Eukaryota > Viridiplantae > Streptophyta > Magnoliopsida > Poales > Poaceae > Dendrocalamus > Dendrocalamus sinicus. The sequence goes on along the minus strand of CM070653.1, from coordinate 27,764,342 downwards.
GGAAGCGAAGCACCGTTTCTCCTCTGTGCTCTGCGAGGGGCGTGTTCTTCGGCCGGAAATTGAACAAATTCCGACTAAATTTCCGCAGCCGAGTCAAACTTCAAAGGGCAAAGCAAATGGGCCGCAAATTGAGTCATCTTGGGCCCAATCAGCCTGGGCCGCTCGTAATCCAGGCCTTGCCTTTCTGTGCCGTCGGTTGTCACGGCACCACCAAATCCCTACGCGAGATCGACGCACATACGCGCAAGTGCTCATGGCGGGCGGTCTGGTGGCGGCGGACGGGGCTGGGGGCGATGGAGGTGAAGGTAGGCGGGGCCGCAGATTCGGATTTCCGGCAGCGCGTGGTGGTCGTCCCCCTCCAAGGCAATTTAGCCGAGGCCGTGGCCGCAGCCGCGCCTACCAGGGAGGCCGGAGTTTTGATCATGGTGGACGAGCAAACAATTCCTATGGAGGGCATGGGTCTGATTATGGTGGACGAGGAGACAACAATATTGCCCATAATCCTCATGGGGCTGACGCGGGTGGAGCACAAGCCACAGGTACTCATCCTCAGTCTTATGGAAAAGCTCCTGTTGAAGATAACAACAACAAATCAAGGGAGCAGGTTGAGTGTCCAGGCACACAATCTGGGAAAAATAAAGGATCTCAGCAGTATGGTGGAGAGACAGCTCCTAGAAAGAAGAAGAAGCTGGTGTTGTGTTGTGAGATTTGCGAGGATGAACATTACACTTCACAATGCCCATTGTTGCATGGTCCTAAACCAGCTGCTACTTTCTGTGGCCTTGCAGGAGATGGCCTTGGATTCTTTCACATCCGTACTCTTGAAAGAAGAAAGAGTCCCAAGAAAATTTCGGTGACTGCTTTGATCAGGATTGTGGAGGGCTCTGTTCCAGCAGACTTGGTCAAAAAAGAGCTTGCTAGGATGATCCCGATTAAATGGGAGTGGGTGGTGAGGGAGCATGGTAATAATGCGTATATAGTGCCGTTCCCAAGTCAGGTGGAGCTCCAGAGAATGATTAGTATGAGGCGCCTCAGAACTGATAACAATGAAGGTGTCATGCTTTTTGAAGAATGGGACAATGCGGTTATACCAAAACAACATTTGCAGAAGGTTTGGGTGCATGTGTATGGTGTGCCGTATGAGATTAGATCATTTCTTCCCCTTTGGGCAGTGGGATCAATTCTTGGTGCTACCCAGAAAGTAGACATGAGATCAATGCGAAAGACAGGGGTGGTTCGGCTAATGGTGGCGGTCCTTGATGCAAATTGCATCCCTGATGCTGCAGACATAGTGGTAGATGACTGCCTTTATGAAATTTTCTTCACAATTGACCATGTTGTTACTGATAACAGTGGGGAACCAGATGAATTTGACGAGGTTGATGACTTAGACAAGGGGGATCAAACTAAACAATCAGACCAGGAGATGGAAGATGTGGAGAAAAATAAAATGGGGGCTGCGTCCTCTGATTCAAATACTTCGGCATTTAAACAGAAAAATGCTGATCAAGCCCCAACAGATATAGCGCCAAGTGCATCTGAACATGTTGAGAATGGTTTTGATTTGGCATTTGATGGGGATCTGGAGGAGAATACCAACAATAGTGCTGCTGAATTTTTTCATTTGGAAGACCCAACTGAGATTACAATGGCTCCCAATATAACGTTGGCTTCTGGAATCGATTTGAATGTGAAGTTGGGAGCAGCGGCCGGAGTGTTAGAGAATACAACCAGCAGCTTTGTTGATAATTCAGGAAATCCTGATCTGCACATGGTGGGTGCCTTCATCACAGGCGGGAAGCTAGATGACACTGATCGGCAAAGAGGCAGTGAAAGGTATTTTCAGCTACTGCGAGATGTAACAGAATCTGAGGTGTGCGAGCAGCAGGAGTTGCAGGTTGGCAACCAGGGGACACCTCTTGCGCGATCTGGGCATGAGGATGTTCCCAAATTGGGTGTTGTGGATGATTTGCAGGAGACAAAACTACCAATGCCGACTCCAAATTTCCATGGACTTCCACGTCACAAGTTACAAGTTTTAGCTAAGAGAAATGGTATCCGTGCAAATCTAGCTAATTTGGACATGGCAAATGCACTTCAGCGTCGGACATTGTTACGGCATTGAAGAGATCCAGAAGTCAACGTGATGGCTAGAAGGGCTAGTAAGCGGGTGCAGAATGGGGATATAAGTTTGATGGAGAAGGCTAAGAATTTGGTGGCAAAAATGCAATGGATCCAGGTAATTGCATTTCTTTCCCATCCATGTCTGATTCTGCTATTACTTCTAGAATTATCAACCTAGGAGTTTCTTTGGGTAGAAACAATAGTCTTATTTCCTCTTCGGTTACTTCTATTAAAAATATAGAATTAGAAAGATTAATGGTGTCGGCTAAAAATCTTACTAGCAACAAAGTGTCCTCTCCTAACATTAACCTGGATGAGGAAGAAGAAGATTTATTAGATGCACAACTCAACCACATTTGTGGTGATTTTAATGAGTGTGTATCAGAGGAAGGTCTTGACCATGTTTGTTGTGAGCTCATAGCTTCACGACGCAAGAAAAGGACCTCTTCTAGGAGAAATAATAAAGGGGGATTTGTACCCACAAAACCAATAATACCTTCCAAGCTGAATCTCAAATGAAAGGAATTTTTTGGAATAGCAGAGGTCTTGGGGACTTGGCTAAACATGGGTATTTGGAAGATTTAGTTAAAGAAGAGCAAATTGATTTCATTGCTCTCTTGGAAACAGGTCGAATTCATTTTTCAGATTCGACTCTTAAAAAATTTAGTGGTGGCAAAGAATTTATTTGGCACTGCATGGCACCTCATGGCCGTTCTGGGGGTATACTCCTTGGAGTGGATCTAACGGTCTTTGATATTGGAGCTATTGATGAAGGCGACTTTTATGTCAAATTCACTCTTCGAAATAAACAAGATGATTTCAAATGGGCGTTGTTTGCAGTATATGGCCCTGCACAACAACAATACAAAGAAACTTTTTTAGCAGAAATGGCGCAAGTATGTAGTAAAGAAACACTACCCTACATGATTGGAGGTGACTTCAATATTATGCGTTGCCCTGAAGATAAAAATAGAGGCAATTTTGATAGGAAATGGCCTGATCTTTTTAATATGGTTATTCAGTCTCTTGATCTCAGAGAGATTGAGATGTCGGGGCGCCATTACACTTGGGCAAGCAGTGGGGATGACCCAATTTTTGAGAAGTTAGACAGGGTCCTAACCAGTACCGAGTGGGAACAAAAATTTCCGCTTACCTCCATAGTGGCTAAAAATAGAGGTAATTCAGATCATACACCTTTGCTAGTAAACACAGGGGCCTCCTCTCATAATAGACAACCACTACCATTTAAATTTGAACGGGGTTGGCTTTTGAGAGATGGTTTCCATGATTTGGTTGCAGATGTTTGGCAATCAGAAAACAAAGGAAATTCGGCCATAGAGAAATGGCAAAATAAAATACGATCCCTCAGGCAATTTCTGAGAGGGTGGGCCAAACATACAGCAGGTCATAATAAAAAAGTGAAGACGAAATTAGTCTCCATGCTTGATGAGCTAGACAAAAAGGCGGAAATTACCATGCTCTCAGACCACGAACTAAATATGAAACGATATCTAAATGATCGATTAGTTCAATTGCTGAGGGAGGAAGAAGCCAAATGGTATGAGAGAGCTAAAACAAAACACCTCCTGGAAGGTGATGATAATACACAATACTTTCACTTGGTTGCTAATGGAAAACATAGGAAACAACAAATTTTTAAATTAGAACAAGACGATGGAATAATAGTGGGTGATGCTAAATTAAAAGCATATATCACAAACTATTACAAGGGTTTATTTGGACCACCAGATGAAAATAATTTTACTATGGTGGAAAACCAAAACCACGATATCCCCCAGGTTACGGAAGAGGAAAATGACTTCCTCACATCTCCGTTTACAGAGAAGGAGATTAAGGAGGCAGTATTCCAGATGGAACATAATAAATCACCTGGACCTGATGGTTTCCCATCAGAGTTCTACCAGGCATTTTGGGAAGTTATAAAAGGTGATATTATAGCTCTCTTCACTGATTTTTATGAAGAACGCCTTCCTCTATATAGCCTTAATTTTGGAGTAATTACCCTTATTCCAAAAGTAAATGTGGCAACAAAGATTCAACAGTATAGACCCATTTGCTTGCTCAATGTGAGCTTCAAGATTTTCACCAAAGTAGCCACAAATAGACTCGTGGGAGTGGCTACAAATGTGATACGACCTTCCCAAACGGCTTTTATGCCAGGACGAAATATAATGGAAGGAGTAGTGATTTTGCACGAAACCATCCATGAATTACATACGAAGCAACTCGATGGGGTGATCCTTAAGATTGACTTTGAAAAGGCCTATGATAAAGTAAACTGGTCTTTCCTCCAGCAAACTCTTCGTATGAAAGGTTTTAGTCACCGATGGTGTAGCTGGATCGATAAATATGTCATGGGTGGAAGTGTAGGCATCATGATTAATGATGACATTGGACACTACTTCCAAACAAAAAAAGGACTTAGACAAGGCGATCCTATGTCACCTATTTTGTTTAATATTGTAGCTGATATGCTCTCGATTTTAATTCAGAGGGCAAAGGATGATGGCCAAATTAGGGGAGTCATTCCTCACCTTGTGGATGATGGGTTGTCTATTTTACAACATGCAGATGATACAATCCTCTTTTTAGACCATAATATAGAGCAGGCTAAGAATATGAAGTTATTGCTCTGTGTTTTTGAGCAACTTTCTGGTCTGAAAATCAACTTTCACAAGAGTGAGATTTTTTGCTTTGGGGAAGCAAAACAATATGAACAGCACTACACTAGCCTGTTTGGGTGTGACGTAGGGTCATTTCCTTTTAGGTACTTAGGAATTCCGATGCACTTCAGAAAACTTCGCAATGCGGAGTGGGGTGTTATCGAGGAAAGATTCAAGCGAAAACTGAGCACTTGGAAGGCCAAGCACCTTTCCTATGGGGGTCGCATGGTCTTACTCAATTCAGTTCTAAGTAGTTTGCCTACATTTATGATGTCCTTTTTCAAAATTCCAAAAGGGGTCATTAAAAGCCTGGATTTTTACCGGTCAAGTTTTTTTGGCAAGGTAATAATGATAAACAAAAATATCGCCTAGCCAAATGGAACATTCTGTGTTGCCCTAAAGATCAAGGGGGGCTGGGAATAATTGATCTCGGTCTCAAGAACAAATGTCTCCTCAGTAAATGGTTATTCAAGCTACTTAATGAGGAAGGAACTTGGCAGACCTTACTCAGAAATAAATATTTAAGTTCCAAATGCCTTACTCAGGTCCATTCCAAACCTGGGGATTCTCAGTTCTGGAAAGGTTTGCTAAAGGTCAAAGATGATTTTCTAAGATGTGGGACATTTATAATAAAAGATGGCTCACAAACCAGATTTTGGGAGGATACATGGATAGATTCCTCACCTCTTAAAGACCAATTTCATAACTTATATAACATAGTCAATTATCCCCACGTAACAGTGCGGACTGTTATGAATCAAGTGCCTCTTAATGTCTCGTTTCGCAGAGCTTTAGCTGGGGATAAGTGGATAGCTTGGCAAAATTTAGTAGCTAAACTAGCTAATATTCAACTTTCTAATGAGAGGGATGTCTTTAGCTGGGACCTACATAATAATGGTCAGTTCTCAGTGCAGTCGATGTACCTGTATTTCATAAGCCCGAATATTCATTTTACCCATAAATTTATCTGGAAGTTGAAGGTCCCCCTAAAGATAAAAATTTTCCTCTGGTACCTTCAGCGAGGGGTGATATTAACAAAGGATAATTTAATTAAAAGGAATTGGACTGGTAGCAAAAAGTGTTGTTTCTATGATTGCAATGAAACAATTAAACACCTCTTTTTTGATTGCCACCATGCGAAAACTATTTGGAATATTGTTCAGATAGCAATTGGGTTAACCCCTCCTAGCTCCACTACACACATGCTTGGAAGTTGGCTAATAGGCATTCGGCGAGTGGATAGAAAATTGATTTTTGTGGGGGTTGCTGCTATTATTTGGGCTATTTGGTGTTCTCGTAATGACATTATTTTTGAGAACAAACCAAATCCTTCTTTTTTGCAGACTATTTTCAGGGGTCATCTGGCCGCGGTTTTGGCGCTATTTGCAGCGTGAGGACACAAAGGACAAAATCCGTTTGGCAAGCAAAGCGTTGGAGGTTGTCGCTATGGACGTCTTCGCCAAGAATGGGTGGCCAAATAATAATAAACTTTGCTTTTAATTTCTCTGTATTTGAGTGTACTACCCTTCTCATTCGTCCAGTGTTTGAACTGGGATTTTTGTAAGGATTGGCTATGTGCGGTTGCAGAGACCGGGTTTTCCCATTTCCAAAAAAAAAAATGCATGCTACTATGCAAAGGATGGGCTGATCTGCTCCAAAGGACCCTGCTGCTGCAGCTTTTGATGGTGTACCACACGGCCACGCGTCGCAGAGTATCGCAGCAGGGTCGCCCCAACAGAGTAAAGAGCAGTAGTGGATAAGCACGGCCCAGACCTATCCACCCATCCCCTGTCCCCTCCAGTTACATCATTCATTCATCGTCCTTTGCTGTTAAATGTTAATTATGATCGTCATTAGAGCCGATTCATTTGTCTATTCCTCTCTTGTTAATAATGTTGAGAAATCGTCGCTGACGATCAGTCCGATCGATTCTTCTGTCTAATACGAAACGAGATTAATCACAGAAAATAAAAAAATAATAGATTAAAAACATATAGAGGTAGAAAGAACTTCTAATCTTTATTTATTGTTTTTTTGATTGTGTGTACAAAATTGACGATTCGACTCTTTATTTATACTCTACTGGTAAGATGTCTATTATGAGCCAACACTTTCGACCAGGATCAGGTTATCTAACAAATAAATCGGATTTTGTTGGATACGGGTGTTTGTTTGTTCGGTGTTGGAACTTTGAACGGCCTTTTTGTCTCTTGGTTTATTTGTGGGCCCTTTGTGATGGTACTTCCCTTCCTCTTGACGTTACCACCAGGGATCTCTCGCTAAATGGTCTTCCCAAATTTTGTTTGGATAAATAATTTAAGCACCAATTTATCTAGGCTAGACGGTACTTATTTAGATTTAAAATTTTTGATTTATAACTCATTTTATATATAGTGGTTGAAAATACACTGTATTCGTCGATAGCCTTTTAGCATAATTAAATTTAAAAAATAAAAATTATATTATTACGGACAATAAAATGAATAAGGAAAAAAGACAAAAAAAACTAAAACAAGCCATATCATTATAAAAAGACGAAAGTTAAAAAGTTAAAAACTAGAAGTCAGAAAGCTAAAACTTAAATGAGTGGAGCCATTTCATTCCTCGTTAATTAATTTTATTGAATCCATGGCTTGCGCAGCATACATGATAACTATATATGATAACTATGATAAATGACTACGCCAGTTATTATCATTACAATTCCTGTCGACAAGCGCGAGGGACTGCCACAATACTTATCCAGTTATCCTTACACTGTACCAAACAAGCAATCTAAGGCTAAGAATGAAGAACATTCCCTACTGTTAATCTGCAAACCTATTGTCATGGTTCAAATCAACCCCAACATCTTTACTAGTCATGCTTGCTGAAAATCTTAATTCCATGCATAAAGATAACTTTTACTTGTAAATGTTCGTTTTCTTTCGGTTGCAGTGCTCAGACTTGACTTCTCCATATCAGCTACCACACTTTGAGAAAAGCAGACATACGAGCACTACTAAAATTCGATAATCCTTATCTAGTAGGCATAGGAAATTAGGAACTGAGCCTAGTTCAGATAGTGAAAGTTGTGGATGTACACTCTTAGCTTAGAAGATTAAGTTCTCTTCGATATGAATTTAAGTGTTTGTTTTGTTATCTCTACAACTTCAAAGAGAAAGTCAGTGGTGGTAATAGTTTATCACCTCTCCTAACTCATTGCACATCCCAAAAAAAATGTTTAACAAAAACAAAAAACAATCTACAAAAAAGAAATTCCATCACACTAAAGATTTTCTAATAAATAAAAACAACAGTAGGTATCCGATAAAACCAAGGAAGCGGAGATACGACATGGCAAAGCGCGTTGAAGTCAACAATGTGGGCTGGGCTGGTCGATTCTGACAATATCGACTTGATGTGCTAAGATAATATAATTTTTTATCTTTAACAAAATGTAGACATTCAGGTAGTTTTAAAAGAAAAACCTGGTTCCTCCTAAGCATTCCTTTTTTATATATCCATTAGGCATTTTCTCGGCGTCGCTGTTCGAGGACATAATTCTTCGGGGGGAAAAACCACCACCACAAGTCCCAAATGTTAACTTCTTCGACCCATGATCCAAACCCACTAAGCAAAAACAGCATATCCTAAGTCGAACTAATCCAAGATTAGACCACCAGGGGTACTATGGTAAATTCCGCCGGCGATCCAGCAAGCACGGACGAATCTGGAAGGCCGAGATGGTCCGGCCCGCCCGATCCAACGGCAGAGAAAATTCGCGGAGCACGCGGGAGACGGCAGGCGGGTCACGTGCCTCGCCATCTTATATTTCCTTCTCCCCTGCATTCGGCGAAGCGGCCGGTGGCGGCGAGTGTAATTTCTGGCAACTCCGGGCGCCGGTGGCACGCCGGCGTAATTAAACTCAAACCCCCGTCACCATTCGTGTAGGGCGTAGCCTCCCGCTCCTCTTTTTTAACTTCTGATTTCGCCTTTAACTCTTGCTTAGAGCGGTGTTTAAGAGGTGGTGGTACTGGTCGATTAATTAGTGGAGGCGGAAGTAGCTGTGGGCCGCGGCGATCCGGGCATGGGGAACGCGAGCGCCAAGGAGGGGGAGAACGGCCACGTGGTGGCGTCGCCGGAGCCGCCGGCTGTCGGCGGTGGGAGCTTGGCTGAGTCCGCGGCTCGGCCGCCGCCGGTGGACGCCGTGATGCGGGAGCTACCTCCTCCAGTTCCCTACCTCATCGCGCCGCAGGTGATGAGTTTTTACCCGAAAAAGGAAAAAAAGGAAGGAAACCCTCTCTTGGTGTTCTTCATAGTTCTATGTGATAAAAATGGCTCTTTTGCTGTTGGTTTGTGTGGCGCAGTTCTTATTAAAAACTGGTGCTTGATTCTTTCTTTCTCTTCCTTAGTGATCAAAATTAGTTTTACTCGCTATGGAGTTGCTTCTTTTTGTTGGGGTTTTCTTGATTAGTTTACCACTGGTTGCGAGCTTAGTTTTGCTAACTTTTTCTGTCAATTCTTAGTTTTTGCATCAGTCATTAGATAGATCCGTGTTCAAAACTTGAAATGGCAACTTGATTTGCTTCAAGCCTTCAACTGTAGGAGTAATGAGTAGCAGAAGCTGTCACTTTTAGATCTACAGTTTAACTGCAAATTGTAGATCTTTCTGATGTTCTCAAAGAGTGGGTTCTTGTTTAGGATATATGTAGAACTTGTCTTTGCAAGAAAAAGCTTTGGTAAAGACGAGTTGGTAGATTTGGTTGCACCTGGATTCTGCAAACGGATTGGTAGTCCTGAATCTTGGATTAGGTCCGGTGTAGTGGTTAAGTTGGTGTCCTCCTTTCTCAAATGTCGCACACACTTTTTAATCCTTCGGTTAGATATTTAGCTGTAGTGGCACTAAATTACTAGATAATCTAAGTATTGTTAGTACTTTAATTTTTCTCGGTGATTACACCGCATTGCGACAAAATCGTTACTACCTGATCTTGTTTTGAGGGCATTTGGTCTCGTTTGTGTAAAATATACTGTGTGCTAAGAGTTTGGTGTGACATCGTAGAACAAATTGTTTACTCTTGGTTCTGGGATAGTCCCCGTTAAAGAAAAAATATGTAAGGCGTCATGTTCTAGAAATGTGTTTCACGATTGGATACAAGCACTTCATCCAGTACTGCTTAAATAAATGTAATCAGATATGCAACAGTACAAGGTACTCCCTTTATCCTGCAATATAAGTCTGGCATGTATATCTAGAAAGTACATTATTTAAGTAATATTTAATGGGATATGATCGTAGTTGTTCCTATTAGATAGACATAGTACTACCTTTTCTATTAGAGACAAATATAATCTAATTTTATTAAATATTACTTAAATAACTTTCTAGGTATATGTGTCGAACTTAGGCCATTCTCAGTAGAGAGTTTCATAGCGTTGTTTCCAAAACTGCCACATCATGTAAAATGAAATGAAACATCCATCCTCAATGCATAGTTTCATTCTATTGTTTCATAGGCATTTAATTTCATGACTTATATAGAGTTGGTAATCGTGCCAAGAGAGTTTCATCTAGATGAAACTCACTTTTTCTCTTTCTTCTTAAAGATGTTGCCATATCATTAAAAATGCCTATGTGACAGCCTATTAAATGCAGATGAAACTCCCACTGAGACTAGCCTTATATTGCGGGATGAAAGTAGTATACTTTAGCCATTCTGCTTACAATGATTTTTGGTGGTGCTTTAATTCTTGGTTTATTTATCTAGGGAATACTGCCTTCCTATTCTATGATGTAATAGCAATGCATATGGAATACCCTTTCTAAAAAAAGAAGCAAAATTCATATGGAACATCAGAAATACTGTGCATTTTTAATTGTAAAGCTAATCAACACAGTTCTGGTGGGGCATGTAAACTGATCACAGGTTTGCTTGGACGGTTGGACATGGGCACTGTAATCAGTCGATTATCCTTTCACCTACAATTTACAAGGGACAAACCAGCTGGCCCTTGAGCACGTGGGTTAGTACTTAGTACCCCCAGTAGGATCTTAAGTAGACGTGTTATGCAGTAGTAGTAGTTACGTAAACATGAACACCATAGGTGATCCAGCAACAATTCATAGTCCTGAAAACTGTGCTATGGTGCATTTGCCCAATGTGTGTTCAGTAACTTTGTGGTCGTCTTGTTACAAATGTATATAGCCTCCTGTTAGTGCCAGCTAATGATGTTTCATTTTTCCACTTAGAATGGAGTCAGTGGGCATACTAAAGCATCCAGTCTCATTGTTAACTTGCTTCTCACCAACTCCATTTCGGCCTATGAAAAGTTATTTACATTATTAACCCTTTCAGATCTTGTAATACTGGGAGATGTGTGCTTGGGCTCATGCTTCAGATTACTCTAAAGTCTGCGCATCATGACAAGTGGGAATCTATTACTTTGGCCATCTTTCATCATAGGATGTTGCCAACTATTCATTTGGGAGTCGGGACAACTCACATGTATGAGCATTATTGCTGGTCCTGCTTGAACTGACAGGTAATGCACCTTGCAGGTTCCAGTTGCTCCATTGCAGAGACCTACTGAATTTTCTCCTGTTTTTAACAATTCGTGGATAAATGGCTCGGACGAACCCACCAACAACCACCCTCAGGAGGGAATTCCAACTTTGATTACATGGAGTCAAGGAGGAAATGAGGTGTTTGTGGAAGGGTCATGGGATAACTGGACATCAAGGTATATGCTTTACCTAACAACAAGGTTTGCATGTTCAATTTTTTTTATCCACGTTTCAGAAGTAAGATGCTGAAATATGAAAATTCGGTATGTTATCCTCAGGAGGGCATTAGAGAGGTCCGGGAAAGATCACACCATCTTATTGGTTCTGCCATCTGGAGTATATCATTACAGGATCATTGTCGACGGGGAACTGAGATATGTCCCTGAACTTCCTCATGTGACTGATGAGAGAGGGCAGGCGGCCAACCTCCTCGATGTCCATGTCAGTAAGGATTACATATATTTATTTCAGTATTGAAACTTGTGAAAACCTGAAACTTGTGAAAACCTAACGGGAAAGGGAGACAAAAATTACTGGGGCATTTTGCTCTAGCCTGCCGTATGAGGAGCTCCAGAATGTGGCTTCTTGGTTTTATCTGAAATTATCTTTTTTTTAATAGGATTATGTTCCAGAAAGTCTGGACAGTGTGGCAGAGTTCGACGCGCCTCCATCACCTGAACACAGCTATGATCTGCAGTTCCCGGTAGACGAGGAGTTTGCCAAGGAGCCACCCACCCTGCCGCCTCAGCTCCTCATGTCTGCCCTTGGTGGTACCGATAACTCTGACGAACACACTCCGAAGCCACAGCACGTCGTCCTCAACCATCTGCTCATCGAGAAAGGATGGGGATCACAGTCTCTCCTCGCCCTTGGAGTCACTCACCGGTTTCAATCCAAGTATGTGAGCTTCGTGCTCTACAAACCGCTGAGGTGACAATGTGGTCAGGGGAAGAAGAAAGGAATGGTGGCTAGGTACTGATGGAAGTGAATAAGAGTGTAGCTGACAGTGTGTACAGAAGGGAAATGCTCAAATGCAGGAGCCTTTGTTCTTTGATGCTGCTCTTGTACCCCTGCGCATCTTCTTTTTTATTTTATTTTATTTTCTTTTTTCTTTCTTTCTTTCTTTCAATAAATTGTTCTTGTAGCATGAGGTTTCAACAGCCTGAACTCTGAGAAAGTGAAACAGGAGAGTTGGGAAAGAACCTTCCAACATGCATGCTTCATGTCAATGTGATTAATTTGTGTCGTCTTAAGAGTAGTGAAGTATGGAAGCCTCTGATTGTGCAAATATCTGGTCATGTTTGGTGATGTGGAGAAGCTGAAAGAAAATGAAGAAAATGCCTGGGAATGAGACCAGCTACTACTTAAGAATTCAATTGTTTCTTCTTGGATAAAATTTGCTGGAGACGTAGGTAACTAAGACAAGGAAAGATAAGGATCCATACATGTGATGTGGATGTTCACCACACAAAGGGACACCATGCGATAGCGTGTTGCGATCACAAGCTGCCTGCATTTGTCAAAAAGGCTGGACAGAGACAGCGAGGCAAAAGCAGTGTAATTCCTGCTGATCTTCTGAAACCAAGACAAACAAAGAGTTGCTCATCGATCAATCATCCCCATGCGTGCACAGCCTCAGCTTCTTTTTAACCAGTCGTAGCATTAGTTGGCCCAAACGAAATCAAGCCGCAGTGTTGTTGTAATTTGCATAAATACTGCACTGAGATACGATCGCGGCATTTGGGATTTGCCCTGTAAATACCTGCTGATTGTATATGGGGTTCTACGCTAGCATGAAACGGTGGTGGCCGCTGTTGAATTCTTGCTTGATGCGCGGCGCAACCGATGCCGCCGGGGGAGGCGGACGCGTCCCGGCGGCCTGGATCGCCTGCACGGGTGGGCGTCGTGGCCACCGCTGAAGCCCGTACGCAGAGGCGGAGGCACCGCCAGGTCCTACACGGACATGGTGCACGCCGAACGCGGCACCACGACGATGGCGAGTCGGCCACCACCGTACCTCCAGCGTGGCGGTGGAAATTTTGCGAAAGGCCCCCTCCATTTTAGTAATTTCCAAAAGAAACCCGGATCGCGAATAATAAATGCGAACGTGTTTGGGTACCGGGTGACCGTCCGATTCAGTTCGAGTGGTGCAGATTGGGAAGGAGAGGAACGCTCGGACGGTAGCTTTTCCAAGAAACCCTCTCCAGATTTACATTTTGAACAAGTGACCCCTGAATCGGATCTCAATGTGAACCAATTTGGTTCGCCCTAACTGTTAGAGCAACTCCAGCAGGGCCCTCAAACAAGCCCCTAAACCAAAATTTGAGAGCTGAGGACAAAACACAGTCAGCGAGGCCCTACTCAGCCCTCAAAGTAGGAGACCCTCAAATTCACCCATCAAACCCTCATTCCTGGGGACCCTGGAGGAGGCCCTCCTACTTTTGAGGGCCTGAGTAGGGGCCCTCCTGGACCTGTGTTTTTGTCCTCAGCCCTCAAATTTTGGTTTAGGATGATGAATGGGTCACATATGGCAGTGTCTATTAGGATGAATTTGAGAGCCCTGATTTGAGAGCTGCTGTTGGAGTAGATGCAAAAAAAATCAAGCTCTCAAATGTTAGGAGAGCCCTCAAATCAAAAATAGGGGCCTTAATTTGAAGGCTCCTGCTGAAGATGCTCTTAGATCTATAGCTTGAATAGCAAAGGTTTATCCACAATGCAACTGGCGCCACACTTTTGAGAAGAAACAACCTGTGAAAATATTCTATTCAAAACCACCTCTCTTGCTGCTCCCTGCCATTTGTTCGAGCAAATGCCGACGACGCCTCCTCAGGCGGCCTCGCCCCTGCCTATACTCCACCGTTCCCGCCTCCTTTATTCGCCGTCGTTGTGTGCGTGCGAACCCACGGTGTGGTCCCGTGTGCAGCCGCCTGCTCGAAGCGCTGCTTCAGGAGAACGGGATGCTGTGGCCAACCGTAGATCCCAACCATGTCGCGCTAGCGCAGGCCAATCAACCTGCCTGCCTCTGCCTCCTGTGCAGATAGCATGCAACCAAATTTCCTCTCTCTTCATGGTTAAGAACCCAGTAAGACAACCATTAGCTTTAGGCAACTGCTGCTGATGAGGAGTTGTGTGCGGGGGCATTCATATTGGTTTTTACTGATGTCTTTTGACTGTGGCAGGTAGTTTTTTGTTGAAAATAAATAGTAATAGCTGAAAGAACTGACTTTAATAAGGAGTGCGCCAGCGATACAAAAAGTGAGTGAGAGATGCATGTGTGACGAGAACGAGAGGAGTGGGGTGATAAACAATTAGGGTAGTTGTGTTTTCACTGTTATTTAGTATTCCAATTAGTGTGTTTTTACTATTGTTTAGTATTTTTATTAGTGCTGATGTTTCCACTAGAGCTAGTATTTAGTATTCACATGTGAGAGTGTTCATACTCATGTAGTTGTATAGATGGATAATCAATAGAAGGTAAATGTGTACTAGGATCAATAGAATATAAATATGTGTCAGTTGCAAATCATTCTCTTGATATCTTTTGATATGGTATCAAAGCCTACTCTGGCCCTGTTCTTTTCAGCTTCTAAAAGCTGCTTTTCGGCTTTTCTACAGTAACTAGCTTTTAAACGGAGTATTTTTTCAAGATAGAGTCTATTAGTTAATTAAATACATACTTTACTGACTTCATTTATATTGGTAAAAACAGCACGTGAGTTTCTGTTACTCTGTAATCTCTCGTATAAACAGTCCAAAAACCATAAGCCGCAGCCAAAAGCCAAAAGCCGCAGCCAAAAAGAACATGCCCTCTTTCCATCCAATGGCAACCTCTATAAATATATCTGCTAGTCTAAGATCGTCAATCTCAGGATCGCTCGGCATTCAAGTCATCGGCCTAATGTCCACTGGTCACCTATTCTTTGGTAATCCTATCAATGTGAAACTGTCTCACGACACTTACCTAGTATTGAAGGCGCAAGTTCTTCTTGTTCTTTGCAGCGCACAGTGGCTTGGTCTTGCAGAAGGAACTGATTCGGTGTCACCCTAATTAATCGTGGCATTGACAGAAACTGTAGCCGCACATGTTCCTGATCCTACATATACAGTCTAGCTCCAATGAGATTAGACATGTCTAAGCTTGCTACTATCCACCCTCTCACCGGAGTTGTTGAAGTAGATGTTGTTTCTGTTATCATCGGCTATAATCTGGAATGCCCTCGAGACAAGTTTGCTACTCAATCTAGGGCGTGTATTATACAAATCCGACTGCAATTGGCTACATTTTAGAAGCGGGACATAATGATGATCGATTACTTCAACAAACTCAAGAGCTTTACTGATGGGCTTAATGCCATTGGCAAACCACTAGAAGAGGAGTAGGTCATCATTTATATTCTCACGGGCCTCGACAACTCCTATGATGCGTTAGTGACATTCATCACCACCTGGACGGAGCTGATCGCCCTCACCGATCTCTATTCGTACATGCTAGACTATGAGATATGTCACGAGCAAAGCAATCTCATATTCTAGCCCTCCACGAACATAGTGTTCCTAGCTAGGCATGGCTAACTAGGGTTAAGGTATGGCTAGTTAGGGCTAAGAATGTGTTCCTAGTCTTTTACCGGTCTTAATGTTTGGTTGGAAAACTGGATTGCTATTATAGGTTATCGTACTATTAAGATGGGTCATATCTAGTAGCTTGAGTTTCATCATTTATTGATAGCTCAACCTCACTTGCTTTAGCTCTCCTTGGAATGAGACTTGTATTTACAAATGTGTTTTGCAAATAGTTGTGGCTCATATGTTGAACCCTTGTAACATGGGACTATATATTATGAATGTGTTTT
Organism: Dendrocalamus sinicus; assembly: GCA_036346575.1. Classification (NCBI taxonomy): domain Eukaryota; kingdom Viridiplantae; phylum Streptophyta; class Magnoliopsida; order Poales; family Poaceae; genus Dendrocalamus; species Dendrocalamus sinicus. The sequence goes on along the minus strand of CM070653.1, from coordinate 27,748,137 downwards.
GCAAATGTTTGAAGTCCATGTTTTATTCGTTGTAGTATGAGGCTTACATTTGCAAATGCGTTTTGCAAATGGTTGAAACTCATATATATAATCCTTGTGTCATGATTCTAAAAGTATGCAAATATATTTTGCAACTTGTTGAAAATTATAGATAATCCTTATGTGTATGGTACTATAGTTTGCAAATGTATTTTGTAAAATCTGTTGAAGTATATGCACTTCTCAGGGAAATTAGAACTACCACAGTGTAGTTTACGGTACTACCACTAACCAGAACTACCGACGTTGTAATTATGAAACTACCGTGTCTGTTAGTAATCAGAAGACCTGTGTGGTCGAGAACCAATGTGATCGAAGATCGATGTGGTCGATGACCTGTGTAGTTGAAGATCATAGTGGTCGAAACCAACGTGATCAAGATCTATGTGATTGAAACCTGAGTGGTTGAATATCGACATAGTCGACGTGGTGGAGACCTGTGTGGTCGAATTGACGTAATTAAGACAACGTGGTCGAAGATCGATGTAGTGGTCGGATATCTATGTAATCGAGGACCAAAGTAGTCGAATATCAACATGGTCGATGTGGTGGAAACCTGAGTGGTCGAAACCAATGTGGTCGTAGACCAGCGTGATCATAGACCTGCGAAGTCGAAGACCTGTGTGGTCGATTCAGACAACATGGTCGGAGACCACTGTAGTCAACGATCGGAACTTCCAACCAGCTCTGTGTGAAGTGGTCGAAAGGGACGGTGGTCAAAGGGGGAAGTGGTTGACATCAATGGGCCGTGGTCGTCGAAGGGCAGGCCGTGTTTGAAGGGGACAGTGGTCGAGGGGGGCAGTGGTCGAAGTCGCAGATCTGTGGTCGAAGTCGAAGATCCATGGTCGAAGCCGTAGTCGAAAGGGGCGGTGGTCAAATGGGGAATTTGTCGATGTCGAAGGGCCATGGTCATCGAAAGGGACAGTGATCGAAGTCGAAACTGTGGTCAACATCAAAGGCACATGGTCGAAGGTGGTAGTGGTCGACGTTGAAGGGCCATGATGAAGGGAACTGTGGTCGAAGGAGACGGTGGTCAAGGGGGAAGTGGTCAACGTCGAAGGGCCATGGTTGAAGGGGACAGTAGTCAAGGGGGGTAGTGGTCGAAGTTGAAGATCCATTGTCGAAGTTGAAGATCTGTGGTCGAAGTCCAAGCCATAGTCGAAAGGAGTCATGGTCGAAAGAGAAAGTGGTCGATGTTGATCGGCCATGGTCGAAGGGAGCTATGGTCCTCGATGGCTTCCAACTTACAACCACGAACAATGGTCACCGGCTTCCGATGTACGGCCATGAGCCATTATCGAAGGCTCCCGATTTAGGACTACGATCGATCGTCGACCGCTGCCAACTTATGACCACCAGCGATGGTCGATCGCTCCCAACCTACGATCATATGCGATGGTCGACGGCTTCCGACTTACGACAATGAGGTGTGCTCGAGGGCTCCCGACCTACGATCACAAGGTGTGGTCAATATATGATCACAAGGTTAGTCGATATCTTCCAACTTATGATCATAAGGTGTAATCGACGGCTTTCGATTTACTTGATGGATTTAAAAACTTTTAGAATATGTTTGTATGCATATTTAAAAAAAATTATCACCTATGAGTTTTAAACCATATAGAATGATAAATTTTAAAAATTCGTAGCAACGCACGAGCATTCGACTAGTAAAAGACGAAAGGTAAGAACGAATATTAGTACAACATGAGATGAGATTTTGCATTTCTAACAAAGTAACAAGAGCTTTCAGAAAAGCTCCGATTCTACCGGTAATAGAGTAGCTTGCTTTTTTTTTTTTTTGAGAAATAGCTTCCATTGCTTTGCTGGTCGTATTTCTCTGGCACGGCTTGGAAAGAAACCCATGGGCCTTTTCTTTTTACAACAAACAGCCTATCGGCTATTGGCCTCGGATTTTTCTACAGAAGAGCCCAGGGCACATGCCAGGTCCAACACGAGAGGAGAACGACGCCTTGACCTTCTGACCCAAACCTCTTGTCCTCATCGCTGCGCACAACCTGTACAAGGACACGTCTTGACTCGCGTGTGTACTGTGTATGATGATGGAACACCGATGTGGTGGTAGCAGTACCAGGGTGCGTACGAGTCAATACAACCACATCTTTGTGAACGTTTTGTGCGTCAGAAACAGAATTGAAGACAAAACTTGGGTTTGGATTGTCTTATGTTCTACTCTAATCGGTTTTGGTTTTTAACTTTTGATTTTTAGAAATTAAAAATTACTTAGAGCATGTCGTTATTTAATTTCGTCTTTTCTTTTGCTTCTCTTTTTTTCATTGTCTATAGAGATATAACGATATTTTTTATTTCCCCCCCCCTATTTTTCTTTAATTTTCTTTAATTAAATGACTTAGAAAAACTAACAATAGTTACAGTGTAATTTCGGCCAACAGCCGTAAGACCGGAGTGATAAGCTACTTGGAGCGGCCCCTTATTATAGAAGGTAGGTTTGAGCTAGACTACCATGTTCGATTTAGCGACTATGAGTAATACTGTTGTGCAGCTTCAATTTTACAAGTTTGTAAGATGTACTATTTTTTTTTGCCATAGTTAGTACTACCGCTTCCCTTTTTACACGATCTCTAATGCATAACTTTGACCTTTACTCTTTCTATTTATATGTTAATAAGATTTGTTAAAAATATAATGATATGAAAATACTTTCGATGACAAATTTAGTAATATCATTTAAACATAATGAGTCCAAATAATGCTACATATAATAATGGTCAAGGTTTTAAAATTTTGTATGCACGGATTCTAAAATGACATCTAAAATAGAACTAAGTAATATTCTTTTATTATGTGTATCCAAAGTTATCACAAATGTTAAATGATGAATAAGCCAATTCACAACAACTTCCTTACAAGCTCACATTGAGAAGAAATAAAAATATTGTAAGGTGGATATTTAAAAAAAATAAGAAAAATAAAAGAGAGAAAAAGGGGGGATAATTTACTCATGTGCACAACAAGCTCTTTTGAAATGTTGTAAACATAATAAAATCAATATATGTATAGTTCTACACCCGTAAATTAAGAAAGGGAAGATGACAGCTTCCAAAGTAATCTATCGTAAAAGAAGAACATAAAAGGAAGGGGGCGGAAAAACACTCATCATATCACATTTCGTTTCACATTTCATTGTGACTTACCTAATAGTTAAATTACTTTCAAATTCATATATCCACACCATATTTCTCTTCCCGTGCACTCCCCCTACCTCCATATGCATGCAATTACTATCATCGACATGCAACATTCTGACTGCAACAATTGTTGCAATCATCCTCATATCGTATCTTCGCCTTCTCCTTTTCCAGCGTTACTTGCGGCTTTGTGACATACCTATTGCCGTGCCAACTACCTCCATAGGCCATAAAACATCTCATTGTCTACTATTCTAACAAATTTTCCTTACTCCTCATGCCTACCATAGCCACTCTTCACCATCATCATCTTACCACTTACTAGTAGATCGTCACTACTTGTAGCTTCCAAACTAAGTCTAGTTAATGCAAACTCAATAAACCCTAAAAGAGAATAGATCATGAACCGATAATCCAGACACAAACCAAATTCAAAAAGTGCAAAATGGAGCATGGAATCGTAGATTGCCGAGAGCCAAAGAAAAGCAAATGGAAAAGAAGAGAGAAGGAAAATTGTAGGGGAACCCCGGAACCGGATACAAAACCCGCGGTTCCAGCAACCCTCCCCTCCTCGCTGCCCTATAAAACCCACCCACAGATAGACTCGTAGACCATCACCACCGTGCACCTCATTATTCATTCCCCTTGGGGCAGGCGAGCTCTCTTTCCCCGTGCTCTTGCGTCTTCCCGCGGCACCTCCTCGAAGCCCCCCATGGCGGAACAACTCAACGACGAGCAGATCGCCGAGTTCAAGGAGGCCTTCAGCCTCTTCGACAAGGACGGCGATGGTACCCCCCCTCCCCTGTTTGGTTCCTCGGTCTCTCGCGGCCGGATCGAGCTCCGTGTCGCCCGATCCGGCCGGATTCTAGGGTTTCGGTCGGTCTCCATGTGGTTAGGGCTCTAGATCCGGTCGACCCTGTGCTGTGATGGTTAGGGTTGGTGATTTGTGAGGTAAATCGGTACTATTTTGGGCCTGAGCGTGATGCTTGCATGTGATGGGATCTTTTGCCACGACTAGTTGTTTGTCCTGTGGGGGTTGTGTTGTTAAGGCGTGATGTCAGCGAAATTTAGGGTTTCGATGTATCATTTGTGTAGAATTTTGCGGGGTGCTTCTGAGGTAACGATTGGGGGTCAGCAATTGGTTGCCTTTAGGGACTGGGGTTTGGAGCTGCAACGAGTTGCGGAATTGATAATGATCAAAGGAAGATCCACACATCATTTTTTGTGAATCAGGTGCTTCCCGTGCAGTGTGGTGTGACCAAAGGGTCACATGATCTAGCATGAGTACCTGAGATGTCTTTACGTATGCGCTGTTGGTGGAGTTAGCTCAATGAGGTTCTATGATTTTAAGGATAGGGTGTGGAATGGACCAACGATTGAACTAGATGTAGAAATCAAGGTGTACATCTGGTTGTGCTATAGTAGTATGATGTCAAGGATAAGTCATTTTTGTTTTAGGGGAACGTATATAGTGTCGTAGATGATTTTCCTTTTGTGAAATTAGCTTCTTCTAAGTATAACATAAATATTGAAAGAACTTTGTGATGATAGTATATTAGTATGAAGATCTCCGATAATATATCAGTATGAAGATCTCCGGTCCATGATAGCCAAGAAGTTGGATATCAAGTGTTCGCTGTGTAGTCTAAGACAAACATTTAAGATGTAGAGTGCTCTTTTCTAGCCACTCTGTCGTAGCTCATTTCTGGAAGTCCTTTACTGCCCTGTTGAATAATTATTTCTTACTCTGATACAAGAGAAGTTTATTTTTCAGCAAGTCTTAGATGCAAGCTGGGCTGGTTCATATTTAGTATAAATAATGATTCTTGAGTTGTAAGTTGACTTTTGGATTACATATGTTAATCGCCAACAAGAATGACATTTTATTAAGGTGAGGGAACCACCTAAGTGACTGTTAAACCTAGGCATTGCATTCTTATGGCTTCATGTTATCTCTTCTGCCTATACGTGGTTCGTGAATCGTGATTTGTGTTCAATGATTATTTCCGGTATTCATGACCATTCCATCAAATAGATTCATAAATTGACGTGTAGAATTTGATATACTGATGATGAACAGCAGTAACATTTTAGGAAAGCGATTGGCAGTTGACCTATAGTACTATTTTCCTTCATGTTACCTGGTCTGCCTGTAACATTTATCCTTACCGTTCATGCTGCAATAATGTGCCTCTTTGGATAACTTTTCAAGCAATGTTTGTTTACCAGTTTCCTTCTATTGTAAATTCTTGTAGTAACAATAGGTGTCTGAAAGTGATCAGCATGCTGATTGGCGGTATGATGTGTCCTGTGTTCTCAGGACAACAATGATTACATAGGCCTAAAGTGGGTGTTTTATGAGCGGAAAGCAATCTGTTGTTTTTATTTTATGAACCCAGGGTGGAAAAAGCATATGCTTACCAAATAGTACTCTTATGATGAGTTTTTTTGCAGGTTGCATCACTACCAAGGAGCTTGGAACCGTTATGCGATCCCTTGGACAGAACCCTACTGAGGCAGAGCTGCAGGACATGATCAACGAGGTTGATGCTGATGGCAATGGGACCATCGACTTCCCAGAGTTCCTGAACCTGATGGCAAGGAAGATGAAGGATACTGACTCTGAGGAGGAGCTCAAGGAGGCCTTCCGTGTCTTTGACAAGGACCAGAATGGTTTCATCTCGGCTGCTGAGCTCCGCCATGTCATGACCAACCTTGGGGAGAAGCTGACTGATGAGGAAGTTGATGAGATGATCCGCGAGGCCGATGTGGATGGCGATGGCCAGATCAACTATGAGGAGTTTGTCAAGATCATGATGGCCAAGTGAGGAGTGGGTTCCATGAAACAATTTCAATCTGAAGTGAATTAAAATATCAGGCGTACAACTTGTAATATGTTATGTGCCTTTAAGTACTTATCTTGCAGGTGGTAATGTTCAGTAGTGATCAGGTTAGGTGGTGTAGTCATGGGAGGCAACATCAGATACCTGGTTTCTTTTTATTGTGATGTTTATCTTGCACCTGTTGGAGCTAAGGATTTGTTGAAGTTAATATTTGCCTGGATTTTGGGTATTTGTGCAAATATTATCTTTCACCTATCAAATTTGCATTGCATTGTGTGTATCTGCTGGCGTTGTAACTTTTGTGTTCTATCAATTGTATGGTAGATTGAATGGATGCCGTTTGGCCATGTTTGGAGTTGGAGAATTTTGGTGAGTTTTGGAGGAGTCGTACTGATTCTTGTAATATTCACGTGGAATTCTTGTGTTCCAAACAAGACCTAGTTTTGCATCCCCATTTTGAGGTATGGTTCGCCCAAATGCAAAACCCTGAACATACGGACATCGAGAACGGTAAAGCTGCGTAGATGATGCTTCTGTGCTTTTATAGCGTATGTGCATGTACGAACCAAACGTGTTAGCCTTTTCTTTCTTTAGGACAACTATCCTGGAATTCGAGTTCGGCAACGCTACCGACTGTTATGTCGCTTTTTTGTCAAGATTGGAACCAATAATACATGGAAAAGGTGCCCATGACAGCAAAGCCCTTGCATTGTCGGAATCTTGACACATGTTCACTCAGGAAAATGTCTAAGCTAATGGGGATGGTGCCAGCCTGTGTGAACCAAGCTGGATCAGGACTAGCTGGCTACTTGCCTTGCTGCTATATTTCACCAACAAGGGGGAAACGGAAGAGAAGAAAATACCTTTTGCGTTATGACTAGTTGTCACCTGTTGGATCTCTTTTATAATTTCTATGTTGCAAATTGTAAATGGTTAGGTACGAACTATGGCACATATTTACCACACCTTTGGATCATACCAAAGGTGGATGGAACGTCGCTTTTATGCGATTTGAGGTAGTATGACCACTAGGTGCCCAAATTGGATTATTCCTTTTCTTTTTTTTCCATTGTTTAACCTTGTCTAAGTCCGTTGTTTTGATCATTAGTCATTGATTTGTTGTTGTCAGAGTAAGAAAGAGAGTTCTGTCAAATAGGAAAATAAAAGAGGAACGTTTCTTTTGACCTATCAAAAGGGAAGCCTTCATCCAGAAAAGCAACCATTGCAATTTGCAAGCAGACAGCAGTTGAGGGAGCAATTAGGCCATCATTTAGAAATTACCCCGGATCTCTCTCATGGCAAACAAGCTGACCCAAGAGCAGGTCGACGAGTGCAGAGAAATCTTCGATCTGTTCGATAGCGACGAGGACGGCCACATCGCCACCGGCGAGCTGGTTACGGTGCTCCGTTCCCTGGGCCAAAACGTCGACGAGGCCGAGGTGCAGCGCTTCCTCAAGGACGCGAACGCCGCGGAGGGCGGCGCCGGTACCATCGACTTCGCCACGTTCCTGGACGTCGCGGCGCGCAAGATGAACGCCAGGGTGTCGGAGAAGGACCTCTCGCCTCTCGGGCTGCTTCGACGTGTTCGACGACGCGCGGAGCGGGGTGATCCCCGCGGAGCAGCTGCGGCAGGTGATGGTCACCCACGGCGACAGGCTGACGGAGGAGGAGGCCGACGAGATGATCCGCAAGGCGGACCCCCGCGGCGACGGCCAAGTCGAGTACAAAAAGTTCGTCAAGGCGTTGATGAACAAGTGATTCAGGTGAGATGAGCAAAATGGAATCTTTCTTTTTGCAAAATTCTGGAGACCGGCCGATGCGTTTTTTGCGAGGAAATGTCGTGTTCAACTTTGTGCTGTAATTGGATTATGGGAACGTAATGGATGCGAAGGTTCTCTGCGTATATGTGGAGTTCTAGCTAGTATATTTCGCTGCTTACATGAATGTACTACCTAATGATTTTGCTCACATCTGTCGGCTATCTCAAAAGCATGCCGTGACAATTACAGGGAGTCCACCCGTGTGACACTCAGGCTACTAACCATGTGACCTCTCGGTTGCTAATAGCTACGTCAATAAACTGCACCATTTGCAATGAAGAAATTAGAATGGAAGATTTAAGAGTACCGTTTGGCTTTTTTTAGCTTATATCTTATGGCTTATGGTATCCTCTGAATAAATAAATAAATAAATAGATAAGATGATTTCTGTCGTTATTTCGAAATGATTTATCGATATAATATTCTTGAAATGATTTATCGGCATCCAATTTATTCGCATAAATAAGCATGCTATGAACAAAAATAATTAATCGTAACCATAGCCTACCCACCGTAACCGAAAGAATAGGATGGAAGTATGAGCCAACACACGCTTCCGTCCTAGCAGAGCGAAAAGGTCTAGGCCAACTGTCAAGCCGCTAAGGTTTATGTAGGATGGGCCGTTGACATGAGAGAACCAACACTCTATGTCGAATATGAGTTCGGTAAGTTGTAGATGAGATCAACTGACTTAACTAGTTATAGTCTTTATATCTGGATGGACCCGTACTAGTTAAGTTTTTACATGTAACTTGTATGTAGAATACTTCATATGGAAGCGTAACTGGTAGTTTATAATGCATTGAGACTAATTAGGAGTACATCAAATTAAGATTAGGGGAAATTGCTGGAAATAATATTGATTTAGAGTTTTAATCGAGTTCAAGATGTAGTAGTATTCGTATTCGTGCATCACTCAAGTTAAAATCGTGATCAACTTGAAATCTGAGTACGTATTTTAGTATGAGAGTATTATAAGAAGATTTATAACAATATTGTATGAGCAAGTAAGAGAATAAAAAAATTCTAAAATTTTTCCATGTTTTCTTCATTTATTTTACATTGTATGAGTTTTTTCCTAGGTCAAAATCAACACGGCTCTCTATTCGAGTACGCAAACCAGCGGCCGGTGTTCGGCGTGGTGAGCTCCGACAGCGCCCTGTACGCGCTGTTCCTGGGCTTCTTCGTCTTCACCGGGATCCCAACCTCCGTACGTACATTCGCCGTCCCTGTCTTGCTCAGTCGTGCGTTGCCATGGATTGCCTTCTGCAGGGGAAGATCTGTGTGTTTCTTTGCATTTTCAGCGCTCAGTTCTTGATCGAGTTTGTTGCGGATGTGTTGGTTTCAGGCGTTTCTGTGGTTCAGAGCCGTGCAAACGGCGAACAAGGACGCGGAGGAGCCAGATCGCAAGGACGGCTTCCTGTCACTTCGATTTGCTGCAGGAGATCACGCAGCGTTGTTGTTCGTGTCTATGGTGTGACACTGAAGAAGAACTATACTAGCGCCTGAATTTGCATTGTGAAAGGAGCTGGCTAGTAGATGAGTGGAGAATGATAGGAGCTAGGGCTCTTTTAATATATATGTGACTGCTTCGTCGTTCTATATACATGGGCAACTTGCTTCCTCGTTCTATATACATGGGCAACATCTGATGAATGTCTGCGTATGAATCTATATAGGGTTTCTGTTCTTGATTTCCTAAAGTTTTGTGCCGCGGGAAGCTGGTATATTGGGATGCTAATGCTACAAGGTCCTTATCAATTCCCTTTTCTTTTTTAAGCGGCACTAGCTGAACTCCTCCAGATCCGGCCCACAATGAAAACACATGTTATCCTTTCCGGCCCAATTGCACCCTACCCGACCAGACCGGACCGGACAGCTGGCTCTGAGTCGGGCTCGAGCCGTATTTTCCTGTGTCGAGTCCCGGACTCCCGGTTCGAGTTCGACACAGACGCATCCGCTGCAAAATACTACTACTCGTTCGGTCGTTCCCCTGCCTCCGCCTCCTCTCCCCCACAAACCCCCACACCCCAACTTCTTGCGCAACAAGCCGGAAACCGACGCGACGCACGCCGCCGCCGACGCGACCTCCTCCGCCCGCCGGAATCGGTAAGCGTCTCCCTCCCTTCCACCCATCTTCTCCGCCTTCTGGCCATTCCGGTGAGAGGCCGGACGCATCGCCGCCGCCTCGCGCGCGCCGTGCGGCTGACTTAGATGGGATCCCAAATCCCAATCCTTTTCGCTGCTGATTAGCCGGGCCTCGACGGGGTCGCGCGGTCCTTGGCGTGTCGAGTCGAATCGAGGGGCCGTAGTGGTGGTGGTGGTGGTCGTCTCGTGCTTTGCTATGCTGGGCTTCTGTTACCTGCGGTGGCCTAGTTGCTTTCCGTGTCTGTGTCTCCGATCTTAGCCTGGTTCTTGGTGGTTCTGGTCGATCCGGCGGGGTCTCGCGTCGTTGATCTGTTCACGCTCTTTTGGTTTCGGCGGCCCAACCCGAAATCAGAACCTTGCGTGCCAAATTCTAGGGTACACCCGACCTGAGTCAGTGACAGTTGCATCTTTAGTTGTTGCGTTTCTGACATAAAAATCGCATCTTAATACATTACCAAGTGTACCAGACAAAGGAATTTCAGAACATTTTCTTTATGTAGGCAGGTACATTCGGTTGCAAATCAATAATATGCATCTTCAAGTAGGATGTAGTAATTACTCCCGGGTTTACAGGATCAGATTCAGTAGACTACTTATGTGCTTTGAAGGCCCTGCTGTAATGCATCACTCAGTATATCCGTGCGAGGAATTGCTGTTGCTGCTTGATCCATGGAGCTTGTACTGCTTATTCTTAATAGGATTCTTGCAATTCCTTTTTCCAGGAGAATACTCTTTATAAACGGTTTAGAGGTTGAAGCAACTTAACAATGAGTAGCATTGGGACTGGTTATGATCTGTCTGTCACCACCTTCTCCCCGGACGGCCGTGTCTTCCAGGTCGAGTATGCTGGCAAGGCCGTCGACAACAGCGGGTTTGATTTAGCTCCCTCCCTTGTTTTCTTTCCTTTTTTGGCTGTGCAACTTCATGTTGAAGTTCTGATATTTCTGTGTAGGACTGTCGTTGGGATCAAATGCAAAGATGGGATTGTCCTCGTAAGTGGCTCGTGCTGGATTTACTTCTGCTTGGAGGCGGTGTTATTTTGTGCTTGTTTGTGTGATAACCTTTATGACGTTGTTGGTCTGTAGGGTGTGGAGAAGCTTGTTACGTCAAAGATGATACTGGAGGGGTCGAATAGGAGACTGCATTCCGTGCACCGACACTCTGGCTTGGTAATTTATCTTTCATCTTTTTTCAGATGAGTAAACCATCATATAGGGTGATTTGGCTCTGAAATTGTCCAGTAGTTTAGAATATGTAATGGAGTAAATACATTTTACAATATTTTTTCATTGGAATTGTCATTTACATTAATGGAGATATGTGAATTGCATCGTGTGAAGTGTTATATTTCACGCCTTTTATTGTTCTTGTAATGTATTGCGTTTGTTAACTAAGATAATTCCTATCATCATTTTCAGGCTGTTGCTGGTTTAGCAGCAGATGGTAGGCAGATAGTCTCAAGAGCAAAGTCAGAGGCAACCAATTATGAAAAGTGAGAATTACTGAAATCTTTGATTCCATACCTACTTTTTTTTTTAAAAAAAACTGTAGTCTAGATCTGTTATGCACCAGGGTGTATGGAGAACCCATGCCTGTAAAGGAATTGGCTGATCGTGTAGCTAGCTATGTACATCTATGTACACTCTACTGGTGGCTCAGGTAAGACATTCAACATTTTCTTCCTGTTCAAGAAGGTGGTTGCCTTCTTCAATACAATATGTCTACTTCAGATGTTTGATGCAATTTAAACTCCGTCTGTCTCAGGCCTTTTGGCTGTGGAGTTATTCTTGGAGGTTATGATAGGGATGGGCCACAGCTCTACATGATTGAACCTTCAGGGCTCTCCTATGTGAGTTCTTTACCTAATACATGATAGTTCTTTCATTTTCCCTATATTTATTAGGACTGAGAAAGGAGCAAGTTGGCTAGGTTATACAAATTTATATCTTATGGTAGTGGCTGGGCTCATGTAATGAACTGATTTGCATTTTTCACTAGTGAGCAGACAACTGTGTTTGCATGTTACATATTATATGTAATATTTAGTACACATGTGCAATGTTGCTTTCAACAGCACTAAATACGTATGGAATTCATGACTTACTGAATTGAATTTTGACAGAAATACTTTGGTGCTGCACTGGGGAAAGGAAGACAGGCTGCAAAAACGTAAGCCAATCAAATTTCAATAATTTGTTTACTGTATGATTTCTGCATTAATGCCCAACTTCTCCTTTGTTGTGACACACTAGGACACCTATAGCAATGTCACTCACAAGGTCATGTGGTAGGCGCTCCAAAGGAAAAAAGTCTCAACAAAATATGTTACTCTATGAAGGATATGTATAAAGATGTTGTGACTAATGTCAAAGCATATCGTAGCGATACTATTAACTTTCCTATTAAGATAGGATTACACCAAGGGTCGGCGTTGAGCTCATACATTTTTCCGTAGTGATGGATGGGGTTATGTGGGGCATACAAGGATATATCTCTTGGCGTATGTTTTCACTAATGATGTAGTGCTAGTTGATGAGAGCATGATAGGTGTTGATAGAAAACTGGATTTGTGGAGAAATACTTTAGAATTGAAGGTTTTAGACTTAGTAAGACTAAAACTGAGTATATAGGGTGTGATTTCAGTGGTGCTAGGGCAGATGATGGAAATGTTAGTCTAGACGGACAAGTAATATCTAGGAATGACACTTTTCGATATTTGGGATCGATGCTACAGTGGGACGGTGGGATTGATGAAGACGTGAGTCATAGAATAAGAGTGGGGTGGGTGAAATGGCATCAAGCATCGATGTCTTGTGTGATAAAAAATTCCTCAAAAGTTCTATAGGACGACGATCAGATCTATGGTGCTATATAGAGCAGAATGTTGGGCGACTAAAAGGCAACATATACAGAAGATGAGTGTAGCGGAGATAAGGATTGTAATGATCCTTAGATCATTACGGGGGTAATACTGTACAGAGGAGGACCGACACGGCTCGGCTGGAGTGGTCTTAGGAGAGAGAAGAGACCATGGATTGGGGAGACGAACTTAGGGGAGGCTAGATTATTTCTTCTTGCTTAATGAGAATAGATGACAATGCCATCCTTATATAGAGCCGGTCCTAACAAACACAATTTGGACATTTCAACTACTAGAGATAACATTCGAACTAATAGAGATACTATTATATCTTCTAAAGATATCAATTTGCTAATCAAGTTGATAATATTCCTAATATAATTAGCCGACCTTAGGAAGGTGTAGTTGTTGTTCCCATGTGTGAATAGTAACCACGAACTGTTCACTTGAATAGTACCTCTGCACATGACAACTTCTCCCTCCTTTCGCGATAGCTCGTCCTCGAGATGTGGCGGCCATGGCTGCAAGCCTTAGTAGCCCTACTTCGGTGAGCAATTGCAATACCTTGCATGGGAACTTGGGATGGTGTTGACGACGGTTGATGGTGAAGACGTGAGGGCCTTAATGCTGCCTGATGTCGAGGAAGTTGCCGGTGGTGAGGGTTGTCGGTGTGGGACAGCAGTGGCGTGCTTCCCACCATAAGAAGTGACGAGGATGGGAGAGACACGACGTCGTGATCCCCTACATGACACCCGTTGTACACCACATCTCCAATCACATGGCGTTGGCCGATGGCATGGAGCATGCCACTTGACCAATGGGGGCACATACACCGGAGGTGGTGGTAGCAGTGCGACCATACCCGTGATACAATTTGCCTCTTTCACCTTGTTGTTTGCCACGATCATCTTCTCCAGGGTGGTATGCATATTGAGGAAGATGGCCGCCATCTTCTTATCATTGTCGTTGGTACTAGTGGTCATCTTGTTGGCGTTAGCCTTCATCGTGGCCAACGACTTGGCAACAGGTCTTGTAGCCATGGTAAGCAGAAGTTGTGGGAAGGGATCGACTACTTTGATACAAAATGTAATGATTCTTAGATCATTATAGGGGTAAATACTGGATAGAGGAGGGCCAACACGGCTCGGTTGGAAAAGGAGTGGTCTTAGGAGAGAGAAGAGACCATGGACTAGGGAGATAAACTTAGGGGAGACTAGATTATTTCTTCTTGCTTAATGAGAATAGATGACAATGGCATCCTTATATGAAGCCGGTCCTAACAAACACAATTTAAATATTCCAAGTACTGGAGATAATATTCGAACTAATAGAGATACTATTATATCTTCTAAAGATATCAATTTGCTAATCAAGTTGATACTATTCCTAATATAATCATTCATCCTTTAGGAAGGTGCACTTGTTATTTCGATGCGCGAACAATAATCGCGCACTGTTCATGTGAAAAGTACCTTTGCACATGGCAGGATATTGCGGTGGATTTATGGTCACACAAGGTGGGATCGAATCCACAATGATGATATACGTGATAGGGTAGGAGTAGCACCAATTGAAGATGAGCTTGTCTAACATTACTTAAGATGGTTTGGACATCTCCAACAAAGGCCTCTGAGGCACCGGTACGTAGTAGCATTTTAAGACCATGGCTGTCACGGTGTCGCCTAGGTGACGCCAAGTCGTCCCGGCGGCCGGCGGCGAACGCCAAGGCTGGTCGCCTCGCCTTGTCCCGCTGTTGATGCCGATCTTTGGCCTGCTCCCGCCACCGGCGTCGATCTCCACTGCCGCCAAAGATCGATCTCGGCGCGCGCGAGAGCTTCGAGCGCGGGAGGGCGGCGGGAGATCTCGGCGCGGAGGAGGTGGCGGGAGAGCTTGGCGTGGGAGGGAGGATGCGGCGGGTGGTCGGGCGGCTAGGGTTAGGAGATCTGACGCGGAGAGCTGGAGGCGAGGGGAGAAGGCGCTGGGGAGAGGCGGCGGCGGAGAGAGGATGCGGTGGATGGGGGAGGCGGCGGCGGGGAGAGGAGTCGCATGGGAGAAAGAGGAAGTCTGGAGAGACGGGAGGAGTGAGTCGAGACTCGAGACGGGAGGAGTGGGGAGGAGTGAGTCGCGACGGGAGTATTGAGTCGCGACGAGGCGAGACGGGGTATTGAGTCACGACGGGCCACTTTTAGCCAACAGGAAAGAGGGAGACATGCATGTGGTACTGTGGCCATATACACAACGCAGAACATGGCGCTCGCCATGGCGTCGCCGCGGCGTCGCCTAGGCGTCCAGGCGCCCCTCGCTCGCCGTGGTCGCCGACTTCGCCGTGACAACCATGTTTAAGACGTACCGAAAACATAAGAAGAGGCAGAGGTCGACCAAGACTGACGTGGGAGTAAGCAGTTAAAAGTGACTTAAAGGATTGGAATGTATCCAAAGAGTTAGCTTTGGATATGAGCATATGGACGTTGTAATCCACGTATCAAAACTATGACATAAGAAGAAGATTTATAGACAGTGTTTTAAGTTTTCGGTATACATCAAATGACCCATCCACGGCTAGCATTTGTGCAAGTTGTAGTTTTGGGCGTTGTTTATATTGGTTTTTAAAAGTTGCTTTTCTACAATAAATGATTTTTCTACAGTACCTAGCTTTCAAACAGAGTGCCTTTTCAAGATGGGGTTTACTAGTTGATTATAGTACACATTGTAGTGACTTCATTTATATGGTAAAAATCACACGCGGGCCTCTCTATATAAGTTTCTCTACATGTTACTATTTATAAGCCAAAAACCAAAGCCAAAAGCCAATATGTACGAGCCCTTAATAAGTAGCACTGCCATTCCATGTTCAATAGGTGAAAGATGCTTTTATTGCTTACATTGGGATTAGCACTACAAGAATAAGGCTTAGTTTGGCATTTTTATGGCTTTTAATTTACATTTTTAATTTACTTTATTTTCCTTTTGGATATATTAACTAATCAATAACCTATTTTTAGAGCTATATCAGAAATATTTTACTAGAATTGGCAATCCGCAAATGCAAAGCCGCAACACCAAACTGGCCCTAAGGCTGTAGATTATAAATCGATGAGCAGCATTTATATAATGCAAACACATCTATAAGACCATTAATTTTTTAGCCCATTTATTAGTCTTTCACTCTTTTGGGGGATTTGGGGTTGAAGGAAAGAGTTGGTGATCAGCAAATACTTGGTTCAAATCTAGTTGTTCCCTTCTCTTAGATTTTTTTCTCTATACTGATACACATAATTACTGGATCATTATCACACGAGAGCTTTATTTTACATAGAACTTGTGTGATTCAGAACATTGGAATACCCCTTTTAATGGATAGCAGTTGCTGTCAAATGCATTTCCACAACCACAAAAATATTTATGATGATTCGGGAAAACATGTTTCTTAAACCCAACTTTTGAAGATGTCTACTTTGTATTTCTATTGGTCATGAACAATGGTTCTGTATTCTGATTCATCTATTTGAATGTTGTCTTACAGGGAGATAGAGAAATTGAAGCTTTCTGAGCTAACCTGCAGGGAAGGCATCATTGAGGTTGCAAAGATGTATGTCCTATATCTTTTGTCATAGTACTGCTAGTTTCCTCTTGAGAGTTCTCACATTAAATTTTCTGTCATGAATGTCTTGAAAGTTTGTCAGTTATGTACTAATATGTGCCAAAGATGGTCAGTAGTTACTAGTTAATGATGATGGGCTTTCCATCTAGAAAAAAATAACATTGTATTTAGTCATACGAGGCATTCTTGTTCATACTGCCTTCACAACATTTACAAGCAATAGCTGTGGTTTCAACCCACTACTCTATTACAAGTTGGCAATGCAATGGGCTAACATATAGCTTATAGGTTTTTCTTAGCACAGATTCTTGTGCTGTAGATTTTGTCTTGTCAGGGGTCTGCTGTCAAGTGATACCATTGTTTTTTCTGTGGAGAACTGACTTTTAAGTTTGACAGTCAAAGAGTTAACTGGTGTAACTCATAAGAGATTTCTACTTTTTTGCTGGCCTGCAACCTTTCTTTATTTCAATGCAGAATATATGGAGTGCACGATGAAGCGAAAGACAAAGCTTTTGAATTGGAACTGAGCTGGGTTTGCGATGAATCAAACCGTCAGCATCAGAAGGTAACGAAAAATCATTCGTGGAAAAAAAATCCTTCTCTCCTGAAATTCCATGGCAATTTGACTATCTTGTTCTGAATCCTTTACTCACTTGCCATACAGGTTCCAGGCGATCTTCTGGAGCAGGCCAAGGTAGCGGCGCAGGCAGCGCTTGAGGAGATGGATGCCGACTAAGAAGAAACTGCCAATTATGCTCCGAACACTATTTGCCATTTACTTTCACGGACATCATCCATGCCGTCGTGTAACAGATACAGGACAAGTTCGTCGATTTCATTTCAATGCAAAACTACCCTAAAACGTTGTTGTCGGTTCCATTCCCAGTCGTGTTTTTGTCCTGACGAATCACATTGTGCTCGCTGTTTTTTTGCACCTTATGAATCTTAATTTCTTATAGCGTGAATGACCCATCTGATGAGTACCAGTTCTTCATTGTCATTACTAATTACCGCAACCTGCACCGTACGCTCTAAGGCTCGGCGCGGGGCGCGTAAGCGGTCGTGCACGAGATGCAGCATGTTTGCCCGGCTGAGCTCTGCCGCCTCCGCGACGGGCTTTCTCAGGCTAGGAGTTAGATGGCAATTTCCTCTGCGAGAAATTTTGGGGTGATTCCCCTCGTCCCAGCAGGAAAATGGGGATGGCCTCCGCTATACTGGCGGGGACTGGGTCGTCTCCCCGCGAGGGCTCGATAAAAACTAAAAGTTTATTTTTATAAAAGATTATAGTTTTTTAATATGAGATATTATATTATTTTTTTATATTTAAACTAAACTTAAATCTACATGTTAGAACATATATTTTGAAAACAATTATGCATACATAATAATAAATTAATAAATAAAGATGTATTATTATTATTTAAATAATATAACATATTTTAATCCTCGTGGGATCCTTGGGTCCCCACGGGGACAACGAACAAGGGCAACTCCCCCCCCCCGCGCTAAGCCTAATGGGGCCGAGGCGGGGTCGGGCTAGCAGGGATTAGGGTGAGTGCACGGGGCCTTCCCTAGCAGCCCTGTTGCCACCCTAGCTAGGAGGGGTAGGATCACCGTGTGATCGCACCCCTAGCAAAAAGAGCCTAGAAACACCACAACCCTGCGTGCTAAACCCCCTTTTCACTGTATCGGTGCGGGGCCCAAAACCTCATGTACCCACGCCCCTTTTCCTATCAAGTTCTGTGCAACTTCTGACCTGTTGCGCAACGAGCTTCGGCCTGAGGTGGTGGTAGGCCAGGTAGACACACGGCCAAACACCACCGTCGGATTCGTGGTTGACACGCGAGATGCAGATGCAACCAACAGCACAGCTGTGTCGTCCCTACTACGCGGCAGGGCTCGCAGGAGGTGGGACAAGAGTGACCTGTGAATTGGGCCGGCCAAGCACGGCATGAAATCTAGTGGGCCAGGTCGGCATGACATGATCCAGTAGGCCATGTTGGGCCTAGAAATCAAGCCTGATGGGTGGCATGGCATGACATATTGGGCTGTGCTTAGGGGTGGAAAAAAGTTTGAAGCTTGCGAGCCGACTTGGCTTAGGCTTGTGGCATAAACTAATTGAGTTGAACCCATATTTCAGCTCGGTCACTTAACGAATCGATCCTGAGCTGGTTCGCAAGCTGCTCGGTAGCTAGATAGGCTTGGCTGAATAAAGGCCCAGCCTAAGCAAGTGTTAGCAGTAGCGACCTAGCAAGCCCATTAGCCCGATAGTGCTAACCCTAACCCCTTATGCACACAGTAGGAGAGGCTGCTGCCACCACACATTGAACGGTCGTGGCCTCGCAAGCACCCTCCCCACCCAGATATCTGCCTTCCCCTCGCCGTTCGCCTCTGCCTCCCATTCTCATCCCTCTCCCCGTCCGCCTCCACCTCCCTTTTGTTGGGTTTTCTCAAACCCTAGATTGATTTTGTAGAGGCTTTTCGGTCTACCCTCTATTCCTCTCCCTTTTACGTGGTGCCGCTCACAATTGCATTATGAGGCAAGAGGGTGGGGGTCTATTTATAGACTCCATTTTCAGGTGTTACAAAGTGACTCACCTGTTTCTCAGTATACTGGAGATTCCTGAACTATGTCACCAACCACAATCAGACATGTCAGTTTTATGAGTCTAAAATACATTAGTCTCTAGCACACATGTGTGAGTCATGCATCATGATTAAATTGTTTATTAGATCAATTCCAATATGATTATATGGATCAACAACTTGCAAAGCCAGTCTTGCAAAACAAATCTAGCTATTCTGTCCTGTGTTGTACCTAGGTTAAACATATATATGCATATTAAATTCTAGTAAACTCAATCTCAATAAATGTGTTTAGCATATTCCAGCACAGCTGTCCTCAGCACCTCGAGTATTAATTCCTTGAGTTAAATTTCGCATCAAATTATTCTCTATCACTTACATCACTAATATGAATAATTCCACATCGAGTTAAACAAACAATAACTATAATAAATATTGAAAGCCATATAAAAATCCCAACATCTCCCACTTAGCTAAAATATTTCAACAAATAAACTAAAGTCACATGTCTTTAACATGCTAAGAAAATAATTTCTAACTAACTGGCTTAGTAAGTGGATTTTTCTTCAATGTGTTTACTTTTACTATGAAATAAGTGGCAGGTTATGATGCACTTTACATGATATTAAGTAATGCAAGAAATTCACTTACCAATCAGTATCAGTATAACCCTGCAGCTAAAGATTGTGACCATTAAAACATAATGAATAATCCATAGTTTTCTTGACATAACATAGTACATATTTGATTTGTTTCCAGTGCTCTTTCTCAGGATTCTTTTGATATCTACTAAAAATTCCAATGGCATGGCTAAGATCAGATCATGTGAATAACATAGCATATATAAGACATCCCAAAGGTGAGAAATAAGAAATTTCATTCATTGTAGCTTTTTTCTTAGGAGTATTTAGACATAATTTCTCACTGAGTTTAGTTCTCTTCACAATAGATATATTAATAGGTTTGTTGTTTTCCATAGAAAATCATTTTAAAACACTTCTAAGGTATGCCTTTTGAGACAATCCAAGAACCCTTTTACTCCAATTTCCGTGTATTTCAACTCCTAAAATATAGGAAGCTTCTCACATATCTTTTATATCAAATTTAGAAGACAACCAAGCTTTCACTTCTATCAATATATTTTTATCATTAGAAGTAATGAGAATATCATCAACATATAAAGACAGAAAGATCAACATTTGCCTATAACTTTTTTATATATATGCAATGATCACAATTCGTCATTAAAAAAATCATATGACATGATAGCATTATAAAAAAGAATATACCATTTATGTGAAACTTGTTTAAGGCTATAAATTGATCTATTCAATTTGCAAACCTTATTTTCATTTTATTTTTCTTCAAAACCTTCCAGTTGTTTCACATATATTTCCTCCTCCAAAAGATCATTAAGAAAAGCAGTTTTAACATCCATTTGGTGGAGTTCAACATTATAATAAGTCACCAAAGCACTAATAATACAAATTAAAATAAAATTTCCAATATGAGAAAAAGTTTTCACAAAGTCAATACATTTCCTTTGTGTAAAAGTCTTTAGCAACAAGCCTAACCTTATAATTTTTCACTAAACCTGCTGCATTCAATTTCTTTTTAAAAATCCATTTAGAATCTGTGGACTTTCGGTTGTTTGGTAGATCAACAAGTTTCTAAATTTTATTTCTTTTTATCGAGTTTAATTCTTCTCGCATTGTTTCCTCCCATAATTTTGATTATGAACATTGTATTGCTTCTTCATAAGTCTTTAGTTTTTCCTATAAATCTAAAATTTTAGAGTGAACTTTCCCTAAAATAAATAATAATCATCTAGATGTTGGAGTGTACTTAAATTCTTCCTACTTCACATAAGTATGTTAGTGCTGGGAGTTTGATTTGTATTTTTTTCAGGAGTTGAACCTCCTTCAGTGTGAGAAGTAATATAAGATGTATCCATCTGTATTTTTGATAGAGTTGCCAATAATTCTATTATCGGCCGCTTAGCATGACGACGCGTGTTTTAATCTAAAAATATTGCATCCCTACTTTTCACCACTTTTCCTGATCATGAAACATGTACCATTTTGCTTCCAAAGAATAACTAATTAAAATTTCTACCAAGCTTTTATGCTGCAATTTTGTACGGTTTTGATTTGGTACTCTAATTTGTGCATTACACGCCCCCAAACAGCTTAATGGCGAAGTGAGGGTTTCCTTCTAGTCTACAACCCATAAGGATTGATTGCTACAGCCTAGATGGCGAATGATTTAATAAATAAACAACATTATGTATTGCTTCACTCCAAAAAGACAAAAGAAAACCTGAATAAGCTATAATATAACTAACCATATCCATAAGTGTTCTATTACCCCGCTATGCAACATCATTTTGTTGCAGAGTATAAGATATGGTATAATGATATACAATTTCATACTCTTTTATAAAAATCATTTAATATTTCTAAAGTATATTCTCCTCTACTATCAGTTCTCAGAACTTTGATCTTTTTATTCAATTGATTTTTCACTTAAAATTTAAATGTCTTGAACATATCAAATCCTTCCAACTTATATTTAAGAAGATACACATAATGATATGGATCCACCTAGCAAGCTAGCTGAACCACGTTTCTTTGGCCTTGATCTTTCACGATATGCCTTGTTGGATGCCCTCCTTGTTCTAAGGTTCTTGCAAACCCAAGAACAGCATACACCTCCAAGATAAGCCTTCTCTCACGCACACCGCAACACGTGAACGAATGGTAGAGAAACCGAAGTTTCAGCGAGTAGAATCCAACACCACAATTGGATTCAACACACCAAGAGCAATTCCTCGATGGAAATCTCAAGAACACGCCAACAATGGCCACCAAACCATGGTGATTTTCTGGTTTCTATTTCTCAAATCATAGCCTAAGTTACAATGGGGCTAAGGCCCTGGCCTTATATTGCTGCACAATGCATGGCCTTGACTAAAACTCACGCACAACCTGGCCTAAGGCCGAAACAAACTCCAATACGAACTAAAAAAGGAAATATCAAAACTACTACCACCGGATTCTCTCTTAATTTGTGATCTGACTATGAGGATTTCATGGCTGGAACCTTTTCCATTGTGTGGGCTTCGAAATAGCTTTCCAACGAGTCCAAGAATGTCCAAATCGGACTCCGTTTGTGAAAGTTATGGACGTTTTAGTATCGGTCTTGCCAGCTGTCCCAATCCGAGTCCGAATCGGTTTCAAATCTTTATATGTTTTGTTTTCTTATTCAAGGGGCTTCGAAATCCGTTTGGAACCTGAAAAGGAGTCCTTCTCAACCTTTAGAAAGACATGGTGTGGTCGGATTTTACCCTTCTTGCATTGCAATACTCGAACTCTTTATGTTTGGCAAGTTTCGCGCGTCTCTCCGGACAGCTCGTGCAGCATCCAATGAAATTGCCATAACTTTGTGTAGGAAGCTCCAATCAAGTGCCATTTGATTTGTTGGAAAATAGAATTCATTAACTTTCCAAATATATCTTTTGTGCACATTAGAAATCTCAGAATTGGTATTAAAAACTTCATGAACATTGCGCACAGAACTGTAAGCACTAACCAAAATTGTAGTGCTACTTGGTGCCACATCACATAACCAAATCATGAATAATCATGAATAATTATTATAAAATAAATATTTTAACCTCTAGTGGGAGTAGACATCTCACCACAAATATTAGAATGAATAATAGCATGAGGTTCATCATATCTTTTTGACTTTGAAGACGGCGTACATGTCATCTTACCTATTATAAATGCCTCACAGACACCAAAATCCTCTCATTTAAAGTGCAGGATTCTAGAATTAATAAGCCTCTCAATTCTGATTTTAGATATGGGACTAAGTCATAAATACAATAAATATAATTATAAGCATTTATTCCTATCATTAGTATTCCTCACTATATAGTTATTTTTACCAACTAAGTTATCAATATTATCATCATTTGATAGTTTATCAAGAAAATAAAGACCTTCATGACAACCTCCAATATTCATTAATTTTCCATTGAGCAATATTTTAACTCTTCTTTTTCCAAACAGTATATCATAACCAATGGACTCTAACTGAACAACAGAGATTAAATTTCTTTTCATGCTAGGTGAATATAAAGTGTCCTGTTATAATATCCCAAATTCTAGGGCATGCAAAAATGAGAAAAAATTTAAACCTTTTGAATGCATTTTGTATCATTGGCTTTTACTGGAGTTTCCTTGGACAATTTGATTTTCAAAAAAAAATCAAAAGTGCATGAAATATAAACCAAATTGAAACCAAATCAAATAAATATAATTAAATTCAACAAGAAATTTTCTTAGATTTTTCTAGAAAAATTAAGAGAGGATAAAACTCGGAGAAACATACGCAATCATTACTAACTCTATGTTAGGAGCATTCACAAATATTCTCCTAAATCTTTCGAGTACATCTGATGAGAAATTTGCCCAAACTTCTCAGCTCACCTCACCTCTTTTCCCTCTACCTGCGGTGTGGGGGCTGATTGCAGAGACTGTCATCCACCTCACGTGCATGCGCCTGCTCCACCGTGGTCGTGGCTCAAGCTGCCCCCGGTTTTAGACGCCACGCTCGCAAATTTCCCCTGCTGCTGCCAACCCTGCCTAATCGTCGCCTCAAACGCAACATGTATCTTCCCCCTTGTCCCCTTCGCGGTGAGTTTCGATCAAGCTGCTTGGTTGCACTCACAAGAACCGGCACTCAGCCTTCCCGTGCCTATAAAACCCCTTCGACCGCACCATTTTTCTCCTTAGCTTGCCCTCTCAATCTCTTGAGCACGGTGCTTGAGCACTCCGCTTTCTGGAACATTGAGAAACCAAAGTTGTACGTGACGTTGGCGAGCACGCCACCGTGTGCTAGCTTCTCTCCTCCCCAACTTAGTCACAATGTGCCTACCTCTTCCTTAAGCACCCTTGAAATTCTTGTACTTATCATTCCTCCAAACTAAATTATAATTTCAACGATTATCCCGATCACATTTCTTGTTAAGCTTTTCTCTCAAATCATCATTAGGCTTCCTCTTTTTCTAATTCCTTTTATTATTATTATTATTATTATTATTATTATTATTATTATTATTATTATTATTATTATTATTATTATTATTATTATTATTATTATCTTTTTCCTCTCCAAGGTGTAATTCAGAATTGTGAGTATTTTTTCTTTTCCCTAAATGAGTTTTCTATCTTCTTCCATGATAGAAAGATATCGTAAAATGTTTCCATGAATTTAGTAAGAGTTTAGAGTAACTATAACTAGCACTTCTTCAGAAAAAGAATAGCTAATATTTTTAATTCCTCTGCCAAAACACAGAATTTATTAAGATGCTTATTAACTGAAGTGCTATCATATATCTTACTAGAGAAAAAGCGATTAACATGATTAATGACTTTAATAAGAGATACTTCACAAAAAATCCTATTCTAGATTACGCATTATTTTCCGCACATTCTGTTTACCGTCATACTCAGTAGCTAAAGAATCAGTCATTCATCCAACATAAAAATGTTAACCCTTTTGTTATCCCTAATACAATTTTTATATTCTTTCTGCATAATTTTTCTTTTTCTCAACAGTAACATTTTTTCTAACTCTTTCGGTTCGTTTTTGTTTAGCAGAAAGCAAAAACATGATTTTTAGCAGAAAGCAAAAACATGATTTTTCTTTTCCAATTCATAAAATTTGAGTCATTCAATTTACAAAATCTAAGTAGTTTAGAAAACCATTATCGGTGACCATTGTGAGAGAAAGTGATGCCACCAGATCGGCTCAGAACGAAAACACCTCGCCGTGAAGGAAAGCAACCAGCTTGACCGATGTACGAACACGCGCATGAGACCGAGGCTTGACCGATGGACGAACACGTGCGTGAGACGGAGCGAAGCGGCACTTCGACCGAGGACGGAAAAAGTTTGATGCACGTGACTTCTGTCCGCTCGCTCGGTGATCGAGGAGAGGAATCCGCACGAGGCGCCTTGCCATTTCTCCTGTCCGCGCGCGTGCCAACCGAGGATGAATTGACGCCGCGCGCGCGCAACCGACGGACCAAGACGCGTGCGAGACCGCACGTTGCGGCGAAATTTGAACACTGTTGGATCCATAGCCCACCGAAATTCCATTTTTGGCCCCCCAAAGCAAAAAATTTCAAAAATAGACCCCATTTGAGCGCGTGTTTACGGGAGGCTGCCACGTGGCCATCGTTCATCCGGTCGTGCGGTCGCGATCGCGACGACCGCTCGGCGCCGCGCGAAGCGCACGATCACGCGCGCCGAGCGCGCGATCGCGTCGCCCACCGCGTGATCGCCCCATCGCGCGATCGCCCGCCCATCGCGCGCCCCGCGCGCCAGCGCGACCTCCCGCCAGCGCGTGTCTTCACGCCCGACCGCGCGAATCTTTGCCATTCGCGTCCGTCCTTTCGGCCAAAATGAAAAAGCTGCAGCACGCACGCCAAAATGAAGGGCTTTTTCGTGTACCCACCAAGACACGCGTCAGAGGCCAAAACGCCCCCTCAGAGCACACGCGCATGCGCACTTAAAAGCGCAAGGAGAAGGAAGAAATGCTTGGCACCAGAAGCTCAAGCACGCTTGAAACGGCCGAGCGAGAGAGTGAGGAAGCGAAGGAAAGTGACGAGTGAAACCCGTGAGATTTGAGTTGTGTTTGTTCGAATCTGCGGTTTTGCAAATACAAAAGTTGTAGATCGTCTCGTGTGCTTCAAGAAGAGGTAAGTCTTGTGCCCGCGAAACTAAAATTTTATGTATGTGATTAGTCCATAATTAGTCGATTAGCACAAATCATCGTTTGGTAATGTTATTTTATGTGAATGTGTGTTACGCGATGTTAATATTTGGTACGTTATGTATTTGTAGGTAATCTTTATGTGAATATATGTATTATAAGTCAATGTGTCATATAGTGTGTATGTGTAGGTAAAAATCAACATATGATGCATGCTTTATTGTAGTGTAGATAATGTTGTATTTTATGTTGAAGTTACGTATTGTAATGTAGTTAGTTTTTGCTGAAGAAAAGAGAGGAGCGAAAGCCGGAAGAGTTGAATTGTTTTCGTTTGGAATCAGTGGACTTGGCAAGTAGAAAAGTTGTAGATTGTCTCGTGAGCATCAACAAGAGGTAAGTTTTGTGCCCATGCAACTATAATTTTATGTATGTCATTAGGCCTGAATTAACGAAACCATCTTGTGTTACTGTTATTTTACGTCAATATTTTATACGCTATGTATGTATAGCAAATCTTGCATATGTTTAGCATGATGTATTATAGTGTATATAGGGTTTCATTTTTTGTGAACATATGTACTGTAAAGTAGTTTCAGTTAGGTGCAAAATATGAAGTTGTAGTGTTTAGACGTTGAGAAAACACATATTTATGTTAGAGCAATTGTAGGTGATAACAATAGTAGTAGGATTAAAATAAATTAGAAATAAATTTGGTAGATTAGAAATAATGGAGGGTGAAAGGTACAGAAGTGGTAACTGAGCAAAGTAACAGGTATGGTCTTGGTCTGCGTGCTAGTGCACTTGTTGGTCAGAGATCTTCCCCACTTGCAAACTTATCGCACAGTCCTCACTGCTCCTCCCCACACCATACCATTACTTTGCTCGCTTACCATACTGCACCTTTCACCCTCCATTATTTCTAATCTACCAAATTTATTTCTAATTTATTTTAATCCTACTACTATTGTTATCACCTACAATTGCTCTAACATAAATATGCGCCACCACCTCTACTCTACTCTAGGCATATTTATGTTGGATCCTGTATGTGTTGAAAAAGTAAATATTTATGTTGGAGCATTTGTAGGTGGTAAATTTGTAGTAGTTAGATTAGAGACAATTTGTATAATTAGTATGCTTAGTGAATGACCGTAGTATGAAGGTCATTTGATGGAAAAAATGATATGTATATTTAATTTGATGTATGGTACAATTAGAAAGTGAAATAGTTACAAATAAATCGTAGATTTAGAAATACAAAACATATAATAATCGAAATGTTAATTACATGATACGATTGTTACATGCGTGTACTAAAATGGTTGATTATGCACTTATGTTAGGTACGCAATGGCTGGCATTGAACAATTGATGGTGTTTTATGGGAGTGGTCTCGTACGTGATGGGCCGTATGGGGCGGACCTGTCAAATTGCGAGCGGACCGTGATCCGGGCACCCGGTCTGAGCGCCATGAGCTTGTCTGAGCTACGGAGGTGTGTCCGTTCAGCGTTCGATCGAGAGACCGCAAGGAAGAAGTTACGGATCGAGGCAGTCTATGCCTCAATGGTGGATGACGGAAGGGGGAGCATATGGCAACTTCTGAAGGTGACCAATGACGCGTCATGGGCGAACTACATGGAGGTCGTGCGCAACCCTGATGCTGCGATATATGGGAGGCCAATGGTGTATGTCGAGTTCGTGGAGAGGCGTAATCATCGTGCATGGTTGGTTCGGATGCGGCTGGTGGAGATGAAGTGGCCGGCGGTCATGAAGACCCTTCGGGAGAACATGTGGCGAGGAAGTGGGTGATGAAGACGACGGAGGCGTGCGCGAGAATTTCCAGCGCAACGGGTGTGCACGACAGTGGTGGGCCGCCGTATTGATCGCCATGAGTATCTTGGGGACCGGTGGAAGAAGAGGACAGCGAGGAGGATGAGGAGGTTGAGACAGCAGCTCGGAGAGGACGAGGACGCGAAGGTGCAACCGAGGGGTGGTAGGTCGTGTTGTGACCACGGACGGTGCGTGCGTGTCGCCCGGATCGACGACATCACGCGCGCAGCCCTAGTTCGCCACAGCGGAGGAGGGAGAATGGGGTTCATCGAGGCGCACTCTTTCGGGCGGTGCTTCCGTAATAAGAGTGCCGCCCAAAGAGCTATTGCTAGACATGCCGCCAACATAAGCCGGACGATCGGGTCCACAAGTCAAAGCCGGACACGACGTTGTGAAGTGTGTGGACGGGTCATGTGGTGGCAAAGTCCGTGCACAACGGTACAAGGGCGTTGGCACGGAGTTCGGATAACGGTGCTGCAAGATCACGCTTGCGAGCTTGCGGGCCAAGACATAGACACCGCAACATGACATCACGTTATGTTGCGGAGGTGGTCACGCACCTCGCCCAGCGGATGTGTCAATTACCCCGGTTTCGATGGCGCGAGAGCGAACGAGGCGGGCTACGGTGAGCTACAAGAAGGTGTGGCGCGGCGGCGAAAGGTGCCGCACGGTATGTATGGGACGTGACGAGGAGGCGTGACGACCTGGTCCCAAGAATGCTGGATCAAATTGCACAATCAAACCTGCACTTACATAAACAGCAGAGAGGGTCCATCCTACGGAGGCCCGAATCGTTTCATTCTCGACGAGTGTTCGGGCCTTCCATCAGCGATACAAGGGTTCGGTGGTGCCGCCCAGTGCTAACCGTAGATGGGACGTTCCTATCCGGCAAGTACAAGGGCACTATCCTTACCGCGATTGCAGCCGATGCAAATGACCGCCATTACTCGGTGACATTTGCAATTGTGGAGAGCGAGAATACGAGATAGGGGCTTTGGTTTCTTTGCAATTTGAAGAATGTCGAGTGCAAGACAGGCCCGGTGTGCCTTATCTCCGACCGCAATGCAAAGCTTGATGTCTGCGTTGCGAACGTTGCAGATGGGACGCAGCCCCGCCCCGTGGATCGATGTGAAGAACGGCGGTGCATGAGGCATATTGCAGCGAACTTCCACGAAGGTTCCGTAGCAAGGACCTCATGAAGATGTTCAAGAAGCTATGCATGCAGAACTGAGCGGAAGTTCGACGCCTTGCGAGGCAAACGATCAGAGGCTACGAAGCATATGCATGCAGCAAGAGGGGCCGTGGAGGGCTCCACAAGAGTCGGGTATTCTCACAATGGGTTCACCCAATGCACCGACTTGGAAATGTGGTCTTTGTTGCACGACACCGGTGGGGCGAGGTATGGGATCATGACAACCAACATGTCCGAGGTTTACAATGGTGTATTGAAGGGCGTCGATCCTGCCGATCACGGCAATTGTGGCGAGAGACTGAACCGCACTGTCGGGTACTTTGTGAATAGAGCCGTGATGGCGCAGAAGCACGTTGAGGAAAACAAGCAATACTCGAGGTCATGCAGCCTTCATGGACAGGAAGATGGAGAAGGCTCGAACCCACATTGCTCACCCCATTGATGGCTTAAGGAGGAAGTTTGAGGTCCGCCAAGGCGAAGTATGTCATGGGTCAAATTAGAGGGGAGCGCAAGGGTATGCACGACAGATGAAGCATCTTGCACCGCAACAAGCCCGGCTTCGCACAAGCCATGCTCCCATGTGTACGCGGCATGCGCTGTATGGAACCAAAGGCGTCGACACAAGACATCTCCAAGTACTACGACATGCAAAGACTTGTATGCAACCCGAGTGCAGAGTTCCATTCCTACGGGTAGACATGCACTACAGGGAATTATGGCCGGGGGAGATAAAGTGGGTGCCCAACGATGCACTGAAGCATGTCGGGCGTGGAAGACGACAAAGCCGTCGCATCCGCAACGACATGGATGAGAGCCAGCGAGGGGATCGTGTTCGGCGCCCGAAGTGTAGGCTATGCAAGACCTTTGGCCACTCCCTCAGTCAGTGCCCAAACAGGCCGGCATCAAGCAACGCTCCGTAGTACCAACCACAATCCATATGTAATGTATTATTCAGGAGGTGTACGTTTAATTGTTGGCTCGATGGTGTAGCTATGTATTGCACATTAGCATGTTATGTATATTTTCGCACATTCCATATGTTTCCTTGTCGTGTGGGTCATATTCGTGTGCACATTTTACGTATGTTTTTGTACATTCCGTATGTTTCCCTGTCATAACATTTGTTGTGAGTTATGTTGTTATTTGTTGCACATTTTGTTGTAATGTACACTAACTTGTTATCCTTCTTTGGCAGGACATGGCGTTCGAGTGCTAGAGCCCGCTGGGACGAGCACCACCGATGCCATGTGTGGTTGTCGGCACCGCACAGGGGCCTCCTTGCTTCGCCCTTAGGGCCCCGAGAGAATCGGCGTCTCGACCCTCGGTACATCCCACTACTACGGACACCGGTCACGCCCATTGCCCGCATGTTGGATCTACCGCATGGGTTCCAAATGCGATGCGCCATCGTTGTCGACTCTCATTGATCGATGGAGGCCGAGACTCACACCTTCCACTTCCGGTGGGGAGATGACGGTTCTGCCGCAGACGCCACGATGATTACAGGTCTACCCTCCGTGGTGCCGCTTTGGTGCCACCCCGGCGGCGCAGATTGGAAGGTCCGCTCGGGTCACCGGTTCGGTCATGCGATCCGAGACAACGCAGCTGGGTGCCACATGGATGGCTTCGCCGCTTCATGACTCGCCCCGCAGACGCAGATGAGGTCGCGGTGCGGACGCACCGCTGCATACCGCTATATCTGTTCGGGTATGTCTTGTTCCCTAGCACGATCGAGACTCCGTGCGGCCTAGCTACATACCGCTAGCGAGTCCTTGGCGGATGGTCGCCCGGTCGCGCAGCCACGATATAGCCGGGATCAGCAGCCTTAGCTCCACATACCGAGGCTTGTGTGACGCCGCAGCGCATCGCGCCGCCGAGCCGATCCTAGCCGCTGCTACCTTCTCCTTCGATTGTGGTCATGGGAACACTTACCCGCTGGCGTGCCCGACTTTGGTCGTCGTGTGCACCCTTATGACCTCATCCGCGCTTGTATGGTGGTGACGACCCCATTGATGCGCCCACAATGGGTACACGTTGGACGCATGGTCGCTTGAGGTGGGCGAGGAGAGACCGAGACGTGCGTGCTCGGATTTCCACCGAGGTTCGAGCTCGGCGCTTGCCGACGAGGCCGGTGGCCATGGTCTCCACAGTTAATTGTGAACACGGCCCCCCACGGGTTGTCATACCAGTGCGAGCGAGATCAGAGGTACTGGATGACGACCTGCCACTTGGTGTTCGCGCAATGCGTCGAGCCGTACAGCCCACACCGAGTCATGAGACGATTCGGCTGTACAAAGATGTCCCTCCCATGCCGGGGCGCCCTCTTGCGAGGAGTACCACCGGTATGTCAAGACACCCCAAATTTAATTATCGCATTAGTGTCAATGTCGATCGCATCGATTGTGTAATGTCTCAATGGACTTGCGTGCAATCGAGAGAGGCGAGCGATCAAGATCGGAGAGCCACACAATGGACGTGGGCGGACATGTGGTCCGACCATGCGCATACGATGGTTGTGGATGAGACACGGCCGCATTTACCACGACGACCCGCGCCGCATGGGGCATACCTTGATCGGTACGCTGCACGCACCAGGCCGTAGGCTTACTACTGGGAGCCCCACGCCTCCACCTCATGCCGCTCACAGGCGGCTATACAGAAGGTCCGCACCGTCATCTAGCGGCACGGTCGACGAGGCGATGAGAGTACTTGTGTCATTACGCAATGCAGATTACATTTGAACCGATCGCTTGTTTCATCGCAGTGGACCGGATACATCGTATCGACATCGAGGCTAATGAGGCTATACGACATAGGAAGTCCAATACCGAATCTCGGTGGGTAAGCTATATCGCGCAGATCGCGAAATGGCAAGGGTACGATACGGGCTTGAGTTGTGGTCGCCGAGATGACGTTGTTGCTACGCGGTGGCGGGCGTGGGCGGACCACCACCTCCTCCGCGCCTCCGTCGGCACCGGGATCGCCACGGCCATCCTCGGCCTCCACGCGCTTCGCCCAGCGGTTCGACAATTGGCAACTATTTGTTTGTGCACTCATTAACATTTATGTCTAACCACATCTTCGCCTTGCAGCAATTGCGCCAGATAGCACGCCGCTACGGAGGGCGACGTCATCACGGAGGTCGACATCGCCGCACGAACCGAGGGCCGTCCGAGAGTCGGCAAAGCTACGGCCGCTCGGCCTCCACGCGCTTCGCCCGGCGGTTCGACAATTCGCAACTATTTGTTCATGCACTCATTTACCATTTATGTCACGCACATGTTCGACTTGCAGCAATTGCAACAGATAGCACGCAGCTACGGAGGGCGACGTCATCACGAGGTCGCCATCGCCGCACGAACCGTAGGGGGCTGTCCCAAGAGTCGGCTGCTACGGCCGCCGGCCTCCACGCGCTTCGCCCGCGGTTCGACAATTCGCAACTATCTGCTCATGCACTCATTTACCATTTATGTCTAACGACATGTTCGTCTTGCAGCAATTGCGGCGGATAGCACGTCGCAACGGCATCGTCATCACGGAGGCGACGGACGAGCGACCGCGCTCTCGGGACGCACGGGGCCCACTCGATAGCGCCGACTCGCCGGACCAACCAGAGGGGCAGATGCCTCGTATCTCCCGGACAGTGCGACCAACCTATATGACCGGACAGTGGGTTGTGCCGACCTATCAAGGCATGACATCGCACGAGTACATGGGGACTTCCGTCGACATCCTCATTTCACCACCACATACCCGGTATGCACTAAACGTGTGTATTTCATTATGAACAATTTTCGTACTTTCCATTGTCTAATTCAGTTGTACCATCTAAGCGGACGTAGGCACCTCCTCCGATCGGGTGAGCTCTATGCTTTATGACCACCGTCATGAATCGCCCACGAGTTGTACCCACCGCCGCCGGCCACACCCTCGCACTACGATCTTCGCGATGCACCCCGCTCCCTAGTAGGTTCACCTTCTCGAGGATCATATGCGCCGTCTGCGCGGCACGACGAGATGATGAATGAATTTTTAAATTGTGCTTTTGTAATATTTGTGATGTTTTTCAAGTGCTTGATGGTTTGATGTTCAAAGATGGTTTCAGATAAAAGGGTTGCTCTAAGTTCTTTGATTTAGTACGTACAACCAACCGAGAGATGACAACACGGGGTAGCGGGAGAAGACAAAGCTTGACGACAATTTTTTTGCCTTGTGATAACAACTCCACGTACATAACAACCAATTCATCACATGCTTAACAACGTTGCACATTACATCGTTATGGAAAGAGGGCACGAATATGAAGGTCACGAGAAAATGAAGGCGTCATGCACTTACAACACGAAACAACACATACATTGCACATACTGCATGAATTTATGCAAACTTCTACACCCAAAACATCAACACAACATCCCATCGCACAAAGATCAACACATTCCGCACCCTCGTGGCCTACATGCCAAACGAGCCTCGTGGCACCCACATGGAGAATCACGAGGGGCCGCCTCGACGGGCTGGCCATCGTGGTAGTGGCACGCACATATGCAGCTCGGGTTCGCGCAGCAACATGTGGGATCATAAGAGCTTCCTATGTTGACAACCTCCTCGTTTCCCCTCTCGCGTTGCATCTGTTGGCGGAGCTCATTGTTCTCCTCATTGAGAGTCTCCATTCGGTACTCCAAGTCCATTATTCGGTCCCATAAAGTACCCACATAACGGCCAATATACCGCTCATGAGGAGGGTCGATCCAGCGGAGAAGTCGCATTTCGCCATCTGCGAAAAATGACAATAAACATGGAGGATCCATAAGCAATAAAAATGTACTATTAGTAATTTGTACCGGAGCATGGGCATCGGAAGAAACGACGCTCGCCATCGTTCGCCCTTCCAGACTCGCACGACCACGCACTCATTGTGTTCGTATTTCGCCACGCTGGTTGCGCACGCCGCTTGGTAGCAAGCGATGCGTGGTCCGAACATCTCCTCCTTTCCAAGGAAGGTCTTCCTTCGTGACCCATATCCGATCGCCCTCATCTTCCGCCATGGTATGTTCTTTGTTCGATTTATGTGGTTTTCTAGCTACAACTTCATGGGACCTCTACCGTGCTATTTATATCGAATGGCGGGACAAAAGATGGTCGCTTTGCCCAGAGACAAGACAAAAGCGCTCACTTTACTCGGTGAGATGACAACACATGCCACTTTATGCGGTGATATGACAAATCGGGCAGCTTTGCTCGGTTAGATGACAACACATGCCGCTAAACGCCTACATAAAGACTACGATCTGAAAAGCCTTCATACGAACATTTATTGCTACTCAAAAGCCTACATAGGAACATTTATTGCTACTCAAAAGCCTATCGCTACGAAACCAACAAAATAGGGCGTGAGGTGTAGCCTTTACAAAGATGAGTGTTCACGCCATAGGCATGTATCCTTTCCAGTGAGTTTTCATGTCACCTTCGTTGTTGTTTCATAAATACAGGATACGAGCTCAAAAGCCTACATAGGGACATTTCCATGGACTATGCCCACTGCACCAGATAACCTGCCTACATAAAGGCCTCCTATGTCTTCCATACCACATCTCCTCCTCAAGCCTTCACAATACTACTACACAACAATGTCTTCCTGGAGGTCCGACCCATTTGGAGTGCCGGAGTGGCATGAGCGCCCGAAGTGCCGCTGCG
Organism: Dendrocalamus sinicus; assembly: GCA_036346575.1. NCBI lineage: Eukaryota > Viridiplantae > Streptophyta > Magnoliopsida > Poales > Poaceae > Dendrocalamus > Dendrocalamus sinicus. Next base: position 27,713,565 of record CM070653.1, on the reverse strand, counting down.
GCTTTAGGACGATGTTGGGAGTCTGGACGGATCAAGAAGAGCGAGCCAAATACGGTCGTAGGTTCTTCAAGTGTCCAAACCTGGATGACGATTTCATGGTAACGACGACAACTAAATCATTTGTTTCTCGTTGTCATTTTTCAACTTGATCCATGACATCTACCATGCCACACATAGGCTTGCAGGTTCATCGAATGGGTGGATCGGGTGTCGCCGACATGGCCACATAATCAGGTAGTGGAGGTGGAAAACAAAGGACAATACTTTGTCAAGATGACTCAGGCTGGCGAGGTGGAACGACAGCTGCGGCGTGAGCAAGAGCGCCGCGTGAGGGTGGACCAAATCCGTCTGAAGGGCAAGGAGGATGAGCCGCAAAGGAGGCGGAGCAGCTAAGTCTGCGTGAAGCGACCATCAAGCGTCGGAGGAAGAGCTTCAAGCTCGGGAGGCAGCTCTCAAGTCCAAGAATGACAGAAAAAGGATGCAGTGAGCCATCTTCAAGGCGCGATAAAAGGGGAAACAACCACGCTACACCCATGAGACAAAATGTTACGAGCGGTTGGGTGGGTTAGTCGCATATCATGCTATATGTTATGCATGTAATAAAATTGTACGCAGACATGTTATGAAGTTTATTTCTATTCACATAAGGTTATTATCTCGTGTGTTCGCATTCAATGATTCAGATAGCAAGTCATTTAACAATATTAACATACTCTTGGTACACTAATTCTTAGTAACATAAAAATATCACTTACCAATGTATATATCAAATAAAAAAGGGATTATCCGTACAAAAAATTACATAAAAAATTACCAACATATACGAGGAGAAGGCATCAGGCAAAGACAACACGAACAACTCATACATTTCACGTACATGACATGTAGCAAGTAGTACAACCACCAACACACCAACGAACACAAGAACTAAAATACAACACAACCGTACATAAAACATTACCACTCTAGTACATTGCGACAAGATAGCATAAAACATTGCGAACATACACGAGGATAACCTCCAGCACTACAACTTGAGGATAACAATAAACACAAGAAACAAAATAGCACACAACATTAAATTTATCTTCCACTCTAGTCTGTCGAAACGATGCTGCATCCCGACGGGGTCGCAACCCCCCACGACAACTCTCTCACGGCGAACACTGTCATTCCTATTTCCCATTTCATCCTCCCACACCCAGAATCGGCAACCACCATGAGCTTCCTGCGATTCCATGACAAGAAGATTTTTAAACATACCACCACGATTTGAATGAACCCAAACAATATGACTCACCGAGTGATTGAGGCACTTGTAGTAGTGTCGCCGGGATTCTTGGCCGTCTGTGATGTCCTACGCCTAACCACCAAGTTGCAATTTGGGCACATCACCGTGGTGCCCATGAAGACGTCTTGGTGACTCATTGCCTAGTGCGGGGAGTGAGCACGAAATAAAACTACACAGATTGTGAACAACTTACTCGGAGGTGACTGATAACATGGCGGGGAGTATGTGAGGGATGGCTCCGTTTTATAGGTCAGTGGGGGTAGCCTCACGCACAAAGACCACAGACAACACAAATCTTGACCCCACACCATGCTCGGTGAGGAGACAAAACATGCCGCCTTTTGAGGTGACCTCACAAAAGGGCCACTTTGCTCAATGACATGACAAAAGAGGTCGACTTTGCTCGATGACTAGACAAAGCAGTCGACTTTTGCTCGGTGACTAGACAAAACGGGCTGTTGTTGAGCTACCGCCACCGAGTGCTTGATGACTCGCTAGGCCATTACGACATATACATATTAGGCTAATACTTTAACTTGGCAGAATGACGTGTGGTACAATTTTCTACGTACACGTAAGAGAGTGAATGCACAAATTCTGCGCAGTCTTCGAGGGACGAGCCTATCTCATCAATTATCCATTTTCACCCACGAGCTAGTGTCAAAGTCAATAAGTCATTCCCTGAAAGTCCCAAGTGCAATGATACACATCACATTCAAAAGGCATTACATAAGAAAGCATAAAATGCATACCGGGACAGATGTACATAATATTGACAATGAAATAAATTTTAATATTGGATCAAATAACACCTCTTACCGAATGAGGCCATCATCTTCGGTTCCCCGTGGCTTGAATAAGGAGGACATCATTTCTAGCTTGGGTGACTGAGTGTGCACTGATGCTCAGATTTAGAGATAAGAGGCCATTGGCGAGAGCTAAACACCTAAACAATGCCAAAAGGCATGAGTATAGCCAATTCGTGATTACTAAAGAGAGCGCTTGTCCTCCGTGGGATGCCAAAATATGCCACTTTGGGCGGTGACATTACTAAAGAGAGCGATTGTCCTCGGTCAAATGACAAAAGAGGCAAGCTTTGCTCGGTGAGATGACAATACATGGCACTGTGGTCACGCACATGACAAAACGAGGCGCTTTGCTCGTGGAGATGACAACACATGCCGCTTTGCGCATGACATGATAAAGCGGGCAGCTTTGCTCGGTGATATGACAAAAGAGGTCAGCTTTGCTCGGTGGGATGACAAAAGATGCCACTTTGGGCGGGGACAAGACTAAAGAGGGCACTGTGCTCGGTGACAAGACAACAAGAGGTCACTTTGCTCGGTGGGATGACAAAAGATGCCACTTTGGGCGATGACATGACAAAACGGGGCCTTTTTCAGGTGATATCGCAGCACTCCCATCTTTACTCACCGCTACGACCACGCGGACCATCTTTACACGTATGAGTAGAGACAAAACGACCCTATAAATTGGTATGCATTCCATTTCCCAATAACATTGCACATCCAAACCCCATACTCCATCGCGCTTCCCTCACCCAACCGGGATGGACAAAGGCAAGAAGAAGCAATGGGACAAGATGGTGAAGGATTGGGAGGAGACCGTGACATAGCACGGTCACCGCAGCCGCGATGCCGCCGCGATGAGAAAATAAGGCGATACAGCCCGAGTAGAACAAGCCCATCGTGCTACAATGAAAGGTCCCCGAGCGCGCGCGTAGCAACAACCTCATCCCGACGTCCCCACCGAGCGTTCGCCACAACTACCACTGAGGGGAGACACCTCCCTTTGTTGGTGCGGGGGCGTGTGCAAGTTCTTCAAGTCTAAGCACCGCATCGGTCTAGGTATGCGATGCGGGGTTGCGCAAACTACTCCGGTGACTACCCCAACCGCCGCTTTGACACCGCAACCTATCGGCAAATGCAGAACGACCACATGCACCATTTTCCCTACCTTTTCTCCTTCACAACACGCACTAACAATATCTCTCTTTATTTACAGTCTCGGAGCCCCTATGTGCCTACCGCAAATGGATCGATCTTCGATCCACCCCGAGGACCAATGGACCCTCGACTTCGAGGAGTGGAATGTCACAAAGGAGAAGGAGTTGCTGGAGGAGGAGCGCCGCAAGCACGAGCACACCTGCGTATACAGCGTGAGACGCAAGCTCATCTTGAAGCGCACAGCGTAGGGATCGGGAGGCTCGCGAGATGGAGCGCGAGAGAAAGAGGGAAATTGCGGCTAAGGCAAAAGAGGCCGCGGAGGAGTTCAACGCCGAGCGGGCAAGGAAGGGAAAGTGGCCCCGGTCCACACAGTAGGTCGTACGAGCAGTTGGGTGGGTTAGTCGCATATCATGCTATATGTTATGCATGTAATAAAAATCTACGCGCATGTTACTCCCAATCTGTATTATAAAATTTAATATCTAGTATTTTTGCATTCCATGATTCACGTAGCACCTCATTTAACAATATTAAATGTACCAAAATTTATGTATCGCATTCCATGTTACTCACCTTCACAATATCACTTACCACTTTATGTATCGACCGTTCTATGGTCAATCTTTCCTACAAAAAATTTACCAAAATTTTTTATGCATCTACAACTTACAATGAACATAATCTTTTATTACAACTTTATCTGATTTTTATCCAGTTTATAACTACAAAATTGCCAAAACTGAAAACAATCACGGAGATTGCAAACCCTAAAAACACAGCAAACCTTAAAAGTCACTTACCACTATTTGTATCGATCATTCTACGGTCAATTGTTCCTAAAAAAAATTTACCAAAATTTTATTGGCATCTACAAGTTATAATGAATATAAACTTTTATTACTACTTGGTCAGATTCTTTCCGAGTTTACATTTACAAAATTGACAAAACATACAAATAACATGGTGATTGCAAACCTAAAAACCATACGAAACCCTAAATATCACTTACCACTTTACGAAACGATCGTTCTATGATTAATCGTTTTAAAAATATTTATCCAATTTTTTTACATCCGCAACTAACAATGAACATAAATTATTATTGTAATTTTATCTATTTTTTCTCAGTTTATAACTACAAAATTGCGAAACTATACAAATATTCACGAGTATTGCGATCGGGGACATGCGGTCGGGAGCAACGCGCGCTCGCGCGACAGCGGGACCGGGGCGCGCTACGCGGCGGCGCGGACGCGCGCGTGGGCGGGCGGTCGCGCGGTGGGCGGGCAGTCACGCGCTGGGGCGACGCGGTCGCACGCTCGGCGCGTGATCGTGCGCTCGGGCGCGGCGCCAGGCCGGTCGTGCGGTCGCTGACCGCACGACCGGATGAACAGTGGCCACGTGGCAGCCTCCCGTAAACGCGCGCTCAAATGGGGTCCATTTTTGAAATTTTTTGCTTTGGGGGGCCAAAAATGGAATTTCGGTGGGCTATGGGTCCAACAGTGTCCAAATTTCCGTTGCGGCACACCAACTGAGGCGCGTTGGCGCCACGCGATTTGACGAGGACGTGCGTTCGTTCGCGCGCTGGTCGTGGTGGGCGCACGCTCTGTGAGGATGAAGATTGGCTACCGAGAATCGAGCGTCTTTTTCCATGAATGCCGATCGAGGAGAGAATAGACCGAGCGACGAAGATTGAGGTGATGACGCCAACCAAGCTCTAATACGAATGTTGGGGTTTTCTGAAATTCTTAATAGATTTTATAGAGATTTTTTAGTCTATTTTCTATTTTTCTGTCTTTTTTGTGGTGTCGCTTATAATTGCATTATAATGCTAGAGGTTAGAGATCTATTTATAGACTTCACTTTTAGGTGTTACAAAGTGACTCGAGTACACCGCGAGACTCCTGAACCATGTCACTAACCACGATTAAACATATCAGTTTTATGAGTCTAAAATATATTAGTTCTTAGCACACATATGTGGGTCATAAGTTATGATCAGATTGTTTATGATATCAATTCCAATTTGAACATATGGGTTGATAGCCTGCAAAGCTAATCTTGTCGGTTAAACATATACATGCATATTAAATTTCAGTAGACTTAATCTTAATAAATATGTCTATCATATTCCTTTCTCGGCACTTCAAGTATTAAATTTTTGAGTTAAATTTTGCATCAAATTATTTCCTATTACTTGCATCAATAACATAAATAATTTCACATTAAGTTAAACAGACAATAACTACAATAAATATTGAAAGTCGCATAAAAAATCCCGATACCCTTCCCCTCGCCCACCTCCTTCTCCATGCTCGTCAGCCGCCGCCCCTCTTTCTCCCCAACCGCCCCCCTCTCCTTGACCGCCGCTTGCAGGTAATTAAAGTTCCCCTTATAGTATTTACTTTTTCTTCAATATTATCCAGAAACTCCTGATGTTTTCCTTAGTTATTAGTTTCTGTACTTTGTATCCAACATGTTGATTGATTACAGATATCAGAGGTGGTGAATGACATGGACTTAATTGAGTTCAGCCACAAGAACAAGCTTGGTCCTATTGGTATGATAATGCACATCCACCAATCAGTATATTCAGTGTTCACCTAGGTGCTCAATTATTTAGCTTTATGGTTAAGTATTTCTATAACAGTTTCTTCGTGACCAATGTTTTATCCATAGTTTTCATGAAAAGGGCATAGTTTGCATGAAAAGGGTAGGATTGACCATAACATTTAATGTTTTCATTAAAAAAAAGTCTAAGTCCTAATGCAAGTTCTATTGTATAAGAGAAACCTACAGGACTAGAAACTACATTTGAACCATAGCTGGGCCAAACCCAACAAATATCATGCATATTTACTTGTGATATCACTTGGTAAACATGCTTGTTTTTGCATTAATGAGAAGTGTATATAGTGAACCATATAGATGGAAGAATATGACAAATTGATTTTGATGCGAACAAATGGGACATAGCTAAACATATTATATGAGATATCTGTTGCTTCATTGTTTTTGCTGCTGATAACAGCAAAGCAATATAGCAACATAACAATTTAGGAGACGATAATAGCAAAAGCGGCAGCTCCTTTTTCCTTCAATTTTTGGTCTGGAAAATCATTCGGTGTTTTGATGATCATGGCCATGGGGGCAGCTCTTCATGCTTTGTCCCATTGACCTATAGTGTAGTTTAAATGTTTAACGTTTTGCCTGTTCATTTGCGGAGAGGGCTGAAGAACTATGCCAAGCCGGCTCACGAGCCCACGAGCCAGCTCGAGCCTCCTTTCAAGCCGAGCCGAGTATGGTTTCTGGCTCGTTCACTTAACGAGCCAAGCCGTATGCCCAATCGAGCTTGGGTAAACCTATCTTGAGCCGGTTCAACTCGGCTCATTTTCACCACTAATCATGCCTAGACTGGCCCGACACCAAAAAGCTTGTTACATCTGTAAGCTAGCCTATTAAGCATAAACAATCAGCCCCTTCCCATCACTTATACCCAATATTCTCCCAGCCTAGGCATCTAGCATGAGACATCAACCCATGGCGCCTACAGCCTACCCACCATCCCTTGTAAAAGGCTTTTGGTTTCTAGCTTGTAGAAACCGAAAGCCATTTTAAACATGTTGGTTTCTTAATGTAGTCTTTTTATTTTCTTTAGCCCTTTTTCTTTGTATTGCTCATGAAGATATAATAGTTTTTTTTTTCATTTTTCTTTAATTAAATGCCCCTGCCAAAAGCCAACAATAGCTACAGTGCTATTTTAGCTAGAACGGGGCCATAAATATCTGGAGTCTTCTTTCTTTTTCTCCATTGACTGCAAGTATGCAAGCACCAAGGTGGTGCTCAGATTGGCGATGGCTTATAACTTTTTTTACTGTAGCGAGTTTATTTTTCACTATAGTTGTTGGTGGCTTATTTGATATAATTAAAATTTTTAAAAATAAAATAGAAAAAACGGGTTAGCTCACTATGGACAATGCGAAGAAATATGAGAAAAAAGAAAAGGTAAAAAGCCCCCAAAAAGCCAGAAAAAGACGAAATAAAGGAATACTACATTAAAAACCAGAAGCTGAAACGAGCGAGGCCAAATCCCCAATGAACATGTGTAGCTTTTGGATGATGCCAAGCATGGCTCGTAACGGTCATGTCCTGCATGTCCATTAGGGGTGGCAACGAGCCGAGCCAAGCCTGACTCGGCTCGGCTCATGAAAGCTTAGTAGAATGGAGGCTCGGTTCGGCTCGGCTCGGTTAGGATATCAAGCTTTTTTTGTGGGCTCGGTTCGGCTCGAGCCAACTCGCGAGCCAACAATGAGGAGCAGCGTCGGTGGAGGTAACCCATAGAACACTCGTCATATACATTCATCAACATCAAACATATACAAGTAATACAACTAGAACATCAAACCATCAAGCACTATGGATGATGGATCCACACCAAGTCGGCTAGTTAGAGCTAGGAAGGGGAGTAAAGAGGGGAGAATGGAGTAAGCTCACCGTAGATGGAGGCGGCGGCGGCGCGCTACCACCGGCGCAACCACGGCCGGCGGCCATGGTGCACTCCCCCGGCATCAAGAACCTCCAAACCTCACATCAAGAAGAACAAACATTAGAAATCAAAGAAAATAGCAACCAATCTGTAAGAAATCGGGAAGGCTTGAGGAAGAGAACACCAGATCTGGGCTCTAGGCCGCGGATCCGGCGGCCATATCCCGTGCGCAATGAGCGGCGAGGAGAGGACGGTCCGGCGGCAAAGCTTCGGCGAGGAGGCGCGCATAGGAGAGAGAGGAGCCGGTGGCGTAGCGGTAGGGTAGCGCAGAGGCCGGTCGAGGCAGCGTCGGTGGAGCGACGCCGAGGCCGAGACGCGCGGACACAGGCGAGCCGAACCCGAACGACACGGTGATGCGGCGCGGGAGGCCGGGGGCCCAGGGCGGCGCCGGTGTGAGGGGAACCGGAAGAAGAGGGTGGAGCCGAGGCGGTGCGACATAGGAGAGAGAGAGAGAGAGACGCGAGGGAGAGGAAGCAGAGGGGGAGGCGTTGAGGCGTCGGTGGAAAAGGGGGAGCTGGGGAGGAGAGGAAGAGGCGTTGGCGGCGGAAGGCACACCACAAGAAAAGGGGAACGGGAAGAAAAGGGGAACGCGAAGGAACGGGGAACCCCGTCAGGAGAGTTGGGCCTAACTGGGCCGAGCCAACCGAGCCGCTCGCGAGCTGGCTCGGGCTCGGCTCGTTTAGACTCCGAGCTTTTTTGCTGGCTCGGCTCAGCTCGTTTCATTCACGAGCAGAGCCAAACCTCCACGAGCCTGAGCTTTTTTGCCAGCCCTATCGTCCATGCCTCGCAGCGGGACAAGTAGTGACACGTAGGCTTGTGGTTGTGGTGGGCCTAGTGGCTGGTAGTCATCTCCAACTCCAGGCCTCCAGCATGCCTCTCTCGCCTTGCTTGTCCCCATCTTCGATTTCCTTCCTATCATCGAGCTGCTATGCCACGACAAACCTCGGCATTCATTCTCCCTCCAGACCTACCTTGGCCTCTGCCTGTGCTCGTGTGCTGTGCTCAGGCCAACCCAGCCCGACATGGCACAAGACAGGTTAACGTGCCATGGGGCCATGCCTGGGCCTCGTTGATTCCATGTCATGCCAACACAGAATGGCCCATTGTTGCCCAAGGCCCATCGGGCCCGTGCCGCCGGCCATGCACGGCCCAGTTACGCCCTGATAACACGGGATGATGCGCACGTGACCATTCGCACTCGCACCCGCACGACGATTGACCCCCTTTTCTCCCACGTTCTCTTCCATTTCACGACCGGTCGCCGCCCAGCTCGCTGTCTGTCTGCGTCGGCGTTGGGATGGCGCTCTAGGCTCTCCGCTCATCTCCGAGTCGTTCCCGAGGCTTCTTGCTCAGGTAGGGTTCCCTCGACTCCTCTCTCTCTCTCTCTCGCTCCCGGTACGCATGTTCGTAGGGGGGCTTCGCGTAGCGTGTGATTTCTCGAACCGGATGGGTTCAATCGGTGGGCTCTGTGCAATCTCGCCTCGCAAAATCTGTTTTTTTTTCCCGAATAGGGCGTTTGGCTGCTGCGCGATTGGGGCAGATTTAGCGGGGAGTTCTTGGTCGGGCTCGAATCTAGGGTTTCTTGGAATAGTTCCTCGTTCTTCGTTTAATGGTTTTGGAGGATTCATGCTTTTTTGGTTTAGGTTTGTTTGGGGCTACGTTTTGTTGGTTGGGGTGTTTCTCCCCATCTTGATCGAGCATTGTGCTTAATGACTGGAAGAAGGCAAATAATAGAGTTGGTGATTGTGAGGCAAACCTTGTTAGCGGAGCTGCGTCAAAATGTCATTTCTCATTAGTAACACGCATAACAAGGACAATCCTCCTTACCTCTATCAGTGCCTCATCAGCAGGAATTTGGCAGGCACTCGATGTCTACTTGAAATTGCAACAACAAGATTCCCCCTTTCAGCAACATCCCGCCCCTCAACTAATTGTCGTAGATAATGCTTCGTTGAAAACCCATGTGTCATCTTGATAGTAACAGAAGCTTCCAACTGAACTGTCCAAACAACTATTTGTTTAGTACAATCTTCCATGTGTTTAAGCCACCACGTCTCTTCTGATTGATCATTGATGCCTCTCCAACGAACAGTTGTTTGCCAATACTCTGCCACCACTTCGTCTTCCTTTTCATACGCCTATCTCCAACCTCTTGGCTGATCTCCATCCAAATTACCATACCATTAGTGCCACCCCAGTGCCAATGGCAGACCACAATCCAAAGCCAGCCAATCCCTGACTAATCCTATCTTCCGAACTTTCCCCTGATCATATGGTTTTAGTGCAGTTGTGTCCTGATATTAACTAAGAAATTAATAGTATATTTAGTTTCTCACGGACTAAACCAACTTTGGCAAAGGTAAATTCATGTCAGAACTTGCTGCATCTCATGTGGCTCTTGCATTTAGTGGCTACTCTGGCACCCATGCTAGTTATTACTCCCTCCATTCTTTTTTATTTGTTATCCTAGAATGTGTGTAGTCAAAATTTTAAAACTTTGACCACTAATATATATAAAATTGTTTAGATTTGTCACATGAAAGTGATATTAGTAGATTTATCATCACAAGTACTTGTTGGATCTGAACTTGATTACTTGGTTTTTATTGCTGATCTATGTGTTCAATTACTTGATCAATTTTTCCCTGATTGATTCATTGATTCATTTTTGAATCTGGAGATTTATTACTTGATCGATTTTTTAATTGCTGATTCATGAGTTAAATTAGAAGTTCAATTGTAGACTCTGTGAAACGTGAGCTTGTGTTTTATAAAAAAATCTCCTACAAATACAATGGTATTCTAGACTTCTAGTCTTAGCACATCAACCACCATAGCTTGTACAGCATGTTGGCTTATTTGACAAACAGCATGACCATTTTCTTTTGATAGCAGCTTTCCTAGCTAAGCTGGGCTTATGGGGCTTATGCACAAGCCCAAGCTCCCCCAAACGGGGCCTAAGGATTCACTAATGTCTACTTACTGTACTAAGATTTTTTACCCAATACTTCACTAAGATTTTGCTTTCTTGTGCAGGAATTTTTGGTTGATTTGAGATGGACAGGGCTTCAAATTTCATACCTGGTCCTAATCAGGAGCTCCTGGATGCCAATCCATTAAGGTCTTTAGCTCCAATGTTCCCTGCACCCATGGGAGTCAATGTTAACCAGTCAAGCACCCCACCATTGGTCTGTGTCACCCCGGTTGGCCAATTTCCTACAGGGTTTGGTGCGGGTAACCTTCCTGCCTTTGGATCATTTGCCACCTTCAGTGCCACTGCGAATGGGGTTTCACATGCAGGCACCAATGCTAATGGGCCCATTGATGCCACCCCTATCTCAGCATACAAGACGAGATCAATGGGTGTTATATCACTTGATGGTGATGATGAGCCTTACTCGGGTAACAAGACTTCGGGATCTGGACGGAAGTCTAAGAGGTCTGCTGATGGCTCAAATGTAGTTAAGGTCAAGCGGCCTAAACCCATCTACAAAAATTTTGTTTCTGGCAAGGAGCTTACCTTTCTGCCGGCTTCATCCAGTGATCCTAGGGAGACTGTGGAAGCAGTTCACATGACCTTTGAGGCACTCAGGCGGAGACATCTGCAATTGGATGAAATACAAGAGGCTAGCAAACGTGCAGACCTGAAGGCTGGCGCCATCATGATGGCCAGTAATATCAGGGCCAATATGGGAAAGAGGGTAGGAAGTGTTCCTGGAGTTGAAATAGGGGATATTTTCTATTTCAGGATGGAGCTATGTATCATCGGGTTGCACGCTCCTAGCATGGGTGGCATTGATTACATGAGTGCTAAATTTGGAAATGATGAGGATTCTGTAGCAATATGTATTGTCGCTGCAGGCGGTTATGAAAATGAGGATGAGGACACAGATACGCTGGTCTACAGTGGTTCAGGGGGTAATAGTAAGAATAGTGAGGAGAGGCATGACCAGAAACTTGAGAGGGGTAACCTCGCTCTCGAGAGGAGCCTGCACAGGAAGAATGAGATAAGGGTTGTACGTGGCTTCAAAGACCCATTTTGTGTGACTGGGAAAATCTACATATATGATGGCCTCTATAAGATTCATGAGTCCTGGAAGGAGAGAACAAAATTTGGTATCAATTGCTTCAAGTACAAGCTGCTGCGTGAACCTGGACAGCCTGATGGAGCTGCAATATGGAAGATGACTCAGAGATGGATAGATAATCCAGCAACAAGAGGCAGGGTTATACTCCCTGATCTATCATCTGGGGCTGAAAATATCCCAGTTTGTCTTGTCAATGAGGTAGATCACGAGAAAGGACCTGGACATTTCACCTATACTAATCAGGTCAAATACTTGAGCCCCCTCAGTTCTATGAAACCGTTGCAGGGTTGTGGTTGCCAGAGTGTTTGCCTACCTGGTGATGCCAATTGTGCTTGTGGTCAACATAATGGAGGTGATTTACCATACAGCTCATCAGGACTGTTGGTGTGCCGCAAGCCGATAATATATGAATGTGGTGAATCTTGCCGCTGTACTTCAAATTGTCGGAACAGAGTGACCCAAAAAGGGGTCAGGTTCCACTTTGAGGTCTTCAGGACCACAAATCGAGGCTGGGGCCTTTGCTGCTGGGAGCCCATTCGTGCTGGTGCATTTATTTGTGAGTATGCTGGTGAGGTCATTGATGAGCTCAAAGTTAATTTGGATGATAGTGAAGATGAATACATTTTTCAGACTGTGTGTCCTGGTGAGAAGACGTTAAAATGGAACTTTGGGCCTGAATTGATAGGCGAGGAAAGCACATATGTATCAGCTGATGAATTTGAGCCGCTGCCCATCAAGATAAGTGCAAAAAGTATTGGAAATGCATCACGTTTCATGAACCATAGTTGCTCCCCAAATGTCTTCTGGCAACCAGTTCAATATGACCATGGAGATGACAGGCACCCACATATCATGTTCTTTGCACTGAAGCACATTCCTCCCATGACAGAACTGACTTATGACTATGGTGTGGTTGGAGCTGAGTCCAGTGGTTTAGGTTCTCGTAGAACTAAGAACTGCCTTTGTGGATCATTAAACTGTCGGGGGGTATTTTGATTTAACTGGGGAGCATCTAACATTGTGGTGGATCAACATGCAAACCAATCTGCTAGGTAAGGTTATTTGCCTGATTGGTTTCTTTATTACTCAAGTATGCAACTATTTCCTTTGATGTCAAAATGCTCTATTTGTTGACTGACTATAGTTATGTGATCCACCAATTTTTATGTTTATATCATAGAATTGAGCATTTTATCTCCCCTAGGCCCTAGCACCAATGTTCCTTTTCTAATAACTTCTGGAATTACTTCCGAACCGCAAATTTAAGAGGAGGATGGGTTAAACGCAGCTCTTTTGTTAATTTAATGGAAAATGTTGCACACATTTTCTTTACCCTGAGCCATACTGCAGTAGTGTTTATACAACGCCAGAAAGGCTTCACTTTCTGCATGTCAAAGTAGTTAAAATCAGATGCTATTTTGAATCTTTATCCTTTTTGTATATTTCTCTTGGGTTCATATCTCATCTTTTGAATATCTGATTTATATATTACTCGTTTGCTCCTTCTGCAGATCTTTCTGCTGCTACCTAGATTCAAGCTATGGCATTGTTCCCTAAGAATGGTATTGAGTGAAGACGTTGCTTGCTATGTGAACTGTGAAGACAGTAAATTATCATCGAACTGTAGAATGCCCGTTATGGAAGACAGTTAATTATCTTCAATTTGAACTGTGAGGACAGTAAAGTATCATCAACCTGTAGAATGCCCGTTATGTTAATGCCGCTCTAGGCTTTTGTTGCATGGTGGCTTTGTACCACCATTTGTTCAGATATGTGTAAGGGCATGTACTGATGTATTGCTGCTAATTTCTTGTATCCATTTGCACCCTTCTGAGTAGGCTAGCGTCAGTTTTAACTGGACCCCTGGCTGTTAGCTATGACTTGTCAGATTCGGTCCTGTAAAATATGTGGCTTAGGATCATTTTGCATTTGTCTCATTTTCCTTTTCTTGCTTGGTTGTTGGATGCCGTCCATTGCGCAGATCAGATAATTCAGATGTGCAAAGGTGTTCTGGCTTCTGATTCTCTGATGATTGTTGCGTCATGCATGTTGCCCCGGCCCTGATCCTGAATGCCAGGAACTTGTTCGACCTGGGGGCTTGTACGTTGTATACAAGATTTGTATGTTCTGATGGTAGGCCGTCTCTTTTGATGCCTAAAGAATTTGTTTGTTTTTGCGAACCATGGTGGTTAAACACAAGGCACTGTTACCATACCGGTTGGGCTAGCTACTGTTTGGTAATTCTGGTACAGAAGACTTTCAGTGAGATGAAAACTTACGATTATTTTGGTATATTAACCAGGTATCTTTTAAGCTATGGAAAAAAAACTTGATTTTGTTGGATCATATCGAAAGTTTTGTTGAAGCAGCATTGTTCCCTAAAGAAAGCATTGGTGTCCGGTACATTGGTCTCGGATTTTGTTTCTGACTTTACGTTGGCTTCTAAATTTAGATATTTTTGTTTTTTTATTTATTTCTTTATATTGTCAGCGGCGATATAATAGTTTTTTAATTAAATGATTTAAAAAATTAACCATTGTTACAGTATATTTTAATCAAAAGTCAACATCTACAACCGAAAACCATAGTTTAAAAGTCGTTTAGAGCATCTCTAAGGGCATCTCCAATGGTTCTAGCTAGCAACTAACTAGAAGACTTTCACATTATTTATATAGTACACACTAAAAGCTAGCATTCTAAATAACTATCTATAAGGATAGCTATTTGATGCTTACATGCACACACAGAAAATGACTATCATTTATAGAGGCTGCCTCGTTTTGTGTTATAGACTAGTGCTTAAGGAAGAGCTGGCTCAGTTTTTTTTACATACTCTCTTTCCTCCACATGCTGATGTGTACATATATATAGCTAGCTGACTCAGACCAATTTTTTTTTATTGAGAGAAATACTCCGTACAAGCACATCCGTTCGTCGTGAGATCAGTGGCCTGGATGTTAGTAGCGACGACTTGGTAATCCGAATTTTTTATGTATTCTCATATAGTATTCGGATCAACAGGTAACTCACATAATATAACGATGATAAATATTATATTTATACATACATATAACTAAAAGGTACAATAGTAAATAAGTATAAACACGCCAGATAGCAAAAGTCTTACTTTCATAGGCTAAAGGAGTCAAATACGAATGAAATCTTGCAACGAAAAAGGCATATAGTGGGATAGACTCTTAGGATATGTCCATAAGCAATCGACTGGGTACGCGACCTAGTACTTGATGTCATTTTCAACCTTCGATAGATGGTGACACTTGTTCACCGGTAGATCGTTCCTTGAGCATTAAATTCATATAGTTGAGCAACAATGTGCACAGAATACAAGTATATAGGTGGGTTCTTTTGGGCTGTGACTTATAAATTCTAGCTGTTCGAGAGAGTATGAAGAGAGACATGCGATTTTAGCCGATATAACTGAAGTCGGTATAATATCTACTATAATTAACTTATCGATACTGTCTTAAAAAGACACACCATTTGAAAGCTAGTTACTGCAACAAAAATCAAAAGCCATAAGCCATAAGCACTAAGCCAAAAAGAACCTAGCCTATATCTACATGCAAGACTTAACCAAGAGAATGTCTTATGTTTCTTTTAGTATAAAACCAGTTTGTCAAATATTATAATATACTTGATTTTCCAAACCCATGGCCTACATATTTTTAACTAAAATCAAATGTCCAGTTTAAGTCAAGTTTATCATGAGAGAGAAATGCCTTTGCTTCCACTGTCCATGTTCATACCAAGATACCAAAATTCCATACCAAGATACCAGATTTCCATGATTACCTAATGAATTTCACTTTCTTACCAGAACACCATACCCATAATCACCATTAACAAGTAACCATTCTGTGAAAACTACGCAAGTGTGGCCTTTCTACATTGTGTTCATGTCCAGAGGCATAACTATTTGAATAGATTTTTAACACTCTATAGAGATTATACATCTTTACCCACAAGATATGATTAACTCATAATATCACCCATTACACGCTTCCGTAGACGTGCGACTGAGAAAATCACAATAAGGCTTTTTTACAATGTTTAGTTTTGATACTTTCCCTCACTCTAGAGGTATAACCCCTTAGCGCTGAGGGGCAACCGTTGTTAGGGAGTCGCCCGCCCTTCACGTTGTTGTAATCCACAAGCGTAGTGACCATTATGGGCCACTTCCAACATAACCATAATAGTATAGGAGTCCACACCGAAACTAAGCAAATTAGTTAACTAGATTCATCTCATAACTAGACTTATGGTTACATGATTTGTGTGTAGAAAAGAGAAACACAAGAATTCGATCCTTAATCGACTCAAGTGAGACCAAACACAAACCCAGAGCTTGTACACATCTATTCAGGAAATAACATGTGCAATTTCTGCATGGCCAATCTAAAAATGATACGTACAATCCCTACACGGCCAAACCAAAAATGGCACGTGCAATCCCTGCACAGCCAATCTAATAATACGTGTAATTCCTACACCGGTCTCCTACCAACCACTCGCCCGAGTCTCCACTATTTTACGATACATCTTCTTGTCTCACTTTCAGTCAGCAATGTTCATGTTGTATTCGATTTCATCACTAGTATTTCTAAGCACAACCATATTCTAGTAAGGTTTAACCAAGGGTGGAGTTATTATTGTTATAAGTATCCTAGGACGATATGGGGAGGATGTTATCAAGAATCAAGGAAGGGGACATAATAGGCGTTAATTGCATGGTATAGATATGCAATTAATAATTAACATATCATTTAAGTAAATATCAATAATAAGTATGCACTTGTATTTGAAAGTAAAATACGTGCACTTGAAAGCTAGGTTCAAAATGATCAATCATAAGGACTTACCTTGTTCAATAGTGAATAGCGTTGGTTCTTGATTGGCAGTGATGGGGGCATTCAAAGTGTCAAATTATATAAATGCACAAACATCTACATTCAACATAAATCCAAATAAATTCTAAATAAAATTCAAATAAACTCTAAAAATTATTGTTTCAATGTTGTTGGAAGGATATTTAATTTAGATGAATTTAAAAACAAAAATCAAGTCATTTAGATTTAAAATGAGGGAGAATGAACTCTCCAAGTTTGACTAGAGAGGAAATTCCCAAAAATAAAAAATCCTGACAGGTGGGACCCATAGGGATTTTCTTTTTTTGAATTATTTTTATAAATAAAAACACTTTCAAGGTCCTCACTCAAATCTTAAGCTCATGTTTAATTAAATTTTCTAATGATCTAGGGTCCACATGTCTTACTAATATCAACCACTAATTGACTACTAACTATTGATTTATAGTATCCTAATCTTCTGCGTGGGGTCCATATGTTGGCGTCACGTCATTTTCTTCCTTGTGCCAAATGGGGAAACCATAGGAGGCAGCCATGACGGCTTGGGTTCGAGCTCGATGCCGATGGGAGATGACCTGGGGCGGTGGTGCGATGATGAGGACAATGGTGACGGTTCTACATATGTATTTACGGCGCTTTGGGAAATAGTTACTATTAATCAAGCATCTTGCGTCTACTAAGACTTTATATACATATACAAATTCTAATAGGATCTCCAATTAACTGGGCCTCTTCTAACTATATATTGGTGATAACCTAGTTAATCTTTACTAATTGTCTAGCACCGGGTGGTTTCTATCTATCACAAAATTAAGCGGGTCCTAATTGTATTTTTTTTAAAAATTCCAGTACTTTACACTACATGTTGAAGATATACCAATAAATTTTAATTAGCATTTAGCCCTAGGAAATTTTGGGTTAATGTTAGGCAGACGTAGCATAACAGTCCTATGTTTTATAGCCATTTATATCTTTACATGGAAATTATCGACCTAGGGTTTGCCGGTCATTTTGGTATGCGAGAATATATCTCGATATTTTCTTTAAATGAAAGTGCACATTGATGTAAATAGAGATGTCATACTAATTAACCTCACTTGATATCTAATACTAACCGATTTTAACTACTCATTAGGTGAGGCCCTATCATATCTGGCTCTACCCATAAATGTCAATTATATTATTTATTTATCCTACATATATAAAAAGAAATAGGGTTAGCTTGGTAAGCCCTACTATTCGCTAACAAGAAGGACTGTCTTGACTAGTCACTGATGACCCAGGCCCACTTGTCATAAGTGTTACTAGAACTACACCCTGTGTGCACCTTATGGGCCCGCTTGGTAGCCACACAGAGAACCAAAGAGAGATATGGGAGAATAGAGCAGGAAACAAAGAGAATAGGGGAGGCAGTCGGGGAGCTCGGCGTCAGCCAGGGAGACCATGACGGTGGCCAAGTAGGGGCAAAATGGGTTCTACAGGCTCAAGGGAGCTCTAGGTGTTGATGGCGCGGGCAAGTTCAGTGACGGTATTCGGTGACAGTAGGGCTACGGTGGCTACGGCTATGTGAGGCGGAGGTAGTGGCTGGCGCAGGCACTACGAGATTTCGAGCTTGGTTTGAGCTTGGGGGAGAAGGTGACTTGGGCATTTTGCAAAAGGCCAGAGGGGCAAGGGGAAGCCTCAGTCATAATTTAAATGGAGGAGAGGAGGAGATGGTGTCAAGAAGGGGCTTGCTTGACATGGGATTTCACAAGTGACGTGCGAACTCAATGATGCTTTGGCGTTTGGCTTGGCGCATCAACGAGACTGTGCCTGCTATAGAGCTTGAGGTGGCAGCATTCTACATCTCCTGCTAAGTGCTTGAGTGCCTGGATGGCTCACGTGAGAGAGAGAGAGAGAGATAGAGAGAGATGAGGCTTAGGGAAGAAGATGAATAGAGGGTAGGTTCTTTTGTGCTGTAGTTTTGGCTTTTAGCTTATGGTTTTTAAATTCTGATTGTTCGTGAGAGACAATACATACAGAAAAATAGTTGCATACGATTTTGGCTAGTATAGTTAAACTCAATATAGTGTCTACTACAATCTACCTGTAGACCCCGTCTTGAAAAAATACACCGTTTAAAAGCTAATTACTGTAGCAAGAAGTGATAAGCTAAAGCCAAAGCCAAAAATAATCCAGCCAAAGCCTGGGCACTTACAGGTGTGGTCGATATAACATCCTATTTTTCAGAGTCTTTTTGAAGCTTTTAAAAGAGAACTAACCATTTGGAATTTTCTTGAATTACTTAAAGCATAATTTGATTTTTTGCAAATTAAAAAGACTTAATTTGAATAAAATAAACTCAAAGATTTTTTGTATTTTTTTTTGTATTTTTGGATTTGTTTGCTATATTTGGAGATCAATTTGAGTTAATCTAATTTCTAAAATTCAAAAAACCTTTATAATTTGGGATTTGGCTTTGGGCCAAATTTCTCTCTTCGGCCCGTTCTCTCCACACCTTGACCTAGCCAGGCCCATTTCCCGTGCAGCCTGCCCCGCTCTTTGACGTTCGATCTCCCTTGTTGCCACGCATCATGATCTCGGCCTTTTGGCTTTGCCTCACTCACCAACAGGTGGGACCTCCTTGTCAGCACCTTCATTCCCGACTAGGACACTTCCTTCTTCGTCTTCAATTGGGCCACTGTAGCGTCTCTATCCCTCATACGAACTCGGCATCCGTGCTGTGTGGACCTTGATCACCTCGGTGTCTGCGCTTTAAAATGTTGAGCCCCTCTTGTTTTCTGCATGATTCCATTGTCACTATATGATGGGTAGCTATCTAGTAATGCAATACTAGTATCCACATGAGTTGTACGCTTAGCCAGTGGCGGAGACAAGGGGGGCTGGAGGGGGCCCGGCACCCCCCAATCTTTTATTAATCCTTCATTATATAGTTAATTACATGTGTTTAATTAGTGGTTTGGTCCCTCCCAATTTAGCCCAAATGTAAAATATGTTTAAAACCCAGTCATATGCAGCCCAAATCCTCTGTCTTGTTTCTTGTTTTAGCTTTGTATCTACTGATCTTTGTAAATGCGGGTTACAAGGTGGTGCGTACCGTGATCTGTAGGATATGCATGTTTGTGTTCTTAATCTTAGGATGATTAATGTATGTTGGTGAGTTAACTAGAAGCTGTTGTAGCTAGTCATAGGTGTGATTGAAGATTACTCAAGCACTACTAGCTGGTGGATACATCTAGGAACCTTTAATTAAAAGCAAAGAAAATGTTTTGGCCGAATTTCTACGGCAATACAATGGACATGTTCTCGTGGATTTGTTTTTTGATTTTTTCAAAAATCAAAATAAATAGAGTGTTTTTTTAAAAGCAGTTCTTTTAAATGACTTCTCGAGTCTAAAAATATATGAGCCGTCCACGTCAATATCTTTACCGTTCACTGTGGTATCAAAAAATGTAAACAAAAATCATAAGTACACACTTCAGTAGTTGCTCTCACATCACATCTAGAGACCCTGTTTTAATCGGCTTAGACCCTGTTTTAGTCGTAGAGCTAAGTTTAAGTTAATAGAGATGTAATTTTCTTTGCATTGTAATTTGCGAAACATATTACTCTGATATGTGACCATTGGATCGGTAAATCCGGCATGGTTCATTGGTTCTACTCTACTTGTTGTCTATATTGCCCCCCTATATCTAATTCCTAGCTCCGCCCCTGCGCTTAGCTATGCTTATGGTACATTGGGCTTGTCATCATATGTTGATTAATTAATTAATTTCTGACTTAATGAACAATTGAATCGCGATGGTTAGCCACAGTTATAAAATTTATGTACCATGGCATGAGTAGTGTCATTGGTATTGATTATACAAAATAGTTTTCACTTGGACAAGTGATCGTGCAATAAAGGAGAGAGTGTGGTTTGCACTTTTAGGATGTGGATGTCTCGCCTGGGTAATGTTTAAGGACTGTGTGCTTAGTACAGTTGGGCCCATGTGGCAGTGAGGGTGGACAGAGGGATGCGATGTCGGGTTGATGCTAGCGCACGCTAGGTCGACTGTGCTAGGTCGCGAGGTGGGCCGGCTGGGCTGCGGGGGAGAAAAGAAGGAAGGGGGGAGCGGGCTAGTTGGCTGGACCGTGGCTGGGTTTTAGCCAAGGAGAAAGAAATTGGGATTTGGGATTTTGCTTTCTTAATATAGTCTTGATTCAAATTTGAATTCAAAATTTGGAACAGTTTTGCACACTTGAATTTTTATGAGAGTATTCTTATTTGCACTAAATTGAAATTTGGAATTTTGCAAGTCCAAATTTGATTTGAATATAAAATTAAATACTTTTTATTTAAATTTTTATCTTGCAATTTTCAGTTCTATTTTGAATTTAAAATTTGAATCTAGGAAGGATTTCCACACAAGGATTTTAGGAGATTTTGATAACCACACAAATAATTTTTTGAAATTTTGACATTGGGATTCTGAGCCAAGAAATTTTATTTTAAATTTTAACTTCAAGGCGAAGCTTTTGGAAATTCTCGAAATGCAATAAAAAGTTTTTGAAAAGTCACGAAATTCATGAGAATTTTAAATTGGACCCAAATTTACCCAAGGAGAAAGATATTGGGTTTTAATTACTCAAATTTATTTTCAAAGTAAAATAAGCAACAGACCGCTATCGGCCAATAGATGCCTTTTCTCATTGTGTATCTTTTCCGCAAGCGCTTTTTAAGATGTTAGCGGATGACGGAGATATTGATGTAGACAGTGCATATGATTTTAGATTCAGAAAATTCGTTTCATTAAATAACCCATATTTATTTTGGCTTTTAAAGAAAAAAATAAAATACACCGGACGCAGCAAAATAAAAGACACCGGACGCAGAAAAAAAAAACAAAAACTTGGCCTGTATAGTAGGCTCCGCTCTCCGTTCCCTCACAGTTCTCACTCCGCTAGTGTTGGAGATCTCGTACGGTCCTACCATCTCCTCGCGAAATCCCTCGCCTCTTCCACACTCCGGTGCCTCGGCAAAGCAACCCCAGCCCAATCCAGGAGGGCAGGGGGGAGACTACAGCGCGATTCGATCCAGTCCTGCCCGGATTCCGCTCCGGTTCCGTCTGCTCCAGCTCGGGGTTTTGCTGAGGTAATGGCGGAATTCCGGGTTTCATCGGGCTCTGGGGCGGTTGATCTTAGTCGGGAAAGGGGTGGTGGGCTGGGGTTGGGTTTGGGGGTTTTGGTGTGGGAATTCCATTTCCGGGGGATGGGGATTGGTGCTTGTGGTTTTGGGTTTTATTCAGTGGTTTGATCCGTGGATTGTGGGAGGTAAGCCAACTTGTTCTTCCGCTTCGCTTCAAATCTTGGTCGGTTTTAATGTTTCAAGCTCTTTAAGCTTCATATCACGTGTACTAGAAATCGAGATATTTAGTGGTCAAGGTTGGTCTTTGCTAGGTTCTCTGGGATTAAGTAGCTCTGATCTACTGGGAGTATTAAGTACTTGGCTTCTTACTTGTTGTAGACTTACCAATGCTTCAACTATTAATGCGTGTGTAGAACCGTAGATTGAAACGTGTAAATACATCTCCTATTTTTTTCAAAGTGCTATATCAAGTGCTACCTATAATTCATGTCTCGGCTAACTTCTACTATTACGCTAATTTAATCTCTACTAGCATTCATGTTTCTGTGGCTAAACATTTAAAACTTGTGACTATTTTGCGTAATTCAGCGATTCTGAGACACAAATCGGGCTTAAGAGCGAGAGCGACTGCGAGATGCTTAGTCAGGACCACATTGACTGTTCATCCGGTAATGATGATAGCAGTAGGGGATCACCGCCTAGGGGAGCTCGCCTGCAATTGAAGAAAGGCCCTTGGACACCGTCCGAGGATGTTGTCTTAGAGGCGTATGTTAAGAAGCATGGTGAGGGCAACTGGAATGCGGTGCAGAAGAACACCACCCTGTTAAGGTGTGGCAAGAGCTGCCGTCTCCGGTGGGCAAACCACCTGAGGCCCAACCTAAAGAAGGGGGCTTTCACCAAGGAGGAGGAGAACCTGATCATTAAGCTCCATTACGAAATGGGGAATAAGTGGGCTCGGATGGCTGCTTATGTAAGTTCAGTTTCCAGTTCATATTTTCTGTTCCGCACTCTCAAAATACTCATGCTTCTTCACATGAGTTAGGAGTTAATTTTTAAGTGATTCCTCCATTAATAAAATAGTATTCATGTACTTTTGTCCATATATTATCTAATGTTCCATCTGATCTCACAGTATCCTTAAGACCATGCTTGCAAAAAGGAAAGAGTATCCATGAGACTGTGAATGTATTATATGTTCCTTTGATCTTCTTGTACATGGATTTGTTTTGCAAGTATCTGGTTTGTGTTGTTACGAATTTCCTTCTTGAGGAATATGTGATACTTCTGATTAAGAGAACTAAAGTAGTAGTTGCAGACGCTAGAATTTCATTTTTGGTATGGTTGCCATGTAACTTCTGACGTTTTGTCTTATATATAAAACCTGATCATTTTCTTGGTGCAACCTATTAATGTATTGAACTTTTGATTCAGATTAAGTTATTTTGTCAGTTGTGTAAGGAATCCTGATTTCCTTCTAACCTCTTGCTCAGAATCCTCATTTCCTTCTAACCTCTTGCTCAGATCCTTCTGCCCACAAAATTGTCAATCAATCAATTGGTCCAATAATTTCATCTGCCTGAATTTGTCCTGATCAAGTACATAAGGCAATTGACGTACAATTCGCCTAGTATTAGTTGCCCTTTTTTTGTTTAGTTTTATACAATGATACAATCACTTTGTCATGACTTCAATCCTCTTCAGGTTCCATTCCTCGGCAATTGTCGCGGTTACTGTGTTATGGCAAAGTTATGACATTATCTTTTTTTTCCTCCTCATCTGATGACTTCGTTTACCAAAACATAGTTAGATAACAATGCCTATACTATATAGCACCTGATAATACATGCTGTAAATTTTTCTTCAACCCTTTATTCAGTTAAAGTGGTTATACTCTATCTACTTTACTCTGCATTTTGGTGATCAGCATTTCCGAACTCTGACAATTCATACTCCGATGTGAATCTCTCAACTTCCTTGCATCCTTCCTCATTGGCACTGCAGTAATACTTTTGAAGATAGTACTTTACTGACTGCTTATTTGTTTGTATCATACGATTGGCAGCCCTGTCTTTTCCACATAATCTTTTGAAGTGGTTTATTTGTTTGATTAGTAAAAGCTTTGTGGCAAACAAAAAAAAGTACAAAAGCACCTGAATAGAGAAGCCGCTTATTTCCTGTGTCATAATTGATCATTTTTCATGGACTTATAGATGCTGTAGGGATTTTTTTTTTCTTGGCATAGTTGCCGGTGAAGTAATTTGATCTAATGTTTAATAGTTGATGATGGTGCGTGCAGCGTACTTGAATGCCTGCTTTACATTTCATTTGTACTTTGATTCTGTCGAAAGAGTTAGCTTCTATCCTGAAGTATATTGATCACAAGAAATCAGATCAACACTTTGATGACATCCAAGTTACATGATGTCAGAGTTCCATAAATGAAACTTATCTCAGCATTGTAGCCTGATTTTCTTGTTAGGTTTAGAGATTGCCATTAAAGGCAATCGGACTTGCACCTGGCAGCATTCTTGTACCTTGGCATCATTAATAGCATTTAGCCATATAGTATAATTCAATGGAAAATCAGGTGTACAGATTCAATCGAAGTTTTCTGTCAATAAAAAGTGAAGCATAGGTAATCTAGCTGCATGTACATACGTGTTTCGGTAATTGTCTTTAAGCAACTTCTCAGTTCTATATGAATTTCTTCTCCTTTATTGTCATTATTACTAACCTTGAGCACATGTTCTCAGTTGCCAGGGCGCACTGATAATGAAATAAAGAACTACTGGAATACTCGAATAAAGAAATGCCAGCGTACCAAAGCACCTATACATCCTTCTAATATATGCCTGCAGGCTTCAAATGAAGATCAGTATGAATCTACTGACTTCAGTTTTAGTGAGAAGCTGGCCAATGATCCCCTGCATGGAAATGGTCTATATGTACCCCAGCTTTCAGATGTTTCTATCAGCAATATACTTGGTCAGAGCATTGCATCAAAAAATTATGGCTTCATGGATCAAGTAAACCAAGAAAAAGTCCTGAAAGAATCTGAGAGTTCACTTCCTATGTTAGATGCGACCAACAATGGTATGTTTTCCTCAGTTGATCAATCCTTGAACAAGTCTGAGAAACTTGAGCAGGCTTTTGGTTTTGACTTTCACAATGTGACCAACTCTATTGACAAGACTATGGCACCTTCTGTAGGTGCTTCCTTTGAAAGCCATGCCTTTTCAAATGGTAACTTCTCTGCTTCTAGGCCCACAACTGGTCCTTTGAAGATGGAGCTCCCTTCACTCCAAGATGCTGAATCTGATCCAAACAACCGGTCCATGCACTTAAGAACTTCTGCTGTGCAGCCTGCCAACTTTGCTGACCTCTGCATGCACTCCTCAGCAGCAACATTGTCAGCAAAATCTCAGTGCATGGCACCAAGGAACAGTGGTCAATTGGAAGAAGTGCTTCCAGAACCTAATGCATTGAGCTCTATAGAGAACCAACAGCTGTCTGTGGGGAGTTTGAGTACCTCTGTTGGTACGTCCTGTGATGCTATGATGGAATCTTCGAAGCTTGATCTCTGTGAGGAATTCTGGGAGCAGGATCCCAATTTTTACACTCTTATTAGCAGCGATTTTTCTGCCTCACCTCTTTGTCCAGTATCTCCAGATGACTACCAACACTCTGAAATTTCTCCTGGTTGGTACAGTTTATTTTCTTCATCTACTGATAGTGTGGCTGGTTCAGTTATTCACTTGTTAATATTCATTTGCAGCGCACAGCCTTGCGTTTGGTCCCAGTGAACTGATTGTGCCCCAATACGAACAAGCACACTTCTCACCTCATCTTGAGGATTTCAATCCTGATGCGCTGTTCTCTTGGAACACAATCGGTTCATCCATTTTTAACGACACAATTGGAATGCTTCTGGAAGATGATGCAGATACTGAGTGGAAACCTGTGAGCTGTGGAACCACCATCCTCCCCAAGTGAGGACTTGCATTTGGCTCATTATTCTTCGTGGAGTGACATCCCTGTGAAATGTCAGGATCCAACTGAAATCTTTAACTGGCCTCCTAGGATCTAATTTGATTCCTCTTGGTGTTATTCTCGATAATACTGTTGAAGATAATTTCAGGAAACCAAAGCCCTGAGTGCTTCTAGTGCTGCATTTCAGTGATTTACTTCAAGACGAGCAGCTTGCTAGACGAACTCCCCATGGAAGTCCTTTTTTTTCAGAAATAAAGCTCACCAAGACTAGAAACGAGTCAGTTGTCTGTTTTGCAGTTCTGTACCCGGTAACAATGCAAGACCGGTTATTGCTTTCTTAGCTCGTAACTTGAACATTTCTTCCACCGTTGCTAGGTGATGACGGTGCGTTCCAATGTTTTATCATGTATCGAATCCAAGGACTTGTAGTTTATTTCATATTGCAAATGCCTTATTCTATACGACAGGATTGATTGATGTGTTGGCCATTTTTGATGCCGTTGAGTCGACTGCTGATTCGGCGGCTCCATTGGCGATAGAGCGGAATGTACGACCGTATTCTGATGCCATCGCCTGTAGTCTGTAGATTTGCAGTTTACATGGAAAGGGATAGCGGAATGTACCACCGGAAATCCGCATCTCTGTAGTAGTAGTAGTAGTAGCTTGCCCAACCATGGGCACAATCGTCATTTCGTGAGTGCTGGTACGTGCGTGTTTGTAAGTCGGAAGAATAATGTTGCGTGACGAATATCCTCGTAGGTAGATGAGAGCTCACGTACTGACGTGCACGACACATCCGTTTGGGCGTTTGGCAGGTGGATCTTCCGTCTAAGGCCTCGTTGGTTGAACTGAAAAATAGTAATTTATAACTAAAATTATACTATAATTAGTTAACATTATACTGTAGTTGAAGATAACTTATTTGATGTAATTAAATTTTAAAAATTTAAAAATAGAAAAATATGTTAGTTCATCCCAACAACGTAAATGAATTCGAGAAAAAAAAACTGACAAAAAAACTCAAAAAATCAAAAAATAAAAACATAAAACTTATAAATAATAAAAATTAAATCAAAAATTAAAAACTCAAACTGGAATGAGCGGACGCAAATCGCGCCTGTTATTAGCGAGCCTATACCTGTCGAAACCTTTGCGAGCTTACCTGAACCAATCACTAGGCATCATCATCACGAGGCGTAGTACATTCTGACAGCCACAGGAACAGCGGAAGGAGTAGCAAGAATTGATGCCAGGACGTACGCACGCTAGCCAGGGCGGTGCACATGGTAATCATGACTCATGAGATCCACAGCCCCCGCTCAGGCCAGGCGCGCGCGCCAGATCCCTGGCATAGTTTTTTTTTTTCAAATATAGGATATAACTTATAATTTTTGAATTAAAATTTTAAATCCTGATTATTTTTTATAAAAGAATACAGAGTGAGATAATTGAGTATAATTTTAGCCGATATATATAAAGTCAAGATATTATCCACTATAATCAATTTATAGATCTTATGTAAAAAAATATTTTATTTAAAAATAAAGTGACAAACTCCACGTAGACGGCAGGATCCACGTAGACGGCAAACAAGTGCGGCAGCCGGTGGGGCCACTTGTCTGTCGGCTGCGTCGCGTCGCCGAGACAAACTCCAAATCCACGAAACCCACGCCCGAAACCCAACCGCTTGCTTGCTTCCTTCCACTCCCCGCAAGTCGGCAACTGCTGCTGCTTCCACGGATTCCCTCTCCCTCGACTCGCTTGCTTCCTTCCTTCCTACGGCCGTTGCTACACAAGCTAGCCTCGGTCTCGACGTCTCGTCACGGCGAGAGCGATGGGCGCCGCCGCGGGTTGCCTCCACCGCCCGTCGCGCAATCTACGGCCGCGATGAGCACGACGAGGGCCGGAGCGGATCCGGGAGCCGAGGTGGTGGCGGTCGCATGGCCGGAGCTCCGGGGCCAACTCGACCGTGCCGGCGGCCTCGCTGCGGAGCTCGCGGCCGCGGCCGAGGCCCGGGCGGCACTGGCCCGCCGCCTCGAGGCCGCGCTCGAGGTGCGTGCCCCGCGAACGCGCGCTTGCTTGCCCGCGTCCGGATCGCGCCTCTGCCGTGGCGTGGCTTGGCTTGATTGGTTGATTTGATGCGGTGTGGTGGGGGCGCTGCTGTGCTGCAGGTGAGGAGGGAGTCTCTGCGGCAGGGCGCGGCGCTGGACGAGATGAGGCGGCGGCTGGAGCTCCGGCGGCGGCGCGCGGAGGAGGCCGTCGTCGGCAGGAGGAGGGTGCTCGTGGGCGTCGATCGGCGCAAGGAGCAGCTGCAGGCGCAGATCGAGCGGATGCTGCCGCTCTCCAGGGCCCTCGCCGCCGCGCACCGCCAAGTGCAGGTAAGCAAACCGATCCGTCTGCGCCGACGCAAAATGCGGTGAGGTTGGATTGGGAGCGGCCACGTTTACTCCGAGAGCATGCGTTGATTAACTGCAGGAAGCCAAGGAGGTGTTATCTGGAGAGAAGGCGCGGCTGGAGGATTTGCAGCGGCTGCTTAGGACGAGGCAGCAGCGCATGGTAGGCCAGGTCGCTGCCTTGTACCCTGTGAGGGTCTTCCATGATCTGCCGCACGCAGAAAACCATCGTGCTGATACTAATGGTGAGAATCCAGTAATCATATGTCTCTCTTGAAGAACAATGTCGCATGATTTTAGTGCATGCTCCTCTGAAGAAAAGCATCGCTGTGGAGACCCGAATTATTTACCTGTGGCCCTATGTTGCCTCTAACAAAGTATACGGTTCTAAGGAAGCCAAATAGGATAGGTGAGATTGCTCTGTTTGTTCAATAGCTCCAGTCTAGCTCTAAAAAGCGAGCAAGGTACCTTCTTTGTGCGGCAGTTTTCATTCATATTTTCATGATATGATAGAATGGCAATATTTACGTTGTTTATTCAGTGGCCTAATGTTGAATCTGCCTCATCGATGTGATTTAGCGCTCTGCTGTCACCTCTCCGTGGCATCCATGCCTATGGTGGGACTCTTGTCAGTGTCCGATATGCTAGTCTGGCTGGAGAGACCAATGTCTGCACTCTGCAGACAGGGAAAACCGAATGAGCGCAGCAGCTGCTTTTTACAAACCTCCAAACATAGACATTTACCTCTCAGTTTTCACACAGCTTGTTATATTTTGTGATTCGAATCCAGCTGAGTCCAACCACTTTTACTCGGGTCTGACCACTACAGGTCTTTTCGACCACTTGAAAAGTCCGATCGGGACAAGTGAACTGATCGAAGGTTATGATCGAGATCTTCGTATTCGTGATAGACTTTACGCCAACTGAAGTCAGACGTGACTACTCGAGACGCTTTAGACTACAACTCTACGCTGTTATCTTCTGAAACTCTTTGAGCGGGCTATTGTTCCCACCTCTAAGAAAGATATTGTTCCAGTTTTCGATAGGTCTCTGTTTTGTCTCCTACTAGGACTCTGTTTCTTTCTCATTTGGGACTCTTGTTTCCGAGTCTATATATTTACTCTTGTAGTCGCATGGCTAAGGCACGTCGAAATTTCCCATGCTTGTAACTTCTCATATAGTAAATTTCGCATTTGTGTGCCCATGGTTTTTTCTCGCAAGGGTTTTCCATGTTAAACCCGTGCCTCTTGTTCTTTTGATCATCTATTTTTGCCATGCATTTTATAACAAATGGTATCAGAGTTCTAGGTTCGAGTTCAAAGCTGCTGCACCGGGAGGAGGAGACTCCTAGGGCGGCCGTTGGGCAGCATCAAGAGTAGCATCCAGAAGGTTATCGTTCTTGGCGATTTGACTTGTCTAGACTCCGTTCCGTATCTTGACTCTAACTTAGCGCCAACCCGCACCATACCTCAGTAACTGTTTCAGTGCCAGGATCTGCCAACACCATTGCTCACTCCGCCTGACGCTATGCTCTAGCGTCGTACTGCGCCATCTCTATCGATGATCTTCTGCCTCAATCGATTGTCATTTTTCATCAAGAAGCTGTGTTATCAGCTCTGCATGTTTTTTTTGTTGGAGATGGAGTTCATTGCAATTCAGGCCATTGTGCCTATTATTGGTGGCATCTATACGTGATTAATCATTGACGATTTCTTCAACGATTCATCGTCTTCTGCGGGTTATTGCAGCAAGATCCGTATATATAGAGTCTAAGGTGGAGTTGTAGGTTTTCAACACAATTTAGGCTATGCTTGATCGATGTGCCTTTGAAGGAAAAAAACAATGTTAGTTGTAGGAACAACTAAAATTGGTGTTTTGTTCACCGTTTGGATATGTTTAATTTGGATAGCTTGCGTGACCATCATGTAGGAATTTATTGTATTCTTTTCGCTATAAGAATAATTCAGGTCAAGGTGGAGATTGTTATATTATGTAATCCGAATCTGGTCGGATTAAACCACTGTAGGTCTTTCCGATTGCTTAAAGAGTCCAATCAGGGGAAGCGAACTGATCAGAGTATATGATTGGGATCATCTTCGTGTCCGTGATGGACTTTGCACCGACTAGAGTTAGACATGGCTACTCAAGGCACTTCAGACTACAACTCTACACCATTATCTTCTGAGACTCTTCAAGCGGAGTGTTGTTTCTATCTCCGAGAAGGTTATTGCTCTAGTTTCTGATAGGTCTCTATTTTGTCTCTGACTAGGACTCTATTTCTTTCTCATTTGGGACACTTGTTTTCAAGTCTATATATGTACCTATATAATCGCACTGTTAAGACATTCCGAAGTTCCCCACGCTTATAATTTCTCTTCATATAGTGAATTCCGCCTTTATGTGTCTATGGCTTTTTCCCGCAAGGGTTTTCTACGTTAAATATGTATCTCCTGTTATTTTGATAATCTATATTTGCCATGTGTTTTATAACACAGCTTGTTTTTTTAAATTTCTATGCAAGATTGCTGGAAGCCTGGAATGCATATTGCTTTTATATACAAGAATTAATGGAAAATAATTGATCCCTTAATCACCTTTTGAAACCATTTATGATGAGATGACAGAACACTTTCAGGAGAGCATGGAACACCTTTAGAAGAGAATGGAACACTTCCAGGAGAGAAAGGAAATGGAACACATTTACTCAGTATAATCAAATTTCCACAAGTACGTCCTTCGACGTTTTTTGGTTGGCAAATTGCAAAGCATAAAAGAAAGCAGAAGAGTTACAGTGACAACGAACTTCAGAGGTCCGCAGCTGTTCTGGGATATGCAGCACATGTAAGTTTGGCTGCCTAGTGCTCTTGTACTATAAAATATTAACACAATATCTTTAAGGTAGAGAGACTTAGTGCCTAAACATCATAGTGCCTCATTGCAGCGTCCTATATTTTTGTGTGTATGTATGTATGTATGTATGTATGTATGTATGTATGTATGTATGTATACATATAGATACATGTTACATACATATATATACATGCATGTGTATATAATAGTTCTATACTGCTGGAAGTACGTACTCCTACCTCTAATATACTCCTTTAATGATGTTGTTATACCTTTTTATCTATTTGAACATACTATAATAATAATTATAAGATGATCCAAAGTGAGTTCCATGAAAATTTTTATCAAAGTCCACTTTTTATAGCATAATTTATATATCTACTCCTTCTATACATAGAAAAGTGTATATAGTAAAAATAAAGAGTCCTGATAAAATTTTTTCAACAAGTCGCATTGAAGTATCTTAGAATTAGTAATTAAGTATACCAAAAGTGATAAAGAGGTATAAAATATTATTTTAAGTAGTATATTAAAAGTGAGAGTATATACTCCCAATTGAGATTTTCCATCCATGATCGAGACTTCCTATATATGATTAAGACTTTCTATCCTGATATATTATATATCATTGCACTTGCACGCATCTGAAAGCAATCCAAAGGCAGAGAGGCTTGGTGCCCAGACACTATGGTGCCCCATTTCAGCGTCTATATATATATGTATATATATATATATGTATATATATATGTATGTATGTATATATATGTGTGTATATATGTATGTATGTATATATATGTGTGTGTGTGTGTGTATGACGCTGAAATAGAGCACCTGATGTCTAGGTACCAAATCTCTCTGCCTTTGGATTGTTTTTAGATGCGTGAAGTGCAATGATTTATAATATATCAGACAAACCTGTTAACATTCATTAATTCGAAAAAGCATCGATTTGGAAAGGAATACATTGATTTAGCATACTGAAGCAATCATGAAAGGAAAGTCTTAATCATAGTGCCCCTGTTATTTATACTATACATATATACATATATATATATATACATGTATGTATGTAGGTATGTGTGTGTGTATGTATGTATCGGAACCTAGCTAGGCTCATTGTCATGCTCAAAGGAGAATACCAAAAATATAAATTTTCAACGACTAACCTAGTGATACGGCTTCTGATACATCTTATGCTATAGCATACCACCAGTAGGAAAGATCAATGTAAGAGCATAGAGTTTTTCATATATTAGTTTGGAATACAATAATAATATGCAATACGGCCCTTTGAAATTTAGCGGTTATTACAATGTAATGCATAAATACTGACAAGAGTGCAAGTTCTTCTGTCTGCGTGCACCTACTAGATTTGATACTTGCAGTGACAAGAGTTTTTGATACTTGTGCAGTCACAAGAGTTAGAATCACCACTTGCTTATTTTGTTAATTTCTTGTAGGCAGTCTTGCTCGTAGCCTCATATCTTGACGTTCCCCTCCGATATCCTTTGCGCTTTGAAGGATCACGATCTTATGCGAGTGATTGTTTGCCTTCTGCTGAAACAGCATATGTTGCTTCAGCGGAACATCCCCTTTTCCTGGAATGCCAAGAAGATGACCGGAGTAAGGCATCCTATGCCATTTACTTGTTGCACAAGGTGTGTATTTTCCACCTACTTGTATTCTATCGGCTTGTTTGTCATTGCAATGTTTGCTTAATCCTGTTTGTATTTTCCAGCAAACTAAGATTGCTATTTGTATTTCCATGATGGTTGGTCAGGATACGGAGCAGCTTTTGAACTGCATTGGAGCAGAGAGCTCTGGAAGGCACGTATTTGGTAATCTGCGAGAGCTTATTAGGATTATACAATCGGATGAATATGTGTACAGATGATCGATTCCGCGATCATTGTGGTTTTGAATCGTTTGTGCTGTAGAGATGGTGTTATACAGATTTAGGTAGGTGTTCTTTCTGTTCTCTTTTTTTCCCCTACTGTGCCAAGTTTTTGTATGCACAGGAAAGGGGCGCATTGGGTTTTGTTAGATGAAATGATATTTACATACGTGGTTTGACATGAACTGTAATACCACTAAAAATGCAAAAGAGAATAAATACGGAGAAGGAAAACAATTCAAGGGAGAATAAAAAAATAAAGAAAAGTTTTGCCGTCAGAACCCATTTGACCTTAGAATGTCGACATAATAGTAAAGCTCACTGAGGTTTCCAGACCATCCAGGGGCGGTTAGCATCATCTCGCGTTTTGGGTGTTCATCATCCGGCAGAAAATTCCTTCCTTACGTGCCGCAGTAAAAGAACCCCAAAGCACAGTGCAAGCCCACCTGTTGGACCAAAAGTCCCTAAAGCCCACAGAGTCCTGAGAGAGGAGGCAGGGGTAAGTGAGGCATCCTGGTCAATTGCATAAAGCCAAGGGAGTCTCACGGCCATGCCCCTCATAAGCAGATCAGCCACACAAGCCTCATTTCCATTTCTCTTCTCTCAACTGAAAGTCAAATCAAGGCAAGGGCTGGAAGCCAAGTCACTCTATTTCCTCCTTCTCATTTCCCTTCTTTGCCGACCATAGCCAAGTCAAGCAAGAGGCAACACCATTGTTTTGCTTGGCCAAAGCAAAAGCCACAGGCAAGCACCACCCAATACAAAAGTCCCAAAGTTGCCACACCACATAGAGACAGTGAGGAAGAGGGAACCGGAGGAGAGGAAGCAAGAGGTGCAGGGGAAGACTAAGGAGAAGAAGATGACGAGCACAAGTCATGGCCACCATGAACATCGTCACCGTCCACCTTCGTTTATAGCCCGTTAAACAGGAAGATCCCTGTCTTCCCTATCCTTTTCCCCCATTGACATAGCTCAACATAAGCGGGGAGCCCGTAGGGTCACCGTGTGCCCTTAGTCAGAGGGACATGCTCCCCGATGCATGTCCCCTCGCCAGGTCCCGTCACGACGACGCCCATAGACCTTCCCAACCCTTGCGTGCATGAGAGCAAGGGCAAACAAAAATAGAGGCTAGAACAAATGCATGTAGTAAGTAGGGGAAAAGAGTGCACTGTCCTGGGTAGAGAAGTAGGTAGATGGCGTGAGCCGACAGGGGGCGAGCCAAGAAGGGAAAACAAGGGGGAGCTCCGCAAGCTGGCGGCGCAATCACGGCCGAGCCCGGGCATCGGCTACGGGAACCGACTGCGCCAAGGATGGCTGGAGGGGGGACACCTTGACCGGAGGGGCAGTACCTGCTGATGTCGAGTGTTGCACGTAAAATTGGTGTTGTGCATATAAACACATGTAGCGCTATGATATATTGAGTCGGGTGATGCTTGTACAGGTGGGGGCCCCAAGTCGGAGATGTCCACGCATCGTCCCCGAGGCTAACCAGGCAAGTACATGGTAAATGGCACATTCGGATAGTGATTGTTTTTAGATGAATGTTGGTGCATTAACTATTGTACTATGGTGAGTTAACTATTTCTAGATACATGTTAAGGAATGATGAATAATAGTTATGGAAGCATGACATATTGATATATGTAAACGGAGCACTTGCATTGCATGCATGTTATGAAAAGGGTAGTTTTGTGGTATCGTTGGTTCACTTTGTGTAGACACTCCACGGGAGTGGAAACTGAGGTCCCCGTATGTAATGATGTCCTATTGACGTCCTTGTATGTAAAAGGATAGGCTTGTGATCCCCGTATGAAAACACGACGAGCTTGGGTGAACATCAACGGATGCTCATTCTACTATACCGGCATAGACTAAAGAGATAAGAGAAAAGTGCATGTGCATATGCAATTGCATTATGACCGAGAACATGTGCCAATGCATATTGAGTTGTTGATGAAAATGGAGGAAGATTAAATGAAAACAGTGGTTAATGAGACTGTGATGGTTATGGATTGATACATATACCTGTTATTTCCTGTTTTACTTTGTACTTACTGAGTCTTTGGACTCACCCTTACTTTGTTATTTTTTAGGTGATCAGTTAAGACGTCATGCACAAGCAGAAGTAACATATGAATAATTTCACGTATCAGTAGCACTTCATGTATCATATTTTATTAGTATGTTTTAGACTCTACTGATATGCCATGCTAAACTTAGAATTAAAATGGTATGATATTTATCTAGTCATTGTAATATAAATAAAGTAGTGTTTGCTTAAAATACTAGCAATTGATGAAAATGGTAAAAATCTGTAATGGTGGTAGCAGCCTGACTAGAGAATGGGTGGTGTGTTGCATGAACGTACGTATAGGGAGTGTCTAGATTTCTTGGTGTCTGAGACTAATTGTATAAAAACCTTATGAGTAATGTCAAGATTACATTTTTCTGACCAATATGCTGCCCTCACACTGGATTGTGAAATTCAAGAGCTACTTAGACCCTGTTTGGAACTCAAGAAGAATTTTTGTAAGAGTCCTGCGAGAATTGAACTATCTCACGTTAAATTTCTGCTCGGCGCCTGACTCATGACTGATTTGAGAACTTTTACCACAAGATCAATATTCTAAAATGAAACATCTTTGCAGCCACCTAACTTCATGACTGATTTAAGCATGCTATTTTTATGTGAACTATTTATAAACACATTAAAAAAAGATCAGATAGAATTATATGGTCTTCTCTTCCAAAAAAAGAGAAGCGGGATTTTGATGCAACTAAAGTCGGTGCGTTAACATCTGAGCTGTTATCATCAGCACTGCACGCAGGAAGGGACGGAGAGTCGGAGACCGAAGAAAAGAGTCCGGAAAGAAGCTTTCGGCACCGTCCACGATCCATCCCGGCCAAAAAATCTACAAGAGAGCAGCAGATCCCACCCACCCACCACCACGCTTCCCTCCAAGATCAACACGCGCGAAAACTCTCCGGACTCCGGTCTCCACCCACCCCCACTGGCTCCGCGGCTCCACACGCCGGCGTGGGCGCACGTGCCACCGTCACCCACGGCCGGCGACTGCCGGACGATTGTAAGTACCAGCAGAAGCTGAGACGCCGGGCACACCTCCCCCCAATAACACTGTGTGCTGCCATTTCGTGGTCCTCCTGTTTCACTTTCTTGAGCTCGTGTCGTGTCTTGTGCTGTGTTCTCCTCCTTTCCGTCTTCCTTCTACGGGGACCGCCATTGCCGCCCGCTGCACAGCAAGGCCCGCGTTTGATTTGTGCTACTTGGTGGAGATTTGACCTGGCAATCCTCTTGTCTTACTAGCCGCTTCTTGTTCTTGACGTGCCTTTGGATTCTTATGCTGCTTGCCACCGTCACCCGTGACTCCTGTCCTCTGCATCTTGTTGTGTTCCTCGGACACCCCTCGGATCTCGGGCTCCGATCGCCGGCTGCTTAAAGGTAAGAACTTTTGGTGCTATCCAACTGCATTTGTGATATCGTAACACGTTGTAATTATGCTGCTGACATTAGGGCTCTTCGAGATTTAGCATTCTGTTGTTACCACGGTTGGAATTGGACCGGTTCTTTTGCATAGTTGATGTTTCCAGAGGAATCGCGTGAATAGCATTCTTGAATGTGCTTTTACATTTATGGTTTAATTTAATATGTTCGTGTGGATTTTTTTTTGGTTGATTTGAGCAATTGCGTTGTTTAGCACTATCTGGTACGATCTGGAGTTGTCTAGGCATCACACAAGTTGCAGGCTGAATATCTGTTCTGCTTACTTTGCTCTTCGTTTCTTGGTGAGTCTGTTTTGTTTAATGAGCTAATGTTACCTGTGTGTTTTTTCTGCTAGATTTGTGCTGCCAAGTGAGAGAGGACTGGCCATGGGTGTTGAGGCCAAGCGTGATATGTTATGTATCAAGAGAGTTCTGACGTCTTCTATCAGAATAAGCTATAGATGTGCTTCTGAACATTGGATTCTCTTTACTCTAGTCCTACTGCTTTACCTGCTGTACAAATCTTCACCGGGTTTCTTCGCATTCGTTCTCTCCTCTTCCCCTGTAATTATATGTGCTACCCTTCTTCTTGGTGTACTGCTAAGTTATGGGAACGCAAGCCTTCCTGAGATCGATGAAGATGGAAAGGCTCCTGCAGACATTTCAGCTCCCAAGTTTGGAAGCTTTTCCAGAAATATTCATTTTGAAGCACATCAGGGCTTTTCAGAGCCTGCATTTAAGGAGAACACAATAAGCTTCAAAGATTGGGAAATAAAAAACACAAGTTTTGGCAAGGCGAGGGCTAACAGGCATGTTGAGCTAGATGATAGTGTTCCTCTTCTGAAGGGAGTTTATCAAGAAGATGAGAGAGTTGATGCACGTTATAGACCCGAGGAAGTGTTCACTTCTATTCTTTCCATGGTGACACTGCACCAAGAGGTTGGTATGGAGGAATTCGTGAAGGATAATCAGGATCAAGAGTCGAAAGATCCATTTACCAGCAAGGATAAGGGCGATAAGTATGCTGACTTGTGCGAGGATGTTCATCAGAGTAGAGTTGATGTGAAAGAGGCAACATTTGGCTTACGTTCTTCCAGTGAGAATGATAGGGAAGATGGTGAAATGGTGGCGAAGGCAAATCGAGATAGAGTATTAGCAGATTCACAAAATGATGAGGTGAGAGAGGTTTCAGAAGACAAGCCAGCTGAGAAGCCGGCAGGTACTTGTAGATGGGGCCGTGCATTTTCTGTGCGTCAGAGGAAGAAGCTTGCTGATCTAAACATTGAGGCTATCAATGCTTCTCTGGACAACCAATTAGACTCTTCCCTATGTTCATCATTTGCCAACAATGATGGTTCATCGGGTTTTGATTATGACAAGGCAGAGTGTCCCTCTCTTGATGCTTCTATAACTGACATTGCTCCGGTGCTCGATGAGATTGACCCTCTTTTAGGTGCCGACTTCCCTGGTCCCGATCCCACTGCCAATGATGATTCAGGCAGTGATTCCAACTTCTGCCCTCAGGATTCTCAAACCGACAGTGATAGTAATGGTGAGGCTGATATTAGTAAGGTGAAAAATGGTGGTAAGGCTGGTGAGGCGAAGAAGGATGATGGGAATGAGCCCGCATTTCTTTGGACAGCTGATGACAATAATAATGTCATGGATCTTGGGTACTCTGAGGTGGAAAGGAATCGTAGGTTGGAGATCTTGATGGCTAAGAGAAGATCAAGGAAGAACATAAGATTTGATCTCGACAGGAACTTGATAGATCTTGATGGAAATGATGTTGGCGGGAGCGCACATGGATTTTCAAGTTTCCCTATACAAGTTCAATCTATTTCAGTACAAAGGAGAAACCCATTTGACCTTCCTTCTGATTCTGATGATGCAGCCATTCCTGGCTCAGCTCCTTCTATTCTGCATCCGCGAAAGAATCCGTTTGATCTCCATTTGGAGCAATCAAATGATAGTGGTGTCCCTGCAGACCATAACTTGGAAGAATTTACGACAGTTTCCCATCGAGACGCGTTCTTCAGAAGGCATGACAGCTTCAACTTTGGCAGTCAGGAGAGACATCTTTCTAGATTTAAGCAATGTTTTGTCCTTGAGGCAATGGACTTTGAGGAAGCAAGCACAAGCAATTTGCAGAGGCAGTTCAGTGACAAGAGTGTGTCGAAACTG
The DNA here is from genome assembly GCA_036346575.1 of Dendrocalamus sinicus. NCBI lineage: Eukaryota > Viridiplantae > Streptophyta > Magnoliopsida > Poales > Poaceae > Dendrocalamus > Dendrocalamus sinicus. The sequence continues at coordinate 27,674,847 of CM070653.1, read as the reverse complement.
AGCGTTGTCACTGAATCTGATACCATTTCTTCGGCTGCTGATCAAGAGGACCATAATGGCCTCATCAAAAAGGATTTCCTCTGGGAACCTGCATCACCAGACCTGCTAAGACAGGAAAGTGATCTTGGATATGTTGTAAGCGAATGCTCAGATGGGCTCAATTTTGTGGATGATGAAACTCTGAATGTTGCCACTAGTGGAATGGAGTCTGGGCCAGTGGAAAATACGCAGCATAAGTTCTATTGAGGCAAATTAAAGTCTATAGATACCTCCACCCAGTATTCAAGAATCTATCTGATGGCAATGCGAAGAATGTCGAGGAGAGCAAAGCGAAACTGAACCGTACATAACTGTCCATAGCAGGCTTGTTGAAGCCTTTGACAGTTTGGGCAGCAAAGAGTTTGTGTTGAAAGAGCAGAGGAACTTCTTGTAGCCTTTGCTTACGATGCACACTTCTTTTTTTCTTCTTATTTTATCTGATGAAGTGATTTGCATTATTCAGATACAAGCATAGTTCAAAACACAAGGTTTGTCTGTACATTTTTTTTTTGTGAATGTAATCGAATAAAACATCATACTATTACGGCGTTATCATTCTTTGGAACATAACCTTTGTATCTATACAAGTATTCCATCTATTGAAGGTTTAAATACTTGCATGCGTGAGCCCGTGACACGCATGAATTCCAGAACTTGATTTCTGTTTGCTTGTATCAAGTTTTTCAATTCTGATGCAATCTGGAGCCACACTACGACAGGGACCAGCTACTCTACAGTTGGATTGAAACTTGAGAATTTTGGCTTTTGGCTTATGGTTTTTGAATTCTAACTGTTCGCGAGAGATAGTACACATAGAAAAATAATTGCATGTCTACTACAATATTTCTGTAAATCCCACCTAAAAACGTACAGTTTAAAAACTAGTTAATGTAGAAACCTAAACAAAATCCAAAGTATGAGTGGAAAAGAGCCCACCCTTGTCTTGCGGGAAGATTCTTTTCCTCAGCTGGAAGCATACTTGGATGCCTACAAGAAGGTTAACCGTTCAGTCCCTACTGCCATGCCAGCTACAGAACACACGCTTCAATGACAAAGCATTTCCCTCTTCGAGTCGCACAATTCAAGGAGAAATAGAATAAAGTCCCCAATCATTCGTGCATGCAGATAGATTGCTTGTGCAAGTCCAAAGAATTCCATGCATGTCTGCCTGATCGATTGCTCCATTTCAAGATCAGATTCTTCTGAACTTTCTTCTGGCAAAAGAGAGAGAGATAGCTTCTGCAACTGGCCGTTCTGGCCACAAAATGGCATGTCTCGTGCTCTCACGTCTTGTCACAATGCATGAGAGACTGATCATTTGTTCGTGACAAAGAAACCGTTGATTCCTCTATAAGCAACTGCCAGTGATTGATGGAATGGTCACGAAACAAAAGAGAATGGATGCCAATAACTGTATTTCCAGTGCGATTTCCCTGTTTTCATAAAACTGCCCAAACGACCGTCATTTTCAGAAAAAAAGCATCAGGCACAGAGAGGGCGATGATGTATATAAACTAGTGCGCTTTGGACGCATGGAAATTCACTGCACTTTTGATGTATATAAACTAGTGCGCTTTGGACGCATGGAACTTTACCGCACTGTGGATGTATAGCACATGAAATGTTACTACGCTTTTGATGTATAGAAACTAGTGCGCTTTGGACGCATGGAATTTTACCGCGCTTCGGATGTATAGAAACCAGCATGAACCCGCACGCTGCTGCGGGCATGTGAATGCTAAAACACCAGCTTTCTGTTCTATAGACTGCAGTAAACAAAATCTATATATTTGATGTTGGGGCAAAAGGAAATCAGGAATTACTTGAAGTCTTTGAATTAAAGATAAGAGCATGGGCAGAGGAGAAGATACAATCTATAAACCAAAGAGAGTGACATCGACAGCAAAGGAAACACTACGGCAAATGCATGCTTAGCATCCATTGTAAACATGTTTATTTTGACATTAAAAGCATAAATCCCTAGTTGTCTGGGAAGGAAACCTGACTCTTCTATACTGGCAAGCAAAATTCGTAAGGCATGAAAAAAGAACTTGTAATAATTTCTTGTATAAAACTTGCAAAAAAGCAAGAATCTAACTCTTCCTGTACCACTTTTCCTTTTTGATGAAAATAACAGAAGCTAGATTTTTTATCAACCTTGATCATGAGGAAATTATTATAGTTCAGCGACTGTATTATCAGATAAGACATGAAGTCGTTTGCTTCTGATTGTGGCAAAAGGACCCCTAGCTCTGAATTGTTCTCTCCTCCCCAGTAAATCAATGTTACCGGCATTTGAGGATACATTTAGTTGGAGAAATTTGCAGCCTGAGTAACAGCAAACAAACACTACTTACATCAGAATAGGACGACAGATGGCAAGACTGACACCCCATGGCACAAAACCATAAAAAGAAGGTCTAGAGGAACAACAACCGCATCATAGCCAACTGTGATCTGAGCACAATGAAGTAAAATCTAGCATGGAAAGATGCAGCCAACTTCAATTGAGCTAATTTTGTAGAAGCAGGTGGAAAATCTTTACAACTGGTCGTGCATTGGTTAATTTCGCAGAAGCAATGGAAAATTTCTACAAATGGCTGCCTAAGAAAACTACTAAAAGCAAAGCAACCTGGAACTACACATATACCTAGGGTACTGAAATTGTGGAACTATAGATATATCTAAATTGGAAGCATATGAGGTTATGTGTGTGTGTGTGTATATCCAGTGCAAATGGCTATTTAGTGGTAACATGCAAACACAAACCAAGGCCGTTGAATCTATCTTCTACGGCTCGGATTCGTGGGGGCGAAAGCCCTTAATTCACTTATGGTTTTTGTCACAAAACCCCCCGCTTGGTAGCCTCATTTCACAAAACAGTCCTCGGATTCTAGGGTTTGCGCGCGCGCCGCCTCGCTCTGACCCCGCACCTCCCGCCGTCTACCGCCCCCTCCACCACCCTCCACCATTCCCCTAGTGCCACCCAAGCTCCTCGCCGCCGCCCATCGGCCCTCGACGACACCATCTCCCTCCCCAGCCCATCGTGCCCCCACCTTCCACCATCCCCTAGTGCCACCCGGGCTCCTTACCATCGCCCCCCTATGTGGCTCTCCCGGCTCCCTCCCCGTGCCGCCTTCCTCCACAACTGCCGCCTCTCCCTGGCCCTCAGCGACGACATCGCCCCCTCCTCCCCCTCCCCAGCCCTTGGTGCTTGCAGGTAATTCACTTGTGTGATAACATTCCTTTTTGTGATTCTTTTTCACACTTGTATGAAATTTGCAATAAACAAGAAATTTTGTTGTGTCATGTCATGGCAAAATGGCGCACTTAGCTTTAGGAGATGGTTGGATGAGGAAAAACAACAAAAAAAACTGAGACAACTTCAAGATATTGTTGCTAAAATGGCTCTGTCAGACTCTTGTGACAAACCAAAATGGATCAGGAAAAAATTAGGAGTTTTCACTATCAGGTCTAACACCTTTGTAGAAACTTACTTAATCATGCTTATAAATTGATTTGGAAAGCCAAAATACCTCTTAAGGTCAAGATTTTCATGTGGCTAATTTGGAGAAATCCCATTTTAACTAAATATAATTTGTTAAGAAGAAATTGGAAAGGAAGCAAGAAGAAATTGGAATGCAAGCAGTGGAGTAACAGATTGTAGAAAGAGATATTCGCGTACGATTTTGGCCAATATAAATTAAGTTATTATAATGTGTACTATAACCAACTAGTAGATCTCACCTTAAAAAGACACTTCATTTGAAAGTTGGATACAATATAAAAAACTATTTAGTGTATATAACAGTTTTTAGAAAGTCTCCCATTAATCATCTGTTGGTACGGATCACTGCGCCAGGAATCATCACTATATTAAAGCTGGGGGGAACTCTGGCCTCCCACCGCGCCACGTCAGCATATTTGCAAAAAGGCCCCCGTGATTTCTAAAATCACGTATAGGTTCTCGGTTCTTGCAAAAAGGTCCCTGCCAGGTTTCTTTTCTGAAAACACCCCTCCACTTCACCGAAATTGCGTATTCTTTTGAAGGATAGCACCCCGTGGTTTTCAAAAATTACATACGATTCCTCATTTAGTTACATACAGGTCCTTATAGGTCCTCTTTTTTGTGGAAAAGGCATTCTGTTTTCTCGAAATTACGCATGTGTCCTCGATTTTTTTTGAAAAACTTCCCCGCAAATTATCGTCTCTTTTACTTCGATCCACATGGTAGCTAGCGCAGCGTGTCACCGTTCTTACGCTGCTAGTTACATAAGACCTTGATTTGCAGGAGTGATGCTGGAACAGTCAGTCAAATCACTCACCATCAGAGCTCACAACACATAAAGCGGTGACCCATGTTCTAGTACTTTTAGGATTTAAAAAATATGCTATAAAAATTGATATTAATAGAATTATGATTTCTATTTTTGGTAGGATTTGTACTCTTGTTTAGAGGAGGCCTAGGAGGACTATATAAATCAATGAGGGGCAAGGACGAAACTAGAACAAAAATGATTGGAAATCACCACTTTCCCATACATATAACAATATATATACTTTTCAAGTAATGTTAAATACTAATATGTCTGATAATTTTTAACATCAATACTTTAACATAACTGATGACAATGTATGATAATAAAGAAGTAGTGATCAAAATGCTTATCCACATGAAAAAGCCCGATAATAATATTTGTTAGTTGCAGCAAACTAAAAAAACTAAGGGCAAAGTTACAGACAAAAGTTAGTCGGCGTTGGTAAAATACATTATCCAATCTCAATGGACTATTAAAAGATAACAAAATTACCTAAAGTTTTCGATAAAAAATAGTAGTATAACCTTTTAGTATTTACGTTGTTTCATGTTTATAAAGTGATGAACCACAATATCATTGGTAATTCTCGTCAATTCCTACTTCTCCACATAGCAAATAAGTATATCATTTATGAAATCATCATTAATTAATTGAAAATGTTGGTTAGATATTTGTATGTTCGACAATTCAAGAACAACTTTATAGAAAATACGTCCAGTAGCTTACATATTTGACATTGTGGTCAAATACTATAATTTTGCCTCTGATTTATAATGAGCTAGGCCGGTATTCTAAAAATCAAAATAAAACCCTAAGTCTTAACCCTACAATTCAACAAAAATCAATCAACAATCAACACATTGAAAAGCTTTACTCACAAATTTAGCCCCTCTTCTTGAAACAAATTGAGAGAATTAAGAGAAATTTAGATCAAAATACATACTGATTGGGTGGAGCTAAGCTTCCTTTGGCCAGTGAGGGTGCAAGGCAACAGGGACCAGGTGACGCTACAGCAAGATGGCAGATGAGGGTGGCTAATAGTGTCGATTTTTCCAGTTCGCTAGCGACCGGTCAGTGCCTAGCTAGGTGCAGCTGTATGGCGAACGTGGTACACATCTCTCGGCCGATCATGTGAGACAAATATGCGTCGAGGGTTGCTACGAGGTGATTGATCAAATGGACGTCGTGGCCTGTTTCGGTCCTATCTTGGGTACGCTCAAGGGTTGGCTCAGCCTGCTATAGTTGTCCCATGGGCTAAGGGCAGTAGAGGTTTCTCGTGGATTACCGCTAGCTGCTGGAAATTTAGGTTGCTAGTGTTCTCTTCGTTGGACTTAAAGGAAGGAACCGGGTGCACTGTGTTTGGGCTAAGGGTTCATACATGAGCTGGAGGTGCTGATCCCTACTAAAAAAAATTTTGGACCCAGTATTCTGTGACACGGGGGAACCTAACTTGGTTCCGCCTATGATGAGGGGTGGTCATAGAAAACCCAAGTACCAAACAACAAAGCAAAGAAACCACCCATCCAAAGGTAGAGACGCATAAGGGGATTAAATGCTAGGTTATTTTATAGCACTAGATTCTTATATAGAGTAAGAATCAGGTGATTCTAAAAGATTCGAGAGTGTTGTGAGAGAGTAATAATCCTAAGGGTGGCAAAAAAAGCTCGAGGCTCGTGAGCTGGTTCGGCTCGACTCGGCTCGTGGTACAAACGCGCCGAGCCAGTGTTTCAGCTCGGTCCGTTAACAAGCCGTGCCGAGCTAGCTCGCAAGCCACTCGCTAGGCTCAGTAGGTTCGGTCAATCCAGCTCGGCAGCGTCTTCAGCCCATCACGACGTGAACGGCTCAGTACAACAGTAGTAGTATGTATGCATGCCAATTTTCACACCTTTTTAGTCACTGAGAGGTATTATTAAAGTACACGTTACTCTTTTCTCTGTTAATTTCACCTATGAAAAGAAACCATCAGATGCCATATTTGCTTATACTGGAACTGGAGTTTTCTTGACAAGTTTTTCTTACTTTGTTATGAACCTACTACATTAGATGCTCTTTTCTTTTTTATGTAATTTCAGTCATAAGATTACTATTGTATAGGTTTCACTGTCACTTTAGATAATCATAGAAGTTATCAATCAGAAAAACAAATATAAAACATAACGAACCTAACGAGTCGAGCCTAACGGGTCATAGGATTGATGCAATTTGCATATTCTACCTAACGAGCCGAGCTCGAGTTTTTCAACGAGCCGAGCTGAGCCTCTTCCCTAACGAGCCAAACCGAGCCAGCTCGATATCCACCCCCTAGATAATCCCTTATACTCTTTTGATATTGTGCTTAAAGAATTTGCGGTCGGCTTCGATAAATCTCTCTCATTGTGATTGCTTCAATATTATTATTTTAGTTCTTTCTATAAGATTTATCTTCTCCATTCTTAATATGGCATATCTTGTATAGTATATTACGGACTTTGATCTGATCCGGTGATGGCTATTGTATATACGAAGAGTATCAAGAATGTAACACCGTCACATCTTGGCGCGGTTGCATCGAGGCACTTTTTAATGGTGAGGCGCCCTGGAATTAAGCAAACCACACATGCTGCTACCTTGGTCCAAGAAACATACCCATAGGGCGGAAACAGAGAGGCATGTGGCAGCAGTCAGATGTGTTTAGTTGGTATAATCATGTGAATGATATCATTATATTTGTAAGGTTGTTTGTCAAGTCTCCTAGAAGTTTCATCTCAACCCAAAGGAAAAGGATGTTTCATCCAAAGCTCCAAACATCCATTTGATGTCTTAAAACGTTCATGTACTTTTCATATTTCTTTGGATTACTTTTTTTCCTGCAAAAAAAAAAAACAACATCTCCCTAGTTTTAAAAGAGCAAATAAATTTCCCTTCGCCCAATAGTTGCAACATGCATTTCTTTTCAAGATTAACGCCGGTCCATCGCTGAAAGGCCAAAGGTCCTCGAGGAAGATCCTATTCTTTTTCAGCTTTTGTTATCTACTTTTGATTTTTTTATAGTAATTAGCTTTTAAATAGACTGTCTTTTCAAGATGAGATCTACTAGTTAATTATAGTACATACTATACCGACTTCATTTATATCGGCAAAAACCATACGTAAGTTTCTGTTACTCTGTAATCTACAGTACGAATAGCTTAAAAGTCATAAGTTATAACCAAAAACTATAAGTCTCAACCAAAATGAACAGACCTGAAGTCGATAACCTGGTAACAAGGAAAGCTGGCGAGCAAAGCCTTACAAGTAACGGACGCAACTGTAATAGTTGTAAAATGGTCCTAGGGAGCTTCATTATATTAATTTTTAGCTTTTACATTTTAAGACCCCGCTTATTTCGGCTTGAGCTTCTGGCTTATTTTTCACTATTTCTAAATTTTGTCTTTTTTGGGCTTTTTGTCTTTTTTGAGCTTTTTCAATTCTTTTTTTCCTGTATTCGTTCGTATTATCTGTAATGGGTTAGCCTATTTTTTTTATTTTTATTTCTTTTTAAATTTAATTATATCAAATAAACTACCATTAGCTATAGTGTAATTTTAACCCACTATAGTAAAATTTTAATTATAAATCACTTCTTTTCCATTCTTGTTGAGCAGTGAAAATAGCTTATTCTAACTTCCCAAGATCGAGTAACTCCAATCAATGCAAGAGCAAATACACAGCTACCCTACCTCAACCAAAAGAAGTGGGCCCCCCTTGTTAGCTACAATGTGCACAAATATCTACAACCGGACGGCCCTCATCCCCAACAAAGCCTGCACTACCCCCATGTACCACCCTGAGTCTCCTGCCACAGGTCCCCTGGCACCGTGTAAATCCATGTGATCTCACCATCTCTTGCTAGAGCCAAGGAAGCAGCAGACTTTAGGCTTGTTCTTTTCTTTTGAAGCTGATGATTTTTAATTTTTATTACAGTATCTAATTTTTAAATAGAGTATTTTTTTAAGATATGATCTACAAGTTAAATGATGTACACATTAAAAGCTCAATATTTATACCAGCTAAAATTACAAGTAAGTATTTCTCTCCATAATCTGTACCGTAAACAACCAAAATTTAAAAATTTTAGTCAAAAATTATAAGCTATGACCGTTGCCAAACAGGCCCTATGATGCAACAGTAAAAACTGCAGCCATCCCATCAGTTGCTGATCTTAGCATTGACAGAACTTTTAAGCTCGCAACTGCATTGCATGCACCAAACTAGGAAACATGCATGGATTAGCTGAGCTCATTGGCAAAGAAAAAGGGGTCACATGCTGTACGTCTCCATTCTGATCGTTGCCTGCTTTGAGCAGCTTACACGTGTGCCGACACTGCAAGCCCCATAAGTTTCCCAAGTTTGTACATTAGTGGATTACATTGGTATCGTACATGTATGTCTTGATCTTTAAATTAGCCTTTTTCATTGTGCATTACTAGATGTATGTATAGCTGTAGCTGTCGGTACGGTAGAGGATGTGAAAGGACTAGATATTTTCCATTTATGTCTTTCCTCAACTAAATAAGTTAGAAGGTTTCTCTACTGTGTTTTTGAAACAGTTTATTGAGACAGTTTTTTAAAGTGTTTTATTAGCATTTATTCGTTCATATAAATATTTATATTAAGATAAAAAATTATAAACCACAGTCTTAAATCATATGACACAATAAAAAAGAACATATCCAAAAGCTAGCTCCGGCCGCCAACTTTGCATCAGGTGGTTCTTGCGGTTTCTGCACGCTAGCTTGCCGAGAATACCGTGAGCTGTCCTGTGCTAGCTCTCCTCAGTTTAGCTTGCACCAATTTGCCTTGCGTTAATAGCCTTGTTTTCTTGACTTTAGCTTTTGATTTCTTCAAAAATTAAAATAAATTAGACGAATTTTTCAAACAGCTTCTTAAGTCTAACATCATGTACACCGTTCGCGTTAATATCTCTGTCATTCGCTGTCTCTAAAAAAACGTAAATAAAAATTATCAACCGTAACATAAAAAAAGAGTACCATTAATAACTATAGATTGTTTATAACAGTAGAATGAGACTTGAGAGGCATATGTGAGATATGTTTTTGACGTGGTTTACGAATGCCCCGATCGTCCTATAGAAACTTTAGTTCCAAATGAAGATTAAAGTCTGTCGCGAGCACGTTGTACCGTCATGTTTTATCATCTTGTCTGTTTTTATTGTACCTGTTTAATTCTGGTTGGACAGCTTTATTTAAAATTACTCTAAGGCTTACAACACATATGCCACGGTTCAAATCCTAAATGTTATACTTGAAAGTCTGTACAAATAACCACACCAACCATAATTGGTAGGGATCCGATTCTGGTCATCAGCTAGTAAACCGATTTTCCACACAACTTGGCTCGATTAATTGGACAGATCAGACCAAAAGAATAAAACACCTTGTTGTTAACTGTCTAAATTTCCTTGGTAAATCAAACCACTCTTTCTGTAACGCTCTAGAGTCCAAACCGATTTAGACCCGACCTTATTCTGGATAGGCTACGCACACATAGTCACCTACTTGCACTTTCATTCTCACTTCGCGCAAAATGGTTAACCGGATGTTGCTACCATTGAAAGTTTTAGGCTTATATGTTAGTGCTTCTCAAACCAAACTAGCAAGATGGGACTAATCCACACTTTCACATGCACACACACATAAAAGGCCATCATAGGCCTACTGCTACAGGGTTCAAGGTGTCACATACACCTCCTCAAAGAACCTGACGTTCTCATTAGCCCAACATATCCACATAGGGTAAATGATCAGGATATCCCCTCTTGACACATGTCCATGTGTTCAGTGCCAGCACATATGCCATGCCGTGTGTCTACTCCGAGCCCACACGCGCCATACGCCATATGCCTGCACTCCTGACCCGCACGTGCTCATGCAACCGCGAGGATCAACTCTGATACCATTTGTAACGCCCTAAGATCCAAACCAGCTTAGGCCTAACCCTATTCTGAAAGGTCACGCACACGTAACAACCCGCTTACACTTCCGTCCTCGCTTCTCGTAAAACAGTTAACCGGAGGTTATTATTATTGGAAACACTAGGCTTATATGTTAGTGCTTTTAAGCCAAATTAGCATGGTGGAATTAATCCACACTCTCATATATACATATATATAAAAACTATTATAGATCTAATTCTATAGGGGCCGAGATGTCACGAAGATGCCCCTTTAACCCTATTAGATCTGTTGGCATGCAAATACAAACCGCAGATCGGCAGTAGAAAATGACGCAGTGGCATTGACATGTTGGTTGCTTGTGCCGTTTCGGCGTTTCTGGTCTGCGTTGCCGTTCACGTCGGCTTCAATCAGCCTGAACATACCAATATACCATTACGCCCGTACGTGGTAGAATCCATCTCGCCATCACAAAACAAAAAGAGAGAGAAAGAAGCAGTACACCTACCACGTTTTCAACTTTTCAAAGGCACGGCGTGGTGTCAGTTTTCTCGTGCTGATGTTTCGTTAGTTTTGACCAGCTGCGTCGTTATTGTGTGATGCTTGAGCTTGACCTGATCAGGTCGATGGTGAAGTTTTTTTTTCTCCGTTATTATTCGATGAGATGAGCATGGAACCATCGAGTTCACATTGATGTTCTCCAAAGTTGTTATGTGACTGCGCTCCGATCTTGCCCTCAGATGACCTTTGAGACACTCGAAATCAAATGTTTTGTGAAGGTCAGCATGAAGATGTATCACAACCGTGCTATCTTGGTTTCATTTTTCTGGGACGTATATTTTTTTAAATCTTGCTGCAAATTATAAGACGTACTTGTGAATTTATTGGTATTTTATCTAATTTGTTCTTATTTATCTTGTCTATCTCTTCAATAATTAAGTCATTTTACTACAAGCATTCACACATTCCCGTCCCTAAAACATTTATACCCTACCACGATCATGTTCCTATACAAAATTTCCAGGGTTTTTAACCTGTCTGCTTCGTAAAACTACGTCTTATAAAGAAGAAACAGATGGAGGACAGTACAAGAAAAGAAATTAGTAATGTCGTGTATGCATAATGGAGGGCCTTAGTACTATCGGGGTATTAGAGCTGTAAATGAACCCAACTTGAGCCTAGCTCAAATGAGGTTAGCCTTCTAGGCTCGAGCTGGATAGAAACTTAAGTCGAACTCGAGAGCCGAGCTTGAGTTGGGGTCCGAGCTTAGATCTGGGCTCGAACTTGGCTCGGCCTAAACTCGAGTAGGCTCGAGCTCGACTCGTTGAAACTCGATAACAATTAAAATAATTTATTATACACTATTTTCAACAATAAGAAAATTTTGAGTTCAAGTAAACTCGATAATAGTCAAAATAATTCAAACATACATTAATTTTCAACAATAAGAAAAACTCGAGCTCGAGTTTGGTTCAAATAAGCTCGGTAAGAGTTTATACATACATACATACATCACTATTTAAGCTCGAATCGAGACTTGCGAATTATTCGAGCTCGGCTTGATGAAGCTTGCAAGTTCGAGATCAAGCTTAAGTTCGGCTCGTTTAAAGTTTGAGCCGAGCTCAAATCGAGTTTAGAACGAGCCGAACTCAAGTAGCTCACGAGTTTCGAGCTTTTTTTATAGCCTTACGTGGCATGAGTTCATATGTTTTCTTTCATCAGAATATGGGTTTTTTAGACTGCGGCTTATTAGCCTAATGAATAATGATTGCTAGGAGAATTTAAAGCTAAATATCACTGAAAACCAAAACGAATAGGGCCTAGATACTAAAGAAAAACTTTTATCTTTTTGAACATATACTATAAAGAGATTATTATGCCACGTTCTTTTCGGTTGCGATTGATGACTTATGGCTGCAGCTCATGTCTTTTGGTTCTAGCGTGAGTGCTCGCACGAACAAACTGAATATCGATAAGCAATTTTGAAAAGATTATCCCAATAAATCATTTCGAAAAACCACAAAGAAGGCTGTTTGTTTGTCCCGTTGAAACCATAAACATACTCCGGAAAGAATGGGCCTTACGGAAAACCCCGTAACGGCTTCACCCCCGTGGACTGGACGGCACGGAGCCGTTACTTGAACGGCGCCACCACCGCCGAGACGAAAGATTATTAAAGGCGCGTCGAGTGGTGTGAGAGAAGAAATAGTAGTAGCACATCCTCTGCACAACAAAAGTGTCGCAGAGGAAAAAGAGAGAGAGGAAATATATCCCCAATCTCATTCCGAAACCCTAATCTCGCTGAATTCGCACCAAAAGGCCCCCAAATCGAAGCTCTCGGATGCTCCGGTTGGCCGGGGGAGCTGCGCTGCGCTCGGTTTGGTGAAAAATTGCAGGTTTTGGCTGCCAGTTGAGGCTGTTTCTCCGGGCGGTCGCCCGGCCCAGGTACCGTGCGGTGCTCGCCGGCGTCGGATCCGGCCGTGCTCCGGCGAAAAATCGGTTTTCGGGAAGCTTCGCGCTCGATTGGCTCGCCTGAGTTGGTTCGCGGCTGCGGTGGTGCCGACTGAGGTATACCATTGTTGGATTTGTTTGCTCGGTTATTGATCTGATGTTCTTGTTGATTTTTTTTCTCGTACTTTTGATGCATGTGGTTTTAATCATTCACCATTTCATTCGTGTTTGCCTGGTCGCTCATATAGTCATATGTGTTCTTACGCCGGTTCTTGTTCTTGTTTTCTTCAGATAGTTGCATCGATTCGACGGTGTGTTGCTGCCATTCCGTGAGCCATTCGGAGAGGCCAAGGTTGAACAGCTTGTTCGTGGCATTTCCGTTCCAAGATAGTACCCCATTTCTCGGCAATCTTGGGGTCGTTTGATCTGCTGCGTGGCACGAAAGGCGTGACCTTTCAGTTCTGCGATGCATCCCAAGGCTAGAATCCACGCGGACCCGGTGCTCGAACTCGAGGTCGACCAATTCGACTGCCTACCGGATTCGCTTGTCCTGCTGATTCTCAACAAGGTTGAGGATGTGCGGTCGCTTGGCCGGTGCTCTGCCGTGTCAAAGCGGTTCTACGGGCTTGTTCCCCATGTCCATGATTTGTATGTCAAGATTGACCGTGTCGTGACGGTTGATGGCGACGCCGAGGACACGCTCAACCTGTCCTCGCCGAAGGCCCGGAACATCCTCTCGCACTTCCTGAAGCTGATGCTGTTCACAATCGTCAAGCCGTTCCACAACATGCGCAGCCCAAATGGCACCGGGCGACCGCTCTTCCCGCAGCTTGCGCAGCACTCCCCAGCGCAGGTGCTCCGGAACTTTACGCACATCAGGAATCTTCGGATCGAGCTCCCTTCCGGGGATGTGGGGACTGAGGAGGGAGTTCTCCTGAAATGGCGGGCGGAGTATGGGAGTACGCTTCAGAATTGTGTGATTCTTGGGGGTACCCGGGTTGACCGCAAGCCTGTTGGTGCAGAGCCATCTTTGGAGGACAATGGAAGCATGCCAGAGTCTTTCTATACCAATGGTGGGCTGAAACTACGTGTCGTGTGGACAATCAGCTCTTTGATTGCAGCATCAACGAGGCATTATCTTCTCCGGTCAATTATCAAGGACCATCCCACACTTGCGAGCTTGGTACTGACTGATGCCGATGGCCAGGGCACATTGTGCATGGAGGCAGAGCAGCTGAAGGAGTTTAGAGAAAACCAGTTGCTGACCTCAGCATGTTCCAACAGGACTCAGGTCCCAGCCTGCAACATGAAGCTGAAATACGCACCATATCTCGAGCTGCCTGGAGGCATTGCATTGCAGGGTGCTACATTGGTTGCTATCAAGCCCTCTTCTGAGGGAAGCAATGGCGGCCATACCAGCCGTAAGGAAACGGATGCATTCGTTTCTGGAGCATTTGATGGACCATTCAAGTTTGCTGTGAAAGCACTGATGAAGAGACGTACTTACCTTCTGGAGATGAATGGCTTCTAGAATCTTGAGTTCTTCCTGGATATCTAGCCTGTTGGTGCTGATCGTTTAGCTGCTTTAACTTTTAGTCTGTGTAATAGGTTGTGCTTGTTGTCAGTTGTGTAGCTCTTTGTACAGTGGTGACATTTGGTTGGTTGTATGAAAATCATATCAAATTAGTGTCAATTTCTCATTGCTCTCCTCCCTGATGCCATGTGGGATACTTTGATGTGATCCAACTTCATGCAAGCTGGTTGTTTACCTCTCCTTTTTATACCTAAACTAGTCTTTCATTTTGCTTCTGTCAGTTGAGATGTCTGAAACGGCAGTGTGCTTTTTCTGCCTCTAGTTTTGTTAACCAAACTAGTGCAAAGTAGGTCCTGTTTAAAAGTGGTATGCCTTTTGATTGATTGCGAGAGAGATTTAGGGGATAAGAGACATTTGCGTTGAGAAGACACTCTGTTTAAAATAATTTCTACAGTGATTCTAATAATTGATTTATAGAAACCATTTTGAGAAGTCACTCTATTCAAAATTAGCTTTTAAAAGTCAAAAGTGAGAAGCTGTTTGAAACAGGCAACTGTGAAACCACGTGTAGTGTTGGCTTACTCTTTCCAGTGACATAACCGTGCATTTATCCCTTGTCTGCATGGGAGATTCAGATTCAGTCATTGCGTTTGTGTTCGTACCACTGCATGGTAAAAAATAATTTCCTTACAGCTTACTCGTCTTTTGCTCCCAGGAAATTCGGTTCAAACTTCAAATCAGCTTCATAGAAGGAAGTTGGAGGTAGCATTAAAAGAGACCAGCAAGATTCTTCTTCCAGGTACATGCTATCCATTTTGGGATTGTGAAATGAAAAGGACTAATCTGATGCTGACCAATTAGTGCAGGAGAATAGCTGCCGCTCGATTTTGATTTGCGTCTTTATTCTGAGGTGTTTAGTAGATACTGATTGCAGTTACGGTTGTGAGGATGCTTTCCTGAAATTGACTTTGCCAATGGGTTAGTACTACTCTTATGCCTTTGGGTTGCATGGAAATAGTTTCTACTCATATTTATCTTACTGCGTTGGTAAAAAGATGCAGTTTCCGATTAATTATAATTGGTCAACTCTCTCTAGTCTTGCCGTTAATGACAAGATACAGACTTTTAATCCCAACCCCATGTGATTTGGATCATGATCGAATCCGTAGAAACACATCAATAATTTGGCACTTGAAGTTCTTGTAAAGACGGTTCAGAAGACGTCAAGTTGCCATATCCATTCTTATATGATTACAGCAATAATTTGCTCATTCTTTTTATGAATAATGTAACGCCTCTATTTCAGAAGGTGCTAGTAATCTCCACAACCATCCAAAATTGAATAGTTGCGGAGCACTGTATATGAGTATACGCCACAACAACACATGCTTACAGCAAGAGAGCCAAACTTTTATTACAAATATAAGATTTAACAACCTCTTTTTAACACAGTGGACGCGCAAACCCAAAACTATCTTACAATACAAGAAACTCTCAGGCGTACTTGACCGCAGTTAAGACCTAAAACCAATCGTCCTCAGAGAAGACAGATTCTTCAGGAACTTCATCTTCAACTTGTGGATCTTAGTTCCACTGGTCTTTTGTTTGTTGTTTAGCAAGTAATGAGTACAACTGTACCCAGTAAGTCACAAGAGTAAACTCTAATTTAACTATTTGCAAGGATATTCAAAGGGAGGGAATATACTGGTTCTATTAAATTGAGTGCATGCAGTTTTATTTACAAACAGGTAAAATAAAAACAGATCTCCTTATGAAGAAATGAGTTTTCTTTCAACAGTTAATTATACAACTGCACAAATTAAAACATTATGAAATCTACTTATGCTTCATTGCTGGAATCATCCAATTAACGCAGTTTCATTAACCAGAAGCACGACGTATTCGAATATCATTGATTTCACTCTGCAGAGTTGCCCAACTTTACTCACAAGATTTCTTAACACCCGCAACAAAATTAAGAAAACTAGGTCGTTTCACTACTCAATTCTTTATATAGGCTCTACCCGATAGAATGACTCAGACACGGATCACATAATAACCCTAAACTCTTCTGCCCGCTCTGAGTGACTTCTATCGTTGTTAGGTATGGTTTTACCGTTCCACATACCTAACTCCCCATCATCAACACTCTCACCTCCTGTAGATATTCAGTCGAATTGAGCAGCTACTAAACTAAGGTTGACAAGTCAACTCCTGTGGTTAAGCGATTACTGTGTCTTTTACTCAGCATAAGGTTCTCGTCCTTACTTTTCGTCTGAGGCACCAACCACATTCCCAACTGTGCTCAACAGCACTACCATCATCTGTAAGAGCCTCCATCCTCGAGTAAGGTCGTGGACGAAGGTCATTTTGTGGCTTTCCACTGCACACCCTTACCCTAATATCAATTTTATAAGTTCTACTGCCCAAATACCAAGTCACTTAGTAGTACAAAACTTTGAGTGAGCTGATCTACAATTATTTATACCATAATTTAATTATTACTAATATTGTCAAGGTGAATATGACCTCAAATTAAACATGACATTTTTCAGTGGTAGAGCATAACTAATTAGCATGTCATTCTAAATATTTATTTTAATCAATTAACATTTCACAATTAGGAATAATGTAAATACAGTAATTAAGTAATTTAAATTTCATAGGATTCAAAATGATCAAAAACTTGTAACTTGCGCTTGTTGCTTTGAAACCTCCACTAGCTTGTAAACTTCACTGCCTGGTTCTGATTCTTGTACCGTCGCTTCGGAAAGGTCAGAGGCTAGCGCAAACATACATAGAATAATATAAATCCACACTTGAATCTAATCAAGTTAGGAAAAGTAAACTAATTAAAAAGGAGTAAAATGCAAGAAAATTCAAATAGAGGGGTTTGGTTTTATTTGAAACTCAATTTGGTGGCATGGAGGTCAAAAATAGATTCGCGCCTTCGAAACGATCAAGACAGTAAATTTTTGAATTTTCGTTGAATTCTTGGATTTCTCTTGGGTGAACAGTGTTGGGCCAGTCTACGAGCACAGTGTGGCCCGGCCGCGGTTTTTCTCCCGCGCGGTCAACTAGCCTCGGCCCATGCCGTGTGCTGCCGTGAGGCCCACTATGTGCGTGTACGCTCCCGATAGGCGACGCGTGGACAACGCGGATGGCTCTGATGCGGCAAGCGTAAGCGCTCTGGATGAGGTGGCAACGACAGGCATGGACGGCTGCGATGGAGCCACGTCGTGCCTCTGGGTTGTCTTCAACCTTCAGCCTCATCCCCCAGCGGAAAAACAGAGCACGACGGCGGCTTTTGATTCTGCTTTAGCAGTGCTCGCCGTTTGAAAAGGGGAACACGACCGGGTTCTTGGGAGTACATGTAACGCCCTAGGGTCCAAACTGGCTCAGACCTAACCACATTCTGGATAGGCCACGCACATGTAGCAACCCGCTTGCACTTTCGTCCTCACTTCGCGCAAAACGGTTAACTGGGGTGCTACCATTGGAACTCCTAGGCTTATATGTAAGTGCTTCTCAAGGTAAGCTAGCAAGGTGGGATTAACCCAGAAATTCATGTGCACACACATATGAGCCAACATGGGCTGGGGTGTCACATACACCCCCCCTCAAAGGACCCGACGTCCTCGTCGGACCAACATACCCACACCGGGGCAAATGATAAGGATCTCCTCTCTTGGCACATGTCCGTACGTTCAGTGCCAGCACATATGCCATGCCGTGTGTCCGCTACGGGCCCACACGCGCCATGCGCCATATGCCCGCGCCCATGTAACCGCAAGAGTCGACTTTGATACCATTTGTAACGCCCTAGAGTCCAAACTGGCTCAGACCTAACCACATTCTGGATAGGCCACGCACACGTAGCAACCCGCTTGCACTTTCGTCCTCGCTTTGCGCAAAACGGTTAACCGGGGGTGCTACCATTGGAACTCCTAGGCTTATATGTAAGTGCTTCTCAGGGTAAGCTAGCAAGGTGGGACTAACCCAGAAATTCATGTGCACACACACATGGGCCAACATGGACCGGGGTGTCACAGTACGGGGAGTCCATTTGAGGGCTTTGGGAGGCGTGGAGATGGATGCTAGTGGCTGGCGGCAGGAGAAAGGGTGGTGGACTCCACGGCGGCTCAGAAGTACTCTGGTGAGTCTCAGGCGAAATGGGATGCAGTTTGACTATCTATGAAGCATAGGCTTCACGGTGGTGGTGGTTTGGGTTGGGAAAAGCTCAGTTATGCTGTCCATGAGGAAGGCCTTTCGGCCGACGGTAGCTTCAGCCACCAGAGCTTCTGGCAAATGCTCGCGTCTAGGCGAGCACGTCAGCGTGTTTAGGGGACAAAGGAGACCATATCAGCGAATGCAATCGAAAAATAATCGACGAGAGAACAAGATTGCTGATTGAGCTCACCGAACGTATGGGAAGTCGCCGACAGCAATGTGGTGAATGAGAGCTCCAATTGGTGGCTCGAGAGGCTAATTGGGAGTAGTGTGAAATTTTTGGCAGTGGCAAGGAAGCTTTAAAAGCAATGAATGGCGGTGGCAACAGTGAAGCGGTTCGGGCGCTCTCACGCGCGTGGATAAGGAGAGGAGAGCAGGGCTCTGCAATGGAAGCAATGGCTCGGGTGAGGTGGCTCTGCGAGTTCTGCAAGAGCTAGTAGGAGTTGATGCCACGGGTACGAAACAAGGCGCACATCGGCCGGGAGCTGCGGCGCAGAGAGAGCGAGCTAGGGGAGCGCGCGAAACAAGAGGAGGGCAAGAGATAGGTGACTGACAGGTGGGGTTGCGGTGGTGGACTGGTGTGAATGGAGAGAGGCGGCGCAGCTGCAATTCTGAGCGGCGACGGGGTGACGCGTGGATTGCTGGCACAGTGAGGCGGTGGAGTAGCGGCGGCGCACGGGAGCGCTAGCAGGAAGGAGAAGGCGGAAAGTTGCCAAATTGGGAATGTTTTAGATTTCAAGTAAAATTCAAAGAAAATTTTGAAATTTTTTTGGAGCATTTCAAATAATTAAGAGGCTTTCAGATCTTTCATGGGGTCACTCATAAGGCGGGCCCAAAAATAATGCCCTACATTTCTACCATTTGAATTTAGCTGGCATGAGTACGTGCAAATAAGCGAAGTTGATCAAGACTTCGGAGAATCTTTGGATAATGTCCATGTCTGATGTCTCAAGTCTCACCTCTCAAGTGTGCATTCCTTGAAATTAAATGAAACTGTACTTTCACGCGTTTACATTTTATACAATACAGTTCAAGTTGCAGATATTTTGTCGGACGGGCTATTCTATTGCTAATACCGATTGTGATTGCCAAGCATGCATTAAGGGGTGCATCAAAAATAAAGTGAACAACTAATGTATGATTGATCTTGTGATCATAATGTGGCTTAGTAGATCAACGATGAAGTTTGTATCAACTTTGAGCTTTCTTGAAGAAGCCTATAGGATTTTTCTAGGCAAGTCCTCACCGCGCGAGCACCTGGAAGTTGGAACTGCCTGTTTTTCTATCTTTGAAGAGCGATGGTTAACCTAGTGTTATTGGCTTAAAATCGGAAGACAAACTAGAGCTGAAATGTATTGGTGGACGCGGTAACGGTGGGATCCCTGTTCAAAAGGGCTTATTTTAAGTGGTTTATAACTAAAAAGCACTTTAACTGGTTGAAAAAATATTGTAACTGTCGGTGACTTATTTGACGTAATTAAATTTAAAAAATTAAAAATAGAAAAACATGTTAGCCCGTCATGAACAGTACAAACGAATACAGAAAAAAGAACCGACAAAAAGCTAAAAAATACAAAAAAAAGAAAAGAGAAAACTATTAAATAGTAAAAAACAAACCAAAAACTAGAAGCACAAGCTTAAATAAACGGGCCCAAAGATTTCCCCGAGTAATGCGTTTGACTCCGCCTACGAATTTTGGCAAATGGACTCCAGCTCTTGCAGGCTGCAGCCGCGTGGGGTCTATGACTGTTTATGTTTTTAACCGAAACTTTTTTTTTCTTATGAAGCATCAGCTGCTATTTTTTGGGTATTGTTAACTTTTAATTTAACTCCGTGTCGTTTTTTTTCTTAAATAACTGGGGTTAAATGTGGGTTTAAGTGTGCGTGTCTTTATGGGGTTTGTGTTTAAGGGGTTGCTTCAAGTAGCTTATGCTGCAGCTTCCGACTGCGGCTTTCGGCTGTTGGTTGAAATTGCATCGTAATAGCTGTTAGGTTTTTTAAGTTATTCAATTAAAGAAAAATAAAAAAAATAAGGGAACAAAATAAAATACATCATTATATTTTTACGGACAATGCAAAGAAAAAAAACAAAAGTAAAAAGATCAAAATTAGAAGTTGATATATTTTAAGTGACTTATAATTTTTGAAAGCTAGAGGACAGAAATCGAAAAGGCTTAAAGTCATCCTAAATATAGTGTTCGAGTTTCTTCTTTGGAATGCGCTAAAATTTTAGTGAAAGGTGTCACCTTTGAGTGTACGAATTGTAGGTGACCTAACCGGGTTTGTGTTGCGATTTGTAACGTGCTAGGTGCGGGTCTCCCTGCTGGCCGCTGGAACCCTCAAGATGGTCAAATTTTTATTTCCATTTCAGTCCACAGATTTTCCCCCCCTCAATGGGGAGGCAGATTACCTACGGGCTACGGTAGCTCAAAAGAACAATCTTAGTTCGGTGGTTTTAACATTTTAAGAGACACATGTACTTACTATAGGTATATCTATTCTCACACATCTAACTCAGAACGCGGAACGCAGATGCATGTTTTGATCACTAAATACATCCGATTCATAATTGTTTCACAAAATTAGCTCATCTGATTGACTACAGGTGACGAAGCATTGCTTCAGGATTCTGTTGACCGTTTTATGCATCTTAGGGCAGTCCCAATGGGGGGTTTCTAGATGTAGATTCCAAGAGAGAAAGAGAGCAATTAATGTCCAGTAAAAACTATCTCTCCCAACCCATAGTTTCTACAGCAGAGTTAATACAAAGGATAAATTAAATGCAACACAAAAGGAGAGTAGATCAACTGTGGCAATCAGCCATGTAGCCTCCAGAACAATGCAATTTCAATCGGCACTATTTCTTCAGTAAACAGTGTTTCCAGAACACACTTTCATCACACGGCAGCAAACAAAGACAATATTTTTGCAGTCCAGCACTAGCCAAGCCAGTAAATATGTTTCTGGAACCATATACTACTAAGAGCAATCCACGAATAAGGATAATAGGTAGCACATATAGTTGATAACAAAAGAACTAAAGTTCATGACATGCATATAGCAAAATAATAAGGTGGCATCATCCAGAAGGCATATTTGCAACAGGTTACAGAGCACTCCAGAACAAAATAACACGATCTCTATTCTCCAGAAGTCATCGGTCGCGCGAAGACTCTAGAAGCAAAATAGCTCAAACTCTAGTCTCCAGAAGCCATCAGGTCGCACAAAGACTCCGAAGCCGTCGGTTCACGCAGTACTCCACAAGCCACCATCTACAAGGGAACAATTTCATATCAAAAAAAAACAGTTTAACAAGATGCATGAATCAACAAAAATGAACAGATTCAGATAGTTCCAAGTGCCACTTTCTTGTAGTGTTCAAACCGGTTCACAATGATGAGAACTATATGGTACTAGTGTTCGACTTGCATTCAAAAAATTAAATAAGCAATACAAGTTGAGGGAGGATTAGCCATTTTCATACCCTAATTATTTTGCCTATTTGAATTACCAAACTTTTGCCAAATATGATCAATCAAATCAGATTGAAGTTGTTTGTACTCTTCACGATCATGTAAGGCGGTATTTCTGTTAAGCACTTCTTCCAACTTTGGGTTTTGTCCATGAGAGATTGTAGGTTCTTGAACAGTATATGTGCTGCCTTCCTCATTCAAATCAAGTGGAACCTGCTCTATATCCTTCTCATCTTCAATTATCATGTTGTGGAGGATTATACAAGCAAGCATGATATTCTCAAGATCCCCTTGCTCGAACAAACGTGCTGGTCGACGCAAAATACAAAAGCGAGACTGCAAAATCCCAAAGGCGCACTCAACATCCTTCCTTGCCCCTTCTTGCTTTTCTGCAAATAGTTTATGTTCGTCTAACTGTGGTTTCTGTATAGACTTCACAAAAACAGGCCACTCTGGATATATGCCGTCAACTAGGTAATAACCGATATTGTATTCTCTTCCATTGATAGAGTACTGCACCTTAGGAGCTTCTCCTCTCAGCTGCTCGACAAACAAATGTGATTGATTAAGCACGTTGATATCGTTGTTGGATCCAGCAACACCAAAGAAGGCGTGCCATATCCAGCGATCATGTGAAGCAACTGCCTCTAGAATGATCGTAGGTACACCGTGATCCCCGCGAGTATACATCCCCTTCCATGCATAAGGGCATTTCTCCCAGTGCTAATGCATACAATCAATACTTCCTAGCATACCAGGGAACCCACGACGCTCACCGATCTCCATTAGGCGTTCAACATCTTGTACCGTTGGCCTCCTCAAATACTCCCCCCCCCCCAAAACTGCAATCACTCCCTGCACAAACTTCTTCAAACACTCTACTGCAGTACTTTCACCAATCGTAATATACTCATCAAGCTGGTCTGCAGGGCTTCCATTTGCTAAGCGCCTTATAGCGATGAGTGCACTTTGAATTGGAGATAGCCCAGGGCGATTAGCAGCATCAAATCGTAAGGTGAAAAATGGAGACCACTCACCGAGGGCATCGACAATGCGCAGAAACAGGGACCTTCTCATCCTAAACCTTCTACGAAAGATTGTAGAATTATAGATAGGATTCTGCGTGAAATAGTCATCCATAAGCCGCTGATTGGCTTCTTCTCGAGGCCTTGCCACATATCTCCTTGGACCACTATTACGTCTACTCCCTTCTTCTAGCGCTTCAATGTCATCCCTCAAGTCTGCAAACATTCCATCTTGCAGGTCTTCTAATACTTCTTGCTCGGCTTCAAATTCATCAAGTGTGTATAAATCTTCTGGGTCTATGCTGCCATCCTCGTCATGAGGTTTAGCATCATGTGGTGGTTGGTGAGACATTAGGAGTAGGCAGAGAGGAGAACTACAGATAGGGGGGTACTGGTCGTGCAGTCCATATATATGCACAGTGTAGTGGGCTGTTCACACTTTTTTCAATTTCCAGGAAATAAATAGTCCAGATGAAAGATGTAGTGGGCTGTTCACACCCATTGTCAGTTTCCAGGAAATAAATAGTCCACACGAAAGATGTAGTGGGTTGTTCACACCCATTTTCAGTTTCAGTTTCACACCAATTTCAATTTCACAAACAAACACTACAGTGGGCTGCACAAATAAATACTACAGTTTTCACACCAACAGTTTTCACACCAGCAGGTTTCACACCAGCAGGCAGCTTTCACACAAGAGACATACTACAGTAGCAATATATAAGAGATATCTAAATAAATAGCCATAGAGGGAAAGGAGAAAACAT
Organism: Dendrocalamus sinicus; assembly: GCA_036346575.1. Taxonomy (NCBI): domain Eukaryota; kingdom Viridiplantae; phylum Streptophyta; class Magnoliopsida; order Poales; family Poaceae; genus Dendrocalamus; species Dendrocalamus sinicus. The sequence continues at coordinate 27,651,077 of CM070653.1, read as the reverse complement.
CATGGAACTTACAGTTCAAACAAGCTTCTGGACACCAAGTCTATGCTCCAAAACCTGCTATCACAAATAAGTTAAACTTCAACACATACTATCCAGTGCTCAAGTAATTGTCACTATAGTATTTAGCAAATACCTTAATTATCTGTAGAAAATAGGGCCAACCTCATACACTCCAGTGCTTTCTCCCTCTCAGCCAAAGCATTAGCATTCAGATTAGTTGTCGGTGCTAACAACTCTCTATAAGTGTCCAACATTTTACACTTAAGTTGTTTTTCTGCTGCCTTATCATTCAACCTAGCAGCTTCAACCTTACTATTTACCATAATTTGCTGTGTCTCCGCCATCTTCTCACGGTCCTTCCTAGCCACTGTGCTTACTTCAATGAACTTGTCTAGCTTCTCACTAATAGCGAAAAAGCTTGAGGTGTCTTCTTTTCCCATATTTTCATCCTTAGCCTTCGATGCCCAATAGGACGATCATTAGGATTATCTTCCAAATTCACCACTTCAGCCCTCTTATTAGTTGCACCCTTCTTGTTCTCCTTTTCCTGTTCCATTTTTTTGACATATGCAGACCACTTCCTTTGATCTCGAACAACCTTCCATATATGCTTCAGCGTGAATTCTTTATCTTTATGTTCAGAGGCATACATCTTTTCAGCAATTTCCATCAATTGGTCATCACTATAACCACTTCTGTACACACTGTTGGTTCTTACCCAGCAACCATGGAAATCACCCACTGGTTTCTTAACACGATCCCAACGGATTTTCAGTTGGTTCCGGTTTCTCTTGCGGGAAACCTCTGTGCTTTTGTTGTATTCTTTAGTAACATCCACCCAATATTGATATGACTTTCTATCAGTTCCATCCACCGGGTCCTTTGAGTTATGCACCCAAGCAGAAGCCTACATTGACAAAACAGCTCAAAGTTTACAACCAAGCAGATTTACAAAAACAACAACTCAAAAAAAAACTAAGAAAGGTTGCTTACCAATCTGATATCTTCATCTTTCGAGTAGTTCAATCGCCTCTCAGTCCTACCATCTTCGACGGGTTCATCCTCATCAACATCGATTGTTTCTTTGTCTTGTGCATTGCTTTCACCTGGTGGGGTTCCTCTAGAACTTGGAGTGCTTGGCGAAATTCTAGCTGTGCTTGTTGTATTGCCAACTAAATGGAAATTTTCTGGACTACTAAAAAAATAAAATGAGATGTTCAATGCGTGAAGGTTGAATGTTTTGCCAACTAAATAAAAATTGTCAGCATGCCTTAGCAATAGCAGCAAGATTCATGATGTAGGTGTCAAAGATAGTGACAGCAATATATAGTGAGCACATCCTGAACTGATAGAGATTCATACAATTTTACATGCATAGGAAATGACAATTCTCTTAGATCTTGTGCAACGAGGACATTTTGACTCTCTAAAAGGGATTTTGCCGATGCTGAAAGATGCCTAAAGCTACTGTTATCGACATCTCTTTACAAAATGACGGAAAGTTCATTTGCTTTTGGATCATTGGCTGCGCTACTAGTTATCATGCATGGTTCAATTGATATACTTTGCTAGATGCTAGCAGCAAGATTCATGGTTGAATTGATATACTTAGCAATAGCAGCTGATCTTAGGTTCAACAATAAAAAATGGACCATAGCTAAAGTTCACCATGAAACTAATGCCAATCTTGCTGTTGCCACTAATCCACTACATGCAGACAATGCTCCCATTCACAGCTGATTTATGTTTCAGAGTTCAGAGTATCAATCATCAAGTGCTCAAGGTAAATAGACTAGACAATGTGGTCTATCAATCATTCATAGCAGCAATATGTTGTAATAGGCTCTTCTGTGATTTTTTTTCTGATAGTCTATAGTGATTCTCGCTGTGCGTTTAGGTCAAAGAACAAGAACAATATTCAGAACAAGAACTAAACTCGGTTTTGCAAAGGCGTAATGTGTGGTGATGAGTGATGAACGCGGAACATACCCTTCACTGGAGCCCATCGGAGAACTTGTCCACAACGCAGGAAAACCGGCAGCTTGAAGACTTCCAAGTGCTGGAGATGCTGCTGCAGCCATGGCGGCGGGATTACCGGCAGCCGCAGTGGTTCCAATAGCAGGGGCGGCGGGAGCACCGGCGACCAAAGCAGATCGGGCAGCGAGGGCGGCCAGAGCACCCCTGCCTTGCCCTGCCCTGCCTTGCCTGGAACTTGAGGAGGGCGACCGAAGTGGATTCATGTTCGCAGAGATTTGGGATGGATTGGGGACGGATGATGCTAGGTCAAGACTTGGACGCCTGGAGACCGATTGGGGCAGCGGCGCGGGATAAAGACCGCGCGCGGGAAAATGGCGAGGCGGCGGCGGGAGCAGCGCGAGGGATTTGGGAGGGAAGGAGGAGCGCACGGGAAAGCGGACGCGGGAGCGAGTGGCGAGCGCGCGTGAGGCGGGAGGGCGAGCGCGCGAGGCGGAGGGCGCGCGAGCGAGCGCCGGCGGCGGGCGGCGCACGAGATCCGCCATCAAGCCGCTCGACTCTACTCGAGTCTCCCCAATGGGGTTTGCCTCGTTTCTATGTGCATCGGTGCTAGCGTCGACCCCGTTCCTTGCCGTAGAAATCGTTTCTCCGTTTTGTGTTCTCTTTCCTCATTAATTCCTTTGCCACATCAACAAAAAGCTGAGCTGTCAAGATAATTAATACACATAGAAACCATCATAAATACCCCATTGGGACTGCCCTTATAAGATTTCGTTGGGTCACTGACACTGTCTCGTCTTAAAAGCGGCTGTGGTGGTGGTATCTTTACTATATAAAAGAAGGAGTTGGTGGTTGGTGCGGCCTCTCCCACCCCTCCCACCTCTTCTGACAAAAAGAAGTACACTGGCTGACGTGTGGGCCCACCCCTCACCACGACCTTGCGTCTGCCTCCCTCGAACCTGTGTCTGCCCCCGAACATGCGCATCCTCCCCTGATTTTGCCGCCGCCTGCCTCCCCCCACCACACCCATGCGCCTCCTCCCCTCCCTCCTCCTCCGCCGCCTCCTCCCCTGCTCCTCCGCCATCGCCTCCTCCTCCTCCCACCCCTCCTCCGCCTCCTCCCCTCCCTCCTCCTCCGCCGCCGCCTGCCTCCCCCCACCGAACCCGTGCGCCTCCTCCCCTCCCTCCTCCGCCGCCTCCTCCCCCGCTCCTACGCCGTCGCCTCCTCCTCCCTCCACCCCTCCTCCGCCTCCTCCCCTCCCTCCTCCGCCGGCGCTTGCCTCCCCCCACCGAACCCGTGCGCCTCCTCCCCTCTGATTTCTCCGCCGCCTCCTCCTCCCCCCACCTCACCGCTCCGCCGCCTCCTCCTCCTCCCCCCACCCCGCGTTGCCGCCTCCTCCTCCTCCCCACCCCGCGCCATCGCCGCCTCTCTCTTTGGCGATCAACTGCCCTTCTCCTCCACTTCTAGCAACTGCCCCTCTCCTCCACTTCTAGCATCAGTTATAGTATCAGCATATTCTATTATTCTTCACCCCAAGGTCCACCCGGCGGCGGAGGCGAAGCGCACCGCATTCTGGGGCTGGAGAGGCGGCAACAACGGCAGGGAGCCGCCAGTCTCCGTCTCCGGGATCCCAAAATACCATTACAAGTATGGCCATTAGTTACTCCACTTTAGGTTTTAATCTTCGTGCTCGTGCTATCATGATGCTCTTATAGACTGATTTGAGCAGTCTTATACTACTGATATACTCCTATGATCAGAAGTGAACATTTTTCTGATTGCTCCATTGTAAGATCGAGGAGGCCGACTAGAGGGGGGTGAATAGGAGGTTTTAAAATTTTCGTCTAATTCTAATTAGCAATTTTAAACTTGATGGATTGATAGAGCAAGATAACACTAACACTAGCACAAGTAATCGACTAGAAGCAATAACGAAAGGGAGAGAACAATAATTGCTACTCTAACTAAGCAAGCAATCAATTGATATGAATGAAGAGAGTTGCTTGAATGAAAATGATCACAAGAGAGCAAACCACAATTGACACGATTACTTTTTACCGTGGTGATCGGAGACTTGCCGGTCTCCCCTAGTCCACGTTGAGGTAAGCCCGAACGAATCGGACCGGCTCCACGAATGAGCCTAAGCACCTCGATCACTATTGGATGCCCTTTCCCTCTCCGGGTAGGCGAGCTCCAAGCCTTCACAATCTTCCGGCCTTCTCACAATCTTCTTGAGAAGATCACCGAAACTCCGCCAAGCCGTCTAGGTGCCGGCAAGCACCAAGAGAATAGACCACTGCGGCTTGATCTCACTCAAGTTCTCAATGGATCAACTAGAATGCAATGCACTTGAATTTTGGGTCAACTACCTCAAATGAATGCACAAGAGAGTGAATGAGGTGTGAGAGGTTGCTCTAGGCTCAAATGTATTCAATGGATGTTCAACCACGCGTCCTAGTTCTGGTGGGGGTGTATTTATACCCTCACCCACCTCAAATAGCCGTTACAATAAACAATCCTGAAAAATCAGGAAATCCGGTACTACCGCAGGCAAAACCGCGGTACTACCGGACCCTAGCTGACCGGTCAGAACGGCTATGTCGAGAGTCGGCAACCGTTGGTCAATGAGTGCGGTACTACGCCGTTAAAACCGCGGTACTTCGGACGTCCGGAAGTTCCGCCCCAAGCCCGTGATTCCGATCTCAACGAGACTAAGTCTTATTCTCGGCGCTCTCTGGAAAAAACGTTCCGCTCGGGCGTCCGGAACTTCCGCACATGCGGTAGTTCCGCAGGTAAAACCGCGGTACTTCCGTTTTCCGAGAGGCTAAGTTAAAGTCCGGGCGCTCTCTGGAAATAAAGTTCCGCTTGAGTGCCCGGTACTACCGGCAGTCCGGTAGTTCCGCAGGTCAAACCGCGGTACTACCGTTTTCCGAGAGACTAAGTCTTAGTCCGGGCGCTCTCTGGAAAAAACGTTCCGCTCGGGCGCCCGGTACTACCGGACCTGCGGTAGTTCCGCCCAATACACGCCGGAACTACCGGATTTTCTGACAATGCACAGATTTGATTTAATTTTAATTTCTAAGTGCATGCATGATCCTAAATTGATCCAAAGGGCACAATTTGAACATGATCAAGCAATCACCATGATCCCTCTTAATAGTACGGCGTCTATCCTATAATCCGGTCTTCCAACCTAACTCCAAGACCGGTAAAACAAAATAGATACCTAAACTATTTACCTTGTCGCCCTAGAGATCTTGAATCTTCATGGGATATTTTGTGAGCCTCTTTCTTTGCTATTTGAACATATCCTTTCAAACACTTAATGCACACATTAGTCCCATATTCAAATAAATTCATTAATTACCAAAACTAACATTTTTAGGGGCCTAGATGCTTTCAATCTCCCCCTTTTTGGTAATTGATGACAACAAGAGCAATTTATGAGAAGAATTTAAGATTTGGATATACTTCTAATTTGCAAGATGTATATCACAAGGACTTTGAATTTTTAGCAATTTTTAGAACATGGGGAATTTTTGCATTTTAGGAACTAATAAGAGAGAGCTCCCCCTAAACATGTGCATCAAATTTTGCAGGAATTTAATAGGCATGATTTCATCATAGCATTCATAAGGATACACAATAGACAAGTAAAACAAGCATTGCATTAAGGACAAGACATAGTTCATTACAAAGCATCAGAAATTAAAATACTAAAAGACCACAGAGTTTAAACCACACCATAAGCATTACATGGTTCATTTCACCATACATTATTACAGCGATAGATAAGACTTAAAAACTTCTTCTCCTAACTATTTCTCCCCTTTTGGCATCGAAATACCAAAAAGAGGGGCTAGTCCTGAGCTGCACTGGGAGAAGGAGTAGGAGGAGGCCCGCGACGAGGACGAGTGCGACGACCATAACGAACTGGAGAAGGCGGCTGAACTGCACTCTCCAAGGCTGATACGCGATCACCAAGGGAAGACACAGTGGAGATCAAGACATCCTGGCGCTCCTCCAGCCTGAGTATGGCGAGTAAATCGGGAAAGCGACACGTCGCCTCGCCTCGGGAGGAAGATCAGCAACGCACGATGCCGAGGCCGAGGTGAGGCCGAGCTCGAGCACGGTGCGAGCAGAGCAGGAACAGGAGGCTCTGCACGCGGCTTGTATGGCTTGTGCGGGTGCGAGTGCTCCTCGGTATCGATCTTCCTAATGATCACCGCCATTATGAATGGTGCAAAGTTAATCCTTTTCGTTTGTCATTCTTATTGGCGTCGATCCCCGATGATAAGATCCACCACATCAAACTTTTGGCGCGCATAATGTAATCAATTACATTCCACGCGTGGCCACGAATAGCATCATAATTCCCGCTCTTGGGAAGAATGGTGTGGTTGATGATCCTGTTGACAAGGCTGGGAATAGGAAGTAAGCCATTTGTCGTCCCGATGTCCGCTCAGCACTTGGTCATAATACTCGAATATGCAGCAATAGGAAGAGCTCGCTTGTGAACACCTTTTCATATGCACCGGTTTCGTCCCAAGTGCTAGCTCAAACTCGTGCTGGTGCACTCAATGAACTGGTCCTGTCATCCAACTCGGATGCTCAAAGTTGGGAGAGACGTACAGGGTAGCATAGAACTGTCTGATCATGTTGTCCATATAGTTGCATTTGAATGCAACAAGTTGATGGATATCGGCTCGCTGGAAGAGCCGATAAGCACCATCGAACTTGTCGATCTGCGACAAGTGATCCCGATCTACATACTTATGTGCAAAGAAATTTTCGAGCTGGACCATACATCTCTGGTACACCTTCTCTTGAAACTTTGAATGAAATTGGGGGTTCATTGAGTCTCGAGGGCGTACATACTGACTTCGGCGACGAAGAATGGCATAATCTTCATTAGTGATCTTGTCGAGGTCCACTTCGTGGTCTGCAGTTGCCTCAGGCATCTCCTCATCTGGGACTGCATATTCCTCGCTCTCATGCGAGGCCTCAGATTCGCTCTCATGCGAATCCTCTGAGTCACTCTCAGGGTCGGAGGCGGGACCCTTGCCCTTGTGCGCCGCTGACTGAGATGCAGGAGTCGAGGAGGATTGACCAGCTGTGCCCCCATAGGACTTGTGCGACACATTCTTCATCCTCGGCATCTTCAAAGACACAGTAGGATAATCGAGGTAAGAAGTAGAGCAAGCGAAAGAAGGTTTGAAATTGAAAAGCAATGAATTTCTGCTGTTTCAGGAAAAAAAAACGGAAGTACCGGCGGCAAAAGTGCGGTACTTCCGGGAAATCCGGTAGTTCCGGCATTAAACATGCGGTACTACCGGGACCCCGGAAGTTCCGGCCACTTCGACCGGTAGTTCGGTTTTCTGACATTTCTAGGGCATGACAAAAATTGAATCTTTTGGGGTATTTCTGGGATTGAATCCAGTGCATGTTTGTATAAACATTCTAATACCCTAATCAAACTACTTTGCCCAAGAAAATTTCAGCAGAAATAATCACATTTCAATTTTAACCTAAACTCCACCTAGGGTTCTAAGAACAAGGTAAAAAGTAGATTTTGATCCGATTTACCTTATGAAGTCGAAGGAGGAGAACCCTGGGGGTGCAAATAATCGCCTAAAAACGAAGAACTCCCCTCGGATTCAAAGATCGGGAGAGGAGAGAGTTTCTTGGGAGAGAGAGGGTGGAGGAGAGGAAGAAGAGAGGAGTAGGCGGCTGTGGTTTGGGAGGAGTGAAGATGAGAGAGAGAGAGATAAAGGAAAAAGAGTAACGGTTGGAGGAGTTGGCGATTTTTGGAAACCGCACTGAATCCCGCAGAATGCGGTAGTACCGCGTGTAACACGCCGGTAGTACCGTGGTCACAGAAATTCCGGAAGTTCCACGGATTACACTGCGGTAGTTCCGGTTTTTCTGTCAGGTGCGGAAGTACCGCACAATGAACTGCGGTAGTTCCGGATTTTCTGGAACTTTTCAGAATTTTAGATTTAGAACCTGAAATTTTGCAAATGATCCCTAGTTTTGCATCCAACTAAAGTCATTCAGGATCATTATGCATCAATTGAGCTAGTGCTATATTCTGAAACTGATTTTTATGAAATTAAACGAATTTTTGACCAAAATAGGGGAAAAACCAACAAAAGTCCATATGAGCACAACAAATGAGCAGAAATGTATGGAATGAGATTTCAAGCTACATTTGAGTAGTCTATGACATTTAATTCATTCCTCAATTTGCAAAAACGGCTTTCATCTAATGGTTTGGTGAAAATGTCCGCTAGTTGATTTTCGGTTCGGATGTGGCTAATCTCAATATCTCCCTTGCTCACATGATCTCTCAAGAAATGGTGGCGTATATCTATATGCTTGGTTCTTGAGTGTTGAACGGGATTATTGGATATTTTGATAGCACTATCATTATCACATAAAAGAGGCATTTTATCAAAATTGATCCCATAATCCAACAATGTTTGCCTCATCCAAAGCAATTGAGCACAACAACTTCCCGCTGAAATATATTCGGCTTCGGCGGTTGAAAGTGCTACGGAATTTTGTTTCTTGGATGACCAACACACTAGAAATCTTCCTAGAAATTGGCAACTACCCGAGGTGCTTTTTCTATCCACTTTGCATCCTGCATAATCAGAATCCGAATATCCAATTAATTCAAATTTTGCACCTTTGGGATACCAAAGCCCTATGCTTGAGGAATGCTTTAAATATCTTAGAATCCTCTTTACGGCCACTAAATGGCACTCTTTTGGAGAAGCTTGAAAACGTGCACACATGCATACACTAAACATAATGTCGGGCCTAGATGCGGTAAGATAAAGCAAACTACCAATCATGGATCTATAAAGCTTTAAATCTACCGACTTACCTTCTTCGTTGAGGTCTAGATGCCCGTTTGTTGCCATGGGTGTTTTGATGGGTTTGGCTTCTTCCATTCGAATCTTTTGAGTAGATCCTTCACATACTTTGTTTGGCTTATAAACGTCCCATCTTTAAGTTGTTTGATTTGAAGTCCAAGGAAGTAGCTTAGCTCACCAATCATCGACATCTCGAATTCCTAGACATCATCTCACCAAATTCTTTGCAAAAGTCTTGATTAGTGGAACCAAATATAATATCATCAACATATATTTGACATACAAAGAAATCATCTCCAATAATTTTTGTGAATAGAGTTGTATCTACTTTACCAATTTTAAAGCCTTTTGATACTAGAAAGTTACTGAGGCGCTCATACCAAGCTCTAGGAGCTTGCTTTAAACCATATAGTGCCTTTGACAATCTATACACATGATTAGAGTATTTAGCATCTTCAAATCCCGGGGGTTGTTCCACATATACTAATTCGGAAATTGTACCATTAAGAAATGCACTTTTGACATCCATTTGAAACAATTTAATGTCAAAGCATGATGCAAAAGCAAGCAAGATTCTAATTGATTCAAGTCTAGCAACGGGCGCAAAAGTCTCATCATAATCTAAGCCCTCGACTTGAGTATAACCTTGAGCTACTAACCTTGCTTTATTTCTTACCACAATTCCGTTCTCATCTTGTTTGTTCGGAAGACCCATTTTGTGCCAATGACATTGTGCTCCTTGGGTCTCTCCACCAAAGTCCAAACATCGTTTTGAGCAAAGTTATTCATCTCTTCATGCATAGCATTTATCCAATCCGGGTCATCTAATGCTTCTTCTACACGCTTAGTTTCAAGTGAAGATACAAAAGAATAGTGTTCACAAAATGAAGCTACTCTAGAGCGAGTTTGAACACCCTTACTTACGTCACCCAATATTTGGTCAATTGGATGATCCTTGGCTATTGCATTGTGAATCTTGAACATATTTTGCGGTTGATCCTTTTCTTCATCTTCAATAACTTGAACATCGTTTATTGTGGAAGAAGAGGGTGGTTCCACTTGTCTAGATGAGCTTGGTGATGTTGGATCCTCTTTTGGCTTGATGTCTCCGATTTGCATGTTCTCCATTGCCTTGCGAAGACTTTCATCTCCTACATCATCCAAGTTCTCATGCTCTTCTTGAGAGCCGTTAGTTTCATCAAATTAAACATCACATGATTCTTCCACTAAACCCGAATTTTTATTAAAGACCCTATAGGCTTTACTATTTGAGAATACCCTAAAAGGAAGCCTTCATCACATCGACTTTGAAATTTTGAGAGCCGAACACCTTTTCTTAGAATATAGCATTTGCAACCAAATACTCTAAAATAAGAGATGTTCGGTCTCCTTCCAACAAGAAGCTCATAGGAAGTCTTTTCAAGAGTCGATGTAAGTAGAGGCGATTTATGGCATGACATGCGGTGTTAATAGCTTCCGCCAAAACTTGTCGGAAGTATCATATTCATCAAGCATTGTCCTAGCCATTTCAATTAATGTTCGATTTTCCTCTCTACAACTCCATTTTGCTCGGAGTGTAGGTTGTGGAAAGTTCGTGCTTTATTCCAAGTTCATTACAAAAGTCTTCAACTTTTGTATTTTTGAACTCGGAACCATTGTCACTCCTAATTTTCTTTATTTTAAAATCAAATTCATTTTGAGCCCTTTTTGAAAAACTTTTGAAAATCCGGAGGTTTCACTTTTGTCATTTAGGAAGAAGACCCATGTATATCTAGAGTAATCATCCACAATGACTAAACAATAGCTATTACCTCCAATGCTCTTATAGGTTGTTGGCCCGAACAAATCCATATGTAAGAGCGCTAATGGCCTAGAGGTTGACATGATACTTTTGGAAGGATGAGAATTAGCGACTTGTTTTCCGGCTTGACAAGCACTACAAAGTCGATTTTTCTCAAACTTTACATCCTTCAAGCCAACCACCAAGTCATGCTTAAAAAGCTTTTTAAGTTGAATCATTCCCACATGACCTAGCCTTCTATGCCACAACCAACCCAAAGAAGTTTTTGCAATTAAATAAGTTTTCAAACAAGACTCATTTGAAGAAAAATCTACCAAATAGAGATTCCCAAATCTAAAGCCTTTGAAGACTAGTTCATTATTATTATCTTTTGAGATTACAACATTTTCTTTTGAGAATGAGCATGTTAAGCCTAGATCACATATTTGAGCAACGGATAGCAAGTTGAAATTTAATGATTCAACTAAAGATACATTAGAAATTGAAAGGTCGTTTGAGATAGCGATTTTACCCAATCCTAATACCTTTCCTTTGCTATTGTCTCCAAATGTGATTTTGTCATTGCTTCCATTCTCAAATGTGGTGAACATCTTCCGGTCTCCGGTCATATGTTGAGTGCAACCGCTATCCAACACCCAATGCCTTCCACCGGTTTTGTAGTTCACCTACAAAAGAAGATCAAGTTCTTTTAGGTATCCAAATTTGTTTGGGTCCTTGGAGGTTAGTGACCAAGGTCTTGGGTACCCAAATGGATTTCTTTTTAGCACCCAAAATTGAGGTGCCAATGAAATGAGCAATAACATTTCCATTTGTGGATTTTCTAAGCATATAACATGAATCATATAAACCAATGGAATGCATGTTATTCTTAGAGCAATCACTTGGCATATGTCCAATACACCGGCATTTTGTGCAATACTTACCATTTTCCTTTACAAACCTTGGAGGCTTGTATACCGGCTTTTTACTCTTTTGGGGGACATATCCAAGTCCCTCTTTGTTGAAAGAGCATCTTTGATCGCTTAGTAACTTATCAAGGGTTTCCTTTCCCTTATAAGCTCTCTCTAAGCTTTTGTTTAATTTTAGCACTTGTTCTTTTAAATTTTTGTTTTCATTAGCAATGATATCATCATGAACAAGATTTAGAGCATTTCTAGAATCTACACTTGATGAACAAGGTATGGCAAGTAGATCATCACAACAAGTAGATATGCTAGACTTTGAAATTTCTATACTAGACATTTCATTCAAGATATTGCAAGTAACTCCAATGCTAGTACTAGATTTGTGATTTTCTTGGAGAAGCAAATCATGAGCTTCCTTTAGCTCCTCATAAGAGTCTTTGAGAGAGGTGTGTTCTCTCTTTAAGACCTTAAACTTTAATTTTTCTTTTCCAAGAAATTCATTCAATTCAACTAGCATATTCATCAAGTCATCATATGAAGGCTCATCATCATCAAGCAAGTTTACCTTTTCTCCTTTAGCCATAAGGCATGTAGGAGTGGAGAATAGTGATGGAGCCTCCTTGATTGCAATGCCCACAAGCCCTTTCTTCTTGGTAGATTCGTCCTCGCTTGAGTCGGAGTCCGAATACTCCTCTTCGGAGTTCCACTCACCAATATGGGCTTCATTCTTGCCATCCTTGTGAAGCTTCTTGAAAAGCTTCTTCTTGCCGTTGTAGTTCTTCTTCTTTGATGACTTCTCCTTGTCATCCTTCTTTGTTGGACATTGAGAGGCAATGTGCCCCTTCTCATCACATTCATAGCAACGAATGTTGCTAAACTTCTTGTTGGAGGAAGAATGCCATTTCTTGGTCTTCTCATGGCTTGTACTCCGAAATGGGCGTCTTCTTATGAACTTCTTCATTCTTCTAACTAGAAGCGCAAATTCTTCTTGAGTCCTCCTCATCATCTTCTTGATTCTTCACTCATTACCGCTTTAGCTTTGAAAGCGGTGATCTTCTTATTCTTGGAAGAGGATTGCTCCAAGAGCTCTTCCTTGTCTTTCTTGTATAGCTCGTTGGTGATGAGGTTGCCCAACAATTGCGTTGGTGTCATTCTTGCCAACTCCGGTGAGTTGAGGAAGAGAGTCACCAACACTTCATATTTCTCCGGCAAGGCCCTAAGCATCTTTCGAACAATATCAAGATCGGAAAGATTAGTTCCAAGGCCCTTAAGCTCATTCACAATGTTGTTGAGCCTTGAGTACATCTCATTAATGTCTTCATGGGGCAACATTGTGAATGTCTCATATTTGATCCTAAGCCGATGCAATTTGGCCTCCTTGACCGTGGATGTCCCTTCGTGTATTTCCGAAAGGGTAGTCCAAATAGCATGAGCCGTCTCAAGATTGCTCACCCTATTGAACTCATCCGCGTTCAAGGCTCCAAATAGAGCATTCATAGCTTGGGCGTCTAAATGAGCATTACGCCCGTCTTGATCCGTTGGGTGATCCGGATCAAGGGCCATAACGTAACCCTCATTTACGACTTTCCAAATTTGAGGACTCATGGCCTTTAAATAAATAGACATTCTAATTTTCCAATAAGCATAATTTGAGCCATCAAATAGAGGTGCCTTTCCTATTGCTATACCCTCACTAGCCATCCTTTTCTCTCTAGACGGTTAAGTCTAAATTTGAGAGACCAAGCTCTGATACCACTTGTAAGATCGAGGAGGCCGACTAGAGGGGGGGTGAATAGGAGGTTTTAAAATTTTCGTCTAATTCTAATTAGCAATTTTAAACTTGATGGATTGATAGAGCAAGATAACACTAACACTAGCACAAGTAATCGACTAGAAGCAATAACGAAAGGGAGAGAACAACAATTGCTACTCTAACTAAGCAAGCAATCAATTGATATGAATGAAGAGAGTTGCTTGAATGAAAATGATCACAAGAGAGCAAACCACAATTGACACGATTACTTTTTACCGTGGTGATCGGAGACTTGCCGGTCTCCCCTAGTCCACGTTGAGGTAAGCCCGAACGAATCGGACCGGCTCCACGAATGAGCCTAAGCACCTCGATCACTATTGGATGCCCTTTCCTCTCCGGTAGGCGAGCTCCAAGCCTTCACAATCTTCCGGGCCTTCTCACAATCTTCTTGAGAAGATCACCGAAACTCCGCCAAGCCGTCTAGGTGCCGGCAAGCACCAAGAGAATAGACCACTGCGGCTTGATCTCACTCAAGTGCTCAATGGATCAACTAGAATGCAATGCACTTGAATTTTGGGTCAACTACCTCAAATGAATGCACAAGAGAGTGAATGAGGTGTGAGAGGTTGCTCTAGGCTCAAATGTATTCAATGGATGTTCAACCACGCGTCCTAGTTCTGGTGGGGGTGTATTTATACCCTCACCCACCTCAAATAGCCGTTACAATAAACAATCCTGAAAAATCAGAAATCGGTACTCACCGCAGCAAAACCGCGGTACTACGGACCCTAGTGACCGGTCGAACGGCTATGTCGAGAGTCGAAGTAACCGTTGGTCAATGAGTGCGGTACTACCGCCGTTAAAACCGCGGTATTTCCGGACGTCCGAAGTTCCGCCCCAAGCCCGTGATTCCGATCTCAACGAGACTAAGTCTTATTCTCGCGCTCTGGAAAAAACGTTCGCTCGGCGTCCGAACTTCGCATATGCGGTAGTTCCGCAGTAAAACCGCTGTACTTCCGTTTCCGAGAGGCTAAGTTAAAGTCCGGCGCTCTCGAAATAAAGTTCCGCTTGAGTGCGGTACTCTCGGGCGATCCGGTAGTTCCGCAGTCAAACCGCGGTACTACCGCTTTCAGAGACTAAGTCTTAGTCCGGCGCTCTGGAAAAACGTTCGCTCGGCGCCAGACTACGGACTGCGGTAGTTCCGCCCAATACACGCCGGAACTACGGATTTTCGACAATGCACGATTTGATTTAATTTTAATTTCTAAGTGCATGCATGATCCTAAATTGATCCAAAGGGCACAATTTGAACATGATCAAGCAATCACCATGATCCCTCTTAATAGTACGGCGTCTATCCTATAATCCGGTCTTCCAACCTAACTCCAAGACCGGTAAAACAAAATAGATACCTAAACTATTTACCTTGTCGCCCTAGAGATCTTGAATCTTCATGGGATATTTTGTGAGCCTCTTTCTTTGCTATTTGAACATATCCTTTCAAACACTTAATGCACACATTAGTCCCATATTCAAATAAATTCATTAATTACCAAAACTAACATTTTTAGGGGCCTAGATGCTTTCATCCATGTTGTTGTTGGTTGGTTGTTCAGGGATCTGCAGAAGGGTACCAACAACTTTACCACAATTCTGGGGCAAGGATCGTTCGGTCCTGTGTATAAGGCTGTAATGGCCACCGGTGATGTGGTAGCCGTAAAGGTGCTCGCGAGTGATTCAAGGCAAGGGGAAAGAGAGTTCCAGACAGAGGTAAGGTGATTTTTTTAGTCTACAGTTTTTTTTTTTTTGGTTTAATTTTGTTTAGAAGAAGTTTTTGATTTGGGTTCAAGTGGTGGATTTGCTAAGAAGGATATAGTTGCACATTAGCTGATTCTATGGATTACCTTAGGGAACACTTGCCCGAAAATTTTGCTTGCCTGTCACCGCATTGTGTTATCAGTCATTGATGCTCCTTTCTCTATATCACACGGGTCCTTGGCCATGATTTGCATATTCCACGGCCGCTGTGCAGTGTGCATTAGACACACACTGCGGGGAGAAATTTGTTGCTTTTTTTGGTTAATCCCAGTGATTAGCTAATTTGAGGATCCTTAGATGTATATTATGTGTAGGTAGTCAGCACGTAATTATGTTCCTGAGTGATGAAACATGTTGTGGGTGAAGCGAGTGCAACTTGCAATACCTTTAATCTATGTAAAGTAGTTGGTAGTGAAGCATTTGACTTTGATAAACTGAGTTACAATCGTGACTGCGTCTTTGTTTGCAGGTAGCATTGCTTAGTAGGCTGCATCATAGAAATCTTGTTAATTTGGTTGGATATTGCGTGGAAAAAGGTCAACACATTCTGATTTATGAGCACATGAGCAACGGGAATTTGGCAAGCCTTTTGTATGGTAAGGGAGACAATTTTCTCTACTTTTGGAGAATGAAATATGAAACAAAACAGAATGATTTGTACAGTAGTTCCACGCAGAGCATGTAGCATTTTGGTTCATTGCAAGGGGAATAAACGAAATGTTCCATAAATCAAGAAATTTCTCACTAACTAGCTGAATGCCCGTGCGTTGCTATGGATTTTAAAATTTTATCATACTATATGTTCTGAAAATAACTGGTCATAAAATTTTTTAGAACATGCATACAAATATGTTCTAAAATTTTTTAAAATCCGTAGCAACGCACGAGCATTCAGTTAGTAATTATAAAAGGAGTTAGTGGTTAGTCTGTCCTCTCCAACCTCTTTCCAGAAAAAAGCTAGCTGATGTGTGGCCCCCACCCTCCTCGCAAAATGCCCTCTTTTGCGTTGGAAATATTCTGAAATTTTGTTAAGAGGTAGCACTGAGAAAATGCAATGAGTGAAAATATATATGATTGTTTTGCTGATATTGATATTTATTGTATGGTTTAGAATCCTTATATTTATAAATCATCTTTTTTTGAGATTCCGTTGCAACGCACGGACAATGCACTAGTTAACTATTAAGTATCACTAATCTCAATAGTAATCCATCCATGATACGTATGGTACCTGCGTGCACGTAGACAAGGCAGCAAGCACGCACGGCTTGGCACACAGAAAGGCAGACGTGCTAGCAAACAAAAGAATTCACTTTCTTGGAAGAAGATGCAAAACCCAACATAACATGGCAATCAACGGATCATACGTTCGTTGAACAAAGCAAAGCACCGATGCACACGAGAATAAGAACTGGCTTCGTAACGCCATCAAACAAGTTAGACGCGCTAAATAAAACGCAAGAGCAGAAGTAACCTGCCCCATGGGATGGAAATAAAGATTTTCATAAAAAAAAACCATAGAAATGCCTTACATGACCAACCATATGAAGTATCATCTGTATGGCAACTCGAACTCAGCATAGCAAAATTACATAACTAAAGATAGCAAACGCTACACCTCAACTAAATAGGAAAGGTTCTCTTCACTGGGCGCCAGGCGTGGTACTGATGATGTCCGAGTCACCTGAACCATCAAGAGGTAAATCGTTCAGCAAAAGTTAGAGAGGGAATGAAAAGAAATGGAAGCGATTTAGACAGCAACGAACCAGGATCAATGATGCTCAGACAACACACCCGGTAGTACTTGCCGCAGGCAGTCCCAAGATCAACATTGTCTGCAAGACAAAAGCCACATTAACAAGTGCACGGCCAAAATTATGAGGCGGGCAAAAGTTCACTGCTTAGGTGGAGACAGTAGTACTGCACAATGTAAATTGTGAGCATCAAAGAAAAATTGCAAAAAAATGGTTCAGAAAGGTTGAAATAATCATACTTCCATGGAAATGGTGCACGCTAATTTTTGCCAACATAGCGTAGTACTCAATCTCAGATTTCCTAAGCGGGGGGCAGTTGTTTGCGAGGATTATCAGCTTCCCTGAACATAGAAATAAATTTGGCTATTAGAACTCAGAATCACATGTAAAAGAAAACAAATATAAATTTTATCCACAATGAACCATGTTAACCAGCTATTATCCCAATACAACACAAGCATTACACAAAAAATGTAACTTGTAAAGCAAGCAGAAGGCGGGACATGATTTCAATCATGTGGTGTCTAATTTACTAATAGTACATTAGAATAACCTGTGAGTTCTAATCTTAATGATTGTTCTTAAACCCCTAACTTGTTTTCTCAATTTGACCTAATAATCAGGAAACCTGTGGGATCTATAGGTGTCTCCACGTGGCTCCAACACTGGATACAAGGACACGATTGCATCATATGGAAAGCAGCAAAGCACAGAGCTATATAATAACAACTCGGTATAGATAGCCAAGGAGCCCAGCAAATTCCACCATTCCAACATCATGGAACAACTTCAAACCACACATTAAGTACTAATGTCAGCAAACGACAAATATTCCAACCTCCCATTGTCCCCCAGATATGGGGGAGAGATCAAGGAGAACTCTTAATCAAGAGGCTGGCATTGTTCTAGGGCACTGCATTCATCTCTAAGGCACGGCGAAAGCAAAGCCAAAGAGGCAAACTTCAGTCCCAGTCCACAATCCAAAATCCCAACACTACAGCCTACAGAGAATATCACAACAGCAGAATGCAGATCGCTGTAATACAATTCCAAATCTGCAACTATTCCACAAAGGACTACCGCAATTAATCAATCTAAAGCTACAGCTACTGGGTAAATTCCCAAATGACTCACAATTCCACACAAATAAACACAAACCACTCCGGTCTACAAAAACACACACACAGAGATCTATAAGCAGATTACAAGAAGCTAACCAGGCACCTACGAATCCAAACGGCCCCAGCTATTATGTTATTCGGATCTAGCGAACTAATGAACTAATCGATCAGTCACCACAATGGATCATCAAACCAACCGAGACAAAAGCGTAAAACGGAGAGGTGATCTATACCCTTGGAGTTGCGCAGCGTCTTGAGGACGGTCTTGTAGCCGAGCGTGTACTTGCCACTCTTCATCACCAGCTGCAGCTTGTTGTTGATGCTCTCCGTGCTCCTCTTCTGCAGCGCGCATCGATCGAAACACGTCAGAAAACAACCTCAGAAACCCAAAAAAACCAACTCGAAATGGGACGAACAGGTGAGAAGAAGGGGGATCGATTAGAGTTCGTACCGCCTTCTTGGTGGGAGCCATCGGATCGAGCAACCGCGGGAGGCGACGAGCAAGGGGGGCACGCAGGTGGCTTCGGGGGCGGCGGCGCAAATGGGCGGCTCGCTAGGGCTTAGCGCGAGAGGGAGTATATAGGCGCGGTCGTGCAGACGAAATTACCTGGTTGCCCCTGTGCCAGGTGTTCTGGATTACTTACGACTTCCTGGGCCGAATCGTCGAATGGAGCCCAAAATTGCCCGTGGCCCTGTACGTAGACACTGACAATGTGGGTCCTAGTTGTCAGGTCGTCGTAAATACAGATGATGTGGGGTTCCCTACCTCTGGTCGCCTCTAGTTGCAAAACCCTAACTCGAGCTGTGCCGCCGCCGCCTCAGCAGCAGCGATGGAGGAGTCGCTGTGGGAGAAGAAGAAGAAGGCTCTGGACATCCTCGCGGGCTCCGACGGCGACTCCGACGGCGGCGGCGAGGACCTCTCGAACATCCAGATCAACGAGGAGTACGCGCGCCGCTTCGAGCACAACAAACGGCGGGAGGCGCGCCAGCGCCTCGAGGAGCTCGGGAAGCAGGGCCGCGTCGCCGCATCCGATGGCGAGGACGATGACGAGTCCTCGTCGGATGGCGACGCCGCCGCCGTCGCATCCAGACGCATCGACCGCCGCATGTTCGAGGTCATCCGCCGTATCCGCAGCGGCGACGCCGTTATCCTCGACGAGAACGCCAAGATGTACTCGTCGGAGGAGGACGAGGCCGGCGAGGAGGAGCCCAAGGAAGGGAAGGCCAAGAAGGAGCGGCCTCTGTACCTCAAGGACGTGAACGCCCGCGACCTGCTCGAGGAGGGCCCCGAGTTCACGGCGCAGACCAGCCGCAGCAGCAAGTACGACAGGATTGCGTACGACGAGCACCAGAGGAAGGGGCTGGAGGCGTTCTTTGAGGCGGAGAAGAAGGCATTAGACGTTGGCGATGGTGATGACGAGGAGGACGATTTCTTTCGGGAGAAGCCGAAGGGTGGAGGCGGTGGCGACAACAAAGAGGATGACGAGGAGGAGAAGCAGGCGGAGGAGCTACTGGGTGATATTTTTGGGAAGGATGAGGAGCTGGACGACAATGAGAAGTTCTTGAAGGATTACTTCCTCAAAAGGCCGTATCTTGAGTCGGGGAAGGAGAATAAGTTCTCTCTGGATGATATCCAGGAGGTGTCGGAGGAAGAGGATGAGCTTGAAAGGCAAGAGCAGTATGAGACTAAATATAGTTTCCGGCACGAGGAGGCCGCAGCGTCTGGGGCGCTGGTGACAGACCGGGTAATGGGACATTCCCGGGTTGTTGAGGGGTCAGTGAGGAAGAAGGAGAGCAGCAGGAAGCAGCAGCGGAAGAGCAAGGAGGAGCGGATAGCACGGGCCAAGCAGGAGCAGGTGGAGGAGCTGAAGCATCTCAAGAATTTGAAGAAGAAAGAGATTGCTGAGAAGCTTGAGAGGATCCGGATGATTGCCGGAATTGACGGGGATGCCGCTTGTAAGCTTGGTGCTGATGAATTGCAGGAGGATTTTGATCCGGAGGATTATGACAGGAAAATGCAGGAGATGTTTGATGACAATTACTATGAGGCTGATGATGTTGATCCTGGCTTTGCAAGTGGTGAGGATATTGATTCGGAAAAACCAGATTTTGGTAAGGAAGATGAATTGCTTGGGCTACCTAAGGGCTGGGCTCTTGATGAATCTAAGGAAGGGTCTTCTGCCACAGATGAGAGAGCTATTCCTGAGAACAAAAAACGTCAGAAGGGTCTTGCAAATGGTAATGGGATAGGTGAGAAAACAAAAGGGAAGATCTCTCTCAAGGACAAGGTGGAGCTTGAGGAGGAGATGGAAGAGTACTATAAATTAGACTACGAAGACACTATTGGAGATTTGAAGACTCGGTTTAGGTATAAGCAAGTTCAGCCAAACGGTTATGGTCTGAGTACCTATGAGATATTAGCAGCAGATGACAAGGATTTGAACCAGTATGTTTCCTTGAAGAAGCTAGCACCTTATACGGAGAATGAATGGAAGGTGACTCATCATAAGAAGTTGAGCAAGGATTTGATCCTTGGAGGACAGAAGAAAGAAGGCAAGAAGGTCAAAACTGACAAGAAATTTAGGTCTGAGGAAGGCACTAATTCTGAAGATGCAGAGAAAGATAAGTTGACAAATGAACAAGAAGAAACAGATGTCAAGACAAAGACAACTAGAAGTGATCGAAGGAAGCGTCGGAGGAAGGAGTTGAAAATGTCCACTGAAAGACAAGCGGCGTATGGAAAGATAAACACAAAGCGTCACAAGAGCCATTGAGTTTTGGGGATTCAGCATAGTTCATCTAGAAAATTTAGTTTTTTTTATGCATTTTTGTCTGGGTGTTGCCCTAGTGGAAACATCTATTTAGAGCCATAGATATATTATTTGAGTAGAATCTTTTCTTCTATTTCGGAGTTGCAAACCGAGTGTTGTCCTAGTAGAAACATCTGTTTCTCTGAAAGTTTTGCTGACAGTATTGTGCACTTCCTTTCATGAATGAACCGTATAATTTAAATGCTCTTACGTTTGCTGCTACAGTTTTATATCCTTTGCGATTTCTTTGATGACTATTAAAGGAAATACTTAGCTTATTAAATCATCATCCTCGTGATGAATTGACAAATGAACTCATAAATGCTTAGGTGCTAGAAAGCACTCATTCCTCGTAATATTAATTAGCCCATATTCTTTTGGGCTGCGGTTTATGGTTTTTTCTACAGTTTATGTTTTTTGTTTGTGTTTTTCAAGACGGCAGCAGACGGCGGAGATGCTAACGTGGACGCCGTGTACGGTTTTATGCTTGAAAAATTGTTTGAAGAATCTGCTTTAAGAAGTCGTCATGTTTGTTTTGACTTTTGGAGAAATAAAAAACCAACAGCAAAAAGGCCCAAAGGAGACCAGTGATGATATAGTCCCTGAGCAATTCTAGTTCATTTTATGCTTACAAACTTTTCAGTCTTGTCATTTACATCCCACGGTCTGAATCTGCCATGGTAAAATACAGTGTTCAGGAATGCCATCTGCATTTGGTTCAAAATACTGTTGTGGTAAAATGGCTTTAGCTTGTAGGAACTGCCCACTGTTCTATGCCAGTCTAAAGCCCGAGTACAATACTAAGTCAGATCAGATCAATTGCAAAGGAGTGCCAAGTGGACGCAATCCTGCTGCTGGAGCTCTCTTCTGCAATGGAAAAGAGGTACACGTGCATATGGTTAGGCCCAATACACATGTCTTCTGTCTTTTGCAGCCCTCCAGCTCTAGTGTTCACCTGCTGAAGAAAGCTCCATCAATGGCGACAAGGTTACCGTGAGCTACTGCAGCAATTAGCCGCCTCCATCACCGCCAGTCTCGCTGCTCCGGTGCCATGCCCACCGGGTGAGACTCTCCACTAAGCTTTAACCCGGCATGACTTGTCCTCCTTCCAGCTTTCCAAACTACAGCTTAATTTATGTTGCCACTTGAAAGGGGCAGAGGTCTCATAGGTATCAGAATGATTCATTTGTGCCACAACTTTCTCAGCTGTTCCTGACCCACAAGACAGAGAAATTTACCATTCACCGAAGCAGCCCATACACGGACAATTTACATCTTTTCGGCTGCTGCTTATGGCTGCAACTGATAGCTTTTAGTCTAGCGCAAGCGTTTGTGCGAACGAACCAAATAACAATAAGCCGATAAGCCGTTTTGAAAATACTGTTCCAATAAACTACTTCGAAAAGGCAACGAAGAAACCATCTTATTTGTTTGTTCGGAGAAAGCCGCATAAGCAAGAAAAAAAACTATTTTGCAAGGCCTCACCGAGTGAAGACCAATTCAAAGCAGCCCTTGAGCAGTAGCAACCAGGTCAACAAACTATTTTGGCCTGGCATCTTCTTCCCTCCATCCCATTTCTCTCTTCTTGTCGTCTTGTCCTCTGCACCAAAAGAAATCGTTGATGGGTTTATTCCCTTGTGTTGGTTGTTGCACATGTCCCTTTCTTTATCTCCAGGATCTTCAACACGCCACATTAGTATATTATGCTCTCTCTCATGCTGGTTTCTATAATGATCAGAGAGAAGCTGCTTATATATACGTCCCTTTCTACTCCCAACTGCTCCTTCCAATTTGTGAGCTGCGGTTCCCCCCAATCTTTCTTCTTCTCCCCACAGAGGCATATGATCCATTTGTCCTGCCTGTAGTACTTAATATTTTGATTTCTTCTTGTATGAAACAAGGCTGATTGCTACTGGCTTGCTGCCAATTTTGAGTGCTTGTGGTTTCTAGCCTTCTTCTGACATTAGTATTTGGTTCCTTTAGTTATTAGGTTCTTTAGTCCAGTTACCAACTGAAGTTAGTGAACTTGCTGCACAATGTCCAAGGCTGAGAGCAGAAGGCTGTCCGATGACTATGAAGTCGTGGATATCCTTGGCCGAGGTGGCTTCTCAATAGTCAGAAGGGGAGTGAGCAAATCTGACGGAAAGACCCAAGTTGCCATAAAGACGCTTCCAAGGCTTGGCCCAGCGATGATGGGGATGCAGCAAGGGTCAAAGGGTGCGCCTAGCTTGGGCCTGCCGATGTGGAAGCAGGTATCTATCTCTGATGCGTTGCTGACTAATGAGATACTTGTGATGAGGAGGATAGTGGAGAATGTTGCACCACATCCGAATGTCATCAACCTGCATGATGTATATGAAGATGTGCATGGTGTGCACCTTGTCCTTGAGCTGTGCTCAGGCGGCGAGCTGTTCGATAGGATAGTGGGACGTGATCGGTATTCAGAGTTCGATGCAGCCACTGTCATTCGTCAGATTGCTAGTGGGTTGGAGGCACTCCATAAGGCGAGCATCATACACAGAGACTTGAAGCCAGAGAATTGCCTGTTCTCGGACAGAAATGAAGACTCCACATTGAAGATCATGGATTTTGGTTTGAGTTCTGTTGAAGATTTCAGTGACCCGATTGTGGCGCTGTTCGGGTCAATAGATTATGTTTCACCGGAAGCACTCTCGAGGCAAGAGGTTTCAGCTGCAAGTGATATGTGGTCTGTTGGGGTAATTCTGTATATTCTTTTATCTGGGTATGTTGGTCATCCTTTCTTGTAACAATTCCCTTGGTTTGATTTCTTCATCATAGTTTGAAGGCTTTAATTTGCGTATTTCAGATGCCCGCCATTTCATGCAGCAACTAATCGAGAAAAGCAGCAAAGGATCCTGCAAGTAAGTCTTCCTCTGCGCTAACATCTGGGCAAATTGTTATTTCGATGGTGTTCAAAATGGGTGGGAATTTTCTTGTGATTCATATTTCGATGTTTCCACCTTTTGAGCATTTCGACAACCAAGCTCTGCTTTGTAGCGGAAAAGGAGTTAAGTCCATTTCTCTATAAGTGTTAGAGTTTGTAATTTTGTTTTCAGTTGAAATCGTAGTCATGTACGACTTGGTGGTCGTGTACGAGTTTGGTCATGGTCGTATAAGAGTCCACTTCATAGTCGTAGCTGAGTTGGAGTCATAGTCGTAGTTGAGTACGACTTTGAGTCCTTCTCCAAGACGTGGTCGAAGAGTAGGGTATAAAAGCGCAGGCCATCGTACTGAGAGAAAAGGCGGTGGAGAGCACCAAGTCGACGAGATGTAGTCGCAGAGAGGGTGCCGAGAAGAGGGCGACCAGTGTGGTCGTAGGAGCACCGATTGAAGGCGATGTAGTCGCAGAGGAGGCGCAGAGCATGGAGCGATCAGTATGGTCTGGTCGTAGGCGGTCGGCGTGACCGCAGAGCATGGAGCGACCAATGTTGTCATGGGCAATCGACGTGATCACAGAAGAGGCAAGCAACCAGCGTGGTCGTGGGTGATCAGGGTGATCGCAGAAGAGGCGACCGGTGTGGTCGCAAGCGGTCGATGAGATCGCAGAGGTTCACAGACATGGTTGTAAAGGAGTTAAGACCACGGCGAACAGAGACTCATAGACGTGGTCGTAAAGGAGTTACGACAACGGCGATCAGGTGGAGGGTGTTCGTAGGAGCAGTAGACCTGGTTGTAAATGAGTTACAACTAGGGTGATGAGCGGAGGTGTCCGCTAGAGCAGAGACTGTGGTCGTAAGAAGTTACAACCATGGTCACAAAGCCAAGAACGGCAATGAGAGCGGAGATGTCCGCTGGTGCTGGAGACGTGGTCATAAAGGAGTTACGACTACAGTCTTGCAGGAAGACATGGTCGTAAGGGTACGACCACAGCGAGTGGTTGCGTAGTCGTAAGATGTTACGACTATAGTGATCGACCGTTGTCGAAGGAAGTGCTGCGCAGAGGCGGTGAACATGGTCGTATCTTCGACTATCAGCATGGTCGAAGAACCAGCAGAGCGGTCATAGCAACACAGGAGGTGGTCGTAGTCTCTTAAATGTGGTTGTACGGCTATTGGAGGTGGTCGTAGCGGCTAGGTGATGGTCGTAAAGATTCTGGGGCAGTCGTTAGGGTTGTAACAATAAGTATCTTTGCATTTGCTAATGAAACAGATTTGTCGTACTCGTGAATGTAATGTTGTTGAGACTTAAGTTTTCTGCTGATCTCAAGATACTGTTAGCCATATGCACTTTCAATCTCAATTATGCGTGGGACATTTGATTCCCTATCCACTTTCTTGCTCACACTCACCGTAAAAGTAAAAAGAGATTGCCAATAGGTGTTTACCTCTGTAATGTCAGCATGAGTTTCAACCTTTTTTCACCTGGTTTGGAGCAATTGACCTTGCGTAGTATAAAAACATGCCTGCCAATCATTGCTGAACTGTCTTCTTCTGGTAGTTGTTAGCACTTGAATTTCCATTTGTCTTATCCTCTGTCCAGTTGCAATGGGCAACTTTCCTTGAGATGTCTGATCAGTAGCTAATTAGACCTTCCTTTTACCTGACTCAAAGGGTGTAAACAGAATGTTCAAATCAGTAGCTAATTAGACCTTCCCTTTACCTGGTTCAAAGGGTGTAAACAGAATGTTTTCTTCCTTACAAGCCACAAGAATTGAACATGATTTACTCAGGAAACACCAAAATATGAGTCAGTATGGATGCGGGGTTAGTTGGAGCTTGTGTCATAAGCCACTCAAAAAGGAATTGGGCCCTTTGTTTTTGAAGAATTAAGGGTTCCAAAATCAATAGGGTGTCTTTGAACAACTTTACTACGGTATACATATACTCCTAATTGTTTATTTGCTTCAACAAAGAAGGCACCAAATGTTGAAACCGCTAGCATTAGCCAGGGTCTTACTCTAATGCCGTATGCTTGATGTTCTCCTTTCAGGGTGAATTCAGTTTTCAGGACCATACATGGAAAACAATATCTTCATCTGCCAAAGATCTGATTTCCAGTCTTCTTTCTGTCGCACCTTACAAAAGGCCCACAGCAAGTGATGTCTGTCTCGTGCTCCCTTTTCTGAATTCTTCCCGTTTGACTTGATATTAGTTGATATTAAGTGTGCTTAACTTGGGGACCATGTGTGATTATAAACCAGCTTTCGAGACATCCTTGGGTGATAGGAGACTGCGCCAAGCAAGATCTCATGGATGCAGAGGTCGTCTCAAAACTGCAACGCTTCAATGCTAGAAGGAAATTGCGGGCGGCGGCGATAGCCAGCGTCCTGAGCAGCAAAGTGGCATTGAGGACAAAAAGGCTGAGGAACCTTTTAGGAACCCATGACCTTACCTCGGAGGAGCTAGATAATCTGCGGCTTCATTTTGCACGAATGTGAGTATACGGACTTATCCCATCTTTCTTTTTTTGTTTAGTACTTGAAATTTGGGGACAGCATTTCTCAGTTAGTGATAAGACGAACACTGTATTTGCTCAAAATGTGGGTAATTTCCATGTATCCTCTCAAAATTCAATCTTAAACGTCAAAGAAATCTCGATACTGCAAGACAAGTGCATGCCAACTATTCCCTGACGCTAAATGAGATAATAATGGATTATTACGTCTCTATGCTGCTAGTTAAATGGCAGTTGGTTGCTACAGATCAAAAAAAGCATATCACCCCGGCACGCCAAGCCTTCTTCGCACCTTGGCTTCGCTGTAGTGCTCGGGCGAGCTTTGCCTCGGCCTGCATCGCACCTGTACTGCCATGCTTGGTCTACAGTGCACCCTCCACTCTGCCGCCATGCCCGGCCATGCTTCGTTCCCGCCCACGTTGTGCCTCTGTTGTCGTGCTCTACCTGCGTGGCACCCTTGGCTCCGCCTCTCGCCGAGCCTACGTCGCCATCCTCACCCCCACCGCGAAGGAAACAGATGTTGCCTCCCGTCTTCTCCGCTCAACGGCATCGAGCCATGGGCTGGGCCTCCAATTTGCTGCTGTGAATTCTCTCATCTTGCTCTGCTTCTCTTCTTCCTCCAGAGCAAACCGAGCCCCTCAGATCCCCCCAGGCATTTCCTGCAGTATCCCTTCTCCCTGACCTTCATTTGCTCTCAACGCCATGGACCATAGCATACAAAGTAGCTCCTCCCCTTTCTCCCCAAAGTGCAACTGTTACGAAATCGACAAGACAAAGCATGAAACAATGAAAAACAATCAGATACATGAGACAGAGATTTAATATGGAAAACCTATTCAAGTGAAAAAATCGCAGACGCAAAATAGGCAAAATCACTATACGAGGAGAAGTTATAAGCACGAAAGACTTTAACATATATCAACTGTACGAATGCAGAGTTACATATATAGGTTAGAGATCAGAGTCTCTAACGAAGAAAGAAACAGAGTCCTAATAAGCAACAGAGACCTATCGAAAATTGGGATAGTAATCTTCTTGGAGATAGGAACAATACTTTGCTGTGTAAAGTTATAGTCAGAAGACGCCTCGAGTAGCTACTAGCTACGGCTGACTCCAATCGGCGTACACACCTTAAAGTACTACATCTGATGCAGGTCCGGGCATAAAGAAAGGGAAAAGAAAGAAAGAAAATGAAAGGGTGATGGTAGAATGGTCTTTTGATACTCTTAAGATGGAAAACATGGCGGTGATTATTTTCCGAAGCCTTTTGTATTTGCGATGGCATTTGTAAGCCTAGCTTCTTCGCGATGATATTTTGTAGTTCCGCAATGATTGCGATGGTACAGAGTAAATTTACTCTAGAATCTATTGCCACTCACCAATAAGTTCTTTTTAAGTAGTAAAGATATTAACCTGTGCTCATCTCAGAAGATAGTAAAGATTTGTACTAGAGGAACTTCACATAGAAGCTTTTCTTTTCTTTCCCCTCAAAATTTCAATAGTTCCAGTCCCTGGTAAATGCCGCATAGTTCTGGAATCTTTGCTGGTATGTTTTTGTTGAATGTACTAACGAAGTGTCCCCGGTGCAGATGTGCAGATGGAGAGAACGCCACATTAACAGAATTTGAGCAGGTGCTGAAAGCAATGAAAATGGACTCGCTGATTCCTCTAGCTCCGCGTGTGTTTGATCTGTTTGACAACAACCGTGATGGAACCGTGGACATGAGGGAGATCCTATGCGGGCTCTCCAGCCTCAGGAACTCACGAGGTGATGATGCTCTTCGACTTTGCTTCCAGGTAAATTCAAAACGCACTCTACTGGGGGGAAATAATCTTTTAATGCTACAGATTGCGGTAGCAACATATGCACAGGCATCTCAAGAAACTTGTTGCAATTTTAGGAGCACAATGCATATCGATGTTTCAACAATTTCCTAAATTACCACAAGAGGTATTTCGAATTTCAATGTCTTGTCATAAACACACAAAACACTATTTCAGATGTATGATGCCGATCGGTCAGGTTGCATCAGCAAGGAAGAACTGGCATCAATGCTCCGGGTAAGGACGACTCAGGCTACCAACCACATTAGACATGTCTCTTCAGGTGTCAGTTGACACTTAAGAAATGACGAAGTTGAACTGTCGTTGTTTTGATGGTAGGCCTTGCCCGAGGACTGCCTTCCAGGTGACATCACAGAGCCGGGGAAGCTGGACGAGATCTTCGACCAGATGGACGCGAACAGCGACGGCAAGGTCACCTTCGACGAGTTCAAAGATGCAATGCAGAGGGACAGCTCCCTCCAAGATGTCGTCCTCTCTACCCTGCGTCCGGGGCAGTAGATTCAGATCAATTGATTTCTAGAAGAACGCATACTTACGTGCAGGAAACTAGCCTCCTATCCGAGTATATTGTCCGCCAGCTACTGAAAAGGCGAGCAGACATCCCTAGATGTTGTGTTGTCAGCTCATCCAGATTTTATCCCTGAAAGTTTGGGTCATCTCTATTCTACTATTGCTATGCAATATTATGTGTGATGAAGCATGGATTATGATGATGTCTAGCGTAGCATCTGTGGGCTCTCTCAGCTGGAATCCACCAATCCCTCGGGTTCAGGAACATCTTGTGCGACATTGGATTCTCCTCTCTTTACTTGCAAATTCGCCTCAGTTTGTTCACGGGTTCAGGAACATCTTGTGCAATATTGGATTCTCCTCTCTTTACTTGCAAATTCGCCTCAGCTTGTTGTCGAGACTCGATTGCTGCTAGTGCTTGGCACGTTTCTTGGCCGCGTCGCGCGCTGCCGGCGCAGACAGCACACGGCGGCCGCACCACTCCAGCATCGGCGGCGCGGCGACTGACAGCAGCACGCATGGAAGCACTGCCCCACGACACGTCGCGGTGCCGGTTCCACCGGTGCGTGCGTGCGGCACTTGGCGCCGGCCGGCCGGGCGAGCGGCCGCCTGCTCTGCCTTCGTCCATCCTGCCGACGTCCATGGCGCTTGATAATGCACCGGCATGCTTGTGCACGGCAACACGCTGACATGTTGTATCGAACAAGTCCATATGTTGACATGTGTGTACTCGGCTGCCTGCAGAGGGAGACAAACATGATCTGACCGCCCGAGGCGATTACAGAGGCAGGCACTCCTATACAACCATAATCTATAGTAATACAGTTTATACACAAACACGTGCGAGAATTTTGGCATATATAGCGCGATTTATATTTGTATTTGTAAAAATAGTTGTATATGTATGCGAATAACAAAAATGGCATATCTGCTGGGCAGCAGCGGCCTGCAGGCGACATGTGGCGTCCTGGACTCCTGCCGTCCGACCACCGGATGGCAGGTGGCCTGCCGCCCCACCACAATACGGCAGGTAATTAAGCCGGCTTAATTTGCCTAAATACTATTTTATGTGTTATATTTATTTGAATTTTTAAATATAGTAAATAAGTTCAAAAAATTCCGAAATTTTATGTGCAGTTTTCCGGCACAACATAAGCTCGAATAATTTTACTTCCAAGTCATCATTCACACTTATAAGAATTCAATTCAGTAATCCTAACTAACACAAGCAATTTATATTATCAACCACAAGTAATTTTACTGCATCACTCAGTGGCAAAGTCATCTGTTGGTGGGAGACCGGGCAAAGTGCGGGACCTCGGGCTGAGCTGGCCATCGGCAGGTGGAGGAGCTCGCCACAAGGCTCAAATGACGATGGGACTACTCGTCGGTGAGCCCGAGCAACAGCCCAGGGTTGATGGGCGGTTGTTCCGCCTCTAGCACCACTACAGAAGAGTTGTTGTTCATGCTGTACCGGACCGGTTCGACATACCGAGGTATCGATCTAAACACGATACGCTCAATTAGATCGAGCCGACATGATCTATTTACTGTTTGTATTGTATCGTACTTAGATCAGATCAAGGGTATCTCATGCCGGCACTTTTTGGCCTGCTCTGGGCTCTTTGTCCTTCCGAGCTTACCAAGTGACAATTTCCATTCAAACATGTCGCGCTGCTCTGGGAGCCGCTCCTCTTGTTTCCCATTTCTCACAGTTCCAGCTAGGGATGGCAATCGAGCGCGGCGGGTACGGGTAGTGCTCGTCCATACTCATACCTATGACCCCGATTTACATTCACCGGCAAACCCACGAAGGACGACGGGTGAAGAACCCAGCCCATACCCGTCGCCCGTGGGCATACCCGTTTACCTACAAACTGAGAGTCACCATCCTGAGATTTGAACTAATAACAAGTACATATAGGCAGTAGCTGTTGTTAGGAAATATAATAGCTATCAAAAAAGTTTATAACAATCAATAGCAATTAGAGATATGTAAAAGTTTATAACAATCAATAGCAATTAGAGATATTGCTATGATTGCACCACCTGTCAATCTATATCGTGGGTAAACGGACGGGGCGGGTACAAGTGGAGCTTACCCATACCTGTGCTCATTTACCCGACGGGTAGAGTATTCCCCCATTTCCATACCCGTGGGTAAAGAAAATATCACATACTTAACTCTATTAAAATATTTACCCATAAGTATACGAGTAAACAGGCACAATTGCCATCTCTAGTTCCAGCCCCGCCCAGCACACCTGACACCGGAGCCAATACGCACGGCACCTCCCACTGCCAAACTGGGCCCACGTAACCCAACGTTCGGCACGCGTTAGTTACCGTTACTCACACAACCCTAGCATCTAGATAGGCACGGCCCGAGGGTCTCATCCGCAAAAAATCCCCAGCCCTTCGCCCCTCCCCAGCCGCCATCCTTTTCCCTTTGCCTGGCCGAGTCGCGCTCCCTCCCGAGAGTTCAAACCGCCGCGAGCGCGAGCGCCAAGCACCAGCCGCGATGGCTCGCACGAAGCACCAGGCCGTGAGGAAGACGAAGCAGCAGCCCAAGAAGCAGCTCCGGTTCGAGCGCTCCCCTCGCTGGAGGGCGCCGCAGCCGCAGTCAGGTGAGCCCCCGCCCGAGCCTGCCTCCCAAGCGAATGCCGTCGCTTTCCTGGGGGCGATTCCCACCCCGGATGCTGAGTTTCCGCTCCTTTTTCTGTGTCTTCTTTGCAGGTGGCGCGAGTGCCTCGGCGACCCCGGTGCGTGCGGACCCAGATTTGTCACAAGCCCTTTTGGGTTGTTTTGTATTGTTTTCCCTGACATGCTCGTCGCTTGTTTGATGGAATGCAGAGGAGAGGTGCGCGGACCGCGGCCGGAGCGGCGGCTGAAGGTGCGGTTTTATTCGGGTTGTGGGGTTTTCCGGCTCGTGTTTAGGCCGCTTTTTAGGGTTTGTTGTGTATTCTCCCTCATTGTTGCGGACATTCTCTTGGAAATGTTGTCCAAGGAGTGATTTTTATGCTTCTCCCGGTATTGTTCTTGGCGATTTGGGGGGTGATTTGGCAGTTTTCTTTAGTTTCTTGGTGCAATTAGCTTCTCTTTTGGAAGGATGCTGGCAAATGTGTCATACGGAAGACTTGGTTTAGGAGTTGCTCTCTTCGAGTTCGTTGTTCGTTCGATTTGTGATTCACTTTAAGATGTGCTTTTGGAGAAGCAGGGACTCCTGGGCGGCAGCAGAAGCAGAAGGCGGCACACCGATTCCGGCCAGGCACGGTAGCGCTGCGGGAGATTAGGAGGTTCCAGAAATCCACCGAACTGCTTATCCCATTCGCACCCTTCACCCGTCTGGTGGGTACCTCTGGCTTGTCCTCTCTATATCAAAGATTTGGAGTGCAGACTGTGTAATTGAAACTTTTGCTGCTGATAAATTTGCAGGTTAGGGAGATCACTGACTTCTACTCAAAGGATGTGGAGCGCTGGACTCCTCAAGCGCTCATTGCGTTGCAAGAGGTCAATGCTGAAACCTGTCATGTGTTATTATACCTGATGGCTTGATTACAGAACTTTTATGCACATTAATTCAAGATCCGAAAACTTTCAATTATTGATAGATAATTCGTTGTCATAAGTCATACACTCCTAAGTGATATTGTATTTATTCAGAATTTCATATTGCTATATTTATCAGCATTGATGTAAAAGGGGAATGAATTGTCTTGAGTGTAGCTTTCGTTTCTAGCAACATGCTCGCTGTTGGTGATTGATGACTGAAGACTGAAATGTGGTGACTTAAGAAAGGGGATCAACCGTCTTTAGTGTTTTGCTTTGTTTGGTCAGGATATACACTGTGTCTTGCAACACAATCATGTCAGACAGTCACACTGAACTGCTGTTTAAATTCCATTCTTCTTTTAGAATGAAGGGTGTAATCGAGAAGTGAGGAAACGGCGGAAGAGGGTGTAACCAGTGTTACATGTGAATTGTGATTCAGGAAGAGGAAATCTCGTGCAATCCAGAAAAATTAATAGTCTTACGATTGTTTATGAGTCAGAATGCCAAATGATTATCTTTATTCGGTAAAACACAAATATACTACAAGTCTACAACCATTCTAGTTTATTGTGCGTGTATACAAGATTGTTGTTGTACAGTAAACTTACTTTAGTTGCCTCTTCCCAGAAATGCCTTCTTCCACATAACCAGCAAAAAGAACATAGAATTGACTACATTTCTTGTGACTCACGAAATACTTGTAATCGTTGTACTGTGTATTTCCTTCGAATTCTCATACAGTTTTCCCTCTCCCTATGCAGGCAGCAGAGTACCACTTAGTAGACTTATTCGAAGTGGCAAATCTCTGTGCCATCCATGCGAAACGTGTTACCATAAGTAAGTTTTTACTGAATGAACACTTATTTTTCCCTTTGCATTATTATGCTAAATGGAAACATGCCACAGTTATTAAAAAAAATCAATTACAGGATTCTTTTAAACACTTGTGCTGATATCTAGTTTTGATGTCCTTGAAGTGGCCGAATTTCTAATGATAAATCATAACAAGATTTAGTTGGTTTGGGCAAGCTGCAATTCTCAAATCTCAATAGGACCTCGTGTTTTTTATTCTCACTGAATATGTCAAACAAACAGTACATAAATTAACAATTATGGCTTGTGAATGAACTGGAATTTGGTAATGCTGAAGAACTTAGTTCAGCTTCATTTAGATACCAAAGCTGGTTAGTATAGGAGAAAATTCAAGGATCTATGTTTGATTTACCTGTTTATTCCAAATAATTTTGAAATGTAAAATATGCTGTTTTTATTTTGTTCTTCTTAAAGCTTCGCAACATCTGGAAGGCGTTGGAAACATCATGATTGTTGTGATTTGTACCATAACACATAGATGTTTTGACTTTAGAGATGACATCTTATATATCTTAAAAGGTGCTCCTGAACAAAAGGAACTGTTTTATGAAATAATTACTTAGAATGAGGTAAATAAAATACACTAACAGTTGAGCCTGTTCTCATTCTCCTGACCTTTTTCTTTGTTGCTGCAGTGCAAAAGGACATACAACTCGCAAGGCGTATTGGGGGGCGAAGGCCGTGGTGATAGACTAATCAAAGATGTGTTTGTGAATCCTGCAGCATGATTGATGACATGAAATATGTATTGTTGGTCTTGACATCTTAGGATGTAGTGTAGATGTATCTTCATTTAGTGAACAGCTTATATTCTCTGCCAATGTTAGGACTCATTTGTAAGGCAAGTATTTCAGCTTTTGCTCCATTTCAACTGGTTTAATTCAGTTTTTTTAGCAAACAGTCCCAATGACATGGATTATGAAATGTAACCCTGAAATTGATGTGAATTTGTCATATTAATTGCATGGAATTTCTCCAGATGCTGTTCCCACTTGTTAGTTCACTAAGATCTGTGAGGCAACAATGGGAGGGTGCTTTTCGAATCTACTGTCATTGTGGATCTAGCTTACTTTGACACCTCATCGTGTTGATGGAAGAGCCATGTGCTCAAGGTAGCTGCACCAAAGGTGGTCATCCACTTTCTTATTGGTTTTTGTTGATAGATTTTGGTTAAAAATGAATAGTGATTGAAAGTGGTAACTTTAAAGAGAGAGTGAGTGGTGAAGAAAGTGAGGGAGAGATACGTGCGTGTGATGAGAACAAGAGGAGTATAGTACGTAATATACCTATGATCTTCTATCTTATCTTTAAAGTGAGACATCAGCGAGATAAATGGAGAAGGTGCTTCGAAAAAACGAGTGTTCATATTGAATTTTAGCTTTTCTAAATAGAAGTCGATACGAACAAAACCTTCTGTGCGTTTCAGGAGTGGTATTCTGAATAGTGCCTTACTCTACCATAGATAGGAATTACCTCCCTGTCTCTGAAATATTTTTTTTACCATAGCAATCATGATCATTTGTTGTCCTGAGGTTCAAGTTAAGGCACCAGAGAAAAGTACGATGGGAAAGCGGAAAATAAAGACTACTATCTTCATTGAACCCGAGCTACAGAAATAAAGAGAAAAGTGAAATACATTAGGTTAGTTTCATGACTTGGATCCCATGAGCTTCAAGGGAAGCTGTCAAAACTCAAAAATCTCCAAAGGTGGCAGAAATAAGAGAGGGAAACTTTCCTATCCAGTAACTCTTCTTTTGCAAGCAGCTACCAATGATGAATCAAAACTCTGCACTTGGCAGAAAAAGGCCAGAAAAGTTTTTTTTTTTTTACCTACAAGCATTTTAAATGGACAATACTGTTGCCTTCTTTGTGTTACTGTTATCTACTCTTGCAGTCTTGCTAGCTGCTAATTCTGCCTTGGATTCGACTTGCTCGGCCTCTGCGGCTTCAGGCTCGCACTGACCTCCACATCGCGCTTCTCCCTTGGAGCAGCAGCAGCACCAGCATGGAACGGCTGTGTGCTCACCGATCTTGCGATCACATTCTGCAGTAGCTTCCTTGATTGGATCAAGCACTCTCTTGATGCTGCATCATCGAGATCCACTGCTCCTGGCATGGTGACCAAGCAATGCAGAAGTATCAGAGCACAGAGGAAGGGAGCACAAATGGAGAGAGATCTCATGGCTAGGTAGCTAGGTTGTATGTTGAGGTGAGAAGCACGTTTAGCTACTACAAACTACTTGGTGATGGTGAGAGGAAGGTAGTGAAGTGAAGCCCATTTATGAATGTGAGTTCAAAGTTTTCCATGTGAGTACACTATGTGCTGAGTTATCAGGACTCGAGTGCAGCACTGTGAGACTAATCATGGCATGTGATCTGTGCTGCGAGTTGGACTAGTCCATTGACAACCAGCCTGCGTTCGCCTTTCAGAGCGTGGTGCGCGTCACATGGGAATGGATCAAAGATTGCGTCCGGCCAGCTATCCTTTCCTTCTACTCCCTCCATTTCTATAATATTTGTCGTTGAAGGCTTCTTAGCTTTGTGTGAAAATTCCTGTCGTTGGGTGCTTTAGAGGAAGTTTTGGACGAATTTGCCCCTATAGTAATTGCTTTCTCTACATCTCATGCATGCATACGAAGCTTCGTTTCCTGCGCGCATGCATGCATGCATACGAAAGCTTCGTTCCCTGCGCTGCATGCATGCATGCGTACGCTGCATGTGGAGTAATACTTCCTGCATGGCTGCAAGACCAAAAATCACACAAAAAAAATGCAAGCAACATGACTCGAACTCCTAACCTCCTGCTTTGAGATGGCAGCCTTAACCACACAACCTAGGTGCTAGTTGTGCTCAAAATTACCACGCAATGCTATTTAATATGGGCAAAATAGTGAATAGCCATGTTAATTAATCCCTCCTTGATAAGTGAGATTATGTCCAAAACGACAGATATTATAAAACTGGAGGGAGTAGCCATCTAGGTGATTAGAATCTTTATTTCTTTACAAGATCAAGAGGCTCACTAGTGACCAGAACTACCGTTTGGTGGAGGCCGTAGAGTTATAAGTGTACAACTTCGCCCATTAAAATTTACATCCTAATATTTACCCTTATACACACGTGAGTGCACCTTAATAAAAACTTTATAAGGTGGTGGACTTATAACTATCAATCGTCTTTATGAGGTGCTGAGTTATGAGGCTCACTAGTGACCAGAACTACCGTTTGGTGGAGACCGTAGAGTTATAGGTGTACAATTTCACCTATTAAAATTTAAATCCTATTGTCACCTTTATACACATATGAGTGTACCTTAATAAGAACTTTATAAGATCGTAGACTTATAACTGTCCTTCGTTTTCCTAAGCGTATGCTAAAAAGGCACATTTGTGGATTTTTAAAAAATAATACATTTTTTATTATTATAAAAAAGTTAAAAATAATAAAAAATAATATTCTATTGCCAGTTTATTTGACGATGGGCTTCTTTCATCAAATGAACTAGTGACAGGCTAATGTCGCAGTTTCTGTTACCAGTTCATTTGTTGCGTTTGATGTCTGTGCCTCTGGCTTATAATCGCAAAAAAAAAAAAAAGCTCACCGGTGACACTCGATCACGAGGCTTTTTAGGGAGGAAAGCCTGCTGCTTTACGAGCCAGCAGTGGCGGCTAGCTTCAGAGCTGTTGATCATTTTAGCTGTGCGAGGGAGAAGGTGGCCCGCGGCAAGTGTGTGCGCACCATATATGTACTTATTAATTCCTATCTCTCCCCGATGATTAGAGAGGAAAGCGCCATGAAATTAACATGGTTAAGGCAGGAACCGAGAAAGCGATGCCACTGCCTTCACACCACACCACACCACATGCAACGCACAGTCGGAAAAAGATTGGACCGACGTCGTACGTACGTACGCTCCATGATCAACGCATGCGACCCAATCATTGGCCTGGACGTAAGTCCAGTGGCGCCCCGAGCGAAATAGCTCTCGGCTCAGAACGTCACGTTGCGAGATTCCCATGGGTGCTTCGGCTCAGCGCCATGGCAGCTTGGCACGGCGTGCCGTGTGTGTGCGTGTGTGTGTGGGTCGCGGAGCGGCTGGCCGGCGCCGTGCGGGATCAGGCACGCCACCACCCGTGGGGGGCGCGGCCACGTACACGGTGCGGGTTGCCGCTGAGGCCCATGTGGAGCGGAGGGCGCGCGGCCTGCAGCCGGGCTGCTCGAGCGCCGGGTCCGGCCGCCTCGGCGGCACGACGATCGCCGGCGTCGGGCAGCAGCGTCGCGCGCCCAGCTGGCGAGTTGGACAGGAGGAGCATCTGGTGTCAACAGGCAGAGATGTGGAGCATCGCGTCGGCACCAACATAACCTGGGACCGAAATGAACTCTTGTCATCTGACAAAGGTCGGCCTAGTGCAAACTACAGCGCATCCTCGCAGTTCTAATCACATGTCAGGATGACAGGATCTGATGCAGGTAGGGGTCACTTCTACTGGCCACCAGCACCTCAGGCTCCAATCTTCTGAAGATGCAGATAGGTTCCATGAATGCACAGATGCGTATGTTAATTGGCTGTCAACCTCTCACCCGACATATCTTAGCTGAAATAGTGGTGCAGATGTTCATTAGGTCAAACCCCACTGGCCCTCACTACCGAGCAAAAACAACAGCAAGACATACACTTTGGCCACAGTAACATGATCATGATTAACCAGAAACAGGCATAGGCATAACTTGTCCTGTATACGGAAGAAGCTCTGGGAACATAAATATGTGCCTGGCAGATTTACAAACTGACAAAGCCTCGGAAAAGATCAGCTGGGACATGCTAGGGCTGCTAACTGATCTACACACTCTGAACCATCGGGCTGGGACAAGCTAGAACTTCAAGCTATCAACTCTTTCTACCACAAAGACGCAAAATATATAGGCAGACCCCTTATAATCTACAAAATTTACTATGGACATCATCACCATCAAAAGGCGGCTGAGCTTGTTCGCCTGAGTTGATACTTGCGTTCTGGGGGAGGTGCAGAGAACAGTATCTTGTCCAACTCCTGAAAATTTTGTGAAACGGAACAAACAAAGCCAATATCATCAGTCATCAGACATGACATGAATATACTGCAATAAGGTGACCTAAGCTAAGTAGTATCACAAAGTATGGGGATATTCTTCACCCAATCTCAAGAACAAGAGCAGCATGTAGCTCAAGTACTCAATTACTTCATGCTGCCAAACATTGATGCATCACCATAAGAGCAAGGAGTATCACAAATCTCATTGCTGGATGTGGTTCATGCCAATGTTCATCAAATGTTTTTTTTACAAAGCACTTGTTTGGTACCTTAAAATGTGTGAAGGATTGGATTATGGATTTTAGGCTACTTCCAGGATTGTCAATTGCATAAAGGACTAGGACTTACCTCATTTTTTTAAATTGTATGGAGGACTAATGGACCACAATAACAATTTCTAACGAGGTGTTAAATGTCAATGGGCAATCAATTCTATTATGCTAATAGAGAGAGAGATGACCGGAACAAAAGTTCCCCAAGATAACCCATGCATTCAATGCTCAGAAATACAACGGAGCAAAGCAAAGAAGGCAAGGGCATCAAGCATCTTAATAAATAACTATGCAACCACAGAGATTGCCCATAAAGTTCTATGAATCAACGGCTGAGAATCACTAGCATGCTTACCAAATAAGAAGCAACAAAAAAAGAGTCCAAACTATGTGCTTTCAAAATTTTAATGTATGAAGCATACCAAGTTCACCTTTGAAACACTGAAATCATGGGCAAAAATGATTATAAAAATATTAATGTTTTACATACTTAGTGTAAGTAAACTGGCCAATTTAATGCAGCATGAGAAATCAATAAATCATGGTTGATTAATATCCTCAAGAACTTCACACGAGTTCCCTCAAAAAGTCAAATACTACTATATTCATGCTAACACAATGTATCCTCATTTGGTTGGTTCAGAGTTACAACAATGCTTGGCCTTGTAAAAGGAGAATACAGCATAATCCTTAAGTTAATGCCAAAATTTAGTGACCTCAGTAAGCAAAAATAAATAAGTCTTGTCTTTTTTTCTTTGCATAGCTCCAATCGACGTTTAAAGAGTCAGAAATCAAAACCTAAAAAATGAAATCACCATTAGGGCATGGTGCTGTAGAAACAAAAAAAAATGTTTTTTTTACTTCAAAATGGTTCTTCACCAAGACTGGAAGAAAACAGTAATACTAATCAAGTGATCATAAAGGGTTTAGTGGCAATAAAAGATACAGGTCTACAAAGCATCCTAATTGAGTCAAACTATGTAATGGATGGTAGTTACTAACATGAGTACATAGGTACACTGTACAATGCACTTAGCACATGATACTAACATGAGTACATAGGTACACTGTACAATGCACTTAGCACTTAGAACATAATATAACTATTGAACGCAGGTAGAAAGTGAGAAGAAAAAGGGAAATGAATCATTTACTAATGTAAAACAGAAATGGTTGACCATCTGAACAATAACAATGCTGCAAGAACCTGCATTTTATGCTTTGCAGCTTTAGTTGAATACCATCCACCAAAAAGAAGGGGAAAAGATAAATGCTATGACAACAGGATATAAAGTACCTTCTGCCTCTTTAGTCTCTCATTCTCCTCTTCTAAACGAGATACCTTGTTTTCAAGCTCATTAGTGTAAGCCTGCCAAGCAGAATTCAGAGAGTCAGGAAATCAACAGACATAGAAGAAATAAAATAGCCATTCCAATGGTATATCAGCTATCATATACTTACATTTTTAGACTAAATATTGTAATAGAAATACCAAAATCAGTACACACGAAGATAAATTTCCACGAGGCCTTTGATGATTTATCAAGCAAGAGCATATAATGTAAACAAAACTAGAAATAGACAGGGCAATAGAACTAGACCTGCTTCCTCGCTCTTGATCGAGCAGCTGATTCCCTATTTTTGATCATCCTCTTCTGTCTTCTTTCCACCAGCTTATCCGCCATCGCCCCAGAGCGACCACGTTTGCGCCCAGGTGTCTGAGAATCAGAAAGTGCACCGAGCATTGGGGAAGTAATCTGGCCATCGGAGTAAATTGATTCCAAAATAGCACCTGTAGCGACAGACAACGGCTGAGGGGCCAACCGACTTGCCATGTAAGAACCTGCCATGCTTGGATGCTGGGGCTCCAAAACCTGCTGCTGGTACTGCTGTAACCACTGTGACCCAGGGTTCAAATTGGAAGCACC
The DNA here is from genome assembly GCA_036346575.1 of Dendrocalamus sinicus. NCBI lineage: Eukaryota > Viridiplantae > Streptophyta > Magnoliopsida > Poales > Poaceae > Dendrocalamus > Dendrocalamus sinicus. The sequence goes on along the minus strand of CM070653.1, from coordinate 27,610,793 downwards.
AGCTGCAACAACACTGCTCCCAGCTGCATCCATGTTGGCTGACAAATCATTCGAATCCTTCAGATATCCTTCTGTGACAACCCCAGCTTTGACCAGGAAGTCCTCAAGTGTCATCTCCCCAAGCGTCGGCTGCCTCACCCGCCTCCGCCGACCACCCTCGTCGGCACTTCTCTTCGGTGCATCCTGAATGCCCTTCCACACCTCATCCACGGTCTTCTTGCTCAGCTCCGGAGGCATCGTGATGCTCCCCTGGCGCTGCAGGCCCAAGGACGGCTCAGGCTGGCCTACGATGCCACCATCAGGGTCCACGCCGTCAGGGAACACGCTCTTCAGGAGCTCATCAAGGTTCATACTAAGCAGTGGCTCTCCCAACTGGTTCTGCACCTCACTGAGGGTAAGGTTATACAGGGACCCTTGCCTTGCCAAGCTCTGCATCTGCCCACGCTGCGTCGAGCCAGTATCGCCGCCACTGCCGCCTCCAGTCTGCGATGCCATTGCCTGAATCATGAACTGGCACTCTCAAGAACTGATCACGCCTAGGGGTATTCCACACCGAGAAACCTCAAGAACAACAACACGAAAGCAGCCCCCTTTCCAGCGACAAGCTAAGCGAAATGGGCCAACTCAAAATCACACAAACCCCACACAGCAGAGATTGCCAAACCCCAGCCTGCAGATCGCGACACAGCTGCAACAGCACGCACCAGTGAACCTGATACAAAAAGACAGCATTTTTACGCCAGATAGAATCGCACACTTGTTCCCGTACCAGAAACTTGGGGAGAGAGAGAAAATACACGCCCAAACAAGAATTCACCGCAGGATACAATCGAACACATAAAATTTCGGGAACGACGCTAATCAACGGCTCAAGGATAATCCGGCCTCCGGATCTCCACGGCTCAAAAAGAAAAAAACGCCCCAAAAACCCAACCTTTCAGCTCAAATCGGCACCAAATCGAACGGAACGGCCGCGCGATTCCCACTCACCTGACGCCAGATCGTGCCGCCGCGACGAACCGCGCGGTCAGGCCCGGCTAGGATCTACCATTGGAGGAGGAGCGACGCGGGGGAAGCAGGCGGCGGAGGCCGTGATGGGGGCGGAGCATGTCACGTGCGGGGTTCTTGCTTCTTGGAAGAGGCAGGCAGCCCTGCCAGAAGAAACTTCTGGGTTCTTATGTGAAACATGTGGGCTTCAGGCCGTGCAAATGGGCCCACCAGAGGACCACGGGAAAACGGAAATGGGCCTGCTTGTGTTTCGCTTCTTCCTCCGGAAGGAAATGTCTTGGGAGACGTGTCTACCGGGTAAACTTGCCGAATTGGGGTGGTGTGTCGAATTCCAATTTGAGCTTTCAAACAAAAAGTGCTCGAATTTTGTTGGTACAAATGCAATGCAGCTGAGCTGCTAGAATGCCGTTGGTCGGTCGTAGCTATCGTAGCCATCCTAGGACTCAGCAGCCAAAATTGGAATGGACAACGAAAAGGTTCAAAGAAGCCGCAACGTATAATGCAGCTTAGAGGTTTCGTTTACAATTACCTATTGCAAAATCAAACAGGTCCAAGCAAATTTTTGTTGACAAAGTGTTACTCTGAATTTTTTGTACGGATAATCTATTTTTTATTCGAAAATACATAAATATACCCGCGGAAATTTTTTTTACAAAAATAGGCTCAAGTCGCCCCCCATTGGGCGACTCTCACCTTTCGCCCAACCGGGAGGCGACAAAACTTGTGTCGCTCTACCTTGGAGCGACTGCAATTAGTCGCCTTCCTATTGGGCGACTACATGCAGTCACCCAATGGATGGGCGACTTATAATGCAGTCACCCAATGGATAGGCGACTTATAATGCAGTCGCCGAATAGGAGGGCGACTTTACTCTCCCCCGTGATTTTTGTAGAGTTTTGTAAATTTTGTAGTTTTAAACTGGGAAAAAATTTGGTATAGTTGTAATAAAAGTTTATGTTCACTGGATGTTGTACGTGCATAAAAAATTTTGGAAAATTTTTTTAAGAACGATTGAGTGTAGAACATTTAATACATAAAGCGGTAAGTGATATTTAAATGTTCCTGATAATTAGTGTACGGATACATACATAGTGTAGAATTTGTAATGTTCAGAACTCCACCATTAGTCCTAACAAGCCTTAGGGAATACAACTTGCTGGGTCTATTACATTTTGTCTACTAGGTATAGCGTGGTTCTTTCTCCTTTTTCCCGCGCCCTGAAGATGGCTCTGCTGCATCATTCTTCCTGTTATTCTTGGTCTTGAGAGCTGCCTCACGAGCTTGAAGCTCTTCCTCCTGACGCTTGATGGCTGCTTCACACAGACTTAACTGCTCCCGCCTCCTTTGCAGCTCATCCTCCTTGCCCTTCAGACGGATTTGGTCCACCCTCATGCGGCGCTCTTGCTCAAGCTGCATCTGTCGTTCAACTCGCGAGTCTGAGTCATCTTGACAAAGTATTGTCCTTTGTTTTCCACCTCCTTTGGCCGGTTCTGTGGCCATGCCGGCGGCACCCGATCCACCCATTCGATGAACTTGCAAGGCTATATGTGGTGTGGTAGATGTCATGGATCAAGTTCAAAAACGGTAACGAGAAACAAATGATTTAGTTGTCGTCGTTACCACGAAGTCGTCATCCAGGTCTAGACACTTGAAAAACCTACGGCCATAGTTGGCTCGTTGTAATGGATCCGTCCAGACGCACAACATCGTCCTAAAGCCGCAATGGCACTTCGGGTGCTCATGCCACTTCGGCACTCCAAATGGGTTGGACCTCCAGGAAGACATTGTTGTGTTGTAGTATTGTGATGGCTAGAGGAGAAGATGTGGTATTGTGATGGAAGACATAGGAGGCCTTTATGTAGGCAGGTTATCTGGTGCAGTGGGCATAGTCTATGGAGAGGAGGACATACGAATCTTTTCGCTTTTTCAGGATTCCAGTGTAGCAATAAATGTCCCTATGTAGGCTTTTACAGAGCCTGTAGTCTCGTAATAAATTCATAGTTCGTAGCCTTTTCAGTCATTTGCAGGAAACAGTACGTTCCACGAAATAAGTTCTACAACATTGCCTTCTCAGAGGCCAGTAACCATAATTTCTGAAACAACAAGCTACGGTCATTACAGAAAACGTGTCGACCTGAAGTCCATAATGTTCAAATAGTCCACACAGTAAATACTAAACAAATACATGTAGTAACTAAGTAAACAGAGCAATAATAAGCTACCAGCACAACACCAACTACATTACAAAAAACGGATGTAACATACAAGTTTTACAAGTGGTACATGAAATTTAGCTGAAGTCTCCAATAACTCATCGATCGTGATATGCGTTGCATCGTCTAGTCATGTGCCCTCCCGACCACATCGCCCACAACATGCACCGGATGTTCCGACTTGTGATTCGTCCATGTCATTGCTAATACGTCGGCTCTGTCGCGACCCTTCCCACCCTTCAACATGCTAATATCCGAACCCGTGTCCTCGCTGAAATGTCCAAAGTGGTGAAGTTTCCCACCACCCCAACCCCGGAGCTCCCACACCAAGCTTGCAGATTCTCTCCTTAAAGAAGTATTCGGACATGAAGTTGGAAGGGTCCATGCCCACGGTCCCGCATGCAGCGAGGACATGAGAGCATGGCTTGTGTAACAACTTAAGCTTGTTGCATATGCAGCTAGGTTGGTTTGCATGATCTCCAAGGCATACCTCGTGAGTAATAAGTGAACGAGATGTCCCAAATCCGGCTCTGTCATGGAGTATCACCTCGAAACGATGCTCCCTGTTGCCCATGACATACACTGTGTGCAATTGACCCTTCTGTGCCTTCGTCTCCATGTACGCAGTAATTTTTGACGAATACAGGGCTCCGGGATTGGCCGCATGAAGTGCGGCACTCACATGCCTCTCCCTGAAGTAGCGGATTGTGCTGTGAAGAACACCTTCCACGATGGCGACAAGGGGCTGAGAACGGAGACCCCTTAGGACCCAATTGTAAACCTCGGCAAGGTTAGTTGTCATTATTCTATACCTTGCGCCATCCGTGTCGTGCAACAGTGACCACTTCTCCAATGGTTCCCCCTCGATCCACTGCGAGAAGCACTTGATGTTTCGTGAGCTCCGGCTTCTTGGACCATTTGGGTTAGCCTCATCAATTGCTGGCAAGCATTGCGGCTGTGCCGCCCTAGGAGTGACCGGCCCCTTGCTCCTCTCTTCGACGTTCTTCCTGGTATGCTCATCCAATAACCCCCATAAAGTATCAAATTTTCTCTGCTGGTTCTGCCTGGCCAGCCTCTTGAATAGCTTCATCAAAGATTGTTTCGGAAATTGCTTGAAAAAGTTTGCCCCTAAGTGACGACTGCACCACCGGTTCCTCATATCCGGCCAAGGAACGGTCTCCTCAGGATCTTCTTAAAGTTTTCTTATAGCCTTTATAATACCGACATGGCGATCATGGATTACGCACACACCAGGACGGGTGCCTACAACTCCAGCCTTCACATGTCTGAGAAACCATAGCCAGCTCTCATAATTCTCACTCTCCACAAATGCAATGGCGGCAATATTTGATTGTTACCGCAACGCCTATGGCCGTCGGAGCGCCCTTTGTATTTTCTGTCAAGAAGGTCCCATCTATCGAGATCACCGGCAAGCATGTGTCCAATGCTTCAATGCTAGCACCAAATGCAAACAATGCTCTCGCAACACTGCAAATCCCGGTGGACTTATGGACGGCTTGTCGTGCACGGCGATGTACGTGCCCGGGTTCCTTTGCTGCAACACCTTCAGCATACGAGGAAGGTTATCGTACGACGCCTCGAAAGTGCCAAAACATTTTTCCAACGCTTTTTGCTTGGCACGCCACGCCTTCGCGTAGCTAATCTTATACTTGAATTTATTCTCGATAGATACCACAATATGCGTGGCCGCAATATCTTTCTTCTACACTATCTCCCCATACATCAAATTGGCTATAAATCCGGACGTCAGGTTACGATGCCTCGCCAAGACAGTGTTTAGAATGCAGGAGTGCGGCTCCACCTTGGACACAATCCGTGAGTCTCATACTTGGGTCTCGTGCGTGCACCTCCAAGGACAACCATCCGCCGCACTTCACGATTGTATCGTTCTCGGCTTGATTTCACGATGCGAAATGTCCGCTGCATTGAAAGGGTCCAACGCTTGATGGCATCCTGCAGCGCTTCCTTGTCAACAAATATAGCATGCAACCGAATCTCTATGTCATGATACTCCCATGGTGATTCATTCTCATCATGTGCGGAAACACCCTCCGCATTAAACCACTTCCATTCCTGGGGGATAGGAACTTCTTCATCATCTGAATCGCCCTTCTCGCCGTCCCTCTACACTTGCTCTTCATCCCATGCCCTCTGGTCATCGATTCCATCTGTTGCACGATATACTCATTATGCTCTCCTTCATCGCCTTGCCCGCTTTCCTCTCTATAGCTTGACGGTGTAAATCTCCTCCATGTACCGCATCGGCTTGCCCATTCCCCTCTATTGCTTGACTACTGTAACTCTCCTCCATGTACCGCATTGCCTTCTTCACGAGCAACTTCATCAGCTCCGCCATCGTGCTGCCCGCCCGAGCCGCTAGCACCTCCCGGCATAGGCGGACGCACGAGCTTGCGCACTGCTTGTAGTGAGCACGGTTGCACAAGTAGTACACACTCGTATCCACTCGCGCGCACCCTTGCACAAAGCTCTTCCACGGCCGAGCGCACCAATGTCTTCAACTCCCATCCGATGTCCGTGGGAGACCGGCCCAAAGCCCTTGCACAACGACGCACATCTCGGGGTCCAATGAAAACTCGGGTCGCAATGCGCACATCTGTCATTCGAGTATTCTCGTCATCCGGAAGTACGAGAGTGACTTGCGGAAAATCGCTCAAATCCACACCATTCGGACCTTCACGAATAATTCCAGCACCATAATACACTCTTAATGTAGTGGTGGCCATTGATGATGTAGGCCTGCGTGTATGATTGAAATTTACGGCATGTCAAATAACATCGTACAACACTAAACTAAATTTTCTATACTAAAAGGGTGCTAAAATTAATATACTACAAAATGTTCCATACTACAGAATGTATACTACAACTTTTTGACACAAATATTTTCATACTAAATTTGTACTATATTTTGTACATCTACAATTTTTACTAACACCAATATTTCATCTAAATAATAGTGCAAATACAACATAATCAACAAAAATACCTGGATCCAAATGGATGGAATAACTTCTACTCCTCCTTCCTCCCTCACCTCATCCTCCGTCCTCTCTTCTCTTCCCCTTCCTCCTTTCCTCTTTTTTCCTCTCCTCTTCTTCTCTCGTTTCTTCTCTGTGCGTCTCTTCTCTCGTTTCTTCTGCGCAGTGAGGGGAAAGTGGAGTGGTAGTGGGCGGCCGACTGTGGAGAAATAAATTAAACCTCCCTGTCGCCCTATCGTTGGGCGACTAAGATTCCGCCGCCAACCGCATAAATGATCGTAATAAGTCGCCCAACGCTCAGGCGATAGTATTGATTCGTTCAACGGTTCCCACATTTCCTAAATGTCGCCTCCCGGTTGGGCGAAAGGTGAGAGTCGCCCAATGGGGGGGGCGACTTGAGCCTATTTTTGTAAAAAAATTTCCCGCGGGTATATTTATGTATTTTCGAATAAAAATGGATTATTCGTACAAAAATTCCGTGTTACTCTTACATCTCACCCATTACTTGTCTGTTAATTAGCTTGAGGTCTGTTATTGTTTATAAAAAGATGTATAGCTGAAACCTTAAGCCAAATATTATTACAGGACATTTAGGCTCTGTTCTTTAACGGTTTCTAAAAGTGGCTTTTGACTTTTGGTACAATATCTAATTTTTAAATAGAGTATTTTTTTAAGATGGGGTCTATAAGTTAATTGTAATACACGTTAAAAGCCCAACATCTGTATCAAGCAAAATCACAAACGAGTATCTCTTTCTCCGTAATCTCTGTTACAAATAGCTAAAATTCAAAAATTCCAACTAAAAATCATAAGCTACAGCCATATTAAACAGGCTACCTATAATCCGTTCCGTTGGCCCAATCCGGCCATCCGGTTAATTGGTGGGATTGAGGTTCTTGCACAACCATAGGAATTAGGATCGATGATGGACGGCTCAGATCGATTCGAGGCACGTCCTCCACCCACCAAAACCCTAGCCGGCCTCAAGCCGCACGCCGCCCTCGCCCAGGGGTCTCCCCTTCCGACCACGATCGCGGATCGCCTCCTCCCCTCGCGCTCGATGTTGCTTGGCCTTCTCCCTACCTATTTTCGCTTCCGCCGCCATTCTCTCTCCTGGATGGTGTACCGTCTCTCCCAGATCCACGATGGTGGTCGGTGGGTTCTCTGCCTTCATTCATATGTACGCAATACAATAGGCTAGATATTTATTCAGGAGAATTGAAGAAACAAAAGGTGTGTTCTTGCCTTCTTGGTTTCAGGAATTCAGCTATTGGCTTGCAGGTATCTAATCCGTTGATTGTAGCAGGTTTTTTTGGCCATTGAAAAAACGTCCACCTCAGATTCGTTAAAAGGTATATTAGGTGCATATTTTGCACTAGATGATGAAATGGATTAATTTTTTAGCTGGCAATCAGTACCGAAACGTTGGTTCTTCCCCTGTGACAATTTCTTGGTTTTGTGCAGGCTTATGAAAATGAATCACTTTGTTACTGTTAGCAAACTTACTTACCTTTCGGTGCAATATACTGGTTTAGTGCAATATACTGATTTTGCACTAGCTGATGAATGGATTATTTTTTAGCTGCCAATCAGTACCGAAGCATTTGTTCTTCCCCTGTGAAAATATATGGTTCTTCCCCTGTGACAATATACTAGTTTTGCGTAGGCTTATGAAAATGAATCACTTTGCTGGCATTAGCGAACTTACTTACCTTTCATCTGTCTGGTCAGTTCGGTATGCTTCAAAAATGTCATTTCGATGATTCATACATATTCATTTTCTTTTCTAAAAAAAGTTAAATGGATGCATGGATTAGTCGGCCTACAAAAGGAAAACGAAGGATGGGATGGTGTAGCCATCAACTGATATGTATTTCCTCTAGATTGACGATCCAGTGGTGATAGATTTGGAAAATCGTTCAATTATGTTAATTATATATTCCAGTTATGTAATATGACTATTTAATACATATGTAATGTGTTGGTATGATAACTCATCTATCTATGCTACTAAGTTTGCCTTGTTTAATTATTACTTTTAAGCTGATGCCACTACTTGTCATATATTTCTATACTTCTACAAACTCTACATGGCGCGTGCCAGCCACTGTGTTTGTTAATATGGCTGGGATTTGATTTTGATAGGGTTGGGATTATCCCTCTAATTCAGCTGTCAAGCAAGATTACCCAGTTAAATTACAAGTAGAGGAGGTTGTTTATGTGTGTGAAGGAATTCAGGAGCAGTAATGAGAAGAACCTGGAGTTAGAGGCTGATATGTACATATGTTATGTTTGATGTGCTGGCTTGCTTAGTAATTTGATATCTGAACGCCTTCAAAATTAGAAATATCTCTTTTTCTATGAGAAATACAACAAATAAATATAGCAATGATTCTTCACTGTTTAGATAGGTGCAACCACGGTTCAAGAAGGTGGCCTAGGTGGCCGCCTAGGCCTCGTGTTGGCGTTGGGTGGCACCCTGCGCCATGTCTTACCCCTAATTCGGGTGGCTAGGTGGGGAGCCACCTAGTTGGTCCAAGGCGGGCTCGGCGCAGCGCCCTCCCAGGCGGACACGGCGGTGCATTCGGGGTCGGAGGGAGACTAGGTGGGTAGAGGCCCTGAGGTACGTTCTGCCTCCCCTCTACAGCCTTGCCGGATTCTGCCACGCCACCCCGAGGTGCGTTTCACCTCCACCTCGCTGGAATTAGTCGCCCCGCCATTGAGGTTCCCTTCTGCCTCCGCCTCTCCTACTCTCCACCCGGGAGAGAAGGAAAGAGGGAGTAGCGGCGGTGGTTGAGGAAGAAAATGGAGAGAGAGAAGAGTAGTGGTGGTTAAGAGGGAGTAGGGTTAGTGTTTTGGGCCAGACGGGGACGGGTGGCCGGCTGGATGGACCAATTTTTTTTTATGCTTGATTAGCTATTAAAATTTAGGACATGTGACACCCTAAATTTAAAGCAACATAAATAGATGGAGAGCTATTATTATTTTTCAAGGTAACAATTTTCTTCATCTAAACATCAAATATACATGCATAATTGCTTATTTTCACATGCTGTCCTTATTTTTAATTCGACCTCCTAGGCGCTAGGCTCCACCTTATCGTCCGTCTAGCATCTAGCGCCTTATGGAACCTTAAGTGCAGTGCGCCTACATGCCTATACGATATACTATACGCGTGCGTTTTCTTATCCATAAAATCTTTTGCGGGACGTCGCCCTGACATCCTCGGCGTGGACGCAGCGAAGCGCGCCATCCGCCCTAGTTTTCATCTATTTTGGTAGTTCTCTCGTTCTCTTTAACCGTCTACACTTCTCCTATCCACCTACTAGGACAACATCCCATCTAATGGTCCGATTGAAGCACAGTAACTTTATATGGATTCTACAATGAACAGTGATCATGTGAGGATTCTCGAGGTCCAAATAGGACATAAATAGCTTCACTTTTCCTACTTCCCCTTTAGTTCATGTCATGCATATTGAGCACCGTAAGTTTATAAGGTGAATACAAGGGATATGAGGAACGAATGTGAGAATTACTCTAGGGTCCGCCGGGAACTCACAAAGAGCAATTTGTTTCCTATGACCACGGAAGAAAATTTCATGCTTTTCAATGAGGTTTTAGGCCCTGTTTGGATTGGCTTCTAAAAACCGTTTTTATACAGTACCTAGCTATAGGATCGTATGGCACAAATAGAGAGGGGTGAATGATTGCCACTGCTTTTTGTCACTTGAAAACATATCTCAAACCAACAAAAAATAATCTAACTTACAGATGTGGAATTTGACCGTAAGACACTCCGCTCGATCGCTCGCTTGACTGTGCACAAGCTCAATGAAGGTTACGACCACTCAGTGTTGCTCTACAGCTAGTTTGTATGTAGTCGAAACCTTCTACCACTCGACCGCTCCTACCGCTCGATCTATTGCTCTGTTTTTCCTGGTAGTGAATCAATACCTTCGTACATGGTCGTATGCTTCAACCTCTGCTTGAAAATTTCAGCTGCTCAAACGAGAACACGCCGAAGACAACACCGGGCTTGTATTACGCAAGATCAAAATGTGTTAGCACGTTGCCCCCAGGACACAAGAAAAAGATGCTAAAAAATATGTCACCGACGCTGAGTAACTTTTTTTGGAATAGATCTGAGCTATTATTTTCTGGATCATGTTCTGTGGCTACAAAGCGCCCCCACGACGCCCCTAAAAACTCTAACACAAAAGCTTCGCAAAGCCACGGCTAAACCCTTTAGCTTCTCCTCTGCTTTTATATGTTAAAGCCCTAAACTGTGTTCACCTCAAATACAGACATCTCAAACCGTGTCCTTAACAACCTGCACACCCAATCCTATCTGTTCTGAAAAATAAGAGATCCAAAACCCTTCTGAACACGGGTTTTAACCAAACTCTACCTCTTCCAAGTTATGGACTCTCTCCACAACTCCTAACTCTCGACGTGACAAAGCCTCCAGGACAACACCTCTTGTATCTTTATCACGAACCATCATCACGTGTTGAAGCCTCTAGGAATGCACCTCCCGTATTTTCTCCACACATCATCCTCGCTCGTGTCAAAGCCTCTTGGACCGCACTGCCCGTAGTTTCTTCATGAATCATCACCTTTGATCTCCCACGTGCTCCAGCGTGAGCCCGACCACCTCGCGTGACATCCTCAACCGCCTGGATCTCAGACTTCTCCATCCTAATCTCGGCTCTCCTAATCATTGATCATGATCGTCTTCACACCCACCTGCACATGCAAAGACCAAAGGAAAAATTTTCGGCACAAGTTATTCACAACTTGACCGTCATCAGTCCACACACACACACACAAACCACACCGTTAACCATCCATCAGCATCACACAGGTCGTCCACACAATTATGTGTGGCTCCAGTTACAAACTAATGTGTGCTACAACTATGACAATAATTGATGAGTTTGCTTGCAAGATTTCAGTACTGGTATTGCATTTGTAATGTTGTGGCAATCTGACATATTGTTCTGATATCTGGTAGCAATATGCTAGTAGGTTCTGTTATAAGAGGTTTTGTAATGTGTAGTACTGGTATTGCTTTTTTGCTTTTGCATTTGCTTGTGCTTTTCGAATATGAGATATTGCATTTGGAATCTGGTAGCAATGTGTCATCTTGCAGGGATTTTGTGATGTCCAGTACTAGTATTGCTTTTGCATGTGCACTATTGTTGCTGCTATGTTATCTACTAGGACGTGTCATGTTGCAGTTGAAGACCTTGTTCTGACACCTAGCTGACTGCTTACAGATGTCGTCATCAAGCGAAACATGTTTTGCAACAGAGACTGACACCGATTCTGTCTCTGTCGTTGCAAGCTCCTTTGTTGGATTGTCCGAGCAGGGCGTGTTTTCCTGTGGGGGGTGACAAGGGGGAGTCATCCTCCCGTGGGCCATGATTGGTTCCTGATAAAATCAGCTTTGAGTGGGTTGAGGAGCAACTCGGTGATCCACAGGCATGCAGAGACATGTTCTAGATGAGGAGATTAATCTTTAACGAGTTGCACAAAACACTCGTGCGGGGCTACGGTTTGCGATCCACTCATTAGACAATATCCAAAGAGGCTCTTGGACTTTTTCTATGGACATGTGGCTCTCCTTAGTCAAATAGGTAAGCATAGAACATATTTAAGCATTCCGTAGGTTATGTGAGCGATACATTCAACATGGTCTTGGACGCCGTTTGCAACATGGCAAGTGATATTGTACGTCCCATTGATCCTTAGTTCCGCACCGTCCATAGGAGGTTGAAGGAGGCATGTTTTCACCCGCATTTCAACAACTGCATTGGGCCATCGATTGTACACATGTGGCAGTATTGGTCTTGAGATGCATAGCACAGAGGCACTACAGTTGACATGATTACACGAATTAGAATGTGCTCACGGTCTGTGACTTTGATGGACGGTTCACGTTCGTGTGTTCTGGATGAGGTGGAGCTGTGCACAACGCGAAGATCTTCCAGGATTCCATGGTAACCTATGCGAACCGCTTCCCACACCCACTTGTAGGTACGTATGATGTGTGTTCTTACTTAAACGTATGCATGTGCACTCGAGTGCGGTGACTGACTAAGCCTCCAATTGTATTTTACAGCATAAAAGTATTACTTGGTGGATTCCGATTACTCGAACAAGGAGGGGTTCCTAGCTCTATACAAGAATCAACGGTACCATGTACTTGATTTCGCACGAGGTGGATGGCCTGTTGGGATGAATGAAGTATTCAACTACTACCACTCTTTCCTACGCAATGTGATCAAGTGCGCGTTCGGTGTTTGGAAGAATAGATGGCGCATCCTATTGAGCACGTCGAGCTACAACATAGACACACAGAAGAAGTTCATAGTGGCCACTATGGCTTTGCATAACTTTATCATCAACTCAGCGATGCTTGATGAGCATATCTTGGACACCGATGATGACGAAGGCTACGATATAGGCGAGGGCAGGGACACGAGGTCCAATAGGCCTATGAACACACTACGAGATAGCATCGTGCATGCTTTAGTAGGATAAGTTATGGTTTCAAATGTTGTACGTGCCTATGTTATATTCTTGTATTTTGTGCTTTAGCATGTTGTAACGCACCACGTATTTTGCTATGTCCCAAATCTGTTAGTCGTTAGCTCTCTTTCTTACATAAAGTAGTTGGGTTCTATCAGCCGCTACTATTTATCAGTCAGTACTAGAGATGGCAACGGGTAAATACCCATCGGGTATTGCTATTTCATACTCGTACCCGTTAGGTGTAAATTTACCCGTCGGGTTACCCGTATCCGCACACGGGTAGGAAAATTTACCCATACCTGCACTGCGGGTATTACTACCCGACGGTAACCTGCACTAAAGCATACCCGGTCCAACACATAAGAATATCATCAATTTAGACATTCATTAATCATACATGCCAAGCACAAAAGTGTCTAATGATCAAAATTAGTACATCACATAAACATACTTGACATGACCATATCAACATATGACAAACAAATAAACAATCAACAACAAGTAGATAATAAAATTAACATTTGAGTGAGATGTCTAGTTGTCTAATGCGGGTATTCATTACTCATGGGTAGGCGGGTATGGGTAGTATATACCACACCCGCACTCCGCTACCCAATGGTAGAGGATTTCGCCCAATAACGTACCCATGGGTACATAAAATTTTCCATACCCGTCTTTTTATCGGGTAAAATCCGTCGGGTATTCGGGTATCGGGTACCCATTGCCATCTTTAGTCAGTACTATTCATCAGCCATAAGCCTATACAAACACCCTGGGTGGGTTCTTTTGAGTTGTGGCTTTGGTTTTTGACTTAAAATTTTGAATTTTGGTTGTTTACAAGAGACAGTATACAGAGAAAAATACATGCTATTTTGGCCGGTATAGCTGAAGTCAGTATAGTTTCTACTATAATATATTTATAGACATCACTTTAAAAAGATGTATTATTTAAAAGCGAGGGACTATAGCGGCGTACGAAAGCCAATAACCACAACATAAGAGAGTAGTAAATGAGCGGCCCTGAATGTCACCGCACATTTCTGGCCCCCACTTACCAGCAGGACCCACGCTGCCCTTCTATGCGCGCTCCACAAAGAAAAAACCGGGCCCACCTGCCGGTGACGCTCCCGGCTCCCCACTATATATTCTCCTCCCGTGTGCGACACCTCGGCCCCTCTCTCCCTCCCCATTTCTCTTCACCTGCGATCCGAACCCGAGCTGACGCGAGGAGAGCAGGGAAGAGAAGAGGAAGGGATCACCGCACCGAGGTCCGCACAGGAGGCGTCGCGATCTCGGTAACCACCACTCGCGCCCATCGATTCCCCGCTAGATCTCTCCGATCCCGTCGATCATCCCCTTGCGATCGACGGAATTCCTGCCCTGATCCGATCGGTTCGGCCGTTCGTGTGGTGTTTCTGCCGCGATCGGCTCGGCTCGATCTGTGTGGTTTTGGAGGATCGGAGGGGTTCGATCGCTTCTTTTTTGGCGGTAGATTCGATCGGTTTTTGGAGGATTTGGTCCGAGGAATCCGGCGCGTTTGACCGGTTCCGCTCGATTTAGCCTCGTTCCCACAGATCTGCGTGCTGCGTGTGCCGTCTCGCAGATCTGCGTGCTGCGGGCGTCGGATCTCGTAGATCTAGCTGTGTGGCGTCGGTTCCACTGTTTTTTTTCTAGGGAGGCTGTGGATCTATGGGGCTGAAGCTTTCGGTTTCGTTTCGTTTTAGTGCAGGAGCGGAAATGGGGCTCACGTTCACCAAGCTGTTCAGCCGCCTCTTCGCCAAGAAGGAGATGAGGATCCTCATGGTCGGTCTCGATGCGGCCGGTAAGACCACCATCCTTTACAAGCTCAAGCTCGGCGAGATCGTCACCACCATCCCCACCATCGGTAAGCCCCATCAATATGCTGTTACAGCCTGTTGTTTATTATGTTGATCAGTGGTATTTTGTAAATGCATGTAGTCGCGATTTCTTTCTGCCGTTTAAGATTAGGACAGTGTGAGCATAATGAACGTTTCCACCTTAAGCTGCACAACAACTGAAGCCCTTAGGCTTTAAGTTTGGCATGCCTTGATTATAACAGAATGTTTTTGACATTGGGTTAAGTTGTAGCTGATATCCAGTTGATTCTCTGGCTAATGCAAATCTTATTTTAGAGTTTGTATGCTATTTTATGCAAAATGGGGTCACGTTTCACTTCATTTGTCCGTGTATTGAGCTTTTAGGCTTGAAATCCTGTAAGTTAGCTTCCAAAAGAAGCCTAAGCTAAGCCAAACACGTATGATTAAAGTAGCGAGGGGCCAGCCTAATGTTTTGCATCATGCCAGGATTAATTTGCGAATTGACCTTCTGAATTCAGCGTAAGTAGTAGATAGCTTTTGGAAGTCCGAGAGATAACTTGTCGACACTGTCATAGTGATGCTGCACATTTGGGTCTGTGCTTATTGTTTCAACGAATTTCTTGAGAGTAAACCTGTTAACCATGCTGTCATTTTTCTATTATTGCTAAACGAGCAAACAATTCTAAAATGATAAAGCCCTTTTGGAATGTAATCATCTTCTTAGTTCTTACAGCATGTTTTGTAACCTAGGTTCCTACCAAAGACCAATTTATAGAAAAGTGGCTAACTCATGAACTGCAAACCTCTTGTAGAAGTATTCATCCTTAAGATTAACAAAGATATGTACTCCATGTAAAGTTGTAAACTATTCATGTATGTCCATATGCTAAATCTGTGAATATTTTTTTACCTCTGTGAAGTTACTATCTACCTACATTGACAAAAACTGGCTATCCTTGAAATTGCAGGGTTTAATGTCGAAACTGTTGAGTACAAGAACATTAGCTTCACCGTTTGGGATGTTGGGGGTCAGGACAAGGTAAGAACTTAAGATCAATCATTATCTTTGGTGATGGTTTTTGGGCCCATATGCTTTGGTTTTCCCAGTTTCCAGCTTATAATTTTAAATTATGGAATTTAATATTTGCACAATCAAAATTTTCCTTGTGAAATATAATGTAACACCTCACCTTGTGTCATATGTTATCTTTGAATTGCTGTGAAGAATTTAAAATATACCTGTGGTTGCCGGTGCATTTGATTTTCGTATTAGAAACATGCCAATATATCATTTGAACTTTCTAGTAGCTTCATGATCTAATCGCTTTCAACTTGTCTTTTGCTTGTGGTCTGATGGTTTCTGTTTACTTTGTTAAAACAGATCAGGCCCCTGTGGAGGCACTACTTCCAGAACACCCAGGGCCTCATTTTTGTTGTTGACAGTAACGACAGAGAGCGTGTTGTTGAGGCCAGAGATGAGCTCCACCGGATGCTGAACGAGGTATTATCACTGTGCAATATTGTTTTCTTTCCACGGACTAAAAGAAAGTTGTCTACACATAGATCTGTTAGCAATCATAAATGGCCTATGCTTGTTAGATTATTCAGCTAGGATATGCCGTAGATTTGTGAACTTTATTCTTTTGGCCATTGGTGATGCACGGTATAAGAAGTTAGTATCAAAGTTTCACAGATTTTCGAAATTTTTAACCAAAAAAACTATTTATCTTACACTTACGAAAGAATATCCATACTATCATAGTATCATGTATCAGTTTATTTATTTTTGTTAAAATGCTCATTCATGTGATGTTTATGAAGTATTGTTTGAAGAAGTTTAGCTTCTCTTATAATTTTATCTGTCATGTATTGATTGACAACAAGGTTATGTTATGGTGACAGGATGAGCTGCGTGATGCTGTGCTGCTGGTATTCGCAAACAAACAAGATCTTCCTAATGCCATGAATGCTGCTGAAATCACCGACAAGCTTGGTCTGCATTCCTTGCGTCAGCGGCACTGGTATGGTTCTTTTCCTATGGTGGATGTTTATGTCTTGTTGCACAAAAGATTGATCACCAGTAACATACCTATCTGAAATCAGGAAGTATGTTTTAATAATATAGAAAGGAATATAACATGGAACATTCGATATGGAACATTCGTCTCGTTGATGATTCAATTTTTCTGCTTTTGCTTTGGACTTCTGAAGAGATCCAAATCGTTCACATATCTATCCTCTGTTACTCATTTCAGGTACATCCAGAGTACGTGTGCTACCTCTGGTGAGGGATTGTATGAGGGGCTTGACTGGCTTTCCAACAACATTGCCAACAAGGTATGTTAGTTGTATATGATTGTGTTCGCATATTTGATAAAATGAACGAACATCTGCACATTGACATATATTTGTCGTGGCTCTTTTGAGTCAACATGAAACCCTATGATCATTTTGTGGTTTAGAATTAGTGCTAATATCCAGCAGTTACATATGATGCCCTAAAACTGAGCTGCCCAGTGGTAAATTTTAGAAAGTTTTGACCAAGTAAATGCATTTGCTGAGAGCAATTGGTTCTTGGAAATACTTAATTTGCTCATTTTGTTTTGCTTTTTTACTTGATTCGGCTGCTTTTCATTTCGCCTTGCCATTATTTGACCCAAAATGTATTTATGCAACTAACCACCTGTCATTGCTTTCTTGAAAATAGGCCTGAAGCATCTTGGCAGGGCTTCAACCAAGAAATGACGGATATTCAAGCGAATACTGCCTCTTTACGTATCATAAACTATATAGTAATGACAGATAATGTGGATGTTTTGGGGAGATAAAGCTCTTGGTCAAAGAGCTAGTTATCAGATTGTTTTCGTGGGTATCAATCGTGTTTGTTTTGTGTTTGGTTTTTGTCCATGGTTTACGATGTCGACTCTGTACTTGCCAGTCTTGAGGCATTGTAGTATTGACTTGGCATAGCTTGTTGTTACGTAATCCGTTCTGTGCAGCGATCTGTTGTGCTTGCCGTTCCAGTTTATCCCCATCTTTTATCCAGACGAGCATGTTGCAGGGCCTGATTGATACGGCTGCGGCATATGACTTTAGGCTGAAATTTTTGAATTTTAGCTGTTTGCGACAGAGATTATGAAGAGAGATACTCGTTTGTGATTTTGGTTGATACAGATGTTGAGCTTTTAACGTGCATTACAATTAATTTGTAGACTTTGTTTTAAGAAAATACTCCATTTGAAAGTTTTACTATAGTAAAAACTAAAAGTCGCTTTTAGTAGCCGTAAAGAGTTACAGTGCCGTAATCCAATATGGTCCCTGTCTAATCGGCTGTTTATTCATTTGACATTTACTAGCTTTCTAGCATCATGTTACATCAGGGCATGAAACAATACCGCAAGCACTGCAGCAGCTCAGTCACAACTGTCTCTCTACAGAGTAGAGGGCCCTTAAGGAAAAACGGTAAGGAATGGAGAAGATTGGGTTCCTGTGTAGGGGTGCAAACAGGTTGGATTCGAACGGATATTGTTGTTACCATATCCTAACCCTTTCTCCGGATTCGGTATCAATCGGATTCGGTGCCGGATCAGTCGGGATTAACCCGTTTGTAAGGAATAAATGTAGTACAGCAAATGGAGTAGAAGGACGTACTGTCAAGAACTTAATGTTACTACTTAATAGTTGATGTGGAAGATTTTATTTTACCATTGCAAAAGAAAATGAAACGTCAAATAGTAGCACTAACCTGAAATCAAACTTGAAGACATATCGGATTCGGACGGATATTGCTGTTACCATATCTTAACCCATATTTTTTCTCTGGATTCGGTATCAATCGGATTCGGTGCCGGATCGGTCTGGATTAACCCGACCCGTTTGCACCCCTATTCCTGTGTACATTTCGCAAATTGCACCCTCCAATTATTACCAGATGTTTCCATCTCCCCAAGTGATGATCAAGGTTGTCTTCTTTTGTGTTTATGTTTTATGGCTTTTAGGTGGTGCTCGGTTAGCCTGATTTTTTATGGCTTATGACTGAATTTTTATTGTAATTGGCTGAAATTACATTGTAGCTAATGGTGGTTTATTTGACATAATTAAATTTAAAAAAAATTAAAAATGAAAAAAAGGTTAAACCAGCACGTATAATGCAAACAAATACGGGAAAAAAGAACCGGCAAAAAAGCCAAAAAATCAGAAAAAATAAAATTTAGGAATAATGAAAAATAAACCGGAAACCAGAAGCCCAAGTCCAAATGAGCGGGACCTTAATTTATCTACAATAACTAGTTTTTAGATAGACTATTTTTTAAAAAATAGATTTTACAAGTCGATTGTAGTAGATATTATTCCTACTTTATCTATATTGGTTAAAATTATACATAAGTATCTCTCTCACAAACAACCAGAATTTAAAAGTTTCAGTAAAAATTATAAACCATAATTTAAAAGAACTCACTCCAACTAACTAATCCAAGTGATGTGCTATCTCACTATCTTGGCTGTATCAAGAGATGTTGGGGGATGTTATTTAGGGATGTAGTTGATGTTTTTTGGTTGCAGCGGGTGGTGACGTTGATATAAATAATACTTTTGGTTTTAGGTTTAGGAAATTGTTTGAAGATTCTGCTCTAAAAGATGTCCCGTTTTAATGTTTATTTATTTTACTTTCGAATAAGCCAATAGACAGAAAGGATAGGTTCATTTTTGTTGCCGCCTTTCACACATACACGAGAAATTAAAGCGAGGCCGCTTTCTCGCGAGAATGCCGTTTCTCGAGAGGACCCGCGAGTGCTCTGTGCCGTCCTTCGACGTGCGTTAGCAAAGAGTACTCAGGGAATGCGGTGTCTGGTCCGTCCTCGTCAAAAAGTTTGGCGCAGGTTTTCGTCCTGTTTTGGCTTCATTCTAATTAGCTTCTCTTTTTTTTTTTGCATGTGGTTTTTAGAAGTTAACTTTTAAACGGAATAGGTTTTCAAAATAATTTTTATAAATTATTTATAGGAGTCACTGTTTTGAACATAATAATTTTTCAACACAGGTATCTTTACCCTTCAATCTCTCTCGGACTCCGCTAAAAACTAAAAAGCAGTGAACAGAGCCTTTAACCAAATAATCGTCTTGATACCACGTGACAATCAATCAACTAGTATTACTGCTTCAGCCGTGTGACATCCGTGTGACATGCCATACTACTACTACTACTACAATACATAGGTCATCCTGTCCGTAACATATATGAATAGCCAGCTCTACGGTGTTACTGCTTCAGCCGTGTGACATCCATTGCAATGTGACACTACTTATTCTGAAGGAGATAAAAGGCAAAGCAAACACAGGGTCTGTTTGGGAGAGCTCCACCAATGAAAACGTGGATCTGGAGCAGCAGCTCCACCATAGAGCAGCTCCACCGTGAATCTGGGATCCCACCATGGAGTGTTTGGCTTGTACAGCAGCTCCAGATCTACGAAATTGAGGTTTTGGTGGGAATGACCACTTTTGGTGGGATGAGGTGTGTAACCAGTGGCATTGGTGGGTAATTACCACCCAACTCCACGGTGGAGCACCCCTTGAGGAGCTCCATGAAATCCATGGATCCGGCCTCGATCCGGATTTTGATGGATCCGATTTCATGAGCTGAAGCGTCTGGGTAAAATTTCATGGAGTGGAGCTGTTTTTTGTGGATCTGGAGCTGGTGGAGCACTCCCAAACAGACCCATATTATGGGGGGTGTTTGGGACTGCTCCACAAACTCTGCTCCACGAATTCTACCGTGGATCAGCTCCACAAAAAACCTAGAGTTTGTGGAGCACCCCTTTAGGTGCTCTCACAACTCCACCTTTTTTTTTCTCGAACAGAGTGCGTGGAGCTGAACCTGTTTGGCTAAAAAACATAGAGCGGAGCTGAAAAACGTGGAGTGGAGCAGTTCCAAACACCCCCTATACTTCAATTCTCCTTTCTGCATGCAGCTTGCTCGATCTGAATGCCAAGGTGGGCACTTCGTGTGAGCTGCGAATTCAGCCGATGCCGTGTGAACCATGAATCCACGGCACCTCTGTCATGCGTGCCGAAGTCGATGGTTACGGCCGGCGAGATCGACATGGACATCTTCTGCTTTCACACATGTAAGAGTTACCTGGCCGTCTTCCAAGGCCAGCCCCATGAATGCTGCTAGCTACCTGCATGTAGAGGATGCATGACGTGCATGCACAGATGGATTATTCCTATAACAGATTGCTTGGACAGCAGCAGCAGCTAGCGTTCATGCATTCATAGCTAACGCGTGGCACGGATGGCAAGCGAGTGTATTGCAATTTGCATCGGAAAAAAAGAAGAGAAAATAAGGGAGAGGGGGAAAAACAGGAAGATGCTGCGTTCCATTGATGGAGAGAGTTCGTTCTAACGGTGTTCTTGCTGCGCCGTCATGAATGGGCGCGGCCCCATGCACAGTACATTGTCAGCCAAGTTATAGCTAGACGACTAGACTAGGATCACTACTACAGAAAAGTCATCATAGACGGTTATCATTATAGACCATTATTTATGTGTTTGATGATTTTTAAATTGTCTATGATAAATTATAACATAGATGGTTCTCAAATCGTCTATGATAAGTTATAGCAGCTATGTAAAGACAACCATTGCTGTAGATCTTTTATTGCTGCTGTATAATGTCTTCTTGTTTTGCCAATTCAACGCTGAGTTTTTTTTTGTAACAACTTCCATTCTAGACTTGAAGCATTATTTAATTTTTATTTGACTTATCTTTATTCCTTTATAAATTTGGATGGACCTTAAAAAACAATGCCCATAAGAGGTTGAGATTATAGCACTTCATGCCAGCCCTTCTTTTTATCTAATATTTACTTCAAGATTTATGCTCATATTTTGTAGCATCAAAACAATACCATGTTTTCTTCTCCTTTACTTGTAACCACAATGAACATATGGAGCAAATCCATACCTTCGGTTGGAGCTAGAGGCGATAGAGAGGAGAGGCGGTCGAACTGGCTGGGGGCAACGGCGAATCCTCTTGGGCGACGGCAAATTCAGCTGGGGGCGATGGCGGATCTGGCTGGGGGCGACGGTGAATCCGGCTGGGGGCAACAGTGAATCTGGCTGGGGGCAACAACGAGGATGTAGATTCAACTGGGGACGACGGCGGGAAGTTGGATTTAGCTAGGTATCATGAGGTGAGGAAGGGAAAGGATATGACCGAGTAAGTGAATGAGGGTGTAAACCCTAGTGGGGCACTACTTATAGGAGTAACTATCATAGATAGCTCTTTAAAAGAATCGTCTGTGATATATGTATCACAAATAATTCTATAATAGAATTGTCTGTATTTTGAACCACATTACAGACAGTTCTATAATGAAACCGTATGTGATATAAACCACATCACAAACGATTCCATAATGGAACCGTCTATAATGTGGTTCAAAACACAGACAGTTCTATTATGGAACCGTCTGTGATACGTATATCACAGACGGTTCTTTTAAAGAACCATGAACCGACTGTGCTCGCGTATTATCACAGATGTTTCTTATTAATAACCATCTGTGATAATTAGTTATCTAAGACGATTCATATTAATAACCGTATATGATAATTACTTATCTAAGACAATTCATATTAATAACTGTCTGTGATAATTACATATCACAAACTGTTCGTATTAATAACCATCTATGATAAGTAATTATCACAGATATTTCATATTAATAACCGTCTATGAATAAATACCACTAACAGTTCTAAAGTAGAACCGTCTGTGATAAACACGGTTCTAAAATCTAAATTCATTCTCATATACATAAATGCAAATTCGGTAATGATTCAGGAGTAAATATGTATTACTTAGTTGCTTTTTACTGGTCACTAATGCCGTCATGTCGTTATACCAAGATCGTTTACATATATAAAAGAGAGCAAATACAAATTTAATTACTTGATTTTACATATATATGGCACCCAAAACAGCGTGGCCAGTCGTTTCTTACAAAAGATAACAAAAAAGTAGAAACCTAACTGATTCGATATTTTTTCTAGTGGCGGAGGTAGCTTGCAATCTCCGTCTTCAAAACTTCATAAGTGACATGGTCGGCATCGGACGGTTCATGATCATCAGTAAACGAAACCCGAAATGTGTCCACCCACTGACGCACTCGTTCGAGCGTCTCCTGAACACCCTCCGACTGAACAATCAAGTCGAATTGAGCCCATAGGCTCTCTTCCCTTTCTTGAGAGGTCTCAACAAGGTTGACTCGATCGCCCACCACGTCGACTAAGCACTCCAAGTGACGGCAAGCCTCTTGGAAACATGCAACATTGTTGTGGAGGACCATGTCGATGGTGAGGCTAGCTCGCCGGAAGTAGGAGACCAACCGGAAGACCCAGTAGAGGATGATGTCAAGACGGTGGAAGGTGGCCTTCAACTGTTTTGGCAAATCCTCGGACATAGGATGGAGGACACTATTGGCATAGTGTCCTTCCGCAGCATCCGCTAGCGTACGGTCAGCGGGTGCTCATCCAGGATAGCCAGGTTGGCCATCAATGCCAGAGACAAGGAAGAATAGGGAGACATTTATTTGTGCTTGAGAGACAAGGAAGATAGCCGGCCGGTGAGGTACTCATACAGGATTAATCTCCAGTAGCGGACGATTATTTTTATACAACAAAGAATATATCTGACTCGTGAGTCGAAGAGACATATCTGGGAGCCAAAACGATCGAAGGCGCACATGGGGGGGATGAAGCGCGTATCACAGATAGTTTCAACCACAAGCCATATATGATACACAACTACCATAGACGATTTATATTAATGACCGTTTGTGAACTATCACATACAGTTCTAATTAAAAATCGTCTGTGATGTCTGTAATTATCACAGACGATTTCTATTAATAACCGCCAGTGAAATATCACAGACGGATATTAACAAGAACTATCTGTGATAGTAGGGTATCACAAACGATACCCTACTTGTATAATGTCTTCTTGTTCTGCCTATTCAACACTGAGTTTTTTTGTAACAACTTCTATTCTTCTATTTTAGACTTGAAGCATCATTTAATTTTTGTTTGACTTATCTTTATTCTTTTTTAAATTTGGATGGACCTTAAAAAACAGTGCCCATAAGAGGTTGAGATTGTAGCACTTCATGCTAGCCCTTGTTTTCATCTAATCTTTACTTCAAGATTTATGCTCATATTTTGTAGTATCGAAATAATACCATATTTTCTTCTCCTTTACTTGTAACCACAATGAACATATGGAGCAAATCCATACCTTCGGCTGGAGCTAGAGGCGGAGTTGGAAGGAGAGGCGGTCGAACCGGCTGGGGGGCAACGACGAATCCATTGGGGCGACGATAGATCCGGCTGGGGGCGACGTCGGATCCGGCTGGGGGCGACGGCAATTCTGGCTGGGGGCAACGACGAATCTAGCTGGGGGAGACAGCGAGGATGTAGATTCAGCTGGGGACGACGGCGAGAAGTTGGATTCGGCTAGGCATCATGAGGTGAGGAGGCGAAAGGATGTTGCCGAGTAAGTGAATGAGGGTGCAAACCCTAGTGGGGCACTCCAAGCGACGGCAAGCCTCTTGGAGACATACAACATTGTTGTGGAGGACCATGCCAATGGCGAGGTTAGCTCGCCGGAAGTAGGAGACCAACCAGAAGACACGGCAGAGGATGATGTCAAGACGGTGGAAGGTGGCCTTCAACTGCTTTAGCAAATTCTTGGACATAGGATGGAGGACACTGTTGGCACAGTGTCCTTCCACAGCATCCGCCAGCGTAAGGTCGGCGAGCTGCTCATCCAGGATTGCCAGATTGGCCATCAATGTCGAAGACAAGAAAGAATATGGAGCCATTTATTTGTACTTGAGAGATAAGGAAGATAGTTGACCGATGAGGTGCTCATACAGGATTAATCTCTAGTGGCGAACGATTATTTTTATACAACAAAGAATAAATCCAACTCGTGAGTCGAAGAAACGTATCTGGGAGCCAAAACGATCGAAGGCGCATATCGGGGGATGAAGCGTGTATCACAGATGATTCCAACCACAAGCTGTCTATGATACACAACTACCACAGACGATTTATATTAATGACCGTCTGTGAACTATCATATACGGTTCTAATTAAAAACCGTTTGTGATGTCTGCAATTATCACAGACAATTGCTATTAATAACCATTAGTGAAATATCACATATGGATATTAACAAAAAACTATCTGTGATAATAGGGTATCACAAACGATACACGAGTGACGTTTGTAAAACTGTCTATTATAATTATAACACAGACGGTTCGAGGAAATCATCTATGATAAGACATCAAGTATAATTTTTTTTGTAGTAGTAGACGGGGATGGATTAGCTAGATAGACCGGAGAGTTTTGACCCACTTAAATTAATTTGCACATGTTTAACCCAGTTAATACTTGACCTAGTTACTGCAAGGATGACAATTCAAACTCTCGGCTCAACTCTTCGAAGCAACTCTCATGGAGCAAATGGAACCAAACGAAAACTAAATGGTCTACCTGCAACTCAAAAGTTTCGCAGAAAACGGTATAATTCCGTGGCCCCGGTCCCGCAACGGGCCAGCACACAACAGGAAACCAACCCAATTAAATTAACCTTGTCAGAATTTAATCACAATCACAAGAAGCATCACAGCCACAGCTCATTCGAGCACAGCGAGGCTCCAGTTGTGATCGAGACACACACTGTGCAAGATTCTTTCGGACTACCACTTTTATCTATATTTTTTAAGATAGCAGCGAATGACGGAACACTAGTGCGAACTGCATATATGGTTTTAAAGTTAAAAAGTCGTTTGAAAAATCTGTTTAGAAACCGACCTATTTATTTTATTTTGATTTTAGAAGAAGCAAAATATCAAAATGCAAAAACCTAAAGAACGGAGCCTAGATAGCGAGCAGTTGCGCACCACTACTGCATGCTCCCACAGGTCCCCAGCTATATAAACACTCACTCGTAGAGCCCAGCCAGTGAGCAGTGAGTCGTGACACCACCACCTCCATATTTATTGACGCCCTACTACTACGGCCTAACAAACCAGACGCCATCAAAGCCAGAGCCGAAAAACGTACGCGCGATAGCTAGCTTATCTAACAGGCAGCCATGGCGGCGGTGCAGCGGCGGTGGGCGGCGGCCGTGGCCGTGGTGGCGGTGGTGGTGACGATGCTGGCGGCGGCGCGGGCGCAGGTGGTGTCTCCCGCGGCGGCGCCACCCGGGCCGGCGGGCGGGATCGACTCGGCGTGCCTCAACTCGCTGCTCAACATGTCGGACTGCCTGCCGTACGTGCAGGAGGGGAGCACGGCGCGGCGGCCGGACAAGCCGTGCTGCCCGGAGCTGGCCGGGCTGGTGGGCTCCAACCCCGTCTGCCTCTGCGAGCTCCTCTCCGGCGCCGCCGACTCCTACGGCATTGCCGTCGACTACTCCCGCGCGCTCGCGCTCCCCGGCATCTGCCACGTCGCCACCCCGCCCGTCAGCACCTGCGCTGGTACGCTAATTAATCCTACATGTGTTAGTTCTATGCTTCAGGAGTCCTGATTCTTTATGCCCCGCTCGGTTAGACTGAAAAGCTGCTGTAACGGCTGAAATTTTACTGTAGTTGAAGGTAACTTATTTGGTGTAATTAAACATAAAAAATTTAAAAATAGAAAATATGCTAGCTCAACATGGACAACGCAAACGAACATGGGAAAAAAAGAACCGGCAAAAAAGCTCAAAAAAACCAAAAGTTCAGAAAAAGACGAAATTTATAAATAATGAAAAATAAGCTAAAAACCAGAAGCTGAAATTGAAATGAGCGGAGCAGTAATATTTAGTGCTTTTGATTACTGTTTTGTTTGATTTGATCGATCAATTAGCTAGATTGTTGTGCGCTAATTAAGTTTGGATATTGTTGCAAAATTTGCAGCCCTCGGATATAATGTCCACCTGGGCCCATCTGCAGCGCCTCTGTCAGGATCTCCCGCTCCCTCCGGTGAAGGTCCACAGTTCCCTGGTAAGTGCTGCATGCAAATTACTTACTTTGGCTTTGCTTCAATCCTGTATATGCATGGTTTGATGGATAGCACTAGTAGAAAGTAATACGAATTCCGATTAATTATAACCTATATGTTGTTTCTATTAATTAAGTAAGGATTTGCATAAGAAATCAGGAGGAAGTAGGCAGTTTCGTGCAAAATCCCTGCATCTTAAACGTACTTTTAGAACTGGTTCTTAGAAGAAAAAACATGCTCTTAGAACTTGATTTTTTTTAAGGAACTTAGAACTTGATTTGAGTTGTGATGCGTGAGTAGTTCGCAATTCGTGATCATAGGTAGGTAATGTTAACCCATTAATACCCTGTGTTTCAAATTTTCTTGATTGGTGCGAGAAGTGAACCATTTCCCCCGAAACTCCTTCGAATTTTCTGTAAAATTCCCAAACGGGGCCAAATACGCAATTAGTTGATGCCAATAATTGTTCTCCTTTTGACGTGCCCTACCCGTTAGGTTCATTTGCTTGCCACGAATTTATAATCGCTAATGCGATCACCTGAAAATGTTGTGTGTATATGCCTCCTCCGTCTGCAGGGACTTCGCCGTTCGCCTCGCCGCCGACGGCGCCCAACAACCACGCCGCCCGCCGCTTCGGCGCCGGCGATCTCATCACCCTCGCCGTGCTGCCGCTCGCCGCCGTTGTTGTTGCCGGGATGTTATAGAGGCCACACGAGAACCCGGAAGCAAGAGCCAGAATTGTTCGATTAATTCCTTCTCTTCTCATATGGCGCATATCACACATGCATATATGTGCATGCTCCTTACCTCTGTACTATGATTACACATACCTATCATTTCCTGGCTGATATATGAATTTTTTCTTGCTGATAATTAATTCCTTTTGATGTAACTTGCTGAATTACATGACATTGTCTTGCGTGTATAACCTCCTCATATCTTTCATGTGATGACGAGTCGTCCATATGTAGTCAAGTGTGGTGGGTACAAATGCTCCTCTGGTTATGGTCACAACTCACAAAACATACATGAAGCGTGTTTTAGCCTTCATGTTTTGCACAAAAAAAAAAAACTGTTTCTTCGTATAACATATATATGCGTTCTTTTTTTTTTTGAAAGGGGCTACAACTTTGCAAAAAAAAAAATGTTTCTTGATATAACATATCTAATAGTCCTGTTTTTTTTACTGCAGTTGGTAGTTTTTGTCCATAGTTGATGGGTTTATCAATACTTTTTAAGACGATAGCAGACAACGAAGATAATGATACTGGTCAAAAGTCAAAAGTCCAAAAGAATACACCCTACTATTTACGGCTAATATTATCTAGCAGGACGACAGATGTCATCGTTTACCACATATTACAAACGTTTACCTAGTATTATAAATTAGGCACAACAACCACAATCTAGCCTAGTTAGTACTTTGGAACGGGGAATGCCATTTGGGGACGATAAGCATAGAATTCAGCGGCGGCTGTGGATGTGGGCACAACACACCGACGTAGCATAATCAGATGTTGTTGGTCCTACTACTGCACTGTATTCCTACAAGTACTGAAGGCATCAATCCATCCATGATCCTTCCGTCCATCCATTCAATTCCCCAACTGTCCTGTTGAGTGCTCCCATGTGAGCTTGGCTGCAAGCTGCAAACCCTTCTCCAATCCCAATGTCCTCGCCAGCATTGCGTATTTACATACTAGATCATAACTCGATGAGATTTTCATACATGTCACTCGAAAGCCTGGTTACTATGGTGTGGAAGATGGAACGCTCCTTCGCTGGACTTGAAGCTTGTCAGATCCCTTGTGAAGATAACCACCGGACGGGTCATTTGGCCTACGCCGCAAGCTCTCAAGAGTCCCTTCCTTTAGAAGTCTTCTTCGAAGTTTTAAGTACGCCTGTGGTGGGAGAAGAGCCCGACACCGAGTTACCTTTGGAGGTCAACAAAACTTCAGCCTTGCTAGGATGACTCCCATCATTAAATGCATACCAGGGAAAGAGAAACCTAAAGACGCAGTAATGGTCTACAGGCTGCTCTCTAAGGCTAAGTCATATGTAATTCTTGAAGGAAAGCTTTACAAGCACGGAGCATCCACCATACTCAAATGCATCACAAGAGAAGAAGGCATCTCACTCCTTGATGTATATGAAGGCCTATGCGGTTCTCATATCGCTCCTAGAACAACAGCAGCGAAAGCATTACGTTAAGGCTTCAATTGGACCATAATGGTACAAGACATCATCGACATCCTCAAGTCATGCGAAAGGCACCAAAGGATGGCATCCAACCACCATTCCCCCTGCTAATCCCCTACACACCATACCGATCACTTAGCCTTTTGTTCAGTGGGGAATAAACCTGCTTGGACCATTCCCACCGGCACAGTGGGGCTATAAGCATATAGTGGTAGCAGCAGATTATTTCACAAAATGGGCAGAGGCGGAGCCCCTAGCTTTCATCATGTCTTGCTCTGTGCAAAAAAATTCTTCTGGAAGAATATTGTGTGCTATTTTGGGGTCCCCCAGGAGGTCATTGTAGACAATTGAACTCGGTTTGATGTGTCTCCCTTCAGAGATTTCTGTAATTCTATTGGCACCACCCTGTGCTTCGCTTAGGTGGTCTACTCAAAGATTAATGGGGCTGTGAAAAGGGCTAATGAGCTAATCCTACAAGACATACGTCATTGCCTTGAGACAAGTATCCTCGAGCGGAGGACTTGGGTGGAGGAGCTCCTCAATGTCCTGTGGGGATTACGCGCGACTCCTAGCTGCTCCACTGGAAGGACCCCCTTCTCGCTCACGTATGGAGTAGAAGCTATCCTCCCTGCTGGGGTCCACCATCGCTCCCTCCGAGTAGAGATGCTCTCAGGGCCTTTACCCACTAATTTTGCCCAAAATAAGGATAATCATAAAATTGAGGTGGACTTTGTTGAAGACATTTGTGATCAAGTCCTCCTTAAGCACACAACGTAGAGTGAGAGTGTGACACCTCGGCCCATGATGGCCCATATGTGTGTGTGCACATGAGAGTATGGGTTAGTCCCACCTTTCTAGCTTAGCTTGAGAAGCACTTACATGTAAGCCTAGGAGTTACAATGGTAGCACCCCCGGTTAATCATTTTGCACGAAGCGAGGACGAAAGTGCAAGCGGGTTGCTATGTGTGCATGGCCTATCCTTAGTCAAACAAAGAATTGACATTGCTGCTTCGTCATCATTGATGTAGGTGATTGTGTAAGAGGGTAGACTGTTGAAATAGTAACCTATGGCTCCATCAGCTTTTCCCACCATTTGAAGCTCGGGGTAGGAAGGGCCTCCTATCCCCCAGGCCCGTGGCCTCAGGAGAAGTCTCCTTCATGCCGACAGCATATCCCCCAACTTTGGTAACATCTGGCAGTGTAGGAGGTGTTAATAAATAAAAAAGGCGGGAGAAAAGGTGATGAACAATGAAAGAAGACCCCAAAAAGGAAAAGCCTTGTGTACCTCCATTAGCAAAGAGAGATTTGAAGGTGTCATAGGCTCTGTTTGTTTCGGATTTTAGGCAAGCTAGCTACTTCTAGTAGCCAAAAGCTCTCCCAAACAATGTTCCATGTTTGAACACTTCCATATAAAATTAAATAAAAATGTGGTTGTTAATCAGTTCCATGTAATCGCAACTAGCATCTAGGAATCTAAATCCAGTGTGTACGAGACAAGACGTTAGGGAGTATGGATCCGAATACAGGATTTCAATGTTTGAACTAAGTACTACAAATTTACAGCATGGATATCTCTTCTATCAATACATAATCAGGACATCAATTCACCTAAGGGCATTTTAGTCAATACATCTATCAAGATACCAGCTGCACAGCTAGAATCCAGGATGCCAAACAGGCTAGCTACTCAGACCAGCTGCTACTCAGACTAGCCAACTACTCAGACCAACCAGCTAGCTACTCAAAATCTCCAGCTCCCCCAAACAGGGCCATAGTACTAGACAGTGGACTTCTCCAAGCCATCTCGAGGAGTTGAGACGAACTCACCCTCCTCCATGAATTCCTCCACTTCACGCATAAGGGACTTGGCAGAATTGGACTCCAAACTCGAGCCCGAGGGGAGTAAGGAGCTAGAGCTCAAAATAGATCGTATGGCCTGAGGAGTCCTATCACCAAGGCTCTACGAAGACTCACGGTCGGCCCACCCATGTCGACACCACCGCCCAGGCCACCAGGCTCACTAGCAGGAGCAGGAAGTAAATTGGTGGCAAGGGGTCGCACCTTCCTCTTTTGCGACAGCAACCTCAGAACTCCTTGGGCATCTTGATACTTCCTCTTGATCAAGGCATGACTGCCCCACCCTCGGTAGGACGTACAAGCAGAGGCACCCTTGGGGCAGTAGGTGGCAGAGGACACTTTGAGGGAGGCCTCGCAATGGCAGGAGCACGAGGTTGAGGACAACCCATAGGTGGAGGTTTTTTTTGAAGGCATCATGATCCTTGTAAGTGAAGGCCTCTCGAGAACAATGGTAGTTGGGCGAGACTTGCCCGCTGTGAAAGGCCTCGCCTTTAGCTGACCCTTTGTAGGAGGATCCCAGAAGACACCTTGTGAGTAGGGGCAATTGTGCCCATTTACTCGTATACCTGTAGGTAAATACCCTAATGGAGTCAGGTATGGGATATTTTTTTACTCACGGGTATGGAAATAGGGGGAAGACTCTACCCGTAGGGTAAACGGGTATGGGTATGGGTAAGCTCCACCCGTACCCTCCCCGCCCGTTTACCCGCGATATAGATTGACAGGTGGCACAGTCATATCAATATCTCTAATTACTATTGATTGTTACAAACTTTTTCATATATCTAATTGCTATTGCTTGTTATAAACTTTTTTGATAGCTATTATATTTCCTAGCAACAGTTGTTGCTTATATGTACCTGTCATTAGTTCAACTCTCATATGGTAATTCTCATTTCGCGGGTAAACGGGTATGCCCACGGGCGACGTGTACCCGCGGACGATGGGTATGGACGAGGTTTTTCACTCATCGTCCTTCACAGGTATACTCGTGGGTGTAAATCTGGGTCGTGGGTACGGGTATGGGCGAGTACTACCCGTACCCGCCACGCCCGATTGCCATCCCTACTTGTGAGGCTGAAGTCTTGACTTTCTTCCTCTTCGACGGGTCTAGGACGGGCCTGCCTCATGGGGGCATCTTCAGCTTCAGGTTGTTAGCTCTGCTGTTACACCCCTGACCATTAGTAATGTTGGCTTCCTCAAGCGCCTCACACTCAGTGATAGTCATCTCCCCAAGAATCCAGTCAGCTTCCTCAACTGCTTTCCTTGGTGTATGCACTACACAAGACAAGAAGGCATTAGAAGTGCAAGACAAGGATGTTCATCAGCAAAGGAGAAAGCTCGTGGGAATGCACTCACCTTTGTCTTTGAGAACATTGCGATAGCCACATCTCTCGTCAACAAGGGGGCTGCCATCCAAAAGCGTCATCTCCTCTATCAAGTCACATACACTGTTCCACTTGTGAACCTTGGACGTTGCATGAATGAACTCCCATCGGCGTCTGAGAGAAGAGGAATCTCGGGATAGCCATCTTGAGTGATCTTGGGTTGACTACTAGCATACTGAAAGCCCACAACCTTCAAATAGAACCCTTCTCGGGATGATTTCAATTATACTTGGTGGCATGCACTGGATACCTGCCTTGGTTTTTGACCGTTGAAGTAAATGAGCCAAGTGGTCTGAACTTCTGTTCGACCTCTGGAGATGGAAGAAGTGGTTGAAGGCCTTAATGGTGGGCTTCACGCGCCCACCTTCAATCGACATCTCACATAGCCATCGAAACACCTTTATCCTAGCAAAGAGACTGGGTGAGAAGTGTAAGAACTCCATATTGTAGTGTGATCTCGTGATGGTCCGAATAAACGGGTGCATTGGAAGCCCGAGGCTGACCTCAAACCAAGCCTTGAGAGCAACGGTATACCCCTTTGGTTGATAGGGGCACTCTCCAGGTCTTGGCCACAAGATGTCCTTCGGCGCCAGGCGACTCCCAGGTGCCACCAGTGTCTCCTTCGCTGACTTGCTGAGGGTTGAAGGTTTGGCTCCCACCAGGACCTCTTTGGCTAAATCCTCGTCAAGAACCTCAATCTCCTCATCAAGGTCGTCACAGGTCAGGTCCTCCATGTTGACTTCTTTGGATGAGTCGTCACCTTCCTCCGCTCAGCGAGAGAGGCTACCATCCTTGGCCATGGTGGCAAAATGATGGAAACTTGCAAGGTTAGCAAGACAAGACTCATGAATACATATAGGATATGGGTGGGGTTATTTTGGGCTGTGTCTTATGGCTTAAAATTTTAAATTTTGACTGTTTGTGAGAGACAGTACATAAAGAAAAATAATTACATGCGATTTTGATCGGTACAACTGAACTCAGTACACTATTTACTACAGTCTTTTTATTAACTTCGTCTTGAAAAAAATATATCGTTTGAAAGCTAATTACTGTAGTATAAATTATAAGTTATAAGTGGAAAAGAAGGAAGCGTATCAATGCGCGTATGAAGTCATACAAAGAGTGGTTCAGCGGACGTTGGATGCTGACACGCTATGCACTCTTGATGACGGGTGCCTTCACCCACACCGCTATCAAGCTAAACGACCACCTTGCCAGACAATCGCGTGGTAACGATAAGTTGCCCTCATTTGCGCTTAAGGCGTCGCGCCCTGCACCAATGCACGGCGCCCACGTCCTACAACCGTGCCCTACCCTGCACCCATGCATGGCGCCCGCGCCCTGCAACCATGCCCTACGCTCTCGCCCTGTGCCTACTACGCCCACGCCTGGGCCCCTAGTCCCAAGCGCCTTACGTGCGATACTTGGCTTGGGTGCTTGGGAGAACTGTGAAGCGAAAGGAAAGGAAGGGAGGAGGCAAGAAACCAAAGACACGACAGAGGAACCAAGAGCTCACCCCGCCCGGGTGTGTCGCGAGAGCTTGCTGCAGCAGCTCCCGGTGGGAAGTTATATGTGTTGAGGAACCGACGCTGGAGACCAGTCCGAGCGATTCCTCTGCTTAGAACAAGAACGAATCAATCACAGAATCACAGAATAATAGATTGAACACAGAGAGGTAGAGAAAACTCCTAGTCTTTCATTATTGCTTTAGATTGCATCGAGTACATAATGAGGGGGGTCTAGGTCCTATTTATAGTCTACGGTGGGGGTGCCCAATTAGATAAGGATTCCAGATAGAGTCCTGGTTTCCTAACACTCCCCCTTGGGCACTCACCCAACATGCTCATGCCTCGTCAAAACTCCATAAAAACCCAGTGGGAAAAATTTGGAGAAAGAGTACATGATACATGTGATGCTGCGATGCACGAATTGCCTCGTTAAAAACCTTGGTCGAGAAACTTCATGGAAAACTCGTCAAGGGAAAAGAGTACAATTCACCCAAATTCATTTAGTCTGCAAGACTTTATTTTTGGGTACTTAATCTTCATGATCAAGATTTATTAGCGGGCTTGTGAGAATTCTCCCCGACTCGCACTTCTCTAAGTCTCATCATTCCAATTCCACGCACGCACCTTTCAAAGCTAGATGCGGGAGTGACTTAGTGAATAAATCATGAGATTTTCACATGACTTAGTATGCGATGCTTTAATCTTGTCCATCGTTTGCAATTCATGTGCATAGAAGAACTTGGGGTTGATATGCTTTGTGAGATGACTCTTCACATAGCCCGCTTGCACTTGTGCAACGCAAGCGCATTATCTTCATAGATAATTGTGGGGTTTGCACAATGTTCATCCCACATGATCGCTGGATGTGGTGAACCATTCGGCGGAGCCAAGCGCACTCGTGCGGCTTCATACTGATGCTATAATTTCGAGTGGTTCGTCGAAGTAGCTACGTGCTTTGCTTAGACGATTTCCATGAAATTGCGCCCACCACACAGAATACATAGCCTGCTTGTGACTTAGCGGTATGCGGTCCGACAGATACCCAAAGATCTGCATAGCCAATCAAGTTCAGATCTTGATTCTTTCAGTAAACAATCCGAGGTCTTTGCTACCTTGGAGGTATCGGAAAATGTCCTTTATGCCCCGCCAATGCCTTTTGGTGGGCTCTGCACTATACCTTGCTAAGAGGTTCACGGCAAATGCAATGTCCGGTCTAGTGCAGCTTTGCTAAATACATGAGTGCTTCCATCGCACTCAAGTATGGGAATTCGGTCCCAGACTTCCTCCCCTCTTCCCTTGGTCGGAAAGGATCTTTTCTTGCTATAAAGACCTCACCGATCATCGGTACTTTCGAGGAAATGCCTTCTCAAAGCCAAACCTTTCAAGCACCTTCGGTGTAGGTCGACTGATGTACCAAGACTCCTTCAGGACATGCTCAAGCTGCAGCCTAAGCAAAACTTGGTCTTGCCCAAATCTTTCATTTCAAATTCGACTCAAGTAGGAGCTTGCTTCTTTTATGTCTTCTACGTCCCGATGATATTCAGATCATCTACATACACAGAGATTATACAAAATCCATTCGGGATCGCCGTATAAATACACAAGGACAGTCTTCATTGTTCGTGTAGTCTTTCTTGCAGAAAAGTCGCTCAGCGATTATACCACATTCTTCCAGATTGTTTCACCCATACAAGTGACTTTCTCGAGTTTCACACTGCATGATTTCTATTTGCTCTGTCTTGGTTCGGAGAGGAATTCCTTCAGGGACTTTCATGTAAATCTCCGAATCCAAGTTACCGTAAAGGTATGCAGTCACAACATCCATCAATTTCATTTCCAAATTCAAATTCACTGCCATTGAGATCAAGTATCTAAAGGTAATTCCACTCATGACTGGGGAGTATGTTTCTTCATAATCAACTCCGGGACGTTGAGTGAAACCTGGGCTACCAACCTTGCTTTGTATCTCACTACTTCATTTCTTTCATTTCTCTTTCGAACAAATACCCACTTGTGCCCAACGGGGTGTATGTGGGGAGGTGTGCGACATACGGGCCCAAACACCTCTCTTTTGTTCAGAGATAGCAATTCAGTTGCTATTGCCTTCTTCCAATCTTCCCAATCTGATCTTTTCTTACATTTAGCGAGCGATGCAGGCTCGGGATCAAGATCGATGATGGTGGCAATTTTCTTTGCGAAGTAGATATCGATATTAGCTGTTGTCCTATTCAGGGACTCTCCCGTGTGCACATAATTTATAGCTATTTCTTCATGAGTCGCTTCTTCGAGCGATTGCTTCGCTAGAGCTTTACCTTGCGCATCGCTTCTTTCAATTGCGGTGGCAAGTCCCTTTAGTTTTTCGGCTCCGATGTGTGCGCACACATCCATGCCGATGGGGATATTCAGATCCGGTATGCCCTTTTCGGAAGGTGTCATACTTGTGCCAAGTCTCAACTGGCTCCCCTTCTCATTCTGGGGGACTTCAATGATCGGCTGTGATAAATCTCTCTTATCCTTTTTCACCAGGCGTCCCCGGTTACTAAGGATTCGAGGAACCGGAGTTCTCATCCTCATTTTTTTTTCTGAGGCCTCTGGACGAGATTAGGGATACCTTCTGCTTTCTTTGGTATTTCAACCCTCTCCGGCAAAGCGTGCGAGCACATGCGACTTAGTCACGCTCTTCAAATCACTAAAGTGATCAGGCAGTTGATTTGCTAGTTCTTGCAAATCGATTGTCTTCTAGACTTCTCTTGTCTTCTGGACTTCTCTATTTGCTTCACTAATGCGCGGGTCATCTGCATGGATTCCCGTAGCTTGCCACATAATTTTCCGACATTCTGCATCAAGGGGTTGATTTCCTCCCCCTAATGTTGGGAAATTTTCGGTGGTGACCATTGCACTAGTTGCATAGGTGAATAGATGTTGTAGGCCGAAGGTCTAAAATTGATGAGATTCGCTGCATGCAGGACTGCGTGTCCCCAACATGTAGTTGCTAGATTTCAATTATGCAAGAGGGTTGGGCAATAATTCTTTTAATTAAAGACTCTGCCAAACCATTCTGGGTATGGACATGCGGTACCGAATGCTCAACTGCAATTCCCATCACCATGCAATAATCATCAGATGCCTTTGAAGTAAATTCGTCGGCGTTGTCCATTCTAATGGACTTGATGTGATGTTCAGAAACACATTTACGATGCGAATGATCTGCGAGATCAATTTTGCAAAGCGTGGTTCCTTGTGGACAAAGAAACCCACATATGACCACTTCGAAGAAGCGTCAATGAGCACCATGAAATAATTAAACGGCCCTGAGATGGGCTGAATGGGACCGCAAATGCCTCCCTGGATGCGTTCCAGGAATGCAAGGACTTTATCCTTCACTTTCAGAGTGGAGGGTCTAGTTATTAGTTTCCCGGCGGCGCATGTAGGGCACACAAAATCTTCGTGATTCGGGAAATTCTTTTCATTCATATTATGCCCATGTGAGTTGTTTATTATGTTTCTCATCATCCTAAGACTTGGGTGGCCTAATCTGTCATGCTAGAGACAGAAGAGTTCAGAGCTTCTAAATACCGTCTTTAGGACAGTGCACGCTGTAGGCGCCTTAATGTTGGTATAATATAGCCCAGGAAGATTTTGTAATACCCTTTTCTATTCTCTTCAAGGTCAGAATGAGCGGTATTCCTTACCATACTCTTCTTCAGTCTCAACGTGGAAACCATTTGCGCGGATATTCTTAAAACTTAGGAGAGTTCTAGTCGATTCTGGATACAATAAGGTTTCTTCAATAACCAAAGTTGTGCCCATTATGGCTCTTCCTGAACCAATTATACATGTATCGCTTCCGGCGATTGTCGTAAGGCTGCTAGTGCTCTTACGGATCGACTGGAAATACTTAATCGGGCTAAGCACACTTCCTTTATAGGGCGCTACACGTGTTCTAATATAGGGTATTTTATTAACATGCATGAGAAGGCAATCAACACATAAATAAGATACTCCAATATCAGAACATATCATGCCATCATAAACTGAATAAATGAATGAATTCTTCAAATATCATCCAACCATCACGAGAAAATAACAATTCTTAAGTACCATCCATGCAAATTCTAACATATTCTTCCACACAAAATAAATGACAATTAAAGTCAAAATGCATTCAATGCACTAGACTTCTTGTGCTATTTTCTTGGGGTTGACATTCTCTTCAAGAGAAATCATGGCGTTAACTACTTCTAGGTCGAGAGGATTATGCTGTCGTGATGGTTTCAACTTCCATCGGTGCAAGCAACTATTCGAATTCTCCCCTCACCGATGCAGAGTGGGCTTCATGTGCCCTTTGCCATCCCGCTTTGGCTTGATGACCTTATTCTCACGTGGAGCATCCGATTTGCCTTTACGGTCGCGGTCTTACCCTTCCTTCCCTTTTCTCTATCAAGGGCTTTCGCACCTTGTTACTCTCGGCGTTGGCTTCACGGCCGGTGGAGCTATCGATGGTCGAGTGACTTAGTTCTTGCGAGAACTTCGTCCTGAGCTTCCGCAATTTGCATCATATCAATCAATTCGGTATATTCCTCATAGCCGTCTTGACAATAATTGCGTGCGGATTATACTGCATTGGGGTGGAAGGATTTTCTCAATTTTCTCAGATTGGGGTACAAATCCTGCAAGACAATTGATTTCCCGACCGCCTTAAAGTCGGCAAACCTCACCGATCCACTTTACTCGCTTGAGGAAGAATGATGTACTTTAGCCTCTCAAACCGCTTCTTGAGTGCGGTCTAGAGTGCTAGCGTGCTTTTCTCCGCCATATACTCATTCTTGAGAGTGAGGCAAAGGTGATGCTCGAGAAAATGAATTGCCCGATCATTCTCCTCGAAGTTGGGTTGAGCGTCATTCATCACAATCCCAATAGCGCGCGAGCTTCTGTGCTCCAAGCACAATCTCGACATCGGATGCCTACGTTAGATTATTTTGGCCATGTTTGGGCGCCCTCGAACCGCCGATTCGAATGCTAGTCATCTAAATGTGTATAAGTCTACTGCTGGTAGACATGCATGGAATAATTCACTACGAGTAAATAAAATGGTACAATAGGTTCTCGTAATGTTTCATAATTTTCTGTGCTTTTTCTATAATTTCTATCATAATTTGGTGATTAAAAGCAATTTTCAAGAATTACAATTAACCAAAACAAGAAATAAATATAGAAATAATAATGGCAGAAATAAATATGCTTCAAATGCTAAAAATAATTCAAAATTCAGATTCCCGAGGTCTTTTATGCTAAAATATGAAATTTTAGCAAATTCTAATTTTTTGGGGTTTCTATGCAAATTTCGATTCAGAGGAAAATTCGCAATTTTCTGATTTCTTCGAGGGTTTTCTGCAAAATTCTGGACCCACTCAGTAAATTCGAGGAACTATCGGTAATTTCGAACTACGAGGTCTTATTGCAAATTTCGGGACTTGTATGCAAATTTTAGGGCCTTTCGGTAATTTACGAAAGTTGGAGGGCCTTTTGCAAAATTACCATTACTCCCTCACCGGGCCTCTTTCTTTCCTCCCTTTTCCTACCCATCCGGTGGCTTTTACTCGGGTGGGTTAGGGTTTCTTCCCACCCGACCGAGTGGCGGCGGTGGGCGATCATCGGTCCCAAGAACCGGCGAGCGCGGGCGGCGAGGCCATCGGCCGGCACTGGCGAGGAGGCGCCGGCCGCACATGCCGGGCGCTGGCGAGCGCGCGCGCGCGCGCGAGTCCGAAGCGGAGTAGCCGCCCGGCGGCGCGCGCACACGCACGCAGCAGCGCGGAAATCGCGGCGACCGCGGCCGGCGCGACGCGCGCGGGAAGTCGAGGCGCGCGCGCGCTGTCGGGCGGCGGGCTCGATGGAGGTCGGCCGCGGCCGGCGACCGCTTCGGGCGGGCCGGCGGGGCGCCGGCGCTATGCGGTGGCGCGAGGAGGCCGCCGGCGGCGCGCGGCGCGCTGGCGCCGTCGGCGCGGCGCGGCGCTGGCGCCGCGCGGCGGCGCGAGAGGCGGCGCGCCGCGCGGCGGCGCTTCCGGCGCGAGGCGACCGGTGAGGCAGACGACCGGTGCCGTCGGCGGCGATCCGGTGGTCGGCGGAGCGGAAGCGCCGCGCCGGAGCAGCGTTCGGCGGGAGAGAGCTATGGCGAAGCGGCGAGGTCGTGCGGGGCGGCGCGCGCGCGGCGGAGAAGGCGGCCGGGCGGCGAGCTACGCCGTTCGGGCGGCGGCTCATGGCGGGCGGCGCAAGGCGGCGCATCGCGGCGCTCGGGTGGCGCGGAGGTCGCGGCAGCGCGGAGCCGAACGGCGGCGGGCGGGCGTGGTGCATTCGGTCCACGGCCGGCTACTCGGCCCTTGGTCGAACCGAGCGACGAGGCTTGGACGGCGACGGCCGGCCGGCGGCGGCGCGCTTGCGCGCGCGACGGCGACTCATGCTCCATGATCGGCGATCGCCGGTGGCGGTGTCACGCATGCGGCGCGCGCGCGACGAACCGATTTTTTTCGTGCATAAGCCGAGCCGAATGATGCAAGATTTTTCTTACGCAATTTCTCGTGTAATGCCATGCGAACCGAACAGATGCATATATAACGATCATGCAGATCAAACAAATTAATGCAAAATTTCCAATCTATGATGCAATCGACATCTACCCGCTTCGCAATCTACCGATCGACATTGTGCCGCGATTTCAGATCTGCTCGCGGTAGATTTAGGGTGGATTTGCATCGTTCTACAAAGGCAATCAACATCTACCCGTTTCACAATCTACCGATCGGCATTGTGCCGCGACTTCAAGTCTGCTCGCGGTAGATTAGGCGGATTTGCACCGTAGAATTTCAATCTAGAACGCAAAAGAAAATACTGATTCAAAAGCGATCTAGAAAATTCAATCGTGCCGATGATTACCTCGTTCACCGGAGCGAAGTCGTGCCGATAACGTGTTGAGGAACCGACGCCGAGACCATCGGCGATTCCTCCGCTTAGAACAAGAACGAATCAATCACGTAATCACGAATAATAGATTGAACACAGAGATGTAGAGAAAACTCCTAGTCTTTCATTATTGCTTTAGATTGCATCGAGTATATAATGAGGGGGGTCTAGGTCCCTATTTATAGTCTACGGTGGGGGTGCCCAATTAGATAAGGATTCCAGATAGAGTCCTGGTTTCCTAACAATATGGCCCTCGCGTGCTCTACAATTTAAGCTGCGGAGGATTGGTCCACGACAACCTCTTGCTCGCCATGGACAACATCAATGGCCACGCGACGCCCGCTCTCGTCGTCTTGAACGCCGGCCATAACCGGGCGACATCGGCCGTGCCCACGGCGCTTTGCTCATCCTGGACCAGCGGCCGCGGCGACCAAGCTCTGGCTCGTCGGGAGGCCCCCGATCCCGTTTCCCCACCTTTCCTTGTTTTCATTCCTTTGTCTCATGTCCGGACAGAGAGTCGGCAGCCGAGGAGGCGAGAGGAAAGAAGGGTCTCCTGTCTCCTCCTCTCGCATGGATAGCAGGCCGGTTCTGATGGCCCAGTAAGGCATTAACCCGATTGGGCCGGTTTAATATTCCCGACAGGGCACTATTTCAAGAAACACAAGCAAGAGCACGGCCCAACGGCTTGGAACCCAGCCAATTTTTGATACAATTGGGGTACACTCGCCTTGGACTAGTTGATTTTAGCAGGGCTCAAGTGCCAAAATTTTCGTAAGCCGGAGACGTTGCCATGGTTTTGGCACCCAATTTTGGATACAACTACGAATTGGATTCACTAAATTCTGGCTGAGCATCAGCCTTAGTATGCAGTGGCGGAGCTAGAGCAAGACGGAGGGGGTGCAACAGGCCACACGTGAGAGTATAGGACGGTGGGAGAATGGGCTGGACAGGGGCGAGTGAGGGTGTTTGTTGGGCTAGGGGTACACCATATTGGGCCAAAGGGATGCACAAAGGGTGAATGTTTACTAGTAATAACTAAAATTTTTTTGGACCCGGGTTCCTGGGAACCCCCTCAAACCCATGCAGCTCCGCCCCTGTTAGTATGGCAAGTATGCCAATTCGAAGCTGCCCATTTGAGCTCTCCTTCTAGCGCCAAGGGGCTAGTGTTGAAGAAATAATTTGTTCCTCCGCCAACAAGGCTTATTCCAGAGAAGGCACCCACAAACCCCCTACTCTACGTCCTCAACTATAACAGCACAGGGGGGCTTGTGTGGGGAGCCTTCCGTCTCGAAGCTATGTCCTCTCTAGGAGATTCATGAAAACGTCAAGGCATCAGCCACAGAGCCCAGGATCATTAAGACAGTTTATCCATCACCAGCGGACCCCATAAGGTGAGAGGCCCAGCCGGCTCAAGGATATGCCCTAAGACGTGGGGCCACCTGTCGAGTAATCGTGCATGTACAGTATGACCGACTAAGTGTGTGACATACTAATCAAAGAACTACCGCTATACTTAGAAAGGACAATAATATCTCTCAATTGTGCTTATTGATTAGCTATCTCTATAAGGGCATCCGCAATGGTAATAGCTAGTACTAGCTATATAGTCAGCTGACGTGGAGGTGAGAGACAAAAGTAAAGACTATTTTATACTGTTGGACCCACATGCTCCTCTCTCATGTTCTTGGACTACGTGAAATAGATCAGCTATTTGCTCGTCGCTAGTGACTACTCTCTCTCCTACTTTTTCCTTGCCACATCAGATCTAGCTAACTAAATAGCCAGCTGTTGGAGACGCCCTAAGGGGTGCTCTAGTCATTTGTATAGACCCAAGAGGCTATAAATACCTCATGTATCCCTCATTTATAACCTAAGCTCTTAAAGAACACAAAGAACCATCTAAGCCGGTGTACCTCCAGGAGAACCCCTCACGCGAGGAACGCCCATCCTAGTGCATCAACAGGAGTAGGACAATCCCCTTAGACCCTTGAACATATATAAACTGTGCCATTCCCACTCTCATGGATGTCGATCCGTAGCACGGTCGACGTCCACCCCTCACTTGTGTTTAAGTTTTACACCTATAACACTATGACAAGTGAGCAAGCGAAACAAAAAAAAAAGGTTACTATGCCCATAAAGATCTGCTAGTTAGAATTTCACCACCTAGACTTAACTGCTAATGACGCAGTTCATATCATCAAGCAGGGAAAAAATGCATGACAGCATGAGTTAGATGATGGGAGAAGTTTGTTAAATTCAAAGAATTACTGGATCTATACTTCACAAAGTGAGAAAGATTACAGACAAAAATGAAACCAGATGTTGGTAAATTCTGGCATGGA
Organism: Dendrocalamus sinicus; assembly: GCA_036346575.1. Lineage (NCBI taxonomy): Eukaryota > Viridiplantae > Streptophyta > Magnoliopsida > Poales > Poaceae > Dendrocalamus > Dendrocalamus sinicus. The sequence continues at coordinate 27,567,867 of CM070653.1, read as the reverse complement.
CTAACCATGAGCTGGCAGACTCGAGCACTCTTAACAAATAAACTAAACTACATCTCTCTGCCTAGCATAAATTATGAATACTAACAAAGATTTGTCCTCTGATTCCTGCCCAGTTACCATTGAATACTAACCAAGAACCAAGCTATCATCAGGTAGCAACCAAAACTTGGTAGGATTCAGGTTAAACCTCATGAACCAACTCAGTTTAACCCGTCATTGTTTTTACTGTATAAACCTGACTGCCAACAAGCTGGTTACCGCCGATTTTTCACAGATTATTCATATTCTGATGCTAACACACGTTGCAGCTCCTTCTACAGTAACCAGGCAACGCTGCCGTTCCCACCATGTACTCTGGGTTCTTTGTGCACTCTCCCAGTGCTGCCCATTTTGCACAACTATCGTTGTCGTCAGTGCAATTACTCTGTGCGTGATAAACCTTGTCGAAGGAGGCTACGCGAATCCACTTTGTAGCAGACCATTTCTCACCCTTTATGACCGGGCATCCAGCATGTAGGCTCAATGGATCTGTTGTACCATCTGGGCTAAGGTTGAAGAACAGAAGGGCATCCCCTTTTCGTGGTTTCACTGAGGTACAAGTTGCAAATCAAGTGAGAAATATGTCAGGCATCTTACAAAAAAACACGGGAATTACAATTACCAAAGAGGGCACAGGTTAGAAAACTATACCTGAAATACCTTTCTGAGCACATTCTGACAGGGTTGCATCTTTATTGTGTGAACCACTATCTGTAAACTCCTATTTGATAAATGCATGTGGTGAAAATTATTTGATAAGAGATCCCAAAGAAATATGAAAAATGCAGGAGAAATTAATGTGCTAATGGCTGCTTGTGGCCTGCTGACTCAGACGAAAAATCAGCAATCAGAAATTCAGATTCACTTTCTATCATCTTATTAAACACTACCACCGCAAAGAAGGAAAATTACCTCAGCTAAGGGGAAACCTGTTTCCCCTCCTTCTGCAACATCTGTTAAGTACATAAGAACAGTAGCTATGCGATGACCACCCAGGATAGTGTTAACATTGTCGGTGAAGTAATCATAGTGTGGTTCATACTTCTCCCCACGCTTATACCTTAGAACTTGGATATCTTCACCATTCTCTGATTATTATACAACACTTATAAGCAAAACTAAAAACCATAAGATTGTCAGATCCTTCTGGTAAGTTCAACTTCCTACCCCATACGTGGAACTGGCAGGTATAAACAGAAGGGCAACGAGCAAAGATGTTGAAACAATTCCCCTATTATCAAGCCGGGGTTTTTTTTATAACATACTACTTCAAACTAATGCTGAACAGAACAACCTTGGAAAAGTTATGCCACAAAATCTAAAGGTTATTTTAGGTTTCTTTAATTGATGTAGTGCGTTGGGATTTGACTCCACAACTGATACAGCCAAATAACAGTGCGTACATATTCTGGAGGTTCTCAAGTCAAATGTAAATGTGTATGCATGAAAGAGAAAGAGATAGGGGGGATAGAGGCCAATTTCTTAGTCATATAATGGCAAATCAAACGGCAAGGTTCCACATGCATAGACCATGGTTCTTGACAAAGGGTTAGTATCTATGGTAAAGTACTCTTACCATGAAAACTTGTGCAAAGCACCAAATACAATTTAAAATTTTGAAAAAAGGGTGAAGATAGTTTGTGACATGTTCTACGAGTTTGAGCACAGAATTTGGCCAAGTAGTGAAGATAGTTTGTGACATGTTCTAGGAGTTTGAGCACAGAAATTGGCCAAGTAATAGAACATATCAAACTTTTCACCTTTTGCTTGGTTTAATTTTTGAATATTGTTATGTTGCCTTGCAGAACATTACATGGTTAGGGTACATTGCGCTAGATTCTAACCTCTTAACAGAAGGTGTTCCCCTACAAATTCAAATACAACTCAGACATTTTCTAAAAAGAAATGCTTGTTAAGCATTTCTGTCTTCTTTATGCATAAACTATAATATCTAAAACTGCATGGATAGAAAAGTACAGTGTTATTGTGTCAATGGGAGTCACAACCTTTTGGAAGAAATGTCCATGCAGCAATTTTGTCCTCTATACCAGCAACAATTGGATCCTACAAATTTGGACATGATTGTTCATTAGATAAGAACCATGTCAGCTAGAGAAATGCCTCAACAGTCCTGTACTATTGAGCTCTAGTTATGGTTAGTCAATAAATATAGAAGATATTGATGGTTTAAGAGAATAATAGTATGAATGAATAGCAGATTGCCCCTCCTAGCATATTTCACTTAATTGGTACAGACATGAAAATTCTTCATAAGATGTTGTACTCAAATTTCATCCATCATTCAAATGGAACATGCAAACGAGATGCTCAGCGTCCACTGATAGTCCTGTCCAGATCAATCTTATGATCTGGTTTGATCTCTGCCTATGAGCTGAAATGCTGAATCACAAATGCACATTCAGAAACAAACCCCCCACCCAAAAAAGGAGGGGAAAAACTCTGATTTGGCCAAGCACAATTGAATTCAAGCAAAAGAAGAACAAATAATTAGGATTACGATATTGGGATTGTAAATATTTCATATGTCCATAATAGTGGATATATACCTTTTCTTCTTTTTTTAAGGGAATGGACATATATGTTCAGTGCTGAATAGGATGTTAGCATGGTTAGCACTAAAAAAAATTGTCAGAGGATGGCATACTCAAGAGAGGCTTACTGGGACCTGCATATTTTCAAATGTCGACTTTGCATGTTGGAATCGGGAAATGAAATCTAAGCTAGAGGAACATTATCTGCACCATCTATTCTTATTCTGTCAAATCACATCTCAACTGTGGAGAGAAATCTTATTCTTTGTCCAGCTTGGCAAGATTATATCATCAGCTAGTGGGAGGAGCCTAGAAATAGTGGATTGCATTCCATTTGAGACTGTCAAATGAAACACGTAAAGGGCTTGAGTTGATTGTCATGACACTCTTGTGGACAGTCTGGACTGAATGAAACATGAGTTAAGGAGCTATAATTAAGTATCTCCTTGGCAAGGGGGCTTTGTATGGAATGAAGCAGGGCTGGAGCTCTTCACAGTTGTTGATGCTGAGGCAGCTGAATTAGAGTAGGTTTTCAACACGTCCAAGGATGCAACCAGGATTAGACTTGGCCTTGGGTACAAAGTACTCTATTGGGCACTGTAATGTAATCCTAGGGAGTCATTCAGTTAATGGATGTGGCAGCACCTTGGTTGTAACTCGTTGCTTGAAAAATTCACTTGCAATTTTGCAATGGAAATATGCAGCTCTCCTCTGTGCTTCCACCCAAAAAAAAGCTCTAGCGCCTGCCTAACAGAAATTAACATGTAGGACTTAAATGCTAGTATCCTAATTATTATATTTGACCAAAGATATAGGAAGGTGTTCTAAAAAATGTTTCATAATTTCCAATTTTCATCCATTGGCTCCAACAGCATTTCGGTTGCTATTTCTCCCTCTCGAGCAATCTCTTGCATACTGAAGAAAACAGCAGAGGTATCCTAATTATATGCACTGGTTGACATTTTCTTTGTAGATGCACAAGCAACAGCAAGAGCGTTCATATCAAAATTCTGCATTCTAGGTGTAATTGATGTTGATTCTAGAACCCGAGAGGAGTTCCTTTTTAGAGGTGATGCAGTGTAATTGAGAAATAGCTATGGCATATTGATCACAAAAAGAATACTACTTATTTATATAACCTATGTTTGCAAGTAAAATTGCCAGGGAAAAAGCTTTTGTTTTGCAAAGGCGGTCTCAATCAACAAGATGTATTCTCGTTGGAAATGCAGAAATAATGATTTTTTAAAAAAAAAAGAAGATCTAACCTTGGCCTTGCTGATGAAGGTGCCGGAGCTGGTGCGGACGTCGCTGAGCGTGCTCTTGCCCGACATGTTATCAGCGACCGCCGACCTCTTGAGCTCCGCCCTCGCCTAAAAGGAAGAGTAATAATTCCGAAATCAGTCAATTGCGGGCACTGTCGCCTAGAAAAGAAAAGCATTTCTTGGGATTGGGAGTGGTAGTAGAGTACTGACGAGGGAGACGAGATGGTTGGCCTCGTCGTTGCTGAGGAAGTGCTGGTAGAGGAACACCCTGCAGAGAGTAGACGCCATCGATAACGCATCAATCGTCTCATTCAATTCCATTAAAATCGAGATCGAGATGGAATCAAGAAAGCGACAGAGCAACGTGAGAAACGAAATGAAACGGAGTTACTTGCCTGGGTTTCCAGGAGATCTGGCGGGAGTGGTGAGGGTACACCACGGCGGCCGGGTAAACCGAGCTGCCCCTGCCGCCCCCGCCTCCGCCTCCCCCAGCAGCGCCGCCGAGGCCGAGGAGAAGGAATAGCACGAGGCCGCGAGGGGGAGCCCCCGCCCAAGGCCGCTCCATCGCAGCTGAGAATGCAACCGAAATCTCTCTCTCTCTCTCTCTCTCTCGCAGGCGACCAATGGAGGTGAAGTGGAGGAGGAGGCGGCGGTGCGCCGTGCAGAGCGGGGACGGCGGCGGCGAGTTGGAAGGGGTCGCCACTCGCCACGCTTCGCGGGGAAGAGAGGCTGCGGGGCCGAGGAGGGGAGATCTGCGCCGCTCAAATCCCACGCCTCGTCGATCCAACGGCCAGCGCGCGCCGAAAAAACGTGCGACCAGCAGAGGGGCGATCAGTCATGGGAAGCACGCACTGGACAATCGATGTGCCAGGAGCGGCTGGCGCCTGGCAGACGGAGATCTCGTCTTCCTCTGCCTACCCCGCCTTCGTGCAATTTTTAGCCGTCCGATTCGAGAGAGAACGGCGTAGATGGATCACTACAACAAGTAGGCTACGGTACAACACAACATTTTGCTATAGTGCATCACAATACTTGCTACAGCCATTTTGCCATTTACTCTCCTCTTGCCACATTTTACCCGAAAGGATTTTGCGGAGGGCAAGAGTTCTATGTTTTTATGCACGGATTTAGTGGCAAACACATATGAGATGAACATTGGTAACTGGCATTTAGATATTACCGTAGAGAAACAGAAGACTCATACGTTCGGAATACCTATATAATATAGTGGGACACTGATCCAAACAATATAGTGCTAGAACACAAAGTTGTGGTGATTGTGATCGTGAGTACTGAGTACCATACAAGCCCACATTTTCTTTGCTTAAAGATATGACGTGTGGTTTCACCTATGTTTCTCCCTCTTTTTTCTTTTTTCCTCAAAAACGTAAGAGATATGTATTTCATTCGTTAAGAAAGTAGAGATACAAACATGGCATGGAAGCCATGGGAGGATATGAGAGGATTAGATTACAATATCACAAACGAAGCCCACAGATTTCAAAAGGAGGGACAACTGACAGAAAGTTAAGGAAGAAAGGAAGACAAGAAGTTAAACAGAGCCAGGGGTGGGCCGGAGTCGACATGACAATGGATGTCTTTCAGCTTAGAACTCGCAGCGGAGGACCACAACATGAACTCATACTAAACGCGATGGAGGAAATCCTTGGTGTTTAGCCTCCGTTGGTCATGGCGCAAAGAATATATCTCCTTCCAAATCATCCATATGACTAGAACGATGAGGACGTCAACCCCTCTTCTCTTGGGACAAGGTGCCAGACCTCTGACAACTGACCAATGGTCCTGTAGAGTTTGCATGGTGAGCTGATAAGAAGTGCAAAGTGAAAGCCAAGAGAACATCCGGTGCCATATCTGTTGAACCACAGGGCATAAGATAAGAAGGTGGTCGATCGTCTTAGGTTCTTGATTGCAGAAAAGGCAAGCTGAAGGCGCGGGGATGTGTTTCTGTAGCCTTGAGAAAGTCTAAGTTTGTCTCTTTAGCACTAGCCAAGTAAATATTTTGGCTTTCAGAGGGGGCCGCAGTTTTCCAGAGCATCTTGGCGCAGGGGAGGAAAGTAGCACCCTGGCACAAGGCCTGATACACAGATTTAGGTGAATATTTACCATCGGCCATCCAACACCATATGATATCATCCTTAATACCATCCTGTAATTGGACTCGGTTTAAGAGTGAGCACAATTTGAGGTAATCAAGAATGGCTTGTGCAGTGAAAGGCCCTTGAAGGCCGACCAACCAATCCTAATTGTGTAGCACGTTCTTGATGAGGGTTTGCTTTTTGCAAGAGTTTTTAACCGTATTCCATAATGTTGGGGCGAGCTCACGTATGCCTTGCCCTTAGAGCCATCTATCGGCCTGAAGAGGGTGGAAGTTCCATCACCCAATTTGAAGAGTGTAGATGCGTAGAAGAAATTCTAAACTGCAGCATGCTTTGGCACACAGACTACCGTCCAAATCCTACCAGTGTCCGTGCGCGCCAACTACTCCCATCGTGTGCGAAAGGTGATGCCAACTAGTTTGAGGTCTGCAATGCCCAAACCTCTGTGCTCTTTTTCTTTTTGGCTTGTATATGTTTCTGAACCGAGTTATCTAGCGGATTAGGGGTTTGCCTCATTTAAGACTAATCGATTTCGATCATTGCTATCCTTAGAGAGCTTCAATGTCAGCTCAAGAATGCAGCAGTCACAGTGGAATATGATTACAACCAAGGCAGTTCATACTTCATACAACGACAATAGCTGTGCTCTGTTAATTGAGATTACGAACCATAAGAAAGAAAAAAAAATAGGAACATTACTCAGGAGAAAATGACCATCATGCTAATCCTCTGTTCATTCACACAAGTCGATCCCGTAACAAATGGGAAAAGACGGAGGAAAGAATATCTTGTACATTATGAAAGAATGCCTCATTTCAGTACAATTTTGTTCCAGACAAGCTCAAACTCGACACAGCTACAATGAATCAAAAGATAAAACTTGCAAAACTATGCATAGGCTTACTTCGTGGGAAATTGCTCAAGTATACAATATAATCACCTTTCCTTTGGAACTATATGTGATTCATTTGCTGTACAAAACAGAATAATCACCTTTCTCTTGTCACAAAATAACTTTCTGAGAAACAAATACCTAGCAGCGCCCATGGAAAGGTTCCTCATGTACCTTACTCATTTGTTGCATCATGAGAACCTACTTATTATGAGGTTTAGGTCACAGCATCTGCAGTGGTATACTCATACTAGTTAGTCTTGTCTATGCATATACTGGACTTTACAGTGCTTTATGCCGAACTTAAAAATGATGGATGTTTTTGCACAGACTAATCTAAAAGCAAGACGGTACATACCTTTGTTGACCTTAGCTTTTGGTAAGAGCTCTTCAGCACCAATTCTGATGTTAGTATTACATGCGCGCCTCTTTGATTTGCCATCTAGTATTTCCACCTCAACAATAAAGGATCCACAGACTGGTCGATGATCAGAAAATTTAGACTCCCCACGAAAGTAGGATAACTGCGCAATACCGTCTCCATGCCACAGTATTCTGTCACACCTGCACAAGTTGAACTACTTAATATACATGAATTCATTATTAGTTAATAGTTCATAGTATAGTTGGGTATATAGATATTAGATACTGCGCTAAATCATTTGTTAAAGTGCAAAATTTGTAACAATACATGCAGTCAATTGTAGACTCAAATTTTGATACGTGTACCTGATGAGTTGTCTGACATTTGCAATACTGAATATGTGATAATGTGAATGATTTTACTGTTTTCAGTTTCCATTATTTAAACCAGCATGCTTGTGTAAATGCACTTTGTTTCATCACAAAAAAATGTCTCTTCTTCTGGTACACAAAGATTGGACTGCCAGTTTATTGAGGTTGTACACAGGTGTGTGGATACCTCACAGTTAAATGTTACTGTACAAGGTTGGGACCTGCTAAACTGGGAGTCCATTATACCATAAAACTAACTAGTTTGAACGTGGTAAATACCAGGCTGGGGTCCTCCTCTTTTTCTTTGATGTCGCAGTCTCACCAGCATAAGAATCTGAGTTACAGGAGTACTTGTATGTGGGAGCAAAATATATCTTCTCCTCACTCCAACCCTTGAATACCCTTCCAGAGTTGCGCTCAATGTTAAGCTGAAAAAAATATACGTATAAAATGTTAACCAAATTGCAGCATGATATAACTAAAACACAAAATTCACAGGGAAAGTTCTCAAAAGTTTGTCTTCTCCCATTCCGTCACATTAGTTCCTTCTAGGGAACAATTCAGCTGCCCTCAACCAAATAGCAAAAAGCAGTGCCATCTTTTGAGGACTTTACCTGATCCTTTTCAAAAAGGGCATCCCAGTTATTTTCGGTCAGAAGTTTCTTGGTATCTTCATAGCTCAAGGAAATACGGTAGTTCAGATCCCCCAACCATATCACCCGACTGAAAAAAGCAGCACGAGAATCAGAGAATAGCATTTGACAATAAATAAAAACTTAAAAATAATTGTAGCATGACTTTCTTACTCATGGTCAAGAATTTTCTCAGGGATTCTTCGCCCAGCTCTTCTGCAAATCCTTGGAAACTGTGTGATCCTCAGTATCTCTAAAACATCTAAATTGCGCCTCAACTCATCGCCTTCTTTCTCACCTGAAGCCAAATGGCTGCAGATGAAACAAAAGCTTGTCTGGTGCAGTGTCATGCTCACTGATATACATCCCTGAAGCCAAAAGTAAGTGCATCACTCTACTGTATAGGGTTCTTCAGAGTTAGTTTTTTTGCAAGATAGTGTTGGAGTATGTCAAGTAATTCTTTCTGTAGTTGTTGACAAATTTTGAATGTTGATAAAGAACTTTATATGAGAAAGATAACGTAAGCACAGTCTATACATCAGTATTACAAAGTGGCCCCTTTAATATTTCAGACTAGAATAGTTTACTTGTTAATGTCTGCATGATTATCGTAACATTTTATTTGGCATCTGCAGTTCCATCCGAAATTTATGATGGGCTACAATTTTCATATTTGAAAGGGCAATACTTATATAATTTATTTTGGTTCTGACCTTGTTTCCAAGATAGCCCATTATTCCGCGACCTACACAAGATGTCCTCACATGGCCAATATGCTGCACCAGTTCTTTCTTTGCCCAGACTGTAACAAAAATACCAACCATTCGTTTGCAAGATATGAGGTTATATTTTAGGTGATCCCTGGAGGCAGAAGCACCAGAAGTCATTCCATCAACCATATAGCCATAATCATCATTCAATTTATCATCCACTTCATCTTCTTCAGAAGAGTCCGTCTCATTAGTGTATGCTTGTGGGCATCCAAAGCAAGCATCCTTGTAGGATTTCCTGGTCATTTCAACTGGGCAGTTGCAGAGTTTGAGTTGTTTTCTCTGTGTTGGCATGTAAGGCTTCCTGATAGATTTTAAGGACGACTTCTGGAAGATTGCAGAACTGCTAGCTGTTTTTGAGTGGTTGGAGAACGAAGCATCAAGGTTTGATGAAGATTGAGACGACGTTGAATCAAGGGACTGAGATGGCTTGTGCTGGAAGATATCAGCATCACTGTCAACTGGTCGGTTTAGCGTGCGGTTTATAAGAGCAAGCCATCTTGCAGCTGGTTCATTGTCTTCTAACACAAGCACATTCCCGGCATTGAGAGGGACAATTTCCTGAAAACTGTGTGATGATTAAAAGTAAAGAAGAGACGAGATGATGTCCTCTGTTCACAAGCCAAATAAACTCCAAGGAAAAATATAGTGCATTTTGACGAAGATTAAATGCAAGTAAAATCCTAAGACCACTAAGAAACAAAAAATAACCTACCATCTATTCTTACCATACATTGCATATAAATATATGAATAAGAGGAATATAACGTATGGAAAATATGTAAGTTGTATAACGTACATTCTTTTAAGAGGATGTTTGCACTGCAATTAGTAACATTGACAGGGTTAGATTCCAAAACTACGAAGAATAGATGGGTCAAATACCTACCCTAAAACATAAATATCTGAATGGTCATCAGCAGGAAGGAAGTCATCCAGATTCAGCTCAGCTGTAGGTGTGTTTCCTCCAACATTCCATGTAGAGACAAATATCCTATACAATGAACTAAAAAAAATCAAATAAACTGATATGGTTTCCACTTAAGAGGATGGAATTATGACTGGACATGCAAGGTTAGCTGTTTCACCTGAAAGGTTCAGTTTTGGTAGCACTTGAAGAGTGGGCTAGGAAATGACTGAGACGTATGCTCCTAACATCTGCTTCCATTTAGTCCAAAGAAACACAAGAATAAGCCAATCAAATCAAACCAGCATCATCCAAAGAATGAGCGAGGGAAAGTTCCAGGTACGAAAACCACCTGAAAGTGTTCTGAAGGGGGAAGAAGTTTGTGCCTTCGAGGAACTTGGTCCAGACTTAACTGCAATCGACAAAAGAACATGAAACAGTTAGTTGCTATTATGTTATCAGGGCAAACTAACAAAATTATACTGAAGTTAATTTGTACAAAATGTCAAATTTCTGAAATGAAGTGATAAAGTGTGGAATTGATGAGCACATGAATTCTAGCATCTTTTTTTAGGGAACGTGCAAAAAGACTCGCATGCCTTTGCATTAAGAGGGAAGAAATTGAACAAATCCGTACACAAAGTAGCGCTCTAGTTTACACTAGGAGATGCATAGCGGGAACAAATTCTAGCATCTTCAAATAAACATATCTGAACTGGCTGCCTCGTAGCAGCAAGTCTCATTCTACAAAGTCAACATAGGCTCAATTGACCTTATGCATGTGGTTGCCAACTGAATTGAGCAATTCCCCTTTTCAACCCAGACGAGCTGAAATTTGATAAAATTATGCTCATCAATCTGTTACTAGTTATCACCGCCCTACAAGGCATTGACTTAACGTTGGTTCAGTTTTTCAAAAGAAAAAAAAGATGAACTAACCAGTGGAGATGCTTGGACAGTCTGTCTTCTTTGTGACTTTCTTATCTTTCGTCCCGAAAAGCTTTGGTCGACAGCCCTAGAGTACAATTGTACAAAGCCAAACACTTAAAGAGAGGGTAACGTAAGAAACAGTATGATTATATGAATGAGGTGAAACAAGAGACACATACCGTCATCTTTTCATCATCTGGGAAGGCCATTCCCTTTGGAGTCAGAAAAACAATGGATGGAGGGGGGGGGGGGTCCAAATTTCAAGTCTGAGCACATAATTTAATAGAATTAAAGGTTGCAGTGTCACGAGACTATAACTGAAAACTTCAGACATTAGTACAAGTAAATATGGAAAATAAGCATATCCATGGAGTTCTCACAGAAAAAACAAAATAAAAGGGAAACATTCGTATGCAAAATTCAGTAGATCCAAATTATCCTTTCAATCAAAATCCCTGTACCGTTAGACTACAAGAGCAATCACATCGCCAAACCAACAAAAAAATTGCAATCTTTTGCATCAAACCCCCCTAAACTGTACCCACACATCCACAAAACATGCTCCTTTCAAAACCCAACCTTTCTGACATACAGAGCGCTTCAGAATCCAATGCACATTACAATTTCCAACAGAAACAAAGATAAACAGGAGAGAAAACAGCATGAAATTACAGAGATAAACAATAAGGCCATGGAGCATGAACGCACCACTCTGCAATTTAGGCACCAAATCCGGCCACCTCGGCGCCCCCAAGAACCCTCAAACTCTTCCTCCCCCAAGAACCAGATCCTAAAACCCCAGCCAAGAACTCAACAACTCCGCAGAAACCATCCCCCTTAACCAAGAAGAGCGAGTACGGCGCGGAGACCCGTCAAACCCGGGGCTGGGTCTGCAGGAACCGGACGCGGACACGGCCATTAGGCCCCCTCGGCCACTCCTCCGGGCGGAAGGATTAAACTAACCGATCGGGACAACTGTACAGCAGCCAGGCAAGGAGGCTATTTTCTATCACGTTCTTGCGCAGTTGTTTAGGAACGCGGCCACAGCGCGGCATGGGCGCGGCGCGCGTGGTGGGTTGAGGTGGTTAACCATGAGGAGGAGGAGGAGTCGAGGCGAGCTTGAGAGGCTCGTCGGATTGGTGGATTTGGCGCGGGGAAGGTGGGGACGGTTTGTTCGTTGGGCCCTGTGGTCAACCCCCCAGTGTTTTATACTACACCTTTCTCAAGGGATTTTGATTCATGTATAAGGTGAGCATTATGAGTTGTTCAGAATTTTTGAGAGGCCTCAAAACATAGTCTACCTACTTTTTAATTTATAATTTATGATTTTTTTAAACAAATAAACGAGACGATTTCTTTGTCGTTTTTATGAAACGGTTTATCACGACCGCTTTTTCGAATCAGTTTATCGATAATCGGTCCATTCATATAAACACTTATATTAGAATTAAAAACTATTAGTCGCAGCCATTAACCATTAGCGGCAACGAAAAGCACCCGCCCTATCCCTCCTAATTAAATTTAGAGTAGTGTATTGATTTACAAACCGCATTGCCCGTAACCGAGAGTTGTGTGATCAGATTGTAATTTGATACGGTGCACCTGATTCATTGCGGTTGAACTTAATAAGCTTAGCATGTATCCCAGGATAATTGAATGTGTGAGACGAATATAGACGTGGGAAGCTTGGATCGCCAACATCCATGAATCCGTGATCGAGCGTATACTACTCTTGCGTGCCAATGTCATTTGATGTGGTTCGAGTAGGGCAGATCTGTGAAGGAAATGCAGTGGTCCATTCGGCAAAGGCAATAGATATGATTTGGGTACGAGGCTAGAGGATGCGGTTATCACCATCATTAAGACCAGACCTCTCGAGAATTAGTGGGGGACCATGATGGGCATTTAAAATGACGATGACAGTGATTTCTTCCATGAGAGATCCTGAGGGTAACCCAAAAAGTATCGGCCTATCTTTTTTGTATGCGATTTATAATTTTTTTTATTATGTATTATGATTTTTGTTGTTTGTGAGAGAACAGAGAGGTAGAGATTTATATGTGATTTTAGCTGATATAAATAAAATCGTTGCAGTATGTACTATAGTTGATTTGTAGACCATGTCTTGAAAAATTACTCTATTTAAAAACTAGTTATTGTAAAAAAAGTATTTTATTGTAGAAAAATAATTTTTAAAAGTCGAAAAAAAGGTGATCATCATATGCTCTCATACGAAGAAATTTAAGTGATAGATTTTTTTTAAAAGAAAGAAAGAAATTTAAGTGAGAGAGGAGATCAAAGTTTCCTACACGTGAGAAAGCTTGATCTTATCCGAAATGTCTTTCTAGTTACACCAAGCTCGAGACTAACTTATTAACCGCTAAGCTTCTAACCACTTTATATCTCAGTACCTTCCGAACAGGACCATATTTAGCCATGGGCGAGAGCCCACTCACAACAAAAGAAAAGGGTAAATCAGATGAATGCCACGGTAAAGTTTCGCAGCATCATTTGCGGTGACAATTAATTTGTTCAAAATGTGTTTGGTAGCGTCCCCATCTGCGAAAATCATATCATAGAGTTAGATAGGGCCTGTTCTTTTTAGCTGCGGCTTGTGACTTTTGGCTGAAATTTTTGAATTTTGGCTATTTACGGTACATATTACGAAGAAACAGATACTCACTTGTGATTTTGGCTGGTACAGATATTGGAGTTTTAACGTGTAGATCGTTTAACTTGTAGACCCCGTCTTGAGAAAATACTCCGTTTGAAAGTTAGGTACTGTAGTAAAAGCCAAAAACCGACCGGCTTTTGACTTGTCGAACAGGCCAGATTCTTTTCTGCTACAATTGATGGCTTATAACTATGGCGAATGGTTTTTAGTTCTATTATGAGCGTCTGTGTGAACAAATCAAATATTGGTAAGCCGACAAACCACTTCAAAAATATTATCCTGATAAGTCACTTTAAAAATATGATAGAAAAATCGTCCTGTTTGTTTCCTCATAGCAAACTATAACTCATAAGCTGGGGAAAAACCTTATTTTGCTATAGACTACAGCATATGTTTGCATTTCTATTTTGTATTTATTTTTTTGGGTTTGCCTGGCAGCCTGTAGGCACTCTCCTCGCTGCTGCTTCGTAAGCTGAGAGCACATACGTACAGGAACGTACATAGCATAATGCAGGTTGTATCCACCTAATAGGAACTGAAAAATAAAAGACAACTGCTTTGCTTTTAAAGATTTGCAATTTGTGCATAAAAAAGCAGCTGAATTGTTGTATTGTTTTGGCTGTACTAGACAGGAGCTGGAAACAACAGACAACTACTTTGCTATCACAGGGTTACATCTATGAACAGGCAGAAATAGCACATATAGTTGCATTTTTTTTTTATAAAAGCAACTAGCAAACGATATGCTGTTAGAACCATTTCCAACGGTATAAGGTGGTTGGAGAAAGAGGAGTACCTCGTCGCCGGCTGCCGTTGCCGTGCCGCCCTAGGCAACTCCTCGTGCCTCCTCCGCCCCCTTCCACCATCACCCATGGTCAGCGGCGCCATCGCCATCTCGCCGCGCAGCCCCTAACCCTTCCCTGCTGTGCCATCCCCCCCTCCAACCTAGCTGCCACAGCCGTCGCTGTCACCGGCTCACCGCCCTCCTACCCCACCCATCGCCCCCGCCGCCGCCCACCACCAAGCCATCGCCTCCCCCCTACCACCTTCTATGCCCGAGGGAAAGGGCGAACCCGTAGCGAGAGAGCTGGGCCACGCTAGATCCGGCGGCGGCGCCCCTCCAGGCCATCGGATCCGACGATGGCACCCCTCCAGGCTGCCGGATCCGACGGCAGATGAGAGAGAGGGGAGGACGACGATGAGGAGGGAGGGAGAACGAGAGGGAGCGGGAAGAACGAGAGTGAGGGAGAACAAGAGGGAGCGTCAATTTGGGGATTTTAGTTGAGAGAGGAGTATAAGGGAGAGAGAGAGAGCGAGAGGGGATGCTATTCCATTTGTTTAATTTTCTATGGTATAGGATGCGTTAGTTTTTCTCTTTTTTATAATGCAATTATATGAGTTGAGCGGAATTGGATCAGAAAGGCTTTTAAATTTTGATCATTCAATAACTTATTTCTGTCTGACATGCCGACTCAATCGACAGCTCTTGCTCTCTCTTCAGCACATAGCATTAAAGCCACTAATAACATTGGACACATGAGTAGTGTCTGTCGGAAATGGAATAACATTGGCACAAGACTGGCACAGTACATTGATCCCAACTCAATTAGAGCATCTCCAACAGTATGAGCTAGTTACTAGCTCTAAGATAACTTCTCCAATAGTACTAACTTTTAGCACATAGCTCATAACATAAATAGCCTCACATGACACTCTCACATAATCTTGAAATGTGTGTATGAGCCTAGCTCTTGATCAAGAGATAGCTTTTCTCTCTCTTCTATTAAAATATGAAATAATATGTTTAGAGCTAGCTCATAAGTCACTATTGGAGATGCTCTTAGGTTTTCTTGCTGCTTTATCAAGTATGAAGTTTGTCTATACGAACTGAATGACAACACGGTCAGACCATGTCTAACTGAAAAAAAATGATGTCCAACGCCTTATTTTGGTGTTCTTCCACCGTGGAAACTTGTAACTGGAACTGCATTTCCGTTGTGTAGCCAAGCTCGTCCAGGTGTGCAGCTTGTGTAGCCAAGCTCGTCCAGGGGTGCAGCCATGGCTTTGTTCATAGGAGGAGGTCCACATCTCAATATCTGAAACGACCAACCATAGAGTGCCACATATGTGATTTGCTTGCTTGATGAAATATATTTAATCTTTCACCGAGCACAATTGATGGGGTTCCATGTTCATTAAGACTCGAGATTTACCTGAATGTCGGCAGCAGGTGCTGGACAATGAATTTGGATCATTTCCTTTGACACAAACCCAACACCACCATCCCAGACTTCAGGAGGCTGCACATGAAAACAATGCCTATGATGTCAGGTGCAGACTAGGAAAGTCAATATAATATACTGTGTTAGACAAGGCTTCAATGGGGGATTGCAGTTGTTCATAATCAATAAAAGGCAGGACTAGCGAAGCAGACACTGTCAGACAAGCAGTTTATTACAGGTCACAAGACAAAGTACTGAACCTCAGGTCAGAATACAAACCTGATTCAAGATATGGTAGATCTTGAAGCGATCAGGGTAGTTTTTAGCCATACTGTCCAGTTTTTCCTGCATTAATAAAATTAACAAGAAAAGAAGTAAACATCAGTATTCAAACACAATTCCATATTAACATATTGAACTGCATTCATCATAAAGAAGTCATGCTCTAAGCCCAATGAGTTACCCAAAAGCATATATGAAGTATTAATCCAACTTGAAAATTTTATTCTGCAGGTCTAACCAGTAAAGAAATGCTATAACAGAACAGACTAAAAGAACGGTTGACTAGAGTTCATGATGGGACATCTGTATAAACCATTTATCAGTAAGAAAGAGTGCTGCTATCACACTATGGAAGAAAATTCTTGAAAAAGGCGTATATGGAATTCTAGTGACAAAATACAAATTGAAATTGACTGATCTTCTATGATAGGTTTCTGTTCTTTGTGGTAGGATCCAAAAATTTTGCCATACATCTACATTCTTTTATTTCCAGAAAACAGATACACTAGGATTCTTTACTAGACATCGCAAGCTGAACAGATCAATAAAAAATATCTGAGTTCCACCAATAGGCATCAACAATTGAACCAATTTTGTATGGCCAATCAGGTCAAGTGCCAGTGGAGATCTATAGCAAATTTGCCAAAAAATCATACCTTCAGAAGAATGTCTTCATATGTGACATTAGCATAAATTAAGTGAACTTTCGTGTTGTCACTTGGGTTCTCAACAATTGCCCCTGTGACCTATAATATGAGAGCAAAATGCATTGCTCAGTACAAACAGAAATGTTTCAAGTATTAACTGCTGTAAGAGATCATTGGACCATCTATTACTTGGAACATTGGGGTAATACCTGATCCTCCAGCTAACATTCCAAATGCTCTCACTTGTCCAGGTTGGTACTTGAAACGACCCTACACCAGAGACAAAATCATTGAACCTCCGCATCGAAAGATCAGCATGCGTACCATTGTGAATTTACACAATTTGATCAGCAAAATTATGCACCATGGTGTCAATTATGTTTCAGGGAATGTACAGGTACAATAAGAACAAAAACCAGAAACATATCACAAACATGGTCAAATACAGCAGATTCTATATGAACCAATCAGAAGCTACTTACAACAGAAAGATAGGCATACATTAGGTCCCTTCACAGCCAAATAGTCACCAAGTTTCATCTCACGAAAATGATGAGACATTCTTCCTTGGGGATACATCTTCATAATGAGAAAGAAAATTGGAAACAATAACAGGTGAATTCACAATGTTATACACAAAGTTGCATTGCTGACAGAAGATACGGCTTAATATCACAACTAGATGGTGAGACAAGATTGAAAAATTAAAATGAATATATGTTTATGAAAAGTTACCCTTATAACAAGCTCAAAGTATCCAAGATCAGAATCCAGTGTAGTTGGAGTATAAGGCTTGATTACTTCCTCGCCAGCAGCATCCTGCCCTCTGCAACAATAGGAGGTGACAAACACACACACACACACACACAATGAAAATTATAAGAACATTCAACTCAACACCATGACTTGTAAATCAAGACTTGACCAGCAAGTGCCCATACCTGCAGCTTATATGTTGGCCGATTGGAAGGCCCAATACAGAAGTAGGTGTCGGGAGAGCAAATTTGAACTTGGCCACATTACGGCTGAGCTGCCTCTTCTCCACAAGTTTAAACTCCTTATAGTTCTCAGGATCCAAGCAGCCTAAGGGAAAAAAATCAGAGCACACCCATTTACAATTATTTACAAGCTTCAAAAGCAGTAGGTTTTCTTTAAGAAGCAGAACAAATTATTTATCCAGATTCTATAGGATACTAAGAAATAAATATTGAATGCCAAAATCAGTATACAGATGCTTCGGGGTATGCAGAAGCATGCCAACTAAACAGTCGAACAACAACGTATTACTAGATGAAGAGACAAGAGTGTTAAAGTTGATTCGAATTCGTATCATGTCCGTGTGAGACACTGCACCGTCTCATGCCAGACGTAACATGACCGGTGTTAGGGGCATACACAGCTGTGCACTTGTACACCGAACAGAAAAAACCAATCGTACTAGTCAACTCGGTTTGATCGGTATTCAGTACTCAGTTTAGGATCTGAAAACTAATTTTTTTTCTGCTTGTTCAGTTTTTTGGGTAAAAATCGGTTTAAAACCGAAAATCCCCCAAAAAAAAATACCGAACTGACTCGTCGGTCGTCTCACTGTCTCAGGAAGTCAGCCGCAGCCTCCCAAGCCCAACAGCGCCAGCGCGACCCACCAACCAGGCAACCACGCTCTTCTAGTCTCCTTGCTGAAATGCTGAGCACTGAGCAGAGCACACAAGGGCCTACTTCTTGTTTAGTGCCCATTTATGATCTTTTGTTCTGCTGTACAGCTAGTGAAATAGCGCCAGGTAATTAGTATTTCTCATTGGGTAGATGATCAATGTTGACACTGGACCATGAATTTAGTTTACTAAACAAAGCGATAGTTGAGATGTACTAACAGCTAGCTGTTTCAACACACGTGTGGTAGTGGACGAACGGTGGGCCTGTTCCTTGTTGTCAACTGGCCTGTGTGGCTGTTCAGTTTTCACTAGTGGCTAGTGTGCTGAAGAGTGGAGACCAGAATGAAGATTGACGTTTAGTAATTCCTGTAAATTCTAGTAAAATTGGTATTTATCGATACTGTATTGAAATAAGATGGTATTTATCGATACCGAACTGTATTTTATAAAATATCGTATTTCTCGAACTAACAAAACTATATTTACCGAGCAAAGAAAAGCTTTTGCTGAGAAAAACTCTTTTCCAATGGTGTGATAAGCAAAGAAAAGCTTTTGCTGAGCTTAAGAACATTATGATTTTTGCCCCTATTCTTGCACTACCAAATTATTCACAACCTTTTGTGTTGGAGGCCGATGCTAGTGGACAAATAGTTGGAGCTGTGCTGATGTAGAATGAGAGACCACTTTCCTATTTGAGTAAGGCCATAGGCCCTAGGGCAGTTGGCATGTCCACCTACGATAAGGAAGTATTAGCCATATTGGAGGCTATCAAAAAGTGAAAACACTATTTTGGTAGATCTACCTTGATCATCAAAATCGATTAGCAAAGCCTTAGATACATTCAAGATTAGAAAGTGATCGAAGGAATACAACACAAGTTACTAGTGAAGTTATTGGGATATAATTACATAGTGGAGTACTGTTAGACCATGTGGCCAGGTCTAGAATATTGTTGTGATGAATAATTGACAATGGTTAATTTATGATGATGAATATTTGGTAATTTTGTTTAGCGGCGTTATGCGAGTTGTGTTTTGTGTGTGCAGATTGACGTTGGTCAAGTTTGGACGAACTTGTGCCGGAAGAATGTTCTTTGGTCTTTGCATATGCGGGTTGAGCATGGAGGCGATCATGATCGGTGATGAGGTGGACCGGGACTAGGATGGGGAGATCCGAGGTTCAGACGGTCAAGAAGGTCACGAGATGATCGGGCTCATGCTTGGGACGCATGGAGATCAAAGGTGGATGGTGCGTGGAGAAGTTACGGGAGGTGCGGTCCTGGAGGCTTCGACACGCAATGAGTTGAAAAGTCAGAAGTATGAAAAATCCGTGTTAAGAAGGGTTTTGGGTCCCTTGAAAGTATGAAAAATCTGTGTTAGGAAGAGTTTTTGGTCCCTTGAAAATTAATGGGCTAAAAGTCTATTTGAGGTAAAAAGGCTCAGGCTCAAATTGAACGAGTTGTATTAGGGTTTGAGTTCGTTTGTAAGTTTATTTCGGATTTATGGACGTGCTATAAAAAAGGTTAGGGCCGGCGGCATGTGCTGTGCGGTTTTTGGGGTATCGATTCTAAAAATCCTGCCGACGGCGCGCATCCTTTTTCGCGGTGTTAATTGCCTCGTACGCAACTCGTCAGATTGGAAGGCCGCATGTTGTCTATTCTCACGAGCGTCGCTGGCGTCTTCGATCTGCATGTTGTGGTGAGCTCGTCCATCCGGTGATAAGACAAAGGTACACAGCGGCAGTGGATCTTTATTTCCTTTAGTCTTTCGGCTGATCAATTCTGCACGCGTCGTCCCATGCGTATGAACCAGTGGCAGCACTCCTTCCCGTGCGTGAGAGCTCGTCTAGGCCATTGACTGCATGTATGCTGTGATTGGTGTGCTCACGTGAATGTGGTTGGGATGGCAAGTAATTAGAGGCTAGAGAGACTTAATTAGATGAGGTGATCAGGTGAGAGAGGTAATTAGAAGGTTGGATGCTTTGTGTTCGAGTTTTTTTTTTCTCGGTTTTGCTGTGATCAAACAATTGAAGATTATTATTATTATTAGCTTTTGTTTTTTTTTCTTTCCTTTTGTTTCTGTGATTTGCAGGTTTAATAATAATAATAAAATTTTAAGAAAAGCTTTCGCTGTGCACTGCAATCATTCACCCCCTCTGATTGTCATCGACGATCCTACAAGTACAAAAAAGGGAAGGGAAAATAAGGTTGCAGATGCATTATCTAGGGCACCACATTTGAATCAAAGCTTAGCCATTTCAGTAGTTGTTCCAGTGTGGGTAACTGAGGTTCAGGGTAGCTATGAGCATGATGAAAACTGTAAAGAGCTGATTGAACAATTAACTATTGATCCTAATGCAAGAGAGAATTTCACATTGAAGAATGGGATATTGAGATTCAAAAACAGGTTATATGTGGGATCTAGTAATGTGCTAAAACAACAAATCTTGACATCTCTGCACAATTCGGCCCTGGGAGGACAATCTGGAGAAAGTGCTACATATCAGAGGGTTAAATTGTTGTTCTACTGGCCTGGGCTGAAACAGGAGCTTGCAAATTATGTTAAGCAATGTGCTGTTTGTCAAGTAAACAAGTTAGAACATGTTCCATATCCAGGGATTCTGCAACCACTACCTATTCCAGACATGGTTTGGACCCATATCTCAATGGATTTCATTGAAGGGCTTTCAAAATCTGGAGGTAAAGATGTAATTCTTGTGGTGGTAGATAGATTTACAAAATATTCACACTTTGTTCCGATGAGTCATCCCTTCACGGTACAAGATGTAGTTAAGGAATTTGTTGACAATATCTTTAAATTGCATGGCATGCTAGTTGTAATTATAATTGATAGAGACATGATCTTTACCAATCAATTGTGGCAATAGTTGTTTAAGACAATGGGGGTAAAACCGAATCTTAGCACGGCTTATCATCCAGAAATGGATGGACAGAACGAAAGGGTCAATCAGTGCTTGGAATGTTATTTGAGATGCATGGCTTTTGCAAGTCCCAAAAAGTGGCAAAGTTGGCTTTCTACTGCTGAATGGTGATATAACACCAGTTTCCACACATCTTTAAAGATGACTCATTTTCAGGCCTTATATGGATTTCCTCCTCCACATGTGGCTGAAGTAATGCTGCCCGAGTCCACAAATGAAGAAGTTCAGGGGATACTTCAGAGGAGATAACTGGCATATGAAGTTATCAAAGATAATTTGCAGAAAGCACTAGAGAAGATGAAGCACTACACTAACAAGAAGAGAAAGGAAAGGGAATTCAAGGTGGGAGAAATGGTGTATCTCAAAATGCAGCCTTATCGGCATACTTCACTGAGCCTGCACCCTGAAGCTGCACTAAGTTCTATGGATCCTTTAGAATTTTGGAGAAGGTTGGCAAGGTGGCCTACAAATTACTTTTGCTGGAGGATTGCCAATTTCATCCTGTGTTTCATGTCAGCCAGTTGAAGAAGCGTGTGGGAGATAAGGGGGTACCAAATCCTGAGCTTCCTCTAATTGATGCTGATGGCAACATAAATTTAGCCCCTATAGCTGTGCTTGAGAGGTGCATAATTCCTCGTAACAACGAACTAGTGGTGCAGTGATTAGTATAGTGGCTTAATCTTCCTATCAGTGCAGCCAATTGGGAGGATGCTGATTTCATACAAAGGATTTTTCCACGTCTTGTTCCTTGAGGACAAGGAACTAAAGGGGGAGTAAATGTCAAAAATTGATGTTCTGTTCCATACAAGGAAGAGTGAAGTGGTATATCTGTGGACGGTTGAGTTGATGTCTGGAAGCGTTAAGGAGATCGGACGAAGGGCCAAGTAACTGAAGCCGTCGCCGACTTCACTTAAGCAGTGAAGGGCTACACCGCGTGAGCGTTTGATCTTCATCCGGCGGCCTCTGTATGTTTGAGTAGTATTACTTTTGCTAAGTTGTGCTTTTGTCAGCACTATTCACTATCATTTGTCTTAAGACCAACTTAAATTCTGCAGCCTCTATAAAAGGCTTGTAATCTCTTTTGTGCGAACTATCCAGAGAAATATGATAACCCTAGCCGCAATATGTTAGCGTCCATAGTTCTCCTGTTCCTAGTTCTTAGTTCATAATAATCTTGATACATATTGCGCAATTCCGTGCGATCTGGATCCTTGTTCGGACTCCTCACCTCAAGTCTACACACTTACTCCTCTTGGCGCAATTCTGTTGGATGCTCAACACAGCGGTTAGCATCGTATGAAGGATGAAGATGATTCTCTCGTCAGCCGCCGATCTTGATTCACCTGGCAAACTGAAGGCTGAAACAAAGTCCAACTCATCTTTTAGCATGGATGCAAGTTTTTATTAGTCTTGCTGCGCTACAAATGTTACAAATCAAAGGCTTGAAACATTAGTGGGAAACTGTGTTTTTTATTACCTGACCTCGAGCAAGGTGCTTTTGTATATTAACTTGCAAGCGTTCATTGGATGACCACTAAAATGTGCATTATGATGTGAGTTTGATGCCGTCTCCTCTCAGCCGCACGCCCGAGTCCACTCCGGACTCGGCGGCCACCTCCTCGATCGCGCCACCCCAAGTGCCGACCGCTTCCCCCAATTCCCAGTCGCCGTCCTCCCCCGCAGCTGGGCGCTCGAAGCTGGAGCGCTGGAGGGAGGTTTCTCCGCCCGCCTCCCCTGTTCTATCCAGGCTTGCGTCACTGCCTTCATACCGCGATGTCGTGCTGCCTTCATACCGCGACGTCGTGCTGGCTTCTCCCAGGTCGGCCGGCGAGGTTCCGGCGGCGCCGACGGTGCCGGAGTGTCATCATGCACGCCCCGTCCGCGTCCCTGGCGGCCGTGTTGATCCTTTTCCTGGCCGGGCGCCGTCTCCGGGTCCGGTTGAGGAAGGCTGGCAGGAGGTAGTTGGCCGCCGCCGCCGTTTTCGGGGAGGACCGCGTCACCCGCCTGGCGTTGATCGGCATCCGGCTCCGGTGGACCTCCGCGGTAAATGTTTCAACTGCTTCTCTGTTTCGCACCGCGCTGCGGAATGTCGTCGCCGGGTGCGATGTTTCCACTGCATGGGTCTTGGTCACCGCTCTCATGCCTGTCCGGGAGCCCCTCCGTCACAAGGGCGCATCTCGGTTTGGCGGCGTATCTCCCCGGCGGTGGAATCTTCCTTGTCCTTGTCCCTGACGGCGGACGGCGGTGTTGACTCTGGAGGCGCGTCTTCGTCTCCGGCGGCGGATGGCGGTGCCGACTCGGCTGGGCGTCTTCGGCGGGGACTCCGGCGACGTCGTCACTCCTCGGGACGTCGGGGACGTGCTTCCAGGCTGGTGATCTCCGAAGCGGTGGAATCCCTCCGGCTTGCGCTCTCCGACGCCTCCTTCGACCAGGCTGCGAACATCTTCGGCCAGGTCGCGGCCGTCCTCGGCCAGGCAGCGGCAAGACTCCGGCAACGGGCCTCCGCTTCTCTGTCGACCTTCCGGGGCGGAAGAAGAACGCCGGCGAGGAAGAGCACCGCAGTTCCCCAGGCGGGTCGCGTCCCTGTCAAGCTCCGCCTTGGGCCCACCAGGTCGCTTGCTGGTCACGTCGTTGACCACGTGGCACCCTCTGAGCCAGGCGCTGGGATCTGCCATGTTGGAGAAGATCGCCAGCCGGAGTTCGGTGTAGTCCCGAGACCAGCCCCCGCTCTGCCCGAGGCGGCGCCTCCTGCGCTGGGAGTTGGCGCAAAAGTCTTGCGGTTGCCCTCTGCTGCTCCTCCATTTAATGCTGCTGCTGGCGCCATGCCCCTGGGTGCTGATTCCCAGCACTCCCGCCCGGTGCAGCCAGACCCGGACGTTTCTTCCCGCTTGGTGCAGCCAGACCCGGATGCTTTTGGTCCAGTTCTGGCTGGGCTGGTCGCTGGCTCGGGAACCCGGCCCAATTCACCCGAGCGTTGTGCAACTCCAGACGAGAGGTCCCGTGAGTGCTCTGCCGTTCCAGAGGAGAGCGCCAGCGTTCCAGAGGAGAGCGCCCGCATGTGCTCTGCCGCGCCAGAGGAAAGCGCAAATGAGCGTTTCGCAGAGGAGCCGACTTTTCCTTCCGGGCCGGCCGAACGTTGTGGTGCTCGCGTTTTTTCTGCCGTCTACAGTAGGCGCCGCCGGCGCCACTCTCAGCCGCAAATGCCTAGCCAGGAGCTGTCTACCCCGGCCAAAGCTTTCCTCGATGAGGTGCGACAAGTCACTGATGGTCTGCTCCCTCCTCCCGTCGTCCAGAAACGACGCACTAAGCAACTCCCTCCTGATTTTGTGCTTCGCCGAAGCAAAAGGCCGGGGACCAAATTTGGGGCCTCTTCGCCACCAGTTTTTCAAGCTCAAAGGAAAATCATGCATCAGCTAGGATTGGTGGAAGATCGGGAAGTGATCGGTGAGCAACAGTTGGAGAATTATTAGCGCACCTTTGACAAGCCCTTTCACAAGATCATATTGCGGCGCTTGCAGCGTTGTTTGGCTGGCAGCCACCTTCGCCAGGAGAATCCTCGGCTGCCGCTGTTGAGTGTTGATTGAGAAAGTTTCTGGGTCGCCCACCAATTCGTGATCAATGTCTTCTAATATTTTAATTTGGAATGTGAGAGGACTCAACAGCAAAGCAAGGCATGATAGTGTCAGGAATCTAGTCAGCTCCATTCGGCCGGTCTTGGTCTGCTTGCAGGAAACAAAGAAAGAATCCATTTCAGGTCGTTTGGTTGCATCAGTGCTTGGTGTGGAGTTTGATCAATTTGTGGTGCTCCCGGCAGATGGAACCAGAGGAGGAGTGCTGTTGGCTTGGAAGGGCAATACTTGGCATGCTCTCTCTTCTCGGGTTGATTCGTATTCGGTCTCGGTTCAGTTTGAATCTCAAAATGGGCCTGCTTGGTGGTTTACGGGGGTTTATGGTCCCCAATCTGATGACCGGAAAGTTCAATTCTTGCAAGAGTTACGGGGTATTCGGCAGGTCTGTCAGGGGTCGTGGGCTATTGGAGGGGATTTTAATCTCATTTACATGGCTGAAGACAAGAACAACTCCAATACCAATAGAGCATTGATGGGTCGTTTTCGCCATTTTTTGGATGATATGGAGTTGGAAGAAATCTCCTTGCTTGGGCGCAAATTCACCTGGTCCAATGAGCGGGATGTGCCTACTTTGGTTCGGCTTGATCGGGTTTTCATGTCCACTGATTGGGAGCAGCTGTTCCCGGATTGTATTCTTCAGAGCTCAGCATCTCTGATTTCAGATCATTGCCCTCTAATTCTCGGTTTGACGGACAATATTCAAGGAAAGCGTCGATTTCATTTCGAAAGTTTTTGGCCCAAGCTTGATGGCTTCTTGCAGGTTGTTGAGAGCTCCTGGCGTAGGCCAGTTGTAGCCCCTTGCCCCCTGCAGCTTTTCTCCATGAAGTTGGGCCGTCTTGCTCGCGACCTGTAGTCTTGGAGCCATAAGAGAGTGGGTAATGTCAAGACTCAATTGCAATATGCGAAAGAAGTCATGCATCGTCTGGCGATTGCACAATATACTCGCTTATTGTCTAGTGATGAGATGTGGCTCCGTCGGCAGTTGAAGTGGCATGTGCTTGGGCTTGCTTCGCTTGAGCGCACGATTGCTCGTTTACGCTCTAGATTAAGCTGGTTAAAAGAAGGAGATGCAAACACAGCTTTTTTCCATCAGCGGGCTCGGTACAGAAAGAGGAAGAATTTCATGGCCAAGATCAAAGTGGAAGCGAGATTGTCACGATCGGCAAGAGAAGCGAAGCGGTTTGGGATTTCTACTCTAGCCTTCTTGGCACATGCCCATAGAGAATGCACGCTCAACTCGAATCCTTTTATAAAGAGCCGATGATCGGTCATCTCTTGAGCAAAGTTTTTGAGAGGAAGTTTTGGCAACAATTAAATCTCTCCCATCGATAAGGCTCGGTCCCGATGGCTATCTTGGGCGTTTCTATAAATCTGTTGGAATATAATTAAGGAGGATCTGTTGGCGCCTTAAGCGAATTTTACAAGGAGGCGTCGTAGTGTGCCCCCTCAATTCAGCCTATATCACATTATTGCCCAAGTCACTCGAAATGCGAAATCAAAGATTACCGTCCTATAAGCCTAGTGCAGCTTTTGCGAAGCTTGTCACCAAATTATTAGCAAGCAGATTGGATCCCAAGCTCAAGGATTTGGTGTCCCCCAACCAAAGTGCTTTCGTTAAAGGAAGATGCATACACGACAATTTCATTTGGGTGCAACAAACAGCCAAGCTGCTGCACAGACAAAAAGAACCAAGAATTCTTCTCAAATTGGACATATCGAAGGCCTTTGATTCGGTGTCTTGGCCTTTCTTGCTGCAAGTATTGAGATATTTAGGTTTTGGGCCAGTCTGGTGTAACATTTTATCTAGTTTGTTGAGATCTTCCACAACTCGAGTTTTGGTAAATGGGGTGCCAGGAGATCTGATTCACGATCAACGGGGGCTGAGGCAAGGAGACCCTCTTTCTCCAATGCTTTTTATTATAGTCATGGATGTGCTTAATGCTCTGATCAATAAAGCAAGTGACAGTGGACTATTGCAGCCCCTACTTTCTCGAGGGTCTAGTCAGCGAGTTTCTCTTTATGCCGACGATGTAATTCTCTTTTTAAGACCTTGTTCGGATGAATTGGCTTTAATCAAGGAGATTCTAAGGGTCTTTGGTGAGGCTTCTGGTTTGGTCACCAACATCTCTAAATGCTCGGTGAGCCCGATACAATGCCACGACCATGCTATTGAAGTTGTGCAAACCTCCTTCCCTTGCAAGGTGCAAGAGTTCCCTTGCAAGTATTTGGGGCTTCCTTTGTCGATCAAGGCACTTTCTAGGGCTGATTTCTTTGCAATAATTGACAAGATTGCTGCTAAGCTACCAGGTTGGAAGGCAACCATGATGCACCCGGCTGGGAGGGTCACCCTCATTCGTGCGGTGCTTACGACTATGCCCATCTATCAGCTCATAGCACTAGACTTTCTTAAGTGGGTACTTAAAGCTATTGACAAGATAAGGAGAGCTTTCCTTTGGAAAGGTCGCAAAGATGTAATTGGCGGTCATTGCCTTGTTGCTTGGGATCGGGTCAAGAGGCCAATTCAGCTAGGAGGCTTGGGAATTCTTGACCTAGAAGTGCTTGGATGGTCTCTTCGAATGAGGTGGTTGTGGCTTAGAAAGACTCAACCCGACCGGCCTTGGGCTGGTCTTGATATTCAAGTGCATCCTCATTCACTGGCCTTGTTCTCCGTCTCAATCTCGTCTATTGTGGGGATGGCGTGAGAACATTTTTGGAAGGACAAATGGTGCATGGAAATTCTTTGCTTGCCCTTGCACTGCTCTTTGTTTATATGTGCCAAAAGAATTGCTAATCGCAGAACAGTTCAGGAGGCACTAAGTGATGGCACTTGGATTCGAGATATTAGAGGTAGCCTACCTAGTGAAGCACTTCTAGAATATCTCCACATTTGGGACCTCTTATCCGGTTTGAGCTCACTCCGGCACGGAGGATCGGCATGTTTGGGCCCGTCTTCCTGCGGGATTTCTCAACAAGATCACCTCTACCGTCGTTTTCTAGAGGATCTGTGGAATTTGAGCCGTGGAAGGCAATTTGGAAAACCTGGGCCCCTCCTCGTTGCAAATTCTTTGTTTGGTTGGCTTCCTTAAACCGTTGTTGGACAGCGGATCGTTTGGCCCGTCGCGGGCTTGATCACCCGGAGCATTGCCCATTGTGTGATCAAGAGGAAGAGACTGTGCAACATTTGCTCACTTCTTGTGTGTTACAAGGAGTGTGTGGTCTTCAGTGTTATCTCGGATTGGGATGCAGCACTTAGCTGCGGAGTTGGATGACTGCATTTTTACAGATTGGTGGCGTCAAGCTTCACAAGGGGTTCCCAACGTTCTTCGTAAGGGTTTCAACTCCTTGGTCATGTTGATGGCTTGGTGGATTTGGAAGCATAGGAATAGTTGTGTTTTTGAGGGCGCTTCCCCTAACCTTAATGTTATCATGTGGGACATTAGTGAGGAGGCCAGTGTGTGGTGTATGGCGGGAGCAAAGGGGCTCCGTAGATTATGGCTTTGATGCCTCTTTGTTTTTTGTTTTTCCCCTAGGGGGATTGTCGAGTCGTCTAGACTCGTTTGTATCAACCTTCTTTTTCTTCTTCTTCTTAATTCAATGATGTGCAGTTCTCCTGCGGGTTCGAGAAAAAAAGTGCATTATCTGACCTCACGCTTGGTACTCAATTGACAATTTGGCATGCTGCCATGCTAGCCAAAATTGTCTGGTCTATCGACTATCGTTGGAAATTTCCTAAGAAATATTCAAGAGAAAAATAATTTGACTCAATCCTTTATCCTGAAACATTGTTTTTCCTAATAAGGGAGAAGCCAACAGCAACAGACGAGCTGGTAGGCTGGCTACTTTGCTTTGGATGAAAAGGTTTTATCAGCCAAACCTCAATTTACAGATACTAAAATCCTCAAAAAGTCATAACAAACTTTAGTGGTTGGAAATTTGCGCCAGGAACATATAAAAATCATTTTTTATTCAGGAATAGAAAAAAAAGAGAGAAAAGGGTCGTAGCATCTAGGGGTTGAAGCATCCAGCATTCCAGCTGCCTGCCCTGTCTGTAACTTCTTCATCTCACTTTGGCCGAAGAAAACAAGAACAAGAGGACCACCTCAATCCAATCCAATCAAATCCAGTAAGGAAAACCCAGAGGTTGGTCACTTCTTCGTATGAACCTTCTTTTTTTCCTTATGCTTAGTGTCGCGTAAAAGATGAAATTTTTGGGGCGCCAATTCGTTGCAGTGTTCTAAAAACACGGGGCCGATTTCTATCTTTCCCCTTTGAATAATATCTTGTTCTCTGTGTTAAGGGGTCACCTTGCTTGTTAATTTGGGGATTATGCAAAAATTTATTTAGGGAAAATGAGTTTTGTCACTAAATTGTTTCTTGTGCAATGTTGTGAATCTTGAGCAGTGCCGAAATTGGCTTCTTGTTCTTCTAATCCCAAGACTTGTGGTGGGTTTTTATTCTTTTTTCGGAATAACATCTTGTTCCAAAGAATGGAATCGGCACCTGATTCTTGAACTAAGAATCTTGGCTCTTGATCTCTGCCTTCCCCTTCTCAAAGATCTGTCAGTACTGCCCCATCTCCAAGTGGGTCTTCTCTTTAGGACAGCTTGCCACTCCTGTTCCTAAAAAACTAAAAAAGGCTTAATTTTGTATTAGATGCATTTGTGCTTGTTCTTGTTCTTGATGCTGATTTCTTGTGAGATCTGTATGCTTGCAGTTGCACTGTGAAATTCATTCACAGATGGACACCATAGTGCTCATCTTGTTTCATTTCTTCTTGATAAAATTGTTCTTGAGATGCTGCACTTATTCTCATAGATGATAGGTAAACTGTATCTTGTGGTTGTTTGCTTGGGAATTTATACATATTACCCATTAACTCATGGCACCCAGTTCACAGATTTGCCTTCGATCGTGTGCAGCACTTGATCAACGGAAGGATTTGCAAGATGGCAGAAGCTGCAATCACAAGGTACTGGTGCCATAACTGTGAGCAGGCCATTGAGGAGGTCGCGGTGGAGGAGATCAAGTGCCCATTCTGCGACAGTGGATGCATCGAAGAGATGGTTGGTGAGGACTTTGAGGCATTGACCAGCCGGCGATCGGACCCGGGGTTCTCGCAATGGGGAATGCTAGACAACCCTTTTGAGCAGCCAGGAACAACGAGGGACAGCGAGGATGAAGACAATGATATAGGCCGTGAGTTTGAGGGTTTCATCAGGAGGCATCGACGGGCATCAGCACTACGTCGGGTGCTTGACAGCATCCACGACGACCTTAGAGACGACAGGGAAAGGGACAGCTCCATTCTGATCAATGCCTTCAACCAGGCTCTCGCTCTGCAAGGCTCAGTGCTTGATCCTGATGAGGGCCGAGGCGACCATGGCAGCTCAAGTAATGATGATGGTTTGCTGGAGGAGTATGTCCTGGGGGCAGGGCTGAGCCTGCTGCTTCAACATTTGGTCGAGAACGACCCAAGTCGGTATGGTACACCTCCTGCGAAGAAAGAGGCAGTGGAAGCACTGCCCACTGTCAAAATCGAAGAGGTTGTCAGCTGTTCAGTCTGTCTTGATGATCTTGAGCTGGGGTCCCAGGCTAAGCAGATGCCTTGTGAACATAAGTTCCACTCTTCTTGTATCCTGCCATGGCTTGAACTCCATAGTTCCTGCCCAGTTTGCCGATTTGAGCTGCCATCTGACGAGACGAAAGATTTGAGTGAGCCTAGCAACGTTGGTAGACTGGAGAGCATCCATGAGGAGGTCAGAGCTGACGACCCTGGGAATGACAGTGAGAGCAACAGCCGACCTTGGGCCCTTGTTCCTTTGTTTAATGGGCTATTCTCGACTCCTGAACCACAAAATGTTGGAGGTGCTTTTCCTGATCAACAGCCGCATCCTGCTTCTGGAACCAACCCAAATGCAGGGCAGAGTTGATTTCCTCTGTTACTGTGAATAATGATCATACAACTGAGAATACCGACGAAACGTGTCAGTTGAACTCTTCTTTTCCATGCTGATAACCTCTCTTGGATGAATCCCTGCGTACAGAGTTTGCCACTGCTTTGCCATATGACTTGCGTTCATTTCACTTAGCTTCAGCTTATTGCAGTAAGTCATTCTGCATCTTGTTACACCATTTTCTTCCTTTCTTATCTGGATTTGAGAATGATGCACTCCCGATTAATGTCTTTAGCTAGTTCTAGTCTCAACTCCGTTAGAAACATCGACCATAGATCAACTTCATCATCTTCAAATTAGGTTTTAAAACATTCTTGTTGAAAAATTACTGGTAGGCAAGTGCAGCTAATATTGCGTGTAGCAAGCAATTGAGGTACTATTGCCAAAGTTTGAACATCTGGTTAAAAGATTGATGACTCTTGGTGGTGTCGCAGCGCTTCGCTAAATTATTCTTTGGTAGTGATATACTTCAGGGGTGAGTTTATTAGTGTGATGATCTGTCAGTTTACTTGTGACAATGGCTGCAGTTGTGATTTCCTCACTATGCAGTTGTGATTTGTAGTGAGTTGTGATTTGTGAAAATATGTTTACTGCGGTGTTATATGCTGTTCTCTTGGTGCAGGATTGAGATAAATCCTCAAGTGGACCGGAATTCATTTGTTTTCAGTTTCATGAAATGCCGTGTTTGTCTGCTTACTTGTGACAATGGCTGCAAGTTGATTACTAGTCTCTAAGTTTAGCCCATATCATTGCCTTAGTGGATGATATGGAAATGATACGATATCTAGGGTAATCGCATCTAATAAATCAGTTGGTCTTTTACCAAGCAGCAATCCTTAGTTGAACTCAGGACCTTGGGTGGCCCGTGGTTGTGATCAAAAGAGCGAGTTTAGTGGCCCTAGGATAGGATCTATACGTGCCTTTGCATTATTCACCCTGTCATTATTCGTTAAGAATGTACGAGGTGCTTAAGCATAGTTTGATATGAGTTCATCGATGTGGATACTAATCAATGGTAATCTAGATCACTTTCAATTCCTAACCGCGAGAGTTGTATCAGGTGCGAAATACTGTTACAGCGCTTGGATTCTACAAACTAGGCCTAGCTGGACCACCTGGTTCCGAGTTCCAACTGGTTTCTTTGGACCCTGGTTGCTATTTACCGTTGCGGAGACATTTTGAAGAGGGCATCCCGAAGACAAAGACACCAACTGAACCGATTATACGAGTACAGCTAAAAATAGTAATCAATAGGTGAACTTGTTCCTAATTGAATCTGGTTTTAATTTAGGAGAGAACTAGATATTACCTCATGTAAATGTTATGTGCATGCTCAGGTTTGAATGATGTGAAGCTTTTGGAATTGAAAACATAGAAGCGAAGCTAGCGGAGAAGAAGTACATGGAGCCAAGCAAGGGAAGACATGTTCAAGTTCTCATTACTACATCGGATCATCCACAAGTTCAATCGAAGTCACAAATATGCTTCGGACATTCAAATGATTTCATTTGATATCAAAAACTACCTTCGGATCAGTCTGATCGACCTCAGATGTGTTCAGGACCATCCAATCCACATCGGGTGTTCGTAAGACCTTCAGAACATTCGGACCAGTCCGAATGGTTTCGACTCTCCGCACCGTCCGATCAGCGTTGGACGCTCATATGCTTCAGAGACGTTCAAACCACTTCGAATGATCAGGTCGTCCAATCTTCCACGGACCGCCCGATCGCCTTGGAAACATTTGGGCCACTCCAAATGAGTCGTACCGTCCGATCTTCAACGGACCACCCGATTGCCTTGGAGACGTTCGGACCACTCCGTAAGTTCGTTCATTCTGCGACGTTCGATCAGTTTTAGATGGTTGATAACGACGGTGATGTTCAGACCACTTCAAACGTTCGCCCTTCTGTGTCGTTCAATCAACTTTGGACGGTCGATATTGATAATAACGTTCGGATCAGGCTGAACGATCCCGCTGTTGGATTTGCTAGAGATGCTTGCAGCCATTCGATTGACTTAGAGGTGTTCGGAATAGTATGACCGTATTTCTGACCGTATACCTGGTGTATAAAGGCAATAACGTTCGCATACGAGGTTCGATTGAAGTGATCTTGGATTCGTTTGAAAGCTTATTTCAAGGGCCATGCAATGAGGAGGATATATTTTCAAAAGCATTACGGATTTTTATTTTTATTTCTTTTTTGTGGGAAACTAAGTTTAAAACACTTAGAAATTGTGTAGGAGACCTTGTAGCCTCCCAAGGGTTATATAAGCCTTGTAATACGTAACTTTTTGACAGACCACGATTGAATATATTATTTTCAAGAGAGAGCTATACGTTTTTTCTTTCTAGAGTTTGCCATCTAATTGCAACCTAAAGGAGAATTAGACGTTTATCTATATCGTTGTTCTTGTTATTCCTTATGATTCTCAGGAGCTGCGATGCATCTGCTTTGTGGTCGGGTAGACGTGATTACGAGCGTGTGGTTAGACAAATTTTTTTGTCACAAGTTGCTGTTCTGACAGTGGTTGACGCCATCGGTTCATCAGGTTGCACGAATATAAGTTATCCTTATCGATCATACGTCATGAAGATTAGACACCCCGCATCACATTTGGAATAGAGTAAAGTCCATTACCGGTCCTTAAACTTTTTATACTGTGTCATCCCGGTCAATAAACTTTTAAAGTATGTCATCCCGGTCCTTAAACTTTCAAAGTGTGGCAATTTCTTTTGAAAGTCTATGGACCAGGATGACACAGCATAAAAAGTTCACTGCTACAACTACATAGGATATTGCCACACTTTGAAAGTTTAAGGACCGGGATGACATATTTTAAAAGTTTATGGACTGGAATGACACAGTATAAAATGTTTAAGGACCGGTAATGGACTTTACTCTTTGGAATACATGAAATTTATGGGAACTTAGTAGTAAACGGTGTGGTTCCTCTATGATCGCTCTCCTAATTCGAAGTTTATTTCCTAGAAATTCCAACCATTGTTGACTACTATGAGTCTACGACAAAAGTCGCTACTTACTCTCTCGCGACCTCTACTCTAATCAAAATGCTGAAGGCGAGCACTAAAATGAGAAAGATCATTTGCTCCAAACGTGGCCGAAAGGGTGGCAGTAAAGGTATTTCCACCCTTTCATTTTCTCGTGGTTAAATGCATGTAACTGGAATCTATCGTATGGAGAGGTGCACACCTCTATTTGTGTCCATCGATCGCTATCCTAATCTCCAGCATGCGGCGTTGCATCGTGGTGCCATTATACCCAACTTTCGGTAGCTCTGGGTGTGGTCTTTTCGCGTGCGGCTGAAAGCTTTTGACACTAGTATGAATGTTTGTACAAACAAACCTAATATTAATAAGCCATTTGGAAAAAACTACTTCGATAAGCTGTTTCAAAATGGCAACAGAGAAGTTATCTTATTTATTTATTCGTATAAAATCATAAACCATAAGCTTAAAAATTCGAAGAAATTATAATTCATAAACGGAAAAGAAGAGAGCCTAAAAAAACGGAGCTAAAGCTACGTGAGCTGTAGAGTAACCTGGACATCACCGCCCTGCTGCTGTTGGTTTGATCGCTCCACACACGATCGTTTTCGTGTAATTTCTATCAGATATCGCACGGAGATTTCCCACATGAGGTCGAGGAAGATTCGACCGCCTCGCCGGCCGCGAAGGCAACTGACTTGGGTGCTGCCCAGTGGTTGGGTCGCAACGTGCGGAGGTCGTCAAGATGAGCCCTCGACTTTTGATCCATGCGAAAGAAAGAACTACCCTTCCGTCCACAGAAACAGAACAACAGAGGACGTCCTCACCGTGCCACACTGCCGCCCATCGACGGGCAAGATTGGCTGTAGCTAGAGATTGCCGACGTTAACCAGACTTGGTAGGTGATGGGACGTGATCGTTACCAAAATCTCAGTATGACCCTGCTCCTGTCATCATCGCAGTTTGCTTTGCGAAAACCACGGCACCCGATCGAGGTTTGGACAACAAAATTTGGCACACAGGAGTGAGGAAATGTTAGCACCGGACACCAAAATTTGGCACAGAGAAGTGAGGAAATGTTAGCACCAAACAAGCATACCCTGGCTTAAACATGGTTAAACAATTGAGGTGCATAATACTTTACAAGAGTCGTCTAGTATAGGAAGTTGCACCTGGATCGCCATCGTCCCAAGCCAAAGCTTGGGTTTCCAATGGAGCTACCTTCCCAAGAGAGACACAGCAGCCTAGACCTTCCGCAAACCTCTCGCCTTAACTCCTCTAGCCTACCCTGGATCCATTCTCAGAATTCGGGGTCAAGAGTACCATCTGATGAAAAAGAAGGCTAAAAAATTATTATTCATAAAGTTATGTCATGAATAGAAGCATTAGAGTGAAACAAATGAGGCAGAATGATCATGAGATAGAAAGTACAGACGGTAAAAACAGCGCTCAATTCCAATCGTTGTCCCATTAAGAGAATATTGTGATTTTTCTTACAAAAAATAGATGAGTGTCTACCAATTCATGTGCTGATACTGTTTATAAGTGCCATATCTATTAGACAAAAATACATGTACGATGTGACATACTAACATCAAAGAAGTTTTAAGCAGGTGATAACAAGGAGACTGCACCTGCAATAAACCAGGAGGCGAAATGTGGCACAAATGCGCACATTCTAAGTGGAATATTGCTCATGACAGCGACTAATGTTAATCTGATCATTGGAATATGCAAGAGAGAGGAAAACCAAAAGCACTGACCAGGAGTAGAAATGCCATATGCTCCAACGATGCTCCCAAGGAAAGAATGTCAAAGATGCCCCCCCCCTCATCACCTCAATATAATATAATTTAACCTCAGATTTCCTTGAAACAGATCTAATCATTACCACATGGCATCAAAGCACATATACAGCTATAAACAAGGTAAAACAGCTCGAGTGCAAATTTGGCATTAGATACCATATCAGGAATGAATCCTTCAGGTGCTTCCCCGGTGCCCGTGAACTGCAAGAGCATCACATAACCACTAGACCAGACTAGCCGCTCAAAGAGCATCCATGAAAAGTAACTATCTTTAAGTGTAAGATAGTCGCCGCCGCGATATTTTATTTGCACGCTCAGGCAGCATATATTCTGTGATAGCCACAGAAAGCTTCTGCGCTGCACTAGTGATATTGAGATTAGGATGCGGGCAAGGCGCATCAGAAAAAAATAATAAAACTGTGCATCTAGGAGCATTGATGAGAAAGAAAATGCATATGGTGAAAAACGTAGCTCACCGGAATTGTGCAGGCAACTTGAGGACGAACACAGATGCCAAGGACACCAAGAAAAGAATCAATGCCGAGGAGATAGTTTGAGCTTGAGAATCTCTTTGTTCACTGAGCTCGTGGTGCCTGGACAAAGAACATTCATGAGATAAGTAGCTCGTGCAATTGGGATGTGCTATTCATGATTGATTCCAATTCGATTTGTACTTTGCTTTGTATGGACCAATGACCAATTTACAAAGGATGATCGAGAAGATTGGAAAAGGAACAAATCGTGCACTAGTGTACTCCTCTGATAAAAAAAAAGGATCAGAAACTTGAAAGGCATTTCAGTTTGATTGACGATGGAAAGATTCCTAGACCAAAACAGTTTTCTTGTTTACAATAAAATAAAACAAAATAACCAACACAAAGCATTCAATTTTCAGTGAGAAAAAAGAACACTTTTATGCCTTTTTCCCTACTGACCTGTTTATTTCCTAAGAAGATAATCAGATTAATCAGATTAACAATTAACAGGTACCATGATGGTCTATTGACCCTATGCCTCCTTAGTTCATGCAAGCAACTTACTATATCAGCCTTCTGTTGAACAGACAAGGCTCTATGCTGACAAAGATGCAGAGGCAACTCACGTAGAAGAAGTTCAAAGACGCTAGAGCAGAAAGCATCATGTCATATATAACTTACAATTGTAGAACTGCTACCAGGACCAATCTTTACAACTGAATATGCTCCCACAAGTGAAGCCGCTTTGCAAAAGATGAAGGGCACAGGATGATGCTTTGGATTCTTCTATCGACAACTTCTTTATATGTTGATAGAAAGACAGCCCACCCTCCAATCCAAATAGGATGCAATATCTGATAGGTAGATATGCTAAGAAAAATAAACTGTAGTAAGCAGAAAAAAGAAATATAAATTGACATATCATGCTACACGGTCATCAGCACAAAAATAGGAGTAAACACAGTAATTTTATGAATGGTAAAATCAACCAGTGTTAATGTCGTAAACATCATGAAATAAAGAGCAAATGTTTTCGAATCACTCCTCCCCTAAAACCTCATGAGGGTCTAATTTTTGGGGGGAAAAAAGATTTAGCATAAAAAGCAAGTTATGGTTACCATTACCAGTTACTATCAAAGAAATCTCTTAATTGGAGGGTGAGGGTTCAGTGCCAACATCATCAGCGATAGTGAAGCAGAAAGAGATATATATTCCTAATAGATCATTTCCTTAAGTAAAGAACACCACTAAATTGTGACAGCTGAGAATTCTTACCGGTGGTCCCAAGTGTTGACATATGCAATTGGCAAATTGGCACAGTTCTAATGAGGTGCTGCTTCAATCAACAGAATCACGCACAGATAAATGGTGTAAAACTACAGTAGGCGCAAACACCATACATAAAAATACTTGTGTGTGTGTTGGTTTTTTTTGGGGGGGGGGGGGGGGGGGTTGGGTTCAAACTTGAAGTGACTTTTTGGGGCCATTTTTCCCTTTATGAAACATGCCATGATACATGAGGAAATACCTTCTGCTTGTTCCATCGATGTCTCAAATAACAAATTATATAAAGGTAAATTAACGACAAGTGGAGAACTTTGACAAACTTGATTACAGGAAGAGAACAAAACTAAGATCAGAAAAGCTACAAAACAGATCCCCTGGAGAACCAGACATGAAATGATAGAATTTGTATTGATGTTACTGTTTTAGAAAGAAAAAAGAGGGAGGAGCTTGTCAATGCCCTAGTTTGATAAGAAGCACGGTTGCACCAAACCAGCTCCCTATATTAGCAAAAGTACTGAAATGATGATAGTTGTGTAACATATACAGAAACATAGTACCTAACTACTGTTTCTTTGACTGGTGATGATTACAATCAAAGCGGTCTGGTTTGAAAGGAGCTTATCCCACGTAAAGAGCATAAGCCTCTTGGCCCATACTTTTCTGGACTACAATGTGAATATGTACCAACCTTAGGAAAGGACACTGATGGAACTTATGCTTATCCATATTCCATGCACTTTAAAGTAGTACAAAGGACAATAAAATGGACAGAAAAATTATGTTTCTGTATGTAGGATGTCCTTCTCCAAAAAATATCAAGTAATTAAATATAAATGCCATTGTTTTTAAACAAAAGTTGCCCATACTGCATTCCATTCCAGTACAAACATTAATCATGTAACATAACGCAACACTAAACTATTTCTAAATACCAACTAAATGGCCTCCATCACCAAAGATAATAGAAACATTTCCATCTGGTGATTTCTGAGGCATGATTCAGAAAAGCTTCTTCCACACTCCAAACAGATCAGATAGAAGAATCATATGCCAGAGAGCAATATTCAAAAAGATAAATTGCTCCAATTGTGGGTGTTTATCTCTATGTACACACTTCTACTGATCTAATGAGTAAAATACGCAGAGAAAACTACAAGGTTGGTGTTTTTTATTGAGGTATACAAGGTTGATGTTATCATAGTAGTCACAGGTTGAAAATGAAATTTGACATTTCAGTTTGGGTTTTTGGTTCCAAAAATAACTAAGAACAGCATCTTCTGTTAGTTGGCTTAAAGATTGTTCGTTTGGTGTTTGTTCCAAGATGCTAGATTCTATGTTTTCCCATATAAGGAGCGTCTCACAAGGCCCTCCTTATCAACCTGAGAAGACCAACAGGGTATCAACAGGCTTAAGCTCGAACAAGAGTGCTGGGTTTGGACTTGTCAGTAGAGACTAGGGAAACACTCATAAAAAGTTCCAACGTGTGAGATCAAAGAGAAAGGAAGCGACTGGAAAACACAAGAAAGGTTGGTGAAAATGTTTGGCCCTTTGCGTTTCCATTGTTCTAAAAGTTTGTATCCATTCTACAGCAGAGGATGTATCACCAATATCAGGGCCCGAGTGAGCTCTTCACTACTAGGACAACCTTTCCAATGGAGCGTCATCTGTTTCTGCAAGGAGGAAATACACAAGGAGATTCTGGGGTGGTTCTCTCAACTGACGCTAAACCTAGGCTGAAATGGACACCCGAGCTACATCAGCGATTTGTAGATGCAGTCAATCAATTAGGTGGAGCAGAGAGTAAGTATATGATTCTTATCTCCTGGATGTACAGAAGCCAGCTGAACTAACATTCATGTTCATCACCCAGAAGCTACTCCAAAAGCAGTCATGAGGCTCATGGGCATTCCAGGACTCACCTTGTATCATCTGAAAAGCCACCTCCAGGTACCTGACAATCATAAATTCTCCCATTAAAAATGGTATCTGTAACTGCAGCACGAGTCATCGTTTCTTGGATGTTTCAGAAATACAGGCTCAGTAAGAACCTCCAAGCTCAAGCTAATGTTGGGACAACAAAGAATGGTGACAACAAGTTCAACCTCCATCTTTACCACTATAACTGAACTGTGAACTGTATAATAACTCACGAGTCCTGACAATTTGCAGCCATAGGATGTACAGTTGTCGCTGATAGGATGCCCGTAACAAGTGCACCAGCAATAAGCAATACAAATGCCATTCCGCAGGCAGAGAAGTAAGAACATTGTCCATGCACTATAATTTTATTTCATCTGAATATTGAAGTAATAGAATCTTTTACTGGGTGCAAGAACTATTCAAATTGGTGAAGCACTACAGATGCAAATTGAGGTGCAGAGGCAGCTAAATGAACAGCTCGAGGTGAGGTACTGACACGGCTCGCATAATAAGCTCTTAACCCAGATCATTTACTAGATGCATACAGTAGATGGAAATACCATAAGCTAAATTGAGCATACAATTAGCACACTCCCATGACCACTGAAGAGTATAAGAAAATGACTACAAATTCCAAATCATTGTTTGACCTCCTTGAACACTGCACTTCCCTCCAGGAATGACCCCATAAAATGAAATACAATCTAGAGATTAGAGAACTGCTAGATACTTTCTTCTGATTTAGCAGCAAACCTTTTGTAATTCCAGAAAAGCAATATATCCTGCATTTAGTATCTACAATATGAACTAGCAGTACAGTAGTTCAGACCTGAAATTAAATTGGCAGGTACAACGGCATCTACAACTTCGAATAGAAGCCCAAGGGAAGTATCTACAGGCAGTTCTAGAGCAGGCACAAGAGACCCTTGGAAAGCAGAACTTGGGTCCTGAAAACCTGGAAGATGCAAAAATAAAAATATCAGAGCTGGTCTCACAAGTATCAAATGAACGTTTCATCAATGCAATTACAGAGATAAAAGAGAGTCCAAGTATGCACGGACTAGAGCCAAGGCAAATCCAGTTTGTTGAAAGTTCAACCAATAACTGTTTGACTGCAGCTGAAGGATTCATCAAGGAGCATAGACTACAGAGCCATGAAGTGCTAAGAGCATATGATGATAGTTCATTATTTTGCAGAAAACAATCTCATGATCATGAGTCTCAATTTTCCCTTAACAGAAGCCTAAGCGAGCGTAGGATGGGTCATTTGCACAATGTAAAAGAATGCCACAAAGCAGAGCTTGGAAGTGAAAGTGATTCGGAGATTCCACATGAGTACGTTACACCTCAAAAGAATGGAGCAGGCAGCAGCACCAGTTCGGCGTCAGGAAGCAAAGAAAGACATGCAGAGAAGCTATATCTCAAAGAACCAAGCTGCAATAGACAGGCGGTTGAATATCCAAGAGAAAGCAAGCTAATAGATTTTGAACACCCGAGTTCTGGGAAGAAACTTGATCTGAACACCCACAACACTGATGATAGCGATCAAGGTTATAGACATTTTGATTTGAATGGTTTCAGCTGGAGCTGACTAGCTGATGATATGTAACATGATCAAAGAGAAGAAATGAACTTACAAATAATTTCTTCAAGCATTTACACCATTTTTATTCAGTGATTGAACTACGTCGAAAAAAGATACTACGTCAGACTTTTACCATAGTGTACAGAATTTGTGGTGTTCTACATTGGGCATTGGCAGTTTAAATCTCCCTTACAAGAAGGAACTGCAATCACACATGAACATGCTATGCAAATAAATACCGGGGAAATATGTAGGAACAGAATGCAGAACACAAAGATAGTTAAGAGAACCGCAAATAAGTCAGCATCGTCCTCATTACAAGAAAA
This sequence comes from Dendrocalamus sinicus, assembly GCA_036346575.1. NCBI lineage: Eukaryota > Viridiplantae > Streptophyta > Magnoliopsida > Poales > Poaceae > Dendrocalamus > Dendrocalamus sinicus. Next base: position 27,526,619 of record CM070653.1, on the reverse strand, counting down.
CCAAGATTAATAAAGTGAGATACTCATCCATGGAAAGAATACCATTTTTCCGAAGCCAAGCATTAAGAAAAACAGGAGCTACCAGAACCTTACTGTCTAAATAACGTCATTACATCAATTTAGTAACAGAAGCTATCCAAGCCATTATGGAGCTAACATTTCAGGTTTTCAGCTCAACATGGCTTGAAACAAAAAGGAATAGTTCGTAGATTAGTGAAGAGTATTATGATCACTGTTAACTAATATTTTAAAGAAGCATACATACAACAGGAATGAAAGCAATTCCTCCACAATCATCTCTGTTAGTCGCTGTTTCGTAGCACAAAACACAACCAGCATAAAGAAGAGCATATAAACTGGTAGACCTGGTCATCCACACGGCATAAACAAGTTTTAGGGGAGAAGCCTGTCCGCTGTACTTATTTATATACCCAACAGGCAACAGCCACTTATTGCATAATCCAATAAACAACTGCCAATGAAGGAGCAGGCTATGTATGATCTTGGCATCGCATCATGACATGTATCTACTCCTTTATCCCTCTCCTTATTCTCAAGTAGAATTACTACAAGGGCAGAGCACTGTAATACTATTATGTATGTAACTACAAGTACTTATGATGGAGCAGTAACAGTAATAGTTCTCGGCTTCCCCCCATGGGAGAAGTCAGACGCGTTTTGGGTGTTTGGGCATCCCTACTTCTTGATCCGGCGCACCTTCTTGGCGCCCCAGACCTCCATCCTCCCCTTGGGACACCCGCACGGTGATCGGAAGATGAGCACGGTGCGGCCGTTGGGGGGCGCCATCTTCCTCAGCTCCGCCTCGAGCTCGCGGTGCGCGTCCCCGAGCTCGACCGGGCGCGCAGCCCCGGCCGCCGTGAGCAGCGCCGCGGCCGGAAGAAGCTGCCCGCGCACGCACTCCTCCGTCTCGAGCTGTATGTCGAACTCCACCGCCTTGCGCATCCCGCGGCACCGCGGCTTGCCGCACCTGCGCGCGCGGTGCCCGGCCGCCTCCCACGCCAGCAGCCCCGCCACGGCCGCCATCGCGGCGCCCGCGCCCGCCGCGAATGGCGCGTACGAGTACGGCTCCTCCGGGTGGTGCCGCACCAGCTCCCCGAGCTCGAGCGCCAGCAGCCTGGCGTAGGGCGCGACGAGGAAGGCGAGCGCGGCGAGGACGGCGAGGAGCGCGAGCGCGTCGAGCGCCGCCATCGGGGAGTGGTCGCAGAGGGAGTCGAAGAGCCTCCGCCGCGAGGACGAGGAGGTGGACGGCGCGCGGCGGGAGCGGGAGCAGTCCGAGGAGGCGGCGGCGCGGCGGCGGCGCTCGAAGGCGCGGAGGAACTCGACGAGGCTGCGGCAGTCCGCCATGGCGAGGCGAGGCGAGGCGGGAGGTATCGGAATGGAATTTGGGAGGGGAAGGATCGGGATCTAGGTGGTGTGGGGCGGGGGTAGGCGGCCGCTTGCCACTTGCGGGATCGGATCGGTGGGGGCGAGCCGGTGCGGCGGCTGCGTGCGGCGTGAGTTTTCGTTTGGTGGGCGCTTCGTCTCGGTCGCCGTTTCGTGACGTGCTGAGGGGCTGGTGTGACGTGTGGCGGGGAGGAAACGACGAGTAAGTATGCTTCGTGACGTGCACTCTTTTTTCACTATTTTTTTTATCATCTAGATATTTTCTTTCTAACTATTATCTAAATTTATGATCTTTGTATTAAAGATCAAGAGGCCTTTGTATTTGAAGGGGAGAGATTTTTTTCAAGTGAGAGAGGGCAAAATTTAAGGAGAGAGGGAAGAATTTATGGCCATTTGATCTTTAATTCAACCGTTTTAAATCTAGATAATAGTTAGAAAGAAAACATCCGGATGATGTTTAACAAAACCTTTTTTTCTTTTACAACTTTTACTTGAAACTTTTTGTATGTTCTCTTGCTTCTAGTTTTTACTTCAAACTTTCTTCATGGTTGCCTTAAAGGTCCGTTTGGAATAGAGAAATTTTAAAGAAAAAGTACAGAATCATAAAATAGAGAAAAGATACAAAATTAACGTTTGGAATGATGAATCGAGCAAACCAATTCATATAAGATATTATTGCCTACCCACGATTTTACAGGACAGTAAATATCCACACAAATCTCTTTATAAACTTTCCTGAGATTTGGGAAACAAGCAAGACAGGGGAGGACCCTACCTCGTCTTAGCTTCTCCATCCGCCCAGCATGCACGACCCTACTCACGCGTGCTTAGCGTTGTCGCCTATGTGGTTCTCTCAGGTCGGATTGTGGTCGTCGCCACTCCGTGGCCCTCCTAGCCGAACCACAATCGTTACTGTCCTAGGCACTCGGCCCTCCAGGGCCGCCGCCGCCATCTTGCCTAGTCTGCGCGGCCCTCCCGACCAGCTCGCCGCTGTCCCGTCCGAAGGGTTAGGGGTGCAAACGGATCAGGTTAATCCCGACCGATCCGACACCGAATCCGATTGGTACCGAATCCAGAGAAAAAATATGGGTTAGGATATAGTAACAGCAATATCCGTCCGAATCCGATACGTCTTCAAGTTTGATTTCAGGTTAGTGTTACTATTTGACATTTCATTTTCTTTTGCAATGGTAAAATAAAATCTTCCACATCAGCTATTAAGTAGCAACATCAAGTTCTTGACAGTACGTCCTCCTACTCCATTTGCTGTACTGCATGCATTCCTTACAAACGGGTTAATCCCGACCGATCCGGCACCGAATCCGATTAGTACCGAATTCGATTGGTACCGAATCCGAAGAAAAAATATGGGTTAGGATATGATAACAATAATATCCGTCCGAATTCGACCCGTTTGCACCCCTACGAAGGGCTCATCACAACTATCATCGCCCAAGGCTGCACAACCTTCCTAACTAGCTCACCGCCGTCCAAACTCGAGTCCACTGGCCCTCTGGTGGAGAAAGGATAAGAAGAGAGGTTGGGAGAATGAAAGCAACAATATAAGAAGTATGTATGTTAGTTACTGACCGATGGGACCTCTAATTTATTTGGGCCAACTATCACTGAGTTTAAATGAAAATGTCTTATTACTAATGTTCTTATGTCATTCCTATGTGTTCTTATTACTGTGTTATTTACTCCTACATTTCCCTGTATTTCAAACGTCTCTTTCTATATTTTTCTGGGTTTTCTGTTCTTCTGTTTTGGCACTACATTTCTATACATTTTCTAGTTGGATAAAATAGGACTCAAAATTCACATGTTGCAGGATAATGTGTGTGACGTGCGCCCCTTCAAGATTAATTGAGACATCTTCGTATCGTTGCGCAAATTATCAGATATTGAAGGGGTTGATATGTAACTTGGTAATACGATCTCTAGGTCCAAAACATGAAAAGAGACCAACAGTTGATTTTTAGCCGTTTTTATTCTCTTAGTAATTATTATTTATTTGAACTATAAATTACAGTAATAAGTCATAAGTCGTAACTAAAAAATAGACCCTATTAGAATATAAAAAAACACATGCCATCGTACTCAAATCACAGCTAGCAGTTTGTCCCTCTCCTCTTCGTCAACACATAAAAAGGTTGTTTTCCGAAAAGAAAAAAAGACAAATGGGAAAGGTGCAATGCAGCCATCCATCACAAAATCATCAACATAAGGTGAGAACTTACAATCACATGCAACTTTGTGCCATTATCCTTCGGATACATACCTTCGAGCTCTATACCAAGCATCCATAGCCCACGAGCTCATTACACGTCGGTTTCGTATGTTATCATAAGTTTTTCAAATAATTTACATAGAATGGGTAGTGCATTTTATAACTTATTCATTTATTATCATCTGAGTTTTTCAAATAATCCGTGTAGAATAGGACCCAACAGCTGCCAAGCCCTTCCAACCATGACGCCTCTGGTCTTTTTCTAACATAATAACAGGTTGATTGATCGACCGATCGATTGATGGCTACAAGCCTCTAACATAATAACACTTTGATTGATCCACCGATCAATTGATGGCAACAAGCCTCTAACATAATAACACTTTGATTGATCCACTGATTGATCGATGGCTAAACTCTGAGCTGGATTTTTTTTGGCTTATGATTTTCCATAAATAAATTAATAAGATATTTTTTTCGTCGTTTCAAAACAACTTATCAAAATAGATTTTTTGAAATAACTTATCGACATTCGATTTATTTATACAAACGCTTATATTAAAATCAAAATCCATAAATTATCAGCCGCAGCAAAAAAAAAACGACATTCCTCTCATGGAACCTGAATCGAATTAAGCATCTAATGCAGTAATGATAAACCTAATGAACGGCTGCTACAGGAGCCACGCGGTGGTACATGGCTTCGGTTTATCGAGTGGAGTTAGTGGGTTGACAACAAGCCTAAAAAAGTATTGACACGCTGTGAATTTGCGTACGAAAAATCTCGTGTTTGTCCTGCGCATATTCTACTTCGGGGAAAAAAGTCTCGTGTGTTGTCACACTCATGGCTCGAGAGCTGAGCCTTTTGATCGGCCCGCTGTGTGTGTGGTTGATGGCCTAATTGCGGCAGATTTCATCCACTGTCAGATCGGGCTGAATACTATAGCCCACTGGTCTGGGCTGGGCTTAGCAGTATCAGAATAAAGGGCCCACATAGCTCTTCAGATTTTACTTCAAAATTTTGGCCACCCATAGAATGAGCTGGAAATTTTGAGCTCCAAAACAAGACGTTACAATAGTATCTCCTACTGGTGCCCAGATAGGCAATGTCTATTGGGCCAGCCCACAGCCTGTTACTATACGCACGGCCCACGACATGAGGGGCGTCGGGCTAGGCCGACACAGCATGATGGGGCTGCCCAAGCCAGGGTTTCCACCCCCGCCCAGCATACCTGCATGGCACGGCATACACAATGCTGCCTAGGTTGGGCTGGGCACAGTACGAGAACAGCCCAACACAGTACGACCCGACATGGCACGATCCATTTGGCACGAGAAAGTAGCCATTAGGTATGTGATACAAGGTGCCCGATCTTTGCGACGTAGAATCTCTCTTGAACGGTAAATATATGACTAGCCTGAAATCTCGTGGATTCTGATGAACGGAAGCACACGATTGTCTGTCTTGATTGCAAACTCCCATGTATCGAAATTCAACTAGCAACACATTCTGGATCTTCGTCTTCTCACCACACCAAGATAGACGACATTGCTGGTCCATGAAGAACAACAAGAATACTGGTAACCAATAATTTGGTGGAATGCTAACTAGTCGGCTTTCCAACTCCCATGGCAGTGCGCAGCATAAACCAAAGAGCAAGAAATTACTTTTACTCAAAATTAACATTCAAGGGCTACAAGGGACGGTGGCCAAGGCTTTATACCCTCGTACAAGCCTAGCCAGACTCACAGAAAGAAAACAATTTGAATCTGTTTCTAATTCCTAATTTGAACTGAAAGCAATAAGAAGTGACTGGTTGGTTGCCTTGGTTTGCATGCCCATGAGGTGGGCCCTACATGGTGGCTTGGCCTATGAGGGTGGCACACAACTCCTTTGACAACAACCCAACTTCCCTTATGGCCCAAGTATTCATTTTCAGTCTGTTTAAAGCTTCGGCATTGGCATCACCTCAAAACTGAACCAAAATGAATACTAAAGCCCAAAATACCCTTAATATGTCTTATTATAGATACAACTAGCCCATGACACATGGAACTTAGCCAAAAACCCAAACGAACTCAAAACTAGACACAACGAGCTTCCGAAGCATAATCTTCTCCAATCTTCAATTTGGAGCTTGAAAACTTGATTACAGTAACTTGGTGGCTTTTCTCACTGATATAAGTGAAGTGTTATCATCTCCTAGCACCAAGTTCTTGCTCACCTAATAACCTGAGAATACACAAAGTGGAAGAATTAGGTAGCAAGCTATCCTTAGCAGTGAAATTAAAGGATCCTAGGATTAGATTTACCTGTTTAGTGAATTCCCTTGCTCTAGCTTGAGTGATTGGTCCCTTATACAATTGTTGCAAAGCTTCAGCCGTAGGACCAACACTAGTCTTGCCATTGTTATTATTACTTGAATATGATGATGGAGATGATGATGATGATGATGATGATGGAGATGAAGCCTGCTTGATAGTGATGTTCTTATCATCCTCCCTCTCTTGAAAAGGAGTCAACCTCGACTCTGCAGGGTTAGTAGAACCAAAGGAAGGTGATAAATATGCAACAATAAACGTAGCACTAACACCGTAATCATTGCCAGGCAGTTCTAATTTGTAAGCATTATCATTTATTCTTTCAAGTACTTTGAATGGACCATCTCCACGATTCATCATCTCAGACTTTCTTTTCTCAGGAAATCTATCTTTGCAAAAACAACTAAATAAGATCACTAAGTTCAAATATCATTTGTTTTCTATTTTTATTTTGCTTTTCAACAATGTATGTGCCTTTTTCTCTATTTTTTCTTAGTTTTCATATGAATACGTTTCACAAAATCAAAATGTTTAGAAGCATTAATATTAACTCTTTCAATGAAAGGCAATGGCAATAATTCCAATGGTGTATGTAGCTGAAAAACATAAATAATTTCAAATGGAGAGAATTGAGTTGTAGAGTGTACCACCCTGTTGTATGCAAACTCAACATATGGTAAACAATCTTCTTACTCTTTCAAATTCTTTTGTATCTTGGTTTGCAATATCGTTCCCAAGAGTACAATTCACCACTTTAGTTTGCCCATCAGTTTGTAGATGACAAGTTGTGGAGAACAATAACTTCGTGCCCACAATGTCTTCTAAATGTAGCTCATGAACTTAATGTCACGATAAAAACAATAGTCTTTGGTATGCCATGCAAACGCACTATCTTCTTGAAAAATAAGTTAGCTACATGCAACGCATCGTCGCTCTTATGATAAGGAATAAAATGCACTATTTTTTAGAATATATCCAAAAAACAAATATCAATCCCTCCCCCCTCTTAGTTCGAGGCAATCCTAAAATAAAACCCATACTAATGTCTTCCCAAGGAATTATACGAACTAGAAGAGGAGTATACAAACCATGTGGATTTAGCTTCGATTCAGTTTTGTGATATGTCATACACCGTTGTACATACCATTCAACATCATGTCTCATCTTCGGCCAACGACTTCCACCAACACCCAGCACAGGTAAAAAGACAAATATGTGAGGGCAAAATCTTTGCTGCACCAGGATCTTTTGGAAGATCAAGCTCTACATCGTCAAGTATGGCAGCAATCTTGCCAATCCATACCAGGGCCTATGGGAAGCTATCAGTCTTTGTGGACAGCAATCCCGTGCCTCACCATACAAAGAACTTCAATATTTTAGACCGGTGACATGAGCACAAACTAACATATCCAGTGCTATCCATATTAGCGTAGGATGTGTTAACCATTTTTGTCTTGATGGTTTCTTGTGAGTCTGTTTCAGTCTTTTTGAAAAAATATTGGAGGGGAGAAGAACAAGTTTCACAAGTGAGATAGTGGAAGTACTTCTTACAGTGAAAGATTGGGAACAAACTCATGCATGAGCTCAACACTGCGTGGTAGATACAAAGTTGGAACATATATTCAACAATCTCTATCTAGATGGCGACGAAGGCAATCAAAACACCGACGACACCGAGGATTCTTAAAGCATTCATGTATACATTGTATTTTTTTTTGTGATTTTTCACCTGTAATACTGAGCTACATGCTATACTCTTTTTTCTTTGGTAAGGTTTTCTCAAGTTGAGATTTTACTTAGTAAAGTTTTTAACAAACCAACCATTTTAACATCAATGAAGCTCATTATTATATTTGTATAATTTATTATGCCTTTTTATATAATTTCTATAATTTATTGTGTCAACACATAGCAAGCACCAGGGCAGAAGCCCACCATGTATCGCATATCCAATCCCAACGTGTGCTTGGCGACCATAAAAAAGGATAGCTTTGCAGCATTGCACGCACAATCACATGTGCGTTTAGTAGAAAAGTACTTGTGTGTGTTTCATGGTGTACTAGATATGATTTATGTAGTGATCTTCGCTTAAATTCTAGTGTTTTAGCAGGCCATACACACATATTTTGTAGTGGCAGAGCTTGAAATCTTTCAGTGGGGGTGCACACTTTACACGTATAATTCCATAGTCAATAGTCATTCATGGCCTCGCGATGATTGAGCGCTAGTTGACAACGGCCTTGTTACTGCATGAAGCCATAGACTCGGCCTCCCGATTGTATAGGAAAAATGGCCCAAGCGCCCACATCGGCATGCCGAGTGCTGCCTCGTAGCACACAACAAACTGGACTTCGAGGTCTAATAAGGTGTACGTCACCACATCCTCGGTCGTGCGCATGTCCACCATGGCCTCAACGTGCAATGCCTTGCACCCTCATCGTCATCGTCTTCTCTTTAGATCTAGGTGTGCTCCGCCTCACTTCAATTTTTTTCTTGGTCCGCTTTGCTCTACTCTACTCTGTTCTTGCTCTGATTCTTACTAGAGCTTAGCATTTGGTTTCTTTGTTTTTTTCTAATAAGTTGTTGTATAAAAATACAATCTTTGCCTTAGGCAATGAGCAGCTAGTTGAACCCTTATTGATTTTGTTTACATGCTAATTTTTGCTCCACGGAAGGAACATACAATTTTCTCTTAGATGGACAGTTCTTGCTGACGGGGAAAAGCAAAAAAAGTGTAGGACCGAAATGGCGACAGAGGGGGGTGAATGTCGCTCGCTTCAAAGTCGCCCCCGAGAAATCGAACACTGATTTTTCAGAAAGATGCAAAACACAGCACCTCACAGAAAATTAAAATTAATTTCTCTAAATTTTGGAATGCATGCGACACCGAAAAATTCAGCATAAATCAAAGATTAACCAGTAAAAATTTCAGCTGAAAATAACGCCATCTGGATCGCATGCAAAATTGAGGAAGATCAGGAGAGGAAAAAATTCCTTGTACATTTGCCCAACGAGGGAATGGACTGATTGCTAGTTTGAGAAAAAAAACTCTTGGCTGGCCGAAACTGAGAAGGATTCTTGCTGCAGCCAAACTAAATCTTAGCAATACTCAACCAAAAGCAGCAAGATACTATAGATGAATTAATGAGGTGGTTCGGCTGTAGACAAGGATTGAATACATGCCGCAGCCAGCCTGCTTTGCCGCACAAAAGAACTGGAAAAAGGAGCTGCGGCCAAAAACTCTGAGGAACCTACTCAGATTTGGGAAGCCAGAGAAACAGAGGGAATTCTTGGATTCTCTTCAGACCTCAAGCAACAGACTATGATCCAAATAGCCTAGAGACCTCAAACAACAAGGGAAAAGGACACCAACACAAGAAATTCAGATTTTGAGGAAAAACTGAAAATCAACAGAGGCTACACCAAAATCCAAATTACTCTCCAACCTTTCAGGGCCGGTCCTGGGATTTTAGGGGTCCGGGGCAAAATTAGAAATAAGGAGCCTAGTATAAATATCTAAATATAAATCTACATACACACACATATATATGTATCTAATTTTATCAACAAACACTTAAAATGCGTTATGTATTAAAGAAAAATTCAAATCAAAGAGTTATAGATATTACCTTAAAAATTTCTTCTAACATTTCTAGATGCGAAGTCATTGATGATGATATTGATATCAACCTCATCCAATAATTTCTTCTCAATACATAAAGTTGCCAAACCGTTTAACCTCTCTTGAGACATTGTTGACCTTAAATGATTCTTCAACAATTTCAACTTTGAAAAGATTGTTTCAGCTGATGCCACAGTCACAGGCATAGTAAATAAAATTCGATAAGCAATAGAAATATTAGGATAACAATCCGCTTCTCTGACAAACTCAAAGATCTCCATAGCAGACATTGGTTTATCTGATAAAGTCAATTGCATAACACTTAACTCAGAAATTAGATCATTTAACTCAACATCAGATGAACCATCTAGAGAGAAAGTTTCTGCAAATTTTATATAACATTCTTTTAATTCTATACTATATATCGGTCTATTCTTAACGCCGAATTATCAAGTTTGTCTTACCTCCAAAAAAACAAATCCAAGCCTGTCAATCAAGTATGGAATTAACAATGGAGGGTTGCTTCAACGTAAACAGGAAAACAATGAAAACGTTGTGACAAGACTATGCAGTTATTAGCGCCATGCTGCTGCTCCACTCAACGTCGCTGAAATACTATGTATATGGGGGATTGGGGGCCTCTGAATTTTGGGGGCCCGGTGCGGCCGCCCCGCTCGCCCCCCCTCAGGGCCGGGCCTGCAACCTTTGATCCTTTGGCTATGAAATTTTGCAGATAGCTAATCAATAGCCTCTGGACCCTACATGCCAAATTTCAAGCCATCTTATGAAGAGGAACGAAATCTGCACCAAACCCTAGAAATGAAAAACTAAGAACAGAGGAGGCAAAATCCCAAATCTGAAATTAAACTTAGTTTGCTCATAGGATTGACTAGCCAAATGGCTTTTGAGCATCTCCCATGTCATAGCAATCCATTTTGGGCGTTCTCAGCAAGAAACAACAAGAAATCGAAAAACTCAAAAATCACACATAGGAACCATCGAAGCAAGAACAGAATGAACAGAGAAAAACTTCAGAATTTCATTCATTAGATCAAAAAGAATATAGAGGAGTCCCCATATGCCTGGACATTAGAACAAAGAAGTGATTACAAGCTCTCAATCCATCCTCTCCCTCTCCAACTCAAGAACACAATCCATACATGCTTGGGAGGGGATGAACACACTCTGTTCTACCACTACAGAGGGGATGAACGTAGGGGACACTAAGGAGACATGCTTTGCTGCCCTCAACCACTAAAGACCCCAAGCAAACAACCTCTCCAAAGCCCCTTTTGACTAGAGTAAACCCTAATACCCTCCAACAACCATCCAAAAATGCTTAAGGGGGCATGCAGCCACCACCTCCTTTAAATAGCCTTGGCTAATGGGTCTCCGCCCCGTTACGCCCGCTAAATCCAACGGAGCCCGATCCCGCTTGTGCAGCCTTGCGAAATTCCCGTTTCGCCCCTCCTGCACCTTCCGGGAAGCTTCCGCGCTCCTTGCCTCGCACGCCTCGCAACCACCTCGAGTCCACGTCGTCTTCGACACATCCCGACCATTCTGACCTCAGCGCCACCTGCGCCTAGTCCGGTCCACCGTGTCTCGCCACGACTCCGCCTCGACGTCCTGCAGCCACACAGACAAGAAACACATCAAATAGCACCACTCGATACATGAAAGCATACGTACCATCATACTCACCATGACGAAGTCCAAACCTGTCGAATCATCGAAATATGCAACCTAATCCCATACGACCAGGAATGACCAAAGTCCGACCGAGTCCGATTGCACCACGCAACGTCAGGGTCCGAACCACCCAAACCAAACTCGACTAACCTAAACCCTTGTCAATTACTCATCATTCACACGGGATGAGCTCCACATGGTCTCTCAAAAAGGCAGGATTAATAAGATATACAACTGTCATTAATATCTATAATTTGTTGTTTAATTTATATCATTATACTCGCCTTATATCATCCATTTTCTTACAAAAAGTCATTAATTTCTATAAGCTATGTGTTTTTATTATATTTATACACATGTATCGTTGTATTGTAGGAAACAGTACGTTGCAGCATCAACGTATTCAAATAACTTAGCTCTAATGTCTAAACATTTATCTAAAAAATCTGGATTCGCCGCTGACGACCACCCACTCCACTCGTCGCTTGGCCAACCATCCGCGCATGTGCTAGCTACTGCGTTGAGTTGGAAAAGCAGCATCGATACTGCCTCGCCAATCACCATACACTCGCAAACACACACACACACACACACACACCTGTTTATCTCCAGATCAGAATCTGATGCCAACGTAGTACGGGAGAAAGTGTTAAACCTTATCAGATACACAGCAATCGACGCACTAATAGAATAGGTAGATTGATTCCTTGGTCGAGATCACAATCGATCTGTTCGCTCATCTCCGACTTGTTCGTCGTGATCAGCTAAAGACGAATCGAATCTACCGCTCGTGGTGGCGTGATGATCATCATGCAGCATGCAGGTTCTTGCCAAGCAGCGAGGCCGAAAAGGTTCAGGTTTGGATAACCGGATAGCCTTGCATGCACTCGCAACACGTGGAGTAAACCATGGGTGGGTGGGTGTAGATTTATACGGGCCTGGGACTTTCAGAGTGGATGGCGTGATCAGTTCATAGTCAAAGGATAAAGAAAAGAAAGGATCGTCGCCACCACATTCATGTACATGTACACGTAGGAGTCTACTGGGTGGCGCAGGGGAATCTTTCTGTCAAGTCGGGTGGGCACTGCCTCGCCGCCCAGAGACAGCGCCGATTTTGTATGCTTCTCATGCGCCACGTTATAGTATGCTCTAACGATAGGGTTCCAATAATTCTAGGCCCCATAAAAGCTTCATCCACTTAACCACATGTGATGGGTTTAAGATCCCGGCGAGGCACCCAGTCAAGCGTGTAAACAATACCATGTGTATTATCTGTTTTCTCTAGATGGGTTGATTAGTTTTCTAGAATAAAGATTAGCATTCTTAGCTATCCGTTATTGGTAGAGATAGGATCTTATCTTATTAAAAATTATCATCCGTACGAATCCGGACAGTAAAATTAGAATCACCTTTGGGATTCGTACAGTAAAATTAGAATCACCTTTGGTCATATACAGATCGGTATGAAATTACAAGTTTGCTCTTAGAGCCTAATTTACTCCTAGAGGTATCCACAATATTTGCTCTGTGCGAGCCCCGTCATGTCTGGGACTTCGGGGCCTGTCTGAGGTCGGCCCCGGACCTCGTCCAAGGTTGATCTTGCTTATCTCGTTTGGGGTTGACCCTGGACCCCTCGGGGTTGGTCTTGCGCACCTCATCCGAAGTTTCCCCAGACCTCTCCAGGTTTGGTCTCAAGGGTCTTGACGAGGTTGGCTCGTGGACCTTCCGACGAGTGTCACTCTGAGATGGTCGTGGGCCCGAGGTAACACAGGAACCCTCCATCAACAGAAATATTATTTTTTACAGCTGAAAAGATTATATTGAATTGTTAGGTGTTTGATACTATATAAGCACGGTGTTGTTATCCTAGTCTCTTTTACCTCTTCTTCAACTAACCCTCAAAGGCTCTCTACAACATCAGAAAATAGCTTTACTGCAGGTTAGATGAGGCTTAATTACTTTGGTCCTTAGACTCATACCCAACCAACGGCCACAACACCACATCACACGCAAATTTGCATCAAGTCTAGAAACTTCTTTCGCACAAAATTTGAGCATGCAGGGCTAGCTGCAAGCTCCAGTGACTCCATGAGAGGATAAGGAACAAGAACTGAGGGAGGGGTTGCATCTGCATTGGGTCCAGGCCGATGGGTACCTTCAAGGAAAGGAATGGAAATGAGAGGAGCCCACTGAAACCGATGAGTGAGCAATTGCAAAAGCCTCTCCTTCTCCACGCGTCAGTGCGTCAAATTCGCACCCGTTGTTCTCTTGCTAGCTAGCGACGTCGTAATCGTTTAATCGGCGCATCTTCTGCAGCGCACGCACGAGCGCGCAAAGTCAAAGCTCCAAACGGCGTTCCGGTCGTCGCCTACCCTTTAATAACCCGTTGGCGAATCTTTAGCTAGCCCACTGAAAGAGCGGTGACCAGATGACAGATTAAGGACAGAACACAAGTACTGTCTCCCTGAAGTTTACTTGGAAAATAACAAATCGATTCCTTTCCATTAGACTCTGAAGTCAGAACAGCATCTTGCCATCTCACATTACGATAAATACGACCAACTAGCAGTGCAGCAATTGTCGAGGTGTTCTTTTCTACCCCAAGCAGAAGTTACGAGTTTAGATTCCCTCCATTTCAACCTGAGCTTTTAGTTTCTAACTTATTTTTTATTTTTTTCTAAATTTTATCTTTTTAAGTTTTTTTCCATATTCATTTGAATTGTGGGCTAATTTGGTTTTCTATTTTTAATATTTTTTAAAATTTGGTCAACTATAGTGTAATTTTAACTAACTATAATTCAATCCTAAGCTATTTTTTTAGCCGAAATGGGCGGGCTGTACAACTCAACTTCCTCCTGTAGCAACGTGTCACGAACTGGACGTGGTATCTTCTTAGGGCGTCTCCAACAGCTGGCTATTTAGCTAGCTAGATCTGATGTGGCAAGGAAAAAGTAGGAGAGAGAGTAGTCACTAGTGACAAGCAAATAGCTGATCTATTTCACGTAGTCCAAGAACATGAGAGAGGAGCATGTGGGTCCAACAGTATAAAATAGTCTTTGCTTTTGTCTCTCACCTCCACGTCAGCTGACTATATAGCTAGTACTAGCTATTACCATTGGAGATGGCCTTAGAGCATCTCCAATAGTGACTTATGAGCTAGCTCTAAGCATATTATTTTATATTTTAATAGAAGAGAGAGAAAAGCTAGTTCTTGATCAAGAGCTAGTCTCATACACGCATTCCAAGATTATGTGAGAGTATCATGTGAGGCTATTTATGTTATGAGCTATATGCTAAAAGTTAGTACTATTGGAGAAGTTGTCTTAGAGCTAGTAACTAGCTCATACTGTTGAAGATGCTCTAGCAGTATGGAATATGTCAGGTTTTGTGTCGAGAAGGGACGAAGCGTAACGCGAGCAACAAAAAAGAACATACGCAAAACACGGTCAAGAGGGCAATGATGCTGCCGCGTTAATCAGCGCGTGAACTGATTGGAGTGATCAGCTACAGGGATTGTGACAAGGATAGGATCGATCACAGTGGGCTCGATCGATGGAGAGAGAGGAGGAAGGAAGAAGCTTCCATCTGAATTAACCAATTAATCCGGTATATATATTGTATTGGCATCTGAAACACGATGTTCGAACTAGGCATATGCATGAAGGCAACACTACAAAGACAAGACCCAAACAAAAGTTCCCTAGCTTGATCACTTCTTGATTGATTTCTTAATTTTTTTTTATCTGCAGATATAGCTGGTCTATTCTGCTAGGCACTGTGTACAGGAGTACTAGCGGTAAGATGAACTATGTAAGTTCCAGCTTCGCTCACGCTCTTCATGGGCCCTTTGGAGGGTCATGGCGGTTGTTCGGGCCGGACCCGGGGTAGTCGTTCACCTCCACGTCCATCCGCGCCGCCGCCCTGCCTAGGTTCCGCGCCGCCGCCACCGTCATCTCCTGCACGAAAACACAAATCCATGGTTCTTAATTGTCAGCATATCTAAGGATTGCGAGTTTGCAACTGAAACGATATACGAAGTTCTACAGATTAAATCAAGATAAGACAGCAATCTAGACAGGAGATCAGAAGAATATATACCTGAGCAGCAAGTTTCAGAGATGGCGGGTGCTGTTGGTTCCTCAAGTACAGGCTTCCTGCGCGGTTGTTGCAAAACGCATAAACAACGGCACATATGCGTGAATCAAGAACCAAATCAGAGTAAAATTAAGGCCTCCATGAATCGGCGAGATCGATCGACTTACTTGACATGGGCACCGAGGAAACCAGGGGGAGGAGGAGGAGGCAGGACAGCACGAGGAAGGCGAGGAGAGGCTTCTTGGAGCGGCAGTACTCCATTGCTGGCAACTCGCAAGGATTAAACCAAAGCCAAGGCAGGAGAGAAACTGCTGCTCCCCTCTGGATTGAGTGGCTCTCTGTCGCACACTTCTGCTGGTGCTCTTGGGCTGACCTGGTGGTAGGCAATGGTAGGGTGGTGGTGTGGTGGCGTTGCCTTTTATAGCTGGGACCATGCCAGCTAATGGCTCACTCCCACTCGAAAAAACGGGCGACTTCGTCGCGTCACTTGCTTTATTTAGAAGGTGGATGTTCTGCGCGCTCGCGTCTTGTGGTCGTTCTCTACACCTTCTAATCTCGCTTTCCATTGTTGGCAATTAACTAGCCAAAAATATCCTACAATGCTTATGTTTATGTTTGAATTGCGCTTGCTATGCAACTTTAATTCTTAAAAAGTTTGTTTTCAGGCTTTCATAGCATCATTAGCTCCAATTGATTAATGAGAGAGTTTCAAAAAAAAACTTTTTTCTTTTTTTTAAGGTTATTGTAGTCATTATTAGTTTTCATGCACAATTAGCATCCTACTATTATTGAATGACGAACTACAAACCTGTCGCGATTTACTCTTAGATTTAGGTCCTGTTTGGCACAGCTTCACCAACAGCTTCATGAGCTGTTGTGAGCTGTTTTTTTGCCAAACACCCTTTTTGCAAACAGCTTCATGGGTGAAGCTCTTTTTTTCTGCTCTCACAAAGGAATGGGGAGAGGTGAAGCTGAAAAAAGTAGCTTTTCACAGCTCTCTCCCTCAGGCCCGCAGTCCTAGGAACCCACTGCCCCTCTGGTTCACCAAAATTACACGCATTTGCCACTAGCTCATCCCGTTCACCTCTCCCGTTCACGAAACATAAACAATGCACTAATATTGCTTCCTAATGATTTTAGTTTTTTATTATTTTTTATTTTAATGTTTTAATTCATACTCATTCAAATATATTATTTTTTAATTCATATGACCATATACAAACATACAACTCCAAATGTTAGAACAAGTCAGGTAGACAGGGGCATCTTGGACAATTGCCTCTCTCACCATGCATGAAGTCATTGGTGAAGCTGTTTTGCCAAACAGTTTTCCAAAACAGATTTAACTTCACCGGTGAAGCTGCTCGTGAAGCTGAAACAAAAAAAAAACAGCTTCACTAGTGAAGCTTAGCTATGCCAAACGGGACCTTAGCTTGCCTTACATACACAAGTAAGAAATACCTTCTATGTTGTTTTAAATTTTAAAGTAACATATATATTTAAATAATAATAGCCAATGGCCGTCATAATTTAACTTAAATTAGGGCCCATCTAATCAAGACATATTTTGCTTTGCAGAGAATTTCTAGTATATTTATCTTTTTTTATTAGCACACATCCAATGATCGGTATAGTTAGGCTTTAATTAGACACCATCGGTTTTTCTGTAAAAATTTCTAGCATATTTATTTTTTTATTAGTAACATCCAATGGTCTATATAGTTCAGTTTTAATTAGAGACTTCGAGTTTACCAAATTGAGAACCGAATGCTTTCCTTTTCTTATAAGAATTTCTTGAAATTTTATTTTTCCTAGTAGTTGTAAAACAACTATCGTAAACTAAGGTTCTATCATGAGCTTTTTATTATATAAATAATAAATATATTCTAGCCAATATTATGTCTAGCGGTTACTAAACCATAGCCATACAAGGTAGTAAGTGTGAATGGAATTAAATTATTATATAAATAATAAATATATTCTAGCCAATATTATGTCTAGCGGTTACTAAACCATAGCCATACGAGGTAGTAAGTGTGAATGGAATTAAATTATTATATAAATAATAAATATATTCTAGCCAATATTATGTCTAGCGGTTACTAAACCATAGCCATACGAGGTAGTAAGTGTGAATGGAATTAAATTATTATATAAATAATAAATATATTCTAGCCAACATTATGTCTAGTGGTTACTAAACCATAGCCATACGAGGTAGTAAGTGTGAATGGAATTAAATTATTATATAAATAATAAATATATTCTTGCCAATATTATGTCTAGCGGTTACTAAACCATAGCCATACGAGGTAGTAAGTGTGAATGGAATTAATCAGTAGCAGTTTTGTATCATTCCTAAACTTCAGGTCATGCTGCCTTGGAATTAATTGAAGGGACAACAAAAGATGAAATTATCAGTTCATTACGTGTCAACAATAGTGTTGAGGTGCAGACAATACATACCTTGTTAATGTGAATATGGGTGACCTACTAGGGCGCTTTCAATGGTTTTACTTAAATATTGTCTATAGTATTAATTAGCATGCTATATAAGATTAGTGCTGAGGTGGATGGGAAATTAATGAAGGAAGAGAGGGAAGTAGTCTCATGCAAGACATTGCTTGAACACGTAATCCAACACGAAGATATTAGCTAAGATATTTATTGGGGAGAGAAGTGATGTTTAACAAATTACAAAGGTATGCCACTGCATTAAATGGTGCATTGAAGAGGGAATTGAAAATAAATATTAAATTATAGTATTGATTAATGATAGACATTGTGCATTAGAAAGATGATGTCTAGCCTGATGTCTATATGAGGTGGCAATTTATAGACATTGCTATGTTTTGTCATCATTGGAAATACTCTTACTACCTCGGTCCCGCAATACAAGTCTAGCATGCATACCTAGGAAGCTCATATTAAACAAATATAGTACTACTCTTTTCTATTGGAGACAAATATGATTTAATTTTGTTAAATGTTACTACCTCCTAAATATATGTGTCAGACTTATATTAAAAGACAGGGGAAATACTTTTTAGGGGGTCGTGATAAATGAATAGTTCGTAACAAAATGATGTACTGTAAAATTATTTACAAGAGTATCGATGTATATAATTACCTAGGCAGATCGATAAACTCCCCAACTCAATCAATGGGTGTTCACTAGTCTCCTGAAACTCCCCAAGACCAAAACTCAAAGGAAATGACAGGGCCTATTGCCTACACAAGCAGTGTAGTGTGTGGTTTAGGGCCTATTTTTTTTTGCGTTGTGGCTTATAGTTTATGTCTACGGCTTATAGTTTTTGGCTCAATACGAGTGCTCGTGCGAATAAACTGAAAGCCGATATACTGATAAGCCGCTTCTAAAAAGCTATTTTGATAAGCCACTTTGAAACAGCGACAAATAAGCTGTCCTATTTGTTTGTTCAAGAGAAGTCATATGCCATAAGCTGAAAAGAACATACCCTTAATTCGATACATCAAAAAAACCTTATCAACCTATCTTTCAGAGGAAGAAAGAGTTGAAAAAGGATAGGAACTCCGATGCTTGGGAAGGGATAGAAGAATAGGAACTCCGATGCTTGGGAAGGGATAGAAGAATAGGAACTACGATGCTTGGGAAGGGATAGTGTAAGTTCAAGCACCGATTAGATTGGTTTTGGAGATTAATGACAAATATAAATGTGAGCATATCTAATTAATGATAAATTTAAATGTGAGACAATTTTGTTAAGTATGATATTGTTTAGTCTCATTTGGATGTAAAGGTGAAAATCATAGAGGTATGCATTTGATATCTTATTCTTATATCTTGTTGCACTCCTCACATCCAAATATATGATTAAATGACAATTCTATATAAGAGACTAACTTATTTGTTGAAATATTACATTGTCTAGTCTCATTTGGATGTAACGATGAAAATTATAGAGGTATGTATTCGATGTCATATTTCTTATATATCTCATTGCATTCCTCGGAACTAAATTATAGGTTGAACTCTACCAAAAGTCTAACTTGAATATGTGCATATATTTTTATTACACATTCTTGTATGCATACATTTAGAGGGAGTTCACTCTATGTTTTATGGCTTCATTAGTATTGATCCATGTTCTTTTTTCCATACATTTCGGATCTATATTTTGAAACATATCATTTTGAGTATATAAAACTTGTGTAGTTCATACATACTCATGATTTATTTAAATTCAATATCTGGTTGTCACAATGTATTTGTCTCCCTTCATTACGTGTTAATGATTGGATAATAAACGACAACTGGATGTGTAGTTTTACTAGCAATTAATTCAAAGACAAACACTTTCATTCAAATGAGTTAATTATCTTGAAAGACTATCCTAGAGTATACAATTGTTGTGTATGTAATGTATACTCGTGAATCCTTTATTATCTCATTATTTGTTGATAATGCCATCAATTACCAAAAAGCGAAAGATTAAAGAATCTAGACCCGCCATTATGAGTTAATGGTACATGTTGGTAATCAATGATAATCACATTGTAGGACTAATATTTTCCATGAGTTGGATGATTAGGTTAGGTCCCATGATGAGGATTACTTTGGATGGCTTCATGTATTGAAGATCATCAAGTCAAGTTTTAGGATGTAAGATGACTTTATGAGTTGAAGGGCGTTAAGAAAAGGAGATGATTATGAGTTTATTGAGATTTCCAAGAGGAGATGATCATGATTTGATCATCAAGTGAAGAAAAGACCTATCATGAGTTCATTGAGTTTAAGTGAATGATGCATCATGGTTTGATGCATATCATGATAATGACTCGGAGTTGAAGTGAAGATGTGTGTCATCAAGCTTCAAGAGGATGCTCAAGGCAAAGGTATGCTAGCTAAGGCTAAGGATATGTTACTAGTCTTTTACAGGTCTCGGTGTTTGGTTGAAATACCAGGTTACTAGTATAGGATTATCGTACTATTAAGTGTGGTCATGTCTAGTAGCTTAAGTCTTTTTATGTGTTGATAGCTCAATCTTGTTTGCTCTAGCTCTACGTGGTATGATGTTATTATTTTGTAAATGTGTTTTACAAATAGTTGAGACTCATGCACTTAATCCTTGTGACACGTGACTATGCTTTGCAAATGTGTTTTGCAAAAGTTAAAGTCCATGTTTCATACTCCTTGTGGCATGATGCTTATATTTGTAAATATGTTTTACAAATAGTTGAAGCTCATGCATAATCCTTATAGTATGAGACTTAGGTTTGTGAATGTGTTTTGTAAACGTGTTGAGTTCATGTACCTACACCTTGTATCATGATTCTGAAAGTATACAAATATGTTTTGCAACTTGTTTAGGAATCATGGTTGATCCTTGTGTGTATAATACTATAATTTACAAATATGTTTTTCAAACATATATTGAAGTATATGCACTTTTTAGAAAAGTTGGAACTATCGCTGTATGTCTTACGAACTACCACTGGGCGGAAGTATTGATGTGTAACGCACTGTACTATCGCTGTCTAGCCTGGTCAAAGACCGATGTGGTCGTAAGACCAATATGTTTGAACAAGACTAGTGTGGTCGAAGACCAGTAGAACCGGCTCTGTGTGAGTGGTTAGACTCGCCTGTGATACTACCGACTTGTGTGGTGTGGTATGATCGGAGTTGTGGTATGACCAATTTATCTGTGGTACATTTTTTCCAGATAGATACATTTTGGGAGATTTATCATCCTTTGGAAAATGGTAGTTCCGTATGTGTGGAGCGGTACAACCACAGAGCGGTAGTACTGGACCATGGTTAGCGATACTACCGAGTCTAATCTGCAATGGCTAGTTTTCTGACCGTTACAAGAGAAGCAGTAGTACCGGCCATATAACGGCAGTACTATCAGATTTCCTGGTTTTTGACTCCAACAACTAGTTTCTTTGTGTGGCGTATAAATACCCCATTGTGGCCAGTTGGAGACAGATCTTTGGCACTCCGTTTTACTCTTTTGAGCTAGTGTGAACTTTTCTCTCAGTTATGCATGTGTTATACCTTATGAGCAAGCAGAGAGGTCTCTAGTTGCATGTGTTGCTTCTAGAGGTGGATTTCGTATCCATATGAGCTTGTGTATTTGTTGCATGTGGGGAGAGTCAAGCAAGAAGCTTGACTTGTTACTCTTGGAGGTTGCCAACTCCTAGATGGTGTTGGAAGCGATTTGTCCGATGATCTCTTCAAAGAAGATTGTAAAGAAACCTGGCGTATTGTGAATGTTGGAGTTCACCTACCTAAAGCAGAAAAGAGCTATCACTAGTGGAATTGAGGTGTTTAACTTAATTTGTGGAGCCAGTCCAATTCATTTGGGTTTACCCCAACATGGACTAGGGGAGACCAATAAGTCTCCGAACACTACGGTAAAAAGAAACCATGTCACTTTGGTTTATTCTCATGTGTTCAATCTACATTCAAGCAATTTACTTTCATAAAATTAAATTGATTGGTTGTCACTATAGAATTTCAAACCTTTGACATAGACTTAGGTTGTTAATGTACTTAGGTGAACCTAGTTGATTTAGGCCTTTTGTGTTAAATCAAATTGGTTTATGTTTTTGCATTATAAATTTGATTTTAGCCAAAGAAATTCTAAAACCGCCTATTTACTCCCACTCTAATCGGTCTTCTCGATCTTACAGATAGAGATAATGGAAGGTCTCACACCTTGTGATGTTTTCATAGTGGTCATAGGCAAAAGGGTATGGTTTGAGGTAGCTAGGTGTATTAAGATTTCAGAACCCACTTTATTACAAACTTCGATTTGAAGCCAAGAAACCACCTTAACTTGAAGATGATTAAAGATAGATATTTGCGTGTGAGTAGGAGGACATCACTATACAGGTGGGTGTGATGTAATTTGCTCTGCCATTGGCTTTCCTGTTTCTTCCTTCCTATCTCAGCTTCATGATGCTGACTTGTAACATGATCGAGTGTGCAAGGAATGTGCGTGTCTGAAACATGACCTAACACTTTTTTTAGCTAAATGGAGAAGAGTTGTATTTAATATCATTGAATAAGAAGAATTACAACATCGTCCAAGACAGACCAAAGCACCACACATCATGTGGAAAAACCCCTATCTGGCCACCAAACACCAACTAGCACCACTAATACCGAGGTTTACAACACCATCTAACCGAAACAAATACAGCCTACTGTCATGTGCACTCAGAAACACACCCTACGACATAACACTCCACTAGCTACACTATCGAATAGCCATCAGATACCACTGTTGATGCATGATTCCATCACCACGTCGCAATGACGCCCACTGTAACGCATAGACCACCACCAAGTGTGCCGCCCACTGTGACACAACACTGCCAAGCTGCGAGGGTCTTGCTGCCACTACGATGAGGTGCCTAGGGTCCTGCCATTGGCTAGAGCACCGCTCATTGCAACACATCACTATGGTGATGTGACACACACCCTCTCCATGTCAACGATAGGCTTGCTACCGTGACACGATGTTGAGGAGGCCATCCTGGACAAAAGCACAGCCTACATGAGGCCTAGCACACCACCTCCACGCCATCTGCCGTGGCAACACCTCACCAATCACTGCCATCATGAGGGGCCCACCGTACTCAACAAATCACATGGGAAGTACTATTTAACTACATGCAAGGATTTACCAAGGAGTGGGGTAAAGTAGTTCATTATTTTATGTGGATGCAATTTTAGTTGTAAACAAGTTTTAGACATAAAATCACAACCTTCTTAAAAAGAATGAGGTTTTACAACTTGAATACCAATCTTAGTCAAATACTAAATCTACTTATGCTTTGTTTTTGGATCCACCCATTAAAAACAGTTTTATTTTCCGGAAGCACACCGTATTCGACTACTCTTCATTTATGACTCTGTAGAGCTACCCAATTTTACCCATAAGATCTCTTAACTCCCGTGACAGAATTAAGAAAACAAGGCTTTTTACTGCTCGATTCTTTATGTAGCCTCTACTCAGCAGGTTTTTGATCTCGACAAACTCAAGTGGTCCACACGGCCTCGCTTGATTTGTCGCAGCCCTACCAATGTATGGTTAACCACCTCCCATATGAACTCCCTCAATCTCCCCCCACCAGTTGTAGATATTCAATCGAACTTGAGCAGTTACTAGATCAAGTTTGACGAATCAACGCTTGTGGTTGGGCGATCACTATGTTCTTTACTTGGCATAAGGGTCTAGTCATTAGTTTTCTCTGAGGCAACTTCCATCCACAAACCCATATTTTAGTGCCCACTGCACAGTCACCTTTCCGGTCCAAGCCTCTACCCTAGGATAAGGTCGTGGGACTGGGCCAACTCATGGCTTCCCGTAAAACTTTCTTATCCTAGAACCACTTTTAAAATTATATCAGCAAAATACCAAGTTCCTTAGTAGTGGAAAATTTGTTGAGTTCCAAAACTACCATGATTAATTACATTAATAGTATATTTAATATTACTAAGTACTGTCAAGGTGAATATGGCCATCAAATTAAACATGGCTTTTTCGGGTGGTAGGATATTAGCTAATATTATGTCATTCTAAACAACTATTGTACAAGAAATAACAACTTGTAAATAACATAATGAAAGTACTGATAAATAAATAATTAAAGGAATGTAGGTTCAATATGATTAAAAACATGTGACTTGCTTGCGGGTCTAAGTATTCAACGATTTTGAATTCTTCTGATTCTTGAGCTTGAGCTTCTCCCTCCTGGTCTAGCTGAACTTCAACGTCGAGAGCTAACGTAAAGCAAGAGAAAATAACTCAGTTCCATGCTCGAAGGGCTGAGCTAGGAATAAAGAAATGAAATAAAGAAAGAAAATCCAAGAAATATGAGTAAAATGTGTTTTGGATTTATAGGGGTCCGGGTCCGAATAGGTGAAATGGAGCTGGGGAATGGATCGGCAGGCTCCAAATGGTTGAAATGGGTATACATACGCATTTTTGAGTTTGGGGTGAACAATAACGGGTCTAGGCACTATTCACTATGGGTCTACTATTCATCACGGGTTCGGTTGCTTCGGGATCCACTACTGTTCACTGTAGGTTGGGTTCGAAGTTAACAAGTCGGGTGAACAGTAACGGGCGGTTACTATTCATCTTCCTCGGCTGAATGGGTGCGCGACAGAGAAATAGGGGAGAACGGCAACGGCGATTGGCGAGGCTAGGGTGGTTTGCGACGGAAAAGGAGATCATGGTTGGGTTCCTGGCACTATTGGGATTCCATTTCTAGGTTTGGCAGGGGCAGGGGAGTCGGCGTTCGCTGGCGGCGGGGTTAAAAGCTCGGAACAATTTTTGACGACATAGGAGCTACAGGGGTGATCATCCTTGCAATTGGTGGCCATTTACTCATCTAGGGGTGGTCATGGTGCCTTGAGTGGTGGCTGTTTGGATTGAGGAGGTCAAAGTTGGGCTGCCCACGGTGGGGTGCCGTGGCCGTGTGATGGACTTTGATGGCAGAGAAGAGGGAGGCTCGGGAAGCTAGGGTAATGGTTGAGGGGTATTCTTGGGGGCATGAAGAGGCTAAAGACGAAGGTAATTGGAAAGTAATTGATCGAAGTAACAGAATTGAATTTGGGCTTGCCTTGGTGAATTATGGCGATTGACGGCAATGGGGAAGTTATCGAGGGCTTTTGGGGTGTTTGGCTGACCCTAGGCGTCGATGTCTTCAAATGGAGGGGCTCGAGGACTTATATAGAGCAGCAGAGGCGGTTCGACACAGTGGTGAGGCTACGATGGCGGTAGCGCATGGCAAAGTCGGGAAGGGTCAGGGAGGCGCGGTGCAGCTAGTAGAGGGGATGCACTGGCTGCCTCGGGCGTAGAAGTGCGGCGGTCAAAAGATGACAAAGGAGGTCAGGTCAGCTGTGAGAGCAAAGAAAGCAGAGAGAGCGGGAAGGTCGGTGCGGTGATCGCGGGCGTGGCCGGCGGCTATGACATGTGGTCAGGACAATTAAGAGAGGGTACGGCCTCTGACAGGCTGGACAGGAGTGGCAGCGGCGAGATGGTGCGGGAAGGTGCGAGAGCGAGCGGGGGAGGTCGGGCGGCGGCGATTGGTTTTCAAATGGTGAACAGTGCTGGTGTAAAAATCCTCCGTTGAGCCAATGCCAGTGAGGATTTGTGGTTTGGATGGCTGAGATTTGAGCTAGATTAGGCTAGGATTCAAAGGAAATCAAATCCAAATGAAATTCAAAATTCTTTTAAAAATTCGGTTTTATTTCAAATACTAACACTCACTCTGAAATCTGAATTTCCCCCTTCTTTTTCTTATATAGAGAATAGTGTCACTCACTCTGAAATCTGAATGCCCCCCTTCTTTTTCTTATATGAAAATGGTTTGTTTTGAGTAAGTAAGAATGATGAGACCAATTGTCGATGTCACTCTTGCTGCCTTGCTGGTATGGTCTGGTTGCTCTTAAGCCAAACGTGTAGCCTAGAGTTTTTTATAACCTGTCTCGATGCTTCAGCCAATTACGAAATCATGGAATGGTATTAATTTGCGCCATTTTTGGTCTGGCCAAATGCTCACGTCGCTGCCCTCATCATCCAATATTGGAGATATCTATATTGAGAGATAACAAAGTCAGCCGTATCACAGATTGCTCGGTAGTGGCAAGCTGGCTCCCTCGTCCTCTATACAAATTATATCCCATTGGCCATTGCTAATGGCCAATGCTCTGAACTTTAGTTTCTCTAATCAAGCAGTCACCCCAAAAGTGAAGTTCTGAACCAAAACAGGGCCTCTCTCTCTCTCTCTCTCTCTCTCTCTCTCTCTCTCTCTCTCTCTCTGATAGATCGTGTGATGTGAATGCAATGCACTTCATTCAGATACAGAAAATTTTCTATAGATCGTGTGATGTGAATGCAATGCACTTCATTCAGATGCAGAAAATCTTGAGGTGATCTGGACTGATCATTAGTCACGAGTACTCATTAGTTGGCCTGACTGTTCATGGCCAGACCGGAGCACTGGCCGGTGACCACACAGAGAGCACAAAAAGTGGTCGCTTGAGACAAACTAAACTTGGCTAAACTGGAGGTTACTCGATGCCCACAGTACCAGCTGGGACAGCACAGAGGATGATGTCACGGTGACCTTCGACAAATGCATGGAGGATACTCATCTCTCAGGTCCTGCTCAACTCGATTTTGACTTCTGACTTCTAACTTATTTTTTACTATTTATAAATTTCGTTTTTTCTAAACTTTTAACTTTTTGTTGAGCTTTTTTGCCGGTTCTTTTTTTCTCGTATTTGCTTGTATTATACGTAATAGGCTAACATTTTTTTATTTTTAAATTTTTTAAAATTTAATTACGCTAAATAAGCCTCTGTCAGCTACAGTGCTTTTTTCAGCCAGCTACAGTGCTTTCAGCCATAAGCCACGAGCTTTTCAGCCGAACCGATCACCACCTCTATTTTCAGTGTTCTCCGGAACACAAGAATTACCCGAGAATCATGTACTCCCTCTGTCCCAAACGGAGGTCGTGATTTGTTCCGTGGGCTAAGTTTTTTAAAGTTTTAACTATTAATATGTATTAGAGTAATATATGTTTTATATTATTTTAATATATTATAATAATAAATTATAGTTAAAATCTTGTATTAGAGACCGTAAATATCAAAATGACGTATATTTAGGGATAGGAAGTAATAATTTAGCAACCCCTCATATCATCTTCTTCTTGGTGGTAGTCTTGTTGGGACAAATGTTTTAGTCGACAAGAAAAGAAAGCACCGTATGCTCCCGTATGTGTACAAGTTGGCCAATCGCCACTACACCGTGCAAGTCTTTTTAAGTTCGTCAAACCTTGTACATTGGCATGCACTAACGGCAGTCATATCATTAGTTTCCAAGTTTCCGGTCTTTAGGCTGTGATTGTTTTGGCTTCAGCTTTTAGCTTCCGGCTTATTTTTCACTATTCATAAATATCATCTTTTTCTGAACTTTTGACTTTTTATTGAGCTTTTTTGCCGGTTCTTTTTTCCGGTATTTGTTTGTATGATATATAATGGGCTAACATATTTTTTAATTTTTTAAAATTTAATTATGCTAAATAAGCCACTGTCAGCTACAATACTTTTTCAGTCGGCTATAGTGCTTTTCAGCCATAAGCCATAAAAAAAGCCCAATTGAGCACCACGTTAATTTGACCACGCCGGCTAGATATTTTGGCCTTGGGCTCAATCAGAAGTGCAGGTACATACGTTCTTGGCGGCTTTGTGCTTAACAAATGTCAACTGCCATACATAGTGCAGGGTGATTCAGGTGCCATAAGCTCACTCACTCTCTACATTTCAAACCAGTATTAGAAAAATAATCTCAGCATTGCAGCACCAAGGTTGACTTGCTCTCTGCAACTATTTAAAATTAAGCAACCTTTTTCTCTGTATATAATATACTGGTTTAACAAGATATTGTACTACCAATTTTGAGTTCTACAAGTTAGGTAGTAATTGGCACAAATGCATGCATATGTTAGTTTATATGCTGCTACTACATCTCGTTATTTACTTTTGACTAGGGAAAACCGTATCGCCGAAATTTTGCCTATTACCGGAGAAAATAGGTGTTATCGGCGAGTACGGGTAAAAAACTTATCGGCCAAAAATTTTGGGCCTATTTAAAGTTTGCTAAAACTTCAAATAATTTTGTCGAAAAACCCGAAAGAACCGGTAACCGGCGAAATTTCAAAATTTCGGCTAATACAATATTTGTAATTCAAATTTCAATTCAAAAATTACGGCTGAAAAACCCGAAAGAACCGGTAACCGGTGATTTTTAGTCCTATGGCTATTCTCCGATAAATTTTTTCTGCTTGTGACTAGTGAGTGGAGCTGGTGGTTGCATTTGCAGCATATAACCGGGGACCAACTGAAACAATTAAACAAGTGGCTTAATTAGGTGCGCCACACTTAGAGAAAATTGTTGCCGCCGGAAGCTTCACTTCACTTGCTTGACCTCACCTCGCATGTGTGAATGAATGAATGGTTTAGTCTCATGGATTATGGAATTTGGCTTCGCTAGCTGGCTGGTGGAGCACCAATTGCACATGTGGAGTTTTGGGTATTTTTGTCTTGTGCAGCATAATAATACTAGAAGTAGCTCCTAGATGTATGCAATGCCATTTTTAGCCCCCTCCCCGAGTGCGGGGCTTCAGCCGGCTGACGCATACGCAATCCCACGCCCCGGCATCGCAGCACCCAAGTCATGCGGTTTGGGGGCGCATGATTTCGGCAAAACGTCTAAGACTGTATGTGATCAAAAAGACTGTCGTGGTTGAATAGGGTAGTGGTCGAGCAAGACAGTGGTTGAACAGGTAGTGGTCGAACATGGCGCGTGGTCGAAAGCGGCGGTGATTGAAAGCGGTGGCGGTCGAAAGCGAAGGTAGTCGAAAGCGGTTGCGATTGAAAGCAGAGGTAGTCGAACATGTGTGTGGTCAAAAGTGGCGGTGGTCGAAAGTGGAGGTGGTCAAAAGTGGTAGCAGTCGAAAGCCAAGGTGATCGAGAGAGGTAGCGGTCGAAGGCGACTATGGTTGAACAACCGTTGTTGGAGCGGCTACGATCGATGTGAGGGTATCATGCGCTCCCGAACCGTATGACTTGGGTGTTGCGGTGTCGGGGTGTGAGACTGAACACGTGTCGATCGGGCGGAGTCCCCTATTTGAGAAGGAGGCCAGAAATGGTATTGTATATAACCGAGAGCTATTTCTGACATTGCAGTGCCGCCGGAAGCTTCACTTCACTTGCTTGACCTCACCTCGCATGTGTGAATGAATGAATGGTTTAGTCTCATGGACTATGGAATTTGGCTTTGCTAGCTGGCTGGTGGGGCACCAATTGCGCAGTTGCATTGCACGATGGAAAGAAGGCGAGGTAGCCGGGGGACATGGAAAAAAAGCACATCCACCGATCGATCGATCATATATTCATATCTGCATGTGCCTTCTCAAACTCTAACATCTTGATCTCGACAACTCCAACCCTTCTCGAAACTCCCCTCTTGCGACTGGAAAGAGACGTGCACTAGATGTCCTCTCTATCAGTTACTCGAGTCATAAATTATACCCCCATTCTCCCTTCAGAATATAAATGTACATTTGGTCTTCAAACAAGTCAGCATGCCACAGTATATATATGTTGTAGGATTGTCGATGGTAATCAGAGGAGATGAATGATTGTCACGCACAGCGAAAACTTTTTATCAAATTTTCTGTCTTTTGCTCTTTTAACCTGTTAATCACAGCAAGAACAAAAAAAAACAAAGATAGCAAAGAAAGTGTGTATATATATATATGGTTACTGTAGCTAACCAAAAGAAAGCAAAAAAACAAAGATGCGTTTCCTTTTACCAATAGCCAAGCCATCCAAGTATTTAACCAAAATCAACTAGTATATGTATGTATTCATGTTTGATGACTCACGGATGGATGGTTACTAAAATCAACTAGCATATATATATGTATGCATGCAGGGCCGTCTTAGAGGGGAGGGCAGCAAGTGCGACGACCAGGGACCCATGCCACAGAGAGGCCCATGAGTATATGTATGTATATAGTACTTAGTATATGTATTTGACATATTGAAATGAAAATTTAAAGGCCTATACACTTAGCACAAGTCCAGCAATCAATCAGGAATTAGCTTGCCGTCGCTTCCTATTCTGATATTCGGCTATTCTCGATCACCGACCGATGATCGTTTCGCCTCCCTATCGCCCAGCCCAATCGCCAGACGCGGCGATGCCGCTCCGTGAGGCGCGACACCGTGAAGCCACAACACGCCGATGCCGCTCGTCCGCATGCGACGAGGGATGGGCCCCACGCCCCCACGAGCGAACGGCAGACGGCTGGACAAGATCACCCATCACCGATCAGGTTTCTTAAAAAGCACTGAAGCATTATTTTTTTATTTGAGGTAATCATAATAGTTATTTTACCGTTCTTTTAGTTTGTTTATTGTACTATCGTTATCTTTTATGAACTAAACATATGCTGTAAGTTAACTCTTATTAGTAGTACTATATATGTTATTAAAAAAATTAGATTGTTAGACTCTTGCCGTCTTACTTGTCCAAAGGTCTTTGAAATTGTTGAGACGACCCTGTATGCATGCTACTACTTCCTTGATGAACCGAAGAAAACAAACTGTGACTATGCCTTGACTTCACCTGCGAATTACTGTGATCAACAGCAAAAAATAATAATCAAAGCTATGACTTCAGCCTGCGCATCATTGTGATCAACACCAAAAAGTAACACAGAGCTAAGACTTGACTCTCTCTCCTGTGCATGCGTTGCATGGAAAAAGAAAAACAAATGATGTTTTGCTTCGTGCTTTGTGTATGCTACAGAAATAACGCTTGCTGCTTGTTAGTCTTCTTTTCAGTACGCGAGAAACAAATAAAGGATAGATCTAACACCTGGACCAAAGAAAAAGATACAATGCATTACTGAACCGCTGCTTTATTATTGCACTTGGTCTCGCCTAGCGCGTGACAGGCTGACACAGGGTGGAGGAACGCAGGTGACTGCTGGGCAAAAACCACGCACAAGCTTTGCACATGCATCAACGCGCTGGAGAGTCTTGCCCTAGCGCTAGCGAAGCCTGGCGATTGCTGCTGTGCGGCATAGGGGCGACAGCGACATGGCCAAAACCATAGAGAAGACGGCGAGGACTGGCGGGGCACACAAATTTTCTCGAAATCAATCCATAATTTTATTTCTGAATTATGGTGGCTACAAAGTGCCCTCCTGGCACCCCTAAACCCTAGCACGAAATTAATCTCTCCAAAAGCCACAGGGTTAGCCTTCAACCACACCTCTATTTATAGTCTAGGGCCCAAAACCTGGGCTTACTCTAAGCCCACGAATTCTAATACAATTCCAACACATAAGGGACCCGAAACCCTTTCTAACACGGATTTTTCACACTTCCGACTTTTCAACTCATCACGTGTCGAAGCCTTCAGGACCGCACCTCCTGTAGCTTCTTCACGTGCCATCAACCTTCGATCTCCATGCGCTCCAAGCATGAGCCCGAACATCTTGTGACCTCCTTGACCGTCTGAATCTCGGATCTTCCCATCCTAGTCCTGGTCCATCTCGTCACCGACCATGATCGTCTCCATGCTCAACCTGCACATACAAAGACCAAAGAATATTTTTTCCGGCACAAGTTCATCCAAACTTGACCAACATTAGCCCACACGCCAACACACCTCGCATAACAACGCTAAACAAAATCACAAATTATTCATCATAACAAATTAACCATTGTCAATTATTCATCACCAAAATATCCTAGACCTAGCCACATGGGTGGTGATCGGTTCGGCTGAAAATCTCATGGCTTATGGCTGAAAACATCAGAGTTGCGAAAAAGCATCAGAATGACAGAGGCTTATTTAGCATAATTAAATTTAAAAAAATTTAAAAATATAAAAAATATGTTAGCCCATTACGTATAATACAAACAAATATGGGAAAAAAAAGAACCGGCAAAAAAGCTCAACAAAAAAGCCAAAAGTTCAGAAAAAGATAAAACTTATGAATAGTGACAAATAAGTCAGAAGTCAAAAGCCGAAGCCGAGTTGATCAGAGCCATGTCTAACACATGTACAAGCTGCACCGTTCTCTCGATCCTGAAAAATGTTGCTCTCTTCTCCCAGCTGCCATTGTTCACACCAATTTTTTTGTTCTATCTGGTTTACTACAAATGCCTTTCGGAGCTACGTACTTATCATGCGTGTGAAGCTGCTCCATTCCCTGCCTCCCGGCGACTCCGAAGGTCCAAAATGGTGCAGCATTTCGCGCTTGCAAAGCGACATCAACAGTGGATTAGTGACACATCATTTCAACGCAATGCTTACCCATGTTAATCCGAACGGCAGATGGTACTACTTGGTATCAACTTTCTGATTCGCCAGTGAGCTGTACGCCACTCTGGTGTGGAGTTTACGTCGCTGTGATATGTGAAGTTAGCTCTTCAGAGTTTTGACTCTCGGTCTCGACGAAAATCCCGGCACGGCGCGCGGTGGCCGACGACAGCGACGCCTCACGGACGACGGCGCATTTCGGGGGCTTTTCGGCGTTTCCGACGGTGGGATTGGCGGGGTGCGTGCTCGTCCCAGGTCTGAATTCTGACCGCCGCTTCCTGCCAAAGTTACCTGAAAATGAGATGTTCGCTTCCTTCTCGTGACAGTGTAGGTCCGAGTCCGCTTTCGCTTAAGTTCGAATCTATCGTTCGTCTTGAAAGACAGTGTCTAGCTAGTTCCTCCTAAGCATTTTTTTTTTCTCGTGACTCAACAGATAGAGGTCTCAACCAATGGAGTCCATGGAGTGGAATGGAAGTATGGAACTAGAGGTGGCCAAATAGACGGTCTAGCTTGGCACGGTATGTGCTGATGTAGACATGGCCAATTTAGGTATGGATCTGCTTGGTTTGTTACTTAGATGAATCGTGTCGTGTCGGACTATGAGCTGAGCACTGACCTAAGTACGGTCCAAAGGCCTCATAGGTTGTGCCAGACCGACCGGTACACAATTAGCCTGATAGGTCTATTTGATATGAAATTTTGAAAAAGTAAAAAAAAATTAGAAAATATATAAATTAAAAATGTGAATATATATACTTATAAAAAATGAGCTAATAGTGCCACACCACTAGATTGAGGTCTCGACCGAAACACGGCATAGGTTGTTAGGCTGGACCAACACAGTTCATTTTAAATGATAAACCATGCAATGGCTCGATCGAAACAATATCGTGTTTCAGACCTATGGTCCGACTAGCGGGCCATTTGACCACCTCTAAATGGGACGAAGCATGCATGACTGGCGACTCACAGTCATGGTGGACTCGTAAGCAAGCAAGTAAACGCCGTGCCGTGTCACGCTGGAACGTCCTTGGTGTCTTGGTCTACTACCCGAGGGAGATTGAACGGATGGACGGTCGGGATGTGACTCTGCTCGGCTCCCGTGAGCACGCGCGTGACATTCAAAGTAGAAAGCGAAACAGAAGTGTCAAACATTTTTTTTTTAAAAAAAAAAGTAAATCAGCAGTCAAATCTAACACATGAGATTATAAAATAATTCTTTTAAAAACGAAGTGATAAATGAGAAGACGGACCGGGCTGATCTAAATTTCAATAATGGTCCACGGCCCACATAATCCAACGATTTGGTCTAACAGTCCAGATGGCATCCTTTTGGGCTCCGGCCCGCTAACTTCTCATCTTACCCGAGCCCGGCCCGTTCGTTCGCTCATAAGAAACCCTCGCGAAACTGCCGAGTATCCTGCTCCCACCTCCGCCGCCGCCACCTACGGCATCGCTCCAAAGGTAGCCGTCGAAGTTTTCTTCCCTTCGTCCCTGTTCTTGAGCAACGTAGTTTTCGTAGTCATTTATCACCTGTTGTTGTTACGTTTCTTTCGAGGAACTAGGATCAGGATTAGTTCTTGCGGCGGTTGTGTTACTTGGATCCTAGGTACATTGGTTGATCTTCCATTCGTGATGATCTGGGTTTGAACCAAGAAAAGGGAAATTTATTAGTGTTCCTGTGAGATCTTAACTGAAGATGGTTTCTTGCACTTGTAGTTGATCCGGTCTCGTTTCTTTGACAGTGTGTACATCGGTTGCTATTGCTATCCATTTAGGGTTTTTTCCCCATTTTTTCTCAAAAAATATCCATTGATCTCATCTCGATGGGCTTCTTTTAGTGTTTCTAGGCTTCCTAGGAGTGAATGAAAGCACCTGTACTGAGGCGCTATAGCCATTGTGATTGCGTAGTTGCCTGATATCTTGTGTGCCATATGGACCAGGGAACCCGCTTTGCAGTGGAGATTTGTTTCGTGTTTCTGCTGCCAGTAGTCGCCCAACAGTTGACCCTTTTCGAGTTCTGAATCGTAGTCGTGGATGGTAAATCGGTGTGAATACCGATTGCAGCATTTTACGTTCTTTAGGTTGATTTTAAGAACCCCGTGAACTGAAGCACACGCACTCAGGTGCTATGGCCATGGAGATTGCATAGTAGCCTATTCGTTGATGTGCGAGATGGACCAGGGTAGCACCCTTGCAGCAGGAGCTAACCAACACGTTTGTGTTTCTGCTGCCTGTAAATTCCCTATATTTGTACAGCTGCATGGTTGGTAATGCTCTGTACTCACATTCTCACTTGTTTATTTTTTGGATGCTGATTGTTCTGTCTTTGCTTTATGGGCACTAGGCAGGAGTTGTGAAGGTTTGTTGAAGCTGAGAAGATGGTCCTGAAGTAAGTTTCTATGACTATGTGTTGTACGCAATCGCAATGTGACTGTGGATTTTTGTCTATCAAACTCCTTTGCTTTGTACATGCTGTAGTGATTGATTTGTAAAAGCAGACCTTCATCAACAAAAGTATGCCCTGTGCATAAGAAATTCTTGAGTATTTCTTTTCCTTTCACAGGACGGAACTTTGCCGTTTTAGTGGTCAGAAGATATATCCAGGGAAGGGCATTCGGTTTATTCGTGCTGATTCTCAGGTCAGTTGTGCATTCAATATCAGGAATATCTCTAAGGCTAGAAGTTTGTTATAACAAGTAATGGTATCTAATGTACAGGTTTTCCTTTTCGCAAACTCAAAATGCAAGCGCTACTTCCACAACCGCCTGAAGCCTGCGAAGCTTACCTGGACAGCTATGTACCGGAAGCAGCACAAGAAGGTATTGTATACTAGATGGGAAATTTTCTATTTATGAGCACATGCTCTTTAACTGCATGAACTTCACTTTTCTCACACTTATTAAATATTTTTCTTAAATCTGTTGGGTTGAGCTGAGATGGCATGCTTAAACTTTAGTAGTTGTGATGTTGTATTGTGCTTCAAGTGCTAAGTAAGTTGAGTTTCTTAAGCCATGTAAGCTGGGTTCCAATAAATATCTGGTTTCTATGATTGCATGCATTTCTTTTTATTCAGATTTATGATTATGTTTATACTTGTATTTAAATGCCATGTTGATTTCTCAAAATGAGCACCTCCCAGTATACATGTACATATAGGGACTAGAGATATATACATCTGGGCACCTGTCTTTTGTATCATGTAGTCATGTCCTTCATAGTCCTATCCGTTAGTTGTTTTGTGTATGTTGTTCAATCAGATTAATGCTCCTATTGGTGCTTCATTTCTTAGATGTTATTTTCCACTTTTTTGTTTGTAGGATATGCATGCTGAAGCTGTCAAGAAGAGGCGCCGCACCACCAAGAAACCATACTCCAGGGCAATTGTTGGTGCTTCATTGGAAGTCATCCAAAAGAAGAGAGCTGAGAAGCCCGAAGTTCGTGATGCTGCTAGAGAAGCGGCTCTTCGGTATGTTCTCTGTCATTTTGTTGAGCTGCTGTTATATGCATCACAGTGGCAACCATTGGTTTTGGTGTCAAATTTCCTTGGTGACTGATGCATGATATCTACAAATTTGCCACCTTTAGAATAGCGTTAGTTACTTCTCAGATAAGGTGTTTTGCTTTGCTATGACATTCTGTGCTTCATCATATTAGCTGTGTGTTTGTTTTAGAATAGTTTGGATCTTGTTTCGCTGCCTATTCTTTTTTGGTCTTCCCCCCTTTGAATTTGCCTTTTCATATTCATGCATAATCCTCCTACATTAAGGGCGCAGACGGAGGTTTTACCGAACATATTTTGACGTTGCCAAGAACACATCCATGAGTCACGGCTTGTATGCATTTGCAGTGAGATCAAGGAGCGCATCAAGAAGACCAAGGATGAGAAGAAGGCCAAGAAGGCTGAGGTGGCCAAGTCCCAGAAGTCACAGACAAAGAGTGCCGCTCCGAGGGGTGCTAAAGGCCCAAAGATTGGCGGCGGCGGCGGAAAGCGCTGAAAGTTGAAAGGTGTATGCGTAGTTCGGTCGCGTCTAAATCGTCTTTTGCCAAGCTCCTCTGTAAAACGTCGGTTAAAATAGTGCTACCGCTTTATGTTTTAGCATTGCCAGTGGAGAACTGGAGATAATACCATGATAAGTCGCATCGCTATTTGGGAAAAAAAAACTTTTCGTGCTTATGTTCGTGCTCACCTTCTTAAGATTTGGATGAGATTTACCATGCCTTCGTTTTTTCTTAGCATAGTTTTGAGTAGCGCTGTATGCTCTCCTGTAAACTAAATCGCACCAAATTCTTGGCACGTTTTTTGTTCTTTCCTTACGCAGACGTTCTTGAAACACATCGCTGTGCAGCAGAAATGATCTGGCGTGCCTGTCCACAACGTATTTCGCTGCAAGACAAAACCAAGCCACCGCGGGTGAATTGTTGCACACAGGTATCAACAGAATGTAATGTGTCCGTTCCTGCAACTTGGTGGAGCATCAAGCAAGCGCCCAGCTCTTGTGATTCTTCAGAAATGGGCGTGCACGCGTCACCTTTTGCCTATCAAGAATTCCATGGTCCTGACCCTCTGACTCGGCCATGCTCAATTTGTGGTTTATGCCTTTTTTTTTTCCTACTGTATCTAGTTTATTTTGCACTATAGCTGTTAGTAGTTTTTTTAGTATAATTAAATTTAAAAAATAAAAGAATATATGTTAGCCTATCATGAATAATGCAAAGGAATACGAAAAAAAGAAAAGGCAAAAAAGTCTAAAAGCCAAAAAAATTGAAAAGGTGAAATTAAGGAACAGTGAACTAGAAACTAAAAGCCCTAGTTCGGCCTTGCTCATTTGGACTTTTTTTTTGGTAGTTTATGGCTTATTTTTCATTGTTTGGCATTGTGTTTCACTTATTTTACAATGTACCTACTGGTGGTTTTTGGCTTAAATTTAAAAAAATTAAAAAAAAAAACAGGTTACCCTATCACGGATAATGCAAAGGAATACGGAAAAAAAGACAAAATGGCCAAAAAAGCCAAAAAATCAGAAAAAGACGAAAATAACAAACTAAAAGTTAGAAGCCAAAAGCTGAAGCCCAAACGAGCGAGGCCGAGTCTCGACCATCGGTCCTAGGCCCTGTTTGGATACGCTTAAAATCCGATTCTGGGTGGAATTAAGCGAGAATCCCACCCAAACGCTTTGATTATTTTTCGATTCTTTCAACCGCCGCAGTGGGAAAAATCAGTATTTGCACTGATAATCCAAAATCCTGTACCGCAAGCCCCATCAGGATTATTCAGATTATTCAGATCGTAGATTCTTCAGATCGCGACTTATCAGAAAATCTTGATCAAATTAAAATCGATTCTCAGATAAGCGTATCCAAACAGGCCCTTCTTTTGTGCTCTTAGGTTTTAACTTCTTCAAAAGTTGAAATAAATAAAATATAACGGCTTTTTAAAGTGGATTTTTCAAACGGATTTTCGAATCTAAAATCATGTGCAATATCTACTGTCATATTAAAAAATACAGACAAAAATTATCAGCTGCAGTAAAAAACCATCCACTGTAGTTCGAAAAGAACAGAGCCGATTAAAGAACTAGCAGCCCAACTAAAGGCCAAACTAACTCCATCGTCCTCTCAACTGCTGGCCCAACTACGGCCCGCCTCCATCTTCCATCAGGCGACCCCAACTCGGCGTAGATCTCACCATCGCTCACCTCGCGAGATCGGAGAGGCACAGGGGAAGCAGCAGCAACGCAACACCCGTACAAACCCTACCGCCCTTGCCTGACTCCTCGGATCTCCGATCCGATCCGATCCAGGCGAGACGAGGCAACATCTTTCTCTGTCCTGTCCTGTGTGCTTCCGATCCTTGGTCTTTGTTGTGAGGTTCTTGGTTTTGTTGTTGTTGGGGATCTGGTGTTGCAGATGGCGAGCACGGGGCGGTCGATGCTGCTGTCGCTGCTGCTGTTCGCGGTGACGCTGTCGCTGCTGGAGATGTACCGGGGGAAGTTTGCCTCGTCGGAGCTCATGACCATCGCCGGCGGATTCGTCAGCTCCCTCCTCTTCCTCCTCCTCCTCACCGTGCGTTCCTCCTCTAATCCCCCCTTGCTTCTTCTAATTTTTGTTCGTGATGGTGGGGAAGCCCTCGTCGTTGTTCCTCTTCCCGGTTCGCTTGCTACGTTGAATTGATAGGACTTAGAAGTGGTAGAAACTTTGTTCTTTCAGCTAGATAAACCCGATCGGCACTGTAGGGGAAATTTAACTTTTTGCCACTCTTAACAATGCCATCTATCCAAATGTCATCCTCTTCATTGCAATTAATATTTTGCCACTCTTGAGCCTACGTGGCGCCCCACGCCAGCGCCTCTGCGCCACGCTGGCCCGCGCCCTGCCGGCGCCCGCCTCGCGCCGCCTCGCTCGCGCGCGCCGCGCGCGCGCCGCCTCGCCTCCGTCCGCGCCTGCCGCGCGCTGCGCGCTCGCCGCGCGCGCCGCGCCTGCGCCTCTGCCTCGCCGCGCGCGCCGCGCCCCGCTTCGCCGCGCCGCGCTCTCGCCTCGTCCGCGCGCCGCCGCGCGCGCCCGCTTCGCCATCGCCGCGCCTCGCCTCTGTCCGCTGCGCGCCGCCGCGCCTCGTCGTGCTCTGGCGCCTTCGACCGCGTCGGCGACGGTAGTTCGCGCCGGCGAGCGGCGCGGCGGCGGCAGGACGGGGCGGCGGCGCGGGACGAGGCGCGACGCGGCGCCGGCGAAGCGGGAGGCGCGGCAACGGCGCTGGGACAGAGGCCGAGGCGCGGCGTCGCGAAGCGAGGAGGCGCGCGCGGCGCTGGGAGGCGGAGGCGCGCCGCGGCGCCGGCGAGCGGGAGGCGCGGTGGCGGCGCGCCGCGAGCACCGCGAGCGGGGCGGCGCGGCGCGCGCGGCGCGCGCGCGGCGCGCGCCAGCGTGGCGCGAGGCGCTGACGTGGGCGCCACGTAGGCTCAAAAGTGGCAAAATATTAATTGCAATGAAGAGGGTGGCATTGTTAAGAGTGGCAAAAAGTTAAATTTCCCGCACTGTAGTGGCATGTCGAGGTGTAGCGTTTGTAGCAAATGGGATTGCGATTTGCAAAGATGCTTATATCTGGTGTAGCAACGTTTAGCTGTGAAAAAATAGACATCCAGGTCACGTATCCTCTGGCAGCTAGTTTCTCAAAGTTGTATAAGTTCTTCAGCTTCAATTTTCATCATTTCATGACCCAGAGTAGCTTCTCAAATAGAAAATGCCCTTCAATTTGAAACTCACATTGCTCTACCCTAATACAAATACCCTTTGATTTGAAACTCACATTACTCTAGTATATAGGCTAAGTAGTCGATTGTTTCCCAAAATGTCGACAAACATAATTCTTCAGCTTCAATTTTCATCATTTCATGACCCAGAGTAGCTTCTCAAATAGAAAATGCCCTTCAATCTGAAACTCACATTGCTCTACGATAATACAAACACCCTTTGATTTGAAACTCACATTACTCTAGTATATAGGCTAAGTAGTCGATTGTTTCCCAAAATGTCGACAAACATAATTCATTGACCAACTAATGCCCTGTTTGTCTAAGATCTGCCACCAGCTGGAGCCATGAAGCGTTGGCTTCTTGAAGCCAAGAAGCTGGAGCCATAGGGTTGTTTTGCCTAATAGGTTCAGCTCCTCCATTTTAAAGTATAATTGATTGTCTAATCCTGTAGTAAATTATAGAACATAGTTATAGCCGATGGCTAGCTTTGTTTGTAGTCATTGTGTGAGCTCATGTTTGAAACCACGGAAGCCACCAAAGAGGGCCTCCATTTTTTGTATTGGAATTGGCTCTGGCTTCACCCTAGACACTCTGGCCAAACATCCCCTAACCCCAAAAAGCTCCTCAAATGGACATAGATTCTCCATACAATCATTCCTATCCGATTCTCGGAGAAGCCATCTTTAAAATGTTTATGCTTGGCCCAATTTTGCTTTCTCTAACAAGAAACTAGTGCAACCAGACCCTCAGCAAGGCAAAACATAGTGAAGCTACCACATAAAACCTCAGTAAGCAGGTGGTGCATATATTTGACTGACGCCGTTTTATGGTTTTGTGTTATAAGATTAGTGAGTCCTATAGTCATCAATTCTTTCCTTTGCAACTGTTAGTTTGCTGCATGGATTTTTGGAATGTGCTAACAGGAGCAAATTTTGCAGTTCCTTGGGAACTACCAAGAAGCTAGTGGTATTAGAACCGGGTGGGGTGCAGGTACATATACCATATGACTTCATTCCCATGGTTTCCTGTATTTTTTAATTTGGACTTTATGTCATCACTGTTGTTCTTTCTTTGCAGTTGTTGTAACAGAACTTGTTGCTCTTGTTATAGCCGGCACTGTCCACCGCGTTTGTATCACTACATGGTATGCCTTTAACATATTTTACTGATTTATTTGTACAAGTCATTACTGCTTATTTGGTCCCAAGAACCCGTCAATAGACCTGAATAATTCATGTATGTTAAATAAGCCAGGTCTTGAGATTATCCAGAGATGCTAATCTTAGATGTGCTAATGGAATATTTTCTTATGAACATCTGTTCTGCTTGGGTGAGGGGATGGAAATAATGTTTATAGAACATAAAAATATTTCTTTCCCCTTGTTTGCAAGAGGAGATGGAAGTGTAAGTTAGCACATTTACACAAAGTTTAATGGGATCTTACTAGAAAAATGCTACCCTTAGGCTTTTTGCATGTTGCAAAAACTGTGTTAGATTATGCAATATTCTCATTAAAAACCCATCGTAATTTGTTGGTTACATATTGTCGGATCCTGACAGAAGTTATAGGATGCATGACTAAACAAGCGAGTAGCAACTGAGTAAAATCCATCTATATGTAATGTCAAATTAGTGATCCTTCTATAGGCTGCCAGATTTAGAACGAGTAATTGTTGCATGAAACATAAGTCCTCCAGCTAGTTAACAGTAATAATTGTGTTTTAGTTACGTTGGGGTGAAAATATTTGCTCCATCCTCCATGGTGTTGACAAAGTATTGTGTGGTGCTCACACGGTATTGACAATTTGATAAGAGCTTATACTACACTGGTACATGAGGAAGAAGTGTTTTCCAAGTGCTTGTGTGTTGGGCATATCACACGGTACCTCGCAGAAGCCTTGGTGGTACCCTACGAGAAGTGTTTCTATGCTTTCCTTTTTAACAAGAATAACATTAATCTCAAAGTACATGAAGAGATAAGTAACATATATCTACTATTCATTGTGCTTTAAAAATTATGCAAATCACTGTTGAAAAAGTATAGAAGTACTTTCCCCTACATAATGGTGTTAGTGACTATTCCTCTTGTAGAACTGTAGAAGATCTAGTAGGGGATAGACATATCACCATTTTCAAAATATTATAGATAGCTCTGCCTTTTGAATTCTAGCACTGTTTTTTTTTAATTTGCTGTGCTTGTGCTCTTTCTTACCACTTTTTGACGGTTTATCTGTGCAGCCATGCCAGAGTCCTTATTAACTAACTGATCCTTTTGTTCCACTGTGACGCAGTTTCCTATTTTCCGCCGGATTCCTTTACGAGGTTGACAAGCTCTCTGGGATGATTCTTGCAAGGAGCGAGTCTAGAGTGAGGCGGCACTGAGCACAAATATTTATTTTGTAGATCGAATCAAAATTAATATTCACACGCCTCGTTGGACTTCCCAACCCAGTTAGCTTTTTTTGCAAGGAATATATAGAACTTGAATTCTGGATTGCTAAGAGGTCACATTTTGATTTATCTAATCACAATGTTATCGACCGGGTAATGTGTCTTTTGCCAGTTCTCTAATAACATCAATTCACTGCATTGTCACTACTCTGGCGCGTTGCATTTATTCTCGACCAGTTGCAAATGTTTAATGTTGCCTGATGCTGAATATTGAAAAAAGGTAGACCGTAGTGAGATGTACTCTATAATAGCTAATGAGACTTGGGAGATCACTGATCGTCCTAGTAGGTACAAACTTATAGGGTGTAAGTGGGTCTTCAAAAGAAAACTAAGACATGATGATACTATTGAGAAGTACAAGGCAAGACTTATGATCAAGAGTTACTCCATCAGAGTGATCCTTGTGTCAGTATCTTTCTATGGCCTACATGTTTATCAAACGAACGTGAAGATAGATTTCCTTATAGAGAGTTGGAGAACGAAATTTATATGAATCAACTAGATGGTTTATGATTTCTGGACATGTAAAATAAGATATTCAAATTATTGAAATCCTTATGTGGTCTAAAGCAAGCACCTAAAAAATAGCACATGATGTTTGACAAAATTTTGATATTCATTGGCTTTGCTATGAATGAAAGTAATAAATGTGTATATTACCGTTATGGTGGAGGTCAAGGGGTGATCTTGTGTTTATATGTGAATGACATACTTATTTTAAGATAAATACTGCTATAATTGATGAGATCAAACCTTTTTTTTATCTCGATGCTTTGATATGAAAGATTTGGAAGAGACATATGTTATTCTGAATATTAAATTGATCAAGAGCGAGAATGAGATTACTTTGAACCAATCCTATTATGCTGAGAAAATCTTGAGCCGTTTTGGTCATGTGAGTTGTAAAATTTCTCCATTGTCGTATGATGCGAGTATTAAGCTTCGAAAGAACTAAAGGCTAGAAAAAGATTAATTGAGATATTCACAAATTTTTGGATTACTTATATACTTAGGTAGTGCCACAAGACCTGATATTTTATGTGCTGTGAGTAAATTGAGTCAGTTTATATCTAATCCATGAGATAATCACTAGGAGGTACTTGAGAGAGTGTTGCATTACTTGAGAGGTACAACATCTTTTGGAATTTATTATACTAGATACACATCTATGTTAAAAGGATACAGTGATTCCAATTGGATATCTGATATGGATGATATCAAAGCCACAAGTGGATATGTGTTTACATTATCTAGTACTGTAGTCTTATAGATATGTTGCAATCAGACCATATTAATGAGATCAACCATGGAAGCAGGATTTGTAGCACTTTACACAGTCACTGTTGAGACTAAATGCTTGAGAGAGCTTCTGTTAGACTTTGCATTGGTTGAGAAATCAACACCGGTAATCCTGATGTACTGTGATAATCAAACGGTGTTGGCTAAAGTTACGAATACTAAGGATAATATGAAGTCCTTCAGACATGTGAAGCATAGGTTTAAATTTGTCGGAAAATTGAGGAACTCTAGTGTTGGTTGTTAATTATATTCGTACTGAGAAAAATTTGGCAGACCCTTTTACAAGTGGACTAACACGGAAAACGATTTTCATTGCTTCTATGGACATGGAAATGAGATCCATTTGAGTTACATCACAATGGTGACACATACATTTTTTTATCGGAGATGCTGTGACTAAGGTAATGAAAAAATAAGTTGATATTGTAATAAGAGAATATATATCAATAATACATGCGTCCTAATAGATAAAATACTCTCACATGTATGGAAGGTTGGCTTAAAGCCGTAATATATTATAGTGTCTAAATAAGGGAAAAGGTATTGGTCTACATAATACATAAAATGAATACACCTACTTAAGCCTAACGATGAGGTTGTAATTCATGAGAACAAGACATTATCTAAAAAGTCCATGAGCAGATAAGAGAGCATGACTATATTATGCTCTATTTAGGCATGGTTCATTAGTAGCCTAGTATCAGTTGAGATTTCAAGTAAAGTCTAATCACAAAAAGCTATGAATTCAAGCCGTAGTTTATTCATCAGATGTGGGAAGATGAATCTTGCTTATCTATATGCAAGCTCAACCTATACAGGACTTGCACCAAGACTAATATATTAACAATACTTCAGTACAATGATCTTTGTTATCTTTTCTGATTTTTGCTTTGAAATTAGTAAGGATTGTTGGAAATTGGCCCATGAATTGAGGCTCGTTTTCTTTAGAAATTCCAAAGCATGCATAAGTTAGTATCATATTGTCTAACCAAGTTGAGGAAAGACAATTTATAAGGTGGAGTCATTGCCATTCATTGAAATATGTAACACATGACATGTGAAAAATTGCGTGAGTTGTGACTTACGTCGTGTTGTAGCGCGCCTCCGAACGCATTAAGTCCACATTTTATTTTGTTGAATCATGCATTATCTCTCTCTTTTCAGTTTAAGTACGAGTAAACGTCAGTTACTAGTAAGTTAATCAGTTTAAATTGAGTTAATGCCATTAGTTACTAGTGAGTAATTGTCGAGCACCTTTATAAGTACCTGGAGACATCCAGGCCTAAGGACAACTGATTTCTTCTCTATTCTTCTTTATCCTCGCTGGAGAGATGTATTGTGGTGTTTAGCAGCTGAACTACACCGGCCTTCCTCCTCGGCATGCACCGGAAAAG
The DNA here is from genome assembly GCA_036346575.1 of Dendrocalamus sinicus. Taxonomy (NCBI): domain Eukaryota; kingdom Viridiplantae; phylum Streptophyta; class Magnoliopsida; order Poales; family Poaceae; genus Dendrocalamus; species Dendrocalamus sinicus. Next base: position 27,481,959 of record CM070653.1, on the reverse strand, counting down.
AGGGTAAGCAATATCTCCGAGCTGTTGCCACAGAGAACACTTGTATAGGGTGGCAATAAGGTTTCTAGGTTGCACACATCTGCGCGACCGCTCACTTTGTTGCTTCATCTACATTCTGCATTGCATTGAGTATGAGCTGCTTCATGTTTTTCATCAAATCCAACTGTAAATCGTTCGCATGATCAATCGACTTTGTTATAATATTATTCTTGTATATTTTCTAAAGTACAATGAGTAGCTTATTGTTAAATTTGTTTATTGCATTATTAATTTTTTATTGTATTTATTTTTTAGTAAAATTTAGAATTAAAATATGACTCACACTTTCAACATTTGGAACTTCAAGTTTGCATGGGTTGGTCGATGGACAACACCATCTTCTGCAATACAGCACGAGTTTGCAACTGTGCACAGAAAAAACTACAATTTGATCAGAAGGGAGATCCTTCAGTGAACACCGCACAAGTTGTGATTATTCAGAATGTTGCTGAGGTGTGAAGGAAAGTTCCTGTGGATAGGAAAGTTGCTGCGGATTTTTGCACAGGTTACCTATCGTTCCTTTCATTGTTTTATAGATGTATAGTGAGGATTGGTTGAGGATGTGTTGTAGTTTGGTGAGTCTTTTGGGTTGTAGAGTCAGTAGATTAGGTTATTGGGATATTAACTCCAGTTTGATTGAAAACGAATGGAGAGACAAATGAAGACAGTATAAACATTCAAAATAGCAGTAAAAGTTGCTGTAGCAACTTCAACCTTCCTGTGAACTGGTATCAGATGTATCATATACCAGAGCTGGTCACTGACAAGTTGGCCCAGTAGCTAGCCACGGTGCATTACACGTGTGACTGTCTATGTGAGCCCACTTGCAAGAGACCAATCTGGCATGGCATGGGTGATAGCTTAGCACTGTATCACCGTGTGCTTAGTTAGTTACTGGTACTAATCAAAACGATTAACTAATTTGGTTAAGCTCGCTGGTGGGGCCGGGCGCACCACGTCCACATGGAGGCCGCGTAGAGCGGGGTGCCCTTCCACCCCAGCCGCACCGTGCCGTCGTGGTCATCCGCCACCGTGTAGCCCAGCCCCGCCGGGCACGCCACGGCCAACAGCTGCGCGCGCCCACCGGCACCGGCGCGCAGGAAGCCGTGCCGGGCGAGCTCCGCCGGCCAGCTGCCGAGCCTCTCCCCGCAGCCGCTCCGCGCCGTCCCGCCGACCGCCAGCACGTTCCCGATCTCCCTGCCTAGCACGCCGTGCTCCACCAGGTGCCTGCTCGCGTCCTCGTCGGCCGGCCGCGACGCGCCCAGGGAGTCGAACACCGCCGAGTAGTGGTGCAGAGCGGAGACGAACCGGTCCAGGAAATGGCCTTGGCCGCCGTCCCCGGCCGGCCCTCTCTCCTGCTCCACCAGCGTCAGCACCTTCGGCTCCAGCCACCGCACCAGCCGCATCGTGGCGCTGTCGTCCCCGGCCGCGTCGTACATGGCGTGACGCAGACAGTGCACGGCCACGGCCTCCCCTGGCCTCTTGCTCGGCAAGTCGGCGACCGCGTCGACGTCTCCAGGCCGCTTTGCAATGGCGTAGAACTCAAACGGCATGCTCAGCTTGCTCGCCAGCCCGGCGAGCTGGTTACCGGTGTCGTGCAGCACCGACGCCGACATGCCGAAGCCGGTCACACGGAGAACCGGCGGGCCGCCCGGCCGAGCCGCCAGCGCGGGGAGGAGCGAGAGCCACTGCAGTGCGCCGCCGGGCACGACGTCGAGGTCGACAATGTGGACCAGGCGCTTGCCGTGGAAGGCCTCCAGGATGGCCTGGTTGCACGCCATGTAGGCCAACCTCGCGAACGGCGCGATGTTGTAGAAGGCCCGGAACGCGGCGTGGATGCCCGCGCACGGCGGCGCCAGGGGCGCGCGGACGCCAACCCACGAGCCCATCAGCCGTGACGCCATGGCCCTTGCGAAGTAGGCCACGAGCCGCTCGCCGCACGACGACGCGTACGGCGAGGCCGTCTGCGACAGCTCGAGGAGCACCCCGTTGGCGTCCGCGAGGTTGCCCACCGACATGTCCACCGCGCACTCCATGAGCTGCGCAATCATCCGCACGCCGTGGGCCTCCTCCTCCTCCTCAGCCCTCTCCATGTCCTTCCGCTCCTCCACCGCGCCGTCGCCTCCCTCGGACAACCCCTTGCACGCCCCTAGCTCCAGCTGCTCGATTGTCTCTGCCGTCGCTGGCTCAAAGAACTCCGGCACGTCCATGCCGGTGCAATGATCATTGGCGTGGACAAATCCGTGGTGATGAGCCAAGAAAGGGTATGGCGGTGGCAGGTTGATGCTGTCAGAGCCAGTGCTGCTGCTGTACAGGTACTGGTGACCATGGAACTGCATCAAACCTAGAGAATCATGCAAGTCTGAGCCTCTTCCTGTCATGAGGTGATCGATCATCAATCAACTAGGGTTTTGCATAGCTGAACAGAAGATTAGCAGAGAGAGAGAGAGAGAGAGCGCGCGATGGCTATATATATATGGAGTGTGACTCAATACAAGTACTGGCTATATGCATTTCATGGTGTAATACTAGTTCAACCTGGAAGCTGGTGGCAGTGTGAGAGGAAGTTGCACGGCACGAATCTGTGAAGCAGCGGTATGATGATTCTTTGAGCTGTATGCAGATTGGCTTGTAGGCTTGGCCGGCACAATGAGCTGCTGAGTTTTGGAGTTTATCCAGGTCCAGGGGGTTGGTAAGCTCTGGTTAGCTACTTAGCTCCTGGTTTTACTGCGGAATTAAGTAGCTAGTGTGCTGAGGTGTGTAGAACCCGGAATGCTTCAGAAAATTCAGATGGAACTTTCTTAGGAAATTAAAGGGGCAAGGCAACTCTGTATATAGAGATATCTCTATATAATGAGAACACTTGGGTTAACAGTTAACATTGACATCGACACTTAGAAGTGATCACAACCATTTAATTCTTTCTAATGTGTAATTTTTGTAGGGAGAATGAGGAAGACAACATACGATTTTTCTTTGGTAATTCCTAGAGAGTTTTAAGACTAATATTGATGCTTGTGAATTGTGATGTACGTTTCTATGTGCTGCACAAGCAAAATCGAAACCGAACTATACTAGAACCCGCGGGATGGCACAAGAAGACAATATGCCATTAAAAATCAGTTCAATAATGGAGTACAACTTCTAGAGGCGAATTTTTACGTCTAATATTTTGCAATAGAAAATGCACGTCGCCCGCACGCTTTTTACATTTCTGTGTGCCAATCGCGTGGTTAATGACAAAGCACAAATAGGTAACATATGAAACCAAAGTAACCGTGATGCTAACAAAACAAAACCAAGGCTTCGCATTGGTGTAGTGAAACCAAAAATATGCATGCTTATCTCCGCAACTAATCATAGTTATTATTCCATGTTCTTCCAGAACCAGCTAAACCTGAAATTGACGCCGAGTTTCCGCATATGTAACTACTCCGATCCCTATGTAATAAGAAGCAAAGAAGCAGTAGCTTTTCTCCAACGATGAACTTAATTAATAGTGAATGCCAGGATTGCAGTAGGCCTCAGTTTCGGAGGCAAACTCGAGGATGAAGACAGCAGCATGCAGCAAAACAATGGCGCCCAATCAAGCCCAGCTAGTAGAGCTAGCTAGCTTGGCCGCTTCAATTGGCAGCGACATGTACCAAGCTAGCTGTCTCGCTCATTCCTGCCTCCACATGTCAAACTCATCGTGTCTATGTGGTAAGCAAGCTCTAGCACTAATTTGACCTGGTATTCGCGATAAGGCCATGCGTAGATCGTTCTACTGCATGATTCATGAAATGGTGGATCAGATTGACACGGGTTCAGTGCAATCATCGATGGCAAACTGAAGGTGATGCCTAGCTACTTCATGCCTTGTTTGCACGTACATGGCCATATGCAGGAGATATCACTGGTAGTATATTACAAACCTAGCAAACAGCCGATGAGTAGAACCAAATATAAGTTAGTACTCCTAATTGATAACTTCTCCCTCCAGGAGAGTGGCCAAAGCCAAGCAAGCAACTCCGCGTGAATCTATTGATTTGACTGCATGTATTTTTATGTGTAAACATATGTTTAATCTATTAGCAATTGCACGAACTCATCGAGCTTGTTGGTTTGTAAGAATTACATCGCAATCCATGGGCATACATGGCTCCCTTCCAGGTGGACACATGTAACACATGGAAAGCAAGCTTTAGCATCAGAAAAGCTCATCCGCTAAGCGAAGTTGAGTAATTAAGCAACAAGTAGTGATTGTTAGATAAACCAGCTCGCTCACCGTGATCAAAGAGTTAGTCGAAATGATCATGATCGTAAGTCGTACTCGTAAAAGTACTATAGCGTTATAGTCATAAATCGTAATGGTCATAGTCGAATGATCACTGTAACAGTCGTAGTCGTATCACTGTAGCAGTTATAGTCATTGTGGTTGAAAGATCACTGTAGCAATTGTAAACACTCGACACGTGCTCAATCCATATGAGATCGGTTTTCCCGGTTTGTTAGCGTCGTGTGCGACATGGCATAGATCTGTGGGAACGTGCATGAGGTGGCGTATAGTAAGGGTGGCTCAACTATCAGAGTTAGACTAGGATTTCCATTAAATAGCAGTCTAATACAATAAGAAAAAGCTGCTCAGTTTTTCAGCAACGTAAAACTTTTATGTTCTTACTTTGTCTTTTTCAGTTTCGTGTGTGATCATGTATAAGCTCAGACGTAAGTTCCTCACAATGATAAGACGTTCCGCTAGAGTAGAGCGACACTAGGTCAAACATGGCAACTGGTGCATATTTTTACTCTCTATCATCTTTCGAGGAAGACGAGTGAAGCAACAGCGTATGCTACCAATTAAACTTCCCCTGAATGTCGTAGCTGCGATGATGTGGATATGATTTGCTGCTTCATTAGATCCCGATGTAGAATGAATTAAGTAGCAGTAGTACATAGGAAACATATATCGGTTTGCAAATTTTATCGGATGTCAACTATAGAAGCGATAACCGCTAGTTACCGGATTTTTTAGAATTTTTTCTGACAAAAATTTTGAAATTTTTAGATAAAAATTAGGTGAATTTGAATTTTTTGACGGGTTAAAAATTTTGCCAGATCCCACCAATTACCAGCAAAATTTCGACAATAGATTTTTTCCCCTAGGCAATAGTAGGTTTCTTGGAAAAAAAAGTAGTAGTGTAGAGCTGTTGGGGTAGAGGGAGGGACTGAGCGAAGTGCAGCTCATTGAACTCGTCTCGAAAAAAATCCCAGTCTAGGCCCACCAAGGTGGAGTTTGATGACGAGGGAAACGGGGTCCGCTGACGTTGCGTAAGGTAACGTCAGAGTGCAGTTGCTGATCTGAACTGTCCGATGAGAAATGAACGGTTCTGATCTTTTTACTATAGCAAAACCAGATCTGAGCTGTGCATTTCTCATCGGGCGGTTCAGATTTGCAACTGCAGAGGATTCGTTTCCATGACGAGGAGAACGCAACCTCAGCTCAGGTGGGAGATGGGCCATGCTTTTTTGGGTTAGTCCGAAGCACGGTCGACCTGGCACGGAAATGAACGGTTCTGATCTTTTTACTGTAGCAAAATCAGATCTGAGCCGCCCATTTCTCATCGGGCGGTTCAGATTTGCAACTGCAGTCTGACGTTGCCTTACGCAATGTCAGAGGATTCGTTTCCATGACGAGGAGAACGCAACCTCAGCTCTAGAGGTGGGAGATGGGCCATGCTTTTTTGGGTTAGTCCGAAGCACGGTTGACCTGGCACGGCCTAAGCACGGCCCGGCCCGACATGTGGCGGGCCGTGCCGGCACAGGGGGCCTGGAAAGCCGACATAATGGACGGCATAACACGGCCCGGTGTGGCGTGCCGTGCTCGGGCCAGCCCAGCCCAGCAAGCACGGCCGGCACGGCGGGCACGCCTGCACCGATGGCTACCTCGGCCTCGCCTCCGGCCTCTCATCGCCATCACACGGTCATCCCCACAACACAAGTATCACAGAGCAAAGAAAGAGAGAGTTCACCCTCCCATCGCCATTCCACGGTCACCCCCCCAAGTCCACAACACAAGCATCATAGATTCACAGAGCAGAGAGAGGGCAGAGGGAGTAGAGGGGAAGAAGAATACCGAAGGTGGCACTGTAGTGATGACGGCAGCATGACGAGCAAACCAGCGCCGGTGGCCGCCTCGGCCTCCAGCGGTCCAGCCCACGCTGATTTGGACAGTCCGAAGGCGCATTCGCCTGCGGTGCGCGAAAAAAGTGGGCCGTCTACGCGAAAACTTCCCCAGTTTCCCAGCCGCTCGCTTGGGCTACCGAGACCGACTCCTACTCCCAGAGTCCCAAGGCATTGCGTTCGGTGGTGGCGCGTGCAAGTTAAGTAGAGTCGTCGTCGTCGTCGTCATCACTCATCCGATTCCCCCATACTTACGTACAGCGCGCGGGCTGCATCGAATCCGGGACCGAATCGCCTCCGCGCGCGGTGGTCCGTATTTGTCGGGAGGGGCAGACGCAAGCCATCCAATTCCAAGGGCTGCACCAGCACGATCTATGGTCAAATCGATGTCATCGTCGTTGTGGATTAAGATCGCCAAGTTCCTGCGGGCCACAGTGGCTATTGTGGCGGAGCACAATAGCAAAGGGGAGCTGGTCTCGGCGGAGCTGGCGAAGCATGCTGCCGAGGCTGCGGAATCCGTTGTGCTCTTTGTCAAGATCGACCATGGTGTCCGATGCGGAGTTTGTCAAGGAACTCGCTGTGAAGCTTGTGGGCACGCCGGGAGCCAAGGCGCTGGTGGAGGCACTCCGAGGGCACGCGGAGTCGATCGAGTCGCTCGGGGCGCAGGCGGAGGAGTTCGCAGCAACCATGCACCGCCTGCAGGAGCTACACGCCGTGTAAGATAGCTCCGGCCTACTGAGGAGAGCAGGCAACGCTCTGCGCCATTGGCGGGAACGACGGGCACGGTAGGTGGCGGGCTCCACCGTCCTGCTGCGCTATAGCCCAACGCAGCAGCGGCAGCACAGCTTCTCCTCCTCTTCTTCGACGTGTGCTTCTCCTCCGGCACCCTCTAAGCTCTCGTCACTCTCATGGAGGCCGACCCTCCCATATAGATCCCGATCGATCCCAATTCCCAAATCGATGTTCCCAAAATCCAGCCCATCCATGGAGGCCGCCGGAAGCCCTTGCCCTCGCCGCTGCCCCCGCCGCCAGAAGCCCTCGAACCCTCGTATCTGGTATGCAACTATGCATTCAAGTCTGAAACTTGGACACGTTGATTTTGCTTTGCTGTTCTGTTGATCAGTTCTCTGTTTTCACTCTGCTTTGCTCTGTTTTCCCATGTTTTGCAGCTCACACCACCTTGTCGGATATAGAAGCTCTTGCGCAACATTCGTAATGTGGTTCCTACAAGATGTTGTGGTTGCTTTCTTGTGGAAATTAAGCAGTTTTCCAGCTAAGCAAGCTGACCTATAAGCAACAATTAGTTGTAGGATTGCCGGTGCACACTTGCACGCTTCATCAAAGATGGGATATGTTAAGGGGAGTTTGTATTAACTTTTGTTGTAGATATACGTGCACGTGACAGGAGTAAGAGAAGTGGGGTGGATGATATACCTATGATTCTTGTCTTATTTTCAAAGAACAAGAGGAGTAGGGTAGATAACGCACCCGTGACCTCCTGCCTTATTTCAGATTGAGACAGTGGCGAGAGAAGTGGAGAAACTGTTTTGAGAAGTCAGATGTTTATATTAACTTTTAGTTTTTTTTAAACAGAAGGTAATAGGAACAGAGTCTAAGACTTCTATTTTTTAAAGATTACAATGTGGAGTTGGTGGTTGATCAGTGGGATATTTACTAATTTTTTAGATTACAAAGAAGGACACACACCACACTCACATATGTGCGTTCTACCGAAATACATGTTAGGTCTAGAATAGAAATCGCTAGATAAATTCTAAATTTATTAGTACATCATGGAACATGGGTACACTCTTTCCCATTGAAAGCACACGTATTAAATCTAGGATTCGAACACAGGCAGAGCAGACGCTAGACGGCAGTGGTATTAACCAACTTAAGGTCCTACTTATTTCAGCTTCAGCTTTTGACTTTTAATTTACTATTCTTTTATTTCATTTTTTTGGTCTTTTGGCTTTTTGGAAGTCTTTTTATTTTCTTTTTTCTCATATTCCTTCATATTGTTCGTGATAGACTAACTTAATTTTATTTTAAAAAATTTTAAATTTAATTACGTCAAATAAACCACCAGTAGTTATAGTAAAAAATAAATCAGTTATAATAAAGAATCAAAAGTTATCGGGAAACTGTGCACCCCTTATCTACGTTCGGTTCTCGGGAACTTCTAATTGGCTGGGGAAAATGCAAGGGGGCAACCGCATGCAACCTCCCGCCGCACGGATAAACGGCCCAGAAGCGAACGCCACGCGCAAGCTTCCCACACTGGTGGGCCCAAATAGTGCGGAGGCTGAAAGACCTCAAAAATTTCAAAAGAACTTTTGCGAATGTTTTCTAATTTTTGGTGAATTTTTCGAGCCCCTTTCCCAATTTGGAAACTCCTCCCACTTTCCGCTTTCCTCTCTCGGTTAGTGCGCTACCCTGGCTCGGTTGCGCCCAGGGGCGTTACAGAGGCCTACGGAAGCCTACGAGAAAATGGACCGCGAATAACCATCGCGACCCACGGAAGAGATTGCACTCCCCCTTTTTTTTTGGAATTGCTTGGCTGTTTTAGGGGGTGTTTGGGACTGCTCCACAAACTCTACCGTGGAGCAGCTCCACAAAAAACCTGGAGTTTGTGGAGTACCCTTTAGGTGCTCTCACAACTCCACCTTTTTTTCCTCGAACAGAGTGCGTGAAGCTGAACCTGTTTGGCTAAAAAACGTGGAGCGGATCTGAAAAACGTGGAGTGGAGCAGTCCCAAACACCCCCTTAGTTTCTTTGCCGGTAACAGAGGCGGATCTGCCCTTCGGGCGAGCACGGGCGGCCGCCCGAGCTCCTCGCCGGTTGGACCCCGGTTCCACTGGCTTCATCTTCAGACGGGGGCTTCTGCCACTTCATTCCCCCGACTTCATCCCCATAATCTGCAAACGGGAGAAAGGTTTCACGACTGACAGTGAAGTAAAAGCAAAACCAGAGTATGATAAACTGCACTCGTAATTAGAGTTCGAGGCTGTTTCTTTGAGCCCTGAGGTGCAGATCCTCCTACGTATACATAGTGATCTAGTTGGAGAGTCCGAAGAGCCCCTGATTTCTTCTATAAAACAAGAAGATAGCCAGTGCAACCCACACAATAACCTTATTGAAACTAGTACTGTGGTGTGGACACCTTGTATGAGTAAAACAATCGATTGATTTCTGTTGAGAGAGATCATACTTACTCTGCGAAGCAGAAGAATTTTTGTAAGAACAGTTGTACTCTTTATTCTTACATGATGATTGGAGTAGGCTGTAGCTGTTCTCATTCTTGTGTGGTGATCCTCCCTGAGTGCCTGCATCATCAATTTTTGATGATCCGTGTATGCTGTGGTCCATTTCCTTGGTGCGTTGTGATCCCTGTGGGCTGCCATTTTCTTTGTTCTCAAATAGAAGCGTCAGCCCGCCAACATACCCATTTTCGCGACATGATTCGGAAAGACAGCTCAGCAGAAGTGTTTCTTCAGATGGTCCACCAAGGCTGCAACTTACCTCCTTGCCGACTGCCGAGTACATCCAACAAGGTACAGCCATTTGCATTTCCTTGGAATTCTTGTGAGAAGTCCGGCAAACTAGGCCCAATTTCATTTTCCCCTGCTGGTCTACCCAAGCAATAATCTGCAATATCTTGTTTGTGAAAAGACGTGGACACCTCTTCATTGTCAAAAAAAAAAAAAACTCGACCTGCGGGGGTAAGACAGCCCCCGGGCATTTCATTAAGAAGAAGATCTTCTCACGCAGATCGAGAAAATCCCGAACCCTTGCCCCACTCGACACAATGCATCATCCCATGTGAGAACAACTGTGGTGATCCCTAGACTAACGACCTGGCACGACCAACGACCTGGACGAGCCTTAGACCTGTGCTTTGGCTTATGGGGTAAGCGAGGGGATTTTTTTCCCTCAGCCTGAAATTCGCTCCCACTGGGAGTCGAACCCAGGACCTGAGGGGTGCTACTAGAGCGCTCTAACCGCTACGCTAGAGGCCCATTCGCCCACCTCTTCATTGTCATTGTGACACTACTGATTTATCTATCTTTCACAATTGACAAGTTGTTTTTTTTACAGCTCATCTACAATTGTGGATTAAGTTTCATTAGTAAGGTATTTTTTATTGTCCTTCCGTTATCAACATATGTTAATATGTGAATTGTAGTTGTTGTTTCTATTTCATATCATATACTTTTATTAGTGTGATTGCAACATAGTTTGATCATGGATTGTTTTACTTTTAAGTATTACTGTTTATTTCATGCTTTTGACTTCAACCTACCTAGTATTTTTCCTAGGTCCACCATTGGACTTCGTCCTACCTAGAGTTTTTTCCTGGGTCCGCCACTGACCGGTAATCAATACTTCGAAATTTCCCCAAAGAATTACACTTTACCGAGACATGAAAGAGAAAAGTAAATACTTAGCGTGAAGAAAACTCTAGCAGCAAGAACATACACCTGTCATCTAAGCCTAATCAACTTTCACGCTTCCACTGTGCTTCGTTTTGGACAGGGCTTTCACCATCCCCTTGCATATCTTCCGGAACCAGATGAGGTTCATCGTCGAGAGCACCGGCGGCACCGTCTGTATGCTGTAGAATCCTACCGGGAAGACTGTCCTCACCTGCAAACAGAAACGTGCAACACACATCGCAGAAAAGTCAATTAAACGAAGAACCCTGAATCTGTGTTTGATTCCCTTCCCTGGTTAGTTAGCCTGACGACATGATGACTGACTAACCTGATCGAAGTGGAGGTACATATGAGCGAAGAAATAAACGAACACTACGATCCGAGCAACCTGCAAGCAACCATGCAATGAGATCGATGACTAGTCAATTACCCAGGTATATAATATCGGCGCAAACTGTACTGGGAGAGAGATTCAAAGAATATCTCTGGGAAGCACGGGGTCAGACATGAATGCTAGCTACTTTGTATACAGAGAGAAGAGAAGTGAGGTCATACCAGCCATCCGACAAACAATGCCAGCCCATTGTACAAGTAAAGCTTAGAACCCTTCCGGCCAGCAAGATCCAGATACCTGCAGGAAAACATGGCATTTTCAGAAGGGACGCGTGATGGTGATCGGCTCAAACATGGGCAAGCATGGTTATATTTTCTGTGAGATTAACAAGCATGTTTAATTAACAATCTCTGAACTGAACATTACCATCTGAGGTTCACGAAGGGAGTGGTTGCTTCTGTGAAGAGGACCATGAGGATGTAGACGTGCCCTTTGCCACTCAGCAGAGCAAGAGAGATTGCATATATGGAGAGTCCATGATGCAAGAGCTGGACATTATTGATGCCACCAGAACAGATTTTATATCATCAAAAACAGTAATAAAAAAGGAGTAAGTGTGTCAAGCTCACAATGTGTGATAACACTTACATATTCCTTTCCTCCTAAGGAAGGGAAATGCCACAGGATCATCGCCAAGTCTGTCAAGAAGTAACCGAGAGACACCTGTGATGTGAAGTCAAATAGCACAGCAATTAAACATCAAGGGTGCATTTTCACCAACCATTTTGGGATATCTACTGACCATGCAATGTGTGTGCATAAAGTTGAAGTGCAAATTAACTTACCCCAAACATGGCATCAGAGAGCCATGATTTTCTATCAATGATGATGGCATTATGGGCGTCCTTACTGAAGAGATCAGATATCACCAGCAGATAAAAAGAGACGGCTGCAGCAACCAACGCATGGAACGTAGAGAATCCCCTAAAACATGGTGAGATGAGAATATAATTAGCATGAGAGAATCCCTCCAAGAAATAAAAATGACAAAATCTAAGTATCTCTCACCTGTTGTTCCATTCAACTCTGTGTATTTCGTTTAGCCCATTGTAACCCTTGAAGCACCGAGAGCTAACTTCGCGGGTTATGGCATAAACCTGTAAGAATGTAAGAGCAGCTATTCAGTGGCATAATAAATTCATGTGAGGTCAGTTACATTCCACATCAACCATATCACTTAAAGAATGGATAGTTGAAGGTGATAGATATATTGACAAGTAGATCAGGTCCATCCGTTAGTGATCAGTTCTGATATAGTACATGCTTATGGGCTAGAGGAATTCACAATTTCTCAGGATACTTTGGTCCTTAAGCATTAAGAATGTCACAATTCAGTTAGATCCTCAATTGTTTTCAGGGAGCAGATTATCATGTCCTGTGCTTGTTGGGCTGGACTCCCTCCATATGGAGAAGAAGCTCAAAATCAGCCCATAAACTTGAAAGCTTATAAACTGTTAATTACTCTCTTGATAAACTGTTAAAATGCCTCCTTGGTGAGGGGAAGAAAACCCTAGCCCTTTCCTTGAGCTACTGGTGAGGGGGGGGGGGGGGCTCATGAGGTGAGAAACACGTACGCACACAACAAAACAAGAGAGGAGAGGAAAAAAAAAGAGGATCTCTGTTTCAGCTAAGGTGATTCTATGTAGTCTTCTTAAGACATCGATCGGAGCAACAAATAACATCCGATTGAGCTTAAACTTGGCTAGTGTGTTCTTGACTTGATGCTCTTCGATTTATATGGTTGGATTGAGGATTGGTTTAGAGGAACACCTGATTTGAGAGGGGTTTTGTCAACTTGAACTACTGCAGTTTCAGTACAGTGCAGTTTTGGTAGATGATCTGTTTGAGTAGTGACATGATCATAGTTTGGGCTGAAATCTTTATGGTTTGTAGAAAACTCATGGAACTATAGTCCTACCAAATTTCATGCAATACTTAGCTATGGTTTGTGAGATATGAGTTTATAACCGAAGGGGACGGAAATTGTGTCTTCTTTGCTTGGCTATTACTGTACCTCTTATTAATTGTGTATGGTTATTGATGATGATATCAAGATATACTCTTGATGTTGTTGTTACTTCTGTGATGTACCTCTAGATGCTTTAGAGAAAACTATTTGTACCCATTGTCGATTATAGTGTATGATTTGGGAGTGAGCTATGTAAGCCTCGTGGTTTTTACTCCTCATATCGAGGAGGTTTTCCATGTAAATTGCTATGTCACTTTGTGCATATTCTTATTGTTAATTCCACTGCTTATTTGTTGGTTGAAACTATTCTCATTGGTTCACTACAAGTAAATATGCTAAACTTTTATTAATTGTATTGTTTAGCCCCAACAGTACTTTTCAGTGCATGAGAGTGAGTTCTTTTGGGCTGTGGTTTTTTGCTTAAATTTTTAATTTTGGTTGCTCGTGAGAGAGAGTACAAAGAGAAATACTCGCGTATTATTTTGATCAATATAGATAAAGTTGAGACAGTGTCTACTGCAATTGACTTGTAGACCCCATCTTGAAAAATACTCCATTTAAAAGCTATTTACTGTAGAGAGCCAAGCTATAAGTGTTGCCGAACCCACCCGGTCAGAAGCAATTGCTCAGCATCTACTCCCTCCATTTATTTTTACTTCACGTTTTTTTATTTTTTACGGTCTTCAAGATGTGACTTTGACAGCTACTTTTTATAATTTTACGTTAAGATATACTAATAAAATTATAATACTATAAATATATTTTTAATAATAAATCTAATGATATAATTTTTGTATAATCAATCTAAGATAGTTTTAGATTTACTGTTTACAGCACGGATTTTAAAAAGTTAGTAAAAAAGAACAGATGTACTATTTGTCTACTAATAGTGAATACTGACATGGAGAAGTGAAGTGATCCATAATCCATTCAGTTTTTTAACAGCTCTTGTACTCTACAAAGGCGGCTTCGCATGCAACGAACTGTCTATCTGCTGGTCCAACCTCTCACCTTACTGCAACAGAGCTAACGGATGGGTCAATTCGAACCCAGGGCAGAAAAAAAAAGAGTGGTTTCTTTGCTCCTTGCAAACGATAAGTGACCCAATACGTTTAGAATCGTCACTGTTCATGACCGGTGTCCATACTTCTATTAGGAAAAACACACCCATATGCGGATAATATTGTCCTATGTAGAATTAAGTAACAGTAGCAAGACGTGCATTAATAATCATAAAACGTCTTGTTCGTACCAGCAGTAAATTATAGGAGTATATTAGGGCATCTCCAACCGGTTCTTTATCCTGCCCTTCATTGTATATTTACCTAATATGACTCAAAAAATAGACTCCAACCGGTTCTTTATCCTCCTCTTCATTTTTATCGAGTCGCTATTTTCTCTCGGCCGCTAGCTAGATTTGGCGAGCGCCTCCTCACTCGCTTCTCAAATAGCTAGGCCATTGGAATGCTAACTCAAATAGAGAGCTGAAAATAATAGCTAGCCTCTTCATCCTAGGAAATAGAGAGGGAGAAATGACTAATGGGATGGAGTTGCTCTAGAAGACTGTTCTTGCTCCAAGCCTCCAATATAACACCAAGTGCCAAGCACGAAGTACTATTGAACTACGGCCTAGAGTATACCGCATATAATGCACAAATGCATGATAAGGTCACTCAAAGCTACATGTCCGCTAATTACGAACCCTGACAGATGCAGCAGCTATGCCTCCAAAAAGGAAAGATCAACATTAGGTTGCTTATCGTCGCTAAATGCTAGGAAAAGAAAAACAAAGAAACAGCAGTTTCTTGTCACTTTTGTCAGGATGATAATTTTCAGCAGGATCGCACTCTTGTGTTCGATTCACCTGTCAGGCATGCAGTCTCGCATTGGGCTGAGCAGTGGAGGAAGAGAACTTACAGCTGCACACATGACGGTTCCGGCAAGAACCGAAGCCGGCCACAGGATCTGCTCCCCGGGCCCGAAATCCACGTCCATGCCTCTCGGATCAATCAAAGGACAGAGCTGAAGGTTGAAGAAAGCCCTCAGGTTAAGAGTAGACGCCAGGAGATTGATCTGATCCCAAACGACTTGAACCTCCAATCGGTTGTTGCAAGAGTGCTGTTTTTTTTCTTCTTGTTTGGGTGCTAGAGCGATCGAATCTGCTGTGCTCTCTCTGTTCCTACGTAGTTTGTTTCTGTGTCGTGTGTGCCAGGCCTCCCGGGTTTCAAAGGCACAAGCACGGGGAGGGGGGCGTTGTGTAGGAGGTGCGCGCCGGCGACGACCCCATGGGAAAGTGTCCATGTTGTACAGCTCGCTTCTTTGTTTTTTCTCGGGTCAGACACACCGGACTAGACTAGACCCCGTGTGCAGACTCAAACCGAGTCTATTTTGTTGGCCATATTTCCCGGTTTTTTTAGGAATATTTATACAACATTCTACTATTTTTAGGACAAAAATAGTCAGACTGATCTGGGCGTTAGATCTCTATCCAACGGATCCACCCATACAAACCCCCCTCCAAAAAAAATGACCACCTCCAAAAAAAATGATCTAGGGTGTTAGATCTCCATCTAACGGTTCAAAATCTGACTAATTTTATCTTAAAAATAGTCAAATGTTGTATAGACACTCTTTTTTTTGCCGGGTAGTAGACAGTGAATCAGTGCCACTGCTAGCAGTCGTGACCTCCTCACCAGGTCGATGGGGCTTGGCCGACCTTTCATTTTTTCTGGTCCTAGCCAGGCTAGCGAGCTACTCGCAAGAAACAGGCACTGCTGTAAAACGAGATTACGAGAGATACCTAACTTGCTCATGCAAAACGAGAATGGAAACAAGGCCTAGCCAGCCAATGAAACACCGGAACACTCCTCTGGCTAGGTCAACGAAAAAATATTGAGTACGGCCATTAATACCTTAGTCTTTTAGCATTTACAGAGATGTGTTATAAAAAATTCTAGATGAATTTTGTCGGTGTTTTAATACCGATCTTACGTATGATTTGTTTGAATTCGGGAATTATCTTAAAAGACAAAGCTATGTTTTTGCGGAACAAGGACACGGGAATCTTTATTTAGGTTCGGGTCTTCTCTAAGAAAAATAATAACCTTACGTCTTGTATGATTACTAATCAAAGGAAATAATTACAATAGTGTAATGCAGAAAAGAGTCTGCACTCTCTAATATGGCCTCGTTCTCTCCGATCTGACCCTCCTTCCTCTCCAATCCCCCTCTCCTCTCTGGTGCTAACCATTAAATACTTGATAAAATGACGACCGTTGTCCAGTTCTAGAAGGCAACTCAACACTTTGTGTGATAACCATTTGATGGAGGTTATTGTCAAACAAACATGATGGCCGTTTGCTGTGCAGCGGTTGTTGTCAGAGAGAGATCGTGTTCAGTTATTAGATAAACGCACGGTCTAACCGTCTTATCAAATGCCCCCATGTTGTAGTAAGGCGTTGATTGACAAGTCGATTGGGGATATAAAAACCACAGAATAGTTTACGATCACAAAAGTGATTGTAGGATTGTTTACAACTATGTAGTCATAAAAGAGCTTATTATTATAGAGTATTCGTAGAAGGGCTTATGACTTAATGGTTATAGTAGAACCTACGACCATAGGGTAGTCGTAGAAGAGCTTACGACTTCATAGTCGTAGTAGAACCTACGACTATAGAGTAGTTGTAGAAGAGCTTACAACTTCATGATTGTAGAAGACCTTACAGCCATAGAGTAGTCCTAGAAGAGCTAACGATTTCATGGTCGTATAATAGCTTACGACTATAGAGTAATTGTAGAAAGATTTATGATTTCATGGTCGTAGAAAAGCTTACGACCATAGAGTTGTCGAAGAAGAACTTATGACTACCTCGTGAATCTTTTTCATTATCAATAAGGGATATATCCGGAGGATATAGTGACGTAATAATTTGAGGATTATTCTATCCTCATGAAATCTTAATGTGATTAGGATTTTTACTTTCTTTGGAGGAGGGCTATGAAACTATATAAAATTATGAGGCGTGGTCATGAAGAATTCAAACAAAATCAAGCAACAAAGCAAAGGAACCACTCATCCAAAGATAAAAAGTGCGCTAGAGGATTAGATGTTAGGTTATTTTTTAGCACTAGATTCTTGTATAGAGTAATGATCCAAAGTTCTTAAAAGATTCGAGAAGATTGTAAGAAAACGATAATCCCTTATACTTTTTTGAGGTTATATTTAAGGAATTTACGGTCACCTTCACTAAATCTTTTCTATCTTGTTATGGTTGCTTGAATATTGTTATTTTGTTTATCTCTGTGAGATTTATCTTATCCGTTCTTGATACTATATATATTTGTATCGTATCTCATAAGCTTTAATCCAGTCTAAAAACTACAACTTATAGGAAGGAAAATCAGTGTGCGACGGTACGTACGAAGTGTGGTGAAGTTTGGTGTGTGCCATTACATTACGTACGCCGGATGTCGTGGGCTGGTCCGTAGGCGGAAAATAGGCGAAGAGCACGCACGCCACGCGCGACTAGCTAGACCGACCAGCCGCCGGTCGTAACGTGCATGCCGTCAAACATTGCTTGCAACCATTTTTCGGCGCTTGGGCCATGAGAAGAGCCTAGGTCTCTCTCTCTCTCTCTCTCTCTCTCTCTCTCTCTCTCTCTCTGTGGGCTCTGTGTTTTGGTTGCCCTCGTGAGTCTCTATGGGCCGTCCAGAGATAAGATCCGAAGGTCCCAAAAGAGAATCTCCAACAAATCTTCTAAAGTATTCATATCCCCTATATTTTAGAAGAAAAGGTAAAAAAAAGGCTCCAACAGATCTCCTAAGTGGTACCCAAAAATATAGAGGACTCCATCCCTGATTTGTCGTCCCCCATATATGGAGGACGCATACCATCCCCTAAATCGGCTCCAACGCTCTTGCGCCGTCCGATCCCCTAAATTCTTTGGTTGGTAGTTTTTATGGACCCAGATTTTAATTTAGGGGACCATATTTAGAGGATTTGTTGGAGGTTACATATTTTTAGTCTTTTATATTCTAGATTGTGTCCTCTAAAAAGTGATTTAAGAGATAAGATTTAGAGGACATGGTTGGAAATTCGTTATGGGCCTAAACACGGACGAAAAGAAGCCCAATCATAGAACAATACAGGCCCACCTCCGCGTCTGCGCTAACAGCGACGAGACCCCGAAACCCTAGCCCTACCTAGTCCACGATATAAGCTCGCCCGTGCCGCCTCCCTCAAGAGACCTCTCGACCGCGCCGCCGTCTCCCAGCCGCAGACGTTTCCTCCTCGCCGACGAGATGGTACGTACCATCTCCCCTTCCCTCGTCGGTGGCTCCTTCGATCCGCGCTCTCCGCTTTCAGGGCCTTAGGTTTCCTACCCGTCCGTTGTTGGAATCATCCTGATTTGTGGCCCTGTGTTCCAAAAAAAAAAAAAATCCGTAGCTTGTGCTCGGCGCTTTAGAAATATCATGCCTTCCCAGTTAGATTTGCCGAGGTTTTGGTTTGTGTAAGATAGAAATCCTGCTCGGAGTGTGGTATTTGTTAGATCTAGTGTGATGTTGCTAGTGTTTACTGCTCTTGCATTTGTTGTGCTTGATATGGATTGTGGCACTGTGAAATCCTACGGTATGATTGCATGATGGAAAGGTTTCACCGTCTTACTGTTGGTAAAATGCCCATTTCATGTGGTACTTGATCATTAGCTTGAATTATGTACCGCTGTAATTTCGAGCTTAAAAGCGTGCAACAAGATAGTTGTTATGTGCCGTCATATTCATTTCTGCCGCCTGACCAATTAGTATGATGACTAAATAATAATTACCGTTGTTAGTACTACAATTGTGCAAGTGTTTTTGTTCTGTTTGAGGAACTTTATGGGATACATGTCTATGAGCTTCAAGTACAAGTGCAACCGATAATTTCTGTAGATTAAATGTGCAACTAGTAATAGACAGCTGTTGTCTGCCATCACCACCATATGGAAAAGTTGGGGTTATATTCAGATAAGCAGAGGTGCACAAGTATCAATTGCTATTTCAATGATTCTATCCATGCTTTTTGATGTGCTGCCTTTGTTGATAGTAGTTCACCTGTTTTACTATGCTCGTCGAGGAGTGCTTTAATTTCTTGTGTTTGTGATGTCTGTGCAGACGAAGCGCACCAAGAAGGCTGGTATCGTTGGCAAATATGGTAATGACATTGGATCTTCCCAGTTCATTATTTGACGATCTCATGAATGTTTGCTAACTCATGCGATCCTGTATCCTTGTAATGCTAATGTTATACAGGTACCAGGTATGGTGCCAGTTTGCGTAAGCAGATCAAGAAGATGGAGGTCTCCCAGCACTCCAAGTACTTCTGTGAGTTCTGTGGCAAGGTAAATCTGTCAATGATTATAATGATTACTTGTCTTGTTTCTGAAATGATATAGTGTATGCCAACTTATTCTACTGTGCATCTATGTATCTGTCAATGATTATATCAGATAATGCTTGCAGTCATTTGGCTATTACAGATAAGCAGTGTAACCTGCAATAAATGATATCAGGTTTTGTTCTGCAGAGGAAGGTTTTGGTCCTCCTTTTGCCATTCTTGTAGATTACTTCAGTCTTCAGTATAGGTTATTAGTTTTTTGTCCCACAATGTCTGTTTAGAGGGCAACATGAATAACATATTAACTCTCAAGTGACTTAGTTGAATATGCTGATTTGCGCGATGTGAAGAATTTCAATGATACTGATATTGCAATCTCTTGTATTATCAATTGGACATGCATATGATATCTTTCAGTTATGAGTTCTTTTGAGTTTCTTCTAAGGAAACAGTGCATGACAGCTTCTGATTCTGCTCACTGTGTCAGTGTTGGGATTTTGTTTTATGAATGAGTTTGTTGAAACTTTTAATAAAATTATTGGTTAGAAGCTTTATTTTTCGTTTGTTTGTTTCATTTGTGTATTGCTTGCTGCATGTTCCTTCACCAGATCTAATGCCGTTCCTGATTCACAGTTTGCAGTGAAGAGGAAAGCTGTTGGAATCTGGGGATGCAAGGACTGTGGGAAGGTTAAGGCTGGTGGTGCTTATACCATGAAGTATGTGCTGATGTTGATTACACCTTTATTTCCAAATAGCTACATCATTTTGTTCACTTATGTTTGCTATTTTTTGTTGTTTTGTATTTCCAGCACTGCCAGTGCGGTCACTGTCAGAAGCACAATCCGTCGCCTGAGGGAGCAGACTGAAGCTTGATTGTGGTCAGTTTGAAAAGGAGTCGTTAGATTTTGTAGTTCAATCAAGACCGAAGTTGCTATTTTGCAGATTTAGCTGAAGGCACAATCTTTGAGTGTTCATCTATCTGTAGGATCATTAAAGTATCTGGCTACATGCTTGGTTTCTCATGCTAATTTGATCATATGTTGATGCGTATTCCTATATTCTTGTCACAGCGAATTCAGAGGTTTCCCATTAAAAAAAATCTGAACAATTTATGATTGGTGGTAATGCTAGTGTTAGATATGGCATGTAAGGACATGCAGATATGTGTCATGTGGATGTAGTTAGAGCAGCGCGATCCCTAGCCTCCGGTGCTAGACAGAGTAAGCACCCCTGCCGAGCTTTTGCTTCGAAATACACATACCCGGCCCTCCAATGCGCTGAGATGGCGGGGACGGCTGGCGCGCTTCCGCCCAAGAACGTCACGGCGCAGATGGCTCGCGGCGGCAACGGCTCGCCCCCGTCTCTGGCGCCGGCGTGGTGGTGTGCTACTCGCCGATGATGGTCACCACCTACGGCATCTGGCAGGGCGTCAGCCTGCTCGAGTTCTCCCTCCGGCTCTTCAGCCTCGAGGAAGAAGGCACTCATCATCGCCGTGGCTGGCATGGCTCTGCCCGTCTGCATTGGCACGGCCACGTCCTTCATCTTCCGGCACCAGGTGTTCAAGAACGTGCACCAGACCTCCTCCCTGCTCTTCCTCGGCGTCGCGCTCTCCGTCACGGCGTTCCCGGTGCTGGCCCGCATCCTCGCCGAGATCAATCTGCTCGACTCGGACCTCGGCCGGATCGTCATGTCCGCCGCCATCTTCAACGACATGTGCGCCTAGATCCTGCTCGCACTCGCCATCGCCATCTCAGAGGTGAAGAGCACCGCCTTCTCGCTCTGGGTGCTCCTCTCCGGGGTGGCCTTAATGCTCGCCTGCCTCTACGTCGTGCGCCCGCTCATGTGGTGGATCATCCGCCGCGACCCCGAGGGCGAGACCATCGGCGACGTGCACGCCACCCTCATACTCACCGGCGTCATGATCCCGGCGTGTGCACCGATGCCATCGGCATCCACTCGGTGTTCGGCGCCTTCGTCTACGGGCTGGTCATACCCAGGGGCCGCTCGGTGTCGTGCTCATCGAGAAGCTCGAGGACTTCCTCACGGGGCTCCTCCTCCCGCTCTTCTTCACCGTCAGTGGTCTACGCACCAACATCACCAAGGTGCGCGACCCCATCACTGTGGGGCTCCTCGTGCTCGTCTTCATCTTGGCCAGCCATGCGCACCATCCTCATCGCCGTCTCCTACACCATGACCTTCCGCGACGGCGTCGCCCTCGGCTTCCTCATGAAAACCAGGGGGCTCGTCGAGATGATCGTGCTCAACATCGGAAGGGACAAGGAGTTAACTAATCCACACTAAAAAATTCACTGCACGATTAAATTTCTGTAATGGGCGCATGATTGATGGCTGTAAATTTCTGCAAATGTTATTAATTGGTGCAGGGAATACAATTTCGAGCCAAAATTTGGGTTTCTCGATCCACCTCGAAAAAAGTCCAATCCAATTAAAAAATTCAACCCAACCCCATCATACCACAACCCCATCTGGTCATCTCTATCTCATCCGAACCGCCCACCTCATCCGAACCCCACCAGGCCACAATCCTGAATTCCCAATCCCTCCCTCGCTGCCATCTCCATGCCTGTTCGACCACAGTTGCTTGACCACGCCACCGATCATAGTTGCTCGACTCCTTCAACCATGGTGCCTTCGACCACTTCACCGATCAAGGCTTATCGATTATATCTTCGACCATGGCTTCATCGATCACTTCACCGGCCACGGCTTGTCGACCAGCATCTCCGGTAGTACCACTCACACAGACGGTACTACCGGTCTTCGAGCACGACCAAGATATTGTAGCTTACGAGTATCGACCATTGACCACTATGCAACTATGACCATTCCTACGACTACTGTAGTTACGAGCACTGTTACGACTACTTGCCATAGTACTTCTGCGAGTACCGACTGCTACAGTACTCCTCCGAGTACCAGCTGGTACAATACTCCTCCGAGTACCGACTGCAGCTACGACTACTATACAGCTCGACTTACGACTGTGACTATTACGACCGGTCTCTGACTCCGGAGTCACCGATAGCTCTCCGACTCTAGGTCTTCAACTTGTACTTGACACAAAGGAACGAAGTATCTCCAAGGGCTGCTTTAGCTCATGTACATCAGGGCAACATAATCTTCAGTGAAGACTGAAGACACACGAGATGTTTGCAAGAAAACAGGACATTCTTGGCCCGTTGTTTTTCCAGCCCAAAAGGGCAGGCTAACCGTTGGAGCCCAGGTTCATCACCCCTTGCGCTGAACGAAAGCACGTCTACTTCACCAAGAGCTCGATTTTAATTTTCTTACGTGAAACCATGTTGAGAATATTCATGATTTATTTGTGTTAAACAATTAATAATTATATTAAATTAAAATTTGAATCTATAAAAGTTTGTAAGTTTTTAGATTTGTTGTCAGGTGGGCAACAGTCTGACCGGCTTGCAGAGACGGTCTGACCACTATGTTGGAACGGTCTGACCGATGCTCAGTGTGATCGGATTATAGAGATGGACTACCGTGTGACGTGACCTATTTTTAAGCTGTTGGCTAGTTTTTTTAAGAACTGTACTTGCTTGTGTGCATGAGAGAAATGGAAGCGATCCAACCAGCCAATGGGGTGATGGTCCGACTGGGGTTGGTTGAGCGGTTAGACTAGTATCGGTGGCGCAATGTGATCGGCTCCCCTGTTACTAACGTTTGACCGAATTGATCGTCACAGTTCGAATGGCTAGTCAATGGCGGCCAAATTGGTTTTGTTTGAAATTATTTGAGGGGTTTTGGATATTTGTGGGAATTAGTCATGGGTTGAGTTTTGAAGTTTTAGGTCATTGCATTCATGGTGCATAAATCATGTTTGGACTAACGTAGGTCTAGTTATGAAGAACTTATGCTCAAAAATAATTTCTTGGTCTTTGATGTATAGAAAAACTTGGAAGCAACCATGGTCGGCAATGTGGACTATGACTAGACTCGAGGATGAGTTGAGGTACGATCAAGAAAATCGGACGAGATGATTGAACTCAAGCAAGACATAGCGAAGACAAGAGATGTTAAAGGGAAGGTTCGAATAACGATTTATCGAATGGTACAGTCGATGCAAGTAAGGCATAGTCAGGGGAACCGACATGGAGAGACTTGCTGATGCGTAAGTTATTGGTGAACTTACATGTTGCAGGCATAGAGATTTCTTGCAAAGGAGGAGATGACCATGACTAGGCTGGAAAAAGAGGTGAGATCTACAGTCAAAGTGATAGTGTTTTGGTGAGGAGTTCATGTTGGATTATGTGGGCCAAGCCCATATAATAAGAATAATTCCTATTAAATCTCAAAGGCCCACTCATGCAAAGGAGGCATGCATGTGACCTTTAGTACCATATTGCTAGTTCTAGGAGAGGAAGACCACCTTAAAAGGGATGGTGCACTCCTAGCCACTTGAGGCATGTGTGAGGGAGAACTAGAGGATAACACGCGCGCGCTCGCTCGCCTCGCCGGGCCAGGCCGGGCAGGGCGGGGGGCGCGGGCGCACGGCACCTGCGTGAATGGTCCGCCAAAATCGGCTCAAGGTGCTTGCGCAGACGCGCTTCCTTTGCGCTTTATTTTGCTGTTTTGAGTGGCGGTGAATCCGGATCGGTTACGCGCGACTAATCCGCTTTGATTCGAGTTATGGAGAACGTGCAGCGTCTTGATCACGCGTCCCCTTTATAAATACGAGCGCCGCCTCCATACAAAGATATGCGAAAATCAATCTAGGTTTTGCCTCCTCCATCCTTTGTGCTGCGCCGTCCCACGTAGTCTACTCCGTCCCGTCCGCCGGCGTGCACCGCTGCTCGGGAGAGCAGGTCTCCGAACCGCCGCCAAGTCCTGCACCGGAGAGGCGAATAAGGTTTTGGGAAGCGCTCGCGCGATCGCCGCCGTAGCTCGCTCGTCTTCCTCGCTGTTCGGCCGCGAATCGTTATCGACTTCGTGTCATCCTCACCGCGTACTGCGGCGTCTACATCGGCAAACCGATCGAAACAGAATCATCGATGCGTAACGGTCATGTTCTCCGTATTAGATCTGTTCATGTACGCTTTCTGGTTTACATGTCTAGATCTTTTATGCCCGTGATGGTTCTCGTTATTTTGCGTGCATGATGTCATGATTTATTTATGGAATAAATTGAACCTACATGTGCTTATATTTTCAACAATCCAAAACCTTATTGTAGGCACTGTGGTTTTACTATGGCTGGATTTGCCGATGCACTGAGGCCGGATAAGTTCTCCGATGTGCACTTTAAGAGATGGCAGATCAAGGTCACTCTGTGGCTTACTGCTATGAATGTATTCTAGGTTAGTAATGGCAAGCCTGAAGGTATTCTTGATGCTAAAAGCAGAAAGAATTCGAGACTGCCACTACTCTCTTTGTTGGATGCATTCTTAGTGTTCTTGCTGACCGTCTGTGCGAGGTGTATATGCACATGACAGACGCGAAGGAGTTGTGGGATGCATGAATTCCAAATACGGTGCTATCGATGCCAAGAATGACATGTATGTCATGGAGCAATTTCATAACTACAAGATGGTTGATAACCGTTCGTAGTAGATCGAGCTCATGAGATACAGGCCATTGCCAAGGAACTCGAACTCTGAAGTGTGTCTTACCCGACAAGTTTGTGGTGGATGTATTATTGCGAAATTACCTTCTTCATGAAGGAATTTGAACAACACTCAAACACAAGAGACAAGAGTACTCTGTTGAGAATCTGATTGGGTCTCTTGAAATTGAGGAGAAAGCTCGGAAAAGGACGCTGTGTCTAAGGGTGATGGAGGGCGCCTAGTGCCAATGTGGTACGAAACCCTCAAGCAAGAACAAAGGAAATTTGTCAAAGCCCAACAAACAACCAACTTCAAAAGAAGAAGAACAACAACAATCGAATGATAGAACTTGCTTTGTGTGCGGTGAGCCCGGTCACATGGCCAAGAAGTGCCCACAACGCAAAGGAAAGAAGGCACCAGAGGATGGACTTCTAAGTCCACAACGTGACCATTGGCAAGACCGAGATGGGATGGGTATGGTAATTTATCTCTCGTTCTTTCGCTTAGTCAATCTACCAATTGGTGGATTGATACAGAGCTAATGTACATGTGTGTGCCGATATTTCGTTGTTTTCTTCTTATCAGTCGCCCGAGATTCCTCCGTCCTAATGGGGAATGGGTCACATGCTCTTGTTCATGGTGTTGGCACGGTAGATCTGAAGTTTACTTCGGAAAGATCGTCACACCAAGAACGTGCAGCATGTCCCTTCTATAGACAAGAATCTCGTTAGTGGCTCCGTTTATGTAGAGACGGGCTTAAGTTGGTATTTGAGTCTAATAAAGTAGTCGTGTCTAAACATGGATATTTTATTGGTAAAGGCTATCGATCACGGAGGCTTGTTCCGTTTTTCCTTTCGATTTCTGCAATAAGATCGTGAACCATATTTGTGGTAGTGTGGATGATGAGGCTAATGTTTGGCACTCACGTCTATGTCATATTAATTTTGGTTTGATGTCTCGGCTTTCCAAATGAATTTAATTCCAAACGTTTCCATCACCAAAGGTTCTAAATGCCATAGCGTGTGCAATCAAAGCAACCTCGTAAGCCTCACAAGGTCACTGAGGAGAGAAACTTGGCACCACTAGAACTCCCGCATTCGATCTTTCGAGATGAATGGCGTGTTGACGAAGGGTGGAAAACGATATTTCATGACATTGATTGATGATGCAACTAGGTTCTCATTATGTGTATTTATTGAAAACGAAAGATGAGGTTTTAGACTATTTTAAAATCTATAAGGCGTAGTTGAAAACCGCTTAGATAGAAAGATAAAAAGACTTAGGTCAGATCGTGGTGGAGAGTATTTCTCGAACGAATTTGACTTATTTTGTGAGGAACATGGCATTATACATGAGAGGACGCCTCCTTATTCTCCCGAGTCAAATGGGATTGCCGAAAGGAAAAATCGCACGTTGACTGACTTGGTGAATGTCATGTTAGACACTGCGGGCTTACCTAAGGCATGGTAGGGGGAGGCTTTGCTAACGTCTAATCATGTATTAAATAGAGTTCCTAACAGAAATAAGGACAAAACACCATATGAGGTATGGATTGAGAAAAAACCATCACTTTCTTACTTGCGTACATGGGGGTGCTTGGCGAAAGTTAATGTGCCAATAACTAAGAAACGCAAGCTTGAACCTAAAACTGTGGACTGTGTCTTTCTGGGATATGCTAATCATAGCATTGCCTATAGATTTTTGATAGTTAAAACTGAGGTACCTGACATGCATGTTGATACAATTATGGAGTCTCGAGATGCAACATTCTTTGAGAATATTTTTCCAATGAAGGATACACATAACACTACTAGTCAACCTTCTGAAATAATTCCCAGTTCAATCACACCACCTGAACCTTTTGAACATACACATGAACTTGTCAATGAGGAGGATGACAGTGGAGCTTCTAGAAGGAGCAAGAGACAAAGGATATCCAAATCCTTTGGTGATGATTTCACTGTGTACCTTGTGGACGACACTCCCAAGTCTATTTCAGAAGCGTATGCATCTCCTGATGCAGACTACTGGAAGGAGGCTGTCCGTAGTGAAATGGATTCCATTATCGCTAATGGAACCTGGGAACTGACAGATAGACCTTATGGGTGCAAACCTGTAGGGTGCAAGTGGGTGTTCAAAAAGAAGCTTAGGCCTGATGGTACTATTGAAAAGTACAAGGCTCGACTTGTTGCGAAGGGCTATACTCAGAAAGAAGGCGAAGATTTCTTTGACACTTACTCACCTGTTGCTAGACTGACCACAATTCGAGTACTACTTGCTTTGGCTGCCTCACATGGTCTTCTCGTTCATCAAATGGACGTTAAGACAGCTTTTCTTAACGGAGAGCTGGATGAGGAAATTTACATGGAACAGCCTGATGGATTTGTAGTAGAAGGTCAAAAAGGCAAGGTGTTAAAACTGTTGAAATCTTTGTATGGTCTGAAACAAGCCCCTAAGCAGTGGCATGAGAAGTTCGATAGAACACTGACATCTGCAGGCTTTGCTGTCAATGAGGCAGATAAATGTGTATACTATCGCTATGGTGGGGGTGAGGGAGTTATTCTATGCTTGTATGTGGATGACATCCTGGTTTTTGGGACAAACATCAATGTGATAAATGAGGTCAAATCATTCTTGTCTCAAAATTTTGATATGAAAGATCTGGGAGTGGCTGATGTTATATTAAACATTAAATTGGTTAGAGGAGAGGATGGGATTACACTTTTGCAATCTCATTATGTGGAAAAGGTCTTGAGCCGTTTTGGCTTTTCTGACAGCAAGCCTTCTCCAACACCTTATGATCCTAGCGTGTTACTTCGTAAGAATAAGAAAATTGCTAGGAATCACTGGAATATTCTCGATAATTGGCTCACTTATGTACCTAGCTAGTGCAACAAGGCTGACATCTCCTTTGCTGTGAGCAAGTTAAGCGGTTTACTTCTAACCCGGAGATGATCACCGGAAGGCGCTTGAGCGAGTGTTGCGCTATCTCGAAAGGTACCTCGAACTTTGGACTTCACTATACTGGGTACCGTCGGTCTTTGGAGGGTTATAGTGATTCCAACCGGATCTCGATCTTGATGAGATCAAAGCCACTAGTGGATATGTTTTCACTATTAGTGGTGGTGTTTGTTTCATGGAGGTCTTGCAAATGCACCATTTTGACGAGGTCAACCATGGAAGCGAGCTTGCGGCACTGACACTCGCCATCGTTGAGGCGAATGGCTACGGGATCTATTGATGGATCTACCTACGGTGGAAAAGCCAGTGCGAGCTATCCTTATGAACTGTGATAATCAAACCGTTATCGCTAAAGTGAACAGTTCTAAGGATAATATGAAATCGTCTAGGCATGTCAAGAGACGATTGAAGTCATTAGGAAATTGAGAAACTCCGAGTTATAACCTTGGATTACATCCAAACAGATAAAAACTCGCAGATCCTTTACAAAGGGACTATCACGAATGTGATAGATAGTGCATCGAAGGAGATGGGTATGAGACCCATGTGAGTTATCTATGGTAGTAACCCAACCTATGTGATCGGAGATCCCGTGAATTAGGATCTGGGAAAAACAAGCCATTAGTTAACTGGAGGAGAGTAATTTCAACCCTCTCTATGTGAAGATGCAATACTCTCGAAGCGCAAGGCGAGTTGGTTAAGGCCTTAATGTGTTCCATTGGCTTTCAAAAGCGAAGACGTTATCTGCAGAACGTTCTTGAAAGAACACACCTATATGAGCCCGACTGTTAGTCGCAGTCTATGGAGATCTTGGGTAATCTCCTACTAAGCTCATGAAGAGACCAATGAGTATGACTTATACGCTCCAACCGAGGGGTAGCCTCATCGCGGCCTAGTATCGCTTAAGTCTTTAAGTGAAGCTTGCTTGCACCAAACTTGCAATTCAAGGCATAGTCCATTGTTCAAGTTGTGAGTAAGTGTAGCTTGAGTTCTAGGTGGATGTTCAACCTTAATCGGTCTCCATCGAAATACCGATATATAAACAAGACATTGGAATTCGTGCAAATCTCTGTGGGACTTTGAGATCTGGTGGGGATTGTTGGATTATGTGGGCCAAGCCTATATAATAAGAATAATTCCTATTAAATCTCAAAGGCCCACTCATGCAAAGGAGGCATGCATGTGACCTTTAGTACCATATTGCTAGTTCTAGGAGAGGAAGACCACCTTAAAAGGGATGGTGCACTCCTAGCCACTTGAGGCATGTGTGGGAGAACTAGAGGATAACACGCGCTCGCTGCCTCGCCTCGCCGGCCGGCCAAGGCGGGCGGAGCGCGCGCGCACGGCACTGCGTGAATGGTCCGCCAAAATCGGCTCCAGTGCTTGCGCAGACGCGCTTCCTTTGCGCTTTATTTTTTGTTTTGAGTGGTGGTGAATCCGGATCGGTTACGCGCGACTAATCCGTTTGATTCACGAGTTATGGAGAACGTGCAGCGTCTTGATCACGCGCCCCGCTTATAAATACGAGCGCCGCCTCCATACAAAGCATATGCGAAAATCAATCTAGGTTTTGCCTCCTCCATCCTTTGTGCTGCGCCGTCCCATGTAGTCTACTCCGTCCCGTCCCGCGCACCGCTCGTTCGGGAGAGCAGTCTCCGAACCGCCGCCAAGTCCTGCACCGGAGAGGCGAATAAGGTTTTGGGAAGCGCTCTGCGCGATCGCCGTAGCTCGCTCGTCTTCCTCGCTCGTTCGGCTTTGGCGAATCGTCATCGACTTCGTGTCATCTCACCGTGCTGCGGCGTCTACATCGCAAACCGATCGTAATGAATCATCGATGCACGCGGTCATGTTCTCCGTATTAGATCTGCTCATGTACGCTTCTGGTTTACATGTCTAGATCTTTTATGCCTGTGATGGTTCTGTTATTTTGCGTGCATGATGTCATGATTTATTTATGGAATAAATTGAACCTACATGTGCTTATATTTTCAACAGTTCAAAATACCAGAAACAGCAATGGGATCAAAACCGTGGCAGTTGGAGAGCGGTTTAGGTCAAGAAGACACTTAGGAGGGCAAGTGGATGTGAGGCTTGCTCTTTAATGTGTTTGGGTTTATATGCTTTGAGAAGCGTGCATAGCTTGGGTTTATGTACTTTAAGAAACATGCATAAGTCATGTGCGAGTATAAAACCCAATGTGTGGGGTTTATGGGTTTCTCCGGTTGTAGTATCCGTTAGGATTAGATGTTGACTGATTACTCTATCTATATGAGTAGGAGGGGTTGGAGGCATGTGGCTAACCAACCACCCATCTATTCTTTAAGGTTTGAGAGGGAGGCTTCCTAGGAGGGGAAGTTTTGAGAGGGAGAGCTCTATCCTCTATATAGTGGAGTGACTGTAAAATCTACATCAAATTATAATAGTTCAATTTTCATAATGTGTTTTTATTGTGTCCAGAAGGGAAAACACTTTCTAAAGAAAACTGCTAGTATGCAGCAGAGCACTGCATCGGCCGATCTGCGTCAAGGAAAGCATTCAATCGATGGGATCGAGGCGTCGATCGAGCACCATCTGCACGCCGCAAACACCAAGGGGATGCCTCATTCTGTGCAGTTTCTATTCTATCCACTTAGAGCAGGTACAATAAGCCTTAGTCAGCAGGCTATAGCAAATATAATATCAACCAAATCTTACGTGGCAGAGAGAGAAAAGAAGAGAGAGAAGGAAGCTGGCTACTAAATTACAGCTAGCTATAGCACGTAAAAATATGCATTTCACTCTCTTATACGTGGGGCCAAATAGTTATTGTAATAGCTACCTTATTGTATGAACTATTTTTTTGAAGGCTATAGATGAAATGGACAAGTGTTATAGCCATTAGTTAGCTATACTATTGTACTTGCTCTTATCCGGCGGAGCGAACTCCACACTTTCTTGGATCACTAACCTGGCCTCCCCGTCATCTCCTGCTAGCTACCTAGCCTTTTTATCATCACGTCCTTTCTTTAACCCCACATGGCTTGTTCCAACGCCTGTGCATCCCAATATTCTCTTGTGCATTTGTCTCTTTCCAAGGTGATAACCCCGGTGGCCACTCATCATAGCAGGACAGTTTGGAAACCAATGACCTCCTTGGTGATCAGAAGAACACCATGCAACTAGCTACTACTAGTAGCTACGGCAGTGTTTTTTTTAGATGGAGGAGGGTCAAGTGCCATCCGTCATGGAAAGCGCCGGGCCTGCGAGCTTCTGTTGTGAAGCAGGTTTCACTGTGAAGTTCCATACTATATGGGTTTGTTTGTTAGCGACTCGTCGATGGTATATTACTATATAGGTTTGTTTGTTAGTGACTCGTCGATGGTGTTGTTTTCATGTATAGCAACCCTAAATTGATTAGAGCATCTTTAACAACGGCCATCTTACTCCTCTCTTCCCTGCCATATCACCTAAAATCCTAATCGGAAGAGAGAGGGAGAGAAAGTGAAGAGAAAAAAATATGTTCTCTCCTAAAGGGACAATCTGGGACAACCATAAGCGACGGATTATCTCTTATGCAACTATTGAAGATGATGGTTCTAGTGTTGCCTGATCAGATCGGGTTTTTATAAACAACCTTGAGAGATGGATTATTGTGGAAGTACTTAAAAGATGTGTCACGGGCGGGTGCGATCCGACCTGTGCAAGTAAGCCCAAGGAAGAGACGGAGGCGCTAGATGGGGAACACGGCGATGTGATGCAATGTGCGGTGGTTCTCCCACCGGAGATGAGACGTTAACTCCGGTGTCATCCATGGCCCATGCATGGAAGAACTAGCTAGATGCGTTGGAGAGCGACACTGTTGGAGACAGGATTGGACTCCTGGGGGGACATGCATGCTGCCTTGTTTCCAGGGCCGTTGAAAAGCCGGGCTCCCCATAGGCTCTCGGAGGGGTGTGAACAAACAGGCATCATGATGATGGTTGTTTAGCCCTAATCATTCCACTAACAAGTGTATTTTTCGCCCATTCATTTCCCTGCCCCCGTTCTTAAATACCTCGAGCATTGTTACTGTATGAAATTAATCTTTCAGGCACACTGGTTGGTGAGTGGACTTGCTTCAGAGAACCTCCTTGTGTTCAGAACATCAGGATGGACGGTTTTTCAACAGTACTGAATTTCTGACCATGAATGGTGACTTGAATTAATTCCATGCCAAGACTCTAAGCAATTCTTGTCTGTAGCCTGTAGGTATCTGTTCGGATTGGGCTACTAGTACGATTTTTTTATATCTGTAACCAACTGAAAGGAGATGGATGCTCAATGGAGGGCGTGTGCGATGAGTCATCCAGGAAGGTGATCTACTTAGAAAACTGAGAACGTGTTTGTGAAGGTTTATAAAGATGGAACTGCTTCCACTCACTCGGAAGCTTTTCCAGGAGATGGTCTACAGGTATGGACAGTGGCGAGCAATGGACCTGTGTGATGGTGTTTCTTTCTGGTAATCGGTGTGATAATGTTCCTTTCTGGTAATCGTCTAATTTTTTTGTCCTAGTCCCATAATAACATAAGATGAGCAGTACAGAGGTTTCTTTTCCTTTTCTTTTCCCTGTTAAAGATGTCAGAAAGAAGGAGGAGGATTAGTGGGAAAGTGCACACTTCGATCGATAATTCCGAAGACAAATATCGCTCAGCGAGATCTCAGGAATAAAATTGAATCTGAACAAACTCCTGTCCATAATGTTCTTAAACTTTTCTTCCGAAAAGCTGCTTAGCCTCTACAGCATTGGTCATTTAAAAAGGTAATCTTTCTAAAGCATTTGATGCACCAAGAAAAGGAGCCAGAGCACATGCAAATACCCTGAACTTTAATGGATCTTTAGTCATGCTAATAGAGTGAACTGCACGAGACCAGACAACGAGGAACCATAAACACATGGACTGTAAAACTTTGCCTTCTTACTGTGTCTGCCTCATCTGCTGCCTGAAAAAAATGTAAATTCTGCAGATAGATGGTTTATAGCTTTTGGTCATAGTCTGAGTGCTCATGCGAACAAATGAAAAGCCGATAAACCACTTTTAAAATGCTGTCTCGATTAATCACTTCGAACCAGCGATGAAAAAACTATTCTATTTATTTAAGAAAAGTCATAAATCATAATTCATAAGCCGGAAATAACAGGCAAAAGTTGCAGCCATTTCCAGCTCCAATCAGCAGATAACATCTGATCGACCGATATCAAATGCATCACAGTTTTTCTTGGACTCTTCCAATCATGTCCTGACACTGGCATGCAGCTGTGGATACTGGATAGTAGTAGTAGGTCGATCGATCGAATATAATGGACAACCATTTTCTCTATGGGCACCAGTGTCCCCCGATCTAATCATGGAGGAACCTAACAACATAGCAGGAGGCCTACTTGCTCGCCATTTGATGCATGCATGGCTCGTCAATGACAACGCCGCTGCTGCGGATAACTCTGATCTGATGCCTCCCATTGAGATATCAGAAGGAACAGGGAATGGAATGGACCAGAAAGCTGCTGAAATGTGACCAGACATGAAATGTACTTTTCGTACTGTTCATGTTGATCGAATCAATTGTACCAGATGCTCGGGACCTTAGCCACGACCATACAGACTAAATGTATGATCTAACACTTGTCTGGAATGCAATAATTTCACCCGAATTCTGTATGAAACAGTAAAACTTCTGTAGTGTTTCTACAAAATTTGCGCTAACAAAAAAAAAAAGGTGTGTTGAGCTAGAGTTACTCATATATAGTCATTTAGAATTTGAAAATGTACGCTATAAAGAGTTCTAGATGAATTCTGTTAAGATTATGACTCCTACTCCTATTTGAATTAATTATTACACTAAATTGAAGAAGAGCTAGAAGGGACTATATAAACCAAGGGGTGACCATGATAGTAACTAAGCAACCAAAGAAAAGAAGCCACTCATCCAAAAGTAAAGGGCACACGATAGAATTAGAGGCTAAGATATTATTTAGTACTAGATTCTTGTATAGGGCAAAGATCCGAGAGTTCTAAAAGATTCGAGAGGGTTATGAGTGAGCGACAATATCTTGCATTCTTTTGAGATTATGCTTAAAAAATTTATGGTTGGCATTGTCAAATATTTTTTTCTCTCGTCGTGGTTGCTTCAACGTCGTTAATTTGGCTCTCTCTACAAGATTTATCTTCTTCGATCTTAATACCATTAACGCTCATGTTGTATCTCATAAATTCTGATCCAATCCGGAGACTGTTTCGTATACAAAAAGATATCAGAGTGTAACATAGTGACCCCATAAAAGTATTCCTCCAAATTAGTAGGCACACCATTCAAGGGCTAAGAACAAGAAGAGGTGAATATACTCTATATATTATACCCCAGGGGATTTGCCCCCT
The DNA here is from genome assembly GCA_036346575.1 of Dendrocalamus sinicus. NCBI lineage: Eukaryota > Viridiplantae > Streptophyta > Magnoliopsida > Poales > Poaceae > Dendrocalamus > Dendrocalamus sinicus. The sequence goes on along the minus strand of CM070653.1, from coordinate 27,447,647 downwards.
GTGGAGGGCATCCATGTCAGCTTCTTTGCAAAATGACCCTATGAGTTTTTCAAAATTGCATACAGATCCTTCAATTTTGCAAAAGGCCTCCGTAATTGTAGCACCCAAGAAAAAAAGAAGAAATAATAATAATAATAAATCCTAATTTAGATATGGCCTTAAAAGGGGCGACCTCTCTATTCCTTTCTGTGCGCAGCTTTTTCAGATCCAGATTCCCATCTACTCTTTCTCTCTCTCTCTCTATCTTTCCCGTGCATGGCAGCTAGTGGCGGTGGCGGCCGGGCAGCACGCGTGGCAGCGCACACGCCGACAGCACGCACACGTGCTTCCATGGCGCAACGGCGGCGGTGTGGGGTGCGGCGGTGGTGACTAGAGGCTGGCCCGGCGAACGCGGCGGCGCACGCACGCCCTCACGCAGGCGCACGCCATGGCGCGCACGGTGGTGGCCGCCCGGCGAGCAAAGAAGCGCAAGCGCGCCATGCGCGCGCATTCACAGTTTTGCCGGCGGCGGCCGGCGGTCGGCGACCGGTGGCCGGGTGCAGAGGCATGGTTGAACGGCTGTTCGTGTGGCCGAACGAGCGTTTGTGCGGCCGAATGTGGGTTCGCTCGGCCGAACAGTGTTTTGCTCGGCCAAACAGCGTTTTGCTCGGCCAAACGTGGTTTCATGCAACCGAACGCCTGTTTCCTTTCCAGTCAAATATATCTCCTATCGTTCCTTTATTAAATCCATCTTTATCTAATCGGTTGCTTTCCATACCACCCTATAGGTTCGCACGCAGCTGTTGAGGGAGTATCTGGGCAGTTGCGCATTTCGGATCTATCGTGTAGCGTGTCTGTCGAGTGTGCTCAAGGCAAGTACCTTGCGGCTGTAACCTGTTCTTTCGCACATTACTGTTTCATGATTATCTGTCGCTATTAGCCTAGTATTCAATTATCAGCTGTATCAATTGCCAGTTGTGTGTTGCTTGTAGAGTTAGTTAAAATCTAAGGTTAACCACTAGTAATCTTTAACATTGGGTGACTTATTTATATATCTTGCTTCCATAATCCTGTAACTGTTCATTACTAATTGTGAGCTTTGGCTGATTTAGTTGTGGTACATGAATCTGACTAATAATCACTTATCATATAATAAAAATTGGTTGATTGACAACCCTTGTGTGACTCCGTTTAGTATCCTCTCCAGGGCAGGTTCTAGTACGCTATCATTAGATCTTTGTTCTCCATCGCTTTGTATCATAAATCATGTCTCTCCGGTCTCAACTGTATCAAACCATTACTTCCATAACTTTACCTTAATTCACCCTCGACTTTCTAATTACATCTTGGATAATTCACTAATAGGAGAAATAACGGTTACCTGGCCCGGGATTACCCACATATAAAGGAGATTTCCACCCACCTGGTAATGTACGGGGGGCCGTACACTCTCGTTACACAGGATATTACACCCCGTCAGTGGTTACACAGTCTAGAACAAGGATGTGTCTGGCTATTCTTGTATAACCGGGTATGTGGGATGTGATCGCTGGCGCCTTTGCTATAACTTGCTATAACTTGTCAAATAACAATTATATTTAATTACACAGATCCTACGATATCTGTCTCCAATCTAGATCTGTGTTTCCGGTAACCTGAGTTTGTTGCCTTTAATCTGTATCAATTGCTTGCTTACATTGTTTGTCCCTTATTGCTCTTGGTTGCATTACATGTCTTTACTCATTGTTTTGCGACAGTTGTTGGGTACTTACTGAGATTTCTAAATCTCACGTTTGCTCTTTTCCTTCTCAGGTAAAACATCAGTAGAGTGATAGCAATATGTATAGGTGGGAGTACTCGAGTTTCAGCATTGTGGCTTGCCACTACTTTTGCTATTTTATTTTATTCTTCATTTGATTAGAAGTGGACCGGTTTTATGTTTCAAACATTTATTTCAACTTCCGTTGGTTCTTTAAATAAAGTACTTTAAGGTTTTAATTCTCTTATGATTTCTATTGTTATTTTTATTATTTCCTCTTTACTTTGGTGATGACGTTCCATAGTAGTATCCCAGTTTGGTTGTATGTTGGGTGCTACAGTAATTCATTTTTTGCAGAAAACCCCTTGGCTTTTTTGAAATTGCATATGGGTCCGCAATTTTTTAGGGAGGCCCTCTTTTTGCAAGATAAAACCTCAAGGTTTTCTTGTTATTATGTACATGTCCTTGTTTTTTACGAAAAAATCCTTTGCTTTTCGCGGAAATACGTGTGGGCCCTCGATTTCTCATGAAAGGCCCTCACAAATTATTAGCTCTTTTTCTTCGCTCCACTTGGTAGCTAGCGCAGCATGGCGTCGTGCTTCCGCTGCTAGTTTATTAACATACGGAGGAGAAGCAAGTTAGGTCAACTTCTTTCCATCTTTATCGAAAGGCAAAAGGTTCATTTTTGGTCTCTTAACTCTTCTTATGATTAAATTTTTATCCTTTATTTGCAAAATTAGATAAAATACGTTCCCATTAGCAAAATATAGTTTTTGACCAAGTTTCACCCACGTGCCACGCCACATTGGATCTTAGCTGGCCAAAATGAGGTGAGCCCACCTTCATTTTTATATTAAAAATAAAAATGCTTAATATTTTAATGACACATGGGTCTAACCTACCCTCTTTATGGACTCGGTGCACTATGGACATGCTAGCTCCACCTCATTTTGGCTAGCTTAGATCTAACGTGGCGTGCCACGCAAGTCAAACTCGGTCAAAACCGCCTTTTGATAGCAGGAAGAGTGGTTTTGAGAGTTAGATGATGTGTTTTACCTAGCTTTACAGATAGCTTTACAGATAAGGAACGAAAATTAAAGTAGCTAAAGAGTTGAGAGATCCAGAGTGAACTTTTCTATCGAAATGGAGCTAATGGCGCCACTGCAGCCAAAAATTAACCAATATATCAGCCACCTTGGAAGCCAGGTGAGGAGAATGCTCTAGAACAGCGGTGGAAGATCAATTTGTTTAATCCTGATATTGATATGATCTATTGGCTGAGAACATCGTTTTCCTGTGCGATTATGAAATGATAACCTTCATGCTCCTGACCAATTCCTCAGTTCCATTTGTTGCACTGGATTTTTTTTATATATCTTATTGCCACCTAGCCAGCTCTGTCCATTTTTCTACATGTAGACTGATTGGTAAGAATATCTAATGATTAGTCATGAACAGAAATGATTCTCTGAAGATTGTATTATGGGGCTTATGTTACAAAACAAGTCAACTTTTTTCTCAAGAAGAAGATGTGCTACAGCAAATTCAATTTATCGATTTATTAATTTAGTGTAAAGGAATATACATACATGATACATGTAATAGACATATATAACAGCCTGTACATGCTCAAAAAACTCTCTACATTATACCCTATAATTTAGCACGAAGCAAAGCAACAAATTGATAGCATACAAAGATTTAAAATTACTTAAACTTATTGGATCTCACTTTCTTTCCTCTGAAAAAAGTATATGGAACATGTACTACACCTACTAGTTACGGTCAGCTACCAGCTCAAGGATCTACGTCGGATGCAACCGAAAAATATTCTGATCGAGTCATCGATTACTAGTTTGTATTCGCTACACGATAGCATTGCAAAGCTTTCCTCTCTCTTTTTTTTTTGGTGATAACATGCAGGGCAAACTTTTCTTAAGCGAGAAAAGATCAAGGACATGGCTTGGACTAATAATGTATTACACGCCCTGCTTGTCCTATATAGCCACCCGTAATCTGGCTTCTCTGATACCCCTAATTCAGGCCTCGCTCTCTGATCTTTTCGATGGCGCAGCGCTCGCAATGTGATCTGATCATCAGCCAGCTAAAAATATCGAGCGCCTTGTCATCGTCATTGCCTTTTTAATCACTCTGAAGTGCAGTACGACAAAAGGATAAGCTTCTTAATTATAATTAGTACCTGATCAAACCCTTCATTGTGTTCATACATTTTGAGACGCACGGCGGTACATGTACACTGTGATGTAAGTACAACAATACATTTTTTTTTGCGGATTTGTGGACGTCGTTTATTGCTTGTGTACACATCGGTTGGTTGCGATTACGAAGCAATGTATTTATAATGAAAGAAATAAAGTCAACAAGTTTGTGCTCCGGACTAGTATAAATCCTCGAGTAATCCTGCCCGGAATTATTATTTTGGACAGACCCAATTCGGCAGATATATAAGCTTGAGTAGAGCTCTCTCTGTATATATATTTTCTTCGCCGAAAAAATTATGATTTTCTCAGGTCCAGATATTCTACGATTTACATCACACATTAATTCTCGTAAAAAAAATGAAGCACGGACTGTAGAATTAATGTCTTAAGCATACATCACCTCTTCCATATTCCTACAAGAAACATGCGTTGAGCTAGCACCACCGGTTAAACGCCACCAACTATCATTTAACCACCCGGTTTTTTCAATGAGAAATAATCTTATGCCTGCCAATCGCATCTGCTAGTATGCTAACTATAACACCTATGATCCAAACTGGTTCAGGCTCGCTCATACTTGGAATAGATCATGCATATACAACAACTCATTTGCATTATAAACTTAAATGGTGCAAAATAGTCAATTAAGAGTTACTACATATTAATATATCTTAAGCTAGACTAGCAAGATGGTATTAAATATCACATATGTACACGCATGCGCTTGAACCTAATTTGCCCCCTCTTGGTTAGCGAGATAAAGATCTGCATGAACGGTCGGTTGGATCATCCCTTCGCTGCCACTAGTAAGCAATAACAAATCAGGTTTGCTTTGGTAATCTCCAGCCGACCAGCCGTGTTGCTGACGCCGGCACGGCGGCTGCAATCCCAGGCTCCCAGCTGCCCCCACGCGCGCCCGCCTCATCCTCGCCACCCGAGCCTCCCCTTCGTGCCACGCGTCGGGCCCAAGCCCACCCTGCACCCGTTTCTATCTGTTCGGAAATAGCTCTGGGCCATGTTCTTTTAGATGAGAGCTTATAGTGTTTACCTATGTTTTTAGAGATAATAACAGATGATAAAGTTATCAACGTAAATAGTATATATATTTTTAGACTTGAAAAACTGTTTAAAAAATCGGCTTCGAAAAGCCATTTGAAAAAATCGTGTCGTTTATTTTAGCTTGCCAAGAAGACGAAACCAGAAACTAAAAGAAAAACCAAAAAGACAACGTTTGACTAGCGTAGATAGACCCGAGCAGGGCAAATTTTTTTAATCTTCGTAATCAACACGACCGAGCTGATGATGACCACAGGTTTGGATTGATGCTATGTTTAGCACGCCGTGAGGACTTCCTTTCTTAAAATCAGGGCTGGTTTGGTGTGGTTGCGGACGGCTGTGTGGTATGCTACATTGCTGTGTTTCTGTGATGTGAAACTTGTGCGAAAAAAAACTCGACCTGCGGGGGTAAGATAGCCCCTGGGCATTGCTTTAAGAAGAAGATCTTCTCACGCAGATCGAGAAAATCCCTGAACCCATGCCCCACCCTGACACAGCGGCATCAACCCATGTGAGAACAATCAGGGTGATCCGTAGAACAACGACCTGTGACCAGCGACCTGGGCGAGCCTTAGACCTGTGCTTTGGCTTATGGGGCAAGCGAGGGGATTTTTTTCTCTCAGTCTAAAATTCGCTCCCACTGGGAGTCGAACCCAGGACCTGAGAGGTGCTACTAGAGCGCTCTAACCGCTAGGCTAGAGGCCCGTTCGCTGAAACTTATGCGATGTTAGTGCTGTGTAAAAGTTGAGGGCTATCGCATGAAACAAACGAATAATTCAGCACGCAATGGAGTAATATCCCCGACAGTCGTGCTATCTAAAATGATTTCGAAAAACCTAGCTTATTTTCATAGTTCCCGTAGGAATTCTCATTTTCTAACCGGTCTAAGTGATGGGCTAACCCCTATTCAGGAGAGCTCTGCTTCTTTTCAAAACCAATTTCTCGGAGAAGCCGGTGGAGAAAGGCTTCGATCACCTTCTCAACGGCTTAAGCTTCCTAAGGAGGATTAAATAATCTATTAAACATAGATTTAATATTCAATTAGGGCTCCAAACTAATGTGGTCGTGAACTAATAAAGACTATTACCCAAGTATCGTTGGTCGGAGGGTTACTGTTTATTCATCCGACCAGTCACCACTTGGAGATCTTATGAACTAATATGTGGGCCCGCCTCCAGACAACTTCTCCTGCGCAATAGGATAAAACACATACTTTATCTTTCTCCTAACGGCACGATGACTCGGCCTTACGCCTCTGACGATAACTGCCTTGCGGTTAACCACATTGACAATAACTGAAGAACAGTTATTGTCATGTTTCTCTCACCGACAGCAATCGTTTGCTCAAATGGACATGAGGAGTCGACAAGGTGCTTGCTCACGTGGACAACTGATATCTCATCGGCGCTATTTAAGTCTGATGAGAGAAGACAGACAAAAAGCACACAGGTGGATTCTAAAGAATCAAAGAAGATCTCTCGATTGGATAGCATATTATAGAGGCAAGAAGTGTTGATTCTAGGGCTAGTAGCATCCCCTTTGCAATCTCTTGTCGAGAGTATCTTGTAACTAGTTCATAGCAATAAAGATAGTCCGTATTCTCCTTTTAAATCCTTCTATAAGACTTAGCTTTTTACTCACAATTCGCAAGATCAACAATTTAATCGTTGACACTTTCATAATAAGAGAAGTCATACCCCTTATGGAGAGCTAGCTTAAAATTTTATAGTTTTAAGGTGAAGCAGAAACGCCCCCCAACAGTGTCTACGATGACCGGCTAGCGGAGTTCATACCCTCCAATGCAAGATGGGGTTCAGCTTAAAGATAATGTAAAATGAACTATACCTAGCCCCAATGGGTCAATGGGATATATATACCTGAAGTTCTAGCACATAGTAGTACTATCAGAAAAGCTAGAGGGGAAACCAGATCTGAACCCCACTGGAACTAGCTCTGTACTGTAGATCTAACCGTAACTTAGCATACATGTATGTACTTAATTTGTCCAAAGTTCCAACTTGCCACTACTAATTTTGCTTTACATAAAGGTGGCAGGCATGGCATTATTACGGAATAGTTTATGCCTGCCACTCCCCTGCTCCATACGCGTCAGAGCCATCAGCCAGATAACCCTCCTAGCCCAACTTAATTATCCCAGGGGCATTCCTGTCCATAACGTGGGTATATATAGTGCTCTTCTCCACCATCCTCAAACCGTGACCTAATCATAAGCTCGCTCGATCTCATCAATCTCCCTTAGCTAGCGAACCAACCAACCACCGCTCCCTAGATCTCTTCTTCTTCTTCTCCTTGCTCGATCTCTGCCTTTCTTGATCACCACTCTAGTCTAGCTGAGCATGGCGAAGGTGCACCCGAACGTGGCCGTGCCGTCCCTCGAGCCGGCGGCGGCGGCGGCGCTGAGAACGAAGGCCGCGGAAGTGGCCGATGAACAGGAGCCGGTCACATTGACGGTGTGGCGCAAGTCGCTGCTGCTCAACTGCCGGGGGTTCACGGTGTTCGACGCCAGCGGCAACCTCGTGTACCGCGTGGACAGCTACGCGTCCGACTCCCGCGCCGAGGTCGTGCTCATGGACGCCGCGGGGCTCCCCGTGCTCACCGTGCGCCGCAAGAATCTGATCAGCCTGGGCGGAGACCAGTGGCTGGTCTACCCGGGCGAGGAGACGTGCGTGCCTCCGCTCTACGCGGTGAAGCGGACCGTGCAGTACATGGGCGGCGGCGGCCACGGCAAGTCCATGGCGCACATCACGCCCCGCTCTGGGGCCGTGGGCGCCGTCGGCGGCGGGTACGAGGTGGAGGGGTCGTACGTGCGGCGGTGCTGCGCGGTGTACGACGAGCAGCGGCGCGCCGTGGTGGAGGTGCAGGCGAAGGAGGCGGTCGGCACGGACGTGTTCCGGCTGGTGGTGCGCCCGGGGATGGAGGTGTCGCTGGCCATGGCCGTCGTGCTGGCGCTCGACGAGATGTTCGGGAAGCCGTCCCTCCTCAGGAGCTGGTCCTCGTAGTAGTGTGTCGTTCTTCAATTTCCTTAGGTCCTTTTGCTTCCTTTGCCCCCTCAATTAAATTTCCAACATTGTTTGGGCCTGACAGTAAAACAAGAACTGCTCTTTGGTTCCCTCTGATATATCAAAGGTCGGTCAATTGGGGGTCTCCCATATATTGTGCATGGAAATCCCTATTGGTGTGTGTGGTTTTGGGCTTTTTGACGATACAAACCATGCACTTTTGTAAAGAGGGATCGAAATGTAAATACGTCTAAATAGCAAAAGGGTTTTGTTAAATATCATCCGGATGTTTTTTCCTAACTATCATCTAGATTTAGAACCATTGGATTAGAGATCCAACCGCCATGAATTCTTCTCCGCCCTCTTAAATTCTACCCTCTCCCCTTAAAAAAATCCCCCCGCTTCAAAAACAAGGAGCCCCTTGATATCTAATCCAAACATTATAAATTTGAACGATAATTAGAAAGAAAATATTTAGGTGATACCTAGACACTTCCATAACAAAAAAGAAAAGGTCACAGACAGTAGGCCGATTTCCCTGTCTACCTTCTCCTTTTGGTTTTTGGTGGCACTAAGGCATGCCCTTCTCTTTACTGCATTTTTTCTTTTTGCTCATGTAGAGCCTGAACTCTGAACTTGGCCAGTTTTGCACCGGCGGTTCAACATCCACAAAGGAAGCAGAAGACACGCATGCTTAAACACATCACATTTTGTTGTCTCCTCTCCACTTGCAGGGCTCCTGCACAGACGCATACATGAAGTCTGAACTGGCAAGACCATGACTGCATGCTAGATCAGGGCCATGTATCCATGCGTCCATCCAAACAATTTCCCTGCCTGGGACTCTCATTCTCCCGAACTGTGAACCAGAAAGAGGGAGGTTCGTGGCGTGTTCAGTTAAGAGAGGTTGCGAATCCAAGTCCTAAATGCCCTCGCCGGCTGGGCTCTGATCTTTCGGTTAACGTACTTGTCTAGTAGTAGCACTAAATTACAGCCAGTTGAGTGATCTTCCCTTTTGATATGCTACTTTTGCTGCAGTATCTAGATCTACCTTGGTATATATTGTCACAAGAGGCCGGTAAAATACTGCAGCCTTTCTTTGTCTGAATTTTCGATGCATTTTGTGTTTGACTGTTAAGAAACCCATCTCGGATCCAAAACCAGAAGCGATGGAAGCATCAATGATGTTGATTTCATACTAGGCCTATCCGTACAGGCCACTACATCCCAAGCTAGGAACAGGCCTGAACCGATTTTGTTTTCGCTCCCGTTCAGGCCGAGAAATATACAGGCTACCTGGCCCCGTCAGTTGATTCCGGCTCGGTCAAGATTCTTCAAGGTCCAATCGATTGTACTAACATTACCATCTCGGAATATTTCTAATTTTCTCCAAACCGTCCTTCCCACCTTGAACCGTGTGCAGTGCTGACCCGTGAGAGCACTGCCGCAATCCCTCGCGTCTCCTGGCTAAACACGTGCGCCCGCCACAACCGTTTCCATCAGCCTACACAACACAAGCACAGCCAGAGACCGTGGTACTTCACCCCAGAGCGCAGCACCACCTCGCCTGCATGCATGCCCCACCCACAGCACCCTTTGCCTTCTCTCCTCACCACGCACCGGCACCGCTTAACTCAACCTCCTGCTCGCACCGCCTTATAGCGTCTTTAAAGCCTAATCGGCCACATATATCACCCCACGCCAACCTCAATTGACCTAGCCGAACCATCGCCTTGACCCCTCCCTCGCCACAGCATCCTCAGAGCTTCACAAGCACAATGGTGAACTTGTCCGAGCACAAGCACTTCTCTAGAGCTTCAGCGACGAGAGCCACCGCCAGCTAAACCACCATCTTTGAGGACAGCCCAGCTAAGACCATTAGAGCTTGAACCGTTGATGCCAATAGCTTTCCCTCACCTTGTAGATGGTTAAACCGACCATGACCTCACCGGTAGATCATCGGAGAAGCTCTGAGCCGTGGTAGGAGCTGAGAACTTCTCTCTTGCCACTAGTTGTAGACCCATTTTTGCACCTTCTAAAACCCCAAAATGGAGTCGGCGTGATGAGTAGAGCTTGTCCATGCCGCCCTTTGTCACTAGCGTACCTCGTTAGAGACAAATCGTGAGGTGGGCCGAGCTTTGTTTCACCATCAATGAGAGAGAAGCCGGAGGAGGAAGGAGATGAGGCAGCGCTGTGGCCATATCCTACCCGTCTGCGTGGTGGGCATCAGGCACCCACGCATGCGCGTTGAGTTGCTGTGCCGCGCACGTTGGGCCAAGGCAGCCAAGTGCTTTTGGGCCAAATCAGCTGGCCCAAGAGGCCATTTCTTCGTTAAACCAAGCGGCCCAAGATCACTGTGCTACACTGTTCACAAAAGGCCAGCCTAATACTGTAGATCACTATAGCGACACTGTTCACAGAAATCCTAATTTTAGAAATGTCTCCGTTTTGATTGTTTCAACCCCGTGAATCCATTCCTGACCCCCGTTCCACTGATCCAAGCTCCAATAAAATCCAAACCTACCATTGGTTTTTATTGCATTTTACTCATTTTATTTTATTTATTTCCTAGCTTGATTTAATTCGAGCACAAAATTTATGTCATTTTATGTGTTTGCATTAGCTCCTGAGTATTCCGAGGCGACCACGCAAGGACCGGATCCGATCATTGAAGTATACGAGACAGCGGAGTTCATAGAGTAGAAGTTTTTGATCATATTGAATCCCATGAAATTTAAATTATTTAATTATAGTATTTGCATTATTGTTATTTACACAATGTTATTTAATTAAAATATATTTTTAGAATGACATGTAAATTAGTTGTGTCTTACCACTGAAAAATACCATGTTTAATTTGAGGTCATATTCACCTTGACAATCTTAGTAATATTTAATTATTGTATAAATAATATTAGAATGATTCATCCAAAATATTTGTACTACTAAGTGACTTGGTATTTTGGCCTGTAGGTTTATTTTAACAGTTCTAGGGTAAAGATGCATCGTGAAAAGCCACTAGATGGTTGGAGCCCACGACCTTACCCTAGAGAGGAGGCTTGAGTAGAGGGGTGGCAGTATCATGAGCACTGGGGATCTGGATTGTGGATGCCTGCCTCGTGGTGAAATGTAAGGACTGAAACCTTATGCTAAGTAAAGAAAACAGTAATCGCTCAACCACAAGTATTGACTTATCAATCCTGGTCTAGTAGCTGATTAACTCGATTGAATATCTACAAGTGATTGAATATCTACAAGTGGTAGGTGTGGAAGGGGCGTTGGTATGGGAGCAGTAAAACCATACTGAGTGTTCTGGCCTGGCTAGTGGATACCCAGGTTTAGGTGGAGATCTACCGAGTAGAGGCTATATGAAGAATTGAGCAGTGGAAATCTTGTTTTCTCAACTTAGTCGCACGCTAGCTGAAGTGTGTCTATAGCTTGATATTGAGAGTTTGAGAAATCTCATGGGTAAAATTGGGTAACTCTGCAGAGTAAAACAAATGATATTCGAATATGTCGTTCTCCCGATTAATGGAGATGTGTTTAATGGGTGATTCCAATAGCAAGACATAAGTAGATTTCTTTATGTTTTGATCTGAGTAAGCTAAGTAATTAACAGTTGAAAACCCCCCTTATTCTTAAGAAGTTTTCGTTTTGTTATTTCTTATTTATAAATGTTTACAAATAAAATTGCATCTTCACTCTCGTTAATAAACCAGTATATTCTCTTCTATTGACAATCCTGGCAAATAGATAAATTAGGATTTACACTTGCGACTTGCTGAGTACGATTGTACTCATTACTTATTAAACAACAAACAGAAGAACAATGGGACAATAATGAACAAGTTGTTGATGAAGATCTAGAAAAGCCCTACTCCATTGACGACTAGTGGTCTTAGGTCTTAGCCTCGCTCAAATATGCCTGTGAAAAATTTTGCATTGGTTTTAGGTCTTAGCCTTGCTCAAGATAGCTTTGGTTTTGCATGCGCACTACGTCCAAACTTGGTTGTTAAGTTTTACTTCTATAATAAAGTCTGGTTCTTTTGTTGTAAACATGTGTTGAACTGATGAATATTCATATACAGTACTCTGCAACTGAACAATCCTGGATAGTTGTGATGATTACCAGTGTCCCCAAAAATGAGGGCGTTGTAGTTCTATTCTTACATGTATGTAACATCCTGAAATTTCAAGTGTTCAAAAATGTGGAGGTTTTAAAATTTTTCTTGCATTTGCTAGCACTTAAGTTTCTTTTGAGTATCTATTGAAATCTTTTTGGGTTTTGTGCTATACAAATTAATAATCAAGAGTACTCCCAAATGCAAATAATAATGTTGTAAATTATAAAAATAGAAAATACCATTGCAGATTATGAATTCAAAGTACCAACATCTTGAATTCAAATTCAGGTCAACAAAATCTAGGGTTGAATTTTCAAAACTTATGTATATACAAAGCTTAAGTAAAAATTCACGATTTCACAGCAGATGCCAAAAATTTAAGCCAGCAAGCCCTAATGCAAATTACAAGCTTAACCTTGAAATTTCAAATCTACCGTCAGCATTTTGCTCTCTGGTTGAAATTTCACATTTATCCTTAGCATTTTGCTCTCTGCTTCATTTTCCTACAAGTGGCCCCACCACCTCTCTCTTTTTCCCTCCCTCTCTCTCTCTTTTTTTTCCCCTGCCGCCGGCCCCCTGCCTGCTCTTTCTTTTCTTCTTCCTTTTTCTCCCCCCGAGCGCCTGCGCTTACTTTCTTTTCCCATTCTCCTTCCTTCTTTCTGTGGACACGAGCTCTCCGCGTCGCCCTCTCCTCTTTTCTCCCCATGCACCGAATCCTTCTCAAGATTTGCTGCCACTGCTCGGTCACAGGCGCCCTGCCATGCCATCATGTGCGGCAGCCACAGCGCCGAGCCCCGTGCCTCCGCACGTCAAGCCCCACGCCTATCTCCTGCTCCGCCGCACCGAGCCCCGCGCTCCAAGTCCTTGCCCACCGGTTCTCCACCCCGCCGCCCAGTCCGCCGCCTCCGCCCGGTCCACCGCGCCTCCCTCTACGGCCATAAGTGGCCTTGGCTCTCCCTCAGTCCCAGCACAACCCATTGCTGCCCCCCTTGCTCTATCTTCCTCCCCATCCCAAGTCGAGCGCTCCCACGCCTGTGAGTCGCCGCTGCCGCCCCGGCTGCTCCGACAAAGCCTCGCCATTCCGACCATGTCACAGTGTGCCATTGCTCCCGAGCTACCTCTCCTCCAAGCTAATTGGACTCCCAGGCGTCGAAGCTCGCGCACGGCCCATTCTCCCCAAAACCGGCCGACCGCCGCCGTCTTCGCCGCCGCCGTCTCCTCGGACAGCCCCGGGCCGATTCAGCGCGGTGGGAGCAGCTCCTCGGCGCCCCGGGGCCTCCCCCACCGCCGACCTGCGCTCTCCTCCACTACCGCGACCCCGCCACGGCGACCCGGTCGCATCGACGCATGCTCACGTCGCCGGCCCGACCTGGCATCCCTCCGACGACATCAACCCTGCCGGTGAGCTACCCGTGCCTCAACCATGCCTACGCGCACCTCCCTTCTTTCCCCCTCTCCTCCGGCCGTCGGCGCCTCTTTTCTCCTTCACCGCCGGCCGCCTAGAGTTGCCGCCCACCCGTCTTGACGCCACTCCGGCCGGTGCGCCGCCACCCCTAAGTTCAATGCTTCTCCCGAAGCTCATTTTACCCGTTGCCGTTGAGCCTCCGGCCCGGCCTCGCCATCGCCGCCAGCGCCAGGCGCCCGCGCCGTCACCCCTGTTTTGTTTCGCAGTGCCCCCCCTGTGACTTGGCTGAGTGCCCCCTTTTCCCTCCCTGTTAGATGGTAATGAGAATGGATACATTAACTAGTGATTAAAGGAATTATTGCAAGCTAAAAATGGAAAGTTTTTGTGTTGGGCTGGCATCCCACAAAAGAGGATTGATAAATTGAATATTTCAAAAAGAAGGAAATCATAAGCCCTTCCATATTTAGCTAAGATTATAGATGACTAATGTAAGTTTAAAATCATAACTATTATTGTTAGGCATTGGAACTTAAGTAAAAGAAGCGTGACAAATTAGTTTATTCCCTAAATTAAAATATGCCTTATGTATACATTGTATGAACTTAGGTAATTAAAAGTTATGAAAGTCCTCTCAAAATAGCAACTAATACAAATAATTGGCATAAACTCAAATAAAATGTAATGGCATCTAATCTAGTTATGAGTATATCTGTATGTGATAAGTAATGGGAGTAACTTTGGGAAAATCAAATAAGGTTTTAATAAAATAAGAATATTGGAAAAGTCAATTTTGAATAAGTTGTATGACCATAAGGTTTAGTAAACAATTCAGGATGCTAAAATGTATTATCAATATTTATTTTGAAATATTTTTAACAGTTAAATCGTACACGGTTTGTGCACTAATAAGAGTATGTATTGACATTGGGCCTTAATGCACAAATAAAGAATTAATACAAAATAGTCTAGGTAAAAGTAAACATGCAAATAAGCTTTAGATTTCGAGTACTGGAATTATATGTACTTAGAGATTAGTTATTAAACAATTGTTTGTCGACACAGGGTTGTATAAACTAAAGATAAGCAAGGCTACTCAGAATAAGTAATAACCAGAGAAGGCAAGCAAATGGATCACTGCATTGCCAGGAATTAAATCAAAGTATTTATTTTAAATCAATAATCTTTTCGTGAGAGATAAGCTAGAAAGACATAGAGCTAGCCACCGCATAGCTAAACATAAAATGATAACCTTAAGCCCTAGCAATGGTAAGGAAATAGGACTATGGTTAAATATCCAAACCTACTAAAGATTACACCTAATCATAATGAAAACGTATATGCTCCAATATTTGTCAATCCACCATTAAACAAATCCCAGTGATATATCTTATTAAATAGCACTAGTGACATATTACCTTGTACAATAACCTCTGCCTAGATAAATAAATCTGAATTAAATAAAGCTAAGCCTAATAACAACTAGAGTATAGACAAAATACCAGTGGTAATATTAATTAAATTTTTACGTAGATTTAGTCACAATGATGGACATAACTGAATATAGCAAGTTAGGACCCGTACCAATGGATCCTAATTTGAATTAAACTTAACCTAGCGATAAATGAAGGTACATAAAATGCCGCCATCAGAACATATAAATATTTTGCATATAAGTGATTATTTGGCTAGTTAACAAATTAAGTAGGAGAGTGAAATAGGAGCTTAGGTTTCGACTAACATCTCACCCGAAATAAATAAATGGCATATTCTCTAAAGGATCGAATTCCCAAAATTAATTATGGGACTAAAATGCAATTAAGAATGTAAACTAAAAAGGTGTTGCCAAATAAATTAGGGTTACTCCAAAGTATGAAATAGCTATTCTCCCTTTTGCGAATACTCAAACCTTAGAAGTAATTCCAACAATGTTGGTCCATAGCTGAATATATAACCAAAAATAATCCAAGGATTACTGAGGATATGTAGGCAGTCCATTAGTAAACATATTAGTAAATGTTTTTGCATTCACCCTGAACCCTACTCGAAACTTAGACATCATCACTGCCATACCACCGATCATGAAATCTTAAACGACAGCCTTAAATTAGTAATGATGATGAAATGCAATCCTATGTATCATGCTTCATCGGTCATAAATAAGTTAAGGGTAACATATGGCGAATGATAAGGGATAAAACATCAATACCAGAAAAATTCCATAGCACCTCCAGATCAAAAGGTTATATTAATATACCGTTACTAAAATATAATAACCCTAGGCCATCATACATTAGAACGACCTAACCAATATATGTAGACACTTTGAAGTAAATGTTTAACTTGTAACATGGTTAATTAAGGTCACATAAAATGCTACATATCAAATTACTAGTAATATGAGTTAATCCGACAAGATAAAATTTGTATATATCGCATATATAGTATAATCCCCGAATATCAACTCTCGGCAAAATAACACCCAGCTAGATTTGTACACTGACTCACAGATCTAACCTAACTCATGGAACTTCCTAAATAAATATAAAAATAATAAAAAGAGATTATTAATAAAAGATCAAGGTAACGTATCCTACCACCGACTTCGCCTCAAATCACCCGAATCACCCATTAACCTATAATAAATCTAAATTGAGATTGCTCGGATTTATTTTGATCTTTTGAGTTATTTGCTTTTATTTGTATTCAGTCGTTTGTGGCGTAGTTAGAAACTGAATTCAAGAGTCGATGGATCAATCGAGAGCAAGAGCGAGAATGAAGATAAAGAATAGAAGCTCAAGAGAAAGCATCGTGTGAGCTCAAGACCGCGGTAAACCGCGCAAGGCGAGTCAATACTTTGATCATGTTGAACCTACATTTTGCAAATTATTTTGTTTTAAATTATCAAATTGCATGCGGTTATTTTATGTGCAAATACATGTTTAATTTGAGATTCTAGTTATATGCTCATTGTTACCTTTGCTAATGTTACACCTCCCTTGGAAGAACTTGATTACGTGAACCTTGTCACCCTAGTAAAACTATAGTAGTAACTTTTGGAATTAAGTCTGTATTTATACGCCATGCTTAGAATTGCATAGATACTCGGGGGCGCCAAAGTGCCCCAAACATCATCAACACTTTTATTCGTGAGAAACTGGTTTGGGCAGTCATGGTGGGAATGACTGATAATTCTGAATATGAATATTTTATGCTCCCAAGAACCCTAACTTGCTTAAATATCTGGGCGGATTGGTTCGAGGGTGTGTATGTGTGGTGCAGTGGAAGCACAAAGTGGGTTAGTGGTAGACCGCCCAGATACCAATAAGGACTGAATCTTGTCATGTCAACCCGTGTAAAACCGTACAACCACAAGTCTGTAAAGTACAACTTGGCTAAGTAAATTTATCGAAACCCCTGGACTCATCTCACCGGAAGGGGATAGCAGTGGATATGCAAGGGCAAGGGGAGGCCTAAAGGGACACCGAGTGGAGGGTGAAGTTTCCCAGTCGTACTAGCGCAGAGGGGAGGGGAGCCCGTACGCTAGTAGCCGTGGGAAACATCCCGTGCACAGATGGGACCCACCGCAAGTGGGAGAAGCCCATAAAGTGAGATGAGAAAAGGGACTAGATACTTTGAAAAGTCACTGTGACGGTCTGCTCAACCACATGTCTAAGGAATCGTGTGGGGCAATGAGTTGATTGTCTCTTGTGGTGAAAGTGTACAAACTCTGCAGAGTCAAAACTATTCGAATAGCCGTGCCCGCGGTCAAGGGCGAACATGGGAACTTAACCAGATATAGTTCTATTTAAAAATATTTTGTGGGTGGGAATGGAAAAGTGAAGGCGAAGGACCGCTCTGTTTGGAATTGTCCCGGTGTCGTCCCATGGTAAGTTAAGCGGCTATAACGTCAAGAAATTGCTATATGGTGCAGATGCCATGTAACGGTGGATGGAATCGAATCGATATTAATAATGCATTTCCTTGTACATTATGATTTGTTCCAATATTGCTAAGTCATAGGGCTTTTAATTAATTGTATTCAAAGCACTCTCACGCAAAATAAAATAGCCCGAGCCTCTCCTTTGTTAAGCTATGCATACTATTTATTTGCATTCAGTGTATTGGCTCGCGAGCACGGGTCGGAGTGCTCACGCCGCTTTGCGACAAAATTCAGAATCAGAATCAAGTCATCGCACCGCAGCAACAAGATTGGACAAGCTGGCGAGAAGATGAAGATGTCAAGAGCTAGGTCGCGAACCTCCGCTTGGTCGCTGTGGGCATGTCCTCAAGGTCCCACTGTGTGCTTCGTTCTTCCGCCGCTGCAATTTAATGATTTCGGCCTAATCGGCCCATGAGTAAGTCTACTATTAAATTTTACGCTTCCGCATGATATGAATTTTGATATTCATTACTGTAACTGTGAGCACTATCTACTGATCCAGGGAATAGTGCAGTAATCACAGAGGAATCCGGATGTTAATATCTGGGTCCCTACAATGTACGTGTCAACCTGCCAAATGGTGATATGGTGGGATCACACTGGTGGTATTGAGGCCACAGTGGTGGCTTGTAAGGTTGCTGATGTAACGTTGGGCCAAGGCAGCCAAGTGCTTTTGGGCCAAATCAGCTGGCCCAAGAGGCCATTTCTTCGTTAAACCAAGCGGCCCAAGATCACTGTGCTACACTGTTCACAAAAGGCCAGCCTAATACTGTAGATCACTATAGCGACACTGTTCACAGAAATCCTAATTTTAGAAATGTCTCCGTTTTGATTGTTTCAACCCCGTGAATCCATTCCTGACCCCCGTTCCACTGATCCAAGCTCCAATAAAATCCAAACCTACCATTGGTTTTTATTGCATTTTACTCATTTTATTTTATTTATTTCCTAGCTTGATTTAATTCGAGCACAAAATTTATGTCATTTTATGTGTTTGCATTAGCTCCTGAGAATTCCGAGGCGACCACGCAAGGACCGGATCCGATCATTGAAGTATACGAGACAGGGGAGTTCATAGAGTAGTAAGGCAAGTTATAAGTTTTTTATCATATTGAATCCCATGAAATTTAAATTATTTAATTATAGTATTTGCATTATTGTTATTTGCGCAATGTTATTTAATTAAAATATATGTTTAAAATGACATGTAAATTAGTTGTGTCTTACCATTGAAAAATACCATGTTTAATTTGAGGTCATATTCACCTTGACAATCTTAGTAATATTTAATTATGGTATAAATAATATTAGAATGATTCATCCAAAATATTTGTACTACTAAGTGACTTGGTATTTTGGCCTGTAGGTTTATTTTAACAGTTCTAGGGTAAAGATGCATTGTGGAAAGCCACTAGATGGTTGGAGTCCACGACCTTACCCTAGGGAGGAGGCTTGAGTAGAGGGGTGGCAGTATCATAGAGCATTGGGGATCTAGATTGTGGATGCCTGCCTTGTGGTGAAATGTAAGGACTGAAACCTTATACTAAGTAAAGGATACAGTAATCGCTCAACCACAAGTATTGACTTATCAATCCTGGTCTAGTAGCTGCTTAACTCGATTGAATATCTACAAGTGATTGAACATCTACAAGTGGTAGGTGTGGAAGGTGCGTTGGTATGGGAGCAGTAAAACCATACTGAGTGTTCTGACCTAGCTAGTGGATACCCAGGTTTAAGTGGAGATCTACCGGGTAGAGGCTATATGAAGAATTGAGCAGTGAAAATCTTGTTTTCTCAACTTAGTCGCACGCTAGCTGAAGTGTGTCTATAGCTTGATATTGAGAATTTGAGAAATCTCATGGGTAAAATTGGGTAACTCTGCAGAGTAAAAAAAAATGATATTCGAATACGTCGTTCTCCCGATTAATGGAGATGTGTTTAATGGGTGATTCTAATAGCAAGACATAAGTAGATTTCTTTATGTTTTGATCTGAGTAAGCCAAGTAATTAACTGTTGAAAACCCCCCTTATTCTTAAGAAGTTTTCATTTTTGTTATTTCTTATTTACAAATGTTTACAAATAAAATTGCATCTTCACTCTCATTAATAAACCAGTATATTCTCTTCTATTGACAATCCTGGCAAATAGATAAATTAGGATTTACACTTGCGACTTGCTGAGTACGATTGTACTCATTACTTATTAAACAACAAACAGAAGAACAATGGGACAATAATGAACAAGCTGTTGATGAAGATCTAGAAAAGCCCTACTCCATTGACGACCAGTGGTCTTAGGTCTTAGCCTCGCTCAAATATGCCTGTGGAAAATTTTGCATTGGTTTTAGGTCTTAGCCTCGCTCAAGATAGCTTTGGTTTTGCATGCGCACTACGTCCAAACTTGGTTGTTAAGTTTTACTTCTATAATAAAGTCTGGTTCTTTTGTTGTAAACATGTGTTGAACTGATGAATATTCATATACAGTACTCTGCAACAGAACAATCCTGGATAGTTGTGATGATTACCAGTGTCCCCAAAAATGAGTGCGTTGTAGTTCTATTTTTACAGGTACGTGTCAACCTGCCAAATGGTGATATGGTGGGTCACACTGGTGGTATTGAGGCCACAGTGGTGGCTTGTAAGGCTGCTGATGAAGCCGTTGAGGTGAGAACAAAGACGAGAAGCTGAGGTCCTCTCCGTCTGGCTTTGCCCTTCTGCTCTTTCTGTATGCTGAATGTGAAACCCGCGAAGAGGCCAACTTAAGTTCTCCTTGTCTGACAATAATGGTTGCCCCTTCTTTCGCAGCAGATGATTTCGGATGCTGTTGAGCAAGTGTGTTGTAGCCGCCGATCATGGCAACGCCGAGGATATGGTGAAGACGAACAAATCTGGCCAGCCACTGCTTGACAAAAATGGGTGCATCCAGATTCTTACCTCACACACCCTTCAGCCAGTAAGTGCAACGCAGGACTTATGCTTCCATGTTGCTCCCTAATCCCAGTGATATAACCTACTTACTGGTTTGTATGTGGTGCAGTATCTGATTGATGGTGTCCGTAAGTATACATGTATCAGAGAGATGTAGCACCGGAGGAAATAAGAGGTCACCTAGGATCTGGATCGATTCGAAGATGGACTATTGATTCGGAATGTTTACCGTAGTTCCGCTTCTTCTATTCTACGTTGACACGAGCACTGCTCCAGTTCTAAATGTACTAGATTCTGGTGTAAATTGCCATTGTGTTCCGTCCCCTTTACAAGGAACTTCAACTGAACGAGATTTCACTATTTCAGATAGCTCAGAATAACTACCATGAAGGTACATTGCGTCCGTACAACTTGAGAACTCACGTCTGTTTCCATTGGCTTCTATTTCTATTCTAAAAACAAAAATCGATACAAACGCTCTAATTTATATAAACTATTACTATTCATTAACCACTACTTTTCGCTCTCACATATTATAACGTACTTTATATTTTATTATATCACAATTCTATAAATTACATGACGATCCAAATATTATATTGCCTTTCATTACATCGTCTTTCTTACACAATACACTACTATTCATCAGTCACTACTATTTATCAGCCATAGCCAAAAACCATTAACAAAGGCCAAAATGAATAGACTTTGTTGGAAGACATCATCATCTGACCTATTCTTTTGAACTACGACTTATGGATATAGCTTATGGCTTTTGGTTGTTTATGAGAGACTCATGTGCTGTTTTAACCGATATAAATAAAGTCGTTATAGTATAATACTACAATCAATTTGTAAACTCTATATTAAAAAGTACTCCATTTAAAAATTAGTTACCGTAGAAAAACCAAAGTAGAAGTCAGAAGCCACAAAAGAGGAGACCCATCAACTGGCTATGGTAAAAACGCATGACAAATGTTAATCCTACAACAAATATTCTCGGGATAGAGAATGGCTGGAGACCGCTATTCGCAGAAATAAATAAGAATCGCCTCAACGGAGAAGCACCTCATCGCTAAGGACTGGAGACCTCTTCGTGGCCGGCACCACCTGAGGTTGTGTTGTTAATTAACTCAATTACAAATGAACACCACCTTTGTCGTCGGTGAAAGCTGCCGTTTCAGCTCTCAATTCGCCCACACATGAACAAGGCCTTGCCGGTTGCCAGTGTAGATCTCATCACGCTCTTCGTCGTAGTACAGAGCCGTGATGTCCTCGAGAGCCTCTGTGACTGTACTCTGGAACTTCCATGTTTTCTTTTGCTTGCACAGATCTCCGGCCTTTATTTTGGCCAAGCATTTTCCAGTCAGTATGTTGCTGATATTTATAGAGCCAGCTGCATTCAGGTGAACAAAGACGAGTGTTCCCATTATATTATCGACAAACATGGGTATCATGCTCATTTATCTTCTGGAAAAAGGTGGAGAAAAATCAAATCTGAAAACAGATCCGTTCGTGGGTATCATTTATTTGGTCATCGCAGAGCATGATATCAAGCAACAGCAGGTTTAATTAAACTAGTTCAAGCAAGAAGTGCATGGAACATGAAAGGAAGATTAAAGAAAGTCATCACCGGAATTCAAAACAACAGATAGCTATACTAAAATACAACACGCACTGATTTACAATTGTATGATCAATTAAGCAATATATCATCCAACAAACAACAAAACAAAGAAGATCAAATCTTACCATTTTCTTCTGAAGATGAATCATTGGAATCAGCCTTGCAGTAAGAAATAATAAGATCTTGATCACTGGTTATGTATATGTTGTTTGTATTGCAGTCAGGGTGCCACAATAGGTGATCTTCAAATGATGTGACTAGTTCACCTCGGAAATTCCAAACAGCTACAGATCGATTCCGGAAAGTAAGGAACAACTGCAGCTCGTACAGAAAGATAAAGGCAGATGGAGTCATGAACTCAGTCCTGCTCACTTCTGTTAATTGGAAGTTTCGCACCTGCAATAGCGTTAAAACCCTAAGCAAGCAGCAAAATTTGTTTTGCGTGATTGGACAAAGCATTAAGTTGTCACCTAGGGAAAACACTTACATCAAGTATTTGAAGATTCTCTCCTTCCTGCTTGACCAGGAGCTTTTCATTGAACTGTTCAATGAAATCCACCTTCTTATTACGATGGAGAAGGTGGTGGAAAGACTTCAAAACTGTACCATCCTCAATAGAAAGAATCTTCAGAGGAACAGAGCTGGTTGTTCTTGTATAAATCAATAGCATTATACCAGGACTGTCACAAGCAAACAAGTAATTAGACAAGAGACAAATACAACCTTGTATCCCTAACTCCATGCTGAATTAGAAAATCAAATAAAATATATTAAACTGGACGTACATAGAAAAAAAATCCAGAAAAAAATCCAGCTCTGTTAGGCTGCATAGCAACACCACAGGTATAAGATGACTGTTGTCCTTCATATATGCATTAGATATATAGTTCACGCTGGCTCTATTTAGTTCAGTCAATTTAAAGAATGCTTAAGTGTCGAATTTGTTCTTAGTAAGAGAAGAGGCATTCAAATGATAACAGAGCAATTTGCTGAACAGAAAAGTGAATAACACACATCCAACTTAGATTATTTGATAAGGTGATTCAGGGGAAAAGGAAACATGATAAGAAAGAGAAAAATAGTGTTACCTTATCTTTATTTCTTGAACATCCTTATGAGATATGGAATATAGTAGCGTGTAATTTTTCAAGTCGAACACCTTGTAAGTGCTGTTTGCAGAATGAGATGGTGTCAGGGAAGTTTTAGAGTAAGTGCATTTTATAGCCATTACAGAAACTAGTGTACCTGTCTTGAGCAGAGTAAGTCAAGACCTTTCCATTGACATCATCAAACTCCACGAATCCTGGCCATTTCAAGGACTCCGTCTCAAAAAGAGGGAAACCAGCATCTGGTTTTGCTCGCCGTATATACCTTTTAAATAGTTGAACAAGGTTTTAAGCCAGATGACAGAATCAGAGATTCGCTAGATTGACAAAACATATGGAACACAAAGCTTACTCTATTCGAGTTGTCCTGCATCGCAAGGCACTGAAATTTTCAGAACCATATACTGACACAGTAATGAGTGACTCGTTGTTCTTGTTGTAAAACAAACTGCGGATAACTTCATCTGGACTTCCATTCAGAAAGCATATTCTCCTATTTGTCACTGGAAATATAAGAAGGGCATCTCAGTATGACCACATGAAGCAAAACTGCAGAAGTACACCACAAGAAGACAAGCATACCTCTACTAAAAGCAGCACACACTCCTGACTGTGATAAAGCAAAAACTATATCACGCGCTGCAACTATCTCAATAATTTTTGACCTTTTCCTCAAGTAAGGGAGCAGCAAACTGTTCTCCTTAGGATCATGAGTGTCAAACTCTTCCTAAATTCATGATTAAAAAGGTAGAGAGAAAGTCAAGTGATGTTACAAAATCGGAAGGGAGATAAAATCATTACTACACAAACAATGGGAGAGGATCAAAACTGCAAGGCTGACAGTTCTAATAAGGCGACTTCTGCCCACGAAGTGTCTTGTGGAGCATTCCAAGCGCTGATGATAAAACAAGTCAATTTTGCTGAAACCAAGCAGGTGCCCCTACTCTCTTTCTGCAGCGCAGGATAAACACCACTAAACTGGTTGTCTGAGCAGTGCAAAGTCATGCATAACCAGGACAAAGACACCCAGAGGCAACAGGCAACTACTCAAGTACTAGATGAGCAACTGATGCCAGCATGGATAGCCAACTTGGCATCACAGAATTATGAAATAAATAAAAAACAACCGCCATTTTCCATGTAGGATTGCGGCAATCCAACAATTGACAGGAAAATCCACACTTCATGAATCTGAAACATTGGAGAGAGTCCACAACTCCACATATCCTTTACCCTGAAGCATACATGTGATACAAAATGAACAATGCCATAAATTAATCATAAGTTGCACAAGAGGCCAGAGAGCCACAGATATTTGACACGCAACTACGCAATTGAACATTCAATCTTCCCACTTACTCAAATCGGCATTGCTCCCCCAAGCTGCTGCACAAAACACACAAATACTTTTCACCCCCATCTGGCAAAACCAGCGTAGCACAGCATTCACCAACCCACCCCAATCCCAATTGCCACCAACAACTCACCAAAACCTAAACAGATCTCACGGTACCATGCCCAGTAAATCTAGCACCCCACCACCACCACCACCACAAATCGGCTACCCAAGGTAAACACAAGGGCCACGACCCCCCAGAGCCGCAATTCCTCGCACCCATCAAACCCAACCCAACCTCACCGAAAGCGCACGCGAACACAATCGAAACGAAGCTAGAGACAAGGGCAAGCGCGCGTGGCGAACCTGCAGCTGTATGTTGCGGAAGCGCTCCTGCGCGGCGCTCATGGCGAAGGCGCGGTCGCGGCGGGAGCTGATCTCCCTCCGCTGCAGCTTCCGCACGCTGTTCACGGCCGCCTCCTGCCTCGGCCGTTTCCTCGCCACCACCCGCCGCCCGCTGCACGGGCGGGGGCTCGCCGAGATCCGCCTCGCCTCCATCCCTCACTCTCGCCGCAAACCCCCAGCCGGGCTCCGCCGCACAGATATGTCGCGTCACAGCTCCGCGGCAAGAGGCATCCGCCGCGCGGTGGAGCTGGGCACCCCGGTGAAAAGGCTTAGGGTTTGGGAGCTCGAGCTCGACTCGGAGACGGAGATCGGGGGAGGAGAGAGAGAAATAGAGGGGAGGGCAGATGTGCGAAGCAAATGGACATGTGTTAAAGATGAGGCGCCCTGGTGGGCCTGACAGGTGGGCACCACGCGTCAGCGAGACGGGGTGCGTTGCGCGGGCGGGATCGAAACGTTGGGTCTACTGCTGGTTTGAATTTTTTGGGGTCGTGTCCGAACGAACAGAACCTGCCCTCCTGTGCTGGGATGCACTGACGTGTGGGACCTGGTTCAGTTGGGCCCCCTCTGTCATCTACGAGCGTATAGTTGCTAGGTCGGGAGCGGAAGGCATGGGAATTTTTTTTAGTCTCATGGTGAGCTGGAAGCTCGACTTGGAAGTAGCGCTGGGTGTGGACTGTCTAGTGATCCCTTTTTGGAATGGTTTGGTTTGGGGTTTTGAAATTTGAAATGAGCCGCATGGTTTCGTTGCTGTAAAAGGTAAAAATTGAGAAAACGAATCTGTGAAAAGGCTGTCTGCCAATGGTAAACTCGCTTGTTTTCCTTTGTTTATTTTTTGGTTATATTATTTGCAATATGCTTTCTCTATTTTTTTACTTGACATTTTTTATTTTTCATAAAATTTTAAGATATAACTTTAACTGCTACGTTTTATAACTTTACACTAAAATATTATAATAACAATTATAATAAAATTTAATGATAAATCTAATAATATAATTTTTGTAAAATTTAAATTGAAAGTCAAGTGCATATATACAAAAACATATATACGGATAAAAGCCATGGGGTGTCTAAGCGAAAGTATTTGTAAATTGAAAGTCAAACGCATACATACATACAAGCACACATATACGTACAGTACGTTCTCTGGTACAGTATATTACAACACGTGCATGTTGGAGCCGCTCACAACTTGGCCTCGGTGTGGCACTCCTGGCGTCGAACCTTGACGTCGGCGACGCCGATGACGACACGGCACACCGACCTCGCCTCGGCGCGCCGCCTCACGAACCCAAGGATTGTGACCCGTCCCCGCACGTCCGTCCTCGCCTCGAACTCCATCTCGCCGGCGAGCACGTCCCCGATCAGGCCCCCAAGCCCGGCTGCCGCCACGACCCGGTCGGCCTGCACCGTCATGTTCATCCGCAGGTCCGTCGCGCCGCGGCTCGGCACAGTCCCGGCCGGGACGACGGCGTCGCCCACGGTGGCGCCGCGGTAGAGGAGCACCGTGGTGGCCTCGCCGTGGCGGAACGCCGCGGGGTTCGGGTTGCCCACGCGCACGACGAGGAGGAAGGTGACGTTGAGCTGGATGGGGACGGCGGGCAGCGCGACAACGCCCGTGGCGTTGGCGGAGAGGAGCTCCGTGGTGGGGTCGCGCGGGCGGAGGACCGCGAGCACGGCGATGGCGGCCGCGGCGACCAGGAGGAGGAGGACGAGCACGACGAAGCTGACGTAGATGAGGATGCGGCGGCTGTGGCCGGGGCGGCAGTGCGGGCAGTTGTGCTGGGCCGGCGCCGTGTCGCCGGATTCCGACATGGCTATGCTGCTCGCGCGCGCGGGGTGTTGTTCAATGGATTTTGGAACCATAGGTCTGTACGATGGGTTCGTTTTTTCCGGCTATAGGTTATATGTTCTGACTTTTGATTTTTTTAATTCTAGTTGTTGATGTAAAAAAATACAGAGAGATAGTTACGTGCAATTTCAATTATTATAGCTAAAGTCGATATAATATCTATTACGATCAACTTGTAAATCTTACTTTGAAAAAATATTCCATTTCAAAACTATCTACTATAGCATATCTCATAAGTTGAAAAAAAGAAACCAGTAAGTAGCTAGACCGGAGTTTTTCTGGTCGTTGAAGTGTGAAACAAGGTAAACGAAAATTTTGCACATTTTTGGCTGAGTTATTGCTTGCAAAATGCAAAGATGACGCGGTTATTACACCCTAACATTTCGAACCATTCTTAGAGACAACTGAATTACACCGAGCATCGCTTGTTCTCGTGCGACACGCACCAGCTCACGTCACGCACACCAAAACAAGACGAAGGGGGGCCCCGATTGCATGTAAAACATTCATGATAGTGCAGTGAGCATAATGTACATGGGAATGTGTTGCACTGAAGACTTTTCTCCCTTTCGTGTGATCGATGTACAATAGAACCTCGCAGATCACAATCTCCACTCCGCTTTGGTGATTTTAACCAACCAACCGGCAGGGTTTTATTAGTGCCACAAAGTGTAAATCAAAGGACATCAGTGCGTCGGCGTCCCTGTCATACGGTCATTCACTCAACCGCAGGGCCTATAGCGCTAGAGGACGGCACGACACTTTTCGCCACCGTGATGCTGTGCGTTAAGTGAGAACCTCTCCAAGAAACTGTCCTTTTCTATATTAAGGGCATGTTTATTTCAGCTGTAGATTCTGAGAAGTAGCTGATGAGTATCCAGCTAGTCAGAATCTGGAGAAGCTAGATAACCCCAGCTTCTGGCTACTAGTTCATTTTTTTGGATTCTGTAGCTTCTGGCTACTAGTTCATTTTTTTGGATTCTGTAGCTTCTGGCTACTTAGAATCTGGATGAAAATCTGAACTGTTTGGCGGAGCTGCAGATTCTGGGAGTAGCTGCAGCTACCAGAAGCTGAAACAAATAGGCCCTAAGTTTACAATTTTTGAAACTTTTCATCTTGCCTATCGTGATATTTGTATTTTACAACAGATCTTATATACACGATACCATAAATTATCAACTCATATTATTTCATTTCTTTAAAATTTAGAACTTATGGTACCATCAATTTATAAAATCCAATGGAATATACGTGCACTCAGGTAGTGCATGCATTTTGACTTGAATATTTTTTTTGTGTAAATACCAAGTAGTCGATTGATATTGATATGAAAGAAAAGCACTAAAAATGAGTGACTATTTACAAATTTTTGTTACGGGCTGAATTTAGAATATATTCTAAAACCAACAATTTGCAGTTAGGATAGAATAGTATTGGTTAGAAGGAAAGCTTTATAAATTCTTGGTTATGTAACAATATCCAATATGAGCACATTCTTTTACAAATAGAAAAAGGTTCGTTCGTTTCTTCCAACCATCGTGCTCGCAAGTTGGGCAGTTGGCAAAGATGTGACATGCAGATGTAGTAGACCAGTAGGGGGGAACAGGGGATGGTACGCTTCTTGCTCAAGTCTCCCCTCCTCTTAGGGGCTGTTTGGTTGTCTGCATCGGGATGGCTCGCACCAGCGCATGCAGGGAGATGGTGTTTGGTTGCCTGCATCGGGGCGAGAGCCTGCACGAGCGGATGCAAAAAAATCAATTGGAGTCAGGCTGAGGAGAAACGCAGCTGAGGACCTTCTCTACTCAGCCTGGCCACGCTCATGCAGCTGCATCAGCTCATGCAGGCAACCAAACAGACCCTTAGTGAAGCTGGCCTTCACCATCTCCCTCACCGTCTCCTTTTCATCTCTTGCGTCTCCTTCCTCTCATCAACAACATTTTATCAAATAGATGCAGCGCAGTACTAAGGTCACCATTCCTCGCAAACCCAAACACCAGCGTGTTCCATGAAATCACATCCGACCACGCACTACTCACTTGCAACCATTCAAACAGCTAGAAGTCCTCGTCTAGCTCCACAACGTTCGCGTACGCGCCGATGAGTGTGGTCCACACCACGACCAACGTGCAGGAGGGATGCAAACTCTGCATGTGTAGTGATGTCGATGCGGAGCGCGGAGCACCTATGGGAGAAGGAACCTACCAGGGCGCGCCCATCCTGCACGCATGGCTGCAAACGCCTCGCATGCCGCTCCCTAGCACCACATGTGCACCTAGGCGCCAATCTCCCACGCTTAGACTGCGGTCGTGGGCTCACCCTTGGCCAAGGGTTGTGCGCCTCGCTGGGGCATGCCTCCCATCATGGAGCTGGCACGCCTCGCTGTCGACTTTAGAGGTGACCCTAGGGCCATTCACTGTGTGCTCGACCCTACCATGCGTGAAGGAGGACGAGGAGGAGAAGAAGCTGAAGGAGGAGGTGATGACCCCTTCGCTGACGCCGTCTCAGCCTCTCAGGGGTCGATGAATGCCGGCGCTCCCCATCTGCAGCAGCTACGGTGGCGAAGGAGGACGAGGGAGAAAAAGCTAAAGATCTGGGATGATGAGGAGGAGTAGAAGAAGGTGGCTCACTGCTGGAGGGGTCAGTGGTGATAGGGGATGATGTGAGGCGTAGGGAAGGGATCTGGGAGGAGGAGGAGAGGAGGAAGGTGGCTCACTGCTAAAGGTTTAGTGGATCTGGGCGGCAACGATAGGGGATGGCGTGAGGCGTGGGAAAGGGGATGGCACGCGACGACTGGGGTGAGGAAGGGTTGGATGGTACTATGTGTTTCATAGTTTTTTTTGGGTTAGTTTTTTGAGCCGGTTTTTTTGGGCAGAGGTGGAAGGATAGTTGAAGGGGGAGGACGACGCAAAAACTCCCCCTTTGATTTTCTAGAGAGGTATAAAGGGGAGTTATAAGTGACAGATGAATCAGTGCTAATAACTTTCTCTTTTAAATAGTAGAGATTTGTTTTTATTATCCTTGGAAATGAGCAAAGGAGGTGCACTGTGGATGAGGGGACTTGTGCTTGAGAAGATTTTCTTGGGTCAAATTTAAGTCACCTCTTGTCCATGTAGGATACGATGGTTCATACATCTAAATTAGGGCATCTCCAATAGTATGAGCTTGTTACTAGCTCTAAGATAACTTCTCCAATAGTACTAACTTTTAGCACATAGCTCATAACATAAATAACCTCACATGACACTCTTATATAATCTTGAAATGTGTGTATGAGACTAGCTCTTGATCCAGAGATAGCTTTTCTCTCTCTTCTATTAAAATATGAAATAATATGCTTAGAGCTAGCTCATAAGTCACTATTGGAGATGCTCTTATACACTTAAAATATGTTTCAAAAATACACATTAATGCCCTGTTTGGACGCAAGAAATTTTCCCGATTTCTACTGGAACTAAGCTATTTGCTGTGAGGTTCCAACTTCCAAATGGGGCTTAAAACTCGTGCGCTAATTCATGTATCACTGACAAGTGCTTCGGTATTATTGTCCTTCATCCGTGTCATCATGTTATCGTTTTGGTATCCTAATCCTTTTGCTTTTTCATGTGCTAGCTAGCTAGTGCGGCTTTACAAAACGTAACTCCAGATCCTTCAAGATGTACCGATGCTATTCATGTATGGTGTATCCATCGCCGGAAATGAGATTCTCTCCAGTCGCGTACGGCAATTGTAGAGTGAATTCGCGAATCTTAACCGTCCAATCAGAAAAGAGCGGACCAGATCAGTTTTTGCTGTAGTAAATTTTACTGTAGCTACAGTAAAAATTTACTGTAGCAAAACTGATCTGATCCGCTCTTTTCCTGATCGAACGGCTGAGATTCGCGAATTCACTCTACAGTGCCGTACGCGACTGTAGAGAATCCGATTCCCCATCGCCGTCCGGGGATTCCTGATCAACACGGCGGACGAGGAGGCGCAGTCCGAACTCCGGCTCGATGATCAGTCGGAACGCCGGGGAGTGCCTGTAGTCCGGCGAGAGCGTGAGCGCGAACCGCGCGAGGACGACGGCGAGGAGCGTCTTGACCTCGACGAGCGCGAGGTTCTGGCCGAGGCAGGTGCGCGCGCCGAGGCCGAACGGCATGAACGCCTGCGGGTGCTTGCACGCCGCCGCCACGCCGTCCCGGAACCGCGACGGGTCGAACCGCCGCGCGGTCGGGCCCCAGGCGGCCGCGTCGTGGTGCATGGTGGAGACGGGGACGAAGAGGTAGGTCCCCTTGGGCGCGCGCAGCCGCCCGAGCTGCATGTCCCGGAACGTCTCCCGCACCACGAATGACGATGGCGGGAACAGCCGTAGAGTCTCCTGCACCACCATGCTCACCGTCCTCATCCTGGAGATCATGTCGAAGTCCGGCGTTGCGGCGCCGCCGCAGACCTCGAGGACCTCGGCGCGCGCCCGGTCCTGCCACTCCGGGTGGGCGGCGAGCAGCATGAGGCACCAGGTCGCGGTGACCGCGCTCGTCTCGTGCCCCGCGAAGTAGATGTTCTTGCAGTTGTCCACCACGAAGTCGTCCGGCCGCGGCTGGTCGCTACTGTTCTCGATGATGGAATCCAGGAAGTCGCGTTCCGGCGACGACGACGACACCGCCGCCGCCCTGCGTTCCCTCACAACTTCCAGGATCAGCGACCGGATCTCCAGCGTCAGCCTCCAGATCCTCCGGTTCTTCTCCGTCGGAAGATACCTGAGGGAAGGGACGGTGAAGATGACGCTGGGCTCGGCCATGAGGCCGGAGAGCGCCCTGAGCCGGAGGAAGATCTCCCTCCCTCTGGAGTAGTCGGTCCCGAAGCAAGCCCTGGAGATGACGTCGAAGGAGAAGCTCCGGATGTCGCCGTCGACGTCGACCGCCGCGACGCCGCCCGGGGCGGCGTCGACCATGCCGTCCCAGGACCTGAGCAGGGGCTGCGCCGCGTCCTCCATGAGCCCCACCATGCCCCTGACCTTGGCCATGTAGAACTCGGGTGCGATGACCTTGCGCTGGCGAGCCCAGCAGGCGCCGTTGGCCTTGAGGACGCCGCCGCCGAAGAGGGGCTCCTGGCCCTTCTGCAGGTACGTCGGCTTGCCCATGTCCAGCGACACGCACCGCCCGATCTCCCGGATCAGCTCCGGGTCCGTCACGTACAGCGCCGGCCGCTGCCGCAGCCAGTACAGGTACGTCTCCCCTGCACGCACGACGACGCGCAGGGAAAAATTTAAGAGAAGTGTTACAGACATTCAACTATTTTTTTTTGTAAAATTAGTCAGATCTTAGGGCGTCTCCAACAGCTGGCTATTTAGTTAGCTAGATCTGATGTGGCAAGGAAAAAGTAGGAGAGAGAGTAGTCACTAGCGACGAGCAAATAGCTGATCTATTTCACGTAGTCCAAGAACATGAGAGAAGAGCATGTGGGTCCAACAGTATAAAATAGTCTTTGCTTTTGTCTCTTACCTCCACGTCAGCTGACTATATAGCTAGTACTAGCTATTACCATTGCGGATGCCCTTAGAGTGTTGGATTTCAATCAAACGGATCCCCATACAACGCTCTCCAAAAATATAATCAACGACATTGAATCTCCATCAAATAGATCTACCCATACAAGTCCGAGAAAATTGATGATTTGCCATCTTCAAGAATGGGCTTCGCACTTTTGCTACTCTTAACGTTGGCTTCGCAAAAATGCAATATAGTACATTTATCCATTGATTAGTATGTCATTTATCCCTTTAATTCATTTTCTTTTTCTTTTTCTAATTCAGGGACTAGAAAAGACCGTTCTACCCCTGGTTAATTTCTCACGTATATGCTTTTGCCTTGCGCTTGCTCGGCAAGTGGCTTGCCCGCTGGAAAAGATGTATTTTTGCGCCTTGGATGCCACTCTCGAGGATCGTATCTGGAGCTAGTTAGTCAACGCCTGATTACTGCTAGTAAACGTATAATTGAAATTGAAAGGGATTTTGGCACAATAGATTAGCTAATTATGTTGATTAGTGCTAATAAATTCCTATTGCCTTTAACAGTAGCATGCATAGTTGGATTTGCACCAACCATAGCTTGCGCAGATTATTTGTAGGGGATCTTCATCATATACCCTCCCTTGAATTGGGGATTTCAGGATTTACCCTCCCACCCCAATGACATGTGGGGTCATCATAAGTCACTGACACGTGGGTCAGGAGGGTAAATCCTGAATCTCCATCTATGAGGAGGGTATATGATGAATAAATCCTTATTTGTATGGATTTTCCACTATAATTTTTTCGGGATTTGAACCCATATCTATGGGTTATACGATTTAAGATGGCTACACTAACCAACTATATACCCACCCTCTAAAACTAAAAAAGGTACTAGTAACTCCTTTGGTAAAAAAAAATTAGCCAGGGGTAGAATGATCTTTTTCAGTCCCTGAAATTAAAAAAATGAATTAAAGGGATGAAATGGCATACTAATCAAGGGATTAATGTACTACATGGTATTTTTGCGAAGCCAATGTTGAGAGTGGCAAAAGTGCGAAGCCCATTCTTAAAGATAGTAAATCATCAATTTTCTCTACAAGTCCCCATCTAAAAAAAAATTGATCTGGGGCGTTGGATTTCTATCCAACGGATCCACCTATACAAGCTCCTCTCCAAAAAAAAAAAAGGATCTGAGACGTTGGATCTCCATCTAACGTCCTAAAATCTGACTAATTTTGTCGAAAAATTAATTGATCCAAAAGTGCTTTTGGGCCTAGGAAGTTTCATTAATCTAGAATTTGCTACTTAAAAGCTTGGTTGATTCACAATATGCAATTTAGCCCTTTAATCGCATTTCCCTCCCTTTTCCCTCTTCCCCGCATGAAAGGACGAAAGTACCCCTGCATTAGCCATTCATGCTCCTCTCTTCATGTGGCCAGCTCAAGTGCTAATGTTGCTATTGAAGGATGCAATGGGGGGAGGCTTTGATCATCAGCTTTCTCGAACACTTGGGCTTTGTCTTGCAGCTAGCTGTGTTTTGCTAGTAAATTTCTTGGTCAATGTCGGCAAAGAAACAAGTCAGAGCAAGCTATGGACAGCTGAAGCTTCAGTAAACAGAGAGCTGGATGGACATGTGACCTTTATCAGCTAAAGCTTCAGTAGTGATATCGGTTTTGTAACTATAAAAAGGATTTACCTAGTCTACTTGTATATTAGATGGTGAGGCATCATTGTGGTTGTAATGTTTCAATCTTCTGAATGAATGATGGATGGCTGTAAGGTCTGGTGCACAGGGCGATATCGTCCTTTCACACGGGGATAAGTGGGAAAATGGAGGAAAGTGACATTAAACGGCCAAAATGACATATTTTGAATCAACAAGTTTTAGAGTAGCAAATTCTAGATTGCATTCTTTGGAGTGGAAAATGTTAAAAGGCAAACTTGAGCAGTGACGAATAGTTAATTTTCTAAAAAAAATTAAGCTTATCTAAGGCTAAAGGGGGCTACGACCCTCCTCCCTAAGAAAAGCTTCATTTTAGCTACTAAACTAATTCTCTCTTCCTAAGCTATCCAAACATGCAATGTTAGATACATTGGCCCCCTCTGTATTTTCTTTCAAGGTCCGCCGTAGTACTACTGCATATAAAGAATAGTAAATAAAAGTTAAGCTTGCTCCTTGTCTCCGAGAACGAGCTATCTATAAACAGATGCAGTATCTACCTATGATCTGTTGAGGCAAAGCCGACACGGTTACTAGGGCGAAATTTTCGATCGATTGTAGTCAAAGATTTTGAGTTCAAGTAATTTTCATCGAGTTCAAGTGGTTTTTGTCCAGTCTGTGTGTTTTGGGGTGCTTCGAGTGGTTTTGGCCTACTCCGAGTGGTTTTGGTATGTTATGAGTGATTTCGGTTACGTACAATGGTTTTCACCTGCTTCGAGTGGTTTTAGTCTGTTTCAAGTAGTTTCGAACTAGTCCGATGGGGTCAGAGTTGCATTGGATGGTTTTCGAGTAGCAACGGAGTATCGGACGGTGTCCGACTAGCATTGGTACATCAGACGGCTTTCGAGTGCTATCGGAACATTGGACGACACTGATTGGCATCAGAGGATTGCACGGCTGGCTTTGACCTCGAAGAGTGATGGCCCAGCTAATGTTTGCGACCACTTAGAGTCATTTATGACCATGTCCAATTTCGACGATCACGAACTTTGACCACTGCGGCTTTCGACCACAGCAGTACGAGCACCGTAGCACGACTACGGAAGAATGACCATGTCTGTTTTCGATTACGCCTGACTTCGACCATGGCAACTCGACTATGGTATTCCAACCACGACTGACTTTGACCACGTCCGCCTTCGACAACGTTCGACTTCGACCACATCCGGTTTCGATCACGTTCGACTTTGACCACGACAGAACAACCACTGAAGGTAATTGTAACTGCAGTACTTTTCATAATCGTAGACTTTACTGGTTGTACTCGATAGTCGCATACTTTGTACTCGATAGTCGTAGACTTTTGCGATCGATGGTCGTAGACTTTGTGATTAATAATCGTAGACTTTGCGGTCGATGGTCGTAGCGTTAAGCTATAAAAGCAGGAGAGGATATGGGTTAATGCAGAGAGGTTTTTGGAGAGGGCTTTCGAGGAGAAAGTCTCTGTCAATTTGTCAGAGCTTTCGTTGAGAAAGTTTTTAGGGGTGCTTGTGAGGGCATTTTGTAAATCCATAAAAATCCAACAATAAAAATCATCTTGAGTCAATCTAGTTCGTGATTCGTTGAATATTACTAGTGATTGCAATTGGCCTATAGTGTACGATCACGTACGTGCAAGGGTGATCGAAGCTGTCGAACGGTGTGTTTGTTCGAGCGATCAAAAAATATCATCGACTGTCATGAGACTCTAAAAAACATGAAAAATATTTACCTCTCTAATTTTAGCATACGATCCTACAAATGAGTTGGTCCATGATCGCATTATAAGCTTTTCTATAAATTACTGCTGTTTATAAACTAAAGACGCGAAAGGGCCTCTAGCCAAACGGTAGAGTGCTTGAGTAGCACCCCTCAGGTCCTGAGTTCGACTCCGTGTGGGAGCGAATTTCAGGTTGAGGGAAAAAAATCCCCTCGTCTGCCCCACAAGCCAAAGCACAGGTCAAGGCCCAGTCCTGGTCGTGGTCGCTCTCACACGGACAACGGTGCCCCTGTGTCAGGGTGTGGGCAGGGGTTCGGGGATTTTCTCGATCTGCGTGAGAAGATCGTTCTTCTTCGCGAGATGCCCGGGGGTTTCTTCCCCCTGCAGGTCGAGTTTTTTTTTTAATAAACTAAAGACAAAACTAAAAGTTAATAAGAACGGCCTGATTTGCTACGGTGATCTAGCTACCACTAGTCGTCTTAAATGAAAACGACTCGTGCTGTGTCGCGTACGTGTCACTGACAAGTTGTCGACCGACTATGTAAGTCTTTTCCATCTCTGATCGATCGATCGATCCATCGATTTCTTCAGCAATCATCATTTAGTCTACAATCGCGTACGTTTTCCAAATGCATGCAGATCTGCGCACAGTGCTTCAGTCTTCGTAGTGTGTGTGCTGCTTCAAGCAAGAAGGAAATGGCGTCCTCCTTCAGCTACGTTGCTATGGGGCTGTTTGGTTGCCTGCATGCAGGTGGCTCGCACCCGTACATACAGGGAGATGGTGTTTGATTGCCTGCATGGAGGAGAGAGCCTGCACAAGTGGATGCAAAAAATCAACTGGAGCCAGGCTGAGGAGAAACGTGGCTGAGGAACTTCTCTCCTCAGCCTGACCACGCTCATGCAGCTGCATGAGCATATGCAGACAACCAAACAGCCCCATACCGTAATGCAGCACAAGTAGTACAGCTAGACATGGCACGTTTGGCCAAACTGCAACAGATCTACTTCCATAGGACCATAGATCGATCGAGGAGGATACACCTAGCCACTTAGGGTGTGTTTGGTTGCCTGCATCCCCTTCATCCTGGATGGGTGGATCCGTATAATCTGAGAAAGAGCCTGTTTGGTTGCCTGTATGAGCGGATACACTGTATGAGCGGATGCAAAAATACGCCTCATCCCGGATGGGTGGATACACTCAAAATGAGCTTCACTAGCCATCCCGGATGAGTGGATGCAGTGTATCTTATGCGGTCCCACGTGTTAGCCTCTCGAGTTTGGTAGAATGCATCCGCTCGTGACAGCAACCAAACAAAGATCTCGCTTTTTGTATCCGCTCATACAGCCTCACCAAACATCTTCTTTTTCTAAAATACGATTCCACTCAGCCTGCATCCACTCATCCAGGATATACGATGCAACCTCCATCCACGAACCAAACACACCCTTAGCCGTCTAGCTAGGGTAGCCATGCATGCATGCATCTCCATGTGGAATCCTCGTAGGAGAGATGCAGAGGAATCGCATGTCCCCACGTCCTCAAAGGTGCAAGAGAAAATGGTTGGTGGCTTACCACGTACACGGTACACTGTATAGTGTGCATACATGTTCTTTTCATCTGCTGCTGTCTACGACTACCAGCCATAGGTTTGGATTCATAAACCCAGTCGATGGCACTGTAGGGGAGGCAGACACAACAATTTGATCGATCTAGTGTGTGTGTGGGGGGTGGGGGGGCATGCACTGGACCAGCTCGATCGTTGTTCAAATCATTAATTTATGTCGATCTGTAAGTTGTTCCTTGATTCGCTCTTACAAATTAAAAGTTAATTGTTTCCTAGTAAAAAATGCTACTGTTGATCATTATTTATTTTTTTATTTTAGTTTAGTTTAGTAGTAGTAGTGCACTTATTACTACTAAACTTATTCAGGGGAGTCTTGAAGAAGCAAGATGGAGAAGAATTACTAGTATACAATTAATCTTACGGGCGAAAATGTTGTTTAAGACTACTGGGTCGAAGATCAGTTTAATTATCTGTTTGTGTTGGTCAAACCGGTCTTTACTTAAATTAGGGGATAAGACGGAGAAGAAGATAAAAACACAATATACAATTATGTGTGGGTAAAATAATGCTGTCATATCCTACGCACAACGCATTATAAAATGATATAGTCGACGTCCTCTTGTGTTATGATCATGAAAATAACAGTAATTTCTCATAATTAAAAAGAAGAAGAAATCAAGAATCCTAGGTCCCATTGTTCTTTTAGGTTGCGGTTTATTAGTATAATAAATATTTATTATTGAGAGGAAACCAAAAGCTAAAAACCGCTAAAAAACCAAAAAGAATAAGGCCAGTTTATGGTTTCCTCCGAACAAACAAACATGACGATTTCTCTACTGCCATTTAGAAGCAGCTTATTGAGACAGCCTTTTCTAAATGACTTATTTGCATTTGGTTCGTTCGTATAAGCGCTTACGCTAGAACCAAAACCATCAGTTGCGATAAAAAAACGCACACTTACATAACTAGCATCGTGAATGTAACTTTGCTCCAAGTTTCTGTCAATATCAATAATCTAACATAATACTACATAGGTTAAGAGAAAAATCATATGCACTTCTCACAGGTTTAGAATAAAAATCATATGTGATAAAGTAGCTCATTACAGATGATTCTTTCTATCACGGTAAATTTAAATGGTCCATCTTGTAAAATCGTTAATGGTAACTTTATCACTGATGACTTATATTGAACCGTCTATGATGAGATGTTCAGAATGACCCTTTTTGTAGTAGTGAGTGTATGTGTGATAGCTCCACACACAGTGCCCCAAGATCCATCACTTGAAAATGGATAAGTGTCGGTGACGTTTCTGGTGAGCTTCGATCGGCGTGCCTGGATAGCTAATGGCAGTGCGTTCCCGTTTTGGGAAAGCCTACCTGACTGCTCACTATTTTAGGGCCCGTTCATATAAACATTTGGTTTTGGATTATGAATAGTAATAGTTTGTAGGGAAGTTTGTTCGTGCGATTTTGACCAATGTAAATAAAGTCGTTGCAGTATATACTATAATTGATTAGTAGACTCTGTTTTAAAATGATACATTGTTTAAAAGTTAGGTATTATAGAAAAGTTATTTACTATAGAAAAACAACTTTTAGAAACGAAAATGATCTTAATCAGGTTAAATGCTGCTAGTAATAACTTAATTAGGAGTAGTACGTCTATGGCAGCCACAGACTAGCTAAGATGCATGCATGGTTGGGGTCGGTCTCATAATGTAATACATACTAGCTCAATCAGAATACGTCTGCTGGTATGTTTTGCTTGATATGTGTCATTTTCTTTGTATAATGATCGATCTTCTTATTTCAAATGGATGTGCACAGAAAGTTATTCGATTAATTAGATAGGCCGGTTAATTTTGCTCGAATTTCACCTGCACCTTTCGAGGCACATGTCTGCAAACTAAACATATGTATTTTGATACAAATAAGAATGTTTTTGTATTCTGCCGCCACCCACCACCCTCCATCCTTCCCGTCACTTTCCCGGCCTCTCTCTATATTTAGGGGGGCACGATGAACCTATCGACAATAGCAGAGAGACGGTGAATCCGTCGACTACAGCGGTGTCCCCTTGTCAGTGTGAGAATAAGAGAGAGCGTGACAGAGCGACGGTCAAAAGAGATAAAATATTACACTGTTTGAATGGTATATCATTTTCTAATTTTTTTCTTTTACAAAATTATCAGGGAGCTTGCGGGTCACTTCTTCAAGAGAGGCGTTAAGTACGGAGTATGGAACCCGTGCGGATCTGGACCTTCCATCAGCGATCGGCGGGCGAGGTTGTGAGTTACACGGTTAACACGTACTCAGATTTCACTGGATACGTCGCCTATAAGAAATGGTTGTCGATAATTAGCGCCATATACCATGGACAATATGTCAAACGGTCCCAAAAACCATGGCGTGTTTGTTTGTTCACCTCAGCAATTAATATCAGCTGTGTGTGTACAGTACTACAGTTAAAAGGTCAGAAAGTCACCTCTCCAGAGAGAAACACCATCAAAATAAGTCTTCGATCCAGGGCGTAGCTAGCTCGAGGTCTAGCCTCGGGCTCAGTATATTACAAAAAAAATTAAGATATTTACTATTAGAAGTTACAGTAAAATATATAGATTTTCTCAGCTAGACCTCGGGTCATTACCCCCAACGATTCGAGGCCCAACTTCGCCTCTACCCTGATCGATTAGTTACGTCAGCTAGATCCTATACGGAGTTATACTCCTCATGTAACAGTATAGCTAGTTTTAATATTACCGACTCGTATCGAAATATAGGTCATTCGACAATTTAGAAACACTCTTGCGGATGTATTTCTATTATGCCCTTGATTATTTTTATTAATATATATCTCTTTTTTATGCCTCCGCTCCGTCTGTCATGCAATTCCCACCAAACTCTTAACTAAAGGAGCGAGTTTGTGAGAATGATCGAAGGGTAACAATGTTATTTCATCCACTCTCTTAATTGTTACGGCTAACTCTTGAAACGACCAGTATTGTGACACGAAGGGTGTAAGTATATATACCCTAATTGTAGTACATATAATGTATACATACTATAATCTGTAGCTTACCTAGCTAGGTTTAGCTAGGCCGTTCTGCGTGCTCTAATTAATTAGTCGACTTGTGGTTATTAAATATTCTAAGGCCTCATGATCCAGGACAGTTGACTGAGCTAAGTTCTGAACAACAATTTCTATCCTGCATTAATTTGTTTATTCTCTTTTCCTATTTGCTAGTACCTTTCTGATGTTGACTTCATTGACGCACTCAAAGAAATACAACTAGTATTATTCTCTCCCACACAGTAGTACTTCTTTCATAAAAACACTCATCAACATTTAGTACAACATATTTTTCACTATTCATAAGTTTCGTCTTTTTCTGAACTTTTAGCTTTTTGTTGAACTTTTTTGCCGGTTCTTTTTTTCCGTATTTGTTTGTATTATACGTAATGAGCTAACATATTTTTATATTTTTTTAAATTTAACTATGCTAAATAAGCCTATGTCAGTTACAGTGCTTTTTCAGTCAGTTACAGTGTTTTCAGCCATAAGCCATGAGCTTTTCAGCCGAACCGATCACCACCTTAAACTCTAGTAGCTAGTCAACTTGCCAAGGCAAAGCATGCAGGTGTAGTGCAATTTCATGGAAGTTATATGCATATGAAAGAGAGAGAGAGGTGTGTTAGTTCTATGCACCATGCTAGCTTGTAACTACAAACGATTCACTCTTTCACTCGTCACAAAACGAAGATTGCGAAAGACTACCTTTGCATGAGAATAATTAAGATACTAGCACACATCATGAACATAATTAACGAGCATGCACGTAATTAAATTAAAGCATGTGTGGCAAGGCAATTTAACGGAGACATACTTACCGTAGGCTTTCCTCCACTTGTCGAAGTAGGGGAAGATCCTCTTGCAGTAGTCGTCGAAGCCTTCCTTCTGGAAGTCACGGCCGCCGGCCTCGGCCGCAGCCGCCGCGGCCACCCTCGCCTGCATCTCGGAGAGGTTCCCCGACAGGAACGACGGCGGCGGCGGGCCGTCGATCCCCTGCCGCCGGAAGTTCTCCCCGACACGGCGCGGCCTCAGCCATGCGGTAATGCAGAGGTAGACCACCACTGCTGCAACAAGCAGGGTGGTGCATGAACCCACGAGCACGAGAGACGACGAGAAGCTCTCCATGGTAGTCATCGTGGTCTCATGGACCACAGTCTCTCTCTCTCTCTCTCTCTCTCTCTCTGTTAGCAGCTTGCTCTTATGTCTGTCTTCCTCTCTCTCTCTCCTCCCATGAGGACTTATTATATAGCGTGGAAGCAGTGGCGTAGCCAGGATTTATAGCTATGGTGGTCCATTGTCTAAATTTTTTTAACCGCTATAAATTTAACATGTCGGTACACAAGTATATGAATTACAAAACACAATTAAGAAAAAAAGGACATACAAAGTTCATAAAATAGACGAGTACTTTCTTAAAAAAAAATCCTGTCCTACAATTAAAATTAAATAGTCCAATGCGACCATGCATTCCAATAATATAATCTAATGACACAGAATAAAATAAGGTTTTGTGTACCTTGTGACTTGCGGCTGTGAACGTCGATGCACGATGGTGGATCGTTGTCGATCATCACGTGGTGGCCACCAAAGAATAGGCGATGTGTTCGCTCGAGTTAGGGCTTATTTGCTTAGTCTCTAGCTCTAGGGTGAGATTGGGAGAAAAAGGAAACATGACTAAACGAAAGAGCTAATTGGATGAAGATTTTGACTTTTGAGACGTACCTACAGAGGACTCACGTGTGCTGCTGCTCGTCGTCCGGCGCCGGCCTGCCGCCGCTATCGTTCGTATAATCGTATTCGTATTCTATGAAGCACAACACAGCAAGGGATACGAAGAGGCGCAGGCTGGCCGCACAGAGAAATACGAAGGGTCGCACAATGCGTATTCGCAAAAGGCCGCGAACGCTCCCACGTATTCGATGTTTGGCTGCTGAGGATCCGAATTTTCCTATATCTATGGGCCTTGTATGGGCCGAGCGCATGGTGGTCCGGGGACCACCCGGACCACCCTTTAGCTCCGCCGGTGCGTGGAAGACGCGGCTTTCACTCTTGTTTTTCATGTAGTATTCCCCATCCGTGTTCCGTCTCCTTCCACGTCGGTTTATTTGTCCTTCGTGGTCACTGCCAGGGTTAAATTTTTCAGTCTCAAAAAAATTTCGGCAGCATCGGAAGGACTGAAATGTTGAAATTTCGTCCATTTCGTTCAAAAATTCAGACGAAAATTTCAAAGTTTTGATGAAATTTAATCAAAATTTAGACAAAAATTTAAATAGAGATAATTCGGCTAAAGTTTGACCAAACTATTGCACTTTCGGTGGGTAACCAAAGAGATGAATTTTTATCATTTTAGTGAAATTTCGTCCGAAATTTTAAACCCGGGTCACTACCTCGTTTCCTTCCTTCCGTTCTCGCTTCTCCATCCCTGGAGCTTCGCTCTTTCCAATGGCGGGGACCTCGGAAAGAATGAAAAAAGAAGTAGAAATATCCATTGGCCAAAAGCGAAGGGCATAAATATTATTCTCCTTCCGTTCTGGCTTCTCCATCCCTGGCGCTTCGCTCTTTCTGTATATTCTTTGGAGAGGTCATAAATACGATTGGACAGGTGCGACTACCCAATTGCTACTCCTTGGAAATAATTAGAGAGATGATGGCCTTATCAATTGTTAATTTA
Source organism: Dendrocalamus sinicus (assembly GCA_036346575.1). Taxonomy (NCBI): domain Eukaryota; kingdom Viridiplantae; phylum Streptophyta; class Magnoliopsida; order Poales; family Poaceae; genus Dendrocalamus; species Dendrocalamus sinicus. The sequence goes on along the minus strand of CM070653.1, from coordinate 27,404,670 downwards.
TACTACTGCTACTAGTACGATCAATCAATCAGTGGGTACCTTATTTGGAGTTGTCTCGTTCAAAATTAAGATAATACCATTTATTGTTTTATATTCAAATCTGTAGCGTGTTCAAGAGTGTGCTTGGGGACATGTACCAAAAGAAAAAAGTCGCCCATATATTTTGTTGCTTGAACTGAATTATTCGATTTTAGGTGATGAAATACAAATTTGAGAAATATCCCTTTTATATGCTGAACTATCATATTCATCCAATATAATTGAACTACATGGACCGTTCTATCGCATTCAACCCCCATTCTACCGAACGTTTTTAGTACTTTTGATCATGGTGTAGTACACTTGACCTCTACCTTGATGCGTTGTGTAGAACATCGACATTTCTTTTAGCTCCACGAGGGAATTCCTACAGGATGTCTATATTTGAAACATGCCGTGAAATTGTTTACATATGCTTGTTTTCAAATGAAAATCACGTAAAAAGTCGCACACAAAAGAAAAATAGCTAGAAATACCATTTTACACAAGTCACTAGTGTTCACACCTACTCCTTAATTTGTCTTAGGGCATAGAAGGGGGCAAATACTAATCCTGCTAGATTTAGGGCCCATTCATATAGATCTAGGTCTTTTTCTAGTTTTTAAAAACTGCTTTGTAGCTTTCTATAATAACTAAATTTTAAACAAAGTGGTTTTTTAAGGCGGGACCTATAAGTTGATTGTAATACGTATTGTAGCGACTTCATTTATATCGATCAAAACCACACGCGATTTTCTGTTACTCCATACTCTCTCTCACGAATAGTCTAAAAGCCATAAGCTGAAACCGAAATAAACATGTCCTTTGTCTTTAGCTTATGAATAGTAACAGCTTATAGAGAAACTTATAGAGAGACACTTACGTGCGATTTTAACCGATGTAAATGAAGTAACTGCAGTGTCTTAAAAAGACATTCTATTTAAAATGTAGGTACTATAAAAAATTATTTATTATAAAAAATTAATTTTTAGAAATCAATATAAATAATACCTTAAACATTCCGTAGCAATACATGCATGTCCAATATCGAAGGATCATCTCAAAGGGCCAAAGGGGTAAAAAAGTCGTACTACCATATCCCATCCATGACAATACAATACATGCAACTGTGGGAAATCAACTGCAATGCATTGCAAGGCATATTCTGGTTGACAGGCACCTAGGCGATTGCAGGCTACAGCTGCAAGCACTACACGTGTGTACGGGCACGAACTCCGGGGCGCAACCAGGATTAGAGCAAGTCTTGGCTGTATGATACTTACAGCCCACTTATCAGTCTACTCATATAGTAGTTACAGCCAGCTGAAAGCTGTATGATCTACCCCTTTCTCTCACAAAGTTTCTTAGTTCTTGTGCTTTAGCTGACTGTAAGCTTACAGCCCACCTCTCTTCTCTCTCCTCCTCTCTCTCCTCCACCTAACATACAACCAGCTCTTATAATACTTGCTCTTAAAACCAGCTCCAACCTAGCTGCTACTGGCCTACTGCCTCCTGCCTAGAGGTGCCTACCTCCATTGTTATCGCTTCCAAGCGCATACGCCAGTGCTTCAACTCCGGGAAAAGGTACGCCGTTAGATCCGTCTGCCCGATTCATCAAACCTTGAAAACCCTACTCACTGTTGAATATCCAAACAAGATTTCAGTTTATTGGAGATGGCGAACTGCATACGCCGCTATAGAACGAAGAGGTGTAGCGTACTATCTAGGATCATTATAGAAAAGTGGTCCGGCCTTGTAGTGACTTAGAGCATCTCCAACAATGTGAGCTAGTTACTAATTCTAAGACAACTTCTCCAATAGTACTAACTTTTAGCACATAGCTCATAACATAAATAGACTCACATGACACTCTCATATAATCTTGAAATGTGTGTATGAGACTAGCTCTTGATCAAGAGATAGCTTTTCTCTCTCTTCTATTAAAATATGAAATAATATGCTTAGAACTAACTCATAAGTCACTATTGGAGATGCCCTTAGAGCAAGTCCAATAATAGAGCCAAGTGTTTGGCTATAAGTCAAGTTATAAAAGCCAAGTTATACAATAATTTGTCTTCTATTTGTCTACAAAAGGTTTTTTATTATTATATGGTATCATGTCTCACATTCTCTTTCCTATTCCTCCTCACATATATTTATTATCTGAGCCCACCACTGCATAGGCTCCCGTGCCCAGCTTGTTGCTTGCATGAGATCAAGCTCTCATCTCTCTGCTCTCTTCTCTCCTCTACATCAGCAAAAATGCTGACTAGTTTGACTATAAGATCATTATTGGACTTGCTCTTAGCTAGGTTAGACTGGCTAGTGAGACATAAAAAAGCGTTCTAGTAGCTGTTTGGTAGATGAGAATTTCACAAGGATTTTGCAGTTTGCCAAGCTAGGAAGAGTTTTGGCAACTGATGAGGTGAGGTAAGAGAAAAAAAGAACTAGACTACGAGGTTTTTACCATTAGTTGCACTCCAATGGATGAAATCGGATTAATGTGGCTATGCATGGAATAATCAAAGAAGAGCTAGCTAGGTGCAGTGGAGGCGACGGAAGCAAGCAGTACAAGGTAGATGGACCGTCCACCGTCCGTTCCCTGGATTCCCATGCTGTCTCTGTTATGCGAATCTGCAGATCTGGTGTGGTGCCGCCGGCTACGGCCTACCCAGGACCAGCCTCCCTGCCTGCCGGCCTCGCTCGCCTTCGCTGCCTGCCTGCCTGCCTGCCGATGCGTATGTGGTGCTCCGCTGCCACGCTGCCGTCCCCACGTGCATGTCGGGGCCGGCCGGCCGGCCGCGCGCCGGTGCCGCCAGCCGAGGCTCGCGTGGGCGCGGTCCGTGCGGACATGCATGCGCGCGCCACCCCATTGGCAGATGGGCCAACGCCCGCGCCCCGCCTCCCGTGCTCCCCGCCTCTCGTGCACGACGCTGACACGCCCCCTCGACCGTCGGCATTTGTATAACAGCTCCGTTTTTTAGAATAGAATTGGCATACGTCCCATAACAGATCAGAAATTTAGTTATGGATAGAAAGAATATAATATCTGCTTACAAACATTTAAAAAGAATTAATTTGATTGAAATAAAAACTTAACGATCAACTTTAACAACTTTATGGGAGTCTAAGCCTAAAAATTTAACTTACATACAGAAGAATCGAAGAAAATCCCTACAAGAACGTTTGAGTACGGTCGTAACCCTAACACGTAAACTTGAAGTATTTTTTTCTTCTTCTGGTATCTATTGTGATGGAAATGTAGTAAAATTGAGTACAACTAATAGTACTCAGTAAGTCTTATAGCAGAATGTATTTATAGAGTTATCATCAATATACAAGATTAAATCAAATGATGGTTTTATGTTTCTTTTGCGTGAAGCCAAATTTTTAATATCATATCATAATTAGTTTTCAAACCTATGATTCAGCCATTTTAACTGAAATAGAATAAATAAGTAAAATGTCCATAAGCATTTGACTATGTGGGAGCAACTTTCCTCACAGGTATTTCATATGTCTGGTTCATGGACCTTAGTCTATGTCATTTACCATATCATACCAACAACCATTTTATAAAAAATACACACTGCGGCATTTTCACATTGTGATCATGACTGGAGGCACACCTATTCGAATAGATTATAATACTCTGCAGAGGTGTACACCTTTGCCCATAAGATGTAATTATCTCATAATATCGATCATTACACGTATCCGTAGATGTGCAACTGAGTAATCATAGCAAAACCTTTACAATGATTGTTTCGGTATTTTCTCCAGCTCTGGAGTTATGGACCCCAGCGCTAAGGGACTCCGTTATTAGCTTATTACAAGTGCACTCTCTCTCAAGGTAAAGACCTTTCGAATCTTCTCAGGCAGTGACCCCTATAGGTTTACCTTCAAACATATCATTTCCTAGGCAATGACCCCGTAGGCCACCCCCAACTGTCGCAGGAGACTATATCGAAATAAAATAAATAAGTTGGCTAAGTCCGTCCTATACCAGACTTGTAGTTGTATAGTTGGGTGTAGAAATGAGCGCATACAGATTCGGTCTTTAATCGACTTAGGCAAGTCAAACCAACAATCTTGGCCTCAGGTAGTACCTGCACCAGTCTCAAGTTAACCACTCGCCCAAATCTCTACCATTTTATAGAAAATCCCCTGTTTCTAGTGGTAACCCATGCTACCACTACCATTATCATGTTTCCAATTTCAGTTAGCAATACGTACTGTATTTGTTATTACCTCTAAGGCATATCTAAGCACAACCATTATTTGACAATATTATCTTAATGAGTATCCTAAGGTGACCAAAGAAAGATATTATCAAGATAGGAAATAAAAGGTATCATTGTATGATATAGTTAGGCATTCTAATTACACAATAATGGAAAGCATGTATTTGTATTTGAAAATAAAATATTGCTTTTGAAAACTAGGTTCAACATGATCAATATAAGGACTTGCCTCCTTATCCGTTGTCTTCGGCCTTCTCTGTAGACTTCAGACTTGTCCTCAATTACTTTAATTGCTCCTGTAGTTTTTCTATTGACCAACTTGCTAGGTCCATATACTAGCATGAAAACGAATACAAATAAATTCCTACTTTGCCATGGTCGATGATCGTAGACTCCACTGGCTGTGAGCGATGGTCGTAAGGCTCTGTCTGTATGGTCGTAAGTTGTAGCGACCAGGTCTGTCATGGTCGTAGCGCTCTGTCTGGCTTGAGCGATGGTCGTAGCACTCGGTTGGTGTGGTCGTAAGTGGTAGCGATCTTGTGTGTTAAAGTCATAGCTGCTAGCGATGGTCGTATCGTCTGCCTTCATGGTTGTAGCAGCCTGTGTTGTGGTCGTAACGACCTGTTGTGTGGTCATAGGCAGCTGGGAAGTCTTCTAGGGTTACGGCCACCTCATGATCAGTGCATACGAGTGGTCGTAGGTGGTTTACGACCAGTTGTTTTGATGTGAATCTTCACTGGAATATGCTGATTGTTGAATCTTGTTTATAGTTCGGTGCTATGTGATGTGTTGCTTGTTTGTGATGGCTGCAGGACTTTGGAGCTAAGTCATGGAGAGGCATGGAAGAACCAGGACTAGACATAGGAAGGTGTTGAGATCCAGAACGGTTGGGAAGATGCCAAGGATGACTAGGCTTACGAGGTGGCTGCAAGGTTTGGACAACAAGAAAACGGGAAGTTTCCAGGAAGGTACAGAGGGGCATTTTGGAGAAATGTTCAAGACCTGCAAAAGAAGGCTTTCTGTTAAAGCTGTCTCTGTCAAAGCACTGCTGTCTGCTTGTGTTAGCGGGTAAAGTATGCGTGAAAACCCGGTGTTAGACGGGGTTTAACGGGTTTCCCCTGGTATCTAGAGGCTATAAATAGGGATGGAGAGCACTAGTCTGATTGGACTCTCTAGGGTCTCTGTTCTTGCGTGAGTTCGTGTATTCGAAGTTGGAGCGCGTGTGCTCCTGGTCATCCTGATGGAATGGCTATAAACTCTTCTCCAGAAGCAATATATCATCATATTGATCTATGTTTGTGTTTTCAAGTATGTGTGGAGTTGAGTTGGTATTGTTTACTATGATTATTTCTTCTCTATTCTTCAGTTCGCTCTTTCTTTATTTGATCTGAGACTTTGCTTTCGGTTGTTCTGTGATAATCTGATCTTCCTGGAGTTGGGAAATCATACTTGAAGCCATCTTGGCCCATCTATTCCCATTTGCATGATCCGACTATCTTTCTTCTCTCTAAGTCTCGGTTTTGAGCGTTTTTGTTGATTTCCCAGGAAGATCACTATTGTCTTGATAAGTTTTATATTAAAGTTCAGAACAGTCCTCTGAGGTCATGTTCTTGCTATGTCTGAAGTCTCATGACCAGTTGATCCGTGAATCAAAAGTTATTCAAGATCTGGATCTTGTGGTCGTGCGCCTTCCTGCTTTTCCTCTGTTCTTCTGAGTGCTTTACGACCACGGTAGTCGTTCGACCACTCGTTGGCTTACGACTACGTCGGTTCTGATCTTCGTGGTTGACGATCAGAGAGCCTTACGATCACGGTAGTCGTTCGATCACCTATTGATTTATGCCTACGATTGGTTCTGGTCTTAGTGGCTGCCGACTAGGGTGATTTACGACCTCGGTGTCGAGTATTGACCACATTGTCGAGCTTAAGACCACGAGTTCCTGTCTCGACCACGATCTGTTCTCGGCTGCCTTTCTCTGCTGTCTGATCTCGGGTATCTTCGACTACCGATCACGTTGCGCATTTGTCGAGTAGTCGGACAACCTTCTCTCGGTCTGCCATCAACCACATAGTCAAGACTTTCGACCATGTGGTAAGGTTCGACCACGCAGTCAAATTCCGACCAGTTTTGTTTTCGCTGTTCTACTTCTCTGTTTTCTGAGAGACTTTAACTCTAACCTTCATAGCTCAGTAGCTATTGGAGAAAAGAGTTAAGTGGATATTTGGAGAGAATTTGAAGGCACCATTCACCCCCCTCTGTTGCCTGTCCGGTCCTACATATATAATCTGAGATGTTTATAGAATATATGTTGCTGTGACTCACACAATGGCCATGAATTCACGACACCAAGCTAGCATCTGCACGTTGAAGTTTCACGGCCATGAAGAACAGATCCACCCGACCAGCTTTTTCTAGCATGTCCAGAACTGTGTTGAACGTGACAATATCCAAACCTGTCTGATCTTTCTTCAATTCTTCATATATGATCAAACTTTTATCAATGTGTCCACATTTAGCTGTGGCAAAAATAATGCGATTCACCACTGCAGAATCTCTCCCATGTGATCTCCAAAATTTCTCTTACAAACTTGAGTACTAGTTCAGAGCCATCCAAATTCTGAAGGGCCCTCGCGACATTCGTATAAGAAGTCAAATCAGGAGCAACTTTGGAAAGCAGCAAGTATCTGAATACCTTGGTGAAAAGAGTGGAGTTGTTTGCTTCACACGTTTGCTGCAGTAACATATTAAACGTACCCAAGCCTACGTGAATCCGCTCATCATGCGAATGCCGCAGAATCTGAACAGCATCAGCGAGGCTACCCGATCTGCACAGCTTCTCAACATAAGCAGTGCATGATGAGTCATCCAAAACAATTCCATCTGCAGTGGTACAAGTAGAACAGCCCCGATTAAAAGCCTGAATAACCTCATCCCAATCACCGTCTGCTGCACTAGACCATTGCTGCTACGGCAAAGTCATGGCTGAACTTGCACGTCTAGCAGCGCCGCGGCCGGGAGAAGCGCGGCATCTTAGGGCCTGTTCTTTTTTACTATGTCTTGTGACTTTTGGTTGCGGCTTGTAGCTTTTAGGCTGTTTGTATGAGAAATTACACAGTAACAGAAACTCACGTGCGGTTTTTCCAATATAAATGAAATCAGTAAAATATGTACTACAATTAATTAGTAGACTCTATCTTAAAAAATACTCCGTTTAAAAATTAGTTAAAAAGCCAAAAAGCAGATTTTAGAATCTGAAAAGAACAGGGCCTTAGGGCCTGTTTGGCAGAGCTCCACCAACTCCAGATCCACGAAAAACAGATTCAGATTCAATTTTGCTAGCCAAACAGTTCTAGCTCCAGCAGCTCCACCGTGGATCTGCTCCACCAAAACCATGGATCTGGCTCCAGATCCACCAAATCCATGGAGCACCTCAAGGGATGCTCCACCAAACTCAAGTTTGATGGAGTTGGGGAAAATTACCCACCATGCCACTGATTACACAAAAAAACGGTTCGTTTTGTTCTATTTCGCTTCTTCCTCTCCTGTACTGTGTCCGTCGTCCCCATCGCGACCGTCCTCGCCTCCACTGCGGCCGGCGAGCACCGCCACCACAGCGGTCGGCGAGCCGCCCCCAGCCACCATCATGCGGCCGACCACCGCGTCCACCTCGGCCGCCCCCAGCCACCTGGCGGCGGCGGGGTCAGGGCCGATGGTGGAGATGGCGCCGGATGGGAAAGGGAAGAAGATGCGGGTGGGTGTGAGCTGGAGGAGGGCACGGGGAACCCACCGGGAGCAGCAGCGGGGCCGGAGAGGGGCCGAGGTGGGCTGGCACCGGGAGCCGGCTGCGGCGCGAGCATGAGCACGGCGTCGGCGAGCCGAGGTGAGGGGGAAGCCAGAGCAGAGCTTGGGGTAGCTTTAGGGCCGCGTGGTTGTGCTCCATATCCGAGGAATCGAGCCGCCTTGTGCCGAGTTGCAGACGGCGACGAAAATGGCCGTTTTGGCCGGCGGCGAGGAAGGTCGGCCGCGCGGCGAGCTGGGGGCACCGGAGTCCGATTCTTCGAGGGAGGAGGGAGGAGGCTGCTAGGAGCACGCCGTGACGCGGTCGGTTTTGCTGGGGTGTCACCGGAGCGGCGGGATGGCGTGGGGGCGCGACGGTGGGTGCGGTGCGGGTGCTATGCAGGAGACGTTGAGCTCGAGGACGCCCTGGTGGGAGAAGCCGAACTCGTCGAGCGGGATGATGGTGCGCGGGTCGGCGCGGATCACCGTCTCCCGGATCTCGGCCGCCGCCGGGAGGACGAGGAGGACGCCCAGGAGCACCGCGGCGAGCGGCGAGGGGGCCATTGGTTGGTGCGATCTGGGGAGGCGGTGGTGGTGGCGGTGGGATTTGGGGGGAGCCGCACGTTGGGATGGCGTGGGGCCCAGGTGGAAGTGAGATAGAGAGGGAGGTGGAGCTGTACCAAGCACTTTGACGAATTCTAGATCCACGATGGAACTGCTCCACGGTGGATCCAGGTGAATCTGGTGGATCTAGGTTGATCTGGAGCTGGTGGAGCTCTCCCAAACAGGCCCTTACTCTCCGCCCGCGCGCGCCGACGCCATCCGACGGGCAACGGGAGGGCATCTAATCTAGGCCATCATCTTTGTGTCTCACGGTTGAGAATATGCTAAAGTTATAGCCATTGTTCTTCTCTAACTTCGCTTCACAGAGTTGAGAGGGTCTTAATCCGGAGAAATGGTAGCGGCGAGCTGCTATTTGAGTGATGAAATATGTACGTCCTAGAAGAATCAACTAGAAGCACAAACTGCGCATGTTGGTTTGTTTTTAAGTGGCGGCCTTCACATGATAAGTACTATATTTACGTCATGACGTAGGTTTATACTTGCTACCTATAGCGACAACTTTCTGTTTCTGTGGCATTTGAGTATACTAGGATGGTGAAGCCACACATAAGTTGTTGCGACTTGACGATGCGGTTACACGTAGGAGTAAGTCCACTTTATAATTATTAACTATAGCATCGATTTGATTTTCAATCCCTAACTTTAAAACCGTTTATTTTTTCACTCTTAAACTATTAAAACCGTTCATAATATAACCTTCATACAAAACCACTTTGGTTTGATTCGATGTGGTTGTGGTTTAGTTTTAATGGTCCACTTTATAACTTTCAACTATAACATCAGCCCGATTTTCAACTTTTAACTTTGAAACCGTTTTCCTGTTCACCCTGTAACTGTTGAAATCAATGCAAAACGCAACCTTCACATAAAACCGCTCCGGTTTTAGTTTTAATGGATCCTAATGGACAATGCATGTTAATGTGATATCCTAATACATAGCGCAAACTATTGTGGCATCGCCTCTTAACAATATTGTTAGAGTTAGTAATCTTATTTAGTCGTATTCGAGTCGGTTTGTTGTGGTCGTAGCAGTGTACGAGTCGAGTTGAGCTTCAGTTTTCAAGTTGGTTTGCGTGTCCATTTGCTAGTTGCGTAAGATGACTTTAAAAGACCGAGCAATGTAATCGTGAAAACGTAATGAGAGGAGGAAGAAGAGCAGAAAGCTACCAGGGTGATCAAAATGAAAGGGAGAGAAATAAAGAAAGCGGAGTGTTTTGGCTCCTAGAAAAATATTGAATTTGTCGTTTTCACAGACATGAAACAAGTTACAACCACGGCAAGCGGAGGTGTCCGCATGAGCAGAAGACGTGATCGTAAACGAGTTACGACCACAGACGCGGAGTAGAAGAAGTGGTCGTAAGCTTTACGACCATGGCAATCAAGCCTTCAGTGTGGTCGTAATCGAGTCACGACTACGGTGATCGAGCAATACTACGTTGTCGAAGGAGCGGTTACGAGAACGTGCAGCGTAGCGTGAACGTGGTCGTAACTCTCATCAGATGAAGTTACGAGCATGTGGTCGAAGTACGAAGGCATGATCAGAACGGTCGGAGCAAACAAGTAGTCGTAACGACTTTGAGTGTGGTCATAACGACTGTTGGGTGGTCGTAAACTGCAACAAATACTTATATCAGATCAGAAAAAATAAAATAAAAAGGGAGGGCCCACTAGTCAACATCTTCCTCCTATTTCCTCTTTTCAAAACCGTCCGTGTTACATCGTGTTCCACAACCTCCTCCTTTACATTTCCAAATTAATTTGAGTTTCATACTGATAAGTGCTCATAATCAAAGTTCTTTTTCTCCAGCACGGCAGCACTATCAAGCTTCTCCGCCGTGGTTCAGCGCGACTGATAAGTGAAGACGGTGAAGGCCGACCTGGCCTTCTCAAGGAGCGGTGCGCGCAGCTGGAGGAGAACCGGCTGCACCGGTTGCCCATTGATTCAGCATTTTTAAAAGAAAACAGCTACTAAAAGCATACTTAATGCCTCAACTATAGACTTTAGCAATTCTATCGCCAGGTTGTTCTATTCATAGTTAAATCACCCTTGAGTATAAAGCTATTACTACCCTTACTCTGATCATAACCATTGCACCAAACCAGTCTGAACCTCACCAACGGTTAGATATATACATACATACATACATACATACAAAAAGCCATAACAACAAATAGCTTTTCTGCTTCTAAAAACTGCATTTCAACTTTTCTATAGTAAATAGCTTTCAAACGAAGTGTCTTTTTATGACAGAATTTACAAGTTATTATAGTACGCACTATAGCGACTTCATTTATATCGGCCAAAACCGCATGTAAGTTTTTATTACTCCGTACTCTCCCTCACGAACAGCCCAAAAGCCATAAGCAGCAGCCAAACGTCATAAGCCGAAGCTAAAAAAACGGCCAGTGTGAATCAGCTCCGGGGGCAGAAATAGGATGGTTACACAATTCACAAAGGAAACCAACTTTGTTTGATTAAACATTTCAGATACACATTATTCATCCAATGTTCGGAATCTGTAAAAAAACATAAGCCCTGGTTCACATTATACAAGGAAACTAAACAGCGGTAGTTCTGGGCCTTTGAAAGAGCTTCGTCAGCATCCACAAAAGATCAATACTGATCAATATCCTGCAAAAATATATATTACTGTTTCAGTGGATTTATGTTACAATAACGACCGAGTTAACAAAGCATATGCCGATATGCGGTAAGCATCATCCCAACAATACATTAAAGAAGAAAATACATGTTGACGAGTAACAAAGAGAAAACAAAGGTGCTCAAGATTCAACGTAAGTTACTGCAAAACTACAAGCCACGTATCACAGATTCTGTTTCCAGAAAATCCAAATGGAGAGTTTTCCTTGTAGACACATTTCTTCCAGTCTACCAGATTAGAATACATCCCAAAAAATTCTGCCAATTCAAAAGTAGTCTTTTCCCCTCTCTTGTCCATGCTGGTTATTAGCAAATGTATACAATAGGAAGTTGCAAGAGAGATTGAATAAGAACTTGATTTTCAGCATAGATTATCAGTTCACAGGAACTATTGGATTCAGTAATTTTCCTTCTCCATTCTGGTTATTACTTGTTAGCAAATGTATACAATAGGAGACTACAAGGAGAGAGATTAAATAACAATGTAACTCACAGCTGCACAGACATAAAAGGGAATAAGGACTTAATATCTGTTGAAGGTAATTTGCCAAGTCAAATCTTGTGGCTAGCACTGTGATCACAAATAACAGTGTTTCATCAGAAAGAAAGGAAAAATATTTCAAATACAGCTAATACTAAGTTGTCAGCATTGGAAAACTGCATTTTCAACAATGTTGTTCAAAAAATGGCAAGGCAAAGTGGCAAATAAACATCAAATTAGAATTGCCATCAGCACTTGTGTTATTCATGAATCGGAGGTTGGGTGCAGGGTAAGGACAATACCATTGAGGTAAACGAGATAGATAGAATTGGGCAATCACAAGGTGACGGAAGAAAAATAGAGAACAATATAACATGAAGACAATGTTGCAAGTCAGTGGAAGAGATCATAGTTTTCAGCATTCATTGGAGTGGGTTCAGTGGAAGCCTGCAAGGGTTTTCTGGAGACTGAAGAGAGGCTAAAGTATCTAACTACAGTTGCCTAGATCAAAATTCTTTAGAAAGTTAGAAAAAGCAAAATGGCAGAACAGAACTATCTCAGGGTTGTTCATTACAATGACCAAAGAACAAAAGTAGAGAAAGCTCAGTCAACCCCAGAGTACCACTTCACTTCCCCACTCCAAAACCCAATCAGATGACATTTTCCCCGACATGCAAGAGCAAAATGTGCTCTACAGCCGCCCAATTTTACACTAGGCCTACAATCATATAATCCAAGAACCCTAGCTGTAGCATCACTTCTGCAGAGAAGTAGCAACTGCCACTCAACAACAACGAATCAAACGAAAATCTACCGCATTGCAATCCAATTCAGTCAAGCATCACTATGGTCCAACAACATCACAAGGTCTCCAGCAATCAGCAACATACTAACAATTATCCATAGCAACCCCGCTGTGGAAATCCCCACGAGAAATGTGCAAATTTCCACCAGACCACCAGAAGCACCCGAAAGCTAAGATTTTTAGCGCCAAACCCTTACCCCCAAAATCACCCTGCAGAAGCACAGACGGGCTATACTGGTAACCAGCCCCTAACCGAGCCCAAACCCTAGAATCCCGAATCGTACCACCAACTCCACCACACTCATGCCCCGAAAACCCAAGAGAGACCACCGCACCAGCTCCAGCGAGCAGAAGCCGGCGGCAAGGGATCAGATCCGCACCTAGTTGGCGGAGGCCTGGTCGATGAGCTTCTTGTCGCGGCGCTCCATGGCGACGTCCCACATGTCGTTCCCGATGTGCTTCGGCTGCACCCAACCGAGACCAAGAAAACCACACGATTTCAAACGAGCGCCTCAGCACGGAAGATTCGGATCGAGCGTCCCGGGATAGAGAGAGAGAGAGAGAGAGAGGGAGGGCAGTACCCTGCCGTGCGCGGCCTTGTGGATGAAGTACTGGGCGTTGCCCATGATGCAGAGCATGCCGCCAATGATGCCCAGCGGCAGGATCGCCTCCAGCCAGTGCAGCCGCGCCATCAGGAGCCGGATGGGGAGACAACGACGGACGGGGAGACGACGGAGGCGGAGGCGGCGATGAGATTTCCGAGCCTTGGCGAGCTATCGAGCGGCGGTTGGGGCCTGGGTCGCGGAGGCGGAGGCGAACGGGTGGATCTGGACTTGTGTGGGTGGGGAGATACTGGGCCGGTAATTTGGGCCGAGTTTTCCGTCTTTGCGGCCCAAATTTGCTCCGAAAATCCGCGACCCAAATTTTGCGGGGATCCTAACCGCCTCGGTTATCATTTCTCCTGTCCCTGTCCCACTGCCCGGTAGCTTGTGGATCTTCGCCTCGTATTTGGGACACGCAACAGTCTCATTCTTGTTAGCTTACGACGTTTTTCTCGAATAAACAATAAGGAGACTTCTTTACTGTATTTGTAAAGTAGATTATTGAGACAATCTTTTAGAAGTGGTTTATAGACTTATCAACAATTAATTTATTTGCACAAAACGTTCATGCTATGACTAAAAACAATTAGTCACAGCCAAAAGCCATCAGCTGCAGTTAAAAAGAACATACCCAATAATAATTGTGCATGAAAATGTGCACACCTAGTCAAAGTTTTGTAGCTCTGCCACGGATGTCGTTCAGATGCCCACATGCTAAGTTGTGCTTCCGTTGGTACATGAGGAATTGGGGACATAGGATGCTTGAGCGGGCCACGTCAGCACTGGGCCATCGTGGAGGGGAGAGAAGCAGAGGTGGATACTATTAAGAAATAGACAAACGACAATGCAAATCCACGCAATCTATTATCAAGAACATAATAGATTAATCACCAGGAAACACAGTTGAGAGAGAACACCATAACATAGTCTTTATTGATTTCAGATCTCTTCTCATGTTACATAGGCCTCTTTATTTATAGTCTAAACCCCTAGTGGTAGTTCTGATATTTGCCTATACCGTAATCTTTTAGCTTTCGTAACACTCCTATTTGGGCGAATACCATGGTATGCACATGCCTCATTAAAAAAACTCCTTCCCAAAATCCAGTGGAAAAAAAGGATGGAGAAAAGAGTATATCGCATCCATTCGTTGTGTCGCACTTGTTGCCTCATTAAAAACCTTCACGTGAGAAAACTTCAGGAAAATCTCACAAAGAAAAAAGAGTAGAACATTAGATTTCCAGTATCATGTAAGTCTTCTGGTCTTACATAAGAGCTATAATTCAGGGATTTACTCCCCCTGAACCTTGTAACTCTCTAAATCACCCCATCCCTATGCCTCGAGCACACTTCTAGAAGCTAGAGGTAGGAAGAGATTTTGTAAATAGATCTACCAGATTATCACAAGACTTAGCTTTCAATATCTTTATCTCTCTGTTCTTCTGGAGGTCATAAGGATAAAAGAATTTAGGAGTGATATGCTTCGTGATATTACTTTTTAACATAGCCCATTTGTATTTGTGCCACACAAGCTGTATTATCTTCATAAATAATAGTGAGGTTATCAATGGTGTTTTATGCCACATGACTACTTGATGTGGTTAATCATTCACCTGAGCCAAGCACATTCTTGTGAGACTTCATACCACGATATGCATATGCCTCGTTAAAAACTTCTTCCAAAAACCCAGTGAGAAAAAAGGAATAGAGAAAAGACTACACAATGCACGTTAAATTGTATTGCATTTGTTGCCTCATTAAAAATCTTCAAGAAAGAAACCTAATGGAAAAAAACTTAGTAAGGGAAAAAGAGTACAACATTTATTTTTAGGATTTATAAACTGTCTTTAGGATTTATTATGATCTTCAAGACCTTTATCATGTTCATTGATTGGACTTGTACCAATAGGTGGTAAAACCTTCAAGAGTGATCATCAAGTCTATACCTCCTAGGTTAGACTAAAGTCAAGAGATTCAGAAAAATCACGTGCATAACTATAAAAGTTTAGCATATGCTCCCCTTGAAGACCACTTCCGGCGAAGTCTTATTATTCCAATGCCTTTAATACATTTTAAGAAATGAATGCAGGCTAATATAGTGCAAGTATATCCACTAGATTACCACAATGTATAGTCTTCTAGACATCTGTCTCACTATCCATCTAGATAACGAGACGATAAAATAATTTAGGAGCAATATACTTAACTTTCCAAAATATTGCTTATCTATATGTGCAACACAAGCAAAATTTATCCTAATCAAAATATAGGGGTAATCAATTGCAATGGTACATTTCTTCAGGATATAACTTATCAAAACATTTCGTGGTCTTAATATTTAGCAACCGTCTCTGAGTGGTACTATACGACCAAAAGTATGTTCTACAGAACTAAAAGCATGGTCATACTACCACAGAATTAATATATCCAATCTTAATTTTGCCACTTAGGGGATTAATAAATTTGCCATTAACACCAATGTATATGATACCTTCATGGTAATAAAGGATATTGCCACTCCATCAGCTTCTGATAGGAGATGCACTTCATATGTGCTTATGTGGCGCACTTCTGGTTTTTAGTTTCCTTATTCCATTCTCTCAGGTCTTGGATAGGTCATTATCTACTTCTAGGAATCGCATAATCATTAGTGTATTTTCGATCAACTTGTGATTTAATTTCTCTTCAGGGAGATATTCACTCTTCTAGGAGATATTTTCTCTTCTATGAGACTTTTCTTCGAGTAAGAGTTTATCAGGTATGAATTTTATATACATATACACATGTTGCAATTTATTTTCTTGTTGAAACATTGGGTTCTTCAAAGATCGAACTTTAAGTCCCTTCAGAGATCCCATCAAGGATTTTTCAGAATCCGATAACCGCATATCTTATTCATGCCATCTGCTAGAGTTATTATATAACGGAACAATATTTCATTCATAACAAGAGAATATCGATTTCTACAGGGATCCTTGAACCATCGCTTTCACCACAAAATAATAATGATTCATCAAGTCTGAACTAACGATTCCAAGACTTTCATTTGTGAATTGCTTCCTTTCATTTTTACCCGATATAAACACTTCAAATGCTCCGCCATAGACTTTGGTTCTGGATTTATGTTCTCATATGAGAAATTTAGCAATTTTAGAGGCAAACTGGTTGTTGATAACTTTTCTCCAAATATCCTCACAATTGAGCGTCTTTTAATGTTAACCAAATCTTGGACATTTTTCAAATGAAAGATTATTGGTCATTTCGTGTTCCCAGCATTGCAATATGTGTGCATCCAATTACTGGGGTTTTCATCTTCATGATGAGCCTCTTCATGAGGTATTTCACGTTCAAGGTGTTTTCTCTTCTAAAGTATTTAATGATTATTTTGACTAGTGTCACTAGATCTTAGATCCACAGGCATCCCCGTAGACTTTAGATCACTAACCAATAAGTCAACTTCACAAAGATGGATATACTATTCAACCTGGGGTATTCCAAACTTAGCGACACATTACTTCAAGTAAATATTATATAACCCCTCCATACAAAGGAATCTGACAGTCTCCCCGGTTCTAGCCTTCAAAAGTATCAGCTAAACTTAAATTTAGCTTGGTTAGTGCATGAATCTTATACTAAAGATTTTTCTTCAGGAAAATATCACGGCATTCAAAGATTTTGGGCATTTCTCTCCCCCTAATGCCGAGATCTAATCTTGCTTAATAGCATACTTCAAAACCCCCTTTACATGGGGCACATGATAGATGGAATTTCAGATCCAACTTGATCCCAACTACTGGTGGTGGCCCAAATGATGTATGCTACGGTAGCGATATTATATGGTAAATAATTGATTCTTCTCATGAGCATTAATCCTTGATTGGAGTTTTTTTTTTCTTAATACAGTGAGCTAGATATTTACTAATGCAGTCATATGAAAACTGCACAGCTCTACTACTGATAGATTATCCCAAACATCTATGGGTTATCGTCTGTGCTGCAGAAGAACACTGTTGAAAGCGTTGAACTGGGTAAGAGCGCGTGTGGGATCAAATTTTGGCATCGCAGCAATAGTACTGTGGCTCGTGAAATATCGTAGCGTATGCAAGCTAGGAAGTTGATCCGCACCGTCGCTCTTCAATCGGATGGACAGCGGAGGAGCGAAATTCACAGTACTATTATACTATACCCCTCCCAATTTGCAGAACTTCTGCAGAAATTTCTGGTTTCCCCCGCAAATACTGCCCTGTGACCGCACAGTGAACTCATCGGCCTATCTTTCTTGCAGATTTCAGCAGCATCAGCTACTGAACTGAACAAGCTAATCACGCTCCATTCTACTACGATTACTGCCACTTATGCCCTGCACCTGCCTCCCAACATGCACTGTTGTGTACTTGCCCAGGCAGTCGCAGAGCATCCTATGCCTCTGCACACCCATCTCACCAAACTACTTGCTATTACTTAACTCGGCTGCAGGCAGGCAGGCCATGGCGCGAGCACGTGCAGATGACACAATCACACGCGAACGTGCATGCGATGGCGCTTAGAAAAAACCCTAGAACTGCTCCGGTAATCCATGGCTCCATGTGCAATGTCGCCCGTTTCCGATGTACGGCCGCCATTTTTAGAATCCGCGAGCACGTAGACGGAGGGGGTGGCGTTTGTCATGGCGCTTCGTCGGCGGCCATGCCCATGCACGTGTCGGCAGATGCGGTTCTGGGATTCTCCTTGCCCCCCATCGGCCATGGACAGCTCTGCAGAAAGAGAGAATAAGCTTTTACCTTTCCACGTTGGTCTCAAAAAAAATTCAGGCTCTATTTGGAATTTAGGAACTTCACAAAAGTCTGCAGGAATAAAAAACAATTTGATTCCTGCAGTAATCCAAAGAATTCTCGCGTCAAAACAGGGTCTCAAATGAGATCTTTTATCTCCATGAGAATAAGGTCATGCTTATTTAGGCTTAGACTTCTGGTTTTCGACTTATTTTTTACTATTTTAAAATTTCATCTTTTTATAACTTTTAGGGTTTTTTTAGGCTTTTTAATCGGTTCTTTTTTCGTATTCGTTTGCATTATAGGTGATGGACTAACCCCTTTTTTCTATTTTTAAATTTAATTATGTCAAATAAATCACTATCAAATATAATGTAATTTTAATCAATTACGGTGAAAATTCAGCTAAAATTCGGCACCCCGTAAAACACCCGTGGCGTGTGTTTCTAAGTGGGCCTCTAGTTACCCCTAGTCACCTAGTTCTCAGGCTCGTATTGGATAACTTCTTCTGGACTTACAGAATTTTGCCATTGTGCTGAGCTAATTTTTCTTACCGAAAGTGTGGTATGATATACACACTTTTGCCTGAGGGTAATGATTTAGGTTACGATTTTTGCCTTACCTTTACCATTTCTTTGACCTCTTGTCGCGAGCAGTAGGTAGCTAGCAATGAAGCAAGAAGGCCATTACGAGTACTCTGTGTCAAAGGTCAATCTGAAGAAACGCCATCCACCAAATGAAATCACAATCCCAAAAGGATGGCATTCCCAGGCTAGGCACGAGCCACACGAGGACATAATTGCACGTGCCAAATGAAAGCTGCCATGGATTTGTCTCCTTAATGAGCTCCCTCCAATTGAAAAGATCAGTGAGCCTACCAAGGTCAAGATCGGTGTTATTTATCTCGTACTTTGCATAAAGACAATTTTAGTTTCTAGCGTAAGCACCACCGTGTTTCATGTGACAAATCGGCAGTAAGAGTCTGAAGGTCTATTCTTTTTTAGTTTCTAAAAATTGTTTTTCGATTTTTCTATAGTAACTAGTTTTTAAATAAAATATCTTTTCAAGATAGAGTCTATTAGTTAATTGTAGTATATACTGTACCGACTTCATTTATATCAATAAAAACCACACGTGAGCTTCTGTTACTCTGTAATTTCTCGCACGAACAGCCTAGAAATCATAAGCCGCAGTCAAAAGTCATAAGTTTTAGCCAAAAAGAACAGTCCCTAGGATTGTTGATTGTCGGGGCCTCAATGTGTTTGAGGTGGTTGTTGGAACCGCGGGAGCGCTCAACGAGAAATAAGATCATATAAAGCAGATAAGAGACATAATAATTTGTTTATAAGGTTCAACAATGACTATGTTTCTAGGAGGCGAATAGTAACGGCTGTGTCTTGCTTTTCTTGATACAATTCTTTTCTTTAAACCTTGCCATATATGAACCATACATAATAGTGATGACGAGTCCGACTCAGATATCATCAATCTAGATTCTATTATATCCTAGTAAGGCACAACTCCAAACAGTTTTAACTTTTGAGCTTAATTTCAACTTTTTTTTGGTTTATTTTTTCTCCTTATTCCTTTGCGTTGTATCAAAAGATATAGCAGTGTTTTCCTATTTTTCTTTTTTTTCTTATATTTTTTTATTTTTTGACCAATAAAAGCTAACAGTCGCTAAAGTGTAATTGCTTCACAAAAAAAAGCCAAAAACCACGGCCACCAGCCATTTGGAGCAAGCCCTAAATAAGGATTTTCACGTAAAACAATTCATTCTCCTTAGGAACAAGGAAACTTTTCCGCATTCTAAACAACTAGCCACGTAGGCGTGGCGCCACGCCACGCCAGACACCGTATGGGCCAAAGTAAAAGAGGCGAAAATTCGGGAGAAGCTTCTTTAAAAAAATCGAGGACACATGCGTATTTTCGGAAAAGCAAAAGGCCTTTTTTCGTAAAAAATTGAGGACCCTACGCAACTAATCGAGGACCCGTACGTAATTTAGGGAACTGCGGGGCGCTATCCTGCAAAGGATACAAAATTTCGGTGAAGTGAAGGGGTGTTTTTAAAAAAACAAAACTGGCAGGGACTTTTTTGCGAGACTAAAGGACATGTACGTAACTAAACGAGGACCCGTACATAATTTAGAAAACCGCGGGGCGCTATCCTGCGAAGGATACAAAATTTCGGTGAAGCGAAGGGGTGTTTTTTAGAAAAAAAAACAAAACTGGCAGGGACCTTTTCGCGAGGAAAAAAGACATTTACGTAATTTCAAAAAAAATACAGGGAAAATGCCTCCCTTGACCGTACAGAAATTTGGGCGACACACGGCGGGCGACCGAGCGCAGGGGGCCGACGTGGCGCGGCTCTCCGGCGCGGAACTCCCCCGGCTTTGTATCTGGTAAGATGCCTAAGAAAATATAACTAACCTCAATTTAGGCTTATGAATCGCTGCACTCGTGCTTCCACCCGGCAATTCAATGGGTGGGTTTGAAACAGCTGTGGCTTCGACTTATTACTGTCTACTATAGTAACTCGTTTTTAAATGGTGCATCTTTTTAAAATGGGGTCTATATGTAGCTTGTAATAGACACTATACCGAATTCAGCTATATCGGTTAAAATTATATACAACTATTCTTCTCTACGTATTATCTCTCACAATTCAAAAACTATAAGTTACAAGACACAACCATGGTTCAAAAAGAATCCACCCAATGGCATCATCTTGAGATAATTCGGGTTTATTCCATTCCAAGGCGTTCATCACCCGTGCTAGCAGCTCGCAAGTCGCAGACTCCTATGATGAGCCCCATGCTCCACCAGTTTTGTGAACCAGAAGCTCCAAATGACACCGACTGATTGCTACTTCAAATGTTTGACAGTGATGCTGGCCATGTGCGATTATGGCCCAGTTTTCCCGGCATTAGAACCTGTTTGTATTGATTTTTAGAAATTGTTTTTTTATAGTAAATAGTTTTTTTTATAGTACATAGCTTTCAAACGGAATATCTTTTTAAAACGTGGTTTACTATTGATTATAATACACACTTATTGACTTTATTTATATTAACTAAAATCACACACGAATATCTCTCTTTATAAACTTCTTTACAAATTATTACTATTTATAAGTCAAAAACCAATATAAATAACCAACACAACCTTCTCTAGCTAGTTTGTCACATGCAGTACTATTATTTTGCATTTTTGCCACATAGCAAAAGGCAATTGCATCGAACTTTCTCAGGCAAATGACATACTCGAGTAGTTAAATTTATCTCCTAAAGCTAGTTCTCACGACAAAACATTATCTTTAAAAGCTATCCTCCAAATCGTAATTGCATATGGCAAAATGAGATTTGACTAAAACAAAAGAAAAAAAAATGCTATAGCCATGATTGCCAAAGGACATAGGACCATGTGGTTTCGACTATCTGCTAGTGTGACACGAACATGTCTCCATCAAGTTTAGCAACATGAGGCCATCATATCTTGGCCGTTTAGCGTTAGCTATCGTAAACTCTAGCAATAAATTGAGACCATTGGATCTCCACTATCTATTGTGAGGCAAATATATCACTAGTTATCGTCAACTCTAACAACATGAGATCATCAAATATGCTATCTAGCGTGATAGAAACATGTCTCTAGTTACCGTCAACCCTAGCTACATGAGACACTTAGGTATCGGGTGGTTCTTTTGGACTATAACTGTAACTTTTAGCTTATGGTTTTTGAATTCTATCTGTTCGCGAGAGACAATACACGGAGAAAAATAGTTGCATGTAATTTTGGTCGATATAACTGAACTTGGTATAATATCTACTACAATCTACCTTTAGATCTCGTTTTGAAAAGGTACTCCGTTTAAAAGTTAGTTACTATAGCAAAAAATAAAAAGTCAAAGTCTAAGCCATTCCGAACCCAATCACTATCCATTAGTATGACACAAACATCTCTAGTTATCATCAACTATAACTATGTGAGACCATTAGATATCAACTGTCTGGTGTGCCACAAAACACATATCTCTAGTTACCGTCAACTCTAGCAACATGAGACAGCTTTAATAACACAAGACCATGGTATATCTCTCGACTAATAGTGTAACACAAATATATTTCTAGTAATTGACTATCAAATTGTAACTTGTAGGTTACCGATACGGGCCCTTTCTAATAGTGACCCGACGTCGACGTCAAGTCATCAATACATTGATAACGTGTAGGATAATTGCACCATTTATAGTTTTCTTACATAAAAATAACAAGATTAGCCATAGCTGGCAAAAATAACTATAGGTCTAGCAAGTGCGGAAAAAAAGATTTGCTCCTTTTTTGAAAAGCAAATCCAGTTACAACCTGACTAATACAAAATATTGATGCAATTCCATTCAAACGAAAACATTATAGATGTATAAAACTAGGGAAAAAAAACCCCAACTTATGAATTGCCCCTTGTACTTGCATACACTAAACTAACAGTGCAATGCTCTTTTGTTCATCTACATATCACGATATGTTTCTTTTAGAAGATTCTATTCATCATATACCCTCTCCTTAGATGGAAATTCAGGATTTACCCTCCTGACCCACATGTCATTAAGGTGGGAGGGTAAATCCTGAATCTCCCAACTAAGGGGAGGATATATGATCCAATCCGCCCTTTTAGAATGCTAGTTACAAATGCTGACATCTCTCTTTCCCTCTAGTAAAACGGCAATGCAGATGAGGGCAGGTAGTATCTTGCAGTTACCCCTGGGAGGGAGGCAGGGGCCTATAAACCCTACGGGGTCAAGGCGGAGGCAAACAAACAAGGGGTGTGCGCTGCGTCTGCGCCCATAGGACGACGTGCGCAGCGCAGGGTTTTACCGAGATTTTCCTAAAAGAGGTTATTGCCACCGTACGGAGGAAAAAGAAAAGAATACAAGGCGAAAAAACACAGAAACACCTCCTCTCCTCCTCTTCCTGTGGCTCGGTTCCTGCCGATTGGTGCCTGGGCCCAATCCGACCCGGCCGCCGTCGCCATGGACGGCCTGCACGGTACGGACGCCTGCTTCTCCCCCGGGAGGTCCATGTCGCCGCAGGTGAGGCCCCACGCTGGGCCGCCGGACGTAGGCGGGTAAGATAAGAACGCCGAGATTGGGTTTTGTTTCTTGGGAAGAGGAAAGGTTGGTTCTTTGGTGTGGCCTTGGATGGCCGGCCGTCTGAATTGTGCCTTTGTTTTTTCTTGTGTTCCTGGGTCGGATTGGATGGCGCGGGTTTGGATTGCGGTGGCGC
Source organism: Dendrocalamus sinicus (assembly GCA_036346575.1). Classification (NCBI taxonomy): domain Eukaryota; kingdom Viridiplantae; phylum Streptophyta; class Magnoliopsida; order Poales; family Poaceae; genus Dendrocalamus; species Dendrocalamus sinicus. The sequence goes on along the minus strand of CM070653.1, from coordinate 27,381,402 downwards.
AGCCAGTACTTGGCGGAGTTGTTGCAGGAGCGCCAAAAGCTGGGGCCGTTCATGCAGGTGCTCCCAGTCTGCAGCAGGCTGTTGAATCAAGGTGAGAGGTTTGATCAGGTTCTTAGCCTCCATTGTTCTGTTTCCTGAGTGGATAGCATTATTGGATTAGATTGGAATTTGTCTTTGCTGATTCACGGCGACCTAATTCCTCTTCTTACTTGTCTTTGGTTTATGCAAACTTGCTCGGTGACTATGTTTCTGTTTAAAGTGCAATCCTTTTGTGTCAGTAGGTCTTGAAAGGATGCAGCTTGGTTATTAAGAAGTAAAGACTGCATCTGTTCTTCAGTGACAGGAAGTTTTCCATGTTCTTATGTTAATGGTGTGTCCTAATGTTTGCTTTTGCACACATGCTACCAGAGATAATGCTGGTGTCGGGCATGCTTCGCCAACATGGTGTTGGGGACTTTGAGAGGCTGCCGGTCGCAAGTCCAAACCAGATGCATCCGTCGTCCCCCATGCCCAACTTTTGTGGAAATGGTTTTGGTCCATGGAGTGGGATGCATCCAGAGGTAATTGCGTTAGTTATCTAACATGAAAATGCCATATTCAGTCGTCTGTCGCATTTGATCGCTTGGCAGCATCAGCTGTTAAGCCTTTATGCAAAAAAGAATGCTATGTAAGGTAAGTTGCACTAGACATTATTGAAAGTGCGATGTTGGCGAGGAAGGAAGCAAAGAAATACGATAATGACGGCAGTTTTGTTAAGAGCCATTCCATATTAATATGCTGTCCTCAAGTTTATCCATCAAGCCCCACTTGAAATAAAACTGATTTTCAAAGAGTATTATGTACGTCCTTTCAAAGAAAACTACTATGCATATGTGCCAGCAGTTGCAAATGATATTATCATCATCTTCTCTGGAGTTTTGTGCTGTTAGATGATCCACTTCTCCCTCCCTGTTTTGACCCAAAGACTTCGAATAAGTAATCACTAGAGGTACCTGTAGAACAATAGTATCAATGTATCGATGTTTTTCTCCTCTGTCAATTTTCATCCCATACACAACTTCGAAAATGAGCATACCTTTTCATATATAAAAGAAATGCACAATTGCATATCTGTTCAAAAGTAATTTACAGCTAAAGTATCAAAGACATAATGCTAAAACTTAGAAGACAAGAACCACCAATTTCTCTGGTGTTAGACTCCCCTGAAAGTGAAAGGAGTTTGTCATGCACCAACAATTCAATATTCTTAGCACTTTCACTTCTGATGTTGTTATATCTCTCTCTCTCTTTCACTATTTCCATCATGTTCCTAATAGCAAACCGCCATCAGTCCAAGCTCTGATCTGAACCCCTGCGGTTATCCTATAACACTTGCAACACCCAGCAATGCATCTACATGTGTCAACAACAAAATTAGCGCCCTGTAGCTACAGATGTCAGATGTGATGTTATTGCTCCTGGTAATACATGTGTCAAATGGGACTGTGGGAGGCTCTGGCCAACCTTGCTTTCCTAATTTGGTCTGCTACATGCTTTCCTTGTATAGAAAACCATGCAAAGAACTTGACCTACATGGGCAACCATATTGTCCGAATCACCTACACACTCTGATTTTTATGCTTGCCATGAAGAGAGATCTCATAGCTGTAACCTGAGTTGGTTGAGAATTGCCAACTCAATTTGCTATTCCATGTGATATTATTATTATCTTTCATTTCTGGGTTGACCCCCATTGTAAGAAATGCTTGAAAAGAAGCTGCAATACATTCAAACAGATACTGCTTCTTCCTTTTCATTTCATTTGTTGTCCTCTTCTATTTAAATTATTGAATTTTAACTGGATTGGTTAATTTTGATAAAGATTTGGCAAATCTTATGACTCTCTTAAAATGCTTAAGGTATTATGTAATGAGTATGTGCAGCTATCATCACCTAAGAAGTACACATAACAATCTCTTAAGAAGTACATCACCTAATGTATTATTAACTATCATCATCTAAGAGTATGCTTATATTTTCCATATTATCTCCTAAGAAGTACATCACCTTATCATTCTATCATCGATCAGAGAGTAGGTTTCTCTCAAGGACCTGTGAGTTGGCAAGGAGCGTCACAAAGCCCCTCTTCTTATGTTGTCAAGAAGATCTCGCGGTTGGAAATACCAACAGATACTTACCCTAATGTATGCTCTTATTTTTCATAATGGTTATTGGTATGGAATCAATATTTACTCTGCTTGCTGTACTTCGTTCAGTTCAATTTTATTGGCCGTCTTCTTGGACCAAGGGGAAACTCGTTGAAGAGGATTGAAGCGTCTACAGGGTGTCGTGTTTTCATCAGAGGGAAGGGCTCAATTAAAGATCCTGGCAAGGTAAACACGACCTTTTTTCCTTTTTCTTGTGGAACATCACTCTGGAACTAGGCAGATATCTAGATATAGCTGTGTATACATATCTTATATCATCAAATTTTAGTTATATTTGTGCAATAGGCAACAGACACTAATCTTATTGTGTCCAACAAGCTTGCAATGCTCACATGTTGTTCTTTTCTCGTGGAACATCACTCTGGAACTAGGCAGGTATTTAGATATAGCTGCCTGTACATATCTTATATCATCAATTTTTAGTTATCTTTGTGCAATAGGAATCAGGCACTAATCTGATTGTGTTTAGCAAGCTTGAAATGCTCACATGTTCTTTTCATTTCTTAAAGGAGGAACAACTCAAGGGAAGACCTGGCTACGAACACTTGGATGATCCCCTGCATATCTTGATTGAAGCAGAGTTACCTGCCAATGTCATTGATGCAAGAATTGGAAAAGCACAAGAGATCATAGAAGAGTTGCTGAAACCAGTGGTATGCATATGTGTCTCGACTCTCTTACCTTCCTTTCTATTGTGGCTACAAACCAAACAGTAAAGAGGGAGACTATAAAAGGAGAGCAAACAGAGAGAGACGGTATATGGGATATGAGTGGACCTCTCCTCCTTGTGCCCCTCTTGGGGTTTATATACATGTGTAGAGTAGAATGAGAAATTTCCATCCTACCCCTTAATAATTATATAAAGTAGGGGTATATTGGTACATTCTTTTATACTATTGGGCCTATTACATATTGGGCCAGTTACAAGGTCCAGTCACCGGGGGCTGGGCCATCCCTACAACAGGACTCCCTCGACAGCAAGCGCAGAGGTCCCAATGAGAGAGCTGACTTGACAAACTATCCCAACCCTTCGTCCCCCGACAGCAAGCGCAAGGGTGTTGACTGGTGAGCCGACGTAATTGGTAGTTTACAGCCCCTGGAAGAGGGTTTTTCTTTTACTGATCGTAATGCGACTGCAAAGTGCACCAAGAAATCATGGAAGCGGAGCAGGGGTGGCTTCGTTCCTCCGAGGCGATGCCTACGAGGAGGTCGGTGAAGTCCCATGCTGAAGCCAATCCATCCTGCCGAGGCGATGCGTATGAGGCGGTCAGTGAAGTCATGCCGCCCCGCCGAGGTGATGCCTCCAAGGCAGGCGACGAAGTCCTACGCCAAAGCCTACAAGGCGGGCAGCGAAGTTGTGCCGCCCACCCGAGGCGATTGGTGAAGTCGTGCCACCCTGTCGAGGTGATGCCTCCAAGGCAAGCGACATAGTCCTACGCTGAAGCCTACAAGGAGGGAGGCGAAGTCGTGCCACCCCAGTGAAGCGATGCCTCCAAGTCGAGCGGCGAAGGCATGCTGTCCCGTCGAGGCGATGCCTACGAGGCGGACGGCGAAGTTGTGCCGCCCCGCTGAGGCGATGCCTCCAAGGTGGGCGGCGAAGTCTCGACTGCGAATAGGTTGGAAGAAACGTCCACGACCAAGAGGTGGCCGGACGAAGTTGCGACCAGGACGCTGCCGATGAAGTCAGTGGCTGGAAGACGTCCTTGAAGCGCGGCCCGTCCCCCACCCTTCGGACTGGGCGTAGTAGGCATCACTTTGACGGACCAGCATGCCTTCGCCAAGAGACTTCGCTGCCCGGCTTAGAGGCGTCGCTTCGGCGAGGCGGCACGACTTCGCTGCCCACCTTATAGGCTTCGGCGTAGGACTTCGTCGTCTGCGTTGGAGGCATTGCCTCGGCGGGGCGGCACGACTTCACCGACCGCCTCGTACGTATTGCCTCGGCGGGGCGGACTAGCTTCGGTGTGGGATTTCGCCGACCTCGTAGGCATTGCCTCGGAGGAATGAAGCCACCCCTGCTCCGCTTCCATGATTTCTTGGTGGACTCTGTAGTCACATTATGATCAGTAAAAGAAAAACCCTCTTCCAGGGGCTGCAAGCTACCAGTTACGTTGGCTCACCAGTCATCACCCTCGCGCTTGCTGTTGGGGGATGGAGGGCTAGGATAGTTTGTCACGTCAGCTCACCCATCGGGACCTCCGCACTTGCTATCGTAGGAGTCTTGTTGTAGGGGTGGCCCAACCCCCCGTGACTAGGCCTTACAACTGGCTCAATATGTAATAGGCCCAATAGTATAAAGGAATGTACCGATGTACTCTTACCTTATGTAATTATTAAAGGGTAGGATGAGAATTTTCCATCCTACACTCATGTATATAAACCCCTAAGAAGGGCATGAGGAGGAGAGGTCCACTCATTTCCCATGTACCGTCTCTCTCTGTTGGGACGGTATATAGGAAATGACCTCCTCACGCTACTCTTGGGGGTTTATATATATGAGTGGAATAGGATGAGAAATTTCCATTCTATTTCTTAATAATTATATAAGTTAGAGGTATATTGGTACATTCCTTTATACTATTGGGTCTATTAAATATTGGGTCAGTTGTAAGGATCAGTCATGAGGGGTTGGACCACCCCTACAATACTTTTTATTCATTAGTCTGCGGCCATAAAAATGAAGTAATAAACTGAACCTTACCTTACTTGCTATCTTAAATTTGTTTTCCTATCCCAGCTGTTATGTCATATTGTGTTTATTCTAGTGCACTACTAACTCATTAGAAGTCTAGAACTAGTGCAAGGGTTTTTGCTAGCACAGTATAGTAATTGAAAACAATGAAGCATGTTCTTCATAGAAAAGCATGCACAATCAACTTCCAATCCTTCTATTTCTGAATCCTAATTCTTTTATGTTTTGCTGTATAGGATGAATCACAAGACTACTACAAGAGACAGCAACTCCGAGAACTTGCCATGTTGAACTCGCCACTTCGGGAGGAAAGTCCGCATCCAGGTAGTGCTTCTCCCTTCAGCAATGGTGGCATGAAACGAATGAAACAATGACCGCAGAGGCTTGTTCCTCCCCCCTTGACCCTCCAGAAACTCTGATCAATCCATGCCTTCACAACTTAATTTTTCATGAGCAAGCTTTCATGACGGTGTTGGCATCGCGCGATATCTGTTACTACTAGAATTTTGATCTTCCATGTGACATTAACTTGTGACTGACTTTGGGATGATCGATGAGTAGCGAATCCTCCTCTATGGCTGTATAATTAGAACATTTGATTTATTTGTTACTGGTAGTGCTGAGATATGGTAGTGTGCAGAATTCTAAGTTACTGTGAGCTAGAATATCAGGATTTATCTCACCTTGTGACTTATCTGTGCGACATATTTGCGAGCTGTTATGAAAGAGTATTTACCAAGATGAAATGCTCCAAGTCTTACCTCTCGATAGACCATGTCCTATATGGTGTTATTCATTGCTGTATTGCTGCTAATGTCAGGATACACACTGCAAGTGAAATTCTCCTGCAGTTGATGCCTTTTTTTTTCTGCAAGCCTTTCTGTACCGGAGCTGAAAGTACACTTGTTCGTATGGACTATACCGATTTTAGCTATACCGATTAAATTCATATGCAACGATTTTTCTCTTCGTAATTTCTCTTACGAACAACTAAAATTTAAAAGCTATAAATCAAAAACTTAAGTCACAGACCAAAAGAATCCGTCTCATGTCCCATGGTGGTTGCCACCTGTCAGTACCATTACTAGACCAGGCAAGAGCTTCAAAGTCCAGAGGCAAGTACTCCTACATTTTAAGAATTTTGTTCTAGACCTTGTTTAGGGTGTGTTCGAGTTAACCGTGGCTAATGCTTTAGGCTATAGCTAATAGATTTTAGCTGAAAATAAATAGTAGTGATCAAAAGAATTGGTTTTTAAAAAGAAAAGAAGAGCGGTGGGAAAAATAAGAGAGAGAAGTAGGCCGAGTAATACTCTGGAGATCTCCTGTCTTATTTTTGGATTCTTGTGGCGAGATAAAAGTAAGAAAAGTGAAAAAACCGATTAAAAAAATCACATATTTAATTACCATATGACAAACACCACCTTAAAAGGACATGAAATTTATGCTAGACAACTATAGGCAACTGCAGGGCCTTCTAAGAAATGGCACCTTGTCCCACAATGGTACTACATGGAAATGACACCCTGTTCAATCAAAAGACTGGATCTACTGCCGCTGGTATTACAACCGCAAATGCAATCTTTGTACTAGGAGCGATCTTTACTATTCACAGCTATGTCATGAAGGTCTGTTTCGCTTTGGCTTAAGTGAATCATTTTCTGTAGTATCTAATTTTTAAACGGGGTATCTTTTTAAGTTGAGATTCACTACTTAATTGTAATATATACTGTAGTGACTTCATTTATATCGACTAAAATCACACGTGAGTCTCCCTCTCTTTACAAACTGTTGCTATTTATAAGTTAAAATCAAAAGCTATCGAGGTTGCCTTGTCGATGTTTGTCGCAGGATAGTTAAGAAGTTTTTTTTAGAGAGTATAGTTAAGAAGTCAAGGGGGGAGAGGCATGAGATGGGCTTGCCTGATGCTTGGACATTGAATGGCTTTGAACCGTAGTCATAATTCCGACGACATCAGTTTTCAATTCTATGGGGGTGTTTGGCAGGGCTTCAGCTCCCGGATTCACCTTTGGTGGAGCTGGAGCTGTGCCAAACGGATGGAGATTCGCAAAAATCTGGAGCCGAGCGAGATGAATCCACTCCAAAAATAGTACTACGGTGGTGGAGCGGGATCCAGGCCACTCCACAGCTCTAGATCCATCTAAAGTCACAAAAATTACCCGCAAATGCCATTGGGGGCATACCCCACTCCTCCCACCGGCCCCATCTGCCAGCGACTCGCGCGCCTCCTCCCCGCACGCGACTCCTCCCATTCCCCGCACCGCTCGGCTCCCATCTGCCCTCTCCTCTCGCGCCACCCAGGGAAAGCGAAACCCTAGGCGACAGCGGCCGGGGAACCCTAGGCGGCGGCGGCGGGGACGGATCTAGGCGGCTCCTCCTATTCCCGCACGCGACTCCCAGCTCACCTCTCCTCTCGCGCGACCGGGGGAAGGGAAACCCTAGGCGGCGGCCAGATACCCGACGGCGGATCTACCCGTGAGTCCATCCCTCTCTCCATTTTCTTCCATTCCCTACTGTCTCCTCCTAATCCCCCCCTGTTTTCACCAGAGACCCGGCGGCGGCGGCGGCTAGTGACCCGTCCAGTGCTCTACCCGTGAGTCCATCCCTCTCTCCATTTTCTTCCACTCCCAATTTTTGAGCAACTTGTATCAATTTTTGTTAAGGGTGAGGGGAAAATAAGCATGAAAATTTGTTCATTACGGGTAAGCATGAAAATTGGTGGGTGTATCTGTAGTTGTATCAATGTGAATTGTTGATTGGTAAGCATGAACCTGTTGGTCTGTTGTATCTGCTGATTGTTGTATTTGTTGTATCTGTTAATTACGTTCCTGCACTGCATTAATGGAAGAGATACCTCAATGCTATGGAATGGTTGATTGGCCTCACTTGGGAGTTGGAACAATCTACTGAGTATTTTTGTGATGAACGGAACAATCTACTGAGTATTTTTGTGATGAACACCTCTAGTGGTATTTTTGTGATGAACAATGGTTGATTGTTGTATCAGATTGTGCTGGACCGACAGCTTTGAGAATTTTTCTTAATGTATCTGTTGGTCTGTTGTATCTGTTGAACTTTTTATTGAGGCATAATTGGTGTGAGTGGATGGCAGGCATGGATCAAAATGAACCATCACCTAGTGTTAAAATGGCAGCTCCAGATTTCCCTCAAATCCCCTTTTTATGAATCTGGAGCTAACCTAGTAGCCAAACGCTTTTCAGAGGCAGCTCCAGATTATCAGAGAAGTGGATTCTCAAAGAATCCAGAGCAAAAGCTGAAAATTGAAAATCTGGAGCTCTACCAAACAGGCCCTATGTGAGGGCCTCTTTGGAATGCAAAAAATTAAAACACACGAATAAAAAACAGGAATTATACATGAATGCCCGTGAAATTCTACATGAACACAAAACAGAGGAATGGTTCAAAAGTGGCATTCGAATGCTTCACAAGAATTTTACAGAAATTTGAGGAGAGAGAGGGTACATACAAGACATAAAGGAAATTTTCCATGAGGTCTAACCTCATGTTAGAATTCCCCCAAAAGTCCTAAAGAAAGAGCTATTCTATAGGAATTTCATAGGGCATCTTATGGGTGGGTTTTTTGAGTTGAAACTTATAATTTATGGTTGTGATTTTTGAATTCTGGTCTGTTCATGAGAGGCGGTACGCAGAGAAAAATAGTCGCATATGATTTTTTGCCAGTACAACTGAATGTGGTACAATTTATATTATAATTTATTTGTAGACATCGCCTTGAAAAAATATATTAATTTTGAACTGGTTACTGTTCATTTGTACAAAAGCACAAAGTGCTTTCGAACCCATCCTATAAGTGCAATCCTTTGTCTCAAAGGGCTATATAGGACATTTTAGACAATTTCCCTACATGATTGGATTCATTCAAAATTTCTACAATCCAAATAAGCTCTCTAGTTGCTATACAGTTGTGACACCTGACCAATGGTTATGTTTTATGAATTGCTAGGAAGTTGCACCTTGTGCAATGTAGCTTTAGTAAGTCTATAATAGGCTAGGCAAGAAATTACTATAGCTGGACAATTCTAGGAATATTTCTAAATTTTTCTAAGAAGATTGAGCTGGAAACCACCGGTTGTGAGGAGTTAAACCAAATTCTAGTCCATAAGTGCACCCAATTTAGTACATTATTGATTCGCATTGAGCAAAAATGACTACTATGCATAAAGAAGTGAAGGAGTTCAATTCTTTATATAGAAAATTGAAGTTAGATAATCGAAGGTAGGCCACATTGTAAATATTGTAACCTACTCAACTAGATGAAAAAAGATTAATATCTCGACAGCGAATATAGATTAGATTGACTCGATATTAACATACATCGTAGAATATTGACTCTATCCAATCTATATTGAGAGGCAAAAACAACACATGTAATGAGTTAGTGTAAATTTAGGCCCTGCTCAAAAAGGGTTTATTTTGAAAGGTTTATGACTGAAAAATACTGTAGCTGGCTGAAAAAACACTATAGTTGACAGTGGTTGATTTGGCGTAATTAAATTTAAAAAATAAAAATAGAAAAACAGATTAGCTCATCCTAGACAGTACAAACGAATACGGAAAAAAGAACCGACAAAAAAACTAAAAAAAGCAAAAAAAACTAGAAAAATATGAAATTGTTGAATAGTGAAAATAAATCAGAAGTCAGAACCTCAAGCTGAAATGAGCGAAGCCTTAATTATAACTTATGATTTTTTAATAAATTATACAAAACCATGCGGAAAAGAACACTAACCATGAAGGAAGCCGTAGCATGAGCGCGCGGCTTGCACGATCCGTCCGAGGCTGGGCCCACCTGCGAACCACTGGCAAAAGTACAGATGCTACCGCCACGTGTCAACGTGCCACGTCGCATCCTCACTCTGCCCACGAAATATTTCTCGGTTCAAAAGTTCAAATTCGAAATTTCAAAATCCGTGCGTAACCTCCAATAAGGCAAGCGGTCTCTCTCTCTCTCTCTCCCCCGTCTCGCGTCTCGCTCTCTGCGAAGACAGAGGGGAAGAGATTCTGCGGAGAAGCCATGGCGACGGAGGCGAGCAGCGCCGCCGCCGGCGCCGCCTACGAGGAGGAGCGTAGGAAGCGGGTCCTCGAGAACCTCAAGCACCTCGAGGTAAGCCGTAAGCATACTCTTTCCCCCCCTTTTCTTTCCAGTGTTTAGTACCAACAGGGATCAATCGACGAATCCCCTTCCTCCTTTCCATCTCTTTGGTGAGTAGATTTGAGATGCCTTTTCTCCTGCAAAATCGATTTCTTTAGAGGGTGCTTACGCGAAAAAAAGGAACCTTTCGTGTGTTCTTCTTTGCTGAGTTGAGCGGATTCTTTCCTGCGACATCGATCTGTTGGTTTTGCTAAGGTTTGGGCCTTTTACTTCGCGCAGGATTTGGGTATATCGAAGATGTCCAAGAGCTTGCTCCAGGCCGCAAGATTGCAGGACAAGGTACTTGCAGCGATTTGTATCACGAGCAGTGGTTGGGGGTTCTTGTATCGCTGATTGATTTCTTGCGCTGCTTTTGCAGAGCACTCGTGCGAGCCCAAAGTCGAGGAAGAAGTTCGAGGCCACTACTGAAGTGAGGCGCTCATCGAGGGCGAGGACCTCGGTTTCGTACAAGGATGACGTGAGTTGTTGACCTCTGGCCTCTTTGCTGGTGTTATGACCTGGTGAAATACGCTGCCGTGTTCATGAAATTGACTCCTGTTGTTATCCTCTTTTTGAAGGAAGATATAACCTTGTTGAAAGTTGTTTCTGTCATTCTTGCAATGAGATATTGTTGTTGTGTTTCTAAACAAGTAGATACAATAATATTACCAATACCTGAAAATGGTTTGCTGATGCAGTTTTTTTCTTGGAATGCACCGGAATCCCAAATGGACATGATCTTAGTCCCCTTATTGTAGCTGTACCTTTCCTGTGAGGCTGTAATGTAGTATGACTACAACAAAATGGCCTATGGTGACCTTTATGTGATATGTCGATGCGATCTGACACTTGCTCAGAGTTGAAGTGCAAGGAAGATTTGTTTTTGTTCATGAAGTGATGAAATATTTGTGCTTTGCAATGCGAATGTTGATACTAAATTGCACTTTATTTGCTGTGACAGTTTGATGAACTAGATAGTTTTCTGCGTCGCAGAAGGTAATTTTCCATTTGGATTGTTGATTTATATTAGATGTAGTTGTGCTCAGGCTTAATGTAATTGGTTATTTTCTTGTCTTGACCAGGGGCAGTAGGAGCGCAGAGTATGGAAGGGAATACACCGGAAGAATTTCTTCTTATGAACAGCAACAGCGTGCTTTTAAAAGAGCTGGGAAACTTCAAGATAGTCTAGACCCTGAGAACCCATCGTTTGTTAAGGCCATGGTTCGATCACATGTGTCCAGCTGCTTTTGGCTTGTAAGATGTTGTTCTCCATAATACGTTACCCTAATTTTGGTGAAATATATATGATGAACTAACAGTTGTGGTTATGATTTTTTCCCATCATACAAGGGTCTTCCTACTGGGTTCTGCAAAAAGTATCTGCCTCCCAGAGAACTTAAGATGGTGCTGGAGGATGAAGATGGTGTTGAATTTGATGCTATCTACATTGGAAATCGAACAGGTCTGAGTGGTGGATGGAGAGGCTTTTCGATGCACCACAACCTGGAAGATGGGGATTCATTGGTCTTTGAACTGGTCGAGCCTGACAGATTTAAGGTACTATCTTGCCTTAGGTTCAGTGCCATATTCCACACTAATCTGCCATACAGATTTTCATATCATGACTGCAAAAACTCAGACATTTCCAATCTTGTCCCCACTCCCAATTCAGGAACCTACGTAGATTATATAGAAGTGAAAACAAAATCATAAATTTCTGACATGGATATCCTCGAAGAGAGCATGTAAACATAACTGCATAAGAGCCCCCTAGTGTATTGACACATGTATGGCAATTAGGGAAATAGCTTGTTCCATGCTCTTATACTACTGTACCTATTTGTTAGATTAGTATAATCAAACTGAGCATGTGTATCTATAAATGAGGCAGCGTGATTGCGTGAATGCCCTGTCGATATTCATTTTTGCTTTTGCTTTCAGGGCTAGCATTCTGTTACGTATATGCAGGCATCCAGCATTTTTTTGGGGTCTACTTGTGTAGCTTGACATGCAATTCTCTCTCTGTTACAGATCTACATTATGAAAGCTATTGATGAGGATGTAGATGAGGCCAAGCCTGATGATAAGAACGCTGATGTGGATACAAACGACAGCAATCCAACCAAGGAAGAGCCTGATCAGAAGGATTCACCTGTTGCTGAACACCCTTCCAACCCTGAGCCTCTAAAAGGCGCTAAAAGAAGAAAACTCCGTGGACGACGTTAGTTTGCTAATTAGTTACGTCAGAGTTGAAATGTAGGTGCTTTGCACAAGTATGTTGCCGTACTAGCGATGTGCTCTCCTGTCAGGTCATCCGTTTTGCTTATTTTGTTGGCCTGTTCTTCTCTCAAAATATGGGGTGTTTACTAAACGCCCTTGCATTGCGGCAGCCGATATACTTATCAGCATAGGTATGCCTAGATTGCATGTAAAGGAATGTTTTCACAACCGAACATTCGAATCCCTCTATATGATGCTAATCGGGTGTCACAAGTGCTGTAATGTTGGTTTCTCAGTGCTTCTGTGCACTTGATGGAAGAGACAACCATTGCTGATGTCATTGTGTGTGTACTGTACCGGAGCCTTCTGAACGTCTGGAACACCCAACTATGTCAATGTTCCTCAGCTGTTCATTACAGGAAGCTGATTAACAGACCAGAGAGCAAAGAAGAAATGGCAAAAATGTTCCTGTGTCACATTCTCTAGTTTACACCAAGGCTGATTAATGTGCAAAACAAGGAGCTGTAAGTCCCTAATGTTACAAAACATTGTTGCATATTTACAAGTAATACACTACGAAAACGCCAAGATTACCGAGGAGTAACCATCCCAGAAAGCTTGCCACTACTTGCATCAACACTGCCAGAACCAGAGGTTTGCGAGACGAAGAAAGTCCCAGTTGCTGAAGATGTTGACATCGATTTAGTCATATCACCCGAGTCTGTCTCTGGAGTTTCCAGCGGAACAAGATCCACCTCTGGCATCATCCTCAAGATGGCCTCAAGTTCACGGACAATCTCCGACATGGAAGGCCTAGCATCAGTCTCATCCTGGCAGCACTTGGTTGCTAGTGAGAGGAACCTTCTGATGCACTCTGGAGGACACAAGCCCATCCGACTATCGATGATTTCAGAAATATTGCCTGACTGGTAAGCTTTGTTTACCTATAGCAAGAGCAAAATGTAGTCCTTTCAGTTAGCTATTGTTGTTTAACTTACATTTGTATATGCTGAACTATATGTGCTTTTTTCTTCAAAGCAAGCACAAACACATGTTAAGCCACTGATATTCATCAAAACTTATCACCGATTGAAAACCAAGTTTCATGACAATTAAAATACAGACTATACTTTATATGAAAATACAGACTATACTTTATATGGATTTTCAACGGATTTCCAATTGTTCACTAAAAGTATTAAAGCTGAAGATTGTGTACCTCTCTCACTATGTTTTTACCATGCTCAATTGGCTTCATCCCAGTCAACATTTCGAGAAAGACAATGCCAAGGCTATATACATCACTTTTGTCCGTCAATTTATGAGTTAGGAAGTATTCTGGATCAAGATAGCCCTGCCAAAATGAGAAGTATATAGTATTACTTCCCTTCAGAAAAAGGAGATGATATAGTATTACTGCATAAGAAAGCATGACAACTGCAATATTGCAGATGTAACTAACACAAAAGCATGACAACTGCAAGATTGCAGATGTAACTAACACTTACCGGGGTGCCCTTAACAACAGTGGAGACATGAGCTGGTAATGTCCCTTCAACATCTGGCACTGGAGCAAGCCTCGAAAGACCAAAGTCAGCCACCTTTGCGACGAATTTGGAGTCCAACAGAATGTTGCTGGCCTTCACATCACGGTGAAATATGGGAGGATTTGCTTCAGTATGTAGATACAGAATTCCCTTTGCGGCACCCAATGCAACGTGCAACCTCAAACCAAAACTGAGAGATCGTTTGGACTTGGCTGTGTGCAAATGATGTAACAATAAGTGACGTTCTTTTTGTTGAATAAGGTCAATGATAACATGCAAGCATGACACAATTCGCTTTCAACAGGTACAAGCATGAATCATTTAAGAAAGCACATCGAATTATAAGATTCAGGAAGCTGATGACTGAATAATTGATCTTGATTTCAATGTCCATGAGGTCCAGTTTGGGTTGTCTGGGATCGGGCGGGATTCCAAACCAGCCAAACTGGGCCTAAGTCGAAAAGACAAAAGGTAGAAATAACTGACAATGTAACTCGGCAAGTACTTACCTGAAAGATGATCACGTAAAGTACCATTTGGCATGAATTCATAAACCAGCATCTGCAAAACACAATTTCACATGGCGGCATGAGCAACAAAATAGCGATAATCTTCAGTATAGCATTAAGCACATCTGCTTGTCGGGACGATGTTACCAAAACATCATTTCTACATAAATAATTTAAATCAAAGGGATGCACCTGTTCATCTTCTTCATCACAATAGCCAACCAATGAAACCAGATTGCGATGATGCAATCTGGATAACAATTCTATTTCTGTGCAGAACTCCCTTGAACCTTGAAGAGAATCCTCATGTGCCCGTTTGATTGCTACGATTGCTCCATCAGCTAGAATTCCTTTATAGACTTTTCCATAACCGCCTTGACCAACTTGAGCTGATAGGTCAAAATTATTTGTGGCAGTAGCCATTTCTTCAAATGTGAAGCATCTTACACCGTCAATTCTGACAGAAAACCTCGACACTGCAAATGGTAATATGGTATATATTTTCAGGTGCTATCTCCTGAACAAGATGTCTGCCATCAAAGCTTAAAATTTACTCGCACAACCAAATCCAATGATCTTAAAGCAAAAGAACACTTATGTGCAAGGCTAGGGGCCTGTTCATACAGAAGCCAATACGAACGCTCCAGCTTCTATAAACTGCTTCTATCAGCCACTACTTTTCGCTTTCACATATTGTAACGTATTTTGTATTTTATTATATCACAATTCCGTAAGTTATATGGTGGTCCGAATGTTGTAGTGTTTTTCGTTGCACCGTCTTTTTTATATAATGCACTACTATTCATTAGTTGCTTCTATCAACCAATTCTATTAGCCACTACTATTCATCAGCCGCAGACTAAAGCCATCAACAAAATCCAATATGAACAGGCTCTAGAGCATATATTTTATTTCTTACAAAAGTGCCATGAGCAAAAGAGTTAATAAATAAGCCTGAAAGTGTACATGGTGTGATAGCTTATTTCTTACTAAAGTATAATGACTTACATGACCGTCTTGAAACTGTTTTATTAGATCTTGAACGCCTTCTCATTATAAGAATAGTAGCTATTGCAGAAAGTGCAATAGCGGCAGCTATTGTGCCTGCCAAGATACCACCCAGTGCACCCTTGCTTAAACCTGATGAAGTTACATTGGGATATTCTGCAAAAATTATGACAAACCAAAGACATGTTATTAGTAATTGATGGGAGTAACTGGGGCAATACAATTGAATGAATCGGAAGTTAAGAAAAATTAATTTTTGATTGCAAGACAACTTATGCTATGATAATTATTTTTTATCTTTCTCGATCTGCGTGAGAAGATCTTCTTCTTAATATAAGCCCGGGGGGGCTTCTTACCCCCCGCAGGTCGAGTTTTTATAATTATTTTTTATCTTCTACAATATTCTTTACAAATATTTATACATAAAAGATAACTTGCTAATGACAAGTAATGAATCTAGTTTTTTTCATGAGAATAATCTAGATTGTTGTTGCATGCAATCATAATCATTATATACTGTTTAGACCGAACAAGCTAAAATATGCAATCATAATCGTTATATACTCTTTAGACCAAATAAGCTAAAACCAGAATTTCATCATATAATTATGTTGGCACACATTAGCTTTGAATCGTGCATACCATCTGCATAGGAGCCAAGTGTGAAGTTGAGAAATTCATATGGGCCAAATACATCTGAAAGAGTAATTTCCCATCCGGCAAGTACATGTCTGAGTCGCACAATCTCAGACATATTGAATAAACTTGTATTACTTGGAAATAACTTCAGATGCATATTGAGCCTTGGACCCACCTCCCATACGTAGTACTCAATATTCAGCTGGTAATGAAACAGCTGCAACAAAGAGCTTAAGTTGATCTCGAAGGCATCTTCATAGGGACGAAAGTCTGTGATTCCTGGACTCTTCAGTCGGAGTCCAACTCCAAGTGGCACGGCACAAAAACAATGTATAGGGGATAACGGATTGTACTCATAATTTTTATCTGTTGGGCAAGGTCCACAATTTAAGTTAGAGCCTGGTTCCTGTTTAGATGTTTGCTGGCTTACTGACTGGGGTTGGCAAAGGTTGGTTATCAGAGCTCCTCTAGAATTCCCACATACAGGGTTTCCATATAGCCTGCACAAAATGAAAATAGTGATGATTACTATCCATTGCATGAAAAAAGTCAGTCAACGAAAGAATTGAAGTATTTTCTATGTCCCCTGAGAAAAGGGCAATCTTCAGTTAAACAGTTACAGTTCTGATTTTCTGTTATGGTAGGGATAATACTCCAGGATGGTACAAGTCGCCCTCGCAAGAGGCTCTGACTGGAAACCAGCCGGTTAACTGGATTTATATTTCTTTACTGATGATCCCAAAATAGCACGTAGGCTTTATATACTAGGCTATAACACAAGAAGGAAACATATCATATTTAGGAAACATATACGAAACTATCCTAACAACTCTAACTTAAACACCTTAACTAATTGGGACTTCTTATCTATTGTCAAACCGCCATATCTCCTGTGGAGTCTGCTGCTGTGCCTGGAGATATTGGTGCTGTAGCCGAACCAGTAAACACTGTTTCCGATCTGGCACCTTCGCTGCTGACCGCGTTGTGACTTGAACGGTTAGGTGCTGATACGTTCGTCCCACAAAGGCATCCACAACATTTTCACTCATATAATACGATACAAGTGTATGATGCAAAAATATTTTGTGATTAACTGATTATGTATATCTATTCTCGAATTGGGACAGTGTAGCCCGAAAATTATTATACAGAACGATACTAACTTGGCAGATGAGATGGTGTTAACCACCAAAATGGTCGGTATTAAGTATGCATCCAAATTCCGAACAAAGACTATGGGCATTGTTTTTGAGAAGGAAAACTATTGATATGTTTTTGTAGGAATGTAAATTGATAATGCATTGCATATATGTATGAGAACATACAGGACAGTAACATTTGGCGGAGGATTAAATGCAGCCGGAATTATCTCGAGGGAATTATTTTGGAAGTCCCTGCATTATTAACAAATGTATTAGATATTTATAGTTAGAACTAGCTGAAAAATTACTTCTGCAAAAAGGATCGTACATAACAAGGCTTCTATTTCCAGTAAGGACAATGTCATTCCAGATTGTCGAGGGAACTTCACCATCTAGACCGTTGTTTTTAACTGACCTGTAAAATGAAACTGTCATGTGCTTCTAGCAAAATAAAGCATAAAAAAGTGTATAATTACTTGAAAACTATTACATAAGTTTGCTTTTATGCAAATGCATATTTTTTTAAAAAAAAACTTACAGGGTGTGATTTTTGTATTAAACTAGATAAAATGCATATAAATTGTAAACCAGTTATGAGTAGATCAAAATATGCACCTGCACAAATCGATATAACCTCAAGTCTTCATTTAATCAAATATGATCTAAAATTCATACTTACTCAAATTTGGAATAAACAGAAGCAAATGGAAGTCATATTCTTATTCAACACAAAGCTGTCTGGAGAAAGATTTCGCAACCTAAATGCTACACTTACAATAGCTGTAGATTAGGAAGCTCCGAGAAGTTTAACGGGATAGTTCCATTAAGCATGTTGTTTGACAAATCACTGCCAGAAAACTAGAAATTAGCAGAGTGATTAAAGAAGATAAACAAACATTATCAAAGCTACACACATCGTAGTGATATTTGAAGCAAGCTTCTTAGTTGGTATAGATCCTGTCAGCTGGTTCCAGCTAAGATCCCTGAAAATACACGTGGCAATTAGTTTAGTCATCCGTGGAGTTAATTCCTGAACTGCATGAACTGAAAAGCTGGTTGCCCATTGTTAAGGTAGTTCTCAAGTGCCGTCAAACTTTTATGGAAGAAAACTACTATTCTAATCTCAAACACAAACCGTCTGAAATGGGGAGTATCAAGTGCCACATCAAAGTAACAGTCAGTAGCCATTATTTAAAAAGACATAAATAGAAAATAATACTGTGAAAGTCCAGCAGGACTAGTGTACTCACAAATAGCCAAGTTGAGATATGCCACTCAGATCGGGAATAGCTCCCTGCAAGCTGCAGTTCCTAAGACTCCTGATAACACAAGAAATATTCTCCTCAGCTTTTTGCTAATTTGGTGTGAGTGTAAACATTATGGAAATTGGGTATTGACATGTTCCAATTGCCTTCTAAATAAAGATTGAAACTAAATTATTACATGAAAGGTATTTATACTCTAATAGAATAAGGGGGAAAAGGCAGTAATATAACGATAAAAAAGAGAGAAGATTATGCTCACAGCTTTAATAGTGTGGATATGTTGCTATATGTAGTAGGGATGGAACTTCCACTGAAGTTATTGTTGTCAGCCTGACTAGAAACAGAAATATATGAATATAAGAAACGAGTATATGTTTTTATGAGAAGCAGATTTCCTCCGAGTATGACAATGGGGTACATACAGTATTTTCAAAGCAGGTGCCTCTGCTAATTCTGGAGGAAGAGGTCCAGACAAATTGTTGTTGTCAACAAGACTGTAAATTTTTTGTTACATTACAAAACAAAAGATTAATTCCATATTTCCTAATATAACTTGCATAACAAGAAAACCGTGGGGAAAAAATAGACTTCCACATACAGGTGAAGAAGTAAACGCAATCTGGACAATTCGGCTGGGATTTGCCCACTTAATGAATTATTATTCATGTGACTGCAATGAATGGGACAATTGAGGTTAGAACTAAGCTCACAATGAATAGCAAAGAATGTAGAAGATGGGAATGACAATTCTTACAGATGTTTTACACTTTTTAAGTTGGCAAATGACTTAGGTATCGGGCCCGATATTTGGTTACTGTCAACTTGTAACCTGGTTAAGTTTTGAAGGTTGCCAATTTCATCTGGTAAAAAACCAGAGAGCTGATTGCCATTCAATAGTCTGCAAAAAGCATGAAAACTACAACAATTAACATTGTTTGATAGATGTGTATTCAGATGTTATTGTGATTGTTTCTCATGTAGAAATAAGCAAAGTAACAAATGGTGTGGCTCCGTAACATACATAAGAAGGTTTCATTGATTTATGTGCATATTGACTTACAAAAGTTTGAGTGTAGTGATATTGCCTATCTCTTTTGGGATGCTACCAGTTAAACCGTTCCACATAAAATCCCTTCAAGAAAAACAACAGTTAGTTAATATAGGGTAGAATAACTTGAGGATCAAGAGTAAACAACTACTCTAATCATGAAGTAAGCAATCGATACTGGGACTGAATCAAGTGTCTACTGGTTGATTACTCTTTTCTTCTGTAATTTTCCAGCAAGTAGGAGAATTTAAGCCTTTCTGTTAAATTGCTAGTAAGGCACCATGAATTTATGTATGTATTGGAAAGATAGTGTAGCAAAGCTAGCAAGGCTTAATATTTAAGAAATGCAGGAGAATTTAAAGAAAATTAGTAACTTCAACCATCAGAGTAATACTTACAATGTTTTCAGCCAGGATAAAAGACTGACATCTGGTGCCAAAGTTCCAGAGAGGTTCCTCTTAAACAACTGTCTACATGGTGTAAAATGCACGCTATCAGGAACAAATTGAATTTGATAGGAACAAGACGCTAGATTATTATATTCCATATTATGCTGAGATAAAAGATAATCATGGTTGTGGCTGTTGAGGTCATGGATCCAAATCCCCACTCTCCTTAATATCAAAGATACATGGTTCCTCCCATGTATTCTCATTCCATGGCAAAAAAAAAAAAAGCTAAACAAATATTACAAAATACATAATATGTCAAGCAAACAAAAGCCTTAGAAAAGAAGCTCCAACAATGACTAGGAATTGTAAATTTAGGCCTTATACAGGAGTGAGGTTCCACATTAGTAATATGGTGGGACAAATTAATCAATATCAATGTAGAAGCACAGTCACCAATAAAGGAAGCTCTTAGTTCAGTTTGAATAAAAGATTTTCTATGGCAATATGATACTTGTAAGCAAGGTTCAGAAAACTGGCGGTTACCGGCCGATAACCGGATTTCCCGGTGGGTACCGGGAAATAAAAACTGGTCGGGGCATTTATATTTGTGAGTCTTTTGTGATTGCGTAATGCACTTTCTAGGTTGGTTTAAACATTTTTTGTACTAGATTATCTATTGTATGAGTTAAATACACTTCGAAACATCCCAAATTTAACCTTTTCTTGTGTTTCCTAGTTTTTTAGTGGTTTTCCGGTTTTTTAGCGGTTTCTCTGGTTTTTTTGGGCGGTAACCGGCCGGTTTTTCTAGTTACCGGTTTCAAATTCAAATTTTAAAACTTGAAAGTTGACCGGGTTTTCCCCGGTTTTCGGTTCTGGCCGGAACCGTCACGCCCCCACGGATTTAGGCCGATCGGGTTTTGGAACCTTGCTTGTAAGACATCAATTATTTATTTATTGATAGCTTATGCATGCATGCAAGAAATATGTATTTTATCAATAAGCCACAGAACACATAGACATTAGCATTTAAATGTAAAACTACTTTTGATGAACAATAACGCGCATGTTTTAAAGGCAGAAGAAATGAAAGAGTAGATATGATGAATAAACTAGATAGAAGTACTGATCATAGAAGAATGAAAGAGTAGATATGATGAATAAACTAGATAGAAGTACCGATCATACAATTCCGTTATATGAAGATATGCATCATTCACTTTGTGGCAGAAGACTCCTGTCCAATTTGATGTGCATGGATCTCCCCTATTCCAATTATTAAGGTTATTCACAGGATCAACTAAGCTTCCCTTGATAGCCCTGAGTGCATTGACTGCATTATGGTAAAGAAAACATTCATTTTGCAGCAAATGTTTTACAAATTTACACAAAAGAAACTCATGGAACAGTGAGAAAATACTGTTTGCGCTGAACATCTCATGTTTCTGGGGACAGAAGTGGTTAGCTAGCATAAGAGATAACAATTCATTTTCTTGTTATGAGTTCTATGATAGATTTTGTTCATTTTGTAATGAGTTCTATGATACAACTTGTTCATTTCACCGTAGTAGCATACAGGATCACAAAATTATGTTCCTCTTTATTTTGGTTTTGTAACAAGAGTTATCTATAATACCATGACCTACTAACCGTTAAGGTGTCCTTCTACATTATCTAACAATCTTGTGTACCACTAGCACTATGTTGCCTCATTATTGCCCTCGACAATTGCCGACTTCTTCAATTATGTAAAAGCGTGTGACCCGTTTTGGTTTATCCACAAGTATAACTAATCACTGGCACGACTAAAACTGTTTGCTCAATGAGAAGTAGGAACTTAATGGAACCATTTAAGACAAGCCTTCAAAATAGACAGGGACCAAAACATTAATATGGAAGCATTATTTTCTTTACATCCATCAGAGATTTTAGAGATAACAATAAATTCTCAAACATCAAAAATCTTCATCAAGAGACACATATCGGGCTTGTCTTCTCTCCACGGGTGGCTGACTTGTCCTGGTCAAACATGTGCTCTCTGCTACACCTTTGTATCACCTGCTCTCACTTGACCTTTCAATGTGGGCTATCAGGGCCATTGACAAACGCTGGCGGGCTTTTCTTTGGAAGGGCATAGAAGCTGTGCGTGGTGGAAATTGCCTAGTTGCGTGGAAAACAGTGTGCAGGCCGCTCCCTCTCGGGGGGTTAGGAATTTTAGACCTTAAGTTCATGGGGTACGCATTGAAATTGTGTTGGCTCTGGTGGCAAAGAACAAATCCCTTGCGCACCTGGATTAATCTTCAATCCTCCATCGATCCAGCCATTCTATAGATGTTCTATGCAGCGACGGAAATGAGGATTGGAGATGGGCACAATACTCTTTTTTGGATGGACAAATGGATAGATGGAATTTCTATTGAATTTCGTTGGCCTGCCCTTTGGAAACTGGTTCCACCAAGCGCCAGGAGATCAACTACCGTGGCCCAGGCCGTCAATCTCAACGCTTGGATCGCGGACATTTCCAGGCCTCTAACTACTGAGGCGCTCGCTCAATACTTCCAGGTATGGCTTCAAGTCCGCTCGGTGAAGTTGCGACCGCACACTTCAGACAGGCTGATTTGGAGGCTCAACCCTTCGGAGGACTACTCAACAAAGTCAGCCTACAACACGTTCTTTATTGTGGGTACCTTTTTCTCAGGCTACAAGCAAATTTGGAAGAGTGTAGCACCGTTGAAATGTAAGTTCTTCACGTGGCTAGCGGTTAACAAATCGCTGTTAGATGACCGACCGCTTGGCGCGTCGAGGTCTGCCAATGTAGCCACTTTGCGCCTTCTGCAGACAACACCATGAAAGCATTGACCATCTACTACTACATTGCCACTGGGTGAAACAAGCGTGGGCCAAACTTTTTAGCATCTTCACTCCATACCAGGCCTTGCGAGTCCAGCACGGTACATTCCTAGACTGCTGGTCAAGATGGCGGATGTGCTTTATCAGAGCCAACAGAAAGGGTTTTGACTCATTAGTCATACTTTTCTGCTGGATCATCTGGAGGGAACGGAATGCCCACATCTTCAAAAACTCGACCCAGGAGATCACAGCCCTCCTGAACGACCTTCTTGACAAACTAGCTTGCTGGTGCCAGGCCGGTGTAGGGTCGCTCCCGCCCGCCGAGAGAGTTCTCCTTTAGTCCCTTAGTGTTGCGTTCGCGGCGTTGCTCATAATAAGAAATTTTTGTACGGATAATCCATTTTTTATTCGAAATTACATAAATATACCCGCGGGAAAATTTTTTACAAAAATAGGCTCCAGTCGCCGAATGGTTGGGCGATCAAGCCTATCGCCCAACCGCATCGCGGCGGTGGAGAGTCCGCCAACCGTTGGGCGATTAACTCGGCCGCCAACGGTTCGGCGATTGCAAAGCGATCGCTCAACTGTTGGCGACAGATATCGCCGCCCAACCGTTGGGCGATCGGAGTGATATAAAGGCCGCGCTCGGCCGCCCCGACGCCCACTTCTTCTACAGCAGAAGGAGAGAGAGAGAGAGGAGAGGAGGAGAAGAGGAGGAGAGAAAGAGAGGGAGAGGAGGAGAAGAGGAGGAGAGGAGGAGAAGAGGAGAGAGGCGTGCGCGATTTTTAGGTAAGTATTTGTGTTATATTTTTGTTAGTTTAGAAATATAGTTAGTGTAGATAATTAGTTTAGAAAATTAGTTAGTGTAGATAGTTAGTGTAGATAATTAGTGTGGATAATTTAGTTTAGACATATAGTTAGTGTAGATAAATTAGTTTAGAAAGATAATTGGTGTAGATAATTAGTTTAGAAAAATAGTTAGTGTAGATAATTAGTTTAGATAATTTAGTTTCGATAATTTAGTGTAGAAAGATAGTTAGTGTAGATAATTTAGTGTAGAAAGATAGTTAGTGTAGATAAATTAGTTTAGAAAGATAATTAGTGTAGATAATTAGTGTCGATAATTTAGTGTAGAAAGATAGTTAGTGTAGATAATTTAGTGTAGAAAGATAGTTAGTGTAGATAAATTAGTTTAGAAAGATAATTAGTGTAGATAATTAGTTTAGAAAAATAGTTAGTGTAGATAATTAGTGTCGATAATTTAGTGTAGAAATATAGTTAGTGTAGATAATTTAGTGTAGAAAGATAGTTAGTGTAGATAAATTAGTTTAGAAAGATAATTAGTGTAGATAATTAGTTTAGAAAAATAGTTAGTGTAGAAAGATAGTTAGTGTCGATAATTTAGTGTAGAAAGATAGTTAGTGTAGATAATTAGTGTATATAATTTAATATTGAAATTATTGTATAAATTTAGATGTAGAAAATTTAATGTAGAAATTATTGTACAAATTTTGCAGTATGACTCGTCTTGGGCGTGCCTCAGAGTGGCGATGCGCGTTGTTGGACGAGCACGTGGACCGCTCTCATCGCGCTTCCGCCTAGTGCCGACACCGGAGCACGGACGAGCCGCCTCGGTGGGAGTGGTCCGACACGCACACCTCGCGTGGCACGGAGACTCGACCCTCGTTGGATCGCCAGTTTGCACTACTCCAGCGTTTAGTGCGGCCGTAAGTTCATTCCGTCTTGACCTTCACTTTGTTTGCAGTGCGCGGATGCCGGGCTACTCCTCTTGCCGGATGGTGCAGGCCACGGACGAGGATGCAGCGCGGCGGGACGAGGCGGGGGCGAGGCGGGCGGGAGCGATCACGACGCTTCCGCTCGACCGTTCCTCGCGGCGGCTTTGGTGGACCGTTGGCGGCCGAGACGCACACTTTCCACCTCCCATTCGGGAGATGACGCCGACCACGGAGGACGTGTCCTCGCTCCTTGGCCTTCCGATCGCGGAGACGCCGCCTTCCTACCGAGGCCCCACACGATCGGGCGCACACCGCTTGGCGGTTCGAGGTGTCGTTCCACCGGCCCTCGCACCACGTGTTCACAGAGGCGCACCCATGGGCCGACGCCGAGGTGGCTCACACAATCACGGTGCGTGGTTTTTACATTCGATCGTGTCGTCCAACCGCTTATTTGTGGTATCACGTACTAATAACAACTTGTTTGAATTCGTGGAGCGCATGGTTCCACAGCAGACGATCACCGGTGGCGCGCCACCGAGGCGTCGTCTTTGTGGCTGTTTGGTTGGGTGCTTTTCACCACCACCACGGCAACACGGTGGATGCGCCTTATCGCTATGCGAGGCGATCGCCGACGCGAGCCCCACCAGGTCAGCTGGGGATCGGCCGTGCTTGCCGCGACGTACCGCGCCCTATGCGATGCGTGGCACCACTCTGGTGCACCTACGTGGATACGTCCTCCACCACCTCACCCGAGCGGCCGGGGTTCACTGGCGGGGCCTCCTACACCGGTTCACTTCACGCCTTCTACGCAGGGTGTACGCCTCCTCCTGCGTGGATGGCACCGCACGCACGCAGAGGTTCTTATATCGTGTTTATCCGAAGACGATATGCAACGAATTAACGTTATTAATATTGCGGTGCTTACGGCCAAGACGGCGTCTCGGCATCTCCCGTGCCGGAGGAAGTGGACCGATTTTTCGCGTCTACACCGGAGTGGCATGGACACTACTCCGACGTAGCACCGAGGTTATCTCGCGCCGGTGCACCGAGAGAGCACACACCAGAGGTGCAACTTACTCGCCCCGCCCGCGCGGATAGACACCCTCCTCCTCGTTTTACTTTTTCGGATCGTCCTAACCCGTTGCACCGGAGGAGGCCAAGCGAGGCCGTATGGGAGGACGCGGCGCGGTGACGGGCACACCAGGGTGACTAGTGAGGCGACGCTGCAGATGTATTTATGCATGTACTTGAAAAACATGCGGCATGTTACTCACGATTATAATATGAAGTTTATTTAAATTTACATAAGTCTATTATCTCTCTCGCACATAAACTATCTCACTTAACGGTGTATGTATCGATCGTTCGTACTCAATCTTTCATGAAAAAATTTTAAAACTTTTGCACACCTACAATATACAATGAACATAAACTTTTATTACAACTTCACCGTATTTTTACCCGTTCAACGTTACAAAATTCACAAAATCTAAAACAAAACACGGGCTACATGCGATCGCCATCCCGTATGGCGATCGCATGCTAGTCGCTAACGGAAGAGCGATCATTCCGATCGCTTAACGGAAGAGCGATCGATGTAGTCGCTCATCGCGGCAAGAGACAAATTGTGTCGCGATGCGGTTGGGCGATAGGCTCTAGTCGCCCAACCATTCGGCGACTGGAGCCTATTTTTGTAAAAAATTTTCCCGCGGGTATATTTATGTAATTTCGAATAAAAAATGGATTATCCGTACAAAAATAATAATTTACTTGGGCTGAGTTTAGCTGGTTGGCAGCAAGCTCTTGCACCCATCTTGTAATCTATTCACACTTCAGTGCTAACCTTATTACTTATCTTAATGCAACAGCGTGCAATTCTTTTGCGCGTTCACTAAAAAAAGAGACACATATCGGACAATATTATGAACGAAAATATCTGCATGTCCCGGTGGTAGCTACCACCCTTGTCTCATATTATTAATATGGAGTCATGGGCTATCAGGTGGTACACTACCCCATTGTTTCACGGAAGGTCCACCAGTAGTGGTGGTCACTGCTTTGTTGAGGAGTGTTAACTCCAACTGTAACGCAAAATCCTAAGAAAAGGCAAATTATCAAGCAGTAC
This sequence comes from Dendrocalamus sinicus, assembly GCA_036346575.1. Lineage (NCBI taxonomy): Eukaryota > Viridiplantae > Streptophyta > Magnoliopsida > Poales > Poaceae > Dendrocalamus > Dendrocalamus sinicus. Next base: position 27,354,837 of record CM070653.1, on the reverse strand, counting down.
GTGCCAGCCCGAGATTACCTTCCGAAGGATCAGTACTTTGCCCCACTGCAACATCCAAGCAGGGGAGCAGCACAACCAGGATAACTGCGCAGAGGACACCTCCAATCTTGGCCATGTCTCCGACAGAATTAGCACAACTTGTCATGTCCCCAACAGAACAGATTCCAGAACTTCAGATCCTAACAAATAAAATTAAGAGACCAATGCTTAGAACCCTGTAACACCTAATGATCATGACTACCATCACTGTTCATGAATCATGATGTAAGATCTGAAAACATTTAGTATTCTTTTCATCAATTTTTAATGGAAGGGGGAACAATGGCCAGATGGCAAAATAAGATATTAGTCACATGCAGCGTGCACCTACCCTGGTTGTAAGTCCAACAACCTGCCTGGCCCAACCTCCCTTTGCTCAAGCAAGTATGGCTCAGAGCGATCAAATCAAACCCTGTTTTTTAACTAGAGACAAGCAAGCGAGATTGCATGTTACTCATCTTCCACAGCAATGAAGTCGACAACACTGACAACAACACTATCCTAATTCGCAACCACGACGTGCCAACTAAAACTACCGGATGCAACAGATACTTGCATACGACGTTGATGGTACAACTATCGACAAAGTTACCTCGAAAATGGTGCATAAATTCGACAGGAACAAACAGAAATGCGGAAAGCCATCAAATCAAACTGACCCGAGACAAAATTTTACCAAAGAAAAGAAATTGAACGCCCAAACGGCCAAACCCCAGTAATTTCTCGAGACAATGAGGCAGAGAAGAACCTAACCGGAGCAGAGCAAGATTCGCAAAACACACAAGCGACACCAGTAGACAGTAACCGTCCAAAAATCGGGGAAGGAGTTCAGAGAGGACGCACCTCGAAATCAAGCCCAAAAATCCTTCTTGTGAGAAGAAGCCAAGAAACCGGCGGGGAAGACGGGGGGCAGAGGTTGAGAGCAGAGCAAGAAGGAGGGCAGGCAGAGTGAGAGCGCGGCCTCGCTCCTCCGGCTTTTCACCTCGATCCTATCCTCTTACTTACTTCAGCGCCCGCACGGGCAAGCGAATCCGGCTGCGAGCTTCGCAGTTCTTGCGGCTGGGGTGTTGCGTGGCTTGTGCCGTGGCTGGTAACAGCGAGCTGGAGAGAGTGGAGAGACGAGGGAGATGACGCGAGACGATATGTGGAATTGGCGCCGTGGAGACCCCGCCGTCGCGGCGCGCGCTTTATGCGGGCGGTGAGATTGGGGAAGAGTTAGACTATGAATAGTATAGGGTCGAGGCGGGTGTCACTGTCACGGCTGTGGATTGGTGTCCAATGTTGTATGTACAGTACATGGTCAGCCCCTACTTATTTGGGGCTTATTTAGTTGGTGCCTAAGCTTGCCATGTCTAAGCTTAGGTAATATATGGCTGCCACAGAAAGTGTGGCTAACAAAATCGAAGTCACACTTGTGGCAAAGTTTGGCAAGAAACTGAGTCTATGACGTGTGGGGCCGGGTGCTAAGAAAGTGTGGCATACCACAGTTGCGTCAGTGAACCAAACAGCTACCTAAAAACTGTGACACGCCTAACTTGTGGCTAGGCAACTTCTGGTCATGAACCAAACAGGCCCTTGATCTTCTGCCGCTTCTATCGTCTAGTTTTTTTAATTTCATCTTATTTTAGCTTTTTATTTTTTTTAGGTTTTTTATTTTTTTCTCTTATTCATTTGCATTGATATAAACTTTTTATTTTTAAAAAACTTAATTACGCTAAAAAAGTTATCAATAACTACAGTGTATTTTCAGAAAAAAAATTATAAGCCTAAGATTTTAAGCCAAAATGAACACCATAAATCTTATCAGATTATCTTCGCTCTTATGATTTAGTGGTATTGGGTATTTCCCCCCTTTTTAAACCATAATTAGTTGCATCTTGGTCCTTATGAAGTTTGTTCCTTCTGCGAAGTCGTACACCTCTGTGTCATGATAACTCCATAAGTGATGACATGTAGAGTGTGTTCTTTTCGACTGCGCCTCATAGCTTATACCTGTGGTTGATGCCTTTTGGTCCTACCTCGAACGTTTGTGTGAACGAACCGAATGCTGATAAGTCGTTAAGTGGTTTTGAAAAAGTTGTTTCAATAAACCACTTTAAAACAGCGACAAAGAAACTATCATATTTGTTTATTCAAAAAAATCATAAATCATAAATTAAAAAGAATATAGCCATATACCTTAGCATGTGCTATCTGGTCTACTTGTGGTGACCACGTACATTGTTTAGGGACTAGTTATGTCTTCTCCCGTGCTTGCAATTGCATAGTATTTGCAATGAAGCTTAAAGACAAGTTAAGTTTAGAGAGCGTTGGTATTGACTTCTGGTTATGGTTTATATTTTTTGACTAAAAATAAATAGTAACAGCTAAAAAAGTAGCTTTTAGAAAGATAGGACAAGTGGTGAAAAAAGTGGTAGAGATATATGTTCGCGTGACAGGAGCAAGAGAAGTAGGATGCGTGATGTACCTATGACTCTCTGCTTTATTCTCAGAGTGAGACGGTAGCGAGAGACAGGGCCGGCCCTGAGGGGGGGCAAGAGGGGCGGCCGCCCTGGGCCCCCAAAATCTAGGGGCCCCCATATACTATGTAGTGTATATACATACTTTGAAGATTTATCTTGGGCCTTTTGAAGTTAATTATTTTTTTGTTATGGTTGATATAACAATTAATTCATTGAAAAGTAGATTTCAAGAACTCCAAACATTCGGAAGTATATTTGGATTTTTAATGAGTTCAACAACATTGAAGTCATTGGATCGAACTAAATTAAAAGAATGTTGTACAAAATTTGCGAAACTTTCTCTCTAGATGGTTCATCCGATGTTGAGTTAAATGATCTAATTTCGAGTTAAGTGTTATGCAATTGACTTTATCGAGATAAACCAATGTCCGCTATGGAGATCTTTGAGTTTGTCGGAGAAGCGGATTGTTATCCTAATATTTCTATTGCTTATCGGATTTTATTTACTATGCTCGTGGATCGTGGCATCAGCTGAAATAAGCTTTTCAAAGTTGAAATTGTTGAAGAATCATTTAAGGTCAACAATGTCTCAAGAGAGGTTAAACTGTTTGGCAACTTTATGTATTGAGAAGAAATTGTTGGATGAGATTGATATCAATACCATCATTAATGACTTTGCATCTAGAAATGTTTGAAGAAAATTTTAAGGTAATATCTATAAACTCTTTGATATGAATTTTTCTTTAATACACGATTTTAAGTGTTTGTTGGTAAAATTAGATATATATATATATATATATATATATATATATATATATATATATATATATATATATATATATGTGTTATGTAGATTTATATTTAGATATTTATATCAGGGCCTCTATTTCTAGTTTCGCCCCGGGCCCCTAAAATCCCAGGACCGGCCCTGGCGAGAGAAGTGCAAAAACCGCTTCGAAAAAAATAGATGTTTATATTAGCTTTCGATTTTTTTAAGTAGAAGTAGAATCTAATACAAATAGGCAATCTGATATAACTTTGAGTGACGTTCACAAAAATGGAAAAACCCTCGGGGTCTACTTGGAATATTCTTGATATCTTTCGTCGGTGGTTTTTGCCCTTCTTGAATTGTGCTTGTAATATTTGTTCTCTTTTAATAAAATCAAATACAAAAGCAACCTCTTGGTGGGTGATGTAATTGTAAGAGTATGGTTATGTCTGTCAGAGTTCGAATTCTGACGCTCGATTTTACGCATAAATGAACCTTTATTCATAGCCTCCACAATTCTAGGCGCGCTCGCGTGTGCTCTGTGTTTCGTGTGCTGAGAGGTGCACAAATGAATGTTGTGCATGTGTAGTGCTGTCTGTGGCTCACATTGCGTCGCAACACGCATGTGGAACTTACCGGTACACTTCTCTAGTGAAAACAGAACAATACAGGTAGGAACAAGATCAGAGAAGTCATACCCTACACTTCAAATTCAACCACTGGCCATAGTCCACAAGCTTGAGCCTGCCTGTCTGCCTCTTCCTTGTTACTGTACCTACCACAGCTCTTCGCTATGTTTATTTCAGCTTTAGCTTTTAGCTTCTTAATTTCGTCTTTTTCTAGTTTTTTTGGTTTTTTCAGTTTTTTGCCTTTTCTTTTTTGATTTATTTCTTTGTATTACCTGTAACAACATAACCTTTTCCCCTCTTTTTCTTTTTAATTTAATTATGGTGAAAAAACTAACAATAACTATTGTACAAAAAAATCCTAAACAGTACCAAATAAGCCTAAAGTTTGAGCTTAAGCTCAAATGAGCACCCCCGAATCACGTGCTGCTCATTTTGGTTTATTTTTCACTACAACTGCTGGTGGCTTATTTGACGTAATTAAGTTTAAAATATTAAAATAGAAAAATAGGTTAGTCCACCAAGAATAATGCAAACGAATACGAAAAAGACAGCCAAAAAACACCCAAAAAACTAGAAAAAGATGAAATTAAAACTAAAAGTTAGAAGCCAAAAGCTAAATCTCAAACGAGTTGTGTCGTGGTTCACGACCCCATTTCACTCGCCCGTTAAATTATAGTTTAATTGAGATATTTTTCTCATGGCACTGCGTTGATTTGCCTTAGAAGCATTGGCACCGGGCAGGCACCAAGCCAGGCGGCTAGAAACTTCAGCACCTCCAAAAACTTTTGCATTGTTTGATGGCGACCTGAAACTTTGTTGTACAAGTGAGATCGGCAGAGATGCATGCCGGCCATCAAAGTCAAGCGGACTACTTGGTGGAGCATATCAAATTAGCTAATGGCGCAGATAATTAGCGATTCGAAAGATTACTTATCCCTTTTTGCTTTTAATTTTTTTTTCTAGTTGCAGCATGCACAAGAATAGGATTAGCCCAATCGTGCTTTCCTCTAAAATTGACTCTTGGTGCAGCATCCACGTTATATCGACATAATCCTTAAAATTTTAGCCATCAGATCGAAGTCGGCTAACCCTCAGATCTTATATACTTAAACAATGTTTCATAACTATACATTGGTCGAAACGATGAAAGTTTATTAAACCGTGAGCATTGTTTTATAAAAATATCACTTTTTTGAAGAATATAATTAGCCTGAAAATCTTCCAATGAGTCTTGATAGTAGAACAGAATAACATCCAAAAAACCGGCGGCAAAGGCAGGTGATACTCTTAGTTATATACTAACGGTGCTTCCTTTACACCAGTCAAATCGATGCGCCCTAGTGCCTGTGCATGTATGCCATTGCTCTTTTGGAAGAGTGCAGTGGCGGATTCAGGAAAATTTTTTGGAGGGGCTGAAGTACTTTCAGCTCAACCTCAGCCCCTTCTATATTATACATCCATGGCTAAAAATTTTGAGGGGCTCCAAGGGTCCGGTAGTAGTAGGGGGGCTCGAGCCCCCCTGCCCCACCGCTGGATCCGCCCCTGGAAGAGTGAGCTTTACAAAATCCGAAGCAAAAGGGACATCCATATAGAACGAAACAAAAGCACTAGTTAGGGCAGCACGCACGTGCAAGACAAAGTTTGGAACAAGGAGCAACTCTGCCGGAAGCCCTGCTTCTTTTCCTTGTCCCCTCACTCCTTTGCTCTTGTCTCTTTTGTTGACTACTCCGTCCAAATTTGTAAGACATATTTTCTCTTGATATATAGACCAAAAAGATATTAAAAATGATTAGACTACCTATAATTATTATCTATGAGCACTATATTTAATACATACATATAGAGAATATAAAGTAAATTAGATATTTATTAGAAGTATAAAGAGAACATGCCATTAATTTATATTAGAATATTAAATATATCTTATATTTATAGATAAGACTATTTAAAAAATACTTTATCCTATAAACTTAGACGAGGAGTGTACATGAGACTAGAAATTAATTTAAAAGCTACTTCTTGGCCAGTAAGACTAAACATCAATTAGCACTCCTCATTTTGCGTTAAGCCGTACACCCGAATCTAATTATGCGCAGTAGCTTTTGGACAGTGGTGGTGAATGCGGTCCCATTCTTTTAAGTTTTTTAGCGACTTTTAATTTTTTTAGTTTCTCTTAATAATTATTATTTATTAGATTAATAAATTATAAATAAAAACTATAAACCGCAACTAAAAACAAACCCTCAACCTATGTATCCATGATGATGTCACTTACCAATCACCATGCACTGACAAATTAAACCTAACTAATTTCGATGTGGGTGGGATATGGTGCAGGCGTGCATGCTTTGACAACCGTGGCAGCATTCGCACTGCTACGCGGCTACAGTGTGACGGTATCATGACGTGGCCGTGACTGTGAAGACACTAGCTCAGTGAGTGAGTCCATCGAGTTCTGCAAACTTACAGGGAAATTTTTTTCTCTAAACAACCCTACAAATCATGTAAATAGACAATGTTATCTCTTACGGAGATACATGCATATATAATTTGATAGAAGCTGGGATGAGAGTGGGGCCTGAACTCTCGTACCTTTGTTTGATCTAAAGAAAGAGAGTGGAGACTTAAAAAACTCAAGACCTCAACCACTGTAACCTTGTGTTTTACCAGTAAGTCACGTTGAATAAAAGCTATGACTAAGCTGGTATTGTTTTATCGTCTCGTCGATTCGACAATAAGACTAGACGAAACCGTCAAATTAATCAACTATCAGTAGTGATTACTCGATAGTATTCGTGTATTCGGCAAGACGCAACCCCTTCTGGATGGTGGAGGTTTAGTTAACCTATCACGTACCTCTTCCAGCTGCATCACTGTCTTGCGGAAGGAAAATTTACCTGGACGTTAATGCAGGATTACTCTGCAAGATGACGAAACTGACGACTTGACCATGAAAAATAAGCTAGAACGGCTTCAACTTCTAATTTTTTTTAGCTTTTAATTTATTTAAACCAGAAACCACTTAGAACATATCAGTTTCTAATTTCAGTTTATTTTAGTTTTTTTATTTTGCTTTTTTAATTTTTTTTCTATATTTCTTTGTATTGTCTGTGATGATATAACAGGATTTTTTTATTTTTTTTATCAAAAGAAGCTAACACCTATTACGGTATAATTTCAGTCTGAAGCGGAACCCCCGGCTCCCAGCCGAAGCCTCTTTGAGCGCCGATTTGCTCCATTAATTACTCGGCTTCCATGGCACGCTAGCTTCTTCGATCGATTGAAACATACAACCAACCATTTTTAATCCTTCTCGCAAAAAAATCATTTTTAATACTTTACATCTACCATTTCTTCTTAATTGATTGGCAGTGCTTCTGCTTAAGTTTCGAAACAAAAAATTATCCCTACTGTTATGATAAGGCGCATTCAGATCGCTGCCACACCATTTCTACCGCCCACGCAAAACCGCTAAAAAGGACCCAACGGAAGCTGGGAAATTTTCAATCAAACCTCTTAGCTGTGGTTAGGGCTGTAAACGAGCCGAGTTCGAGCGAGCTTGACCTAGCAAGCTCGAGCTCGGTAGAAACTCGAGCCGAGCTCGAGCGAGGCTAAGATCGACATCGAACTTTAAACTGGGCTCGAGCTCGGCTCGGACCAAACTCGAGCTCGCTCGAGCTCGGGCTCGTGTAGGCTCGTGTAGAACAAAACTCGAGAGGACCGAGGAGTACTGCAGGGCGCCGGGAGGAGGCGGCGCGCGCGGATCCGGTCGAGGAGGCGGCGCCGCCGGGGAGAGGAGGCGCGGGGAGGAGAGGCGGCGGCGGATCCGGTCGAGAAGGGCGCCGGGAGGAGAGAGGCGCGCGCGGCGGATCCGGTCGAAAAGGCGCGCGCAGGGAGAGGAGGGCGCCGGGGAGAGAGGCGGCGGCGGGATCCGTGTCGAGGAGGGCGGCGCGGCAGGGAGAGGAGGCGCGGGGAGGAGAGAGCGCGCGGCGGCGAGAGGGGGGCGCGGGAAGAGGCGGGGGCCGGGGCGAGGGGCGGCGGGGCGGAGGCGAGGCGGCGCGGCGGCGAGGGGGGGGGGGCGGCGGGCGGCGAGGGGACGGGGAGGGGCGACGAGGGGACGAGGTGGGCGGGCGCGCGCGGGGCGAGAGGAGGGACGGGCGGCGGGGAGGCGTGGGGCGAGAGGGCTGGCGTGGGGCGAGGAGGCGGGCGTGGGCGCGTGGCCCGCTACTGAGCCCGGGATGGCCGGATGGAGTGGGGATTTGGAGAGAGAGGCGGGAGTAGCGGAGGGGGTGTGGGTGAATTGGGGAGGGTAAAAAAATTTTAAAGCTCGCGAACTATTCGAATTCGGCTCGTTAAAGCTCGCGAGCTTAAGATGAAGCTCGAATTCGGTTCGTTTGGAGCTCGAGCCAAGCTCGAATCGAGTCTAAAGCGAGCCAAGCTCGAGCAGCTCGCGAGCCTCGAGCTTTTTTTACAGTGGCACACAAAAATTAGTCACACAAAAAAACTCAAATAAGCACCACCTTATTTTTGCCAATCCCTAAGGAGTTAAAAACTCGCAAAAATGAAAATCGGCTTCACATGCTATATCATTGATAATTGAAATCGATTTTTGTGCGGGTAAGAGTGATTGCACCTTTGGAGTGGATAGCCACACAAAAAAAAACCCAAATGAGCACACCTTATTTTTGCCAATCCCTAAGGAGTTAAAAACTCGCAAAAATGAAAATCGGCTTCACATGCTATATCATTGATAATTGAAATCGATTTTTGTGCGGGTAAGAGTGATTGCACCTTTGGAGTGGATAGCCACAAGCCATTAGCCACACAAAAAAAAAAACCCAAATAAGCACTATCTTATTTTTGCCAATCCGTAAGGAGTTAAAAACTCGCAAAAATGAAAATCGGCTTCACATGCTATATCATTGATAATTGAAATCGATTTTTGTGCGGGTAAGAGTGATTGCACCTTTGGAGTGGATAGCCACAAGCCGATCGAGCCGCTTTAGATCTGGTCAAGAACGCGCGCGCGCCGACTGCAATCAGCAGCCACAGCCTGTCGTCGACGGTACAAGTGACACCGACAGTTGCTGATGATGACAGAATTCAATGCCCCTGTCGATCTGCAAGAAAGCTCCGACGACCATTGCAATCTTTGATGGATGCAATACAGATCGTGGAATCGATGATAGCAGTAGCTTTCAGTGGTGATGGAATCAGCGAAAAAACAAGCTTCCGGATGGTTCGAGTAAACGGCGACCCAAGTTAGGAGACTTGAATAAGATAGTCCTGAGAGTGAGCACGTCCTGGGACTTTAAGGTTGGCCGGTAAACAATTTCTTCGTTACATCCAGAGTATGATGTGTTGTACAGGTCAACTGATGGACTCGACTCTCCTCTGAAACATCTAAAAACAAGGATACGTACATTACAGACGAACAAGGCACAGAGTGCTGCAACCAGATGTTGCAAATAACATCATTCGCTTGAGTATTGTTACATTGGTAAACTCCTGATCATTTTTGGGCATTGTAGAAAATTGTGGCTCTTAGCCAGCAGATACTGTTGAGAAGAATCCTTCTGGCGTGGATCTCATCCCAGCCTGACATTCCTCTTGTCGGAGAAGCCGTTCCGGCCCGCCAGCACTAGAAGCTGGGATACCAGAACATGCCCTTGATGCCCTGAGGGTCAACTTCAAATCCCAAGTTCTTGTAGAAATCTACAACTGCAGTTAATTACATTGGAGGAGCAGAATGTTGAACAATTCGTTAGTCCACTGAAATGCTATTAATGCAGGCGCACTTTCTGATTTTTGATGATATCCTTTTCCTGTTTTTCCATAGTTCTTGTGTTATTCAAAGGATGGAAGCGTTTGCCTGTTTTGCGACGCCTTGAAAACAAGCCAAAGGTATATGCGATGAAAACAATTCTAGTTAATTATTCTACTTAGATATGGCCTGTAAATTTTCTTTGCTTTTGCCACAAAAATAAATTCTGTCAATGTGCTCGAAATTCTTACCTGATGTCTCTCTGGAGCAAAGTACGGATTACTTTCTCCATGAGTGCTTTACCAAGACCTTGACCCTGAAATAGTTCCAGGTCTAAGCCATTGTAAATAATCTTTAATATAGCAAATAGAAAAGGTGGACTCAAATTGTCATAATACAAAACAGAAAAGTTCATCAATGCACCTGATAGGAAGGATCAACAAGAACATCCCAAATTGTAGCGTTGAAGGCATGGTCTGAAGTTGCTCGCGCCATACCAATCAGTTGCTTCCTCTCTTCTCCCTCTGTCAAATAACTTCTACAAGTACACTAAGATGTTCATCATCTAGAAAAATGAATTTCTGCAAATAATCTTCAGATTAGGAGATGTGGTTCAACTTATGCGTAGGATCGCAGAAGAGCCAGTAATGATGAAACAATGAGGCAAGTACCTGTTTCTGAAGACCTAATTATTGAATGTAGTGTAGCGACCAAGTAGCTGTTTCTTAAGGATGCTGCTATTTTGGTTAGAGGTCTGCGTGGCCATCCAGCCTATGAGATCAACAACGTTACAAACATAAACATTTGTTGCGGAAGAAACTACTAACTGAATCATTGAAATACTCCCTGCGGAAAACAAGACACATTAATACAAAGTGGCCTAAATATTTTTGAATTTGCTTTAGCTCCCTTCTCTTTTCACAATTTCTCATTTGACTCCCTTCAGAAAAGAAGGGAGTTGCAGTGCAAATTTCTCAAATACTGATGTTTCTCATTTATTAAAGCTCAATATATTTATACGATGAAGTTCGCACTCACAGTGTGCTAGCAGGTAATGCCTACTGTTATACTGATAATAGCCAAAAGGAAAAAATAAGGCAAATCATACTATGTTGATGAAATAAACACAATCAAAAAGGAGAAAGGGGTGACAAGCTAAAGTTGCTCTGTTGCTTTTCTGGTGAAAATATATAAGTCTTTGACAGCACATTCTGCCAAATAATTATACTTTTATATACCATGACATCAACTAGATCCAACACTACCATCAGTATTGAGCAACCTTTAGAGGTACACTGCAATAATAAATAATAACCTAACACTGCAAGAATATCAAAGTACTTTGGAGAAAGATCACCTTATCACATAAGGCTTGTAGATCATATACATCAACATCTCCAGCTGAAGAAAATATGATCTGTTCTGTGCTGCCATCCGGTAGTGTCCTTTCTAGGAGTACTAGTTCCTCAGGCAAAGGTTCTTCCTCTTCAAGTGGTGTTGATTGTGGCTCTACTGTCTCGGTACTGTTATTACTTTTCAAAAAGCTGCAAAACAAATGTGTTGAATTCTTTTTTCAAATAAGATACAGATTTAAGGAGCATGATGAAAGACTACAGGTCATTGGATATTACTCCAAAGCTATGTAACATACAGTAAAGTTCCTACGTTCACCACAATGTTTAGAGACCCCCTTGTTAATTGGACAAAAAAAGGGAAATTTATCGAGCCACTTTATCTAGAAGACCCAGATTGTAGCAACAAATTTTTTGTTAGACCATGTGGTGGTCATGCATTTAAGTCATGATGAATAATTGGCATTTGGGTCTCTTTGGAATTTGCATTTGAGAAAGTTTCGGTCAATGCATATTTGTTAAAACTGGACATCTGGTTTAACGGTCTGATCGCTTTGTATTGAGCGGTCTAACCGGCTGGATTTTCGATCACGTTTGGTAGTCGGTGGTCCGAATGGCCTTGTATCATTGGTCTGAACAGCTCTGTGATGGGTGGTCCAAACAGGTTTGTCCGATCAGCAGCTTCGACCATGGTAAGTCGAGTACGTCAGACTTCGACCATATTGACTATGGCCATGTCAAGCTTTGACCATGGCAATCAGACCATGGTATTTCGACCTCATCATTTTTCGATCACGACATTTCGATTACAGAACATCGTGTACGGGAGAACGACCATACCTGATCGAAAATAGTAAGTTACAATACTTTTCAATGGTTGTAACTGCAGTACTTTCTGATAGTCGTAGATCGATACTCATAAACTTTTCTGGTCGATACTCGATACTTGTAGACTTGACTGGTCGTACTCTATAGTCGTAGACTTTACTGGTCAGTAGTCGTAGACTTTGCGATCAATAGTCGTAGACTTTGCGGTCAGAAGTCGAAGACTTTGTAATCAATTGTCGTAAGGCTTCACGGTCTGTACTCGTAGACTTCATGGTCGGTATGAGTGTTTTAATTCTTGCTATCTTCGAGTACTCGTGATTGGCCAGCAGTATGACTGGGTAGGGCAAATGGTCGTAGTACTTGATAGTCGGAAAGACTCGATACTTGATAGTCGTGGTTTTCGTGATTGTGGTCAGCGATCGGTTGTCGGAGATTTGTGGTTGGTGCGTTGGTACTATAGTATGTGTGGTATTGAAGATTGGTAGTCGTGGACTTAGCGATCTGGTGCTTTAGCGATAGCGATCGGTACTCGGTAGCCGGTACCCAGTGGCTCTGTGGTCGGTAGCAATGCGGATGTTTTCCCAAGTGTTTTGAGCAGAACGATGGTAATTCCTGAGTACTTGTTGTGCTAGCAGTCGTAATGAGTAGTCCGAAGGTGTTTTCTGGATAGCGATAGAAAGTGTGGTCGTGGACGACCTGGTTGGTGGTCATCGATGATTTGGTTCTTGACTATGGATAGACAAGGGTGTGTTTCGAGTTTGTGTGTTCTGATGTCGGTCAAGTTGTGAAGAACTTGTGCCGGGAAAACGTCAAGACGATCATGGTCAGTAACGAGGAGAATCGGGATTATGATGGGGAAGTCTGAGGTCCAAGCGATCGCGGATGTCACACGAGGTGGTCAGGCTCACGCTGGAGCACGTGGAGATCAAAGGTAGTAATTCGTGATGAAGCTATGGGCGGTGCGGTCCAAGAGGCTTCGACACAAGCGATGATGGTGCATGATGAAGATTCAGAAGGTGTTGTTCTGGAGGTTTCGTCACGTGTTGGATTAGCAGTTGTGGATAGAGTCCATAACTGAGAAGATTGAAAGAGGTACGGATAGAGTCCATAACTTGGAAGAGGTAGAGTTTGGTTAAAACCCGTGTTCAGAAGGGTTTTGGGTCCCTTGATTTGAGGAAGAGATAGAATTTTGTGTTTATGTTTGAGGCGGACACGGTTTAGATATTAGCCTATAAAAACAGTGGAAGCTAAGGGCTAATGCATGGCTTTTGAGGAAGTTTTTAGTGCAGTTCTGGTAGGGTTTTCATCGAGAAGCTTTTTAGGGGTGCTTGTGAGGATATTTTGTAATTCCACAGAGATCCTGCAATAAAGATAAGTCTTGAATCAATCTGGTTCTTATTTTACTTGTAGATTGGTTGTGATTGCAGTTGTTGTGGATCTTACGACAACATTCAAAGTGATCAGGTGAGTAGTTATACAGAGCGATCGGGTATGCGGTCATAAGCTAAGCAATTGACCAGGTGGTTCGGTTTCAAGTGGTTGAAACTTTCTCTAACTGCTGAAAGACTATAAAAAGCGGCGACAATCATTTACCCCCTCTGATAGCTATTTTTGATCTTATATTTTTCTTTCTTCCAAGATGATCAGGCCCCACCAGACCTTTAGGCCCGAATGGAAGGCACAGTGATTGTTTGGAACAAAGGATTGAGCCATACAAATTCCTTAGGAAAGTATCCCCAACCTGTATTTTCACATGAAACCAAAAAAGAGGTCTAAGCTCTAAGGAAAATTTCGTACGATTGGAGCAACATAGTTTTTTTTTAGCAACAGAGTTCTTGTACTGCCACTTGTAAAAGCTTCCAATTGATTCCAAGGAAAACGAACCTAACCGAAGCAACAAAAAAAAAAGGAAAATGGAACTCCTGATGAACTTGCATTGCCAAAGTTGTTGTCGCGATACTGGTGCTGCCCATCACCACCTGTGCTGGGCTCCTCATCATCAAGTTGTGGCCTTACCATTGGATCTGCATAACCATCAAAACCACTGCTGCTCCACTCGTGCTGCCCATGGAGCAGAGAGAGCAAGCAAGAGAGAGAGAGAGAGAGAGGGAGAGAGAGCGAGAGAGAAGGCCTTCAGAACTATTGGGGACTAGGAAGGAACAGATGAGTGGATGGCAAGAGTCACGGGAGGGAATAAGATCCAATACACAGAGCTTCATTGACATGAGGGTTCATTAGTTTAGTGGCCCACCTCTCAGTGGCTTCGCTGAGGAATGGAAATAGTGCTGAGTTAGTATAGGCAAATGACATTATTATTCGCTCCAAAAATCCTGTCTCTTCCGATTCGTGTTTTCCAAATTCCGATTTGTGTTTTCCAAACACCCTTCGTCTAAATTTCCTTTGTTTTCCATTCCTCTTTTTTGCAGTTGCATCATTTTCCTATTCCTATGTTCCAAAACAGACCCTTATATTGTTCTTCATGGTTAACATGTGTTTGCATCCCCCCTCTCCTTTTGTCTCAGGTGACGTGGGAAAAATGTACTTGTTTTACCTTTTTTCATTAAGGGTGGGAGTTTCTGGATATAGCCCTTTTTTACATCAATAGCTACATGTTATAGTACATAGATATATTTGAAAATGTAAACGTAATGGAGTCAAATAAATGAATTGTTAGCAAGGCTGCAAGGGTACACAATGCACTTTACCCTGATCTGAGAGAGTCCCATAGACCAGCCTTCAAGGACCAAGCTGCTGCTGCCCGTCTTTTTGCTGCAATCAAAACATGATTAGCGTTTAGCTATCAGTTCAGCAAACAAACAGTTAGGCTTCATGAGCAGGTCCACCAGAAGTCACAGAACACATAAGGAACAATAAATCAGCCTAAGAGCAACTAGCAGATAACAAAATAACAAAGGTCCACAAGTTTATTTTGCTGTACAGCTTATATATTTATGCAGCCTTTGATCATCTAGCTAGTGTCATGTCGATTTGCATGTGCAATCTGGTTCTAAAAATTTGTAAGTGCAGAACCAGGGAAGAATTCACAGCGTCATTTTCCCTAGAGCTATATGAATAATGTGGCTGGCATTTAGGGGGTTACAGTCGCAGGAGCAACAGACCGATGCCGTCTTGCAGACATTAACAGGATAGATGGAAGAAAGGGATCAGCTTTGCCAAAAATCATGCCTAGTGCAGTTTCTGAATTAACCACCACATCAGTTTGAATGTTTGATGCTAGTTCTTGGCAGACTTCGAAACAACCATTCCTAATCTAGTAATCTCATTCGATATACTGCTAGTTTGACAACCCCCTACTTGGGCCATTGCTAGCCTAACATTTGGGAGCCCGTACTTGTTGGAATCCGTTGCAATGTGGAAAGGAACACATTGTACCTTGCGTCCGATTGTGCAGCAACCTGGGCGTGAGAACCTCATTCCGCGCTTCCAGACGGCACGCCGTGGGGATGCAAACACCGCGTCTGCAAAAGAATCAGCACGAACAAATCGACACACCTTAACAGACCGTGAAAAGGCAGTACCGCGCAGTCAAGCACAGGAAATGAATCAGCGAGAAGTGTCGTTCTAGAACCAAACAGCAACGCCCAAATCAAGAAACGGGGCCGCCATAAAAGAACCCAAAGGGGAGAGAAGTTAGAGGCTGCGTACAAATCCTTACATGGAGATGGAGGAGGAGGAGGAGGAGGGAGAGACGGCGGGGACGGGCGTCATATTTCTTGTTGGTCCGGGAGGCCGCGCGTCTCCGGGGAGGGAAGGCGAACGACGGGAGCGGCGGAGGGGAGGGGAAGGGGAGCTCACGGACGTCCAGTCAGTCGTCGGGATGGTAGATAAGGTCGGGCTCTATCCTAGTGAAAAAACGGTAGAGTCGCTCGTCGAATCCCCCGCCGTGAGCTGGTCCTGCGAGCGGACTCGTGTTGGGCCGGGCGCGGCAGAGGGGTGCGAGCAGTCCAGCTTCCGCGGTTGGACGGTCGGCCCAGAAGCAGCAGCGTTGTGAGCAGTGGCGAAGCTAGAGCAAAATAGAGGAGGTGCACCACTTCAAAACGAATGGGCTGGACAGGGCGAGTGAGGGTATTTTTTGAGCTAGGGGTACACCATATTGGGCCAAGGGGTGCACAAAGGGTGAATATTTACTAGTAATAACTAAATTTTGTTTTGGAACCGGGTTCCTGGGAACCCCCTCCAGCCCATGTGCCTCCGCCCCTAGTTGTGAGCGTTCGTGGCTCGATCGGCAAGTGCTGCGCCTTGCGCACAGCGGACACGGTGCTCGGCCGGCCGTCGGTGAGGACTGGCGATAAGCAACGGCATGTAGGCGGCGGTGGACGTGCAGGTGGATTTGGACTCAAAACATGCACATGTGCATGCATGCTGAGAAGCTGATCACGCTGGACCTTCTTGCTTTAGGGTGTGTTTGGTTGCTGGGATAGAGTGGGATGGGATGGGGATGGGATGAGATGGTTCCACAAAAAAAGTGGAACCACATGGTCCAGCATCTAAGAAGAATATTCTCTAAATTTGCACAGGCTCATCCCACTTTGGACCATTCCATCCCACCCCATCCCTCAAATCAAACACATGGATAGACTTGGTCAAAGGAACCATCCCATTCCATCCAACCCCATTCCAGCAACCAAACACACCCTTAGTGACGCTGCTCACCATTTAGGCCCCGTTTGGCACAGCTCCACCACCGGCTCCTGGAGTTGTTTGGAGCCGTTTTGTGCCAAACGGGGTAAAACAAAATAGCTCCACCCAAGGAGTCCCTTAAAACATGCTGAGACAAAAGATATGTACGAGATGGAGCTGAAAAAAGTAGCTTCACCCGGCTCCATCCGCAAGCCCGCATGCCACTGCCCTTGTACTTTCGTGAATTTACGCGATCTGCCACCGGCTCTTCTATTCTCCCGTTCACGTTCCTCTGTTCGGTCTTCTCGTCTTCGACCGTGAAGGGAGCGCCGCCGCCATTAAATATTGGTTGCTAATACTTTGTGTTATTTTAAATTTTAAATTTTTTTTTGAATTCAAATTTACTCGGACGAAAAATCATGTAGAAACATACAGCTCTTGATGTTACTACAAGCCAAATAGACAGGGGTATATTGGACAATTGACATCTCTCAACCATGCATGATAAAACAGATGGAGCTGTTTTGCCAAACAGTCTACCAAAACAGCTCCAGCTCCACCGGTGGAGTTGTTCGTGGAGCTAAAGCAAAAAAAAAAAAACAGCTCCACTTGTGAAGTGGAGCCGTGCCAAACAGGGCCTTATAATGTAGGTTGTAGCTGCTATTAGTTTATTCTGTATAATTAAATATAAAAATTAAAAACCATTATATCAGCACGAAGAATACAAAGGAATAAAGAAAAAAGCTAGAAAAACATAAAATGTAGTCCTTTGCATATGGGGCACTAGCTAAAAAAATCACCATTTATACTGTAGGCTGTAGCTGCTATTAGTTTATTCTGTATAATTAAATATAAAAATAAAAATATTATATCAGCACGAAGAATACAAAGGAATAAAGAAAAAAGAAAAAAGCTAGAAAAACATAAAATGTAATCCTTTGCATATGGGGCACTAGCTGAAAAAAAGCAAAAAGCTAGAAAACGGGATGTAGTCCTTTTCTTTTCTCTTCCTATTTGTCAACGTGTTTAAGCCTTCTTTCTTTTAGATAAATGTAGTCCTTTGCATATGGGGTATTAGTTTTTGGCGTGTGGGAGTACACAATGTGTAAGCTCGAACTCCAAGCAACAAAAATTAAAATTGGCCTGGGGACATGTGCCCCCATTGCTCAACATGCATCTGCCCCTAGGCAGGAGGGCCGAAGAAAGATGTCATGTTAGCGAAAGAACTCAAGTGAACGTGTGTTGACAAATTCCGTGCCATTGTCGGCCTTGATGGACTGAATGGGGTAGCAGAATTGTGTCTGGACGTACGCATGGAAGGAGACAATGGTTTTGTAAGTGTTTGATTTTCGGTGAAGCGCAAAAGTCCAACAGAAGTGAGAGAAATCATCTAGGAGGACTAAGTAATACTGAAAACCAGAGTTGCTCAGCACTGGAAAGATCCACAAATCACAATGAATTATTTGAAAAGGAATAGAGGAAATCGAATTGGACCTAAGAAAAGGTAAATGAACATGTTTGCCCAATTGGCATGCATCACAATGTGAAGTGTCTAATTTATTACAAAAAAATGAGAGAAGCCTTCTGAAGGGATGCCATGGTATCGTGGCCGAGGTGTCCAAAGTGGCGGTGCCATAGCTGTTCGGTTGCTGTGGTGGAGACGAAAGCCTAGGGAGGCGACTGGAGGAATCGTGTAGAGGTCTCTTTGACTATTACAGCGAAGAATCTCTATCTTGGTGTAGAGTTCTTGGTAGAGAAACCAAGAGAGTCAAATTCAATGGAACAGGAGTTATCATGAGTGAAGTTGCGGACCGATACGAGGTTATGAATCAAGGGGGGAACGACTAACACATCATTGAGACAAAAGTGTGTAGAGGGAGTCAGGTGAATAGAGTTACCAGTCTGGTGGATAGGGACGATAGAGCCTTTGCCGATGGTAACAAAGGAAGGGAGTGGAGGAAAGAAGTATGCCGTCGTTGGTGGTTGTGTGTGAAGTAGCCCCAGAGTCCATGATCTAGCCAACTGAGGGCTGCATGGACATGGTGTTCATGGTTGTAATCAAGGTGAGAATGTCCTAGGACGGTGTGGAACATGGCTATTGAGATGGTTGCGCAGGAGGAAGCACCATGGTGTACGCCTATGGTTGGACATCAGGCCACAGAGCAAGGAGACCCACACCTGTTGGAGGGTTCCATTCACCACCAAGCTATTGTCTCGCAGAGACCCATGGATTGAAGTAGAACCGCAGGGCAGCAGTGGTGGCCGGCACCGTTCGTGGATGGAAGCCACTAGATCGGTCACCGTTTCTGCCTTTGGGTCTCTTGTTGTGCTCCTTGAAGTTGGAATGGCTGGAGGAGACTGAAAGATCAAGCTCCATTAAGTTAGTTTTGGTGATAAATGACAAATACAATTATGAGGTCTTGGTAATAATGATAAATGCAATTGTGAGGCTAATCTTTGTTTATGGATTATGATATTTCTTAGTCTCATTCGGATGAAAACGTGAAATCAAAAAGATTAAGTTCCACAAATAAGGATGACTAGGGATGATCATGTGTTGATAATCAAGTCAAGAGAGAACCATCATGTGTTGATGAAGTTCAAGTGACAAGGACCCAGATTTGAAATGAAGATGTGTGATATCAAGTTCAGGAAGATGTTAAGGCAAAAGTATGACTAGCTAGAGCTAAAGATATGTTCCTATTTTTTTTACTGGTCTTGGTGTTTGGTTGGAAGACCGAATTACTAGTATAGGTGACGTACTATTAAGAGGGGTCTTGTCTAGTAGTTTGAGTCTCATCGTGTGTTGATGGCTCAAATCTCACTCGCTCTAGCTCATTCTTATAACATATGACTATACATTGCGAATGTATTTTGCAAGTGTTTAAAGTCCATATTTCCTAATCCTTGTGATATAAGATTTATAATTTGCAAATGGTTGAAACTCATATTTAATCCTTATATCATGATTTTAAGAGTGTGCAATGTGTTTTGCAACTTATTGAGAATCATGTGTGATCCGTGTGTACATGATACTAAAGTTTGCAAATGTGTTTTGTGAATTTTGTTGAGTATATGCACTGTCAGACCATTACGGAACTACTGGCGTGAAAGGCCCAAAACTATTGTTTCATTGGTGGTCGGAAGACTGACGTGGTCGAAAATCAGTGTGGTCGAACCAATGTGATCGAACCAGAGTGGTCGAACTAGCGTGGTCGAACCAGCGTGGTCATAGGCCTTTGTGGTCGTAAACCAGCATGGTCGTAGGCCTTCGTGGTAGTAAACCAGTGTGGTCGAAATTGACGTGGCCATAGACCTTCATGGTCATAAACCTGCGTGGTCTAGGAAGCGACGTGGCCGTAGACCTTCGTGGTCTGAGAAGCGACATGGTCATAGACCTTCGTGGTCGTAGACCTGCGTGGTCTGAGAAGTGACATGGTTGTAGACATTTAGGGGTGGAAATTTGGCTTGAGGCTTGCGAGCCGGCTCGGCTTGTAACGAGCTCGAGCCGGCTCGGCTCGGGCTCGTAAGGATTCAAGCCAAGCCGAGCGAAGTTTGTAGCTCGTGAGAAAAATGAGCCGAGCCCGAGCCGCTCGCTGGCTCGTTCGAGCTCGGTCGGACTCTGGCCCACCCACTCGTCTCGCTCGATCGGTCCAGTCCGCAGTCCGACTCGGCGACTCCGCCCCTAACCCTAACCCGTCGGGCGGCACTCCGCACTCCGCACTCCACCCCGATTCGATTCCCCACTTCCGCTGTTCCGCAGCCGGCGTCCGTCCCCGACCCCCTCCCGCCCGGCGCCCGCCGTCCTTCCCGATCCTCCCTTCCTTCCCACGCGCGCGCGCCGCCCCGTCCATCCCCGAATCCCCTTCGGCCAGTCCCCAGTCGGCGCCTCGGCGGTGTTCTTCCCTAATCCCGATCCACAACGCGGCCACACGGGCTCCTCCAACCGACGCGAATGGGCCGCAAACGGAGCCTGGAATCCCGTGCTCGAGGTCGAGGGAAGAAGCCGGCCGCCGTCGGGGCCTCCCCGTCGGCAATAGGGGGCGAGCCTGCACGAGCTGCACCGCCTCCTGACCTCGTCGAACCAGCAGCATCGGTGAGTACCAGTTACACTGAGGATTAGGGTTAGGGTTAGGGTTAGGATTAGGGTAATCCTGCTTTATGCCTTCAATTTGTGCTGTGACGCCCATTAGTGACAATGCATGCCCATTAGTGATGCAATGCAGAGGATCCATTTCCCATTTGAATTAAAGTTTTTTTATCTGCTTCATGTTCAATATACAGGCAGCATCTAGAACTTGTGGATCTAAAAACAATGCAGTTATTTACCAGTTTCATGAATACTGTCTTGCAGCTGTATGCACAGTTTTGTTTGTTTTAGTGCTTACATAAATTATTGCTAGAAATTGTCTCAGCAGGGATTGCACCTAATTATGTGTTTCCATTGTAACAGAGATCTACCCACATTGATTTACTTGTATCTATTTCAAACTTTAATATGAATGTGCCTCTGTTTAATCTAAAATTGTAATATTTAATCTGAAATTGTTATTGTTATGAAATTGTGTTATTGTTATGAAATTGTAATATTTAATCTGAAATTGTGATATTTAATCTGAAATTGTTATTGTTATTGTTATGAAATTGTGTTTTTGAATTGTACAATGTTTTATTGAAGTCGTCGAGTGAGGATGTGGATTGGGAGGCTTTGGGTGATGATGTTCATGGTGGTGAGGACATGGATGATGTGGATGTGGACTCTTCAAGTTCAAATGGTGTTGAAGAAGCCGATGTGGCACCGAGAGTAAGAGGGCATGTATCTCGAAGAGGGGAGCAAAAGGAGGAAAGGATCTCCAAAGGCAAGCTGTAAAATGTAAACAGAGGTCCGATTGTTGGAAGATATTTAAGGTGGTGAATGTTCCATCGAAGACAAAGAAAGGAGAGGTTGATACAAAGGCAAAATGTAGGTTCTGCTACAAGCTCATGTCTTACAAACAAGGGGGTGCAACTTCACATCTTATGAGGTATATACCGAAGTGCACGCCATATATGAACAAGGTGGCTAAGATGAAATCTCAGGCGAACTTGAACTTCGGTCCTGCCATGGGAGGTGAGACTGGTTTACCTTTTGTTTCTACTAGGGAATATAATCAAGATGAAACTCGTCGAATTATTGCTAAGATGATAATTGTCCATGAGTATCCCTTTAGGATGGTCGAGCATACTTGGTTTAATGTTTTGATGAGATATTTAAATCCATTATATCAGTTCATTGGTCGAAAGACAATAAGAAATGGATGCAGCAAGATTTATGAATCAGAGAGAGAAGTTCTTAGAAAAAGTCTCAGAAGTGTGGCACATATTAGTTTAACTTGTGATTTGTGGACCTCAAACCAAAACATTTGCTATATGAGCTTGGTGGCACATTATATAGATAAAAATTAGGTTATGCAATGTCGTGTGTTGAACTTTATTGAGTTGGATCCTCCACACACTGGGGTTGTCATAGCTCAAGCTATTTTTGATTGCGTTGTTGAATGGAAGATAGAGGATAAGATCATCACACTTACTCTTGATAATGCTTCCTCGAATCTGCTGCAGACGTAGTTTAATGGCCAAGTTTGCTGCTAGAGGATCAGCTCGGTTCATTGCCAAGTATTTTCATGTTCGATGTTGTGCTCATATAGTCAATTTGGTTGTTAATGATGGACTACAACCATTAGAACCTTTGATTAGCAAGCTCAGGGAAACAGTAAAGTATATAAAGAAGTCTCCATCTTGTATGCACAAATTTTTACAAATCTGCTCATCGCTTGCTTTGCAAATTGGCCCTGGATGTGTCTACACGATGGAGTTCTACATATAAAATGTTGTCAGTATGTATTGCTTATAAGGATGTTTTAGTGTGTTATGCTGACACGGATGCAAATTATCAATGGCAACCATCGGGCGAAGATTGGTTATTTTATGAAAAAAATTGCACCAATATTGCAGTCCTTATCTGAAGTGACTACTGCATTTTCTGGATCAACTTATCCAACGGCAAATATTTTTTATCCTCATATAGTTAATGTCAAGATTGCATTAAGAGCTGCAATTACTTCTGGAGATGAGTTTTTGAAGCAAATGGCTACTGCAATGTTGGATAAGTTTGACAAGTATTGGGAAGAAAAAAACAATGTCATGGTCCTTGCTACTATTCTTGATCCCAGGTTTAAGATGAGGTTCATTAGTTGGTGCTTTAACCAAATGTATGAACCCTCAAAAGCTGCAAAAGAGCTTGATGATGTAAAGGTTGAATTGGAGGATTTGTATTCACAGTTTGAGATGGATCATCGGCACAACAGAATGGGCAATAGAGATGAAGCAACCTCCTCTTCACTATGGGTACAAGCACTCATTATCATCGGCCTCAACTCGATTTGATCATTCTTGCGTTCCACTTCTACTGAGCCTTCAAAGTCGAGTTACTCATCTACTTAGATGAAATAAATGAGAGTTTAGATAACAAGGACTTTAAATTGCTCGCGTGGTGGAATTTGAATGCACATAGATTTCAGTTGTGTCGAATATGGCTAAGAATTTTTGACTGTATCACTACTACGGTGTATCTTCGAATCAACATTTAGTGTTTGGTGGTAGAGTACTAGATGACTATAGGAGTTCTTTACGTCCGGCTATGGTTCAACATTTGGTATGTGCTTCTAGCTGGATCAGAGGTGCACATGATGATATGAGATCTCCTATAGTTGTGGTAGGTTCATTTGGTATCTCAAGCTTTATTTGTCTATTTTATTTTTGCTTATGTTAACTTCAATATTATATATCATTTCAGGAAGAAGATGAAGAGGATGATGTTCAAACCATTCCATTTCCTAAAAGCGTCGTAGAGAGCAGCTAGTATCTGGTAATGCTTCCACCAATTTTATTCCCTGCTGTTGTGGCTGTTGTGAAATGCTTGTGAAATGTACATTTAACTGTCTGTGAACTCTGTCTGTGAACTGCAGTGCTGCTGAAATCTGTCTGTGAACTCTGTCTGAGAATTGAACTCTGCTGCTCCCTGCTGACTGCTGTTGAACACTACTACTGCTGCTACGGATTCTGTGAACTGCTCAGTGGCAATGCTGTTGTGAAATGCTTGTTGTTAATGCACTGTTTTCTGTCTGCAAAAGACTCTGAATGCTCTGTGTGAAACTGTGAATGTGCCTGCTCTCTGTCTGTGTGAATGTGCCTGCTGATTCTGTGAATGTGCCTGTGCTGTCTGTGTGAATGAGCTTGTGTGAATGTACATTAATTTTGTTGATTTGATTGACTATGTTTCCCAATGTTAGTGTAGATGAAAAACATCTTCTGCATGAACATTAATTTTGTTGATTTGATTTGACTATGTTTAAAGGATAGCGCGTATGCTACGAGAGCAGAAAACAAAAATTTCTACCGCGCACACCAGGACATCATGCTAAGGAGGGATCATGGATCGTTACCACTAGACGCGCAGCGCAGCGGAAGAAGAGTTGGAGAAGCCGATCCAACCACGCGCGTCGAGGTAGTAGTGGAAGTAGCCGATCGTCCCAACAGTCATCTCCTCCACGCGATCAACCACACCACGAGCGATCCAATCAGAGGTTGTTGATGCCGATCAACGCCGCAACGAGCAGCGCCTCCACCGGTATCCACACGTCCCGGGGTTGGAACGCCGATCGCGAGTGTACCAAAGACTCGCGAGCGGCTAGGGTTTGGCTCGGAGGTGGCGGCTAGGTTTGGCTCGGGATTAACGAAGCATGCCCCTCACCCCTCGCCTCCATATATAGACCTCCTCACTTGGGCCTCGTGGACCGAGGCCCAATAGGAGTCTATCCGGATCTCTATCCGAATTGAGCCCACATCCGAATCACATTCGAATTAGTATTCCAACCCGTTAAGTGTGCGACCAGAGGTTCACGTATACTTGGTCGTGACCGAAACGCCTTCCGGTCACCACAATAGCAATGACCTCTAGCAAGACATATTAACCCCAAAGTATACGTAAAGATCATATCACTGAACTCTGTAATGTTCTCATGTACGAATCCCTTTGTCTCACGATATAGATTAAGCTCAAGGCGAGACCTGTGTCATCCTCTTAATAGCTCAATCACTCTCTTGATTCCATGATGGATTATAAACTCGTGATTGACTCCTCAATCACCTTGGCATGGCCATGCACTTTCATAATCCATTACATCAAGGGGCCCAGAGATATCTCTCCCATAAGGAGGGGCAAATTCTATCTTGATCATTCACATCACACTACATGTTTCATAGCAAACCTGAAGACTACTTTTATAACTACCCAGTTACGGAGTAGTGGTTAGTAGTCCCAAAATAGGCTACTATGCATGTTGGGAACCATGATGATCTCAAGTCTAAGGATTCTACATAAACACTACTTGAGACCAACTGATGACACATGGAATCTCTGCAGTGTCTCATGTCGGGTCTATCCAACATATGTTCACTAACACATGTCCATATTATTGATTTGGTATCACCATACCATGATCCATGAGACATGATCATCAATCAATACATATGCTGATCTTTGAATCATATTTGTTCCTCATATGATATATGATCAGGGATCATTTAGAAATAGCAACATTTTAGCATTAAGAGTCTCATGAATAAGTCACATACTCATTGATCAATAATGATAATGTCTATTTCAAGGAACAAAGTAATGCATCATAAACATAGTATGTGATATATATAACATCTCCATGTTGCCTTTAGGGCATATCACTAACAATGTTTCCCTACCTTAACAAATGCATGACTCCTGCAACGAGTACCTATTAATTTGCTGCATTATATTTCTTGTTCTCTAAGAAGCCCTCTCAATTAAATTTTCATACTTGTTTTTATGCAAGTGATTCAGATTCTGCGCCACGACTTTTGCTTACTATTCACAAGCAATGCACTCAGAGATCTTTGGCCACACACTGCAGTCTCTTCGTGGAATTAAGTATCTCTACAAGTAAGTCTTGAACTAGCATGAAGTCGGTAGAAATATCGAATATCAGTCTCAGATTGTTGCTTGAATAGTTGAATGTGCCATTATTGTGGACATCGATGTCAAACTTTTAATTGCTCGATTTTGAACATCCGAATATGCAGTACAATGTTTTCTAGTATGGCTTTGTTGCTCTTGCCATACTCACTCTCTTTTACTTTGCAATATTTGTAAGTCCATTATTCTGATGTATTCAGTCTATTCGCATCAAAATCTGGAAAATGCGAGCTTGCTTATTTTATTCATAACCTTGTTCAGGTCTGTGTGAATGTGCCTGAAAATGCGAGCTGCTCTGATCTCATATCATCATCATGTGCCTGTGATGTCTGTGTGAATGTGCCTGAATATGCCTACTCTGTGATTTTGATTTTGTGAATGTGCCTCTGTTCATTTCGAGCCAAAATGGCTCGTTCGGTTCATTTTGAGCCAAAATGGCTCGTTTTGTTATTTTCGAGCCAAAATGGCTCGTTCGGTTGCTCGTTCGGTGCTGACTCGTTCGGGCTCGCAAGCCGGCTCGAGCCTCATCTCGAGCCGAGCCGAGCCCCTCCCGTAGCTCGTTTCAGAAACGAGCCGAGCCGAGCCAACTGTTCACCCGAGCCAGACCGAACTTGGCTCGAGCTGGCTCGGCTCGTTTCCACCCCTATAGACATTTGTGGCATAGGTCTGCATGGTCTGAGAAGCGACATGGTCGTAGACCATCGTGATCATAGACCTACGTGGTCTGAGAAGCGACGTGGTCTAAGAAACGGCGTGGTCGAGACCTGCATGGTCTGAGAGCAACACGGTCGTAAACCTGTGTGGTCTAAGAACGGCACGGTCGTAGACCTTCGTGGTCTTAGACAACATGGTCGGAGACCTATGTGGTCTGAGACCAGCGTAGTCATAGACTAACATGGTCGAAGACCTTCGTGGTTAGAGACCTGTGTGGTTTGAGACTAACGTAGTTGTAGACCAGCATGGTCGGAGACTTTCATGGTCGTACACCTGCGTGGTCATAAACCAGCGTAGTCGGAGACCTGTGTGGTCGATCCAGACAATGTGGTCTGAGACCAGCGTAGTCGGTGACCTGTCTAGTCGATCTAGATAACGTGGTTTGAGACCAGTACGGTCGTAGACCAGTGTAGTCAGTGACCTGTGTGGTCGAACCAGACAACTTGGTCGGAGACCTGAGTGGTAGAATCATCCGACATGGTTGTAGACCAGGTAGTCGATGATTAGAGTACGGCTAGCTCTGTGTAAGCAGTTCAACCAGCTCTATGTAAGTGGTCCGATCAGCGTGCGGTAATATTGGCTCTATGTGAGTGGAACTTCTGATTGTCGGAACTTTCGGCCTGTGTGGCAGTATGTTTTTTCTAGAGAGACACCTTCATGGAGTTATCTCGTCCCCGAGGTGATCGGTACTTCCATTCGACCATGGAGGTACTTCTGGTTGTCAGCAATACTGAGTTCTAGCTGTCAGAACTTTTGTTTATGACTACAACGGTCATTTTTTCGACCGTTGGCGTAGCAGAGTGGTAGTACCGGTCCAAGGCCAGCGCTACTTCCGATTGTCCTGTTATTTTGAGATTTTGGCTCTAACGGCTAGTTTTCTTATGTGGGGTATAAATATCACCTTGTGGCTGGTTGGGGTAAGACTTGTGGCACTCCATTTCACTTCCTTGAGCTAGTGTGAGGTTCTCTTCTCAATTATGCATGTGTTGCACCTTGTGAGGAAGAGGAAGATCTAGAGTGCATGTGTTGCCTCAAGAGTTGGATTGAGTATCCATTTAAGCTTGTGCATTCGTTGCACATGGTGAGAGTCAAGCGAGAGGCTTGACTTATTATTCTTGGAATTTGTCGACTCCTAGATGGTGTTGGATGCGTCGTGTGCGGTGATATTCTTAAAAATGGTTGTGAGAAGACTCGGCTAAGTGTGAAGGTTGGAGCTCACCTACTCGGAGCAGGAAAGTTACCACTAGTTGATTGAGGTGTTTCAGCTTAATTCATCGAGCCAATTCAATTCGTTTGGGCTAACCTCAATGTGGACTAGGGTAGACCGGCAAGTCTCCGAACACCACGGTAAAAAGAGACCGCGTCATTTGTGGTTTGTTTTCTTGTGCTCAATTTATATTCAAGTAATTTACATTCATAGAATTCACACGTCTAGAGGTGGAACGTCATGTGCCAGTGTATTAAGCACCAACACACATAATAAGGCCTTCAAAAATTGGAAAGATGTATCTAGGGTTTCGGTGGGGGTGTGATGTAACATGCTCCAAAAAGCCCCATGCCTCCCTTATAAAGAGCCTCTTTAGTGAAGTCCTACGCTAAGATTCCATTAAGGTGAAAAGCCCATTCAGACAGATTATATCCGAACTAGTTTATTGCAACATATTAAGTGCATGATCCTGTATGTTCATGTGTACTCGGCCACGACCCGGAAACCCCTTTTCAATCCAGAAGTCGATAGTGTTCCCTAACTAGACACAGCGACCCCCGAATACACATAAAGATCATATCAGACGAACTTGCATAGTGCTCACGTGCTGATCCCTTTGCCTCATGATACCATATCGAACTTAAGACGAGATGTGTGTCATCCTATGATAGCTCAATCATTCACTCGATCTTGTAGTTGATTACTTAGTTACAGTTGACTCTTCAACCATATTCGACATGGCTATGCACTTCTCTAATCCAACCACATTGATAGCCCCAGAGATATCTCTCTCATTGAAAAGGAGGAGTAAATTCCATCTTAATTACTCACATTTCTTCGCATGTTTCACAGTAAATCCGAAAAGTTACCTTTGTGACTTCCAATTTACAAAACAGCATTTGACAATTCCTAAGTAAATCATTACATATGTAAAAAAACTATGATGACCTCAGGTCTAAAGATCCCGCGTACACTATGTATGAGATCCATCGATGATATTTAAGAATATAACAATTGCTACAGTGCCTTAAGATGGGTCAATACAACACTATTCTTTAACATATATCTATATTATTGATTTGATATTTCATATCCATAATCCATAAACACGAACATTAATCAATACATGTGCTAATCTATAAATCATAAGTGTACCATATAATGATATAAAATCAGGAATATTTAGAATAACATCATAAACATAAATAGAGAGTTTCACAAATAAATCATATACTTGTGAATCAATATAAATGATAGTTTGTTTAAAGGATAAAATAACACATTATTCAAAAGTTCATAGACATAGGAGCGATATAATCATCAATATGATTAGCGAGTATAGAGAGAGATGGATGACAAACAGACAGATAGGTAGGAACACCATTGCCATTACATTTACGTGTCTAATGAGTGTAAAAAGATAGACAGACAGACAGACAGACAGGTACATCATTGCCATTACAGTAGCGGTGGAGTAGAATTCGTAGTTACGGCATCGATGCGCCAGTCGATCTGCTCATCTGGTGGACATCAACGTACGAGATCCACAGCGAAGAAATTAACACCGACATCTTCTGCCCTTACAAATTGGCACTTAATTTTCTGAATAAAACATCACATGCGTGATCTGATGGTGCGTCATTTCTTACTACTATGTAAAAAAGACACATGTACATAGGTCTGGTGGATACTGGTACTCAATCGTTCGGCAGCTTTTGTATGTGACCATGAGATCCTTGGGGATGATTGACAAAGAAATAGTCGAATGTAAACAGATCAGGGGCGGCTTCTGATTTATTCCGGAAAATTAAGAATCCAAAAAAGCTTGTTAGGATGCTTGCTGACTGAAGAGTTTCTTCCTGATCTGCAAGAGGCGAAAAGAGAACATTCAAATTCCGGATAATCATCATGCTCATGTGTACATATATACTGCGTGCAAGATGAAACCGAAGAGGATGAAAGTACAAAACCCAAAAAGAAAACAAAAATGCGGTCTTTCCAAAGGAAAATGCACCACATATATACCTCAGGAAGCTTTTGTCTGAAAGAGACATCCACCCTCGCATCCAGCGTGTTGTCACAGACGATTTTGCCATCCTGCGATGCAAGCACAACGCCTCCAGAGCTGTTCACGCATCCAAAGCAAACAATTACGACACAAATCGTCAAGCCCTCCACATTAATGGACGTACACTCCTCCTCTTCATTCTTGAGGAAAGGTTTGATTACACCTAGAAATTAATGGAGGCAGGCGAGCACTATATACCATGACGGTCCATGCGCGTGGCGGCTCTTCTTCTGGGGCGGAAGGTACACCTTGTTGTCGATGATGATCTTGGGGAGGTTAACCTTGCTCTTCTCGGCATACTCCTTCTTGGCCGCCTCCAGCACGGACTCGACGTGGCTGCGGTCGGTCTCCCTGCAGCGCAGCACCAGCGACGGCTCCCTCAGGCGAAGCAGGCTCTGAAGAAGACAGTCACCGTTAATTACTCTGAATCTCTGATCCAAACTGTATTTATATGTAGCAATGTGATCGAAGCGAAGAAAGAGAGAAAATTGCAACCGGTTAGTCGATTAACCTGCACGATTAGGCCTTTGAGGACCTTCTTGTAGGCGTTGGCGTCTTTGGTGACGCGGAGAAGCCCCACGCTGGCGCTCTCCTTCATCTCGGTGACGATGTCGTCCTGCGCCTGCAGCACCTTGAGGCGCGCCGCGTTGAGCTCCGTGGAGTACTCGCTGCATGCATGCATCCAAAAGCCGCGAAGATTAGGGTTAGTTCATCGCAGATCGATGTTGGCGAAATTCGCATTTCACGAGTGAGATAAGATGCTGAATCGACGTGCTCACATCTTCCTGCGAACGTCCACCTGCTTCTCCTTGCGCTCGTAGTCCTGCCTGATCCTCCTCTTCTCGGACTCGACGAGCTGCAGCTTCTCTATGTTGAACTCCTGCATGCAGACATTCGACCGGAGTTTGTTCTCAACGTTTAATTTGTCGAACAAATGCACGAATCATGAATCAATCCGAACAATCCAAATTAACGGGATATCGATCTAGAGATGCTGCAAGAAATGGATCGAGGGTACGGTGATATGATACCTCCTCTGCGGCAACGGAGATCTCGCTGGCTTTCTCCTCGGCCTCCTGCAGGATGAACCGGACCATCTGCTGGATCTGCTTGCCGACGTCGGCATCGTTCATCTTGGATCAGTTCGCTGGACAAGCTAGCCCTTAATTTCTACGTCGTCTTGGAATCTCGATCTCTACTGCTTCTAACGAAATCGAACTTGTCCTAAGGTTCCTGTGTGCTGCTTTTCCCTTAAATGGACGAGAGACAAGGGGAAGACAGAGAGCGCGAGGCCAACGCAGAGTTCGGATCGATCCATGCATGGAAGAAGAAGAAAGGCAAGGTGAGGAGGGTACTGGTCGTTGCATTCCGCGCCAAATTCGGTCTGCAAGCTAGGCCTCAAGACCGTCTTATCCCGGCCCGTTCGTTCGGTGATGGACGGCCCAGGATGCATCAAACTGGCCTGAATTTCCAGGCCCGGAGCTATTAGGGTAGGTCTGGTCGTGAAGTGGGCCAGGTCGAAATATCGCATCCATTCCATTCCGATCTGCCGTCGCTTCCTCTCGTACCCGCCTCGCCTTCTCCCTGTCCTCCGGCATCCCCCGCCGGCTCGGCAGAGGGCCAGGGCAGTGGCCGCGCACGGGGCTGCTTTGTCGTCACCGTCGGCTCGTCGGGTTTCTCCGCCGTGAAGGCCGAGCTCGCCAAGCACGCGGAGTGCCCGAAGTCGAATGCTCTGGTACGCACCCGTTTCCTACTTTTCTTGGCTCACTGAACAGAACCGCTTGATGCGCCATGATGCTGCTCGAGTTTATATGATATGAAATGCAATGCACTGGGGTAGGGGAGGGGGGATGCATTGTTGCGGGATTTGGATTTTTTGGTCAGAAAATAATTTGGTTCCAACCGGTTGCGAAGCCACGATAACACTAGAGATAGAGGATGGTTTTTTACACTAAGTTAAATTGATATAGATGTAGTTTTTTAATATTTTGGTTGAGCTGTATTCTTATCGATTAGGGGAATACTACTTAAATTACTTATAAAATAGTTACGCAAAGTTTTTCTTTATTATCGTAAATATATAAACAAAAACAATTATACAACAAATTGTCTTGATATGTGTACTCTTGGTGATAAACATCGGCAAAGTTGTACTCCGTGAAAATGTTGTAGTCTACACGTGAAAAGCAACCAAAATAAAATGAACTCAAATAAGATCAAAAAAATTATAAAATAGGCATTGAGAGGTAGATTATGAATTGAAATGGATATAGGAATTTGAATAACTTGATTCAGAGTTCAGACAGCGAAGAATGGGTCATCAGAAGGTTTGTAAGAGGAGAAAATACAAAAATAAAATAAAATAGAGAATATTACAAAAGAATATTCTTTTTAGATGAAAATTAAAAAAATGAAGATGACAAGTGAGACACCCATGTAAGTGACTGAGAGAGCGAATGAGAGGGAAGCAGAGAGGAAATAGAGCAGGAGGCGACGATGGCGGCGAGGGGCGGTGTGGGAGGTGGGGGCGAACAGAAAAACGGTTTGGTGGGGTCCTGGGGAGGCGGCGGCGCGAGCAACGGTGCACAGCAATGGTGTAGGTGGCGATGCTCTGGGGACATCCAGCGGAGGGTGGCGCAAGCATGGGCACAGGCACAGCGTGGGTGCATGGAGTGCTCCCGTGCAACCGGTGGGCTGGGGAATGGCCGCAGCGGTGGGGCAACGGTAGCTGGCGACGGAAATGGAGGTGGGACTAGTGGCAGCTCTCCACGGCAAGGCATTGGTCGAAGTGAGCTATTGAACAAGTAGAGGAGCTGGTGGAGCTGGTACGGATGCAAGGTATTGAAAAATGACTCACCAGAGATGATGAATTGATGGCGAAGAGTAGATTTGGCCGATTTGGGGAAAGCTTGATGATTCCTAGCGATTGGCTACACAAAAATCAAATTAACTTCGAGAATGGGTTGCTTGGATGCTAGAACATGAGTTGACACAAACGGTTTCGTAAAAAACAAACTAGAGAGGGAGGTTGCAGTGGTGGAGCATGTCGCTGGCACGATTAGGTGCATGGGTACTGCTTCGGCAGAGCAGTGCACAAAAGCAGGGGAAAACCTTAGTGGTTGCACAAGTAAACTGATGGCAATACACCCCGGCTCAGCGCTGCTGCCGGCCGACTCTGAGGGGTTGGAGGGGCTCATGTGCCACCGGACGGTAGGCTATAGCCTGATGAATCCCCCGGTAGCTCCACCCCTGGTTCCAACACCCTATGCATGCACACACAGTGTTGCTTATTTATACTATAATCGTAGTTGAATTTTCTATCATATGTTCATTTTCATCCAAATGCTATTATTGTTAATAGATTTATCATTCATCACCAAAAAGGGGGAGATTGTAAGTTCAAGCTCCATTAAATTAGTTTTGATAATAATGACAAATACAATTGTGAGACTAATATGTTTATTGATTAGGATATTGCTAGTCTTATTTGAATGAAAAGATGAAAAATATAAGAGGTATGTATTCAATATCACATTCTTATCTTATTGCATTCCTCGAATCTAAAATATAGAATGAACTTCACCAAATAAGTCAAACTTGAATATATGCATATGCTTTCATAATACATTTTTGTATGCACACATTTAGAGGGAGTTCACTCTATGTTTTGTGGTTTATGTAAGTGATGGAGATATCTTATGAAAATCAATCCCTATCCATCTAGGTATCAGATTTGACATTCTCAATAAATTTCTTGATCCCAATGTTTTTTTCCTGAAATCTTGGGAGTTCTTCTTTGCTATGACGTGTGGAAATACATCTAGAATCATCTTGGCCATCCTTCACTCACAAGCAAGTCATATTATGAGTTTTCGATTTTTGCTCGATCTTGATGCAATATCGTTTGTTGTTGAGAAAGGTCTAAATTTTGACAAGGATTTATGCAATCCTTAGATGAAATAGGTTTATGAGACTCCAAGTAAGGTGTGTGCAAAATCTCATAGCATTTGGACTAAAATTTTTGGAATTGCACCAAAAATTGCATTGGCTTAGACTGACTTTTCAGTTCTGGGACAGGGGAATAGTTAGACCACCGGAGGCTGATCAGACCAATGTGCACCTAGCGGTCAGATCGCCAGGCACCAATCAAATCGCCCCCTAGTAGCCGGTCTGACCACCAATGACTTGAGTTATTTGGCTTTCGGTTTCTTGAATTGCTTCCTTTGGTTTTGCCTTCCAATCTTGACCTTCATAGCTCAGTAGCTACTGGAGCGAAAGATCGATGAATACTTAAAGAAAAATTTTGAAGACGCCATTCACCCCTCTATTACCATAACGAGTCTACAAGTGGTATCAAAGTCTAGTTAAATCTTCTCATAGATCTTAACCGATTTTAGGAGCTATGGTATTAGACAGGTATTCAACCAAACCACCCGTTTTTTATAGAATCGATTTCTCTTATTAGAAGAATCGCATACAATCCTACGTTCAGGATCAAGGGCACTTAATTTGGATCAAAGTCAAGAATTCATATGTTGTGACAACTGATGATCAGGTAAATACACCGAATGTAGAGACAAACAGCAAGGCTTATAATTTTCTGTTTCAAAGGCTTAATCAATATACCATGGATAAGCTCTACTCGAGATTGAAGAAGCATAAGATTGACTTCATCTCGCGGCTTCCCAAGAGCGAATACTTTCCTCTCCCCAAAACATAAACTCATTGAGATTGTACTTGCTTTTCTCTGTAAGATTAGGGGGCATTCGTATTGGCTTTTACTTATGGCTTCTAACTGTGATATATGGCTTTTGGTTTTAAATAAATAGTAGTGTCTGAAAGAAGCGGTTTCTAGAAGGAAAGGGCAAGCGGTGGAAAAAGTAAGGAAGATATGTGTGTGCGTGACGGAAGCGAGAGGAGTGGAGTATGTGATGCACCCGTGACTCTTTGCCTTATCCTCGGGGTAAGACAGCAGTGAGAGAAGTGGAAAAACTGCTTTAAAAAGGTGGATGTTTGTATTGTCTTTTGGCTTTTCTAAGTAGAAATCAGAAGTAGAAGCTAATATGAATAGGTCTAAGATTAGTTAGTATTCTTTACTTGATTCTTTTCAAGGCAATCTTTGCATGAGAAGATTGAACAATTTCATCAGATGGAGTAATATCATCCTAGAGACCTAGAGAAGATGGGCATCAACATGACTGCCGTGGCAAATGATTGTAAAGAAGGGATTGGATCTCATGGCTACCTAGTCTATCAACTCTTTATTAGCCAAGAGAAAGCTCAAGGGAGTCAGCAAACTGTTCACGAGTGAGCCGGTTGCATGGTTTATTGCAGCTAGAGGAGGCAAGAAGACTGGAGAAGTGGTTGACAGTTGGAAAAGTGAAATGGCACCCAAGCACAAATGATTAGTGCCTCATTTCAAGGCAACTGGTACGTGCAGGTGCCATCATTCTTCAGACCCAAATCCTCCATCGACCTACAGCTAAGATTTCGCTTTTGCTTTGCCTTTCCGGTGAAAAAATAGGGCCTAAATCTCCTTTCCTTTGACATTTTTATGTTTGGGAAAGTACTATCTTTGAGCCCAATGATTGAGGCTGTAGTTTACCAGTAGCTGCAAATTTCCAAGATTTGACAAGTACAATCCAGGATGCATCATTTGCCAATCAATTTAACATCTGGAAACAGATACAAGCAAGCACTACGCAAGTAAGCTCTATCAAAAAAACAAGCACTACAACAAGTACGGCAGTAATCTAACTATGCCGTTAATTAAGAATGCTGTACAAACTAACATACCATGTTATATACTTACATGTCAGCAGAAAACATTTGCAAGTTCATTGGCTTTGATGACTGATGAGCACAGATATCAAGTCCCCAGGACAGACTAGGAGGATCCTATCCTCTTGCTGTACCTGAAACTCCCAGGTTCCACTGATCGCTCGAAAAATGCAGGTCCATCCATCCATCCACAGCTTGCATGGCACTGCCAGTCCCTTTGTATCTTTTCCCTGCAGTTGAAAGGACAAATGATACGTTTGGCTGCATTGTCTTCCAGTACAGACAGTTTTGCAAGAGCGGGGCCATGCAGCATAATGGATGCGATAGGATGGGGATCGGCCGATCAGGGAATGCATTGCATGTGCAGACGGGCTTGACCGCATGTTACATGTATCCTCCCCAGAAGCTTGACATGAGGAGGCAGCAGTTCTTCCCACCAATGGCCGGTGGCGGATCCCCATCGTCTGCACTAGCAGGTATCTAATCTTAGCTTTTTGTAGGATGATTATTGCATAATTATTTTTTTGCGAGAGCATAATTAATTGTCTCACTATAACACCCTCTCCTGACAAGTCATTTGTACCATGTTCTAAATTCAACAGCACCACTGTTATATCGCAAAATGAACAGGTTCATATGGAAAATAGATATTGTCAAACTATCTACTGAAGAGTAGTGCTTCTGCGCTCTCACGGTCCGCAGTTCGCTAAATAAGATGAATCGAAAAATCTCGAGTCTTGCGGTAGATGAACCAAACCGTGAGCAGCAGATGGAGGAGCGTTTCATATGGCATATCGCAGAGAGCAGTCGGAGCAGATCGCAGAACGTGACAAACATGGATCCTGCCCGGTTCCCGGTAAGATGACGGCCTTAGATTTTTTTAACTTATGATTTATAGTATTTCTCGAATAAATAAATAAGTCGGTTTCAATAAATAAGATGGTTTCTTCGTCGTTTTTAAGCGACTTATCAGGACAGTACTTTTGAAATGACTTATCGATTTATTGACATTCAATTCGTTCGTATAAGCATTCGCGCTAGAAACAAAAACCATCAATTACAGCTATAAACTATCATCATAACCGAAAAGAGTTTGTTCGCACATATACTCGTACTAGAACTAAAAAACATCAATTATGATCATAAACTATCAGCCGTAGTCGAAAAAGACACCTCCTACAAAGAAAAGTTGCAGTGCAGGGATGCGATGCGATGCATTACAGGACTGGCCAGATCCCGGCACAGTGCCCCCGTGTCCGGTTCCGGGCGACGGATCGGTGGACGCGCAACCACCGGTCGCCATCGCCCAACCAACGCGCGGGAGCCGTCGTTGATTAGTGGAGTGGAGGTGCGCTCCCGGCCCCGAGATTCGGCCACCAACCTACGGGGTAGGGATGGGTGGCTGGCGCTCCCGTCTTTAATCACACAAGAACTTCTCTCGTTCTCCCTGCTTTGCTCACCTGTCAGTTCCGTGCATTGAGGTGCGCTCGTGTGTGTTCCTTCCTCGCATGGTGTAAAGTACTAGTGGGCTTTGTGCAAATGTCTCCATTATAACAAGTAGGAAGGGAAGAATAGCTCGTAGCTCGTGATTCTATTCGAGCTCATTACGAGCTGAGCCGACTTGACTTGAGCTCGTAAATTTTCGAATGGAGCCAAGCCTTTTTCGCAGTTCACAAAAAAAATCGAGCTAAGCTTGAAACGACTCACAAACCTATTTGGCTTGTGTCAGCCTAGCTACTATGTCTACTTAATCACTCACATATCAATCCATCTTAAGTACATTTGGGGTCATCACTAGGCCTCTTTATTTTATGAACTCTGTGCAACTGTGCAACCACCTCTCAGCTCTGCAACTAGAAGCTCCTTACGGTTCACTGGAGCGGCGGAGCACATAAGATGGCGACGGTTCTTCTCCAAGCTACCGCTCATGCCACGAGGTCCTCCGCCCCACCCAAGCGATCCATGGCCCCCTCGCCTCCTCCTCCCCCACCGCCTCTACAGTCGCAATGCCCCTCTCCGGCGCCGCAACCCAAGCCCCCTCGACTGATGAAGATGACTAGCGGGGAGTGGTTGCGGTCGCAGGCGTGAACGAGGAGTACGATCTAAGGTGTTGTATCTTCCATCTGCGACTGGTAGGGATGCAAAGAATCAAATACGGACGGATAATGTCTCTACCATATTTGTTTTTGTATTTTTTTCTCGCATGCGGATACAAATATGGATATCTCGGATACAAATACAAATATAAATAATATCGAATACAGATACAGAGCGAATACGAATCGAAACGAATACGGTCACGAAATTTATCGGAACATGAAAACCTCTTAAATTATACATCCAAAATCAACGAAAACACATAAATAGTTTTTCTTGTCAAAACATTTATAAAATCTAAACAAGCATAGTATTTTTATTCACAATAAAAATATACTCGATAGTCAATCAGTACATAGTATAAATACCAACAACGTACAATTCATGGAGTACACACAATAGCAATTTGAACAAGTATAAGAACATAGCATAAATATTAACACATACACACTGATACACATGCTTGCTCTGGGCGTATTGCATCTACAACCTGCTCTGCTCATGGAGGAAGAAACCTCATGGTTGCTCAACTTGCTAGACATTGCTAGGCACTAGCTATGTACTTCTCACATGGACACACGATTTGATGGGTAAAAAATATGATTACGCAAGTAAAATGAAGCTATAAGTGCACATCTATGTGAGTGATAAACTGGTATTGTGATGTGATATGTGGTTATGAAATATTAGCTCGTGAGCCGTAATGAGCTAGCTCGAGCCACGCACCGAGTCAAACTGAGCTTTCTCCCTGACTCTGTGTCTATACAAGCTAGGGCGAGCCGAGCCGCTCCTCTAGATGAGGTTGACGGAGCGTCGCTGGAGCCGGCTTAGCTCGATCGGATGATTTCCACCGCTAATAACAAGCCATGCACAGGCAAATACTAGCCGAACACGTAAAGAACTGGACTCCCCGAAAATCCGAAATAAGTGAAGGCAGTAGTACTTGCACAGATTTTAAAGCCGTCCGATAGTACAACAAGATGGATCAGATCAGATCCAACACTGGGAAAAACAACTCCGGTACCTGCTAGAAATTCACGACGACCCAGAACGTGGCTGGCGGAAAAGAAGCGAGATCCTGATTTTTGCTGCAACAGATATCTTTTAATTTTAGCATAAACGTTTATACATTAGCATCTAGTCTAATCCGCTATTTTTGATCTAGATCTAACGTAGACATGATACATTAGCATGTAAACAACAATAGCGCCTGCATCTCGAACGTTCGTTTTTTTTTTTTTATCACACGGCCGCAGAAGGGGATGCACGTGCACCTTCTGGGATCTAGCTCCGGGGTAAGCTGGCGCACGTTGCCCCGCATTTGACGACGATTCGCTAGTGTCGAGTGCCAACTTTGCCAGGCTGCCGGTTAACTCACATTACATATAAAATCCCTCGTCAAACCGCAAATCACCCACTGGTAGGGGTGAAAACGGGTCGGATTCAGACGGATATTGTTGTTACCATATCCTAACCCATATTTTTTCTCCGGATTCGGTACCAATTGGATTCGGTGTCGGATCGGTCAGGATTAACCCATTTCGTTTGCACCCCTACTTGTTTGTAAGGAATGCATACGATGCAAATAAATGGAGTAGGACGACCGACTTGATGTTACTATTTAATAGCTGACGTGGAAGATTTTATTTTACCATTGCAAAAGAAAATGAAACGTCAAATAGTAGCACTAACCTGAAATCAAACTTGAAGATGTATCGGATTCGGACGGATATTCGGATTCGGACGGATATTGCTGTTACCATATCCTAACCCATATTTTTTTTCTCCGGATTCGGTACTAGTCGGATTCGGTACCAATCGGATTCGGTGTCCGATCGATCGGGATTAACTCGACCCGTTTTCACCCCTACCCACTGGCCAGCCACCTTTTCTACTGCAGCCTGCCTAACAGTCATTAACAAAAAAGAATACGGTAGAAACTTGTGGCTCTGGAAGATCATGGCCGCTGACACGCGGGCCCACATCCACTTGGACCCCACATGTCACCGTGTGATCTCCGGCCCGCACCTCGCCTCTAGGTCTATAGCCCATCCGACCAGAGGCGCCCGCGCCAAACTTCTTCTGTCCTGGCGGACCGACCGCTTACTTCACTCTGGTAGAAGTACAGCATGAGCCGTCCCTGACACGTGGCCCGCACGCTTTGGTGGGCCCCTGCCATCGGAGGACCATGAACAGGCTTAGGGTATCTGTAGTGTATATAACTCAAAGGGTCTTAAGGTGGGTCCTATTTAAACCTTAAGACTAACTCCATAGTGTATATAACCTAAGAGGCCTTAAGACGGTCCCACTTGGCAGATAAAGAAAAATTGTATTTTAATGCTTGTTGCCAGGTCTTTAGCTTGAGGACCAGCCTTAAGCTTTTTTTTGCTTAGGGTCTGCTTAAGGTCACCCATGTAATGTATAAGATTGACCTTAAGGTGGCTTAAGACATCCTCTTTTCATACACTATACATGCCCTTATCAATACCATTTCCTTCTGACCCGTATAGATGGTGTATACTTTACCGATGTCTAAACTGGTACAGAGTAACTATATGTATTGTGTCGATTTTAACACCGGTTAATATAGCTCGATATCGGTCATACCGATTTTAATACCGCCCAATCTAGCTATTCTGTGGAATTGATGATATCATCTATTAAACTATATGTTATATTTGATAATACTATTATATATTTGAATAATATTACAAGTGATATTTAGTGTGTATATAATTGAAAATAAATATTTATAAATACATAAAAATATATTATTATATTAAATCTAAAATGGTACGTCGGTATGAAATAGTGTCAAATATACTATTTT
The DNA here is from genome assembly GCA_036346575.1 of Dendrocalamus sinicus. Taxonomy (NCBI): domain Eukaryota; kingdom Viridiplantae; phylum Streptophyta; class Magnoliopsida; order Poales; family Poaceae; genus Dendrocalamus; species Dendrocalamus sinicus. Next base: position 27,314,607 of record CM070653.1, on the reverse strand, counting down.
AAAAAAGGGTTTTGTTAAATATTATCTGGATATTTTCTTCCTAACTATTATTCAGATTTAGGACTGTGGGATTAGAGATCCAATGAACATGAATTCTTCCCTTCCCCCTTGAATTTTATTCCCTCCTCCTTGAAAAAAAATCTCTCCCTTTAAAAATAAAGGTATCTTGATATATAATTCAAATGTCACAAATTTAGATGGTAGTTAAAAAGAAAATATTTGAATGATGCTAGACACTCCCTTAAAAAAAATAAACTGGTATGACCGTAGAATGGCATTGGCAAGTAAGATTACTATTGACAAATGACAAGTAAGTCACGAACCTTCACGTCAAAACGAAACAAGGCTTACTTCACAGCGCAGCGTAGCGCAGGGAGAGCCGCAGGCAGAGAGGAAAGCAGGGAGAGAGCTCACGCTCACGCACCCCTCCACTCCGCCATCTCTCCGCCTCCCACCTCGCGATCTCTCCTCTCGCGCAGCTCATCTCATCACAAATCCAAGAGGAGCGGAAGCGCGACGCGAAATGCTGCACTACCAACAGCGCAAGAGGGGAAGGGAGTGGCATTGATTCTAGGGAGGGAGGGCTCGAACCGAAGCTTCTGGAAGCTCCCGGATCCGGATCCCGGCCGGCGGAGGCGGCCCTGCCGGGTCCAAACCCACCTACCGGTCGCCGGAGGTAAGTCGTGGTGACGCCGGTTTGGCTAATGTTTCGGTGGGTTTTCTTTTCTTTTTTTAGTGATTTTGGGGGATTTTTGCTGCGGTTTCAGGCTGGTCTGAGATGGAGGACCTGTTGGATTCGGAGATCGGGAAGAACGACTATGACTGGTGATTATCAATTTTTCACTTGCCTGCTCTTGCTTTTTCTATCTCACTTTGGTGCCTCCTGGCTTTGGCTAGTTTCTGCGTGTCTATGCGATGATCTCTGTACTGTCTTCAGTTAATTTCAACAGGAATTAGTGTAGTATATGACGGCTGTTCTTTTCCTCTCTTTTTTTATGAATTGTCCTGCTTTGGGATGGATTTGTTGTATTTCGTACTGATCGCTGTTTTGGTTGACTGGGTAAGCTTGATCTTTGGGGTGCAATGCTTGTTTTGTTCCGCAAAAGAAGGTGCCGTATTGCCAAAAGCATTTCGGTTGTAGTTGTGATGGATGTGATCGATTCTCGTTAGAGATGGCCTTGGTGGTTGCAGTTGCGGAGGAAATGAATCGCTGTGCTGACTGAGTGAAGGTGAAACATCACGTATGCAATTGGATGGATTGGATTGGCCTGTGTGGACTCTTTTCTTGGGAGGCCAGCTTGGATCTTGATAATTGGGCATTCGGTACATATATACAAAATTTTGTCTCGCATAGAAGAAACACAGTGGGGAGAGAGGATTATATACCTTTGTGAATTATGAGAATCCTATTGTTGGTGAGGTAAACCTAAGGCATATGCTGAGGTCAATTTGGAAGCATTAGCATGAGCATGCTGCAAAAATAGGATCGGTTTTTGTCGGGCAAATGTACCATTCCTATGTTCTTTCCCACGGTATTTAATTGTAAACATTTATGTTCTTTTTTGCGGTAAAGAACGATCATTGATTTGTTTGGTTATTTTCCTATTGCAACGAGCTAGTAATTAATTTCCTGCTTAATTAATTGTTTGTTTCTCTTATTAATACATGTCAGCATGTGTTTCTACTCTAACGTAAGTAATTTGTGATGTACTCCTCAGGCTGCTAACTCCACCTGGGACACCCCGTGTTCTTGCACTGGAGGTTGCTGAGAAAATGCCATCCTCAAGTATATTACCTAAGCGCACTGCAACTAGATCATCCTCAGTTACTAGAGCGTCAAGGGTATGTACTATGTTCTGTTGGTGTTTCAAAATTAGATTTGTTAATGTTAGTGTTTTGAAAATTTATTTTGCAATCTGGTTCGAGTTTCCTTTTCTGCACACTGGTTTCACAGTTTATTTGGCAAAAAAAAAAAGAATCATGTTCTGTAGCATTGGAATTTGATAATAGTGACCACTGACCAGCTTTGCCTAATTTTCTAAAGACAAAACAAGGAATATATTTATCTAAATGTTATAGACGTGGGCCTTGGGCCAGTTGGGTTATTATTAGGAATAAAAGATTGGTTTCTATTTGAGTTAGAGATTGGTTTCCTTGTATTAGAGATATAGTTAGAGATATGATTGGAGTTAGATTCATCTGTTAGGGGGAGCCATCTATATAAAGGGGCTGCCGCATGCTATTGTCAGTAAGCAGAGTAATAACAAAGTCTCCCTAGTCTATAGTCTCTCCTCCCTCTCTACGCCGACTCCATCCGGCCATCTTCTTGGTGGTGTTTACCCGTTATGAACTAAGGTTCATAACAGATTGGTATCAGAGCAGTCGATCCCTTCCCACGACTTCTGCTACCATGGTTTCTGTGATTCGCCCTACTGCCGAGTCGTTAGCCATGCTAAAAGCTAGCGTCAACGAGATGGCCAGCATCAATAAGAAGATGACGGACAACTTTCTCAACATACAGGCCATCCTTGAGAGGATGGAGAATCGGTGGAAGGAGCAACAAGAAACAAAGAGCAAGACACGAGATCATCCAACATCGATCTTCAACAACAACAAGAAGAACCACGGCCACGCCTTCACCGAGCTTCCTCTAACCCTCGGCGGATCGCGGATCGACCACATCGCCGCAACATCTCCTCTGCCGTCTCGCCAAAGACTTCACCCGCTGTCGCTCGAGTCTGCTGCGCCGCCGCGACGTCGTCTGTCGCCGCCGCCCTCCATGGCCGCCGCCGGCCGCTCCGCCGCATGGACCGTCGGCGCCGAGCCGCTCCATTGCTCGTCAACGGCGCTCGCCCCGCCCGCCGCTGCCGCCGCCATCGCCGGGCCACTCGCCAGATCCACCGCCGTCCGGTCGTGGTCGCCTGCCGTGGCTGAGCCGCCGCCATCTCGGCCGCCGCCGGCCGATCCGCCGCCACCATTGCCGAGTCGCCGCTCTGATCGCGGCAGCTCTCCGCGCTGTCCGCCTCGCCGCTGATCGCCGCCGCCGGGGCCGCCATCGCTGGAACCGCCGCGCGTCCGCCGCCGCCGAGCCGCCGCCGCAGCTGGGCCTCTCGCCGCTCGCAGCCATTTCTCACTGCTAGGGCCGCCTCGGCCGAAACCGCCGCCGCCGTGGCCGCCAGAGCCGCCGCCGCCGGCCCACACCGCCGATCCGCCGCCGCCGCTTCGCCGATCGCCACTTCGAGTTCGACCGTCGTTCGCCGTGGGAGTTGCGGTCGGTTTAAACCGACCGGTTAGGTTAAGTTAGGCGCAAAAAAACTTTGCGAGTGTTGAAAAAGGGGTATTTTGCGACATTCTATTTCAAAGCGCTACACTTCGTCTAGCTTTGTTCGCGTGGATCCGCCATCCGTCTCCATTCGCCGCAAAGACTCGCCACCGCTCGTTTTCTACGCCGGCATCGAAGGTCTTCCATTGACCGCCGTTTAGCGGCTCGAGACAAGCCGCTTGTCCGGAGGGTGTAATGTTATAGACGTGGGCCTTGGGCCAGTTGGGTTATTATTAGGAATAAGAGATTGGTTTCTATTTGAGTTAGAGATTGGTTTCCTTGTATTAGAGATATAGTTAGAGATATGATTGGAGTTAGATTCATCTGTTAGGAGGAGCCATCTATATAAAGGGGCTGCCGCATGCTATTGTCGATGTGAGTAATAACAAAGTCTCCCTAGTCTATAGTCTCTCCTCCCTCCCTACGCCGACTCCATCCGGCCATCTTCTTGGTGGTGTTTACCCGTTATGAACTAAGGTTCATAACAGTTGCATTGCACTGTCAATTAGATTGGAGAGCAGTATCTCCTAGTAGAGCAGTGTGAAACATTTCGAGCTCCTGTGACCTGCTCTTTGATTGAAATGTGAATTGGTGAGATATAGTCCCTCCCAGTGAAAATCTCTACTCCTTAAAAATGTGAGTTGATGGTCATCGGTGCGTTCTCCCTCCTTTCTTCTTAGCCGTCCAATCTAAACATAGGAATCTTAACCATCTATATCCCCTCTCTCGCGCGCTAATTGTCCCTCCTCTCCACTTCCACCTTCAGTTATTCTTCCAGATCTCTCTCCCACATTCTCACCCTCGCAAACCCGTCACCTCATTTCCCCTCTCCCTCCTCGCCGCACATAGGCATCTCCCCACCGCCACCACCCCATCTCCCCTCTCCCTCCTCCTTTCGACCATCGGGCCAGACTGGTGGGAACCGTAAGGCGGCACGACGCTCGGCGACAGTGGCTGGTGGATCCAAGAGAAGGGCGCTCGGCGATGGTGACCCGTGGATCCGAGAGGCATGCTCGGCGACAGCAGCCGGTGGATCTAGAAGGCAGTGATCGATGGCGGCTAATGGATCCGAGAGGTGGGCACTTGTAGACAGCGGCCATTGGATCCGATGGCCGCCCCTGCTCCGTCCTCGCCCCGCCCCCCGCGAAGCTGCGTTGCCATAGTTCTCCTCCCCTTGCCGCACCCGCCCCTGCTGCTGCCGTTGCTCAGTGCCGTGTGGCGACAACGGCTTCCTCTTCCTGCACCCGCCCATGTGGCTATCCCCCCGCCATTGTCTCCTAGCGGTCGCACGCCCGGTGAGCCTCTCGGGGCCGTGGTCGAAGTCGGGGCCGTGGTCGAAGGGGGTTGTGGTCAAAGGGGGCTGAGGTCGAAGTCGAAGATCTGTGGTTGAAGTAGACGCCGTGGTCAAAGGGGGCTGTGATTGACATCGAAGGGTCATGGTCGAAGTCGAGGCCGAGCAGGTAGGGCGGCCCGAGCAGGCTGGCGCCGGCAGTCGGGCGATAGGGCACGGTCGAAGGGGGAAATGGTCGACATCGAAGGGCCGTGGTTGAAGGGGACAGTGGTCGAAGTTGAAGCTGTGGTCGAAGGGGGCCGTGGTCGAAGGGAGAAGTGGTCGACATCGAAGGGCGGTGGTCGAAGGGATAGTGGTTGAAAGGGACAATGGTTGAAGTCGAAGGGGGCAGTGGCCGAAGTCGAAGATCTGTGGTCTAAGTCGGTGCCATGGTCGAAGGGTGCTGTGGTCAAAGGGAGCCGTGGTTGAGGGGCCATGGCCAAAGTCGAAGATCCATAGTCGAAGTCAAAGCGGCGGTCAAAGGGGGAAGTGGTCGACGTCGAAGAACCATGATCAAAATCGACGCCGTGGTCGAAGGGGTCGTGGTTGATGTCGACACCTTGGTCAAAGCTGGCGTCGGCAGTCGGGCGACAGGGCACGGTCGAAGGGGGAAGTGGTTGAAGGGCCATGGTCAAAGGGGACAGTGGTCGAAGTTGAAGCTGTGGTCGAAGGGGGAAATAGTCGACGTCAAAGGGCCGTGGTCGAAGGGACAGTGGTTGAAGGGGACAGTGGTCGAAGTTGAAGGGGACAGTGGTTGAAGTCGGAGCCGTAGTCGAAGGGGGCCGAGGTCGAAGTCGATGCCGTGGTTGAAGGGGGCGGTGGTCAAAGGGGGCCGAGGTCGAAGTCGAAGATCCGTGGTCAAAGGGGGTTGTGGTCGACGTTGAAGGGCCGTGGTCGAAGTCGAGGTCGAGCAGGCTGGCGCCAGCAGTCAGGCAATAGGGTACGGTCGAAGAGGGAAGTGGTCGATGTTGAAGAGCCATGGTTGTCAAAGGGCCATGGTCGAAGGGGGTAGTTGTCAACGTCGAAGGGCCATGGTTGAAGTCGTGGTTCAAGGGGTAGTGGTCGAAGTCGGTGCTATGGTCGAAGGGGACAGTTGTCGAAAGGGGCAGTGGTCGAAGTCGAAGTTGTGGTCGAAGGGGGAAGTTGTCAACGTCGAAGGGCCAGGATCCAAGGGAACAGTGGTCGAAGTCGAAGTCAAAGCCATGGTCGAAGAGGGAAGTGGTCGACGTCGAAGGGCCGTAGTTGAAGGGGGCAGTGGTCGAAGTTGGGGTCGTGATCGAAGTGGACACCGTGGTCGAAGTCGGGGCCGTGGTCGAAGGGGAAGATCCATGGTCGAAGTCGACGCCTTGGTCGTAGGGGGTCGTGGTCGACGTCAAAGGGTCGTGATCGAAGTCAGGGCCGAGCCGGTCGGGTGGGCAGAGCAGTCTGGCGCCAGCAATCGGGCGATAGGGCACAGATGCACCGGAGGCCTGCCAACGTACGACCACCAACGATGGTCAACCTCTCCTGACCTACGATTACGTGTGATGGTCGACAGCTTCCAACTTATGACCACGAGGTGTGATCGATGGCTTCCGATTTACGACCACGAGTGCTGGTTGATGTGTTATGACTTACGACGATGAGGTCTGGTCGATGTCTTCTGACTTACGACCACGAGCGCTGATCGATGTGTTCCAATTTACGACCACGGGCGCTGGTCGATGTGTTCCGACTTACGACCACGAGGTGTCCATGACTTACGACCGCGAGCGCTGGTCGATGTGTTATGACTTATGACCATAAGGTCTGGTCAATGTATTCCGACTTACGACCACGAGCGCTGGTCGATGTATTCTGACTTACGAACACGAGATGTCCACGATGACTTCCGAATTACGACCACGAGCGCTGATCGATGTGTTCCGACTTACGACCACGAGGTGTCCACGATGGCTTCTGACTTACGAACACGAACGATGGTCGTCGGCTTCCGACGTACGACCACGAGCCATTGTCGAAGGCTCCCGATTTAGGATCACGTCAATCGTCGACCGCTGCCAACTTACGACCACCAGCGATGGTCGACCGCCCCCGACCTACGATCACGCGCGATGGTCGACGGCTTTCAACTTACGATGACGAGGTGTGCTCGAGGGCTCCCGACCTACGACCACGAGGTGTGGTCGATGTCTTCCGACTTACAACCACAAGGTATGATCGACGGCTTCCGACTTACTTGACGGATTTAAAAACTTTTTGAACATGTTTGTATGCATATTCTAAAAATTTTTACCACCCGTGAGTTTCAGAACATGTAGTATAATAAATTTTGAAAATCCGTAGCAACGCATGGGCATTCATCTAGTAATTAATGGAATGTAGCTGAAATTCAGAAGCACAGTGGTCTGAAATGCTTTGCAGTTTTACATATCGGTTTGTTTCTTCGAGAAATTAAATTTAGTCACCATAGATTTCAATCATACACAATCTGCTAAAGTATGTTCCAAATATGTCACAATTGGAGTGTACTTCTTTGAGGAAGTACGGAGTTTTTTTTAATAAGTGTCATATTGGAATTCAAGACTACCTAATCGGGAAACTTGGGGATAGCATACATCTTGCTTCTGTATCTACTCCAACTATATAGGCAATAGCTGCATGATTGTTTCTTGGAACATTTTATTCTGCATGGTTAATTGCTTCTTTATCTATCTCAGCTAAATTCTGCTGATTATAACTAGCATTTGTAATGTTAACACATTGCTTTTGCAGCTTTCAATATCACAAACAGAGAGTGGGCATCCCACAGTTCCCACTAGACCAGCCAGAAGTAACTCCGTCACTCGCTCTTCTATTCAATCCACTCTCATGTCTAGCAACAACAGGACATCAGTTCTCAATACTAGCATTTCCTCTGTCAGTTCAAGACCTACAACACCAAGTAGGCGTAGCAGCACTCTTGTTGCACCAAAACAATCAGTTCCAGCTTCACGTCCTGTGCCAGCAAGGTCAGCTACTCCTGTGAAAACTCGTCCATCTACACCAGCCAAAACTCGCCCATCTACACCAGCAAAAACTTGCCCATCTACTCCTGTGAAAACCCGTCAAACAGTATCCAACTCTACAACTGATTCAGCTGCTGCCAAGACCACATCCACGCAAAATTCAAGGCCATCAACTCCAAACTCTCGGTCTCAAATTATGTCCAATTCATCTTCAGGTTCAATTCCTGCAACGAGCCGCCCAAGTGCATCCGTATGTACAATTCCTACAACGAGCCGCGCAAGTGCATCCATAGGTGCAATTCCTGCAACAAGACGCCCAGGCTCGTCCTCAAGTAATGTTCATGGCATAAGCCGTGCCACCTCATTGTCCTCGAGTACAGTTCCTTCAATGAGTCGCTCCAGCTCACGATCATCTACACCTACACGCCAGCCTGCAATACGTTCATCAGCTCCAGCTATTGGTCGCTCTCCTTCTGTTGGGCGGACTTCTAGTAGCAACAGCTTGACATCTATCAGCCGACCTGCAGCTAGTAGTGGCCGGAATTCGGCACCTTCATCAGCTCCATCATCTCGTCCAAGTTCCCCAAATCCACGACCCCGAGCTCCAGTGCGGCCACTTGACATCCCTGATTTCCCTAATGAAACTCCACCAAATCTGAGGACAAAACTGCCTGAACGACCACTATCTGCTGGTAGATCACGACCAGGGATGGCCTTAGGAATAAAATCAACCTCAAATGCTGAACCATTAGCTTCCTCAGCTCCTGTGAAGAAGGTCTCTGTGCCTGCTGTGAGTCGAAGTAAATTTTCTGATGCACCATCAAAGACGTCTATGCTCTCAAGTGGACACCAAAATAGACAGGCTGAAAGGTCTGTTGTTGACAATCAAGCTACTAGAGCCGCGCGGCCTGTCACAGGCACAGATAATGGATTTGGGAGGATGATATCAAAGAATTCACTTGACATGGCAATCAGGCACATGGTATGTTTCTTCATATGTTCACATTATAACTTTTTTAGATGAAGGAGATGGCAATATATCTCTAGCCTCTCTTTGGTGAAAATGGATAACCAAAGTTCGCACCCCATTACATATAGTCTTGTTCTTCTATGTGAATTAAGCTAATACAAAAGATAGGGAAACAGTTCTGATAACTTCCAAGCTACACCCCTAACATCTCGCAAAACTAGCCAGGATCAATGTTGTAGCTGTAGAACTGAATGTTCACATTATAATAAATAAACATCCTGCTGTTTTAGTTTCAGTGTTGTATTGCTGTTGTGTTATCGACTTAGTTCCTTAATTTGTTATTTGCTGTAATCAACAATCTCTTTAGGATCTATTATTATTAATTTTCCGCATTTAGTCAAAATAGTCATGTTTGCCGCTTTCGGTTACATTGCAAGCCAGCATATTTCAATTTTCAAGATGGAAAAATCATCAGTGCAAGTGAATTTGTCATGTGGTTTCAGAATACTGATAGCCTGAATTGGAAAACTGCATTCCGCATCTGTGAGTACCAAAATATTGTCTAGTAATATAAAACTAATGAGTTAGAAACATCTGGAGGTCCTGATGTGAAACTAAAGGTTTCTTCACTGGGCCCTTGCTAGACTTTATAACTTGGTCGGAACATTGCATGATTGAGCCGATGCAAACAGAGATGTAGTTCATGTTCATAAATGGAAGTGTCCTGTTGTCTCTTAACTGTTTATCATTAAATTCTTTTTTGAAAGAAACTAAATTACACCAATACTCTTACTTGTGATAGGACATTCGGCATAACTTGGGTGGCATTCGTGGTGCATCTCTCTTTCCCCATAGCGTCCGCTCGACCACTGGCAAGGTCCGGCCAGCTCGAATGTCTGATCCTGGGCATTCCATCTCAAATGGTGATCAGTATTACACTGACAACGGCCGCATCAATGGACACTTCTCTGGGGATTCCAACGGAGCTCATTCGCGCAACGGTGACAGCTCAACCGATTCGCCAGACCGGGGAAGCATCGGAACCAAGGAGACCCTGAGCGAGCTGGATATGTACGGCACCTCCCGCTACGAGGCGATGCTGCTGAGGGAGGACGTGAAGAACACGAGCTGGTTGCACGGCTTCGACAACAAGTCCGACCAGAGCCCGTTGTTCGACCACCGGTTTGAGCCGCTCCCGGAGCCGTTCAGCCCACTATGACAGCTGCTGCCGCTGCCGCCTGTAAAGTCCTCGTCACTTGGTTGTTTCTGCTTCTTCGTTTTGCAAAGTTGTGTATGCCCTTTGATCTGTTTCTGTTTGTTTGGTTCTGGTTCTGGTTCTGCCCGTACGTGCGCCCATCCTTCTTTTTTCTTTCCGGAATTGATGAGACGGAGAGAATGCTGGTTATGGCCCCCTTATGATTGTTGTACTGAAAATCGAAAAGTACAGAAACTGAGAAACAATGAACATTTGTAAGTTATTGTGATGGCCTTGGATGCTCATGTGATCATGTTCATGTCATATTGTCATACGCTGGACTCGCAATGGATTGCTTGTACTCAGGTCGGCAGTTAGGGCAATGTAGTGTTTGTAGGGGGTCCTCTCTCTTTTATTTGCGGGAGTGCCAGGATGGCTTCGCAGTTGCCACCAAGGCCCAACCGGGGCCGTCCTGACAACGCAAGACACAGAGAAGAGGAGCATGTCCAATGGTGACTTATGAGTTAGCTCTAAACATATTATTTCATATTTTAATAGAAGAGAGAGAAAAACTAGCTCTTGATCAAGAGCTAGTCTCATACACACATTCCAAGATTATATGAGGATGTTATGTGGGACTATTCATGTTATGAGCTATGTGCTAAAAGTTAATATCATTGGAGAAGCTATCTTAGAGTTAGTAACTAGCTCATACCATTGTACATGCAAAAGGGGGCGTGCGGTGGCAGGCTCCGCACGTCGGGAACTGTTCATAAACCTCTTGACATTTTTTTTTATAAATCTAGCCTTTATGTGGATGGCAAGCATTGTCGAGCCCCCCAAAACCGGTAGCAGTTAATGTTGGATGATTAGCGCTTAATTAAGTACATAATTAACGCTAATTAAATGTGATTAGCATTAATTAAATGCGTACAGTGCTACAGAGTACATACACAGTGCGGCTGGCAGTGACCGGCCGAACTAGGAGAGCTCGACTATAGCTCTACATGTACCTATCGTGCTCCTCTAACTCAATAGGTACCTGTCGAGCTCGGTAGATCCATAGAGTGAGCTAGATTTATAAAAACGGGGTGTTCGAGGTTAAATTTGAAAAAAAAAAGCTACGGTAAAAAAAAAATTAAGAAAAACTTACAAACAATATGTCGTTTCTTCCTTTGCTGATGGCATAGCGCAACCTCCTCTTCCTCCTCTTCTCCGCTGCCTTCAGCTTCGGATCTGATGAAACGCCGCCGCAACGACAAGTTCACCCCCTCCCCCATTTCAAGGGAGCCCAGGACGCGGTGGCTCAGTAGTGAACGGCGGCAGAGGGCATCAGGCAGTGGCGGAGGAAAAAACAGGTAAGACAGTAGCGTTGTAAATATTAGGTTAGATGGGGTAGTGGCAACGAGATCGCCACCGGCCGTCGGTGGTGGCAGAGGAGGGGAAGAGGGGGTGCGGAGCTGCTAGCGCTAGACAAAAAGGGGAGGGGAGTGGCGGCGACAGCGGGGGAACAACTGAGAGGGAGGCCGGGAAGCGATGATGAGTGGAATGAGATGGGGAGCGGCTAAACGGCTATTCTATTGGATTAGAGTATAATAGGATAATGTTAAGTAGTAGCCCTAAAAAAATTGGCTTCGCACCACGGGCGCGGGCAGAGGCGATGACGCCACCGGCACGGCACACCCGGCTGGTAGGGAGCTAGGGATGGGCGCAGCGTGCGAACGTGCGCTTGGATCGCGGGCGCGGGGTGGTGAGGAGTAAACAAATCGAGTAGGGCGAGACCGGCACGCGGATGACGGATGGAGCCTGTGGCCCGCGCGCGGTGGCCCACGCGAGACCGAAACGGCACGCGGCGTGCGCCGCGCCCGCGGTCGGTGGCCAGCGCTGGGGCGCCGTGAGGCGGTCCTGGACCTGGACTGCCGTGCCGATCGGTGCATAAGCGCATGGCACGGCCCATAGACAGCGGAAAATGCACCCATCTGCAGATCTGCTACCCGGAACCTTCGCATGCAATGCTCCCGTAGCCTTTTCTTTCTTCTTTCGGGGGTATATTGATCTCCAACGAACAACAGGAACCGTTAGCCTAACCAAATTGTCTAGTGCACATTTCCCCTGACCTTGGGCTATCTCTTGGATGGCAATCGCACTAGGTTATATTAGGATATGAGTAGACTACACTAGCGTATATTGAAATTTTCTATCACATAAACCAAGAAGCCATATAGGTAAGAGATTATAGATTGTTATCATTAGATGCGCAATGCAGCGGAAGTAGAGTTGAAATAGCAGATTCAATGAAGAGCACGTCGGTGTAGTGGTAGTAATCGATCGTCCTCCGGCCGACCGTCTCCTCCTCGTGATAGCCCCAATTAGCGCTGCACTCGCAGCAACGCCTCTACCAAGGTCCACACGTCCAGAGATAGAACACCGTGCGTCGGCGTGCTAACACTAGCACGCACGACAGGGGTTATGAGAGGTAGCGGCTAGGGTTTTGACATGTGTGTTTTAGGATGCCTCCCTCAGCTCCTACACCTCTCCTTATATAGCCTCCAATCATATTCTTATCCAATACGAGTAGAGATCGTATCCTACTCAGAGACTATCATCCGAACCTTTATCATTCTGGCCCATTAAATGTGTGACCTTATAGGTTCATGTATATTTGGCCATGGGTCAAAAACTTCTTTCTGGTCCACAAGTCGGTAGCGGGCCCTAGCAGAACATAACGACTCCCAAATATATATAAAGATCATATCGAAAGAACCTATTTAGTGTTATGTACTGATCCTTTTACCTTATGATACCGGATAAAACTCAGGACGAGAAGCGTGCTATCCTATGATAGCTCGATTCGTCACTCAAATCTGTAGTGGATTACTCAGTTGTGATTAACTTCTCAACCACATTCGGCATGACCATGCACTTCCTTAATCCAACCACATCGATTGGCCCAGATATATCTCTCATGTTATATAGGAGGGGAAAATTCCATTTTGATTGTTCATATTTCTTTGTATATTTTATAGTAAACCCGAACGCTACCTTCATGACTATTCAGTCACAGAGTAGCTCTAAATAAACTATTGCACATGTAGAAAACAATGACGATTTCAGGTCTAAGCATCCTACATATACTATGTATGAGATCAACTGATGGTACTTAAAAATATAACAATTTTCGTAGTATCTCATGATGGATCAATTCAACATTATGTTCTCTAATATATGTTCACATTATTGATTTAATATCCCAAATCCATAAATCATGAAACATGATCATTAATCAATACAAATCAAAATTGTCCTACATAATGATATAAAATCAAAGATAATTTAGAATAACATTAAAATATCAACAAAGAGTTCCATGAACAAGTTACAAATTTGTTGATCAATACGAAAGATATTTATTTAAGGGATGAAATAATATATTATTTAAAATATCATAAATATAAAAGCGATATAATTATTTTTATAATTATTTTCAAAGTATTTCACTAATAGGTTGATGATTACATGTGATCTAAATAAAACGATGGTCTGTACAACCATGCTGCCTCTTCCCCGTTAATTTAGTCTCCCTACGTGAGGACCCTACACGGTCTACGCTTCATTTCTTGGCAAATGCAAGTCACTATGGGTCTGTTTGGTTGTCTACATAGGGTGGCTCGCACCAGCGTATGCAGGGAGATGGTATTTGGTTGTCTGCATGGAGGAGAGAGTCTGCACGAGTGGATGCAAAAAATCAATTGGAGCTAGACTGAGGAGAAATGTGGCTGAGGAGTTTCCCTCTTCAGCCTGGCCACGCTCATGCAGCTGCATGAACACGTACAGGCAACCAAACAGCCCTTATGTGTGTGTCGTGGAGTCGATCTCTCTGACCTTCTTCGCAAGCAGACGTCAGTTAAGTACAAAGCGCCTTGTCCATTGCACTATCATGATCGACACGGCCAAGTAAACCATTGGTACGGTGCCGTTGTTCAGGCATCAGCCCTGCAACGCTGCAACTACTCTGATCGATCACATGCATGGTTCACTATTAGCAAAAGCACAAAAGCAAAAGGCCAAATAATACATGGCAGAGTTATTAGATCGTTTTTCTGTGCCCTTTTTAGGTAGAACAAGCATTAGCTGCCCGGGTACCTGGGTACCCACCCATCAAAAGCTAGCAAGCACAGTATTAGCAGCAAGACTGAACTTATTAGCACTTCGCAAGAAAAGGAAACGGCGTGATGGTGTCCATGTGCCGATCGACCAGTGACCACCGGTGTAAATGATTGAGATGTTTGCACTAAGTTGGTTGTAATTGCAAGCTCTCAAGGTTGCTACTGAAATCGTAAATGATGCTTGATGCCTGGACCTTTCTATGGATCCGAGTAGCACCGTGTTGGTTCCCTGCCACAACCCTGTTAATTAAATGTGAGACGATGTACGCACAACAACAATTCAATTACCTGCCTGTTACGACAAGCTAATTAACCTAGTGATTTGCATAGTACGGACAATGCTCTCTAACTCGAAAATATTCAATCTTAGCTTGGAGTAGTTTGAACCAGCAAGAGCGTTTGGAAGATGGGAGTTTCGCACAAATTCTACGGGGACCGTGAAAATTCTACGTTACTAACGGCCAAAATGCGCAAAAAACGCCTTAAACTAACCATTCCATCATGGCGGACCAAAGAATGTTTTAAGTTGATTGCCAATACAAAACAAACTAAAAACAAAACACAAGCCCGCAAAATGCAACTACACAAGAGTAACATGAAGTTTTTTTTAATTGAAACGTAAGTAACACGAAGTTTTACCTGTCCATTGTTTACCTTCCAGATATTTGGTAGCTGAGTGGTCAATGCACCAATTAATTACTAGTGCTAACTCGATATTTGGTAGCTGAGTCGTCAATGCACCAATTAATTACTAGTGCTAACTCTGTAATAATAGTACTAGTTGTATGCACTACTACTTTGGGGTACATACGGAGGGAACAGATTCTGTCCAACCGATGGAAGACTTATGAGATGAATATAAAAAGGGTAAATCAACATCTAACACTATCAATATTTGATTTTTAGAAAAAAAAATATAGAATATAATATGGGATAAATGATATCTGTTCGTATATATTCGTATGTCAAATGATAAGAGAAAGTTTGTTATGATTTCACTTAGAAACAAAATAACATATAGACGAGTTGCCATATCTAAACATGCACGGAATACTAAGTGTAATTCTTTCGAACATCTCGACGATTACTCTCTCCATATTCGCTCTGATTGCACTTTATTGTTCAATGTTATATATAGGGTACAAAAGAAGTGAAAAATTTTCATCCGACCGATTGACCAAAGTTTTATAGAATGAATATGAAATAGTGAAATAGATATTCGGTATTAATGTATTATCCATATCTAGCTTTGATGAATTTTTTGTACGGATAATCCATTTTTTATTCGAAATTACAGAAATATACCCGCGGGAAATTTTTTTTACAAAAATAGGCTCAAGTCGCTCAATGGGAGGGCGACTGGAGCCTATCGCCCAACCAAAAGCCGATTCTGTCCCTGTCGCTCTACCATCAGGCGACTGCATCCAGTCGCCCTCCCATTGGGCGACTTTAATGCAGTCGCCCCCATGGTTGAGCGACATGGACCAAACCTTCGCCAAAAATAGTGAAAATTGGTGGAAATATTCTTCATTGATCCAAAAGCCTTCAGAAAAAAATTTGAGCAATTTCGGCTACGGGATCAAAAGTTATAGCAGTTTTAATCACTCCCCGTTTCCTCTCTTTGTGTTCCTCGATTGATATAACTTTTGATCCCGTAGCCGAAATTGCTCAAAAAATTTTCTGAAGGCTTTTGGATCAATGAAGAATATCTCCACCAATTTTCACTATTTTTGGCGAATGTTTGATCCTCGTAAACTCAACCATTGGGCGATCGCATTAAAGTCGCCAATGGGAGGCGATCGATGCGATCGCTGATGATAGAGCGATAGGGATAGAATCGGCTTCTGGTTGGGCGATAGGCTCCAGTCGCCCTTTCATTGGGCGACTTGAGCCTATTTTTGTAAAAAATTTTACCGCGGGTATATTTCTGTAATTTTAAATAAAAAATAGATTATTCGTACGAAAAACCCTAGCTTTGATTCGAGAAAAAATAAAAGCTAAGATACATATGAGCATATCTACGGGTATCCGGCGGATTACACCCTGCTACTACTAAGATAATTAATAATGGACTAAAAATTTCCAGACTAAGGGCAGTCCCAACGGGACATTGATGGTAGTTTCTATCTATCTTAATTACCATAACATTTCGGCAATTTGTCGATGTGGCAAAGAAATTAACGTAGAGAGAGTATCGAAAGAAGAAACCGTTTCTACGTGAAGGAACGACGTCCTCGCGAATCGAGACATGAAGAAACCACGAAAATGGCGTTGGGGAGACACGACTCGTTTCTATCGCCTCCTCCGAGATCCATGCGCGCGCGCGCAAATCTTGGCACGCTTCTCCCCGCGGTCGAGATCTTTTCGACCAAATTTCTCCACCTCGTTCCTTCTCCCGTTTGGCGAGCAGCGGCGGGCGACGAGATCGCGCCGCCATTCTGCGCGCTCGTGCTCGCCCCTCCGGCAGCCAAGGCCGCCCGACGACGCCCGACCTCGCTGCGCCCGACTTGGCGCCGCGAAGAGGCCATCGCCGCCCTCTGCGATCGCACGTATGTCGCCATGGTCGAGGTGTGCGGCCGGCAGAGAGGTTAGTATCTTTGTATCTTTGATTCGATTTGATTTACTCATGAATCCTACGGTGGGAGGTTGAGGAGATCTAGCGCCATGGAACGCAGCATGCTTGACCTCGTCCTGTAGAGGTCTCTGCTTCTGAAGACGCTTTGGCCGAGGCCGGGCGGACCGCCCCGGGCGAGGCGGCGCCGCCCGAGCTCCTCGCCGGCCGGACCCCCCCCGGCGGCGGAAGCACACGGCCATTCCATTCCCCCGACACCAGCAGAAATCCAGAGGAAAAGGAAGAAAAAACCCAGCAGCAACCGCCCTCGTGAATCTGCCGCCGGAGCGCGAGCTCCCTCTCTTCGCTGCGTGGCGAAATCGAGCTCGTCGGTTGGATCCAAGATGAGGGGATGGGCGCAGATGTGCTCCCGCAGTGGCGCATCTGTCGGCTCACCGGCGCCGCGCTCGACAAGTACAAGGGCAACCAGGAGGAGGAGAGCAAGGCCGAATAGGTCAATAGGAGATGGAAAGGTTGGTTCTTCTTGGGTATGTAGACTCCGGATATTGGTAATAAAGGTGGTGGATTTTGCCTCCACTCCTCTTCTCCACCTGGTGTTGTAGCTCTTGCTATTGATTTAGTGCATTGGATCAGTTCCTTTTTGCGAATTGTGATGAATTAGGGTGATGTGCTGAGCTACAGGAACTTGTTGTTTGCTATATTGTGTTGAGCCTTGGAATCTTATGCGCTTAGAAATGTCAGATACTAATGAAGTATCCGTCCTTTACTGTATCTCGACCAGGGGAAGCCTGCGAGTAATTTGAACATATCTTGAATTGAATTGAAACTGGAAACATTACCGTTTACTATCATATTCGCATAGGGCCATCTTGGCTATACTTCTTAACCATGGAGTACTTCATAGGAACTGGAGCTACATTATTAGTTTTATTAGTGCAGCTACTTTCAAATTAGAGTATAGGCAGCACACACAGGGCGTCAAAATTGATTCATCACAAAGTTCAACATTACATGCGAAGGCAATTGGCTTCTATCGTTCTGTGTGTTATGAATAGCGCTTGTATTCATATGAGGCCAATGGGCCGGTATATATACACAAAGTACATGTGACAAATATGCAAAGAACCCCTCATAACAATGGGGAATAACAACTATACATATATCTCTAACACCCCCCTCAAACTCATGGTGGATCAACAACACTGAGTTTGGAGAGGTAGAAGCCGTGCTGTGCTCGAGTCTGGGCCTTCGTGAAGAAATCCGCTATTTGAAGCTCCGAAGGCACATACTGAAGAGTAATCACCTGATCATGTACACAAGTCCTCGTGAAAGAAGCATCAACACCAATGTGCTTGGTGAGCTCATGCTTCACAGATCACGGCACATCGATAGCACTGCATCTTGTCGACAAGAGAGGGTCGGTGTAGTGACAAAACACCAAAATCCTCAAGTAACCACCGTAGCCAAGTAATCTCTGCTGTCAAGAGAGCCATAGCTCGCAACTCGACCTCTGCACTCGAGCGGGACACTGCGATGCTGTTTCTTCGTCTTCCGGGCAATAAGAGAACCACCAAGAAAAACACGATGAAGAGAGAGATAGACCGCGATCGGAGGGATCACTAGCCCAAGTAGCATCCGAATAGGCTGAAGTCAGAATGAATGGAACGTGGAAAGAAGAGACGGCGAGAGATAGTCCCACGAAGGTATCGCAGAACTCAAGAAGGTGGTCAGAGTGAACTGAGTGGGAGCTGAAACAAACCGACTCGAATATGAACTGGATAAGTGATATCCGGACGAGTAATGACAAGATAGACAAGACTCCCAACAAGATGACGATAGCGAGTCGGATCGAAAGAGGCTCGCCATCGAGAGACGGAGGTGAACATTGAGCTCCATGGGAGTCTCAACAAGATCTGTTGATCGATGAGAGAGCGCGATCAAGAAGATCTGAATATATTTCTCTTGGGACATAAAGAAACCATCTAGAGTGGAAGTAACCTCAATCCCAAGGAAGTAACGAAGAGGACCAAGATCCGACATAAGGAATCGCTCACTAAGACGAGCCTTGACAAAGACAATGTACTCGAATCATCTCCGTAATGATCATATCATCAACATACAGAGAAGAAGAGTCCGACCACGAGGCGAAGTGTGGACAAAGAGCGCAGATCATGATCACTAGCTGAAAAACCAGCACCAAAGTGACCACAGAGGAGAAGCGCTCAAACCAAGCACGAGGGGCTTGCTTAAGGCCATAGAGAGAGCGGCGAAGGCGGCGGACCATGCCCTCGAGAATGAATACCCGGTGGCGGATGCATGTAGACCTCCTCACGCAACTCGCCATTAAGAAAGGCATTCTTGACATCAAGCCGAGAAGCAGACCGATGGCAAGCAGGCGCCACCGAAAGAAGAGTGCGACAGTAGTCATGTGGGCCACGAGAGCAAAAGTCTCGTCGTAGTCAACACCATGCTCCTACCGGAAGCCACGAGCAACAAGACGCGCCTTAGCGCTCAAGAGAGCCATCAGAGCGAGTCTTAATCTTATAGACCCACTTACATGTGATGGGACGAGAATGAGATGGAAAAGGAACAAGATCCCAAGTACCAGTGCGCTCGAGGGCAGCAATCTCCTCGGCCATGGCAAGCTGCCACTCAGGGTGAGTAATGACATCCCGTGAGGAGACAGAGCTCACGAGTAGCTGCGCGAGCAAAGGCAAAATGGGCAGGAGGCCGAATCGACTGACGATCGCGGAGAGCGTAGCGAGGAGAAGATGACCCATCAGGGGAAGATGGAGCATCAGAAGAAGATGGCTCATCTGGAAGATCCTCAATACGAGGTCGACGAGTGTAGAAGATAAGGAGAAGGTGCTGTAGTGGGAGGAGCTGCGGAGTCGTAGGAGACGACACACGGCGCGCACAACGGCGGAGAGGTCACAGGGGAATATGTGGAGACTCGGTGGGGCAGTGGGCGAGGCAAAAGCAGATATAGGTGTATCCGGAAAGGTCAAGAAAGACAGAGACTCCACAGAGGAAGCCAAGTAGAAGCGGGGCGTGGGTAGAATGGACGAGACTCATCGAAAGTCACATCCCGAGACCGTGATCCGACGACCAACAGGATCCCAAAGACCGATAACCCTTGTGCTCGGCGCAGTATCCCGAAAGACACACTCAACAGATCGAGCGGTCGGTTTGGTGCGTTCTCGAGGCGAGGAGAACGTAGCAAACGCAGCCAAACAGATGAAGGGCGAGTAGTCGGAAGACGACCACGAGACGCTCAACGAGGATCGCTCCCTTAAGAGCGAAGAAGAGGTGGATGTTGACGAGATAGGTGGCGATGGAAACGACCTCGGCCCAAAAGTGAGGTGGAATAGAGACGGCGATCATCGAGCACGGCGGTCTCAAGGAGGTGACGATGCTTGCGCTCAGCGACACCATTCGAGCATGAGCACCGGGACAGAGAATCGAAGAGAGTGCCTTGCTCGGCAAGGAAGCGCGCGGTGACGAGAGGTACTCGCCAGCAGAATCAAGCACGAAAGACACGAATAGGAGTGGAGAAGCGTGTGTGAATCATAGTGGCAAATTGTTTATAGATAGGCAAGGCCTCACTACGAGAAGACATGAAATATATCCAAGTGTGGCGAGAAAAATCATCTATAAAATGATATAATATCGATGACCCCTTTCAAACGAAGGAGCCGGACCCCAAACATCCGAATGAACAAGATCAAAAGGGCGCCAGACACGACTCACTATGAGGATAAGGAAGCTGGATCTGTTTACCTAACTTACACCGACAATCTAAAGACACGTCTCCTAAGACGGACCCGAAGACCACGATGAACTAAGGACGACAGACGAGATCCACACAGATGACCAAGACGGTGATGCCACTGCTGGAAAGACCCGGTAGAAGAAGTGGCGGCGGAGAGACCGTGGCGATGGTGGCGGCGGAAGGAAGGTGAAGCCGCCAAGCTCCCGAGACGCGTGAGTCACGGCGCCGAGGCCGAACCAACCAGAGCTCCGTGTGGCGATCCCGAACACAACAAGAGTCGAGTCGAGAATGACCCGATAACCAAGGTCGATGTCGCCCAGCAGAAGAAGTCGCATGGTAAGGCGAGGAACATGAGCAATGTAAGGAACATGAAAGGATGAGTTGCTAAGAGATCCTCGACCGAGACGAAAGAGCTGTACCATCGCCAGTAAGAACACCGACAGAGAATCAAGAGGTGTAATAGAAGACAGAGCGGAAGGATCAGGAGTCATGTGAAAAGATGCTCCAGAATCAAGAATCCACGGGGAGGTACCTGACTGTGTAGGAGGTGGTCTCTCAGTGCCCGAAGAGTCGATGCGAAACTCGCAGAACTGCCGAGGAGAACACGAAGCGGCAAGTAGGCGTCGGTCCGGCTATCTCTGCCGGTGAGAGAAGCTGCTGAAGAAGTCGAGGCGACGTCGTCGTAGAAGCACTAGTGCCGATGAAGAACGGCGTGAAAGATGCCGCTTCTTCTTGTAGCACCGGGACTCGCAGGCCATCCTTGTCGCAGAGGAGCAGTGAGGCGGCCACCTCCAGACGGAGGACGGCCACCACCACCGTGGTAGCTGGAGGAGGCGTGTAGCAGCGGACGAGCGGCGAGCACGCAGGGGAGTGGCATCGCACCAAACCACTCAAACGAGTCTCCTCTGCGCGTATCTCGGTAAGAGCCTCCGGAGAGTGACACGAGGGTGGCGTGCAAGGAGCTGGGCACGCCTTTGCTCGAACTTCGGACGGCGGCGAGTAAGGAACTCGTAAACCCGCTGAAACTCCAGTCAAGACGTACCTCGAGCAAAGCAGACAGTGCGGCGGCCGGCAAGAAGCGAAGAGAGTCCAAGCGACGCCAAACAGCGAGCTCGAGCGTAAAGGCATCAACGATAGCATCACCTGCTGAAGAGAGTGCTCTGGCGGACCACGGACAGTGCAGGGCATCACTAGAGGGCTCGTAGCGCGCGAAGATGAGTCCACATCCGAAAGCCGAAGGAGTCCCACAACCTCGAAGAATATCGAGGTGGACATCGGCGATGAAGACAAAGCGGCGGCGGCGTCGTCATCGTACCACCGAGTGTAGACGGTCGACGATCCTTGTAGGAATCGAGCCTCTGGTAGGCGGCGCGCTTTATCATCGGCTTCATCATCGCCAGCACCGTATTGGTCGCGGAGGCAATGCAACAGCGTAGGCTCCGTCGGAGGAATAGGGCAAGCGGGCGGTGACATCGCGAGAGGACGCCCGAGACGAAGACCACGCATGTGAATGCGCATGTGAGACACGAAGTCGGTGTAATTAACACCATCAAAGATCACCGGCAATGAGGAGGGAACGGTGCCCATTGGTAGCGGCGCCGGGCGCGCGGTGACTAAGACAACGGTCTAACAGGCGGCGCTGGACGGCGCGGCGGTTAGAACGACGTTTTTTTTCTTTCTTTTTTTCCTTTTTTCCCTTTTTTTTTCTTTCGGTCGGTTTACAAACCGACCGGCTTCACCGAGCCCGAATGGGAAACCCTAATCGGGGCGGAGGCGCGCAGCGGCAGCGCCCCGCGCGGCGGCGAGGTGACCGGCGGCGGCCTCGAGCGGAGTGGCGGCGGCGGCTCAGGCGAGACGGCTGACGGCGGGCTCTCAGCGGAGGCGGCGCGCAGAGGCGGCGGCGCCGCGCGGTGCCGGCGCAGGCGGCAGCGAGGCCGGGCGGCGCGAGGCGTCGAGCCGAGGCCGACGGCGGACGGAGGGAGCGCCGCGCGCAGGGAGCGGAGCGCGCGTCGGCCGGCGGAAGGAAGCGGCCGGCGGCGTCGGCTGGAGGCGCGACGACGGCGGCGATAGATCCAATCTGGAGGCACGGCGGCAGGAAGTCGGCGGGCCGACAATGCAGAGGAGTCGGCGGCGGCGACGACGACGGTGAGTCGGCGGGGCCAACGGGGGAGTCGACGGCGGCAGCGACGAGGCGGCAAGCGGAGCGACGGGAAACCCTAGGTACGCTCTGATACCATGTTATGAATAGCGCTTGTATTCATATGAGGCCAATGGGCCGGTATATATACACAAAGTACATGTGACAAATATGCAAAGAACCCCTCATAACAATGGGGAATAACAACTATACATATATCTCTAACACTGTGTACTTTGCCCCCATGTCATCTCTAAGTGATTTCCATTTGTCTCATTTGTTGGCAAAAGACAATGTTTCTACCCTGGCAAACATCTAGAAACTGAAAAACTAGAGATGATCCAAAAAAGGGTTAGATACTTGGAAAAACTATGGTGTGGAAAATTCGTAGCACTTTCTGGTATTAATACGTTCTTTGTTCCTTTCATTTTATTGATCGCTAATCGAGTATTGAGGTTTCGATTATTGGATTGCTCTATATTTTTTCGCCCTTGTTATTCAAGAAATTTATTGTTCTTTTGCATTGTTTTATCTTAGGTGGATTCCTTGTATTGATGGCATTGGGGGCTTGGGTATTAGAGAATCCATCATTCCATACATATTTTTGTCGAGTTCTATTTGTATAAGCCGATGAGGTCTTGGTTGTGAGCTTTTCTGTCCTTAGTACCATGTCATGTGAAGTTCGATTAATCGGCATACTGTTTTGTTTTGTATGACAATTGTGCATAAGAATCCACTGTATGATACTAGAACAAGGCCCTTGCATTGCAATGAGTATAAAACGAAACTTCTGAGACATCTATAAACCGATTAGCTACATGAATATCTTTTGTCTTAGCTAGAATGCCCAGAGAAAGGAGAAAAACTAATCCAATTGAAAAAGCTACATGAAAAAGCTCACAAATGAAATATCTTGAATCTCTTCCGAACCGGCTAATATTAAGAGATGCACATAATTTTATCGCCATTCTTGTTTATTCGAAAATTCACTATAGATCTTTTTCTTCCTTGCGATTCGCCTTCAATGTTAATGTGCCACCGGAACATACAGGGATGATGCAGCTTCTGGATATGCACTTGGAGTTCACGTGGAGCATAGAGCAAGACCGAATCGCTAACGATTAACTAAATATTATCTATATATATTACTATGATTACAGCTACCTAAATTCTATCGTCATTGTAATGCTTAATTATTTTGTTACAAACTATATTACTATGGACTGCTATGTGTATTGGAGATTATTTATGGCCACGTAAGTGCTACATATATTCTTACTACAACAGATCAAGCTCTATTTGTGAAGCATGCATAAGATCATTAATTTTTTCTAGACTTGGAAATTACTATAGAAACTATACATTGGAGAGGTTAGATCTAAACTAGGATTTATTACTTTTGAAAACTACCTTTAGAAACTATGCATTGGGACTGCTCCGAGTACAACTGCCTCGATCGTTACACAGGATCCATATAATAATGGGAAGATACAGGTACGTGCTTCCTAGTTTAGCAGCATCCAGGCCCATGTGTCAGAGACAGCAAGCCTCTGCCTCCTCGCAGCCTCTGCGCCACTGGCCCCACGGTCACGCCCGCCGAGCGTGACCTCCCTACCCCGCAAGCTCGCCCACGCCGGCACACTCAGGGGCAAATCCGTCATTTTACCAGCTAAAACCCACCACAGTTCACACGCCACGCGCCCACTTCTCTTAAATGCACAGCGAGTTTGCACACGGACGCGCATCCGACGCAACACTTCTCCCGGGGCGTCCCACTCGCACTGCACAGAGGGAGGCGGGGAGGGAGAGCTCAGCTGCTCGGGGTCAGGGCGCGCTCGCCGGCCGGGAGGGGGAGGAGGCGGTGGTCGTCGGCCGGTGCGGTCTCCGGTGGGAGCGCGCGGCGGAATGCGGGTTTCTAGGACGGATCGGGCTGTTTCTTGGAGCGATTCTTGGTGTGAACCTGCGTGATTTGGCGCTGTCCCTGGTTGGCGACGGAGAGGCTTGACCCAGAGGCGAACGGCGGCGCCTTGGAGGGGGCAGTTTCTTGATTCGTGCGGCCGCAAAGGCCGGAATTCTCTTCCCGTGGGGCGTCCGTGTTGGTTCTTTGAGTCTTGGATTGCCATGGGGAGGAGCCTTGCGCGAGTGGAGATCAGCTCTGGTCGCAAGATTGGAACTTGGGGTGGATTTTTGCGAGGTATGGCGTAATTCACAGTTTTACTGCTTACTGTGAAAACCATTTTAGGGGAAAAGATCGTGCTTGAGTATAATGTAGTTTGTTCCTCTCATTTCTGTTGCAGAAAATCACGCTTCCGTAAAATATGACAGGTTGGTTGTTTGATGCGTGCCTTTTTCTTTAAAAAAGAAAAAGAGAATGTATGGGTACCGTCCGTTTCTTAGTGTTTAAGGAGTTCAACACAACCCTCTCTAGTGTTATACTCAAGTAGTACTTCTGTGCATTACCCTTTAAATATAAATTGCATAAATTTTAAAGCAAGAAAAGGGGTAAGTACCATCGACCTTTTATTCATTTTTAATATTTATGTAACTTCTAAATAATAATACTTAGAAACAGCTCTATTTTTAGCACTCTAGTCTCTAGTGTGATACTGTGATTAATTATTGGCATTTAGTAGCTTCCATCTCTAGATGTGATAGTTATCTGGTCCTTCCACTGACCTAGATGTGATAGTTATCTAGTCCTTCCACTGACCATTGCTGCACTTGTAAAAACTTGGAACTGTAAAATAAACACTAGGTCAGATACGTGCAAGCAGCAGATTTTACTTGTGCAATTCCCAAGCTTGATGCACCAGGTGAACATGAAAGCATGAACTCTTCTTACAGTCTTACTGTTGCAAGAGAAGTACTACACTTCTACTGTTGCAACTGTTGTATGGAGCTTGAGACATGATAGCTTTTGCTTTGCACATTTGTCCTATGGTGTGAATCGTGAGACGTCTTGGTCTAGCATTGTGCCAGGGTGTGCCGTGCTGCAGCCCATGATCACACCCATTAAGGAGTAGAGCCCCACCCTACCCCCAAAACCCCGGTCTTTCCTTCTCTGCTTTGATTTCTTGCATCTGAGACCACTTGCTTTATGTGCTGGACTTTGGTTTCGTGCTGCTGCCTTTTTCCAAAGCAATTGGTCCTTCAGAAAACAACTGCATTAGATGTAAGATAGCTTTTGGTTGAAAATGAATAGTAATGGCTAAAAGAAGTTGCTTTTAGAAGGTAGGAACGAGCCGTAGGGAAAATGAGGCAGAGATACATGCGCGAGAGGGGAGCGAGAGGAGTAGGAAAACTGCTTCAGAAACGCAAATGTTCATATTGGTTTCTGCTTTCGAAGCCAATATAAACAAGACTTAATTAACTGACTCTAGGTTAGGTGCTCTGAAGTGTAGCTTTTGTGCAAGGGAGTTCACCAATGTGCTATGCCTTTCCTTCAGAAAATACAAGTCCTATTGGAACAGTGTCTTGTCACTATCCTTCTGTCCTCTGGTTATGACTAAGCGCATTGCTTAGGCGCGGTGGCTATTTTGTTAAGACAATGGAGTTATCCTTTACAGAAAATTCTAAAGAGTGATAGCTACTTTATAAAAAGATATGTAGGTTTCCTTTTATATGGCACATGATCCCAACTGCCCCATTTCAGAAAAGCTCGAGATAAACATGCACAGATTAGTTTGGGTGTGGGTCTTTTGGTTGAGACTAAAGAAAAGACAAGAGGGGTCATTCTGTTTTAGTGTTTCCTTTGGGAGGGGGGTTTGCTATGTAGCAGTGGAGCATTATAATGGTCCCCTCTTCATATCAATAGGGGCAGCACTTTGCCATGAATTTGTGCTTTATTCTAAGAATGAGCTTACACCAGCTTTAGATGTCAATAACTCAATAATGAGAATCAATTATGGTGCAAAGTGGGTTCCTCATTATGCTGAGAGATAGCTCAGGGTGCAGGGCTCTTAAAATACCGTTGGAATTTCCAACGAAAGCTGTACTTTACTGCTTGTGTAAGCTACTCTCCCTGTTGTCATTGGAGCTGATACATTGCCTCTGCATAACATGTTTGTCAAATCCTATTAGTCTCACAAAAGATGCTATTATGGTAAACATATTTGGTTTAGCATGACCAGGAGTGTGATATTCAATTATCTAAAACCAGACCCTGGTTTGAAAAAACAGAAGGTGGAAATGCCTCTTGTAAGTTGTAAGCTGTTAATGGATGAATGCAATTTTCTTCCATTCAATTTCACAACTCTCTTGGTAGTTTTGTGTGATTGGGTCCTTTATAGAACATTTTAGTGAGGGGATCTTCATCATATACCCTCCCTTGAATTGGGGATTTCAGGATTTACCCTCCTACCTCAATGACATGTGGGGTCATCATAAGTCACTGACACGTGGGTCAGGAGGGTAAATCCTGAATTTCCATCTATGAGGAGGGTATATGATGAATAAATCCTTTTAGTGACAGAAGGAAAGAGTTACTTCTCTTTTGCCTTTTTTTTATGCTTTGTCTTTTGCCTTTTTTTATGCTTGATGTTCCTTATCCAAAATCCCGTGCATCTCTTTTATTTTTTCCACTTAAAAAATTGAACAATCACACGATGGTCTTGACTCTCAATGTTACGAACCATTCTCACTTACTCTTTACTTTTGTTTCCTTTTTTATGTGGCAGGAGGGAAGCACTGATGGGGACTCTTCGATTATAATTCTCATTATCCTTGTTCGTCCATCCAACCCTAACAATGCAACATCTTATGCTCGTAGCTTTTCTTTCTGCTGCTCTTTTCTTTCTGCACCTTCCTTGTGCCAGAGGTGCTGATCTGAACTCTGATAAGCAGGCCCTTCTTGCATTTGCTGCGTCTCTGCCCCATGGCAGGAAGGTCAACTGGACTCTCAGAACACAAGTCTGCACATCTTGGGTTGGGGTTACATGCACACCTAATGGGAAGCGTGTGCGTACACTGCGGCTACCTGCAGTAGGACTCTTTGGTCCTATCCCCTCAGACACACTTGGCAAGCTTGATGCCCTAGAGGTGTTGAGCCTTAGATCCAATCGTCTTACTATTGGCCTTCCCCCTGATGTAGCATCCATTCCTTCCCTTCACTCCCTTTACCTTCAGCACAACAACTTGTCTGGAATAATACCAACTTCACTATCTTCCAATCTAACATTCCTAGACCTGTCGTACAACTCATTCGATGGGGAAATCCCATTGAAAGTGCAAAACATCACTCAGCTTACCGCATTGTTTCTCCAGAACAACTCTCTTTCTGGACCCATCCTGGACCTTCACCTCCCCAAATTGAAACATTTAAATTTGAGCAACAACAACCTGAGTGGGCCCATACCACCTTCCCTTCAGAAGTTCCCAGCCAGTTCTTTCTTGGGGAATGCTTTTCTATGCGGATTTCCCTTGGAACCATGTCCAGGAACCGCACCTTCTCCTTCTCCAATATCACCGTCGCCCCAAAAGACCAAGAAAAGCTTTTGGAAAAGGCTTAGCTTTGGTGCCATAATTGCAATAGCTGCTGGAGGAGGGGTATTATTGTTGATTTTGATTATCATACTCTTGATATGCATCTTCAAAAGAAAGAAAGACACACAGTCTGGCACAGCTTCGTCTTCATCCAAAGGAAAGGCTGTTGCAGGTGGAAGAGCTGAAAAATCCAAGTTAGAGTACAGCAGCGGTGTTCAAGAAGCAGAGAGGAACAAATTAGTTTTCTTTGAGGGTTGTTCGTATAATTTTGACTTGGAGGATCTCTTGAGGGCCTCAGCTGAAGTCCTTGGAAAAGGAAGTTATGGGACCACCTACAAAGCTGTTCTTGAAGATGGCACAACAGTGGTGGTCAAGAGACTGAAGGAAGTGGTGGCGGGAAAGAGGGATTTTGAACAGCAGATGGAGATAATTGGCAGGGTTGGCCAGCACCAGAATGTTGTTCCATTGCGTGCTTACTATTACTCCAAGGATGAGAAGCTATTGGTGTATGACTATGTCCAACCCGGTAGCCTTTCTACTGTTTTGCATGGTATGTTATTAAATTCGACTCATCTATTTGAATCGTTAAGCCTTTCGTTGCCTGTTATAACTCTGTTTTGAACTTTGAATTTGTTTGTGGAAATTTTCTTGCCCGGGCCAGCCTGAAGATGGCTGGCCTAATTTTGTCAAGAGAAATGTTTGTGGAAATTGAAGCTATTAACTGAGTCCAACTGGAAACGTAGATGACTGAATTAGATGTTTGATAAAGAGTTAAAAGACTTCTGGGTAAGCAAGCATGGAATATTCAAGCTTTTTTCTTGTACGTTGACAGTTTAATAGCTAGTCAGACTTCAAGCACCAATAGTGTCACAGCCTAACCGTTGAGTTTGTGATATACCACTGATATACCACTTAAACGAACTTGAAATACTCCTTTCAGTAACCCATTGCAAATTGTATGTTTCTCTTAGATTAGCCCCCTCTTATGTTTTCTACTGCCTTTTGGACCTTCGTCGATATCCTTGCAGGCTGATGTCAACATATACATTCCTTATTGATCTGCTGGTTATTATTTTTGGATTTCTGTTTCTATTCTGGAGTTACCATGAATAGCCTAAGAAAATTACTTTTATAGCTAGAATTTTTAGGCTTTTGAGCTACTGGCATTTTCTGGATGCCGCAATGTGCGCTGAAGAATAAGTTGTGAACCTTGCTTTTCCATTACCTATTGTGAGGTATCACACCAATATTGACTTGCAATCTGCCAGCACTTACACGAGTAACTTTTAGTGCACAAATTGTTGGTGCAAGTCGGTGTGGTGTGGTTAGTTATTACATATCTATGATTCAAGTTTAGACATTATTGCTTCATGCTTGTGATTTGAACCTAGTGGTGATCTGCAAAGTGTGTAAACAGAAACAGGAGGGGTGTAGAACTTTTACATACTTATAACATAATGTCATAAGACTCATAACCGATACAGTTTGTTCTTATTTCTATTTCCTCCGATCTGTTTCAAGTATTTTGAATCTATTCTGAATTTCTTGGATACTACAAATTTGGTTGGTCAGTCAGGATCTTAGGGGATGCATTTTCAAGCCTTGCCTTTGTAGCATTTCCATGGTTCTTTTCCTTTCACCTGTATTGTTTAACTTATTATCTGGAAGTATTACTGTATGACTAACTTGCTCGTTATGTGTGCATGTATTGAAACAAAATTACGTGATCGCAGACTTACGGTTGGTTATAAATTCTCAGGGAATAAAACTGCTGGAAGAACTCCATTGGACTGGGAGACGAGAGTAAAGATATCTCTGGGTGCTGCACGCGGAATTGCTCATGTTCATGCTGAGGGAGGTGGAAAGTTCACCCATGGCAACATCAAGTCAAGTAACATCCTTCTTTCGCAGGAACTCAGCGCTTGTGTCTCCGAGTTTGGCCTTGCGCAGCTCATGGCCACCCCTCATGCTCCCCCACGGCTCATTGGATACCGTGCACCAGAGGTCCTCGAGACTAAAAGGCCAACACAGAAATCCGACGTCTACAGCTTCGGCGTACTTCTCCTTGAGATGCTAACTGGAAAAGCCCCTCTTAGATCCCCAGGGCATGAGGATTCTGTCGAACACCTCCCCAGATGGGTTCAGTCTGTGGTTCGAGAAGAGTGGACCTCCGAAGTTTTCGATGTGGACTTGTTAAGGCTTCCGAACATCGAGGATGAAATGGTTCAGATGCTCCAGGTTGCAATGGCATGCGTTGCCATTCTTCCTAACCAACGGCCTCAGATGGAGGAGGTGGTAATGAGGATTGAGCAGATCCGGAACTCCTACTCAGAGACGAGGACGTCCCCTGAGGACAAGCCAAAGGAGCCGGAGGAACCCATCCAAATCATTTGACGGCACAACAATAACATGCCATTTGAGACAATAGTTTTGACAGTTTCTGTCTGCAAAGTTGATAGTTCTGTGTTTAGTGAAGATTTTCTGTTGATTTCTGATCATTCTTTAGTAATTTTGTTTCTCATTCTTGATTTCATGGTGTTAGTCCTGTATGATGTAATTTGATGATTCGTTGAATGAGCATTCTGCTTTGTCACTTGCACTGAAATTTCCTCCTATGCTTGCCTTAAGTTTCCATGGGATTTTATCTCTGATGTTATTTACAAAGAAAGCAAGAAGGGTTTTGTTAAACATCGTCCAGATATTTTTTTTCTAACTATCATCTAGATTTAGAACCATTAAATTAGAGATCCAATGGTCATGAATTCTCCCCTCTTCCCTTGAATTATACCCTCTCCCATTTGAAAAAAAATCTCCCCTTTAAAAACAAGAGGCCTTTTGATTTCTAATCCAAAAATCACAAATTTAGATGATAATTAGTAAAAAAACATCCGAGTGATACCTATACACTTCCAAGCAAGAATACTTTGTGACAATTGCTACTAACAATTCAAACCAAATCACTTGCTGCTGCCTTTCTTGACAAGGTTGGTCTCCTGAAGAGAACTGACCAAAACGTTTACATCTACTGACCCTCTGAACGGATCCAACACGGTCCAAAATGTTGACGTTTCAACCTCCCATTAGCATGTCTTTTCGGTAAACATCACCTCAACATTGTTCCAGTTTAGGCTTCACTCTTTCCTACTGATTCATCACGTGAAACAATGCATGCTAAATGATGACCCCTCTTTTACCCAAAAAAAAGGAAGAAACTTTTGACTAAATTTTTTTCCGAATCAGGAGCTTAGTCGTAGTAGCAACAATCAGAAAGAAGAGAATTACAAAGGAAATCAGACACTTACACACTCCATCCAACTGAGCAAGGCTCAGTCCTCTGTTTTCGTCTCTCTTGACGTCAAACCGAGCTTTCGCAATGGCGTTAGATGCAAGGACTTGCTAGGTCAAAACATCAAGCTTATTTGGCTTGCTTGACTGCACGATGGCCCTATTCCTTTGATCTGATCCAACGACGCCAACCTTTTACGACAGGACATCAGCAGCCAAGTTGCAACCTGCCAGCCTACCATTGTTTTAGATTGGTAACAGCCTACCATTGTTTTAGATTGGTAAAGAAAACAAGCTGCAGTACATCACAATAGTGGCGTGGACTCTGTAGACTCCACTTATACTACTTTTCAACTGGGAGATCGATCGTACTTTAGTGACTGAGGTGAAAGAAAAAACATGCATGCTTTTTCAGAAAAAAAAAGGAAAACATGCTTGTGAAAGAAAAAAGAAATTGGCAAAATTTCTTCATGTTGTACAAGCTTGATGGGCTTTTATCGTAAAAACAAGATACGAAGCGATTCTTTCGGTTATATATATGCATCATTCGACTCACGTGGAAAATTAAGGTAAGTGGATGATTTCGTATTATAACGCAAAATTGCATTTAGGATGGTGGCGACCTACCTACTAGTGTTCATAGTATTTATACCATATGCGCATAAATCAATTATGTACTTACAAAATATGGGCCATGGTTAATGGACTTTGACCATTCTTACTTTTGTTAAACGGTATATTTGAATAACTCAACGACCATATTCTTTTAGGTTTTTGATTTATCCGAAAGTCAAAATATTTCTTGAAATAGATTCTTCAAACAACTTATCAGCTAAAATCATATGCGTCGTCCGCATTAGCGTCTCTACCGTATCAAAAAACCGTAGATAAAAACTATCGATCACAACAAAAAAAAGTATAAAATCGTAGATAAAAACTATCGATCACAACAACCCGTTGCATAAACAATCTCATTGGCTTTACCTAAAAGGAGTTGCCAATGATGTACTTACAAAACTCAACGACCATATTCTTACAATGATGTACTTACACCATATGCTTACAATGATGTACTTACACCATATGCTTCAAAACTATAGTATTTATACCATATGCGCATAAATCAATGATGTACTTACAAAATATGGGCCATGGTTAATGGACTTTGACCATTCTTACTTTTGTTAAACGGTATATTTGAATAACTCAACGACCATATTCTTTTAGATTTTTTATTTATCCGAAAGTCAAAATATTTTTTGAAATAGATTCTTCAAACAACTTATCAGCTAAAATCGTATGCGTTATCCGCATTAGCGTCTCTACCGTATAAAAAAAATGTACATAAAAGCTATCGATCACAACAAAAAAAAGCATAAAATCGTAGATAAAAACTATCGATCACAACAACCCGTTGCATAAACAATCTCATTGGCTTTACCTAAAAGTTGTTGTCAACCGGACAGAATAGATTCCTCTTCCTGATTCTGACATTTAATTTTGGAAGCAAAAATAATAACAACAAAAAAAAAAGGCTAGAGAACGTTCCAAACCCAGGCCCGCCAAATTATAAATCCCGACACGGACCCGACGCCTCGCTTCAAACCCGTCACGCACCACCAAGCGTGGGACCCGGAGCGGAAGAAAAGAAAAGAAAAACGAAGGCGCCCTCTCCCCTCTCGCCGTCCCCAACCGCTCGCTGCAAAAGGTGGAAACCTTCGCCTCCTCGACCCACCCCCATCTGCTCCTCCTCGCCTTCCTCCTTCGCTTTTTCGCGTGATTTTTTTTCGCCCCCGCTTCGACCAGATCGGCGCGGGTAAGCTCCGGCCCCTCCCGATCCGGATGCGTGTTTTTTTTTGGGGGAAAATTTTCGGTCCAGTTTTTTCCGTTTTGGTTGGTAAGACGCGGTTGCCTCCGGTAGATCTGCGATTTGGTTCGGTTTGGCGCGCGCGGCGGCGGCGTCGCGGGGGGTAGGGTCGTGGTTCGGTGGGGGTTTTGTGCGTTAGGAGTTGGATTTGGTGTGTGGTTACTTGGCCCATTGGGTGTTTGGCGTTGGGACTCGATGGATTCGGTCTTACGTGCGCCCTGGTTGGAGTGGTTTGGTTATTGGTGCGAGATTTCTGGTGATGGGTAGGTACATTTATTCGCTTGTTTGTTGTGTAGGGGCTGTATCTACGAATTTATGGATCGCTCGTGCCGCCTTTGATGAAATCCGGAGATGATTGATGCTGATCTATGGGATGCCTGAATTGATGTAGTGATTTCACATCAGTGCCAATTGTGCATTGATTTCTCATGAACGGGGGCTTGGTTTGTTGCTACTTGTAGCCTGCTTTGATGTCTTCCTACTAGACGTTAGCATTTAGGTCGTGCGATTCTGAAACATTGCCAATATGTTGGCATGCCGGGTTGAACTGATTTCTGATAGATTTCTGATGGATAGCTTGGCTTCCAGAGTGGAATGTTTGGAGTTGTATGATTTTAGGATTACGTGGTTGTGTCGTCATCATGGATTATCGGGTTGTCTGATTCGTCAGCACTAAACTGTCAGCTTTTGGAATTTTTCTTTGGGAACTAGAATTTGGCGGTCGTTAAGCTTGTTTCTTCTCTGAGTTTTGAGTGGTTCATATCCAGGAGATTACTTTCTTGTGCCTGTTGGATTATAGAAGTGCTATTGGTAATCGCTCAATCTGATGGCTAATAGTATTCTCTGGAGGTTCTCTCAAGAATTGTAGTATAGGTATTGGAGCGGGTATAGGAGTTAGAATTGTAACAAATTAATTGAGACATGGGGAGAACCGGACATCATTCTCTGATCTTGATGTTTATCTGAAATAGGTGGTGCTTTTGAGTTTTGACAGACGCCATAGTTAATTTTGGGGTCATAGCATGGGTGCAGTAAATATTCTTTATCAGTTAGTATGTTGTAAGGAGAGGAGCTTTTCTTTCTGCCTCTCCCTCCCTCCTGTAGGTCGAAAGTGACCAAAACAACAAAGTGTAATCAGTATTAGGGCTTTGTCTTGAAGCAGATATGATAAACCAAAGAACCAATTCAAGCGTTGAATTATGCCTACAAATTTGGTGTTTGTTTCTTGCGTTGGCAATTTAGTGAATTCTCTGCATCACCTGACTAACATAATTTTACTGTTATTCATCATTCCCAACACTACTTTTCAGTATGTAATTTTTGTACTATATAAGTACATATGTACATTGACTATTCATTTTACTTAATTCTTAATGTATGAAAACAGGAGCTTATCATGGCTTCAAAGCGTATCCTCAAGGAACTGAAGGACCTGCAGAAAGATCCTCCCACATCATGTAGTGCAGGTTCGAGTTCGAGTTCGAGTTATTAGCGGATCTATGGATGAGTAGATATGATGTTTCTAGACATGGATATACTCCATTGGACACACTCCATTTCAGCTGTCTATGCCATATCACACTATCTTTGGTTGCTCGCCTTTTTTTTCCATGTTTTACCCTGGCATCTCATGTACTGCAATTTTCATTTGTACATTGTTCAGGTCCTGCTGGTGAGGACATGTTTCATTGGCAAGCAACAATTATGGGACCACCTGACAGTCCCTATGCCGGTGGTGTTTTCTTAGTGAACATTCATTTCCCCCCAGATTACCCCTTCAAACCTCCAAAGGTTAGGAGGAGCATCTTATTTGGAGGCCCTCACTTTTATCCACTTTGGTTATTGTGTATTATTTGTGCTCTGGCTAGCTACATAATCCTGGACAAGTTGAATCCGGCAATTTGACAACTTGAATCTGGCAATTTATCTGTTTTTTTTCTTTTTATCCTGCTTGTGATCATTTTTTACGAGGCATCATGTAACGTTGTCTCTCCATGGTATCATTGTAGTCATTTTTTTGGCTGCCATAAAAGCATCTTCAGTTATAACTGGTATTCAAATGGCCCCGTTCAAAACGGTTTTTGTTGATGGCTTTTGACTGGGGCGGCTGGCTTTTGGTTGAGGCATTCAATTCAAGGAAAATGAAGAAAAAAGAGGGAAAATGAAAAAAAAACAGTTATATTTCCATGGACAATGCAAAATAAAAAGGGAAAAAAGAAAAAAAAAAAGCTGTGTTAAGAAGCCAACACGTTCAAAACGGATTCTGGAAGCTAGAAGCCAAAAACCGAAAGCCAAAAGCCGTTTTGAACGGACCCAATATTGTTGTCTGTACCATTTTTCTGCTGGATGCAGTTTACCTGTTGTATCCTTTCAGAGCTGTAAGTTCTAACTTTGTTAGTGATTTGGTTTTCAACTTCACCCAGCTCATCTTAAATTATATGTGACTACTTATCATGAGATGGGCTAGACACTGACATGCCAAAAGAAAAGTGTATGTCAAGAATGTCATGGACAACATTTTCTACGACACCACTATAATAAGATCTGGTTGCTACCGTAGATAACACACTGCCTTAAAAAACACGCAGATAACGCAAGATCCACCTACGGCACTGGTGGATGTTGTTTCATCTCAAGCTCACCTATTAACAATCTGCTTTAGTATAATTCTTCGAGGACTGTACTCCTGTATACTTTTTTGAGTCATTAACCGTGAAGTACTAATCCCACATTGGAAGTATGTACTTGGACCATATCTGCATTTTTGTCCATGTTTGGGCCATTTTTAACTCTTATGCTTCTCCTTTTTAGGTATCTTTCAAGACAAAGGTTTTCCATCCTAATATCAATAGCAATGGAAGCATATGCTTAGATATTCTTAAGGAGCAGTGGAGCCCTGCTTTGACGATCTCTAAGGTTCTCCTTATCACCCTGCTCTTTTTGTATTTGTACTCTGCTCTTTTCAAATTTTATCTATGCTTAATAAAATGAGTAAATCTAAATGCCCAATTATACAAGTGTGTTCTTCTGATGGATAGCACTCCTTTTAATTGCTTCAGTTATCTGAACCTTGCCTTAGTCAATCCAAACTTGTTATACCTTTTGACTATCAGAACATTACTTGTTTTTGCTACTAGCTATTCTTACCCTGTCATTGTGATAACTGCATTATTTAGAGGTGCTATTTTAGTTTAACCACTAGAGTTGAAAATTTGATGTTATTTCTCATTTTTACTTTATTGTAATGTGATTTATGGTTGATTTTTTTTTCTGTTCATTGTTCCACATGTACTTCAATCACATTCCAGTGAATTATGGCCTTTCTTACTTCAGTTGCATCCTTAAACTGAATTCTTTTTCCCTGGATAATTTTAGTATGTGTATTAGTGCTATTTCATTAACTTAGTAGGTTATGTCGATCTGCTTGATAAATATGAATTGTTCAAATGGACATCATTTTGTACCCTTTTCAGCTATACTGTAGCCTGGAACCTTTAAATGACTCTTTTAAAGGATATGATCCATTCATGTATTCCTGTTACGCATTAGCAATGTGTTAACTCTGAAGTTGTCCATATGCATAAAGAATGCTTTTGTCATTTGATTCCGCATATGCATCAGGTTTTGCTGCAACCTGCAAGTTATGCGTTAATGTTGTGTTGAGCACTTAACACCTTGAAACCATCAGATAGATGCTATAAAACTCTGGTGTTAATTACTGATGATGTGTTGTATGTTCGGATGTTCCAGGTCTTGCTCTCTATCTGCTCCCTGCTGACTGACCCTAACCCGGACGATCCTCTTGTCCCTGAGATCGCCCACATGTACAAGACCGACCGGCCGAAGTACGAGGGCACAGCCCGCAGCTGGACACAGAAGTATGCCATGGGTTAAGAACCTCTGCTTCTCGAATGCAGACGATAGTCGTGTCGTCTCAAGAAATTATTTCTGGGCCATTATTTCCTTCAATTTGTTGCCGGTTGTGTGAATCTGATCCATCTAGGATCGTAACTGTAGTCAATGTCGACCTATCATCATGGCCGTCCTCAGTGAGATGGGCAGACATGCATGCCCATGCTCCTATGCTTGTTGGGGGACCTTCGTTAGTGTTATTTGGTAAATGTTCATCAAAGATGTTTGTTTCGTGACCTCGGCAATCAAGTGTTCCCGTCCAGTATTTTTGGTTTTAGGCTTAGTTAATGTTATGTTATCATATCTAGGTTCAGCCTTGTGTTGGTCTCCAAAGTAGGGCATGGTGTAAGGGTCTAGCTAAGGGTATATCAGAAGCTGATGGAGGCGATAACGCTATTCCGCTTTATGCATTGGTGGCTTTTTTTCGGCTATGTTTTATAGTTTGGGTCCTAGCGTGAATGTTTACGCAAATAAATTGAATATTGATAAGTCAATAATAGTTTTAAAAATATTATCATGATAAGTTTGTTCAAAATATCAGCGAATAGGTCTAACATTTATTTTTGTTTGTTTGAGGGAAGGCATAAGCTAAAAAGAACTTGGCCATGACTTTTGAGGATGTGCACTTTTTCCTAAATCGGGAGTTGCACTGCCAGTGTTGTTTATTGCACTCAAATGAAGTAGGCGAAGCCGACGCGGTATCTGAGGTTAGAATTAGACGGTGTCGGGTTGTGGATATCTTGATTTATTCTAAGAGCAACTCTGAGGTTAGAATTAGACGGTGTCGGGTTGTGGATATCTTGATTTATTCTAAGAGCAACTCCAGCAGGGTCCCTACTTAAGCTCTCAAACCTCATATTTGAG
The DNA here is from genome assembly GCA_036346575.1 of Dendrocalamus sinicus. NCBI lineage: Eukaryota > Viridiplantae > Streptophyta > Magnoliopsida > Poales > Poaceae > Dendrocalamus > Dendrocalamus sinicus. The sequence continues at coordinate 27,276,747 of CM070653.1, read as the reverse complement.
AGTCAGAGTAAAAAACTGAACTCCAGCAGGGCCCTTACTTGGCTCTCAAAAATAGGAGGCCTCTCAAATGAGGCCTCCAAGCCTTCATTCCCAAGGGCCCTCCCTTGCCTCTCATTTTTCGGTTTTTTTCCCGCTGGTGAAATTTTTTCGCCTCCGCCACCCAAAATCCCCCGCGCGCCTCCCCGCCTCCGCCTGTCCCCTCCTCCCACTCCGCCGATCCGCCTCCTCCTCGCTCCTCCCGCCGCGCCCTCCCTGCCGTCCCCGACTCCCGCCTCCCCGCCTCTCTCCGCCGCCTTCCCTTCCCGCGCCCACCCTCCACCGCGCCTCGCCTTCCCCGCCTTCCCACCGCCTCTTCCCCTTCCGCGCCTCGCCTCCTCCGCCGCCCGCCTCGCCCCCGCCCCGCCTCCGCCTCCCCTCGACTCCCGCCTTCCCCCGCCTCTTCCTTCCCGCGCCTCGCCTCCATCGCTGCCGCCTCGCCTTCCTTCCCGGTGCCTCCGCCCATCGCGCCCGCGCCCAGACTCGCCCTTCCCACGCGCGCTTCCCGCCGCCTCCCGCCTCCCCATCGCGCCGGCCCCGCGCCGCCTCTTTCCTCCCGACGATTCTCCCGCGTGGGTCCCATGTGTCAGTTGCAGTGGAATGGATTTGATGGCTTAAATTTGAGAGGTGCTGTTGGAGCATATGTAAAAAAACAGGGCCCTCAAAAGTAGGGGGAGCCCTCAAATGAAAAGTAGGGGTCCTGTTTTGAGGGCTACTGCTGGAGTTGCTCTAAGATAAACATTTTCCCTGGGTCATTAAGATACCATGTAATATATCCTAGTACTAAGGTCGATGAGGTGACTTCTATCAGCTCCATAAAAGACTTTACGTAATACTTTGCCGTAAACTGTGCAACAAAAATATCAAGTGATTAGGCTTTGAGTAAGGGTCCTAACTAAAAGAACCATTTCCCATTAAATATCCGCTTGACCTTTCAACTGAAAGGTCATAGAGCGAACCCTCAGCTGTGAGTTTATCTCTACTGCCTCGAACTGTCTCTTTATATTCATATAGCGCAACCAATCTGAGGTTCGTTTGATGTGCCCGATCCATCAGAGGTATCTAATCACAACGTCATTTACTCACGGAGGTCCATCCTTACCTCCGGTGCAACCACAACAGGGATAGTAGGAGCTGTGCATTTGTCGGTGAAGCGCGCGAATCTCTCCTAAAAGCTCTCCTAACATGGCTGAGGTTCCTACTCGAACCCTGACCCCTAATTGCCTAACAGGAGCAATCTCCTCGTTTGACCCCTTCTAAGTGCGGCGCCTTTGGAGATAGACTCCTGTCTGTCACACGGCGCCACCCGACCGCACCCACAGCCATAACCCCCACCACAGCCAAGACCACAACCCCTACCCCTCAGCATAGCCATGCCTCGCAGCCATAGTCATGTATTCAATATATAAGCATCAATCTCATGTCATTACTAGTCAACAATATCAAGTAGCGAAAATGTAAATGCAATGCTCGACCGAAGTTCAACCTACTGTGCACCAATTTGTGTCAAGTTTGTATTAATTATTTGGCCAAAGTCAAATTTTAGTAATTAATCAACCTAGATCAAGTTTTTGTTGAATACTTAAGCTAAGTTGTCAATTTTTTCTTCATCACGGATCTAACACCTGCTCTGATACCAACTGTAACACTTTGGCCCAACCTTAGATCCCAGAATATTACCACTACACTATAATACTCTAATTTACATCCATCACTATTAGATTTCGACAATATCTCCTCTAGTTATATCTCAACAAAACGGTAAACAACATATATTTGACAATAAGCATTAAAACAATTGTGCTATAAATAAGAGTAGACATGTCACAACTGAAACTTGGTTCACTTGCACCCAAGAACGCTCAAGACCACGCGCTCAAGAACGATCAGGACCACGCACCTGAGAACGCCCGGGACCTCATGCTTGAGAATGCCTGAAGCTATGCGTCCGAGAGCATACTTAAACTTGTAAATAGAATATTATATATTGAGGAAATATACATTACCATAAAAACTCTGTAGCATCCATTATCATCTACGAGAGTTCTATTGACTAAGTTTCAAATTGGTAAGCTACCTTAATAAGGCAGTATTAAGGAAAACAGAGGTGATACCCTAGATCATTATTATTGGATAAGGTGCAGAGGTGCTACTCTCATTTCCAATGCATGGCATCTCATTGGTCACCTAAAAATAGCAACAAAACAAGTGTGAGTCCAAGGCTCAAAACAGTAAACATTGACATACACATGATACCATCTTAAACCACATTTCAACTTCCGCTCATTATCCATTAGCTCTTTCATATACATCAACACTTCATTCTATATTAACTTTTTGTTATCGTCAATGCAATGCAAATACACATACATGTCTCTACTTTTTTCTTTAGTTTATACCGGCATAGCTGAGTGGACACCCGTCGATGTGCCACCCTCTCATTATAAAGCAATACAATGCTCATACACATCTCTGCTCTTTTCTCTAGCTTGTATCAATATAGCTGAGTGGACATCCATCGATGTACCACCCTCTCATTATCTCCATCTCATGAAGGTGCCTACACAGTGGATCTTTCATGCCTACCGAAGTGGGTCTCTTTCATGCCATAAATATGCACTTATTGCAATATACGAGTTTCATCATTCTTTACCATTCTCTTTCTTCACCACTTAGCTATCATTATCATCATTTAATCATCATGGATATAGGAGTAAACATAGAAATAAAGCATGGCAAATATTACATCAAGCTTAACTAGTAACAACCATCAACCCAATCTACCATGCACTTATATGCAATGCGACATTTTCGTTTAAGCATTTACCATCTGTTGTTAACCATTATTCATCAATATCTCAACATCAAACTCCTATACCACATACGATTATCGTTACTTATCATCATGTCAACATCAAATAACCATGTCATCTATCATTAACATTACCCCTCAATAGGTCATCATCATCTAACTGTATCTCCTACCATTATCATCCCCATCATCATGTCAACATCTACTAACTATACCATCTACCATTATCATTCCCATTAATATGCAATCGCTCATTAATCATTATGCAGTTATCATGCAACCAGGGATCATCAACTCAAAACATAAGATGAAAATGCATCGAACTGAACTAACGACGTCCCACCACCCAAATTTACCATTTTACCATGCACCTCGACAATGATGCGTAGACGGCACTGATCCTGAACCTCTACCTAAACAAACATCACTCAACCTCAATACACCATAACCATGCGTGCACACATACGAAATGACATTGCCTTAAAATCAAAGCTCGCACACTCTCCTACTGGAACTCACCTTAAACTCCACAAAATTGATAAACCAACATGGGGAAAGGGATTTGATGCGTTACCCTAGCGACAAACAACTAGATCAGAGCACATTCTTTCTCTTATTGGTCAGGTCTGGCATCATTTCAGTCTCCTCCTCTCTTCTTCTTTCCTCTTTCTTTTCCTTCTGTCATAGAGAGCTGGCGATGGCCGGTGGAGGGAGTAGCAACAGGGCGGAGGCGATGCTCAGTGTGGGAGCGGCTGGGCTGGGCAGAGGGGCAGCTATGCAAGCGGAGGCACCACCGAAGGGCGCTGGCGGAGGGAGTAGCTGAGCGGCGCATGGCCGGGAGCAGTGCAGGAAAGGATGACACTCAGCATGGGTGGAAGAAGAGAAAGTAGGGGTGTCGGCAATAGTAGGGAAAGAACTAGGGCAGCCGACCTCCTTGGCCCTCCCCTTCCCTAAATAAATGGCAACTGGAGTTGGGCCGATGCTAATTTTCCCCAAGTCTCTCTCATTCTCTTTTTTTCCTGGGTATTGCAAAACAAATGTTCAAAAATTTTCCCATTGAATTGTACTTTGAACATAGAAAATTTTGAAATAAATGTTAAAATTAATCATCACTTTAAAACAGGGGCGGACCCAGTGGTAGGTTAACTAGGGCTAGAGTCCACCCTACCGTTGGCCAGAACGTGGATACCCCCCAACACACCAACATCTATTTCATTGAGGGAGTGAGTCATTAATGCGAGGACCTCATGCTCCATGTATGTACTTATTAACGTATCCATCTACGGGTGTAATCAAGGTAGAAACAAACAGATATCGCACATCCTGTATCCTAGTCCGTATTTTTCTTGGAGTCGAAGTCTGATACGAATAATGTCGGATACCCATTTCTCCATTCCGTATTCGTTCCATAAACGTTCGGATTGTCGGCCGGACTGAAATTATCCATTTTTTTGTATCCCTACATAGGACATTGAGCAGTAGGATGCAATTAGAGTGAGCACAAAGAGACTAATCATTGAGATGTCAAAGAAAAAGCACTCAGTATTTCTTACATGTTTAGATGTAGTAATCCACCAATATGTTATCTTGTTCTTAAGTGAAGTCACAACAAACTTTCTTATATCACTTGACATACGAATATATGTGGACGGATATCACTTATCTCGTATCATATTCTAAATTTTTTCACGGAGTCGGGCACGAATAGTGTCAGATACCCATTTACCCTTTCCGTATTCGTTTCGCAAGCCTTCAGTCGGTCGGTCGGTTGGACAGAAATTGTCTGCTCTATTTGCACCTCTACATTCATCAATAATGTAATAGATAGTAATACATTCTAAATTTTATAACATCAACTAACTTCATAATAAATTTCAATAGTAAATACTATTTATCACATAACATACCAAAATCAAGAAACCTACCATTAGTGAATTATCTAGGATGAATTCAAGATCCTACTATTACACGTATTTTTTTAGAGTGTCTTGCTTCTTTTCTCCTTTTGTTATTAATGTGTTTAAGCCTTTGTTTAAGCCTTCTTTCTTTTAGATAGACGTAGTTCTTCGTATGTGGGGTACTAGTTTTTAACATGTGAGGACACACTATGTAAGTTTAGACTATAAATAATAAAAATTAAAATCACACGGAGGCCTATGCCCTTACACTTGTGAACATGTATCCGCCCCTAATTTGGCCCAAAGGTAGAAGAGGACATTCTTAACAAACCTCTCCTCCATTTAAGTCCTGGGCCTACCGCTGCTTTAAAATGATTCCTCAGGAACTGGTCTCACAATTCGCCATACGTGCAACCCAACATTCATTTTCATGAGAGACAAGAAGGAGATTGATAAGCTGGTTGGAGGCAACCAGTCAGATCTTGAGAAGAAGCTCGAACAGTTTTGTCGGCAGAAGTGATATGTAAGCAGTCTTTCGCCGGTTCATCACTTGATGCGTCAGTCGACAGTAGAACTTCAGGATGAGCATGGACAAACACCTGATTGCTTGAAACATCAGAACAAAAATTTCACCAGTTGAGCTCTCCGAGGAATCTACATAGGTTGGAGAAAGAGAAACTGACGAACAGAAGTAGGATTTCTTAGTAGTGTCGAGATCATCTGTTATAAAATGTTCAGCCCGCATTTGGGCAGTAAATTCAAGTCAGGGATCGATGCCTTCTTTTCCCTTCCTCTTGATCCCTCCAGTGAGTGATGATTATACAAAAAAAAAATGCCAATGCCATTGGTGATCCAAATATGATTATACAGAAATGCAAATCTATATATATGCTGGATTCCAATCATTCGATGTTTATTTATGTAACCTGTGCGCAGCCATTCCATCCTATTTGCTCAGTGACAGCCTCGACAAGACGGCCGCGGCCTGGTCGCCACCCAGAAGAAAATACGGGTGCCGCAGCGCCGCGGCGGCGGGCAGCCGTCCCCGGGCCCGCTCCGAGATGAGCTTCGTGGCCAGGTCCCACCCTCTCCCGGAGTCGAGGTCCAGTATCTGCAAGTCCGGTCTCCGTCGTGTGGTCTCCCGCCACCTGTTGAGGTCGTAGCCGGCGGCCTTGAGCTCCGTGTTGAAGTTCTTGAGACCCGACGGCGACCTCAGCATCGGCGTGGCCATCTGCATCAGCACTATCCCCGCCGAGTACATGTCGAACAGGTCGGGGTTGTTGAGCTGTTGTAGCACAAGAAATGCAGCAATCAGTGATGACTGATGACAGTGGCAAGAACAGGGTCAGGGAGAGGTGATGAACGATGATGAAGAAGATGACCTGCCAGAGGATGGGGGAGAGGATGGCGGCGATGGGCTCGGCGGGGGGCTGGGGAGTCTCCTCGGGGAGGACGTAGAGCTCGGGGGGGCAGTAGTCCGGATCGAGGAGGGCGCGGTCGGGGACGTAGTTCTTGCCGATACGGAGGTCGGTGGCGGCGCCGAAGTCGATGAGCTTGACCTGGCCGCGGCGGGTGACGACGAGGTTGGAGGGCTTGATGTCGCGGTGGACGATGCCCGTGTCGTGGATGCGCTTCAGGGACGTGACGAGCTGACGCATCACCTGCTTCACGACGAGCGCGGCGCGCTTGAGGGAGTCGACGCCCTGCAGCGCGCGCCCGAACATGAGGGGCTCCAGGTTGAACGGGAAGTTGCGGTCGTTGATGTAGTTCGCCAGCGTCCGGTCGCCCTGCGGATAGAAAAACGTCCAAATGTTAGCGTACGTGCGCACGCCTATTGGATTAGATGAAGTAATCCTGCGTCTGAAGAAATTAATCTATGGTTAGCTATGCTCAGTTAAGTTTCAGTTTCGGTTATTTTTCAGTTTGCGCTGCTGTGTTTGATTGCGCGAGCCTCAGTTTCCTGAGGAGTTATCACCCGGGAACGTGTCTAGAGTTATGGCACGCATGGCAGTTTCCGTCTTTCCGTTTCTTCACTTTCTAAATTTAAATTGTAATCTCCATAAATAATTGAGTCAAAGCATCAGAAAAGCGGTGGGTTGTAGCACCAAACACTTGCTTCTATTTTCTAATTTCGAGTGATTGATTTTGTGCGTGATTGCGTGGTTTGCGAGTGAGTTCGTTGGGGGCGTGGCTGACTACGCCAAGGTGTGTCTTCGACGCGGCGCAAGCTCCCGCGCCGAGAAAGGTTCATGACGGCGGTCGGACGGTGCCGGACGTCTCGGGCCGGCAAATGTTTCATTACCAATTTACATTGTACATATGGATTGCTTCAAAACATCGACCCGAAGTGGCCTATTAGCTCAGTTGGTTAGAGCGTCGTGCTAATAACGCGAAGGTCGCAGGTTCGAGACCTGCATGGGCCAGATCACGGTTTTTATGGGGAGTTTTGGCATTTCTTTTCCATATTGCGTAGTTATAATCAATCTTATGTCTGATTTGTAAGAAACGGTTTTTTATGGGGAGTTTTGGCATTTCTTTTCCATTTTGTAAGAATTATTTCCTTGTAAGATAGCCTTCGAATCATGTTCAATTTGGGAGAAAGGACCACTCATATAGGCAGTGGCAGAGTCAGAGTTTCCTTACGTCTCAGACTCAGTGGTAGAATGATCTAAGCTATTTGGATTAGACCATAAAAATATTATCCAGATTGAACTGAATTTATCCGGACGGTACACTAGGCTGAAGTCTATCTTATCTGAACAGATATTTTTCACATTTTAGACTGAAATCTACCTTATCTAGGATGTGGCTTTGCCCTGCATACAGAGACCTCACTTTGAGTTTCTTAAGGGTATTGAAGGTTCGTCTGGTATGATGGTACATGATTCATGTGCCGGAGATATAATATTGATCGCCAATGTCCTAGGCTTGGTTGGTTTGGTCAGTTGAGCAAGACGATCCATTTTATCGACCAACTGTGAACTTGATAAGTTTCCAAATTTCATTACGTTTGGGTTTCGAGGTCATGTCAAAGGCGCTAACCATTCTGGGGCCGTGGAAGCGCATGTACCGTACATAAGAACAGAGCATCTCGCTTGGGTCTACTAAGTACTAATCAGCAGAGTTCATCGCAGTTGCCATGGGTACGTACCTCGAACTTCCAGACGAGCCATTTGCCGCCCTTGACGAACTCCGACTTGGTCTTGTCGGCGACGAAGCTCCCGAGGAACTCCGCGCACGACTCCGGCGCCGCCCTCGCCACGCGGTAGTTGAACCACTCCTCGTAATCGCCGCACTCTTTCGCTCCAAACGTCCCCACTTTTATCTGAAACAGAAGAACGCACGTCAGATTTGCCATTCCACCAGTTATCAATGCAAGTTTGGACCTCCTCGGACCTTACCTTCTTGAGTATGACCTTCTCCTTGAACCTGTCGTCGAGGTCGAGCCGCGTCTTCGCCTTGCCGACCCTCTCCTCCACGACGCCGTTCCTCGGCACGACGGCGCCGAAGTACACCACCCCGAAGGAGCCCTCCCCGATGCGCTCGCCGACGACGAAGTCGCTCATCTTGAGGCTCCTCCGGCCCAGCACGCTGTCCAGCACTAGCTGCAGCGGCGCCAGCACGTAGGTGTCCACGGCGCCGCTCAGCACCCCGGGCCGCGCCGTCAGGTACAGCCACGTCACCGCCAGGAACCCGAACAGCGCCCACCGCTCGGCGTCGGTCAGCCCCGCCGTGAGCTCGTCTAGCCGGGAGAGGGCGCCGCTGGCCGCGCGGACCACTGGGTTGGACGCGTCCAGGTGCAGCGCTCCCAGGATCTCCTCCGGGATGACGGCCGCGCCGCCGTTGGTCGCGTCACCGGAAACCGTGCCGGACGGATCCACGCTCGTCAGGAGCTCGTCCGGGACGACGGCCGCGCCGTCATTGGTCGCGCCGCTGACCGACGGCGCACTCAGGAGCTCGTCCGGGATGGCCGCGCCGCCGTTGGACGAGTCCGCTTGCAGCGCGCCCTTGAGCTCGTCCAGAAGTGCCGCCCATCCATCATTGATGGTGTCGCCGGCCACTGGCGCCACGGGGTTGGGCGGCGCGCTCAGGAGCTCGTTCTGGACGGCCGCGCCGCACCTGGTCAGCTTGTAGACGTGGGGCTTGGCGCCGTGAGGGTGGAGAAGTGCAGGGTACTTCTTGGCGAAGGTGGCGGGGGCAGGAGGGAGGAGGCCATGGAGGAGACGAAGGGGCCCTCCTCTCATGGGAGGAGACAAGGAGGCCGGAGGAGGGCGTGTGTGCTTCAGGAGAGGGTCGAGGGGTTGGAGCTAAGGCTGCGAGATGTGCTACGTGGCGGGCATGGGCTTGTTATCCCAGCTATCCAGGTCGGATAATGCGATACTGACTTGCTAGTGAACGAATTGTAGCTGCACTTGGACCGGGGTAGACGAGGGAGCTCGGCCGGCCTTTTCTGGGCCGAGCGGTCCGGCCCAATCACAGAACGATATGGTAGTTTTTGGGACCAGGACAGCATGGTATGAACGACAGACCATATTGGGCTAAGAATGCGGGCCTGTCGAGTGACCCAGCCTAGCCCGTCAGTTGGGCCACGCCCGGGCCAACACGGTACAAACATTGCACAGCGGGCCAGGTGGCACAGAGACATGGCGGCGACATAGAGGCACAGCGACAGCATGCGGCTTGGCCTATGGATGTTGAGAGACGGTGGACTGTAGGAAAAGCCGGAGAGGGAGAGCATACCTATACCTTGTCAAAAGCCTGTAAAGACGAGAAGGCTGACTAGAGGGAGGGACGAATATGCGTTTTAAAATTTTCTTTGGCTAAAACCGAATTTATAATGCGGAAGCGTAAATCAAATCGGTTTTTTTTGCATAATTAAGGCCTAAAATAACTAGGTTCACATAAGTATACCAGCAATGTAATTCTATGTCAAGATTTACAATCCTATTATAACAAGCAATCAATTCAATTTCTATAAATATAAATTGCAAGTAGGTAAATTGACCATAAGAAAGCAAACTGCAAATGACACACGATGTTTGACTGTAGTGTTCGAAAACTTGTCGATTTTCTCTAATCCACGTTGAGATAAATCCAAATAAATTGGATCGACTCTACAAATTAAACCAACCATCTCAATTCTACTAAGGCTACTCTTTCTCCACACTGGAGATGGTGAGCATCACACCACTCACAATAAACTGGGTGTTCTCACAAACTTCATTGAAAACATCACTGGCCACGCGAGGGTGCGGCCATCATTGAAAACATCACCGTCCTACTCGGCTGGTGCGCCGGGTGCGAGGACGTGCTCGAGCTGACGCTTCCCACGGGTGCTGCTGGCTACGCGCACCAGCCGAGTAGGACGTGCTCTTCACCGAGGTCAGGGCCGTTCCTGTCATCTTGAAGGCCCTAAGGCATGATAAAAGTAAGACCCTTTATTCTAATATAAATATATAACAATACATTTTATATCAGTTGTAAAAGGTAAAGTTCAAGACAGTAATCATTAGACAACACATCACAAAATACAAAAGTACTTATTGGCAACATTAGACTTAGTACATTACAAAATGCATAGTACCTATTGTCGACAAAATGCATGTATATATACATACTAACATACATGGGCTAGAGGCCCCAAGTTTTCATGGGCCCTAAACAATCGCCCTTGCTGTCTAGGTCCAGGGCGTCCGGCTCCGGAAGTTCCAACGGCTCGGGTGAGCCGGAGTGGGCGGTGGGCAGGATCGGCGGCGGCGAGCTGCACCTGCCGCTGCACCGCGCGTTGGGGTACAGTTTGCCGAGCCCGCTGCTGCAGAGCCGGCGGTGCTGATCGATTTTTGTGCGTTTTTTACTCCCTCTTCTTTTCTTCTCTAGTGTTTGCTGACAAATCGAGTGCTGCGACAAATATTGTGGCAAGTTGAGGTGGAACTTTTGTTGTGTTGGATTCTCGAAGTTACCTGTGCTCTTTTTCGTTGTTGTTCAGTGTGCAAACGTACGGTGATTCAATGATCATTTCATCAGTAGAATTTTAATACATTACAACAACATTTCCGTCCTAGTCTTAGTCCAAGCAGGTATGCAGGATTTTCATATGATTTTTTTGCAATAAACAATACAATTCCCGCATTAATAAGAAAAAATTCCCTAGTTCCAGGGGCCCTAGGCCGCTAAACGGATCGACCTCACCTTAGGTCTTTTCAGCCTAGATGGCTAGTCTATAGTCTTGTTCTTTGTTCTATTATGCTATAATTGATAGACTTTGGTTACGTTTTTTAAAGACAATCACGCATACATCAACAGACTCAAGAAGTTATATAGAGAAGTGAAATCACTTGAAGAAGCCGTCCTTTTATTTTGACTACCCAACAAGCCAAAACCAAAAGCCAAATGTTAGGCTAATATGAGCTTTGCTTTTTTTTAGAGATGTCCTGGCCCAGCTCTCTCGCTATAAGAGCCACGATGTGCTCTCGTGCCCCCACTCATCCAACTCGCTTCCGCCGCCGACGGTGATGCCGACCGCGAAGGATCGGCGGCGTATGCCGGCGGCCCGGGCAGTCTTCCGTCGTGATTAACTCTTGAGAAAACGGGTGGGCCGTGAGCCAGTTCGCCGTAGGCCGGCCCGATAAGACTTGCCGTTTACAAGCCTTAATAAATCTAGCCCAACTAAAGCTGACGCTCCAAAAGGCCGATTACATCTTGGTGATGGACAACTGTGGAATATCTCCGGCTGGCCCTAAGAGGCCCGAGCAAGAATTTTTTTGGACATCGTTGCCGATCAACTGTGTCTGTCCCGCATCATGCCGTATTGCCAACCCGATGCGGACATTTTCTGGCAGGCCGAGTTAGTGCCCGAAACAAACTGGGCTTGTGTGTCTTTGTTCACAAGCCATGCCCAGCCCAGTGGTACGGCCTAAACTAATTTTGATCTGCTTCTTTCTTTCTGGCGCAATAAACTTCAAATGGGCTTGCGGATCCGGCAAAAATCCGACGCCATTGACGCTTGTGTGTGATTCCATCCTCAAACATGATCAACTCGTTACTGAATATACTTATGAGAGAGAAAAACCATCTAGAATATCCAATCATTTGTTGAGAACACTCGAAGTCAACAAGACACACATCCTCCTTCCTTATACGCCGGACCTCATTAGGATCACTGTAGGGCTCATCGTCGAACGAGTTGACATCATGACTACTCGTGGCCATGAAGCACGTGCCGATGAAGTAGTGGGTCTTCTTGCCGTGAGAGTCATTCTCATCATTCTCCGTCCTTGAGTCCGCATCGCTCATGTCAATGTTCTCAAGAGCGGCAAAGACCTGGTGACAAACTTGCGATAGTTAGGCTTTTTGGCCTTCGCGTCGCAAGCTTGAGGACGTCTCTGAAGGTCCTTCTCCTCCTTACCCTTCAACTTTGGGTATTTGGTCCGAATGTGGTTTGGCTTATCATACTCCAAACAAGTGGCAGGGCTATTTCTCCTCTTGTTCCTCACTTTGTTATAGGATCTTATGAATTTTATGGATAGGAGGACTAAATCATCCTCAAGTAGCCTCTCCAATTGCCCGTCACTCAAAGAGTGCAAGGTGGATACTAAAAATCTAGAAGAGCCAAAATCAAAGGATGACATCGACTCTGTCTTGAAGAAACGTGAGATGAAATCAATCTCATATGTCTTCAACATTGAGTAGAGCTTATCTATGACAAGCTCACCCATGACAATGTTGTTATTGATGGAAGTGATTTTCATTCCCCGAACTCTCACATCAAAAACACCCTGCTAGGGTGCATTCTCAGATTCAATAAACACAAGGCCAACAGTATGCAAATCATGAATAATCTTGGAAAACCTTCCCCACAACTCATTCAAAGATTCACCAGGCTTTTACTTGATTTTTTATTTTCCTTTGTACATTTGGTTCTGTCTTATTTTCTTGATCGTGATAGAGTCCTCATGATAATCAATGAAAGTCTTTCAGATCTCATGAGCAGACCTTAAGTGAGCGAGGCATTCAAACTCAGATCGACTAAGCCTTGAATGAAGAAATTTTGAGCTTTACCGTTTGCCTCTACATTGGGTGTGATCACTTTGTCATTGGCCGGTATCGCATAAGAATTTTTGACTTTAATCCAAATTGCATGCCCTTGAACATCGATGTAAGACTGCATGCAGACCTTCCAATAAGAGAAATCGACTCAATCGAAAAGGAGTGGCTTGGTATGCCATAGCTTTTAGGACCAGTTAAGATCAATGAGAAGAACTAACCGGACTCTGATACCACTTGTAAGACTAAATAGGCAATATAGGGGGTGAATGGTGTTGTCAAAAAAAAATTCGAAGTATTCTTAATTCTTTACTCTAGTAAGTACAGAGTTACGAAGCTTAGAATTAACAACCAAAATCCCAAAGCAAAAAAGCTCAAGAAATCAACCTCTGAAAATCACCAAACCCTAGAGGTCAGACCTTTCTAATCTAGATGCTAGACATCCACCAAGGGCCAGTTTGATTGAAAATTTCCACCGGTCTGATCGCTAGAGCATGGCGGTCCGACCATTCCCTGTTCTAGAAAATAGCCTAACTCACACGACTTTGGATGCAACTTCTAAAATATTGGTCTAATTACTATGAAATTTTGCACACGCCCTATTTAAGGTCTCAGGAATTTATTCCATCCATGACAGAAATCCATATCAAAGTTTAAACCTTTTTCAGGTTTGAAAAAGATTGCACCAAAATCGGACAAATACAAAAAATATTGAATATGACTTGCTCATGAGTAGAAGATGGGTAGATGTATTTTCACAAATCACCATAGGTAAAAACACCAAAGAAATCAAGTCGAAAACCCTCGGATCACAAATCACTCGGTGAGGTCAAAATCAAGCAAAACTAGATTTCTTCATGAACTTGCCATCAAATGCCTAAATAGGTGGAGATTGGTTTTTGTAACACCCCATTTTCAAAATTTGGTTCTAATAAAAATTTGCAAAGCTTATGTTAAAATTAAAAGGCTTAATTCTCAGTTGGTTGTTCTTTTGTGCTTTTCAAAAAGAAATTTTCATGAAGCGCAAAAGTTTTATAAAATGAAAACCTTGTTTTATCTCCAAAGAGGTAATTCAGAGTAACCTTTTAAAATCTAGAATCTAAAAATTATCTTCAAAAATTAGAAGTTTTCAGAGGAGGAAAATTTGTGTTTAATCATTTAAAGGAGGAAAGGGAGAAAATGGAATATTAATAAAAGAAATTCTCCCCAAGCCCTCCTAGCCGTCCATCCTCTTCTCCCAGCCAATCTCGGCCGCTCCTCTCCCCTCCATCTCTCTGGCCGCAGCACCCTTCCTCCTTCCTCTTTCACACTGCAGCGCCTCCCCTTCCCTCCTGGCTGCAGCGCCTCTGTCCTTGCCGCTCGTCGCCTTTCCGCCACCAACCTAGGCCGGCTATTGAATGCCATGCCGACAACCTCGTCTTCGCGCAGCCTCGCCGCGCTCGGCAATGGCGGACCACGAGCACGCCTCGCGCGGCCCGACCTCGCCGCCGTGCATGCACCTCCCCGGCCCCCACCAGTGCGCTGTGCCGTCGTGGTTTTCCCCCGGGTCACGCACGTCCATTCGGCGTCGCTCAGCTCCGTCCTCTCGCCACGGCCCCCCTTGCGACCACCGGACCGAGCGCCGCATCCCCGCATTTACCCGCATCGCGCCACGCCCCGGAAGCCGCGTCGTCCTGTGGCCGTAAGGCGGTGACGCCATTGCGCGCACGGCGCCACGCCACCATGCTCCCCGACGTCACTTCTCCGGTTCCATAAAAAGGCACCGATTGCCTCACTGCACTGCCCACCAAGCTCACCGGAGAATCGCACCAAGCCACCTCCTCTGTCGCTGGTGCGCCGCCGGAAGACCCCGCTGCTAAGCGCCACCGGTCGCCGTCGGAACTTCTTGAGCTCTCCCCCGAGTTCCCCTCCTCTCCCTCTCCCGTCTCCCCGGCCTAATCGTTCCTCCTTCCCGCGAGCCGCGGCGACGCCGTTCTTCACTGACCCCCGACATCGGAGCCGCTCGGTGAACCACCGCGCCGCAGGACGATTAAGCGCGCCCGGAGCACCACCGGACCACCCCAAGCCCGACCCTCACCTCGCCAGACCCCGCCTCCTTCCCAGACGAGCCGCCACTGTGGTCCTCCTCGCCGCCGAGCACGTCTTCGCTGCCAGCCCGCCCTGCTCCATCTCGGCCCCAGCCAACTCCTCAGGTGAGCTCATAGCCTCCCGGAGATGCTTCACCATCAATGAATCGAGCTCCCATGGCCCGAGCCGCCGGCGCCTTGCTCCCCTGCTCTGGCCGCCGCTTTAACCGCGCGGCCGCCGCCGGCCGAGGGCCACCGATCCGCCTCCCAAGGTGCGCACCAGGTCGGGCCACCCGTTTCGGCCGGCGCCGCCTCGCCTCCGTGCCCCCTCCGCCGCCGGCGATGCTCTGCCCCTCCACGGCCGGAACAAGCCAGAGGAGACCGCAATCGGTTCCCCCTCACTAACTAATGACTGCTGTTAACCAACCGTTAAAAGTTAGTAATGATGTCCTAAGCCTCCACTCAATAGTCAAAGCAATATGGGCCCACCAGCCAGCTGTATTAAAGCCAGTGGTATCCGAACCCCATTTAATCTCTCTCGGGCCCCACCAGTCAGCAGATAACTTCCCTCCTTTTTCCTATTTTTCAGATTTATCCATCAATTAGCATTTCGAAACACTATAACTTCTTAACCGTAGCTCCAAATTTAATGAAACCAATTTCTAAATTTTTCTAAAATTGAGATCTATCTATTGGTTCTGTTTTGGTTCAGTTTTGAGTTAATTTGAGTTTGGTTTTATTTTATTTGGTATTTATTTGTTTTCGTTCTTTTTGTGTTGCTTTTTCCGGTTCGATCTCCCGAGTAGAGTTTGAAGACGCGAACGAGCCCCCGCTTGAAGCAGCACAAGACCCCCAAGCTTTCGATCCAGGCGAGTCAACACTTTGATCATTTTGCGCCTACATTTTGTGAAATTATGTTCGTTTAAACTATAAAAATTGCATGCGTTATTTTATGTGCTAAAAATATGTAAGTCTTAAGGTAGATAATAACCTTATGCCCACCTAATGATATAATACTTCACAGAACATTTGAACTCCCACGATCATTGTCGCCTAGATGTAAACACTGGAATGGTAGTTATATGACTATTTATTGCCATGCTAAAATTTGTCAAGTTCGTGGTTCTAGTAACCTGTTAATCACTCTTTAATCATGAAAACTAGATTTGGGATAGTCATGGGATGTACATGGTGAACAAATATGTTGATTTGTGTTATGCTTCTCAAAACCCTAAAAGCTACTGAACTTGTTTGGCGGGTGGAAAGAACGGTGGGTGTGGATGCAACACGAGGGATTGTGGAATGAACCGCTTAGAACAATTTAAGGACTTAATCTGTGTGGACCCTCCGTGTATAACAAAGACAACCACAAGTCGGCAAAGTGTAGGCGGGGCTAACTAATTTGCATCGACTTAGTAAGAGTTGCGCGGTGTGAACACGCGGGTAGAGGATGGCCACATCCTCCGACGTGACGCGCAAGAGGGGCTTCGGAAGGGTGGTCGTACCGGAAGAAGTGGAAACCTTCGCGGGCGTAACTCTGCTAGGAAAAATGCATTGTAAAGGTCCTGTGATGGTCTACTCAACCGCATGGCTAAGGAATCATGTGGGGCAACGAGTGGATTTATCTCTTGTGGGTAAAGATGTACAACCTCTGCAGAGTGTTTTAAACTATTCGAATAGCCGTGCCCACGGTCAAGGGCAGACATGGAAATCTTCCTCGAGTTAGTTCTATTTCAAAAACCTTTGTGGGTGGGACAAAAATCTATCAGAGGGATGTACTGATTTTGAAATTCATCCCGGAGGGATGTACTCGATGTTGGTACTAAGGTGGAAGTAACTTTATTCAAAAGTTAAGCATTGGTGGATGTAACCATAACATAGGTGGATGTAACCTAAAATATGGTGGATGTAACCATAAAATTTGGAATTGGAAACTACTCCGTTTATTGTACACTTTTAGTATTTAAATCATAAGTTCTTAAAAAATGCTAGGTCATAGAAATTTTAATTATGGTAATTTCAAACGTCGCTTTATGCAAATAAAAGAACCCGAGCCTTCCTTGAATAGCCTTGCATCTATAATTATATGCATTCTGTGTGTTGGCTCGCGGAGCACGGTTGTTTGTGCTCAATCTCGCTCTTAACCCCCCTTTCAGAAGATGTGAATCAAGAGCACTGCGCTTATCACGAGGATCAGGATGCCGAAGGAAATGAAGACGGTGGTTATTAGAATAGGCTTCGGTAGTCTTTCCTCTCGCCTCGATAAAGTTGACCGAGCTAGTTTTGGCGGGTGCCTTCGTTATTAGTCGGTCCCCGATTAATAGCATTGGTACTCGGGTTATCCGCCGCTTGCTGTGGTGAGTTGTGCCCCTACGCTATGTACGCTTCGCTTCGCTTTTATGTATTGTAAGACATTTGGCTCGACGCCCTATTGTAACCTTGGCCCGACGTGGTCTATTTGAACTCGTATTGTAATGTATGAATTTATCGTGTATGAAATGATGCAGCGATGTATCTGTGAGCATTATCTCGATCCAGGAATAATGCGGTGTTATCACAGAGGATTCCGTATTAAACTTGGGGTCCGACAGAGCTGGTATCGAGCATACGATCAGAAAACCTTAGCTAGACTGGTCACGATTTAAGGTCTGAGTCCTATTTACAAAAACTATGTAAAACTCTTGCAAAAATATAGCGTATCTTGCTTTACTCAACTCTCTTAGTTTCTATACTCACCCAAAAATTTCTTTTGTATTTCATCCGTTCTAACCTATTCTTGTTCAAAATTTTTAGATGGCCGAGCTGCACGGTTGGTCCATGGGATCACATCTCCCATGGGAAGGCGAAGGAGCGTTCGCGAGATCCTGCGGCAAGCTGCTGCGTTGTCTCGGTCACACCCGCCCGCCGCTTATCGAGGCAGAGAACCCACATCCACGGCATGGATTTGTGGACCATGGAGGTTTTCATCTACGCACGAGATAGTAGCGTGGAGCTCCACTCCCATACCGCCCATGCCGAGCCTCCACGGATGTACCTCGCCGACGCCATCCAGACGCGCACGCCTCGCCGTGGCTCACCTGTGCAGTGCACGAGGATAGGCTGCGGCGATGCTTTTTGCTCATTCCTCGCATCCGCCAGCGGTTCCTTCCAGACGCCTCGACCACGGGGTGGCAACCCCACCGTCCCACGAGATCCGGTGACGCGGCGATTTCAGCCTCCTATGCCTTCGCCATGCAGGAGATTGGGCATCTGCGCATTCTCCTGACCGCGAGCCTGCAGCAGTCGGACGTCCTCAGCGCCCGGCCTGAACGCTACTGACGCCTTCCAGCGGCGGAGCGAGAGGCTCGCCGCAAAGGCTGGCTCGAGCGCCTCGAGCGAGGCGGTTACCCTCGTCTCGCCACGGCACGAGCGCGGCTTCACCCGAGTCAGCTCTAGTTCTCGCATCCGCATGCGGTGCGGCTTCACCCGATGTCGGCTCGGTTCGCATCCGTACCAGTGTCCGCTCCAGCACCAACTTCAGATCCAATACTAGCACCGGCTCAGCGCCAGGGACCTCGCCCCAGGTTGACAATACGCACGAGCGTGCACCCACCGTCCAATGGCACCCTCACAGAGCCCAGCAGGGGGCGTCGCCCGTCTCGCTCCCGTCCCTCCAACAACGGATCGAGCCCTTCTCGGTCTCGCTCCCGATCTCCCAGCATCGTCTCCTGCTCCCGCTTTCCAGGTGATTGTGTCTTCTGTGGCCAGCACCACTCCCCGTCCCCAGAGGTGGACTGATATAGGTTAGACAGTATACTAGTATGTCTAGGCAGTCTCTTGTTGGTGTGTATGCACACTTTCCCCAGATGTATCCCCCTTATGTACCCAGTTAGTAGACGATGTGTACGCGGTGTCATGACCTGTTGTAAGCCGTATGCTGTGCACGGCTGTCATGTAACACCTAAACCCCCCTAATGTAATGAACTACCGTAGGCATAATGCCTTGTGTGTTATTTGCCTCTCTTTCATTTGGTTTTCTGTTGTGCTAATAGGGGGCTAGCAAACCCTCATATATGTCTTCCCCTCTTTCTTTTAGTCTCTAAAAAGGCTCTAGATGGCTTCCAGGAGGACTGCTGCTCGTGGTAGGGGCCGAGCCCCAAGGGCCGCAGCTCGTGGAAGAGGCCAAGGTAGAGGCTGTGGTTTGAACTTAGCTTAACCGTTAGTGTTATGACTGGATTTGTTCCTTCAAAATCTAATTGCAAAAAAAAAATATAAGATGTGTTGCTTATTCTCATCCCTCTTAGAAGATTCCCTCTTATCTATATGCTGCCCTAGTCATTTATACTTCTAAAGCTTTCTTATCCCGGATTCAAATAATAAAAGTCCAGCACTCCTCTTGTAAACCCCTTTCGAAAACCTATTTTGGGCCAAAATCGCAAAGATTAAATTGAAATATATTTTTTTAAAGTTGTTTTATCCTTGGAAGTCAATTATCAAATTATTTATAAAAGTTCATTTTCAGACCCCCTTCTTGCAAACCTAACCTTCCGAGGAAAACTTTCTAAGATTTAACTTCCAACCAAATTATTCCAAAGGTTTGCTCTGGTTCCTCAGACCCATGTATAAATCTTGGTGGATTCATGTCAATCATGAGATAGAATCAATGGTATGAATTTCTAGTTGAAAAGTAAGCGGACCAGTTTGAATGGTTGGGTTGGCTACATGAGTACCGATTTGATGATTGGGTTGGCTAAATTAGTGGGCGGATTTAAAATGATTGGATTGACTAAATAATTGGATTGGTTAAATAAACGGGCCAATTTAGACGATTGAATAAGTGGACCGATGGAATCTTTAGAGAAATATGGAGTGTAATAACAATTGTTGGTCTGTAGCTTTAATAGACAGTATGAATCCAGATGAATGTTTACAATGGTGGGATAATAGAGTATAGTCGACTACCGGGTGGATTATTGGAAATTTTGGAGACAATAGGAGATGTGATAATAACCATTGAATTATAGATTTGATTAATAAACATTGTCTCGGTGGATGTCTATGCCAATAAAGTTGTTGGACACAAGATTGTAGATAGTGGATTTGATCACTGGATAAATGGATTATGAGTATGCGTTAAAGATGGAAAAGATTGGAGTATTAAGAAACCATAATACAAATGATATCGGTGGATTTACAAGTAAAGATGCTAGAGTATCGCTCAAAAATAAAACCAGGATTGAGTTTATGAATTTAAGGTGGAAAAGGTTGGATTATAATACAAATGTTATTGGTGGATTGAAACATTGGAACCATAGTACAAGTGGTATTGTTAGATTTAAAATGTAAAAGATGTGAATGGTATTGGTGGATTTAAAATATAGAAATATTGAAACCATGAAGCGATCGTGTACGGGTGGATTCAAAGGTAAAGAAATTGGAGTAATGTTTAGGTGAATAGTTGGAAGGGATTATTGACAAATGAACCCAAGATTGGATTTATGATTTTATAGGAAAGTGAGATTCAATTAAGGGTAGGAGACCCTGATCTGGTGAATAATAACTACGAATGATGTCTTGGAAGTGATATGATCTGTGGATTGAATAAATGATAATATTCACTGTTTGGAGTACTAGACACCAGTTGTGCAGTGATTAAGCAATGAAAGAAGATACCCTATGATCAATCGAGTATAAGCAGGATTAGCAAGGCCTTGAATAAGAAGCCCACGAATGGAAGGGCTATGAATGTGAATTATTCTGTCAAGATTGTGATATTGGAAGAGGTTAAGATACCATTGCCAAAAAAAGGGGTATTTCAAAATTCAAGTATTTCAAAACCACTTTCAGAAAATCAGTCTTGCTATAAAAAAAATTTATATCAAATACATATAGTGTATCTTCGTTGCAAATAGCCTTGATTTCAAAGTTTCTTTACAAACTTCGCCCCAGTATTTGAAAACCCAAAAACTTAATTTCTAAGAACTTGCTTCCAAAACCAAAACTTGGGAATCTACCTACTTTGCAAATTTTTGGGGATACTCAAATATTTTCAACCCTGGTATTTCAAAAAAAAACTGTTCTTAAATAATAATGAGGAGCATGGGCTTCACCGCCAAAGCACTTCTTGATGCTTTCCTTCCTCTACTTCTGTCTGCAAAAAGAAATTTTGATTTCCCTTTTCCTCCCCCTACTTCAAAGGTTAAGCTTGAAGACGTCAAGGATGCTCAAGAAGATTTTGTGGCCTCGCTTCAGCAAGCCTAGTGTTCAGAACCCTGCGCCCATTTGTGTGTGTCTCTGCGCATAGGCGTTGCTTGGTCAAAAGATTTTATTTGGCCCTGTGCATTGCCTTCTTGCTCTCGGGCAGTGTATTTCGCAGTCACAGGAAAAGCTGGTTTCAAAACCTTGGTTTTTCTGTGGGGTTTGTATGCCGGTACACAAGTATATGAATTACGAAATGCAATTAGGGGAAAAAGGGCATACGAACTTCATAAAATAGACGAATATAGCTTTCTTAACATAGAATTGAAATATTACATACCTATAGTAGTTGAAGAACAGTACGTCACTATTTCTTCTTCTTATCAGGATATAAAGAAAACATCACATTAATTTTATATTAGAACATTAAATACATTCTATATTTATGGACAAAGCTATTTAAAAAATACATTTTATAAAGGAGTAGATCAGAAGAGTTTGCTTGCATGGGTAACTTCCTGAAAGCCGCATTTGGAGCAAACGCAAGCTAAGACAACAAATACCTACCTCGGTAAATTTACGAGACCGTTTACACGACTTACTGCTCACGAAGAAAGAAGGTAATATAAATATTTAACTTTCTAAAATAATTTCTCTATTTCTCTCATCCTGAAAAGAAGTTATGGGATACAGACATATCACTACCTCACTCTTCTCGCTCCTGTCTCGCACACGCATCTCTTTTTTATTTTCCCCACCACTCGTATCCTCCCACTAAAAGCTTTTTTTAGTCATTACTATTTATTTTAGCTAAAAACCATCAACTGTCGTTCAATATGAACATGACAAACTAGTCATCAATTTTATTGTACATCTAGATGCCAAGCTAGCCAACGATTTTACTGTACATCTAGATTCCCAAGTTGCGTGTCATTAGCTTGACACATATAGAGCAAATTAAATGATTTAGCGGGAGGTAAAATGTAGCTGTGATTCAACAAGTTTTTGCATTATGATCAAATACATGAAGGCCTTATTATCCGAGCGCAGGGTGGTCCGCGGCCCACAGGGACCACCCTGTAGCTCCGCCAGTGTCTGTATAAGAATTATTTTGCCCGGGTATTAGGCAATCTTTTTTTTACTTTTCCTTTGTTCCCATAGTCTGTTTTATGCGTACTGGGACCTATATCTTATGGTTAGAAAGATTGTATTTGCGTACACTGATATTGTTGGAGTGACAAACACATAGTTAATTTCACTTTCATATGTTTGTCCTTCAGCAAGGAGATATTCACAGAGGCACCAGAAAATGATGCATTCCTTTGGAGGAAATATGGCGAGAAGAAGATTCTCGGCGCGGTAATTACAAGGTATCGTTGATGGAAGAACTTTATCCCCTAGCTTTAATTCAGTGTTGATTTTGTAGTAGCTAAATTGTGACTGCATTCCCTGCTGCAGTTTACTCATAATATGAGGAATATCTTCTGAAATACTTTTTTTATGAACAGATCAATACCTTTTTTTGGAGGAATATCTTTTTAGAGGAATATATAGGCCAATACCTTTTGTTAGTGCGTGTTTATATTCTCCATCGATTAAATCAAATATGAATAATATACTTAAGCACTTTTTATGATCCATAGGCCCATATTATGGAGAACCAAAAAATTGGCTAGCCAAGTTGGGGCGCGAAACAAACACACCCTTACACTAGTGCACAACAGATCATCACTGACGGTTTAAAAACGTCATCACAGATGGTTTCGTGAGCCGTTTGAGTTTATGGGTTAGTAATAATACGAGATCATCACAGATAACTTTTGAACCATCTGTGATGCAGACTATCACAGACGGTTTGTAGTAGAAATATATTAATATCGTAGACAGTTTCTACTACAAACTGCCTGTGATAAACCATATATTACAGATGATTTCTACTACAAACCATCTACGAAAGTCAACTATCACAGACGTCTATGAGTTAATAACCATCTATGATATTCTTTTCTATTCCTAAATCTATTTCTATTTATTGGCTAACCTCAGGAAAACGCATCTTGTGTATTTTTCAGGCAAACACAATAGTTTAATTTTGGGTATGTAGCTACTGGCCGTTGGCTCACAATCAATAATAAGCGTGTAACATCCTAGTCTAAAATTAGCTCAATGTTCAGCTCATCATTAGGTGATCCGTGCATACATAGCATCCCATTTATAGTTTCGTCATTGTTTCGTGTAACAATGTTAACTCGATGGTGTTGCGTTTGGACTCAGCAAGTATTATACGCTATTATAACTCATTTTAGACCACATGAGTCGCACTACAAAAGAGTCGAGTATTTACACTCACCCCCTAAAGGGGACGTCCGACAACACATCGTGTAACCTCATGGACCGCACTACATATGGGCCGGGTATTACACTCCCCCTCTAAAGGGACGCCCGACAACACACTGTATAAACAATAAATGTCTAGAGTCACCCCCTCGGTGCAACCTTCGTGCCATGGGTACTTGTTAAGGTAAGTTAATTTTCCTTTATAAATTCCTCAAAACTTACAACTTTCTTAACTTTTTATGCCACGTCAAAATACGCTTGACAAATGGAATCGAGGAATATATATATATATATATATATATATATATATATATATATATATATATATATATATATATATATATATGTGTGTGTGTGTGTGTGTGTGTGTGTGTGTGTGTGTGTGTGTGTGTGTGTGTGTGTGTGTGTGTGTGTGTGTGTGTGTGTGTGTGTGTGTGTGTGTGTGTATGTGTGTGTGTGTGTATAGTATATATATGTGAATGTGTATATATATGTGTATATATATGTGTGTATATATATATGTGCATGTGTATATATACATGTATGTATGTATGTGTGTGTGTATGTATTGCACGAGTATTGCAACGATGAAGTATTCACAAACTCCGTGATTTAACTACTACCATATTGCCGGAGTGATTAGGGCGGCTACCTTCGCTCCATTCCTCATGCATGAGTGATACACGTAAATAGATAAGCATAATTAAGGAGACTACACGCGTGAACCGTGTGAATGCTTACACAATGCATTTGGTGAGGGACAACCCAAAGCGATTAGTCAAATCTGTTGTTCTTATCTTCGATCGCATTATTCTACGGCTGCGCGCAATCTATGATAATCGATGCCCCAATATAATCGCCGCACGAGTATTCCAATGCACATCGACAAGAAAGGGAGAGTGCTAGAAAGCAACAGAACAAATATAGTAGTGCTCGTTCATAAGGGCAAACATACGAAAACGGAGTATAGTACTCGTTAATTAGGTCAAACGCGTGCTAGTGTACCGTACCGAGCTGTCTTCTTCTGCCTGGTGTTCGTACACAAATCACAAAGCTCGTCAGAGTCTTTTGCGATGGTTGGAGCATGCAGACCCAGCGTTAGTTGTGACTGAAGCTTGTGAGAACCAACCCCGTAAAATAACAGAACAGAGGCGCAGGAAGCCAGGAACAGAAAAGAATACGATATCCAGACATCCAGCAGTATAAACGTGTACGGGCGAGTACGACTGGCGATCCGTGCATTACAATACGACGATGTCCATACCATACGTCTGCAATGAGATCATGGGTTCCGTCCGTACGTCGTCAGCATGCACGAGTGAACAGGTGGGAGACGAGGCCGGGACGAACTAGGCGTGGAGACGGCGGGTGTGCGCGCGGTGCACCGGTGAGACCTCGATGTTGTTTTGGAGTTCGGTGGCCGCCGGCCGGGGTTCTCGTTTCATCGGCGGTTTGCGTTACGGTCAGGTGCCCCAGACCGGTGCGGCGGCGCTGCTCGGAAGAGGATACACGCGTCCAATGCGATCGCTACGAGGAACTCAGCATTCGCGTTTGGACCCACGGTAAATTGGTAGGTTTTCCAGTCCGGCCCAACGAAAATAGACGTTCTGGAATATCTGGAGTCCTGGTGGCATGCAAAGGTGACGAGTGTTCGCGAACCTGCTGGGCCGCGCCGAAGAGGCCCGAGTCAAAGAAGTAAGGGTTATCTTCTATCTAGTATTTAATAGTTGAATGTCTGTGCTTTGATACAGATAACAAAAATTATATTATCTTAATATGTTGAGTTGATATTCTCAGAATTGGTCTACCTAGTCCATGCTGTTGGCTCTGCCTCCACGCTCTTGATTCTATCACACACACCTAGTAGATTCTATTTTTTGTTAGAGAATTTGTAGGATAGTGAATTTTTTTGTTAGATTGTTTTTCTGTTTTTATTTGAAATTTTTAGGGATGCGCAAGGAAAGTTGGAAGGAGTAGATGAACCACCACTACCATTCTCTCTTTTAAGTAGTAGAGAAAATGAGAGTTGGTGGTTCATGTATTCCTCCTAACTCCCTTATGCACCTCTATTAAAAAAATCTCTAACAAAAAAGAAAAAAACAATCTACAAAAAAATTACATACCATAAAAAATTTTCTAGCAAAAGAACAACAAAGCTCTAACGAGTGCACGACAAATCCAAAGGCACGGAGGCATGACATGGCTGAGCGTAGAGGCGGAGCTGACGGCATGGGCTAGGTAGGCCAATCTCGACAATATCAATTTGACGTACTAGAATCATATAATTTTTTTTGTAGCAAAGTATGGGTATTTAACTAGTTAAAAAATTGTTTTCGGCTTGGACACACTCCAACTCATCCATTTGACCTATTGGAGCTGCGCGCCGGCCATTGGCGCATGTGGTGGTCTTCCTCTCCAAACTTGCTTTTGTTGCTGCGCAAGCCGTAAACAACACTAAACGAAGTAAAAAAAGAGGAGATTATGGGTCTCTTCTTTTTAGTTTCTAAAAATGTTTTAGGCTTTTTTATAATAACTAGCTTTTAAATGGAGTGTCTTTTTAAAACGGATCTATAAGTTGATGGTAATACACACTATAACAACTTCATTTATATCAGCTAAAACTACACATAAACCTCTCTTACTCTATACTTTCTCTCGTAAACAGAAAAAGCATAAATCGTAGAAAAAAACAAGCCCTACATCGGTTGACAATTGCAGTGCGGCCTTACCAACGTAGGTAGTGTGAACCATGTGGTGGCGATGGTCGAGCACGTACGCCGACAATCCAATCGCATTGTTCCTTGTAAACTGCTGCAAAGCACCGCACCCGTTCGCCTGATCAAAAGGTCACCCCGATTAGAGTAATCACATCAGAAAACAACCGATTTGTCCTCGAAAGTGAACCCACCTCACGCTGTCACGCACAAGTGTGTCGCCTTTTTAAGCTGCTGTTTTAATCGGTGGAGCTCATCGTTTTTGACCGAAGTTTTTTTGCTTTTTAGCTAAAACATAATAAGTAACAGTCAGAAGAATTAGTTATTAAAATAAAAAATTAAAAAAACAACTTTTAAAAACACAGATCCAGAAAAAGACGACGAAAACTGACCGACGGTTTTTAAAAACGAATTAGAGAACTTATTTTTAAAAATCAAGAGTTCAAAACGGCTACTTAACTGGATCGGATTTGAACACCCGGAGGACGTGACGATTGGCAATGATACGGCGCGCGCGGGTTGCTGACGCAGAGATTGGGGCGTCACGCTGCTGACGCTGCCTATGCTGACGTAGAAAGGCCCTGACGCCGCAGGTGGGCTGCACGACGCTCCTGAGCAGGGGAGGAGGCTCCTGGAAGCTGACGCGATCAGCGGGTAACAACGTGGGCAGCAAGCCTCGTCTAATCCGGTGGTTATCCCCGTTGACTAATGCAGATTCAGTGAGCGGGCTTGATTAGATGTTCTCCGCGTGCTTAATGCCATCGCGAATTGATACTCTCCAAGGGCCAGCCAGAGTTAATGACTAATGAGTTTGATTGGAGGTCGGAATAATGGAATAAAAACACTAAACAAATGGTACATGTTGTTTTAGAGAGATATGTTCCATCCGTTTTAAAATAATAAGACTTGTAATTTTTACTACTTGTTTTATATTACAAGACGCTAGGTTTGATGATATTTTCTTTTTTTGCACTCGTTAATCTTTTTTCTCTTCGATATTTATGAGTAAACACACACAGCTATCCTCTTTTTTATTCCAAAAAACATTAATTTCATAGACACTATAATCATTTTTCTCTAATATTTTATGATTTTATGTGCTTCTTAACCCTATGTCAAAACAAAGTACACCTTATAAGAAACGGAGGGAGTGTAGCCACCCGTATCTAGGCTATGCTCTTTTAAGATTATGCTTTTAGTTTCTAACTTTTTAATTTTGTATTTTTTGGCTTTTTATTTTTTGACTATTTTTTGTCTTTTTTTTGTAGTCCTTTACATTGTCCGAGATGAGATGTTTTTAACTTTTTTAATTTAATTACATTGAAAAAAATTACAGCAACTATAATAAAAAGTAAATCTTAAACAGTAACAAATAAAAAAACATAAGCTAAACATTGTCTGATCGTTTTGGCTTCAGCTTTTAGCTTCTGGCTTATTTTTCACTATTCATAAATTTCGTCTTTTTCTGAACTTTAGCTTCTGGCTTATTTTTCACTATTCATAAATTTCGTCTTTTTCTGAACTTTTAGCTTTTTGTTAAGCTTTTTTGCCGGTTCTTTTTTCCCGTATTTGTTTGTATTATACGTAATAAGCTAACATATTTTTTTAAATTTTTTAAAATTTAATTATGCTAAATAAGTCTCTATCAATTACAATATTTTTACAACTAACTACAGTACTTTTCAGCCATAAGCTACTAAAAATAAGCCCAAATGATCACCACGTTAAGCACCACCTAGAACTGCTTCCAAGTTGATACTACAAAAACAGACACGTCACGTCACCTGCAACGTGTCCACGGACAGAGCAGCGCAGTACTCACACCTGTCCCTAGGGTCACCAATGTAATTTTGCTCCTTTGGTGGGTCTAGTTTGTTGTACGGAAGAGCTTGTACTCAAAACTGTTCAGCTCAGTATAGGAGGCTGTCCCCTTGGTGCATGTTAGCATGTACAACGCGACAGTGATGGCACTTGCGGCGGCGGTCGGACCTCGATCGCACAGGACAGGGAGGAAGGGCACCGGGAAATTTCTGGGGGAGAGGGAGGTAAACAGACGAGGGTGGGGGAGGAAAAAGAAATATGGTGAGGCTACAGTACAACTGACAGGTGAGCCAATGGGGATGTATGTGTGATTTATTCATTGTTCTAAGGTTGTTGCCATGAAAGATTCCAAAAAAAAAGGTAATTGAAATAGCTAAGGGCTAAAACGGAGAAGTAGAGGACTAAAATGCAAAATTATTTACGGGTTCATTCGAAGCTGCATGTATAATGTATCGGATGGGTAGGAACTTAAAGGTGTATTTTGAGTGCCTGTTCTTTTCGGCTGTGATTTATAGTTTTTGGTTGAAATATTTAAATTTTAGCTGTTTACGATACAGATTACGGAGAGATAATGTGTAGATCGTTTAACTTGTAGACCCTATCTTGAGAAAATACTCCGTTTGAAAGCTAAGTACTGTAGCAAAAGTTAAAAGTCGCCAACTTTTAACTTAAAAGAACAAGACCTGAGTGACTTGTGCCTAGATAGAGATGAAACCACTGCTTAATTAAGACGTTTACATGTTGCACACGCCTTTAAGGACTTTTCTCCTTAAAAAGAATGTGTTCAGGGTACATCCGTTGTTAGTACGTGCCAAAATCTCAACGAAGATGTTGTTACCTTAGTCAACAATCTTTACATCGTGATCGTTCCACTGATCACTGTCCAAATGTGCATTAGATTGATGTAACCATTCAGCTAACCGATCCCAATGGCACGTGCTGCGGGCAATTTCTAAATTGCGACAGCCAGATTACCTCAGGCCCGGACGTCACGCATGCTGGCGTTAGGCCGATAAGTCTTCCATCGATCACCGATCAGTGCAAAATCACGTGAAAGCCCAGACGCGCAACCTGCTACTGAATAGTAAATTCTTTCCTGGTCAAGTGACTCTTCCGTCAATCACGATCAGTACTATATTGCTGCAACTGCTTCCAGTAACAGTGTTGTGCCCAAACTTTCATACACCTTGGCCCCACTGGAAGTGTGACTCACGTGCGAGTATGTGAGCTAGAATAATTGAGTGAACTCTTCCTCTCTTTTTCGAGGAAATCGTAAATTCTTTATCTGGTTTAGCAGAACAAATGGATATTCTTAATGCAAATTATCTGTTTTAAACCTGACCCATGTAGGGACTTTGAGAGATCTATGCAAAACCCAAGCCTAATCCATCCCATTGTCGTAGTTTGGAACCAGCCGCGCGGATAGTTGGCTTCTAAACTGAACCATCATGTCAAATGCATGTTCATACAAGTTCATAAAAGGACAATTTATAATCAACAGTAGATCCATTCACATGTTATCTCTGGGCATGTGCATATTGATTATCGCCAATAGATTTTGACTAAAAATGAATAGCGACTTAAAAAGTGACTTTTAGAACGAGAAAACGAATAGTGGGTAAATGAGATAGAGATGCGTGCATGAGACAGAAGTGAGAGGAATGGGGTGCGTGATATACCCGTAACCCCTGCCTTATTTTCAAAGCAAGACGAGAGCGAGAAAAGTGGGGAAACCGCTTCGAGAAGCTAGTTGTTCATATTGACTTCTACTTCTCCAAGCAGAAGCCAATATTAACATGCCCTTTATTGTGAGAAATAATTGAGGTTGGTTGTTCGGTCGTGACACTAGCTGTAATTTTCCTTTATCTGCATATATAACTCAGGTGATGTAATATTAATTGTCTATGCCATTTTCTTCTCGAAAATTATCAAGCAAAACTAATATAAAAGGGGAGTTTGTCCGTTCACCCCTCCCAATTCGGCCTTCTCTTGCATGTGTCGACACTTGGGCCCATGTCGCCAACCTCCAAATTGCTCTATCGCTCGTTCTAGCTTAACCGCTTCGCCATGTTCCTCAATTTTCATACTATTCACACATAGCGAGGCAAGAACTACCTTCTCTCCTTGAAGCCACCGCTATTCCTTCCTCCCATGCGCTGCCATGCTGCTACCGTACTAGGACGATGAAGAAGAGGAGAGAGGCAGATCAATACTCAGCGGCGAAGAAGAGGAGCACACAGTGCGAACGACGAGGCGATGGTGTACACCACTGAGGACAACGACGAAACGAAAGTGTACACCATCGGATTGATGATCGGGACATGGAATATACTGGCATGGATGAAGAACAGGGAGGCTAAGTACACTGCACCCATCCTTTCTCCCGTGCCATCTACTTGCGTGTCTAATGCACACATACCTCCTGCCCCAACTGCATGTCTGTGAGCCTCACAGTCTTGTGCGCCTGAGCCACCGCTATCTGTGCGTTTGTGAATTCCACCGTCTTCTGGCTCCACCAGACCGCTCTTTACACAAACCAATTTACAAATTTTCAAAGAAATCATGTACAACCGATTTGGAGATCTTTTTACCTTCATCAACAAATCTTTATTCTTGTTGTACACTCACAAGAACTCATCTTACATCACCACCCTACACGCTCTTTCTGTCATCTGCCTAAGACTAAGTATGTTGTTGCACAGACTTGGTATATAGTAAATCTCAGTCAACAACTTACCTCCATTCTTGCATTGCAACATCATCGTCTCTTTGCCTTTTATATCCACCATGGAGTTGTCGCCAAACTTGACCTTGCCCCAAACTTTATCGTCAAGCTTATGAAACATGGAGCGATCTCCCGTCATGTGGTTACTTGCTCCATTGTCCAAGTACTATTGATCCTTGTGATCGTGGCTACCTTCCTTCGTGCGTAGATTTCGAACTATTTTCTCCTCATTCAGTGTCACCATTATCAGCGTCTTTTCAACATATGAGGAGAGAAGTACTAGCGATTTGTCATATTCTTCTTCGTGTTTGGTGAGGTTCACCTCCCCGTCCTTCTTCTTGCTTTTGCAATCCGAAGCATAACGCCCATACTCATTACAGTTTAAACACTTTATATGGCTGTGTCCATATTCGCCACATTCAAAGCACTTAACATGTAATTTATTACGAGATCTGTCTCCACTGCCTTGCCCAGTCTTGTCTCCACGGCCACCTCTGTCGCCTCGGTCACTCTGGTCGCCTCGATCGCGTCACCTCCCGCGGTTGTTTGATGAGCCACGACCATCTATCAGATCTCCCTTTACTAGCAACGTATGCTCGTTATGAGTCTGGGATCCCTGCTCGTTACATGGCTGAAACCCCTTCAGTAACTCCTCATGCGCCTTGAGAGAGCCGGTGATCTCCTCTATCCTCTTCTTGTCCAGATCAGAGGAGCATATAAGTGTGGTGACAACATATATGTACTTTTTCGGAAGTACTCACAGGTACTACTTCACCGCCACAGATTCCTCTATCTTGTTGCCAAGAGAGTTAATCTGATTGTACAATGAAGTCAGCTTACCGACGAACTCATCCACCAACTCGGTCTCTCCCATCTTCAGATTCTCGAACTCACTTCACAAATTCTAGAGCCGTACCTCCTTGACACGATCAGCTCCCTCGTGCATCGTCTGAAGCATCTCCCACGCCTCCCGTGCCATCTCCTTACCGATGAGCTAATGCATCATCACATCTAGCACTGCCTGGTAGATGATAGCCAAATCCACCTGATCCACCATGTCGTCCACCACCTTGTCCTTCCCCTTTGGATCAACTGCACCCTAAACTCCTCTGGGCGCGTATGTTCACCTTCATCTTCATTGCCCACACCGGGTAATTGTCGGTCTTCAGGAGAGGGTACTAGAGGGAGATTAGCCCACCCTGGGCCTTTGTCTTATCACCGATGATCTTCAGAAATCGTCAAGATTAACAAGCTCTGATACCACTTGTTGCATTCTACAACCATTCAGGCAGTCATTACGACCACGTCTGGAGTCATTACGACTGCTCTGCTGTTTGCTACGATCACGTTATAGCTACTTCGACTATGCCTCCCAGCTTCGACTGCGTACACGTAACTTTTGCTGAGAAAGCTACGACCACGTTGAAGGCTCTATCAACTGTTGTGGTCATAACGCTTTACGACCATATCTTCCTACTGTGGTCGCTTACGACCACATCTTCTCATTGTGTGACCGTGGTCGTAACTTGCTTACGGCCGTGTCTTCTGCTCCTGCAAACACCTTCACTCGTCGTGGTCGTAAGTCGTTTACGACCACATCTACGATCACGATGAACTCGATACTCGATAATTTCCTAGAACCAAACCGCTCTTTTTTCTCTTCTTTATTACTTTCTCTCGTTCGATCACCCCGATCGCTACCCTTGCTTCTCTCTTGTTACATTGCTCTGCCTTTTTATACCCAAATTCTAGGACTAAGAAACGAACTCGATTACGACTACGACTACAGCACAGACTCAACAATCCGACTCAACTCGAATACGACTACGACTACGACTCGAACACGACTACGACCACCAACTTGTACACGACCACAACCATCAACTTGTACATGACCATGATCACCAAACTGAAAATAAGATTACTAACTCTAACGTATATAATTGGACTTCACTAATAAGGAGTCATGAAAATGGAACTTACAATAGTGGCGTTGTCTATCTATCACGGTAATAGTTTTTGCTAGTGTAGAGTCACAATGCCCGATTTTTTTTACGTCAGCATTATTTCTTCTTGGGTGAACTTTGACTTTTGTTTTTCACCATCGTGGTTGAACTGACATATGGTATTCGACCAAAAGCCAACTATGTTTTGTGTTTTTATTTTGAGGTGAGATGGATGTTGAATTGATTTCATATATTTCTACAGCCACCGGGACCTACTACATTGACTTTCCTGAGAAAATTCAGTTTTTTTTTCTGCACATTGAAGATTTCTAATGACTTGGAAGGCTTCATTCTATTTCTATGGGAAAACGAACTCGCAATTTATTTTCTAGCCCACAAGCCACCCCTTGTTTAAAAAGCTGGTGATTGACACTACAACGTTTCCTTACATGTCGTTTAATTCGTGTCCTGATAAAAGTTTCTTCATTGGAGATATGGGAGAAGCAAATCCTATAAACCCTTCTCGCCTTTGGACTTTGGTTGGACGTGTCTTGATTTAGAGGAGATCCAGACAGCTGCCTAAAAGCGAGAGGGTCTCATAGAGTTTTTATCTCAAAGACATGCATGCTTGAATTTTGATGGTTTACCTTACTGATGTGTTGGGTGCTTTGCCCCTACCCCTGCCCACCCTTGCAACAACACAAACTCAAGATACAAATCAGTAATCGCAACAAAAAAAAACAAATAACAAGTAACCCAGTCTAATTAAGCCATGCTGCCAATGCATTACTGGCAAAATTATACAAGACTTGTAACTCCTAGGAAAGCATACACCTAGCAGCTGTTGAGGTCATCTTTTATTATATATATTAAGAATCGATGATAGTTCTTTTATAGCTGCTAAGAAAAAAAAGAGAAATATGTTAGAAATTCTCATAAAAAAACATCCGACCCTTAAATTGGTAGATCCTAATTTTAAAGTCTTAGATTCGATAGTTATCTTAGAGATATATTAATTTAAAAAAGATCTAAAAACATCAAACCCTTAATTTAGTGGGCCCTAATTTTAAAGACTTAAATTCGATAATTAGTTTAGAGATATATTAATTTGAAAAAATAGATAGCACTATGTTTACTTCAAAGGTTGAGAGAGTGTAAATTTGCTCGATGGACCCACCTTCTACATAATCCCCTTTTCACACGTAAAGAGAAATATCTCAAAATAATTTTTGTTAATTAAATATGAAATCAAATATCCCAAATTCAAATTTAGATTGCATAATATAAATTTTAAAATTTAAAATTATGTAAAGTTATACTATACTGCATGAAACCACGTAATTGCACGAGCCAATTGACTAGTGAACCAAACAATAACCTTTCTTGTCTATGGTTATTAAACTCTAGTCTTCTCTTCTAATCGCTGTCGTGTCCATGTACCACATGATATAGCCCTGATCAATCTCCCATGTAAAATGGTTCATTGCACAATAAGGCGCACACATGCACGGATGGACCTAACACTTAGCAAGATTGGAGAGAGAGAGAGAGAGATATATATATATATATATATATATCAGCCTGCTCAGTTTGGCTGAAAATATGACTTATGACTGAAATTACACTGTAACTGATGATGTCTTATTTAGTATAATTAAATTTAAAAAATTTAAAAATAAAAAACAGGTTAGTACATCACGGACAATGCAAATGAATACGGGAAAAAAAGAACTGACAAAAAAGCTTAAAAAGCCAAAAAGTTAGAAAAAGATGAAATTTAAAAATAGTGAAAAATAAGTCAGAAACCAAAAGTTTAAACCGAAATTTAGGAATAGTGAAACATCCCTCTTTTGCACCCGAACATGCAACACATACTGATGAAACATAGTTTTGTCACTTTTAGTCAGATTTTTAGGGACTAAAGAAAATGTTTTCACTACTTTTTTTGATTATTTTGTGACAAAATACGAAATCACGACAAGACAGTGTAGTAGGGACAACTCTACAGTGATAAATTATTACTTGTCACTACTTCATTTAGAAATAGTGATAAAATATTACATCGTCACAGGATACTCTAATAGTGACAAATTTACAGTGACGAATTGTCACTTTGTCATAGCTTCATTGATAATTAGTGGCAAAACATTATATCATCACAAGAAGCCTTAGTAGGGATATTTCTTCAGTGACAAATTTCACCTTTTCACTACTTTTTATATAATTAGTGGCAAAATATTTTATCGTCACAAGATACATCAGTAAGATGATGATATAATCAGTGGATATTATGTCGTCACAATACACCCTATCAGTGACGAGCGCTAATTGTCACTATTTTATTTTTAGTTAGTGATATAATATTATGTTGTCAATTGACACCTCAATAGTGATGCCTTTGTGGTTGTCTGAAGAGCCACCCTTGTCTTCTTTCATTTATTTGGTTGGCGTGATCGTTCTGCCGATCATCAATGTGTGGGCTCGGATATAAAATTGGTATGCCAATTAAATTTGTGGGATCGATCAAAGATCACTCGTCGATTGTACTGTTGCCTCGGATGAGAGCAAGTCCAATAATAGAGTCAAGTATTTGGCTATAAGTCAAGTTATAAGAGCCAAGTTATACAATAATCTGTCTTCTATTTGTCTACAAAAGATTTTTTTATTATTATGTGGTACCATGTCTCACATTCTCTTTCTACTCCTCCTCACATACATTTATTATCTGGACCCACCACTGCATAGGCTCCCGTGTGCAGCTTGTTGCTTGCATGAGAGCCAAGCTCTCCTCTCTTCTCTCCTCCACATCAGCAAAAATGCTGACTAGCTTGGCTATAAGACCATTGTTGTACTTGCTCTGATAGAGTATTGGCTCGCCAATTGTAGGACTGTACTGGTAATAGAGAGGATGAATAGTATTTTAAAATTTTTTTTAAGTATTTACTTATCCTTTACTTCAATAGCTACAAAACTATAAAGATTAGGATACAAATTCTACTTGAAAACTAGATAAACACGGGCTGAGCACAATTTAAACAGAAATTAACGTGGTTGGATTTCGATTACCAGTCGGAAATCCATGTGGTCAAAATTCAACTACCAGTCGGAAATCAACGTGGTCAAAATTTGATTCTAGTGGTCGATTGCCAGAGAGCGGTTGAAAACCAACGTGGTCGAAATCTAGCGTAGTCAAAATTCGACTCGAGTGGTCAACGATCAGAGTGTGATTGAAAATCAATGTGGTCGAAATCAACGTAGTCGAAGGCCAATCAATGATCTAAAACCAACGTGGTCGAGTCAGATCGAAATCCGACCAGTGAGATTGACGACCAGTGAGTAGTCAAAAACCCAACGTGGTCGAAAAGAAGCAATGTGGTCGAAAACTTTAGGGGAACAGAGAAGAGCAGTTTGCTTTCAACACAGTTTCAAAACAAAAAATGATGGAACTTTTGATCCGTGATCCAAATGATATAAAACTTTGCAGTGATCTTTTCTAGAGTAATGTGAACCTATTCCAACAAACGATCGTGAAAATTATGGCCAAAGTTGAGACTTTTTTCAGTTTGTTGAAAGGTTCCACTAAAACCGAGTCAAAATCAAAATTGGTGAATATACCCTACATGTCACAGTAAGTTACAACACCAAATAAATCAACTTAAATACTCTCGATCAAAAAATCACACTTTTATCCGAAACAAGCAAAACTAAGTTTTCTTGATAAACTTATTATCAAAGTGGCTAAATAGGTGAAGATAGATTCCCAGAGATAGTCTTCATCTCTTACACATCCTTAGCACAGCAATATCAAGAAAAGAAAAGAGGAGAGAACAAATCAACCAAATCAAGAGCAAATAAATCAAAACAGGAAGCATCCATGGACATATATACACAAAGATTGATGTATTGTTTACTTGAGATAGAAAGTTTACAACCACTCTATCTTAGAAGACAAAGAGCACATCAAGTGCTCCAACCCTAAGCCAAAACAAGAAAGCACATGAGAGAAGAATTGGATGGTTAACCCTACATGTCTCCATTCCAACCCTCTTTTATAGATGGTCAACCAGCCACCTATAACTCTTAATGGATTCTATCTATTATTACAAAGGGAGAAACCCGTTAACCCCACACACATGGATTTTACTCTCACAAATTCACTTATGTACAATTTTCAAAGCACATAAATGTGCATCCGCTAAATTCTTAGCCTTGACCCAACCAGCTCCACCTTGACCTAAACCGCTCTCCAATGCATCGCCTATGCACCGCGTTTTGATTCAAGATGGTTTCCAGTATTTTGGTCAAACTACCAAAATACTCTTCCTTGACTCGGTTATCACTAACCACTGCAAGTAATCGTCATGCTTGCCACATGCAGGTGCACCACTAGCTCGCCACGCGTCACTAAGTCTCTCCCATCCCGATTCCACCGAACCACAGCTCACTTGGCTCGTGCAAGCTACGTGACGCATTCCCGCTGTTTGAACTTGTCTTCAACATTTCTCGCCTTTCTCGTGCCATGCTTGAGCTCACCATCTCACCTGGCATCCTCGACCATTCTGGGCCTCAACTACTCTATGAGCCTAGCCCTGATCCTCGCCGTTGACCACGGTTGACTCTAAGCGACCCTGCACATTCAAGACAAAGAAATCATTTTCAGCTACAAATTCTTCACAACTTAACCTATATTAGTCAAGACATGCATCATGCAACCTTAATCCATTGACTCAGGTCATCCCAACTCAATCTATGACTCAATTCCTAAAACCCTTGTTTTCTGGCAAGATCGGAAGTACCACGCCTAACACACCAGTACTTCCGTAATATGAAACTACCGCCTCTCAAAATGGTACTTCCGTACGCTGAAAACCTCGCATAGGGCTCTCTGGAAAAAACATATCACAACTCAACTTGTTATTTCCGCCAAACGGAACTACTACACTTATACCTGCAGTACTTTTAATTTTTCTAACACTTTCATAATACAGTCTAAATTAAATGCAATCTTTACAAAACTATTTTATCACTCTATAAAACTTATATTGATTCATCATAAACAGTATTCTAGACCTTCACTAATCAAATGTTGGATTGGGGAAAGATTCGCCTGTGCTGCCTTCCGAAAAAATTACTCGCCAATTCATTTGTTGCGTCTCGGAAATAAAAGATCGGTTTGCCAATCTCCTGAGCTTTGTTTTACGATTCATCCACTACCAAAAAAAAAATCTTGTAGCTATAGTGCTTTTCTTCACGCTAGTGCATCGCTTATTTAGGGGAAAGAATTTCCAAATAAAAATCCCATCACAAACAGTACATAAATTTGTGACGTAAGATTGTCCAAGCTTCATCTGATTAGTTTTGCAAAAAAAAAGTGACTACCTGTGACGAAGTATAATCACTATGAAATAAAATTATGCCACACATAAAAGCAACCAGTGATGACGATGTCGTCACAAATAGCTGTGCATTTATGATGATAGAGCCATCACTTCTACAAAATATAAATAGAGCCATCAGTGAGAAAGAACATTGACACAGGAAGCATCACCATTGATGAAACTGTTATCACTAGCTTAACCCAATTTGTGACTAAATAAGTTGTCACTTTTATGGCGTATAATTGCGATGACTTAATTGTCATAAATGTTTTAAAAAGGGAAATGTCATCATCACTTCAAGCATTATTAGCGATGAAATCATCGTCACTAATCTAGACATCTCAGTAGTGATACTTTACCGCTAAGGAACATAGTTATTTGTGGGGAACGAAAATTCGACACTATGTTAGCTGTGACTTGAGTATTAGTGACCGTCAGTAACAGCTGCAAATATGGTCACAGATAGTAATTTATGACCAAAAATAGATTTTCTGTGATGAAAAATTTTGCCACAAAAACATATTTCCCTTGTAGTCGAGCATGTACAATGCGCGGCTGCTAGAATACATATCATTATGTTTGAGAATAGAGTTGTACTCGTTTGTACAACTTAACGCTCCTCTAAAAACTCACTCGTTGGCTGAGCGACGCGCCAACGCGGCGGCGAATGACGGAAGCGACGGCACGAAGCGATGCCCGCGCGTACGTCCTCGTGAATCGTGACGGTTTAAGCCGAGTGAAAGCTAGCAACACGTGGGTTAATTGCATCGGTTTGCCGCGGTTAGCCTCACTCGCCGTGACACGTGCTCGTCGTCGTCGCTTCCTCTGGCCTGTATCCAGATCCACCAGCATAAATACGCCACCTTTTGAGACCTGTCCTGGTAAGCTTAGCTGCCATCTACCACACGGAGTCCAGAGTCGCATAGACGCAGAACGAAAGCAACCAGTTTTACTCACAGCGGTAGAGAGTAGAGACATGGCGCTTGCCACTCGCCCAACCTCCATGGTGTCCGAGCTGATGGCGCAGGGTCGGGAGTCCGCGGCCGTCCTCGAGGCCCTGCTCCAGGGGGCGTCCCCGCCGGCGCACGGCGACCTCCAGGACCTCGCCGCGCAGATCATACGCTGCTGCGACCGCGCGCTCGCCGCCCTGCACGGCAGCGGCGGGGGCGGGAACGGGAACGCGGCCGAATTATCAGCCGGAGCCGGTGCCGGCAGGAAGCGCAAGTCTGCGCCTGGCTGCACCACCACTCAGACGAGGCCTAAAAGAAGGTGGAGTACTAACTGACTTACATGAGGGTTCATTGCGTTGGGGTTACATTTACATGCGAGCAAACAACTCAACAAGATCGTTTTGCAAGCCGCAGGGCGCGCGGGAATGGAGGAGAGACGCCGACACGAGTGGAGAAGAAGCGGACGGCGGAGGACGGCTTCATATGGAGGAAGTACGGGCAGAAGGACATCCAGAACAGCAAGTACCCGAGGTAAGCACGCACGTTTGTTTGCAAAATTCCACGCTAAATTCCGACTCAAGTGTTTGATCTCGCATGCGTGCGCGCAGGCTGTATTTCAGGTGCACCTACAAATACGACAGTGGCTGCAGGGCGACGAGGCAGGTCCAGCAGTCGGAGGACGACCCCTCTCTCTACGTCATCACCTACTTCGGCGACCACACCTGCTGCGGGGACGCCGCCGCCGCCGCCGCCGCCTTGGAAGACGACGGAAAGATTCAGCCATTCGTCATCAACTTCGGGTCGGCCACCGCGAGCAGCGGCGGCTCGCCTTGGCCCTCCTCCTCCGACGATGATGTCCGGAGCGAGACGTCGCACTCGTCGCAGGCCGTGTACTTGCCGGAAGAGGAGGACCAGCAGCGGGCAAAGATGTGCAAGGTGGAGTCACCGCCACCGGCGACGGAGCCGAGTTCGTCAGCCGACGTTTCTTGTGCCTCTCCGGTACTGGAGCCTTTGCCAGGCTGCTTGGACTGGGATTTCTTCGGCGAGAGCTCGTTCGATGACATGGCCGAATTCGTTAACTTCGACGACGAGATTCCTCTGTTCCAATAGATGTGAGGGATCCATGTGTTCCTATATTTTTGTTGCAACTGGTGATGTGATGAACAAGGATATTAAAGCGAGTGTTTCTACGTTGCTGCGGTGATTCCATTTGAAGCAGAGTACTTAGCTCTAAACCATTCATGAATTAAGCATCGCGTAACTCCATTCTATGCGGATGCTGATGCGTAAAGCAGAAGGATGTAGCGATAACCTGCCATGTTCAGATCCTCTGGAGTCAACTCCTCGGATGGCCTCGAGTTAATCTGGATCTGTTTTTGGATCATCCATAAGCCAAGTGGACACTATTAATATGGTCGATGCCCTGAATTGGGAACCAAGAACTACGTCACATGCATTCATAAATTCAAGATCATTATGTTATTGTGATGGACAGGCTACGATATAATTATATACATACAAGTGGTCACATCAACTCCCTCCGTGCAACTCATGAGGTAGCAGATAGGGCCTGTGAGAATTGAGAAGCCTTGAACGAGGCATAGGAATGCTTACATGACCCATGCATCAGTCTGTAAATAAAACAACATTAGGTGGGAGGAAGGGGCCAACTCCAGCCTGCGGGATTAATCAAATGTGCTGCGAACATCATCGTGTTAATTACCCTCTGTTCTGTTTGCGCTGCATGAGTTTGTAAAGGGCCTGTTAGGACCCGTTAATTTTGTTTTTTTAATCTTTTTTGGCTTTCGGCTGTTGTCTTCCTGTTTAAATTATACTATAACGATTGTTAGTTTTATAAAATAAAAAATAAAAGAAATAAAAAAACGGTTATATCTTTACGGATAATACAAAAAATAAAAGAAAAAAACCAAAAAAAAATAAAAAAGCTGAAATTAATAAGCCAATGTGTTCATTCCGACTTCTGATTTCTGAAAGATAGGAGCTGAAGCCAGAATGAACGGGACCTTAGCCGATGCCTAACTTTGCTATAACTAAACTACATTTTTTTTGCAGCAAAATTCAGCGCCATAAGGGCCTGTTTGGTTGGTGTCTAAGTTTGCCATGCCTAAGTTTAGGCAATGTGTGGCTGCCACAGAAAGTGTGGCTAACAAAATCGAAGCCACACTTGTGGTAAAGTTTGGCAAGAAACTGAGTCTATGACGTATGGGGCCGGGCGCTAAGAAAGTGTGGCATGCCACAGTTGCGTCAGTGAACCAAACAGCTACCTAAAAACTGTGGCACACCTAACTTGTGGCTAGGCAACTTCTGATCATGAACCAAACAGACCCTAAATGTGGCGAACTTAGGCAAAAACCTAAGACGTATGGTCATGAGACCAAGAAAGCATAGCTAAGTCATAATTATGGCAATAAACCAAATATCTTTTAAAAAGCTACGACATACCTAAGGTTTGGTGTAACAAGACTAGACTTTCAAACCAAGCACACCTGATACTCGACGTTGAACACAACGGGAGTAGTAGAGAACAGCTGAACAAGCACACTTTTGATTGGCGTCGACGATTCGAAGCCTACTGACAAGGATATATCCACGTTGGCACGGTGTAGGAACTTGGAAACTGGCAGCAGATCGATGGGAACGGAATATATCCATTGCCATGTGGTAGCACGTACGTGCCAACCACGAACGGCCAGAGCATCTAGGTAGCTTGCGGTTGAGCTCAGAGCGCTGCTAATCGCCAGCCGCCACAGTCGGACTGAAGTCTAATAATCTGCATGCTATTCTCTTTAGATGGTACAGTATCCGCCATGATTGAAGTCGTCAGCGCACTGAACTTATGGTGTGGCAGAAGCCGGTTTCCATCCCTACTTTCGATCTGTCTCGATGGCACGGGATAGAAACAAATCTAAGTGTGACAGTCACCGCAAATTCTGACTTCTAAGGCTCTCACTACCTGTTTTTAAGCACGCGCGCTCGTGTGACAAGAAGGCATTTGTTCGAACGTATCTTGCATCGATCCACTGTCTGAGCTGTCGGCTAGGCCAAATACTGCTAATGACCTGATCATGACTGATACCGATGTTCTTTTCGTTACTATTGATATCTTTTGATTGAAAATAAATAGTAGTGAAGGAAAGGAGACATGAATGAAAGGAGTAGAGGGAAGTGTGTGATACATGCATGACCTCCTACTATATCTTTGGAACGGGACATGAGCGAAATGAGTGGAGAAACCGTTTCGAGAAGCTAAGTGTTTATATTGGTTTCTGATTTCTCCCAAAATAATCTAGTAACAGAAGCTAATATAAATATGATCTACGCATTGAGTTCCACGTCGTTTCCGAAACCCTGGAGATGGCAGCAGCTAGAGCGCTGGCGGGCTCAGGCAACCCGTTGTTGCAGCGGCTGCCGGACGCGGGCGCGGTGCGCGACCGGGGGACGCGCCGCGCCGAAACGGAGAAGCGGGAGTAATCCCAAGCCCAGCGTTTGGTCTGCCGCGTGCGAGCGGCCGAAATGGAGAGGTGGTTAGGCCGAGGCCGAGGCGGGACCTGAACGAGCGATGGAAACCGCGACCGGCACGAGCCGAGCGCGGCGTGGCGTGGGAAAATAGGGAACGGGCGGGGTTTTCGTGCGGTTTGTGGGGGCCCCTTTGGGCTTTGGCGGGCTGCTTTCTTTCCCGGCCGCGGCCGTCTAGCGGGCTGGTATGGGCCAAAAGACGTCGTACTCAATCAACACTCCTTTGGGCCGGCTTCTCGTTTCCTCTCCCAACGAAGGCCGAGGCCGAGTGCGACAGCCGACAAATGCCGTTCCATCTCTGCAAAATTAAGTCCTATTCTTTTGGTCTACTATTAATGATTTTTATCTATACTTTTAAGACGACACAAATTATTTTAAGCTCAAGAAGTTATTTGAAAAATCTAAAAAACCATATTATTTGTTTTAACTTTTAAAGAAGCGAAAAACCAAAAGCTTAAAAAAGTGCCAGATCAGGCTTGTGGGAGCGGCTTAACGCATCGGGTTGACATGGAAGGGCACGGGAGTACAGGTGTGGATGGATTGGGGAAGTACAAGGGTAGGTGGACAGAGTACTAACAGGCTCGTTTCCTCGATAGCTCAGCCGCATGTCCGCTTGGCATGGCACTTCTGCTGCTGAGTGCCAGTGAATGGCGGTGGCTTCTGGAGAACAGTGAGTGAGAGCACTCCTCTTCGGATGCTTAAACTTGAAAGAGCACATACTATATCATACCAGTACATGGATTATTGGTACATGTCATTTTGTTCCGGACTTCATGGCATTATCTGGTATATCACATACCAGGGTAAGAAATAAGTGACAAGACATGTCCACCTAGTACTTCAGAAGTTCAGAGAAGGGGGGCAAAGTGCACCAGTGCTTTGTGCAACACACCCCCAAACTAGCAGATAATAACGTGAACTGAACTGAAGTATCACGAACAACTTTTTGCCGCATTGCAAACAACACTCTACGAGCCACAAATTCTTAAGGAAAAACAGGTCCAAGATTTGAAGAGAAGCATCAGCTCCACATCCCCGAAAATTGCAAACAAGCTAAAAATCACTAGCCAACTCCTAACATTCTTTGCGATCACTCTTTTCCCCACTCTGCCTCTCATAATCACCATATATCTATGTAAAGACGAACCAAAAAGGAAAGAGAGAATTGAAAAGCTAAAGATCAAAATAAGTAGGTACAATAGATAGATCTCAAACCAATTCATCCTCTGGGGTACCCTGAGGACTCCTCACCATCTCAAGCATACTGACAACCTCAGCCATGTCCGGCCGGTGGGAAGGCACCTGCGACGTGCAAACCAGACCCAGCTTGATGATCAGCACGGCCTCTTCCATCGAGAATTCATCCGATAGTCGCAGATCCATGCAGTCCTCCACCCTGCCTTCCTCAAGTGCACCTCTGACCAGATCGCATAGCACAACATCATCTTCTAAGTACTCGACGGGTCTCCTGCTTGTCAAAATCTCAAGGACTAGCACCCCAAAACTATAGACGTCGCATTTCTCTGTGACATGGACTGCCCTGCATGTGAACTCTGGTGCCATATACCCCAGCGCACTCTGGATCTTGCTGCTCAGAATGTAGCGATCCAGCATTGGCAGGAGCTTCACAAGACCGTAGTCACCAACCCTGGGCTCGCCGTTAGTGTCTAGCAAGACATTGCTCGACTTCAGATTGTAGTGGATTATCCCATGGCGGTGCAAGTGCACAAGGGCACGGGCTACACCAATGATTATGTTGAACCTTTCCATCCATGGAAGCGAGCTCTCTGCTGAGCACTCATGTAGGTGCTGATGCAAGTTTCGGCCAGGCACAAAATCATAGATAAGGAGCTGCAGCGAGGAAGTCCAGTAGAAGCCTCTGAGGGTGACAACATTATGGTGCCGCGCCTTGCCAAGAAGCTTGACCTGACGTTTGAAGTCATCCTCTGATTTGACCAAGCTTGACACTGTCAGCTTCTTGATGGCCACTGGCTGGCCATCTCCGAGCA
The DNA here is from genome assembly GCA_036346575.1 of Dendrocalamus sinicus. Classification (NCBI taxonomy): domain Eukaryota; kingdom Viridiplantae; phylum Streptophyta; class Magnoliopsida; order Poales; family Poaceae; genus Dendrocalamus; species Dendrocalamus sinicus. Next base: position 27,232,298 of record CM070653.1, on the reverse strand, counting down.
CTGCCTTGTAAACCGTGCCAAAGCCTCCTCACCCAAGTTCACAATCCTTGTTCAACAAGGCATGCCCACCAGTACTGAAATCTGCCCTGCCAAACATGACAAGCTTGCCAGAGTTGCCTTCATTCTCTAGGGATTCGGCCCATTGGCTACCATAATCATCCGACAATGCAGTGGGAACTGCAGAGCGGGAAGCTGCTGCACGGACACGGGTGTTGAGCACTGTGATGGTGACCACGCCAATAATAATCACCGCTCCACCGACAATGGCAACGAGTGTGGAGATGCTCAATATGATCTTCTTGTGGTGCTGGCTGCTGGGGGCACTTGGAGCAACCTCTGACAAGGGGTTTGATGAGGAGTTAGGGTTGAAAACAATTGGCTTTGGCATGACACCATTGCAGGAATTGTTCTTCTGTGAGCTGCAAAGTCCGGCATTGTCGGAGATGAAAGAATCAGGGATGCTGTCAAAAAAGTGGCTGATGGGGAGGTTCCCCGATAGCAGATTGTGGGAGACGTTGAAGACCTGGAGGCTGGCAAGGTTGGAGAGCTCCATCGGCAGGGTTCCATTAAGCTTGTTCTCTGAGAGATCAACCATTTTGAGACTAGTGAGGTAGCCCATTGTCGTAGGAATTGGCCCAGTAAGTTTGTTGTGTGATAGATTCCTGCAATGCAAGAAAATAGCCACATACTCATCAGTGCAAGTGGTGCCAACTTTTCGATAGTAGCGATGCAACATGCTTGTCCACTGTAATTCATGTGTTTTTAACTAAGTGTTGAAAATTCATATGGAAGGTGGCTTATGTTTTTTAGTGTATCCAAGATAACATGGACCCAGACAACGGGATACTAGCAAAGCAACAAGACAAGCATGGTTCCAACATATCTGGTTCCGGGCTTCCAAACAGAAAATAGGCCATATCTATCACTTTCTCCATGGTATCTGCAACCTAGGAAACAGAGCAGGCAAGTACTAACACAACAAAAAACAAAGCAGAAGCTAGTGATCAACCGCTCAACATGCATGCAAGCACAAGAACCTAGTCATGTCGCGCGCCCGCGGGGGGCGGGTCACTTACAAAGCAATTAGGGAGCTGCATTGCCCAATCTGTGCTGGAATGCCTCCGGTGAGAGAATTCTTCCCGATCAGCAGCTCCCGGAGCGCCGCCGCTCCTCCAATCTCTAGTGGGACGCTCCCACTCAATTGGTTTGATCTAACATCCAGCACCTCTAACAGTGTCATCCGTCCAATGCTCACCGGAAGCTGCCCTGACATGGAATTTGAGGACAAATCCAAATACTGCAATCTTGTGAGGCTCGCAATCTCAGGCGGGATCGCACCAGAGAACGCATTGCCTGACAGGTTCAGTGCTTGCAGCGCCGAGGCAATGTCACCGGGAACCTTGACCCAGCCAGACAATGCATTGCCGGCGACGGAGACGCGCTGCAGCGCCAGCCCGAGCACCCACCACGGGAGCTCCCCTGTGAGCGCGTTCCGGCTGAGGTCGACCTCGACCAAGTTCTTGCACCCCGAAATGCCGTCCGGGATAGGACCGACGAAGCAATTGCCGGACAAATCTAGCCTCTCCAGCGCCGCCATCTCGCCAATCCACGCCGGGAGGTCCCCAGCGAGCGCATTGCCGCCGGCGCCAAGAGAACTCAGCCCGGACAGCCCACGGAGCGACTCCGGCAGAACACCGGTGAACAAATTATGCCCGATTTCCAACGACTTGAGCAGCCCGGCCTCGCCGACGTCCGCTGGTATCTCCCCTTCAAGAAGATTGCGACTCAAGTCCAGCACACGCAACGAACTGCTCCGCGGGAACCCGCCAGGTACGCTGCCCGAGAGCTGGTTGCCGGAGAGGTCCAGAGCCTGGAGCGACGGCAGCGACCAGATGCCATCCGGGACAGGACCGGAGAGGCGGTTGTCGGAGAAGTTGAGAGACATGAGGGACGCGCAGGAAGCGAGGGAGGCGGGGAGGTAGCCGGAGAGGGCGTTGGCGGAGAGGTCGAGGGCCCGGATGCGCGGGGACAGGGCGGCCGGGAGCGGGCCGGAGAGGTTGTTGCCGGGGAGGGAGAGCGAGAGGAGGGCGGCGAGGCGGACGAGCGCGGAACGGGGGAGGCGGCCGGAGAGGGAGGCGGCGGGGAGGGCGAGCGAGTCAACGCGGCCAGTGCGGGGGTCGCAGGAGACGCCCGGCGACCAGGGCGCGAGGCGGCCCGACGGGTCGGAGACCCCCGACTTGAAGACCACCAGCGCAAGCACGTCGTCGCTCACGACAGCCGCGGCCGTCGTGGCGAAGAGAACGACGAGGGGGAGGAGGGAGGCGGCGGCGGCAGTGGCCAGTGAGGAGGGGGTGGATCATGGGAGGTGGTGGTGTTCGTCCATTGGATCGTAGCTGCAGTTCTTGGAGACGCACTGCGTACTTGGTGAGTTGCAGGATTTCAGCCGGGGTTGGAGACCCCTCGCCTATTTTTTTTAGAAATATTTGATGATTTGTCCTATCTTTCATATGAGTTTGATAAAATACACTGTGATATCTCACTTACATGTGGGTCCAGGGCCTGCATGTAAGTGACATATCACAGGGCATTTTATCAAACTCACATGAAAGGTGGAGCAAATCATCAAATCTCCCAATTTTTTATGACTAATCTATTTTTTATTCAAAATAACAGAAATATATTTGGTCAACCATTGGACGAATTTATTGCAGTCACTAAACGGTTGGTCGCCAACGGTCGGGCGACTGCATGCAGTCGCCCATCGGTCGGGCGATTGCTGCGCTTCCAGTGCGACATGACCGCACGGACCAACTTTTACGTAGTGACAAAACTATAGGAGACACTTTCACACAGCAACAAGACTACACGTGTCAGCTTTGCGCATAGAGGTGACCGCACGAGCCAACTTTGCGCAGTAAGAAGACCATACGAGACACCTTTGCGTAGCGATATGACTACACGGGCCAGCTTTGCGTAGTGATAAGACCAAAGTAGACACCTTCGTGCAGTGACAAGACTACACGCGCCAACTTTGCACAGCAACATAACCACACGGGCCAGCTTTGCATAGTGAAAAGACCATACAAGACACCTTTGCACAGCGACAGGGCCACACGGGCTAGCTTTCTGTAGCAACATGACCACACGAGCTAGCTTTCCGCAGCGACATGACTGCATGGGCCAGCTTTGCACAATGACAAGACCAAAGGAGACACCTTCGCGCAGCAACAAGACTACACGGGCTAGCTTTGCGCAGCGACATGACCGCACAGGCCAGCTTTGCACAGTGATAAGACCATATGAGACACCTTTGTGCAGCTATAGGACCACACGGGCCAGCTTTGCGTAACGACATGACCGCACAGGCCAGCTTCCCGTAGCAACATGACCGCATGGGCCAGCTTTGTGCAATAACAAGATCAAAGGAGACACCTTCGTGCAGCGATAAGACTACACGCGGCAGCTTTGCGCAGTGAGAAGACCATACGAAACACCTTTGCGTAGCGACATGACCACACGGGCCAACCTTACGCAGCAACATGATTGCACGGGCTAGCTTCGCACAGTGACAAGACCAAACGAGATACCTTTGCGCAGTGACAAGACTATACGTGCCAGCTTTGCGCAGCGATATGACCGCATGGGTCATCTTTGCGTAATGACAAGGCCATACGAGACACCTTTGTGCAGTGACGTAACCACACGGGTATCTTCATGCAGCGAGAAGGCCACAAGGGGCCCTCTAAAAGGAGGTGGAAGAGATTTCTAAGAGAAAACTATACAAGCAAACACTACACTACACTAGCGCTTGCTTCACCACACCGAGATGGACAAGAGGCAAAAGAAACAATGGGACAAGATGATGAAGCAATGGGAGGAGACCTGAGACCTAACAAGGTTGGCTGCCACCCATGATAAGAAAGCGAGGACTGCTGTGGCCTGGGCAGAACAAGCCCAGTATGCTACGAGGTCAGCTCCCCACAATGACGCCACCCGTAGCAACAACCCCATCCCGAACGTTCCTACGGAGCGTTCACCATAACACCCACCAGAGGGGGAAACGTCCTCCTTTGTTGGTGCCGGGACCCGTGCAAACTCTTCCAGTCTAACCACCGTCTCAGCCTAGGTATGCGTTACTAGGGTTGCGCAAACTACTCTACTGACTATCCCAACCGTCGTCTAGACACTGCCACATATCTGCAGCCGGTAAGGACCAGGTGCAGCCGGTATATACTAACAACCTCTCCCATGTATCCATAGTCCCCGAAACCTCTATGCAGCAACCGAAAATGGATCGATCTTGAGATCCACCCAGAGGATCAGTGGGCCTTCGACTTCGAGGAGTGGAACGTCAAAAGGTCCTACGAGATCCAAGAGGAGGAGCACCTCAAGCACGAGCAAACCGAGCGTATACATCGGGAGACGAAAGCTCATCTCGAGGAGTGCACACGCAGGGACCACAAGGCTCACAAGAGGGAGTGCGAGAAAAAGAGGGAAATGGCAACCAAGGCAAAAGAGGTTGTTGAGGAGTTCAACACCGAGCTCGCAAGGAAGGGAAAATGGCCCCGATCCACGCAGTAGGTCGTACAAACAGTTGGGTTGGTTAGTCGTACATGATGCTCTATGTTATGCACAAAGACAATGTATCTTTTTACTGTAGTTATAAGAGATTTGCCGGTCTCCCCTAGTCCACGTTGAGATAAGCCCAAACTAATTAGATCGGCTCCATGAATTAAGCCTTCCACCTCAAATCCACTAGTGGTAGCTCTTTCCCGCTCCGAGTATGTGAGCTCCAACCTTCATACTTTGCTGGGTCTTCTCACAACCATCTTTGATAAGATCACCGCGCACGACACCTCCAACGCCGTCTAGAAGTTGGTAAACTCGAAGAGTAATAAGTCAAGCCCCTCGCTTGACTCTCGCCATGTGCAATGAATGCACAGGCTCAAATGGATGCACAATGCACATTTAGATGCAACACATGCAATCTAGACCCTTTTTCTTGCTCACAAGGTGCAACACATGCACAATTGAGTGAAGAACCTCACACTAGCTCAAGGGAATAGAAATGGGTCCAGCAACACTATCTCCAACCAACCACAAAGGGATATTTATATCCCATACAAGAAAACTAGCAGTTGGAGTCAAATCCCTGAAAACAAACAAGATTATCGGTAGGGCCGGTACTTCCGCTCCCCTCGCCAACAGTCAGAAAACTAGCCGTTGCAGACAAATTCGGTAGTTTCGACAAGCAAAGTCCGGTACTGCTGATTATCGGAAGTACTGCTGCACTCATGCAGAACTACCGTTTTCCTTGGGAACGAGAAGACTCCACACAGGTGTCTCTCTGGAAATAACGTGCAGCTACATAAGCCGTTACTTTCGCTCGTCAGTAGTACTGCTCACACAAAGCCGATACTTTTGCTCACTGGTAGAACCGCTCATACAGAGCTAGCACTTCTGCTCGTTGATCGGACTACTCACACAGAGTTTATCAGACCGCTAACAAAGAGCCAGTCGAAAACTCTGATCATCGACTATCCTGGTTCATGACCATGTCGGTCTCTGACCACGTTGTTCGGATCGACCACACAGGTCTTCAACTACGCTGATCTCCAACTACGTTGGTTTCAACCACTCAGGTCTCGACCACATCGACCATATCGATCTTCGACCACGTCAATCTTCAATCACATAGATCTCTGACCTCCTCATTGATCTTTGACTACGTTGTTTTAATCACGTTGTTTCAACCACATCGATTTATGACCACACAGATCTCGACCATGTCGATTTCGACCATGCTGGTTGATGACCATGAAGGCCTATAACCACATCAATTCCAACCATGCTGGTCTATGACCACGAAGGCCTACAACCACATCGATTTCAACCACGCTGGTTTGACCATGCTGGTTTATAACTATGAAGGTTTCGATCACACAGATCTCGACCACGACGGTTCCAACCACGTTGGTTCGATCAAGTTGGTTTGGCTATTCTGGTTTTTGACCACTTGATCTTCGACCACAAAGGTTTCAACCATCAACGCACATGATAGTTTTGTGATTACAACGCCAGTAGTTTCGGTCCACGGTATTACCATAGGTTATACTGCGCCAGTTTCAATTATCCTGAGGAATGCAGATACTTCACAAGATTTTTGCAAAACACATTTGCAAACTTTAGTATCATGCATATAAGTACCAAACATGATTCTCAATAAATTGCAAAACATATTTGCACACTTTTAGAATCATGACACAAGCATTAAATATGAGCTTCAACCATTTGCAAAAACATATTTGCAAATATAAGTCTCATATCACAAAGAATGAAAACATGGACTTTAAGCACTTTCAAAACACATTTACAATGTGTAGTCCCATATTACAAGGATTCAACACATGAACTTCAACTATTTACAGAACACATTTGTAAATACAAGCCTCATGCCAAAATGAGCTATAAGAGGTGTGGTTGAGCTACCAACACATAATGAGACTCAAGCTACTGAACATGACCCCTTTTAATAGTACGGTAACCTATACTAGCAATCCGATCTTCCAACCAAATACCAAGATCGGTAAAAGACTAAGAATACATTCTTAGTCCTAGCTAGTCATACCTTTGCCTTGAACATCCTCTTGAAGTTTGATGACGCACATCATTACTTCAAGTCCGGGTCATCGTCTTGACATGTCCTAAGCCATCCTCATTTGTGGCATCTAACTTATTCATCCAACTCATGGAAAACGTTAATCCATAAATCAATTGTCATCAATTACCAAACTTCACTATTAACACATAATAGAGGGACTAGATTTAACAATCTTCCCTTTTTTGATAATTCATGACAATCTTAACAAAATATACGATAGAGATTGTATTGTGAGTACACAACATGTACACAACACTTGTATATTCTAAGATAAACTTTTTAAGCAAAGCTTACTTATCTAGTTGTTATTAATTATCCAACCATTAATACATAATAGAGAAGTTAAATGACAACCCGATTATTTATATTTATATATATATATATATATATATATATTCAAAGGATATATTTTAAAGCAAAGATTCTAAATATGCATATTAAAGGAAATATGGATCAATACTTATGAAATCTCAAAATATAGAGTGAACTCCTTCTAAATATGTGCATATAAGTATGTATGTATAATGAAGACATATACACATATTTATTTTTGGACTATTTGTAGAGTTCAATCTATATTTTGGATATAAGGAATGCACTAATATATGAGAATGTGATTTCGAATGCATATCTCTTATGGTTTTTACCTTTTCATCTAAATGAGACCAAGTAATATCTTAATCAATAAATAAGGTTAGTCTCACAAATACATTTATCATTATCACTAAAATTTTATAATAGTATTGTCGTTATCACCAAAATCTCATAATAGTATTTGTCATTATCACCGAAACCAACTTAAATAGAGTTTGATCTTTCACCTATTTCTTTTTTGAAGTAATATATCTTAAACCAATTATTGAGTCTAAGCCTTTAAAATTAGAGTTCACCAAATTACGGGTTTGATTTTTATATATTTTTCAAATTAATATATCTCGAGGACAACTATTGAATCTAAGTCTTCAAAATTAGAATCCACCAATTTTGAAGTGTTGGATGTTTTAATTTTCTATGAGAATTTTCAGTATATTTTTTAGTAGCTGTAAAATGCCTGACATCCATTTTTAATATGTAATAGATACGGATGGGCTAAAATGACCCATGAGGGCGACTAACGATCAAGGGTTTGCTGATTGGGTTGGGCTACAAGACAAAATAACTGCAATCATGACTTAAATATTGTTTATTGTAAAGCCTGAATTCCCATCTGCTTTTAAAAATTTTTCCTTGTAGTTGAAAATTGAAATGCCACTCAACCTCACTCTCGTAGAAAATTTGCAGAGGTTGAGTCCTCAGTCATGCTAGCCATTTCAGCCTTGCCTTTGACCATATTCTTTTTCAGCTTTTGATTTTTCTATAATAATTAATTTTTAAATAAAGTGTTTTTTCAAAATAGGATCTACTAGTTAAGTATAGTACATATTGTACCTACTTCATTTATATTAATAAAAATCGCAAGTGAATTTCTATTACTTTGTAATCTCTCGTATAAACAACTTAAAAACTATAAATCACAGTAAAAAATCATAAACCTCAACAAAAAATAATAGACTTTTTGGATAACCAATCCGTTCCATTACTCCACTCTTAACCAGCCAATTTCCCGATCAGATCAATGCAAGTTCCAGCTGTCCATCAGATCCATAGCAAATGAAATTATGGTTCCTTTCTTTTATACTTTTGTCTTCTTCAAAAATCAAAATAAATAAAATAATTTTTAAAGCAGATTTTTAAAATAGTTTTCTAAACCTAAAATCACATATGTCGTCCGTGTCGCCATCCTTATCATCCGCTGTAGTATTAAAAAATATAAACAAAGATCATCAAACTATAACCAAAACAAAACCATTAACCATAGGAAAAAAAATACCAGTGTACTAGTTCTTCACTGGCCTTGTATGCTACTCCCTCAAGCTACTTGGCGAACACAGGTAAATGCGGCACGGTGTCACGCTAGGAGGAACGAAGAAGCGAATCCACGGCCCATCCACCAACCGAATCCTTCCGTGCCTAATCAGTCACTCAACTCAACCACGCTATTGCCGAACACTCGGTGCCTGAACGCAGCATCTGTATTGTACGAGTGATTGACTCGTGATTTGCAAGGAGGCACCTCTCTGGAGCTCATTGCGCTCGGCCTCTCTTGTTCCGGTTTTAACTCCGGACTTTTCATTTATTTAATTCTTTAATTTCATCGTTTTTGGTATTTTTAACATTTTTAGGTTTTTTGTTTTTTTCTCGTATTCATTTGCATTGTCTATGATAAATTAACTTTTTTCTATTTTTATTTTTTAATTTAAATATATTAAAAAGACATAACAGCTATAGTGAAAAAACCATAAACCGACACCTCAGCAACGAGCAGCGTACGTACTTGCAGTGCCACTGCACCAGTGAAGGATGGCGACTGTGGGCGGGTACACTGTACATACGGTTGATGAGCGATCTGGTACACATCGAAATGCTACAGAAGCAAAAAAAAGTTCAGATTTCGAACGGCTCCCATACAAGCAAACCATCAGCAAAAAAAAAGAAAAGAAAAGGCGTTTATTTGAATTCAGAAATAACTGTTGCCACATGCAAGCACAAGAAACCCTGAGCCCGCATCAGATTCTTTTGTCGAATTCACCCATGCCATGCCACTGCATGCAGTACTGAACACTTGTAAACAAATTAAGCGGCAACCAAGCAATAGCAGAGACTTGAACAAATGGCAGTCACTTGACGATATTGATTTTCATGCAATGGCAATGCCAATGCCATGTGGATCCTGGAGCGGCGTTGCTTTTAGCTGGAGAGCAATGGTTGGTGGGGAAAGACGAAAGAAGCGTCCGTGCCACCTTCGTGAATCGTGATGACGTGCTGGTGTCCCCCAGGCTGTGTTCACTTTCACAATGCAAACCCAACGGGTCCCTCTGCACAAATTACCATCTGGTCTACATGCAGACACTTCAAACTCTTGTCAATAGATCATGTTTTTTTCTGAGCATCTTACTTAATTACCTTCAGGGCATTGTCACCGGCAGATCTTCTGCAGCATTGTCTCACGAAATCAATCACAAGTATTGCCCCTGCAAGGCTGTACCCAATAATACCTGTTAAAAAAAGGCCATGGTTGCTAAAAGCCTGTGTTATCTACTGCCATTTGTACCTGGCGATGTATTGTCACTTCCAGCCACCTTTGGTCATTACTGAAGGTCGAGGAGGGGCAGAAGTAGAAATGAAGAAGATGCCAGGGAGAACGTAACACCAGAACTTTATGCCTGTCCCAGAAAACTCTAAACAGAAACATACATGCCAAGTGATCAACTTGCAGACCAATCAGAAGCAAGGCTGATGATGGCCAATGAACTAAGCCATAGCATAATTGTATCAATGATTGCCACTCAAGAGTCACTTCTGTTGTTTAATACAAGAACATGGCGGGCACAACTCACAAGAAGATTAGGGCATCTCCAATGGGTCTATAGCAGCTATCTACAAGAGAGTCCATGTCATCAACTGTCCTACGTGGAAGATATTAAATGAAGAAAGAGAACGCAGCTCTCTACAGCTCTAGAGATAGTCTATAGCGCCAAACGAGGCAGCCTCCATAAATTCTGTGTGTGCATGTAAGCATCAAATAGCTATCCTTATAGATAGTTCTTTAGAATGCTAACTTTAGTGTGTACTATATAGATGATGTGGAAGTCTTATAGTTAGTTGCTAGCTATAACCATTCGAGATGCCCTTATAGTACTACTCTGCATTATAATCTCAGGCTCAATATATTTACAGTAACGGCTCAAATAAATATTCAGCGTAGTTGGGGAAAAGAGGAATTACATCAAAAAGAAATGAATATAGCCAGCAGCAGCATAGACGCAAAGCAGAGTGTCCTTGAGCAACTGATGGTCAGAATCATTGTTACAAACGGACTATGACAAGGAAATAAGGTACGCAGAGTGGGGCGAAAAAAAGGCTCGGTAGTTAGCGCGTGGGTTCCATTCAAAATTGCTAAAATTGCTTTAATTATATTTGATAATTAGTATAATATTGAAATAGGTCGATTTTAAATGAATTTTGACCACTTTGTGGCTAGGTTCGACTCGGTTCATTAGTTCGATTCTAAAATTAGTTGTAAACCATAAATAAGATGATATAAAATCATATTGTTGTTCATTTCGAAAAAAGCTCGACAAAAATAGTGCTTGGCTCGATCTCCAGCCTATGCATCTATGGCAAATAGAATTCAGAAAAGCACCTACCAAATCGTGTCCCATGCACAAATCTTATTCACCGAAAGTCAATATAACATGAATATATATAAACAGTTAGTGATATTCAAGATGTCTTGTTCGCATCGAAGGCCCAGAAAATTCCAAAGTAATCCTTAAATCATAACAAAAACAAAATTCCTAGAAAGTCTCTTATTAGATAAGAAATTCTCTTATTAATCGAGAGAAAAAGAGAAAATCTTGTAGGATCAGTAATGGCAGTCAGAGGAGGGTGAGTGACAATTTTCACCCCTATATGTTCAAGATCTTTTCACTCCAATAGCTTTAGGAAGGTAAGAAGATTAAGATCCACCTCACCCACTCAACAAAAGCACACCCAAAAGACTTACAACAAACTTAATTGACCCGAATGATCTGAGTTGAGACGGATTATCCAAGTCAAGTTGAACGATCCGAGTCACACAGTGAGGAAATCAACAATGCAACCTGAGACAAAAACAAGCACAAACTCCAAACCAAATCTCCAAATGACTTGAAAATTTGCACATAACAAGATAAACATCTTTGCAACCTAGAACATTTGGAGATCTAGCAAAACCAATCTAAAGTTGAGACCTTTCTTCAATACAAGCCAAGTTACACCAAAACTAAGCCATAACCAAAATCAATGATTTCAAAATGTTCATGGAGTGGGACTTGTCCAAGTGACTCAAGTCATATTCCTACTTGTCATAACACTCTAATCATGGTAAGAAACAAGGCAAAATCCTTCCAAGAGTTATAACCCTGAAAACACCCTTTTATTACACCAAACCAAGAGACCTCAAGAGCTTGCTTTGAAAGTCCCCTAGTTGGATTGATCTGAGCTCCTAGAGCCTATTCCATCACATACTCATCCTTGGGAACAAGCAAAACCTGGAAAGAAGAAGAAACACCAAAGGGAAGGCAAGAACACCAAAAACTCAAACAAGAGAGACAACATGGACGAATTTGGATCTTGATTTTCACTTTAATATGAATGATTACAACCACTCTCAATGGAGGACAAAGCCACTAGAGCATCACAAAGATTTCACCTCTCAAAGAAAACCCTAATCATATCCTCTCAAGTCTTGGCCTAACCCTAAACCACCACCTCTCCTTATATAGTGGAGGCACTCACAGCTACCACCTAGAAGCCCTAATACCTGCATATAAAGTGAATATTATCCAATACCACTTGGGAAAACATGAAAACACCACATGGGTTTTCACTTGCATACGCTTTTCCAAGCGCAGCTTCCACTTGGCTCCAATAGCTCGATTCATCTTGACTTGTCCTCTCCTTTATGACCTAGACCACGTAGGTCTCCGCCGGGTTTTGTAAACCGCCTCCATCTTCGATATTAGGCAAATGACCAAAATGCCCCATACCAGCCTTTCGTGAACCCTTCACCTTGAAGCATTGCCCATACTTCACCATGTTGATTGTGGTCCTAATAACTTGCCACCAAGCCTCCCACGTGTTCGAAGTCCAATCGAACTATCCTCGCTTGCAACGAGCCCAAGTCACTTAGCATACCACTTGCACCACTTTGTCGAACAAGGTCCTTGACAACTTGCACCTTCTATGGTTCTTATCCATCTTACGCCTTACTCAAGTCCAACCATCTCACATGGTTTTCTTGACTGTTCTGGACATTGGTTCTCTCTAACCAAATCATGGTCCTTACCATTGACCATAATTGACTCCAAACTATCTGCACAATAACAGACCAAACAATCATTTTCAAAAACAAGTTATTTCCATAATATACATCATACAACACTTATGTATTATACATGCTTGCCAACTCGCCATTAACCTAAAAACATCACCAATAACCTTATCTCGAAGTCCTTTACAAAAGACATTAAGGCCCTATAGCCTATGTTGCGCGGATACTTCACAAAAGTCGCGTACCGGTATCGGATACTGTACCGGATACAGATACTACCCCGATACGCCCGGATACGTATCCTGTAAGTATCTGAATTTATTGATTATTCAAAAAAAGAAATTAATTCCTGATACTTCTCCGATACTTTTCTGATACTTCTAACCTAATACCCCCAACCCACCAGCCAGAGCCTCAGATCCAGATCCAGATCCCCGCCGCCTCCACGCATTCGACGCCATCGCCTCGCGTCTCCACGCCTGTCGCCTCGCTCGCCGCCGCCTCAACTCGCGCGCCGCCGCGCGCCGCCCTCGCCCGCCGCCGCCTCGCTTGCCCATCGCCTCGCTTGCCCGCCGCCGCCCATCGCGCCGCCCGCCCTCCGGCCCGCCGCCACTGCTCTCCGCTGCCGCGCTTTTCGCCGCCGCCGCTTGCCCATCCTCTCCGTCGCCTCGGCCCAGCGCCTCCGCCGCCGCTTGCCTCCCTCTCGCCGCCTCCGTCCGTCCCCTCCGGCCGCCGCCTCACCTGCCCTCCCGTGGCCTCGCTCGCGCCTCCGTCCGTCCCTTTGGTCGCCGCCGCCGCCTCTCCGTCGCCGGCCGCCGCCGCCATCCTCTCCGCCGCCTCGCCCGACGACTCCGCCCGCCTCCGGCCGCGCCGCTTATCCTCCCCGCCGCCGGCCGCCTCCGCCCATCCTCCCGCCGCCGACGCTGGCGCCTTGGCGCCGCCTCCGCCGTGGCCTTCACTCCAGATGTGCTCTATCGCTCGCCACCGCTTGCTATTTGTTGCTATTTGTTGACAATGTATTGGATGAATCAATGTATTTGTCGCCCATCAGTGGTCATGTTGTTTGTTGTCATTAGCTTGTTTATTTGCTATTTGTTGTCCTGCTGCTTAGATTAAATCATGGCACCTGGTGGTGTATTTGGAGGCTCGAGTGGTCTGTCGAATACTTAATTTACTACCAACTATCAATCATGATTCATGACTTGTGATTATGCTATTTACTTCATTATTTGTGTATATGTATTTATCTATTCTATTATTCTTCGCAGATGGTTCATTATATTAGTCTAATAACCAGGAGGGAGAACTGAAGTATCAAGCAAGTTGCTACATGAATATTAAGGTATTCTCGGTTTCTCAATTCCTTATAAGAATTCATAAATTTCTTATTTTTATCTTTACTATATATATATATATATATATATATGTATATATATATATATATATATATATATATATATATATATATATATATATATATATATATATATAGACACACACGTATCGCTGCATCGGTGTTTTTAGGAAAATAGCGAATCACGGTATCGCCGTATCGCGTATCCGTATTGAGGTATCTGGGCAACATAGCCTATAGCCACCGGGTGGACCGAACACTCCGAAAGGACTCAAAACATCACAAACACACTTACTGGAACAATGGTATACCCCAGTGGTACGGGTGACCAGGATGATTCTCTCCAACTACATTTCAACTTACATACTCTCCAGACGAATGGTCCAACCCAATGGTACAGGTGACTCAGATCATCCATCGCTCACTTGTTTCAACTCATGAACTCTTTGGACTAATGATCCGCTCAACCCAGATTACCCGCCCCACTTGGATAATCCGGTTCAAAACAAAACAACCTCAAATCTTTTTTACTCGTTCCAAAAACAAACTTCAAACTCCAAGACCAATCAAACCAAAGTGTCAATTACTCATCACAACACATGGAAAGACATTCACATGATCTCACAGATCTACACCACTGATTTTAATAGGGACAGATTATAATGGTACAAACTAATTGTATATAGATATTATAACTATTATAATTGTGTAACAAAAACAACTATAATTTCAAAAGACAATAGAGTTATATAATAAATATAATATATTGCAATATCTGACCGTGCAATTGGGTGAGAAATTCCACTAGTTGAATAGAATTATAAAAGTGAAGCCCAAATGCAGGAGAATGGGAGCAGGCATCATCCAAAGGGAAAAGAAACGGAGAAGGCGAGAAAGCAAAACGAATGCCTGTGCTGGGAGTGGTGAACTGTGGAGGGGTTCTCCACTAACCACTGCTTCTGTACAGCTCTCAAGTACCATTAACATAAGCTACATCAGCGAATCACAACCTTAATCAAGGATATGTGAATTACATTACACACCTCATAGGGCTGCTCAGTAGGATCTGCTTCCAACCAATCCCAATGTACAGCACAAACGATGAAACACGAAATGGCTTGGAGCTCAGGACTGTATGCTATAAATTGTTATGTAAAAGAATTTGATTACCTCTCCAAAAAGAATAACAGTGCGTGCTTTTGCTCATATAATTAAGAAACTGTGCTGTTGTGTTACATCCAAAAAATTACAACTCGTACCGCTAACAGTGCACGTATCAGCTCAAAAACAGAAGTAGTAACACTATTGTACAAACAGTATGAAGACAGGCCTACAGTCTTCCAGGATATGGGTCAACTTGTCAAGCACGGTTGCCCTCAGTTTCAGGCTTAGTTGGACCTTTTCTTTGCTGCAGGTCGTTCAGATGGACTTACCTTCTCTCATTCTGTTGTAGCTTAGTCATCCCAATCTACATCCCAACCATCTTTGCTACTGGTCTGAGATCTCAAAGAAAGGCCATTTGCTGAGGCGCTTCCAGCTGGTTTTTCATCTGAAGGCTTTGCAGGTGCTTCTTCATCATCCCAGTCGTCATCCCAGCCATCTTCCCAACCATCTACGGTGCTCGTAGTATTGTCTGCACCTGAGTTGGGAGCCTGGGCTCCCATCTCAAGCTGCTGATATGGGACTCCCAACATCGCGCCTTCTCCTTGCAAACTTGCAACAAGCACACACAACCCCAAGACAACAGTGAAAACAAAAAAAATAGGCTCCATAGATCGGATATTCGGATTCATGCGGTTGCATAAGCTGCAAACTGCTGAAACTATTGTTGCCAATCAGAAAGTGGTTGCCTGATGTGCGTGGTACAATTCTCATTCCCAAATAGTATAGTAATTTCCCCAGCATTTGGATTGCTATAGTGTATGTTCACCTGATAATATATATTAGATTAAAAAATTAACACAAACATGCAATTTGACAAATGACAGCCTGCATTTGCAAATATATACATACGTATATATATATATACACGCACATACATACATATGTGTGTGTACTATATATATATATATATATATATATATATATATATATATATATATATATATATATATATATATACTGTTCAGAACTTTTGTAAAATATTGAAATTAACTCTTATCAGGATCTTGCAGGTTGGCGAGACTAACAAGACAGCCGGTGGTGCAACTATGTTGTGATAATCCTACTCGGTACTCACCATATTTCTCACTAAATTTGCTTCAGAAGTAGCGAATCCTTTCCTAAGTTTCTTAGTCATAATTATATGGGATAAATTTTTATCGTCACTCTAGACAGTTCCACCCGAAGGGAACACTTCTCTATGGCTTCTAAGTTCTCCCTTCCCCACACAAGAGAATTGCCTCAGAGTTTACTCCTATAGGGTCCTTAGCATAAACCCTCATCCCATACAATTAAACCAAGAAGACTAAGGTGTGCAAAGAAATACTACTTCATTTCCACAAAGATAGTTTACATATGGTTTTCCCTTTCGGGAACCCCCGACACTTGAAACAAAGAGAGAAAAATACCTTGCAACACACTTTGTTACAAACACTCTTGAAATGGATATATCACAGTGGTTTGTTTACTCACACTGGGAACTAAGAACTAAAAGCTTGCTGGAGAGCTCTTCTTTACTCTAGTGGCTTCAACGTCTGGATTTCTGATGATCTGGGCTGCTGGCTGGTATCCCCTTATATAGCCTCAAGAGGAGCCTCCTTCTTTATTTAAGCAAGTCTACACTTAGGCTTCACTGGCCTAAGGAATCTGCTTTTCTGCAAAGCCGCGATACCTTCAATCTTCTTTATTTAGACAAGTCTACACTTAGGCTTCACTGGCCTAAGGAATCTGCTTTTCTGCAAAGCCGCGATGCCTTCAATGCATAATTGGTGCCCCCTCTCCTTTTGTCGTGGCATGCGCATTCATTATTGGCGAGAGCACTGGTCTACATAACCCGTGCTTGTCCTTGAGATCCTCCATGGAGCAAATCTGTCCTTTGCTAATATAATTCTGGAATGTATAGGGTCATATTACATAATTAATTGTATTTCAATCTTTTCCCTTTAAGATATTGTTGCATCATATTCTTCATGGTATATTTTGTCCGTGTCCAGCAATATCCATGATGTCTTCATCGGATAAGGATATATCAAATTTTGCATCATATATTTTTTTCATTTCTTCAAGCTTGTCATCCATTTTTTCCCTTAATTCTTTCAAAATGTCATCTTTTATATCTTTCTTCCATTTTGGGGTTATGACTTCAAATTTTTCTTCTATCTTCTCATCTATGTATGAACCATCTAGAGGATCAACCCCTTTTATTAAGCATTCTTTATATGTGGGCTTTTTTAACATATCTTCTTCTTCCTTTATATTTACCGGCGGTGAAAATACTGGAATCTTCTTATTTCTAATTTTTTTATATTTCTGAATGTAATTTTTGGCACATGGTTCTATATAATAGTTTATTCCCAATATTTTCCTGGCTTGAGTTAAAGCTTCCTCCACACTTGTATATTTCTTCCAAGATATTCCTCCTGCTAATTTTGAGTCTATCTTTTGAGCAATTATTTCTTCAAATGATACATATATTCCTGGCACCTTTCCCTCAAACACTACATATAGAGGTTTTAATTCTAGGACTTCAGGATTTTCTGAAATAGGCTTTGCTTCATTTATCATATGAAAGTATTCAGCAAGACTGTTTAATATTGATAGCATATATCCCTTCTCTTCACATTTATTATTATATTGATACCAGAAATTATCTAGTATGCACTCTTGCACTTCATCAATAATTATATGATCTTTCGGTTTGAATTTATATGAATTTGGGGGAAATATTTTAAGCTTATTATCTGCTCCGAAGCTGAAGAATTCATTCCCGCTATAATTCATAGACCTCTTCATGCCTGCAGAATAGATGAACGAGAGAATAAATCAGGCAATTTATTTTCCTTTCCCTTTATATGCTCGAATATAATTTTATAACCATTTCCAGTAATTATATCTTCAAATAAAACCCATCTTCGGGTAGAACTTTTCTTGCTGTTAATTTGATTGTGATACCTACAAATAGCTTCACAATCCGTTCTTACTGTGAATTCTTTAAAGCCTAAGTACAACCTGAAAGAGTTTATTGCATTGATTATTGCTAAAATTTCCTATCGCTGTTATTTACGGTTTGAGCTTATAATCACTCGAGGTATACCTACAAATCTTCTCTTCTGTTTTTGATGAAAATTTATTGGGTTTTTGCTTTAGAACTGCTCCCCATCCAATCTGAGAAGCATCGGTTTCGATGATAAAATAGTTATCATCTAGTGGTAATTCTAGGGGTTTCAAACATCTAACTTTCTCTTTTATTAATCTAACATCTTCGGAATTAAAGTATTTTTGTCCATTTTTTCTTAACTTAGCATATAAAGGCCCGGCTAATTTTGCTAAGTTTTCTATGTAGTTTCTAGCATAATTTACGATTCCTAGAAATTGTTGTAATATTTTCTTATCATTCATAGTATCAGGGAATTGCAAAATCTTTTTTGCTATATGATCTTGTAAATAGATTTTTCCCTCTCCTATTTCTTTTCTAGGTCATGAAATAGTGTGATATATCCATTTCAAGAGTGTTTGTAACAAAGTGTGTTGCAAGGTATTTTTCTCTCTTTGTTTCAAGTGTCGGGGGTTCCCGAAAGGGAAAACCATATGTAAACTATCTTTGTGGAAATGAAGTAGTATTTCTTTGCACACCTTAGTCTTCTTGGTTTAATTGTATGGGATGAGGGTTTATGCTAAGGACCCTATAGGAGTAAACTCTGAGGCGATTCTCTTGTGTGGGGAAGGGAGAACTTAGAAGCCATAGAGAAGTGTTCCCTTCGGGTGGAACTGCCTGGGGTGACGATAAAAATTTATCCCATATAATTATGACTAAGAAACTTAGGAAAGGATTCGCTACTTTTGAAGCAAATTTAGTGAGAAATATGGTGAGTACCGAGTAGGATTATCACAACATAGTTGCACCACCGGCTGTCTTGTTAGTCTCGCCAACCTGCAAGATCCTGATAAGAGTTAATTTCAATATTTTACAAAAGTTCTGAACAGTAAAAGTGAACAGTAATTACTTTTGAACAGTAATTACCTTTGAACAGTTAAATATAATCTGAATAGTAACGTGAACAGTACAATAAATAGCCAAATATAAATATAAATATAAATAAATCTCAATCTAAATCTTAATCTTGGTATCAGAGCAAGGTTAGTCATCATAGAAAAACTAAAATATCTAAATTTAGAAGTTGGTGCTGGTAAAATTGTTAATACTAAAGATAATATCAATATAAGGTGTAGGATAAACCCTTCCGAAGAACACAGCTGGCATAGTTCTAATAGTCATTTAAATTTGCTTGTTGACCTTTTGCATAATTTCTACATAACTTGGGGTAAAAGACAGGACGAATTAGAGTTAAAATTAGACAGGTTGCATAAGGAACACAACCAGCTAATACAAAAATATTCATAAGTAATAATATAAACTTAATAGTTGAAAGACTAGAAGAAGTTAAGGTACAACAATATAAGATTGGTAAAAATAGTGATTACATAAAAGAAGAATATACCAGTAAAGGTATAAGCAAACCCTCGGTTGATATTTCAAAGACTAAAGTAGATCTCAAATACTTAGACCAAGAAGTTGTTAATATTAAAAGGCTGTTAGAGGAAGTTAAAACCCTGGTCATCTCATAATTATATGTCAGAATATAACAAAGCATTAAAAGAAACAGAAAAATATCTGGAAAATCCTGTTGGTTTCTCTAATTACGAATCATCTAAAGAAGATTCTAAGGTAATAATAAGACAAAATAATACCATCCTTCAGTTGCTGGTTCAGATTCTAAATAAAATTAACACAGAAGATAGAAATAAAGAGATAGTGTTAGCCTCTTCAGGCTTAGTTTCATCCACTAGAGCTATAAATTCAGAAAAATGGACCTATCTAAAAGCTTCTCTAGAAGAGATAAGGGACTCTAATTAGTCAATACCGATAATAGGCCCTTAACCTTAATGGATAAATTAAAAGGCAAAAGTGAAGATATTGATAATTTAGAAGTAGTCATAGATCTAGAAAGAGACTTAGAAAGATATCAAAAAGATACTTTAAGGAAATTAAAACCTCAACAGATATATCATATGGGTATGTTTGAAAGCAAAACAGGATTATATAGAATATCCAGAGAAGTAGAATTAAGTGTTTTGACACAACCGGTAGAATTAAGGATTGTAAGCAAACAATTTGAAAATGGGTTAAAGTATTCAGGATATAAATATATTCACCAAGGTATGTATATTATAGGTGTCAAAGGAATGACCAGAAAGAAGTTAGGAACAAAAGTTTTGATAACTCTATTAGATAAAAGATGGGATACAGTGAATAAGGCAGCACTAGGATTCTTAGAAGGCGATATGAACGAAAATAACCTAATAACGTATATAGCTCCAGATTTAATTATGCCAATAAAAGAGTTTATAGAAGAAAAAAAATGTGTTTTGGGTTCCAAACTAAAGGATATGAAGAATTTAAAGGAACTAATTTACTAGTAAGCATAGAATTCATAGGAAGATTAACCAACAAAAGCAGAACTAAATATAAAGTAAATGTTAATGATGTAATAGAAAGTATGCAATCAAAGGGGATAAAATTCATGAGCCCTTTAAAAATAGGCGCTGAAGAAAGAGCAGGAGAAGAATGGAACATAAGTAAGTTGATAGAAGATAAAGTTTTAAAGCAACCTGAAGACTATATTAGTTATGAAAATAGCATAGGAAACACTAGTATTAGATTTATAAATTATAAATCAAGAACTTTAGATGATTTAGACTCAGTCATATCAGAAAAAGATATTGAAGATAAGAGAAGGCATAGTATCTATGAATTTATGGAAAATTCAGAATTAGACAGTGAAATAAAACATTGTGAAACCAAGCTAATCGAAATATCTAAAGAATATAATACTGTTATGAAAAGTGAATGGCCTATATTAAGAGATAAAGAAATATACTTCCACATAGAACTATTTAGATTAAGAAAGCTAAAAAAAGACAAAGAGTTGGTTATAAATAATTCAAAGGTACAAGAAGAAAGTAGGAAACAGACTAAGAATAAAGAAAAAATAAAAAACAAAGAAGCCAAAGAAAAACAAATAATATCTGAAGAAGTACAGTGGGAAGAAAATGAAAAATTATTATTAGAAAGCTATGAAGAAGAACAAGAGTTATTATGCAATGAAGAAGATGCTATAGACAATGCGACTCAATATAATGATTTCATAGACTCTTTAGATGAAATAGGTCTATACAATTTAGATAATGCTATGGAAGCAATGGAAGTAGATCTAGGAAAGGGAAAGAGAAAAAGATATGGTGAAAGTTCGGTAAAAATGAAGGAGAAAGGGAGAGACCCTCTAGAGCAGCAGGAAGATGGCCACCAGAAAAAGAAAATTGTTCATATAATTATATCCCTGGACAATATAGATACATGGGATCTAAGAGAAGAGAGTTTGAAAGGACTATAAGATTTCAAAATCATCACAGTGATGGGGCTATATTAAACTTAGCTGCACATGATCTCATAGATTGGCCTAATATCTTAAGTGTATGGAAAGGTCTAATAGTACAAAAATATATACAAAATCAGCATAATATTGGAAATAAAGTTGAGGATATGATAACATATCTAGAAACATTCCTAGGAGAATCTATACATGTGTGTGTACTATATATATATATATATATATATATATATATATATATATATATATATATATATATATATATATATATATATATATATATATATATATATATATATATATATATATATATATATATATATATATATATATATATATATATATATATATATGATTTAAATGGGACACCATGGTGCCTGGGCACCAAGCCTCCCTGTCTTTGGATTGCTTTTAGATGCGTGCAAGTACAATGATATATAATATCAGGATGAAAAGTCTTAATTATGAATAGAAAGTCTTAATTATGGATGGAAAGTCTTAATCATGAACGGAAAGTTTCAATCATAGAGCTTGGGCACCATGGTGCCTCTGTTATTTATACTATATATATACAGGACGCTGAAATGGGACACTAGGGTGCCCACCAAGCCTCCCTACTTTTAGATTGCTTTTAGATGCGTGCAAATGCAATGATATATAATATCAGAATGGAAAGTCTTAATTATGAATGAAAAGTCTCAATCATGGATGGAAAGCCTCAATCATGAAGCCTGAGCACCATGGTGCACCTGTTATTTATACTATATATATATATATATATACTATATATATATATATTTGTCTGTACATATATGTAGGTATGTATGTATCTATATGTCGGCAGGCAGGCATGCATGTATATGTACATACAAACATATAAATACATACATATACATATACATATGGGAGCATATCTAGTGCCAATGGTTATTTCAGTGCTAAGGTGCTAACGACGACGTAGACCGTTCGATCTAGATTGTATGGCTCGGATGTAGGTGGGTGGAAACCTTATCCCACGTGATGGGTTTCGTGAAGCGCAGGGTTTTTTTTGCAAAAGCGTTTAAGTGCGATGGGTTCCCATCTACCTCCAAAATATGTTCTCTCTCTCTCTCTCTCTCTCTATATATATATATATATATATATATATATATATATATATATATATATATATATATATATATATACTCCTAGAGTACATACTCTTATTTGTTATATACCACTTAAATGATGTTTTTATACCTCTTTATTCTTCCGAGTGTACTCTAATAATGATTATAAGATACTCTAGAGTGAGTTCTATGTTTTTTTAATCAAAACCCTATTTTTTATAGCATAATATATATATATATATATATATATATATATATATATATCAAATGCTAATATATGACTATTCAAATGATAAAATTCTGGTCACTATTTAATGAATTTGAATAGTAATATTCCACTTGTGACTAGTATTGTGAATAATATTCGTGCACTATGATGGTGGGTATACTATTTAGTTACTATTCTGATTACTATTCACTGAAATAGATGTTTCTTTTACGATGATGATTAATTTTGAACAGTAATTTTTTCAGGATCTTGCGGGTTGACGAAACCAACAAGACAGCCGAAGTGCTTTTAGTGGTGTAAAAAACCTACTCGGTACTCACCATACTTCTGACTAATTTGCTTCAGGAATAGCTAAACCTTTTCTTGAAATTCAAAGTTAAGATCATATAAGACAATTTTTTATTGTCTCCCCAAGCAGTTCCACCCAAAGGAACAAGGCATGAGTCCTCAACACTGGAAAGAAAGTGCTCCAATTATATGTGCCACTCATGATGAAAGGAGTGAAGCCTGCTGAAGAATCTTGCTAGAAGTATTCAATAAAGAGAAAGGAAATGTGCTTAGAAGATAGTGTGCATGCCAAAAAAGTCTACTCTAAGGCCCTAGGCTTAATTAACAAGACACATTCCGCTGCTATATAAAGAGGGACACTCTGCAGAAGAAGGGCATCGAAGAATTGAAGAGAGCAACACAAAGCCTCAGAGTCTTCGAAAGCTTCAATCCCCACCTCTGTAGAACCTTAGTTCTAGCATATCCACTGTAAAATATATCCATCAGAAGTGTATTGTAATACAGCTGTGTAAGGTATATTTTCTATCTTTGTGTATAGTAACTTTCGGGGTTCCCGAAAGGGAAAACCATATGTAAACTAGTTTGTGGAAATGAAATAGTTCTACTTCAGTTCCTTGGTAGTTCTAAGTCTGATCATATAGAACAAGGTTTTATGCTAGGGACCCTATAGGAGAAACATCTCTGGCAACTCTCCGCAGAGCCTGAGGTTGGCTAAGGAGAATGTTGAGGCCTTAGAGAAGTGTTTCCTTTGGGTGGAACTGCCTGGTGAGACAATAAAAAAAATTCTCATATGATCTTGACTTTGAATTTCAAGAAAAGGTTTAGGTACTCCTGAAGCAAATTAGTGAGAAGTATAGTGAGTACCGAGTAAAATTTTTACACCAGTAAAAGCACTTCCGGTGTCTTGTTGGTTTCGCCAACCCGCAAGATCATGAAAAAATTGCTGTTCAAAATCAATCATCATCATCGTAAAAGAAACATCCATTTCAGTGAATAGTAATCAGAATAGTAACTAAATAGTATACCCACCATCATAGTGCACGAATACTATTCACAATACTATTCACAAGTGGAATATTACTATTCAAATTCATTGAATAGTGACCAAAATTTTATCATTTGATACCAATATGAACTAAACTAGCACTATAACACTATTCAAATGCTAATATATGACTATTCAAATGATAAAGTTACTACACACAAAGGTAGAAATTATACCTTACACAGCTATATTACAACACACTTCTGATGGATATATTTTACAATAGATATGCTAGAACTAAAATTCTACAAAGGTGGAGATTGGAGCTCTCGAAGACTCTGAGGCTTTGTGTTGCTCTCTTCAATTCTTTGATGCCTTTCTTCTGTGGAATGCCCCTCTTTATATAGCAGCGGATGTGTCTTCTTAATTAAGTCTAGGTCCTTAGAGTAGGCCTTTCTGGCATACACACTATCTTCTAAGCATTTTTTTCCTCTCTTTATTGAATACTTCTGGCAAGATTCTTTAGCAGGCTTCACTCCTTTCATCACTAATCTCCTCTATTTTCATTTCAGGAAGTGTGTTGACATCTTGACCCTCTATGTTTGAGATTCGTGTAGTCTCACCACACTTTCGCACTTCTGAGATATAAGGAACATTATCTTGATATGGAATAAATGTAATACCAAGTTCATGTATAATTGTGGTATGTACTGATTGTTGTAAAAATCTTAGACCAATTATCATTTCGTCATTTATCATAGATAAATCCCTTATTGTAATTTCATCTATTATATATTTTGTACCATTTATGTACATTTCAACATTGTATGCTAATTGATTATGGATCTTCATTATTCTTGACATATCTGTAGATATTTCTGCCTTGCTATCATCTATTGTGTGAACTATTTCAGGACATTTTATGAAATACTTATCATGGATAATATTCTTAGTACATCATGTATCTACTAGCGCTAATAGTTTATAGGAGATATTTGGTTTTAATTTTATCTTTACTGGGATTCTTATTCTTAATATTTCTTTAAAAGGTAACTTGACTATATATTTATTTCCAAAGCTAGTTATGGCATCTTTTAACTGAATCAACTTAGTTCCTTTGCTTTCTTTTGAGATTATAGCTTGCTCCTTAAACTCAGTATTTTCTATGACTTTATCTTCTTGAGGCCCTTTAGAATCTAATTGATATTTAAGCTCTTCTAATTCTACCTCTGGTTTATTCATCCTATTTTCTAATGTTCTAACTCATATATATATATATATATATATATATATAGCATAAATAACAGGGGCGGTGCCCAGACTCCACAATTGAGATTTTCCATCCATAATTAAGACTTTCATCCATGATTGAAACTTTCTATCTATGATTAAGACTTTCCATTCTGATATATTATATATCATTGCATTTGCACGCATCTAAAAGTAATCCAAAGGCAGAGAGGCTTAGTGTCCAGACACCATAGTGCTCCATTTCAGCGTCATATATATATATACTAGTTAGAGATCTGTACGTTGCAACGAAGTCATAAAAATAGTGAAACAAAACTTACTACCTGGCCAACTTCACACATCAAACATTGGAGAGCAAGCGACATAGATAGAAGGGTGGCCAAAATACGCGAGGAGATAGGGAAATTGGAGGGGGTGGGCGGCTGTATCCTGAGAGAAAGAGGAGGAGAGAGACGAATAGTCCAGATCAAATCGATCGGATGGCTGAGAAGAGAGGAGGGAGAATGGACCAGCCACCAACTTACACTTTTATAATAGTAAAGATATGGAAAAGTGGTATGTAGTAAAAATAAAGGACTCCGATAAAAAATTTTCAATCAAATAAATCACATTAGAGTATCTTAAAATTAGTATTTAAGCATACCGAAAGAGATAAATAAGTATAACATATTCGTTTAAGTAGTATATTGAAAGTGGGAATAAGACTTCCATACATTCATGCATATATGTATCGATCATGTTAAAATAAGACATTCATTTGCAACAGATATTCATAAGGAATGCATGAAGTCTTCTCATGCAAACAGTCATGTTAGACATAGGTGTACTGGTTAGTTTGGGAGATCACATGTTCAATCAATCAAACAATCATACAGGCGTGTGCATGCTTTAATTCATAGCTTCTCACTATTGTCACTCAGAACGAGTATAAACATAATGATATCGTAACTGTAGTCTTTCTTCCTGAAACAGGGGGATGGTCATCCGCTATTTTCTGAAAAAAAATCTGGCAACCAGCCGGGAATTATGCAGCTGTGATTGACCTGCACAGACAATCTACCCACAAACTCCATAAGCACATATCATGTTTCTACAAACTCCCACATAAACACATGTGCTAAGAACTGAGAACCATGAATCCATAATGCCCAAAAGCGAAACCAATCTTGAAACACATGGCTCACCACATTGACCCAAAAATGAGCTAGCAGGTGCCTACGAATTGGGCTGATGGGTTATTTAGGTAAATCTCACCCTCTACTTCAAGTATGAGAGTATACTACTAATATATTCAAGGAAACTTGATGCAAATGTTAGAACAACTAACTTGCATACCTTTCCAGGCATACCCTTGGCAGGATGTAGCGGTAGCGCCTTCTCATCAATATATATATTTGGTGTTGCTTTGACATTGACGGCAATATCATTCTGCCCTTCATTCAGGGCTATAACAAATGGTCCAATTGAAGCTGCAAGAATAAACACAAGGCTTTTTTAACATTCATGAAGTGAATGTTATACATATGCTAAGATAATATATATTGCCCTGTTCTTTTCAGCTTCTAAAAGCTGTTTTTCGGCTTTTCTACAGTAACTAGTTTTTAAACAGAGTATTTTTTCAAGATAGAGTCTACTAGTTAATTATAGTACATACTTTATTAACTTCATTTATATTGACAAAAACTGCATGTGAGTTTCTGTTACTCTGTAATCTCTCGTACAAACAGCCCAAAAGCCATAAACCGCAGTCAAAAACCACAAGCCACAGCCAAAAAGAATAGGCCCAATAATATTATGATTTCCCTCCCTGTTCATATATCTAAACGAATGCCACAACAACACAAGTCAAGTTGTTTATCAGATGATGTCCGTACCACTCCCCAGAAATTAAAATTCTCAACTTATATACCAATATTTGCCTTCACATATGTTAAGTATGTTAGTGTCCCTTGAAGCTCCTGGTCCACAGGACACCAAAACTGACAAACCTGCACAGTAATCTCTCAACATAACCATCAAGGCATTAACCATTGAATATTACCAGATGCCTTTTGGTTCTTGGTGAGGTAAAAAGGTGCATCCCTTCGATGAAATTATACCATATACGGTATCCCCCTGTGGCCATTCCCCCAAACAGCCCACAATCTGGCCTTTAAATCTTACTGAGGAAAGCAATACCAATTAGTATAAGCCAACTGATTTCTAATTGGAAAATACACTTTGATGGTAAACCATAATATATGCGATGGAAATGCAGAAGGCTATTTTATAGATCTCTGACCTCATTCGGTTTTAGGTTGGAACACTTGTGTTTGAAATTGAGAGTAACTTTAAATTTTTCAACAACTTAAGCTTAGGGGTATCTAGAACCGAAAACCATCTTATGACATCTCACTGGTTTCTTGAGACATCAGACATCCTTGACTGGTTTTAGGTTTTAGCTGTGAAGATAATGTAAGGCATTTCCCATCAAAGATTAACACAAGTTTCTCCTCACTTCCGTGCAAATAGTAGTCCAAGTGATGAAAAACAATTCCCTAGGTTTCTGACATGCCAGTCACATACATATCGCTTTGTATTAATCCCCTTGTCAACGCATGTTCATGCTAAGCCCCCAACACACACACAGTGTTTTACCTCGTGACTAATTCAATACTAACAAAAGGTAAGTTCCTTGGACTGATATCACTTGGTAGCAGTATATTGTCAATACTAAATGAATAGCGAGGCCAAACCAATGAAGGAAAAAAAGATGTTCAGTACAATCATGTCTTTCAGACTAGAATCTTCAAGGTAAATGTAGTCCCGCAATCATCTACCCAATAGCCTAGTCTTCAAAATGCAGCTTGTTCCAAACGAAACTAATTTTGACTAAAGCATCAACAACACAGAGTACATAAAAGATCTCTACTGCAGGAAAATTTAGAAAACAGTGGCTCAATGGATTGAAGCTAGTGAATTTCCAAGATAACTAGCAGCATTACCATCCTGAGAAACGTGAAGGCAAGCAGGAACTTCTGCGTTAATTGGGCATCTATCTACGGGACCCACACAGTTCTCCGGGTCCTCTTTCCTTTGGTCTGTCGGATTCTTCCCCAGATTTCCTCCTCCTTCGTGGTCCGTCCCACCAGTCTGTCCAGGACCTCCCGGCGGAGGAGTATCCTTGTGCGCATTCTTCGGTGGCACCGGCCGTGCAGAGACCTGCGCCGCACCCCCTTCCTGCCCCTTATTCTCTGCCACACCAGACGGTGGGCGGCGAATCCTTTGGTGCCGTTGCCGGCAGTGGCGTTTCCTGGTGCCGCTTATTGGTCTCGGGACTCTGCACTGCAGTTGACGACTGCTCCAATTCTTTCGAGGTGTCACTCTTCTCTGATCCACCTGCAGCGGCGGTAGGTGCAGAAGCTCCCTGAAGAAATCCAAACAACCACTAAATCTAAATCTTATCTCCGTCTTTTTTTTTTTTGGCAAAACGCCAATCCATTCCACCAAGTAATCTACACTAACTTACTAAAAGAACTCAAATCCTCACCTCGCTGGAGCTGGGCTTCTCGCCCTGCAAAACCCTAGCCGATGCCAGAAAGCAGGGCGAAAGCAAGGAGGAGCACTGTAAGCGCGGCGAATGTGCAGGAGCCCGTCGAATCCGGGGGAAATTCCGGAGCAGGAGAAGAAGGTGTCAGCCGACTCCTCGTCGATCCCGGCGTAGGAGGAGCGGCGGAGATCGCATCGGCCGCGGCGTGCGTTCCGGCGAAAGATCCGAGGCGCCGGGGAGGGCGAGGGCCCCGGTTCGGGATCTGGAGGGGATCCGATCGACGCGTTTTTACTGCTTCCGATCGAGATTTTTGTGGGGTTTTTGTTGCTTCGATCGAAGCGAGCGAGGAGGAGGTAGGCTGTGCGAAGAGGACAAGCGGAAGAAGAGTATTGGAAGAGGCTTCCGCTCAAGTGTTTTTGGTCGCAGTTTAGACTTTCTGACTTGAGCGTTCGTGCTGATTTGGGTTCGGTTTGGCGAAATTTTGTTCAAAGTTCTCCTAGTCCTTGTCAAAACAAGACGATTTGTTTGGACCAAACTGTTATAGTTGAATTCAATAGGTCCAGTCCGTTTTCTTAGAAAATAATGTACTACTCGTATAGAAGAGGGGTCTAGGGAAGTAATTGCAGGGATCTTGCTGCAATTAACTTGTCGGGTAAGAGGTTATCCATATGACCACATATGAATATCATAATAGGTGGAAGAACGTTGACGATAAATACTACATAGTACATTTTCCTTCAGGGAAAAACACTAAATAGTACAATAGCAAGCATTACTACTGCTTCAGGAATGAAAAGGGGTTCACAATTGAGCAGATCGCTTGCAGCTGCAGCCTGCAGCTTTACATTATGCTTTGCAAAAGCACATGGAATTTTCTCGGCTGGGGAATAAAAGTGACAGAGCTAGAATCTGCTATCACACACCAAACCACAGTCTCTGTTCAAAACGGCTTTTACTGATAACTTAGTGGGTTTTTTTTGCTACGACTGATAGTTTATAGCTATAATTAATGTCTTTTAGTCCTAGCGCGAGTATTTATGCAAATGAATCAAATGTCGATAAGCCACTTCGAAAATGTTGTCCCGATAAGCCATTCCAAAAAGACGGTAAAAAAAGTCATCCCATTTGTTTGTTCAGGGTAAACCATAAGTTAAAAAGGAGACCTTAGCTACAACTATTAGCTTTTAGCTGAAATGGGTATGTAGTGGCTGTTAGATTTTGGTTGAGTCATACAATTATAGGTAAATAAAGAAAATAAAAACATTATATCTCCATGAGCAATGCAAAAGAAAAAGAGAAAAAAAAGGAAAAGTCATGTTAAGAAGGTAATATGTTCAAAACAGCTTCCAGCTTTTGAATGCTAGAGCTAAAAGCCGTTTTGAACGGGGGCCTCAAGAATCATTGAACATGCTGGCTCCCTCTTAATTTGACAGCAACTCAACAACTCACTTACATCTCGATCAGTTCTATAAGAACGATGTGGTAATCAGAGGGATGTAAATGATTGCTTCTATTTTTTCTAATATTTTTAATCTTTTACTCTATGTAACATCCCAAAAATCCAAACTCTGAAAATTTTAATTTAAAATTAATTATTTTAAAGTATTTGGATTTTATTTGGCTTTTGTTTGGTTTTCTGGATTTTCTGGAGTTTAAAACCTATTTTAAAGTATGAAAAATTAAATACCAACATTAGTTGGAAATAATTTCATTAAGTCCAAAATAACTCCAGGAGCTTCTGTGAATTTTTCTGGAATTTTTGGAGGATTTTCATATTTTTCTGAGGCTTAAATAATTTCCTAGCCTTTTCTGAAAATAAAAATCAAAATCCTCTCCCTCCCGACCGACGCGTGGACGGCCCAGATCCGCCCACGTCGTCGCACGGCCCAATCCCGACCGCACTCCCTCCTCTCGCCAAGCGGGCCGGCCGCCGCCAGCCCCGCCTTCCTCCTCGGCCGACAAGTGGCGGCCTGACGCGCGCCACGCCACCCCGCTCGCCCATCCGCGCCACCCGTTCTCCCCCTCTCTTCTCTCACTGCACACGGGCCCCGCCTGTCAGATGCGTCTTCCCCGCCGCGCGCCTCCTTCCTTCTTTCTCTTCCCCCTTTCCTTTCTTCGCCGGCCGACCGAGTCCCCCGCGGATCCCGCCCTTCCTTCCCCGGCCCTCTCCGGTTTGGAAACCCGCGACCAAATCCCCAAACCCCCGCGCCTCTCCTTCCTTCCGTGCCCCCTCTTTCCTTCCCTTCCTTTCCTTTCCTTTTTCCGGCCGCCACTCCGGCGAGCAATACCCGCCGCCTCGGACCTCCCCGGAGCCCGCCGCCGCAACCCCGAGCACCCCCGTGCCCGTGCGAAGCTCCCCGACCCCTCGGGCAAGCCTTCCCGCCGCCGGAGCGCCACCGCACCGGAGCACCCGAGACTTCTCCGCCGCTTCCTCACCGCCGGTTGCCTCTGCTCGTCGCCGAACCCCACCGACCTCACCGTCGGCACCCCTTCTGCACCAGGAGTGCGTTTTGGACCTCACCCGAACCACTCCGGCCACCTCTCGCCGCCGGCACCGTCGCCTCCATCCACTGCTGCCCGGTCCCTTCCCGCAGGTACCTCAAAGGGAATACTTAACCTATATGGGAAAGCAACACCCGAGCGCCCGACTGGCTAGCATCGTTACTCCTTCTCCCCCCTGGCTCCCTCGGCGCGCGTTCAAGCCCCCGGCTCCGCACACTAAGGTTGAGCCATTTCTTTTAAATCCCGCATCGACAATGCCGGGCCTCGCACGTCGCCCGCCGTCCGCTACTGGTCATCGCCTTCCGGCCCCACCTGTCACACCAGCATCGACATATGGGCCCAAAGCCCAATGGGTCCCACATGTCAGAGGCTGAGCCAATGGGCTCACTGTCAAGTGGGTCCCACCTGTCATAGACTTAGAGAAAACAATAAAAGAAAAAGAATAAAATGTAAATGCTGCCAGTGGGTCCCGCCTGTTAGAAATTTAATAATTTCTGGATTTATTCAAACTGAAATCTTTAAATAAGCATAACTTTCTCATTTTAACTCCAAATTAAGCCGTTCAAATTTCTAAATTCTTTTAAAATCATAATCCATCCAACTATGCCCTCTATTGGAATTTTTGATTTTATTTGAATTTTGTTTGTATTTAATTGCTTTGTTTGCTTCGCCTTTTTCGCGCGTAGATTCCACCGTTGTCGAAGATCTCTCCACTCCGCAGCGAGAAGACCCAAAGAGCGTGCAAGAAGGCAAGTCTCCTTTGATCATTTTGAACCTATGTTTGATAAATGTTTTTAATTATTTTAAATTTATGTGCATCACTATTTAATTAGAACTCTAATTCTGGTATTAAGGCATTAATTAATCCAACCTTGTTATGCCCTCCATTGAACTTGAATGCCATGTACCCTTGTAACCATAGTATTACCTTTGTCTCAATAATGAGAATTTCAAAATACTTTGGTAATATTAGACGGTAGTAAAATGCTTAGTCAGGATATTTAAATCTTTTGTTCTATGGGAAATCATATTTCATTCAACTGGTAATTGTATTTAGAAATAAGTGGTGACTGGTGTTGCCACTGTTCTTTTAGAAATAAAATAAAACGTGAAAGTTGGTTTAGACTGGGGTGGATGGTTGGTTGGGATTGGTGCGGAAAGCACGAGATCTTGTAAAGTGTATGTTCCACCCTAGTCGATTAAGGACCGACGCTTGTGATTGTCCAGACTGAGCATTACCGTACAACCCCGAGTCTATATGGGTACGACCTAACTGATTAACTTGCAATAGTCTAGTTCAGGTGCCACCAATGGAACGTGGATGCCAGGGATGTACTGGTTATTCATAGTGAGGGACATGGATGTACTGTACTCATATGGCGCAAGAGGGGGCTTTGGACTGGGTGGATGGAACCCTTCTGCGGTGAAACCTCAGCAGGTGGTGTCTGGCTAGACTAGAGTGAGGTAAAGGCTTTGTGATTATTTATCTGTGTCTCATGCCAAAGGAAGCGTGGTGACTATTAAGGTAATTTATCTCTTAGGGGTAAAGTTGTACAACCTCTGTAGAGTGTCAAACTATTCGAATAGCCGTGCCCACGGTCAAGGGCGAGCAAGGAATGCATTCACATGGTAGACCCTTGGTTTTCATTTTTAAAAACAAAGTTTTGTACTCCGAGAGTGGAGGGAACTCTCGGAAGGGTATCCTGGCGGTCAAAGCCAGAGAGGGTGGATGTAACCCGCAGTTTCAAACTTTATCGGTTAAAGTTGGTCAACTAGTGTTGGTGAATAGAACCTTCACTATACAATGCTTATTAGTTTCAGTTAAAAACGGTTAATTGGTCAAAATGATGCCTTAGAAATTACTTAATGGTATTTGAAATAAAATATTGCTTTGTGCAAAAGAACCATATAACCCTCCTTTTGTTAAGCCTTGTATCTATTACATTTTTCCCAAGACTTGCGGAGTACTTTATGTACTCACATGCTGCACTCAAAAATAATACTCAGAGAAATACGAAGCTCAAGAGGGAGACTACGACTACTTCTCGGGTGGATTCGACGAAGGATTTCCGGAGTACTAGGTCGCGCTTCCCCAGTCAATTGCCTGTGGCGTATTGATGGGTCTCCGCTAAATTTATTTTTGCTTCCGCTGTGTTTCGTGTGTGCGAGGTCTTGAAACCTCATTTGTAATAATGAGACCTTTTGGTCAGTACTCTTTATTATTGTAATAAAGCACGGTTGGTTATGTAATCATTTCTGTTTAACTGTGTGCACTAACTTTGATCTGGAACTAGTGCTGTAATACACAGAGGGTCCGGATTTGGAAATCCGGGGTCTCGACACTCTAGTGGCTATGAAATCCAAGAAACTCATATTACACCATCTACTCTAGATAAGAACTAAGCTAGATACTAAAATTAGCAAAATCTACACTCAAACCAAGACGAAAATCTTCACCAAAACTTCGAACCTTGTCCAAATGATCTCAAATTTGAAACATAGCTTGCTTAATATGTTAGCAACCTAGACCAATCAAGAATCACAAGTTTCTTGGACTAGGTTCTATTCATTTGAGGAAATTAGCAAAATTGGTCAAGAAAAGGGCAAAACCCTAAAATCTAAATTACTTCCTGCTCATGGGGATCAAGTAAAGAGACATTACAGATCTCCTCCCACATGTCCTTGCAAGATAATCTAGACAACAATTTGATTCAAAGTGGTTTAGATTACAAGAACTCAAATTTGACTAAAAAGTATCAAAAACTAGGCTTGATCTCGAATCTTGTTATAGGGATGATCTAGATGGGTGAAGATAGGTCAACTATGATCACCTTCTACCTCTTACTCATCACTAGTCACAGCAAGAACAAACAAAAGCTTGGGAGAGATGAACTCTCATCAAGAACACCAAAATACGAAGAAAGATCAAGTCATGAACAAATAGAGACATGAAAAGCAAGGTTTGATCTTCATTACCATTTGAAGATGAATGGCTACACCAGCATAGAGGTTCATAATGTATGGCCCAAAGCACCATAGTTTTCACTCTGCAATTTTCTCTCAACAAGGCATGGTGGAGATAAGGTCCAAACCGTAAGACTCAAAACCCTTAAAAGCCTTCGATCTAAACCTCCATGTCCTCTCCTCAAATAACCCGAACAAAATCCTAATGGGTCCAACCCATTAAGACAACTAGAGAAATCTATTAACCCCATTAACACCAAGTTTTACACTCTTGCAAGTTTCCCAACGTGTTCACATATAATAACCCGCTAACTTAGCGGCTCCCTATGTTGTGGTTTTGATCAAATCACAAACTTGATATTTGGGAAAATCCCAAAATACCCTTCACAAAACTTATCTGTTGCTTCGCTTGATCCAGTCTTCAACTTCCCTTCGAAGCAATTTCCATGCTCGTGACGTGTAGATCAATCAACAGCTTCCCTTTACATCGGCAAGTCTCTCCCATTCCAACTCCCACTAGACCACACCTCACTTGAGCCAACGAAGCCGCTTTATCCAACCAGTTGTGTGAACCTTCCCTCGAACGCATTCCTTGACTCCATGTGCCTCGCTTGAGCTCAACCATCTCAGCTGACATCCCTTGATTGCTCTGGACCTTAGTTCACCCCCAACCAAGTCCCAGTCGTCCTCGCCGTTGACTATAGTTGCCTCCAAATCATCCTGCACATTTAAAGACCAATAATTATTTTCGAGCATAAGTTCTTCATAACTGGACTCAACGCTAATATAAACATGCATCATGCAAAAACAACCCTATGATCTGATCCTATTCATTTACAGCCACCTCACTTATTATAACTGGTCTACTGTCTAATCATACTGGTCTACGAAGACCACACTTTTGTATGAAGACCACACTACTGTACTGGTCTACAAAGACCATACTAGTCTACGAAGACCACATTGGTCTTAATCGATCACATTGGTCTTTCACTCTAATTTTTCTAAACTTTTGCAAAACTCAAATACAAGTTAACCAAAGTGTTGATTATTTATCACAAATCTATTTTAGACCTTCTCATATAGTCTTTAGGTTTCATCAGATCAGAGGCTATGGCTAATGGTTGTGACCATGCTTGCTTTATTTTAGAAGAGTCGTACGAAACAAGCTCGATCCAGCAGTGATCATTGTCGTCCTTGCTAAGTTGTAACACCCCCATTTCTGGGGGCGTACAGTTACCCTCGCAGCTGCCCAGGATTGTTCAGCTGCGAGTGCTGTAGCAGAATGTGCACCATTGCCAAAGCATGCTTAAGCATAAAAATCAGACTTTATTACAAAAGTAAGGCTTAACAGCCAAAGTTTACATAAAGGGGCGCACAACCCAAAGATACATTACCAAAAGAACTTCCACAGGCAAGCCTGAGTGTAGAATAAGCCCTAACACTCGGCGTCGTCTACATCGTAGAGCTCGACGTCGTCTTCGGAGACTTCTTCCTCCTCTTGACAAGCTTTCTCTGTTTAAATTTTTAGCAAGCCTGAGTACTCCAACCCCGTACTCAACAAGTCACATGGGTAAATCCTGATTTACTATTTGCAAGGTTATTCAAGGATGGGAGTATATTGGGTTTATTATATTGGGTGGATGCAGTTTTATTTGCAATCAAGTAAAACTTAAAACATTTGCTCCTTAAGATCAGGGGTTTTCATTAACAAATTCAGTTCATCACTTATCACATTAAATCATTTCAAATCCTACTTATGCCTTATTGTTGGAATCACCCAATTAACACAGTTTCTTTAACCGGAAGCACGGCGTATTCGAATAACATTTATCTCACTCTGCAGAGCTGCTCATCTTTACCCACAAGGTTTCTCAACTCCCGCGACAGAGTTAAGAACACAAGGTTGTTCACTGCTCATTTATTCATGAAGACTCTACCCGATAGACCTCCAAACAGACCCGGGGGTCCGCTATCACAGCCAGACGCTTTATCTGCCGACACGGCCAGATATTGTTCCCGTTCTGAGAGGAATCTACCGTTGTCCAGTATGCTTTTACCGTTTTCACACCGACTTTCTCGTACCCGTTAGATCTCAACTCAAACCCGGATATCCGCCACGCAGGCCAGACTACCCGTCCTGGAAGGATCTAGCGTTGTTCAATATGGTTTTGCCGTTTCCATATCAACTGGTTGTACTCCGTTAGAGATTCAATCGATTTAAGCAGCTACTAAACCAAGTTTGACAAGTCAACACTTGTGGTTGAGTGATTACTGTGTCTTTTACTTGGCACAAGGTTCTTGTCCTAATATTTTTCTGAGGTCTGCAACCTCCACTCTAGGATAAGGCGGTGGGCGAAAACCGCCGCACGGTCCTCCACAGTGGACAAAACCCGCCACACGGTCCCCCACAACACCCTTACCCTACATTTCCCCTAAGGTAAAGTCGTGGGCGTAGATCACCACGTGATTTTCCCGCATCACACCCTCTACCTTAGTACCAGTTTTCAAATCCTACCGGCCCACAGCCAACACCTTAGAAGTGCCTAACAACATCACCGGCCTAGGGTACGGTGTCCCATACCACCCTACCCTCTCCGGGTTTTTCAATTCTACCGGCCAACGGCCAGGGTCACTTATTAGTGTATCATAATGAATGAAATGATCTTGTATATATTTATATCATATGTTAATTCTTACTAAGGTTGTCAAGGTGAATATGGCCATCAAGGTAAATAGGGCTATTTATCAGTGGTAGGATTATCTAGATAGCATGTCATTCTAAATCTTTGTTTTAAGCAATTATCAGTTCGCAACTATCAATAATGAAAATACATTAAATAAATAATGTAATTTAATGGGATTCAATATGATCAAAACATGTGACTTGCCTTGCGGACTTATGATTTCGACACTTTCGTATTCTTCAACTTCTTGGCCTTAATCTTGATCCAAAGCTTCGTATTCTTGAATCAGCTGCTCTTCGACGTCACGTGCTAGCGCAAAGTAAAGAAAACCAATTTAATTCCACGCTCGACGAAAAATGAGCTAGGAATAATAAAATAACAAAATTTAAAAGAATAAAGACATTCTGGAAACTTCACTAAATTGGGTTTTTAGGTTTATAGGAGGGCTATATGGGGAATTGGACTTGATATTTGGGTTGGCGGGCTCGAAACGGATCTGGGGAGTATAAACATCAATTTTTGGACTTTGGGTCGGTCACTATTCCTCTGGCTCGGTCGGGTACTGTTCCTCGGGTGCGGGCTATGCGGTTCGGCGCGACCAACTCAGCTCGGCTCGGTCAGGCGGGTCTGGTGCGGCCGACGCGGGCGAATGGGCTCGACCCAGCCAAGATGGGGCGGTGTGGTCGTCTTCTTCCCTCAGCCCGCACGCGCGCAGAGGAGCAGGGGAGGCGAGTGACGGTGGAGCTCCGGTGAATTGCGACGCACACCAAGGGTATGGTTGGATTCGGCACGATGCCAGGGTTCCATTTTTGGTGTTTGCGGGCCCGGCGGGGGCGGCAATCGCCGGCGGCGTGCTTGGAAAGGCGGTGCGGTTTTTGGTGGCCATGGCCGGTTCCTAGGGTTAAGGGGATCGGGGCTCTGGCATTTGAGCATCCTTGGGACCAAGGCAAGCTCATGGGAGTGGTGGCTCGGTGCCGGGAAGGCGGGTAGGGTCAGCACGTGGCGCTTGGCGGCGGCGAGGTGTTGATCGGTGCTAGGGAAGAAGAGGGGCCGAAGAGCTAAGGCGGCGGTTAGGTGAGGTTCCTAGGGGCTCAGAGGTGCTACAAACGGAAGGAATTGGAAAGTAATTGGCCGGAGTAGAAGAATAAAAAATTAGGGCACCGTGGGGAAGTCCGGCGTCGGCGGCGCTCTGGTGGCTTTCGGTTCAATTCGGTGGGTCTGGGAGCTTTGTGGGGGCTTGCGGGAGCTAGTAGAGGCGTGCAGGGTTTCTGATAGAGGCTGTGAGGCGGTCAGCACCGGGGCGGGACAGGGAGCGCAAAGAGAGGGGCAGCGCAGCTGGCCGGGCAGTCATCAAGACTCGGGCAGGGGCAGGAGAGGCGAGGCACAGCGCACACTCGCTGACGGTGTGTGCTGGCGCGGGAAGAAGCTGGAAGAAGGTGCGGTGGCGAGAGGGTGTAGGCGGCGGGGAAGATTTTTCAGTCATGCACAGTAACCGCGCGAAATTGGGTGGATGGAGGAGATTGCTTCAAGATTCGTGCGCGATTTGGGTGTGGATTAGTGAGAATTAGGCTCTAGTTTAAGACTTTGCAACCAGATTTGGGAATTGAATTGTTTTTCAAATTTATGAAAAAACTGGGGATGTTTCATAAGTCAAGCTCGCATAAACTTTCGTTCAAAAAAATGGCAAGCCACGGGTTCAAAAAAAATGGCATAGCCGCAGCATAGGAGGACCACACTAGCTACTGCGACCATACCTAAATACCACACACAATCTATGCACTACGCCGCGGCCATCAATACTGTGTCAGTACGTGCAGCTAGCAGTGTATTGCTGTGTGTATGAAGAGATCGTCAAGATAGGTCAGTGGCAACGTTGACGACGGCAGCGCCCTGGCGCGGTTTCGCCTCGACGTGAGCGCCGGCTGCGAGGGGCGGCACAGCACGCTCCTCGACGAGTACGAGAGGCTCGCGTTCGAGGCCCAGCTCAACCGGGCCATCTTGCGCCGGTGCTACTCCGAGCTGAGCCCGGCACGGTTCGTCCAGCTATCATCAGCTGATGCGCTGTCAGCGCCTCGCGGGACTGAGGGAGAGGGGGGCAACGGCACTAGTCGGCCGCCGCCGGGAGGTTTTGGCGGGTGCATGAGGTGGTGTCCCGGTGGCTTGAGGCGTTGAAGCCGGTGTTTTGCTGGCTCAGGAACGTGTGGGAGTACTGGCGGAAGAGCAGGCCATGCCACGAGGTCCGCCAACGATGCCACGGGTGCAATTGCAGGACTACCATTGTTAGTTCCTACTGCTCCATTTGATTTTTCTTTTCGGAACACTCTATAGTGAATATTCGCCACTTAAGTAGTGAAAGCCCCTTTGAGGAACTCTCGTCTTGTTCGTATTAGCTTCTAAAAGCTATTTTTCTATAGCAAATGATCTTTTTACGGATTCAATTTTTAAATGAAATGTCTTTTTAAGACAAGATTTACTAATCAGTTATAGTACACACTATAGTGACTTCACTAATATCAGCCAAAATCGCACGTCATTGTTTCTTCTCTTTAAAAATTGTTACTATTTATAAACAACATCAAAAATCAATATAACATGTCTAGATCTGTTTGATTTGTATAGCCGGTAATCATAATTACAGCTCCATCATTCATCCTCCATGCCATGCCATGCAAAGCAAAGGATGGAGGTTGATTGATTCTTAATTGTCCCGTTGCCCAACTGTATTGCCCTATACGTTCGGTATCATCACCACATGAGGATCTAATTAACGTAATCGTCCGACCAGCTCAGACATATACGTGCTGATTTGATGGCTAAGATTTGGTCGTCACGTGGTTACGTAACTACGGGTTGTTGTCTTAGGAGTGACCGAGTGAGTCTCCGCATGGACGCGCCATCGGTACAACAGCACCTCTTCCAACCGGCAAGTCCAGAACCGGATGAATCGACTGGGAGCTTGCTTATTCAGCTAAGCTCTCGCACGTATTATACGAAGTGGTTGAACTGAACAGTCAGTCGTCCTCGGCCCATCGATGTCACCATATGTATGGTGCAGCTAGCTAGCTCCTCACTGCAGGGCGGAGGGAGCATGCGTACATGTCGCGTGCGCACCGGGTGACGACGATGGAGCATGCAGCTGGACGGGGCAATCGGGCCGGGTTGGCGCGACAGAGTAACCTCGGCGGTTGCTGCAACGCTGTCGGCGTCGCTTGCAGAGTGACCCCGGCCGCGTTGCTACTGTACCAGTTGGTTGAATTGCGGGTCGGCGAGGCCACTGTTGCGCGTCCAGGCGCCGGGCAGCCGTAGTCTGCAACCTCGGCGCGTGGAGCCGCGTGGCCACCCGCCGTTGGAGGCCAAAAACGGCGCACGGGAGCGTGCATACGAAAATACTTAACAGCATTCTTTGTCGTAGAGTTGTGCAAGCGCGTGGTATATCTTTAGAGATGATTCTAATGGTATAGCTAAGTTTTATCGGGTTTTATCAAAGTTTCATAAGATTTCACAGAGTTTTAAACATGCTTCATAAAACTTAATCAACTCAGACATAAAATCTCCTAAAAATTTATAAGACTTAATAAAACACCATAAAACTTAATAATGAAACCTCATGGAATTTCGTAAAACTTAGTCATGAAATATACTAAAACTTTATAAAACCTTATGAAATTTGGAGTTCAACTTTTTGAATCTGCTACAAAAACTTTCAACTCTATGAATCCACTACAAAAAAATTTTATAAAACATCATAGAATTTAGACATAAAATCTTATAAAAATTACTCAACTTTATCCAACAAAGAACAAAATCCCCGATGTGCTCACTTGTGGCCATGCGACCGCTTGTCATAGCGGCCCCTCACTTGTCAGGACGCCACAACTGTTAGCCTTCCCGTCTGCCACCGAGCTTGCCTGCAGCTACACAGTTGCTACGTGTCACTTAGCCAAGAGTTGCCATAGGGCCTCGACGCCATATTTTGTTGAGTCAAGCACCTCTACAGCCTCATCACCCATGCTGTGATGGCAAGCTCCATCAAGACCTCGTAGTAACACAGTGCCAAGCCAAGCACTATTGTGCATCTCATTGGCTCAATCAAGAAACCACTGAAAATGAATTTGCTAATGAGGGTTACAAATTTAGTCGTCACCAAGCTCACCATAACCTCTCATCACACCACCATAAACATTTGGCATGCCCCATCGCTGAGAGCTACTAGCCGTCGTCACCATGCACCATGTCTCCTTATCGAGATCTCACGAGCTCCCATCTGGATTTTAAGAGAGAGAGAGAAAGGAAGAACTTGTGGCTCTCATTTGAATTGGGGATGGATAATGTTTCCTATCTGTTTGGCTTGGGCAGGAAGGTTCAGGAGCATCTCCCATCCAATGGCTCTCGGTGTGATGGATCAAACACATCAATGGTCTTGTGCTATCTGCACATAAAGGAGATAAAAAACATGACATTTCACATCAACGGTTGGATGATATATCATTAGAATGGACTCGGACGGTACACCGTTAATTAAATTTTCTCTTACTCATAGTGTACAATACTTTGTACGGCACGGTCGAAGGTATACAGTGAGCAATTGAGCAGTTAATACACTCGACGGCAAGAAGCTGCGAGGCTAGCCACTAGCAAGAGCATGCAACTCGTCACAAGTAGGCCAACTGTTGCCGGAAAATATCCGAAGAGGGATATTTTACAAAAGTTGCGCAGAGGCCAGAAACCCAGAATTATACTACCCTGTTGTGTTGTACTCCATCCGATCTTTTTTTCTTTTTTACTGGACATTTTTCACGGTTTTAAGATATAATTTTAATCACTATTTTTTATAATTTTACACTAAGATATATTACTAAAATTATAATATCATAAAATTATTTTTAATAATAAATCTAACGATATAATTTTTATATAGTTAATCTAGATAATTTTAAACATATTGTTAATTAAATTAAATTTTAATGGTATAGATTTTAAAAAATTAAGTAGAAAAAATGAGTGTGAGAGGGGGCGTGTACCAATATGCTTCGGTTGCCCCCTCTGCAGCCGATGACCACGGTTATGGTATCGCTGTCTGGCTGCCGGCTTCGGCCGACGCCACGGCCGCGCCATCCATCACCGGGCGGCGGCACGTCGGGCACGAGCCATGCGACACCAGCCAGGCGTCCACGCACCGGACGTGGAATCCGTGCCCGCACCGTGGCAGCACGCGCACCTTCTCGCCGTCCGCGAACTCCCCGAGGCATATGGCGCACACGTCCTCGTTCTCTTCCCCGCCGCCGTAGACCTCGACCGGGATGCTCCTAAGCGCGCGCTTCTTGATGCCTCCTCCACCGCCGCAGGATGCCCCGCCGGACGCCCCCTCGCCGCCGGCCGCGCCCCGGCCCCCGCACCGGAGCGCGCACCTCGCCAGCGAGTTGAGCCCGATGGCGAACAGCAGCGCGAAGAACAGCGCCGCCAGGATGATCACCATGTTCGTGTCGAAGCTCGCGTCGGCCCCCGCCGCCGTGCCTCCACCACCGCTGCTGACAACCCGCCCCGCCGCGACGCTCGCCGCCGGTGCCTCCGAATCCCGATGACCCATGATCCACCCGCCTCCGCTTTACACCGGCACCTCGATCAGTCACCCACCGGTGCTCCTAGCTAGCCCCTGTTCACGGCAAACATATAAGAGGCGCGATCGCGACGTACATTTTGGGTGCAGTTGCGCGAGTGTACATGTAAAGGGCGCGCGCTCCCAAGTTGCATCACCCTCACGCGAAGTTGTTACAGGGATAGGGACGCGAGGGGCTAGCGCCGCACCCCTTTTCGTTGCTCTGGAGGCGAAGTTAGGAGCTTAACCTGAGCTTTTCTTGCGTGCACGGGCAGCACAAGCCCGGCCTTGATTTGGATAGCGAGCTTGCCGTGCGCAGGAGAACGCACGCTTTGGTGCAGTTTAATGTGGCGCAGAAAGGGCCTCGCTTCGCAACCGTCCGTCTCTTTGGACCAGCGCCGGCGGCGCGGTTTGGTACGTGGTCACTGCGTCTTCTCCGGCCCTGCGCGGACGCTTTCTTTCACGAGAAAGAGAGAGAAATATCTCGTGCACAAGTTGCTCCCGCGTGTTCGCTGGTATGCAAGGATTTGCCTCGCCGCCCGCCCGGCCGTGCACTAGCTAGCTGCTGACGCCGACCTGAAATGCTCTTCAGTCTTTATGGATTCGGAAACACTATAAGACGGTATACTGTCGTAGCAAAAAAGACGGTATAGCTTTTAGCCATCTGATTCTTCCATCTACATCCATACGATCTAATTAACCTTATACAGACACTGTGCTCTCTAAGATTAAACCGGAGTGCCTTCCTTGCCCCCAAATTAAGCACTCTCTCTCAAACCGATCCACTATTTCCTCGTCTATATCCATCCCTGTACCATTAAGCAGCGCCACCTTCTTCTATCTTTAGCTTATGTTCCATGGCGGTGCAGGCAAGCGATGTGGTCAATCTCAGCGGCGCAGAGTCTATCCAACTCGTAACCCTGGACAAGCACGAGTAGTGTACAATGCGGATGCGGCAAATGTGAATGTGCGAGCATGGTGTGGGTGCGGTGACAACAGGCATGAGCAAGGTGGGGCGATGGCTCCCAAACACATATGGAGATCGTGTTGTCACATGTGAGCTCCTCATCTTCACTGCTGTTGAAACATATGCTTGCTTTTTTTTTTTTTGAAACATGGACGTTGCTAGAACATGCTTGGGTTTTGGTTTTGAAATATAAAACTTGCCGAAACTTGGTAAAACATATTTGGTTTTTTCTTTTGAAACGCAAAACTTGATGAAAATGGTGAATTTTGCTTGAATTTATCTTTTCAAAACTTTAAATTTGTTGAAACTTGGCAAAACTGCTTGATTTTTGCATTTGAAACATGGAAACTTGATAAAACTTGATGAAATATGTTTGATTTTTGCTTTTGAAACTCGAAACTTGC
Organism: Dendrocalamus sinicus; assembly: GCA_036346575.1. Taxonomy (NCBI): domain Eukaryota; kingdom Viridiplantae; phylum Streptophyta; class Magnoliopsida; order Poales; family Poaceae; genus Dendrocalamus; species Dendrocalamus sinicus. The sequence goes on along the minus strand of CM070653.1, from coordinate 27,188,248 downwards.
AGAAACTTTTTTTCAAAACTTGCTTGAAATTCACTTTATGAAACTTGAATTTTGCTTTTGAAACCTAAAACTTGACGGAACTGCTTGATTTTTTTGTTTTGAAACATGAAACTTAGTGGAACTTGTATGACTTTTGCCTTTGAAATATCAAATATGATGAAACTTGAAACATGACAGTTGATGAAACTTAGTGGAACTTGCATGACTTTTGCTATTGAAATTTAAAACTTGCTAAAACTTCTTTTTAAAACTTGTTTAAAATTCACTTTCTGAAACTTGAAACTTTGTTGGAACATGGAACTTTTTTTTGAGACTTCGAACTTGAGGCTTTGTAATCCGAAAGGCGCATGGAACTTTAGTTTGAAACTTTGCATAAAAACTTGAGATTTTGATATGTTTCAACTTATGAATCTTGAAACTTACATGTTACTAACCTTCTTAAATCATAAAGTTGAGAAAGGAAGGACTTGATGTGAACACAAAGGACGGCGACTGACACCCCTGATTGCAGAAGATAACATCGATGGCCGATGGGTCTCACGCTTGCAGACAGTGATGGATCTTACGCTTGTGGATGTTGAAGGGCTACGTATTTTGACAAGGAAGGCATGCGTGAAATACCTGCATCGTTTGATCAAAATGAATCGTACGGTCAATGTAACACCTCACATACCACAAGTATCCAGATTATCTATCACCTTTGCCATTGAGTACAATTGTCATATCACTCACGCTTGTCTAGCAATTATCATATCACTAAAATTACCTGACTAATCTCATATCGCTGCAGTTACCTGATTATTATCATATTACTAAAATTACATGGCTAATCTCATATCGCTATAGTTATCTGATTATTATCATATCACTAAAATTACCTGTCTAATTTCTATCACTAAAGTTACCTGGATATCCACTTATCACTAACGTTACATGGTTATTATCGTATCTCTAATGTTTGCCTAGTTGTTATCATATTACTAATGCTTGCTTGGTATTTAATATATTATTAATGTGTGCCAGTTTTATACTTTTAATATTGTATTCATACCATGATATTCTAGGTTATCTTGTTTCACATGCTTTTATGTTATTAGATTACTCAGTTATTAATATTTAGAATTCATACTTAAATCGTTAATGGGTGTAGCGGATGATCATGTTGTAGATCTAGGTTAAACTAGTAGCAATTTTTTAAATATCACTTTCTATGTTTAATCTTTCTAATATCATGATGTATTGCTGGTATGGTTCTTATGTGAGTCATGATCGATATATATTAATAATTGTTTGTGTGATTAATAATCACTTATCATGTAATAAAACTTAGTTAATTATCAATCCTAGTGTGCGGTATGTTATAACATCTCTTTTAGAATAATTCTTAGATCGTTATCGCCATGCTATCATTTCACATCACTATCTATTAGGATCTAGTGCTTCTCCATTTCAAATTTTTAGCGAATCCTTCCACTTATCATAGCCTTATATCCACCATCTCTTAGTTGCCTTAAATTCATATTATATAATCTGCCTATGATGTAACAGTTAACTTATCACCACATTATCATTTCACATTGCCCTATCGGATATTATGCCCTTTCATTCCCAACTTTAGCAAATCCTATCACTTCTCATAACGTTATCTTAGCTTCCTCTCAGTTCTCTTAAATTCACACCATATAACATGTTAACAATATAACAGTTACCTGGCCTGGGGTTATCTACATATAGGGGAGATTGTCACCCACCAGGTAACATACTGGGGGCGTACATTCTCGTTACTCAGGATATTACATCCCGTCTGCGGTTATACAGTCGAGGACAGAGTTGTGTCTGACTACTCTCGTATAACTAGGTGTGTGGTAAGTAATCACCGGCGTCATTGCCAACTTGCTAAATAACAATTATCCATGTTGACAGTATAACGGTTATCTGGCCTGGTGTCATCCACGTATAGGAAAAATTACCACCCATCTGGTAACGTATGGGGGACCGTACAATCTCGTTACTCAGGATATTATACCCCGTCTATGGTTATACAGTCGAGGACAAGGGTGTGCTTAACTATTCTCATATAACCGGGTATGTGGGAAGTGATCGCCGGCGCCATTGTCTTGACTTACTAAATAACAATTATCTTTAATTCCACTGTTCCTGTCACCTCTATCTCTGACATTTATCAGTGTTTTCGGTAACCTAGTTTCATTGCATTTAACCTGTGTCAATTGTTTGCTTGCATTACTTGTCATTTCTCACCGTGTTGCGACCGTTGTTGAGTACTTACTGAGATTTTCAAATCTCATGCTTGTTTTTTTATTTTCAGGTAAAAGATCAGTGGAGTGATTGCAACATGCATGGGTGAGAGCACTCAAGTTTTCAGCGATGTGGCTTGCCACTATTTATATTTTTCTTATTTACTTTTATTTGATTAGAAGTGGACCGGTCCAATATTCCAAATATTTATTTCAACTTCCGTTGGTCCTCTAATAAAGTGTTAATAAAGTTTTAAATTCTTTGTGATTTCTAGCGTTATCTACACTATTAATCCACCAGTTAAAATTATCCTACATCCACCCAACAATTACGTGCTCCACAGTCATGACCTTAACTACGTCCACACCACAATATGCACCCAGAATTACACCATCCTAAAAACGTCCGCACCAGATTAACTCTCCTCTATTCTCTCTCCTTACTCAACCATATCCGACGGTGATCCTTTAATGGATCTGCAGTAACCCCTCCCGCCCCCCTCTCTCTCTCCCTCTCTCCAGAGACGACAACACAGCAGTACAACACCCTTGCGGTGCGATCGATCCGACCCCGCGCTCTCTCTCTCGCCTAGGGCTCCGCCGCCGATCGGAGATCCCTCGCGATGGCGGCGGAGATCTCGGCGCTCCTCGACCTCCTCCGCCCCGCCGCCGGAGACCGGGACCGCCGGCGCGCGCCGCCAGCGCGCGCGGCGCCCGCGGGCTCGGGCGCTCGCAGAGCCCTCGCCGCCGCCCGCCGCCCGACCCGCCCGCGCTGCGTCGTCCTCACCGCCGCCGCGCCGCTGCTCTCTGCCGTCCTCGCCTCCTCCGGTGAGCTCCCGATCCCCGAACCCACAGGCGTTTAATGTTTCGGCTACCTCTGAGGGTGGTTGCTTTGCTGCTATCGAGGGTTTTGGATTTGCTTAGTAGGTTGTGTGGTCTTGCAGTTGTAAGCTTGGGGGTGTGAGATGCGCTGCTGCTACTGCATTGGCTTGCGATCCTAAGTTTGCTCATGCTTTTTCGGGAGTAGGATTAACTTGGTTTGAGGAATGGTTGGGTGATTTAGGATCGTAATCATTTTTTCTTGTTGATTAGAACAATCTATTATCTCCTTCGGATCGATTGATAGCTTTCATGTTTCATCGCTTTATGTGGCTGCTATGTTCTTGCTTGTTGGGCGGCTTTGCCGACCGTTATTACTGTTTTCATTTTCCTTTTGCATGATCGTAGGGTATTGAGTCTGGATTATCTACTGGGTGATTTGGTCTCCATTATGCTGGAGCACTGTTTATGCTGTTTTCTTCGCGTTGTAGCTAAGGCTTTTCTTCACTTGGTTGCTTGCATCAGTTTGCAGTCTTAAATTATTTTGATTAACATCCTTCTCAAACTTGATTGGCAGTAGAGGTCTATATCCGCCATAACTAAGAATGAGGTGCTATATATTTTGATAGCATACAATTTGGTGTGATGAAGAAAGATAACACCATTGCCCTGTGAAATATATTATGAAGAGGGTTATATGCTATTTATCGCTTTTTGTTCGGCTATTGTTGTACTTGATGAAGTTGGGGCACAAAAATTCGCTTCTATGTTGATTAGTAGTGGAGAGTGGTGCTTGTCAACCGGTATACTAACCATACTTGGTTGATAAGAAATTAGGAATCAACATTTCACTTAATATTTCTTTGGCATCTTTTGATGCAAAGTTTCTTTATGGAGGTTTATCTGAAATGCAGGAGAGGTTGCTTCGCGGAGCTGCATTCGCAGAACTATTATGGTTTGAAACATCATATCAAATTGGATATATTTGCTATCTATATTCGATATGTTCATTCCCCGCTGGTCATGTTTTCTGGACATTGTCTTTGTGGTCGTCTTGTAGTATTGAAGAGGTTAACTCTACAGACACGAATCCATTTCTTCCAACTTACAGTATTACATCCATACCCTTTCTTAAATTCTTAACTTATGCTCGCGTGGTTTGATCTTCCATTACTTCCTATCATTGCCTTTTTCAGGTATGCAAGGACAGAAATTAGTACAACAACTCATCGGAAGAAGGTGAAAAGGTGCCTATAAGGCAATTGCATTGACTGTTGATGCTCCATGGCTCGGCCGCAGGGAAGCTGATGTTAAGAACAGGTTCTCATCTAGCAACTATACACCGTTTCATGAGGAGTTCAGTATCTGAATTATACATTCTTTATAGAAAAATGTGTATTCCATTTCATCAGGAGCTCATTATCTGAATTACGCATCCATTTCATCAGAGCTCATTATCCAATTACGATTCTCGCTATATGTTATGTTCTAGATTCACCTTGCCTCAAAATGTGGTATTAAAGAACTTTGAGGGATTGGACATTGGCAACACGGACAAGGTTGTCTGAAGACTGAACTGATCCCAATTTGTATTCTCCTGGTACAGGCCAAAAGGACTTGACGAAAAATCCCAATTCATAAGAGGGGATGCTTGTCCCCTTTTATCCTTGCTTCCTCTGCCACTGGATTTGTTGTATAGATGATTATACTGCCCTGACTGTAGATGTTGCTTTGTGTAGGGATGATTGAGAGAACTGGCACAGTACCTAATAGGAGCAATATTTGTGTGATCTGCCTTGACCAAGAGTATATTGCTGTCTTCATTCCGTAAGTACCGTAATTGGTATCGACATATTACTATTTCCATTGTTACTTTAACAATAATGATACTTTCTAACATTTGTAATGTAACAATGGAATATTATTAAATATAAATGGAAAACCAGGTGATGCTCTGTGTGGAATGGATAAAGTGTTTTGATTCTCCATGAATTAAATTTGTGCAGGTAACAAGAGAAAGATCACCACCCTAGAAATTGTACTACCAGTTGTCTCGAGTTTGCTGATACTCATATGCATAGGACTTATTTGGATCTACATATTTAAAGGTAGACAATACATATATTTTGTTCTCTTTTCATTTCCTCTCTTGCCCCGAACAAGCTGAAGAGATCAGTATGCACATTCTGGCAGGCAAACAAGGAAGCAAGGAGATCTGGAGAAGATTGATTCTAGGATATATAAGCACTTCTAATGAACTTGCTGATATAAAATTAGAATTTCCATTTATGAGCTTTGGAGAAATTTCTGCTGCAACAAATAATTTCTCTGAATCCAACATTCTTGGACAAGGAGGGTTTGGCAATGTTTATAAGGTAACAAGATTTGCATTGTTAACTTCAGCAGTACATTATTAATGAAATTTCTAACTTGTCCGATTCAATAATCGTTCATTTATTCAGGAAGGCTGGAAAATGGTAATGAAATTGCTGTGAAAAGGCTCCATCAAGGTTACGCCAAGGGATAGTTAAGGTCCACATATTTTGTAGTTATCAGTATTGGCTCGTGTGAGGCGTACCTGCAGGTACTTGCATCGTGAGTCAAATACCAAAACTGAATTTTCTAAGTGTTGGAAGTTTCTGCATTGTGGTTTATGTGTTTTTTTTCAAAAAAAGATTTTCTCCCTTTGGTTAGTAGGCCGATTAGGCTAATTTTGCGTTCTGGGAGTAGATTGCTAATTTTACTTTGTTGCTGAGGAAATGAGAAAACAAATCATGTAATGACATTAAGCAAAGGATCATCTATATGGTACAAGAAATGCTGTGTGAATAACATTAAGAAAAAGGGTTTGATTTTGGCTATTTAACGCCATGCATGATGATTAGCATATTTTCTTCTCCTTTGCCTGCACATTGGCAGTGGTTGGAAATTTTGTTGGTTTGTTGGTTCATTGGTTTGTGCATGTGAGTTAACTAATGAGGAAATTTTTGTTGGTAACCAATCTTACTGTGCCCAGTATCTTGTTTTGATATGTTAAGGTTGTTGGTTCAATTGAACATACGGGAGATACTGATGAAGCCAAGCCAGAGAAGGAAGCTGACTCTGCATTAGATTCTAGGAATGGAGCCAAGCCTATGGATGTAGACAAAGCGCAAATTTTATGTAGGTCAAGAATTAGAATTCAGGAGGGATCATATGGAGGTTAGCCTGATTAGTTTATGAACAAATGTATCATCTTGTGGTGTCTGTTTGGTTCTTAATCTTCTGCTTTATGTGATATAACTTCTGAATTCTGAAATATATTGTTTTTCACCAATAAGTTAGGCACAGTGCACAGATATTGTGTAATCCAATAGTCCATCAGCAGCCAAAAAAAGACCTCATTTTATTAATGTTATTTCCTTTCCCCTTTCATTTTGCTTGAAGTTAACACCTCATTTTGAAGTCATGAAACATATCTCTTTTACTGGAGGGCTAATGTGCCTATGATAAAACTTTAATCATGGCAGATTGAGGTCATGATGTTATATTTGTAAGGCTTGGCTAGCTTCAATGTGTGATGCTGCTTGTCTCATGTTTTGCAACTTGGCACTTTTTTCCTTTAGAAGATCAGCTGCATACACTTCACTTGCCTTCATAATAAAATTATCTCATTCGGAACTTCGTTTTAGGCCTTTAGGGTCATCATAATGCTTTGCGACTCCACACCATTCAGAATCGGGATGTCCTTATTATGCTTTCTTGATCGACTTTCTGATCAGGAATCATAATGTTTGAAGCCTTGTCTCCATGATTCTATTTTGTATTTTACCGTAGCGTTAGCACGGGTACTCTACTAGTCTTATTTAATTCTTCACTTTGGACGATGACGTTTCGTAGTAATATCTTATATTAATATGTGAGGTGTTACGGTCAATCCCTATCCCATTAAGATTTGTTTCTACCGTACGCTAATTCCGAATTTTTTTATTTTAGCCCTTTTTTTGAAAAATATTCACATTTAGACCCCTGGTGGTTTTAATTCCGATTTTGGACCCAGGGGGTCGGAGCCGTGACCCACGGCGCCAGGCCCGCACCAGCGTGGTGGCCTGCGTGGCGCCGACGTGGCAGCACCTCGACGCCGTGGGTCGTGGCGCTGAGCTCGGAGCCATGGGCCGTGGCGCCGAGCTCGGAGCCGTGGATCTTAGCGCCGAGCTCGGGCACTTACCGGCGCCGAGCGCAGTCCGGTCATTTCACCGCCCGACTCGTCCGCTCCCGCCTCCTCGCCGCCACCGCCTCCCGGCCCCGCCGCCTCCCGGCCGCCACCGCCCCGCCCCGCCGCCTCCGGGCCGCCAGTCCTCCGGCCCGCCGCCTCCCGGCCGCGAGTCCTCCGCCCCGCCGCCTCCCGGCCGCCAGCGCCTCCGGCGCCACCGCGTCCCGGCCGACTCAGACCCGCCGCGGCCGATGCGTCCCCGCCGCGCCGCGTCCCGCCGGCGGCCGAGCCCCACCGCATCCCCGCGCGCGCGTTGGTCCCCTCCCGCCCACTCGGCTGGGCGCGGCGCCATCATCCATTAGCCGAAGTCCAGCCTCCAAGAACCGGTATATCTCTACCCTTTGCTGTCTTGTTTGCTTTCTTGTTAGATCATGCGGTGTCGATTAGGGTGCATTCTTGGATGTATTGTGGATTTGTGCCGTGTAGTGCACTAGTGCTATTTGCTTCAATTGTAATATGTTGTCTTTGTTAGCTATGTAGTAGTGTTGTCTTAGTTAATATGTAAGTTCGTGGTTAGTAGAGCTTTCATTTCATTAATTACACCATGTGGAATGCGAATTGCCGTTAATGCATCAAATTGATACAACCATACGATCGTGTATTCGTAAGAATCTAGTTTGCATATTATAATGTAAGATTATTTTGTTGGATGCCTACTTTGCACTATCAATGTCTGTAAGTTTTGCAAATGGACCGAGTTCCACACCCCTAATTGAGCTAATCGGATATTTTTGGACCAATCTTATTCTCAGTTGGTTCGAACTAAATAGTACAAGTGTGATCTTTATTTGTAGTTGCATCAGTTTTAAGAGAAGCAAGGAATAAAGCTACGGTCAAGCTAAAGAGAGCATCAAATTAAAGAAAGCCACCCCTGTTGAACTGGAATGTACGGACGGAAACCAAATTTGTGTGGTTAGGGTTCGCGTTTCAACTTTGGAACTAATCATTGTTTAAGCTAAACAAACCTCTAACCAAGTACATATATACACTTGCTTCTTTTTCAGTACCATACTACCATCAGTAGTATGTTATTTCACTATAGGATAAATGGTAAAGCGAAAGAAAGAAGAAAAGGGCTCACTGAAAAATTGTATTGGCCCTTCATCCAAATTTGTAAGACTTATTTTCGTTTGACATATAGACGGTTAGTGCCTGGCTACACTGAAAAGTCTAAGGCACATAGGTTCTTACCTTGCCCCATTTTAGCACTTTTGAATTCCATGAATAAGCAACACCATTATCCCCTTCTCTAACAATTAGTGTTTGACCATTGGAGTTCCCTGCTTAGGAAAAAAGTTACAAACATTATTACCTTACTAGCACCCGAAATTTTCAGATTGAACACGACATCATAAAAAAATGTAGCAGGAAACAAAAATTGTGTTTCACACAGTTCATCAATTTTCTGAATGTTTGCAAAAACTACGGATTATTTTGAAGGCGCCGAGCTGGAGCGCCACCGGTCACGGCGGCTTGTCTGAATTTTCACAGCTCGGCGCCACGACCCACGGCTCCGAGGTCGGCGCCACTGACCACGGCGCCAAGGTGCTGCCACGTCGGCGCCACGCAGGCCACCACGCTGGTGCGGGCCTGACGCCTCGGCGCCGTGGACCACGGCGCCGAGATGTGTTACCTCGGCGCTGTGGGTCACGGCTCCGACCCCCTGGGTCTAAAATCGGAATTAAAATTATCAGGGGTCTAAATGTGAATTTTTTTCAAAAAAAAAAAGGCTAAAATAGAAAAAAATTCGGACGCTAATCAAGTAGTGTCGACATCCCTTTGGAGACTTTATGGGCTTAAGATGACAGGTAGTGCGTGCACTAAAGCGGATAGCGGTATGTAGTGCGTGCACTTCGTTTTGTCCAAGGTTTCAGATGAAAGTGCGCATGATGATTCCATCCATTCGCTATCAGTTCCAGACTTCCAGCCGCTCAGCGAGACCCGAGAGATTCAGGACAGGTGTTATGTTTCACATAAAGATGCACTAAGCAAAATACCGTATCGACCTTTTAAGCTACCAACATGTCTCTTGCTTCAAAAAAAACCTACCAATATGTTTGTGGCAGGTTTTGCATCGGTGAGACGGTTTCCAGTATGGTCCAATTGTACTTTGTTGGTATTTCCGGTTCCCTTTGGTAGTTTCTCGGGCACAAAAATATGTTTCTTGGTCACAGGCAACCCTAAAATGGTAGAAATAGTGAAAAACTTGTCAAGATCGAAGAGGCTCTTGAGCAGCATGTCTCAAGTTCGTGCGGAGCACATGAACAAATTGACGAGCATACGAGGTACCCGTGAGGTATCTATCACGTACGTACAGAGCACACCTGATTGATTTACGTTCTCGACAATCAGTGCAACAATTTTCTGCATCTGTGATGTGATTTCTCCGAAGCCCCACTTACAAGTGTAAGTAATTGAATTGCATTTAAAATTTAATTTTGGTCGGTTGAGTATGATTGATGCTTGCTACCAACAGAATCGACTTATCTATTCTAGAGCCATCCAAAGGAATGATTTGAGGTGAATCGACGCCATTAAATTGTACTGAATCGAAAGAATCCACGTAAGTTCTATGAAAATAAGATTGCCCTAATATCACACCCCGGAGAAAAACGCGATGCCGTACAAGTATAACCAGCTTAGCATGGCGCGGTTTAGGGGGTGTTTGGGTCATATGCTTTTGTGAAAACCAGATTTCCTAAAACTGATTTTTAGCCCGATTTGGGAAAACTTTGTTGTTTGGATGATCTAACCAACATATGGGAAAGGAAAACTCCTTTTTTCTTAAACCCAAAATTTTGTGTTTTAGCCAAATTTAAGTACGTTTAACTATCGAGTACTCACCCTAGACACCTCTTTAATAAAAAAGGAATTTTTTTTATATGTCACCAAAAGTTTACATCATCCTTTATAGGTCATTCGTTGTCTCGCTGCAGACCTACTTATCAATGAGATAACAAGAAATTTCATAAATATTCAGTGGCGTATAAGAAACTAATCCTTAACAAAACCTATCGCTATTTCTCCGCCCCCACATTCGTATCGCTATCTCAGAAGTTCGGTATCCTTTTTCCTTGTATTCAAAATGTTTTGGAGCATGTTGAAATAGGAACCCCGTTGAGATAATAAGATAATCACAGTTATAAACGTAACTTTTATTTAGCGAGGAATGAAGAGTTCCCCGTCATCAAACAGTGCCAAGAGCGCTGGACCAATGCGAGCCAGCTTTAATTTACGGTCCGCTGAAAACCACGGGTTTTGGAGGCTTACCCAACCTTTGTTGTTCTTAAAACACAAGGATCGAACCGAGGCCAAGCCCCGTCCCTTCACCTCCCACCCCCGTCCGGATCCCTCCTCATCGTCGTTGCCGGAGCGCGTCACCGGTCCCCGGTGGAGGCAAAGAGGGCGATAGCAGGGCTTTTTTTTTTCCTTCCCCTGCTCGGTTCGGTGGGGATTGGTGCGCTGGTCGTGAGTTTCCCGGCTGCGGCTCCCCTCGCCGGCGGCGGATCCGGTGGCCTGGTGGCCGGATCTGGCGTCCCTCGGCAGGTGGCGCTGCGGCGGGCTCCCGAGCCATGGAGCGGCGAGGCCCGCGTGGAGGAGGACGGCGTGGAGTGCGCTGGGAGGGAGGCGGAGAGGGGCGGTGGGACCCAGTAGCGGATTCCCTCACCGGCGGCGGATCCGGCGGCCTGGTGGCCGGATCTGGCGTCTCTCAGGTGGTGGCACCGCGGCGGGCTCCCGAGATTTGGTGCGGCGAGGCCTGCGCGGAAGAGGAGGGCGAGGAGCGCGTTGGGGATGAGGAGCGGCGGGTCCCGGCAGCGGCCCTCCTTGCCGGCGGCGGGTCTGGCGTCCCTCGATAGGCGACACGGCGGCGGGCTCTCGAGCTGTGGAGTGGAGAGGCCCGCGCGGAGGGGGAGGGAGTGGAGCGTGCTGGGAGGGAAGCGGAGGCGCGCGGTGGAGTTGAGGAGCGGCGGGAGGCTCGTCGGCGGGGCGGCCACGGGCGCGCTTCTGGTCGAGCTGGGCGAGCGCATGCGCGGGAGCAGCGGGAGAGGCGACATGGTGCGCCGTCTTTGTTGTTCTCGCTCCCGCAGAGGGTGGTGCGCGCAGAGCGGTGCTGTCTCAGCGACGAGTTTGCTCGTCGTGGAGTTCAAGGGTGGCTATGCCATGGCGTTGAGGCGTGCTGGGCTCCGATGTGTTGGTGGCGGTCTTTTGTGTGTGTGGGTAGTGCGTGGGGTGCTAGCGAAAGCCTTGCCGGTGATCTTACCGGTCTCGACAACGATGACGCCTTCGGGCGCCATGGTCCTTCCTGGAGGTGTTGTCTTGGCACTTAATAGCCCTCATGTTTACTGATCTCCAGGTGAAAACCTTGCCTCGGTGAGGCAGACATCGGCGACCCTCGTCGCCTCCTTGGAGATGTCGCCTCGGAGGTCCATCTTCACGCAAAGCAGACTGAAGTTTGGATGGCTCAGCCGGATGAAAATAGGGATTTGGTTGAAAGCAAGGACGAAGAAAAGTGCGGAAGCTCAGTCTATCTAGCTATTTTTCATAGTCCTTAAGTTGTTCTAGCTATTTTTCATAGTCCTTAAGTTGTTCTTCTTGTTGTTTCATGCTCCTCAGTTTTGAGGATTTGAGCATAAGAGCTCGTGTAACTTTTGGCTGTATATATCTCTCGTGGATATAGAGGCCGGATTTTATATCTTTTATCAAAAAAAACAGTGCCAATTACATAGTACAACAAGGAAAACACACGTTTGATTATTCAGTCTCTTCTCACCGCAGCGTACAGTACAACTGCAGGGCCCGGCCAAAATACAGTAGACAGCTGTAGTGTACGTACAGTAGAACGATTTATGAGTTTCACAGTATTCGAGCAAGTAGTAGAAAGCAGAAGCAGTTTATCCTGAATTCACACGATTGAGAGCTGAGATCGAGTGCTCCTCAGTTTATCCTGCGCAAATTCGTCACGTTTAGTCACGTTTAAAGGTCTCAAAACACTTGATCGGAAAAAAGAAGTTCTCATGCAAAACCTTGCGAAATTTCACTCGAATTATAGCTCAAAAAACACGGAGAAGCCTGGGTTTGGTTTTCACGTACGAGTTGCAGTTGACGTTGGGGCTGACCTTGAAGGGCAGCGGGACGCCGCACCTGCCGGGCAGCCCCGCGGCGCGGCTGATGTACGGCCCGCCGGCGGCGCCGGCGGCCACGTCCTTGAGGCAGGTGCAGACGGCGCGGCGGTCGGGCGTGGTGCGCGCTTGCGACACGAGGCTCCGGATCCCCGTGCAGCACGCCCGCGGCACCACCCCGCCGGACTGCACGTACCCGAGGCACGGTATCAGCGTGTTGTACACGTTCGAGCACGACAGCGCGGCGCGCGCGACGACCACGCCGGTGCGCGGCGCGAGCACCAGCAGCGCCACGAGGAGCAGCGCCGGCGCAAGCGTGCGGCTCATCCCAACTCTCGTGCAAACTGTGGCTAGACAGATCAACGAGTAGATCGCAGATCAGTGAAGCGCGCGCGCGTGTGGAGCCAAGTGAGAAGGTAGAGTCTCTATCTGTGTGCCCATTTATACTAAGTCTTCGTTTTATCTTTTGACTTTACTTTATAAAAAGTAGCTGCTTATAGAAAGATTTATGATGAAAAATACTCACGAGCGATTTTAATTGATATAAATAAAGCTATTATAATATATACTGCAATCGACTAGCATACATCATCTTAAAAAACAATCCGTTAGAAAGTTATGTTCTATAGAAAAATTATTTACTAAAAAAAGATTTTAAAAGCCAATAGAAACGATGTCTATATGTAGTGAAGGGGACTAGGAGGTGGTTTGGTTGCATAGTTGTTGGAATGTCTGGTGCATTTTGGAGGGTTGTACTATAATTTTGACCCAATTTTTTTAAATTATGTATTATAATTTTTAGTTGTGATTAATGGTTTTTATTTATGTATTATGAGACAGCAAAAACGATAAACAAATGGTGTACATAATTTTGATCTCGAAAATCCGTTTGAAAATTTTATTTTAAAAAATATTCTATTTATTTTGATTTTTAGATACATCAAAAACCAAAACCAAAAATAAGAGGAACAAGCCCTTTGCCTGGTCTTTCCATGCGTCAGTGGTGCAGTTTGGTAGCCTGGACACGCATTGCGAAGTGTGAACAGCGGTTGTGATTTGTTTGCTTGTGCCGTGGAAGACGGGGAAGGGAAGCACGTACTGCGTGACTGCGATGTATTTTGGTGAGATGCTGGAAATGTCGTCAACAGGTCAACACTGAACCGTGCACGCAACGTTCAGATACTAATTTTCTTTGGGCCTGTTGTTTTTACGTCGGTTATAACTTTTGATTATAGTTTGTGGTATTTAAATTATTTGTGAGAAAAGTATGAAGTTGTAGAAACTCATATACGATTTTAACCGATATAAATAAAGTCAGTACAGTATGTACTACAATTAACTTATAAATTCCATCTTAAAAGAACATTTCGTTTGAAATCTAATTACTTAATAAAAACCAAAAAATAGATTTTAAAATATAGAAGACGCTATTTCTATGTGGCTGTACTCATGTAGTGCAGTGTGTACGCATGGTCTTGGACACATAGGGCATGTATCGGAAAATCTGAACAGCACCTGGAACAACGGAATGTTTTTTCTTGTGCCGTGAAACCCGGGGAATGGAAGCATGTACCGTGCGTGGACTGCGAGCAGCATGAGACTTGACGGGGTGGGCAATCTTGGCTTTGTTATTTTTTATTTTCAGTGATTTTTATTTTTTAAATTATTATTTATTAAACTAATAAATTATAACTAAAAACTATAATTCTATTCTAAAAAATCTGTTTCTCTGCTCTGGCGACGTGAATGATTCGATGTTACGGGGGATAAGGATCTCTTCTCAACTTTATCTATGGTGCAATCTCCGGGATCTCATGATGGATCTTTAGAGACAGCCTCACAAAGTCACAATCGCATGAAAGCATGCTCTCATTGTAGTCGTAGCAGACATCTATGTCGAGATATACGTAGTCGACAGATCGAACCAATTCTCCTCGTTCCATTCTCTTGCCATAAAAACATAAGAAAGAAAATTTGTTGACGAGAGATTACCGGAGTTTGGAAGATGCTCCCCACGGACGGCGCCAATTATCGGTTTTCTAATACTGATTTTACATATGATTATTTAGATTTTGGGAATCTCTCAAAGACTCGACCACGCAGAAAGAGATATAGAGATTTTATATAGATTTGGATCTTTTTGGAAGAGAATAATAACCTTACTGCTATGCTATGTGACTATACTGTGTATGCTAGAAACAACCAATAATTTGCATATGCTGATATGCATGTATGTGGTAGTGCGGTGCCGTGTGCTAAGCTTAAGCTGAGATCAACATGAGAACGTCAAATGGGCTGTCATTGCGGGCCTAATGGGCTAAATGATCTAAGTTCCGCAGTTGTTTTTTATTTCGAGATACAGCAGTTGGGCTGCACCGATGGAGTGCTGGACAGATGTAATCAGGCTAGTTGCTATAGTAATATATAATGGTGGTGCTCATTTATGTTTATATTCTGTGACTTATAGCTTATTTTGCATTGTATTTCCTCAAAGTGTCGCTCTGTTCTTTTCGTTTTCCCAAAGTGACGCTGAAGCTCTTAAATCATTTTCTATGAGTAAGGGCTGAATTAGAGCCACAATTGGTGCATGTGCTCATGCATGTTCGTTATCTAGGCTTATGATAAAAAGCATAACTGAATATTGTGAAATTTTCTCCCTATCCTGGTCTCCCTATTCTGGATAAGTAATCTTGAGTTGCACCTCTAAGTTTGCAAACGCGTCAAGTCCTTTATACTTTTGCAAAGGAGTACGATTTCTGAAATTCTACTTACTACAGAGTTTCTGGCGGATTCAATCTATTTTTGTAAGCAAGGTCTAATCTAGTCTATTATTCTAGGGCCTAGGGACCCATATTCTAATATATTCTGTCGAGCGTCTTCAGTTAAGTTGGACGCCTTAACAAACCCATGTTACGAGATGATGCAGTGATGCTGAAAGGCAAAGCTAAAATTTTTTTAAAAAAACACACAACCCGAAAGGTCTCACATGAACGTGCCTTTCATCATGATGCGAAAAGATCTGAGGTGAACGCAGAGAAAGCTTCCGATTATTACACATCTTTTGGATGATCGATGCGGCATGCTTTGTTTCAGTCGACCATCTGCATCAGTCACAGGTCAGCAATTCATGCAGGCCAGTGATCCATTACCCAGTGGTACGTTTGCTCAGGACCGTGCATGGCTTGGTATCCCATTTCCATGTATACATTATGTGCCATTAAGCCTTCCATTACCCGGTGGTACGTACGAAATGAAGACAGTGACGCACGATGTATCCGTTCGACCAATCAAATATATCCTGAAGTGATACGTGATCGACCAATGAAATTTTCAGATGCGCAATTCAGAAATATGATGGATTTCAGCTCAAACAATTTGCATTGGTAGCATCAATGCACCAAAGTTTTTGGGACAGTGTTGCTTCCGATCTCAGGTATGTCGACAAGAGAGTATATGTTGGATCAGAATACCCATTTTTTTCATGTCCAAGCAAAGAATATTCTTGGCAATGATGAACTATCACCAGGCATGCATACAGCTCTGGAAAGCTACCCAGCAGTATATATACCCGTGTAACGAATCAACGCATGATTGTGACGAGTTGGCCAACAATATATATATATATATATATATATGGAGTAAACAAAAACAAGCCCTAGGTCGCCTCTGTTCATGGTTCCCCTTCCAGGTTGTTCCTCTGCGCAGCTCGGGAGGAGGGCGGCGGTGGTGGAGGGGGGTGTCGTCGCGGCTCGGGGAGGCGGGGGAAAGGACGGGGCGGCACCGGAGGCCAGGGTCTTCGGGAGGAGGGTGGTGGTGGTGGAGGGGGGCGTTGTCGCGGCTCGGGGAGGCGGGGGAAAGGACGGGGCGGCACCGGAGGCCGGGGTCTTCGGGAGAAGGGCGGCGGTGGTGGAGGAAGGCCGCACCGTCGGCCTAAACCCTAGTTGGGTCTGGAAGGTGGTCGGCGCCGCTCCACCGTCGGTGGTGGTGGAGGGAGGCGGCACCGTCGGCAAAGGTGGCGCGGGGGCGAGAAGGTGGAGCGGCGCCAGGGGCCAGAGGGCGGCACTGGGGCTGAGGAGGGAGCCATCGGGGGCCGGAGGGCGGGGCTGAGGAGGGAGCCACGGAGCCACCGGGGAGGGAGCCGAAATACAGTAGGCAATTGTAGTGTACGTACAGTAGAACGATTTATGAGTTTCACAGTATTCGAGCAAGTAGTAGAAAGCAGAAGCAATTTATCCTGAATTCACACGTTTGAGAGCTGAGATTGAGTGCTCCTCAGTTTATCCTGCGCAAATTCGTCACGTTTAGAGGTCTCAAAACACTTGATCTGAAAAAAAAAAGTTCTCATGCAAAACCTTGCGAAATTTCACTCGAATTATAGCTCAAAAAACACGGAGAAGCCTGGATTTGGTTTCACGTACGAGTTGCAGTTGACGTTGGGGCTGACCTTGAAGGGCAGCGGGACGCCGCACCTGCCGGGCAGCCCCGCGGCGCGGCTGATGTACGGCCCGCCGGCGGCGCCGGCGGCCACGTCCTTGAGGCAGGTGCAGACGGCGCGGCGGTCGGGCGTGGTGCGCGCGGCCGACACGAGGCTCCGGATCCCCGTGCAGCACGCCCGCGGCACCACCCCGCCCGACTGCACGTACCCGAGGCACGGCATCAGCGTGTTGTACACGGTCGAGCACGACAGCGCGGCGCGTGCGACGACCACGCCGGTGCCCGGCGCGGGCGCGGGTGCGACGACCACGCCGGTGCGCGGCGCGGGCGCGGGCGCGACAACCACGCCGGTGCACGGCGCGGGCACCAGCAGCGCCACGAGGAGCAGCGCCGGCGCAAGCGTGCGGCTCATCCCAACTCTCGTGCAAACTGTGGCTAGACAGATCGCAGATCACTGAAGCGCGCGCGCGTGAGGGGTAGTCTCTCTATCTGTGTGCCCATTTATACTCACTCTTCGTTTTATCTTTTGACTTTGCTTTATAAAAAGTAGTAACTTATAGAGAAATTTAAAGAGAAAAATATTTAAGAACGATTTTAACTGATAAATAAAGTCGTTATAGTATATACTGCAATCGACTAGTAGACATCGTCTTTAAACAAACACTACATTTGAAAGTTACGTACTATAGAAAAATCATTTACTAAAAAAAGATTTTAAAAGCCAATAGAAACGATGGAATGTCGGGTTGGATAGTTGTTGGAATGTCGGGTGCATTTAGGAGGGTTGTACTATAATTTTGACCTATTTTTTAAAAAATCATGTGTTTTAATTTTTAGTTATAATTAATGGCTTTTATTTGTGTATTATGAGACAACAATGGAGATGATAAACAAATAGTGTACATGATTGTGATCTCGAAAAATCATTTAAAAATTTTATTTTAAAAAACCAAAAATAAGAGGAACAAGCCCTCTGCCTGCTCTTTCCATGCGTCAGTGATGCAGTTTGATAGTCTGGACACGCATTGCGAAGTGTGAACAGCGGCCGTGATGCGTTTGCTTGTGCCGTGGAAGACGGGAAAGGAAAGCACGTACTGCCGACTGCGTGACTGCGATGTATTTGGGTGGGATGCAGGACAATGTCGTCAACACGTCAAGTCGTCAACACTCAACCGTGCACGCAACGTTCAGATGCTAACTTTATTTTGGACCTGGTGTTTTTACGTCGGTTTATAACTTTCAATAATTGTTTGTGGTATTTAAATTATTTGTGAAAAAGTATAAAGTAATAGAAACTTATATGTGATTTTGGTCGATATAAATAAAGTCACTATAATATATAGTGCAATTAAGTTATAGATTTTATCTTAAAAACGTTTCGTTTGAAATAGAAACAGGCCCGGCCCTGGGGGGCGAGCGGGGCGGCCGCCCTGGGCCCCCAAAACCCAGGGGGCCCCCATACATGTATGGCCTGGGTATACCGTATACGTATACTGTATTATCCGGTTCGACGGAAGTATTAAGTATATTTGGATTTTTATCCGGTCCGGTCCTGCCTATCGGTCGGTCTTCTATCTTCAGAAGTTCATATGATCATATCTTATTTTCGTCTAGGTTCCGACTTCCGAGCCGCCGAGGTTTCGACGTTTCGTCTTCACTTCAGATCTGCTATCGGTTCCGACTTCCGAGTCGCCGAGGTTGGCCCGTTGGCCGTCGCCCGACGCCCGTCTGCCCGTCGGCCGTCTCTCCGCGACTCCGCCGCGCAGCCGCGCTACCGTCCCGGCGTCCCCCAGGCCAGGCCCCAGCCGGTAAGCGTCTAAGCGATTCTCTCATTCTCATCCCGTCATCCCCTCATCCGCTCAGTACGCGCCGGCGCCGACCGCTCATCCATCCGAATATCCGATCCGGCGATCCGCAGCATCCGCTTTGGCCTTTGGGGCGCTTTGCATGGCCTGCATGCAGGCATGCAGCATGCTGCATTGCTGATTTGCTGCATGCAAGCAAATATGCAATGGCATGGTGGATGATTGCCAGGCTGATTGATTGCATGCAGCACTGCAGGCTGCAGCAGGCGCGTACTGCGTTGATGGCATGAATGATTGATTGCATGCAAGCAAATATACAATGGCATGAATGATTGATTGCATGTAGTTACTAATTATACTATTGTTCTTTAAATTTTCAGTACCATGTCATCTAGGAAATATGCATCCGGCAGTGAAAAAAGAAAAAAAGGAAACAAATAGATGAGTTGATAGAATCACAGAGGGGATCCATTGACAAATTTTTTAAAAGTAATACGAGCAGTTCAAGAAATCCTGATGAATTGACGATAGTTCTTTGTGGAGGAAGATGCTAATGTGAATCTAGAAGATGAGGGCCCTACAGAAGACCATGTCAACATCAACACAGATGACAACAATGTGAGTGATCATGAGCACATATTTAATTCATCTGCTACAGAATCTATAAACTCTTTGATATGTATTTTTCTTTAATACATAACGCATTTTAAGAGTTTGTTGGTAAAATTAGATATATATATATGTGTGTGTATGTGTAAATTTATATTTAGATATTTATAGTAGGGCCTCTATTTCTAGTTTCGCCCCGGGCCCCTAAAATCTCAGGACCGGCCCTGAATAGAAACTAAAAAATAGATTTTAAAATCTAGAAGACGCTATTTCTATGTGGCTGTACTCATGTAGGGCAGTGTGTACGCATGGTCTTGGACACATAGAACATGTATCGGCAAATCTGAACAGTACCTGGAACGACGGAATGTTTTTTTCTTGTGTCGTGAAACCCGGGTAAGGGAAGCATGTACTGTGCGTGGACTGCGAGCAGCATGAGACAGGGTGGGCAATCTTGGCTATGTTATTTTTTATTTTTAATAATTATTACTTATTAAACTAATAAATTATAGCTAAAAACTATAAATCTATCCTATAAAATTCCTTTCCCTACTCTGGCGACCTGAATGATTCGATGTTGTGGGAGATAAGGATCCCTTCTCAACCTTATCCATGGTGCAATATCTAGGATCTCGTGATGGATCTCGTGAGAACAGCCTCATAATCGGATGAAAGCATGCTCTAATTGTAATCGTAGCAGACATCCATATCGAGATATGCGTAGTAGGCCAGATCAAGCCAATTCTCTTTGTTCCATTCTATTCTCATAAGGACATCAGAAAGAAGAGAATCTGTCGACGAGGGATTATCGGAATTTGGAAGATGCTCTCCACAGACGGCGCTAATTGTTGGTGTTCTAATACCGATCTTACGTATGATTATTTGGATTTGTGAATCTCTCAAAGATCTGATCATACAGAAAGAGACACAGAGATTTTATATAGATTCAAATCCTTTTTAAAGAGAATAATAATCTTACTATTGTGTGACTATATTGCGTATGATAGAAACAACCAATAATTTGCGTATGCTGATATGCATGTATGTGGTAGTACGGTGCCTGAGTGGTAAGCTTGAGCTGAGATCAACATGAGTACGTCAAATGGGCTGTCATTGCGGGCCTAATGGGCTAAATGATCTAAGTTCCGCAGTTGTTGCTATTTCGAGATACAGCTGTTGGGCTGCACCGATGGAGTGCTGAACAGATGTTGCGTATGTAGGGTCTGTTCTTTTAAGTTAAAAGTTAGTAGCTTTTGGTTTTAGTTTTTGTTACCGTACTTAACTTTTAAAATGAGTATTTTTTTAAAATGGAGTCTATAAGTTAAACGATATACATGTTAAAAGACCAATATCTGTATCAGCTAAAATCACAAATGAGTATCTGTCTCTCTATAATCTGTACCGTAAACAGCTAAAATTCAAAAATTTCAGCCAAAAGTTATAAGCCGCAGCCGAAAAGAACATGCCTGTAATCAGGCTAGTTGATATAGTAATATATTATTGGTGGTACTCTTTTAGACTTATATTCTGTCTTATAGCTTATTTTGTATAGTACTTTCTCGAAGTGTCGCTCTGCTCTTTTCGTTTTCCCAAAGTGACGCCGAAGCTCTTAAATCATTTTCTGTGAGTAAGGGCTGAACTAGAGCCACAATTGGTGAATGTGCTCATGCATGTTCGTTATCTAGGCTTATGATAAAAAGCAATAAAGCATAACTGAATATTGTGAAATTTTCTCCCTATTCTGGATAAGTAATCTTGAGTTGCACCTCTAAGTTTGCAAACGCGTCAAGTCCTTTATACTTTTGCAAAGGAGTACGATTTCTGAAATTCTACTCACTACAGAGTTTCTGGTGGATTCAATCTATTTTTGTAAGCAAGATCTAATCTAGTCTATTATTCTAGGGCCTAAGGGACCCATATTCTAATCTATTCTGTCGAGCGTCTTCAGTTAAGTTGGACGCCTTAACAAACCCATGTTACGAGATGATGCAGTGATGCTGAAAGGCAAAGCTAAAAAAAATTAAAACACACACACACACACACACACACGCACGCACGCACGCACGCACGCACACAACCCGAAAGGTCTCACATGAACGTGCCTCTCATCATGATGCGAAAAGATCTGAGGTGAACGCACAGAAAACTTCCGATTATTCCACATCTTTTGGGTGATCGATGCGGCATGCTTTGTTTCAGTCGACCATCTGCATCAGTCACAGGTCAGCAATTCATGCAGGCCAGTGATCCATTACCCAGTGGTACGTTTGCTCAGGACCATGCATGGCTTGGTATCCCATTTCCCTGTATACATTATGTGCCATTAAGCTTTCCATTACCCGGTGGTACGTACGAAATGAAGACAGTGACGCACGATGTATCCGTTCGACCAATCAAATATATCCTGAAGCCATATGTGATCGACCAATGAAATTTTCAGATGCGCAATTCAGAAATCTGATGAATTTCAGCTCAAACAATTTGCATTGGTAGCATCAATGCACCAAAGTTTTTGGGACAGTGTTGCTTCCGATCTCAGGTATGTCGACAAGAGACTGAGAGAGTATATATTGGATCAGAATACCCATTTTTTCATGTCCAAGCAAAGAATATTCTTGGCAATGATGAACTATCACCAGGCATGCATACAGCTCTGGAAAGCTACCCAGCAGTATATATACCCGTGTAACGAATCAACGCATGATTGTGACAGAGTTGGCCAACAAGATATATATATGGAGGGAGATGAGCACAGGATTCCCACTCCAACAGGCAGGACGTCTCATTCCTCGAGAATTTTACAGAGATCTCATTTCCGTTTTGGAGGGACCTGAGCTGAGGGTTCCCCGAGCTTACACTTCGGCAAGATCCTGCGATCTATTTCGATGTTGTCCCCCACATGGCTCCTGCCGAACTCCCCCCGGAGCGGCCTTGTCATATCCTCATGCGGTGTGCAGGAACAGCACCACACTGTTCTGTTCCTGCTCACAATGGCAGATTATCAAATGATAATCAACTTGTGGTTCTGCATGCTCTGAGAACTGTAATCTTTCTAACATTTGCTGTTGTACTTGTACAGTGTACTACCACCAAACGACCGAACAAGTTACCAGAGTATTACAGTGGCTATAAAAAGCAGCAATGTGTTATTTGAGTTTTGCCTGTAAAGTATATCTGTGTGAAGATTCAGGATAAGATACTAGTATATCATGGACGTGCGTTTCTGGAGCAGTGTGGTAGTACTAGACTATGGATTTGTTCTTTTTAGTTTCTGACTTTTAGTTTTTCTATAGTAAATAGTGTGTTTTTAAAGCGCAGTTTATAAGTTAATTGTAATAGATATTATAGCAATTTCATCTAGATCGTACGTAAATACCTCTCTCTTCTTACTTTGAACTCTCTATCATTAACAATCAAAAGCCATAATCTGTAGGCCAAAAGAACAGCCCAACTTGGAGGTGGGTGCAGGGGAATCGCATCCGCGGCCGTGGTGCCGGCACGCCTCTAGAGGCTGTTGGATCCGAATCCAACGTCAGAGATCACAACACAGGAGAATTTGATGTCCATGCAATATCTCGCGATAAATTCACAATTTCTCGGCCACGTTGATCCAGACCATCCGAATCGTCATCTAATGGTCAGAAACCCCACCAACAACACCCTCCTGTGCTTCTACAAATCCGTGCAGGGGTCGGGAAATATGAAGATGTCCTGAAACAAGCTCAAAATTTTCAAAAATTTTAAATTCTTTTTGAATTTGGTTTGAATTTTAAAATTTTGAATTTGGTTTGAATTCCAAATCCTTGCCCAATTTGGTAAATTTCTTGAAAATCCGCTTTCCTTCTTTGGTTTTCTACCTTCCCTCCTTGCTGGCGCCTTCTGAAGATGCCGCCTCCCCACCGCCTTCCTGTGCTACCGCTCCACGCGCTGCATCGCTGTCGCCTAAAATTTCGACTGCGCCTCCTCCTTTCGTTTACACCGAGCTGACACAGAGGTCCCACTAGTCGGTCACCCATCCCATACCCTCCTCCTCGCTTCATGTGCTGCCTGGCTTGCTCCTTCCCTCTCCTACCTTAGGTTGCCGTTTTCGGTTGACGCGCGCCCTCCGTACCTACTATGTCAACACTCGCCAACTCTTGCAGAGGCGTCAGAGCCACCTCATCAGTGCCTTCATTCCTGCAGGAGAGCCCCCATCGCCTCTCCTTACCCCGCGCGTAGGAGACACCCAAACCACCTTCTTGTTCCCATCGCCTCTCTTCACTTTTAAAGCTCATTCGTTTCCACTGATAGCTTCACGCCACTCTTAGACACCCATCAGAAACCAGTGAATTGAGCTTTTAATCACCGCAGCACTGCCGCGTGACCTCCCCTGAGCCCGATGAGTCCTAGACCCAATCTTCTTCGTCTTTTGATTAAAACTCAATTGCTTTCGCTAATAGAACCTCCTTTGCTCCCTGAACACGCTGGTGAACTTGCTTGGACGTGAGCGTTCGTTAGATCTTTGGTAGCGAAAGCTACATCCGGTCGGAAGGCCCTTCCCATGGATAGCCCAGATGGACATTTCCTGACCCAAACCACCACCGCCACCTTGAAACCCATATCCCACAGATGGCCAAATCGCCCTTAGCCTCACTAGAGAACCACCAAGACACTCAAATACCACCAGGAAGCTCCAAACCTTCTCTCCTACCGCCAGCCGCCACCGCTTATGCTACCATCCTCCAAAGCCCCAAAATGAAAACCCTAGCTCAAGCTGAGCTCAACCATGCCGCTCGTGCCCGCTGAGGAGTCTTGCTGGTGCCGCTCCGCTCGAACCGCCGCTCCTCTGTCTTCCATCGGGGAGAAGCGGCCGGAGGTTGAAGATGACCGTGGATACAACATGGCCACATCGCAGCCGTTCATGCGCTATGGCTATCTCAATCGGGTCGTTCACGTGCGTTGCATCGTGGTCATCCGCGTGTCGCCATCAGGCGCGTGCGCGTACGCTGGGCCTCTTGGCCGCGCGCGGCGTGGACCGAGGCCAGTCAGCCCATTTAGCTGAACAGGCTGAAAGTTGTTGGATTTATATATACAGTTTCGGTCTCACCTACACAGTTACGCCATCCATGTTCGATCCATGTGAGTCCTTCCATTGCAGGGGCAGGAGTCCACAGGCAGGTTTTGCCTATTCACACCTGACGGGTGCTGCGACATATGATTTTTATTTTAGTGTGGGTGTTTATGTAAAAGTATCAAATGTCAAAAGGCAGATTAAAAATCTGACTCGATAAGACGCTTCGAAACAACAATGAAAAAGACGTTGTATTTATTTGTTTGAGAGAAACCATAAGCAAAAAGAACTCAGCCGATATCTACCTTAAACCCTGCACTAATCATTGAAGCAGGTAATGTCGTGTTAGCTTGTTTACTTGCTCACGTCTAGTTGATGATCCCCTTCGTGTGGGTGGTATTCTTTTTATGTATGGGGTAGCTTAGCTTCATGTGCGGTGTGCCCCGACAAATCCACGCTTTACTCTTTATGTTCGATCAATGTACTCTTTTGCAGGCCTAAATTAAGTAATTAAGGTGAGCTTATTAACAGTTGAGAGCCTGATAGATTGATCAGTCCAGGGGATTGCGAGCTTCTACTATCAGTCAGCTTCACTGCTTCATTCCATTGGAAAGGTGAAATGGTAAATGATATATATCACTACTGCCTCCCGATGTAACCATCCAAAGCACTGGTAAGTTTCTGGATGAAGCAGTTAATTTATAAGCCCCAAATCAAGCTGGGATAAAATCGACAAGCACGTGCACGCCGTGGACACCTATCATGTCAGATCATCTCGTATCCACCAGACAGGCCATGCCGCGCCCGCGGCGCGCGGCCGAGCACGACGACACGGGACACGAGCGGATCCCGCGGTGGTCATCTATTCGCCGAGCCAGCCATGCACGGCGCGCCCATCAGGTCCACAGAGTTTTAAGACACGCTGCTGCACTGCACTGCACTGCATGGACGCTCTGAATTCCGGTCTCTTTCTCTCTGCTCGGCTCAGAAGTCTGCTTTTCTTCAGAGTCCTAGCTAAGCTGCTAGTGAGAGCCATGTGGGGAGTTGGCCGCGCCGGACCACCAGCGGTCTCTCACCAAATCAGGGAGAAGAAAAATGTTACTACTACACGGCGCCGAGCCTCCAACCGCCACCAGCAGTCTAGTCTGGCTATAAATAGCTTGGCTGGGAGGGCCAAGCTCCTCACTGCCAACCACACGTTTCTGGTCTTAGCTGTAGGTACCTTACCTCGGTGGCTGGCAGACGGTAGCTCTTTAGCGATGGCCATCGCCGGTGCTCTCTTCCTCGTCTTCTCGTCCTTCTGCTTCCTCGCCCGGCAGGCTGCCGCCGGCGGGTACGGCGGGTGGCAGAGCGCGCATGCCACGTTCTACGGCGGTGGCGATGCTTCCGGCACAATGGGTGAGTCCCCGGTGAATGTATGTGTAACTTAACGCCTGTAGAATAACTTGTTTCTCCAATACCTTATTTTCTTTGTAAAAAAATGGATCTCAGATGTTAACATATGTGAGTTTTTCCATGGAAAGAAATGTTTTGCAAGAATAACAAAATAATCTTCCCCTAAAACAGTTGTTACTGTTCACCACCGCAGTACTAAAGCTATTAACAGCGAAATATTTTCAAGCAAGTACCAAGATACTAGTAGATAGCCCCGGTCACCCACCGCAGTAGTTATACATGATTGATACCTATGGTTGGCTTTGCAGGCGGGGCTTGCGGGTACGGCAACCTGTACAGCCAGGGGTATGGGACGAACACGGCGGCGCTAAGCACGGCGTTGTTCAACGACGGCGCGGCGTGCGGCTCCTGCTACGAGCTGCGGTGTGACAACGACGGGCAGTCGTGCCTCCCCGGCTCGATCACGGTCACGGCCACCAACTTCTGCCCGCCCAACTACGGTCTCCCCAGCGACGACGGCGGCTGGTGCAACCCGCCGCGCCCCCACTTCGACATGGCCGAGCCGGCCTTCCTCCACATCGCCCAGTACCGCGCCGGCATCGTGCCCGTCGCCTACAGGAGGTGAGACTCCTCTCATCTTGAAGAAGGATCGAAAATTGAAAAAAAAATCGCAACGCCGTACTGCACTTCTTCGCACGAGTCACGTACGGTCGATCAGTTATGACTCGCGACTTTACTTTTGCACCGCGTCCTGGCTCTATGGGACAGACCGATCAATTAAGGGGTGTTTGGTTCATAACACCAAGGTAAATAGAATTCTATTCAAGGTTCATAACACTAAGGTAAATAGAATTCTAGATGAAGTGATTCGTTTGATCTGATGGAACAACATGATATAGTATTTAGACGAAATATTTTTTTTATAAAGCCATCTAAATAAAACCATCTTAATGTAGAATAGAATGGTTGATGCACCGAACTAAACGCCCCTGATTAACCCACGGTCGGTTTCTAGATACGCGGGCCCGCAGTCGGTTCGGTCCATTAGTTTAGGTGGGCCACGTCCGCAGATTTGATACGGTGCGTGGGGATGGTACGCGCATGGCGGTGCCTATTAACGTTACTGACGTCGTTGTTGGTTGGGAAACTTTTTGACGTGGTGAACGTGGCATGTGACCGCAGGGTCCCGTGCGTGAAGAAGGGCGGCATCAGGTTCAGCATCAACGGCCACTCCTACTTCAACCTGGTGCTGGTGACCAACGTGGCCGGCGCCGGCGATGTCCGCTCCGTCTTGATCAAGGGCTCCCGCACCGGGTGGCAGCCCATGTCGCGCAACTGGGGCCAGAACTGGCAGAGCAACTCGTACCTGGACGGCCAGAGCCTATCCTTCCAGGTCACCTCCAGCGACGGCCGCACTGTCACCAGCAACAACGCCGTCCCCGCCGGATGGCAGTTCGGCCAGACCTTCGAGGGCGGCCAGTTCTAGCCGCCGCTGCCGTACCCGAGACCGACATCGTTATCATCGGCTTCTTCTCCTCCTCCTCCTCCACAAGCATGGGAGAAACGAAATGGAGTATGTTTAATTACTATTTTGCGCAAGAGAAAGAGGCCTCTTCGTTATAGTGAAGAAAGAGGTTCTGGCCTATGCCGAGGCTGCTAATCAGCACCCGCTTAGACGTTCCTTCTCTGGAGTTCATTAAAGACTGGATCATATTCATATCGTTCCAGCACGTAGTACTAGCTAGTACTTGAAGAAGAAAATAATCGTATTAATCAATTGTTTCTTTTGAGCGTTGTACCTGTACTGGATGGTGGCCGGCCTTGCTATGAAATTGAAATTGCAAGGCCATATTAAAGGATCGACCGACGTCCTGCTTAGCTAGCTATGCTTCTTTAGGAGAGAGCCGTGACTTTCGTTGTTTGTTGGGCTGTAAGCCCCCGTATCTGCTCGTCACATGGGTGGGAGATTTTTGTGGGGGCATGCACGTCGTGCCTGCCCTTTCTGGAGCCACGAGCAATGTCCGTTGCCGTGTTCGTGTGTATGATACGCTTGTGATGGATTTGATTGCCCACTGTCCTTCGCCTGCGTATGCATCCCTATGTCTCCTCGACATGCTTAGGGCATCCACGGTGGACGGTAGTCTAAAATCCTTCACGTGGGACTGTAAGGAGAACTGTATCATCGAAATTTCGATGGTTACCGACGAAATTCAGTGGTACCGGTAAGTATCAGTAAAAAAAATGCATCGGTCAAAGAGCCATGGTCATGATGCCGTGGTCAAAGATTCATGGTCGTGGCACCGTGGTCACAACGTCAAGTCGGAGACCCCAGAGTTATAGTGACCAGTTGGCAATTGTAAGTTACTATAGCAATTAGAGCATCCGAGTACCGAGTGCAGTCAGAGCGTCCGAGAACCAAGGGAAGTTGGGAGTCGGGTAGCGGTCGTAGAAGGAGTTGTATGTGTGGTCGAAAGACTATGTGTGATGAGTGGTCGTATCTGTGTGTAGTCGAACCTGACTTGAACGTAAGTCAGTTAATGCATGAGTTAGCTTTCAGTCTTAGAGTACTGTAGCAGGGATACAATCGTGAATCGTAGGAGTCCAGACTTGGCCTTAGCGAAACCGAGTCTTTCGGGTAGTGCGTGGTATGCGAGAGTCATGGGAAGGTGAGGCCAATAAAACCAAATCATAGGTAATCGTTGTCAGAGTCCGAGTCGTGCGGCTATAGTGGGTGAGTGATTTGCATGTATGGTTCGATTGTATCTATTTAAGTCATGTAATCTGTTGAGTAAGCGCAGTCGGATAAAAAGGGATAAGAGACAAGTGATGCAAGTTGAGTTCGCGTTGGCAAAAGTTCTCTCCGTGTCTCTGTGTTTATTTATCTTTCTCATGTAGTGTGCGGTCACGAGTAAATTGTGTGTGTGATACTAGGGGCAAAGCCAACAGGGCTGCGGCGTCGAGGTCAGGACTAGATCAGCTGGACAATAACGTGGCACCCAGGCTCGAGAGCAATGGCCCACGTAGTGCCCGGATTCGGTTGTTGCAGATGCACAGAAGACGATGCACAGCGAGGACGACCGATGCTAAGGAAGACAGCGCCTACTCGCTCCTCCGATGTCGTAAATCAACTACCTCTGTCATTTGGATCTGTTCGAATCTAAACACTGGTGACCCACTCGGACAGAGAGTGGCGGCGAGAAGCTGCACAGGGGCGGCGGCAATGTAGTGGAAGCCGGCGGAGCGCAAGGGCGAAAGGCAGAGATAATGGTGGAAGGTGACGATGGGGCCAACTTTGAGGGCAGCGCAATCATGGAGAGCTTCAATGTCGTGGTGACAAAAAAAGAAGTGTGGGGGAGAGAGAAAGAGGGGGGATTGAGGAGAAAACGGAAATGTATGGCTGACGGGTGGGGTTAGGGATGGATTTGTAATATATTTCTTGATTGCGGGGTTCTTAGTGTAAAATATTGAACAAAAATATAAGAAGGATGAAATAGAATTTTGTAAGGGCTGAATTACATAAGTGAAGTTACTACTTTAAGCCACCATGTATTGTGGGAAGAAAAAAATTGTTTACAAACTTAAGAGTTGATGCGAAGACATTGTTTTTCCTCGAACCACCGTCTTGTGGTGGCTCGCGCTATAGATGGCCTTAGTTTGATCGATGGTTGGAGTAGCAGCTAGCAGTTCATTTTTATTGCATTGGTCCCATGGAAACTTTTGACGTTTAGCTGCAGTGCCGTGTACTTGCTCTTGGACACGTGTGCGGTGTGGTTCAGCAAAACCGCATTTGAGCAGGCAAACCGCTTTCAAGCTAGGATCGTCTGAAGACGATGCCTAGAGCCTGATCGAGTCGAGCAGAGAACAATTGCGTAGTGTACGTATCACGTCTTCCAGTCACCTTACTGAAGTTTCCACCGTTCAGGATCATTGTTGTAGTAGTAAAACTGATCCTTTGCTTCAACTACCATACGTAGTGCTCGTGAAATTATGAGCGTTTGTTTCTGATCTAACGGCAACGTCGGACTGTTTTGGCGCCGTGCAGCGTCTGATTCCCTTATCGCTGTCAGTTCTTGTCAGGTTCACCGTCTTGATATCATGCGAAGGCGACGCGCCAGGGCCGGGGGAAGGACAGCACGAGGACGAGACGAGAAAGAAGCGAAGTCGGAGACGCCGAGCAACGACCGCGCGCGCGGCGAAACCTGGCAAAGACGATAGATCGAGGCGTCGTAGGTCGGTCAAGAATAATAGGCCGGCGACGCCTCGTCGGCTCGGGTAATTAGCATATTTGGCTAAGACTTTAGTCATGAATTGCCACTTTGAGAGGCACGAGCCATGCATCGTTGACAGCTACGTGGAGCCGTTCGCTAACCCCTTTCACCGAACATGTCGATTGTTAGATTTTCCGAGAAAATGGCCTATGGTATTGTCTTCTGCTTAAAAAAAAAAAAATCAAAAAACGATATGAACATATAATTTTTTAAAATATCTTTCTTACTTTTTTTTTGCTACTGCCTTGTTCCAAAGATAAAAAGGTTACAGATGCATCACACACCCCACTGCTCTCAATACTGTCACACACATACATATTTCTCTTATTTTTTTCTACCATTCACCCTTTCATTATAAATGTTATTTCTTTTGACTATTACTATTTATTTTTAATCAAAATCTATTAGCCATGGAAAGTCATCAGTAAAAGCCCCTTTGAATAACTTTGCGTGCAGTTTGCAATGCTGCTGCCTCTTGTCGTAGAGCGAGGTCTCTGGCCTGTACACCCCTGGAAGAAGAGCGGATCAAACAAATGGGCCAAACGATATGCAAGGTGGGTCGGAATCTGGTAGCCATTTGCCAGGATCCGTCGACTCGCCTCCATTAGTGGTGGGCATTTAGTTTATTCGATTTATACGGTTTGATTTTTTGTAAAAAAATATTTTAGTTTTAAAAATTAACAACCGAATTAACTAAATTAAAATAGAAAACTGACCTAATTAACCAAATTGTTTTAGTTTGGTTAATTTGGTTTTTTAGTTAACTGAAATATGTACATTGCATTAATGTATAATAACACTATTTAGTCTAGTGTTATTATATCGGATTTATTTTTAAGCGAATGATATCTCTAGAAGCTATTAATGTTCTTTCTTTTGAGATATTAAAAAAATACCTACAAAATTAAATGAGAATAACATTTATATATTACAAATTCACATAAGAGAAAATAAAATTCCGGTTAATTTGATTTTATGTCTTAAAAATTACATCAAAAACCAAATATCATAAAAATATAAATCGCACCAAATACCATACACGAAATAAACTGCAATTCTCGGTTTTTCGGTTCGATTTGATTTGGTATTTCAATTTTGATATAAAAATACTCAATCCTAGCCTCCATGGTTGGGTAGCCCATTGAATCACACGTAAATGGGCTCGTTTGACGTGACTGCCCTTTTGAGCCGAAGAATCAGGCTGGGCTTGAGTAGTATGTTCCTTGCAATTGTGTTCTAAAGGCCCACATGTTAGTCTCTCATACTAATGTTTGGGCTCTCGAGCTAGAAGGATTTATAGCACAGACCCGGCGCCTAGTTCTCTCGCTGACCGCGCTAAACCCTAGAGGAGCACCGGGTGGCTCGAGAGCTCCAACTCTCGCGCCGCCACCTCCGATCCGCAGCCATGGTAAGTAGTTTGAGCTCGCAAGTCCGACCACGACGTGTTTTCGTCTCCCTGGTCGAGCTCCCGACTAATATCTTCTTGATAGGCCTGGACGAAAAACTCGAAACTCGTTAGCTCGCTCGGCTCAGCTCGTTAGGATAACGAGCCGAGCCGAGCCAAGAGTTTAGCTCGTTAGCTATAACGAGCCAACTCGAGCCAGCTCGCGAGCCGCTCACGAGCCAAACGAGCCATGCTTCCAGGAATTTAGCCCGCAGGAATGGATGAATATATGATGGAGACATGGACCTAATTTGTACTTTATTGCATGTGTTAATGTGTATGCATATGCTGCTTGCTGTTAGCATGTATGATGGATGAATATGTGCTGTATGACTCACTGGAATGTAAGATAGTCTTCATTTTACATTTTTTGGCTCTGGCTCACGAGCCAAACGAGCTAGCTCGAGCTTATTATCGAGCTGAGCCGAGCTAGCTTTTTAGCTCGTTAGTTATAACGAGTCAGCTCGTTATCCTACCAAGCCAGACCAGACCGAGCCGAGCCGAGCCAGCTCGATATCCAGGCCTACTTCTTGATTTTCTCTTTTCGCCAAGACCTTCAAGCGCAGGAACGGCGGCCGCAACAAGCATGGCCGCGGACACGTCAAGCACATCCGCCGCTGCAACTGCGCCAAGTGCTGCCCGGCGTACCGATGTTTCTTTCTATCTACGTACCACGTAGATAGAAAGAAACATCGGTACGTAGATAGAAAATACGCAAGCACGTGTACTGATTCGGTGATTCTTTCTTGGTCGGTGTCTCAGGACAAGGCGACCAAGAGGTTCCTTATGAGGAACATCGTGGAGCAGGCGGCAGTGAGGGACGTCCAGGAGGCTGTTACCATCCCTAAATCCTATTCCGAAAGAAAATAGGCGGTCCGGAAATCTTCGCTTACGTAATCGGTATAAAACCATGCACATCGTTTAGCCTAAAAGGCCATAATCTGATGGGCCTTGGAGGACAAGATCATAACAAGGCCTTCTGCAGTTCGACCTTGGTCCAATCCAGTCGTTTGGGCTTTGTCGTGGAAACTCAACTTTGCAAACGTTCTGTTCAGATGATTTGTTTAGACTAAGAAAAAAACGAGGGGAATGAATCCGCCATTTTCACGCTCTGTTTAATTAACTAAACTAATTCGGATTCTAATTCTTGACAAACGTGACACCAGCACACCAGAAAGCGCAAACTAATCCTCCTAGTGGTGGTCGTGAGTAGGCGCCAGAGCAATGCCGCTTGCCGAGTTTAGTGATTAGAAAATTACCAATTGCGTGATTATAAAATGGAATAGATCAAGAACCGATTTGATCTATATGCAAGCTACTAATTAGGTAATGAATTAATCCGCTTGATCCTGTGTTACCCATATATATAAGAGCCTGCCATGACCAGCCGTTTTTTCATCATGTTAATGTATCTACTTCAATTCTTCGTAGATAAGTACTATTAGATTGTATTCAAAGTAGCATTGGTTGTACACGATCCTTTTGTTGAGTAAATAATGGACGCCATAGCTCCATTCGACCATTCCACATGTATACGTATGTTCATTTTAATTTGGATCATCCATTCACTGGCAAGGATCAGTTTGCTGGACGAAGGCACCATGGCGGGTAGTTGGATGCCATGGAGAATAAAAGAGCAGGGCAATATGAAAAGATCCTTTCAGTTGTTAAGATATTCTGTTCTTTGTTTGTTGCAAGGATATTTAAGGCCAAATATCCAAATTACCCATGTAAATCAATGGTCAAATTTAATTCCTACTACCACTCTTTTCTACTCATAGAATGTAAAAATTCTCTTATAACGCAACACGACATGTCAACGAAGTCAAAACAGAGTTCATCAGCCAGGAGAGGCAGCAGCTCATATGAATTCCGGTTGCGGATAAGATGATGACGTCCAAAGTAACATGTCCGACTTGCTTTTCATGAAGATTTTTATTAGGTGCCAATATAGCCAGCTTATTAGAAAAAAACTGACCATTGAAATTGAAGTGATCTCGAAACATGACGTGTCCCTACCTTGTTTCAGATATGCATCCCCCTCTGATGTGCCTGTGTTGCCTTCCTCGAGAACAAGTTTGAGCAAAGTGGACATGGCTGCTTGTCTTTGTAGAGAACCCATTAATTGACCGCTTACCTTACAAAATATCCTGGCCTCCTTCCTCCGTTGGTCAGCACCAATTCAGTTCCACTTTCAGGCAACGCAACATCAGCTGTCGATTGTCATGTTCAACACACGCCCCAAAAACACTGACGTTATACTCTGCTTCTGCATTAGCGATTGTTACCTAACTCTCGTGAAAGAGGAGCGTACACGCGACACCCTTTATGTACTCAATGTCCTTGTCAACAAGATGCAGGTGTTACAAACGCGTGATAAACATTACAGCACCTGCTCTTAGACCAGAGAAACACTGTAGAGCACGAAGCTCGCCAGCCTTGCAGACTAATCAGGTTATGTACTCCCAAGTGACGAGCATCAATGGCTGCATATGGTACTAGCAGTACAGCCTTGACGTTTAATAGTAGCACATTTTATGCAAGAAGAAGCGGTCCTGGCAACGAAAAAAAATGTAGCAGAAAATAGAGCCACGTGAAGCAGTTTGGTGGGGCTCTCTGAAACTATGAACATCTGGTTACAAATGTATACTTTATCAATTCAAAAGACGAAGTAACGTGAGATCTAGACTGATTATGAAACAACCTCAAAATTCAAAATTTTGATTTCTTTTTACGTCTTTGTTTGAATTCTCAAATCTTTTCCCAATTTGACAATTCCCCTTGAGTTTGCACCTTTTCTCCTTTGCCTCCTCACCTTCCTCTCCCGTTGGCGTCTTCAGCCAACCCACTTTCCCCACTGCCTCGTTGTTGCTTCCCTCTACGCGCCATCTAGTCGGCATGGCCCCACTTCTCAGTCACTCACCTCAATGCCATCCTCACCCCATCTCCTCGCACCCTACGTTGTTTGACCTATGCCATCTCCCGCTGCAGCTCGCTGCTCCTCCCGGCTGACGCGCACCACCCCATATAAGGCTTGCATCACCCCTCTGCTACCTCAGTTAGGGCCGTAGTACTCTTTGCCAACTCCTATGTCTATCTCCTTGCTGGTAGCGCCACCCACCCTATCTCCCCTCCACGCGCCAGAGCCGCCTGAACCCTATCACTGCTCTCACCGCCTCAATTCACCTTTAAAACTAAATTGCCATTGCAGAGAGCCTCGCACCACTCCCACCTTCACACCAGAACCACCTAATTAAACTCTCGCTCACCGCAGCACTGCCAACGACCTCCCCTGAGTTTGGTGAGCTCTAAACCCAATCTTCTTCATCTTTCAATTAAAACTCGATTGCATTCGCTGGTGAACTCGCTCGAGCATGAGCATTTCTGTAGAGCTTAGTCGACGAAGACCGCCGCTGGCCAAAGCACCCTTACTGTGGATAGCCCAGTCGAGTTTTTCCCAACCCAAACCAGTGCCACCACCGTGAACCCTATACCTTACAGATGGCCAAACTGTCCTCAACCTTGTCGGAGAACTACCGAGAAACCCTAGCTCTGCCGTGGAACTCTGAACCTTCTCTCCTGTTGCCGGCCACCACCATTCGCCTCCACACCTTCCAAAGCCCGAAAATGGAACTACCACCTCAAGCTGAACCTACTCGTGCCACTCACATCCGCTGGTGAGCCTCGCTGGAGCCACTTCATCTGAGGCTGCCGCTCTCTGTTTTGCGCCGGAAGAAAGGAGCCGGAGGTAGACGAAGGGTCACGTGGCCAGATCTTGACTGCCTGCGTGCCCTTCATCGGACTCGGAGTGTGCGTGCTGGGCCTTCTCGGCCTTACGCCTTGGGCCGAATTAGTCGGCCCATTTGGCCGGGCCAATGTAAAACCATTGCGGGCTGCATTGTGCACTCTGGACTAGCCTGCACTGTTCATCACTATAGCAAACACTGTTCACCAAAACCCTAAAATACAAAAATACCTCTTTCGATCGTTTCGACGCCGTGAATCCATTTTGGGCCTCCATTCCACCAAATTAAGCCGAGTAGATAAGTAGATTTCATTATGTTTGATATGAGTAAGCCGAGTAATTAACTATTTAAAAAATCTCTTTAATCTTAAGAAGTTAGTGTTCTTTGGTTTCTTGTTTAAAAGGTTTGCAAATAAAATTACATCCACTCGAGTTAATAGAATCAGTATACTCCCTTCCTTTGAATATCCCTGCAAGTAGATAAGTTTTGATTTACTCTTGTGACTTGCTGGGTACGGTTGTACGCATCGCTTGCTAAACAACAAACCGAAGATCAATGGAATTGTGATGAACAAGTTATTGATGAAGCTCTAGAAGA
Source organism: Dendrocalamus sinicus (assembly GCA_036346575.1). Lineage (NCBI taxonomy): Eukaryota > Viridiplantae > Streptophyta > Magnoliopsida > Poales > Poaceae > Dendrocalamus > Dendrocalamus sinicus. The sequence continues at coordinate 27,152,454 of CM070653.1, read as the reverse complement.
ACCCTACTACGTTGAAAACGACTGGTTTTAAGTCTTAGACACATCAAGTTTGCATGTGGATCCTTCTTTTGTACTGTAAGATAACTTTGGGCTTGTATGCCCGCTACGTCAAAACTAAGTTGTTAAACCATATTTCTGTAATAAAGCTTGGTTCTTTTATTGTAAGCATGTGTTGTTGTGATGCACACCTGTGTATAGTACTCCACAACTGAATATTCATGGGCAGTTGCGGGGATCACCAGCACCTCCAGTAATAGAGGCATTACAGATTACAAGAGGAGGGAGATGCATGGCAACGAGAGAGCCACATAGGTTGGAAAGCTACTGAAGCATCAAGCATGTTCTTGGGTGGGTGTTTTTTTAGACTTATGACTTGACTTTCTATAATAACTAGTTTTTAAATAAAGTATCTTTTTAAGGTAGATTCTACAAGTCAATTGTAGTAGACACTATTTCAACTTTACCTATATCGGTCAAAATCGCACGTAAATATCTCTCTTCATACTCTCTTGCGAACCGTCAAAATTTAAAAATTTAAAGCAAAAGTTATAAACCTCATACTAAAAGAACCCATCTTATGTTGTTAATGGTGCTGTCTGAGTATTACAAGGAACGCCATATATTACACCAGTAGTAGTACTTCCCTTCAAAGAAAGGTATACCATCTTGCCCATTACGCATATACCAGCCAGCTTGGAACACCACTACCAACTTACACAAGTCAAAACTCAGCAAATGATAGGCAATAACGCTTTTAGTACATAGAGTATCTTACTTTCTCGAAAGGAAAGGCAGGGATGGCATCAAGCGATGCCAATGCCGAGACATCCAAAGATATCATTCGTTAGGATGGATCGCGCGCTGGCTGGCAGAAGGCAAAGCTACGCCCTTTCTGCTCAAAAGCCGGTGAATGCCAGCTGTTTCGGCTTTGCTAGCTAGCGCCTCTCATCGAGCAAGTTCCAGCCGCGCGACATATTCGTTAAAAAGTACCGTGAACTGCCCGCCTCTCTTCTTCTTCCTCTTTCTTTTTTGCCCAACGGACGGCCGGGAAAGGCTGGCATTTTGGTCCCCGGCAGCGCAACCACTCACTCACGGGCGCGGTGCAGCCACGACGACCCTGCCACACCTAGTTGCACCCATCAACTGCCCAATTATTGCATCACTTGTTCCATGCTTTCAAGAAGTTGCAGAGCACAAACGGCACAGTTGTCGCGTTCGATAGGAATAAGTAATAATTAAGAACGAAGCAGTGGAGGTAAGAGCAACTCCGGCAGGTCTCTACCCTTATCTTACTTTTGAGTGTCAAAGGACAAAAAACTCACTCCAGCAGGGCCCCTACTTGAGCCCTCAAAAGTAGGGGACCCTCAAATCTCCCCCTCGAGCCCTCATTCCTAGGGGTCTGGAGGGAGCCCCTACTTTTGAGGGCTCAAGTAGAGACTCTGTTGGAGTGAGTTTTTTACCCCTCGGTGCTCAAAAGTAGGATGAAGATGAGGGTGGGTCCTACGTGTCATCCCCACTAAGAATGAATTTGAGGGTCCTGTTTTGAGGGCTTCTGCTGGAGTGTAGCCCAAAAAACAGAGATCTCAAAAGTAGGGAGAGCCCTCAAATAAAAAGTAGGGCTCTGTTTTGAGAGCTATGCTGTTCCTTGTTACGGGACTTTCTAGAATTCGTAAAGTTAAATTTTTTAAAGTTTGGCAAGTTTAAGCACTAATAAATTTAAAATTATTTAGATTGACTATATAAAAATTATATATTATATTTATCGTTAAAAATAATTTTATAGTATTATAATTTTAGTAGTATATTTTAGTATAAAATTATAAAAAATAATGATTAAAGTTATGTCTTGAAAATCGTAAAAATTCAAAAATGTTAAAGGAAAAGAACGGAGGGAATAGTAAGTAATTGCACAAATTAGTGATCTTTTCTTTCCTTTGTATTTCTCGAGACAAGAGAGTGTGTAACAAGATTTAATGATGAAAAAAAGAAAAAAATTGAATCTTACTATATGCACATTAATCAACTATTCACTGTCCCACGGACCAAAGAATCATGACAGACTAGAAGGCAAGAAACAATTTTTGTACAAGAATTGTGGGAATTCACGAGGCCATCATGGCCGGCGGCGCGACGCCGCTGGTAGGGCATTCCGTTTCCGTGGTTTGCTCCGCGTTGGCGGCCGAGGCGACCGCCCACCGCCGGCATGCCCTGCCAAGCGACGCAGCCTTTCGCCGCGCGCGGTCCGTGCCGGTGCCCAGCAGCTCCCATATCGCCCACTCCACGCCGGAGACCGCCATCAACTGCGTCGCCGCGGCGCCCCCCACGCGCCGGCACAGCAGCACCAGCGCGGACGCCGCGCACTCCCTTGACCACTCCGTGCCGCGCCGCATTTCGGCCACGAGCCTCGCGATGGCGCCGTCGATGCTGACGATCGCCTCCGCGCCTCCGCGCTTGGCCAACGACGCCAGTACCGCCGCAGCGGTCTCCTCTTCGCTGATTGCCGACAATGCCGCCTCCGCGGCGCCTGCTTCCACGAGCTTTCCGATGTTCTCCCTCTCGCCGGACAGGCACAGCAGCGTGGCCAGCGCGTCCTTCTTGGTGCTCGAGGGACCGGTGCGCACGAGAAGCACTACTCTTTCGACCACACGTGGGTTCCGCCCAAGCCGGCGGCGATACGAATGGACGGCCGACAAGCTGAGCACAGTGGCCGCGGCGTTTTCCTTCGCGCGCCACGTCGCGCCGGAGCCCATGACGTGGCAGAGCGCCTCCACGGCGCCTTCGGCGTGCATGGCGCGTTTCTTGTTGGCCTCGAGGATGGAGAGGTTGAGCAGCGCCGTGACGGCGTTGAGCTGGAGCGCGGGGTCCTCGGAGTGGAGCAGCGGCACGAGAAGCGGGACGGCGCCCGCCTCCCCGATGAACGCGCGGTTGTCGGAGCCGGATTTGGCGAGCTGCCGGATCTCGTGCACCACGCGGTTGGCCGCGTCAGGGGAGAAAGAGACCAAGAGCTTCTTCACAAGAAACGACGCGGTCATGCGAGCCGCCTCCAGTGCGGCCTTGTTCGCAGTCACCACCGGCGCCGGCTCGGGCTTGCCAGGCTCGCAGCCTTCCATGGAGACGCCGTTCTCCCGGAACCACCGCGAGATCAAGTTCTTGAGCGCCTTGTTGGGCACAAGCTCCAAATTGGCCAGTACCTGTCCTGTCTTGGGGCACGTCGACTTGCCGGAGCCGAACCACCGGGTAATGAACTCGCGGTCGTACGTCTGCCCGCTAGCCACCACAACCGGGTCGCACATTAGCTCGAGAGAGATGGGGCACCGGAAGTCTGGCGGCGGCGCCGGAGGCTCGGCGCCGTCCTCGTCAAGATCCACCATGGAATCCAAGGGTCTCGGCGTAGCTGCGCTGAAGAGGACGCACTTGGCGTATCGGAGGAGCCCAACGAGGGCAATCATGGCCGACGTCCACCTCTCCGCCACGCGGTCGCCGATCTCCCTCTCCAAGATCTCGATCTCGCCGCTGCAGCTCGCCGGGTCGTTGATGCCGACCTCCTTAAGGATGCCATCCAGCATCTCCCGCTCCGGCACGATCTCCCGCTCGACTTCTTGGATCAGCGCCAGCACGCTCGCCTTGAGCTCCTGCTCCGCCGCGGCCGCCGGCGAGCGTCGCCGGCACTGGCGCGACGTTAGCGCAAGGAGGTCCGCCAGGTCGTCGGCGAGCCCGAGCTCGGGTACGGGGAGGAGGTCGAGCAGCATCGCCAGGTCGTGCTGCAGCTCCCGCACCCGCTCGGCCACCTCGTCCGACTGCAGCAGCAGGCGCATGCGGCTGCCCGCCGAGCAGTCGGCCACGACGGCCTTGAACCGCTGCAGCACCAGGAGCACCTCGCGCAGGCACAGCGACGCCGACCGCGGCAACCGCCCGCACTGCATCAGGTCATCGAACACCGCGACGAGAAGCTTCGCCCGCCTTGACACGGACGCGAACACCGCCCGCAAGAACGGCGCCGGCGCCTCGGTTGCGGACAGGTCCCGCGCCAGGCGGTGCAGGGACCGGAGAATCTCCCCGTCGGACGCCGACGCGGAGTAGGAAGAAGAAGGTGACGCAGCTGCCGCCGCGTTTCTTGCGCTAGCCATTGCTGTAATCCGAAGGCAAGTAGGCAACGATCGAAGGCGTGAGTGAATGAATGATATGGATATGCGAGGGGAAGGTGAGGACTGAGGATATATATACGGGTGAGACGTTCGCCGCGTTGAGTTGGAAGAAAGCTGGGGATGGGGGGAACTTGGAAGGAATCCTCCTGTGGCTCGTGATCTGATGGCTACCCATCGCCTGCTTTGTTTATTGCCCTCCTTCTCTTACTTTTGAGGCGACATGGTTTGAAGGAAAATGTCGTCAATTGGTGGCCGTTGGATCATGGTACATGGACGGCTGGGATGGATTAGATGGGTGGGTTTGATGACTCGGCTTGGGTCCCGCAGTTGCGGGGGTGGGTTGGTTTGATCGGATCGCTGCCAGGCTCTGCTTCTGCAGGCCGGGTTAAGGGGTTGGAAAGCTTCTAAGCATCTGCTCGCAGGCTGTAACGCTCCCATCTCTAACAGCATGTACAATACAAGATACTTATATATGATACTTAAAGAGAGAGAATATAGCCATATCATTAAACACCTATGCAAAAGTTATTCCCTCCAATACAAGCATCTCTTCCATAGGTGCTTAGATGCTATATTTTCTATTAATAGAATCGGTTATATACATAAGTATCTACTAAGCATGGGTGCTTATTTAAGCATCGATGCTTCAAAATAAACACCTTATCTATCCTATGTGGCAAGAAAAAATAGTTTTTCATTGCTAAGCACCTCTCTAAGCACCTGCATTGTACATGCTCTAAGGGACACTGGGACGCTGTAATTCTCTGGTAACTATCTAGTATTTTTCAGCTGTAAGGTATACGATATTGTAGTTGAGTGTATGTCGTTGTCACCATATACTCAAATACAAAAATCAATTTTATTATAAGATAACGACTTATTAGCCAGATCTTACAGCGGGTGTTATAGATACATGCCGTAATTCGAATTATTTTTAAAATTCGATTTTGTTTCACAGTCCATACCCTTCACAGAAGAATCGAACGGGCCAACACTAGCTGTCGGAGTTTAAGCTTAATGTGGTTTGCCAAACAGTTCAGTAGAGTTGTTTATAAAACCTTTCTCGCAGCAACTTTGGTCACGCCACACGAAACAAGACCGCAACCGCGATCTGGCCCGTAAGTGTTAATTTCCGTTTCGAAGGGGTTGATACCATATGTGTAATTTTCTCTGCTAGACAATGCAACTCTTGTCTGATGCCACGTTTGTTTGTAACAATAGCGACAGGATAATCTTTTTCTTTTTGCAACTAGTTGGATCGTGATCAGGTCACATTTTGCATCCACTGGCAGGTTGGTTTGCACATGAAGTTCACGTTGAGCCAAATACTTACTCAGCATATAAGCACGACATCTTCTAGCTGGGAAATTTAACTTTTTGCCACTCATATGAACGCCACCTATCCAAATGCCACTCATATCATTGTACTCAACAATTTGCCACTCTTAAGATGGGTTGACTCATTTTTGCCACTTTTGAGCCCACTAGCGCCAACTCCATCGCCATGTCGGCGCCGCGCCATGTCAAGCACCACGCCGCCGCGCCGCCGCCGCGCCGCGCGCCGCCTCGCTCGCGCTGCGCAAGGCCAAGCCACAAGCCTCGCCGCGCTCTCGCGCCGCCTGCTGCCAGCGCCGCTGCCTGCCTCGCAAGGCGCGCGGGCGGCGGAAGCGAGGCGGCGGCAGCGGAGGCGGCGGCGCGCGCGGCGCGGCGGCGACGCTGGCGCCGACATGGCGCGGCGCCGACATGGCAGTGGAGTTGGCGCTGGTGGGCTCAATAGTGGCAAAAAAATGAGTCAACTCATCTTAAGAGTGGCAAATTGTTAAGTGCAATAATATGAGTGGTATTTAGATAAGTGGCGTTCATATGAGTGGCAAAAAGTTAAATTTCCCCTAGCTCTAGCTGGGGTTCGAAACGCTGGAATGCCCAACCAAGCAGTCAGGACAGAAACAAACACCGAACCAAGTACCTAATTAACAGTAACTGTACTTGCCCAATAGAAAGTGGCAAGCGTATAGCCACGTATGATGGCGACGGTACATTCACGTCAGATAGCGCTGGCTAAAATTAACAGTTGCCCGTGTCAGTAGGGAAGCCAGGATAAAATTGAAAGGGAGGCTTGAAAGGCTAAACTATTTTTTTTTAACTAAAAATCTAAAAAGACTAAGATAAATTGAGACAAGCATAACAAACTAAGTTTATATAATCTAAATTCATATATAAATAGAAGAGAAACAAATTTAAAAGAAAAAACAAATACAATAAAAATACCTCATGCAGGATAACCGATACTAGCGGAGGGTGGGCTCGAGCCCTACGAAGCCTCACTGGTGGCTACGCCCTTGGCCCGTGCTAAGTGACGGAGCTAGGATTTGGTTATGTCCCAGACTTAGTGGTTGAATGATTTAAACTATCTGAACTGGACCATAAAATTATTATCTAGATTGAACTGAATTTAATCAGACTATATATTAGATATTTTTTTACATTTTGAACTAAAGTCTACTCTAAGAGGGTGTATCTCCGCCCCTGCCCGTGCCGAATTCCGAACAATGCCACAACCACGACTCCATCACGTACGTCAGACAGCGCCCTCCCGCGAAAATGAATGACCGTCCGTGCCGGATCACAAACAGTAGCAGTCAGATTCTTCACGGGGCCGGCAATAAAATGTACCATTTGACTCCCGAAGTTAATCGCAACAAGTGGGCAGGCTCGTCCCTGGGCAAGTGCGGCCTGTGCGACCGCACAGGGCCCCCAATATCTTGTGTACAGCCCAATACTATATAGGCCTGGTCTCTATTTTTTGGTACAAGGAAACTGGTTTCTTAAATGCACTGGAAATAGCTAAAGGAATTGCACTCGAGATGGATATTGGTACAACATTTCATAAAAGCAGAGAAATTAAAAGAAAGAGGCAATTTGATGAGAACCCAGATGACACAAATGTTGCTACACAGTCTGCAGAGGAATCATTTAGAATCAACTATTTTATACCTATTGTTGATCAAGCTATTTCTTCACTAACAACAAGATTTGAATAGTATCAAGGTTACCAAAGAATTTTTGGTTTCTTATTTACTTCGATATATTGCGTCATTGGATAATAATAGCTTGAGATCTTCCGTGATAATCTTGAGGCCGCTCTTAAAAGAGATGGAAAATCGATATTGATGCTAATGAACTGTATGTGGAGCCGAGGTTTCTTCAAGATTTTATTACAAAAGAAGATATGGGCCTGTTGATATTCTAAAGTTCTTGAAGCGACATGACTGTTTCCCCAATGCAACTATTGCATATAGAGTTTTGTTGACCATTCCTGTGACTGTTGCATCAACAAAACGAAGCTTTTCAAAATTGAAGTTGAATTATTTGCATTCTACAATGACGCAAGAAAGGCTTACTGATTTGGCTACAATAGCACTTGAGGGCGACATGCTGGACAAGATTGACTATGAGTCTATTATTAAAGATTTCATTTCGAAGAACACCAAAAGAATGATGATATTCAAGTAAACATTATGCGACGAAGGGTTGAATAGGTACAATTCATAACATATTACATTTTAATGTAATAAATTATTGTTTATATATTATTTATGGTTCTATTTTGCTAGTCTATGAAGCCCCATTTTAGACTTTGCACAGGACCTCGATTTTGACCGGGACGGCCCTGCAAGTGGGCAACTTTTACAAGCTACGGACCGGTCATGCAGCACGCGCCATAAACCTTTAATTAATCTGAGTTCCAAGAGCCGTGTGGCCTTTGACTCGATCCCATCCAGACGTACGCAAGGCTCGCGAGTCGCGCATAGGAGGCCATGTGGCAGCGGCGGCGGCAACTTTTGACCCTGGACGAACGTTGCCGTCCCTGATTTTTCCCCGTTCCCCGCCCCAGCTCCTGATTACATGTCCGAGAAGAATTTCTCCTGTTCCACGTCTGACGTCTCTATTAGAAAACAGAGCCCCGATGAAAACCTATTCTTTGATAATAAATGATTATAAACCCTATATAAATAATTATAATCAATAGTAATATAACAATTAGATCAATAAAAATCACATAAATTCGCTATAATAAATATACAATATGTGCATTACATAATTCAAATAAGTGTTTATTTCTCGATTTAGAAATTTACAAGAAATTAATAAGGTATCGTATACGATATATGATATGGTATATAATGATTTGGGTTCCCAACAGGAAACAAGTATGGGGTAGAGGAACGCCCCCATATTCAGTCATCCCAAACAAGGAATGAATTTGTATGCTACTTATCCCTATAAAAAAAAACTCCCTATTTCCACCCTCTAATAGGCGAATTCCCACCGGGAAATGAAGAATGGAGCCATTGACATTCCTACCCTACGTCTACTCCATCTGACGACCGGGTAACTGCTAACTAGTGGCGGGTGTTAACCTCCACCCAATCCATCACATAAGCAGAGCCAGCGAGATCGCGTGGACCGCCGGCAAAAGCCAGAGAGGCAGTCGCGCGCCTTGACGTCAAAGCCGACGTGGAAACCACGACGTCCAGAACCTTCTTCCCCGCCGATCAACGTTCCAGCGACGCGGTAAAACGACAGCCGCGTGCGTGTGCATGCGACCCCGGCCGTAATATCTGCCGCAATCGCGACACCTGAAGGAAAACAAAAAACACCGTCACGCCCACGCCGCGCGCGGCTACTTCCAAGGCTGGGGCGGCTGCTGGTTCCGTGGTTTTCCGTAGCCACCGACGACCCGTCGTGAGCAGGCACCGCACAAGGAGAGTGACCGCGCCGCGCCGCGCGGCGCGTACGTGACGTGATCGCGTGGGAGCGTGGCGTGTGGCCGGCGCGGCGCGTGGAGCAAGCGTTGAAGGAAGGCAGGTTGGGGTCTTCGCGCGTCCGTTTCCACGGCACCACACGCTGTTAGATAATGATACTCCCAACACCGTGTGGTAATGCGTGAAAACCGGTGATAATAAAGGTGGAGTCGCGGTGGGGGCTTCCGACTCGCGAGTGCGACATCCCCTGGACCATTCGAGTGGCCCATGAAGCAGGCTGGCTACTCGATCAGCAGTTACTGTGACACCCCTGGCCATGTGATGTTGGTCCATTTGAGCGACTGAGGCTGACGTGTTTGTGATTCGTGTATAGTTTTACTGTGAAATTAAATATTGTAAGTGTAACGCCGCCATTTCCAGGGTGCCTGGGACACGACATTCCGTAACTACTCAAACCTGGCCAGTTACAGAGCATCGCGCAAGAGAGTACCAACACAACACATGCTTACAACAAAATACCAGCTTATAATACAACATATGGTTTATCAACCGAGTTTTGCTGCAGCGGGCGTGCAAGCCCAAAGTACATTACATTACAAAAACCTCCAGGAAACTCGAGCGCGGCGAAGACCTAAAACCAGGGGTCCTCGTCGTAGAAAGGCTCTTCTGAAGCTGCGTCTTGGCCTTCTGAAGGGTTTAACAAGTCGTGAGCTAACCAGCTCAGCAAGTCACAAAGGAAAACCCTATCTTAGCTACTTGCATGGTTCAACAAAGGAAAGGAGTATACTTGTTTTTTTTAACTTGAGTGGATGCATGTTTATTTGCAAACAGTTTTAGAAACCCAAAAACCTATGACTACTCCTTAAAGTTGAGGGGGTTTTCATTAAAAGATAATTAAACAACTAGTCCAGTTAAAATACTTGTAAACACTACTTAAGCTTCATAGTTGGAATCACCCAATAGACACAACTCCATTAACCGGTAGCACGGCGTATTCGAATACCGTTTGATTGACTCTGCAGAGTTGCCCAACTTTACCCACACGCATCCTTAACCCTCATGACTGAGTTAAGGAACCAGGTCTTTTCACTGCTCAACCCTTGGTATACAGTCCACCCGATAGGTTAGGAACCCGCACACCCTCGGGTATCCGCACTCCCTGTTCCTGGCCTTGCACCGGAGCCTCCGAAATCTCCGAAACTAGCGCAAACACACGAAAATACCATAAGTCCGGCTTGAGCCTAATCAAGCGACGGAAAACAATATATGAAAAAGGAGTAAAATGCATAAATATTCAAATGGGAGATTTTTAATTTTTTTCTGGGATGAATTTGGTGGGATTGGAGGCCAAAAATGGATTTAGGGCATCAAAATGAGCAAGGTGGTGAAATTTGGAAAATTTTTGAGATTTTCTAGGATTTATTTTGATTTTCTGGATTTTTGGAAAATGGAAAATCTCTAGAAATTGGATGAACAGTGTTGGGTCGGCCTTTCGCTACAGTGCAGCCCGAGCACTGTGCGGCCTGCGCGCGCACCTCGCTTCGGCCGATGGGCGACACACGGCGGGAGTGGACAGCGGCGATGTGGGGTAGGCGGGCGGATGGGATGCGCTGCGGAGGAATGGATCGGACTGCAGCGAGGAGGGTTCGATCGGGCGGACGCGGAGTGGCAGGTTTAGTGGCATAGGACGGTTGAGGGATGCAGCGATCCAACGGCCGAGGTCAGACGGCAACAAAAACGTGGACGCTTGAGATGCGTCCACATAGTCGTCGTCTACCTCCCGCTCATCGTTCTCGCCGAAAGGCAGAGAACGACGGCACGAACGGCTCTGCACCGGCGGTGCTCTCCGACCGAATCCAAGGGTGCCAGGAGGTTCTTTGAGTGGTGGGGAACCCATTTCTGGGTTTTGGGAGTTATGGGAAGGTTCGACGGCGACGCACGGCTAGAGAGAAGGTGGCGGTAGTTTTCGGTCACCGGAGGCCAACGTTGGCGCTCCGGGCAAATCGGTGGCACTAGAAGCATCTCTGGGACGAGGGGAACCCTTTGGTGGCGGTGGTTTAAGTTGGGAAGCTCTCAGGCGAGCTGGCCACGGCGGCCCCCTTTTGGTCAACGGCGAGCTTCGTCGCCAAGGCTGGGGAGAGGTGCACTCTGCCAGCGGGGTCCACCATCGCGATCAGGGAGGAGAGAAGAGAAAGTTAGCGAATGGAATTGGATTTTAATTGAGAGAAGAAGAAGAGAGGCTTGGGAGTTCACCGGCGGCGAAGGAGGCGATTGGCGGCGACGCATGCGCTCCGAACTCAATCAGCTGCTTGTGGAGTGTCTTGGAAGCTTGGGGAACACAATGCCGGGCTCGGTGGGGCTTAAAAAGAAGCGGAGAAAGTTGGCGTCGAGAGGCCAGGTCGGGGAGGGTTAATGGCACGGTGTGGGCGGGGTTACGGAGCTACAGGCGCCTGGGGAAGCTGCGGGAGTGGGAGAGGGGTCGCATCCGAGCGACTGGGTGCGTCATCGAGCGTTAATGCGAGGGAAGTAGTGCGGGAGCAGGTGGCCGGCCGAAACGGGGCACGGCGCTACGCGTGGGAGAGGGAGAAGGAGGGGCTGACAGGTGGGACCCGAGTGGCAGGGGGCGGAGACTGGGTCAAGCACGGGCGGGGATGGCCGGTGGCGGCGAGCTGACGCCAGGCACGGCGCGGCGAGGCTTAGCGCGGTCGCGTGCGCGAGGGAAAGGCGGGAAATGGAGGGGCGCCAATAGGAAGAGGAGGCAGGTTAAGGGGAAGGCACCAAGGAGAAAGGGGAAGCCAAAAAGGGAAGGGGGCTTTCGGGAAAACTTTTCGAAAAAAGAAAGTTGCCAAAAATCACTCAAAAATTCAGGAAAAATCACAAAAAATTTTGGGTTTGAAATTTGGGGCATTTCAGTAAGTGTATTGATGTGCGTAGCAGTATATGATGTGTAGTTTTGAGCTATGGATTGTATACGGCCGAATGCAGCAGTAGTAAAATGGAAGTGTGTGTTGGATCGTTGGACTTACTACTTTAATAGTACTAATCTCAAAGCACATGAAGAGATAAGTAATAACTATCTACCATTTAGTTCTGCTTTAAAAGTTGTGCAAACCACTTTGAGAAAAATATAGAAGTACCACTCGTTCAATAATACTCCGTGCTGTTCTAACACTTTGTCTAATGAACATTCCAACATCTGGGCATTGAGGGATAAATTATTAAATTATTAGCTGCATCTACTTGTGTTAACCTGATTGTTGCTTCGAAGTTTCACACATAGTTTATGTTGGAAATTATGCGGTCTTAGCAATATTTTCATTTTAATTTCAATTATAATTAGGCATAATAAAGCATATATATAGCAATATAAAAATGACACGAAAGTACATGTATTATCTCTCGAAGCAGATATACAATTCAGAACATTAATATATTGCAATATATTCAATAGAACAAGCATGTGAACATATAAATTCTGCACAATGCATAGATTTAACATTTGATATATTGCTCTCAGGTGAGGAGTTGCACAAGCTATTATAAACTTGGCCTTCTACAGCTCTTAGTTAATTCTTCATGTTCACAGTGATAATTTCTCAAAATCTACTAATCTGACTTAAGCAAATATTATCCCAGTGTAGTATCAATATCAAAAGCACAAAAAGATGACAGATTCTGGCCGAAATCAGCCACTAGAAACAGAACAATGCTACCATAGTAACACCATACAGGTTCGGCAATTACAGAAGCATCATGAATATATATATATATATATATATATATATATATATATATATATATATATATATATATATATATATATATATATATATATATATATATATATATATATATATATATATATATATATATATATATATATATATATATATATATATATTGGCAAGATCTAACAACAACAGTACGAAATACTGAGCAGGAAAGATGACATATGCTATTGACAGTGCTACAAACTACACTCAACAGAGATAAATAATCAAGTAGTATATGATTAGTCACACTAGCAGAATGAGTCTAACATGTCACTGTGATATCAATTTGACAAATCATCCTCATAGAGCAATTCACAAGCCCACAATCCAACATGCAAATGTCCTCCCAATGCTAGATCTAACAACATATTTTAGAAATATCAACTAGCATGGCTAACAAATGCACAATAGACAGTAAAGGAGTAAAGAGCAAGCTCACATAGCGGTGTCACTCCAAGCCACCATGACATCTGAAAGGGGCTAGGCTTGTCAGAGACGATGTCCCAGAAAACCAATCACCGGCGAATACCAGATAATCACCAGAGAGGCAATCGGAGATACAAAGCCCAACTTCTCAATTCAATACTCACCAAATCAAGAAGCTGAGGCACAAGTCGGTGCTGCACAAAGTCACAAGAAGGTGAAGTCTTGTCGCACACCACACGGCCGAAGCCGAGCCAAAGAACTGTTGGAAATCTAGTCAATTTTCGGCATATTTTAATCCAGAAATTCAGCATATAAAACATGACATAAACATGTACAAGTGATCTATCAACAATGTATTCATATTCGCTAACGAACAAGCTAACAGAAACATCTATTAACATATTCATAGCGCACAGAAACAAATACACCAGAAAAGTTTTAGATTTATACCCTCGGGCGGGGCGGTCGAGACACCGGAGGCGCCGTACCATCGATCGACATGATGGCCTATTCGATGTAGTCGATCAAGGCGTGATGCGGACGAAGCTTGATGCGTGAAGATGTTCGCAGCAGCGCGCCGCGCGAACGGTTGACCACCGAAGTAGACGTCGCAGATTGAGTAGTCGCGCCGATGCGCTCCCAAAAACTTGATCGCCCGCCTACCCGAGCAGTACACAAACGGACGAAGTCCCGAGGTCTACTCACCTGAAACTTGTGCGCACAAGGTTCGGATCGAGATTGCAGAGAGCAAGAACAAAAAGAGAGGAGAGAAAACGTTCTTTCGTATGGAGAGGAGAGCCTTCTTATGCTCGTTCTCTTGTAACAAAGAAAATGAAGAGACCAAGAATCGCCGCCATTAGTCACGATGAATCGCACCCATTACTCAAAGTAACCGCAGCCATAATCCACCGTAATCGCACTGCATATCGCCAATGAGTCAATGCGTTTGATTTTCGAATAGATAAAGAAAACGCGCCGCACTCGACACGCGCTACAGACAGACGACGCGACACGCACACGCACACGCATCGCACGCGCACGGCGCGCGCGGCGTGGCAAGGCGAAGCGAGCGAGCGACGCACGCGTGTATTGGCTCTCTCCAATTCCACAAGGGGTTACCACGCCCAACTTTTAAAGTGGTGTAACTCCCATTCAATTCTCCATATGGGACTAAACAATTTTCTACCTAGTATTAGTTGTGGGCCTAGGAATTTCATTTGATTAATTGCTAAATTAAAATGGGCCAATCCCAATTAATCCAACAATCCCCACCAAATTTCAAGGCACACGAGAAATGCTCTCGATTCTGTTGTTGTTTGATATACCGGTGTTTCGATGGAGACCGTTAAGTTGAACATCCACCTAGGAAAGGAGTTACACTCATCCACAATCAACAATGGACTAAGCCTTGAATTGACAGCTTTGTGCGAACAAGCTTTACCCAATTCCTTTACTAGTACTAGGTCGCCTAAAGCATCCCCTCCGGTTGGAGCGTATAAGTCATACTCCATGCCTATTCATGAGTATCTAAAGATCACCCAAATCTCATAGATCGTGACCAGCAATCGAACTCATATAGGTGTGTTCTTTCTAAGATGTCCCGTAGGCCGACATCTCTCGCTTTAAAAACCACTTGGATCACATTAAGGTAAAACCAACCTGCCATACTGAGAATAGAAGAGAAGCGCATCATCAAGAAATGAGCCTTGTAAAGGTCTCTCCTCCCACCAACCAACAACTTGTTTCACCATCCTACTTCACGGATCTCCGATCACATAGAACAGTTACCACCGTGGCATGACTCATGTGGGTCTCGTGCCCATCTCACTCGATGCACTATCTATCACATTACGTGATAAACCCTTTGTAAATTGGTCCGCGATTCTTAGTCGTCTCGACATAGTCCAGTGCTATAACTCCGAGTTTTTCAGCTTTCGGCGGACTTCAACCGCCTCTTAACATGCCTAGATGACTTCATGTTGTCCTTAGAACTGCTTCACCTTGATAATTACAATCGATTATCACAGCTTCATCAAGATAGCTGTATCGGTTTTTCAACCACCGCAGATCCATAAGGAGTTCACGGCCACTCACCTCAACGATGGCGGTATCTAACGCCGTGAGTTCGCTTCCATTGTTGACCTCGTTAAGATGGTCCGCTTGCAAGACTTCCAGAAACAAAGACCACCTCCAAGTGTGAACACATATCCACTCATGGCTTTTATCTCATCAAAGATCGAGATTCAGCTTTGAATCACTATATCCCTCCAGCACCTTTGGGTACCCAAAGATAGTGAATGCCATAGCTCACGCTTGCCTTTAGATAGCGCATCACTCTCTCAAGAGCACGCCAATGATCATCTCCTGATTTGAAACAAACCGCTTAGCTTGCTCACAAAGAAACGAGATGTCGGGCCTCGTAGCACTAGCTAAATACATCAATGAGCCAATGATCCGGGAGTATCTCAATTGATCCCTTGTTATTCTTCTGTTTTCCTCAATAACACACTAGGATCATAAGGAGTAGAAGCGTGTTTGCAAAATACTATAACCAAAGCGACTCAAGACCTTATCCACATAGTGGGATTGCACGAGTGTAACCCCACCATCACCTTCTCTCAGTAGCTTAATGTTAAGAATCACATCAGCCACTCCCAAATCTTTCATCTCAAAATTCTTGGACAGAAAGTCCTTGACCTCCTCAATCACATTGAGGTTGGTCCCAAAAATCAGTATGTCATCAACATACAAGCACAAGATCACTTCTTCTCCCCCACCATAGCGATAGTACACACATTTGTCAGCTTCATTCACAACAAAGCCAGCAGATGTCAAAGTTTTGTCGAACTTCTCATGCTATTGCTTAGGTGCTTGCTTTAGGCCATACAAAGACTTTAGCAACTTGCACACATTTCCTTCTTGACCTTGTACCACAAACCCATCTGGCTGATCCATATAAATCTCCTCCTCCAACTCTCCATTTAGGAAAGCTGTCTTAACGTCCATTTGATGAACGAGAAGACCATGAGAGGCAGCCAGGGCAAGTAGTACTCGAATTGTGGTCACGGCAACAGTGAATAAGTATCAAAGAAGTCCTCGCCTTCTTTCTGGTATAACCCTTGGCCACAAGCCTTGCCTTGTACTTTTCAATTGTACCATCAGCCTAAGCTTTTTCTTGAAAATCCATTTACATCCTACAGTTTTACACCCATAAGGACGGTCAACGACCTCCCAAGTTCCATTAGACATAATAGAGTCCATCTCACTCCATATCGCTTCCTTCCAATAGTCGGCGTCAAGAGAAGAATATGCCTCTTCAATGGTTCTTGAGTGTCATCCACGAGGTATACAATGAAATCATCACCAAAAGACTTTGCGCCCTCTGTCTCTTACTCTTTCGAGTAACTTCATTGTTATCCTCCTCGAATTTTCCACAAAGCGTTTCCTCAACATGTTCTATCAAATAAAAGAATCAAGGGAAATTATAGGTTCTTGACTAGATGAGCTAGGTACATCACATTTCATAGGAAATTCATTCTCAAAAAATGTAGCATCTCTGGACTCTATGATTGTACCAACACGCATGTCAGGTACTCCAGTTTTTATAATTAAGAACCTATAACCCACGCTGTGCATAGCATAACCAAGAAATACACAATCTACGGTTTTTGGTCCAAGTTTACGCTTCTTGATAATTGGCACATTAACTTTGGCCAAACATCCCCAGGTGCGCAAATATGAGAGAGTCAGCGTTTTCTTTTCCCATTCCTCGAATGGTGTTATTTCTTTGTTCTTTGTAGGAACTCTATTCAGGACATGACACGCGGTCAATATAGCCTCACCCCACCATTCCTTAGAAAGTCCCGCAGTTGTCTAACATGGCGTTAACCAAATCGCTAGAGTGCGGTTCTTTCTTTCGCAACCCCGCTTGATTCGGAGAATAGGAGGCGTCCTCTCATGAATAATTCCATGTTCCTCGCAGAATAAAGTAAACTCATTTGAAAAATACTCTCCCCACGATCGGACCTTACCCGCTTGATTTTCCTCTCAAGTTGGTTTTCTACCTCACTTTATAGATCTTAAAGTAATTCAACGTTTCATCTTTTGTTTTCAATAAGTACACATAGCAAAATCTAGTGCAATCATCTATAAGCGCCATGAAATATTTCTTCCCACCTTTAGTCAACACGCCATTCATCTCGCACAAATCGGAATGAATGAGTTCTAACGATGCCACATTCCTCGCCTCTTTTGTCGCTTTGTGAGACTTGCGAGGTTGTTTCGATTGAACACACGCATGACACTTAGAACCTTTGACCAAAGTGAATTTTGGGATTAAACTCATATTAGCTAAGCGCGTCATACACCCAAAATTAACATGACAAAGTCGTGAATGCCAAACATTAGATTCATCATCATCGTTACACACATGGTTCACAAATTTATTATAGGAATCCATCAAAGAAAACGGAACAAGCCTCCGCTCTCATAGCCTTTACCAACAAATGTTCCATACTTAGACACGACACATTTATTGGACTCAAATGCAAGTTTAAAACCATCTCTACACAAGAGAGATCCGGCGACGAGATTTTTCTTTATGGAAGGGACATGCTGCACGTTCTTCACCGCACGATCTTTCCCGAAGTAAACTTTAGATCGACCGTACCAACACCATGAACAGCTGCATGCGATCCGCTCCTATCAACAAGGAGCAACCTTGACCGACTGATAAGATGAAAACAAGGAAATATCAAGACAAACATGAATATTAGCACCAGTGTCAACCCACCACTCGTGTGATTGACAAACAGAAAGAACTGTAGGTAAATAATTACCGCACTCGATGTTCCTCCAGCGTCACTAATAACCATGTTGGCGCACTTCTTCCGCTTATCCTTGCGATCCGGACAATCCTTAGCCCAATGGTCGAATCACCGCACACAAAGCAAATGCCCTTTCCTTTGCCTTTCTTCTTAAACTCGGTGGTAGCCTTGGGCTTGACAAAAGGCTTATTTTTCTTTTGTTGTGAAAAGCCCGAGGATTCTTCTTCGCACCAAATTGGCGCTAGAACCTCCTCAAGAAGAACTTTCTTGCCACGAGTATCTTTTGCCCTCGCCTTCTCTTCAACACCAAGAGTGCCAATGAGATCGTAACACCGAACTCCCGCCTCTTGTGCTTTAGAGAAGTAGCAAAATCCGACCAAGAGGGTGGTAACTTGGCGATAATACCGCCACCACAAACTTGTCCTAAACTCGCACTTATTGTTCTCAAGCTCCTTTGCGGCGCTCAATCTCATGAGCTTGCTCTACTACGAACGGTCATCGACCATCTTGTAGTCATAGAATCGCTCCATGACATACACCATCGCCAAAGATCGGAAACTCGAACTTGGCCTCAAGTGCATTCCACATATCTTTGCCCGTAGGCAAATGCATGTACACATCCACAATGTTATCCGCCAAGATGTTGACAAGTGCACCTCGAAAAAGTTATCCGCTACATTGAACTTGCGTTCATCCTCATCGACAGAGGCTCAATGGGCTTTCCTTGTGCAACATGAAAACATTCCATGGCAAGAAACCACGGATTGCGCGTGCACGCCATCTCTTAAAATTGGAACCATCAAACGGAGGGTGCGGTTTAAGCGACGCAAAGAAAGCCAACTACCGAAAAAGACCTATCAAGTTTTTGGATTGTTGGAAATCTAGTCAATTTTCGCATATTTTAATCCAGAAATTCAGCATATAAAACATGACATAAACATGTACAAGTGATCTATCAACAATGTATTCATATTCGCTAACGAACAAGCTAACGAAAACATCTATTAACATATTCATAGCGCATGAAACAAATACACCGTAAAAGTTTTAGATTTATACCTCTCGGCGGGGCGCGTCGAGACACCGAGGCGCCGTACCATCGATCGACATGATGGCCTATTCGATGTAGTCGATCAAGGCGTGATGCAGGGACGAAGCTTGATGCAGAAGATGTTCGCAGCGCGATGCGCGCGAACGGTTGACCACCGTGAAGTAGACGTCGCAGATTGAGTAGTCGCGCCGATGCGCCCAAAAACTTGATCGCCCGTCTACCCGAGCAGTACACAAACGGACGAAGTCCCGAGGCCTACTCACCCGAAACTTGTGCGCAAGGTTCGGATCGAGATTGCAGAGAGCAACAACAAAACAGAGGAGAGAAAATCGTTCTTTCGTATGGAGAGGAGAGCCTTCTTATGCTCTGTTCTCTTGTAACAGCAAAAAATGAAGAGACCAGTAACTGCCGCCATTACTCGAAAGTAACCGCAGCCATAATCCACCGTAATCGCACTGCATCGCGCCGATGAGTCAATGCGTTTCGATTTTCGAATAGATAAAGAAAAACGCGCCCGCACCCGACACGCCTGCGCTCGTACGCACACGCACACGCACACGCACGGCACGGCACGGCACGGCACGGCGAGGCGAGCGAGCGCGCACGTGTATTGGCTCTCTCCAACCACAAGGGGGTTACCACGTTCCAACTTTTAAAGTGGTGTAACTCCCATTCAATTCTCCATATGGGACTAAACAATTTTCTACCTAGCATTAGTTGTGGGCCTAGGAATTTCATTTAATTAATTGCTAAATTAAAATGGGCCAATCCCAATTAATCCAACAAGAACAGAGGAACAACGAGTGCGAAGCCTCGGTCCAGAGATCAAGAACTGCGAGCAAAGAGCACAAGAGCCACAACCCGGTGACCACCGGCATAGCCGCCGTCGAGTTCCTCCACCAAATCCCAAATGAGCAAGTAGCCAGCAGAAGAATGAATATGGGTGGTGAGCTCTGTCCTCTCCCAAACTCCAATTCTTCCGTCTAATAAAAGGATCCAAAGGGCAAACTCATGGGTGAGATTATGGCGGCACTCACCAACGGAGAAGCCGAGGCTTCCGCCGAAGAAGAGGGAGGAGAGGCAACTTGAGAAATTTGGACACTGTTGGACCCTTGGACCCCGAAAATTCCGCTTTTGGCCCCCTGTACAAAAAAATTCCAAAATTGGACCCCTCTCCACCGCGCGATCACCTGCGGCCGCCACCTGTCCCCGCCGACGCGCGCTGCGCCGCCACCGCTGCGTTGCGCCCGCCACCGCGTCCGCTTTCCAGCGCGCGCGCGCGCGCGTCACGCCCGCCCGACCGCGCGCGCTCGCCTCGCGCGAGCGCTGCTTCACTTGCCGACCGCGCGATTCGCTTCCGACCGCGTGACCGTTGATTTGACCGCGGATTGATTCCCGACCGCGCGTCGCGAATCGGCGCGAAAGAAGCGGCTTTTTTGGGTTTTTTCACCCAAAGAAGACAAGTAACACACGCGCCATCACGTAGCTCGTATGGCCCTCACTCATGGATGAATGCAGAGATAAAACCGAGCTTCATGCGTGTATGGACATCCAGAAGCTCATTTGCTTTTTTGGAGTGAAGACCGAGCGAGCGCGAGGAGGAATCAAGAAAAGTGAGGAGCAAAGCCGTAAGATTTCGCTTGTTTTCGTTTGGAATCGCGGATTTGGCAAGTACAAAAGTTGTAGATCGTCTCGTGAGCTTCAAGAAGAGGTAAGTTTTGTGCCTGCAACTATCATTTTATGTATGTCATTAGCCTTTAATTAAGCAAACCATCTTGTGTTATCGTTATTTTATGCGAATCTTTTATACGCTATGTATGTATAGCAAATCATGCATATGTTAGGCATAATGTATTGTAGTGTATGTAGTGTTTTCCTTTGTAGTGAACATACGTACTGTAGAGTAGTTTCAGTTAGGTGGAAAATACGAATTTGTAGTGTGTAGATGTTGAGAAAATATATATTTATGTTAGAGCAATTGTAGGTGATAACAATAGTAGTAGGATTAGAAGCATATGATTAGTACGCTTAGGGAAGAACTACATACAAAGCATGGTATGTGGTAAAAGAAATTAGAAATAAATTTGGTAGATTAGAAATAAAATATAATAGCAGTCATAGAAAGTTATAGTAGAGCTACATAAATACTATATTAAGTAAAAGTTAGAAAAGATTGTAGTGTAAATAATGTGTATGTGTTGAAAAAGTAAATATTTATGTTGGAGCATTTTTAGGTGGTAAATTTGTAGATTAGAGATAATTTGTATAATTAGTATGCTTAGTGAATGACCGTAGTATGGAAATAAAAATGATATGAATATTTAATTTGATGTATGGTACAATTTGAAAGTAAAATAGTTACAAATACATCGTAGATTTAGAAATACAAAACATATACTAATCGAAACTGTTAATTACATGGTACGATTGTTACATGTCGTGTACTAAAATGGTTGATTATGCACTTATGTTAGGTACGCAATGGTCGGCATTGAACAATTGATGGTGTTTTATGGGAGTGGTCTCAAACGTGATGGGCCGTATGGGGCGGACTGTCAAATTGCGAGCGACCGTGATCCGCACCCGGCCCGAGCGCCATGAGCTTGTCCGAGCTACGGAGGTGTGTCCGCTCAGCGTTCGATCGGCTGCACCGCAAGGAATAAGTTACGGATCGAGGCGCCTATGCCTCAATGGTGGATGACGGAAGGGGAGCATATGGCAACTTCGAAGGTGACCAATGACGCCTCATGGGCGAACTACATGGAGGTCGTGCGCAACCCCGATGCTGCGATATATGGGAGGCCAATGGTGTATGTCGAGTTCGTGGAGAGGCGTAATCATCGTGCATGGTTGGTTCGGATGCCGCTGGTGGAGATGAAGTGGCCGCGGTCATGAAGACCCTTCATGGGAGAACATGTGGGCGAGGAAGTGGGTGATGAAGACGACAGAGGCGTGCGCAGAATTTCTAGCCCAACGGTGTGCACGGCAGTGGTGGGCCGCCCGTATTGACCGTCATGAGTATCTTGGGGACCGGGTGGAAGAAGAGGACAGCGAGGAGGATGAGGAGGTTGACACAGCAGCTCGGAGAGGACGAGGATGGCGAAGGTGCAACCGGAGGGGTGGTAGGTCGGGTTGTGACCACGGACGGCAGCGTCGTGTCGCCCGGATCGACGACATCGCAGCGGCAGCCCTAGTTCGCCACAGGAGGAGGGAGAATGGGGTTCAGCGAGGCGCACTCTTTCGGGCGCAAGCTTCCGTAATAAGAGTGCTGTCCAGCAGCTATTGCTAGACATGCCGCCAACATAAGCCGGACGACGGGTCCACAAGTCAAAGCCGACACGACGTTGTGAAGTGTGTGGGCGGGTCGTGTGGTGGCAAAGTCCGTGCACAACGGTACAAGGGCGTTGGCACGGAGTTCGGATAACGGTGCTGCAAGATCACGCTTGCGAGCTTGCGGGGCCAAGATATAGACACCGCAGCATGACATCACGTTATGTTGCGGAGGTGGTCACGCACCTCGCCCAGCGGATGTGTCAATTACCCGAAGGTTCTGATGGCAGCAGTAGCGAACGAGGCGGGCTACGGCGAGCTACAAGAAGGTGTGGCGCGGCGGCGAAAGGTGCCGCACGGTATGTATGGGACGTGCGAGGAGGCGTCGACCTGGTCCCAAGAATGCTGAATCAAATTGCACAATCAAACCTGCACTTACATAAACAGCAGAGAGGGTCCATCCTACGGAGGGCCCGAACTGTTACATTCTTGACAGAGTGTTCTGGGCCTTCCATCAGGCGATACAAGGGTTCAGGTGGTGCCGTCCGGTGCTAACCGTAGATGGGACGTTCCTATCCGGCAAGTACAAGGGCACTATCCTTACCGCAGTTGCAGCCGATGCAAATGACCAGCTACTCCCAGTGGCATTTGCAATTGTGGAGAGCGAGAATACAGATAGCGGGCTTTGGTTTCTTTGTAATTTGAAGAATGCCGAGTGCAAGACAGGCCCGGCGTGCCTTATCTCCGACCGCAATGCGTGCTTGATGTCCGCGTTGGGAACGTTGCGAGATGGGACGCAGCCCCGCCCCGTGGATCGATGTGAAGAACCGCTGGTGCATGAGGCATATTGCAGCGAACTTCCACGAAGGTTCCGTAGCAAGGACCTCATGAAGATGTTCAAGAAGCTATGCATGCGTAACTGAGCGGAAGTTCGACGCCTTGCGAGGCAAACGATCGAGAGGCTACGAAGCATGTGCATGCAGCGGCGGGGCCGTGGAGGAGGGCTCCACAAGAGTCGGGTATTCTCACAATGGGTTCACCCAATGCACGACTTGGAAATGTGGTCTTTGTTGCACGACACCGGTGGGGCGAGGTATGGGATCATGACAACCAACATGTCCGAGGTTTACAATGGTGTATTGAAGGGCGCCGATCCTCGCCGATCACGGCAATTGTGGCGAGACTGAACCGCACTGGCCGGGTACTTTGTGAATAGAGCCGGATGGCGCAGAAGCACGTTGAGGAAAACAAGCAATACTCGAGGTCATGCAGCCTTCATGGACGGGAAGATGGAGAAGGCTCGAACCCACATTGCTCACCCATTGATGGCTTAAGGAGGAAGTTTGAGGTCCGCCTAAGGCGTAGTATGTCATGGGTCAAATTAGAGGGGAGCGCAAGCGTGTATGCACGATTGGTGATGAAGCATCTTGCACCGCAACAAGCCCCAGCTTCTGCACAAGCCATGCTCCCATGTGTACGCGGCATGCGCAGATGGAACCAGCGCCGACACAAGACATCTCCAAGTACTACGACATGCAAGACTTGTATGCAACCCGGAGTGCAGAGTTCCATTCGTGCGGGTAGACATGCACTACAGGAATTATGGCGGGAGATAAAGTGGGTGCCCAACGATGCATCAAGCATGTCGGGCGTGGAAGACGACAAAGCCGCCGCATCCGCAACGACATGGATGAGAGCCACGAGGGGATCGTGTTCGCGCCGAAGTGTAGGCTATGCAAGACCTTTGGCCACTCCTCGCCGGTGCCCAAACAGCCGGCATCAAGCAACGCTCCGTAGTACCAACCACAATCCATATGTAATGTATTATTCAGGAGGTGTACGCTAATTGTTGGCTCGATGGTGTAGCTATGTATTGCACATTAGCATGTTATGTATATTTTCGCACATTCCATATGTTTCCTTGTCGTGTGGGTCATATTCGTGTGCACATTTTACGTATGTTTTTGTACATTCCGTACGTTTCCCTGTCATAACATTTGTTGTGAGTTATGTTGTTATTTGTTGCACATTTTGTTGTAATGTACACTAACTTGTTATCCTTCTTTGGCAGGACATGGCGTTCGAGCTGCTAGAGCCCCGTTGGGATGAGCACCACCGATGCCATGTGTGGTTGTCGGCACCCGCACAGGGGCCTCCTTGCTTCGTCCTTAGGGCCCCCGAGAATCGGCGCGCTCGACCCTCGGTACATCCCACTACTACGGGACACCGGTCTGCTGCCCATTGCCCGCATGTTGGATCTACCGCATGGGTTCCAGTACGATGCGCCACTGTTGTCAGCTCTCGTTGATCGATGGAGGCCGGAGACTCACACCTTCCACTTCCGGTGGGGGGAGATGACGGTTACGCTGCAGGACGTCACGATGATTACAGGTCTACCCCTCCGTGGTGCCTCCGTGGAGACTCACACCAGAGGGGCTGTCCGAGAGTCGGCCAAGCTACGGTCGCTCGGCCTCCACGCGCTTCGGCCCGGCGGTTCGACAATTCGCAACTATCTGTTCATGCTCTCATTTACCATTTATGTCTAACGACATGTTCGTCTTGCAGCAATTGCGACGGGATAGCACGTCGCAACGGGCATCGTCATCACGGAGGGCGACGGACGAGCGACCGCGCTCTCCAGACGACGGGGCCCACTCGCATAAAATGGCGCGACTCGCCGGACCAACCAGAGGGGCAGATGCCCTCGATCTCCCGGACAGTGCACTCAACCTATATGACCGGACAGTGGGTTGTGCCGACCTATCAAGGCATGACATCGCACGAGTACATGGGGACTTCCGTCGACATCCTCATTTCACCACCACATACCCTGTATGCACTAAACGTGTGTATTTCATTATGAACAATTTTCGTACTTTCCATTGTCTAATTCAGTTGTACCATCTAAGCGTGGCGTAGGCACCTCCTCCGATCGGGTGAGCTCTATGCTTTATGACCACCGCCGTAATCGCCCACAGAGTTGTACCCACCGCCGCCTCGGCCACACCCTCGCACTACGATCTTCGCGATGCACCCCGCTCCCTAGTAGGTTCACCTTCTCGTAGGATCATATGCGCCGCATTTGGCGGCATTTACGAGATGATGAATGAATTTTTAAATTGTGCTTTTGTAATATTTGTGATGTTTTTCAAGTGCTTGATGGTTTGATGTTCAAAGATGGTTTCAGATAAAAGGGTTGCTCTAAGTTCTTTGATTTAGTACTGCACACAACCAACCGAGAGATGACAACACGGGGTAGCGGAGAAGACAAAGCTTGACGACAATTTTTTTGCCTTGTGATAACAACTCCACGCACATAACAACCAATTCATCACATAAAATGAAGGCGTCATGCACTTACAACACGAAACAACACATACATTGCACATACAGATAGAATTTATGCAAACTTCTACACCCAAAACATCAACACAATAAATCCTCATCGCACAAAGATCAACACATTCCGCACTCCTCGTGGCCTACATGCCAAACGAGCCTCGTGGCACCCACATGGAGAATCACGAGGGGCCGCCTGACGGGCCGGCCATCGTGGTAGTGGCACGCACATATGCAGCTCGGGTTCGCGCAGCAACATGTGGGATCATAAGAGCTTCCTATGTTGACAACCTCCTCGTTTCTTCCTCTCGCTGCATCTGTTGGCGGAGCTCATTGTTCTCCTCATTGAGAGTCTCCATTCGGTACTCCAAGTCCATTATTCGGTCACATAAAGTACCCACATAACGGTCAATATACCGCTCATGAGGAGGGTCGATCCAATGGAGAAGTCGCATTTCGCCATCTGCGAAAAATGACAGAAACATGGAGGGTCCATAAGCAATAAAAATGTACTATTAGTAATTTGTACCGGAGCGTGGGCATCGGAAGAAACGGCGCCGCCATCGCTCGGCCCTTCCAGACTGCACGACCACGCACTCATTGTGTCCGCATTTCGCCACGCCGGTTGCGCACGCCGGCTTGGTAGCAAGCGCATGCGTGGTCCGAACATCTCCTCCTTTCCAAGGAAGGTCTTCCTTCGTGACCCATATCCGATCGCCCTCATCTTCCGCCATGGTATGTTCTTTGTTCGATTTGAGGTTTTCTAGCTACAACTTCATGGGACCTCTACTGTGCTATTTATATCGAATGGCGGGACAAAAGATGGCTGCTTGCCCAGAGACAAGACAAAAGCGCCAGCTTTACTCGGTGAGATGACAACACATGCCGCTTTATGCGGTGATATGACAAATCGGGCAGCTTTGCTCGCTTAGATGACAACACATGCCACTAAATCGCCTACATAAAGACTACGATCTGAAAAGCCTTCATACGAACATTTATTGCTACTCAAAAGCCTACATAGGAACATTTATTGCTACTCCAAAAGCCTATCGCTACGAAACCAACAAAATAGGGCGTAGGTCAGAGCCTTTACAATGAGTGTTCACGCCATAGGCATGTATCCTTTCCAAAGTGAGTTTTCATGTCACCTTCGTTGTTGTTTCATAAATACAGATACAGTGCTCAAAAGCCTACATAGGGACATTTCCATGGACTATGCCCACTGCACTGCATAACTCCGCCTACATAAAGGCCTCCTATGTCTTCCATACCACATCTCCTCCTCAAGCCTTCACAATACTACTACACAACAATGTCTTCTCGAGGTCCGACCCATTTGGAGTGCCGAGTGGCATGAGCGCCCAAGTGCCGCCGCGGCTTTAGGACGATGTTGGGAGTCCGGACGGATCAAGAAGAGCGAGCCAAATACGGTCGAGGTTCTTTAAGTGTCCAAACTCGGATGACGATTTCATGGTAACGACGACAACTAAATCATTTGTTTCTCGTTGTCGTTTTCAACTTGATCCATGACATCTACCATGCCACACATAGGCTTGCGGTGTTCATCGAATGGGTGGATCGGTGTCGCCGACATGGCCACATAACCAGCAAATGGAGGTGGAAAACAAAGGACAATACTTTGTCAAGATGACTCGTGCTCGCGAGGTGGAACGACAGTGCGGCGTGAGCAAGAGCGCCGCGTGAGGGTGGACCAAATCCGTCAAGGGCAAGGAGGATGAGCTGCAAAGGAGGCGGGAGCAGCTAAGTCTGCGTGAAGCGACCATCAAGCGTCGGGAGGAAGAGCTTCAAGCTCGGGAGGCAGCTCTCAAGTCCAAGAATGACAGAAAAAGGATGCAATGAGCCATCTTCAAGGCGCGATAAAAGGGGAAACAACCACGCTACACCCAGTAGACAAAATGTTACGAGCAGTTGGGTGGGTTAGTCGCATATCATGCTATATGTTATGCATGTAATAAAATTGTACGCAACATGTTATGAAGTTTATTTCTATTCACATAAGGTTATTATCTCGTGTGTTCGCATTCAATGATTCAGATAGCAAGTCATTTAACAATATTAACATACTCTTGGTACACTAATTCTTAGTAACATAAAAATATCACTTACCAATGTATATATCAAATAAAAAAGGGATTATCCGTATAAAAATATCACTTACCAATGTTCAAAGATGGTTTCCAGTATAAAAGGGTTGCTCTAAGTTCTTTGATTTACTACGCCATACAACCAACTGAGAGATGACAACACGGGGTAGCGGGAGAAGACATAGCTTGACGTCAACGTACCATACAAAATTACCAACATACACGCCGAGAACCTCCAGCACTACAACTTGATAGGGCATACATCCAACGGAGAGATGACATCACGGGACAACCCACATAATAAGCAGGCATCAGGCAATGACAACACGAAACAACACATTCATTGCACGTACATGACATGTAGCAAGTAGTACAACCACCAACACACCAACGAACACAAGAACTAAAATACAACACAACCGTACATAAAACATTACCAAAAGAGCTTGACGACAAGATAGCATAAAACATTGCGAACATACACGAGGATAACCTCCAGCACTACAACTTGAGGATAACAATACACACAAGAAACAAAATAGCACACAACATTAAATTTATCTTCCACTCTAGTCTGTCGAAACGATGCTGCATCCCGACGGGGTCGCAACCCCCCACGACAACTCTCTCACGGCGAACACTGTCATTCCTATTTCCCATTTCATCCTCCCACACCTGAATCGGCAACCACCATGAGCTTCCTGCGATTCCATGACAAGAAGATTTTAAACATACCACCACGATTTGAATGAACCCAAACAATATGACTCACCGAGTGATTGGGGCACTTGTAGTAGTGTCGCCGGATTCTTGGCCGTCTGTGATGTCCTACGCCTAACCACCAAGTTGCAATTTGAGCACATCACCGTGGTGCCCATGAAGACGTCTTGAAATGACTCATTGCCTAGTCCGGGGAGTGAGCACGAAATAAAACTACACAGATTGTGAACAACTTACTCG
Source organism: Dendrocalamus sinicus (assembly GCA_036346575.1). Classification (NCBI taxonomy): domain Eukaryota; kingdom Viridiplantae; phylum Streptophyta; class Magnoliopsida; order Poales; family Poaceae; genus Dendrocalamus; species Dendrocalamus sinicus. The sequence goes on along the minus strand of CM070653.1, from coordinate 27,123,790 downwards.
GAGGTGACTGATAACATGGCGGGAGTATGTGAGGATGGCTCCGCTTTATAGGTCAGCGTGGGGGCACCTCACGCACAAATACCACAGACAACACAAATCTGGACCCCACACCATGCTAACTGAGGAGACAAAACATGCCGAGCGGGCAAGGAAGGGAAAGTGGCCCCGGTCCACACAGTAGGTCGTACGAGCAGTTGGGTGGGTTAGTCGCATATCATGCTATATGTTATGCATGTAATAAAAATCTACGCGGCATGTTACTCCCAACTGTATTATGAAGTTTAATATCTCGTATTTTCGCATTCCATGATTCACGTAGCACCTCATTTAACAATATTAAATGTACCAAAATTTATGTATCGCATTCCATGTTACTCACCTTCATAATATCACTTACCACTTTATGTATCGACCGTTCTACAGTCAATCTTTCCTTAAAAAAATTTACCAAAATTTTTTATGCATCTACAACTTACAATGAACATAATCTTTTATTACAACTTTATCTGATTTTTATCCAGTTTATAACTACAAAATTGCCAAAACTGAAAACAATCACGGAGATTGCAAACCCTAAAAACACAAAGAAACCTTAAAAGTCACTTACCACTATTTGTATCCATCATTCTACGGTCAATTGTTCCTAAAAAAATTTACCAAAATTTTATTGGCATCTACAAGTTATAATGAATATAAACTTTTATTACTACTTGGTCGATTCTTTCCGAGTTTACATTTACAAAATTGACAAAACATACAAATAACATTAGGATTGCAAACCTAAAAACCATACGAAACCCTAAATATCACTTACCACTTTACTAAACGATCGTTCTATGATTAATCGCTTTTTAAAAAATTTATCCAAATTTTTTTACATCCGCAACTAACAATGAACATAAATTATTATTGCAATTTTATCTATTTTTTCTCAGTTTATAACTACAAAATTGCGAAACCATACAAATATTCACGAGTATTGCGATCGGGGACATGCGGTCGGGAGCAACGCGCGCTCGTGCGGCATCATGGATCGGGACGCAGCGCGCTCGGCGCGGCGTGACGCGCTTGCGGGCGAGGACGCGCTCGCCGAGGGGACACGCGTCACGCGAGCGTCGCGCTGGCGGGGAGTCGCGCGCCCGGCCACGCGCGCCAGGCGGTCGTGCGGTCCCCGACCGCACGATCGCGACGTGGCGCAGCTGAGCGACGCACGCGGTGAGAGGGGTATAGATTTGGAATTTATTTCAGAAGGGGGCCAAAAATGGAAATTGAATTGTTTAGGGGTCCAACAGTGTCCAAATTTCGCAACTTGAGAGCATCGGGCAGATCTGAGAGCAGCCGAACTGGCCACCTACCCTCTTATCTCCTCTCACCCTCTCTTACAAGTGGGGCCCAGGCCAATTTCTTTTTTCCTTTGTTTTCTTTACTCAAAAATGAGGGAAATACCTGTTTTGCCCAACAGTTTACAGTTTTGTAAAGATTCAGGCATCATTTGAATTAAATTGTTGTGTTTCAGCATTTCACCCTTTTTTATATTCTAGCTGAATCTGTCATAACATGTGAAAACAATCTGAAAACAGTTGCGCTGCTGTCTTAAGTAGATGTTAGAATCTTCTGCAGTACATGGATGTCGATAGTTCGTTGTTCTTTTTTGTTTTCGTTTTTAGCCTTTCTGTTTCAGTAAATTAGGCTGGATGTAAGGCTAACGTGGGCCTGTGGCTGCACCATTATGATGGTTTAATTCCCGGAACTATCAAAAACTTTGTTGAACACATCTGCAGTTTGTGCAGAAACTGTAGATGTAGTGAGCATGTCTTTAAAATTTTATTCGCATATCACTTGTTTGATGTGGGCTTTCACCTAGAGCTCTTCGGATAAATTGATGGCTTCTGCAGACATCTGAGCAACAGGGAAGTTTGTTCCACAGGGCACTCTGATAAGGTGACCTGAATATGTAATATAGATGTCCAGCACTCCCTTTGTACTGAACCAGAATTCTTTTGTTATATTTTCTTATTGTTTTAATCTGTTATATTTGCTCTCTTCTGAAGTCTGAAGAGTCATGTGATACTATTGCATTCAGCATTCCAGTAATCATGTCCTTGAAGGGATCGACTCATTTCTCTGTAACATTGCTAAACCCAGATCGAATTTGTTTTGACCTGTTGAGTATCTTGTAGTACCAATATGCAGCAATTGTCATGTGAGATGAAGAAATTAAATTGAGTTTCATGACATAATGTTATTGGCTTATTGCAATATAGGCAATGATTCTTAACCATCATCTTTCTGATACTTGGGGACCTGTTTAATTTGCATGTCTCCGCAACAGGTACATTCATTTAGAAAGGAATCTCATGGAGTTGCTTTCATTTTAGTGTAACAATCAACACAGGCTTTCAAATAATTTCCAAATAACTGATTTCGTAAAACACCTTACTGTCACTGGTTGAGATTCAGTTAAAATCAACTGGCTTTCTGGTGATGAAAATAAATGGCATATCAGTCAATTTCGTTGTCTGCACTTTGCTAGTCTATACCATGTTTAAAGAAAGGGTGCCATATATCAACCCATTTCACTACTGGCACACCATGTTCTGTGAATTCAAGATTCTCACATATGAACCAATAATTCATCGCTGTTGACTACCTTGATTATTTGGCATCTCATGTAAACTGGGACTATGGTAGTCTGAAAGGTGGGTTGATCTGAACTCAACGATTCCTGATGTTGCCTGACATTCTCTCTGTTCTGTCCTTTCAAATCTGAAAGCTGACTCGTGCGGTGGCGGCAGCGCCGTGTCTTCGGGCTGCTGTCTGGTGGCTTGGGATGGTGGCGGTGCGGTGGATTAGGGCGGCCACGGCGAGCTCGAGCTTCAATTGTGTACAAGCTTTCTTCCGCATAACTATGGTGAGGGCACCCGGTGGCGACCCCATGCATAGTGACTAATTACAGATTGTAGCTGCTAATTTCGCTCATATTCTCGAGTTCCCCAAAAGTTTTTACCAGCAAAGGAAGATCACCTTTGTTTGATCTACACCAGTTTTGGGAATAACATAAATCTAGAAGAATCAAGAATGGTCAATCTTGCAATAGTTTGCCTGCAGCTAGCCCTGCACTAAGGTGTTGTGAGTAGGGCATAGACAGATGAGATATCAGTAGCCTTAGTCACAAGTTCACACACTGCAGAAAAGCTGATCAATTAATATAGAGAGGATGGGGATCATGGCACCCCAAGCCTACTCCCTTTTGGAAAATCTGTCTGCTAGAACGTCGCAATGTGATGACACGATCTCACATGAAGCCACATGCATCTTCTTCTTAGCACTTGCTAGTTCCTGGATGAGGCGCGTAGTGCGAGCAATGTGCATGCAACTGCGTCCATGTCTGAATTTCCTTCGATGAAAGCAAGCAATGTTCAGAAATATATGGTTTCCAGTATATGAAATTCAGACAAAAGAGGTACGCCTTTTCTTTGATTTCTGAATTGATCACATCTAATGGAATATTTGCAATGCATAATTTTGGCGGAATCGCTACTTTCTAAATGTGCCCTAAAGTTGGAGCGATTTGTGTGCGCTGTAAGATCATCGGCTCTCATGAGTTCGCCATTATTGGGAACAGAAGGTACAGATATCCATGTCTCCACAATAGAGAGGGGATGTTGGAGGGCGAAATCCCAACAGAATTTTACTGCCGCCAAATCACTTTTACGACTCCCCATAGGTTTGTAAGGATATTCTACTACCCGATAGAATTTTACTCACGGAGAGAGAGAGAGAGAGAGAGAGAGAGAGAGAGAGAGAGAGAGAGAGAGAGAGAGAGAGAGAGAGCTCTAACATTCTCCCCCTTGATCTCAGTCTATACTTTATCTTTAATTACTTTTGACTTTACACATTCCATCACAGATTAGTGCATAGAACATGTCTCATCGTCACGGTCAATCGCCGATAGATTCAACAGTTACAATACACCTCTTTGTTCTGAAACAGTTACTTTAATCTTTGGGCCATCTTTTAGTCCAGGAATCATAGGCTTTCCCTTAAACCCATGTCGGCTACATGTTCTCTGAACACGTTGGGTGGTAAGCCTTTGGTAAGCGGATCCGCTAACATCTTTGCGGTACTTATGTGCTCAAGACTTATAATTTGATCCCGAACTTTATCTTTCACAACATAGTACTTTATGTCAATGTGTTTGGCACTCCACTTGACTTATTGTTGTGGGCATACGTTCATCGGGTTCGTTATCGCAGACAACTTAAGTGGTCTATTGATGTCGTCAACCACTTTTAAACCGGTATGAACTTCTTTAGCCGCTTCACCGCCCCGTAGCCTCATAACATGCTACAAACTCGGCATACATTGTGGACGATGTAGTGACGGTTTGTTTTGAGCTTTTCCACGATATAGCTCCTTTAGCGAGAGTGAATACATATCCGGATGTAGACTTTCTATCATCTCCGCAAAATCGTAATCAGATACCCCACTATATGGAGTGAATCGATCTTACGTATGTCATCATGAGGCCTTTTGTTCCTTGCAAATAACGCAAGACTTTCTTTATCAATTTCAATGTTCTATTCCGTGATTGCTCGAATCGCCAAGTAACCCAGTAACAAATGCTAAGTCGTATGCAGCATACTTGAGCATACCGTAAGCTTCCGACACCAAGCATATGGAACCGCTTTCATTTGATCGATCTCATATCGTTCCTAGGGCATTGAAAATCCCCATATCCGCGCCCTTGACTATAGGTGCGGTGATGGACTACATTTATGCATACCAAATTTCTTTAAGACTTTCTCTATGTATGCCTTTTGTGACAGTCCCAATACCCCTTTGTTTCTATCTCGGTGAATTTCGATCCCTAGAACGAATGAAGCTTCACCAAGGTCTTTCATATCAAAGTTTGAGGACAAAAACTTCTTTGTCTCCAAGAGTGCATCGACATCACTACTAGCTAGTAGGATATCATCCACATACAGGATTAGGAAGATAAACTTCCCATCTTTAAACTTTGCATAAACACAGTTGTCCTCTACATTCTCTTTAAACCCGAATTTTCTTATTGTACTGTCAAACTTCACGTACCACTGTCTTGAAGCTTGCTTTAACCCATATATTGATTTCTTTAGACGGCATCCCATTCTTTCATTTCCTTCCACAACAAAACCTTTCGGTTGTGCCATGTAAACATTTTCCTCCAAATCCCCATTAAGAAATGCCGTCTTAACATCCATCTGATGTAACTCTAAATCATAATGTGCTACTAATGCCATTATGATTCTGAAGGAATCTTTACATGAGACTGGAGAAAATGTCTCATTGTAATCAATCCCTTCTCTTTGCGTAAAGCCTTTTGCCACAAGTCGCGCTTTATGTCTTTCTACATTCCCTTGGGAGTCATGTTTAGTCTTGTAGACCCATTTACTGACCTCTTTGTTTTGGCTCCTTTAGGAATAATTTCCAAGTCCTGCACATTATTAGTCTTCATGGACCTCATCTCCTCTTCCATGGCCTCAAGCCATTTTGAGGAATTTTCGCTTCTCATGGCTTCTTCAAATGAGGTGGGATCATCCTCCATTTGAAATTCCTCTGATGATAAATCTGATAATCATCGAAATAGCCGATCTTCTTACTCTTTGAGACCTCCTGGGCCTCCTCATTTGGTACATCTTCTGCTTGAGGTTGCTGTTGCTCCCCTCATCTGTGGCAATAGGTTCTATAGGATCTCAAGAACAGTTCCTCATTATCATTCATTGTTGCCACAGAGGAACAATAACAGTCTTGGCACCACAGTTGTCTCGCACTGCTCGGTGCAATGGCAGCAGTAGTGTGAAGAATGGCTCTTGAATCATCGGAGTGGCGCAAACACCCGCTTCTCTTCAAGGTCAATCTCTCGAGCTACCATGCTCCCCTCATCATTTCATCCTCTAAGAAGACAGCGTGTCTCGCTTCTACAAACTTTGTGTATCCGTCGGGCAGAGAAACGATAACCTTTTGACTTTTCGGGTAGCCAATGAAATGGCAACTTCATCGCTTTGGGATCAAGTTTCCAAGGTTTGGGTTAAATACTTTAGCCTCAGCAGACTCCCCACACACGTAAGTGGTTTAGTGAGGAACTCTTCCTGTCCACAATTGCATTTGTGTTTTGGGCACCGACTTACTAGGCACTCTGTTGAGAATATGAATGGCGGTTTTCAACGCCCATCCATAAACTCAATGGGAGTGTGGAGTAGCTCATCATGCTTCGCACCATATCCATCGTGCAGTTGCGTCTTTCACTACTCCATTTTGCCGAGGTTCGCCGGCATGGAGTATCGGGCCACTATTCCATTTTCCCGTAAAACCTCGCAAAGGTCCAGAACTTGTCCATATGGGGTATGTCGACCGTAGTACTCCCCCCCACGATCAGATCGGACTATCTTAATCTTTAAATCGTGTTGGTTTTCAATTTCAGCCTTAAATATCTTGAATTTATCCAAGGCTTCATTTCTTTCTTTAATTGGATAAATATATCCATAACGGGAGTAATCATCTGTGAATGTTATGAACGAGTCATATCCATCCACACTTTTCACAGGAAAAGGACCACAAATGTCTGTGTGAATAATTTGTAGAACTCCTGTGCTTCTTTTAGCGTCTTTTTTAATTTTCTTTACATATTTTCCTTTAATGCATTCTCTGCATTGTTCTAAGTCCGAGAACTCTAATGGAGAAAGAATATCATTCTTTACTAGTCTTTCTATTCTCCCCTAAATATGGCCTAAACGACGATTGCCATAATTTCGACGACTCATCTAGAGTTCTCTTTCGTTTTCTGTTTACATTCGTAGACGAGGATTCAATCACTTTCTCGCACGCAACGTTCTCATTATCGTATACGACATTCACATCATCACATAATGATAACAAATAAAGCTCATTCTGTAAAATGGCAATACCAACACATTCTTTATTAAACATTATTTCGCACTTGCCATTTCCAAAATTGCAATCATAACCATCTTTGTCCAAATTTGACACACTAATCAAATTCCTCTGTAAAGAGGGTACAAAAAGGACATCTCTAAGTAAAAGAGTGGAGCCATTAGCTAATTCTAATGAAAGATCGCCAACGGCTTCAACTTCAGCTTCGACTCCATTTGCGACTTTAACGCATCTTTCTTTTCTTTGCGTAGTCCTCGTCGAACGGAATCTCAGAATGAATTAGCAACATGAACAGTTGCTCTGAGTCAATCCACCAAGTGGATTTCAATATTTCACATACAGCATTCATTAATAAAGGTAATAATGTTCTCACCTTTCTTAGCCATTATCATCTTTAAATAGTCGACAATCCTTCTTGTAGTGTCCCGCCTTCTTGCAGATGAAGGCACCGGTCTTTGTCTACAAAGAAATTTGTTCTGTTGAGGTCGATGTACAGAGGCTTTGCCCTTGTTCTTTGAGAAGGGGTTATCGTTGTAATTCTTTTCTTGTTTTCCCTCACAAAGTTGATAGCACCACCATGTGAGGATTTGATTCTTTCCTCCTCTTGCACGCACATGGCTATGCACTTTTCCATGTCCCATTTTTCTGGTGCATATTATAGTTGACAACAAAGTGTCAAACTCTTTTGGCAAAGAAGCAAAACCAAATGAATAAGGAACTCATCCTTGAGAGCCAAATCCATCGGTTTCAGTTTAGATGCCAAGTTGCTCATTCTAAGAATGTGCTCTCTTATGCCATTGCCACCGCTGAATACCTCTCTGTTACAACCGCTTAATCACCGTAGCATAAGTCTTTGAAGAGCCAATGAACCGACTCTTTATTTTATCAAGGTATTCAGTGACAAGAACACACTCGCAATTGAGCCCGAATAGCGAGCTCAATTGTGTTTTTTATCACAACCATACATTTCTTGTTGGTCGTGGTCCATTTCTTATGATCAAGATCATAAGACATCCGTAAGGAGCATGATCCTCTGTCTTTCTCGCCATGCAAGTGTCATCCTCATTCTGTTCCCTCACCGGTGCCGAGGCTCGGTGGGACGTCTTGTAGTGAGGACCCACCCACCTCACCAAGATAAAAGCTAAATCTATCTTTTTCTTCCACTCTCCATAATTATCACCTTTGAGAGTGGGATTTCTCTAATACAACTCATTAAGTTGTATCCTCCGAAAAAATATTTCAAATACGTTGAGAACTTAACATCAAAATTATATGCCTTATTTCCAATGTTGGTCAAAAATACGACATACAATTTAAAACAATTTTATCATACATTAAATCTACATCTCCGTTGGGCAGAAATAGAAATAATGCATGAAATCAACATTAAAAATTTATAATACCGATATTAACAACGTTGGTCGAAAATAACAGATCATAAATCTGAAGAATTTTTATCTATTTTTCCAAAATTAAATTCTCCGTTGGTTCAATTTAATAATGAAAAACAATTAGCATTAACTTTTGCAATGAAACTGTAATTATTCTAAAAAATAATTCAATATTCAGAAGCATTATACTGTAAACATTAATCTCTGGAAAAATTAACACGTTGGTGCAAAAATTTACAGAGATTTTGGTTCAAATTTCATTGAAATTCATCAAAAAAAGCTTCTGAAAAACAATAAACATCAAAAAAAAGCGGATTTATCGCTCAAAACCGCCATTTGGCCGGCTGCGCAATCGCGCGCCCACGGCGCCTGCCGCGCGCGCTCGGCGGCCGCTTCGGCCGCTCGCCGCTGCCTCGGCGCGCCTCTCGCGCCCTCGCGCGCTCGCGCCGTGGCCTCACGCACGCGGCGGCCCGCCAGCGCCGCGCGCTCGCGCTCGCGCCCCGCGCCGGTCTCGGCCGTTGGATGCGCATCCAACGGCTGCAAACCCACGCAGCTCGCCTTTGGCGCCTCGCGCGATCCATCGGCCGCCGGATGCGAATCCGACGGCTCGTTCTTTGGCGCCGAGCGCTCGCGCGCAACTGGGCTCGGCCGCGAATTCTCGCTCGCCTGGGCCGAAACCAGCCGTGCGCGGTCACCGTCCGACGCATCCGACGGCTGCGCGCGTTTCGCCGATCAAACGCGCGCGCGGACGCCCGAAACCCTAGATTCATTCCTCCTCTCCTCTCGCTCTCCGTCCGCACCCGACCGAAGCGAAGCGGCGGGCGGCGGCGATGGCGACGCCCACGCCGCGAGAAGGAGAAGACGGCGCCGCTGCGAGCCTCTTCGCCGGCGTCGCGCGCTTCCTCGAGAGGAAGCGCGCGCCGCCGAGCGGCTCCGTGTCGCGCCGTTCGCGCTGCGCGGCGATGGCCGTGACGTGGAGCGCCGGTGAGCCCGAGACTCGACCGATCTCCCGCACGCCGCCGACGACGACGGCGACCCGGCGACCACGCCGTAAGACTCTTTTCGATCTAGGGTTAGGGTTTCGCCTGCTCCCTTCTCTGCTTCTTTTCGTTTTCTAGGGTTCTGGTCGCCCTCTGCTCTTTCTTCGCTCCGTCTAGATCTAAAACTAGGATGGCTCGATACCATTATTAGAACTAGGTTCTTTAGGGTCCCTAGATTAGATCTAGCGGGCTATCCTTTCTCTAGGGTTCTTGAGGTAATCCGAGAGGAGAGAGAGGTACCAACCTTCCGGTGTAGAGGATGAAGATCCGCCATCGTGGTTCGTCGGTGAAGCTCTGCGCGACGGCAATGACGTTCGGGAAGAGGAGCGGCGATGGCGTCTCGCGGTGGCGACGATCTCCCGGCCGGTGGTGACTTCCGTCGCTGGGCGCCCTCAACAGATCGGGTTTAGGGTTTGTCGGTGGGGTGACGGCGGCGCGGTCAACCTCGTGATGCGTGCGCCCGCCCCACCTCTCAGATGATAAGCGCCGGCGACAAGGGCCCACCACCAACGGGCCGGGCGCCCGATCGTATGCGGTCAAGGGTTGGGCTTTGGCCGTTGGGCCAAAGCCCTGAGATCACTCTAACATAGTGCACTCGTGCTAGTCAAGTAACAGCGAACATCACGTACCAGTGTGTCGCTGCCACACCACGCATAGGGAAACAGAGAGAGAGCAGCGACTTGTGCCACTGTCGAAGCACATGACCAGACCACTGAACCAGGCCATGAAAGAGATAGACGGCCAGACAGATGCCTTTTCAGTGTCCAATCTCATCTCTGAAGCAGAAATTCCGAGTAGCAGCTGATGTGACTGTAGGATCAGGCCATGAAAGAGATAGACGGCCAGACAGAGGCCTTTTCAATCTCCAATCTCATCTCTGAAGCAGTAATTCCGAGTAGCAGCTGATGTGACTGTAGGATCGAATAGGCGGTGTCTTAAAAATTCTTCCTAAGTATTTATTTATTATTTACTCTAATTATTACAAAGCTATGAATATTAAGATAGCAATCCAACAGAAAACCAGAGATCTTCAGAGCTGAGCCAAAAAAATAATCAGAAAAACAACATGGTCGATTTCGACTACATAGTCGGAAGTCTCACGAAGCTAAGCGCAACCAATCGAAAAGCAACTTGGTAGGAATTCGACTATATGGTTGACGACAAGAGAGGGGTCGAAAACCAACGAGATCAAAAATCAACGTGGTCGTAACCAACGTGGTTGATGACAATTGAGTGGTTGAGCAATCAACGCGGTCATAGACCAATAACCGGTCGAAACCCTATGTTGTTGAAACTCAATGTGGTCAAAAGCCAACAAGTGGTCTAACACCGACGTGGTCGATGACCTGAGAGATCGCAAACCCAAGTGTTCGTAGGAAGTTGAACTTCAATTACTATGGTCGACAACTAGTGAGTGGTCGAAAATCAAAGTGGTCGGAACACATCGAAATACGATTAGAAAGGTCGACAACCAGTAAGTGGTCAAAAATCCGAGTGGTCGAAAATCAAAGAATAGATAAGAGGAGTAACCGTCGTGGTCGAATCAGGTCGAAATACAACCAGTGAGATCGATGACCAATGAGCGGTCGAAAACCCAACGTGTTCAAAAAGAGACAATGTGGTCGAAAGCCTGAACATGGTCGAAAACTTAAACGTGGTAAGAAAATCAGCGAACAGAGGATGAACAGGGAGCTGTCTGTTTTCAGCCGAGATTCAAAACGAAAATAGATGGAACTTTTGATCCGTAGATCCAAATGATATGAAACTTTGCAGGGATCTTCTCTAGGGTATTGTGAACCTATTCCATTAAACGATCATGAAAATTATGGCCAAAGTTGAGACCTTTTTTTAGTTTGTTGGAAGATTCCACGAAAACCGAGTTAAAATCAAAATCAATGAATACAACTTGCTTGTGAGTGGATGATTACCAAGATGGGTTTAGATGTATTATCATATGTCATAGTAAGTTAGGACACCAAAAAATCAACTCAAAAATCCTCAGATCAAGAAATCACACTTTGAGGCCAAAACAAGAGCAAATAATCAAATTAAGATGGATCCACGGAAATATGCATAGATTGATGTATTGTTTACTTGAGATAGAAAAATTTATAGCCACTCTATCTTAGATGACAAAGAGCACACTAAATGCTCCACTCTCAAATCATAACCCTAAACTTCAGAGTACATGAGAGAGAGGGGTTGGATGGATAGCCACCCATGTCTCCAACCTAACCCCCTTTTATAGGTGCGCAATCAGCCACCTATACCTCTTAATGAATCCTATCCACTATTACAATGGGGAAAACCCGTTAACCCCACACACACAGGTTTTACTCACATAAGTTTACTTATACACGTGTTGTGGCTGCTGACCAAATAGTAAAGTAGAAGAGTAGTGGAGTGGTCGTAATGGATGAACAATGTTTGCCTCTTCTCCATATCCAGGGCGTGTATATATTCCACATGAAGCGCAATTATATTCTTGCCCTTACAATCATATGCCCTCCATAAGGGTATGTGTTATTACATATATCATATTGGGCCTTACAATTCTCTAACAGGCCGGATGGGCTCAGGTGGGGGCCACCCCTACTACAACATGCTTTTTAAAGCATATACGTGTCCATCCGCTAAATCTTTAGCCTTATTCGCCTTGATCAAACCAGCTCCACCTTGACCTAAACCACTCTCCAATGCATCGCCCATGCGTCACAGTTTTGATCCAAAATGGTTTCCGGTATTTTGGTCAAACTATCAAAATACCCTTCTTTGACCCAGTCATCACCAACCACTGCAAGTAATCGCCATACTTGCTAGGTGTAGGTGCACCACTAGCTTGCCACGTGTTGCTAAGTCTCTCTCATCTCGGTTCCACCGAATCATGGCTCACTTAGCCTGAGCAAGCCATATGGCGTCATCCCGCCATTCGAATCGAACTCGTCTTCAACATTTTTCGCTTTTCTCGTGACATGCCTGAGCTCACCGTCGCGCCCGACATCCTTGATCTTTCTAGGCTTCAACTCCTCCATGAGCGTAGTCTCGATTCTTGCCATTGACCACAGTTGACTCTAAGTGACCCTGCACATCCAAAGACCAAGAAATCGTTTCCAGGCACAAGTCCTTCACAACTTGACCTGCATTAGTCAAGGCATGCATCATGCAACATTAATTCAATGACCCATGTCATCCCAACTCAATCCATGACTCAAATCCCATAATTCTCAAATTCTACCCAAAACCAAACTAGTCAAAGAGCGATCTTTGAAAACTCACTTGACTACTCCACAAATATTGCAATGGTTCATCACAACACTAACCTGGACCTTCTCACATGGTCATTCAATCCCCCCCTTAATGAACTCATTGGTAATACTCAAAATGCAAATTGGAGGTGGTTTTAGAAGAAGAATTTTTTATAAAGAGAACTCCAAAATGGCCATAAAAAGAATGCAATGACTGAAAATGATCATATGAAACGGAAATGGAGTGAAGCCACTGAAAATAACAAAATTTCCATAAAAGGCTTCAAATCTACCAGGTGAGTCACGAAATCTTACTCTAGGTCTATATAAAAGAACAATTATTTGATTTGACCTTGATCATGGTGAGATGAGACTAAAAGCTCCTAGCTAGCTAAATTTTGCACAAAGCCCAAAGCATGCTCTAGATATGTATTTGTACTAATCTTTTTCCCTCTTTGACAATAGAGTCATCAAGATGCATGGAAGAAGATAGAGTATGAATGAAATAAAATTGATGTATTTTATTTATTTTGAGCATTAGGAACCATGAAAATTATCCAAAATGACCTTGTAAGTATTGCACCAAGCCATAAAAAGTGAAAGTATTATCTAAATCATGGCAACACATGTATAACGAAGCTGAAGCCAAGTAAGCAATAATCTGAATTAAATGGATTTTTTAGCATGTCAACTTATTTAGAAATAAGTCAAACCATGTCAAAAGATTAAATGGAACCAAAATGCTATAATTGAATCATTTTAAAGCACTACAAGTTCAACATTAAAACATTTTGTTCAATTACTTGATAACATTTGTAATTGAGCAAATTTAGCACATTAAACACCTTTTTTTAAGTTCAGTTTTTGATTATAGCCGAGGTTCAACTAATTGTTCGCAAAATTTTATTTTCTTGGCCACGTGTAGGTGCACTACTAGTTTGCCACATATCGCCAAGCCTCTCCTGTCCCGGTTCCACCAAACCACGGTTCACTTGGCCCGAGCAAGCCACATAGCGCCATCCCACTGTTTGAACCCGCCTTCAAATTTTCCGCCTTTCTCGTGCCATGCTTGAGTTCATCATTTTACCCAGTATCTTCGATCGTTCTGGGCCTCAACTCATCCATGATTGTAGCCCCAATCCTCGTCGTTAACTACAATTGCCTCCAAGCGACTCTGAACATCTAAGATCAAGAAATCATTTTCAAGTACAAGTTCTTCATAACTTGATCTACATTAGCTAAGACATGCATCATACAAACTTAATCCAACAACCTAGGTCATCTCAACTCAATCCATGGCTCAAATCTTAAAATCCTCAAATTCTGCTTAAAACCAAACCAATTAAAAAGCGATCATTATAAACTCATTTGATCACTCTATAAACAATACAATGGTTCATAACAATATTAACTTAGATATTCTTCACGTGCTTCTTCGGTGACTCAACCTGGTGGGGAGTTTTTTGCTATTATGGTACCCTCTAAGTTGGGCTTCGACGAAACGGTATCTACGTCGTGGGCTTCTCTAAAATAGTACTCTTGTACTTAAGACTTCTCTCAAATAGTATTTTTAGGGATTTTAACTCAAATAATTTGATTTTCGAATTTGTACTCCCCCAATTGACTGAACTGCCCCCGCTCATAGAATATTTGGACAGTTGGGCGCTGATTTCTCTCGGCGAATCGATCTACTTCATCCCAAGCGCAAACGACAACTTTGGGCGCAACTTGTTCTTGCCCAGCCTTCATCCGTTCTCGCTTCGCTGCTCCTCCTCCATCTGTTTTTGCTTCATGGCCTCCTCCCTCTCCTTCTGAAGCCTCTCCAGTTCCTCGTATCGCTCTAGTTCTTTCTGCTGCTGTTCCATCGCTTCCTTCATCCGAACCACCTCTGCTTTCTTTCGGTCTTCCTCATGCTTCTTCTCTAGCTCCTCGCACTATTTCCTTTCGCGCTCCTGCATCAACAAGAAATCAAATAAACAAACACTCCTTGACAAATTTCTGCAGCAGTATCGTAACAAGAACCCAATAATCAAGCAACAGGTAAACAGTAAGAATATTATAATCTTCTCCAAATATTCTATGGTAGCCTCCATCCATAATCCTGTACCGATCGCACGCATGCGGTTCGTCAAGCTCGGATCCTTAGTTCGATTCGAAAAATCGAGTCACCAGCAGTTAGTTGATGGAATGGCAGGTCACATGATGACGATGTGATGGATTCAGGGCTTTGCCTGTCAGTGTGGGCTGCGGTACGTGCTTGATTAGGTGGTTCATGGAAGAAAACTCACAAAACTAGAGGCATCGCTCCAAGACGACTTGGTGCTATATGTCAGCCTTTTGTAAGTCAGATTGTCGAATCAGCTGTTGAACCATACAAAGCTGAAGAAGTTACTACATTATTGCAAATCAAATTGGTGTTATAAAGCGCACGGCACAATTGTAGATCAAAAGAATATGATATGAGAATTTAACTAGAAAATTCTTTTGGACAAAACTATGAATGTATTAAGGCAACATATACACACACACATATATGCACGCTAAGAAATAAGAGTTCATAATGGAGAAAGAAACATAGTCCTAATCAAGAATAAAACAGATGTTTATTGGAAATTAGAACAATAACCTTCTTGGAGATAGAAACAACATCTTGCTCGGAGAGTCTTAGAAGATAACAGTATAGAGTTATAATCGAAAACACCTCGAATAGTCACGTCTGACTTCAGTCGACGCAGAGTCCATTGGATATGAAGATAATCTTAATTATAACCTCCAATCAGTTTTTATTGCTTAAGCGAATACTAATCAGATTCTTCAAATAATCTAGAAGAATCAGCAGTTATCGGATCCGACTAGACGTACTAGATTTTTGGTTCACAAATGTAACAATCGGAAAAAGAGAATGCTCACCGGGGAAATTGCCGCGACAACAACTGAAAATATGTCAAAAACTAACTAAAATTCTTCAGAATAGCAAATAGCACGTCAACATGGTCCAAATCGATCACTATCTGCACCAGATCTTATTATCTGACCAAAGAGGCCCCACTTGAGGAGGAGATTCCACGAGCGAGGAAGTCACTTTTGACTAACATTAGCATGCAGCCAAAAGAAAGAGAACCTACTAGGCACTCCATAGCTCATCCTCTTATTCAGACGGTGGTGCACCTGCGTTTTTTCTGCTTTTAATTTCTGTTTCTGACTTTTAGTTTCTTTAAAAATTAAAAAACTAAATATTAAAATAGGATGGCCTTTTAAGTAGATTTTCAAACGACTTTTTGAGTCTAAAATTATATATGTTATCTACATCAATATTAGTGTCTCTATAATTCGTTGCCATGTTAAGAAAAACACTGTCAAATGATATCACCCGGCAGACTAAAAGAACAGCCCGATGATTAGCCGGAGAACACGCCAAGGCTTAAAAGATATCCGAATCACCTGACTCCTGGTGGTTAAGAGATGAACCAATGCATGTTTGCACGGGTACAGAGGCATAAATTCCTCTGAAATCTTAGAGCAAGTCCAATAAGAAAGTCAAGTGTTTGGCTATAAGCCAAGTTATAAGAGCCAAGTTATACAATAATCTGTCTTCTATTTGTCTACAAAAGATTTTTTATTATTATGTGGTACCATGTCTCACATTCTCTTTCCTATTCCTCCTCACATACATTTATTATCTGGACCCACCACTGCATAGGCTCCCGTGTGCAGCTTGTTGTTTGCATGAGAGCCAAGCTCTCCTCTCTCTCCTCTCTTCTCTCCTCCACATCAGCAAAAATACTGACTAGTTTGGCTATAAGGGCGTCTCCAACAGCTGGCTATTTAGTTAGCTAGATCTGATGTGGCAAGAAAAAAGTAGGAGAGAGAGTAGTCACTAGCGACGAGCAAATAGCTGATCTATTTCACGTAGTCTAAGAACATGAGAGAGGAGCATGTGGGTCCAACAGTATAAAATAGTCTTTGCTTTTGTCTCTCACCTCCACGTCAGCTGACTATATAGTTAGTACTAACTATTACAATTACGGATACCTTAAGACCATTGTTGTACTTGCTCTTAGGCGAACCAAAGAGCGGCAGACCACTTCCCTGGAAATGAAGACCAGGCCTTAAGGATGCCACGGTCGATCAGTGCCTCTCTTTCTTTGGACCACTGACTGAAGTGACCATGGCGCAAGCCTGAGAAGTGCCAGTGTTTCTGCGCACACATGCAACACTGTGGTCCTCTCCGTGCCGCGTGTCCTTGTTAATCCCATGTAGTCATGGACTCATCGGTTGTAACAAGCAGAACTACTGCGAGCTAAAAAGATTACTGCTTTTTACCGTTATACCCTCTTGTGAAAAGAAAGTACTATAGCCATCAGACGCCGATGCAAACCACTCGTTCCTTTAACCAGTTAGTAGGACTGATGCCGATAATCGTAGAGATAAATGATTTTTGGGACCTTTTCTTTTAAAAGTATTTAAAATCTTCATTTAAGTGATTATAATAGTCATCAACTTTAGATCACACCAACTAGGTTAAACAAAACACGACCAAAAACATAAGACAATAAAATCAGTCACCAACAGATAAGGCCGGTCTGACCGCTGAGCCTGGTCTGACCGTAGGTACGAGCCAGTCAGACCAGTCTCTTGTTCTCAGACCTGAAAGCCTCTCAGGACAAAACTCAAATCTCAAGAATTTTCTCAATTCTCATCCAAATATTTTCAAATTTTATATGAGACTTATTCAAAATAATAAAAACATGAGCCAATCAATAATCACTAGGTTTTTGGCCTTAGGTTCACTAAACTTGATATAATCAAATCTAGGACACAAAAACACCAAAAATCTCAAATTACTTCTTACTAGAGAGGATATAAGGTATGAAGTCTTTCATATCTATTCTCACACATCTTAGTAAGATAATTTAACCAAGAGTTCGGGTTAGAACACTCACGAACGCGAAATCACAAATCTAGCTCAACAACAAGCAAAACTAGGCAAGAGCGCAAACAAGAATATAGTTGGGATAAAGTTTTGATCTATTCTCAGTAGTGGATAAAGTTTACATACTCATAAATGATTACAAGGTGCAGCCAAAGTACAACTCTCCCCCCTCTCAATTTTCTCTCTCACAACCACAGAAAGAGAATGTGGTAGCATAAAACCTAAAGCCTAGAATTCTTAAATCTAACACATTATCTCTTTTCATTTAATAACCAGCAATAAGTCCTAATGGGTTCAACCCATTAAGCCTACCAGATAAACTCGCTAACTCCACTAATGTGGGTTTTGACATTTACACACTTCTCAAAGCGTTTTTTATAAGACTCAACCCGCTAAACTATTAGCGATTGATCCACTTGGCAATTTTTAGCTCTCCTTGATCTAAACCACTTCTCCTTTGTGCCTCTCCGCGCTACGATTTTGATCAAGGCACCACACCGGTATTTAACCAACTACCAAAATACCATCGACGAAGCTTTCAGATGCCTTCTCTTGACTCCATCTTCACTTCCATCTCAAAGCATCTTTGCATACTTTGCCATATAGCCCATAGTGTCCAATGACTAGCCGACATGTCTTTATGCATTCAGTCTCCCTGAATAATCTTTACGTGCATCAACCTTGACACTTGGCGCACGACATGCACCAAGTCGTCTCTTTATGATCCTTGTTTTCTTTGTGCTTCCCGCTTGAGCTACATAGCCTTACCTAGACTTACACAGCTACTCAGATCTTAGCTCTCCCGCCGAGTTCCAGTATATTGCCGCATGACCGCTAATGTTCTTCAAGCCACCTGTACATCTAAGGGCTAAACAACTATCTCAAATACAAGTTCTATACACTTGACTCATGTTAATCAAAACCATACATTATGCAATACTACACAATCAACCAACGATACCAATGCCTTGCACACACTCATTCAACTCAAAAATTATTTTTACTGTTCTTTGGCTGCAACCGTTAGTCTGACTGCACTTCCCATGCCAGTCAGACTGCCTCAGACCACCGGCCACTGGCTGGTATGATCGCTTAACAACACCAGAAGACATTTTTCTGGAATTTTGGTTAAACTTTATTTAGTTTCAGTTCCAGTAGCACATAATACAAACTCATCCCTAAATAAGTCTACACAATTGTTTGGTGTTTATTTTCCCAAAAGACCATGGTCGGTCTAATCGCTCACCTCATGACGGTCACACCATTAGCCATCGGTCGGACTGACCATTTAAATTTTGATGGCACAATCTAAAATCTGATTTTTTTTAATTTTTTTTTATAGAATTCAAATTTAACTCGATCAAAGTAACAATTGTTTATTATAGATATATACTATATTACGTACGTACGTACGTGATCTCTCGTAGCAGTAGTATACAGAGTTCCTGCGCGAAATATATATATAACTCAACTAGTAATCTTTCACCTAATACTAAGAAACAGGATTACTACGGCGTCGGTGTGTCACGTTTTAATCATACTTATCACGAGCATCATCATGCGAAATAATTAAGTCGTACAGGTGTAGGTGAACGCAGCAAGAGTACACCGTGCTCTGCGCGCGCTGATATTTTCAGCGCTTGCTGGTGAGACTGTGAGAAGCAGTATACAGACTTGGAGATGTTATGCAGCTACAGTACTGACGAGCAGTGGTTGGGCTAGACGGCATTCGTCTACTGTTTAAACTGGTGTCAGTCAGAGAACAATCAGAGCAAAACGTAAAAATATGTAAAAAAAAACACGAAGATTTATTAACTAGATTCGATATTGTTTACGTCTTAGAAGCCGAATCGGGACTAATCCGTTCATATGAAAAGTTCCTTTTAACTGTTAAGAGTTACTGAAGATGAAAGCAAGGATGGAGAAGAAGTTCTGAAGCTTAGTCTTTTTAGCATTTTCTTAGTCCTTAAGCTAGCCTTCTTGCTGTTGTGTACTCCTCAGTGTTGAGGCTTTGGCCAAGAGCTCAGTAACTTTTTTATGTATATCCTCGCGACATAGAGGCGGGTTTATATCCATTATCTAAAAAAATTAACGATATATATTTAGGCTTTTCCGGATACAGCCTCTTCGTCCGCGTATACGAGCCATACACAACATCCACACATCGTCCTCAATTCATCCCGGTGTCTTCTTCCTTGCCCCGGCCGGCCGCTTCCTAGTTTTTGCTTTGGCTTCTTCCTTATTCCCTTAATCCCTTCCCCAGTTACTCCCCACGCTCCGTTCCATAGCTTCAAGAGAGCGGTTCTGGTAATGCCTCCGATGGGGAGCCGACAGAGGTGGAGCGGCAGATCCATGCTGAGGCTGCTCGTCGTCGCGTGCTTCGGTTTGGCTGCCGTCGCCTCGTTGTGCCGCGGCTGCTTCGTTGCTGCGTGCAGTGGCAGCGACGCCAGGAGGAGTGGCATGTTCCGTTCGGGTAAGCCCTAGGAGAGCTAGCTGTACTCTCGCGTGCAAAGATTTTCTCTCTTCTCGCGCGTTCGTCGAAGTACATGTTGCGTTCTTTGGTGTCTGTTCTTTCGTTCTTTCCAAAACTGGCTGAACGACTTCAGGTGCAGTTTGCAGATCTGAGATAAGAACCGAATCTCGGCCTATTATGATGCTACAAAGCGGTAACTCGTTTCTGTTTCCTCTCACTGAACAGATCTCGGGAGGATGACGGGAGCAGGAGCCCATCCCGGTGATCTGGTGAGTTCTCCATCTGCTTGTGCATGCTCAATGTTGCTAAGAACTCCTACTTCTCTGCAAACGTACGAAAACAACCATGTCACAAGCTAGGCATCTTCCTGTGCATCGCTAGTTGTTTGGCGTCAGCTGATACAGTTGGCGAGTCAAATCACACGATTGCGAGCTGCACATTTGAATCCGCGCGCATTCATCTCGATGCGCCGAACTGACGCAGAGATGGTAATTAACCCGCACGAGGGCCCGCCGTACGTCGTTGCATTGCGAGCTCACGACGGCGTACGTCCCTTCCGACATGCCTTCCACGGCGGCGGGGCCCCGTGGCCCACCGCCGAGCGACCATACGTCGCTGCCCGTGCACTGTTACACCATACGGCTGCGACTACACATGTACATATATACGTGTATATTCACTCGTGAACGAACGATTTCGTTCGTATGCAGGAGGGTTACTACGTCGGGCGGCGGCTGTTGGGAGGGGGCTCCGGGTCGCATCCGCCGCGGTGCTCGTCCAAGTGCGGCAGCTGCAGCCCGTGCTACCCGGTGCACGTGTCTGTGCCACCGGGCGTGCTGGTCACCACGGAGTACTACCCGGAGGCGTGGCGGTGCAAGTGCGGCGACCGCCTCTACATGCCGTGACACACCGACGACCCTGCGCGCGCGCGCGCGCTACGACCGTCTTGTTCGATCGGCGCGTGAACCGAACCGCGCGGTGATCGACTCGATTGATGACGATGCCTGCCGTGCCGAGCGAGCGTGACAGCGAGTGGGTGCTGCGTCCGCCGCGCGCGCCCGGCCCGACCGTTGCATTATCGCACCGGCCGGAGTACGACGAGCTAGCCTACGTACTGGCGCGGTGCGGCCGCGCGCACGGACCCGCATGGGGCATGACATGACATGGTTGGTGGGCTGATGGCGCGAGGCCACGCGTGGTGGCCGTGAACTGTGCCGTGGTACCACGAGGCAGCGGCGCAGGGAGAGGGAGGTGAGCAAAGCTGCTTCCCCAGGCGCCTCTTCATATGATTTCTGTGCATATCATTCTTGGCCGGTGAAAAATTTCTCTCTCTGTGACCCTGTGTAACGGACTTCTTTTATTATAGTTTTGGGCTGTTAATTATTTGGCGCTGTTGCATCCTCGCAAATTCTCACCGGGCGACAGTTCAAGCATCTCATTTTCACTTCGGTTGTAATATTCATCAGGTGCTGGATGATACTGTGTTGTATTTGAATATGCCCGCCAAAGCAAACGACAGAAAATCTAATTTTCTCGTACCGCGACATATGCTGCAACCCATGGCACAGCAGAGCAGCCATTTGGTGCGCTGCTGGTGAATTTTACGGCAGCTAACACTGGCGCAGGCAGAAGTGGCGCACTTATCAAGCCTAGGGCTGTAAAAAAAGCTCGAGGCTCGCGAGCTGCTCGAGCTTGGCTCGCTTTAGACTCGATTCGAGCTTGGCTCGAGCTCCAAACGAACCGAATTCGAGCTTCATCTTAAGCTCGCGAGCTTTAACGAGCCGAATTCGAATAGTTCGCGAGCTTTAAAATTTTTACCCTCCCAATTCACCCACACCCTCCGCTACTCCCGCCTCTTCTCTCAAATCCCCACTCCATCCGGCCATCCCAGCCACATGGGCCACGCGCCCACGCCCGCCCTCCTCGCCCCACGCCGCCCCACGCCAGCCCTCTCGCGCCCCACGCCTCCCCGCCGCCCCCGCCCCTCTCGCCCCGCCGCCGCCGCCCCACCTCGCCCCCTCGCCGCCTCCCCGCCCTCCCCCCCGCCGCCGCCGCCCCCCTCCTCCTCCGCCGCCCTCCGCCTCCCGCCCCGCGCCGCCTCGCCCGGCCCCGCCGCCTCTCTTCCCGCGCCTCCTCTCCCGCCGCGCCTCTCTCCCCGCGGCGCTCTCCTCTGCTGCGCCGCGACTCGACACGGATCCGGCCGCGCCGCCTCTCCTCCCCCGCCTCTCTCTCCCCGCCGCGCCGCTTTCGACCGGATCCGCCGCCGCCTTTCCTCCCCGCGCCCTTCTCGACCGGATCCGCCGCCGCCTCTCCTCCCCCCGGCGCCCCTCCTCCCCCGGCGCCGCCTCCTCGACCGGATCCGCCGCGCCGCCTCCCCCGGCGCCCTGCAGTACTCCTCGGTCCTCTTGAGTTTTGTTCTACACGAGCCTACACGAGCCCGAGCTCGAGCGAGCTCGAGTTTGGTCCGAGCCGAGCTCGAGCCCAGTTTAAAGTTCGATGTCGATCTTAGGCTCGCTCGAGCTCGGCTCGAGTTTCTACCGAGCTCGAGCTTGCTAGGTCAAACTCGCTCGAGCTCGGCTCGTTTACAGCCCTAATCAAGCCTGCAGGTGGACTTTTGTTTTTAAAAGATAGAAGATGACAACAAAGGGGTAAATGATGCTAACTCAAAATTTCCTCTCAAGTATTCAAGATTCTATTCTCAAACATCTATAGAGGTGTAGAATATAAAATTCTCAGCTAAAAAACCAAATCAACTAGCTCAAGACAATAAAACTTTGAACCTAACCCTTTCTGGTGGTCTGGTCGGCCTACAAACAACGGTCTGACAGTTCGGGCGGTCCAACCGTTGCTATAGTAAAATCAGGCACATGAATAATGTTTTCAGCATGGTTTTAAAAATGAAAATCGAGATAACGTTTGATCCATAGATCCAAATGATATCAAATTTTGCAGAGATCTACTCTAGAGTATCAAGAACATATTCCAACAAACGATCATGAAAATCATGATCAAAGTTGTGACATTTTTAGTTTGTTGGAAGATTATACCAAAACCGAGTCAAAACCCCAAAGCGGTACTTCCGCGTGTTGAAAACCTCACCTGGATCTCTTTGGAAAAAACGTACCGCAACTCAACCCAGTACTTTTGCCGAGCGGTACTATTGCACTTATGCCTACGACACTTCCGCAAAGCGGAACTATTGCACTAATGTTTGTGGTACTTCTGATTTTCCTGACACTTCCAGAAAATAGTCCAGATCAAATACAATCTTTGCAAAACTAATTGACCACTCCACAAACATTGCAATGGTTCATCACAGTAGTATCATGGATCTTTTCAAATGGTCCTTCAGTTTTTAGCTTCTTCGAAAGTAGAAATAAATAGGCTTGTTTCTTTAAAGCGGATTCTTCAAATGGTTTCTTAAATCTAAAATCATACATATTATCCACTGCAATATCAAAAAAGTAAAAGACAAGAACCACGGATCATAGTAAAAGGCATAAGCGAAGAACACCCAAGTAGCTAGTACCCAGTAGCACCACCCAAGTCTCTCCTAAAACGGTAAAACCTGCTAAACTCACGCTTAGTCCCAGTTGCTCTTCGTCCATTAACCTAACCCCGATGGCCGCTGATCCGTCCATCCATCTATAGTGTACTGATAATCTGCTACACACATAGTGAAGGCGACATTCATCAACAGTATGATTGTACAGTGCTTCCTTTTTTTTTCCAAAGAGAGGACACAATGCTTGAATAGGATTTCGCTAATTGGGCCGAAACACTTCACTAAACGGCTACTCTATCGGCTCGGCAGCCCAACACTTTTATAAAGTCTTCTGGTTAAGGTTGTGTTAAAAAGTACCATGGCTTTTAATTTTTTTTACTATAGCTTTCAATTTTTGGCTAATTTCAAAAGAGATTAAAGGAGTAAATGATACTTGTATTTGAGAAGCTGCTCTGTCCAAAATAGCTGCTACAATGACTCATGTAAACGATTTATAGAAACCATCCTAAAAAGCCCTTTGTTCAAAAGCTAACTTTTAAAAAATAAAAATCAGAAGCAATTTGAAACAGGATCTACATCTTAAAAGCCCACAGAAGAACCATCGCTGGAACGTTTCTTGTGCTAAGAAGGAAAATTGAACCGAACGATCGTCGTCAGCCTACGAAGGTGAAGGCTCATCCCCGCCATTGTTTCTTGTGCTAAGAAGGAAAATTGAACCGAAAGATCATCGTCAACCTACAAAGGTGAAGGCTCATCCCCGCCATTGTTTCTTGTGCTAAGAAGGAAAATTGAACCGAAAGATCATCGTCAGCCTACGAAGGTGAAGGCCCATCCCCGCCACTGTTTCTTGTGCTAAGAAGGAAAATTGAACCGAAAGATCATCATCAGCCTACGAAGGTGAAGGCTCATCTCCGGCACTGTTTCTTGTGCTAAGAAGGAAAATTGAATTGAAAGATCATCGTCAGCCTACGAAGGTGAAGGCTCATTGTAACGTCCCAAAAATTTAAATTTGAAAAATACGAAGTTTTTAAATTATTTTTGCAATATATTTTATTTGAATTTGGAGTTTATGATATTTTTCTGAAAATTTGATTGAGGTTCCAAGAAAATTTGAGGTTCAAGAAAGAAATTAACACTAATGAAGTCATAACAAGGAATATGCCAATGGTAGAGAATTGAAATTTAAAAATCGAATCTGAAAAGATGATCCAGAAATTGAAGGGAGAAATTTGACTTAAGGTATAAAATCTCGTTCTGGAAATAATGACATAGGTAGCAATATAAGATATATATATATATACATATATGCAAAATTAAATAAGCCAGCAAAAATAATAATAGGTAATATATATATATACCCATATAATCTAAATAATAATAATAATAATAGAAACTATCATTTAATAGTTAAAAAATTGAAGCTTAAATTCTAAATGCCATGCAAAAATTTAAGCCCGCGATAACTTTGCAAATTTCAAATCCATCATCAACATTTTGCTCTCTGCTTCATTTTCTCCCTATTCCAAAGATATGGGCCCCACTCCTCTTTTTCTCTCTCTTCCCCTTCCTCTCTCTCCTGCCAGCTGGCCGGCCGCCCCTCTCTCCTTCTCCTCTTCCTCCCCGCCTGGAGCGCCGCTCTCCTTTTTCTCCATTTCCTCCTCCTTCCTTCTTCGTGGCCAAGCTCCATCCACGCCGCCCATCCTCTCCTCCGCGCGTGCCTGCTCCCCTCGCGCCGCTCGAGCCCTGTGCAGCAGCCCCCGCCGCGCCGCCTGCCGCCTCGCGCGCGTCGAGCCGCGCGCCCTCTCCTCCCGAGCCGCGCGCCCGGTCTTTGCCCAATGGCTCTTTCTTCCGCCGCCCGGTCCGCCGCTCTCGCCCGGCCCTTCGCACCTCCCCGCCCCCACTGCGGCTATACAAGGCACTCATCGCTCCCCATTGCTCCCGTGTGCCATCTTCCCCCTTGCTCCTTCTCTTTCCGCCGAGTGCAGCCACCGCCCCCATCTCCGCCGCCGCTCCTCTGGGACGCCATGGCGCGATTGCCTCCGGCCGGGGCTTCACCAAGGCACCACGAGCTTATCCCGAGCGTTAATTTCGGCTCTCCCTCACCTCAACTTGCCGGCGTCGTGCGCAAGTCGCCGCCGTTCATGGACTCCGCCACCAGCCCACCCCGACACCCCTCCGGCACCGTCAACTACTGGGTGAGTTCCCTCGTGGTCCCTATTACCCGTGCGCGCCTTTTCCCCCTTCTCTCTCCCTTCCGACCGCCGTCGCCCCAATCAACTACACCTCCGGCCGCCGCGAGCCACCGTAGATCAACTGTGGCGCTAGCTCGCCCGTGGCGGCTCCTTCCCTGCACTTCTCGACCCCACAGAGTCCCATTTCACCACCCACCGGCTTCTTCCCCCCTCTGGTCACCTTGCCGTCGCCGACACCACTCGGCTGGGTACCTTGCCGCCGCCTGCTTTCTTTCCCCGCCCTTCTTCTCTCGTGTTAACCGATCCAACTAGCGCCCTCTACTCTCACCCTTCTCCATGACAAAGGGCCTAATTCCTTTGTGGTTAATGCATGTTAACAAGATTGTTCAATGTCAACTTCTCCATAACAAAAATACCAAAAGTGTATATGTCTATATACTGTACATAGGGATTTGGTGGCAATTCAGCAATGTAGATAAAATTTTAATGGTAAGATTGAAATTATGGGTTTATGGGAATTGATAAAAACATGGTCTTACAAATAAAATGAGGATAAGTCTAGTTGTGAAATTAGACTAAAATTTTAAGTGAAAGAAATTGAATGATGTATTAAGACTATAACCACAAGGTTTAAATTAAAGAGCACCTTTAATAATAATTAAAAATGAAAGTTCTAATATTTAAAACCCCACCAGTAGTACATTGCCGATAAATAAGTTTCAAGCGCTAAATTTAGTTAATAATGACAGTTGATGCTTAGGTTAGTGTTTCGCATAAAGTGACCTAGAATGTATCGTATTAACTATTTGCACAACAAAAGCATCAAATAATTAAGTGATACAGCTTTAACCACCTAAAGTATGATCTGCTCGTCCTAATCCTTAAAATAGGTCATGAGAATATTTTCACAAACAACCATTAACTAAATCAAGGTGTTAGGCAATTACTATCCAAAATTATAGGTACATGATTTGTATAGAGGATACATAAAATGATGGGCCATAAAATGCTACAAAACTGGACTCTAATATTTATTGGTATACTAAAAATTATGTAAATCTCTACATATAACATATGCCCCGAAGATCAACACTTGGCAAAAACAGAGCTCAGCTAAAACTCGTACACCGAATCATAGGTCCATCCTAACTCATGGAACTTCCTTGATAAATATAAAAATAATAAAAAGAAACTGCTAAGGAAAGATCGAGTCATCGTTTTCTACCACCGGCCTCGCCTCAAATCACCCGAATCACCACCCATTAACTCATAATAAAACTAAATTGAGTTTATTCGGATTTATTTGGATCTTTTGATTTACTTGCTCTTATTTTGATTCAGTCATTTACCGCGTAAGTAGAAATTGGAGGTCATGAGGATTCAATGGATCAATCGAGATCAAAATCGAAGTGAAGAGCATTGTGTGAGCTCAAGATAGTGGTAAACCGTGCCAGGCGAGTCAATACTTTGATCATGTTGAACCTACATTTTCTGCAAATTATCTCTGTTTAATTTATCAAATTGCATGCTGTTATTTTATATGCAAATCCATGTTTAATTTAAGATTTTAGTTATATGCCCATTGTTTGCTTGATTAATATTACACCTCCTTTGGAATACTTGAATATGCGAACCTTGTCGCCCTAGCAAAATTATAATGGTAACTTTTGAAAATAAGTCCCTAATTATAGGCCATGCTTAGTACTGCATAAATACTCAGGGGCACTAAAATGCCCCAAACACCATTGTCATTTTAAATCATGAGAAAATTTGGTTGGGCAGTCATGGTGGGAATGACTGGTTTATATTTGGACATGATTATTTTATGTTCCCAAAAACCCCAACTTGCTTAAATATCTGGGCGGAGGGTTCGAGTGTGTGTGTGTGTGTGTAAGTGGTGCAGTGGAAGCACAAAGTGGTTAGTGATAAATCCGCCCAGATACCCCTAAGGATTGAATCTTGTCATGACCTCCTGTAAAACAAGTACAACCACAAGTCCAGAAGTACAACTTGGCTTAGTAAATTTATCGAACCACGAAGTCATCATCACGCAGAGTGCAAGTGGCGGCCTAGGTGGCGGGCTTGAATGGGACTCTGCAAGTGGCGGCTGGGTGGCGGGCTTGTGGGAGAAGTTCTCTTGCGACGCGCTAGCAGATGTGGGTAGCCACTGCTAGGCGTATAGGAGAGGAACATCCCGCACAACGAATGGGTCCCACCGCAAATGGGAGCAACCCGGGTGAGATGATGGAAGGGCGAGGTATTTTGAACAGTTCTTGTGATGGTTTGCTCAACCGCATGGCTAAGGAATCATGTGGGCAACGAGTGGACTGCCTCTTGTGGGTAAAGTGTGCAAACTCGCAGAGTCAAAACTATTCGAATAGTGTGCCTACGGTCATGGGCGGACATGGGAACTTAACTAGATATAGTTCTATTTAAAAATGTTTGGAAAATGGGAATGGAAAAGTGGAGGGTAGTGGAAAGCTCTGATTTGAATTGTCCTGGGTGTCGTCCCAGTGGTAAGTTAAGCGGCTATAACGCTGAAAGATGTTATACGGTGTGATGCCGTATGTATGGAAAAATTATGGTGATATTAGGCATATGGTGTGATGCTATATGTATGGAAAATCATGTTAATATTCCTTAAACATTATGATTTGTTCCAAAGCTGCTAGGTCTCAGGAAATTTTATGTATTGTATTTCAAATAGTGGCATTTCTATCCTTACAAAATAAAATATGGGAAGAATAAATAGAGTCGTAAGAAAAGAAGATGGCTGTTTATGGTAATTGCATAAAGAAGTTGGTGGATTTATGTTGATCATAATAGGGATAACGATAATATGAATTCTGGGAGAAATAAATTGGTGGAGCCTAAATGAATATATAGGCTAGATAGATGATTAAATGATCTTTGGAGATTTAAGGAGTATAAAGGTAATTGTTGGATCACAACACTGATACTTAGTATAAATTCTTGGAAGATGTTGACAATGATGGGATTAATATGATTTGATGATATACTGGATGGATGAATTGAGTTCCTGGAAAATTGGATGTATGATAACAATTATTAGAGTATAAACTTGATCAATGATATTATTGGTGGATGTATAAGTGTGAGTCGTAGACTTGATCATTGATATTTTTGATGGAGGTATACTAGTGAAGTAGTTAGACTTAGATAATGAAAACTAAGATTTATTATTGGAAGAGCAACCTATGGTTTAGGTCGAGAGCAAAAGGAATTGATTTGTTAGGAAATCCAGATATAAATGATTTCGGTGGATTAAATAAATGATGTCACTAGCTGTTTGGGAAATTTAAATAGCAATTGATTGGTGGATTATACAAATTATAATACTCGCTAATTGGGGATTTAGGCATCAATTGATTGGTGGATTGTATAATTGATTATACTGGCTGTTCGGAGTTTTAGTCAGCACCCAATATAGAAAGTGTGTATTCAGTGGATTCAGTAAATAATTGCATTTGCTGATGGGAGTTTAGACAGCAATCAATATAGCAAGAGTATATTGGTGGATTAAGTCAATTATGGTAATTGCCGTGTGAAGTTTAGGCAGTAATAACAACACTATGGTTAAATAACAATAATGCTGCTAAAAGCGATTTTTGGCAAATAAAATAACCCGAGCCTCTCCTTGATAAGCCATGCATACTATTTATTTGCATTCGTGTATTGGCTCGCGAGCACGGGTCGGAGTGCTCACGCCGCTTTGCGACAAAATTCGTAATCAGAAATCAAATCATTGCGCCGCAAAGAACAAGATTGGACAAGCCGGCGAGAAGATGAAGATGTCAAGGGCTAGGTCGCGAACCTCCGCTTGGTCTGCTGTGGGCATGTCCTGAAGGTCCCACCTGTGTGCTTCGTTCTTCCGCTGCTGCAATTTAATGATTTCGGCCTAATCGGCCCATGAGTAAGTCTACTATTATATTTACGCTTCCGCATGATATGTAATTTGATATTCATTACTGTAACTGTGAGCACTATCTACTGATCCAGGGAATAGTGTAGTAATCACAGAGGAATCCGGATGTTAATATCTGGGTCCTTACACTCATCCCCGCCACTGTTTCTTGTGCTAAGAAGGAAAATTGAACCGAAAGATCATCGTCAGCCTATGAAGGTGAAGGCTCATCCCCGCCACTTTAAACACTTTGGTTGCGTTAAGAAATGGCGCATCTTTGGTGCCATTTTGTTGGGTTGAAATAAGTTAGTTTATAGCTAAAATTGCACTGTAATTGGCTAAAATTACACAATAGCTAATAGTGGCTTCTTTGGCGTAACTAGATTTAAAAAATAAAAAATAGGTTAGCTCATCACGAACAATGCAAACAAACACGGGAAAAAAGAACCGACAAAAAAGTTAAAAAAGGATAAAAAGTCAGAAAAAGATAAAATTTAGAAATAGTAAAAAATAAGTCAGAAGCTAGAAGTTTAAGTCCAAATGAGCGGATGCTCCAAATCTAAGCAGAACTCAGTCCTACCTAAATAGGAGTAGTACTTCACAAAGTCACTGAAGAGCTTAAGGCACAAATGAAATTGTTTTCTTTCTAAGATACTAAGATCAAGTAGCCTTTGGGAATTTCTTTTGTTTTTTAGATAAGACAAACTCTTAAAGCTTAAAGCCATCATTGGGCCCCACATGAGCAGTCACTCGCACAAGTTGGTGGCCGCTCGAGAAAGTTCCCCGGGCGATGAGCTAGGGGTCTTCGTCGAAAGGAACTTCTCAGGCTATAGACCCTATTTCATTTCCATAGAGTCACCCTCAGATCAATGACGTAGCCAGGATTTGTAGCTATGGTGGTCTATTGTCTAAATTTTTTTTTAACCGCTATAAACTTAATATGTCGGTACACAAGTATATGAATTACAAAACGCAATTAAGAAAAAAGGACATACAATTAAAATTAAATAGTCCAATGCGACCGTGCATTCCAATAATATAATCTAATGACACAGAATAAAATAAGGTTTTGTGTACCTTGTGACTTGCGGCCTGTGAACGTCTGATGCCTGATGGTGGATCGTGCCGTTGATCACCGGTGGTGGCCACCAAAGAATAGCGATGCGTTACGCCGAGTTAGGGCTTATTTGCTTAGTCTCTAGCTCTAGGAGAGATTGGGAGAAAAAGGAAACATGACTAAACGAGCAGCTAATTGGATGAAGATTTTGACTTTTGAGATGTACCGCAAAGGACTCACGTGTCTTCTTGCCGTCGTCCGGCCGGCTGCCCGCCGCCGCCGCCGCCGCTATCGTTCGTATAATCGTATTCGTATTCTATGAAGCACAACACAGCAAGGGATACGAAGGGGCGCAGGTCAGCCCCACAGAGAAATACGAAGGGTCGCACAATGCGTATTCGCGAAAGGCCGCGGACGCTCCCACGTATTCGATGTTTGGCTGCTGAAGATCCGAATTTTCCTATATCTATGGGCCTTGTATGGGCCGAGCGCAGGGTGGTCCGCGGACCACCTAGACCACCCTGTAGCTCCGCCAGTGCTCGGATACGCTCCATGTGCACACGGACTGGTCCCAGTTTCAAACATTTATTTCAGCTTCCGTTGATTTTCTAATAAAGTATTATTCAAGTTTTAATTTTCTTGTGATTTCTATTGTTGCTTTTATTATTTATTTCATACTTTGGCGATGACGTTCTATAGTAGTATCTCATATTGGTATATGAGGTGCTACAAAGACCTTGGTTTTATTCCATCTAATGTTGATACTTCTCTCTTTGATTTTTGGCAAAACAATATTGTTATGTTTATGTTGATTTATGTTAACGATATCATCATTATTAGCTCTTCCTCTCAAGCTACTGATTGGTTACTTCAGGAATTGAGAGGTGATTTTGGTGTGAAAGATCTTGGTGAGGTCAAATATTTTCTTGGCATTGAAGTGCAGCATATGAAAAGTGGACTTGTATTGTCACATCATAAATACATCATGGATCTACTTCACAAAGGCCAACATGCTGCAGTCCAAGGCAGTCAGCACACCCATGAGCTCTTCTATGAAGATCTCTCGGTTTGAAGGGGAGACCTTGTCAGATTAAGAGGCAACTAGATACCAAAGTACAGTTGGTGCTCTTCAATACTTGACTCTAACAAGACCTGATATTGCATTTAGTATCAACAAGGTTTGTCAGTATTTGCATGCACCCACCGATGCTCATTGGATGGCAGTTAAATGTATTATTTGATATTTAAAAGAAACAGCTCAACTAGGTTTAGTTCTACACAAGTCATCCTCTCATTTACTCAGTGGCTTTGTTGATGCTGATTGGGTTGGATGCCCTGATGATCGGCGAAGTACTAGTGGATATGCTATTTTCCTTGGTCCTAACCTTGTGTCCTGGAGCTCACGCAAACAACAGACTGTTTCTCGATCAAACACTGAGGCCAAATACAAATCAGTAGCTAATGCGATGGCTGAATTGTTATGGTTACAAGGTTAGTCGAAAGAACTGGGAATTTTTCAAGATCGAGCTCCTTGATTATGGTGTGATAACTTGGGTGTAGTCTATTTAACAGCTAATCCAGTGTTTCACGCTAGAACGAAGCATGTTGAAATTGATTATCATTTTGTTAGGGAACGAGTTGCTCAGAAGGCTTTGGATATCAAGTATATTTCTTCCGGTGATCAAGTTGCTGATGTGTTGACCAAAGCTTTACCGATTCAGTCCTTTTGCCAATTCAGAAATAATCTGAACTTAGTGAGTTCACCTCATCCAGATTGAGGGAGGATGTTAACATATAGAATAGCTGAATCGATTGTTAGAAAGTCAACTTGTATTCTGCGTGTATTTCTGTTTTAGAGATAGATTTCCTATTGTATCCAATTCAGAAGTTGTAATCTGTTTTCAGAGCCGAACAGAGTTTCCTTTGCTGAAACGGTTTCGGTGTACTGTTTGTAATCTGGCACAGGCCCCGGCTGTGTATAAATAGCAGACCAAAACGCCAGAAGCAATTGCATCGGCAAATACAAATCTCTTGAGCGTTTCTTTCAACTGATACATCATCTTTGAGCTGGAAGGCCGATGTGCTAGATAAATTTTTCTTTTGATATGGATGCTGAGGCTGTAAAGAAGAGAGGTTAAGAGGAAAGATGTTTGGCAGATTGTGCAATCAATCAGATTGGCGCTGCATGTATTATATAGTGGTTGCCGGATATACTACAGAGCCAAACAACCATAGAGATTACAGCGTATTAACATGCTCTTAGATTCGTACATTTATCTGTAGTTCTCACATACATGTCTTCGGTCTACCATGAAAACCCTATTATTTCCTATGTTTCTTTCTTTACCAAATTTTCTCTGAAAGTGTGTACTGTATGTACAGAAGTATTATCTACTTTGTTCAATTGTGATCACTGTAACATGTGTCTAGTAAGTTCAACATAATGATCAATGCAGTTAATTTCTGCTAAATTCCCTGGTTGGCTTGTTATGCTCTAGGGAACTAATCTTTTTTTCTCTATCTGGGTTATATCTAGTGCTATATGAACTCGTTTCTACTTCAGAAACTATCGGCATGCGTCAACGAACTGTTCCGAAAGTTGATGGCTCATATTCAAAGGACTACACTTACTAAGGTCAGCACGATTCAAGGTTTGAGGTCTGACCTATGCAAGAATTGTATTTTAATCTCCTCGCTTCTGTTAATAAACATCTGTAGTCGCTGTGGTCATTACTCAGTACAGGCTTGTAGTGTAGTAGCAACTAGGAAGTTGTGCTGAATATCACGGCTAGCTCAGTGGAAGCAGCAGAGGTAACCAACGTCATGGTTGACATAGTATAGCACCCTGTTGGCCTTTTATTAAGCCGAGGAGCTGAGCTTATTGTTCTTATTCCACTAGTAGATTTTCCTGGTCATGAGCCGACCACAAGATTCTTTAATGGTCAGCTTGCGAAGAAGCCCAGAACAAGCTGGGAAATTACAGTAGGAGACTAGGAGTGGGAAACGGAATCAAGGAATAAAGAGCTGCACAGAGAACGTGGCTTCAGGAGGTTGGTCAGGCCCCCAACTGCTGAGTAGCACCGAAAGATGCACATTTCGTACAGCAAGAAACATATATGTATTTATGGATATTTCTTTACAGCTTCTAAAAAGTATTTTTTGATTTTTCTATAATAACTACAGTTTAGACAGAGTGTCTTTTCAAGATAGAATCAATAAGTTGATTACAGTACACACTGTAACGATTTAATTTATATCAGACAAAATCGCACGGAAATTTTTATTACTCTATATTTTTTTCTTATAAACGTGCTAAAAACCATAAACCGTAGTCATAAACCAAAACAAAAAATAACCAGCCTTGTCTGTTCCGATGTGGCCAGCTAAACTGTGTTAAAATTACACATTCCAAGCAGAATAAGGTGCACACACTGTTATAAGCTAACTTGTTTGTTAAAAGCTCAATGCCAAACTCGTACTACGACGTACCATTCGTTTTCAAAGCAAGAATACGGGTATGAAATGGGAAAATGTCAGCATTCTAGACGGGGATAGCCCTGCCATTTTCGTTCATGATCGCAGGGTGTTTCTTCGAAGTTTCCCGCCATTTCCAAAGCCGGGCGAGAAGATGGCTGGAGGCAATACCCTTTCCCCCTATATATAAACACGAGTCTTAAAGAACACAGAGACGGCCAAACGGGCAGTAATGGAAAGCCAACAACATCTCCTCCCCTCTCCACGACCCGTGCAATCTCCCCGCGGCGAGGTTCAAGAATCCAACCCAGAAGCGGAGCGTCCAAGCGCCTTCGGCAAGGAGGTCATCGGCATCACCGGCTCGGCGATCATGGCCGGCATATCAGGGTACAAGGACATTGCCAAGGGCGTCAGCCTCCTGTTCAAAGTCAGCGGCTTCGCCCTGCTGCTCACGTTCATATTGGCCGTCATCCTGATGAACTTCCAGATGCACCTCCCGCCGGGAGCTTGGCACACCCGGTGCACCGATCTGTCGTCGGCGGTCCTCGTTTCGCTCACCAGCGTCCTGCTCATGGCAACGAACACGATGTTCGTGGCTCTCATGAACAAGGACGACACTGTGCTTGTGGTCCTTGTGCTTCCGGTTGTACTCGTGGTCGGCATGCTTGCCGGCGCAGATGTGCCGGCGGGTGCCGCGCAAGGTACGGCGGAGGCGGTGGCGCAGGACGAGGCCTACGAAGCGGCGATGAAGAGCAACGCCGAGCTCGCGTCCTTCGGCGCCACTGCGGCCTTCGCCATTGAAGGGGCCGTCATCCTAGGGTACCTCAAGTACCCCTCGTTCGTTGGATGCGGCCACTCGCAGGTTGACCTCGCCGTGTCGTTCTTCGCCTCGACTGTGTCCGTTCTCGCCATGACGATCACCGCGTTGCCCGTCCGCTCCCTGTTCCCGTCCGCCAGGGCGCGCCTCGTCGCGGTGGTCGGCCACCTCAAATGCGCGATGCTCGCCGCGCTGATCTCGATGGCCATGATCCTCGCCGTCGAGTTCTTGGAGTGGTGGTTCGTGCTCTCCCTCCTCCCGGAGGTCATCGCCGGCACACTGAACGTCGCCATCATGGCGTGGCCCGAAGGCGGCGGGGACGCTCCTAGCCCTGGAGGAGCGGACGCCGACGACGGCGAGGTGGCGGGAAGAGAGAGGATGGTCAAGGGGTTCAAGGCCGTGGCAACCATGAGCTTCACGCTCATGGCGGGCACGTACGCGGTGTACCTAGGGCACAACAAGTACGACGTGTACCTGAGAGCGGCGATGCTCGTGATGCTGGCCGCCATCATATCGAGCCTAAGGCAGATGCTGAGGCCGTTCGAATTGGACCTCCCGAGGGCGAGGGGTTGGTGGGCGGTGGCTGTCGGGGCTGTGTCGCTCGTCTTCCCCGGCCTCGCGTTGGTGATCGCTGGTCCTTTGTTTGTGAAGATCTTTGTACATTTCTACTTCGAGAAACGTTAATTAGCTTTTGTCAATCTGGTGGTGGGGGGGGGGGGGGGGTTCGGAGTGGCGAATCCTCAATAATTCTATCTGTTCAGTTTTTTTTGGTGTTTTAATATCAATCTTATGTATAATTATTTCATTCATGGATCTCTCGAATACCTGACCACACAGAGAAAGACAGAGGGATTTTATATAAGTTTGGGCTTTCTTTGGAGACCAGAGATAATAACAACCTTACTCCTGTATAGCTATATTGGGTACATTGATTACAATCAAGAGAAAAGCTAATTCTTGATGTCTTGTCCTTCTTGATCCTTTATCGCATGCTCTACTTTTCATCTTTCTCCCTGACTTCAACCTTTGTATAGCGTACGAAGAGGTGGCAGTTGCTCCATGCCAAGAGGCGTTTCAACATATCAAATGATAAACTGTCTAATGGAGGTTATTTTCAGTAACATAATACCTCTTCGCCGCCAGGTGGTTATCGATAAAGGCAGGAAGAAGTTACGAGAGACTATTCTAAAGAACAACGGCATATGTTAACTGCCTTGTTAAACAGACCCACAATGTAGCAGACAACTTGGTCAAAGTCAAGCTAGTTGTGGAAGAGTTTATGGCCATAGGGTGGTCATAGAACGGCTTACGACTATATCATGTTCGTAGAAAGGCTTATGGTCATGGAACAGCCATGGAAAGGCTCATGATCACATGGTTAAGTCACTCCCTTACAAATATAAGGAGTATACCTAAAGAGCAGAATGGCGCAATAATACTATCATAGAAAAATAATAAATTAATTATTATTATTATATCCTCGTCATCTAGCCTCCTAACTTCAAGTGAAAATAACTTACTTGCGATAAAAAGATCGTAAACTAGTAAAGATAGAAATCAAAGCTTTTTCGATTTCATTTGACCAAAAGTAAACTTAGTCAAGAAGGTAATTTCGCTTGAGTAGTGGGATCATTTCCTAGTTCCTACTGTTTTCATTAAAAAATTGACACGTAGGCCCTTAAAGAATAAAAATATAGTAGCATGTCCAAAATCATGGTGTGCAACTGTGCATCGATAGATCGTTTGGGCTGTTTGATTGGCTCTAAACACTGATGTGGCAATGGAACAAGAATGGTCCATAAATTGCTATATGGATCATACTGACATGGTTCACAACAATTTCACATCTCCCCATGTCAAGCCAAAGCAAGAAGCAGGCCTACTTTTAATTGACCAGTTCACAATGTTTTGTTCCCAGAAGCATCCGATATTCCTATAAGAATTTATTAATAGCACCCCAAAAAAATTCTCATACTCACGAACTGATTCAGGCTCCGGCCGGATGCACGCCTGCCTCGATCTGGGAAATTTTAGAACCACCTCAACGCTTACGGGACCTTTAGGACAACGTGAGTACGTGACTGAGTGAGCTAGGGAGCAGCATATCTCTTTTAAAACGGAGTCTACAAGTTAATTGTAATACATATTAAAAGTCCAATATCTATATCAACCAAAATCGCAAACAAATATTTCTTCTATCGTAAACAGTTAAAATTCAAAAATTTCAATCAAAATTCACAAACCACAACCATATTAATAAGACCCTCAACTGCAACCTCACCTGCCGTGCCGCCCACCTGCGGACCGCGGCGCGGCTGTCAATCAAGACGAGACGGCCCCGCGCCGATCGACTGACGACGCAGCCGACGCTCCTGGAGGCCGGCCGCG
This sequence comes from Dendrocalamus sinicus, assembly GCA_036346575.1. NCBI lineage: Eukaryota > Viridiplantae > Streptophyta > Magnoliopsida > Poales > Poaceae > Dendrocalamus > Dendrocalamus sinicus. Next base: position 27,086,417 of record CM070653.1, on the reverse strand, counting down.
CGTACGGGCGTGGACGGCCAGGCCAGCTAGGCTAGACGGACCCGTTCGCGCGGCACGACGGCTGCGGACTTGCGACCTTGCGGGGGGAAAGCGAAGGTGAGCGCGCGGCAGTCGGACGCGGTACGCGCGACATGATGGCGACTCTAAAGGTAACAGGATGCTAGTCAGTTTAAGAGTTGGACGTACTCACCGGAAAGATGGACGGAGCGCGCAGGGAGAGCGCAAATCTGTCGGCGCCGTCATCTAGATCCTTCCGTTCTTGCAGGAAGCGCTGGTTTGTGATTAGAGGCCGGCGTCTCTCTAATCTCTATGTATGCGGTGGCTACTGGCTAGGGGTAGCCACTAGCCATCACCATTCACCACTTTGCAGGTCCACGGCGGGGGTCGTCTCCCCTCGTCTCAATCCTGTTGGTGATGTGAACCTGTGCGTTATCATTATTGTGCCCCAATTATTGGTGAACGAGTGCACGCCAGCGCAGCGCAACTTGCCTAGTTTTTTTTTTCTTTTCTTTCTTTCTTTTTTTGCTTAGGACTACCAGTACACATCAGCTTTAGCTTGACGCTTAGGGCATCTGTAGTGTATATAATTCAAGAGGCCTTAAGATGGGTCCCATCTAAATCTTAAGGCTGACTCTATAGTGTATATAACCCAAGGGGCCTTAAGACGGTCTCACTTGGCAGATAAAGAAAAATTGTATTTTAATGCTTGTAGTCAGGTCTTTAGCTTGAGAACCAGCCTTAAGCCTTTTTTGCTTATAGCCTACTTAAGGTCACCCCTTTAATGTATAAGGTTGACCTTAAGGTGGCTTAAGACTCTCTATTTTCATACACTACAGATGCCCTTAACAGTGCACGCGGATCGCTGTAGTTGATTGTAGTGACCTGGAACATGCCTTCACAATTCTCAGAGAATTCATCCACGAGCCAACGTGATAATGTGACTACGCGCTTAATACATTTCCACAGCTTGTAGGGTCTTTGGCAGTTGCAGTAATCAGAAACAGTAACAAGTGGCCGAAGCGTTCCTCCGTACTCTCCGTCATCACCCCTGGTGCACCTAGCTCGGGCTCGTCGACCACCCAACCCCTAACACCATCCAGCAACCTTCTCCCTGATGGCAACCACGCCCAATACTGGACGCAGCAAGGACCAGCGATAGCAAGATCAGAGCCCCACCTCCTCTTTCTAGAGTTCAGGCTCTAGGATGAAGCTGGGACGTGCCTCGTACCTAGAGGCGGTGGTCGTCGGAACTTCATCATCAGCGCCCTTGGAGCCTAAGCCCCAGACTCTGGCAACAGTAGCGGTTGCAGCTCCACCTCCAGCTTCCGATGGAAGCGGACGACGACTGGCACGTCATGAGTAACAGGCGCCACTGGAGGCGCGTTGAAACCTAGGCCGCCGCTCCTGTAGAGCAGATGCCAGAGGTCCCTGTAGACCTCGTTGGCCACTGCTGGAACTGCCTGAGCCTAGATCACGTCAAGGCCAACTACCAGAATCCAACGCGTTGCAGGCAATACAGAGCGTTCAGCCACCACCTGAAGGATTGCAAGCGGCCGCGAAGTCCCCCTCAAGGGCCTAGCAGACAGATATTCCATTGTGACACCCATACTCCTGATGTCCCGACGTCTCCTTCTGGCCATTCCAGTTCTCTCGATTCTAGGGGTACTTTAGCCTGGAAGTGTCAAACGAGGCAGTGGCGGATCCAGGAAATTTTTTTGGAGGGGCTGAAGTACCTTCAGCTCGACCTCAGCCCCTTCTACATTATACATCCATGGCTAAAAATTTGGGAGGCTCAGGGTCCGTAGCGGAGGGGCTCGAGCCCCCGCCCCATTGCTGGATCCGCCGCTGAAACGAGGTGTTCATACCCCATCAGATCTTCCTCTCCTCCGCCATGCCTGGCCAACCTAACGGGAGGCCGAACCAAGCTGTCTGCTTCATGCCATGCACAACGGCCCAGGTCGAGTTAGAGACTCATCTTCAGCGAGCTCTTGTTGCGTGTGTCAGTGGGAATCGGTCGCCAATGTCCAAAGAGGAGGCTGCCATGGTAGTAGAGAGATTCAGCATCCCCCGCTGCGGCTTCTTGATTCACAACTTCCATCTGGAAAACTTTCTAATCACCTCAGAGGTGCTCTACAATCATATTGCACAGTGCCACTCTGTCCAATACTCACGCTTCACCCTGCTTCTCAAACCCTGGACAAGGCAAGCACAGGACTCTAGCACCCTGCTACTTTTCAAGGTAGCATTGGTTATTGAGGGGCTCCCAACACATGCATGGGACTAGCACACAATAGCTACTTTGCTCTCGAATTCCTATTGGATTGAGCGTCTTCATCCAGACACTGCAAGCATAGAGGACTTAGCCAACTTCAGGCTTGATGTCTGGACTTATGACCCCAATGCCATCCCCAAGCAGATCAGTTTGCACATTGTTGAATAGGATGAGGCGAACCCAGACCCCTCAGATCCCATCTTTGGCAAGCTACCATTGCTCATCCGTGAGAAGAAGACACAAGTCTACAATGTAATCATTCACATTGCGAAGGTTGAAGATTACCGTCCTAGCGAAGTTTCTTTGTCGTCCTCAGATCTGTCTTGCCCATCCAGTGACGGCGATAGTGTCCATGGAGGGTGGCTAGAAATGGGACTGCATGGTTCTTCTAGCCTCAAGCCCAGGAGGAGTTTCTTCACCTTTGTACCTAGCATCCGGATGGGGTGCCGGGTTGATCTGTGCTGGGGGGTTCCTTCGACGATGGTCGTAATCACTGCTGCAACAGGCTTTGCGCAGATTCTAGATGGCGCCTCCCCCCACACTCCCCACTTTGTTGCTGCCAGAGGGTGGATCTCCTCTGGCCGGCCATGTAGGCCCACTCAACACCCGCGTACAGCTAGGGCCACCGCCTATGGACAGATCCAGCCCTTCGTCAATCACCCTCCCCATCATGATCAGGGTCTGAGGGCTTTAGCCTAGATCCAACTTCCGATGCAGATCAACTGTCGCCACTCCAGTGAGGTCCCCGGCAGTCACTCACGGAGGTCCATCCACCGGCCACCGCAGCTGATGCGATGAGAAGCGACCCACTCGAGGAGGGACCCGCCTCGGCACCGCTCCTTCCCTCGGTGGGCCCCTCTGCCAGCACTCGAGATCAACGCTGGGTCGCTCCATCACCTAGTTGACATGTACTCGCGTCGCCAATGGGTCGCAGTAGTAGTATGTATATATGCATTCTAATTTTTGCATCTTTTATCACTGAGAGGTATTATTAAAGTATATATTACTTTTTTCTCTGTTAATTTTACATATGGAAAGGAAACAATAGAACTTATCATTTAGAAAAACAAATCTGAAACATAAAAAGAAAGATTAAAGACACTCAAAAGTCAAAATGAGGCTAACGAGTCGAGCTCGAGCTTTTCAGAAAAGTCAATTTGTGTATTCCACCTAACGAGCCGAGCTCGAGCTTTTCAGAAAAGTCAATTTATGTATTCCACCTAACGAGCCTAATGAGTCGAGCCGAGCCGAGCTTTTTAACGAGCCAAGCCGAGCTTCTCTTTTAGCTCGTTAGTTTAACGAGCTGAGCCTCCTCCCTAACGAGCCTTCACGAGCCAAGCCGAGCCGGCTCGATATCCACCCTAGTCCGGACCACGTAACCGTGTGGGCTCCCGAGTTAAAGTATGGGCCGGAAATATATGTGTTTAGCTCAACGGGTCCATACCTTGGATTTGGGCCGCGCCGATGCGAGCCGCTGAGATCTGGCAGCGGATGAGGAGAGCACGCGGCGTATAGGCAACTGCCGCCCACACCACCAGCCCCGGCCCATGAGCTGAAAAATTCGCCAGAGGACAAATTTGACCATGTTAGCGCCCCTATAAAGTGGACAAAAAATTCAAAATCCTATATGATATGTTTGAACCAAAGTGTGTTTCTTAAGATAAGATCTTCATAACAAGATACCATTTACATATATTTCAAGGTCTTTTTTATTTGAGAGTAGTCTAGTATGCTTGAATTTGCTCACATTTGTTTATCATTGGAATATTGTCAATAAACTATTGTAACATAAGTTGGAGCATTGAAATCAAATACATACCGTTGAACTGTTGGAGCATTGAAATCAAATACATATGATATTGGCATATTCTCCTATAGAACTTAATACGTGAAACAAGTTTGATGAACTGTTGGAATATCGAAACCAAACGCATAGGACATTTTATTTCACCTACTGGAATATCCAACACTCACGTAGTCCATTCTCACCCCCAATTTAAAATATACACGTTGGAACATCCTCTAGAAACTACCAGAATATTAGGAAACAATGCGTGAAACATTTTTTTATCTATTAGAACTTATGTTATATAATATCATTACAAAGTCAAATATATACAACTTCAATCTAGTTTCGAATATCTTATCGTAAGAAACTTGATGGTTTAAATAGATCGTGAATAAATTCACGCTCCGTTTCAAAAGATACATCATTTGAATTTTTGAATTGAAAGGGGCTGCCTCGATTAGCGTGGACGTGAGGAGACGGGCTGAGCAGCATGGGCCGCAGGGTGGACGGCACGCGGCTGCCTGCCGCGCGAGCGGCGTACCACTTGTAACATTCGGCCCAGTAAGTAGTTGCAACTGGCCTCCGTTGGCTCCGCGCCGCGCGGAGATCCCTGCGCTACGCGTTCCGACTTCCCGTCCTGGACTCCTTGTGCGGCGCCCTCCGCCCCCGCGCGCGTTGTACTGTACACCCCAAGAGTCCAGAGATGTACCGGAGAGGCGAGGACGGCGCCTGAGACGCCACCAGACACGACGGTTCGTGTGGAGACGAGGGATTAAACGGCGAGGCGGTGGACGGCCGGGAGACTGGGAGCTTTTGTGCTACCGTCGCCGGCCTAGCGTTGCCCCTGGATGGGACGGCACGTTTCGGCTTTTTGTCGGTGGTGAGCATGGACATTGGAACGAGGAGGGGGTCACGGACGCGAGACCACCAGTCCAGACTAACCTGCCGTCCACCGCGCCGCGCGTGCCGGTTCTTCTGGCAGAGAAGGCCCGCTCATGGCCCCCATCCCATTGCTTCAACACTCGTCGGACTGACAGTTATCATCTCCAGGTCTCGCGACGTGGGGTGCGACACGACTGTACGGAGGACGCAGCCAAGAGCCGGCCCCGCGGCCATCCAGGATCAAGCTCCACGGAAGACCACAACGCCACCGACGGACTCGAAAGGGGAGCACGCGGCACGGCGGCACATCTGTTATTCTAAACATACACCTCAGGTGAGTTTCTCCCCCACACGTAGCCACCAAGTCCTGGCAGAAATATTTACGGACCATATCATCATTACTATAGGTGGCCAAATGGGCGGGCGTGGCGGCCGCACCGCGCCCGTCATCAGAGACCCGCCCGCACGCATGGCGGCGAGGCGGCCGGCCGGCACGGCACGGCGGGCCGTGCTCGGGCCGAGGAGCGGCACGCCCGCCTAACGGCACTAAACGGGCCGCGCCGCCCGCCACGCACGGCCGCCCGTTAATTTGAAAAATAGCCGCTTTGTGACCGTTGGGGTAAAAATTCGAAAAATAGCAAAAATTCGAAAAAATCTGAAATTTTTCCTATAAATAGGGGGCATCCGGCCTCAATCTTCCACACCTCAAATCTCATTCTTCTCTCGGTTTAGCTGTGAAAATCTGAAAGTGTTAGCGCAAATTTGGTCAAAATTCGAGCAAAATTCCGAAAATTCAAAAATCTTCAAATTTTTTTGTGAGAGCTACAAAGGAGGTAATAATGCTGTCTTATTTTAATTTTTTGGTATTATTTGTTGGTTTAATTTTTTGTTATTATTTGTATGTTTAATAGTAAGTTAATCGTTTTTGCTATTTCAATTTGCAGTTGATTACTTGATTTAATGGAGAACTACGATTTTCAACTCTCCGAATACGGCCTCTCGCGGAGGATATGCAATCGTTTCAACAAGCATATCCATCCGCGAAGGTCCACATGTACAAACCGAGATGCCAAGAACCGACGCCCCGGCCGTGCGCAGGTCCAATCGATCCATCTTCTCTGGCTCAACAAGTGCATCCACGACCCAAAGCACGGTGCAAAAAGAACAAGAGCTAGTACATCAACAGCTTGGAATGATTTCGACAAGAAGATCAAGACCGACAATGATGGAACTGGCTGAGGTATGCTGTTTGTAAAATTTGTGGTAATGAATTGAGTGCAAAATCTTCAAAGTGGACGGGTCATCTACAACGACATGCCGCAAGTCGCAAGAAAAGGCAAGGAATACAAATGCGCTGACACAACTGCAATATAACCCCGACGGCTCAGACGTGCGTGGGAGTACAACCAGGGTAGCTCGGGAATCTCTTTGTAGATTAATTGCTTCTCAAGATTTACCTTTAAATTTTGGTGAATCGATGCTTTTAAAATATATTACGATCGCTCATAACCTCGATTTAGTAATGTATCTAGGCAAATAACAACTAGAGATTTAATTAAATATTATAACAATTGTCGTGATAAATTGAAAGAAATGTTTCATACATGTACATTCTCTATTGCTTTGACATCCGACATATGGAGTGGTAGGGCTAGAGAGGATTATATTAGTGTTGTTGCTCATTATGTTAATGATGACTGGATAATGGAAAAAAGAATTATAGGATTTAAATTAATTAATGTTTCACATAATGCTGAAAATATTGCAGAAAGCATTATTAAAGTTGTAGAAGATTTTGGTCTCACGGATAAGATTTTTTCCAAAACTTTAGACAATGCAATTGCAAACACTAAAGCTATGGAAATTCTTACTCCTTTGTTTAATAATTATGCATGCTCTTTCTTATTGCATCAACGTTGCGCTTGTCATATTATTAATCTTATTGTTAAATCCGGTTTAAAAAGATTAGATGCTTGTATTAATTCTTTTAGAGATGCAATTTCATTTATTAATTGTTCTAACCAACGAATAGCCGTGATATAAGAGTTTTTATGTAGCAATGAATGTTCGCCCTAGAAAATTTGGTTTAGACATGCCCATTAGATGGAACTCTACTTATCTTATGCTTAAACATATATTGCCACATAAGAGCATCAGATTCTGCTTTCCTTCACACCCAAAGTCATCAATCTCGTAGCTCCTCAAGTAGAACCCAAGTTAGAGACCCCGAACTTACTGAGGACGATTGGGATGTTGGTGAAAAATATTTTCCTTTCTAGAAATTTTTCATAAAGCTACGCTTGTCTTTCTCGAGTATACTACCCTACATCTCCCAAGATTGTTCATAATATTGTTGAAATTGCCACTCACCTAAAGGCTTTTGAAAATGATCCTATACTACGGGATGTCAGAGGTGCCATGAAATCTAAGTTTTTAAAATATTAGAGCGAAATTCTATTTTATATGCATTTGCTTTTATTTTGGATCCTAGGGCCAAACTCAAGGATTTATAAATGTTTTACAAGTTTTAAGTGAGGCTACTGGTTTAGACTATTGTTCATACTATACACAAGTTAAGGATAAATTATATGAGGTATATAATAAATATGAAAATAAATTTGGATCTGTGCGTTTAGAAAGACCCCTGTAGTCCCTAGCACCTCTAGGGGCTATGCAATGGGGCAAGATTTTTGGTTCTTCGTCTAGTTCTCGTGCAGTGCAGTACACAAAGCAGCTTAGGAGGAGGAAGGCGACAAAACACTGGAGACCTATCAAGCTATCTCAACAGTGATAGCGTCGACTTCGAGCAGAGTTGAACATCCTCTCATGGTGGCAAACCTGAAGGTATCATATCCATGCTATCCATATTAGCGCGGGATGTGTTGACTGCTCTGTCTCTCTGAGCTCTCCTGAGTCGCATTCATCTTTCCTAAGAATAATCGAGAGCGACGAACAAGTCTCTCCAACGAGATGGTCAAGTACTTATGACCGTCAAAGACTGGAACAGTGAATCAAGACGCAACATACTGCAGATAATAAATATTTAGAAGAATCTTTTGAGAATTTGTATTTAGATAGCAATGAATAGGATTTTCAATATTTTTCTTTCACATGTGGTCAATAATGAGCTTTATAGGCTGTACTCTTTTTTCTTTACCAAGGTTTTCTCAAATTGAGTTTTTACTTGGTAAAGTTTTTAATGAGGCAGTCATCCCATGTAATTTAATAAATTAATAAAGCTCATTATATCATTGCAAATATTTGTTTTTATGATTAACAATGTCTACAATTTTCTATATTTTTTTCCTAAATTTTCTACAATTTTTTTACAATTTTTCTTATTTTTTTATTAACGGGCTAGCTAATGCAAGACGCCCGCTTAGCCTTAACTGCGTTCGGCGCAAGACGACAGCCTCGGGCCGTGCCTGGCTCCCATCATGCCCGCGGCCGGCACGCACGCCCGCTTAATACACGGGCCTTAACGGGCGTCTTGCTGAGCCCGCCCGTTGCGTCTTCGCTTCTACCCATCGCCACCTCTGATTATTACTATTATAAAAAAATAAGTTAGTGATTATATATCCGTTCTTTTCCAACCATTCTATTATTTTAACTTCTTATCATTCTCCGCTTTCCAATTGATCAGAACAACTCTTTTCTATAGCACGATTATCTATACATTCAATAAGTTCCGTTGTAACGCACGAGTACATAACTATCAACATCAAAATTGTGGCCGGAACCGGAAGTACCTGCTAAATATCAACTTTGTTCATAGCACTAACTAATTACACAGGTACGGACGATTATTCCGACATCTAGATTAATGTAGAACATAGCTACGCCTACTGATCTGGAAATATGACTAGACAACCCTAGCGCTGAAGCCGCCATGGACGCAGGAGGCCTGGTCTTGCCTCTTCCTACGCTTCTGCTTCGCAAGAAGCAAAGCGTACACAACGAACCGCAGCTTCCTCCTCCTGGGGTGGAACTGCTTGCGAGACGCGCCGTCATGACCTATCCTCAACGGAGAGTACGCTTCGTACTTCTGGCTTAGGATCTGCCCAAGCGAGACCTTCTTCTTCGCGTTATTTGTGCTCTTTCCGGATTCAGACTCGCGGTCCAGCTTCATGCTCAGGATCTGTCCGATGGACATTGCCTTTGCGTTCTTCGGCACAGTGGTCACCAAGCTCAGGCCGTGCACATCGTATATCCCCGAGCCTGCCTTCCGGGGTGTCGTTGCTGAGTTCTTGAATTTTACAGAATTATGACTGCTCGGTCGCCAGTTCTGGATTATTTGTTCCGATCGCAGTCTTTGAAGTGTTTCTTCGGCTGCAACCTTTGCTTTGTTTGCAGATTCCTCCCTCTTTAGGGCCTCTTCCAGAGCCTTCCTTCTGGTCTCAACAGCTGACATTGCTTCCTCTACTCTTTCCAACAGTTCTAGCTTACACTGGTTTGCTTGATCTAGCTCTTCCATTGCCACGTCGATTTTCCTCCTAGAGGTATCGTCTGCTTCTTGTGCTTTGCGCAGAAGCACAGTGTGTTCATAAACAGAAAGTGTGACATCGGATGTAGCAGTGGCCAGGTCCTGCCCGTTGCTTAGGTTTTTGCTCTCTGCGAGAGTGAGAGCTTCTCCCTGCCTTGAGGCTTCCTTCAATATTTTTGCCATGACAATCCTAAATTGCAAGGTCTTCATCTTAGACCTCGTGTGCTCAATCGTGGCAGTTAATTCACCGATCTCGTATTTTGAATCCTCAGCCATCTTCCTGTGTTTCTCTTTCTCAGAATTCAACCGTTTCATCTGCAACCATATATCAGAAGGTTCAAGGGTAGGTTTCAGGGCTTTTGCTGCTTGTAGCTGTGCAACAGTTTTGCTCAAATCTGCTTCCAGTGATGAAGCTTTTTCTATGTTCAACTGTAACCTTGCACGGGTTTTCTCAAGTGATGCTTTCTCATCCTCTATCTGGCTCTTAAACATCTTGACAGTATCCATGTTGAGGAATGCTTTTGCCTGATTCAGCTTGATCAATGTGGTTAGTGGGGACTGTTTGCTTTTTGTGCTCTGGATCGGTGGCTCAGTATGGTCACTGGATTTTTGTTCAATATCTGGAAGTGGGTGTACCTTCATGGTATCAGTATAACCTTTTGCAGCATTTGTGCCCTCTGATGTTACCTTCTCTATTTGTAACTTCAAGTCGTCAATAACCTGCTTTGTTGACTGTAATTCTTTCAAAACCTTAAATGTTTCCTTTTCCTTAACAAAGAGTTCCATCTCGAGCTTCACAGTTTGTTCCTCAACTTTCATAAGTTCTACCTCCTGAAAGAAATGACATCGCAGAAAACAAAATGAATTTATATATTCTAACAATACAGATGTATACCAGCAACATAACTTATCAGTGGAAAGCGACAAGTGCATAAGAGAATAAGATCAATTTCTTCGAGGAAATGTATTCAAATAATCTAAAAGAACTGAATATGTGATGTGAAGGTGCAAATGAAAAACATTCTTTTTGAAAGGATATGGAAGCCAAAAGCCAACCAAATATCACGAGTGCAAGATGAGCCTTCGCAAAGATACCCGTGTGTCTGGTTAATGTAGCAAGAAATTTGCTAGCAGTAAAAACCATGTTGGTGCCAAATACAACCATGTCACCTAAATTTTCATACACAGTACTATTCAGTAATGCAGCAGTGCCCCCACCTTGCTGCTAATATTATCCTTGGATACTTCACTTGTTCTGTTAATTTTGAATTGTTGCCTACAACACATCCTGCACTTAATTCTCAAGTACTTCCACACTGGTATCAATAACATGTTAATAGTATTGATTCGCAACATACACTGAAATGCTGCTCAATGATGTGCTTTCTCTCCTCAATTTTGCAGGATACAAGTAGTAATTTTGTAACAAGTTCTGGACAGGGAAGATGAGGGGCTGTCTTACCGAATGCTCGTAACCTATCTGTAGGAAGATGAATATACTACAATGGATGGATGTATTGAGCATCGAGGATGGTTTATATAGAGTGCAAGGTTTGGAGGGCAAGATGCCTTTCCTAGAGATAAGATAGGTATCACGGGATTACAAATCCTAAACTATCAAATATAGAAATATGCCAATATACTCTAACATCCCCCCGCAGTCATAGCGGTAGCTTCGCGGACAGCAAGAGCAGAAGCGGACAGTCAAATTGGAGAGAAAACCGTAGCAGACAACAGAAGCATCATGGATGGTCAGATTGGAGAGGAAGCCGAAGGTGGGAAACCGTCGGACTGACATCCCCCGCAATCGCAGTAGGAGCGTCGGGGACTGTTGTGGCGTTGCGGACGCGGTGGCTGTAGAGGGAAACGACGAGTTTGCTCAAGTTAATGATAGCCCTTTGTTGCCGAGGTAGCTGAGAGGCTCGAGAGCGTGGTGACCATGGTCATAGCCATGGAGGAGGGAGCCATGTCGAGGTAGCTGATGCCGAGGTCATTGCTGTGGTTGGTAGTGGAGTTGATGCAGAAGAGGTCGTGGCCGAGGTCAGTGAAGAGGTCGCTGACGTTGTCTGGCCGTGGTCGACCGGGAAGATGAGAGAAAGGAGCAGAGAGTGGTCGTCCGAGGGAAATAGTTGAAGCTACAGGGAATCGGCCGGAGCCACCGTGGTCATCCGTTCGTGGTCAAACGGCCGTGGTCGAACAACCGTGGTCAAACCAGTAGTGGTCGAACAGCCGTGGTCAAAGATGAAGCAGAGGGGGCCGACCGAATCTGGGGAGGAGGTCGTCCGGCAATCGTTAAAGATGAAGCAGAGGGGGGCTGGCCATCTAGGGAGGACATCGTTCGACCATGGTCGAAGATGAAGCAGAGGGGGCCGACCGGATCCGGGGAGGAGGCCAGCTAGGCGTGGTCGAAGATGAAGCAGAGGTGGCCGACCAGATTCGGGGAGGAGGCTAGCTGGGCGTGGTCGTAGGTTAAGCAGAGGGGGGCTGGTCAGATCCGGCGAGGAGGAGGCACGGTCGAAGGCGTGGTCAGAGTCGAACAAACGTGGTCGAATCGGCTGTGGTCAAACCACGTGGTCGAACAGCAGTGGTCGAAGATGAAGTAGAGGGGGCCGGCTGGATCCGGGGAGGAGGCACCGGAGAAGGCCGGGGCGATCTGGAGGCAGCGGCGCCATCTGCCGAGGAGCCCGAATCTGGGGCTGTGGCGACATCCAGCGAGGAGGCTAGATCTAGGGAGGAGGTATTGCCGGGTCTGGTGCGGAGAAGGCCGGATCCGGGAGCGACGTCACCGAAGAAGGCCGAGGCGAGTTGGAGGCAGTGGCGCCGTCAGCCGGGGAGCCCGAATCTGGGGCCGTGGAGACATCTGCCGGAGAGAGCCGGCTTTAGATCCGGGCGGAGGACCTGATCAGAGTTGACTAAGACGGTGGCGGGAAGCGATGGCAATGGTGACCATGGGCTCGCAGTGGTGCAACGGCTCGTCTTGCGGACGATGGGCCGACGATGATGATCCGATGTAATGATGACAGTAGACGGGGCGCTCAGAAAGTCGTGGAGGGAGGGCTGTGTAGACAAGCGCACCGCGTCACGCCACGATGTTATCAAAGGAGAGGAGGCGCCAGAGAGGTCAAAGCCAGGCGGTGAAGTCCGAAGCTGAGGAATGTTGACGAGTCGACAGGGTGACGCAAACCGATCTATGATCGAAAAAAGTAGAGAAAAGCCGATCTAAAGATGATCAGGAGAAACTCTAATTGGTAGCGACCCGACTTAAACTACGGGTTGCACGGCCCCGCGAGAGATCATGGAGACAAGATCATCTCCCAGGGGCGGCGCGGCGGAAGCTATGGAGGCAGCGGCTCAGGAGCGGCGCTGCTCTGATACCTTGTAGAAAGACGAATATACTGCAATGGATGAATGTATTGAGCCTCAAAGGCAGTTTATATAGAGTATAAGGCTTGTAGGATAAGAAGGCTCTTCTAGAGATGAAACACAGGTATGACGGAATTACAAATCCTAAACTAGAGATATGCCAATATACTCTAACACCATCAACATCAAGATCTAACAGTGGACCTTTGTTCCTTGCAATGTCGGGCCGAATAGGCTATCTACTGGTACTAAATGCCATTATGTATTTGGTTCCTTTCCGCTCGAAATCGATCCAAGTCCCCACAATATCATGTCACGATCGCCCACACCAAGCACTGCTCGAAACACTCCACCGAAAAAGAGGCAAGTATCTTATGCATACCTAACATCAGCTGAAGGAAACAAACATCGGAGACTGCAAATTGGATGGAATCCTAGAATCGCCCCACACTACGAATTCCGCCCTGATAGTCCCTACAGTCAGGGCCGGCAAGAAGATCTCAAAGCAAATGGTTCAAGAAACGCAAAAGCGAGTTTTTTTTTTTTAAAAAAAAAAAGAAATGCGAATGCACTTTAAGAAAGAAAATGCGACGGCCAGCGTTGCCACCACCTGCGCGAAAGCAAAAGCCATTGTTTTGCATAAACTAGAAGAGATGTGGGTAGTTAGGCTCCGATTGACTGACCTCCGGCCGGAGCTGGAGCGGCGGCGCCTGCGGCTGCCGCCACGGGGAGACAACGCGGCCACCGAACAGGTCGACGGCCTGCCGCACGGACACGAACGGGGACGACGTGTCCACCTCGCCGCGCCCCCGCATTGCCGCGGCCTTCGCCTGCGCGTCGCCGACCCCCGCGGCGGCGACGGCGTGCTGGGCCACTACTTCCGCCATAGCGCCCGAGGTGCGTGAGAAGCGTGGAGGCAGGCAGAGGAGGCGGCCGTGACGGTACTGGTACTAGTAGTAGCGGCCGAGCAGGATAGTGGGCGGGCGCACGAGGACCGTGATCCCTGCGGTTTTTGGCTCGCTTTGTCCGTAGCGTGCGTGCTTTAGCTTTAGCGCGGCGTGGGGAGCCGTAAACTAGTTGCACTACTACTCTGCTAGCGCGCGAGTAATTGCGGTGGTGAGCCGGGGATGAAAGGTCGTTGCGCGGACCGCGGCTGGAAAAAAACTGAAAAAAGAGCGTTCCAGTCCGTAATCCACCCATAGCGGTGGCGTGGTCGCGCATCGCGGTGGGCCGGTGGGGCGTAGACCGTCGCTCTACTACCGTTCTGGTTGTGTACGTAGGTAGCCAGAGCCAGTGGCTGATGAAATTTGAGAGGCGCCAAAGGACTAAAGTATTTTGTAACTAAAAATCAAAGAGCACTAAGCTAAATCGAGATAAATATAATTTTATAAAAATCAAATTTATATATAATTAAAAGAGAAATAAAGATAAAAGAAAAATATAATAAAGATATCTCGTGCAAAGTTACTGACACTGAAGGAGGATAGACTTGAGCCTAAGAGCAACTCCAGCAGGGTCCCTACTTGAGCTCTCATCCTACTTTTGAGGGCCGAGGGGCAAAATACTCACTCCAGCAGAGCCCCTACTTGAGCCCTCAAATCTCCCCCTCGAGCCCTCATTCCTGGGGGGTCTGGAGGGAGCCCCTACTTTTGAGGGCTCAAGTAGGGGCCCTGCTGGAGTGAGTTTTTTTACCTCTCGACCCTCAAAAGTAGGATGAGGATGAGGGTGGATCCTATGTGTCATCCCCTCTAAGAATGAATTTGAGGGTCCTGTTTTGGGGCTCCTGCTGGAGTGTAGCTAAAAAACAGAGTTCTCAAAAGTAGAGAGAGCTTTTAAATAAAAAGTAGGGGTTTTATTTTGAGGGCTACTGCTAGAGTTGCTCGGAAACCCTCTTTAGCTACGCCCCTGTTCGTGGGCGAGGTTGATGGGTTGATCCGTGTACCACGCCGTGTCTACATGATTAGTCCTGAAGCCTAGAATGCTTAAGCTATGAAATGCGTTTAAAGTCGCTACTGTGGTAGGACTATGGAGTACTACTTCGTAAACTTATAGTACTGTTTTATCGTTTGAAAAGCTCCAAGTCAGAGAAATCAGTAGCCGACCAGTAGCATATCCACACTTCAGTGCTCATTTTCCTCTTGCCCACTGGACCGGCCACCGCCAACCCGCAACAATGTTGGGGCTGCTTTGTAAATCATTGGTTTCGATAGTACCATTATACAGTAAAATGCCAATCTAAAGTTGAGTATTATATGATTTATGCTTAACCCATTGAAGCATATTATGCAACATGAAATGTTTGATACCTAAACCATAATTTGAAACCAACTGGCAACTGGTCCTACGTGCTGCTTAGCTGAGATAAAAAATAATGGCTTATAGCTAAAATTACATTGTAACTAATTATGACTTATTTAGCATAATTAAATTTAAATTTTTTCAAAATAGAAAAAACATGTTAGCTTATCACGGATAATGCAAACAAATATGGGAAAAAACAGGTAAAAAATCTCAAAAAAGTTTGAAAAGATAAAATTTATTAATAATAAAAATAAGTTGTAAGTTAAAATCTTAAACCGAAATAAGTGTACATGCAGAGGAGGGTACTACTACTATAAAAGATCGTATAATATTAGGCTGTGATCGTTTTGGCTTTAGCTTTTAGCTTTCGGCTTATTTTTCACTATTCATAAATTTCGTCTTTCTGAACTTTTGGCTTTTTGTTGAGCTTTTTTGCCGGTTCTTTTTTCCCGTATTTGTTTGTATTATACATAATAGGCTAACGTTTTTTTTTATATTTTTAAAATTTTTTAAATTTAATTATGCTAAATAAGTCTCTGTTAACTACAGTGTTTTTTTCAGCCGGCTACAATACTTTTCAGCCATAAATCACTAAAAAAAAGCCTAAATAATCACCACCTAAGTGGCGGAATCCACAATTTTGTAGTGCCCTCTGCACGCGCGCTCTCGTGAGAGCGACGTGTCCTATACGCCGTTGTCTACTCTGCGCGCTTACATTAATCTAATCCAAAAGCAGCACTGACCCAGGGACCAGACCCTGACAAGGGGCCCAATGTGCCCTAATAAGAAGGGGGGCCCGCCTGATAGACAGCATCACATGAGAGGAGGAGTCGAAGGTGGGTTCTTGGAAGCACCATGCATGCATGTCGGTGGCTCGATGGCTTTGGCAGTTTCCACTATCATTCCTGAATCATCATGTTAGGGTTAATCTCTCTCTCTCTCTCTCTCTTCTTTTTTTACCTTCATGTCAAGGCACTGGTCCTCTTCCAAACAGATGCAGCTTCTTAGCTTTTAAAATTAGGTTTTTTGTTTTCATTTTCCTATTATTTCTTTGCATTGTCCCAAAAGATTTAGCTATATGTTTCTAATTTTTCTATTTTTGGCTCACAAAAAGTTAGCAGCCACTATAGTACAATTAACTCACAAAAATGCTAATAGCCCCAGCTGCCAGCCGTTTGGAGCAAGCCCTGAATTTGATTCCGTCCACTGTATAACACTATAACCTTGACGCGTAGTATCAGTTAAGACTTAGCAACTGTAAACCATGATAAAAAAAAAGAGAGGTAGAACTCAAAAAACTAAACTAAATTAAGAAAAATATAATAATATACTCTTATGAAATCAAAATTCATTCATGATAACATAAATAGAAGAGAAACAAAGAAAAAATAACAACAAGAATCACGATATAAAAATCAAGACAAAATACAAAAACCAATTCCCTGCTGCTAGCTAGTTGCCCCAAATCGTATTTGGCCACTCATGCCTCTGTCTCTAGTCCTTCCCCTCCCGGGCTCCCCATCTTGTCACGTTGCCCCCTCCTCCTCTACTCGCCTCTTCCCCCGCCCTAGCTTCTTCATGTGGCCACCATGGCTCGTCACTCCGAGAACCAGCTTCCCCGTGCAAGCGCACCTCCTTGAGCTGCCACCTAGAGCCCCTGATTTCCCCATGCCACCAGCCCTTAGGTCAGCTCTCCTATCCTCTCACTTCTTGCTTTGTGTCGGTCTAGAACACCCGAGGTGAGGACTAAGGTTGATCTGTCAATGTGAGGCCTTGTGCTTGTGCGTACGGTTGTGGCTTACACAATTGGGCCTTGAGCCCTTGATGCCTAGTGGATGGAGACAACAATACAGGGCCCAAATCCTTCCACTTCCTCTTGCTCTGTTTGATCCTCCCTCAATTAGGGACTTCAGGTGCCATGCCAGGCCATGGCCATGGTCACGGCGGAGCAGGCGGGGGTACCTGCGCCGACGGAAGGTAGGCTCGAGCCCAGCGAAGTCCCTCGGTGGATTCGCCCTTGCCAACAGTATAATGAGAAAGAATAACATAGGTTTGGTCTGTACCAGAGCCTTAAGACTGAGGCAAATGCCTATCCTTGCTATACCACTGTACTCTATTTGTGGGTAAAAGCTAGGTAACTTTCACTGCTGCACATCGGGACCCCTTCGGGGGAGAGACATGAAGGGTGCATGGCCTGACGATGGCCCTATTTTTTTTAGCTTTTTAACCACTTTAGTTTCAGTTTCTATCAATCGGTATTATTCATTATACCTACTAATCGTCACCAAAAGCTATAAGCCTCAGTCTAAAAGAACGGGGCCGATGTTTGGCGACTTGGCGTATTGGTGCCCTGCCTGCGTGCGAATCCGTCTCTGCCTTTGTATTGTAGCTCCGGCCGTGCCGATGCACGTCGTGCAGGCTGGTATGGTATAGAAATATGGAAATAATTACGTAGGATTATGCAGCATAGAGTCCTCATGCCCGCTATCATGGCGAAGGAAGGAGAAGCGGGTCTCGACTCGCTGTCCGGCGTACGGACGTGACAGTAAATACGTACACAGTGCTCTCATGATGTTCCGTGTTTTTCCTAGGTCAGGCTGCTCTGGTGAGGAGCTGCACCCAAACCTATCAGTACTAGGACCGACCGGAAAATGGCAGAGAGCAGCCTGCGTGCCGCTCTTGATTCAATGCCGGCCAATACCGGTCCTGTCGGTCAATTTCAGGCCGTTCCGGGCTGAATTGAGTCTGTGATCGTTTTGGCTTCAACTTTTAGTTTCCGGCTTATTTTTCACTATTAATAAATTTCGTCTTTTTCTAAACTTTTGGCTTTTTGTTGAGCTTTTTTGCTGGTTCTTTTTTCCCATATTTGTTTATATTATACGTAATGAGCTAACATATTTTTATATTTTTTTTAATTTTTTAAATTTAATTATGCTAAATAAGCCTCTATCAGTTACAGTGTTTTTTCAGCCAACTACAGTGCTTTTCAGCCATAAGCCACAAAAAAGCCCAAATGATCAGCACCCGAGTCTTCCGCTGATGAATTTTTTTTGCTTTTTAGCCCAAATTTTGAAAGTTTTTTACATATGGACCCCTGGAGAAAAGATTTACAAAAATGGACCCTTACCACGGCGCCAAAGTATATGACGCCCATGATACATTGCACGGCGCCATATGCTTTGGCGCCGTGCGTGGCCATGTAGGATCCACGGTGGCATAGCACGGCGTCAAAGCCCATGGCGCCGTGCTGTGTAACAACGGCGCTAACAGTCGTGGCGCCATGCTCTGGGACTTAAGTCCGAGCGCGGCCCCCACCCCCTCACTCCTCTGTTCAGCCCGAGAGCAACCGCCGCCGCCGCCCCTCTCTTCCCCCTCCAAATCTACTCCAATCCATCGATTTTTCTCGCGATTTTGCTTCCAAACTGAGCAAGCAAGGTGAACCCCCTCCTTTCCCTTGATTTTTTTGCAATAAATATGGATTATTTGAGGTACATTTCGTGGGGCAAGATTTGAAACCCTAGATGAAATTAGTTCAATTTGGCTCGGTTTTAGGTTGGATTTTCAATAGATATGCGTAATGTAAGAGTAGTAATGTGGATAGATTCATTTTTAGGGTTTGATTTGAGTGAGATTGATGAATGTTTAGAAATACATATGTTTTTAGGATTTGATTTGAGCGAGATTGATGAATGTTTAAAATACATATACTTTTAGTGTTCATTTTAGAAATACATATGTTTTTAGGGTTTGATTTAGAAATGCATATGTTTTTAGGGTTTGATTTAGAAATAGATATATTTTTAGGGTTTGATTTGAGCGAGATTGATGAATGTTGAGAAATACATATGTTTTTAGGGTTTGATTTGAGCGAGATTGATGAATGTTTAGATTTAGGGTTTGATTGGAGCGAGATTGATGAATGTTTAGAAATACATATGTTTTTAGGTTTTGATTTGAGCGAGATTGATGAATGTTTAGATTTAGGGTTTGATTTAGAAATACATATGTTTTTAGGGTTTGATTGGAGCGAGATTGATGAATGTTTAGAAATACATTTGTTTTTAGGGTTTGATTTGAGCGAGATTGATGAATGTTTAGAGATACATATGTTTTTAGTGTTTTTTGTTATTATTAACATTAACGTATTTTTGAATGCACAGGATGGCGAGGTACCGGCTACTAGACCAGTTCTACGAGAGTGAGCACCGCGGCAGGCTCACGGAGGACGGCCAGGTACGTGTGTTGTCGAAATGTACATGTGTTTTCATCACACAGCTAACTTTTATAGCAATTTTCAGGAGCTTCACATACTTCGTTCTCGAACCCATGATGGGTTCCACTTGATGGCTTACGACGACCGCTATACCCCACTACTTCGCCATGCTGGGCTTCACACGGTCGCCAACCTAGTACGGTGGGGCATGCCGGTCTTCAACCCCGCAGCTTTGACCGCACTTGTCGACAGGTGCATTTTCTCTATCGGGTTTATTTGTTTTCGTTTCTATATTCTTACGTACGTAACTAATTCTTTTCTCCGTGTACTATGAATAGGTGGAGGCCAGAGACATACACGTTCCACCTTCCCTGTCGGGAGATGACCGTCACGCTGCAGGACGTGGCGATGATACTTGGACTTCCCATAAGGGGACAGCCAGTGGTCGGCCCGGCGGTGTCTGACGGCTGGAGGGCACGTGTGGAGGCCTTCCTGGGCACGCCACTGCCTCCTGTCCCAGAGAACGCAGGCGAGGCCGTGTCTCGGGGGTCCACATTACATGGTTGCGGAATACCTTTGGTGTATGCCCTGCGGACGCGGACGACGCCACGGTGACCTACCACTGCCACGCTTGGGTCCTCCACATGTTCGGGGCCGTGCTTTTCCCAGACGCCACGGGGGACGCCGCTTCGTGGATGTACATCCACTGCCTGCAGGGCTGGGCCGACGCTGGACAGTTCAACTGGGGCTCGGCGGTCCTCGCTTTCCTGTACCGCCAGCTTTACGAGGCCTGTAGACGCAGGGCGCCCACGTCGACGCTCGGTGGCTGCGTCTCCCTCCTACAGGTGTGGATGTGGACACACATTCCTGTGGGGCGCCCTCGAGTGTTCCAGGCGCAGCCTTGGCATCCACAGGGTGTGGATGACCTCAGCCCCACTGTGGCGTACCTGTGGGATAGCGTCTCAGTCCCGTTCGCGACCACTCAGCGGGCGTACGTGGATTTCAGCAACGAGTTGGACACCTTGTCTCCCACGATGGTAAGAAATTGGTAATGCATTTATTTTTCCTACAGTTCATGGTTTTTGTACATGTCTAATCGTGTGTTTGCACGTGTGTTCGCTTACTAGGTCTCCTGGGAGCCTTACTCCGAGCCACAGGTTGTAGCTCTACCGCTCAACACCATGTGCCGTAGGGACTACCATATTTGGAGGATGAGGTGTCTGTTGATTTGCTTCTACGCCGTGGAGATTCACCTCCCCCACAGAGTTGCGCGGCAGTTTGGGCTCGTGCAGTTCTACCCCCCCGAGGAGGTGTCGACTTCTGTTCAGTTGCACAAGTAAGTTACAATTTTTGCTTTATTTAAAATATTGTTGGTTCGTACTCTAACACATATTGTTGACATCTGCTATATGTACAGGTTCGACAGGTCCGCCAACGAAAGGTGACGGACTTCGCTCATCACCACCGACTACGTGCAGTGGTGGAGGAGGATGGAGGACAACTGTGAGCGGGACAATACCCCCCACTGCAACGCCAGCTTCCGGGAGTACTTGTCCTGGTACCACACTGCCACCCGCTACAAGCTAAGACAGCAGTGGACCGATGTCGACTACGCGGACCTCGCTTCCTCCGAGGACGAGGACACTGCGTACGACAAGCGTGCGAGGGAGGGCACAGTGGTCAAGGCCGCTCTGATTCTCGATCGAGTGGTACGGTAAGCATGATATTTGCAATACTTTGGTTCCATACGTTTATCTCGTACTTATGTTTACTTATTTCTTTAGGGGACTTCTCTCCAAACGTCGGTGCATGATATCGACGAGGCTCTCAGCCACATGGACAGCGAGAGCCACCCCATGAGGGACTTCCTGCAGGTACGAAGATAATTCGTTAAGTTAGATTCATTCAGCATGTATGCAATTATGACATATCATTACATGCAGAGACTTCGACGTCAGCTCAGTCGGGCGGCAGGTCGTTGTGGTTGCCGCGCACGCTCGGATGTGATCATACTGGCGGCTTCCCAGCGCTCGGGTGCCTCAGCCGCTGCAGCCTTGTCATCACACGCCGGCAGGCGCCAGTCCACGAGGAGCTCGTCACGCACTCTGACTTTCAGTCAGGGCGATGACGACGATGACGACGAGGCGGAGCAGGATGACGAGGAGGAGGAGCACGAGGACGAGGAGGCATCTACCCACGACGAGATTGGGATGTCGCAGATGCCCGACGCACCATCTACTCAGGCTTCGCAGCCTCGTCGCTGCTCGCCCGTCCCCGAGCACGCACACTCCAGTCGATGCTCGCCAAGGGCAAGAGAAAGGCCAAGAGGTAGTGATTTATTGATGTTTTGAGACTTTTGATAGTTATGTGATGTTTTGAGACTTTTGATACTTATGTGATGTTATGTAATATTTTGAGACTATTGATAATTATGCGATGTTGTCATTTGCGTTTTCAGATGTTTTATGTGTGAATGTATATGTGTATGTGCATATGTTTTACAAAAAAAAAAAAACAAAGCTTGCTGTTTTTTCTGCAGGTGTAGATAGCACGGCGCCATAGACGCTGACGCCGTATATAAACGTCTCGGCGCCAAAGGGTCTGGCGCCGCATGATGCACATACGGCGCCAGAATGTTTGGCGCCGTGATTCGTGGACTTGCACCAAAACTAGTCGGGTTAAGTCTCAGAACACGACGCCACGGAAATTAGCGCCGTTGGTACACCACTCGGCGCCATGTGATTTGGCGCCGTGTTATGCCACCGTGGCTCCTACGTGGCCACGCGTGGCGCCAAAGTATATGGCGCCGTGCTTTGTACCCTGAACGCCATATGCTTTAGCGTCGTGATAAGGGTTTATTTTTGCAAATCTTTTCTCTAGGGGTTCATATGTAAAGAACTTTCAAATTTGGGCTAAAAAACAAAAATTTTACTCCGCCGACCCCGGTACTTTCGATGGAGGATGACGAAGCATCGAGCCCGCGACGCTTCATGGTGGCAGACACACAGCAGGTGGTGGAGGGTTGCCGACGACGGGGAGATTGACGCGAGCTCGGACGAGGAGCACGCTTTGGGCAAGAAAACTCACATCAGATCTATGCGTGGACTTCTGCGAGGGCGGAGCAGATATCGTGGCACTGCGGGCTCCAAGGTGTATCAGACCGGTGAGGGCGGAGCAGATGGCGTGGGATCCGGCGGCGGTAGCCTCGCCGTTGGCGCTCGGCGTTGCTAGTTTGTTGGCCTTGTGCCGTCTTGGTGTCTCCACTCAAACAGATGCAGTGCACTCACGTATGGCGTGGGGGCCTGTGCCATGAACGGCCCCCCATGGAATGGAATGGAAGCATTGGAACCTACCGAATTCTATATAAGCGGAAATTATTCGAGGCTTGAATTGGGCTGGGCCTAAAGTAACTCATCAGTGGAAATGAGCCGGACCTCTATTAGGTACTGGCCAGTACATTATCCAGTTATGCGGCGAGCATACACCAAATGGGGCGACTACCCAGCCGAGAAAGAATAGCTAGCATTCTAAATGGATCGGGCCGGGCCGGGCCATGTTTTGCCAAATACTCCGGCGATGAAATCACTTAACTTATATGCTTGCAGCATGTGTTTGTCAATGGTTTTGTGTGTCTCTTTGCTGCTGTGCACATATGAGATCTGGTAGTCAAGGCTCCAGACCGTCGTGAGCCAAATATTCTGTTTGGACTGTTTCCTTTTCTTTTTAACGCAGAAAATTCTGTTTCAAATAGAAAGATTAGTGGACTAATGGAGTACTGGATGAGAGTCAGACTGAGACGCTTCTTTGTATATCATTCTATATGGATTATGAGGCGCAGTCTGACAACAACGCCACTCATTGTTAAGCATGCGTGACCCATGCGTGATTTTTTTTCCCCAGGGGAAAATACAGCGGGAGCCTCGCTAGAAACGGAATAAGATTCTCGCAGCCGCCGACGGCGCCCATGCATGCATGTACCCAGTGGTTGCTTACCAACCCCTTCTGTTCTTCGATCCAACGGTTAGTCACCGTATGAAAATTTTATTAAGAAATTATTGTCCTGCTTTCTTTTGGATTGTGAATTTATGAGAGCATGCAGGGATCAGAGACGAGGCGTTGTTTCGGGCCTTCGATCGCTGAGGTGCTTTCAATGGCGCAGGGCAGGACGAGATGGAGCGTTGTTTGGTGATGTCGAGGGCTTCGTCCGTAAGTGTGTGGAGCATGCATGCATGCCTCGGCATGTCACTGGATTGGCAGGCAGATTGCTTCATGCATGCACATGGCACTACTTCTACTGATAACTAAGCAGTATCGATCGGGCATGTTGGCCACAGCTAATTCCCGGCCTTGTCAAGTCTACCCTGTCATTTCATCATGGCATGTATGGCAATCAAGTTCACATTTCAGAACTAAATGAGGGCTTCGTCATACTTGTATAGCTAGTGTCTTGCAGAACTCAGCTGCTAATTGAAGGCGTATTCTAGCCGTAGTAATCGAAATCACTCGTCTCCCCCGGCACGTGCCAGCGTGTAATTCCCCGCAAGTGGGTAAGAAAAGCGCGCGTAGTAGCTTAAGTCGCAAGTGAGCACCGAGCAAGGTGCTGCGTATAAAACGCGCCATTGGATCTCTCGAGTTCTTGGGTCGTTCGCGTTCCGCTCTCCCAAACAGCGACCAACCCACCCACACACACCTCTTCCACTGCAGTAGCACACCGGCGAGAAAGAGATCGAGATGCCTCCCAATGCCGCGGAGACGCCCAGCAAGCCGCAGAGCCCGCTCCGCATCACGCACGACGGCGAGTTCTACGCGCGGCTGCTCACCAAGGAGAGCTCCCTCGCCAACCCTTCCTTCCGCTACTACGGCGCCGGCCCCGGCGCGGTCCCCTTCGGCTGGGAGTCCCAGCCGGGCACGCCCAAGGACGCCTCCTGCAGGATGCTAGCCGCCACCGTCGTCGTCCCGGCCATCACCCCGCCGCCGTCCTACCAGCTGCGGGCCGCGCCGCACGGCCACAGCGGCAGGCCGGGCTGCGGCGGAGGCAGGAACAGGCCCGGGGCCAAGAACAGCGGCGGCAGGAGCAAGTACTGCGGCTACAAGCTCAAGTGGATCAAGATCGGGTTCATCGCCGCCGTCTTCCGCCGGCTCGCCCTCGGCAAGTCCAGGGCGTCGTCCTCCTCCTCGTCGGGGGCGTCGGTGCAGTCCTCCTCGTCCACCCGGTGGCTCTTCTCCGGCTCAAGCAGCGTGGAAGAAACTGGCAACCAGCGCTACTACGAGCCGGCGACGAAGGGAGTCCTCTGCCTCGGGGTCCGGCCGAAACCGTGGATGGTGCAGTTCTGCGGCGGCCGGAGGGAGGCCGGCTGGGTTCACCGCTGGCCGTAGGCCGCCAGCCGGTCGCCGTCAAGTGTATCATACATGCACCGTCCTGTCCATGCAGTGGTTGGCCGGGCTGCCTTAATTAAATCCAATGCTATAAGAGATGATCGTTACGCTCCGGCATAATTGCTGTTAGATCCAGTGTCTGTTGCTGTGTCTATAATGTGTAGTAGTACAAGATAAGTGCATGCATTTGCATGGTTAATTCGTTTTGGTTGTTTAGCGTTGGCTTGTTGTGCCCAGGGTTATGAAAATATCGGATCACCGATGATCTTGTAAAAATGTGTACCGGCCAAATTATTTTGACTAATCATTATAATTACTATTATAAAAGAATGAGTTGGTGATCATATGTCCATTCTCCTCCAACCATTCTATTTCCTTAACTTCTCATCATTCTCCACTTTCTAACTGATCAGAGCAACTCTCTTCTATAGCACAATTCCCTATACATTCAATGAGTTTGTTGCAATGCAAGTACATAACTAGTTTGAATTGAAGCTCGACCCAAAACGGCCCATCCGTCGTCGTCTTTGCGGAAACGAATTCTATGGAAAGGTCTCCTGTGAGGCCCTCCCATGAGCCGTTGGATAGAGGTGGCTCATGGCATTGGATTTTCTTCTCCTCTTCGCTTGCCCCTAGTCACACGTGCAGCAACCTAGTCCCCTCACCTGGCGGCTGTGCGTTCGGCTCCTCCTCTGCTCTTCGCCTCTTCTTCCTCCCCAATCTCTCTCTCTCAGCTCTCAAGAGACTCTCTGCTTCTTCCTCCTCTGTCACCAGCTCCTGTGGCCGGTGCGGCTCTGCCTCGGTCCCGTCTCTCCCAAGCTCTTCGTTCCTCCTCGGCTCGCGTATGGAGGGCGCCCTCTGCGGAGTCTCGGGGAACAGCGGCGGCGGAAGATCTGCAGTAGCTAGTAACTCTATTGTAAATGCATGTCCTACAAGTTATATCAAGCAAGTGTAGCATAAAAATCTAGGTTGAATTAGCACCATGATTTGCTGTGTGATGGCAGTAGAACTATTACGTACTAGTTTACTACTAGTAGTAGTCGGCCAGTTCATCTTCAGTAATGCACCATGGATCCTAGCTAGCTAACTTGTCATCAATTGTGTGGATGTGAATATGTGATTTATTCTCAATCTCTTGCAGTGCAATTATCACATGTCAATTGACTTTGCTTATTCAGGTTGCAACATTTGAAGTGTGATGATCCAACTCTGGAATCTGGATACCTTGGATGGACATAATTAACTTCTCCTGTATCTTCGTAAAGAGAAATGTCAGGCCTGAACACGGCTAGCTAGCTCTTGCATCAAATGCATACATGCATGTACTAGCACTAACAGTAGTATGTATTCATCTCAAAGACTTTGCTTATTCAGGTTTGCAACTGATTTTGTCATATATGTTGTATAAACGTACATATACGTGCTTCAGAATATCGGCCGAAATTCAACCGATAATCAGTGATTTTTGGTCGATTTTTTTTAAATTTGCATTTAAATTTGAAATTTTTAGCTGAAATCTTCCAATTATCGGTGAAATCGGTATAATTGGACCCTTGATAAAAATTCGAAACCGGTTTTCGAAACACTGGTCGTGGCTGCTGCCGGATATACAAGAATATCGGCGTTTTATCTTGGGAACGTTTGGTGTTATTGTCTAGTGGTGTGTGGACTATTGAAAATGCACATTGTCGATCGCGACTAGAGTCGGCAGCTCACGTGGCTCGGACTTTCAGTGTCTGCACTGTGTGGAATCTGGAATTCTCAATATCGCCTCACTTACCTTAATTTGGCATTTTGGGAGCGTTTTCAAAGCTAAGAACGGTGGTATTTGCTCATGCTATCTACTCCAGAGGAGGTTAGAATGTCGAAATGCTGCTTTCCTCCTTCTCCTCTTCTTTTCTTTAATTTTGTAGGATCGTATGACACAATAAAAAAAAGAGGTGAATAATTGTATCCACTTTTTGATACTTGAAAATAAATTTTAAACCAACAAAAAAGTAATCTAAATTACTGAATGTAGATTTCGACCACAAGCCGTTCGACCGCTCGCTCGATCGCTCGCTATGATCACTTTTGCACGTAGTTGAAATCCCCTCTGCTTGAAAAACTTCGACCGCTCAAACGCTTCGTCACTCGAACGTTTCGACCGCTCGAATGAGTACAAGCTGAAGACAACACCGTGCTCGTAGCACGCTGGATCACGATGCGTTAGCACATAGCTGAGAACACAGAAAACAATGCTAAGGAAAATACGCCACCAATGAACTTTTCTTAGAATAAATCTGATATATTATTTCTGTATCATATTTGTGGCTACAAAGCATCCTTACGGCACCCCTAAAAGCTCTCGCACAAAAAGCCTCTCAAAGCCACCAGCCAAAACACTTGGGCTCTCCCTGCTTTTATATGGTAGAACCCTAAACCGTATTTGACTTAAACACGAAATCCTATCTTTTCCTCAAATCAAGAGACCCGAAACCCTTTCTAACACCGGTTTTACCCAAACTCTCAACCTTGTTAGTTACGGACTCCATCCATAACATTTTCAATCTCACCACATGATGAAGCCTCTAGGAACGCACCTCTCGTAGCTCCATCTCGCATCATCAACCTCTGTGTAGAAGCCTCCAAGACCGCACAGCCCGTAGCTTCTCCACGCATCACCATCTTTGATCTTCATGTACTCCAGCATTAGCCTGACTATCTCACGTGATATCCTCAACTGCTTGACCTCAGATCTCCCCATCCAAGTCCTGGTCCTTCTCGTCATCGACCATGATTCTCTCCACACCATCCTGCATATGCAAAGACCAAAGAAACGTTTCCTGGCACAAGTTCTCCACACAACTTGACCGTCACAGCACATACACACTCACACCACCCTTGTCTATCCATAGATAAGAACAAAACTATCCACGACCATCAACCAGGTCGTCCACGACCACACATTCTATCGCTTACGACAAAGCAGCTTCAGACAACTTCTTATGACTACTACCTCAACGAGTACTCGAAAAATACTATCGCTCCGCTGCAAACACTCAGGGATACCACGCATTGCTTCCGACCAAAAACATCAAGTATTAAGCGCCAAGTCTACGACTACCAATCATCAACCAATCACTGCACCATCGATCATCGAGCACCGAGTATCACCGACAACCGATTCGACCAGATCAGTCAACCAGTAACCCAACATGAGTACTCGACGTACTCAACGATCACAGGAATTGAATCACTCGTATCGACTATGACGTCTATGAGTACCGACCGCGAAGCCTATAGCAACCGATCGTAAAGCCTTCGACTACCGAGGACTACAACAACAGACTGCAAAGTCTATGACTATAAAAATAAGACCTCAAAGTCTACAACTATAATAGCAGTACGTAAAGTCTACGACCATCGACTACAAATACTTTGACTATCGACCAGTAAAATCTATGACTATTGAGTACCGATCAGGTACTATAGCTATGACCATTAAAAGTGCTGTAATTACAACCATGAAAGGTACTATAGCTACGATTACCTTCAGTGGCCATTCTATCGTGGTCGAAGTTGAACGTGGTTGAACTGCTGTAGTCGATATTCTGTGGGCGACGCCGGACGTGGTTGGAGTAGAACGTGGTGGTAGTCGAATGTGGTTGTAGTTGAACGTGATCGTAAACGACTCTGAGTCGTATCCAACATGGTTGTAGTTTGATGTGGTCGAAGTACGCCGTGTTCGAAAGCCGCCGTGATTGAAGTCTGCAATGGTCGTTCAGCCGTGCGATCTCTGACGCCACTTGAGTGCAGTTCGATGTCTCGAAAGTCGTCCGATGCTCCAGAGCTACTCAAATACCGTCCAATGCCTCTCAGACCCGATTGAACTGGTCCAAAACTACTTGGAGCAATAAAAAACACTCGGAGAAGGCAAAAACCACTCAAAGCAGACTGAAACCACTTAAACTTGAAACCTTCGACTGCGATCGACCAAAATTTTCACAAACGCAAAATCCAAAGCAATTCAAATATTAATTATTTATCATCACTTTATTTACAACCATCCATATAGTCTAACAAATTTATACGGTGCTGATCCATCATCACGCCATAATTCCTGGTTTAAATGGTGGTTATACATCTTTCAAAGAGGGATTTAGTGAATCGGATCTAGTGAAATGATTAATTTGCAGCCTGCACAATACTCTTTTTTCTTTGAGACATGCACACTGGGCTAGCAGTACTGTAACTTTTCGCATGTCCAAAATTCTTTATTAATTTCTCGCGTAGAGAAAGCTATTAAGGCTTTTGTCAGTATTCTAATATCAATCTTATGTATGATTATTTGGATTTGGGGAATCTCTCATAAAACCTGACCACATAGAAAAAAAACACATGGATTTTATATAGGTGCAGGCCTTCTCTAGAGAGAATAATAATGCTACTCCTGTGCAACTGTATTGAGTTTACTGGTTACAATTAAGAGAATGACTAATGTGTTTCTTGATCTTCCATTGCCTCTATTGCTTCTGTTGCATCTCTCTTGTCCTGCTTGATGTCAGCCTTTATATAGCGTATGAAGAGATGGCGGTTGCTCCATGCCAAGAGATATCTCCATGTTCTAGACAATTAACTGTCTATCAGAAATTATTGTCAGAGACATGGTACCCCCTCGCCATCAGGCAGTTATCGCTTAAAGTAGCAAGGAGTTATGAGCGTTTATTGCAAAGAACAACTGTGCACGCTAACTGCCTTATCAAACACACTCACAATGTAACAGGCCGTCGTAGACAAGCTAGTCGAAGTTAGACTAGTCGTAGAAGAGTTTACGACCACCGGGTGATCATAAAATGACTTACGACTATGCCGTATTTGTATAAAGATTTACGATCATAGAGTAGTCGTGGAAATGCTCACAATTAAGGAGTAGTCATGGAAAGGCTTATGACTACATGGTTAGGTTTCTTCTTTACCAACAGAAGAGTTATACTTGAATAGCAGAATGACAAAATAATACCATTTATAAATAAATAGTAAATTGAGGGTTATTATATCCTCGTTAGCTTTGTTTCAAACAGTTTCTGCTTCTGGCTTCTGAAAAGTGCCTCCTCATTAATTTCATCCTTTTTTGGTCTTCTGGCTTTTTTGCTTTATTTCTTTGTATTATCCGTTATGATATAACTTTTTTACTTTTTAATTTAATTGCTCAAAAAAAACCTAACAGCCGGTATAGTGCATTGTCAATCGCTATGGTTGTGGTTACACACCAAACAGCAAAGGACAGGGGCTACAAGGGAGCCGTGGAGAGGCTGCCTTTAGTAGCCTAGAACACCTTGGGGATGACACTAGAAGTCTGTATTAGTATCTTAGAAGTTGATAATGCCTAACCCTTCACTAAAAAAGAGTGCTCTGTGTCCCCATGACGCACTCAGGCATGTATATATAGCCATAGGGGTATAATTACATGGATACCTCTAACTAAGTCTATCTTTACAGTGGTATATAAGTCTTTTTCTCTACTTATAGTTACATAAATATCTCTATTTAAACTTATTCTTTAAGGGGCATATATGCCATTTCTTGGCTTTGTGAGTTTCCATGAAGCTGTTGGCTTGGCTTTCCTGGCGCAATGAACCATCTGAGCTAAAGTGGGGGCCACTTTCTCAACTGCTATAATATCATTTTAGCCATAAACTAGAAGCCACATTGAGCAGTACCGAATACAGCTAGAAGTAAGTTGGTAAAATATCATTTGGAGACGTCCACATTTATAATCGAACTTGATTGCAAAGATGCGAAATAGTGCCTCGCCTATCTGCATGGGCGAGGACTTCTTTCCGTGGTAAGGAGCAGTATGAACTACACTGTCCACCCCTCCCCGTTTTTAGCGGGATGATCAACTACATTGTCTGCATGCGAATTATTGGAACTAGGCGATCGATGTTGCACCTTCTCCTTGTACAGAACTAGGACCATTATTAGCATCAACGACTTTAAGGGAGGGGCTAGATGATCGCCATTGGCTCCAAGAACAGGGTCATGGAGTGTAACCAATTCCTACAACCAACTGCTTACGTACTCGTTGACAGTACCAGCAGCAATGCAAGCTACAGCTAGCAATCTTTTCACTGTGTAATTGATAACATGTGTTTACTAGGTAGTAGTACATATATACACATCCATATATATGAGCATCGACCGATCGATACAAGTGTCCCAACAGTGAAATAGAGTGCAAACATGATTTTTTTATTCCTACGAGAATTGTACTGTTTACTCTGAAAAATAGACATGCATGATTTTTACAAGAATTTCACAAAATAATTTAATTGCCGTAGGAATTAGAAAAAATTCCAGCGGTGCAGATGAAACCTTTGTCTGTACTAGTATAGTGCCCGTGCTAACGCTACGGTAAAATACAAAACAAGATAAAATTTGTAAAAAATAAAACGAACAATCAGATTCATTAAGATTCACGTCTCATATATTGTATAACCAAATAGTTTTGTCATATAATGAATGTCACATAAATACGTGACCGGTCGGAACCACCCAACACGCAATGCTCAAAAGCCTACGACCGATTCCCAGGTCTTGCGACCGCTTCGCGAGCGAGACCATACGACCGGTTAACAGAAGCTACGACCGTTTATCGCGTGATTTAAGCTACGACCGTCTCATATAACAATGTGTGCACAAGCCATACGACCAGCTCCCACATGCTACGACCACCCAGAAGACCGTACGACCGACTCCCAGACCAAACGATCGATACCAGGTATCTACGACTACGTTCAAGTCTTCCCGCGCAATGACCGCATACGACGACCTCACAAATGAGTCGCAACCTCGAGCGCCGACTTCCGATTGCAGACTACGGCCAACGTGGTCGTAAGCCTTCCGACTACGAACCTCGGCCAACGTGGTCGTAAGCCTTCCGACCACGAACCTCGCCAACGTGGTCGTCGCCTTCGGGTGACCTTCGACCTCACCCAAAGTGGTCGTAAGCGGTGCACATGGCTTTCGACCATGACCATCGTGATCGTAAAACCTTCCGACCACTCGCTCAATTCTTCTACCCGATTTCGACCACGACCGATCGTGAGTCGTACCAGGCTTTCGTGGTCGAACCGCCTCCCGATATACTACGACCATGGCCAAGAGGAGTAAGAAAAGGTTTTACTGGTTCTGGTCGCTGGCAAAGTGGTCGTATGGAGTACTGCTAACTTCCGACCACGGTCAAAGCCGTCGTATGAACTTCGGCTGACTCTCGATGATGTACAACGTGGTCGTGACAGCCGCTAGGTTCGAATCGTATTGGATCTTGTGTAAATGCTTGACTACGCGCTCAAACCTTCTACCCGCTACGATTAGGTTTCACGCAATTGTATATCACCATGTATATAATCTGAAAACACTCATGTATATTACCAGCAAGTTCGGTCATGAAATTACAAGCCTAGGCCGCTTATAATGCATAACAAGGCAATAATAAGTCATGTCTCGCCTGAACCATCTAATTTCTGATTTGCTTAAGTAGGTCTTGGAGTTCTCCAGGGATAATGTCTTTACATTCATTTTCACTGCTCTTCAAAATGTCCACCAAGAAATTCGTCCTCAGTGAATGTGATCGCTGTGCATGGCAGATAATAAGTTAACTTATTAATTTGCTATGTAGTCTACAAAATATACATAGAGAATATTATATACTCACGGTGTTGATAACTGGTAATCTTACACCATTCCACGACCACATGAAACTGTATACAAGGAAGCTCGACAGTTCTTTGGAGAAGAGCACGTGTTTAATTGTTATAGATAAATCAAATGATATTTGATAATAAAGATAAAACATATTATAAGTTATTACCAGTCCGTAGTTTTTGGAACCCATGTTGGGAATTTACGACTCCAGTAAAAAATATCGTCTTTCCACGCAGGATGTGCCAATTCCATGGCGAGTTTGAAATTATTGGCAATGTTATGTAATTTGTGTATATATGGCATGCATGGTCCCCCACCGCCGCACCCTATATCTCCGCCGCTCGCTCCCTCGCAGCGCGCCACACGCCTGCCCATCTCCTCTGCCGGACAGCACGCGCGTGCCATCATGCCGAATCCTTTTCCCACGACTTCCTGGCAGTCTCACGGAGTCCCATCGCCGATTCCTCGCACCACTGCTTCCGCCGCTCGCCGAAATGACCGCTCGAGCAAGGTCCCGAGGACAGCTCCACCCACGCGCCTATAAAGCCCGGGCAACCTCTCATCTGCATCACCACACCGTGTCCTTGCTCCTGCCAAAGCCAATTGCCCTGAGAGCATTTAAATCGTCGTGAGCCCACTTCCTTCCCAAAGCCACTACGACTCTACCGCACAAAGTCTAGACCCAAACGACCGCTCTGTTGCACCAAATAGAGAAACACTCGAGCTCACCAAAGACTTCCCACAGCCTACGACCGCACACATCGCTACGACCACCACGTAGCTTGCTACGACTTACAAGCCAAGAAATGCTCAAGGCCCTACGACCTCATCCCAAGTCGTTACGATCGATTCAAAAGGCTACGACCAAAACCAGAGGTTCCATCGTGGTCGAACCCCTTCAGACCACGTACACCGGATATCATCGTGGTCGAAGCCCTTCTGACCACTTACGAGTGCTTCCGACCGCGCACATATTATTAATTATTTTAGTACAACTAAACAAAAGGTCTTCTAGCATAGTCAAAAGCAGAAATAAATAATTACTTAGAATACACATATATGTAGTGCTTAGCTAAGGGCAACAAGCATTAGGTGAATTAAATTGATCACTCAACAACCATTTATCCTCAAGTCAGGCAAAGACGATCAAGGTTTCAAGGGAAACTCCAACATGTTCAATAAACTGATAGACAAGAAGAAACAAAGATCTTAAACTGGTAGCAATATCATCAACATGGTACCACCATGACCTTATTTTGACAACCAACATGGCAACAACATATAAGTATATAATCGATCGTGTTATTACTTATTTAATTGCCAAATAATTGCTATCGTGCTATGCCCGATAGCGGAGAGAATGCACAACCATCTATCAGAAAGTACATAAAGTAAGTTATCAAATTTCCCAATGAACGCCAAGTAAGGACTAATTATTTTGCATACAGTCCCTGATCCCCAATGCATTTATGCAACAGTAATCACGGTACTTCAACGAAATTCAATCTAGAAAGCACAAATAATCCCCAATGCATAGATTCAACCATAATGATGCCTCTTCAACGAATAGAAGGCACAAATGAGTTAGTCAAGACAAACCGCATCCGCTTTAAGCGTTCGAAATTCTTCAATAGTAACTCAATGTTGTACTTGAGATAAGAGCACATCATTGCCTTGAGCACCGCTTGCGGCTATCAACAAAACAGATCACCAACTAAACACCGCTTAGAAAAAACTTTAGATCGGCATTTTGCTCAAAGTGGTTTGAGTACAATCCAAATATCTCCTTCAGGAGATCAACTATTCATTTAACAACTATAGAATAATGAGAGTTTAACCCAACAAAAAAAGGAATGTGTCATGTTGTTATGTTATCATCGAGGGTCTATATTATATGGCTTAACCGCTTATGCTAGTATACAACCGTAGTGCTATTGAGCATATATTGCTTCGTGCCACAATAAGTGATTTATTTGATCAAACAAAGCTTACAGCTACTGCAAATTTATAAGCTGTCATTTCCCAAAGTCATGCGTTCACTTCAGATTCTCTATATAAGGACGGATTAAGATTTAAGATTATCAGTTTGGCTCAAACATAACTCAGATTTTTAGTTTTCAGCAAGAATCCAAAGTTTAAGGTAAGGGTCTAACTCCCACCATGAATCAATTCTCAAAAAACTAATCTCAGTTTGCAGGACATGGCACATTACAAGCTTACGAGATTGAAATAAGAAAGCATAGGGAGCTTACCAAAAAACGAATGCGTAATATCACTAAACCGAGGAAATCGGAAAAACATTCCGCATTTACTAAAGTAACCGAGACGAGCAAATCGGGCATTATAACATGCATTCGAATAGCAATAAGTAATATGGTACCATTAGTTTAGCAATATCACGACAAAGAGCTTCACATAGAACACCAAAAGTCCCAATCAAATAGATACGGCATTGAGGCATAATAGACTAACCGCAAGTAGAGCATCCAAACCTTCCATCACCGGAGGATTCAAACTGTTCAGCATTTTAGACCCATCAATACAAGGGATCAATCAAATAACAAACAACAAAAGTTGAGCATTTTAGAACTATAAGATCAATCTTATTGTTACTATGTAAAGTTGCCCACCTCGTTGCTTTTAGAAATATGACTGAATATAGTTGAGCATCGGTCCACATTATTTGGCTACTGAATATGAGAATAAACACACAACTAACTCCCAAAGGTCACTAAATCCACCGAATCGGATATTGTTCTTATCTTGCATGGTATAAGCTTCTAATAAGTGACCACGAGAAGAGCAAAGCTAGCAAGAACATCAAATCTCAATTATGTATCAAATGCTAGCCAACAACAAATCACAATTATTATATACAAGATCAGAGTAAGCGTAATGAAATTCAGATCAAATGTAACTCTGCAGCTCAATCTTATTTGTACCGACAAGTATGGAAAAGTCTATTTTAAGACAGATGGCACTGTGACAAAAACTACAGCCATCCATCTAATGTCTTGAAAAAGGTGAGGATGGCAAGTATGGAATAATAAGAAGTCACAATAGCAATAGCTGAACATTGCATATAATGAAAAGGGAATAAATGCCTCAAATTCTAGAGAAGTTCATAGAGCAATAATTACCGTGGAGGTTCTTTACTCCCTCTTAT
The DNA here is from genome assembly GCA_036346575.1 of Dendrocalamus sinicus. NCBI lineage: Eukaryota > Viridiplantae > Streptophyta > Magnoliopsida > Poales > Poaceae > Dendrocalamus > Dendrocalamus sinicus. The sequence continues at coordinate 27,050,883 of CM070653.1, read as the reverse complement.
GAATCATGTCCTCACAAAATGATTGCAATCTTGCATCTCCTACTGCTAATCATCAAACAACAACTGAAAAGGAAATTGGCAACCATTGTTATTACTTACAATTTAAAAACTCAGCACTTAAACTGAAAAATTAGGCCTCAAAACCCAAACCTAGCAAAACAGAGATGCCAAAAGGGAATTTTCTAATAATAAAGCTATAACCTTGAAGTGAACAATTCAGATAGCATTGGAGTTGATCAACCAGACGACATCTCTTATTGACCTGTTTTTACTCTTATTAACCCATGTTCTTCCTGACACAACATAGAATCGTTATCCATTTTGTCCATTTATGAATATCTATACCTAATGAAGTGGTCAATCCATATGTAAGAAAATGAATATTGAAGAAACAGCTAATAAAATGTCAATCGTACATTGCAATTAGATAAGAACAAAGTTATGGTGATCAATAAAATAAGAAACTGTAAAAGATACAATACAAGTCTTAATCATAATCAGCACATTCTATGCACTGCCATGATGTTTTGATCAACTCACGTATGGAAAAACTATTATCCTAGAAGAAATCCTAAAACTACTATGTATGGAAAATCAATCATGCCATGATGCGTGCAACTCACTGCTGCAACTCGATGCCACAGGTCCAGCCAATGCCCTCCCGAGCCCGACGCACCGCGAGAGAGGAATCAGGGGCTGGCCGGAAAGGAACCCCCTACATGTAATGATTGTCAGCATCAGCACTTCTATTAGCAAGAAAGGTAAAATGTACGACAATCTAGCAAATGAAAAGCTAAATAGGATGATTGAGTTGATTCCTTACATGTTTGCAGAGCAAGTCGGGCGGCATGAGCAGAACAGGCGAACCGAGGAAACCAGCAAAGAGGAGAGATGGCACATCAAGGATGAGTGACAGGCACTTGCAGCGGCTGACGGCAGGCGGCAGCGAGGGCGAGAGAGGCACAGCGATGACCACGTCTCGTCTCACGCTCGACGACACCCTCCCGGCAACTAGCGAGCGGATCAATGGTGGCGCAGATGGTTTAGCGCAAGTGGCGAGGCGAGTCACGAGGGACGAAAGGGATTGGGGATTGAGGTTGATGGGGAACAGGGGTTAGGATTGAACCGAGTCCGCGGCGAACCAGTCTGGTAGATCTTCCGGTGCTCCTTCGAGGCGCCGCCGCGGCCCTGCCCGATCTCCATGGCTCCTCTCCTCTCTCCTCTCCCGGTGCTCCCATTTCCACCATTTCCTAATTCCTTCCCAAACTCCCACCACGCCACCGATGTATTCGACCACTTCATCCACCCCACCAGCCCGCCTCGCCGCGAGGCCGTGGTCCGCGGTGGCGGCGCTCCTCCGGTGGCCAGCACCACCCCACCCCGGCCGGAGCCCATCTACCTCCTCTCCCCGCCGCAGCCGCGCCTCCTCCTTCCTCCGCCCCTTCCTCTCCAAGCCGCCCGCTGCTGAGCCGCGCCTCCTCCTACCTCCGCCCCAACCGGTGAGAGGAGGTCGCGCGGGAGGAGGAGGAGGAGGCGCCGACGGTAGGAAGGAGGAGGCGAGGCGGATCGGAGGAGCGGGGAGGAGGCGAGCGCGGGGCGAGGGGAGGCGGCGGTGGCGGAGCGCATGGCGGGAGGAGGCGCGCGGAGGCGGGGAGGAGGCGCACGGGCTCGTGTGGGAGGCGGCGCCGCGGCGGTTGGAGGAGGAGGAGGGAGGAGGCGGCGGAGATTCGTAGGAAGAGAAAGTAGAAGCCGCGATCCCAGGGGGACAGTGTTGAATCGCGGGCGGGCGCCTCGTGTTGAAGCCTCGTGTTGAAGCCTACGTTCCATCCAGGCCGCACGATTGGGTTGAAGTCAGGGAGAGTTTTTTTTAGCCCTTGATTTTAATGCAGACAATTTGCTGGGTGCATTTTTGTGGGTGCACGAAGATTGATGCTCTCAGCGGGGGACGTATTCTTGGGTGGACTGAGTGTAATTTCAATTGGTCAATTATAGTAGAGATATGTGATCCAACGCTGAATGAAATCTAACTTTCACGCGGTTAACGGCACTATTTCGGCCGGTCGTGTACCGCTCCTCCACGCATAAATTGCCCGATTCGCTCATTGATGCAGTAAATCAGAGTACGTACGTACGGCATGGACCGCAAGGTACGGAGAGATCTAGAGAGATTTGTGGGCGGACAGATCTTGGCCTGATCAACTCGGCTTCGGCTTCTGTCTTCTGGCTTATTTTTCACTATTCATAAGTTTCGTCTTTTTCTGAACTTTTGACTTTTTGTTGAGCTTTTTTGCCGGTTCTTTTTTTCCCCGTATTTGTTTGTATTATACGTAATGGGCTAACATATTTTTTTATTTTTAAATTTTTTAAATTTAATTATGCTAAATAAGCCTCAGTCAGCTACAGTGCTTTTTTCAGCCAGCTACAGTGTTTTCAGCCATAAGCCACGAGCTTTTCAGCCGAACCGATCACCATTAACTAGCACGTGTCTCAAGTATTTACACGGTTAAATTTATTTTAAAATTTATAGTATCAAATGATATAATTTAGATGACTGAGGATATATTTATGTATCTAATAGAGTAATTAGATTTTTAAGACATTGTAAAAATCGGAAATGGTAATAGAACATCGAAGGAAAATGCAACTTGAGGGATGTAATTGAAATATGAGTTTTGATGGAAGAAAATCATTAAGCATAATAAGCTCATTGACTTACCTTGAATTTATATTTCCTCGCACGCGCGGCTGCCCCACTGAACCGTGTGTCTTCTATCTCTTGTCGTTACCATAGCTAGCACAATTCTTGGTCGATCCCTCTCAACCGGTATCCATTCCAGTACAATAATCTACCACATAGTTATCTTCTACTTCTCTCTAATTATTGCTAACTGTTGATCGTTGTGACATCAAACACTGTACACATAGTTATCTTCTACTCTTCTAAAAGTAGACACGTCATTAATGTACTCTTCACTCACTTCGTTCTCAACGTACATCTGGCTTCGATCCATCTACACTACACATATAACAAATTAGTGTCAAATTGGATTATTAATACTACTATAGCTAACCAGCCTAGCTACTTACACATATAATTGTTATTCACCTTATAATAAATTGTCCATATCTAAATTAAGTAGCTAGCCACATATTCATGAAGCAATATATATCAAGCAAGAATATATTGAAGTAAACTAGGAGTACTTACTCATTCTTAAATTAAAGCAAATTACTATCTCTCTCTAAACCTAACTAGATCTAAAAACTTAGCTATCATCTCTCTATTACAAGGCATATAAGTTATTAGAAGTAAATACTAACCTCTAATTACTAAAAACAAATCAATCTACAAGCTAGATCTACAAACGGTATGTTTTGACCAAATTTCCCAAAGCCGGCCGCCTCCTTCAATACAACGCAATGAAGACAAATCTGTTGACACCACACTGGTTATTTAATAATGTGGCGTATTCTAGACGGTTCCAATGTAAAACCGTCTGTGATAATATTACAAATGGTTATTCATATGAACTATATGTGATAATTGTGTATCACAGTGCAGGGTCACGTTTATAAAATCGTCTATGATAATTACAATATAGACAGTCCTCTATGAACCGTCTGTGATATAATTATCCTGTATAATCTCTTTTATAGCAGTGTGTTCGCCTACGCTATGAATGCTAGAAAATTTGCAAAGGCCTTAGGGCCTCACAGAGCACGAACAAACGCCAGAACATCACACACGTGTACTGACACCGAGTTGATCCGTAGGAATCGAACTCAGGTATATGGGAACGAGTACCGTCACTCTCAGCACTATACCATTGGTAGGTCCGGTCCTTTGATACATGCACTTCAGACAACGGGCGTCTTGACATTTTGATCAAGCAAATGGGTACTCAAGACAGTGAGGATTGAGGAATCGAGGCAACGAGAAATTGCCTATTGAGATTCGTGTCAACCGTTAGCTAGTCCGATCGGTGCGGTGTCTTGACACTGATCAATTGACTGGCTGAAGGCTAGAGCTCAACTACCATTGACTATGTATTAAGTGATTATTTGTGGATTTATTTGGATCTGATCCCGTCACATTTGGATTTTTGTTTTGTTTGGTTGTGGTTACACTGACCAACTACCTCCACCCTTTAAGGAAAAAAATTGCATATTCTTGTATATGTGCGATCTGTCTCTAGCAATATTGATCGGTCACGAGCCCCTATACATTGAGGCGCGTCCATTTTTTCGTTACGGAGAAGTCAAATGTTCATCCACCAAATCAACACCGATAACTGAAGCACACGTCTCGAAGCACATCCAACAGCTAAGAATATGCTGAAATGGGACACCATGGTATCTAGGTATCAAGCCTTCCTACGTTTAGATTACTTTTAGATATATGCAAGTACAATAATCAGGCAAACCTGTTAACATTCATTAATTCGAAAAGGTATCGATTTGAAAATGAAGATATTGATTTACCATGCTGAATCAATCATGGATGAAAAGCCCTAATTATGGATGGAGTTTCAATCATAGAGCTTAGTCACCATGGTGGCCATGTTATTTATACTGTATATATATATATGTGTGTGTGCGTGCGTGCTAATGACTTTAACACTCCTAGCGACAACGTGTGGAATTCGATGAAAGTGCATTCGATCTTAACAAACTCATTGAAATTCGAGGAAAGCTCTCCCAATTCTTGATTAAGCAGGTTATAAACAAGAATGAAAAGTTCCACCCCGGCGATGATGATTAAATGTTGAAACATTAGATACTATTGTAATCACTCAATTGTGTTTAATCAAACAATTCATTCAATTGTATTTCATTTAGTTGTTTAATTCATTTGTGATATCTGTGTAATGATTATCGTGTGCTATATATGTGATCTGTTTGCTTATTTTCAGAGCGCATGGCTAGCATTTTCTGATGCTAGCCTGAAAATAGTAAATAATATGGATATTCAAATAGCTATCATATACGGTTTTTAGTATTATTCGCCTATGATATATAAGATATCACAGACGGCTTTGATTGAGAACCATCTGTGATATATGATATATATCACAAACGGTTCTCAATCAAAGCCGTATGTGATATAATCTCATATATTACAGACGGGCAGTACTAAAAATCGTTTGTGATATATGACATATCATAGACGATTTTTGGTACTACGGTTTTGTTTAAGAACTGTCTGTGATACTTGATATATCACAAATGGTTATTTTGAAAAACCGACTGTGTTGTAATTTTGCCAGACGATTTGAGAGCCGTATGTGATAAGCATCTATTATCACGGATACATAAATTCAAACGGTTCAGAAATCGTCTGTGATGACTGTTTTGAACCGTTTATGATGACCTTTTTTTGTAGTAGTGACACGTGTGTGATGTCAGTAGGTGTGCTTATGGTGTACATCTTTATTGTACTCTAAAAAAAGGAATGAATAAGTTCATGTTACACCTCTGAACTTTCTAAAAAGTTTATTTAACACTCTTAACTATAAAATCGGATTTTTAACCCTAACAAGTTTACAAAACATGATCAATTCACACCCTAAGATGGTTTTGAAGAGCAGTTTTGATGACTTGGATCCTACTCATGGTTGTTTTCGACATATTAAAAGCCACATCATTGGATTTTCATATAAGGATCCAATTCAAGGATATCAAACATCCACATGGTTGATTTCTTTCTCACTCATCTCTATTTACATTATCTTTTTCTTCTCGTCACCGTCCCTTCTCTCATTTGAATCCGCGATAGCAAACATCCGTGTCATAGCTGCCAACATAGCAAAACCACTCACAGTTGGATCCCGTCAAGAAAACTGCTTCACAAACCATCTTAAGGTGTAAATTAATCTAGTTTTGCATGTTTAGGGGATACATACCCGATTTTATAGTTGATAATGTTAATTAGACTTTTTAAAAAGTTTAGGAGTGTAAAACGGATTTATTAGAAGAAAAAAAGTGCACAGGCAGTGTGGCTTCTACGCCGTGGGTCTGCGGCCGACGTGCGCGCGCGCGCGTCGCATCTCGCGTATATGGCATGTCCGGTGCACCAACTCAGCTCACTCACCGGCCGATAGCTCCGGTGGTGCCTATCGATCGCGCGCGACTGCCTGATCCGGGGAGGGTGACCGTGCTGACATTTCTCTCGCGACAACATTTAAGCCTAGACTCCGGTGTGCTCCGCGTACGGACGGTCCCGTTAGGTACTTACAGATACGAGTACATAGTACATATGGTCCAGCTCTGTCCTACCGGACGGGTCCTGGGCGAGGCAGTGGCAGCGTCCTACCAGCTGGACACGCGCAAGCTTAGGAGCAGCGTGGTGCTGCATGCTCATATCTCTTGGTTGGTAAGCAATCCTTGGACCTTTGCGGCCCCCGATGCTATTAACGAGCATCGGATCAAGCGACCGATCGAGCTAGCGGGGATACCGATCGGTGGTGCACTGCAATTACGAGGCCGGCGACTTGATTGGTCACGTTCTCCGAGCCACATTTGCGAGCGGCCAAACTGACATACTTGCTGTTCTAGCGTGTTAGCTTCCAGTTTGGTGAGCTAAATTTCCTTTGCAGCATCCAGCAAACAAGGTTATAGGTAGAACTACTACACATATATACACTCCAGTTAGTAGAAGAAGCCAAGGAAATAATACTACTATAATATTGCTCTTGGCTTAACTGGCTGAGTTATAACTGACATGAATAATATTCCTACATATCCCCTACCTCCCATGTATGCCATCCAACGTACTGAAGTTACTAGTTAGATAACCACCGCCTTTTACGTTCTTTCAACTTTTATGTAGATGTAGATCTAAATGACAAGACAGGTACGTAGGTTTGGCGTTGGCCACCTTTAACTTCTACTGCTATACTACGCTGCATTAGAGTAGTACACTGCATTCATCGTGATGATCAGAATCTAGTTCCAGCTCCCATTCTGCCCACGATCGAGAGTATTACATTTGGACGTTGTTGGCCCTGCTTGCTTAGCGTAATACTAGAGCTCAACGCTGCCAATCCAAATGTACAGGGTATAGTAAAGTACTAGTGTTTCGACAACAAATCCGTTTATTTCCGCTGAGTACGGTGCCATGTGTGCATACTAGTTGTGACGAGGCCTCGTGTCAGAGAGAAGAGGTGATGTTTTGGGCTGGCCCAGATCCAAAACTAATGGGCCTTACTCATCGTGCGACCGTCAAAACACAGCGCGAGAATAAGAAACCTGGGCTGGACCATCATACAGCTACAGAGGAGTCAAAACGAAAGATTATGAAAAGGTGGACCAAATTTCGGCAGGAAGGCAAGGTTCATGACAAGGCCCGGCCGAAAAAGTCTGTCCCTTTGTTTTCCCAACCAAATGGAAAATATTTCTTTCGTTCAAAAACGAAAAAAGGGATAAATTTCTTCTGTAAAATGCACAAGTTAGCAAAGATAACCTTGCTCTGCCTACTTAAATCCTACTAATATTGTGTGCCATCTTAATTTTCTACCACTAGGTTCTCGGCTTCATTCTTTTCAGTAGTCTTTTCCCCAGCTAAGGGGCAGTTCAATCTGGCTCCCGGCTTGTGTTTATTTGCTAAAAATTATACTATAGTAACTATTAGTTTTTTTTAAGTCATTCAATTAGAGAAAAATATGAAAAAAAATTAAAAATGTTGTTACATCTCTACGGACAATACAAAGGAAAAATGAAAAAAAAGCAAAAGCAAAAGAAAAAAAAAATCAAAATTAAGAAACTGACGTGTTCATTCTGGCCAGTGGAGGATCTAGGTCTCGGATTATGTAGCCTATGGGCCTGTTTGGCAGAGCTCCACCAGCTCCAGATCCACAAAAAACAGATCCAGATTCAATTTTACCAGCCAAACACTTCTAGCTCCAGCAGCTCCACCATAAATCTGCTCCACGAAAATAGTGGATCTACCCCCAGATTCATGGATTTGGTGGAGCACACTCAAGTTTGGTGGAGTTGGGGAAAATTACCCACCACTGCCACTGATTACACAAAAAAACGGTTCGTTCTTTTTCTTCTTTCTCGCGACCGAGCTCCGACTGCTTGTGCGCAGGAGCACCGCCATGCTGCCGCCGCAAGACGCCACGCCACGCCACGCCGCGCCGCGCGAGCACCACTGCTGCGCCGCGCCACCGGCCGCGCCCGGCGTGGCCGCGAGCTCCTGCCCTCCTGCGCGCGAGCTCGTCGGGAGGAAGAAGAAGAAGCCCGTGGTTTTTTTTGTGCATTTTTTCATTATGCCCCTTGACGCGTGGGCCCAGTTTGGCAGTGAGATAGAGAGAAGCGCTGGAGCTGTACCAAACACTTGGATGAAACCCAGATTCACGGTGGAGCTGCTCCACGGTGAAGTTGCTCCACGGTGGATCTAGATGGATCTGGTGAATCTGAGTGGATCTGGAGCTGGTGGAGCTCTACCAAACAGGCCCTATAGCTCGAGGCCTATGATTAAAGGCCCATGAAAATTCTTTTGAAAAATCATTAAAAATACAAATTCAACACAAAATAGCTATCCCAGTCCAAAGTTTAGGCCGTGGCTAGCCTCGCACCTTTTGATTTCTGAAAGTAAAAAAAATCAAAAGTGAAAGCTAGATTGAATATGATCTAAACTATACCAAGACTAAGTTGAATTGAACATGACCTAAATCATAAGGACTAATCCTGAAGGCCCCGAAAAGCGGACAGGGTTTCGATGCTCTATCACATGACGTCTCCGCGGACGCACGCAGCCTCGCATGAACGAGTGTATAATCTACGCTCCATTGCAGAATCCAAATATCTTCGGTCTCAGCAGCCAACTCACGCACACTGGTACGAAGCACGAGTTAGGCTAACCTACACTCTTCTGTGGCTTGTCCCATGCAAAAGCAGCAAAAGAAAAAAAAAATCTATCGATTCGATGCACCACGCATGCATGTTCCGCTCTGTCATCTAGATATCGTACCAGACCCGGCGCAACAAACTTTAGAATCTCCGACGCGTCGCGCGTACCGGAAGCGCCCGAAAAATATTCAATCCCCGCTCGTGTTCACCTTATCGGAAGCGCATCACACCACATCATCATATGCTCATATCCCCTTGCCCCCCTTCACTACTGCAAGTACTTACTTCTGTAAATTAAAGTTCATGCATGCTATAGGCAACCTAACCTAACTAGCTTTAGCACCGACCGATCTAACCAATCTCTCACATAGATGGATGAACAGAAGGGTCTAATTGCATGCATGGTACTATGTGCGGTGCTGATAAGGCAGGCAAAAAGTTGCTGATAACCTTGAAGGAACTGAGCAGACAGCACATCATGCTGCAAAGGCTGCTTTGACAGATCTCTGAATAAAAAGCTCTGATCAGCGCAGAGCGAAAGTACACGTACATCAGAGGATCGATTGTTGCATCACTGCCTGCATCAGCGTGATGCATGTAACATATAAATCCTAAAATATCAGATATCCATGATAGCTAGCTGCAAATGTCATGTTTCGATGGCTCGCTGGAGAGGAAATTAAATCTGCTGCTAGCTAGCTCCAGAAGTGTTCCGGTCAGGGTGCGTGCATGATGCCTTGATGTTTACATCTCGGATTTGTTTCTGTTAGGATTTTTCCTGTCCTCTTGCTCCGATGTGACCCTTCGTAGTCACTGCTGTTCACGGGATGGAACGTCTTGCCGAACGCACAAGATGCAGTCCCTCTGCTACTTGCAATCTCCACGTGATGCTTCCTTCTAGACGTGATCAACGTGGAACAGCAGCACCTTTGCTAGACATGATGATCAACCGAAGCTGCACCAAGGCACAAGAAGCATCAGTGAGACAATAATATGAAGTGACTCTGAACATAGTTGTTTTTCCCAATAGCACCAATCGCTCCGCTTTTCCTTTATTTCTTTTCTCCCTATCACATAAATATCTACGATCACCCTGATCGTCCTCTCTCTATCTCTTGCCTCTCAATCACACCGATCGCCTTGGCCTCTCTCGCCCTTCTCGCCTTGCTCTCTCGGTTGCATGGCTCTGCCTTTTACTCCGACTCGGTTATGACCATGACTACTATTCGAACTCGGCTACGACTATGAAATAGACTCGAACTCAACTACGACTATGAAATAGACTCGAACTCAACTACGACTATAGAGCGGACTCGTATACGACCACGACCCGAACTCGTATACGACTCCGACCACTAGTACATGACTGGGACTACGACCACGATTGGAAAAATAAGATTACAACCCTAACAATCACCTCCTTAATCTTGATTTTTCTTCTTGATCACGTTGACCTTCTCTCTTGTTGTTGCTTCTTCTTTGCATGCCTGCCTGGGTTGGAGCACCTGCTCCCACAGCCATATGTCTGGTCGTCTTCCTCCTGCAGCCCTTGCTCATGCTTCCTCCACCAGCACCTACTTTCACTATCGTGTGCCCTTGCTTTCGACCACTGCCCTCCACGCCGTGCTTCCTCCCGCCACCTCAGGACCCATCTATGACTTCCTTCTGTTGCACGTGTGAGAGCTCCTCCTGAGCCCCTGCTCGCTATGACCATGCCTGCTGCATGGGGCCTGTTCCAACCACCCGAGCCAACACTTCGACCACCCGTGCCAACCTATCGCTTCTCTCTGCCTGCATGTGCTCAGAGTCGGCTGTACGCCTGTGCGCACCTCCTGCACTGCTCGCTACGACCATGACGTGCTCGCTGCATGCTCTTCCGGAGCCACTGGTCGTTATGACCATGTGCTCTTTCCCACCTTCTCGCTTCTTCGCTGATTCGGTTGTTATGACCATGCCTTCTGTCGCCCGATGGTGAAGACCTTCATCTTCTGGCTTCTCCAGACCGCTCTTCTCACAAACCGATCTACAAATTTTCAAGGGAATCTCGTACAACAGGTTTGGAGACCTCTTCGCCTTCATCACCAAATCTCTGTTCTTGTTATATACTCGCAAGAACTCATTCTGCAACACCACCTTGCACTCTCTCTCCGTCATCTGCCCAAGACTTAGTATGTTGTTGCATAGACTTGGTGTATAATAGATTCCTGTCAACAACTTCTTATCCTCGTTCCTGCATTGCAACATCATCGTCCTTTGGCCTTTTATCTCCACCGTGGAGCCGTCGCCAAACCTGACCTTGCCCCCAAACCTTCTCGTCGAGCTTGTGGAACATAGAGCGATCTCCCGTCACGTGGTTGCTTGCCCTATTATCCAAGTATCATTGATCCGTGTGATCATGGCTTTCTTCCTTTATGCGTAGTTTTGGAACTACGTTCTCCTCATTTAGTTCCACCATGATCGACTCATTTTCAACATATGAGGAGAGAAGTACTAGTTCTCCATCATCTTCTTCATCTTTTGCAAGGTTCACTTCCCCATCCTTCTTCTTGCTCTTGCAATTCAAAGTAAAGTGCCCAAACTCGTTACAGTTGAAGCACTTTTTATTGTTGCGGCATTTTATTGCGTAGTGCCCGTATTTGCCACATTCAAAGAACTTGACATGTAACATATCATGGGATCTCTCACCACCTCTTTGCCCAGCTTTATCTCCACGGCCACCCCTGTTGCCTCGACCACTCTGGCCACCTTGACCACACGACCTCCCGCGGTTGTATGATGAGCCACGACCGTCTCTCGGATCTCCCCTTACTAGTAACACCTGCTCGTTGTGAGATCCTTATTCCTTGCGCGACTGAAACCCCTTCAGTAACTCTCCATACGCCTTAAGAGATCCGGTGATCTCCTCTATCTTCTTCTTGTCCAGATCGGGGGAGTACATAGTGTTGTGACAACAGCTATGTACTTCTTTGGAAACACGCGCATGTACTTCTTTACCGCCATAGATTCCTCCATCTTGTCGCCAAGAGAGTTAATCTGATTATACAACGAACTCAGTTTGCTGACGAACTTGTCCACCGACTGGGTCTCTTCTATCTTCAGATTCTCGAACTCGCTCCACAAATTCTAGAGCCGCACCTCCTTGACACGATCAACTCCTTCGTGCATCGTCTGAAGCGCTTCCCACGCTTCTCATGCTGTCTCCTTGCCGATGAGCTGATCTACCTGGTAGATGAAGGCCAAAACCGCCTGATCTACCTTGTCGTCCACCTCCTTGTCCTTCCCCTTCGGATCGACTGCGCCCCAAACTCCCTAGGCGCGCATGTTTGTCTTCATCTTTATTGCCCACACCGGGTAATTGTCGATCGTCAGGAGAGGGTACTGGAGGGAGATTAACCCACCCAGAGCCTTCGCCTTGTCACCCATGCTCTGATACCACTTGTTAGAATTTTTCCTGTCCTCTTGCCTCGACGTGACCCTTCGTAGTCATTGCTGTCCGTCGGATGGAACGCTTTGCCGAACGCACAAGATGCAGCCTCTCTGCTGCTTGCAATCCCCACGTAATGCTTCCTTCTAGACGTGATCAACGATGGGACAACATCACCTTTGCTAGACGTGATGATCAACCGAAGCTGCACCAAGGCACATGAAGCAACAGCGACACAATAATATGAAGCGACCCTGAACACAGTTGTTTTTTTCCCCGAGAGCACTAACCGCTCTGCTTTTCCTTTATTTCTTCTCTCCCTATCACATAAATCTCTACGATCGCCCTGACCGTCCTCTCCTCTCTCTCTCTCTCTTGCCTCTCGATCACACCGATCGCCTTGGCCTCTCTCGCCCTTCTCGCCTTGCTCTCTCGGTTACATGGCTCTACCTTTTATACCCTACTCTACGACTCCGACTCGGTTACGATCATAACTACTATTCGAACTCGGCTACGACTATGAAACAGACTCGAACTCGACTACGATTATGGAGTGGACTCGTATACGACCACGACTGAAATTCGTATATGACTCCAACCACTCGTACAGGACTGGGACTACAACCATGACTGAAAAAACAAGATTACAACCCTAAGTTTCATTTCCGCAATTTGCTAGATAGTTAGCCCTTAGACTGTACCACAGTGCAAACAGACAGATTAAGATGGGAATTGATCGACAACGATATCTTGGCATGCATCAATTCTGTGGTTTATGGCATCACGGCCGCATCACCGTGACGCTACCCGCAAGCACGACGTCGGTGTCCGTTAACTTTCGAGCGGCACTCACTCATCAGTCATCCGTGTGTTAAGCATCTGCAATATCCTGCAGTCAGGATCGATCGGCCGGCCGGGTGTTAATGGACCGTCAGCGTCACCTTTTCCTTGTAACTATACATGATTATGCTCTGCTAGTGCACGCAGTACTTTGAGCACTTTGTGCTTAGAATGTTCGTTTATGAAAGTAAAAACAAAAGTTTTCTACTGCGACCAGTCCGCATCCCCACGGTAGAAAAGAAGAGGAATCAACCGCACGGCAGTCGTAACTCGTACACCACGCTTTGCACGCGTTCGATCGACGGCATCAACTGGAGCAGCTTAATTCAAACCTGCCCACCCACGGCCACAGCATGGACCAGTCGCGCGTGTCCCGGTTCGCGTACGACGACGGCCCGTTTTGGCGCTTCCAGCGTCGCCGTCGTAGTCGCAACCGCGACGTGTTCGTCTCTTCCGGGGCAGTGGACGGGGTGGCGCGGCCGGCGTGGGTGCCCTCACGCCGAGGCCATTGCAATCGCTTTTCCTAGCGCACCATACGCGCGCGCGTTGGCTATGGCACTATGCGCATATGCTGTATATCATGCGCTGTTCTTTTAGCTAGGTTAACCTTATCCTGTGCGCATTATATTGAGCCGACGGGAGGCGTGATCGGCCGATGCTTTTGCTTTAAGTGATCATGGGCACCTCTTTCCTCCTCTTCCTATCACGCGTGCGCGCGGTGCGGTGCCGAAAAGAGCCTCCAATATGGCTGACGCTCTAAATTTCTAAGATCGATCGCTGTGCGTAATGCATGTTTTGAACGAACTTGATCTCCCGATTTTCTTGACTAAGGAGTCCCCTAGACTAGGCAGGCTAAAAAAAAGTAATTAAAGCTCCATTGCTATGCATTAACTTGGAGTAAAGAAAGCATTGTTGCACACATAAGTGGAGGATCAGCGTATATAAAGAAAACGCACTTTACTTTCTCCTTTTCTCGACTCTTTTTACTTGCATGTAGAAGGTTGCAAAATGTGAGGTGAGGACGTATAAACTCTAAGCGCATGTCCAATGCAGGCGCTTAAAGAGATGCTTAACAATGAAAAACTGATTTTTCTTGCCATATAGGATAGATAAGGTGCTTATTTTGAAGCATCGATGCTTAAATAAGCATCGGTGCTTAGGAGATGCTTATGTGTATAACTATATCTATTAATAGATAATATAGCATCTAAGCACCCATGGAATAAATGCTTGCATTGGAGGAAATAACTTTTGCATGGGTGTTTGATGATGTGGCTATATTATCTCTTTAAGCATTCATATATAAGCATCTTGCATTGTACATGCTCTAAACGGAACGTACTGAATGCAGATGGCAACGTACGTTTACAGTTCACCCATTTACAAAACAGAAACAGCAAAATTGCCGGTAACGACCTCTCGGTAGGGGTGCAATCGAAGTGGATACGGACGGATATCGCTTATTCTGTATTTTATTCCATTTTTTCCTCGGAGTCGGAGTCGGCCACGGATAATACCGGATATCCATTTCTCCATTCCGTATCCGTTCCATAATATTTCGGATGGTCGATCGGACGGAAATTATTCGCTTCTTTGTATAGGGCATTGGACAGTATGGTATAATCAGAGCGAACATGGAGAGACTAAACACTGAGATACTGAAGGAAGAACACTCAGTACTCCCGCCTGTTTAGATGTAATAATCTACCTATAGGTTATCTTGTTCCTAGGTAAGTCAAACAGACTTTCTCATATCACTTGCATACAGATATATACGGACAATATCACTTATCTTGTATCCTATTCTATATTTTTTTTCTCGGAGTCGGAGTCAGACATGGATAGTGTCAGATATACATTTACCTCTTCCGTATTCATTCCGCAAGCCTTCAGTTGATCGGACGGACAGAAATTATCTATTTTGTTTGCATCCCTACCTCCTATCTCGTCGTCACGCGCCCACCCGATCGTGCTGTGCCGTCCCTTTCCCAGCATACCGACGGTTGCCATCTTTTTGGATGTGATCTGACCGGTATTGGTGTCGTCGTCCTCCTCCGTCTTTGCACTCTGGGGCCAGGACCACCACATGTACATGCGAGTTAAGGGAGGAATCTTGCCAGGATTGGGAGGCCATGGACAGTCTGCTCGCTTGGCTCACGTACTCTGCCCACTTGCACTGGCCATGTAATGCTCTGGCTAGTGTTTCTAGTGGCAGCAGACGTGCCTGACCTGGCGGGGCATTGTCGATCGCGGCATACTAGTTGCAGTATTATTTCCTCTCATTTCTCATGATTGGGGGCGTGGTTTGTATATATGGACCTTACCAATTACCATATACACGTCGTCAATCCGTGTCCTGAAATTGAACTTACGTACTGACCGGCAGGGCGACGTGCATGTCATGGTAGGAGGAAGAAGAAAACGTAGCTATGGGTGAGAACTTACCACGTTAAATTTACTAGTATCATGTCATCATGCATTCCAAGTGAGGGCATGTCAGAGTTAAGGAATTAGATGAGACATCAACGAGGGATATGGATCGATCAGATGCTCTGAACTCACTCACATAGACTGATCTGGCCAACCAACCACACGAATAAATAAGCTCACCAGAAAGACTTGGCAGCTAAATGGAGTATGCCGATAGATCGGCATTCTTTCGGCCCATAAATGTATAGCATCTGCTCGTATCCAAGTCGAGTTCAGGGCACTGTAATTTTGCATGCAGTGCCATGGCACAACATGTGAGGACTCTTATCAGGAGATGAATTGACTATTCGTCCTTTAGTGGCCATTACTTCCCAACAGAATTGCCTCACATATATCACGTCTTCTAGGGTACAACAATGCCGTTTAATTTCCACGTATGGAGTATAATTCAGGAGCCACATCTTATTAATTACCTGCAAAGTAGTTAGAACAAATAAAATAGGTTGGGTGGTCTGTGAAGATTTGGTAGAGAAACAAGTTTTTTTCTTCCAAACTTAAGAACGGAGTGAAAACCATCATTTTTGGCGAAGATTAAAAAATATTTTGGTTCGAGTACTAAATTCCCCTAAAACACGAAGGTAATTGTTTACTTAGCAAACGTCCATTTAGAATTGTAAATTCAAATCCAATTTGTGTTGGAAAAACGAATAGCGAAATCCCCAACAAACTATGAGCTAAAAAAATATGGAAAAAATAAAAACACAAAAGGTGTTATTCACAGCGAGTTTTTCCTTTTCATTTCTCCCAATTCATTTTTTTAGCTTGAACTTGAAATTTTAAAGCTGATGCGATGCTCCATAGACTAGCTCCTTATTTTATGAGGGGAATTGTTTACGTTGATGTGGTGCTCAAACCGAAATAGTTTTTCCTTAACTTTTGAAGTGTTGCCCTGAGTATTGCTATAGTTGAAAAGGTATTGACCAGTCAATTAGCTCGGAAATACTTGGTTGGATTCCATAGTATGACCGTATGAGCCTACGAGGTAAAATTCAACAGAAACAGACGGCCGGCCGGGCAGGAGACGCACCCCGACGTGGCCACTGTCACAGACAAGAATGTGTCACACGAGCGTTTCTTCGCTGGATCTTTCGTGGGCCATGGCGTAACTCACCATCGATATATATGTTCCATTCATGCTGTAACTGTCCACTGTTGAAACAGTGTTCATAAGTATATACATGCCCTAGGAAATGAGTCAGCTGGCATGTTCATCGCATTCTATAGCATCGACCGCGTCTCATTTCTCCAGTAGTGGCTCTTTCAAGGGCCACGACAGAGGTTGGCTTTTACTATATTGAAGGCCACGGCAGACCGGAGTAATCTCTGACTGTAGACATTGGCGTGACCGTGATGCGCGTGGAAGTACTAACCGGGTGTAAATTAGACCGTTCTTTTCGATTTTTGGTCTGGATTTCTTTCAATAATTACTATTTATTATATTAATAAATTGTAATTAAAAATTGTAATTATTGTCTAAAATAACATGCTCAAAAGACTCAGATGAGCTCTTCAACATCAGTTTTATTTATGGTAGCTACTTATGTTTGAGTAGAAGTCTTCGCATGGCCAGACTTTACTACCTTCATGCCGTGTGGCATACTGGCATGCATCCTTTGCGCTATAGTTTTTCTTCTCTTTTTTCCTTTCGACCTGATTTGAGCTATTGAATTGTTTCTGATTGCACTGTACTTTTTCCTGGTCTGGTCAGCACTGTAACAAAATCAGTTGATGTATACTGGTATGACGAAGTCTAGACGCGAAGAAAAGATGCCTCTGTGTTGAAAGCTGAAACACATGGACATTAATTCTTTCATTTCCTTAAGATCATTGTACTACGTCGGCACCCTGGCTACATTTGGTCCGTATGCATTTCAATCGAGCGAAGACATGACTTTTTCCTATCCTTCACGTTAATGCATGTCATACGTTGTACATTGGCTGCGCTGGACCATATTTTACTCCCATATAGCCTTACATAGGTTTGGTCAGCTAGCCAATACGTGAAAAGGGACCATATTCTTTTTTTTCTAGAAAGAGTATAGTAAGACGAACACCTTACTCACGTCACACAACGTCTACTACACACTAAAAATTTTACGTAGGCTCCAAAGCTTTTACAGAGTGTGAGCACGCACTCTTTACAACTAAACGGATACGTATATATATAGTCTGATTAAATAAGCCACAGTGTACACGAGTATAAAATTTTGCTTTACCAACTTTCGTCTAAATGGTCAGCACATAAAGTTTTTTTTTGTTCAGCCACTGGAAAATTCGTTGGATGACCACAAATAACTTACAAAACATGTCCAAGGTCCAAACAGGGATTTTACCACTAATTTCGTTCAAACTGTGAAATTTCCGCATCCAGTTCTACATATGGACTATACGTGTTCTGTTCCTTTTAACCATATACATACGCATGCATCGAGCATTGCAGTGATGCAGTTCCCCAAGGGATCACAGAAAAGTTTAGTCGAGAAACTAATAAAAACAAAAATATTTCCCTAAGGAAAAGAAAAAGAAGAAGCAGATGCGCTCTACACATCACCTAGCTATAGATATTTTTCTTTGATTGATTTATGTGGCACCTAAACTTCTGTGTCAGAAACTTCTGGTCCCTTCTTATTATCACCTAAGTTAGATAACTGCCGTCCGACGCATGGCGTCCTCGGCGCTGCAGGTAGCCTCCCGGCGGAGCGGAGGGACAGCGCGTACAGCACGACGCACAGCGCCGTACCGACGGCGCACGTCGCGCCCCAGGTGAGGAAGGTGTTCCGGTAGCAGCCGGCGCCGACGCAGCGGTTGCTCCCGTGCGCCTCCTTCTGGTAGAGGAACGCGGCGAAGTAGCCGAAGCAGAGCGAGCCCACGGGGATGTTGGCCACCAGCACGTTGTGGTTCACCCCGAAGTTCTTGGTGCCGAACAGCTCGCTCGTCGCCGACACCGCCACCGAGGTGATCGCACCGGTGCACGTGCCGATCACGGCCGTGCTGGTGTACAGGAACATGTCCCTCGGGTCCAGCAGCAGGAAGAACGCGCCGGCCATCGGGGTCATCAGCGACGCCATGGACGCCGTTCTTGATATTGAGTAGCCACTCCTGCTCAAGTAAACCCAAACCTTTTATGGCCAGGACAAGTGAAACAAAGACTCCAATATACAAACAGCAAGAGTGATCAGGGGATGCGATGATCAGTTGAACACAACAGAGTGATGCTTACTTTGCAGTGTAGTAGTCCAAGAAGGCGGGAAAGAGGCGGCCGAAGAATCCAAACGAGGACGACAGGGAGACGAGAGTGGATGGGTCCCGTAGCCCTCGGGACTCAGCGATCTGCCCCAGGTTGTTGAGGAAGACCAAACCCAGCGTGCCACTGAACATGTAGCTGAAGAAATAGAGCCAGAAGTCAAGTCTCCGCAGCAACCGGACACCACCGACCTCTTCTTGACCTCTCTGTTCGACGCCCTCCTCCTCGTCGTCCTCCTTGTTCTCCGCCTCCACCTCGACCACCGGCACCGCCGTCTCGGGCTCGTCAGTGGCGAGGTCGTGTACTCTGTTCTCCCTCGTCGCCTCCCGTATCTTGTCCATGCTCTCCCGGACCTTGAGCGCCACCGGGATTAGTATAGGGACGGCGAGCAGCACGTAGAGGCTAACCATGTGCTCCTTGGACGAGAGCCCGATGGACTTGGAGCCTATGCTGCCCACGACGGCGCAGGCTCCAGTGGCCAGCGTGATCGCGAACATGGCGAGGAACGCCGCACCGGTCCTCTTGTGGCTCTTTAGGTCGACCACCCTGAGGGACGGCGCCGCCACGAGGGTGACGAGCATCGGCACGACGGCATTAAGGAGGAGGTATATCTTCGTCTTGGATAACTTCGCGACTGCCCCCCGTGGGATCGTCTCGGCCATGGTGGTGTAGAACTTAGCGCTCAGCCCGAGGTAGCTCGTGACCAGGCTCACGGCAACGCGGCTGTCGGAGGGGAAGTTCTTGATGCATAGGAGGGAGCACACGGTGTTGATCCAGCAGATGCCGTTGCCGGAGAGGGAGGTGAGCACAAACAGATGCCAGTACTGGAGCCCGGCCCTCTCCAAGAAGAGGAACTGGACGCCATACCCAACGAGGCCAAAGGCCGCGCCGGTGACCGCCACCACCCACAGAGGGAGGTACAGGGCGGCGACCCCGGCGAACCAGCCGAAGAGCTTCCCGACGTCGGAGGCGGAGGCGAGGAAATTGAGCTGCACCTGGGAGATGCCCTTCACCTCCTTGAGCTCCGACGAGTAGACGGGGAAGTCGGCGTTCGGGCCGTTGATGGTCTGGAGCCAGACGCTTCCGACCAAGCTCAGCCAATGGGCTGAGGAAGGAGAAGCCATAGTGCGGAGGATTTTTTTTTCCGGTGCCACGTACCGGCAATAGCAGGCGAGATGTGGTATTTACGCGATCTCGGCGACCAGCCGGACAACGAGAAATGAACGATCGACGGCGACGGCGAGCGCTGTGGCTCCGATCAATATTGCAATATTGGTTTTGTTGTTCCTTGTTGGCCGTTATGGCCTGTGGCAAGCAGCTTATATAGTGTCCAGGGTTTGGGCCAGGAGTGACAGGCACCTGACCTAATGGAGATGGCCGGTGAGATGCTTTACCAAAGAGTAATCATATAGAAGCAATGAATTATTATTTATTTGTTCGATAAAACATCGCTCCAATAAATAATAAGCCAATTACTAAAAGGTAATCACACATAAGCAATAAATTATTATTCGTTTGCTCGGTAGAACACCGCTCCAACGAATAATAAGCCTTACCAGAGTAGCGAGCAGAACAATAAAATAGATAATGTACATTTATTACAGCAGTTGCCATATAAGGCTATGGCCTTTAATACACTTATTTAAATACAGTGGATACATAACATACACCCTATCTCTCGCTTGCCCTGCTCCGCTGAACGTCTATTCATCCCAACCGTCGTATAGGATGTCCACCTCACCATAGTCCTTGCAATAATCGCCCTCGTCCCTTGTGGCTTCGGTGCCTATGAGTCCCTCATCCCACTCGGGGTAATCCCATTCTAACAAAGGAATATAATAGTAAGGGTGAGTACTAATGTACTGTAACGCCCTAGGGTCCAAACCGGCTTAGACCTAATCACATTCTGGATAGACCACGTACACGTAGCAACCCGATTGTACTTTCATCCTCGCTCCGCGCAAAACGGTTAACCGGGAGTGCTACCATTGAAACTCCTAGGTTTATATGTAAGTGCTTCTCAAGGTAAGCTAGCAAGGTGGGACTAACCCAGAAATTCATGCACACACATATAGGGGCCGGGGTGTCACACATACTCAGCAAACATTATCAGCAAAATGCACTGTATGATTCTTCTCTTTTTCATTATTGTATTTTCTAACTCATCTCTTTTTTTGGAAACTAGTTTACCATACTAAGTGGCAAGTTTTAATTTATGAAAAGACTACTTATCACTCGATGAGAAGCAAGATCCCTAGTGATCTTCGTAGCCTCCAATCCAGGAGATAAGCATAAATTTATGATTTTATTGTGCCACTGTACCTATAGCTACTCAGAGTACAGAACGTTTTCTAGGTTACGTTATTAAATATCCACCCATCTATTCTCCACCGGTGTCTCAGGACGCTCACCCGGCATCCACCGACTTCATATAACATTGGTTGGGCTAGTTATCCCTTCACCCAATACTCCACCCACGTTAATATATGTGCTTTGGATCCCCACTTCCGGACTTGCACTACCAGTCCTGAGTTCCTCTATCACCACTCACACTATAATACTTACTTGTTGTGGAGAGAATAATAACGTAACATGGTAGCATTTTATGCCCATCAAAAATGGAAAAATGGTTGTCACTTAAATACAGGCTCCTTTCTGAGTAAGAGTTAGTTAGTCCTTATGTCCTATCCATATGTAAAGGGTCACATCTTCCCTCTCTTTCCTGACCAGGGCCTCCTTAACTATCCTAATATTTACTCTTACAGCTCAGCAGCTCCTTTTAGGGCCTGTTTGGATCCACCCAGATTTTAAGAATCTGGCTTTTGGAAATTGAATGGGATCCAAACAGACCAGTTTTTAGAGCAGTTTTTAAAATCTACCTATCCAGATTCTTAAAAACCAAGAAGCTGTTGATACCCAGCTTTTGCCAGTTTTTTTTGGCACAAATACCCATTTACCCTCATTAAAGACCACGCGCAGACGCTTCCAATCATAAATGTAAGGGTATAATAGTCTATTAGCACCAATCATAAATGAAACCAGCTTTTAAAAACTAGGGGATCCAAACACCCCATCAGTTTTTATTTAGAAACCAGCTTTTAAAAACTAGAAGTAATAGCTGGTTTTTAAGAATCTAAAACTGATCCAAACAGGGCCTTAGCTGGACTACTCTTTTCTCATATCTCTTCTCTTTCATCTCTTTTATCTGATTTGAATTTCAAGTAAAGTTTTAATGCACATACATAATAAATGATACAAAAATGTAGTTTTTACCTTTAATATAACTAGATTAATGATCAAGAAACAAGCTTGCCTATTTAATAGTAATAAACCTCAGCATCAATGGAGCCTGGATCCGCTTCTTCCATTTGAACTGGTTCGCCTTCTGCATTTTATAAGCCAGACACACATTTTAAGAAAAAAAATACTTATTCATTTTGGGGTGATTCATAAAGTTTCCTATTGTCAGTTCCTCCTTATTTGGGGTATTTCCAACAAGTTTTATTTACTTAATTTTTCATTCCCTTCGTAAAGTTGGCATCTTTACTGATGTTAATTTTCATACTCCCTCTCTCTCTTTTTCTAGCCAGCCTATTGTCAGCATGACTCACGCAGTCCACTGGCTCAGCCCACATGCACACGCCCCCTACACTATACCCACCACACTCACCATACTCACTCCCCTCCCCTCTCTTGCTCTTTACTCCTCTCGGCACACCTCCATATTCCCCAGTTCAGATCCCATCTGATTTGCTCGAATTTGGCCCCTATGCGTCATCAGTTGCCTTCCCCTGATCTACCTGCAATCGACGCTGTGGATGCTCTTGGGTGCACCGCCACCCCTTGACTTGCCTCCCTGGTTCCCTCTCATCGGATCTACTACTACTGCCACTGTGGGTGCCCCCTCGGGGACGCCACCGCCCCTTGGCTCGCCTCCCACGACTCCTTCTCATTAGATCTACTACGCCAACCCTCTATTTCCTCTCGGCTTCGCCAGGTTACCTCCATGGTTAGGGTTGGGTGAGGCTTGGTGTTGTGGCCACATCAGTCGATCCTGGCCTTCAGGGAGTTCCTGTGATGTCTTCCCTTACCCTTCCCCCTTCAATTTCCCCACTATTCACCGGTTCCATGGTGGTGTTCAGCTCTGTGGGTAAGTTTGGGGATGAGCTGCTGCCATGTCCTGGCCCACGTCTGAGGCTTTGTCGTTGACCTCCTCGTCTCCCTTGGCACCTACGGTTTCTTCAGCTTCCATGGCGCCAATGGTTTGGGTGTTCGTGAGTCCGGCTCAGCCATGGCTGTGCGTCGAGACTCCCGTCCTCCCATGGTTTGCTACGGCTTCGTCGGTTCCACTCTACTCCATCTCCCCTCTCCCAGAATGGTTTACTCTTCTGCCCCCTTTACTTTACATAATTTTGATTTATCCATAATTTTCACCTTACTTTGTTCTCTAACTACGTGCGATTTTGGGAAGGTCTACGGGTGCTGTTGTGACGAGACTTGCTAGGGGAATATACGCTGGGGAGCATGTTCCCCCCTTTAAGGGTGCGCGGCGGCTTCTATGGGCTCGCTGCAGGTAGTGTAGTGGCCAGCATGACTGAGGTAGGGTGGTTCCTTCTCCTCGGCCACCTTGCTTGACCGGCTGGTTTGTGGTGATTGCTTGTGTGTGCTATGCCGTGGTGATGTGTCATGGTGTTGTGCTATGGCCCAAGAACAAAAAGGATTTGGGGACAATGGGGGCTTACTTGTTGTCAGGCTAAGGAGGGTAGGGGGAGAATGATGTCCATGATGCCTGCGTTGCGGTTCTCACATGGGTGATGATGTGGATGGCTTCCTTTTATGGTCGAAGACGTTGCCTTGTTGTCGTGGTCGGCCCGCAATAGTGGTCCACACTCCTCTTCTTCCTCTACTCCCTTTATTCTTCTCCTCCTTTTCTTCTCTCCCTCACCTCCTCTTGGTGACTGGCTTATGGGTAGTGGTTGCATCTGGCTTGGTTTGCTCTAGGTGGTGGCCAAGCAATGCAATGGTTGGCTCTTTGCTTGGCTTTGGGGAGTGCTCCTGTTGGAGGAAGTAAAACTGGGATGGGTCTTGTGTGTGCCGTGTTGGTGCTTGACTGGCCTCTCTCTCCTATCCTGTTCATTCTAAGATTGCCCTCACCTTATCTCTTGCTCTCTTTCGGTGCACTATTTGCTTATGGACCGCTGGTCCGAAAGGTGAGTTTGGCACTATGCTAAGGATTTTCTATGGCGGAAGGTGGGTCAGTAAAATTGTGGATGTTGGGTTCCTTTTCTGCTGAATGATGAGGTCCACTTATGCGAAAGACGCTGATTGGCCACGGATGGTCCAGGAACCTCGATAAGCGCCATTCTATTCAACATTCTATAGTCGAGGGGTTTTGATGGCAAATTTCTCTTCTATTCGACATTCTATAGTCGATGGGTTCCAACGGCAAATTTTCTTTTATTTCTTTTATTCCCCCTTAGATTGTTTTGGTTCTCCGCTCTTTGATCACAAAAGAAAATGGGGGATTGGGTTGGTTTTGGAGGAGCAATACAAGAAAGAGGCAATACAATGAGGAATGCGATGCAATTTTATGTCTCTCTTTACTTAATGTATTTCCTGCAATGTATTAATTCATGTATGGGTGTTCGCCATTCTTGTAATAAATCGATTTTTGTAATAATTCCTGTTAATTCAATTCTCGTTTTGCAATTCCAATTGATATATATCTTCATAGTTCTTGTGTTACCATTTATTTAATTTAATTTCGTTCTACTATTTATTTTATTTTAATTGCACTTGTTAGAGTTAGCTAAAAATTAGGTTCTTCAAGCCGGCCAGTGTTTGCAGCCAGTGGCGGATCTAGGAAATTTTTTTGGAGGGGTTGAAGTACCTTCAGCTCGACCTCAACCCCTTCTACATTATACATCCATGGTTAAAAATTTAGGGGGGGGGCTCCAGGGAGGCTCCAAGGGTCCGGTAACAATAGAGGGGGGCTTGAGCCCCCTCGCCCCACCGCTAGATCCGCCCCTGTTTGCAGCGTAGAAAAGATGGCTGCAACAACGCGACGGCAGTGGCACGGCAGAAACAGCTTAATTTCAGGATGCGCGCCCGTGCGAGGCCGCATTAACGTACGTGCATGATTCAAACTGTTCATCCGTCGTCATTTGGTACCTGCCATCTTTCGTCAAAATTGGAAGCCGCTAAAGTTCTGGTGTAAAACGTGCGGTTTGCGCTACTGTGCTGTTGGCGCACGTAGTTCATGGCTCAGATGCCTCGGAGCCGCTCACCGCTAAACTGCAGGCCACGATGTACAGACCGGCCTCGCCGCGACCAGAAACTACGTTTTTAATGTTAGAAATCTGATTTAAGGAACGTGTTAGGCTGTGAGGCCGCGAGGTATCATATCACACTGTCAAAGCAGAGTTCAAGAGGGTAGCTAGAGACGGCAAAGGTTCGTAACTGCAGGGAACATCATACCAAGGAACCAGGTTAATCGAGGTGGTAGCTTATATAGTTTATGCCTTCACAGTGCCTGACGTCTGCATTTGATGAAGAGAAAACAGTTGCAACCGGAGGGCTTCAAGCCACACCATTTGATACTTTGATGTGAATCGCTTTCTACCAGCATGCATACAGGTGCAGATTTTTATCAGTATGCACGTTTACATACGTACGCACGTCGAACTCCGGTTCTCGGTATGCTCGTTTTATAAATAAAATCAATTGCTTTTTTTTTTGAACTGAAATAAAATCAATTGCTGATGTGTTGGATACAGATCCGGTTTCGTGTTTAAGTCCATTGGATTGCCTAGCTAGTTTGTCAATAATCTAAGTCCTACTCAGTCGCTCACTCAAAAAGACTTCTAACTTGGATTCTTGTACGTACTCTGCTGGCGTGACAGTTAGGCAGCGATTCTATGATGGTTAGGTTGTCGGCAGACGACACAGCGGCTTAGGTAAAGTGCCAGTACTATCATGCGCAGATATTCAGAGCGTTAGGCTAGTATTGTACGTGTACTGACCGTCTATTAATCCCTGACGCCGTCGTCATTTCAGGTTAAATTACCGTGGTGGTAACTTCGTAATGGTGATATGACAAAATTTACACGCGAACCTGGTGTGCTTATCGATGGCCATATTTTCACGCTATCTTACAATCTTGTGCTCAAATTGAAATCACTTTGTACGAACGATGCCAGTAATCGGAGCGGGTAAATGATGCTTAAAACCTTTTCTCTTAACGGTATTTAAAATCTTCGGTCAAGTGACTATAAGAACCATCAAATTTAGATTACATCAACTAAGCTTACCAAAACAAAAGTAGAGACATAAACCAATAAAATTAGAAACCTTTAGCACAATACCGGTCAAACCGCCGTTGATAGGCTGGTCTAATCACAGAGACAAATGTGGTTTGATCGTTGAGGCTGATCTAAGTGATCATCTGTTTTCAAACCTAAAAATATCTTGGGTCAAAACTCAAATGTCAAGAAATAGATCAAATCTCATCTAAACACTTTTAAATTTTGTATGAGACTTATTTAAAATATTAAGAACATAAACCAATCAAGAATCAAAGGTTCTTGAGCTCGGATTCACTAAATGGAAGAGAAGATCTAGGAATCAAGAATATCAAAAACCCTAAAATTACTTCTTATGAGAATATAAGGCACGAGGTCTTCTAGATCTATTCTCGAATGTAAGAATTTGGTCTAGACTCCCATGATCACGGAATCACAATCTTGCTCAGAAACACTCACGAACTAGGCATAATCTTGTTTCTTACTATGGAGCTGATCTAGATTGGGAACAATTGATCAACTAGGATTTTTATTGCCTCTTATTCATTATAGATCATAGTAAGATCAAGAGGGAAGAAAGAAACACTAAAAAACAAGCCAAATCAATATTTCAACAATTGAGAAAAGAGGAGAAAGACTTGGATGAAATTTGGACATGTATTGATACTTAGAGATGAATATTTACAACCAATTTTCAACTCAAGACAAAGAGTCATAACTCATCTCTTAAAAGTTCTCTCCAGGAACCCATATCTCCTCTATTTGGCTTAGCACAAGCTTCTCCAAAAACTTAGTCCTAACCCAACACCTCTTCTTCCTTATATATGTAGACTCACAAGAAACCATACCCAACACCTCTTCTTCCATATATATATGCAGACTCACAAGAAACCATAACTAGCACATTTTATTGAGTTTCATCCACTTACACGAGCTAACCCATTAACCCAACACTATATCGGGTTTACACTCACACATATATGCTTCTTAAAGCGCGACTTGCACTTGGCTTCAATAGCTCGAATTCCCCATTCCGTGGCCTCCGTGAAGACTCCTTGACCTAATCCACTTTGGCCACCGTCACGGTTTCGCATATCGCTACTTTTTTTGGTATTGGACAATTTACCAAAATACCCCTTTACCATCCTTCCACGAAACTTCCCACTTCTATCGCCTTGAAGCAACCCTGTGTTTCATCTTCAACTCCATGTGACCATAATGACTTGTTGTTAAGCCTATCACGCGTCTGGATCCTACTGAATCGTCCTTACTTGTAAACGAGTCCAAGTTAATTGGTACGCCACATGTCTCTCCATGCACCATGATGGCAACCAGCTTCCCTGACCGTTCTGGGCCTAATCTCCTTCCTAAGCATAGTCTCGATCCACCTTGCTATTACCCATTATGTTCACCATCGGTAGCTCCTGGTTGGGTTCCTTGTCTTTCTGATTTGTAACTGTTGTAGGGGTGGCCCCTACCTAAGCCCAGCAGGCCTGTTAAGAGAGTGTAAGGCCCAGAATGGGACATGTATAATGACATAGGTACCCCTGAGGGAAGTACTCATGTGTAAGGGTATAATTGTAAAAGCACTCCCCATGTGGATGTATATATATAGGACATAGGCCATGGGGAAAGACCCTAAGCCATTTTCTACTCACCTAACTCCTCACTACCATACTCTCTCTCTGTTTGGTCTGTAGCCACAACAGTTGGCGCCGTTCGTGGGGAGGACAAGAGCAAGCCTCCAGGTCTGAAGGAGGATGGCACCAAAGAAAACTTCACCGTCGGCGGCGAGGAAGAAGAAGGCGGAAGCGGCGAAGTCTCGCGTTAGCACTAGGGCTTCGGCTTTAGCAGCCGCAGGTACGAGCGGTGGTGCAGGTGCGACCGTGAACCCCGCCATCGACGCGACGACCAACCCCGCCAGCGACACAACATCAGACCCCACCAGCACCGCCCCGACGACCAACCCCGGCGATGGCAACGCAGGCGCATCCGTTTTCCCACCCGGCGCAGAAGCGGTGAATGGCCCCAGCGGCGACGCGGACCTCGTCACCGGCTCCAGGGTCCTCCAGGACAACACGGCGGGCAGCCTGGGCGCGCAGGCCGTGGTAACCGCCGTGCCGGTAGCACCGCCAAGCGCACCGACGGCCCCAGCCACGCCCGCGGTGGAGGCTGCCCTATTGGCGGCCCTTAGCGCGTTTCAGCGGGAGCTAACAGACCTCCGCGGATCTGTGCGGGACATGCAAGAGGCTCGGAGCCAACACGCCCCCCTCGGCGGTGGCATCTGAACCCGCTTCGGAGAGGGCGGATAGCCGCGACGCCCCTACGTCTAGTCGCGTCCCATTGCGGCGCGTAGACCCGGAGTCCCCGCTCTCCGCGAGCCTACAGCAGGCGGCATGGCCGGAAGATTTCAAGTTCCCGAGCGTCATCAAGGCCTACAAAGGCGACTCCGACCCGCGAGAGTTCGTGCGCGTGTAGGAGACCGCTATCGAAGCCGCTGGCGGAGATGACACCACGAAGGCAAAAGGACTCCCTCTCGCGTTACAAGGGTGGCGCCGTCACGGTTCTTCACCATTGAACCACGAGTCCATCTGGCGTGGGAACAGATCCGCGACCGACTCTACAACAACTTTCAGGGAAACTACGTCGAGCATGTCGATGCGGACCAGCTCTTCGCAGTCAAGCAAAAACCCGAGGAAAGGCTCCGGGATTACTTCAAGCGCTTCGCGAAAGTGCGCTGCCAGGTCAAAGACGTCAATGAAACAATCGTCATCAACGCAGCAATACAAGGCCTCCGACAGGGACCGATGGCCGAATACAATGTGCGCAAGCCCATTAAGACGGTCGTGAAGCTCTTCGACAAGATGGAAGAGTACGCCAGAGCGGAGGAGGACGCGCGGAGGCGACACGGTGATGACTCCGACACCAACAAGGCGGAAGGCTCGGCAAAGAGCGAAGGCTCGCCGAAGCAGAGCTCTTCGAAAGGTAAGCGCAAGCAAGAGCAGCCGAAGGGCACCTCCGAACGCAAGGACCCCCAACACAATGACCCGCCAGGCGATAGGCACAAGCGCGACCAACGCAAGTCCAGGAAACCTCGTTACGTCTTTGACACCGAGGGTGGCTCCGAAGACAACGCCTCGGCAGGTCGCGGAGGCAGAGGGCGCCGAGGCCGAGGACGGGGACGTGGCCGGGGTTGCGGCATACCCGGCGCAGGCTCCGCCAGAATGGGCACAACACGAAGTCACATTCACGCCCGCTGACCCCGAGGGCGTGGAGTTTTCCCACCAAGACCCTTTGGTTGTCCGGGTCCTTGTAGCCGGATGCGAAGTTAGGCGCGTCCTAGTCGATGGAGGAAGCTCCTCGAACATCCTGTTCGTCGCGGCCTTCGACCAAATGGGGATCCCTCGGAGTCGATTGGGCCCTTCAGGCATCCCGCTGCAAGGATTTGGAGGGCAGCCTTTGCGCGCTTTGGGCCAGATATGCCTCCAAGTCTCCTTCAGCCAAAGCGACAATGTGAGGAGCGAAGATGCCATCTTCAACGTGGTCGACATTGCATACCCCTACAACGCCATATTAGGGCGACCGCTCCTAAATACCCACGGAGCAGTCCTGCATCACGGCTTCCTGTGCATGAAGCTTCCTGGACCGCGGGCCATCATCATCGTCCATGGCGACCAGGACATGGCTCGGCGCATAGAGCTTGGCGCCAGAGGTCCATGCCACGCGGCTCGCCAAGGCACCTAAGCCGGGTGTGCAAGTGCGGAGCCCTCGGGCGCCCCCCGAGAGCGTATCACGTTCCTCGGGCACAAGGTTGCCCCGGCAGCAGCGGCTCGTCAGCGGTCACCCCGTCCTCATAGCGGTTAGTGGTCGGTATCCCCCCTTTTTTGTAATTGCTCACCCGCGCAAACGGGAATTTAATAAAGTTCACCGTTTGCACAAATTCTTGTTCTTCGCAACAAAGACACGCGTTCGCACGCGTACTTTCCGTCAAAGATACGGGTATGAGTATAAACAAAGACACGTGTTCGCGCGCGCACTCTCTGTCAAAGATACGGGTATGAGTATAAACAAAGACACGCGTTCGCGCGCGCACTCTCCGTCAAAGATACGGGTATGAGTATAAACAAACACACGCGTTCGCGCGCGCACTCTTCGTCAAAGATACGGGTATGAGTATAAACCAAGACGAGCGGAGGGACGCCTCCGCACGCACTCTACGGAGTATAAATAAGACGTAGCGTCGAGGTCCGCCTCCGCACGCACCTCACCGCCCGCAACGCGCGGAGGCTTACCTCCGCGCGCAGTCCACGGACTCTAAATAAGACGTAGCGTCGAGGTCCGCCTCTGCAAGCACTCTACGGAGTATAAATAAGACGTGAACACCGCGCACGCATGGGCGTTGCCCCAGTGCGTACTCTTTGGAGTATAAATAAGACGTGGATGTCGATCCCGCGTACTCTCCGGAGTATAAAAAAGACGCGGATGCCATCCCTGCGCACTCTACAGAGTCTAAACAAGACGCGAACCGCGCACGCATGGGCGTTGCCCCAGTGCGTACTCTTCGGAGTATAAATAAGACGTGGATGTCGATCCCACGCACTCTCCGGAGTATAAAAGACGCGGATGCCATCCCTGCGTACTCTACGGAGTCTAAACAAGATGCGAACACCGCGCACGCATGGGCGTTGCCCCAGTGCGTACTCTTCGGAGTATAAATAAGGCGTGGATATCGATCCCACGCACTCTCCGGAGTATAAAAAAGACGCGGATGCTATCCCTGCGCACTCTATGGAGTCTAAACAAGACACGAACCCCGCACACGCATGGGCGTTGCCCCAGTGCGTACTCTTTGGAGTATAAATAAGACGTGGATGCCGATCCCACGCACCCTCCGGAGCATAAAAAAGACGCGGATGCTACCCCCGCGCACTCTACGGAGTATAAACAAGACGTGGATGTTGGCCCCACGTACTAAGAGGACACAGAGCTTACCCCGGTAAATTCCACGGAGTGCAAAGTGCACCACGGGGGCCCACTCCCACGCGCAGCCCGCGAAGTACCAAGGTGACGTGTCAGAGGCTAGCTCCCGCGCGAGCTTACCCGCGAGCGAGAAACACCAGAGGCTGCTCTTGCATAATCTCGGGAACGAGCGCTCGCGCGTCTACCTCGACCAAGGCGCCAGCTCCGTTGCCACCACTTCGAAGGGTAGGGGACGGAGCGCTTGCGCGTCTACTTCGGATAGGCGCCAGCTCCGCTGCCACCACTTCGAAGGGTAGGGGACGGAGCGCTTGCGCGTCTACATCGGATAGGCGCCAGCTCCGCTGCCACCACTTCAAAAGGTAGGGGACGGAGCGCTTGCGCGTCTACTTTGGATAGGCATTAGCTCCACTGCCACCACTCCGAAGGGTAGGGAACGGAGCGCTTGCGCGTCTACTTCGACTAGGCGCCAGCTCCGCGGCCACTACTTCGAAGGGTAGGGGATGGAGCACTTGCACGTCTACTTCGGATAGGCGCCAGCTCCGCTGCCACCACTTCGAAGGGTAGGGGACGGAGCGCTTGCACGTCTACCTCGGATAGGCGCCAGCTCCGCTGCCACCACTCCGAAGGGTAGGGGACGGAGCGCTTGCGCGTCTGCCGACTGGCGCCACTCCACGCCATTACTCGAAGGGTAGGGGCGGGCGCTTGCGTGTCTGCCGACTGGCGCCACTCGCGGCCACTACTACGGCGGTAGGGGCGGGCGCCGCCGCGTCTGCCGACTGGCGCCACCTCGCGCCACCACTCCGAAGGGTAGGGGACGGGCGCATGCGCGTCTCGCCGACTGGCGCCCGGCTCGCCGCCACCACTCCGGCGGGTAGGGGCGGGCGCTTGTGCGTCTACTTTGGATAGGTGCCGCTCCGCGCCACCACTCCGAAGGTAGGGGCGGCGCTTGCGCGTCTACGACTAGGCACCGGCTCACGGCCACTACTCCGAAGGGTAGGGGCGGGCGCTGCGCGTCTTTCGACTAGGCGCCAGCTCAGCGCCACCACTCCGAAGGTAGGGACGAGCGCTTGTGCATCTACCCGACTAGGCGCCGGCTCACGCCGCCGCTTGAAGGGATGTTGGGCCGGCGTGTGTGCGGTTATTGCAACTCTGCGTCTACCTCGATCACACCGCCGCAAGGCGCAAATCGTCGTATACGGCGGCGTAGTACCTCCGAAGTTTACCATGGAACAGCGTGGCGGGAGGCGGAGATGCACTTCGCAGGATCTAATCAAGACTGTTCTTTGCATTCGCTAAGGACGCTTACAAAGGCGCACAAACACCTCCGGCGCACCAGGCCGCTACTCGGCAGGCTCATCCTTAACATGCGTCCGTGCCGAGGCTCCACTCGAAGACGCCCGACCCGCCCAGAAATCCAACGCTTCCCGGCCCTTTGCTAGCACCGAAGACGCCGTCGGGTCGCAAGGTCGAAGATTAGCAGCCGGCCCCGGTTGTGTAGCTGCTCGGGACAAGGGGGCAGGAATCAGAACAGCGGGGGAACAACTCCGTACTTTACCAAGAAAAAAAAGACAACCCGGGCTTCGGTTACAACGCACACCAACACGCGACAACCTCCTGTCACACATGTGGGTCCGCGGTGTCCTCCGGGGCCGCAGCGCCATCCTCGTCACGCCGGGGGACCTCGTCCAGAAACCGGCAAAGGTTTCCCTTGCCGTGCAAGTTGTTCCACAACTCGACTATGGCTGCGGCCTCACCGCAGTATTCCCATATCCGCTCATGGAAGAACTTCACGACGCGGCGTACGGCGCGCACGGCGCCAGACATTACCCCGCCCCCGGCGGGCATCTCCAGCCGAGGATCGACTAGCCCCGCAACATGTTCACAACCGCGGTGTCACAGGAGCGCGCATGTCAGACACGACGCCACGCAGGCACAGTGATTGCCGAAGATCGCCGTGGCGCCGTGTGCAACGCTGGCCGCATCTCCAATCCACCGGAGTGACCACGACAGGTCCTCGGGCCCGAAGGAGTGCGCCGGCACTTCGGCGACAAGCCCCTTAAGGGTGTCTTCCAGGGCCAGCATAGCATCCCAGGCTGCTACCGAAGCGTCGCCCAAGGCTCGATCTCGCTCCGCGAGAGAGGCAGCAAACTCGCTATTTTTCCCCTCTAGAGCAGCGATCTGTTGCAGAAGGCCGTCTCGCTCTGCAGCAGCTTCTTGCCGCACCGCTTCCGCGACCGACGCTCGCGCTACAGCAACGAGCCCCTCGGTGCGCGTCTTCATCTCCGCGTACTCCAACTCCAGGCGGCGTATACGAGCATCCTGGGCGGAGCGCCCTCCTATAGCTCCCTGCAGCTCCTCTTCGGCGGCCTGCAGCCTACTCCGTAGAGCTACTCCCTCGCGAACGTGAGCACTTCGCAGGGCCTGGGCCAACACAAGTGTCTGCGCGGCGCAGGAGTTAGCAAGCGCTAAACGGCTGCAAGTGGTCTAAAAGACAGATGCTTACCCTCACTCCCGACACTTTCAATGCATCTCCAAGGCGCCCTGACCCGTAGGTCTGCAACGCCTGTTGACCGATGCTGGCGACCGCATCCTCAACAATCCCGCGCCATGCCCTCAGAGCATCCGACGGAGGGACGAAGTCCGTAGGGCTCGGGCACGCGACATCTGTGTCGCCAGCACCAGGACCCCCGCGCTCAAGGAACGGCTCCTCCTCCGGGATAAGTGCCGCTGCAAAGAGGAAATACACATTTGTCACGGGGCGTGCAAAAATTGTCGAAGGAGTGCCGTTATAACCTACCTTCGGTGGCAGACAGGGGACTTCGCGGAGACGTCTCCCTAGCCGCGGGCGGGACCGCTTCTACTTCGGCCCCAACGGACGGCGTTGTCTCGCAAGGCCTGGGGACCTCCGAGTCGGGACCTAGCGCCAACCGATCCTATGCCACGTTCACTGTGGCCCGAGGGGCCGGGAGGGCGCGGGGTGGAGGAACCTTGGTGCTCGAAGCGGAGTCCCACAAGCTCCCAACACCGGTCGCCACAACGAACCCTCACGAAGTCCACGGAAGGGGCGACTGCAAGCATGGCCGCTTCGCTTGAGGGGAAGGTACCACCTCGGTACCCGCCACAGAAGGAGCCCCTGCGGCAACAACACACGCCGAAGGGGTCTCCACAGCTACAACGACAGCGGTCGGGGGCTTCGCCCCCATGACCTCTGCGGGGGACACCCTCGCCTCTGCGGAGGACACTTCAGCCTCGGCCGCCGCTATTAGCAAAGGCTGCGCTCTGCCACAGCCATGGCCGGATACGAGGACTCCGCACCGGTGCCGCCAGCCAGCACCACCACCTCGGCGACGGTCGCGGGTAGCGAGACCTCCGCAGCGCGCCCTCCGCCGCCGGCGCCTTCGCCCTCAGTACCCGCGCTCTCCAAGTCTGAGTCGGCATACTTCGCCGAACCCAACTCCGGGCTCGCCACGCCGGCAGGAACAGCGGCAGCCGCCGTACTGGGCGTGGTCGCAGTGCTCCGGGTCCTCTTGCGGGATGACGCCTTCGTCTTCATGGCATCGTCATCCTCATGTTGCTGGTCCGGAGGGGTGCGATCCGGCATAGGAAGCCCTAAGGCCTCACACACGCGGTTTATCCGCCCCAATCCGGCCTTCGCAGTCGCAGCTGCGCGCTGCCCGTGCTCTCTGCCAGTGTATGGCCCGAGGAACACGCGCGCGGCGCGCTCCGCGTCCTTAAGGCGAGTCCCTGCGCCGGACAGAGCACATTTACACAATGCAATACGTACGAACGGAGAGGAAGACATGGTCAAGGCTTACGAACCGATCGGCACGGCGGCGAGCAAGCGGACGGCGAACGTTATCATCCTGACGTTCACCGGCCGTGAAGCGCCAATCGTGGGAAAGCGGTGTCGCACCGAGCATCATGTACTCCTCGGCGAGGTCGCGCATATTGAAGCGGGCGGCGACCCCCACAAGTCTTCGCGCCCTCAGCCTATCTTCCTGGTCAAGCGTTAAGCCGGGGGTGGTCTTGAATG
The DNA here is from genome assembly GCA_036346575.1 of Dendrocalamus sinicus. Lineage (NCBI taxonomy): Eukaryota > Viridiplantae > Streptophyta > Magnoliopsida > Poales > Poaceae > Dendrocalamus > Dendrocalamus sinicus. Next base: position 27,015,718 of record CM070653.1, on the reverse strand, counting down.
TAATCGGCCCGCCTGCGCACTCAAGGCCGCTGCCACTCGTCACACGAGGGTAGAACCACCGCCTCGCCCAGTTGGATTCCCACTTCCCTCAGGTTGAGTTTGCGGGGAAGAGCTTCCCACATGACGTCTGCAGGACGAAGTTGACGCTGCCAAATTTCGACAGCATACCGTCCTTCCGCTCCTTCGGTTGGCACCGGGCTTCATGCAGATACGCGAACAGGGAAGCGCTGGGCCAACACCCATCCGAGCGCAGGGCCCAGCTGTACACGGCGAGGCGAGCCACCGCGTTCGGAGTCAGTTGTGACAACTCCAGCTTGACGGTCCGTACCACGTCCCCAACAATTGCTGCAGACGGGATGCGAAGTCCGGCTTCGAAGTAGGCGACGAAGACGATCGCCTCCGACTTCTCAGGGTGCGGCTCCGTCTCATCATCGGCGGGCAACCGCACCGCTTGGCGGTCCGATAGCCTCCCCTCTCGCAGCAGTGATCGGATCGTGTCCTCCGTCACGAGCGTGCGGCCCAACTCGCCGGAGTACGGACTCTGACTCTTCTTTGCCGCCCACCACTTGTCTGCCGCCGCCGGATCGCCCTCCTCCAGCGCGTATTTCACCTCGAGCGGTGAGGACTGCCTGCGGATGGCGTAGCCGCCCACCTGAGTACGCTCATCGCAAGTCGCCATCAGCATCCACGGGGAACTCGGTGGCAAAACGGAGCGCAGGAACAAGGCGAGCGAATGCGGGGGCGGCGTGAACAACCAGAAAGCGTAAGGAGGAGGCGCAGGCACAACGCCACGGGGGGTACTTAAAGGCCCCCTCCCACCGTTGGTAAGCGCAAACGGCGAGCGACAACCACTCACCTCCCCACGTGCGAAGCCGAAGCATCGCGGCGGTACACGTAGCCGGCATGCGACCGTGGTCGTACAGGGTCCTGTCACCACACGACGCGCCACTAGCGTCCCACCGCGTGTCGGTCAGCGCAAGGAATAAACGGAGGTCGCGCGACTCGACATAGCCTTCGACGCGCGTCGGCGCGGCTCTTCGGACCCTAAACCGCGATAGCCCAAACGGGGTCACCGACCCCCCAACCCTGGCCGCACCTGTCCGAAGGGACAACCGCAAATCTACGTGACATGGGCAACCGAAGATCGGCAAGAAGCGCAACTGCTAGCAGCCGGTGACGCGCGTTGGAAGGTGAGCAGCCAACGTGCGGCGCGCCTACAACGCCGCGCCACGTGCCCTGCCCCTCTGGGAAGGGGCTTGACCGCTGACGGCCCGTCGCACGGCAATCACGGCCCGCCACGTGTGCATCTCGAATGGACAAGCGCGTACGGATACAGCAGCCCGCTCGTGCCAGCCCAGGGGTTGACGCGATTCCCGGAGCCATTAAGGCGCACTACCACGGGGTCGCGCTCACCCCAGGTAGTGCCTCGCTCCAAGCAGTGCACCACTCATAGCGCAACTGCGCACGTGGCACCGGGGAGTGCCTCGCCACCACTTCGAAGGGTAGGGGACGAAGCGCTTGCGCGTCTACTTCGGATAGGCGCCAGCCCCGCTGCCACCATTTCGAATGGTAGGGGACGGAGCACTCGTCGTCTGCCGACTAGGCGCCCGGCCGCGCCACCACTGGCGTAGGGGATGGGCGCTCGCGCGTCGCCCGATTAGGCGCCCGGCCGACTGGCGCCCGGCTCTGCCACCACCACTTGGCGTAGGGGCGGAGCGCTCGTGCGTCTGCCGATTGGCGCGGCTCGCGCCACCACTTCGCGTAGCGTAGGGGCGGGCGGCGCGCGTCTACCGGATAGGCGCCCGGCTCCGCCGCCACCATTTCGAAGGTAGGGGACGAGCGCTCGCGCGTCTACCGACTAGGCGCCACTCGCGCCACCACATCGGCGTAGGGGCGGGCGCTCGCGCGTCTACTTCAACTGGCGCCCGGCTCCGTTGCCACCACTTGGCGTAGGGGCGGCGCTCGCGCGTCTGCCGACTGGCGCCAGGCTCGCGCCACCGCCGAAGATTAGGGGCGGGCGCACACGCGCTTACCCCCATGCACGTAGCACCCCCGGACCACCCTGCAAACGCCTGCTCTCCACGGCTACTATCCTCCAAGGCAGGAGACCAGTGGCTTCGGAGCACCACCCCGCTGCCCGCCTTGCAGGCACCGCCTCGGCGGGACGGCATACCCCACACATCGCACCGGCGCAGGTTAGGTCACGCCAAGTTTTGGCTTGTTCTCATAAACAGGCCACCTTCAGTGCATCAATATTCTTTCGAAAGACGGGCTTGATCGAAGCCCCGATCAAGGTGAGCTGTCTAAGAGAACAGGCAAACCTTGCCGTTATATGCGAAATACGGCGCGAGCACAGCGGTGCGGCGATTGCCGTTAACAACGCCAACCAAGCTCCCGAAAAATAGGCCTCCATCGGTACATCAACATTCCTCGAGCGCGTGAGTGCGCCATGGAATGTGGATGCATTGAAGAGGCCCATTTAGGAGCGAGACCTATCTGAGCACACAATGCGGTACAATGTTACACCAAAGACGCTATATATATACCCCATCGGTGGGAAGCCGGTAGGCGGAAGTCCAATGGCGAAGTCCAACCGGCAGGAGTCGAACCGGCGGGGGAGCGTCGCAGCATCGTACCACCGCGATGCTCCAAGACCCGCGCCGCCCAAGCATGTTCCGCCACGTGGACGGCCGGGAGAAGGAACGTCGCAATATGGTATCGCCGCGCCCCGCTGGACAGGCTGGCAGTCGCTTATCGTCAACGGCGCTCGACGCCGGAGGCGCGCGCGCGACGCATTTGACTCCGCCAACACCCCCAGTCCGGCCCGGGCAATCACCGACCCCGCCAAATCGGAGGCAACTTCGGCCTCCAATCCGCCCCCTCGGTGGCGAGGCCAACCTCGACTTCGATATTCGCTCCGGACGACAACCCCGACCCCGCCACGACAGGACTCTGTGGGTGACGAAGCCTTTGCCAAGCCGCCCGACGCCATACCTTCGCAATAAGGTGAACACTACACTTCGAACGTTGAAAAATCTCACAGGCCGCAGGGACGTAGGGGGCCAAAGGGCTCGGCAACATGGCTTCGGCCCGTGAAGCCCTTCACCATGAGAGGCTCCTGTGGTAGGGGTGGCCCCCACCTAAGCCCAGCAGGGCTGTTAAGAGAGTGTAAGGCCCAGAATGGGACATGTATAGTGACATAGGTACCCCTGAGAGAAGTACTCATGTGTAAGAGTATAATTGTAAAAGCACTCCCCATGTGGATGATATATATAGGACATAGGCCATGGGGAAAGACCCTAAGCCATTTTCTACTCACCTAACTCCCCACTACCATACTCTCTCTCTCTGTTTGGTCTGTAGCCACAACAGTAACCACTCTGCTAACCTCAATTATGTTCCAGTGACACCTTGATGGTTCTGGACCTCAGCTCTTCTAATTTAGTCTCAATACTTTGACCATTGTAGACCTAAGCTCTCCTAGCTTAGTCTCGGTCTTGTCCACCTCACCTTGACCTTGCTCTAGAGTCCTACAACCAACAACAATAAATAAACCATCGTATAGCACCACCAATACACAAAATCATCAATTGACACAATTAATAAGCTAGGAACCGTCACCTTCACATCAAAACGCCTCCGCATGATTTGACATGTAGCATGTAGTGCCTAATGATTAGCCATGATGTATTCATGCATTCGGACTCCCTCAAACAATCTCTACGTGCATCAGCCTCGTCACACAACTCCCTCTTTATGATCCTTGTCTTCTTTGTGTTTCGTACTTGAGGTATGTAGCCTTACCTGGACTTACCTGACCACGCGGACCACAACTCTCCCGCATAGTCCCAATTACTTGCCATTGACCGCTAATGTTCGCCAAGCCACCTGTACATCCAAAAGCAAAGCAACTATCTCGAGCAGAAGTTATATGCACTTGACTCATGTTAGTCAAAGCAATGTATCATGCAACACACCACAATCAAACAACAGCACTCATATTATGCACACACTCAAACCCCTCGTAGCTCTCAAGCCATAAGTGAAAACTAAGACCATCATGGTTCGTCTAACCATATCACACAGCCTCTACATGCACCTCACAGCATGTAGGCACAACCCTCTTGGCAACAAACTCCTCAACCATGCTCATATCTATTTTCATCAACCCCAGATATGTTTTGGGTACCCTAGACATATCTGGCCTCTCGAGAAGGAGTTTCACCAACCGAAGAGGTTAGGTACAAAGCAAGGTTAGTTGCAAAAGGATACAACCAAATTTCAGGTATTGATTTTACATATATCTTTTCCCCTGTTGTGAAGCATATTTCTATTCGCACTTTACTCAGCATTGTGGCTATGCATGATTATGAGCTTGAACAATTGGATGTGAAAACCGCATTCTTACATGGAGAATTAGAAGAAGACATTTATATGGAGCAACCGGAAGGTTTTGTCGTTCCAGGAAAAGAGAATTTTATTTGCAAATTGAAGAAATCTCTTAATGGTTTGAAGCAATCACCTAGACAATATATAAGAGATTTGACTCTTTTATGATATCTTATAATTTTAAAAGATCTAATTATGATAGCTATGTTTACTTGAAGACTGTTAATGGTTCAGTTATTTACTTGCTCCTATATGTTGATGATATGTTGATTGCTGCAAAAGACAAGGCTGAAATTTCAAAATTGAAGGCACAGTTAAATAGTGAATTTGAGATGAAAGATCTCGGTGCAGCAAAGAAGATTCTTGGTATGGAAATTATTAGAGACAGACAGTTTGGCAAATTATATATAAGTCAAAAAGGATATATTGATAAAGTTCTTCGTCGTTTCAACATGCACAAAGCCAAACTTGTGAGTACTCCCTTAGCTGCACATTTTAGACTTTCTTCAGCTTCATGTCCACAATCAAATGATGAACTTGAGTACATGTCTAGAGTTCCATATGCGAGTGCAGTTGGTTCGCTTATATATGCTATGGTATGTTCTCGCCTCGATTTATCTCAATCATTAAGTGTGGTTAGTAGATACATGGCTAATCCTGGAAAAGAGCATTGGAAAATAGTTCAATGGATTTTCAGATATTTGTGGGGCACATCTAATGCTTGTTTACAATTTGGAAAAACTAGAGATGGACTCGTTGGTTATGTAGATTCTGATTTTGTTGGAGATTTGGATAAAATAAGATCTCTCACTGGTTATGTGTTCACTGTTAGAGGGTGTGCCATTAGCTGGAAAGCAAGTTTGCAAGCTACTGTTGCCTTGTCTACTACAGAAGCTGAGTATATGGCTATTTTTTAAGCTTGCAAAGATGCCATTTTGCTAAGAGGTTTGTTTACTGAGCTTTATGGAAGTACATCTTGCACTACAATAATTTGTGATATTCAAAGTGTTATTTGCCTTACAAAAGATCAAATGTTCCATGAGAGAACAAAGCACATTGATATCAGGTATCATTACATTCGAGGTGTCGACATTACTCAAGGTGATATTAAAGTCAGCAAGATAAGTACTTATGATAATCCAGCTGATATGTTGACAAAGCCAGTTTCTGCTACTAAGTTTGAGCTATGCTCAGACTAAGTTGGTATTACTCACTAGTCCTTTGGACTCAAGGTATGGATGATAATTTTATTAGATGAGTCTATCATATTCTTCAACTACTGGAGGGAATTCGGTTCAAGGTGGAGATTATTAAAATTGATCCGAATTCGTATCATTACCATGTAGGACACTTCATCGCCTCATACCAGACGTGGCATGACAGATGTATGCACAGGTTGTATCAGACGTGGTGTCAATCTGTAACAATCGACTATGATTCGGTTTCCCTCCGTGTGGGACTCTTTTGTCTCACGCTATAAATATGTACCCCAGTAGCCCATAGGAAGAGCAAGCGCTCCATTGTAAACTTTCCTTATTATAGTGATTTGCCTTCAAGCGCCCGTGGTTTTTTCCCGCAAGAATTTTCCACATAAAAATTCGTGTCTCTTGTCTCTATTTTTCTGTGCATTATTTACAACATGTTGCAACGTGTGCCGTTTGAAAGACTAAGACAGATGCCCCGATCAATTCGGCTTGAGTTTCTGGCTTCTGGCTTATTTTTCACTATTTATAAATTTCGTCTTTTTTCTGAACTTTTGGCTTTTTGTTGAGCTTTTTTGTCGGTTCTTTTTTTCCCCGTATTCGTTTGTATTATACGTAATGGGCTAACATATTTTTTTATATTTTTAAATTTTTTAAAATTTAATTATGCTAAATAAGACTTTGTCAGCTACAGTTTTTTTCAGCCAGCTACAGTGTTTTCAGCCATAAGCCACGAGCTTTTCAGCCGAACCGATCACCACCAGAATCTCAATCTTGTTGATATCGGTTGAGATTGATGGGAGCTATTAAACAAACTTAAGTTTTGCTATCTCTATGTTTGTATACTTGCCATGCTGTGTATTGTACTTCATCCGGCAACAACAAGATTTAGTTTGTTGTGATTGTTGTCGATGCTTGTATCGGTTGTAACAGATGTAAGTTCATTTATAAATACAATGTTAATGCCTACCGTTTCCTTACCGCAAATACTGCTTTCTTATAAGATAGACAGACTTGGTCTTGCGCGTCAAAAGAAAACAAAAGGATAAACAGGCTTGCACTTCTGCCATTAGTCCATACAGAGTGCACAACGTATGTTTTTGTGGGCCGGGTTAGCAGCATCTGGCCGAATAAAGAGCAGCTAGCCGTGCAAGCAAAACTGCAGAAGTCGACGACGCATTGCTCGCTGCCGAGCCACGTCATAAGCGATATCATATCAATCCAATGGCGAGTAAGAGTACAGTCCGAGAAACTGTAACGACAAACATGCGAGCCTCCTTGTCGTCGGCTAAATCACTGACAAAGACAGGCGTGTGCACCTCAGATGTCTTCTCTCCCATCCAGTACTCTCCATGATGGAAGGGGCAGTAATACTATAGTGCAGAAATCATGTCTCTGAGGCGACGGGTAGCTTCTAGAAGGTTTAGGAAAACAAATTAATAAGTGCTCTTTGCCATTTTGTGACGGTGATGTGTGTCTCGCGAGTGCCCAGCCGCCGGCGCCCTTTTCTTGCTCTCGTTTCCCACATCCAGAAGTGAACGCAGCCGGGTTGTTTCGCGGGATTTATGTACTTGCTTCGTGGGGCGCACACTCATGGCGCCGTGGGCCGCGAGAGGAGGAATCATTGCCACCACCACCATCCGCCGGGACGAAAGAAATGTGCACCGGGAGGTCCGGAACCGGGGAAACGCGCTGTGTGCCGCTGCTCAGCTGCTCGCCTGCTCTTCACGAGCGACGTAACTGAACTGACTGCCCAGTTGCCTGTGCCTGCTCCTGTCGTTGCAATTCGTAAGCAGGTCAGATGTCTGATTGCCCAAACGGCCCAATCAAAATGGTGGAAGGTAGACTCGGCCCGGTAGGCCCGCGCGGCCAAGGGTCAGTGAAGGCCTCAAGGGTGCGGGCTACACGTGGGCCTGCCAGGGGGAGGGAGAGGGGGGCGAACCGAGTGGCACGCCCGATTTTCCTTGTGGGCCCGGAGGAGTCGGTGACATGGCCGGCGCACCACTTCTCCGCACGGCCGAGGTGTGTCAACAAGGCTTTGAGCCTGTTCTTTTGTGGCTACGGCTTATGAATTTTAGCTGTGGCTTTTGGGTTTTGCCTGTTCGTGTGAGAGATTACAGAGTAACTGAAATTCACGTGCAGCTTTTGCCGATATAAATGAAGTTGGTACAGTATATACTATAATTAACTAGTAGACCCTATTTTAAAAATATTTTATTTAAAAGTTAGTTATTGTAAAAAAGCTAAAAGCTAAAGTTAAAAGTCATAAAAGGACAGATCCTTTAGCCGGGCATATTTTCACCGTGCGGCCCGCCCAGGCGGAGTGGCTCGTGCGGCCATGCCGCGCACGCAGCAGGCGAAGGCGAGGTGGCGGGCGCGGCCCACCCGATGCCCCGCGGCCCAGCAAGTTCAATGCCATACGCGGCCGGTGTGCTGGCTGCAGATCGCGCGGCCGATGAGTTTTGGAGACGGTGCGGCCCAGGCACCGTCCGCGCGGCCGCGGATCTGCAGGCCCGCGGTGGGGGAGCTGCCTGACAGATCGATTCCGTGGGAGCCCAACCGCAGGTTAGTAAGTTGAGCGCGCGGCTGCAGAGCACAGATGCCCAACAGCACGGCCCAGCTGAGCTTTTTTTTTTCGTGCATCCCTCGGACAGGCCATAGTCAACCGAACTATACGAATTTTGTAGCCATAGTAGTATAGTACACCTGGTTCGGTTTCACTGCTCCAGCGTACCAGTCACGTCAAGCAAGTAGTACAGACGAATGCGTCAGCAGTGTCGATCGAGATATTCCTTGCACGAGTCATGACGACATCAGGTAATCTAACCCGATGTCAGTCTGAAAATAGCTTCGCAGCAACGTTTTTTAAAAAATTTGATAATTGAGCGTTTTTTTCTTAAAAAATACCTTTCTACATAGACCTGTCAAATCGCAGTAACTTAGAAGAGCACTGTAGCTATAACAGCACTTATCAAGCTATACTATTTTTTTTTAACAATATGAGGTGTAGTCATGTGAGCGAATATTTAGTATACTTGCAGAAGAAAAAGTTGTTGCAGTCAGACATCGGTCCGACAGCATCATATGAAATGTGACGTGCATACTTTAAATCTTGAGAAGCTAGCGTCAACACCATGGACACATGCCAACACATAGCGAGCGAGACATTCATCCAGCCCGTACGTCCTAGTCAGGTTCCCCCCCCCACACGCGAGGTGTCAACGTACGGGGACCTCAATCGATCTCCATGATAAGGCAATAGCCAATAAGATAAGCAGCCAATGGATGTTTCTCGAAAGGACAATCAGCTTATCAAACTAATTAATCTACACTGAAAACAAAAGAAAGGGCCGCGCTATCTAATGATGATGACACTGAATTGAAAACTCCATTGATTAGTTCGGTAGATTTTTGCAGTAGTTGCTTCTGAAACCCGATCAAATATGCAAAAAGAAGAGATTAAGCCAGAGTATGTCGTTAGTTGTTACACGATATATAAATCTCACTTTAACAAGCTACCCGTTCAAGCAGCAATGAGTTTGTTCATTCATGGATCAGGACTAGACTGTTAGGATACAGATAGACTATACTAACGCAGATTACAATTTTCTACCGTATAAAGCAGAAAGTCATATGAGTAAGATATCATAAATTGTTACCATTAGACGCACAGTGCAGCGAAAGTAGAGTTGAAGCAACCGATTCAGCGAATAGCGCATCGGTATAGTAGAAGTAGTCGATCGTTCTCTGGCCAACCGTCTCCTCCTCACGATCGTCTTGATCAGCGTCGCAGTCACAGCAACGCCTCTGCCGTGGTCCACACGTCTAGAGATGGAATACTGTGTGTCGGCGTACTAACACTAGCACACACGGCAGGGATTATGAGAGGTGGCAGCTAGGGTTTCGATAGGCGTATTTCGGGATGCCGCCCTTAGATCCCGCACCTCTGTTATATAGTTTTCAATCAGATCCTTATCCGATACGATTAGATATTATATCCAACTCAAAAAGTCTTAGACTTTATCTTTATCCAATACGTGTAGAGATCGTATCCCACTTGGAGACTACTATTCGGACCCTTATTATTCCATCACATTAAGTGTGTGACCTTATAGATTCATATATATTTGGCCATAGGCCGAAAACTTCTTTCCATTCCATAAGTCGGTAGTGGTCCCTAGCAGGATATAATGATTCCTGTTGTAGGGGTGGCCCCCACCTAAGCCCAGTAGGCCTGTTAGGTCCGAAATAGGACATGTGTAATGACATAAGAGCCCCCAAGGGGAATACTCATGTGTAAGGATATAACTGTACAAACACTCCCCATATGAATATATATGTGGCATAAGCCACGGGAGGAGGGGGCTAAGCCATTCATTTACTCAACTCTCCACTACCACACACACTCTCTCTCTATTTGGTCTGTAACCACAACAGTTGGCACCGTCCGTAGGGAGGACAAGAGCAAGCCTCCAGACTTGAAGGAGGATGGCACCAAAGAAAGCTTCACCGTCGGCGGCGAAGAAGAAGAAGGCGGAGGCGGCGAAGTCTCGCGTCAGCACGAGGGCTTCAGATTTAGTAGCCGTAGGTATGAGCAGTGGTGTAGGTGCGACGACCAACCCCGCCATCGACGCGACGACCAACCCCGCCGTCGACGCGACGACCAACCCCGCCGACGACGTGACGACCGATCCCACCAGCACCGCCCCGACGACCAACCCCGGCGACAACAATGCGGCGCGCAACCTGGGCGCGCAGGCCGTGGTCACCACCTTGTCGGCGGCATCGCCAAGCGCGCAGACGGCCCCGGCCACGCCCGCGAGAGACGGCCTGCCGGCGGCCTCGGTGCGTTCGGCGGGAGCTAACGGACCTCGCGAGCCTTCGGGACATGCGGGAGGCCCGGCCAACACGCCCCTCGCGGTGGCATCCGAACCGCCGGAAAGGGCGGATAGCGCGCGACGCCCCACGTCTAGCCGCGCCCACTACGGCGCATAGACCGGAGTCGCCGCTTTGCGCTCTGCGGCGACGCCATGGCTGAAGATTTCAAGTTCCCGCGTCGCCGAGGCCTACAAAGCGACTCCGACCGCGAGTTCGTGCGGCGTGTCGAGACCGCCATCGGCGCTAGCGAGACGACACCACGAAGGCAAAGGGCTCCCCTCGCTACAAGGGGTTGCGCTGTCACGGTTCTTCACCATTGAACCACACCATCTACGCGTGGGAGCAGTGCATGAATCGACTCTACAACAACTTCGGGAAACTACATCGAGCGTGTCGATGCGGACCAGCTCTTTGCGATCAGCGGCGGAGGAGAGGCTCGGGACTACTTCAGCGCCGCGAAGGTGCGCGCTGCCAAGTCAGGGCGTCAACGAAACAACGGTCATCAACGCAGCGATACAAGGCCTCGGCCGGGGCGATGGCGAGTACAACGCGCGCAAGCCCATTAAGACGGTCGGGAAACTCTTCGACAAGATGGAAGAGTATGCCCGAGCGGAGGAGGACGCACGGAGGCGACACAGTGATGACTCCGACTCTAACAAGGCGGAATGTTCGGTCAAGACCGAAGACTCGCCGAAACAGGGCCCTTCGAAAGGCAAGCGTAAGCAAGAGCAGCCGAAGGGCGCCTCCGAACGCAAGGACCCCCAACACAATGACCAGCCATGTGACAAGCCCAAACATGATCAGCGCAAGTCCAGGAAATCTCGTTATGTTTTCGACATCGAGGGCAGCTCTGAAGACAACGCCCCAGGTCGCGGAGGCCGAGGACGCCGAGGACGAGGACGGGGACGTGGCCGAGGTCGAGACGACTGGACCCGCGAAGAGTACGGCGACCAGCACCACGGGCAATGGTGCGAAATCCACGGCCGGGGCAACCACGACACGCGTGCTTGTGCCACCATCGCAGCGCTTCTGGCAGAGCGTTGCGAGGACAAAACCCGGATACACGCGCGCGCGCTGTGGCTCACGTCCAACCCCGGACCAAGGAGCACAGCCGGGAAGGCTTCCTGCGCATCGAGCGCACGTCACGGCAACCTCGAGAAGGCCTCCTCGATTACAAGCCGGAGGAGCCCGGTAGCGAGATTATCAACGTCATCTTGGAGGCTCCTCACCGGGTTCGCCGGCAAGACAACGGAAGGCTTACGCGCAGAGGTTACACCACGTCGCGGCATACCGCGCAGCGCCGCGAATGGGTGCAACATGAAGTCACATTCACGCCGCGACGCCGAGGGCGTGGGTTCCCACCAAGACCCTTTGGTCGTCCGGGTCCTCGTAGTCGGTGCGGCGTCCGTGGCGTCCTAGTCGATGGAGGAAGCTCGCAAACATCCTCTTCGATGCGCCTTCGACCAAATGGGGATCCTCGAGCCGTTTGGGCCCTTCAGCGCCCCGCGCAAGGGTTTGGAGGGCGCCTTTGTGCGCCTTAGGCGGATATGCCTCCAAGCCTCCTTTGGCCAAAACGACAACGTCAGGAGTGAGGACGCCATCTTCGACGTGGTCGACATCGTATACCCTACAACACCATAATAGGACGGCCGCTCCTAAACACCCTCGGGCGATCCGCATCACGGTTTCTGTGCATGAAGCTTCGGGCGCGGGCCATCATCACCGTTCATGGCGACCGTGACATGGCCCAGCGCATAGAGCTTGGCGCCAGGCCCATGCCACGCGGCTCGCCAAGGCACCTAAGCGGGAGGCGGATGCGAGCCCTCGGGCACTCCGAGCGTCCCGCTCGCGCGCGCAAGGTTGCCCGGTGAGCGGCGGCGTCAACGATCGCCCCACCTCCTAGCGGTTAGTGCTTGGCATTCCCCTTCTTTTGTAAGTGCTCACCGCGCAAACGGGAATTTAATAAAGTTCACCGTTTGCACAAATTTCTGTTCTTTGAAACAAAGACACGCGTTCGCGCGCGCACTCTCTGTCAAAGATACGGGCATGAGTATAAACAAAGACACGCGTTCGCGCGCGCACTCTCTGTCAAAGATACGGGCATGAGTATAAACAAAGACACGTGTTCGCGCGCGCACTCTCCGTCAAAGATACGGGCATGAGTATAAACAAAGACAAGCGGGGGGACGCCTCCGCACGCACTCTACGGAGTATAAATAAGAAGTAGCGCCGAGGTCCGCCTCCGCACGCACCCTACGGAGTATAAATAAGACGTAGCGTCGAGATCCGCCTCCGCACGCAATTTCACCGCCCGCAACGTGCGGAGGTTCGCCTCCGCGCGCAGTCTACGGACTCTAAATAAGACGTAGCGCGAGGTCCGCCTCTGCACGCACTCCACGGAGTATAAATAAGACGTAGCGTCGAGGTTCGCCTCCACACGCAATTTCACCGCCCGCAACGCGCGGAGGTTCGCCTCCGCGCGCAGTCTACGGACTCTAAATAAGACGTAGCGCGAGGTCCACCTCTGCACGCACTCCTCCGGAGTATAAAGAAGACGCGGATGCTATCCCTGCGCACTCTACGGAGTATAAACAAGACGCGAACCCCGCGCACGCATGGGCGTTGCCCCAGTGCGTACTCTTCGGAGTATAAATAAGACGTGGATGTATATCCCGCGCACTCCTTCGGAGTATAAATAAGATGCGGATGCTGTCCCTGCGCACTCTACGGAGTATAAACAAGACGCGAACCCCGCGCACGCATGGGCGTTGCCGAGTGCGTACTCTTGAGTATAAATAAGACATGGATGTATATCCCGCGCACTCCTTCGGAGTATAAATAAGACGCAGATGCTGTCCCTGCGCACTCTACGGAGTATAAACAAGACGCGAACCTCACGCACGTATGGCGTTGCCCGGTCGTACTCTTGAGTATAAATAAGGCGTGGATGTATATCCCGCGCACTCCTTCGGAGTATAAATAAGACGCGGATGCTGTCCCTGCGCACTCTACGGAGTATAAACAAGACACGAACACCGCGCACGCACGGGCGTCGCCCCAGTGCGTACTCTTCGGAGTATAAATAAGACGCGGGTGCTGTCCCCGCGCACTACTTGGAGTATCAACAACGCATGGGCATCGGCCCCCACGTACTTCAGAACACAGCTTACCCCAGTTAATTCTACGACGGACCAAGTGCACCACGGGGGCCCGCTCCCATGCGCCGCCTGCAGAGTACCAAGACGACGTGTTAAGAGGCTGGGTCCCGCGCGGGTACACCCGCAAGCGGGAAACAGCAGAGGCTGGTCCCCATGCAGGCACACCCGCGGGCGAGAAGCGCCAGAGGCTGGTTCCCGCGTGAGCACACCCGCGAGCAAGAAGCGCCAGAGGTCGTCTCGCGCCACCACTTGGCGGTGGGGACGGGCGCTCGCGAGTCTACAGACTAGGCGCCACCCTCGCGCCACCACTTGAAGGTGGGGACGGAGCGCTCGCGCGTCTACCTCGACTAGGCGCCAGCGCCGCTGCCACCACTTCGAATGTTGGGGGACGGAGCGCTCACGCGTCTACCTCGACTAGGCGCCAGCGCCGCTGCCACCACTTCGAAGGATGGGGGACGGAGCGCTCGCGCGTCTACCTCGACTAGGCGCCAGCTCCGCTGCCACCACTTCGAAGGAGGGGGACGGAGCGCTCGCGCGTCTACCTCGACTAGGCACCAGCTCCGCTGCCACCACTTCGAAGGATGGGGGACGGAGCGCTCGCGCGTCTACCTCCGACTAGGCGCCAGCTTCGCTCCCACCGCTCAGCATCCCCGGACCACCCTGCAAACGTCTGCGACGGTCCAACGTTGCAGCATCGTGCCGTCACGAGGCTCCAAAATCCGCGCCGGGAGAAGGAGCGTCTGGGATCCAGCGGGCCCCTGACCCAGCCCCATGCGTCGGAGGCCTAGCTTCCCCTCGGTAGGGCGTTTCGGCCGAAGCAGAAGGCGAAGGCGAGCGGGCACCGGTTTACCCACAACGCACTCAACCACAAACCTTGAGCCGTGGGGTACAGGCCGGCCTTTCGGCCCATAGCCCCAACGAGTCGGAGGTCACGCGACGTCACAGCTCTGTGGCAGGTTTTGACATGTTCTTGTAAACAGAAATACTTCAGTACATCAACATTCCCTGATGGTAACGCCGGTGAGCGCAGTCAGAGAGCGCAGAGAGACTCAAGCATTTCTGTCTACGAGAGCAGGTCAAGCCTTCCATTTCCATACGGCGCGCGCGGCGAGCAGACCTGTGGACGTCCAAGACTTCTACAATAAGTTGTGACGTATTCCCATAAGTAGGCCGTCTATTGTTCATCAGCGCTCGGCGACATCGATCGATGAGACGCAATCATCAAACGCGATGAACAATAGTTGGCCTGCATGTGAGAAGATAACCGCGTGCAGGTATACGATGAGTAATCAAGGGTGAGCAAGGAACAGGCCGCGACACCGGTGTATTTATACCCAGGCCCACCCGACGAGGAGTCGCCAGGATGGTGAAAGGTCAACCGGCGGCATGCCAATCGTCGGGATCGCAGTCGATGGGCGCCCGGCGGTTCAACTGCCCGTGATGGACAAGCACAATCGCTCACGGCCAGGGAGGCGAACGGCCGTGGTCGCGGGAACGCTGGAATCCCACGACGCTCCAATGGCAGCCGGACGCGTGCCCACATCTAGTGCAGGGCAGGCGGAGCAGCCGTGCCAGCCTACCCTTGACAAAGGAAGGCGCGATTCTAGGCGTCATTAAAGCGCACTCCTGGACATGGCAACCATCTCCCCGAACTGGCACTACATCGCGCGAAGCATCTCCCGAGACTCGGCTGCCAGGGGCAGCCGACCAAGTTCGACTTTGCCCGCAAATATCCGGAGTGCGAAGTACGGCACGCCCGGACCTCATCTCCATCGGAGCCTTCGGCCTTCCCGCTTCCTTCGACCTTGAGACCGCGCCAGCTTTGGGACCCGAAGACAGCCCCCGCGCAAGTAGGAGCAAACGGGCAAACTATCTGAGTCATCAAGCATCACAGGCCGATGGGACGGAGGGGGCCAAAGGACTCAGCGACATGGCTTCGGCCCGTGAAGCCCTTCACCATGAGAGGCTCCTGTTGTAGGGGTGGCCCCCACCTAAGCTCAGTAGGCCTGTTAGGTCCGAAATAGGACATGTGTAATGACATAAGAGCCCCCAAGGGGAATACTCATGTGTAAGGATATAACTGTACAAACACTCCCCATATAAATATATATGTGGCATAAGCCACGGGAGGAGGGGCTAAGCCATTCATTTACTCAACTCTCCACTACCACACACTCTCTCTCTGTTTGGTCTGTAACCACAACAATTCCCAAACATACATAAAGATCATATCAGACAAACTTATATAGTGCTTATGTACTGATCCCTTTGCCTCATGATACCAGATCAAATTCAAAGCAAGAAGCGTGCCATCCTATGATAGCTCAATTTTTCACTTGAATCTGTAGTGGATTACTCAGTTGTGATTGACTCCTCAACCACATTAGGCATAGTCATACACTTCCTTAATCCAACCACATTGAGGGACTCAAAGATATTTCTCCTGTTATATGGGAGAGGCAAATTTCATCTTGATTGCCTATATTCCTCCACATGTTTCATAGTAAATCTGAAAGCTACCTTTTTGACCACTCAGTCACGGAGTAGTGTTTAGCAACTCTAAGTAAACGATTATACATGTAGGAAATAATAATGGTCCCAGATCTAAGGATTCTACATACACTATATATGAGACCAATTGATAACATTTAAGAATATAACAATTCTCATAGTGTTTTATAGTAGGTCAATCCAATATTATGTTTTCTAACATGTGTCAACATTATTGATTTGATATCCCCATATCCGTGATTCATGAAACATGATTATCAATCAATACATGTACTGATTTGTAAATTATAATTATCTCACATAATGATATGAAATCAAGGATAATTTAGAATAGCATCTAAATATGAATAAAGAGTTCCACAAACAAATCATATACTCATTGATCAATACGAAAGACATTTATTCAAAAGACAAAATAATATATTATTCAAAAGATCATAAATATAGAAATAATATAATCATCTTTATGATTACCTCTAGAATATAGCATAGACTCCGCAAGGATCTTGTCTTGCGGCACGGCAACAGGACATTTTTCCAGTTTAAGCAGCACCGTTCGTTCATGTGCTATGATCTGTGAACTTCTTCCATGACACACCCATTTTGTTTATTTTATTTGGTGGGGTTAGTTTGCAGTGGTAGAATGTGAAATGTACCTTCCATCGAGAGCCTGGGTTTGGTTCATGGGCTGACTTTCGAATCCTTGGTATATTTATCATTGTAGTCATATTTTTCTCTAGGTCTGACGTTTAAATATCTACTTTTGCAAGCTATGACAGGTGATATATGTCACCTGTCATACTACTACATCTCAGCAAGACTTACAGAGCCACAAGAGCTAGGCAGGACATGCTAAGCAACCACACCTCAGCAGGAGGCTTCAGTGATTAATATGAATACTAATTAAGTATTGTATTGCATGATTAACACTAATTAATCACCAACGGACTACGGGTGGCTCGGCATGTCATCCTGTCGCGCTTTGGTGCTATGGCTGCTGAGCTAAAAAATGAGGCTAGATTTTTAAAAAACACACGTTTGAATGCCAAATTAAAAAAAAGTAGTCACAGCATGAGACATGCAAAGGATTCATGATGTTCTTTTAGCTCAACAGACAACAGGCAGTGTATTCTATTTTATTACTGAATAAAAGAATCAGATATTCTTAGCACAAACATACACCAACTAAATTTAATCGGATAGTGACTCTAGGCTATGCATTCTAGCTATCTTGGTTATTGAGGCAGCTATCTTGGTTATTGAAGCGTTGCCTTAGGGCAAGTTTAATAGAAGAGGTGGCTGCCACCTCTAAAACTAGCCAAATAAGCAAAAAGAGTACAAGTGGCTCATGGTGGAAGTAGCTAATACAATAAGTTGAGTAGATGTTACCTCTACTAAAGCACTCAAACATTTAATATCTCACTAGAGGTGACCCTAACCCTTATTGTACTCGCTCTAAGAACTAGCATTACCTCCAAGTCCTCGTATGATGTGCTAGAGGTCACTTCTTGCATGAGGGGCAGCTTGCCTCTCTCTCATCTTTTCTCTCTCTTCCATTTAGAATTGTGCTGATGTGAATTTCGCTAGAGACAACCTAGTCAGCATTATTGTACTTGCTCTTAGGGCCAGGAAACAAACTAAAAGAAAAGAACAGAAGCATTAATGTATAATGCATTGAATCTTGTAATATACACTGTGTATTATCGTGTACGAAGGCTACAAGGAGTACCGACTATGGGCCTTTCTGGCTGTCGAAAGACCAAGGTATTTTTGCATTACTCCTCTCTTTTCGAGTAGAGCCATGCATTGACATTGTTAAGGATAGGGGATTATGGCCACTCTGCACGCGATGGAGCAGGTTATCCCATGGTTGCAATGCTAGTTACTGAGCACGGGTGTTGCACACAACAACACAGTACAGCTCGATCTCGCATGCACCACCAAACAACGCCCGCGCCCAAAGGAGGGAAGCGCAAACTCGCCATTTAATTACACCTCGTCTTCTCCCTCCCCACCTGCAGGCTGCAGGCCGTCTATTTATAGGCGTAGCCACGGCCTCCGGCAACATCAACCTGCTCACCCACGCATCGCTTCCGGAGGAGGTCCCACCCGCAGAGAGAGAGAGAGAGAGAGAGAGAGAGAGAGAGAGAGAGACGGACATGCAGCGCCTCGCCTTGTCCCGGAGGCTCCTCCGGGCCGCGCTCACCCCCTGCCGGGCTCACTCCAGCATCTCCGCAACCGCCGCCGCGCCGGAGAATGGCGGCGGCGCGCCGATGATGCCGCCGTTCGAGTACACGCCGCCGCCGTACGACGGGCCGCGGGCGGCCGAGATCTTTCGGAAGCGGGCCGAGTTCCTCAGCCCCTCCCTCTTCCACTTCTACGACCGCCCTGTACGTACCCGCCGCGCCGTTACCACACCGCTCCACCTTCTTGGGAGGCAGCAAAATAGGGGGGAAAAACCTGTGATTTCTATTTCCATTTCTTTTTTTTTTGGGGAAATCTACATATCCGACACTGGAATTTTGACATTTTGTCGCCTAAAAGCATCGACCTAACAGTGTATCAGTTAAGAATTAATATGAACCGCAACACTTTTCGTAACCGCAGGCCTGCAGCGTTTTAGTTCAAATGCTGCAACGAACGTGCGGTTTTGCAATGATCAGGCACAAAAATCTTAAAAATTGCCCTTTTTTAAAATTTTTTTGCTGTTTTTGTTTTGGATGATCTCTTTCTTATTAGAAAAGGTAATCCTTTTGCAAAGTTGTGTTTTCTCTTGTCGGTTTGGGATAGGTTTAGTAGGGATGCTATTTTACCATGTGCTCTGACCTTATCCGAGGTAAGGTGAGATCTGGGAATCATACTAGAGCTTAAATCTGTTTCAAGATGCCCTTCAGATTCAGAATCTCCAAAGATGCTAGTAGCCACGAATTTCTGGTTTGCATGCAGTGCCACTCGATTTGGGATCTCTCTCTCTCTGTTACTGTACTAGCGTAGTAATGCTGTATTGGGAGTTAGTGAATCAAGTACAGAAATTGTAGTAGTTATTGAATTGTCTCTATCTCTAGGACCATTATTATTTGTCGGAAACATTTTTTCTAGTCTGGCCATATGTGTTGCATAAGGGCTTTTCTTGGGTTCTTGCAAAGGTAGAGGACATCAGAGGTTTTGTTCTGGATTGCGAAAATAGCAGTGTGCCCTGTTTTGTCTGCTAATATATGTAGCTAAGAAGAATTCAGGCTTTTGTACTGTCTTTACAGACAAATTTGCACAACTACGTCTTGTCTTCAGGCTATTCACATTAGCTTATGTTTCCAAAAGCAGAAGCCGATATGAACGTCACAACTTTTATAAACCGTTTCTATCGGCTATTACTATTCATGAGTTATTATTTTTCACTTTCACATATTATAACATACTTTGTATTTTATTATATCACAATTCTGTAAGTCGCATAGCGGCCCGAATATTGTAGTGCCTTTTGTTGCACCATCTTTATTACATAATATACTACTATTTATCAATTACTACTATTCATCAGCCGCAGCCAAATGCCATCAGCAAAAGCCAACATGAACATACCCTTAGTCTGTTGGATCTCATACATCTCTGGCTGCACCACTAATAAATCTGTCTTTCAATAAATGCATGATTAATGTTTACTGACAACTTACCATTTTAAAACTGCACATGCATTGCCAAAGTACATTAAGGGGCTGTAACACCCCGCCCAACCTCTGGGCCAGAATGTTACCTCCACTGCGTACTCAAAATATTTCATCACTACTAGCAGAATTAAAGCCAACACTAGGTTCAATTATTTTGCTGCGTTCAGAAACAACATAGTATCTTTAACAATTACTCTAGCCTAGTAAAAGCTAAAGTAACTGGCAAAAGTGATACAAAAGTGCTGCTGGGTCATGCTGATTATTCATGTGCTACTCCCGCCTGAGCATGACGTCCTCAACGGTCACATAAAAACATCAACGAAGCAAGGGTGAGTCCGAAGGCTCAACAAGTACATAATAGAACAATAGACATTACCAACATAAGTAAGCATATAACCATAATGCACATATATCATCATGTTCATAACATCATTCTCATAGCCAAGCAATGCAATGCCATCAATGCCATGCCTCATTACTCTACATGCTCATATGCTCTTCACTTTGCAAGTACCGGTACTGCCGAGTGAACACCCGTCGATGTTCTCCCATCGTGGGCCCGCCCTCATAGGCACGGGATCCCTCCACTCCTGTGGAGGCCTACCGAAGTAGGTCTTACTCAAGAGCACTCCGGATTAGTCCACTAGCTTTACTCATAGCTAGAGACTTTCTCACTGCCCTCACTCTTGAGTGCTCCTCATGCAAATGCACATGCCCATGATCATTAATTGGGTGACGACGATACTTTATGCCTTTCCCCAATTCTAGCGTAAAAACGCACGGGTCTCAGGGATCTGTCGCGCAAGCACCAAAACCCCCCCTTTTTTCTTTCTTTTTTTTCTCCTCTTTTCTTTTCTTTTCTTTTCTTTTCTTTTTCCCCCCTCATTTCCTCTCTTACCCTACCCCTTTTCCTTTTTTTTCTACCGCACGCCCCCTTTCTCCTCCTCACACCCGCTCTCTCTCTCTCTCCCTCCACTTCTCTTGGCCGACCCCCTCCTCCTCTACTCCGCTCGGGCGCAAGGCATGCGCCAGCGCGCGGCGCGCGCCGGCCCTCCCGCCGCCCCTTCCTTCCTCTCCTCCTACCTCTCTCTCTCTCTCGCCGGCGCACCACCGGCGGCGCGACGGACGGGGCGGCTCGGCTTGCCGCCTCGGGCTCATCGCCGGCCGCCTCCCCACTCGCCCCTTCTTCCTCGCCTCGGATCCGGCCGCCGACCGGATCCACGCCTCCCCCGCGCGCGCGGCAAGGGCATCGGGCGCCGCCGCCGGCGGCGGGCGGCGGCGGCCGGCCGCCGCCTTGGCTTGCTCCCCTCCGCCCTCGGTACGCAAGGTACACCTCCCCTTTACCCCTGCCTACCCATTTGCTCAGAGAGCCGTGCCAAGAACGAGATAGGGCTGTGGGGAGGGGGCCTTACCCGAAAGTTGGCTTGGAGGAAGAAGGGGGTTGTAGCGATGGCTATCTGCTTGGGCTGACTTAAGGAGTGCTAGGTAGTGCTGTCTGCAGGGTACGTGGCAAACATGCATGCCAAAGCAAGCTCGCGCTGGCCACGTCTCTCTGGCAGGGGGAAGGGTAGGTGGGGTGTCTTGCTAGGTATTACATTCTACCCCCCTTAACAGAATTCGACCCCGAATTCTGGCGTTCAACAATCGCACGGAACACAATAAAATGATCTACTCATATCATACCTTTAACTCATACCCGAGGAGAACAACTCTGGGTACTTCTCGCGCATGCGAGACTCCAACTCCCATGTTGCTTCTCGTTCGGACTGATGCGACCATAGCACTTTAACATACTTTATCACTTTATTTCTCAATACCCTCTCTGATTCCTCCATAATCCGAACTGGACAGGACTCGAAGGTGAGGTCTTGCTTTATGGACACCGGTTCTAACACGATCTCATGCTCTGGATCTCGCAAGAACTTTCTCAACATCGAAACATGGAACACATTATGCACTCCTCGCATGGAGTCGGGGAGTTCCAAACGGTATGCCAACTTTCCAATTCGTTCCAGAACTGGAAATGGCCCAATGTACCTCGGGCTAAGCTTTCCTTTGGTACCAAATCGCACTATGCCTTTAGTGGGAGATACTCTCAGGAGCACATGATCCCCCACTTCAAACTCTAGATCTCGCCTCCTGACATCTGCGTAGCTCTTCTGCCTACTCTGGGCAGCCAGCAGATTTTGTCTAATTTCCGCCACTCGTTCTACTGTTTGTTGGACCCAATCTGGGCCTAAGACGGATTTCTCGCCCACGGCATCCCAACAAAGTGGCGTCTACACCTTCGCCCATACAGAACCTCGAATGGCGCTGCTCGAACACTGGAGTGGTAGCTGTTGTTATAAGCAAACTCTGCAAGTGCCAAATGATCTTCCCAGCTACCCTTCCAGGACAATACACAGGACCTCAACATGTCCTCCAGTGTCTGAATGGTGCGTTCGGACTGTCCATCCGTTTGCGGGTGGAAGGCAGTACTAAACTGGAGCTTAGTGCCCAGAGCGCCCTGTAAGCTCTCCCAAAACTTGGAGACAAACTTAGCATCTCTGTCCGAAACTATCGACTTGGGGACACCATGCAATCACACGATTTCCTGCACATAGATGGGTGCCAATTCACTTGTCGAATTCGTCGTGCGAATGGGGATGAAGTGCGCGGACTTACTGAATCGGTCCACCACTACCCAAATCGCATCCTTACCTCGCTAGGTACGAGGTAGGCCGACCACGAAATCCATAGTGATATCATTCCATGGCCACTGAGGGATCTCCAAAGGCTGCAATAGCCCAGCGGGACGCCTATGCTCGACCTTTACTTGCTGGCAAACTCCGCAAGATGCCACATACTTGGCGATATCCACTTTCATCCTCTTCCACCAGTAGCTTTTCTTGAGATCCCGATACATCTTAGTCTCTCCAGGATGCACTGTGTAGGGGGTACGGTGAGCTTCCCTCAATATTTCATCCTTGACTTGAGCCTTTTGCGGCACGCAAAGGCGGCCTTTAAATCGCAAAGCACCTGAGTCATCAAGGCTGAAGTCCCCCGTTCTCCCTTCATTGAGGCGCTTCCTCACTTGCTGAAGCATCCGATCATGCTGTTGCGCCTCCTTTACTCGCTCCGGAATCGCTGATTCCAGCAGTAGTTGCATCTTGGCCTGTGCTGTACCCGCGAAGCAATAGGAAATTCCCATCCGTTCAAAGTCAGCAACGAGACAACCTAAAGCGGAGGGTGTCATCTTGCGACTAAGAGCATCAGCAACCACATTTGCCTTGCCCGGATGGTATTGAAGAGTGAGATCATAGTCTTTGATAAGCTCCAACCACCTCCGTTGCCGCAGATTTAGCTCCTTCTGAGTGAAAATGTATTTGAGACTTTTGTGGTCAGTGAAGATATCACATGATTCTCCATATAAGTAATGCCTCGAAATTTTTAGAGCAAAGACCACTGCGGCAAGCTCCAAATCATGGGTAGGGTAATTCTGCTCATGCTTCTTCAACTGTCGCGAGGCATACGCGATCACTTTGTTATCCTGCATGAGCACACAACCTAGACCCACTCGTGACGCATCTGAATAGACCGTGAAACGCTTCCCTGGCTCAGGAAGTGTGAGAACAGGTGCAGCTACCAACTTCTCTTTCAAAGTGTTAAAACTGCGTTCACATTCATCGGTCCACTGGAATTTCACACCCTTCCGCGTGAGTTGAGACATTGGCTTGGCAATAATAGAGAAGTCTTTCACAAATCGCCGGTAATAACCAGCTAGGCCAAGAAAACTTCTCACTTCTTTAACATTAGATGGCCTTTTCCAATCCACGACAGTGGAAATCTTGCTTGGATCTACTGAGATACCTTCCCGGTTGATTACATGACCCAAGAAGCTCACTTCAGAAATCCAGAACTCGCACTTTTTCAATTTGGCAAAGAATTGATTCTTCCTCAGAGTCTCAAGCACGAGCCTTAGATGCTGCTCATGTTCTTCCTCCGTCTTGGAATAAATCAGGATATCATCGATGAACACCACTACAAAGTCATCCAGGTACTTGTGTAGCATATTGTTCATCGTTTCCATGAAGACAGCAGGGGCATTCGTTAGTCCAAAGGACATAACTGTAAACTCATAGTGCCCATATCTTGTGGAGAAAGCTGTCTTCTCAATGTCTTGCTCCCGCACCCGGATTTGATTATACCCAGATTGTAGATCAATCTTAGAGAACACCTTGGCTCCCTTTAATTGATCAAACAAGTCCTCGATACGAGGCAATGGGTATTTATTCTTGATGGTCACCTGATTGAGAGCACGATAATCTACACACATGCGCCAACTTCCATCTTTTTCTCTGAATAAGACAGGGCTCCCCAAGGTGACACATCTGCGCCGGATCAAGCCCTTGGACAATAACTCGTCCAGCTGCTTTTTCAACTCCTCTTGCAAGGGTCGTGCCAAACGGTAGGGGGACATGGAGATAGGTCATGTGCCAGGAACAAGATCAATTCTGAACTCCACATCTCGCTTGGGTGGCATACCCGGAAGCTCTTCAGGAAACACATTGGGATACTCACACACCACAGGAATATCCTCAATGTGCAACTGCGCACTTGGCTTCTCCGTAAGAGCTAGAAGTAACCCAGACTTCATTGTACGTCGGCCAGGGAACAGACTGACCAACACAAAGAGGGAACATGTGGGTGCATTCCCCTGAAAGATTATCTCCCTCCCCGAAGGAGCTTGCAAGGCAACTGTCCTCCAGAAGCAGGAAATCACAGCTTGGTAGCGATGCAGCCAATCCATGCCAAGGATGACATCAAAAGGCTCTAATTGAATAACCATAAAGTTGGCAATAAACTCCTCACCATCTATTGCAACCACACAGTCAGGGCATACTACGGAGCTAGCAATGATACCCCTTGGAGTACTAACAACAACCGATTGAGAAATTTACTGGACACCCAACTTGGCCTTTCTAACAAACTCCCAGGACACAAAGGAATAAGTAGCACCAGAGTCGAAAAGAATAAAGGCTTCACATGAGTCCACTAACAAGGTACCTGTCATCACGTCAGATTTAATCATGACTCAAGAAGCAGCAAAGATGAGTAAACTCCGGGTGGTGTCGGAGCGGCGAGCCCGACGCTCATTGTGGCGGCAAAGGGATTGGAGGCGCGTAACATGCCGGAATGAAGGAGTCGTGTAGGATGCCGAAATAGCCAGCGGTGGAGCCCATGAGAGTGGAGGCTGCGCAGAGCAGGCACCGCCATCATCCGGATCGACCCACGAGGTGTAGTATTTGATGAAGTTGAAGAAACTGGCTCCCACTTGATAATGCTGAAGGGGTTCTGACGACAAACCCACTCCATGTGGCCTGATCGACCGCAGTGCCGACACTCCCGCCCAGAGCACTCGCGCACCTGCCCACCTCCACAATTGAAACAAATCATGCCCTGCCCCGGAACAGGACGCAAGGCTGGGGTCGTTGATGAAGTACGTGGCGCTGAAGAAGACGGCCTCGAAGTTTTGTACTTGGATGATTGTGGGGGATGCTGGCCCCACTTGGACTTTTTAGGAGCGGGCCGTTGAGATGACCCACCCCCTTCAGTGTAGCTCCTCTTCTGGTCACCACCAGAAGCGCTCGAACCACCAGAGGGTTGTAGCCCCTTAGTGAGCTGCATCTCCATTTCCATCCCCCTAGCCTGCTCTACCACGGATCGAAAGTCACGCGGTGCAGTAGCTCCCATGACATGCCGGAACTCAGGGTTGAGCCCTCGGCGGAACCTTTTGGCCTTCTCAAGGTCGTTCTTCGCGACCGATGGCACGAAGCGGATCAAGTTATTGAATGCTGCCTCGTACTCAGCCACGGTCATCTTTCCCTGTACGAAGGTCGACAGAGCGACCTCCATACTCTCCACAAAAGAATCTGGGTAATACTTCACCTTGAACTGCTCGGTGAAGACTTCCCATGTAGCGGGACCTTGAGCAGGGGTCCTGGCTGAAAAAACTCCTTCCCACCAGATGTCCGCCTGACCCTTCAATTGAAAAGCCATGTAGCGAGCTTTCAGCTGAGAGCTCATCTCAAGGGCTTCGAATTGCCTCTCCATATAGCGCAACCAATCCGCAGCTTGGACTGGTGTGCCCGAACCATCAAAGGTGTCTAGTCGCAAAGCCAACCACTCACGCAGGCCCATTCTTGCCTCTGGTACGGCCGGAACAGCAACAGGGGCAACAGCGGGAACGACCGCCGCAGCGGATGCCTGCGGTTGGCGGCGACGCGCACGGACCTCCTCTAAGAATTCCTGCAGCAAGGCTGAAGTCCTTTCTGGATCTCCAGCTACGGAATGTTCAGCAGAAGCAACCTCTACATCAGGTGCATCCTGCTGGTCCTCAAGCGGTGGATCCGCTTGGGCACGACCACGGCCGCGACCTCCACGGCCACGCCCGCGTCCTCTTGCTCTCGGCATATCTGATCAGGACAGACAGCCAGTCACACAACAAGCCCACAAACATCCATCACACAAAGACATCAATGCTAACGAGAACGTGAATGAAATGTAAGACCCATTCCCCATCCTATGGTGCACCAGTGTGTCAAATTTTGGTTTCATTATTAGACCTAAGTCAAATTTTAGTCGAATAATTAACCTAAGTTACCAAATTTCTATACCACGGACCTAACGCCCGCTCTGATACCAACTGTAACACCCCGCCCAACCTCTGGGCCAGAATGTTACCTCCACTGCGTACTCAAAATATTTCATCACTACTAGCAGAATTAAAGCCAACACTAGGTTTAATTATTTTGCTGCGTTTAGAAACAACATAGCATCCTTAACAATTACTCTAGCCTAGTAAAAGCTAAAGTAACTGGCAAAAGTGATACAAAGTGTTTCTTGGTCGTCCGATTATTCATGTGCTACTCCCGCCTGAGCATGACGTCCTCAACGGTCACCTAAAAACATCAACGAAGCAAGGGTGAGTCCGAAGACTCAACAAGTACATAATAGAACAATAGACATTACCAACATAAGTAAGCATATAACCATAATGCACATATATCATCATGTTCATAACATCATTCTCATAGCCAAGCAATGCAATGCCATGCCTCATTACTCTACATGCTCATATGCTCTTCACTTTGCAAGTACCGTTACTGCCGAGTGAACACCCGTCGATGTTCACCCATCATGGGCCCGCCCTCATAGGCACGGGACCCCTCCACTCCCGTGGAGGCCTACCGAAGTAAGTCTTACTCAAGAGCACTCCGGATTAGTCCACTACCTTTACTCATAGCTAGGGACTTTCTCACCGCCCTCACTCTTGAGTGCTCCTCATGCAAATGCACATGCCCATGATCATAATCACGCTCATCACTAGCATTACTAGTAGACAAGCATCTTTGCCTACCTCACTCCATCATCATTGTCATCATTTACCATGCAACCTTATGTCAGGTAAATATCACATTTCCACCTAGATATCATGTAATCAACGCTTTTCTACATAAATATCATCATACCAGATAAACATCGCATATTCATAAACCTTGGTCTACCGCTCTACCATGTACTTGCCTGTTAACCAAACGAAGTGGAGCGTCGTGCGGACGGCGTCGGCCCGGGACCTCCACCTGGACAAGCAAATAGTCCGATTTAACGCATCATAACGAAACCAGAGATTAATTGGGTGACGACGATACTTTATGCCTTTCCCCAATTCTAGCGTAAAAACGCACGGGTCTCAGGGATCTATCGCGCAAGCACCAAACCCCCCTTTTTTCTTTCTTTTTTTTCTCCTCTTTTCTTTTCTTTTCTTTTTTTTCCCTCATTTCCTCTCTTACACGGCCGGCCCCCTTTTCCCTTTTTTTTTCTACCGGCCGGCCCCCCTTTTCTCCTCCCTCACCCGTCTCGCTCTCTCTCCCTCCACTTCTCTTCGGCCGACCGGCCCCCCTCCTCCTCTACTCCGCTGGGGCGCTGCGCGCGCGCGCGCGCGCGCGGGCGCCCCCCCGCCGCCTTCCTTCCTCTCTCCTCCTACCTCTCTCTCTCTCGCGCTCAGCACCACCGGCGGCGCGACGGCACGGGGCGGCTCAGCTTGCCGCCCTCGGGCTCATCGCCGCCGCCTCCCCCAGCCGCCCCTTCTTCCTCGCTTGATCCGGCCGCCCGACCGGATCCACGCGTCCCTTGCGCGCGGCAATGGGGCATCGGGCGCCGCCGCCGGCGGCGGGGGCCGGCGGCCGGCCGCCGCCTTGGCTTCGCCGCCTCCGCCCTCGACGCAAGGTACACCTCCCCTTTACCCCTGCCTACCCATTTGCTCAGAGAGCCGTGCCAAGAACGAGATAGGGCTGTGGGGAGGGGGCCTTACCCGAAAGTTGGCTTGGAGGAAGAAGGGGGTTGTAGCGATGGCTATCTGCTTGGGCTGACTTAAGGAGTGCTAGGTAGTGCTGTCTGCAGGGTACGTGGCAAACATGCATGCCAAAGCAAGCTCGCGCTGGCCACGTCTCTCTGGCAGGGGGAAGGGTATGTAGGGTGTCTTGCTAGGTATTACAGGGGCCGCTCCAACCGGTTGGAACTTTTGGCTTCCAACGGCGGCTTTCGATGAAATTGCATTGTAGCGACTGTTAACTTTTTCTGAGTTATTCAATTAAAAAATGAAGAAAAAAAAAGAAAAAATCATTATATTTCCACGGATAATGCAAAGGGAAAAGAGGAAAAAAAAAAGGAAAAGCAAAAAAATCCCAAAAAAGGCTCCATGCTAGCAATCAAAATAGCAGAAGCATGAGCATCCTCATCAGTTCATGTCATGTAGGCAACATACTGAATCTGAAAAGTCTCCATAGCATTCTCAAATGCCTCAGATGCCTTTGTACGAGCATCTTCGAAAGCATCCTTCAGGAGCACGGACTCAGTAGATGGAGCTGGGTGAGGCGGATAAGGCAACTTGTCAGTAAGAAACTTCTAAAGGCACTGACCACACATGTGGAGATGCATGTGTTGAAACCAGTCCCGATAATTGAGACCATTGAAAATCATTGGACAGCGATGAACATAAACAATGCCCAAAGATGACGACATTTTCTGTCTCTTTTTTCTTTTTTCCTTGCTTTTTGAAACTATTAAAATAAATCAAATCGGTTTCCTTATCTACTCTTGCCAAAAGAGGCAAAAGGACTGCAGAAGCGAAACTATCGATGACAGCCTCGGCTGTCAGATCCGAGACAGCGACCAACGGCCAGATTAGAGACGGTGGTATGGACAACAATTTCTCCGGCGGTGGCTCCTTCGGTTCCTCTGACAGGCACAGGCGATGGTTGGTGTGTCCCGCGGGAGGCAGCCGGCACTTCAGTGGCGATTGGTTGGTGGCGGCTACAACAGGCGGCAAATTTGGGTAGTCAGGCGTCGGAAGACCCGACGACGACCTCTTGGATGAACGGCGCTGCGCCAAGCGACTTCACAGTGAAAAGTCCGGAGCGGCCATGGATGGGAGGCGGCCACAGACACCGAGTGGCTTCACCAATGGAAGATGACGACATGGGATGGCAAGTAGACCCAACAGGCAATGAGCACAAGGAGACATGATCTAGAGAGTGACAACGGCTGAGGAAGAAGGACGCTGGCGATGGGCAAAACCAGGCGACGGCGGTGGCTGGAGAAGAGAACCAACGATGGCGATGGCTTGATGAAAACCCTAGATACGCTCTGATACCATGTTATAAATAGCATTTATTTTCATTATGAGGTCAATGAGTCAATATATATAAATACAGATATGATATATATATATATATGCAGGTAATTTCTTATATAACAGGGTAAATACATAGATAATAATACATCTAACAGAAGACAGAAGCCGAAGCCACTTGGAGTAGAAAGAAAGGTGAAAACTGGATTCCTGCGGATAGTACCAAACTCTGTGCCTAACTTGGTGACTCCACTCACACTGGAGCTCGTGTGCCACACTCAAAGCAACACGTGCATCATGTGTATAATACTTTTCGATGTGGACATCTATGTGGTTTCATAAACCGGAAGGAAAAAGGAAGAGAAAAAACTCTACCATCTAGCCCTTGAGCTCCCCTTGAATTCTTGAAAAGCTGGCTAGTTCAAAAGATTTCTGAAAAGTGGGTTAACAAAAATGAACCATTACTTGTCATGCTGTTGTTATTTTGAGACTTGAGACTCTTATTAGTATTCAATGTAATAATCCAGTCGGGCATAGTATGATGATTAGCTTATTAAGTAAGAAAAGCTAATATTATTCGAGACAACTTGATCTTTGAAATTTTCCAATCCTGAAAAATGATCATTTTAGCATACAACATTGATTGCAGTTGAACATAGTCGATGGAAAGATGCAGTACCTGTTCGACGAGGATGGCCGCCGCTACCTGGATGCTTTCGGTGGCATTGCAACCGTTTGTTGTGGGCACTGCCATCCTGATGTGATCGAAGCCATAGTAAACCAGGCAAGGAGGCTACAACACTCCACGGTTCTTTATCTGAATCATGCCATCGCAGATTTTGCTGAGGCATTGGCATCCAAAATGCCTGGCGATCTGAAGGTATTCTCAGCCTATAAAAAAACTTACACATTTCTTCTGTACTTGAAGGTTTTTGGGAAAGGAAATGCAAGGATTCTTTCGGAAGATCGAGCCTCATGTACTCATAAGAAGCTGTTGTTATTCTTTGCAGGTTATTTTCTTCACAAATTCTGGCACAGAGGCCAACGAGCTTGCATTGATGATTGCACGACTTTACACTGGTTGCCACGACATTATTTCACTTAGGAATGGATACCACGGGAATGCAGCTGGAACAATGGGTGCTACTGCCCAATGCAACTGGAAATTTAACGTTGTTCAGGTAAATGTCTTTTTTGTTTTTGGTTTTACTCCAATAAGTAAACACATTGAATTTTAACTATGATAATTACATACAAGT
Source organism: Dendrocalamus sinicus (assembly GCA_036346575.1). Classification (NCBI taxonomy): domain Eukaryota; kingdom Viridiplantae; phylum Streptophyta; class Magnoliopsida; order Poales; family Poaceae; genus Dendrocalamus; species Dendrocalamus sinicus. Next base: position 26,984,983 of record CM070653.1, on the reverse strand, counting down.
TACCGGAGCTCTCTGATCACTTGGTTTCTTGTTCTTTTGCAATTGTATGTTAACAACCACGTCTTACTAGTATTTTGTTTTTGTGACATAACATGATTATGATCGGCTCATTTCTAATGTATCCAGAGTGGAGTGCACCATGCGCTTAATCCAGACCCATATAGGGGCGCTTTCGGTTCAGATGGAGAAAAGTATGCAAAAGATGTTCAGGAAATCATTGATTTTGGGACTACGGGTAGAGTCGGGGGTTTCATTTCAGAAGCCATACAGGTATGTCAATATCAGGGCATTATCATACTCTCTGACTATCTTCATTCTCGTTTATTCATTTCAATTCAAAGTGATTTTAAGTGAGATGTTCTTTTCTGCAGGGAGTTGGTGGAATAGTTGAATTGGCACCAGGATACTTGCCTGCGGTGTACACTATGGTAAGGAAAGCTGGTGGCCTCTGCATCGCTGACGAAGTTCAGGCGGGAGTTGCACGAACGGGAAGCCACTTCTGGGGATTTGAAGGGCACGGTGTCATCCCAGATATAGTTACAATGGCAAAGGTGAAGCTTGATAGTGTTACTCGCTGGAGTCTTGCTGTTGGTGATAGCAAGATCCTTACTCTCATCGGAGGATGACACTTAGGGATGGGGTAATTTTCTTGCTTATTTCTCACATAATGCCATGTCAACCTGAGGGGTTGGGGATACAAATTTATAGGCTGCTAACCAGCCAAGCATATGCTAAGATGCTAGTTCTAGATGCTAGTCAAAACCTGTCCTAAAGCTAGTCTAAGATGCTAGTCTAAAGCTGTCCTAAAGCTAGTCTAAGATGCTAGTCTAAAGCTGTCCTAAAGCTAGTCTAAAGCTGTCATAAAGCTAGTCTAAGATGCTAGTCTAAAACTGTCCTAAAGCTCTAGATGCTAGTCTAAAGCTGCTGTACAAGAACCATGTGCCCACTCCACAAAGACCACAGTACAGGGACTTATTCATCATTCTCCCTCTAAGTCTTGTGCGTCGTCTTGTGGGAAAGTTGAACCATCCCGATCCTAGAGCAGAGCTCGAGGAATTTGACCCTCCCAAGAGGCTTGGTGAGCAGGTCCGCAAGCTGATCCGTGGTATTGATGTAGCTCGCCTTGATGCTGCCTTCATCCAAATAGCCTCGGATGAAGTGGTACTTCACCCGGATGTGCTTGCTCGTTCGTGGAAAACAGGTTCTTTGCGAGCCGAGCGGACTTGTCGCCCACCCCGAGCGCCACCGCTTGTTGTCTCGCCGAGGAGATCACCAAGCCGAGCGAGTCGAGCGCTCGAGTCGAGCGGTGGAAGCCGCTATGTACTCGGCCTCACACCGACAGGCCACCACCGCCGCTTGATCGATCGCCACCTAACGAGGCACTTGCCGAGGAAGAAGAGAATCCGCTTGTGCTCTTGCAGTGTCGATGTCGCCGCGTGGTCGCTGTCGCATGCACGGCGAAGTGCGCGCGCCGACATCTCGGGTAGTGCAAGCCGTAGTCGGAGGTGCCCGCAACGTAGCGGAGGATCCTCTTCACGGCTCGCGATGCTCCGTCGTCGGTCGCCGCATGAACCGACCGACGTAGCCGACGGCGAACGCCAACTGACGCGTGTGGACGAGGTAGCGAAGGCTGCCCACAATGCGCTGGTACTGCGTCGTGTCCACCTCCTCCGCCGTGCTCTCACGACTCAACCTCAGCCTCAGCCTCTCCTCCATAGGACTGTGGGCTGGGTTGCAGTCGGTGAGCCCGCCCAGCTCGACGGTGCGCTTGGCGTAGGCGGTCTGACGAAGGGAGATACCGGAGCTGTCCTGGTGGACCTCGATCCCCAGGTAGAAGGAGAGGAGCCCCAAGTCGCTCATCTGGAAGGCGGTCTTCATCTCCGCCTTGAACGCCTCGACCTCGGCCTCCTTGGAGCCGGTGATCACCAGTGTCGCCGACGACGCCACCGCCAGGCGTTGCCGCTTTGCCCGCCGGTAGACCGCAGCCTGCGTGTGCGCTCTGCTGAACCCCATTTGCTTGAGGGTGGAGTCCAGCTTAGCGCCTGGGCTCGTGGTGCCCGCCGCAAGCCGTGAGGGCCTTGCGCAGCGGAGAACCTGCCCTCCTTGCCGGGATGACGAATCCCGCGGCCGACGGACGTAGGCCTCCTCCTTCAAGTCGCCGTTGAGGAAGGCGGACTTGACGTCCATGTGATGGACGCGCCAATCCTCCTGGGCTGCAAGTGCGAGGAGAAGACGACGGACTCCCTCCTGCTGCACGAAGCCTCGTGCCACCAAGCAAGCCTTGTGCTTGACGATGGCGCCGGCTTCATCCCGCTTCGGCTGAACACCCACTTAAGGGTGATCGCGCGGTGACCGGCAGAAGATCCGCCAGCTCCCGCCCGCTTCCGCACGACGGCGCCCATCTCTCGCTTCATCGCGACACGCCACGCCGCGCCTCCTCCGCCTCGCCGGAGCGGGGCTCGCCGTCGCCGCCGACGCCAAGTGCAGCTCCGCTAGTCGTGGACGGGCAGCCGCCGAGGATGTTGTCCATGGTACGATAGCGCAGAGGCTCGCCGTCGTGGTAGGCGCCGACGCGTCCTCGCTGTGAGACAATGAGTAGCGAACTCCACCATGCGCCGCTCGCCGTGGACCGGCCGTTGGGGCCGATCCGGTGGTGTGGCCGCGGTGCGGAGAGTGGTGAGCCGGTGCGGGAGAGCGTGGAGTGGCCGGTGGTGAAGAGTGGGCGAGCCGGTGCGCGAGGTGGTGGAGCATTCGCCGAGCCGGTGGCGAGCAAGGTGTCGAGGTGAACGAGCTCGGTGAAGACGAGCCGCTAGCTCCCGCTCTCTCGGTGGACGTGAGTCGACAACAAAGTCCCCGAGTCGGTCGAACCGCCGCCCACCGCCTTGTCCCACGCCCGCCGCCCCGCCGAACACAACGCCACGCGAGATGCGGACGCGCGTGTGACAGGGTCGAGGATGCGGTAGGCCTTCGAGCCTCCGCGTAGCCGATGAACACTCCCGAGTGCTCTGCCGCCGAGCTTACCGATGTGGCCAAGCTCCTTGGTGAACGCGGCGAGCCAAGACCCGCAAGTGGGAGACCGCCGCTTGCGCCATGCCAAGCCTCGTGCGGCGCCCTGCGGTCGAGCGCCTTGGTAGGCGAGCGGTTGAGGATGTAGACGGCCGTCACCACCGCCTCTCCCGTAAGACACCGCATCCCCTCGCTGAGGAGAGCCCGAGCCATCCCCACAACCGTCTGGTTGCGCTGCCGACGACGCCGCTCTGCTGCGGGCGACGGGCGCGAAGTAGTGGCGCTGAATGCCCTCATCGGCACGACGCGACCAGCCGCCGTTGTGCGGCGCGAAGACGCGCAGCTTGCGGCCGCACTCGCCTCCGCAGCGACTGCGCGCCGATGGCGCCCGCAGCCTCTCCTTTGCCGCCGAGGACCATCACCCACATGTAGCGGAGAGGTCGCCGACGAGCGGCAGGAAGTAGCGTCGTCCTCCCGGTGTGGCGGTGTCACCGGGCCACACAAGTCCCGTGCACGAGCTCGAGCCTCTCCTTGGCTCGAAACTCGCCGCCGGGAAAGGGAGTTGCCTCGCTTTGTCAACACGCAGACGTCGCAGAACTGCTCCACATGGTCAAGGCACGGCAGGCCTCGCACCATTTCCGTGGCACTGAGCCGCTTCAGGGCCTCGAAGTGAAGGTGTCCAAAGCGCTCGTGCCACTGCCACGCCTCGTCGTCCCGACGAGTAGCGAGACAAAGGGGTTGTGCCAGCTGTACGTGAAGAATGTAGAGTCGATTTGCGCCTCTGGTTACCTTGGCAAGAAGGCGGTGGCGAAGATCCCAAATCCGCAGCACCCCGTGCTCGATCTCGACACGCGAGCTGTTCTCATCCAGCTGTCCCAAGCTGATGATGGAGTTCCGCAGATCGAGGATGTAGTAGACGCCGGTGAGCAGCCTGTGCTCACCAGACACGGTGGTGAAGATGACGGAGCCGACACCCTTGATTTCCACGCCGGAGGCGTCCCCAAACTTGACGGAGCCTCGGACGCTAGAGTCAAACTCGGCGAAGAGCTCCCGTCGACCGGTCATGTGATGGGTGGCGCCGGTGTCGAGGCACCACCGTCAGTCTTGTCGTTGCCGGAGCCGTAGCCGAGGAGGGCATGTGCTTTTGGCTCGTCAAGGTGGAGGAGAGCCACTGCGGCCGGTGCCGCTGGAGGTAGTTCGATGCTCGCATGAGCAATGAACAGAGCCGGCTGCTCCTCCTCCTCGCTTGCGCGACGTGGGCTCGCCGCGCCGTGGTCGCCGACAATCCTCGCCCAATGACCAAGCTTGCCGCAGCTTGTGGCAAGAGTCGCCTCGTCGGCTTTTGTTTGCCGGGCGCGCGCCGGGCGCCCACGGTCATCACCCTCGGACGCCCTCGCGCCGCTCGGCGTCTTTGCGTGGCTTGCCATGCTTGCCGCGCTGCGGCCGCTGTCGTGGAAGAAGGCTCCCTTCTTCCTGTCACCTTGGCCGCACCACCGCTCCCGAGTGAGGAGGAGCTTCCCGCCAATGGTGACGGGTCCCGAGAGGCGCTGTGGCTCATCGCTGTCAACGACCTTGAGACGACCCAACGCCTCCTCGATCGTCATCGTGGAGAGGTCCAACAGTGACTCGATCGAGCGAGCCATCTGCTTGTACTTCTCGGGGACGCAACGGAAGAGCTTCTCCACAGCTCTCTCTTCGCCGTAGGTGTCGCCACCGAATCGCACCAACTTCGCAACAGAGTGTTGAGACGGAGAGCAAAGTCATCAACGTCCTCACCGCTTGAAGGCGTGTTCTCCCACTCCGCGCGTAGTGCTCGCAATGTAGACTTGCGCGCGCGATGCGCCGCCGATGCGTGTCTTTGCAGGCGATGGCGTCCCAAGCCTCTTTGGCGATCCGCTTGTTGGTAAGCGAATCGCATCTCGGGTGGGATCTGCAGCGATGAGAGCATCCAGCGCTGTCAATCCCGGTCGTAGTCGACGCCGCCGTGCTGCATCGCATCCCACATATGCCGCACTCGAGCTTTACCTCATCACCGCGACCCACTCGACATAGTTGGTCTTGGTGAGGGTAGGCCACCCGCCGGGGCCGACGCCCTCGACGATACCGGTACTCGTGGTGACCACGGTATCGAACCGGGAGAGAGCCGCGTCGCTGTGAAGGCCGCGCTCCGTCGACCAGACGCCGCCGCGCGCGCCTCCTCGAGCGCCACCGCGCGCCCGCGTCGCTCGGGCCGCCGCCGCGCGTGGGCGTGCGAGGTTGCCCAACTGCGCCGCCGCCGCGCGCTCGCTCCCTCTCCGCCGCTCAAGATCCGCGTCGCGCCGCATCGCAGAGATGGAGCTGCTTGCCGCCGCGAACCTTGACCTCGCGCTGCCGCCGCGACGCATCTGCCGCCGCCGCCGCTTCCACTCCGCTCGGCTGCCCCGGCTCCGCCGCTACCAGCCTTGACGCCCTTTCCGCCGCGGCGTCTCTGCCGCTGCTGCTGCTGCTGCTGCTCTGCGGCGAAGCTCGGCCGTCACGACGCGGCGCGTGCTCGAGGCGACCGAAGGCCGAGATCGCCTGCGGACATGGTGCGCTCTCGGGGCTGTTGCGTGGAGAGAGTGCGCTTCGACGAGCCGCCGCCGCCTCCGGAGAGAGTGAGCGGGGACACCGGAGCTCGCTGCACGCACGGGGCAGCTGCGAGGCCGAGAAGGAGATGAGCAGAGATGCTCAAAGCTCTGAGGATAATATAGCTCGATACCACTTGTTACTCACTGAGTCTTGTCATTGGTGATAGCAAGATCCTTACTCTCATCGAGAGGATGACACTTGGGGATGGGGCAATTTTCTTGCTTATTTCTCACACAATGCCATGCCAACCTGAGGGGTTGGGGATACAAATTTATAGGCTACTAACCAGCCAAGCATATGCTAAGATGCTAGTCCTAGATGCTAGTCAAAAGCTGTCCTAAAGCTAGTCTAAGATGCTAGTCTAAAGCTGTCTTAAAGCTAGTCTAAGATGTTAGTCTAAAGCTGTCCTAAAGCTAGTCTAAGATGCTAGTCTAAAGCTGTCCTAAAGCTAGTCTAAGATGCTAGTCTAAAGTTGTCCTAAAGCTCTAGATGCTAGTCTAAAGTTGCTGTACAAGAACCATATGTCCACCCCACAAAGACCACAATATAAGGACTTATTCATCAGATAGTCCCTTCATAATGTTCAGACTTCATGCAGCTCATGCTGCCTCATTATGGCCAGCTCATCAATATGTACCTCATACAATGAATCAAACCATTGGCTCGCATGTTTCTGTCATTCATCTTCAGGGTATAGGAAATGGCATACCGATAGGAGCAGTGGTTACAACGCCTGAGATTGCTCAGGTGTTAACCCGCAGAGGTTACTTCAACACCTTCGGTGGTAACCCTGTCAGCACCGCTGGCGGGCACGCTGTTCTCAAGGTACTGGAGAAGGAGAAGCTCCAGGAGAATGCATTTGTTGTTGGCTCCTATCTGAAGGAGCGACTTAACATCCTGAAAGAGAAACATGAAAGTGAGTAGCAGCTAAATAATATCACATTGCGGCCACATACTTTACCTTCAGGATAGCTTTGTTACTTACATTTGCCGTTTGTGGCTTTCCAGTTATCGGTGAAGTTAGGGGGAGGGGCTTTCTTCTTGGAGTTGAGCTGGTAACCGATCGCCAAACGAAAACTCCGGCCAAAGCTGAGATTGCGCATGTAATGAACCACATGAAAGGTGCGCTTCCTTGAGCCTTTATGCCTCTTCCAGCTTTGTTACAACTAGATACAGAAGAAGTGATCTCTGATCTGAATGTTTTCCTTCTTTTAACAGATATGGGCGTGTTGGTTGGCAAGGGTGGTTTCTACGGTAACGTGTTCAGGATAACACCTCCTCTGTGCTTCTCTAAAGAGGACTCCGGTAACATCTGCTCCTGCTCCTCTGCTTACACATTTCTCGCATATCTTGACCTCTGATCCATAATTCTAACACGATGCGATGAACAACTTCGCGTTGCAGACTTCTTTATTGAGGTGATGGACATTGCATTGTCGAAGCTGTGAGGCGGGGCGAGGCTGACACCACTTGCAGCCAAGCCGTTTGCATGGGATCCGTATCCATAAATAAGAGACGATCTGTGAGAGCACCTCGTCTCGTGATCCGTCTTGCAAACCAATGATGCGCACCAGCTCCGGCTGTCATCCAATCGGTGTTTCCTAGCTACCATTTTAGCTTGTCGTTCTGAATACCAACCGTTTTTAATCAGATGTGTCGTATGTGCCAGCTTTTAGATCCCTATATTTTACTGCTATCCAAAACAAACCACTGTCAGTCTGTCACTGCTCAGGCCTCACGGGACAAAAATTGATACAACTATGGGTTTTGTTAAACGTCATCCGGATGTTTTCTCTCTAGATTTAGGACCATTGAATTAAAGATCCAATAGCCATGAATTCTCTCCTCTTCCTTTGAATTCTACTCCATCCTCCTTAAAAAAATCTCCCCTATTAAAAATAAGAGGTCTCTTGATTGGTTGATTTCTAATCAAAAGGTCATAAATTTGAATGATAATTAGAAAAAAAATATTCAGATAATGCCTATACACTCCCTACAACTATATGGGCAATACAAATGCACTACGCACCAGGAAAACGTTTGCGCGTCAACTGAATTATATACATATGCCTTACCCATGCAAACTATGCAACAGAATCTGGAGGAAGAACCGAAGCAAGCAATGGTGAGAAGTTCTATCAAGAAGCAGCCCCAGAAGAATGTCATTGATCATTTACAGCAAAGATGCTCTACCATCTCTTTTAAAATACACATGCGGCAACCACAAAACTAAACAATGTAACCAAGACGTGAACTGAACAAATAGATATACAGACAAATGTGCACCAAACCAAACGACAGTAGCAACTAACTTGGAACTGGCGAAACCTACTTCTTTCCACCGATCATAGGTTGGCCACCGCCCTTTGGACTAGGCATGCTCGTCGTTCTGCTCATCTTACCTCCAGTACCAAAACTCTTCACATCGATCAAATCACCAAATAGATTGTTTGGCATGTAGTACGGTTTGGTTGCGGCTGCTGGAGCTTCTTTTGGCCGTAGATTCCCATTCAATCGAGCATCTGGAGCCATGGTTGGACCATTGTTTGCTTGAGAAACAAATGATCTGTACTGTTGCACTGGCTTGGGGGTTGGAGATGGCACATGTTGCATTGGCGGAGCAGCATACGATGTTGAAGTAGCTGGATATGTAGCTTTTGGGTCAACAGAAGCAGCAGGAGGGTTTGGCATTTGGTATGTGGCAGGCTGAAAAGGATTGGTTGAGTTGACACTCGCAGGCATGACCCATGGCGGTGCCGGATAGCTAGATGCATATTGTGGAAGCTGAGTTGGATATGCTCCTGTCTGTGCGCCTTGTCCAGTTTGGGCCCAAGGTGCAACATAATTGTTGTATGGAGTGTAACCCTGATTTGTTGGATATGCCTGGTGGTTGGAAGGGTAATGCGGTCCATTTGATGCAGCAGGGCGATAGTTCGGTGGTAATTCTGGTCCATTTGACATGGCAGTCTGCTGGGTCTCATTTTGGTTCTGCGCTGAAGAATCTGCAGATGCTTCAGGAGGACTGTACAAGGTGAGGCTTAGAAGGTCGATCATATCCTGCTCCTTTGTCCGAGTACCACTAACAGGAACCAGTGCATTGCTTGCAACAGAAGATGAGGCTTCAGAAATTGCTGGATCGACAGGTACAAGGGCCTGATCACCAGCACTGGATGATGCCTCATCGCTGCTTATCACAGATTTGTTTCTTCTGCAGATACACAAAAAGCATAAAGAATTAATTGCTTATCAGGAAAGTGTAGATTGGCTGTTACAGGTTACTTTTAAGTACCTTCGTGCTATTTGAGCAAACTCATCATCTTCATCCTCTTCAACAGGAGCCTCATTATGTGCAGTAGGAGGTGCAGATGGCTGTGGTGTTGGATCCTCTCTGGGTAATTCGTCTCTACTTGGTGTTTCAACCGGCAAAGGAGCACCAGAAGCAATGGCATCGTGTTTTGCAAGTACACTCTGTAAGCGATCATTAATTTCTAGGCCTTGCTTCAGTAGCCCCTCATTCCTAAACAACAGGAACCACAACAACTAGCATATTACATTCCATTGACTGCAATACAATGCCTTTTAGATGGCATAAAATTGTAAAATGCGAACCATTCTTATGCATGTGCTAAACAGTAAATTTCGAAGTCACTCCAGGATACATGACAGTACATTAAGAAAGACGAAATTTGTACAAACCGAGAGAGATGAGCTTACCCTGTGGAACTGACAAACCGCATGAGCTTTTGTTGATTTAAACGACATTGGCTGACAAGCTCTGTAATAATTTCATCTTTAACAGCCTGGGATCACCAAAATTTGAATAGGTCATTTGCATGAACTTCAACAAAACTAGCTGCATAATTTTCTTTTGACAAATTCGTACTACCATGTGGTCACCAGGATTCAAAGCGTTCACCATATCGCACAGTAGTTCTGTTGCATCTCTAATATTATTCAAGTCCCCTAAACTGAAGCAAAAAGAGATAAAATGTTATGACCATAAAATGGATTAACAAAAGAGATATTTGGAATGAGAAAAGTTAAATGAGCTAAATACTAGAGAAGAATGCAACCTCAATGTTTCAACATCGGATGCCATTCTCCCATTTAGACTTCCAGCAGGATATGTAGGTGAACCGTAGGACTGAGAATGATGTGTTGCAGGAGGAGTAAATATTGGAGGAGCATCTATAGGACGCCGTGGGAACATTACTCCTGACCTCTGTAACAGATTTCACCATTAGCTAACATGGACAAATTTCAGTAGTGTTATTCCCTAAATAATAAAATGTAAATAATTATCTGGTCCACTTGTGCTTTGAATATTTGTTTCAGGGCATGCTTTTGGTTCAATTTACAAACACTTGATTGATTCTGTTGCACAGTTCGAGTTTTACATCAGAGGAAAAACAGCAACATACCTTCAGTTCAATGTATGCCCAGTAATACTGTGGATATTTGCCTCCAGGTCCACCAAATGCTTCTTGCCATGAGTCCAGAAGTATCAATACCTTATCCCTCACTTGCATATCATGCTGCAAGGATATTATAGTCAATGTTCCCAGAGACTTAGCATTATGCTTTCCATTAATAAAAAAATAATAGAAGACAATAAATGAATGAATCAGAAATCCTAATTGACAACAGAACAACAAAATGCCAGTGCCAAATTATATGATCCATATGATCGACTGCAAATATAAGCTGTTCGCACAATAACAGCTAGGAAGTTGCTCCAATGAAGAGTGATGGTTCGACCATGGTTCTAAAACCAGGCCTACCAGGGCGTATACTCGGCTGTATACTTGTACCAGGTGCCCTCTCCGGTTACAAGTATGAAAAAACGGGTAGTTAACAGGTTTACTAGGTATAACCAGCTGTTTAATCGCTATACTCGGCTGTGATTGTTGTTTTTGTTTCCTATTTCTGTTTAGCACATTGGTGGGCATTATTTGGATCAGCTGCTCCAAAGCTTCAAGCCATTGCATTGAAGGTTCTAAATTTGACATGTACTTTTTCTGGATGTGAAAGGAATTGGAGCTCATTTGAATGAGTACTTTCTTTCTACATATACAATTCTCAGCTCCCTTATTCCAGTACACATTGTGAGCACATGTAGTCACACATTCCAGTACACAGGTTTTCTAACTATTTATAATTTTTTGCATGCTTCTTTTCCTAGATTTATTCGAAGAGAAGAAACAGATTTGAGGTGGACAAAATGAATAAAATTGTCTTTGTCCAATTCAATGCAAAAATCCTTGATAGGAAGAAAGAGAAGGAAAAAAGATCCTGCAGCTTCAAAGGAGATGAGCAGGGCAGCTGAGTGGATTTTTACGGATGCTGATAGCCGTGAGAGTTGTTACCGGGTTTGATTTGACATGGGAGTTAGTTGACCAAGCAATGGGCACTGATTTTTTTGACCATCTATATACATCAAAACAGTAGCACCAAATGTTGCTTTGATTTTATATGAATATACATGTATAAATCCATTATTAAAATAGAAAACCCGGTTACACGGCCGAGTACAAGGCCGGTTACCGTATAATCACTACAAGGTGAGGTGATAGAGCGAGTACCGGTTACCGAGTTTTAGAACCTTTGACTCAAACACCAAATTAAACAAGTGAACCTGTTGAGTTATAAGTGAACGGGAAATGCCCATACTAACTCAATAGAAATTAAGGAAATGTGACTTCAGAAGCATCAACTGATTTTACTTGTTTTTACCTCTCTTGGCATTTTTAAGTAACATGATAGTAGTAATGAGAGGAGTGGGAAGGACTAAAGGAGATACCTTCTTCTGGACAATTTTAACCATTTCTTGCAAAATATGCTGCTCAACAACTTCAAAATGAACATATTCACCACAGTTCTTCATCATTGTCTCCAACAGCTGCAAAGATTTTGCAACGAATGTGGAAAAGAAAAATATCAAGAATAAAGTTGTCTTGATGGAAGAATAACTTGATATACTGCTTCCCAACACATTACAGAAATAATAGTGATCATGACGTTATAATGCGCACCATCAGAGTAAAAAATTGAACTTTTGGATCCTTATTTTGCAACCGCTTCTTCACTGCTTTCACCACATCCTTTGTTTGCCTGATTAAGGGTGCCCAGTATATTAGTACTCAATAAGGAAAAAACTTAACTACAATTATATAAGTCAATCCGGATATCCTCCAATCTATAAGTAAAAAAACAAAGTATAGCTTAAAAATTCCAATTTTGGAGTCTTCTAGTAAAACAAAGGTAAATCGTATGCTGTACAACATTGCAACCTCGTGCAGCATGGTTAACCCATACCTCAGCAGAACAGAACGTCAAATGCATTTTTATCATGAACAACGACTGAAATTTAGACTATAAGTTCCAAAAGAGCACTGTTGTCAACTGCCTAGGCATCGAAATTAGACAACAACTTCCTCAGAGCGGCATAATGGAATCAAACCATCATATTTCTTGACCACGAATCAAAACTACCTTCAGACTTCATCTTATTCATTAAAGGGAATGACAAGCAAGCACTTCCACTAACCACTAGATCTACTCCACATCATTATGGAACCCTATGTAGCTATTGGCCCTTCTCAAAGTAGACCTAGCCATACAATGACTCTCTACGCAAATTCCGTCATAATCGATCCAGACATCTCAGTGGAAGCTCGAAACAGGACTAGACCTGAGCTCAAGCTAAGGTTCCTCAGCTCACCGTAAGCTAAAGTTTTTCTTTTCTGTCGAAACATGCCACCCTAAAGTAACCTGCACGGTCGTCTGCTCAGTGCTTACAGCCCTTCTTATAGCATAGTAACCACCAGACAACAATCCGAACTTACTGAAGGCTACTTCCAAAAAATCATCTCAAGTCCACTTCAACTAGGTAGTAACAATGCCAAATCGATCGAAATTTTGACCAAAACCCGCTCAACCAATCGGGTCAACGCCCCCAAACCAAACAAAAAAAAGCAGAGACGCAAGGGAAGCATCACAAAGCAACAAATTTCCGCACAAGCATCGAAGTGACCAGGGCGACGCGGATTCTGCAAGCGAGGGGCAATAAGATAAGGAAGGTGGAGAGGGGAGGCGATCGATCACCATCGGTCGGCGTTGAGGGTGTCGCAGATTTCGAGGTTGACGGCCCAGTCGGGCCCCTGCAGCAGGTGGCTCGTCGCCTTGTCCACCCGCGACGCCGCCGGCAGCCGCGCCGGCGGCGGGCCCGTCGCCACCGGGTACATCGCCGGAGAAGACCAGCAGCAACCCGCGGCGGCTAATTCCGCGGCATGGGTTGGGAGTCGTCCACGGTACGGAGCTCTAAAAATTCTACGATTTTTTTTTTGGCTTCTTTTTATGAGGAGACGGACGGGGGAGGAGGGCAGGTGGACTTGGGAAATTGGAAGATGCAAAGAAAGCGAGGGCGCAAAGGCGCTTGGCTTGGTTGTGTTTATCTACTGCTGGTATCTCCAAGTAAGTGTATGACGGGTGGGTCCGCGACCCACGTGGCAGTGAGATGGCCTCTGTGCGTTAGTTGGAAGGAATCGGAGGATCGAGATGGGGGATTACCAGTGTGGGTTTAAGTGGTTTTGGTCCCGGGGTTTATCCATTGACGGCAGTTAGTACTTGCATAGTTGCGCCTCTCTCTCTCTCATCTTGATTTGTCTTGCATGTTTCTTGTCAACTACTGAAAAACTTTCCACCGGCAGACAGTTAGAGCGCATGTAAAGGTTTTTTAGCTTCGATTTCTTCGAAAATCAAAACAAAAAAGACAATTTCTTTAAATTATTTTTTAAAATCACTTTTTCAAATGACTTTTTAAGCTTAAAATTGTGTATGCTGTCCATGTCGATATCTCTGCTATCTATCGTCATTTCAAAAGACATAGATAAAAGTCATTAGCCACAGTTAAAAGTCATAGTCATAATATAAAAGAACATACCTACAACATTGAGTCCATGGCAACAAGGTTGCTAGGCGGCGGATGTCAGCCCAGAGAGGACACCCTCCCGCTAAGGCGCCGCTCATGGCAACAAGCGTTACTAACGTATCGCCAATGCTTCAACATGAAGGCTCTTAAGGGTAGAGTTTAAGAGTTTTATGTAGGCCTAGCTCATGTTGAGTGGCTGGACTCACGGCCGAGGCTAATTCATTAGGATAGTTGGGCTGGTCAGGCATTTGTTTGTATTCAAACCGAGCTACGAGTCATATGCTAAAATTCACTTAGAAATTGACATCGAATCTGGATTTGCCTAGAAGCTGTTTGGACGAGGAGCTGTTAAAGTGCCACAATGACAATAGTAAACGCACATGCACACATATTATTGTGCACGCACATGTACGCGGCTAGCACACGTCTAGAATTGCTGAGACAAAGAATAAAATCCACGGCCTCATGGAGTAAAGATTGCATTTTTTTCACTCGCGCACTTATATGTAAACGCCTAAGATTTAAAATTTGATGAGCGGAGTCTTACCTCCATGTGTCCACCAACCGGTCAACAGGAACACAATATGTCATGCTTCAATATAAAGGCCTTACGGTTCTCTGGTTTATATTTGGTCGGTACTTTTCAGCTTACGACTTATTCTGAATAAACGAATAAAATAACTTCTTCGTCATCGTTTCAAAGTGGTTTATTGGGATAGCATTTTCAAGGCAGATTATCGGCTTATCAATACTCGGTTAGTTCGCATAAGCGTTTACGTTAGAGCCAAAAACTATCAACTATAATCATAAACCAGCAGTCAGCGAAAAATAATACATCTAGGGCAGCTCGTAACCATCCTATTCAAGTTTTCATCCAACAAGGGCCAGCCAAAAGGATTCCCGACGCAGCCCTGTTGCTAATCGACGAGGCTAGCTTAATCTGGATAACGTAATATAAAAACAGTGCGTTGCCGGTCAGCTAGATAGCATCCGTCACCACGCTTATCTTATTGAACCTATTATTATATTAATTAACAGGCTAGGAGAGAATGATTGACTAACCAAACAGACGGTAAGCATCGTTGATTGCTTTAAGAGGGCAGGGGCAGAGAGGGAGAAGAGAACGTTGACTTCGCGAGTCTCTGACAGTGACACGAGAGCAAAAGGACATGGAAATCGCGTCCGGTCCGTGTCATCTGAAGATGCCCGCCTGTCCTCTCCGGCCGCCAAAGCAGAACGAAATATCTATCGCGAATTTACGAGGCTTTTTTCCGATGTTCCACTTCGTTCGTGATTCTAGGCTTTTTAGGTTTTTGTGTCCTGGACAGCGACCTGAGAGCATGCACGCCTGCCTGCTACAGTGCTACTTAGCGATTTTACTCCGGCCCGGCGAACGTAAGCCCAAGCCCATCGACGTGTGACATTTTGTCCGGATGACAAATTAGAGCCCACACAAGTATCATGGCTTTTGGAAAAGGAGGAGGCGATCGCATCACCGGGCAGCAAAGATTCTTTTGGATCTGTGTGATATGGTTGAGACTTATCATTTATAGTTGAGGCTTATATTTATGTCTAAATTTTTTGCATTTTATCTGTTTCTGTGAGAGAATATAAAGAAAAGGATAATCTTATGTGATTTTGACCGATATAAATGAAGTCAGTATAATATACAACAACAACAACAAAGCTTTTGTCCCAAACAAATTAGGGTACGCTAGGAATAAAATCTTGTCAAGACCAAAGAGATATAAGCTTTGAAATAAAACCCACAATGCTAAAACCTTAAGCTGTACAACTTGCAATCTGAGCCAAGAGCCTAAAACACTGCTCCTAACTTTCTTATGGTTCCGGTACGTGGATCGCTAACTTCTATGCGCTCATATCCAAAGCTAATTCTTTAGATACATTCCAATCCTTCAAGTCTCTTTTAACTGCTTCCTTCCACGTTAGTTTTGGTCGACCTCTGCCTCTTCTTATATCTTCAGTACGTCTTAAAATTTCACTACATACAAATGCCTCAGGAGGCCATCGTTGGAGATGTCCGAACCATCTCAAGCGATGTTGGACAAGCTTCTCTTCAATTGGTGCTACCCCCACCTATCACATATATCATCATTACGGATGCGATCCCGCCTTGTATGACCACAGATCCACCGCAGCATCCCCATCTCTGCTACACTCATTTTTTTTGGTATATGTTGTCTTTTAGTCACCCAACATTCTGCTCCATATAACATTGCGGGTCTGATCGCAATCCTATAGAACTTACCCTTAACTTTTGAGGGACTTTTTTTGTCACACAGGACACTAGATGCTTGATACCATTCCACCCATCCCGCTCTTATCCTGTGGCTCACTAGAAGTCAGTATAATATGTACTATAACAAACTATTAGGCTCTATCGTAAAAAGATAATTTATTTAAAAATTAGTTACTATTGCTAAGCCAAAACTATATACCGAAACCGTGAATCTGTTTTGCCGTACAGGCCCTTGCTTTTGCCCAAGTGTTTCGTCCTGTCATGGTCACTTCATCTCGGGGGGACCGTGAATAGGTTCAGCTGCGCTTTTCCTAGTTCCGTTCTCTGGGACTCTTCCCCATGTTAGTCTACTAGCCACGTAGGCGTGGCGCCACGCCACGCCAGCCACCGTGTGGATCGAAACAAAAGAGACGACAATTCGCAGGTAGTTTCATAAAAAAATCGAGAAAAAAATTGAGGACCCGTGTGCAATTTTGGAAAAACAAAAGGATTTTTTTGGAAAAAATCGAGGACTTGTAAGGACCTGTACGTAAGTAAATAAGGACCTATACGCAATTTCGAAACCACGCGCAATCCAAAAATTTTTCCAAAGAAAAACTTGCAAGGACCTATCCGCGAGAAAAAGGACCTTTACGCAATTTTGAAAAACCAGAGGAATTGCCTCCCGTGACGCTGAAACGGCGACACGCGCCGGCCGGGGGGAGCGAGGGGGCGACGTGGACACCGCGCCTGCCCCGGAACCCCTCCTCTAATACTTCGGTGACGATTCATGTGTCTACGTACGTAATATGAGCAATTTTCGAAGGAGACCTTGCGCACTCTAGTATTTGATTCACAGCCCTACTAGCCAGGCATAATGCGGGCAACAATATTTGATTGGTCATGTGCACAACGTTTAAAGATCACTTCGGTACACTTTTTTCAATAAAATTTTATGAATTTTAAAGTAAAATAGTTAATATTAATTAGTTAAGGGCAAATATATATAACTTAACAAATCAAAGATTTGCTGCTACCTAATATTCAAGTCTACATCTATACCTGATCTTCAATTTGACCTATTTTTCGTGGTTGGTACAGATTTGGCATCACCTAATATCAACTATTTTGTTTATCATTTGTAAACATTTTAAAAAGAGATGTACAAAGCATACCCCAAGTACTTATTAGCTAGCATTTGAGGTTTATTAGGGCATCCACGATGTTCCATCTAAGCCGGTCTAAGCCGGTTTAAAAGAGGACAGAGAAGACATTGAATTCAGAGATTTTTTTATTTCTGGCCTCCTGGAAATATTTATATACAAAACTAGCCCTCCTATGATATAATTTACAAAATTGGCCCCCTCCTAGACACCTACCCTCGGTGTTGGGCGCAGCAGGGACCTGCCTCCAGTGCCGGGCACGGCAGGTGACCTGCCCCCTGCATCTAGCTCTGCAGTTGACCTGCCCCCAGTGCCAGGCGTGGCAATAGAATGGCCTATGACCCTGCATGTGTTCGTTCAACCGATTCCCATGTGATTGTCTTTGCGCAGCGCGTCATTTCCACTCGTCGTTTTCTCCTATGTTCACCAATTTAAACACGCGGCAGACCGGGTCCTCATAACGGGTTTAAAGCTCTCTCCTTGTCTCCCTTCCGTACTTTCTCACTCATACATTCCCTCTTCTCTCCCATAAACTCTAGAGGAGGCGACGAAGGTGACTCGAGCGCTGCACATTTAGTGCTACAGGCCCAGGTTGGATCTCCACCGTCGTCCATTCTAGTCGGGAGAGGCAAGGTGCTTGCGGGCTATCGGTTACCCAAGTATTATCGATTTGGCCCTCCTTCCGGGTGAATTTGGTTGTTCTTCATGTGGTTTTTATTGGAGTGCTTCTTGCCATTGTTCGTGTGTTTGAGAGTGTGTTTGTGTGGTCTAGGGCTGAATGAGGTGGTACACCATATTTAATGGTTGAAATCTAGGATGTACAACAGTTGGGAATGCTACCACGAAGAGATCCATTCGTTACCGGATGCGAGCTACCGACGATTTGGCACCAAAGAAGAGGCATTGGAGGCATTCATGGAATATGGGTCATCGCTGGGTGAATTGGCTCAACAGGGGAGTGCGACTGTGTGATGCCAGCGCTGTGGAAGTCATACCGTAGATGTGTCGTACTCAACCAAAACCATAGTGATTCTTATCTAGTTCACCCTTTTGTATGTGTATGTGTATGTGTTGATGTGAGATGCATTGCTGGTGATAGGATGCAAATGTTTCTCTGTTTGTGATGTCTTTGTTGGAAGAAATGAAATGGAATAGCAATGTGTGTTGCACTTTGTATCAAGTCATGTGGTTGAATGTACAATTTTATTTTGGTCAGTTTATTTGTAGCAAGTAATGTGTTCGAACAAACGATCTGGAACATGGTGTATGAAAGTGTCTGAAATGAAATGAATTAGAATTGGAACATGGTGTCTGCAAGCACAAATAGATGAATTGAGTCCCATCCCATACTTGAATAACCCACCTTTTGGATTTATTGAGGGTCTATATTTGAGTTTCTTATTAGCTTGTACTTACTTTTGAGTACGAATTATGCTACTACCTTGACTTGTATGAAAGAAAAATCAGATAATTTGATGCCATGGTCAAGTGAACTCAGCATATAGATGAACTTAGTATTTGACATAATAATTAGGCTATTACATGCACCAGAAATTGTTGTACTTAGTATCTGACACGAGAATTTAGTCTCTTACACATAAAGCACAGAGTACACCCTACAACCTTTGAAGCTTTGCCAGCTTTGATGTGCATTGTTTCCTTCTCTTTGATGGACCAGCTTCGTTGGACCTAGGGCAAGTTCCTGAGCCATTGCTTGTGCAAAACCAGACCAGAAGTGATGGACACATTCACCCTAGACTGAGCACTTGTTGATGCCACTACTTCAACCTATTCAACTCGCAGTACTTTGTACAGACCCAGTGATGCATGTTTCCGCGACGTTGTGACCCAACAAGGCAGCTTTGTGTAGCGACATGACCTAATGAGGCAGCTTTGCACAATGACAAGACTAGATGAGGTAGCTTTGTGCATTGACATAACCAGATGAGATGGTTTTGCGTAGCGACATGATGCTATGCTGCTCCAAGATTCGTCCTACATGTTGCTGCCTCGTGGACGTGAAATTGCGCAAATCGAATTGGACTTCTACCACATACACCGTGTTGACTTGCCTACAAGTACTACCCCTTACGCGTTGGGTTTTCCTATAGCGCGGCTACAACACTACATCCCTAATATGGAGAAGCAATGGGACGAGATCACCCAACTCGCAAGGTTGTTGTAGCCCAGGACGAACAAGGGGAGTGTGCTAGGAGGCCACCTCCCCGAAATGAAGCCCCATGTACCTCTAATCCATACCTCAACATTCCCACCGAGCATTCACCGTAAGACCCACCCGTGGAGGAGGCGCCGCCCCTTTGCTGGTACAGGAACACATGCAAAAAATTTAAGTCTAAGCAGCGACTGAGCTTGGGAATATATTACTGGGGCTACACTAACTACGCCTGGAAATATCCCGACTGGTGTTCGGATATGAGGCACTATCGGTAGCCGGTAAGGATGGGTTACAGTACATTCTCCTAGCATTTTTCTTTCATGGCACGCACTAACAAGCTCTTCTCTCCACTTATAGTCTCCTGATCCGCTATGCACGCACTGCAAATGACTCGATCTGGAGATCCACTCGAACAACTAGTGGCATCTAGTTTGCAAGGAGTGGGATGCCGAGATGGACCGCGAGAGGAGGGAGAAACGATGACCCAATGAAGATCTAAGCGAGCACATCCGGTGGGAGGCGCAAGCTCATCTGGAGGCATGCAGACGCAGGGAACACGAGGCTTGTGAGAGCATGAGAGAAAGTGCAAATTGGTGGTCAAGGCCAAGGCGGTTGGCGAGAAATACAACGCCGACCTCGGAAGGAAGGGCAAATAGCTGTGGTCGACGCAGTAGACCAAGCCATCCCATAGTAGCCCACCATCCTACCCACCAAGCTTTTTCTTTCTCCAAAGGGCATGTATTCCTACATTGTCTAGGTGCATGCTTCGCTGTGTACCATTGTAGTAGCGATGTGCTAGGTTGAAAAATCCAAAATATCCTTGAGAGTTCTGAAGGCATATTTCTGTGCTAATTATCCATAAATATTGTTTATTATTTTCTAATGCAAAAAATAATTAAATGACCAAATTACAAGTTATGAACAATTAGGCAACATTCTGCAACATCCAAAATCACATGTAGGACGTGAACTGTACATTTGCTTCATAAGGTTTATTAGCCATAAAAGAACCAGCAATACACACAAATCTTTTTTTTGCACAAAAAATGAAAATGGCAATGATGATTGAACTGATGCTGGTCATCAGGGTAAGTTAGCCTGTTAGGGGAGCGTCCATGGTAGCTGTGCCTGCCTCCAATCGTTGCTCTTCTGCCCTCTCCTATTGTCACTAGAAGTAAACTCCAACGTTAGATAGTACAAAAAAGGGAGACGTGTAGTAAGTTAATTGATGAAAGCAAACAACGACGTACTTGTGGGCCTATGCTGAAAGAGGCTGCCCCTAACAACCTGTTGGTCGTCTCTAATGAATTTGTTCCTCCGGGAACACCAGCCTGTCAGGTGACCATGGGTTCTATCGTAGGTCGTAGCAGGTCTCCTCACCTGGCGTGTGGCCATGCTCGGGGGAGGGGGGACCACCGAGGGAAGTGGCATTGATAACATAGTGTCGATCCAATCCCCTAGCTGCACTGTAGGATCCGTAGAGGGGCACCAACTTGGCAGAGCTGCGTACCAATCAATGCTATGGGTTGCGGGATAGCTCCCTGTCACTTGCGGGGTGAACTACACGGAATGAAGTTGTTAGGATACAAATACAAATGGTGGTCATACTTTCATTCAGTAGAATTGTTACTTGCTACTGCGAACTGGATGGCCCTGCATACCCATAGGTGTACGAATGCTTGGGGTACACCATGTAGCTGGACTGATACCATGGGGCCGTATCACTCATTTGATATTGTCCAAAAGTGAGGTACTCGGCTTGCCCCCCATATTGGTCGGCGGAAAAATTTGGGACAAACTCGGGGTATTGTGGGTTGCACCTCCTTGCTCTCTGGTATGGCCTCATTCTGCCTTCGTGATGAGGACAACAGCAATGCGGAGTCTGTGCATCGCAACAGCCTGGAACAGCATGATTAATCAAGGATAAAGTAGTTTGATATAGTGCAACTAAAAATCTGTTGTCACTAAGCGAGGAGGTTTGTTGTGCGGATGATTGGCCATCGACACTGCGCCATTGGGTCGACTCGCTTGGACGCGAAGATGGAGGTGGTGAGGGGGCGCGATGATACTGTCTGGTGCCTCAAGTCAACATTAGTGGGTATTCCACAACTCATGCTATGAATGACATGCTTAACATCGTCCACAATAGACTTCATGATTGCATGAAGCCGTTTAACTGTGTTATTCCTTCCCCGCTCGATTTCCCTATAGGCCCGCTACACAACCCTCTGCAAACGGTCCAACTGCATGGTTACCGAACAAACAAAATTTTGTTAGTTCAGCCTATTTTAGAGAGTGTTTTGTCTGCTACATGCTGAACGTACTGACTCACCCTGATGCGCTGCATGGTGCGGGTCGAGCCCTAAGCCCAGGCGTTCAGTGTGGCTAGGATCTACATGTCGAGATGGGGGCACACCTGTCAATCTCGCTCATGTGTGCTGTATGTACCATTCTAGTTATGTGTCATAAGTCCTAGCATCATAAGGCTGTGTCTCCTAGAAAATGTTATCAAGGGTAGATTGCCATGCATCTATCCATAGTTGCTGCCTCGGCAGCCAGTCATCATTCTTGTGGCCCTTCTTCGTCTGTCTAATGGTGGAACCAAACAAATCAATTACGTTACTAACATAACAAATGAATAATTGATCTCCAACATAAAGCAATGTAACGTGCTTACAGGTGGCTAGGCCTCGCAAGCAATCACCCTGGAGTTAGGGGATCTCCTAGTGCAGTCGAAACTACCTCATCACTTGTTGCGGGTTGTAGGGGACAACTATATGGGAGAATCAGATGGCAAGTTGTCCTCTAATATGCCGCATCCTGGTGGCATAGTGAGCTCAATCCATTCGGCACCTGCATCCATCTGAGGAGCCCATATTATGTCGTCCTTGTGTATGGCCTCAAATTCATTGTGGAACTTAGGCTATATCCGATGCGCTCTCTCCCTTGCCTACCCAGCACTACCATAGTCCATTGGGATCCCATGGTTAGCCCTTTCATGGGATCCTCGTCTTCTCCCCATCGAAGAAATGCTCCGTGCATGGGTAAGGGTGGACTGGAGAGCGAAAGTACGGATGCCCGATCGGGAAGTGCTCCCACGACCACAACTACAATAGCGTGTGGCAACCCGAGATCACGGGCTTAGTTCCCATGCAACACTGCGAAGTGTCACATAGGCCGCAGTACATGGCACATTGTACAACTAAACCCCAACTGTACCATGGCGCGTCCTCATCGTTGGAGTCCACGATGGACTCCGCAAGGTGAATGTAACTAGGGTACACCATGTCCCCTAGCATGCTAAGGAACATGATCCACCCGAACAGAAACAACAAATATGCAATTAGGTGGCGTCGAACCACCTCCTCCATTGCGTCATCTAGGCAACGCATAAATCATTACAGCCAGGCATGTGGAACGCCCTTACTCCTCTCAGCGATAGGCTGCTTGAAACGATGACTGAGACACACCTTCTAGTTCAGCGATCTCAAAGAGGGAACAATTGCAAGGCCTCGCAACGGCAGGGCGGTGATGAAGTTGACGTCCTGTAGTGTCACGGCCGTCTCCTCCCACTAGAAGTAGAACGTGTGGGTCTCTGGCCGCCAATGATCAACCACGGAAGAAAGAAGAGAGGCGTCAATCAGGAGGTTCTACGCCATGTTCAATATGCAATCAGCCCGCACTGATGAAGCCTCCCAACATACCAGTCGTCCAATGGCCAGGTCTCCCTCGGTCCTCGTGTCACCAGGGTTGGTGGCCCATCGCCACCGATCCAAGTGTTATAGTGATGCTGGGCGTCCCATGCCTCCTCAAGTAGGGGTGGTACATTAGATGCCATTGCTGCAAATAGAGAATAACTAATAAGTTATAAGAAATATGTACAGCGCATCATACAATATGCACCAACAAAATATGTTTCATAGGGATGAATGTAACCTTCATGCGTTGCTGAAATATAAAATGATGACAGTACGACCTATATAATGACGCATATAAAATAACAAAGAATTATAGTCGTCAAATAACGTACGTGCATTTTAAGGAAATATGTGGACTAAGAGCGTGCCATACAATATGCATTACATGACTGTGAAATATATACCATAGGGACAAAAGTAACCTCCATGCATTACTGATATATAAAAAGATGGCAGTATGGATTGAACATTCATGCGTGTAAAATAACATACGTGCATTTTTAAGAAATGTCTACCATGCTGTAAACCATATTGCATTATTGTAAAAATATGTTATGTAGGGGGAAAAAACCTTCACGCAACACTGCCATATTACATGAAGGCAGTACGCACCGAACAATTATGTGCGTCAAATAATATACGATCATTTCTAATAAATATGTCGAGTTAGTAAGTGCCATAAAATATGCACAAACAAAATATTTTGTAGTAATACAAAATAATTTTCATAGGGACGACAACAACATTCAAGCAATAATGAAATAGAAAATGATGATAGCATGATTAGAACAGTTGCGCGCGTAAAAAAATGTACGTGCATTTTTTAACGAACATAATATAGGGGGCTGCCATTTCTGCAGTAGCATGCTACCATACATGCATTTCTAAGAAATATGTGCATTATAGTGGGACGTAAAACATGCATGGATATATTACATTACAACAATACAAAATATTTTCCAAAGGGACAAAAGTAACATGCATGCGCGTAAAATAATGTATGAACTGAATAATTATGCGCATAAAATAATGTACGTGCATTATTAAGTAGTTAATGATAAACATTGGATTAACAAAACTAATAAATACCGTAAGTCAGTGAACGATCAACGAATGCTTCTGAAAATTGCTTTCGAGTGAGTGTCGACAGCCGCGTGCTTGGCTTAAATAGGCAAGAAAAGGAGACAGCGATGCGACTTGATGCGACAACGACACGACGTAAAGGTGACAACCCGATTATGAGTATATATGAACTACACAAGCTATATATATACTCAAGAGATATGTTTCAAAGTAAGGATCCTTAAGATATGAAAATGAAACATAGATAAATACTTATGAAACCTCAAAACATAGAGTGAACTCCCCCCTAAATATATGCAAACAAGAATGTATAATGGAAACATATCATATTAATGTTTGACTATTTGTGGAGTTCAATCTATATTTTGAATCCGAGGAATGTAATAAGATATAAGAATGTGATTTCGAATGCATGCCTCTTATGATTTTTACCTTTTCATCCAAAAGAGACTAAGTAATATCATAATCAATAAATAAGTTAGTCTCATAACTAGATTTATAATTATCACCAAAACCAACTTAATGGTGTTTGAACTCACAATCTTCCCCTTTTTGGTGATGAATGACAAATCTATTAACAATAATAGCATTTTGATGAAATTGAACATGTGATAGGGAGTTCAACTAAGATAAAAGTATAAGCATAAATAATTTCCCCTTTTTGACAATTTTAACAAATTGCTATTCTCCCATTCTCCCCTTTTGGGCATGTTTACTATTCTCCTTTTTTTTTTGGTATTTTACAACATAATTCTCTCGCTTTCTCCTTCTTTTGATATTTTATCATTTTATGAATGTTATTATACACAATTCTCCTCCTTTTGGCATTGATCACCAAAAGCATCAAAAAGCAATAAAGAGGGTTAAGCCAAAATAGAGCTTAATACCAATTAATTTAATTTAATGTGGTCATGAAAGGTATGAAAATAAATGTATATAACCAAGAGGGAATATCTAGGAACTTTTGAAGAAGATACTTAAAACATATTCAAATAATCTTACTCTTGATAGCTTCTTGAAGGCTTTTGAAGTTTCACATTGAGGTTTTCCCCCTTTTAACATTTGATACCAATTGTAGCATTTGAAGCACACCCCAATTTTTAGCTTAAGATTTTCAAGATTTTGCATTCCAATTGAGCTTCAAAGGCTACCTGAAAAATTGACTTACAATGTCCAATAAATTTGAGAAAATTCTTTTGTAGGTAAACAGAATCAGGCGCAATCCTCAGGAAGGCGCCACCTCATGCTACCCTGTCAGACCCGGATTTTTCAATCCAGACCTTACTGTGTTTGCTGAACTATTCCTTGGATCAGTAGATAGTGCACACAGGAACATTGCTGAATCACACCATACATCGCATGAACAATAATAATATTACACCACGTCGGGTGAGAGTTTACAATAAGGGCCGCTTAGGCCAAATGTTTACCATTACAAACGCACAGCGGATAAATATAAGCAAAAGTGAAACCACAACCACAGGCAAGCGACTGAGGGGTAATATGTGTATTTTATATCACCAAGTTACTGATAATATAAGTACACACATAGCCATCGGTCGACTTGACCATGACCAAAATACGTAACCTACGCCTTAATTTCCTTCGGTGATCCTGCCTTCGGTAGTGGGGACATCCTCATGAGCATAGTGATCTTAGTTACCTGTCTCTGTTTGGGTAGGCGAGTGTGAGTACAAATCCACCGTGCTCAGCGAGCCAACACACAGAATGCAATATTTAACATGCACAGCTAATCAAAGGAAAGGCTGGGGTTCATTTTATTTTGCATAGAGTGCTTTTGAATACAATTACTTTTAAAATCCTTGAGACCTAGAATTTTAAAATGACATAGATTTCTTGTGAGAAATGTTTCAACATAATATTGACACAGATTCCATCCACCGATACATGGTATCTGCACCATATAACGTCTTTCAGTGTTATAGCCACTTAACTTACCACTGGGGCGACACCCGAACAATTCAAACTAGGGCAATCCATTGCCCTCCAAATTTCCATTCCCGGTTTCAAATATTTTTAAATAGAACTATATCTAGTTAAGTTCCCATGTCCACCCATGACCGCGGGCACGGCTATTCGAATAGTTTTGACTCTGCAAAGTTTGTACACTTTCACCACAAGAGACAATCAACTCATTGCCCCACACGATTCCTTAGACATGTGGTTGAGCAGACCATCACAGAGACTGTTCAGAATATCTAGCTCCTTTCGTCATCTCACCTTATGGGCTTCTCCCACTTGCGGTGGGTCCCATCTATGCACGGGATGTTTCCCACAGTCACTAACGCAGCCGGGCTCCACTTCCCGCAACGCTAGCATAGCTGGAAAACTTCACCCTCCCCTTGGTGTCCCTTTAGGCCTCCCCTTGCCCTTGCGTATCCACTTCCCTCCACTACCAGTGAGATGAGTCCGGGAGTTTCGATAAAACTACTTAGCCAATTTGTATTTTACAGACTTGTGGTTGTACTGTTTTACACGGGCTAACATGACAAGATTCAGTCCTTAGGGTGACCTGGATGGTTCTACCACATTTCACGATTTGTGCGTCCTCTGCACCACATACCAGCCTCCAAACCATCCATCCAGGTACTTAAGCAATTTTAGAGTTTTTCGGAGACATAAGATATCATATCCATGTGCTATAGCCATTCCATCCATGACTGTCCCAAAATAGTTCATAATTTGCAAATGATGTTGTTTGGGGCAACTATGTACCCCCAATTAATCTAACAATACTATGCAGCGCAATATCTAAGTTGACTTACTTACAAAAGCTATGATAATATAGTTTTGTTATGGCGACAAGGTTCATATATCCAAGAATTTCAACTGAGCATTACTAACAAGCATATTATTAGGTGTATAACTAGCATTTTGAAGATGAACGTATTTTACCACATAAAATATCAGCATGCATGTTAATAATTTAAAAAAATAATTTGCATAAACAAGGGTTCAATATGATCAAAGTGTTAACTCGCCTTGGTCACAGTGATCTGGGTCTAGGTTGTCTGGTGCCTCTAGTCCTGCTGCCTCGACTTCTTCCTCCTGAGCCTCGTAAGCTATTTTAATCGTGCGTGAAAATTTGGATACAAGAACAATCAATAAATCAAACCAAATAACACCAGAAATTCAAATGAACTCTAAAAATCATGATTTCAGTTCCATTGGATAGATCTTAAATTTAGATGAATTTAGAAATTTGTCTCACTCAATTGGAGTTAAAATGAATAAGTTATGCCCATTTGAAAATCTCAGTTCAGTTTATTCCAAAAATTATCAAATTTCTGACAGGTGGGTCCCACTGCATATTTTACATTTTATCATTTTCTTTTATTTTCTTATTCTTTGTGTCTATGACTAGTAGGGCCCACATGGCAGTGAACCCATTTCGCTCGGTCACTAACAAGTGGGACCCTTCTGTCAGTGGCCATACGTATCACTGGTCACTGACAGGTGGGACTCTTCGGGCTCTGGACCCATACGTCAGTGACCAGCACAGACAGGCGGGGCCCAGATGTCAGTTGGCCCACAGGTCGACAGCGGCTGAGAAGCGGGGTCCAGCTGTCAGCGCGGAAAATCAAAAGAAAGGCTCAACCTCAGCGCTGCGGAGCCGGGGCTTGAATGCGCGCCGAGGGAGCCAGGGAAAAGAGGAGAGTAACGCTGGTAACCATCTGAGCTCACGGGTGTTGCTTACCCATATAGGGTAAATATACCTCTTAAGCTGGGTCTGGAAGGGGGCCGAGCAGAGGTAGACGGAGGTGATATTGTCGGCGGCGAGGGGTGGCCGGAGGGGTTCGGGGATGTCCAAAAACGCGACCCAGGTGCAGAGAGGGTGCCGATGGTGTGATCAGTGGGAGTCGCGGAGCACGGTGGCGGGCTGGCGGCGTGCGGTGGCGGCGGCTCGGGAGAGGCCTCGGTGCTGGCGGTGTACAGGCAGCGGGAGCCCCGGGCGAGGCCGGAATCGACTTCACGGCGAGCCGAAGAGGGTGAGGTGGCGGGGAATTGGATTTTAAGGGCACGGAGCTGCGGATTGGATGATCGCCGGAGTTGCGGAGAGAGGGGCTCGCCGGCGGTATTTATGTGCTTAGAACCCAATTGCTTTCGACGGAAGGAGATGGAGAGTGTGGCGATGCGAGTGAGGGGGTTCCCGGGGTTTTATAGGCGATGAGGCATGCCAATTGCGGCGGAGGACGTGCACGCACATTCAAGAGCAGCGACGACAGTGGCTGCGGTGTCAGACGGCGGCGTCAGCGGGCGACGGGGGTATGGCCGCGGGATTTGCGGAGCCTCGCACGTCGGTCGTGTCGCGCCCAAGTCTCTCGGCCTTTTTGACCGGTGCTGCGCAGAGGAGATCGAGCCACCGTGCGGGGAAAGAACAGGGAGAGGGGGGAAAAGAAGGCTCTGGCCGCTCGGGTCCATTCGCGAGAGGGAGAGAGAGAGCGCGAGGAGCGGGGCCACGCGGTAGTGGTGAGTGGGCGCGCACGCGTGGGGGCTGGGCCGCGCGGGCGTGCCCGGCTGGGCCATGCGGCCATACGCACAGAGGCGGGAGAGAGAAAGAGACTGGCCCGGATTTGGTGGCCGGCCTAGCTATGCCCCTTTTTTTCTTTTTCTTTTTATTTCTTTCTTTTCCCTTCCTTTTGTTTTTGTTTTAGCAATTGTGTATATATATAGATATATATTCATATATTTCCAGTTTTATTTGTTCTCTTCCTTGCTCCCCTAGATTTCTGTATTTACTTAGTCTTAGCTTTAATTTTGTAGGGAGCACTTTATTATTATGCATAGTTGTATGCATATATATATAAAGGTTAACATTTTTATTTTGTTTACGCTTTTACCATTATTTTTAGAAATAAGTTTTCATGGTTAAACCAAATGTTCTCCCTTACCTTTATGGATCATCTTTTCAGATTCTTATTTAAATTCTCACTTTCCTATTTATTTCTTGTGTTTGTTTTCTTCCTTAACTTTTGAATCTTTCATCGAATTTCCCAAGAAAATCCATAAACTCCAAATTCAAATGAAACACAGTACAGAAATAATTCAAAAGCTTCACAATTTAAAATTTACATTTTTCAGGATGTTACATACCCCTGCCACTCCTAGCCGTCCCCCACACTCCTCCATCTGTGGGTGACCAGCGAGCACTAGTCCCACATCCCGAGCCTTCGACGCAAACAAATCAACTTCAGGTCAGCAAGCTAAGAGTTCCACTTCGGTTGCTTCCACTGGGAGAACACGAGACATACAATGCCACCGCTATAAAGGTTTTGGGCACATGATGAGAGATTGCCCAAATCAGCGAGCACTTCTTGTTAGAGAAGATGGTGAGTATACTTTAGCTAGTGATATTGATGAAAAGCATGCCTTGCTTGAAACTGACCCCGCAGGTGAGCAAGATGAATCTGAACTTGATGAAGAACGACTTGGAGCTGAAGCAAGTGATAAGTTTTTGAGCATAATCGTGAAGCGTGTCCTTAGTGCTTAAGTCTGAACAGAATCAACGGCGCCACAATCTATTTCAAACAAAGTTTGTGATCAATGAGCATTCTTGTCGTGTGATTATTGATGGAGGAAGTTGTAACAATTTGGCTAGCATTGATATGGTTGAGAAGCTTTCCTTGACTACACAATAGCACCCTCATCCTTACTATATTCAATGGTTTAATTCATGTGGTAAGCTGAAAGTAACTCGCATTGTGAGAGTTCATTTTTCTATTAGTTCATACCAAGATTATGTTAATTGCGATGTTGTACCTATGCAAGCATGTTCTTTATTGTTAGGTAGACCATGGCAATATGATAAATGTGTTATACATCATGGTAGGACTAACCAATATACTTTCATGCATAAGGGCAAGAAAATTATTTTACTTCCAATGTCTCTTGAAGCTATTTTAAAAGATGAATTTGAACGTGTTGAACGAGTAAATAATGAGAAAGAGAAGAGTGAAAACAGATTGTAGCTAAAGAATGCTTTCCATCCAAAAAGAAAGATATAAAAGGAACAAGTGCTAGGAATAGTGAAATTAAATTAAAAGGGGCTGTTCTATTAGCTACCACATCTGACTTGAATGAGCTGGAAGTGAATACTTCTTTTTGCTATGCCCTTTTGTGTAAGGATGCTTTGTTTTCACTTGAAGATCTTCCTGTTTCTTTGTCTCCTACTGTTACTAACCTTTTGCAGGAGTTTGATGATGTGTTTCCTGCTGAGATACCCCCAGGGCTGCCACCAATTAGGGGTATTAAATATCAAATTGACTTGATCTCAGGAGCTTCCCTACCCAACCGCGTGCCATATCGAACCAACCCGGAGGAGACTAAGGAGATTACTCGACAAAGGGTATGTACGTGAGAGCCTTGGTCCATGTGGTGTTCCTGTACTTTTGGTTCCAAAGAAAGATGGATCATGGTGTATGTGTGTTGATTGTAGAGCTATCAATAATATTACCATTAGATACTGTCATCCTATTGCTAGGTTAGACGATATACTTGATGAATTAAGTGGCTCTAACATGTTTTCCAAAGTTGATTTGCAGAGTGGATATCACCAAATTCGTATGAAATTAGGAGATGAATGGAAAACGGCGTTCAAAACTAAGTTCGATCTATATGAGTAGTTAGTAATGTCTTTCGGTTTAACTAATGCATCTAGTACTTTCATGAGATTGATAAACGAAGTTTTGCGTGCTTTCATCGAAAAATTTATGGTGGTATATTTTGATGACATACTGGTATATAGCAAGTCACTTGAGGAACATTTTGATCATTTACGTGCTGTTTTTAATGCATTACGAGTTGCACGTTTATTTGGTAATCTTGAGAAGTGCACCTTTTGCACCGATCGAGTATCGTTTTTGGCTATGTTGTTACTCCACAGGGCATTGAAGTTAATTAAGCCAAGATCAACGCTATACAGAGTTGGCCGACTCCTAACACGGTCACACAAGTGCGAAGTTTTCTTGGATTGGTTGGATTTTATCGATGTTTTGTCAAGGATTTCAGCACCATTGCCACACCATTAAATGGGCTCACCAAGAAGGGTGTGCCTTTCCATTGGGGCCCTGCACAAGAACAATCATTCAACCTTTTGAAAGTGAAGCTCACAAATGCGTCGCTTCTCTAGCTTCCTGATTTTGGTAAGACTTTTGAGCTTAAATGTGATGTTAGCGGAATTGGACTTGGAGGTGTGTTACTACAAGAAGGTAAACCTATTTTTTATTTTAGCGAAAATTTGAGTAGGTCTAGTTTGAACTATTCTACCTATAATAAGGAATTACTTGCTCTCATTTGAACATTAGAAACATGGCAACATTATTTATGGTCCAAAGAATTTATTATCCATTCTGATCATGAATCATTGAAACATATTAGAAGTCGAACTAAACTGAACCATAGACATGCTCGTTGGGTTGAATTCATTGAATCTTCTCTTTATGTCATAAAACACAAGAAAGGGAAGGAAAATGTGATTGCTGATGATTTGTCTAGATGGTATACAATGTTGTCTCAACTTGATTGTAGAATTTTTGGCTTAGAGACAATAAAAGAATTATACACTTTTGATGATGAGTTTAGAGATGCCCTGTCCAATTGCAAAAATGGTAGATGCTAGAATAAATTTATTTTCAATAATGGATTTTTATAGACATTTGATCGAATTGAGTATTGTAAGACCAGGTTTGACAAGTCAAACTTGTGATTGAGCAGTTTCTATGTCTTTTACTTAGCATAACGGTCTAGTCTTTATTTTTCTCAAACAAGGCTGTCATCCACATACTAGGTGCATTACAGCATAGTACCAACAAATCATACCAAATCTTCCAACCTTGGATGAGGTCATGGGCTCCATCCAGTGACTTTTCACCAAGTAGCCCCAATCCTAGTATCATTTTAAAATCTATTGACATGAAGTCAAAATATTCTTAGTAGTTTAGATAAATCATTTGATTGCCCAATTCTACTAATAATTAATTATACAGTGATTAATAACCAAGATTGTCAAGGTGAATATGGCTTACAAAAATTAAGACATGGCTTCTTCGTGGTAGGATTTAACTAATTCTTATGTCAATTCAAACTTTTATTTTATGCAAATAGAAGTGCGTAAATAACATGAATGAAAATAAAACTATTTTAGTAGTATAGGTTCAACATGATAAAGACATGTGACTTACCTTCTTGTTCCTATTCTTCAATTGGGCCTACGCCTTCCGGATCTTAATTTGCTCCTGCGGTGGACTATTCAACGAATCCAAGTGCTATCGTAAAGAAATAAATAAATAAGTCTAGGCTCGAAAGAAAACGAGTTGGAACAAAAGAAAATAAAAGAGAAATAAAATCCAAAAAAGGTTAAACATAGGTGAGTCTAAGTGGTTAGGGTTTAATGAAGTTTGGATGGGTCAACCAGAGCTAAAAATGATTTAAACGGGCTTGAGATGGTCGAAATAGTTATAAATATGCTTAACGGGTTTTTAGTGAATAGTAACAGGTCAGATGAATATAACTGAGTTATAAATATAACAGATCGTGTTGGATGAATAGTAATAGGTCTAGGCTCATCCTAATGGGCTGCACAGTAATGGGTTGACCTATGAATAGTGCTAGGCTGGGTATGAATAGTGCTGGGCTTGAACAGTAAGGCCTGGCCCACTCGACGAACTGGACCAAGGGACCATGTAGGCTAGCTTTGACGGCCCAACTGGGTGATCCACATAGTGTGGGGCCCACTTCTCTTGAGCTCGCGCCATGGCTGGCCGACTAGAGGAAACTAACGATGGCGTAGAATTGGGCAAGGACGAAGGAGATTGGTGGCGAGCAATGGCGCGGTGAGTGTATTTGGGACACGAGCATTCCATTTTGGGCTTATGCACGGGTGGAGGTGGTCTAGAGATGGCTGGCAGTGGTGACGCTTGACCGGAGCAGGACCATGGCACGGTAGTGCTACGGTAAGGTTCCAACCAAACTAAGGGTGGCTCGAGCATCAACAACATGATTGGAGTCTAGCGATTGTAAGGGTTCAGCTTGAGGTAGCTCATGTAGTGCTGGCGACGGCAACTGTGCATGGACAAGCAGTGGCGCACGGTGACGGTGAGCTAGGGATAGTGATGTGGGATGGGACAGGGATACAGCGGTGCTATAGACACAGCTAATTTCATTAGAGAGAAGGCTACTGAGGGAAAGTGGTTTTTAGCCTCACTGGAGTGAGTTCGGCGGCAACTGCAGAACTTGACCCGGGAGGATGTGAAAAAGTTTCGAGGTTGAAATATGGCACGAATGGTGGTGATGGAGTTAATTGGCTTGGCTTTTATAGCCAGTGAAGGCAATGGCAACAAGGCCGAAGCGATGGCACGATCGACACGTGGACGGTGCTGTGACTGGCCTAGCTGCTTCGGCGCGATAGTGGCGGTGATGGCAGTTGTGCTGGCAGCTGGAGGGACCGAGTTCCTCACTAGTGCAGATGTGCGAGTTGGAGCGGTTAATAGTGGCGTTGTGCGCGTGTTGAGCAACTGGCGGTAGAGGTGATAGCGGCAAGCTGTTGTGGTGGTGAAGGATGGCGCGTGGTCGGAGGCGGTTTAACGGTGAGGTACGGCTAAACGGCGAGGTGGCAAGGTCACTGTGCTATCGTTGACGGGGCTTTTAGCGTCAGCCATCCCGGGCGAGCTGGTGGTGCTGAACGGCGAGCTGGCGTGCGGTAGCCGGAGCAGTGGAGGTGGCGGCAGGGCAAAAAGGCGCCAAAGCATGGTGAAAGTGGTTTTTCCCAAAAGAAAAAGCATAAAATTGTGAAGAGTTTCTGAATTTGGCAAATCTCTCAAATTCAAGCAAATTTCAAATAAATTTCAAAAATTATGAAATTTTGGGTCGTTTCAAGTTAAATAAAACTGCATCATGCTAGCTGCATGCATGCATGCATGTATATATATCGTCGCTCTATACGTTTCTGTGAGGTTCCGCTACCTTCAATTGTTAAACCTGATTGTTGAAAAGCATTACACAATTGCACTTCTGATCATGGACATGGAGCATATAATTGATGATCGAATGGCCTTGCTGTTCTTGTCCTGGGCTTCGTACTTAAGCGGTTTGCATGCTTGACAAGGTGCTTTAGAAGAGAGAGTACAACGCATCACCGAAAATTACCCTGAGAGCCTTCCATATTGAAACACAAATTGGAGGCGCGCACCAACAGACATATGTAGCCGTGCTTCAAAATTAATTACCACTGCTGATTTCTTGTGCTGATGACTCATGAGTGCTCTCTTGCTTCTGCAACCACTTCAGTGTCCGGCATGTTCTTCCACCAGAAATGACAAAGCTCCTTAATTAAGACGATTTACTATTTGTAGTTTCCACCAGAAATGGCAAATCACATAAATTAAAACGATTTGCTATTTGTAGTTTACGCATTATTGCATGCGTACGGATAAACTGGTGTGTTAGCTGGAAACTTTTTCATGTTCATCTTATGTAGAAATTCTAGCTCGCCATAAGCTTTTTTTTCCTCGAACACTCGCCATAAGCAATATAGCAATAATATACTAAAGAAGAGGTAATCTGATGAAGAAACCAAAAGAGAATCCTCCAATAACTTCAATTTAGCAATTTATGAAAAAAAAAATCTCTTGCTTATGGTATGGGAATTAGGAAACCAATTTGGCATAGGCATGACTTGTTTTTTAGACAAGATGAATACAAAGTAATTAAGTTTGAAAGTGCGGATCGACGGTTCTACATCCGTAACAAACAGTTCGTACGTGTATGTTTCTCATTTCAAAGATCGTATACGTATCTATATATGTCTCTGGGATATCATTCAGCTGCCTGAACAATTTGAACAATACCACTAGTGTCTGTCTTGTACTACATATTGTTACTAAAATAGATCAGGACAACAGATAAAGTCATCCTTGGCAAGCTTCTTTGCCCATCCACGAAGGCGACGAAAATCAGGCAAAGAATCGAATTCCATCATACTTAGTCTAGAAAGGTACGTATCAAACTCCAAATTAGATACACAGATTAAAGGCTAATAATATCAGACAAACTAGCCCAGTTGAAGGTACAGTAAACTGTAACTCTTATCAAGCTAGCTACATATGGACCTTATGGCATAAAATCATCAATCTTTCAGAAAAGGGAAAAGAAAAAAATTGAAGGCAAAGGAGAATGATATGATCAAGCCAGCATAGTTACATACCTGCCTGTCTGCTTCCAAAAGACCAAGATCACTGTGGCGCGCCCGTGCACCGCAAAGTGACAAGCCAGCTTGCTTCATGCACTACTAACACCCACATACGCGCCCAGGCGAGGCGTGCACGGTGGGGAAGAAGGGCACATGCATGCATCGGCGCTGGAGCCGGCCAGTGGGACGCAGGCCGCGCGCGGCGGCGCGAGCCGGCCGGGAATGCCAAATCGGCAAGGAAAGAATTAATGCATGTGCCCTGCTTCTCCACCTCGCGCACCTCGCCATCCTCGATCTATCGGTAGCAGCCGCACATAAACATTAGGAGAGCTAGCTGCCATGCCAAATTGCCATGGCCGAGACGACGCTATGTACACTTCTCCTAGCTACTCTCCTCCTCTGTTATGTAAGGCTTTGAAGACAAATTAAAGACTTCTCCTGTGCTACGTAGTGCACTACTGCTGCTTGGCAGAAATACGCTTGTTTCAACGGTGCAAGTTCTCCTCAAGATTATGTAGAGGGAGAGGTTAATCCAACAAGGGGAGGGGAGGAGGGGGGCGGGGAGGGAAGCCACCAACCTGGCTCGAGTGTAGGGTCCAGGACAGCGAGAATGGCTGAATTCTCAAGGGTACCAGGAATTGACAGCTGAGTGATATATGGGAGGAGTACTACTGGCCTTACCTTCCCTTCGCTCGAGCGAAAGGCATATTCTGGTTAGTTTCTCCCTTTTTCTCTACTGTTGGCTGTTGCCTCCGTTAATTTTTACAAATTAAACTGGGCTGGATATGTAGCATGTATACCTGCTGGTAGCATTAGAGGTGAAAAACGGTAATAGATAATACATTTTATTCGATTCGTATTTCAGAAAACGCGAATGTGATAAGCAAAATTCATATTTAAAAAATGTTCATATTTGTCTTCAAAAATATTAGCATTCGTATTCGCATTTGGATTCATATTCGTATTCGAGACTATTTGATTCTTATTCGATCTGTTTCCTATGTTTATCATCGATAATTGATCAAAAAACCGATAAACCACTAGAAATTTATTCTACCTTCATATTTGACCGAAGTAAATACATATTCAATTTGAATTCATATTTGTTACGATATTCGATTCGTATGCAAAAATATTTAAATTTGTAAATATAAATTTATATTTATATTTAAAACTATTCAATCGCATCTTACCCGTTTCATCCCACGCAGCATTGTGAGCTGTGACCTCAGACAGCGTTGCGCATGGCATCATTACAGAAGAGTGGCCCGCGCTAATGGGGCAGCGCCATGTGTCGTGGAAGCATAGGGCGACGTGCCTGGCGAAAGGAAGCAAGAATCATTTTTGGCTCTGCCCGAAAGCAAAGCGGACGCGCTCGATCAACCTCTTCTTCAGAAAATAACGTCCCATCCAATCCATTGCCCGAAAGCAAGGCCAACCGGCAGACCAGCAACTTTAGCTCTTTTGAACGAAAATTGTGTACTAATAACCTATTTTTAATTAAAATTACAAAAAGAAAGGAATTTCTGCCGAGCGTGCCGCTGCTTTTAACCCCCTGTCGCCTGAATATTGGGCAACTGGAAAGCTGTTGCCCAACCGTGCGGCGACTGCATGCCAGTCGCCCAACGCCTGGGTGACAGCAATAACTCGCCCAACCGTTACCAAATTGCGGACGTGTCGCCTCCCGGTTGGGCGATTAGGTCCAGTCGTCCAATGGGGGCGCGACTGGAGCCTCTTTTTGTAAAAAATTATCTCGCGGATATATTTCTGTAATTTCGAGTAAAAAATGGATTAATCGTACAAAAAATCCCTTTTGAACCATCTCCTTCTAAAAACGTAATACCACCTTTAGTTTATAAGTTATACTTTGTTTCTTCTCATAATTGATATTAAACTATCCTAACAGCACTGATATCAAAAGCTGGTCATTTGCTAGGATAGTCTCACATCGATTATAGAAGAAGATAAAACATAACTTATAAGCGTAAAGT
Source organism: Dendrocalamus sinicus (assembly GCA_036346575.1). Taxonomy (NCBI): domain Eukaryota; kingdom Viridiplantae; phylum Streptophyta; class Magnoliopsida; order Poales; family Poaceae; genus Dendrocalamus; species Dendrocalamus sinicus. The sequence continues at coordinate 26,947,884 of CM070653.1, read as the reverse complement.
TAGTACCACATATAAAGAGTCTTTTGGATGAAGATGATCCAAAACTGCTTATAAGATTATTGCTCTGCCGGTTAGGCTTATAGCTATAGAGACCCAACTAACTAGGGCCGGGCCGCTGGTTTAGCGGGCCTGGGGTTAGATGCTGATTTAGTGGTCCGGTAGCATTGTCGCTGTGCAGCAATTGACATCAGAGCCCAAGTATATCCCTGATACAGATCCCCTTAAGGCCTCACGGTTTTCGGGGTGAACACCCAATGTATGAGGCGGACCTCACGGTCGCCAGGGAGAACACCCGATCTGTGAGGGGAAGATTTGTTGGAATATTCCCACATTGGTTGTAGAAGTAAGCAGAACACAACTTGTAAGACATCTAAGGTTGTTGCTTTGCTGGTTAGTCTTACGGGTATAACGGTGTAACATCCCAAATAGGGAGCTGGTGTAATTTCAAAAGTTTTAAAATCTTTTGATCGTTTTTCTAGTGCTTCTCAAAAAGTTTTTGGCGAAGTTCAAATTTCTTGAGTTGGTTCTTGCTGAAAAGCCTGATTAATAAAAATCCAAACTTCGGAACCAGGAACCAAAAATTTAAAGTCTAAAATTAGGAAAATCCAAAACTCTTTGGAAGCCATGGATTCAAATTTAAAATTTGGCATCTGGAGATTCAAAGCCCAGAACGGAAATTAAAAATTTATATAAAAATCCTTCCCATCTAATTTGCATATATAAAAATTCAAATTAGGAGAAACTAAGATCTATTTCCCCAGAACTCGATAATTTTAAATTTAAAGCGTTGAATCCAAAAATCTGAAATCCAGAGTTTGGAGATTCTAAAATAATTAAAATCTCTCTTGGGCCAGGTCCATTTTTTCCCCGGCCTGCTCCCTTTTTCTTTTCCTTTTCGTCCGGCCCGCTTATTTTTGTTCCGGGCCATTTTCTTTTCTCTGGCCCACCCGGCCTCTTCTTCTTCTCCTGGCCTTTAGCCCAATCACTCGACCGCGGCTGTCTTCTTCCTCCCTCCCCTGCTTCTTCCTCCTCCAGCTGTTCACAGTGCCACCGCCTAGGCCGCGTCGCTCCCGCCAAACCAAGCCGGCCCGGCCCGCGCCTCCCGCTCCGCCCCCGGTTTCGCCAGCCCCCGCCCCTGGTTTTCCACCATCCCCGCGCCGCCCCATGCCTCGCCGTACTCGCAGCCATGCCGGCAGTACCATTGCCCATGCCGGCGTACCCCCTTCCCATGCTGCCGCCGTACCCTGCCCCGAGCGCGCGTTGGCCTATAAGTAGCCGAGCTTGCCTTCTCCCCATTCCTTGCTCCCCTTCCTTCCACCTTTATCCGAGCTTGCGCCGGCCGTCGCCATTTCCGCTGCCGCCTCCTCCTCCGTCAACCCCCGACCGATTCCTCGCGGTAGGAGCTGCCCCTTGTCGTCCCGAAGCCAGCCCCGTGGTCGGCCGCCGCCCTCCGCCGCCCAAGCTTCCCCGCCACGGTGGCCACTCGCCACCGCCCCTAGTCTCCGTCGCGGGCTCGCCTCCGCCGCCCTCCGTCCAACTCAACCGCTCAGGTGAGCTCTAGGCCTCCTCCTCTAGCTCGCGCGCACCCTTTCTCCCTCCCTCTCCCATCCGGCCGCCGGCGCCTCTTTTCTCCTTCACCGCCGGCCGCCTAAGGCCGCCGCTCGCATGCTTGGTGCCTCCCCGGGCGGAGCTGCTGACTCCCGAGATACCTCATCACCCGAGCATTCACTTTCGCCGGTCGCCAGCGTCTCCCGGCCGTTCCCCCGCCGGCGCCGCCGCCGCCTTGACCGGCGCTTGCCCCTGTTTCATTCATCTTTGCTCCTGCTCTGTTTCTGCTCTGCCGACAGCTCCTTTCTTGCTCGCCTCCTCTCGATGGTGGGTCCAGCTAGTCAGTGTCCCCCGTTTCTAGTATGCAGGTCCCAGCATTCCCTGGTATATGGCTAGCTTATAACATAATACTATATAAATACTCGTATAAGCAACCTTATGAAATATGAGCTTTAAACAAACTGGGGAACAAGAATCTAATGATGAAATTAAACTAAAAGTATTATGAAAGTAAATTAACCATTTAACTCTAGTCAATTTCATGTAAATAGAGAGTGTGAACTAATCCTCTTATAGGATTAATAAGGTAAGATTATGCCATGAACTAATTCCCTCATAACAAGTAATCATCTTGGGTTCAATGTTGATATTAAAATTAAGGTATGAAACTAATTGGAAGGTTCTCTTTTTCAAATCGAGTGTAATAGAAGTTGATCCTAAATAATTAAAGTTGCATATGTAAAGCTTTGTAAAGATAATTTCAATACTCGCAAAAATTGACGTCGAACAAATCGAACATTACTATCACGTTCTATTAAATGCTCGAGTGATCTACGTGGTATCTTCCATTTCTCGATCAAAGCTATTAGTGCAAACTAAATAAATCAACTTAGCAAGATTTTGCCACATAAAATATTGACCCTAAATTGCTCATCTCTACAATCATGTCATCTCTCTTATTATTGCTTAAAATAATCTTTGGCAAGCCACATAAAATATCAAGGGTGGTTTACTCATCTCTAATACCATGGAAACTCTCCTTCCAAAAACGCTTAAAATATTTGAAGTAGAGACTTTAACATTTATCTTGAGATACTAAGATTTGAAATAACAAATGGGTACGATTAAGAATTCTCGAATAGGAAGGAGCAATCATTAATCGTCATCCCCCGCCCAAATCCCCAATCATTATATCATCATTTAAAACTCGATGGTTGAATATAATTAATGATAAAAGCAAAGGTCTTATCAAGAAGATCCTTATTAAAATCATAAACTCCTCTCTCTCCAATGAATCACAACCGTTGGCCATATCTAATAATTTTGTTAATGAAGCAGAATAATTAACTTGCTCATAAGAACGATTGGACTGAGTTGGCCAACCCCATCATTCCATTAAGTCGTTAACATAATGGTTTGTTAAGTTGGCCATTGCAATCTCAGCTAAGTATTGCCACATAAAATATGAGAGTTACACTAAGCACTTAAAAATCTCATGTAAAGCTCCCGCATCCTAAAATCACAAAGCTTTGTCCCTCTTTGCTATCCTAGTTAACCTCTTTTATCTATCCATAAGTCCTGCCTGACTCATGGAACTTTCTTGATAAATAGGAATCGATGCAATCGAGCCTCGCCATTCCCCCAAATCAGCTAGGTTTGGCCACTACCTTTTTCCAGAATGAATAAATGCCTGAAGTTACTTAATCATTCTGATCCTCGTTATCCTAAAATTTTCCCTCACGGTAAAGCTAATCTGCCACCTCATTCCTTCGCCCAATTCATCTACCGCTATGCTCACAGTACACTAACCCGAATCATCCTTCTATTCTCAAATCGTAATAAATGTATAATTTAAATTAACTTGGGCATTTAAAGTGTTTGGATTTATTTGGTCTTTCTTTTCGCGTATTAGAATCTGAAGACTCAACAGGACGACGGATTCGAACAAGACCAAGACTCGGGTAAAAGCGAGGACTAGTAAAATTAAGATCAATGACTGAGAAGGCTTTGAATTAGAGCAATCAAGGCCATGGTAAAACAAGCAAGGCAAGTCATCACTTTGATCATATTGATCCTACATTTTATGCAAAATTATGTTCTTTTAAACTATCAACTTGCATGCTTAATTTACTATGCAAATATATGTCAAAGCTTAAGGTAGCTACATGCCCACTTGATGTTGTATTAAATTTACTATGCCATCCCTTGATATTTGAATCACCTGATCCTTGTCACCCTAGATATTAATGATAACTTTATTAGCTATACGTCATATTAAATGCCATGCTAGTCTTGTCAAAGTCCAGGGCACTAGTTGTCCTGATCATCAATCTTTAAAACATAAGAATTGTTTTGGGACAGTCATGGGATGTACGTGGCTGAGTATTTTGCTACAACTGGTTTATGCTTCGCAAAACCCTAAAAATCTGCTTTACCTGTCTGGGCGGTTGGTGAGAGTGGATGGTGCTGATGTCGCACGAGAACCCGTGGTTTGTGGTAAGAGCCGCCTGGACAAATTAAGGACTGAATCTTGTACTGACCTCCTGGTGTAAAACAGTACAACCACAAGTCTATATGGGTACGACCTAGCTAATTAACTTGCAAAGGTTTAGTTTAGATATCATCACAGAAGATGGGTGCCAGAGCACTAGTTTACTCATACGGCGCAAGAGGGGGCTTCTGACTATGGTGGATGTAGCCCTTCAGCGGTGAAACCTCAGCGGGGTGGTATCTAGCTAAATCGGAGTAAGGTAAAGGCTTTGTGATAAACCATCTGGGTCTCATGCCTAAGGAAGCATGTTGGCTATTAAGGTGACTTATCTCTTGTGGTGAAAGTGTACAATCTCTGCAGAGTGTAAAATTGTTCGACCAGCCGTGCCCACGGTCAAGGGCGGACATGGGAACCTACTCGAGTTAGTTCTATTTCCAAAAACATTTGTGGGTAGGATAAAACCTATCAGAGAGATGTACTCTGACCATGAACTTTTCCTGGAGAGATGTACTCCAGCGGCGAAAACTAGCATTGGTGGAGGTAACCATGCACTGTAAAAAGGTGGATGTAACCTACACTACAATTATTATCGCATTCTCACAATCAATTTCATAAAACATGTTTCGGTTAAAATTGCTACGTCTCAGGAGATTTTTTTTACTTATTGTAATTCCAACACAATTCTTTTCGCAAATAAAAGAAACTCAAGCCTCCCTTGACAGCTTTGCATCTATTATTATTGCATCCTGTATGGTGGCTTGCTGAGTATCATCGTACTCACTGTGGCTTAATTGCCATCATTCAGTCAGAAAGGAAATACAAGCACTGCGATGCCTGAAAAGAGTCGACAGAGCTGGAAGACGAAGAGGCCATGGACTAGGTCGCGAACCCCAGTTGGCTGCCTGTGGGCAAGTCCTGCGGGTCCCACCTGTGTGAAGTTTCCGCTGCTGCATTTTATTGTTTTCGCCTAACTGCCCATGAGTAAGTATTATCAGATATTTACGCTTCCGCATGGTATGTTTTTGATATACAGTAATGTATCTATGAGCACTATCTACTGATCCAGGGAATAGTACGGTGGAATCACAGAGGATCTGGGTTTGCTAACCCGAGGTCCGACAAACGGCCCAACTAACTAAGGTCGGGTCACTGGTTTAGTAGATCCAATATCATATATTGATTTAGCAGTCTGATGAAACTGACACTACGCAACACATTGGTGCATGAACTACTTTTTTTTAAGGCATGAACTATTTGCTTTTGTGAGAGGGTGATGACGGTATCCACAAATGGTGGTTGTAATGCTCCAATGCAGGTCCAACACACGTTGTAACTTCGATTCAGCCACCACTTTGGTCAAAAATATTTGTGAAAGTTTCTTTTATGTAGTTGAAAGGATTCTTGTTAACTTGATGAGTGGTTAAGGTTAGGTCAAATTTGAGCATATATTCTTCCGTTTTTAGCCCACGTCTATCTCACTACTACACATAGCCTAATATTAGACGTCACATCACAGACGGTTACCTAAAACTATCTGTATTAAATACAATCACAGACGGTTTTAGTTTAGAGACCATCTGTGTTGTTACCAGTGCTAAAAACCGACTGTGAAAGTGAACTATCACAGACGGCTCGTGGTTAAAACCGTCTATAAAGTATCACAAACTGTTATTAATAAGAACCGTCTGTGATATTATAAAGTATCATAAACAATTTTTAGTTTGAACCATCTGAGATAATTCACACAGTTCCTATTAAAAACCATCTGAGATAATTAGTTTATCACAGACGGATTTTAATAGGAATTGTCTGTGATAATTCCACTATATTAATTACGTGCAGACCCGTCGACCCTCTGTCTTAAATTCCAGATCTATACGCTGCTGCTTGGAGCTGGAGGTGGGGCTTTGGAGCCATTTGGTGGAAGAAGACTATTTGACAAGAGTAATTGTGGATCCACTAAATTATTGGCTAGCTATAGTTAGTAATTTGTTCCTAATTGTATTATAATTTAGATCTAACTTTTGGTGATAGGAGAATTGAAAATGGTTTAAATCTAGCTAATTTGATGTAGAGAGAAGATTTTTTATATCTAGCATGGTTTAGGGTTTAATCAATTCATAGTCTATTTCTACTTAATTCAATGTAATTAATTATTCTTACTACATATAGCTACTTAATTTAGATCGTACATATATAGCATAGTAATTAATTAATTGATATGTTATACTAAATTGTTATACATAATGTAGGACCGAAGCTAGATGTATGCTGATAACCGTGTGAGTGAAGAGTACATTAATGACATTTCTATTTTTACAACAACTGCCGAGGAGGATATGTTGAATAAGAGGGTGGAGTATATGTACTGTCCATGTATTGACTACAAGAATCTAAATATGTTTAAGAACTAAGCGTAGATTCAAGCACACTTGATTCGAAAGTGTTTGAAAAAGGGGTATGAAAATTGGATCAGTCATGATGAAGAGCATATTACAGAGTAGGTTAGTAAAAATGACATCGCCGATGAAGTCAATGATATGCCGCTAGATGATCATATCAATTGTGTTTTCGATTCGGACAGGCTGTATGATGACAATCCAGATCAGATGCTTCGCGATGCAGAAGGGAACTGTGATGAGAGAGAGTACGTTAAAATCCAGGCCTTGATGGATGACTCAGAGAAACCTTTGTTCACGTGCTGTAAGTCAAAGTACACGAAATTGTCAACCATGAATGAACTGTTGAAATTGAAGGCAAGCAACGGTTGGTCCAACAAAAGTTTCACAACACTGTTAAGTCTTTTAGCGGACATGCTTTCAGAGGGAAACGAGTTGCCCAAAATCACCTACAAAGCCAAGAAGATTCTTTATCCATTGGGAATGAAAGAAGAAAGAATACATGCATATCCGAACGACTGTACCCTCTACCGTAAAGAGTATGCAAATATGCATGTATGTCTGGTGTGCAACACATCCTGATACAAGCATAAGACTTAATCAGATGATGGCGAGGGAATAGAGGTGAAGAGAGGACCTCCTTCTAAGGTGGCATGGTATCTTCCTGTAATTCCCCATTTGAAACAATTTTTTGCGAACCCAAAGGAGACAAAACTGTTGCGTTAGCACTCAGAGGAGCATAAGAAGGACAGAATGCTAAGACACCTTGCTAATTCCACCCAGTGGAGAAACATCCATAGGAGGTTTGCAGACTTCGGTGCATAACCGAGGAATATAAGGTTCGGATTGAGTACAAATGGAATGAATCCTTTCGGTAACATGAGCAACTGACATAGCACTTGGCCCGTGACTCTCTACATCTACAAACTTCCTACTTGGTTGTGTATGAAGTGGAAGTATATTTTGCTATCGATACTTATCCAAGGCTGAGGCAACCTGGGAACGAAATTCATGTGTACCTAGCACCATTGGTGAAAGAACTAAAAATACTATAGATCGAAGAGGTACAGGTATGAGATGCATACAAACAAGAGAACTTCACTTTATGCTCATTGTTGTTCTGCACCATACATAATTATCATGCCTTGCTAACCTGTTGGGCTAGAGCACAAAAGGGGACAAAGCCTATACTCATTACTTATAATTAGATGATACCGAGAGTATGTGGTTGAAGCACTCGTGAAAAACCATGTACATGAGTCACCATATGTTCCTTTGGAGGGCTCACCCATATCGCTATTAGATTGAGGAGGCCGGCTAGAGGGGGCGAATAGACGGTCTAAACAATTTCTTCTCCATCAATGTTTATTTGGCTAAACCAAACAAATAATGTGGAAGCTTAACACGAAAAGGTTTAGCACAAATAACGCCTAAAATAACCGGGTTCACCTAAGTGTACTAACAAGATAAGCCTATGTCAAGGTTTGTAATTCTAGGATAACAAGCAATCAATTTAATTCTATGAAAGTAAATTACTTGAATATAAATTGATCACAAGAAAACAAATCACAATTGACATGGTTGCTTTTTATCGTGGTGTTCGAAGACTTACTGGTCTCCCCTAGTCCACGTTGAGGTTAGCCTAAATGAATTGAACCGGCTCCACGAATTAAGCCAAAACACCTCAATCCACTAGTGGTAGCTCTTTCCCGCTCTAAGTAGGTGAGCTCCAACCTTCACAACTTGGCCAGGTCTTCTCACAACCTTCTTTGAGATGACCAACGCGCACGATGCCTCCAACGTCGTCTAGGAATTGGCAAACTCAAAGAGTAATAAGTCAAGTCCCTCGCTTGACTCTCACCATGTGTAATGAATGCACAAGTTTGAGTGGATACACAATCTACCACTAGATGCAACACATACAATCCATAGCCGTCCTCCTTACTCATAGGTGCAACACATCCACAATTAAGAGGAGGACCTCACACTAGGTTAAACGAGTGAAATGGAGTGCCAAAAGTTATCCTCCAACTGGCCACAAAGGGGTTTATATACCCCACACCTCAAAATAAGCTGTTCGTACTGAAAACAGGATTTTCGGAAGTACTGTATGCAAATGACCAGTACTTCCGCTCCCCTCAGCAACGGTCAGAAAACTAACCGTTTCAGGCAAAATCAGCAGTTCTGTCGAGCAAAGTCTGGTATTACCGATCATCGGAAGTACCTCAGCACTCGTACGGAACTACCAATTTCCTTGGGGACAAGAAGACTCCACACAGGTGTCTCTCTGGAAAAACGTACCGCTACACAAGCCGGACGTTCTGCAAATCGGAAGTACCGCTAACACAGAGCCGATTGGACCGCTCACACAGAGCTGGTCGAAAGTACCGATCGTCGACTACAATGGTCCCTAACCACGTCGGATGGTTCGAGCACTCAGGTCTCCGACCACGTTGATCTATGACCACGTTGTTCAATTCGACCACACAGGTCTTCGACTACACTGGTCTCCGACTACGCTGGTCTCTGACCACGTCGTCCGAATCGACCACATGGGTCTCCGACCACACTGATTTCGACCACATTGGTTTTGATCACACAGATCTCGACCATCGACCGTCTTGTTTTGACCATGCTAGTCTTCGATCATACAAATCTTGACCACGTCGGTTTTGACTACACTGGTTTCGATCATATGGATCTCGACCACATCTGTTTTGACCACGTTGGTTTCGACCACTTTGATCTTATACCACATTGATCTTCGACCACACAAGTCATCGACTACATTGGTTCGACCACAATGGTTCTTGACCACACATGTCTTCCGACCACCAACAAATGTGATAGTTCCTAGATTACAATGTCGGTAATTCTGACTAGCGGTAGTACCGCAGAATACATTGCGGTACTTCTAATTTCTCTAAGAAGTGCATATACTTCAACAGATTTTGCAAAACACATTGAAAATTACAATATCATGCGCACGATGATTATCCATGATTCCCAACATGTTGCAAAACACATTGCACACTTTTAGAATCATGACACAAGGATTATATATATGAGGTTCAACTATTTGCAAAACACATTTACAAATTTAAGCCTCATACGACAAAGAATGAAAACATGGATATCAAACACTTGTAAAACACATTTGCAATGTATAGTCCCATGTTACAAGGATTCAACACATGAGCTTCAACTATTTGTAAAACACATTCATAAATACAAGTCTCATGTCAAGGAGAGTTAGAGCAAGTGAGGTTAAGCTATCAACACATGATGAGACTCAAACTACTAGACATGATCTCTCTTAATAGTACAATAACCTATACTAGTAACCCGATGTTCCAACCAAACAATAAGACCGGTAAAAGACTAGCAACACATTCTTAACCCTAACTAGCCATACCTTTACCTTGAGTCATAGTCTTGACATGCATCAACTCATGATACATCGTTAACTTCAACTCCATCAACACATGATGGATCTTTACTTGACTTGATTATGAATACATGATCATCTCCTCTTGGACATGCATCAACTCATGATGCATCTTCTTCTTGATGGCCTTCAACACATGATGTCATCTTCTACCTTAACTTGATGATCTTCAACCCATGAAGCCATCCCAAGTTATTCTCATTTGCGAAACCTAACCTATTCATCCAACTCATGAAAAATGTTAGTCCACAAAATAATTGCCATTAAATACCAAACTTCACCATTAACACATGATGGAGGGACTAAATTCTACAATCTTCCCTTTTTGGTAATTTATGACAATGTCAATGAATAATGAGATAGAAATTGAATTGTGAGTATACAACATGTACACAACAATTGTATACTCTAGAATAAGTTTTCAAAGCAAAGCTTACTCATTCAATTGTCATTAATCATCCAACCATCAATACATAATGGAGGAACTAAATGACAACCTGTTTATGAGTATATATGAACTACACAAGTTATATATACTCAAAGAATATGTTTCAAAGTAAAGATTCTTAATATGTGGAAATGGAACATGGATCAATACTAATAACCCCACAAAACATAGAGTGGACTCTCCTAAATGTTTGCATACAAGAATGTACTGTAAAAGCATATGCACATATTCAAGTTTGACTTATTGGTAAAGTTCATTCTATATTTTGGATCCGGGAAATGCAATAAGATCAGAATGCGATATTGAATGCATACCACTTATGTTTTTTTTACCTTTTCATCCAAATGAGACTAAGCAATATCATAATCAGTAAATATATTAGTCTCACAATTGTATTTGTCGTTATCAGCAAAACCAACTTAATAGAGCATGAACTTACAACCATAGAATGAAGAAATAATTCGACAGAGAGTATGAGGATAGTTCAGTTCCAAGACATTTAAGCAAAAAAAAGATATATGATATGGTTAAAGATTTAGATGTTGTGCTCAGAAAGAGACGTAAATCGACAACCCGTAAGACGAATGTCTGGAAGAAAAGATCAATATTTTGACACTTACCTTATTGGGAGTATCTAGAAGTTCGCCACTGCATTGATATCATACACGTAGAGAAAATGTATGTGACAGCTTGATTGGTTTCCTACTGAATATTTGTGATAAAACAAAGGACGATGTCAATGCACGGCTTGACTTGGTTGGTATGGACATCAGGTCTGAGTTATCACCAACAAAGACCGATAAAGGACAAACTTACATTTTCCTTGCTTGTTACACTCCGTCCAAGGCTGAGAGAACTTAACTATCCTAGTGCTTGTGTGGTGTGAAAGTTCTGTTTGGTTACTCTGCCAACATGAAGAAACTTATTTCGATGAAAGATTTGAAGTTAATTAGCATTAAGTCTCATGATTGACATATGCTGATGACACAGATGATCTCTATTGCAATTAGAAGTATTTTGCCGATCAAGACCCAAGAGACAATCATGAGGCTATTTTATTTTTAAACACAATTGCTCAGAAGGTCATTGATCCTGAATGACTAGATAGTCTGCAAGACGAGGTGGTGATGACTCTATGTCATCTTGAGATGTATTTTTCTCCATCATTTTTTGATATCATGGTCCATCTCATTGTTCACATTGTGTGGAAGATAAAAATGTGCAGGCCTATATTCCTACTAGCATGTACCTGTTTGAGAGGATCATGAAAATTCTCAAGTCCTATGTACGAAATCGATCTCAGCTAGAGGGCAGTATCATCGAAGGTTATGCAACCAAAGAGGTCATTTAGTTATGTGTCAATTACAGGCTTAGATCGAACCGATAGGTGTGCCTTGATCTTGCCATGAGGGAAGGGTCAAGGGTATCATGACCATCGAAGAGAAAGCAATCACTCCAAATATGGATGCGTATGCTCAAGCCCATTTCACAGTTTTGCAACACATGACTGAAGTGTCCACATATATCGACCAGCACAAGAGCGTTCTTCGGCAACAGAATCCGGAGCGATCGAATGTTTGGATCACGAGACAACACAATAGTCGGTTCAACTAATGGTTGAAGAAATGACTTGCTAGGAGCTCATCAAGTGATATGCTACATGGTTGGCAACATGGCCAATATTTATTGTTATGACATATCAAGGATATGACATAAATGAGTATACATTCTATACACAGGATCAGGATGTAAAGAGCACTATCCATAACAGCGGTGTCCACATAGATGTGTTCAGTACCGATGGGTTAAGAAACCCCTACTATGGGTTCATAGAGGAGATTTGGGAGCTCAGTTACGTGCTTTTCAAGATCCCCTTATTTTGATGCTGTTGGGTTCATCTCCCGCAGATGAAGGTCAACAAGTACGATATCATAACTGTGGATCTCAAACGTGTCGAATACAAAGATGAACTATTCATACTCACTAACCAAGTTATTCAAGTTTTCTATGTAACCGACTAGACAAATAAGAAGCGTCACATAGTTCTTCATGAAAAAGAAGGATTATCATAGTTGAGAGTGTAGTGGATAAGAAAGAATACAATCAATTTGATGGGTTGCTATCTTTCGAAAACGTCATAAGGGTAGAGGAAGAATGTGATGAAAGTAGCTACATACACGTTGATCATCATGACGGGCTAATTTTTAAAGAAAATAAGTAAGTGGAATGATGAATGAAATATTTATGTGTCATATGTTCTATATATATATATATATATATATATATATATATATATATATATATATATATATATATATATATATATATATATATATATATATATATATATATATATATATATATATATATATATATATATATATATATATATATATATATATATATATATATATATAGGACGCTGAAATGGGAAACCAGGTGCCCAGGCACCAAGCCTCCCTGCCTTTAGATTGCTTTTAAATGCGTGCAAGTGCAATGATATATAATATCAGGATGGAAAGTCTTAATTATGAATGGAAAGTCTCAATCATGAATGGAAAGTTTTAATCATGGAGTCTAGGCACCATGGTGCCCTTGTTATTTATACTATATATATGAGAATGTGTGATATGTGTGTGTGTGAATTTGCATATATGTATATAAGAATGTATGATATATATGTAAATGTGCATTTGTGTATATAAGAATGAGTTATATATATGTGAATTTACATTTATGTATATGAGAATGTGCGATATATATATGAATTTGCATTTATGTATATGAAAATGTGTGATATATATGTATATAATATCTGTGTGTGTGCGCGCTCGCGCGTGTGAATGTCAGTAGGGAACATCACAGATGGTTTTTTTTCAATAAAACCGTCTGTGATATATATATTCACAGACAACTCTATATTAAAACCATCTGTGATGTTTTGTTATTACAGACAGTTTTAAATAAGAACTGTCTATGATGATAAATATCATAGACGGTTCTTAAATAGAACTGTCTGTTATTATTCTCCTATATATATTGTGCACTAGGGTTTGTCCTCACTGTACTGGCCACTAACACCGCTACCTCACCACGAGCCTATTACCCTCCTCCTCTGTAGCCTGTCACCCTCCTCCTCCTCCCTCGACTCCGGTGGCCTTCCTCCCCCGAGGCAGTCGCCCTCCTCCTCTTCCCAAGCCCGTAGCCGCCTCCCCCGATGCCGTCGCTGCCTCACCTGACTTTGGTGGCCCTCCTCATAAGTGCTACCACGGGGGACTTTGCATAATAGAATGTGGGCTTTGTGAATTCTCGATATGGACAACTTGTCAGATTGAGATCACTATGACTAATGAGAGAGTATTTGCTAGTATTGATTTATCATTACTTGTTTCTTACTTCGGTTAAGTATAAATCACTACTGTTCTAGACTGAATATTATTAGATTCAGTTATTACTTCTATTACTATCGTAGCACATCTCTGGTGTTTGTTTATGTTGTTGTCGTAGCACTATTGTGCTTAAAATCTAGCAGTTGATTCTATTACTTTACTGAGAAAATTTTAGAGTATCAAACTAGCAGAATACTGAAGAGATAGTCCCTTTGATATATGATCTGTTGACAAGGGTGAGAAGGCTAGGTTTTAACTTGAGCAACTCCTCAAGTTGAGAGCAAAACTCACTTCTCAATCCGCGCATTATGTTAATTACAAATGCTTGTGCTTGTGCTTAGTTTAGCATATTGTCCTTTGGCCTAGTTACATTGTTCATGTTGAGAGATAATAGTTTGATCTCTGTGTTATTATCATGTCCTTGGATATATGCTTTACTGTATATGTGCTTAGTTTTCTAGATTGTTGTAATTCATGTGTTTGTTGTATATATGCTTTGTTGACTGATTAGAGAAATTGTCATATAAATACATGATGTCATCCACTCATTCTTCGACATCATCGCCGAATGCGTGTGATGAACCATCCTCTGGAAAATTCTGAAAAGAAAGAGGACTATCAAAAAAGCCCAAGGGCCGATTTACCATCACGGATGTCAATGCGTCTGGGACCGCTCTCAATCCTTGCTGAGCAGTGTCCGCATTTTAGAGAATAGTCAAAATACTTGCATGAGAACGGATTGAGATCATGTTTATTTTGTGGAAGAAGGTGACCGAAGATCAAAAAAGCCAGCTGATGATGGAAGTTTTTCAATCGTTTGAGATCCTGGAAGAACACCAGGTCTCCGTGCAATGACATGCATTGCTAGCGACGTGCAAAGCCTGGAAGAACTTCAAGAGCTTACTTGTCAAGCAATACGTGGAGAAGGATCTGACGCCCTTCCACAAGTATCCATTTCTAGAACCGCAATGGCAAAATTTTGTGGCGATGAAGACGACATGTAATTTTAGGAGTGAAAGTGTGGTGCACAGGGCCCTCTAGGCAAAAAACACACACCCCACAGACTCAGCACCATTGGTTATGCGGGTAAAATCCTGCAATGGAGGCAAGAGTACGAGCAGGCAATCCCGCGGGAGACCTCCACACCATTTGCCGGAATCCCTGATGAGTGCGCTCGAAATTGGATAAGAGCGAGGTCATCTATCATGTCATCAGAGCCATCTCCTTTCGAAACCCAGCAGATGAGAAAGTGTCCCACCGCCTAGAAGCACTGAGTGTACAATCTTCCAAAGGCTCATTCGAGGCAGTTAGGGAGAGAGATTTACTCTCCGCAGCCCTAGGAAATAAGGAGCACCCAAGTAGCATGAGAGGCCTTGGTCTTTATATTCCTTGGAAATATGGATTCCCAAAGAACTACAAAGTTTACTAGAGTAGAAAGAGAGCCAAAGCCAAGCGCGAGGCATAGCTACGAGAGGACATTACGGCAAAAATCAGAGATGCAAAGGTTGGTCCGAGATGAGAATCAAAGGTATAGAAAAAATTAGCAGGAAGCCCCCGCCGCTCCTATGCTAGGCAGCCCCTCAACCGTCGAACTAGCTAACCGTCGAACTAGCTGCGTGTCCAGCCCTACCTCAAAAAGTGACCACCGATTTCCTATCGATGACATTCTAGTAATAATTATTATATCTGCAATGCTCAATCTATTGATAGGCATGTTTGAGTAGCTAATTTTGTATCATTATGTAGGTGGCTACAAAATGCAACCTCTAAGTGAGATATACCTCCGTTGCCCTATGCGTTGCTTGGGGCCAGGCATATCCATCTGGGTCCAAGGCCTTGGTGCACGATGTATCTCTAGCACTAGGTTTCACAGAAGTGAATGTAAAAGGTGTTCATGCCAATTTCGAGGTCATCCCACTGCAGATGCCCCCCAATGGTGAGATCACGACTCTAGGGCAAGCTATTGGAACATTTATCCAGTGGTCCAAGAGCGACATGTGTCTGGAAGCTCCTGCACCTGTGCCAAGTCTACAAGAGCCATCTGCACCAGTGCTAAGTTCACTCGAGCTATCTGCACCGGTGCTAATTCCACAGGTGTGATACACATTAATGCTATGCACACACTCAGCAAGGGTGCAGTGAATTTACATCTCATGCCTGGTCGACTATCGTGAAGTTGACCTACAGTAGATGTGGCAAGGGCAAACAGAAGAAGATAGATGATGAGATCCCCTTCTTGCAGTTGGTCCGAAAATTCGTGCTAGGTGAGCCGTTGGTCGTCCTAAAAGAGCACTTCCAAACTGTAGGACTATCTTGTCAGAGATTGCATATGTATTACATAGAACAGGCCAACAAGCCAGAGGAACAACGGTGCTCGGGTGTCAACATCAAGTTCATAATGCATCATCTACAACATAATATTCATGATTGTATCTTCACGGTGACCTTCGAGAACTTATTCTTTTTCTTCACACTCGACGCTCACTCATTCGATGCTGCACACTATAAGTATATACAATTATGGTCTACATTTTTGTAATGTCGATAAATATCATATATAACTCATTACTTTTGTATGTGTATATGTAGATACATGGTGAGTGAAGCCAAATTAACGAAATAACCGGTTGGTTTCCTCAACCCATGCTTGGTCACCATGGATATCATCAAGGAGGATGCATCCTTCATCGAGAATTACATTACGAAGATATTGGAGGGTCACCGCGATAAGGAATTCATACTTATACCCTACAACTAGGGGTAAGTACTACACTAGTGGCTATACTTGTTGATTGTACTTTATAAACAACACGAACTTAGGTTTAATAACCATGATATACCTGTGTAGGTTCCACTGGATTCTAATTGTAATTGTACCAAAATGGAACATGGCAATATATCTTTATTCCCTAAAGAAGAACAAAACCGACTACACAGTTGTTCAACAAGTAATCAACAAGTAAACACATTTACTCCAAAAATAACTCCATTGTAGTCTTTCCTTCCTTCCCAATGATTACATATCACAGGCGGTTTGTAGTTGAAACTGTCTGTGATAAACCATACATCACAGACAGTTTCTACTTAAAATCGTTTGTGTTAGTCATATTTGCATTATAGACAGTTCTAAAACCTTCTGTGATGACCTTGTATCATTACTGACCTATAAATTTAGACGTCTAACGAAACTGTCTGTGATGACGTTTTTGAACCGTTTGTGATGACCTTTTCTGCAGTAGTGTCTATTTATGATATTATTAAAATATAGAAAAAAGTCACCACGTTCGCTCTTGAGATCTAGAAACCTACATTAATCGGTGAAAAAAAGAGAAATATCTACACAGCAATTGTGATGGATCTAGACTATAACGACCTAGATTAAAAGAAAGAGTACATGTCAAGTATAATCTAGAAATAACTGAAATTAAGAATAAAAAAGAAGCCACCACATTCGCTCTTGAGGGCTAAAATTTTTCATATTAATCGATGAAAAAAGGGAAATATCTACACTGTTGACTACGGTGGATCCAAATTATAATGGTCTAGATTAAAAGATAAATATCTACACAATCCAAAATAACTGAAATTCAGAAGAAAGAAATTAGCAATTCGATTTCCATATGAATTACTAAGTAAAATTCCTAAAAGTAAATAAAAATTAGCAATTGGATTTTATACAAATTCCAGCAAAAATAGCAAAAAATCAGAAAAAAAAATAAAATTATCAATTTGATTTCTAGACGAATTCCAAAGTAAAATCTATAAATAACTATAATTCTAACTAAAAATAAAGAAAAATAGCAATGAATTTGTATATGAATTCCAACAAAAATAATTGAAATTTGAAATAAAAAAGAAACTTTGCAATTTGATTTCCATATGAATTCCAAAGTAAAATTCATGAATAACTACAATTTGGAATAAATTAAATAAAATTAGCAATTTGATTTGTATATGAACTCTGATAAAAAGTAACTAAAAATTTGAATAAAAATGAAAATTATAACGACGATGGCATGAATTGTATCGGAGGAGACCACGAAAGAGTGCAATGCCGTTGATATGTCTTGCAAGAAGACACTAAGCAATGGGGATGTGTAGAGCTGAGGCAGCGACGGTGGAGATGAGGACAATATCGTACAACTCACCTTAGCTATTCGACAAAAACAATGTCATGTTTTTTGTTGAAGACGTTGAAGAAAGGCTAGAGTCAAAGGAGCCAAGGGCCGCAACGATGAGTGGTGAGTGTCGGTGTTATTGAAAAAGTTAGTGACCAAAGAAGCTCAATGATGGGAAAGCCCTGGCAGAGAGGAGATGGAGCTTTGCATTAAAGATAAGCTATGGTTGATATAAGGCCATTTAGTAGCTAGGAGCATGCCATCACTGGTGATGGGCACGACGTCACCAGCAATGGTGAGAACATTCTACATATCGTTAAACAACGATAAAGCAGACATGTTGGCATTAGCGAAGAGGGGAAACCATAACATTGAGTTGGCCAACATCAAAGAAAAGGAGTGACTAACACGAGATAAGAGGACATAGAGCACGTATAACATTATGCATGTGTATATACATTTATGCATCCGTACGAATAGAACCACAAGCATACAAAAGCAGAGGAGCAAAGATCTCAGAGTAGAGATGGTGTCACCATAGGGAATATGCGTGGGGCCACTAGAGAGAGTGTAAAGGTGTACCCAACAGGATCAACAATGGTTGCACGTGTATGCATATTGATGTCGTAATGGTCAGAATTAAGCAATAATTAGAGAAGTAGAAAATAATTATGTGATAGAGTACTGCATTGAAAGGGATAGTACCTGAGGGATCGATTAAGAATTGGGCTTGCTGTTGGTGGTTGGTGCAAAAAAGCTGTGATAATGAGATGAGATAGAAGATAGATGGTTTGGTGGGGCAGCCGACGTGTGAGGGATCAAGATAAGTTCAAGGTAGGTCGTCCATAATGCATCGGTATATATGTGAGCAAGGTACTCTTATACCGTATAAACTAATAAGATAATTTGCAGCACACATAATCAACATATTTGTAGGACCGAGATCGACAACTAGAGGAGGGTGAATAAGCGCCAACATAATTAAAAGCTTTTGCAGATCTTTTCCAAAGAAGAAAGTAAAGCTCTTTGCTCCAATAGCTATTAGAAGCTATGAAGATCAGAGACCAATCATGCACAAGGAAAGATTCAAGAAAAACCAAGCCAAATGAGCCTCAACAAGTTTAGGTGGTCTGACCTACAACTAGGGGATGGTTTGACCGCTAGTTAGTTGACGGTCTGACCTCTCCCTAAAAACAGAATAGATTTTCATAACTATTTCAATCTAAGAAACGATGTAACCTTTGATCCACAACTCCAAATACATTTAAACTTAAAGTAAGGTTAGATCATGACTATAAGAACATATCCCAACAAAAGATCATGAAATAACTTAAGATTGTTGGGACCTTTCCGCTCTTGAAGCACTACTGCACTAAAACCAGGCTACAACCACAAATTGACCCAACTCCTAAACCAAGGCTCCAAATCACCTAAAGTTTAGTATGCACCTTCTCTAGGATGTCAGGAACTTATTCCAATCAATAATCAAGAAAATTATTGCCAAAGTTTTGACCTTTTTCCATTTAAAGAAAGGTTGCACCAAAACCGAATGAAAAATCGTGCAAATGAACTCCTTCTGCATCCATCCATGGAATCCCTTCTCCGTAGTGTATTTTGAAAGCTACTCGTTCAGTTATACTTGTTGATCGTTTCGACAACTAATCTCATATTAACGACAGATGCTCATTCGATTAAATAAATGCAAAATAGACTTAATAACCAATCCGTTACTAGCAAATAAACTTGCATAAGAGGGGATTTCCCTAAGTGCAACACCCTAGAAAAGATAAGCAATCATATATGTGCTGTAAAAATCAAAATTAATTACCATACATGCTTCATCTACGTAGCACAATAGTTAATAATGGATCCTACACCATTCTACTCTCCATGTTTAGAATAGACCTAACTAGCAGATCTAATATTCTTAAACTAATCAGTGCACTACAACAAACGACTATGAGAAATTAATAGTTATACAAGAATTTATCCTACACAAATTACTCTAAAGAACTACATATCTACAACCATACTTTTTACACATCTACCCACTACCCAATACAACTACACAACTTATCATTTTATTTGCTAACCTATCATAATTTCAATATGAAATCTACAAAGAAATAGAAGACTTACTTCTAGGATGCAGAAATCCACTTCTCCTCCTCTTCCCCTCTCGTCTTCTCCCCTCTTTCGTTTTTACCAATTAAAATGAATTTTGGCCGGTTTTCTAGGCCTAGTTTCTGTTGCCATTTCAAATGGTGACAAAGAGTGCAGTGGCCTTTGTCACCATTTGAAATGACGATTGAAGTTACGGAGGCTTATGTCACCATTTCAATTGACGATTCGTCTATCTGTCGCCAATTGAAATGGCGACAGATATCATGGTACCGACGTGGTACTCTGTCATCCAATAGTTTGACGATAGAACTTCTGTCATCATTTAAATGACGACAAAATGTTATATATGTAATTTTTTCAGCGATGATGTATTTATGTAATACTAATTAAAAATGTATTATTTAAAAAATTGGTCCATATACCCGTAAACAAACTGTCAGACTAATCCTGCAGGTAAGTGTAGATGTGCTACATAGTATCGTGTCCTTAATAATTGTGATTGAGGTGTGTGATCGACCGACCTGGAGCGTACCAGCAAAAACATCCATTATTTTCTGCCCTCTGGCAACGCATGGTCGATGATCTGGCCAGTTGATTGGCCGACCGACAGATGGGCGGTGACCCGAGCAGGACAGACCGATGGGATGCGCGCGTTTCCTTCCTTCTCCAAAAGGGACAACCTTGTCGCTCAACTTCCAGATGTGCCACGCACGACTTTCACGTTCGGACAACCCTATGTTACCTGACGTCAACTTGCAGCAGTACACATACATAGCACTCACCAGTACACACTTTGGAATTTTTTTATGTATTTAGCTCCCGGCGCCTACTTTTTGGCAGTCGTAGTCCCTTGCCTTTTTTTCCCCCCGAATTTGCCTGCTTCTGACCGTGGGAGACCCGCCCTTAACACGTAGTATGTCCTACGCTCCCGGAGAGCGGGACTGGTGGCGGCAAGGCACGGAGCGTGACGCCACCGGGCCGCGGCATACGTCGGGCGCCTCATACACCACCCGGCGCGGGAGCCAAGCCCTTCCCGCACCCCCCTTTCACGGAAGGTTGGCGTGGGCCTCACCTGTGAAAACGAACCCAGTAGTGATTGATCGCAGTAACTAATTAGTATAATTAAGGTTGATGAATTAGTGTAAAAATTGTGTAATTAGTTAGTGCAAAAAAATAAAATTCATGGGTATGGTTAGAGCGTAAACAGTTAAAAATAAATATATTATTTATAAGAATTGTGTAATTTAGTGTAAGAATTTAGTTATCCTATGGTGGTTAAATTATTTTGAATGCGTCGGATTATTTATCTAATTTTGTGATTTACCGTTATTAATTTATTTATAATGCCTCAAATTGTTTTCGCATTCTCCCCGGTCTCTCTGTCCCATGCATTCCAGTATTACCCTGAGATTAATTTAGTTATTTTTGGATTGGTACAATATAATTGCTATTTAATTCTTCGAGCATAATTTTAAATCATCATATATCATTCTAAATCATCGCATTTTGTTTGAAATCCTCGTACGACAATTAATGTATTCTAATAATCCCGAATAATTATGAGTGGGTCCGTACGATTGTTATGTGTCTAACAAAATGAACTGAATATGTAAACGCAATACAACAATTAAATCGGTGCACACAACATTTTAATATACCGACGTCACTTAATTTATTCTAATCATCATGAATAATTATTAACGGTTTTCTACATGGGTTTAACCAAATTATGTCAGTATTTAAACACACACCGACGTGATCTAGACGTTAGTACACGAATATACTTTTGTGCGCTTAATCTATCTCCTTAATCACTATTTGGCAGAATGGTCTTTTCAGATTTTTTCCCCCTAATTTAGTGGCCTTTTCTATCGGCCAATAAATTATTGGTAACACCTTAGATTAATTTCGTATTATCTCCGCTTTTATGTTCTTACTGTCGGTCTGCTATTAGCGCTACTTGAGCCGCTCAAAAAATTGTATTTCCAACAATTCACCCTTGGTTTCCTGCACTTCTTATGCCAACATCAACCAATAGTAGGCACACAACCTGAAATATATTAGAGTCCGAGAACAAACGCATATTACACGTGGTTACATGGCATGGTGGTTTAGCTAATTGCTATTGTCAACCTCAGTTATATATACTACGGTACATAGCGACCTAAGCATCCGGACCAGGTATGAATACATGCCTTTAGGGCAAAGAAAAAACATGGCGGATAGAATAGGCGGCTACTACGGATTTGCTTGATCTACTGCGTGGACCAAGGCCATTTACCCTTCCTTCCGAGGTTGGTGTTGTAGTCCTCGCCGGCTACCGTGGCCTTGGCCGCCCTTTCACACTTTCTCTCATGCTCCTCCTCACGAGCCTCGCGCTTCCTGCACCTGCACGCCTCCAAATGAGCTTTCGTCTCCCATCGAATACACTTGCAATGCTCTTCGTTGCGCCACTGCTCCTCCCTCCTTTCACGGTCCGTCTCGGCATCCCGCTCCTCGCAGACAAGACATCACTGGTCGTGTGAGTGGATCTCTTGGTCGATCTATTTGTGGAGTGCACATAGTAGATCCAAAGACTACGTATAGATTGGAGAGGTTGTTAGTGTGTGCTTTCAAGTAGGAATGGTAGGGGAATATGCTATAACCAGTCTTTACCGGCTGTCGGTAGCGCGCCATATCCCAACACCGATCGGGGTAGTCCTAGGCGAAGTTAGGGTAACCCCAATAATGCATGCCTATGCTCAATCGCTTCTTGGATATGAAGAACCTGCACGTGTCTCCGCACCAGTAGAGGGGTGGCTTCTCCCCCTCAGGCAGGTCTTACGGCGATCTCAGTGGGAATGTCATGGTAGGGGTTGGAGCTACAGGGGCATCATTGCAGGGAGATGGCCTCCTGGCACAAGCGCTTTACTCATTGTGGGCTGCAACAGTTCTTACTAGCTGGCTGATCTCCTACCATTGCTTCTCCATCTGACCATGGTAGTGTGGTACTCTTTTTGCATGAAAGCCCACCGTGGAAGGGGTAGTACTTGTACGCTGAGTCAGTATGGCAGAAGTCCAATTGGATTGATGCAAATTCGTGTTTGTGAGGCAGCGGCCCTGAGAAGGAATCATGCTGCAGTATTCCGTCACGTCGCACCGCGAAGCTACCTCATTGGATCATGTCACTATACAAAGCTACCTCAT
This sequence comes from Dendrocalamus sinicus, assembly GCA_036346575.1. NCBI lineage: Eukaryota > Viridiplantae > Streptophyta > Magnoliopsida > Poales > Poaceae > Dendrocalamus > Dendrocalamus sinicus. The sequence continues at coordinate 26,924,733 of CM070653.1, read as the reverse complement.
TGGGTCACATTAGTCCGCAAAGCTACGTTGTTGGGTCATGTACAGGTGTACATCATACAAAGGATTATAGAAAAACACAACGGTAGTGAAGATAAGATACATAAACTCATGGTGCGTTTGTCTGCCGCTTGCCCTGATGACATAGCTGATCCTTAGGGAAGGTGAGCCTATTAGGGGATCATAGTATGTCTCAGAGCTTGTAGTACAAAGGCTATGCGGGAGGCAGGGCTGCGGATAACTCACTGTCCGTACCCGAACCTTGGTGATATAGTGCACCTTGGTGAGACACCACTATTCGATGGTAGCAATTATGCTATTTAAAAAAAATCCACATGCCATGCTGCTTTAAGGCTATGAGCCCTAAAATATGGTGGATTGTAGATGTGGGCTTTTCTTCTCCAATGGATTCTTTTGCTCCAACAATTGAAAAAAAGAAATGCTTACGTCTCAACACTCAAACAACTAATGTTTTATTATAAGTGTTTGATGTTGTATGCAATCTCAAGAGCACTCATGAGATATGACATAGCTTCAAGATATTGTGAAAAATCTACCTCAACCAAGGAGGATTGCGTACAAGAATGATGTCAAAAGAAGAATGCTAAATCTCTAACTCCGACAATGAAGAATCCATAATCCCCTTCACATTAACTCATTATTTTATGGCTAATGGTAATGAAAAGGTAAACGATGACATTGAGCCTACTTATGATCAGCTTATAGACATGCTAGAGGATTTGAATGAGTATATTAGTAAGGAGAAGTCAAAATTCAATGCCTTGAAGAAAGAATTTTTTTCTCTGAAGGATTCTTATGAGTAGCTAAAAGCTCATGAGACTATACTTCTCAAGAACCTCACTAAGTCCAAGGTGGATATCGACATTGCATATGATTTTCTAGATGAAATGCCATGCATAGCTCCTAGCCTTTGCATTTTATTTAAGGTTAGCATATCCATCTCTTATAATGATTTAATTGATATTATTATTATTATTCTAAATTAGATGTTTATATTTTCTCTATGTCTTATGATATTAACATTGTAGAGGAAAATAAAGAGCTCAAAATCTAAGTCATGAAATTGAAAGGAGGTTGCTTGACATACGAAGAATATCAAGTGCCTTGGTTGCAATGAAAAGGGTCACTTTGGTTTAGTGTGCCCTAACCAAGTGGACAACAAACCAAGATTCTCAAGAAAGAGGTAAGCCGGCAATAAGCAAGATAAAAAGATAAGGGGAAGCAAAAGCCCAACTTGCTACAATTGCCAGAAAAAGGGACACATTGGTAAAGTGTGTCAAATGGGTAAAACTCCCAAGCCTATTATCTATAATGGTCATTATTTGCTTAGAAATGCTAGAGATGGTAGTGTGATTGTTAGATATGTTAGTTCACTTAAGACTATTGTTAGGGCCATTTAATTAGATATCCGAATCTATTGTGACTAACATTCATAGACCCAACCAAGTTTTGGTACCACAAAGTGCTTAAATGACAAATAGGTACTTAAAGGATGGTAACTTCATGAAAAATGTTTCTAGTGTTATTTCTATCTACTTTGAAATTTCCATGAAATTTGGAGCTCTTTTGGATATGTTTCTTATTTATACTCATTTGGGCTCTCAAGTACTTCTTATATGAGCTCTTTTGCAAATTGAAAAAGTATTTCGAGAATATTTCAAGAGTGAGATTCTTTGAATATGTTTTAAATATTATTTTCTTTGGTTAACTCAAAATACGGCATTATTTCTAGTTGTTTTGCTCTTTTAGGCCATAAAGGGAGAGTTTGTGACTTATTATGGTTTCCTTTAAAGTTCTTGAAACCAAACCCCCAAATAGGTCATATGTATCTATTTCATACTATTTATGACCAAATTTAGATGAATTTATTTCCAAGCTCTTTATTTTGGAAAACTCCATTTTAGCTTAACTTCCTTTTCTTTTTTTTTGTGATTAATGGCAAAAGGGGGAGCATTTTTTGTAAGCTTTGTTGAAATTGCCACATTTGGATGATTCAATTTGTTCTATTGTGATATCACTTCTTTTTTTATGCATGTCTTGAGGAGGAGCATATCATTCATACCAATAACCTCACATATGCATCATATGCATAATCTTGTCATTCTCATATGCACAAGCTCATTTGTCTCCAATAGCTCATTTGGCATTTTATTTTGTTCTCTTAAACTACTGTGAGCTTCTTTCCTCAATTATACATATATTGCATCTTGTGAGTAAGAAGATAGATCTCTAATTATATATGTTATATTTAAAGATGGATTTAGTATCTATTAGATCTTATGCATGTGTTAATTTTTCAGAGGAGTATTATGATCTTGAAGTAAAAAAAATTCTATTGGCTCTTTTTCGCTGTAAAATCATTCCCTACATACTTCGCAAAAAGATGCAACAAACACATGTACGATCCAACCTACTCACTTGGTGACGGAACGAGATAAGCTACCTAGCTGTTGCAAGATCAAAAGTAGAAACTTTAGTATCCATGATAAGCCAAGGAGAGCTTCCGAGCTTTTCTATATAAACTGGTTTTTAAATAAAATATTTTTTTCATACGAGTTCTACAAAATGATTATAGTATATATTACAGTAATATTATTTATATCGATCAAAATCACACACAAATTGTGAAAAAAAAAACAGGCTCATAAGAGTCGGAAAAGAGAAGGGTTACCAATTCGGCTTCGACTGTACCGCATGCATGTGACCACTGACCCACGAAAACAAGACAGGACGCTAATGCAGATCTCTACAGTTCACCAGAACAACGCAACAAACACGCCCACCTAGCAAACAATTTATGTGTGCCTCCATTTTTGCTCCGCTTTCATGGCGCGACGACATGACGAGCGCGCTGCCGAGGACCACTCGGAATTCTGAGGCTTCTAAGGTTTGCAATTGCACATTTGCACTGCACGATGCAGCACACCTACCCTGCCTGTGATCTGGACCGCTGCTGGCGAGGAGTGACCTTCACTGCAAATCATGTAGGGTACGTGGAATATTGATTAGCTAGGAGTAGACGGCCTTCATGTTCTGTTTCTCACTTCGTTTTCTCAAAGGCTCATTATGATGAAGGAGATGATGGGCTTGTTTTCCAGTTGTGCAAGTGGGCACAAGCATGGTTTTTTTTTACCGGTTTTTATTTTTAACCGTAGGGGGCGGTAGGGTCGGTTTGACTGAAAATCGGAATTTTTCGATGAAATTTGGGGCCAAAAATTCAAATGAAATTTGAATTTCAAACATAAACCGGCCGATTATCGCCGAAATTCGGTTAAAAACATCGGCCGAAAACTTTGAAAACAATTTCGCAAAAAAATTCATCTAAATTTGACAAAAATTCATGCAAATCAAATTTTTTGGAACCGGTTTAAGATTTAACCAGATGTCACTGGTAAAACCGGTTTTTGCCTGGTTTTCGGCCGGTAAAATGTTCCCTGGGTACAAGCATCAGATTGCATTGCGACGGCACTGGGGGACACATTTCTAGTCTGTTCGTTTGTATGATGGATGGCTAACGTAAAGGTTTCAGTAAAAGAAACTGGCCATCTATTTGATTCCACGGTAACAATCTGCGTCGTTCTTTTGCAATTCGACAGTCTTAATCGTGTGTAATTGACGTATAATGGTTGTTATTTAACTGCAGCACATCCGCGTCGCCAGTGGTCGCCACTAGCTATGTGTGTAGCACGCGTAGAGTTGCAGAAGGTCAAGTTCCACCGGTTATGTCATGTTTTTTTTCTTGGATGAAGATTTGGTGGTGTCTCATTTTTCATGAAAGCAAATTTGGTGATGTCTCGTCAGATACCAACGGAGAAATGATCTCTTGGTGAGGTTTACAGATGACGACTCCTTGCTGGTTCCTTTGGATGCAGGCAACCGTAATTTGGATAGAAGTACTAGAGGATAAACATTAGAAAAAAGTTCACTTTTCAATTTTGAACTACGCCCTCGGTTTATTTTTTTTAACCTTGAACTATGAAATCGTTTGAATCAAAATCTTGAATTAATAAAACCGTTTACTTTACCTCTCTCAACCTAAATCAGGATGGTTTTAGTAGACATTGCGCCGACGTGTCCGTTTTCCGCTGACATGGCTCTAGGTAGAGCTGATGTGTCGCTCTTCTTCACTTAATTGCAATATCATTTAAGCAGGGCACAGCTGTCATACACACACACGCACAAAGATAGACAAGGAGAAAGGGGGAGACATAATAGAAGCAGACAGCGGTAGGGTGACGATGGGGTGGTGGTACCTCAAAAATGGATTGCTAGAAGGGGGTGGGAGCTAGAGAAGGTGGTGGCGCAATCAAGGGCGCATTGCCGTGTGCTCGCATGGGCGCATGCATAGTAATGTGTGGCTGTCAAAGTTGGGGGAGGAGATAGGCAACGATTAGGGCTAAAACAGAGACTCATAGTTATCTACACAAAGAAAGGGGCTCATCAATATGGATGTTGAGGTCGGGGAAGCTCCGAGGTGACCTGGCGACAGTGACCCATGGCGGCGCCCTAGAAGGAGAGAGAGAGAGAGAGAGAGAGAGAGAGAGAGAGAGCCAAATTTAGAGGTTGGGAGGAAGAGGAAACCTATGCGATGGTTGAGAAGGAATGGCGTTGATGGTGGCTGGCTTGCCTAGATTGGGGAAGAATGCCGCGACAACGAGCTCCTATAGAGGAAACGCAAAATTGATTGAGGGGAACAAAGCGGAGAAGAGGATAGCATGGAATACAATGTGACGTGAATGTTTTTAAGATATTTTACCGAATTTGATGGCCGCTTGAGAAAAGAAAGCACGATGAAGGGAGAGAGAGAAAGGATGGATAGGAGAAAGAAGAAGAATTCCATGTCAGCTCTATTTGGATGCTATGTTAGTGAAAATGGTGTCAGTGAAGATGGACAATCAGTGTCATATCACACAAAACTACCTAGATTTAGGTTGAGGAGGTAAAGTGAACAATTTTATTAGTTAAAAAAAGAGTTCAAGATTAAAAATGAAAGAAGTCCAAGGTTAAAAAGTAGATTTTTTTTCTAAGTATTGAGATGCATCTTCGTTGATTACTAGAGGTTATAGGCAGCTTTTCCTCCCGTGTTTATCTTGTGTGCTTGCACTAGTCATTAACCTGGACTAGTCTTCGATGATTGTACGCATTACGCATGAACACACGTGTCTAACTTCCATCCGAGCAGATAGTATAGTACTGGTTCTGGAGATGTAGCTTTACACGTCCAAAGTAGATCTTAGCAGAAACGTCTTAGCTAGCCTAGCCTAGCCTAGCCTAGCTAGTCCGGTTCCACACTACGTTAGATGTTCAATATCTTCAACATTAACCATGACAGGTCACTAAACTATTTGTACTTACATCATTTATCTCCGTCCGCTAGTTAAATAATAGAGAAGTACTTTCAGAACATAAAAAATGGAAAAGGTAACGTAACAACTATCTATTTCTTTTGGTAGTAAATATGACAGCAAGTGAAATGCTAAATATCAAATTTCTAGGGACCTATGCAGCTCACTCTCAAGTCTCACCACGTCCTGTCACCACAATCGGACACTTGGGAAAAGGACCACAATTTTGTGCGAGTAGGACGATGGGACTACTTCGTGTTTGGATGCGTGAACAGGGCGGATGGTTCGGTATATGCCCTTGTTCAGCCCCGCTTTCTATCATTCCATGAAAGAAAGAAAGGAGTAGATTTTACCTATAACTTCAAAATTGATTTTCAATCAAGCGTTTGGTTGGACAAATAGAACGAACTTGTCCGCAACAAGTTGGTTTAAGTTGAGGAATATTCCACAGAGATTCTAAACCAACTCATTCGATAAAATAGAGCAAACCACATGTTACAAGGACGAGCTTGTCCATTGGCATCATGTGCTCTCACCTCCCTCCTGCGAAACACGCAGCCCTCTCCTCTTGTTCTTACTTCTCGCTGCCGCCTTGCCTCTAGACGGCACCGCCTCACCTCTGGACATACACGACCCAGTGAGACATTCCCATCACCTTCGAGACCAAGTGAGGCGGAGGCGAGGTGGCGTGGCGATGGGTGGTGGGATCCGCCGGCGGGCACGGAGGAAAGAAAAAGGCGCTAGGCGAGGCACGGTGGTTGCCAAAGGAAAATGAGGGCGAGAGACGACAATAGCCGAAGTAAGCAGGACGAGGCGCGGTGGTGGCTAGGGGCAAGGTGTGGCGACGGACAGAGGAAGTGGGGTGAGGTGCTGTGGTGGCCAGAGAAAGCGGGGGAAGATGAGATGAGGGAGAAAAAGGGAAAAGGAAGAAGAGATAAGGCAAGAACATCCGCCCAAGAAGAGGAGAAGAGAAAAAAGAGAGAAAAAAAGAAAGGAAAGGAAATAAATGGAAAAAGGAAAAACAAAAAATTGTTAATTTTTTGTGGTAATCTCACCACAACCTCAAACCAAACACCATGGTCATCTCATCCAAGCAGCCAAACAAAATCGTAGGTGAGTTCTTTTCGGCTATAGCTTACAGATACGGTTTATGATTTTTGGCTTTCGTGTGATTGTTTATGTGAATAAACCAAATACTGATAAGCCGTTTCAAAAAAACCAAAAAGAAGTTAACCCATGTATCATCTTATCCCACCAATTAAATACTTAGTTGTACCATACCACCGAGGATCATCCTATCTATCTTAATACCATCCCACTCTATTCGCCATAGTTAGAGCAACTCCAGCAGTAGCCCTCAAAACAGAGTCCCTACTTTTTATTTGAGGGCTCTCCCTACTTTTGAGGGCTCTGTTTTTTGGGCTACACTTCAGCAGGAGCCCTCAAAACAGGACTCTCAAATTCATTCTTAGAGGGGATGACACATAGGACCCACCTCATCCTCATCCTACTTTTGAGGGCCGAGGGCAAAACTCACTCAGCGGGCTCCTACTTGAGCCCTCAAAGTAGGGCTCCTCCGGACCCCCGGGAATGAGGGCTCGAGGGAGATTTGAGGCCCCTATTTTTGAGGGTTCAAATAGGGGCCCTGCTGGAGTGAGTTTTTTTACCTCTCGGCCCTCAAAAGTAGGATGAGAGCTCAAGTAGGGACCCTACTAGAGTTGCTCTTACCCGACCAACCACACCCTTATTGGTAGGACTGTTCTGAGGACGGAAGTTGGGCTACACGGTAAAAGCGAAAGAAAAGAAAGGAGGCAAAATTGGGCCACGCAGCTCCAGCCTGCAGCACAGAACTGGGCCATAATTTGGCATCACCGGCCACTAGTGGTCCGGGCGTCAGCGAGGCCCAATCAGGTGGCCTTTTCCCTCCACGAGTGGAATTTGTGGCACATGGATGGCACGGCACGTCGCCCCGATGATTGATCAGTGCACTTGCCATTTCGACAAAACCATCAACAAATTGCAGGACCATTTTGTCGTCCACCGATTAAACACGCGTGAACCTTTGGAATCCTTCTTCCTTTACAGGCGAAGTACAGGCGAGATGCATAACCGATCCTTTTTCGAGACGCAACATGCAGAGCACAAAATTTGAAACATCATCGTCATCTTCGGTCGTGGCATAGGTGTGGCACAGAGGAGGAGGGAGCGTCGGTGTTGAGCACATCGTCGTCATCGCTTTGTAGGCGGGCACCATCTCGTCGCCGCTTCAGTCGTGACGCAAGGGGATGGGCGGAACCGCGGAGGAGTAGGAGGGAGCACCGGTGTCGATTGGATCTGGATCGGCATAGGGAAGGAGAGAGAACGAGACACTGGAAAGGGGATCGGTGGCGAGTGAGGATTTTGGAGCCTCCGAGCGAGGGTTCGGGAGAATGGATGAAGGCGGCAAGAGAGATGGGTGATGGCTTGGTGGGTTGGGCCGAACGGCCGAAAAATTAAAACTAGGACGAATTTTTTAACTATATTAGGTTTTTTTAGGTGGGCCAAGAAAACCGAATTTCGGCCAGAAATTGTATTCCCTGACCCCAACTCTAAGCTCAATTAGTCAGAAGTCATTCGAAACCATTGCACACGTATGAGATGTCTAATACTAGTATTGCACTATTGTAGGGAGGAAACTCACGCAACGGCGAGCAGCAGCAGCCATGGAACTACGAAGAACGGAGCATGGACGCGGCCACGAGGCCGGCGGACTTCGCGACGCCATTCGAGGGCCTCGAGGCAACCTCGTCGGGCATCACGACGGCGCATGACATGCTCGGAAACGGCGGCTACAATTCGATGTCCGGGGCCGGCTTCCGCGAGCAGCAGAGCCGGCGGCCGTCGGACGACGGCTACAACTGGCGCAAGTACGGGCAGAAGAAGATGAAGGGGAGCGAGAACCCGCGAGGCTACTAAAAGTGCAGCTTCGCCGGCTGCCCCACCAAGAAGAAGGTGGAGCGGTCGCCGGACGGCCAGGTTACGAAGATCGTGTACAAGGGCACGCACAACCACCCCAAGCCGCAGAACGCGCGCCGGGGCTCCGGCTCGGCGCCGTACGCGCTGCAGGGCGCCAACAACGCCGCGGCCGACGCGCTCTCCGGCACGCCCGTGGCGGCCCCCGAGAACTCTTCCGCGTCCTTCGGGGACGACGAGATTAATGGCGTGAGCTCGTCGCTGTCGGTAACGTCGGCGGTGGCGAAGAGTTCGACCACGATGAACCTGATTCCAAGAAATGGAGGAAAGAAGGTGACGGTCAAGGGATCTCGCTGGCCGGCAACCGGACGGTACGGGAGCCGAGGGTCGTCATCCAGACGATGAGCGACATCGACGTCCTCGACGACGGCTACCGGTGGCGCAAGTACGGGCAGAAGGTGGTCAAGGGCAACCCAAACCCAAGGTACGAACGTAAAGCCCAACTCGTCCATTCGTTTCTTTCTCCATAAGCGTACATAGCATGGAAGACTGGAAGTGTTCGACACACGTGAGCTTACATGCATGGGTGCCTTCTGATGTAGATAATGTGGTATAAGCGAATATTTGTATTTAATTCCAGTATGATAAAGTATAATTAAAGAATATTTCAAACAGTATATAAATGATATAAATTGCATATAAATATGTAATTATATCATGTCATTTATATCATAACATATACTCAACATATGAACCAATATTACTGCTGAACTAATCATGTAAAGCATTCTCATGAGCATAGAGAATTAACTAATACTAGCATAAAAACTCAAGTTTTGATTTGATATGATGTTCTCAGAGGTAGAGTTGCTCAAGACTTAAAACTTGGCCTTCTCAATACTATTTTGTTACTCTTCACTAATTAAAATGACAATTAAAATTTAGATTATGAGCTCTAAGATTGGCTTTACTGTGCTATCACAGAAATGAGCATCATACATATTACTGTCGATTCAACAGAGCACCCACAAAATGATCTTAATTAACAATCTTCTTAATAGCTTTTAGATTAGATAATCATCTACTTAACACATGATCACAGTTTATCTAAAATAGCAAGAACTCCAGTTGAAAAACCGGAAAAATGCTACAGGGTACTAAAAACTAGAGATCACAGTAAAGACAATAGCCAGCACAACCGACGGTAATCAACCAGGATGCTCAGAATCAAATGACAGAAATAAGCACTAACAACAGAGCATTTAATCCCACAGCCCACAAGCATTCCATGTAATGTCTCACAGTACTAGAGCAATTCACCGATTGTAATCAACTAGTACGGCTCACAAAACATAAAATGCGCAAAAGAGTAATCGAAAACCTCACAGTGCAGATGGCACTTGAAGCCACCAAGAAGATCAGGCAAAACACACCTGAGGGTGCTGACCCAGAAAACCTAGCGCCCCTCTGTGCCGCTACGATAGAGAAGCGTGGTTGACGGAGATACAATGTCACCTTTGCCATTCAAGAATCACCAAGCCAACAAAACCAAGGTAAAGGGAAATGCCGCATAAGAACACAAGAAGCACCGGCCAAGTGCCTCGCCACCAAGCACTAGGGGCCGTGAATCACCGTCGGCAGTTAAGTACCGACAAAGAAGCCCCAGGAACCAAAATCTAGAGCCAAATTGGGAAGGAGAGGAAAGGATGGAAGAGATAGAGCTCACGGTTTTCCGATACATCTCCCGGATAGAGGCGGCCTCCTTAAATAGCCGAGAGGAGGAGGGGAAGAGGGGCTCGATGCGGTGGCCACTAACGACCGGAGCCCAGGCTCCAGGCCCGCAACTACCGTTTGCGCCGCCCCATCCATCCTCCTAAGTTGTTGCCGCCCCCAAGGATCAGATCTGTCGAGACGAAGGCCACACGGGAGACCAAATCCATCCGGATGCGACACCACTTGAGAGGAGACAGAGTCTCCTCCCCTTATCTCTTCGAACCAGCTCACCGACAGATGGGCCCTTACATTTTCTTTTTCAATTGAAAATTACCAAAATGCCCCTAGAATTAAACACTTCTCGTATTGGCAGGAACTACTACAAGAGCACCACGGCCGGGTGCCCGGTGCGGAAGCACGTGCCAGGCACAACCACAACGTGCCCGCCGCGCGCGGGAGCGCCGCGGACAATGCCTGAGTGAGGCCCACGGCGCCGGTCGCGAGCTACCTTTATAGCAGCAGCGATTGCTATTCCGGGTTCGGCGCGGTCCAGCAGGGCGCGTTCGGCGGCATCGACGGCGGCGCACCGACACAGCCCGCGGATGGCGGCTTCGCCCGGTCCGGGTTCGACAACCCGATGGGGACGTCGTCGTACTCTTAGGCCCTGTTTGGTACAGCTTCACCAACAACTTCATGAGCTGTTGTGAGATGTTTTTTGCCAAACACCTTTTTTGCAAACAGCTTCATGGATGAAGCTCCTTAAATTATGCTCTCACAAGGGAATAGGGTGGGGTGAAGCTGAAAATAGTAGCTTTTCACAGCTCTCTCCCTCGAGCTCGCAATTCTAGGAACCCACCGCCCTTATAGTTGTGAAATTACAGCACTTTGCCACCGGGTCCCCACGCTGTTTCCTCTCCTCCCGTTCGCACTTCTCTACCGTTCATGACGATTTTAATTTTTTTATTTTATTATTTTAATTTTTAATTCATACTCATTCAAATATATTATTTTTAATTCATATGACCATATACAAACATACAACTCCAAATGTTAGAACAAGTCGGGTAGACAGGGCATCTTGGACAATTGCCCTCTCACCATGCATGAAGTTGGTGGTGAAGCTGTTTTGCCAAGCAGTTTTCAAAGCACTTTAGCTTCACCGTGAAGCTGCTCGTGAAGCTAAAACAAAAAAAACAGCTTCACTAGTGAAGCTGAGCTGTGCCAAATGGGACCTTACACGAGCCAGCAGCAGCAGAAGAACGATGACATGTATTACGCCTCGAGAACCAAGGACGAGCCCAGAGACATCTTCTTCGAGCAGTCGTTTTCGTTGCTTTTCTGATGCGAAATTAAGTGGCAAGAAACGGGTAAATTTAGGGTTCTTGCATGTTTAGTCGTGGAGACTGTGGATCGGACCGGACACGTTTGTTCATATTTTTGGAGGCCCAAGCCATGCATATGGCTGCAGAAAGCGTGGCCTTCCTTTAACATTTTGCACAAGTAGGAGAGATTATTTGGTCTAAAAAAAAGTACGAGAGATTAATAGTGGCCAAAGATTTCCAGCAGTTACTGCTTTTTTCCAATGAAAATTTATTGTACTCATATTTTAACAGAAACTTGAATGTTCGGTTCATCCTGTATCCGCGCAGCATGTGCGCGAGTCAACATTTGGCACTTGGCACATGCTCAAAGAAGCAAGAGACTCTTGACAACTGGCCAGGCATAAACCCGATCGTTGGCTTCGGATCCATCCTACAGTCGTTGACACGGCAACGCGACGTATTGCAAGCTTGCATCTTCTTGCTATATGGAGTGTGCCCTTAGGGTGACCACTATTTTCAGCCTCATCTCCCTAAGAGAGTTTCAACCACAGGAAATAATACCTAACCCAACACCAATAGAAGATGCAACTTTTCTTTTGAGAGAGGAAATATAAGATGCAACTAATCGAGATCCAACCACATACATGAGCTTGACACTGACTGCACACCCGTATCATTTTCGATGGTTCAACAATAATTAATAGGATACACCTTGTACAAACTGGGGGAGAAAATGAAAAATACACCACCACATACAGTTATCCAGTTTCCTCATATATAGTTGAAGGCGCCCGTAGGGGCCATGGCACTAGGGGACAGGGGTCGGTATCAACGCCAGCATTTGGTTCTTGATGATGCCCATGCACATCTCGATCTCCCTGAATATCGGGACGTTCTGGGAGCTGCACGGCTGTAGGCGCGAAAGCGCCGAATCAAGGATGTGCGCGACTTCAGCAGGGTGATACTGCTTCTCCGTGCAGCTCTGATCAATGGAAGCGACGACATTATTAGACCACCAGCGCAGTAGGACTAAACAGTTCGTACCGTTTGTATGATTTACCTGTATCATAAGGACGGTAGCGACACAGGATGAAATCAACTCGGAAGGAAATTGGGCTTCGGAATCACAACCGTTGGGCAACCTTGGGCTAGAGGTGTTATTTGTTGCAGGGTCAAAGTGGCCGGACGTGCTGTTCTCTTGATAAGCTGAATTTGCCTGTCCCGAATCAGGAGGTATCCGTCTTATGCCTAGTATGCTGGAACCGGAGCCAGTACTGCGATTATTCAGATTATCCAGTGCTTCCCCTATTTTGGCAAAAGCGTTCTCTCCTCCACTCACTTTGCACATTGCCTGATAAAACAGAAAATGGTAGGCAGCAACCAGCAAGTAAGTACATTGAAACAAGGGAATTGGAAGGATGCCATTGCAAAGTAATGCTTCTATTTTCACATGCACCAAAAATATGAGAATAAAATTGGTAACGCTTGACAAATAAACAAATTCTATAAGCTAAATTCTCTCTGTAGTCCAACTGTCCAACAATAGACATAACTAAGACAGTGCAATACATGGAGGCGACCTCAACATGTAGACTACAGAGCATCAAGTACAAATCTGAAACAGCAAATGATCATCGAACCAAGCACTCATGATTAACTAAACTGATCCAGGCATCTTGAGTTCCCTCAAGGACTGCACTGAACATATATGATCGGCTTAGATAAAATAATAGGTCCGCTTTGCTACTTATTAACTTTAAATTTACTCACGGATTTTATAATGAACTAAATATTTAGTGTTATAATGACAATTTTATATACTTTAACTGATTACCGTCTGGTGAAGAGCAATACAAGGGTGGCTCTTCATTGGACGGTAATCATTCAAAGAATATAAAGGGATGACTAGACCAGAACCACAAGTCCACAACAACTCCTGGATTGGATAGTGCGTCATGATACTGACAGAAATATGAATATTTGTGGCTAACTAACCTGAATAGCAACATCAACCATCATTTTTGCTCTGCATCTTGAAGTCTCAATAATTTCCATCGCTTGGGATCCGGACTCCTGATTAATATAACCAAAAAGGTTACACGAGTCTGGTGCTACAGTAAAGGCTCCGCCATTTTCCATGGATTTCGGGTATGACTGTGCTGGATGACCACGATATGTGTTACGTTGCCGCAGAGAAAGCAAGGCCGAAGCGACCTGAGTATGAAAATATATTGTGTTACCGAGTGCATGAAAACCACAAGCTACTACAAGTCTACAAGTGACAGCTAGAACTTGGGAAGATTACATGATCGTTAGAATCTCTTAGCTGGACAAGCACCATAGCATATTGCTTCCTGAAGTGCTCCAAATCTCTAATAGTTTCCCCATCTTTTTGCTTTCCAGAAACTTCTTCATTCATGTGCCTCAACTCTACCAGCAAAGCTTCCTACAAAAGATTAAACAGTTCATAAACAAAACAAGAATACTATATAAACATTACACACTTGAATCATGTAAGAAATTCCAAAGCAAGTGTATGCAATAAATAATTATAGCATGTTAAATGTGTTCAATAGCACACTACAAACAACAATGTGGCCCCACAATGGTTTTTGAATTATAATAGGGCCCTGCAGCCAGTCTGACATGGGAACTGAAAGAAACTCGTCTTTCGAATATCACACCCAGAGAAAAATAGTGGGAGTAGATTATCTAGATTATATAGCTCATACTCCACAACAGGGAGTCCATTCCAGAAATTAGCAACAGGATGATTCCACCTTTCAGGCCAAACTACCCCAAGGTGAAAAGATATTGATAGGTGAACCATCAACTATCAGATAACTGAAGGCACATTATGATAAGGAACACTGAGTGTTGGAGATTAGGGTTGATGCTCTATTCCATTGAACGAGAACAGAGGAGGTGATACAGGGTATATATTACAAGGGTTAGGGTTAGGTCTAACAGAAGGAGACCACCCTGGAACCCTAACAAACCACCTGACCACCCTAACAACCACCTGACAACCCTAACTGAAAGGGATAGAGAGCACATGGGTTATAACAGCTATGCATGCACTTATGCAGCTGTCTAACACCCCCCCTCCCCCCCCGCAGTCGGAGCGTCACCGTAGACGTTCAGACTGGACCGAAATTCCTGAAAGACCATCGAAGGCAGACCCTTGGTGAAGATGTCGGCATACTGTGAGGACGTCGGCACATGAAGGACGCGGACAGCACCGATGGCAACACGCTCCCGAACAAAATGAAGATCAATCTCAATGTGTTTGGTGCGTTGGTGCTGAACCGGGTTGGATGACATGTAGACGGCGCTGATGTTGTCGCAGTACACCAAGGTAGCCTTGCTGGGTGGGGAGTGGAGCTCGCATAAGAGTTGGCGCAGCCATGATGCCTCAGCCACGGCATTAGCCACACCGCGGTACTCGGCTTCGGCACTGGATCTGGAGACGGTGCTCTGGCGTTTGGAGGACCAGGAGACAAGGCTGTTCCCGAGGAACACCGCATAGCCTGAGGTGGACTTGCGAGTGTCCGGGCAGCCGGCCCAGTCAGCGTCAGAGTAGGCAACCAGATCTAACTGTGCTGAAGGTCGAAGGAGCAGCCCAAGGTGAAGAGTGCCACGAAGATACCGCAGGATACGTTTCAAGGCGGCAAGATGAGGCTCCCGAGGATCGTGCATGTGAAGGCGAACTGGCTGGGCGGCGTAGGAGATGTCCGGCGTGTGAAGGTGAGATCTTGAAGAGCACCACCAAACTCCGAAATCGTGGCGTCGGCGACGGGGTGCCATCTGTCTTGAGACCTTGGAACAAGTATCCATCGGGGTGGAGCGGGGCTTGCACTCACCATGCCGCGCGGTCTAGAATCTCCGCATATCGGCATTGTGAGAGAAACAAGCCATCGACCGCCGCCACCGCATCCCGAGGAAATGGTGGAGATCACCTAAGTCCTTCATCGAAAACTCTGCGCGGGGCATTGATGGTGCGATGAAGGAGCGTGGCGACGGCGGTGAGGCGATGTCATCCACATAGAGAAGCGGTAAATGAGCTCAGCGCCACGGCGGAACACGAAGAGCGAGGTGTCGACTTGGCTTCCACGAATCCGAGAGACACCAAGTGAGCCGCAAACGGCCGTACCAAGCTCGAGGCGCCGCTGAGACCATAGAGTGAGCAGTTCAGCGCGACGTAGTCGGATGAGAGAATCCTCGAACCGGAGGGCTGAACGCATAGAACTGTTTCATCAAGGGTGCCATGGAGAAGACATTCTTCACATCAAGTTGTCGAATAGGCGATTGCGGAGATGGCTAGTGAAAGCACGATCCTCATCTGTAGCTGGTTTGACGACGGTGAAGGTTTCGAGAAATCAACGCCGGCGCTGTGTGGCCGCGGAGGACCCAATGAGCTTTGTAGCGCTCGGCGAACCATCGGCTTGGAACTTGTGCTTGAAGATCCACTTGCCGGTCCACCACATTCGCGCCGGAGGCGCGAAACAAGATCCCAAGTGGTGTTCGGAGAAGGGCGGCATGCTCATCCAATGGCGGCGTGCGATTCCGGGTCGGCAAGCGCGCCCGAATGTCCTCGAGCAGAGACAACGGCGCGGTGTGGAACACAGCAGTTGCCGAGCCGTGTTTCGCCACAGTGGTCATGGAATGTTGATTGACCACGGGAATGGCAACCGCGCCCGTTGGAAGGCGTAGGTCGCTGGAGGCGCGCGGCGGCGCGCCATACACTGGTGATGACGCGAGCCAGCGGCGGGAGCTGGGGGGCTGCTGGAGGCGCCGAAGACGCCGGCCGAGGCGCCGGAGTCTGAGGCTAGGCGGCGCCATACACAGGTGATGACGCGAGCAGCCGCGGAGCCGGGCAGCCGCTCGAGAGGTGTAGAGGCGCCGGCAGCCGCGTGGTGGCTATGCGAAGACGCCGGCGGCCGCGACGTGGCATGCGGGCGTCGAGTGTTGGCGACAGCGAGGAGGGCAGCGCAGGCGCGACGGGGTATCTTGCGCATCCGCCACAAAGAGTGCAGGAGCCGGCGATGGTGATCCTGCAGGCAAAGGAGACCATGTCGGGCCTATAGGCACCGGAACGGGATTAGTGAAGGTGTCCAAAAACTCGAAGTCCGCGGTGGATGGGGTGTCAGGCTGCTCGGCAAAGGGAAAGGAGGACTCGTCAAAGATCACATGGCGGGAGATGATGATCTTGTTGGAGTTGATATCTAAACAGCGGTATCCTTTGTGATGAGCAGAGTAGCCAAGGAAGACACACGAGGTGGAGCGCGAGCGAAGTTTGTGGCGGCGATGGCGGACAAGTTGGGGTAACATCGACAACCGAAGACGCGCAGATGGTCATACGCAGGTGGAGAGCCGAGCAAGGCTTCATGAGGCGTACTGGAATGCAGCGTTTTGGTTGGTAGGATGTTGAGTAGAATGGTGGCGGTGTTCAGTGCCTCGACCCAATACCGAGGTGGAAGACAAGCTTGGAAGAGGAGAGACCGAACCATATTGTTGAGAGAGCGGATGGCTCGCTCAGCCTTCCCATTCTGAGCAGAGGTGTAAGGGCACGACATTCGAAGGTGAGTGCCGTGGGTGAGGAAGAAGGTGCGGGTGCTAGAGTTGTCAAACTCGCACCCATTGTCGCATTGGACAGACTTGATGGTGCGGCCAAACTGGGTGGAAACAAGAGCAAAGAAATTAGATAGAGTGGAAAAGGTGTCAGACTTGAGGCGTAAAGGAAATGTCCATATAAAATGTGAGCAATCATCGAGAATAACCAAATAGTATTTGAAACCCGAGACACTAGGAATTGGTGAGGTCCATAAATCACAGTGTATGAGTTCAAAAATGTGGGAGGCACGAGATCTTGACACGAAAAGGAAGACGAACATGGCCTTGAATGACATGCATGACAAATGGAGTTTCTAATTTCTTTATTACAAGTCATGAGTTTGGAGAAAGTCTCAAATCCAGGGTGGCCAGAGACAGCGATGCCATAGAGTGGGCGCGGTGGTGGCGAGTGTGCGCGGGGAGGGGATGACGCGCCCGAGGAGCGAAGGGGGTACAACGGCCCGGAACTATTGCACCTGGTGATCACTCTCCTGGACAGTAGATCCTTCACAGAACAACCAGCAGGGTCAAATTCAACAGAACAATTGTTGTCGGAAGTGAACTGACGCACGGAAATGAGGTTCTTAATAAGACCCGGAGAAACAAGGACATTGTTAAGACACAAAGAACCGGGAAGACGAGCTGTGCCAGTGGAGGTGACGGGAAGGAAAGCACCGTTACCGACAACAATGGAAGAGGGAATAGGATACTGCTGGGAAGAGGTGGGAGAGAGAATACTGGCGTCAGAGGTCATGTGCGAAGTGGCGCCGGTGTCGAAGATCCAGTCGTGTTGCGTGGGCGGAGTCAGCGACACGGTGTTGAAGGAGGAAGCCAAACTCTGCGCGTCCCAGGATGGCATGCCGTGGTAGTGGGTGGTAGTAGCTGGAGGGCGAGACCATCGTCCACGGGTGCGGCGACGAATGCTCGCGGCTGAGGTGTAGGAGGTGGCAGCGGAGGATGAGCAGCCGGCAGCGGAGCCAAGGGAGGGCGATTGCCCGGCCACATGCTGATGGAGCCGGACCAGGGGTTGTAGAAGCTGGGCCATGATCCCGGCGGAGCCTGCGCGGTGTGTTGGTGCGGAGGCGCCGAAGGGGCTGGACCAGACTGCCGCCCTTTGCCCTTGCCGCTGCGCGTGCCGCGCTTGTCGCCTCGGCCGGAGTTTCTGGAGCCAGGGAGAGACTGCGGTGGGGGTGCGGCTGGCTTGCTGGATTGCTGGTGGAAGGGACCAGCAGAGCCGGTGGCACCAGAGGCGACGAGGGCGGTCGGTGGAGGTGCCGAACGATGGGCGATGTTGAGTTCTTCGAGCAGGAGATCGGTGCGGGCCTCCAGGAAGGTGGGGAATGGGCGCCCACGCTGGAGATGCATACCGATGGAGGCGAAGCGTTCGTTGAGGCCGCGGATGAGGTTGAGGACGAGCGTGCGATCGGTGACAACCTCACCCAAGTCGCCCAGGGCATCGGCCATGGATTTGAGCTTGCGGCAGTAGTCGGTGATGGAGAGATCGCCCTGGACGAAGTTGCGAAAGGCGGCGTCGAGGTAGAGCGCACGCTGCTCGCGATTGCCGAGGAACTGGTGTTCCAGAGCGAGCCAGACGGCGCGAGCAGTGGCGGTGGCGTGATCGTCCCGAACAATTTCCTCGAGGTCGGGAGAGATGGTGCCGAGTAGCCATGTCATGACGACGCAGTCCATACGCTCCCAGTCGGGGTAGGTATGGTCAGCGGCGTCGGCGAGGACATGGCGCCGGAGGGAGAATTTCCCAAGGACCAGGAGCATCTGGTGGCGCCAGCGGGTGTAGTTGTTGCTCTCCATGTCGAGGACGGCGGGAACGAGAGCGCGGATGTTCTGGACGGCAACGGCCTGGGCGTGGAGGTTGATGATGGCGGCGGCCTCGTGCGCCAGGAGAGCTTCCGAGCAGTGGCGAGCCACCGGTGTTGAAGGCGGCGATCCTCTGCTTCGACAGCGGCCTCTGCCGCTTCCGTTCGCGCGGCGCGAAATGTGCGTCACGGCGCGGCGGCGGCGGCGTCGCGTTCTGGCGGCGGCGAGGCCTCTGCTCGGCCTCTGGCGCTGGCCGAAGCGGCGTCGGCGGCCGCCGGCCTGCGGCGGCGCTCTCTGGTCTTCGCCGAGTCTCGAGCGGCGCGCAGGCGCTGCGCGAGATCGGCAGCGAGGAGCGGAGGAGGAGCGAGCATGGCGGCGCGCGGTGGGGCGCGCGGCGCGCGCGAGAGCGAAGGCGCGCGAGGAGAAGACCTAGGCGGCGGGTGCGCAGTGCAGCGCGCGCGGAGAGACCTAGGCGGCGGTCTTGCGCGCCGCGGCAGGGCGCGCCAAGAGCGAAGCGGCGGAAGAAGAGCCTGGAGCTCTGATACCATGTTGGAGATTAGGGTTGATGCTCTATTCCATTGAACGAGAACAGAGGAGGTGATACAGGGTATATATTACAAGGGTTAGGGTTAGGTCTAACAGAAGGAGACCACCCTGGAACCCTAACAAACCACCTGACCACCCTAACAACCACCTGACAACCCTAACTGAAAGGGATAGAGAGCACATGGGCTGTAACAGCTATGCATGCACTTATGCAGCTGTCTAACACTGAGTACCCACAACACTTTGCCAGCATGGCTTTGTGTAATGTGTACATCTAGTCTTTAGTTGTGAGGCAGCTCCAACTTTTAAAAAACAAAGGTGGTGTAGACTTCGTTACAGAGCACAACTAAGTTCCTTTTTCATCTTCAAACATTAGAGAAACACAAACACGAGGCCCAAGCCTGTTGCACTTACCTTTTTATCAAGAGCACGTGATAGTTCAGCAAGAGCCCTTATATCAGCTTCTCTTTCCTGTATCTGTGACAGTGTGCATGGCTGACTATACATTGCCTGTTGTGCAGCAACTGCAACCTCGTTAACTGTAGCTTTAGCCTGTGCAATGGAATCAATTGTGTCACCCTATTGCACAAATCCCACAAGGGAAACAGTTAGGTCATTCTACATTGATTATACAAAATTAAATAGCTTACACATCAAATATGCTGTTACCTTTGCTTGCTTCATTAAAGTACTTATCGGGTGACTAGAAGGTATATGGGAGGTTGCATCAGCACTGTCGAAACTCACATTTGATGTGAATCTTGTTGCACATCCACTACCCAATTCCTTGGGTCGATCCTCGAATTTTGGTTCCAAGAAGCTGCTGTAATATTTGTTCATAACGTTTTGCCGTCTGAGAGATTCGGGGAAATTTTCCAGTGGATGTAGTGGCATGCAATCAATATCCTGCAAATTAACAAGCTCCTTTCAACAGCAACTTTTTTCTGGCCAGTAAACAGCAACCTTATTCCTCATGCCAATTATTTATCTTTGCATCAACGGTTGTTATTATATTTGAACAGAGGTTAAAGAAAAAGAATCAATTGGCAGGAAAAAAATCAGAGAAAAATCTTCCATAAGCATGGCCCTTCTGGGGGTGCAACGTATAGATGCGTCAAGGAGAAGTACAACTCTGTAAGGAGCACAAACATCGCATTAAAACATAGTGGACTGCATGGATATAATCAGTGTTAAGTTTTTCCATAACAAAAACAAGGTGTAAATCTTTGTTTGCCATTTGCGGTGACTTTTTAAAAGCACTTTCATTTGCTGTTTTTGGATACACAACTGATTAACATCTTTAGAGCCAAAACACAAATTTTATACTGTAGTTGGTAAAAATTCCTAGGAACAAATTATATTCAACAGCACAGTACAGTGATGCCACACAGACCCTAAAGCAAAGTCATGGGTGTACTTCGCCTAAGCATATTCAAATGTAAAGAGGGAAACACAAGAAACAAAAGCATAAAGAAAATGTCTCTTTCCTAGTTTATCAATGAGTTTCTCCTAGTTTCTCAGTTCATCAAACCCACCCAGACTCCATCAATAGCAAATGGAAGGAATCAGTCTTTTCTCTTAACAGAGAACCATCAGTCATGAAATCATATTAGACAAAGTTCTAAACCATATGAGTACAATGAACGGTCACTCTTTTACCGTTTATATATAATAATATAAAAGGTAACATGACCAAGTGTTCTGCGATATATTCAGTGGAAATAAAGCATAGCCATCTTCCATGTTAAGCTGGTCTACTAGTTTATTAAAGCCGTGCACATTTCTGAAGTGAAGTACAAGAAATCAAAATAATCATCAAAAAATGTTTTAAATCAAAAGTCATCAAATGAAACATCCCACAAAAAATGATCAAAACAGAAACTAGATAGATATTGATTACCATCACAAACTCAACACCCAGGTCAGGTCGATCGAATTGAACCCGGCAACGGTTATGGTCAACAGTCAGAACATTTCCATCATGAAGTTCCCTAGTTTTGGGATGACAGGCTATAATACGCTGTCCAACCGCTAAAGGCCGAGCAAGATCAGTTGGTAGACCTTCTCGAACACCAGATCGAAGTTCAGTATAATGTTGTCTGACTGACTCACGATACTGAGCAAGCTTCTCTCTCTCTTCGTGCAAAAACTGTTTCGACAATCGACGTGGTTTTCCAAGAGAACTGCAAAACAGTAGAGTCAGGAAACAAATAAAGCTAAAGCAAACAAAACAACTGAAGATGACTGACCTCCTTATGACACCCCACTCAACACAAGTCAGCCTTGGCACATGACCCAGCTTGACATGATTCAAGTACTCGACAAACTCACTCTTCCCAAACCATGGATAATCAATTGAACTATAGAACCATTCAAACATGCACCATCTACGGAGCAAACGTGAAGATAAGCAGCGAGAGAGTTTGTCCTGCAGCAGGTCAGGGTAAGGATGAGTTTCGAACCTTGCAAATGATGAGAAACATTGATTAGTTAATTCAACTTGACAAAAAAAATCAAACCTTAAGATCAATAACATTATTCACTGGGTAAGAAATTTTATCAGTTCGGGAATCATCAACACTCTCGGCAGGCTTACACTCTGGAGCAAGTGCTTTCAGAATGCCTAATTTACGGTGGCTTCTACCCTTTGATGTCAAGTCAGCTCGCTGAGTTGTTGCACATTGTGTTGCTGTCTCCACAGTATCCATGGCTACTTTTCCAAAATCAGTATGTGCTGGAGAATTTTCCCATGCTTTGGACTTGTTTTGTTTTGAAACTGAACTAGCATGAGTATGCCTACCTTTACTAGAAGATACCTTCCCTTCTTCAGCAGAAACCTAACACATACATTATACAGATATAAGAACCAAAATTATATTGCACAAATGGAGAGAAAGGGGAAAGGTAAATTTTGACTATTTGGAGGTCATTCAATAGGATAAACTACATCAAGGACATAACCTTACAGAATTTTCCTCTATACCCCTTGCAAAAGAATAAAGAATCCTGTATACATAACAAGTAAACCGTTGCTTGTAAGAATCTTGCCTGGTTCAGACCCCCCCCCCCCCCAACCCAAACACCACACACAAAAAATCCCATCAAAATATGTATACCATTGCTTGTAAGAATCTTGAGAAGGCACAAATTCAAAATGTACAAAAAAAATGCTTTCCACTGGAAACCACATGAATACCAGAATCCCCTGAGTCAGGTTTTCAGGGTGGTTTCGGTTTCCAAAACCATGTTCTGATCATTGCTATTGGTGTCACATGTAGTACCCTAGTAACAAACTACCAACATACAAGGCATGACGATATGTCATAAAAGTTCTTTGGACAAAATGTTGTACCATATAGCTACTCCGCAGGATATATGCAACACAAGAGACTTTGCAATGGTCATTACACAAGTAACATAACAAGCACTCAACACAGGGTTAGAAATACTAGCAGTAAATGGCCCAGTCCTCCCGGTTTGGGGCCACTATACAGCAATTTCAATGGAATATTGATGCTAGGTAGTTATACCATTTCAATCTAGATGACATGGTTAGAAGCGTGCCTAACAGTGATAAGCTTTTCTTAGGAGGTGATTTCAAGGTCATGTTGGTACTAATGGGGGTTTCAAAGGGTGCATGCGATTTTGGTTATGGTGATAAGAACCAATAAGGGGAAGATATCTTAAACTTTGCCGTAGCCTATGACCTCATGATAGTTAACACCTTTTTTAGAAAGAAACATTCCCATTTTGTTACCTTCAGTAGTGGTCCGCATTCTAGCCAAATTGATTTGTCCTTGTTAGGAGGGAGGACAAATGAATCTACATAGATTGTAAACTTATACCTGGAGTGTGTGTTATCCATCAACATAAGTTAGTAGTCTCCGACTTTCATCTTAGAATATGGATTCGATAGGCTAAGATCGCCAAAGCCACGAGGACGAAGTAGTGGAAACTCAAAAGGGGCGTCTCATAGGCATTTAAGGAGAGGATGATCGTGGAAGGGATATGAAACGTGGGAGAAACGAATAGTATGTGGACAGATATGGCAACTCGCATTAGGAAGGTGGCTACAGAGATGCTTAAAGTGACCCGCGGAACAATATGTGAACCTAAAGACACTTGGTGATGGAACGAGCAAGTGCAAAAGGCTGTCGAGGAGAAAAATACATACTACAAGCACATGCAGCATGATAGGAGCGACAACAACGTACAGAAGTACAAAGTAATAAAAAAGAATGCAAAGAAAACGATGAGGCATGGGGCAAAGCCTATGAGGAACTTTATCAGAAACTAAGTACAAAAAAGGGTGAGAATGATGTCTACAAGATAGGTAAACTTCAAGAAAGGACGACAAGAGATTTCAACCAAGTTAAATGCATCAAAAACAATAATAGACTTTTGGTGAAAGACGATGATATCAAAAATAGGTGGAGAAATTACTTCGACGAGCTGTTCAATGGAGACAATGAGGATAGTATGATTGAAATGGATCATGCTTTTGATAACACCGATAGGCAGTTTGTTCGAGAACTCAAGAGTCAGAAGGAAAAGAGGCCATAAAAAGGATGAAAGTGGGTAAAACATTGAGGCCTAATAATTTTCCCATCGAGGTGTAGAAATGCCTTGGATACGTGGCGATCGTATGGCTACCTAATTTGTTCAATTGTATTTTTAGGTCGAATAAGATTCCTAATGTGTGGTAGCAAAGCACATTAGTACCAATTTTCAAAAATAAAGGAGACTTGTATAAGGAATAGTTCATCCCACCACTAACGGGGTCCACTCTGTAGAAGACACGTACAGATCAAAGAATTGCAGCTTTACCTAGCAGAGATAGTAATACCCCTCGCTTATACTCATAGGCTAGTTATCTCATTAAGGGGTATTCCTGTCATTTGTATAGACCCAAGAGCCTATAAATACCTCATATATCTCTCATTTGTAACAAGACATTCTTGCACTAATTATAGAGGAATTA
Source organism: Dendrocalamus sinicus (assembly GCA_036346575.1). Taxonomy (NCBI): domain Eukaryota; kingdom Viridiplantae; phylum Streptophyta; class Magnoliopsida; order Poales; family Poaceae; genus Dendrocalamus; species Dendrocalamus sinicus. The sequence goes on along the minus strand of CM070653.1, from coordinate 26,900,428 downwards.
AGCAATGAAGCTTTGGGAGAGAGTGATTGAACACCGTTTAAGAAGAGTGACTAGTGTGACGAAAGGTCATGTGGTGGGCACTCCAAAGAGAAAAAAGTCCCAACAAAATATATTACCCTAATCAAAGATATGTTCAAAGATGTTGTGACTAACGTCCAAACATATGATAGCGATACTAATGACTTTCCTATTAAGATAGAACTACACCAAGGGTCAGTGTTAAGCTCATACATTTTTGCTCTAGTGTTGGACGAGATCACACGGGACATACAAGAAGATATCCCTTGATGCATAATTTTCGCTGATGATATAATGCTAATTGATAAGTGTAGAAGATAGGAAAATGGAATAGTAGAGGAAGACTTTAGAATCGAATGGCTTTAGACTTAGTAGGACTAAAACTGAGTATATGAGGTGTGATTTCAACAGCGTCAGGGCAGATGATGGATATGTTAATCTAGACGGACAAGTAGTGCCTAGGAAGGGCACTTTTCGATATTTGATATCAATACTACAGTAGGATGGCGAGATTAATGAAAACGTGAGCCATAGCAAGGATCAAAAACCGACGAGCAAATCCGTGCCGGCGGCGATCTGCATAACCGCACATATTCGGAAATCCGGAAAAAAACCGGTTAAATTTTGTCAAATGAATTTTTGGGGGCGGGAGGAGACCGTGAACTGGACGTGAATCGCCGATTCTGGAAAAACGGTGGAAAACCGGATAAACCGGTGGAAAGAAGAGCTTTGCTTAATTCTAAGTTCATATATCAATCAAAAGTGCTCAAAACATCACATTTCTTCCCTTATATAGATGGGAAGGGATTACACTTGATTACTAAGACTCTTAGGAAGCAATCTTCATTCAAATGACCATGAACCCTCCTTGAAAGTCCAAATGGCACATATTATCGAATTTGATCTTGGCATAGCGCATAATGTAAAAGTTAGTGTTAAACAATATAAATATCATTAGGAAAACTAACTTTTACATTCAAAATTTGAAAATTCCTAGTACATTCATGGAAAAAAGTTTGAAATCAAGCACGGAAAGTGCATGCATCTTCCTAATACCTTTTCTTAGTGCTAAATAATGAAAATATCATTAGATAAAGTAATTTTTACATTCAAAAGTTTAAATTTGAATTAAATAAAAAACCGGCGGTTTTTTCCTCCGATCAAGACTGTAAAACCGATTCGGCGCGTGTAACCCACTGCTTCACGGTATTTGGAACACTGAGCCACAGGATATAAGCAGGGTGGATGAAATGGTGCTAAGCATCGGATGTCCTACATAATAAAAAAGTCCTTCAAAAGTTAAAAGATAAGTTATATAGGACAACGATCAAACCTGCGAAGCTATATAGAGCAGAATGCTGGCCGACTAAAAGACAACATGTACAGAAAATGACTATAGTGGAGATGAGGATGCTGCAGTGGATCTATGATTACATAAGACGGGATCGAATCCGCAATGTTGATATACTTGATAGGGTGGGGTAGCACCAAATGAAAAAAAAACTTATCCAACAACGCTTGAAATGGTTTGAACATCTCCAACAGAGGCCTTCTAAGGCATCGATACGTAGTGGAATTTTAAGACATGCCAAAAATATAAGAGGCAGATGTCGACCAAGACTAACGTGGAATGAAGCAGTAAAAGAGACTTGAGAGATTGGAATGTATCCAAAGAGTTAGCTTTGGATAGGAGCATATGGAAGTTAGCGATCCACGTATCAGAACCATGATATAAGAAGATTTAGAGGCGGTGTTTTAAGCTCTCGATTCAGATGGCAGAATGTAAGGGTTAGAGTTTTAGCCTTATAGGTTTTATTACAAGACTCTCGTTTCTTTAACCTTGAGAATGTTTTATTACTAGTCTATCCCAACTTGTTTGGGACAAAAGGCATTGTTGTTATTGTATTGCTGCTAAGTATTATTAAAGGTTGGAGACACACAAATTTTGAAATATGGAGTGAAAGGAGAGAAAAACAACTGGATTGTGAAACCGCTGGGTACCAGCTTCTTGCTAGGGTCCGGGATTTCATGCATGTCCAGCATTCGTGGATAATGTGACACTACATCACATGTTTTCCTAGTAATTGGCGAAATGCTATAGATGTAATACTAATGCCAATGGGATGCAGGCCCAACCCAAATGTATTGTTTATCCAACAAACTGTGGTCTCTCTTGAGATAAATGCTAAATGTCACCCATTATTAGAACTAGACCATGGTTCAGTGCTTTTTACTAGTCGCGGGAGGAGAAAAAGAGGAGGGAGTCGCGGGAGGCGCCGGCCGTGAGGAAGCGACGGGAGGAGTCGGCCGACAGGAGAAAGAAAAAAGAAGAGGGAGCCGACGGCCATGGAAGGAAAAAGGAAGAGGAAGAAAAAGAAAAGAGAAGTAGAGGGCCGGCCATGGAAGAAAAACAAAGAAAGAGAGGAAAAGAAAGAGAAGAGGGAGAAGGAAAAAAGGGATAGAAGGAAAGTCTGACCCGCCGCCAATTCTATCAAATCTAGCCAAGGAAAGGAAGATAGTGCCTCAATCCAGTCATTTGGGGCCAGGGTAACACCTCAAAAGCCGTTCTCCCTGCTTATTTACCAAAAATTGCATGAGTTATTGTGACCGATTGAAGAGAGATTAAGTGTGTAGAATTCGACCCGCGAGTGTAAATGACGAAATCGTTAAATGTTCAGATTGGTTAAGCACCGGGACAATGGGAAGTTGCTCGGTGGGACAGGAATTAGTTGTGTCAGGTTGGATGTTAGAGCGATGTCATTTGCTCGTATATGAATGTATTGCATTAGCAATGAATGGAAATAGTTAATACTTGTTCAAGTAGCAGTTCAAGTCTGGTGCCGTCGACCAGATTAACATGCAAGTGTATGGTGGAACAGTAAACTATAGTGAATGTTATTTGTGTTTCCATGCCATGATTTACAGTATTTATGAGATGATGCATATGATTATGTGCTAATCATACCTTAATGAGTACCGCTTATGATTAGACATCTACATTTAAAGCATATTGCGTCATGCAAAATGCATAGGAGCCAGGTCGGTAAGAAAGTCATATGACTAGTCCGGAGTGCTCTTGAATAAGACCTACAGAGGTAGGTGTTAAGAGGAAGGGAATGAAGGGAAAAGGATTCCGGCGGCGGCGGCGGCCAACCAGGAACTCTAACCCTAACCACCTTGCTATGATACCATGTAAAGAGGAATAGTTGTTGTATTGCAATAGCCCATGGGGCATATATATAATACAAAGAGAACACAAGGACAGAAGCCCTAGACATATGGGAAAAGACCTAAATACCCTTAACAGTACGCACCTCCACGAGAGAGGGTGACATCAATAGGTGTACCCTCCGCTATACCAGTATAACCGTATAAGCTACAGTTACAGATGCATTGCATGATATTGCATTTCATAAAAGTGACAGAAAGTGATGCAGTTACAGAGAGTTATGAGTTTACAGTTTATAGTTACAGACTTGATTTACAGTTTACAGTTATAGACTTGATTTACAGTTTACAGACATAGATTTGATTTACAATTTACAGACATAGATTTGATTTACAGCTTACAGACATATAATTGATTTACAACTTACAGACATAATTGATTTACAGTTTACAGACATAGAATTGATTTACAGTTTATAGTTACAAATTTGATTTATAATTTACAGTTACGGATTTGATTCACAATTTACAGTTATAAAGTTGATTTACAGCTTACGGTCCATGAAATCGATTAAATTGCTAAGTGATGTTACTGTTTTATCGTGTGCTCGCTGAGTCTCCGGACTCACCCTTATTTTGTCGTTGTTTTTACGTGATTGATGGCGACATGCATGAAATGGGAATAGTCCTTTTGGCACTGCACATATGAAATAACAGTTTAGCCTTACACTGAGTTTTTATGTTTAATCTAGTGTTAAGTCTTTTGTGGCTCGCCGTTTGGTTTAGTTTGCCTGCGAGTCGTGGTGGTGGGTCTCCATGGTCGCGGAGCCCAAAGTTTGTTTATGTTATGGTTCGTGCAATATGAAGTTGGTTGGCTTAACGATTATCCTATAATTATCTGTTGTTTGCTCCCTGTGGGTAATTATAAAGAACAGTGAAGGTGCTGCTAAAAGTTAAATTAGCAACACTTTTGAAATGGTAAGTGTGTGATAAAAGCATCTTGGGCCCAGTGGAGGGCCAGGTTGTTACAAAAACTGCCATCTAGCTATATTATTTAAAGTGTCAAAACAGATAAGAAATTTTGGAAGTCATCCATGTCTTACAAGTTACAACATAGAAACAAAATTTCTACATATCGATTGAAGGATCCCCATGCTCTTCCCCGAGAAAACCTACCCAAGAAATCCTGCCTTCCCCAAGAAGGCAGTCTTCCTCTCTACCATTGACAAAAGCAAACAAATACCAGACCTGACTTAAACCAATAGTCAATAATTTAGGGTGCCGCTAAAGCGGGGCCTCCACTCAATATTACTTGTATGAAAATATGGCAAGTATATATGTACGACAACAGGCTAAGAACAAAACTCCACTCAATATTACTTGTATAAAAATATGACAAGTATATACGTACCACAACAGGCTAAGAACAAAACTCCAAATATAGCTGAAACTAGGCAGTACACAAAACATTATTTCATTTAATATCCAGTCTTCCATATAAGATATGTTGTCAGCCTAGACACACTAGGTAATAACTTCTTAAGCAAATGCAAGCACAATAAAGGCTTTACAGCTTTATGGTTGATTTGGTAGAACCAAACAAGGAATTAAAAACTTATTATCCTCCGGTCAAAGCAATCATATTGAGGTTGCCCACATTACTACTTTTCATCGACTAAATACAAATATAAAACAACTACCCTTGTCCACATTAAATTGAGCATGAAATGCAAGATTATACACATCATATCGTTAATATATTGGCATCGGACTTCAATTCAAAAAGGCAATTGAAGGTTCAAGATTTAATTGAAAAATGCTTATCAGATACGAAAAGAAAACACTACAAAAGGGTTGCGTACCTCGGTCTTCTCAATATCTTTTAGTGTATTCTTTTCTTCTTTTGAGATCTGTACATAAAGCATAAAAATACATCCACATCATATGCAAACTATAGAGCTAACAATACTGTAGCTCACGGGATGTTGAACAAAAAATTTTGGAATTACCTTTCCTGTGGAAGATTTCCTTTTCTTTTTCTCTGTTTTAACACCACATGTACTATCTTGCTGCTTTACTTCAGAAATAGCACTTCCATCATGATGAGGATCTTTAGCAAGTCTAGCTTTTTTCCGAGTAACCATCTCAGTGCTTGCAATTTCTGACTGCCTTTTAACCTTTTTCATTGTATTTCTGGAGTTACCTTTCTTCTCAAATACCGACACTGCTGCAGGCACACTAGGCTTCTCATCAGAATCATCGCCTTTGTTTTCATCCTTATTATGTGCTGATGATTCTGGACAATCATTAGGGGCAGTATCAATAGCATAATCAACAACAAAGCATTAAGAAAATATAGTATTGATAAAATGTAATTCTGCAAACTGGTGACTTTAGTTGGTAACTTTATTATTGAGCAGTATGCCCAGTATATCAGTACAACAAGTCTTGTGTCGCAAATAAAATCCAGTGAATGGAGTTAAGGGTGGTGCAGGTACAACAAATCTTTGTTTACAACATATATCCAAGGCAGGAGCATAACTAGTATTGTCCAGAAACTAGTCGACGATGCATTCCAGGTGCTCAGCAATTTAAAAAACAAATCCCTGCATCCATCTTTTCTAGAAGATAGAATGCAGCACCAGTGGTAGAGAGAAGAAACACTTTTAAAGCTGTGGGGTCTACAAATGGCCTTTATATGCATAGGAATTTATGCAAACGCCCTTAAAACCTAAAGGATCAGACCCCACAGAAATGTATAACCAAGGTTCTCAATACCGGAACCGGAAAAAATCCCGGTCGACGGCCGGTAACGGTAACCGGGCGGTTACCGGAAAAACCGGTCAAATACCGGTCAAATTTTGAAAATCAAAATTTGAATTTTGATATGTTTTTAAACCGGTAACCGGAAAAACCGTCCGGTAACCGGAAAAACCGGCCGGTAACCGGAAAACCCGGAAAAAACCGGCAAAAATTCGAAAATCAAAAAATTGATACCGGCCGGTTTTTTCGGTTACCGATCTCCACAGGTAAAAACGGTAACCGGCGGTTACCGATCGGTAACCGCCGGGATTTTGAACCCTGTGTATAACTATATATTAGACCCTACAGATGTTCAGTTCAGGCTCTGCCACTGTGCAGCACTCATGTAGCTTAATCCCTCTGACCCTGTCCACAAACTGTCCACATCTCTATGCAAAGCAGAGTCAACAAGGGTGAGAGTGGCAAGCAAATATAAATGCAAAAACTCAAGCACTAAACCCTGCTAAGCTAATTGTCTATTGCATGGTTATGCACTTCTGCCACTGCTCCATATGGTTAGAAAAGAAATAAATAAAATTATATGGCAATGGAATAAAATGAGTTGCATTTGAATTAAGCATTGAGAAACGTTAGCATGCAACTTTTGAAATTAACACCATAGTATAAGGTAAGACTAACCGGATTCAATAATAGAAGAAGGCTGTAGAATATTCACAGATAGATCAGCTAATGTATGTAATGCATCGAGAGCTGAGCTTTCATCTGCAAAACAAAGGCCGGTCAGGACTGAACGTTTGTGCCATATAGATATGAAAGCAAAAATTCCAACAGTTATCCTTACAACTTAGCAAACATCACATAAAAATATAACAGTATACGAGCGCATAACAAAGCGAAAGGACTTAGGACTGTATTAGAAAGAACAAGAAATCCTCCATCAGGAAGTTTGTATAGCAACAAACCAACAACGATTTCAGTGTGATAATAGAATATGGTTCTACAGAAAACAAAAGATATAGCTAGAATACCAACATACCGCCAAAAAACAGTTGGCGACTTCTTTTGTTTGATTTTTTAGATGGCCATGAAGTTTTACTTCCCAATGCCTCCAGCTCTGATTCGTCTTTAGCCTTTCTGGCACTATGCCCTTCTTCAGTGCCACTGCAAGCCTCTCTGTCATCCTCAAATCGATCATCTGTTTTGTGTGCAGCTTTCTTTCTCCTCCTCTGAGACCTCTTTACTTTCTGCTGAGACTTTCCAGATGCAGAACCTTTGTTATTCATCAAATAGAATGCATCTTTGGGGTAATCACCAGTCTCTGCTTCCCTACTTCCTAAGCTACCTTCAGGGTAATCAGCATCTACTTGAAATCCATGCAGCTTTGAACTTCCCATCTCCGAATCCGCATTCTACAAGCAGCATACAGGTATTTTGATCATGCAATTACTTTGCGCAAAAAGTGACTAGGAAATAAAGCTGAAGACAAATATTCTGGGTTCTTACTTTTCTGTCAGTACTTTTAACAGGAGACAAGAACATACGATCACCACATCTTCCAGGTGTTTGAGAAACCTGAGGTGAGCCTCCTCTTTGAAAGACGTCTGCTAGAGCTAGTGCGGCTACATGAGCACCTTCATCATCACCATTATTAGCATCTGGTTTTGCTTGTCTATTTGCTGAACCTATCTTGTCATCTCGGTGGTACATGCTAGCAACTGGCACTCGTGGAGTCCTTTTCCCAACAGCACGTGGCCCGTTCCCTACAAACAGGTCTAGACATGTTTCAAGACCTCAATCCAATTTCTCTTTGTTCAAGTAAAGCAAAAACTAGCTCGTGACAGAAAGCAAATTGCACTACACCTTTTCAGCAGAGTAGGAAACAGTCACAAACGTTTAAAAGTTGATCCGATATAGGAGAGTAGAAAATAAAAAACACATGCAACCAGATAAATTCAATTCAAATATGATAACCTATATCGAAAAAAGGAAGGAAAAGAAGCATTTTAAATGGCCTATTAAGAGCCCATTGACAAAAGTAGCTTTGCTAAAATAAACACAAATCTCATGCGCAGAATTGAAAGAGTATATGGATTTCAAAGCTTGCAGGATGCAGACTATATTCATATATTGACATGACCGTTGGCCAGACCAAGGTATCAGATGTTATTGTTTGTGACAATAGAACAAATTGCAGAATAGGAGATGATCTGTTAAACAAGTAAATTACAAGATGAACCTCAGACAATTAGTGATCACAAAATTTGAAGAGGTCCAACCAGATCATACTAAACCAGAGGTTGGCAGAATCTGATCTAGACATATCTAGGACCTGTTTGGCCTGGTTTTGCTTCTCTCAAAAGCTAGTTTTGAGGGCTTTTGTGGCCTTTGGTGTAGAAGCCCAGAAGCTGTTTGATTGAAGAAGCATATAAGCCGGCTTTTAAGGTGGACAGAGGGTGGGTAAATTGGGGAAAAGCCAGAGACTGGGCGGGATCGGATTTTGGCTTCTTTCTTTGAACCTGACTTAGCTTCTAGCCAGAGAAGCTGAAGCCAGAAGCTGGGCCAAACAACTTGGCACTCCAATGGTGACTGAGACCTGGGTTAGACAGAGCAATTCATGACTCGGCCATGACTTTTACAAAGACCTTTTATGCTTGAAAAGATCAGATGTTTCCTATTAGGTCTTTGTTTGGAACATTGTTACAAATTTATGTGCTGTAAACATCACCTGGTATCATGACCAAGGATTGAAAAACCGGTACCGGGGCAAATCCCGGCCGCCGGGCGGTACCGGTAACCGGCCGGTTACCGCCCGATAACCGGAAATCCCGGAAAAAAACCGGATAAAATTTGCCAATTGAATTTTTTGCGCGGGGCGGGAGGAGACCGGTAACCGATCGGTTACCGGGAAAACCGGTGAAAAAACCGGAAAACCGGTTGAATTAAGACCCAAAGATGTAAGTCAAAGCTATTTAGCTCTCTTCTCTATCATAACTATTTAGACTTGTATTAGAAGAGAGTTTTTGCACTTGATGCACTTGGTGGCAATCAATTGAAGTTAATTCTTTCTAGTATTCAAACCAAAGCTATCCAAAAACAATCAACCTGCCATAGTAAAATTACATACCACATGGAACTACAATCAGTGCCCATAGGAAAATGTATTATGCCCATGGTTTTTCATTTGCGAATAACTACAAATGGTTATTTCAAGAAAGATAGAGAGATTCTTGCTATAAACATGTTTCTAAACAGATGCTTAAGCATCCAATGTAGCTACAATGCCCCCTGGAACCCATTCAAACATCTATAAATTCAATTTTTTGAAATTTGCATCTCGGCCGGGTTTTTTTTATCCCGGTCACCGCGATTACGGAAATACCGCGATTCTGGAAATACGGCGATTCTGCGCCAATAATCGCGTAATCCGATCCACGATCATGATCAATCCGGTGAGACCTTATATCAAAAAGTATAATCATCGCAAGATGTTACTAAATTCTAACTTAGGATCAAACAAGGTTCCAAAACCCGGTACCGGCCTAAATCCCGGCGGGGGGCCAGTACCGGTTCCCGGCCGATAACCGGAAAAACCGGGGAAAACCCGGTCAAATTTCAAGTTTTGAAATTTGAATTTGAAACCGGTCACCTCCCAAAAAAACCGGAGAAACCGCTAAAAAAACTGGGAAACACAAGAAAAGGTTGAATTTGGGATGTTTCGAAGCATATTTAGCTCATACAATAGGTAATCTAGTACAAAAAAAAGGTTTAAACCAACCTAGAAAGTGCATTACGCAGTCACAAAATACTCACAAATATAAATGCACTTCGAAAAAACCTGGCCGGTTTTTTATTTCTCGGTACCCACCGGGAAATCCGGTAACCGCCGGTTTTCCGAACCCTAGGATCAACGTATTACGATTAGTTTGGGGCAATATTGCACAGTATAACAGTAAGAAAATTGGGTATATACCTTGAAAGCTTCGTACTTTTGATATATATTATCAAAAAAACTCGGTTCATTTTAATACCATCAAAAGATCCCACATTCTCAGAAGTCAGAATACCCACCCTGTCCAATTTTTGTTTGCTTCCGTTAGCACAACCCACAGCCCCTCCAGCGCAGCCGTAGGACGTCGCTACCTCCAGCCCGACAAGGTCCACCTCCCTCGCTGCTTTTCTATCTAATTTAGACTTGTTCTCATCAGCTTTGCTTTAAATAAATCGTTGCTCACAGCTCGCCCCAATTCTGGGACCAAATCGACCTCGGAGTTACTGCAGTGGTCAATGGTGGCTGTACTTGGAGAGCAGAGATAGCTAGAGGAGAGCAGGGCTACAGGGCATTGGAATGAAGAGGATAGAAGCGAGCAAAGCTGGTCTGGTTGAACCAGAGAAGGGGCAATCTGGTACTTTCAGTGCCAATTGTAACGGAGGGTTGACAGAGTGGTATTTAGAGGAACTTTGGAAACTTTTGATGGTATTAAAGTGAACCAGAATTTTTTCGGTCGTATATTTCAAAAGTGGAAAACTTTCAGTGGTATATACTCAATTTTCTCTACAACTTAAATTGGTTTTTCTGCACTTCCAGTCCGAAATGGGATCAAGTGTGTTTTCTTAACAAAACGAAACTGTGCATTTTGATTTTTGACAAAAGAACTCACCAAGTGTGCTTTCTTAAAAAAAACTAAACTATGCATTTTGACAAAAGAACTCACCAAGAGCTAAAAAATTAGTTTCTATTACCCTCCTAGAACAAATATACTAATATTGTATATCTGAAACCAACTTGAGGTCGAACTCTTATTCTTTACAACTAAGTAAATAACACAACTTCACTGTAAGTTTCCATGGAATGTCACTGTAAAATTACAAGTTACAGGTAAAACCAGCCTAGTGTGTCTCTTCGTAGATAAAACTTGAGTAATCTGAAACCAGATTCAGACCATACAAATTGACAGTGAAATCCACCTTACATAAAGAGCCTAGTAGGGGAAGCAGAATACTAAAGACAACAATAAAAACTTATGTAGTCAAGATACCTAGACATAAAATCCCTGCTACCTCAGATTCCAACCTTAGCAAGGGAACATAAAAACCTGTTTTCACAAATGTGTGTCCAACTTAATATGTTTTGGTATTTGACTCTCGGTGATATCCAAGATTATGTATATGATTCCTCTTAGTGTTCACATACAACATTATTGGTGCACAGTAAATAAGACCAGTCATATGTACATGGGATGGGATATTAATGTCTAAAATTACCTCCAGAACGTTTCTTCTTCAACAAAGAAAGGCATCCATAGCTCGATGAAGCAGGCTGAGATTGCAATAGATCAGGATAACCTGTATCAGATGTCTTTGACACAGATGGAAACTTTGCACGACCACGCTTCTGTGGCTTCCTAGAAGTTTTTGGTGAATCGTTACTTTCACGATCACTGTTACTTCCATCCTACAGTTCAGAACAGATGTCCTTAGTTATAGGCATTGTTAATAAATGCAATCAAACGATATAGCATTGCTCTAAAATGTAAATCAAGGCTGCTTGAGCTGCATATGCCACCACATAAGCGGTAGACCGGCCATTCCGCTACACCATTCGAACCCTAATTTGTTGCTCGTGTTGTTTATGTTATTCCATGCATGTGTAGGTAAAATTGAGTGTTCAGAGTCTTCTTTTTGTTGCTTCAATGCATATAAAACATACATTTAGCATACACTGGATATAATTATATACATATATATGTCTATTTTTTATAATAGTTAAACCACATATGAAAAAGTATATATAGCATAAGTACTTAAAGGTGGGGTGACCACTTGCTTAAAGCTATGAAGAACACTGGGATATAGGTACTGAATCACAAAGACAACAGACAACAGTATGGGTCACTATGCAAATTGCTCTACACTAGATCGCATTCCAAATGTTAACAAATTAGTCCTAAAGGCAAACAAACATGCAGAGTAGTTTAATCTCACCAGATTATTATAGTGATCAGTCATCAGATTCAGAATAAAAATAGTCCTAAAGTCTATGATCATTCAAGTTTAATCTCACCAGAATATTATAGTGATCGGTCATCATTGCTATCAACCCTGCAGCAGTAGCTGTTCCCTCTGGAAGAGATAAATATGCCTGGACATGCCACAGAGCTTAGTTGATTTATTAGCATAGCAAACCGTAAGGAAGAAAAAGTACATGCGAAATTAACCAACAATGAATACAAGCAAATTGAGCTTTGCAATTTAAGTAATCTATTGAATTGATCTACCGCAAATACTTAGGTATATAACAGGAGAAAGAGCCAGAGAACAAATGGCTGGAATCCGAGATCTTGGTAAATGGAACATCCAAAATTAATCAATAATGTGACCAGCACAGGGATCTTATGCTAGGGAAATTTGTAGGATCGCTTTGCTATAAACTATCCCAGTAACCTAAAAGAAACAGCATCACACCAAAAAATCATGTCACAAAATTTAGAGCCAGGGTTGAATTGGAAGTTTTGGAACATGTGGTGCATAGTGGGGAATCAAACTCGTGCAATCTGATAAGAGCAAGTTGTACACAAATGAAGACTAGGATTTACCCTATTCATGTTGTAAAGAGCCTCCACCATTTCAGAAGTTCTATCATGGACAGAACCAGCCACCTGCAAATTGAAATGAACAATTAGTACTTTGAAGGAAGGTCTCAAACTAGATGTAATACATTTCTCAGGTAGTCATGTTGAGTTTAGGACAAGTACAGCAAGCAACAAAGGGGCCTTTTTCATGTCTGAATTCTGATTTCTGATTACCTAAACAACCAATGGTGTAGCTGTTTAATAAAAGTAATACCGTTTCATAATAAATAGAGCATAAAGCAAACCTTTCTCCAATCTTTTCCATATTTTCTATAGGCTCCGTAGAAGTGCTCTAGCTCATCTTTGCTCCATTGAGAACCGAGCATGTCAGATAGCTTTTTCTTCTGCAAATAAATGCTTCTTTAATCAATGATTAGCCATGCAGTTGATATAATTAACTTTCTTTAGAGACAGTTGATATAATTAACTACAGTACAACTAACTACTCAAAGCAGATAAATGCATTAGCAGTCCCCAAACCAATGCTTGAAACTAAACTTTTAAGGCATCCGAAAAATTTTACTATTACTTGAAAGTCTGTACCATAGTACCATATCACGTAAACAGACATAAGTTTGTGATCTTCTTTTCGGAATAAGGAAAAACAAAGAAAAGAAATTCCATGTGAGAAGAAAATATTTGTTTGTTGATTGACAAAGATATATTTTACATATACTGTTAGTTAACCTGAATATATATTATTTGGCAAATATTTGAGCATGAACGCTACTGGTATACTAACTATATCAAACTGACGTAGTGACCACATATGACAGTACAACAAACAATTTTACAACAAAAAGTCAGCTGCCACGAAACAACCATAAGCCCAAAGGCTGGTTTTGGGTCCAAATCGTATTACCGGCATGTAATTTCGGGCTTTCATTGCTAGCATCATACTTCTTCGAACATAGGTGATATTTTTAATTTTTGATGAATCAAAAGTTATTTTGACACATTCAAGGCACTTCAGAGTGCAGATACTTACTCGCACTTTACTCTTATGTACATTAGCTGCGTCCTTATCCTGCCAATCTTCATTAATTTTGGCATAGCGTTTGTTCACATTTCTCACTTTTCTTGTAGAAGACATTGGAAGATAAAGAGCCCACCTGCAAACATAATTCACTGGAGATTATTGCTAAATTTCTTCACTAGCTCTTTGGTGAAAATTGCAAAAGAGAATTTGAGTAAGATAAGTGGGACTACTAACACTATTTTCCAAGGATAAAACATGTATTACATATACAATGAACTCATATTACAAACAAATAGCATAAGGAATTAGTAACAAGCTTGGGTCTTAGACATTTGTATGCATACATTCCAGCATATATCTATCTCTGGATATTTTTTATAATTAAGACATGAATAACAGTTAGTGGCATATGAATTTTACACGACCAGTGCAGAATACAGATGAGGACCGATGAATAGTATACAGGGAATAAATAACACTCAGCGACATATGTTACATTGATGAGACCCTGACATAGTAATAGATCCTTGGATGCAAGAAAGAACTTTCTGCTTTGATCTCAACGTATCTGCTCAATTACTTTCCTTTTATCATCAATAAACATCCTCTACTCTTTTTGTCAATTTTTTACTACCTCAACATTATGAACAAACCATGTTAATTTAATGTAGGATAAACATGTGTAAAAACATAAAGATGAATTGCTATTCTCAGACTGCAAAATGAAATATGTGCTTGATTGCAATCTTTACAACTTCTGGAAATGGTGATGATCAAAAATTATTTCATTTGTAACCCCTTTTTATCAGTTCAGTCTCAGATACACCATGGTGTCCTCAACTAATTTTAGTCACAGTAAGCTTTTTTTTTTTTTGTTCAGTTTGAGTGTGGACAGTGGATATGCAAAAAGGAACAACACACTAACGGCAAAAGGTGTTCCTCCTTGTAATGTTATGAATTCACAATATAACGTAAGCAATTGCCCATTGGGCGATGACCAAAAATAAGTACCATAGATCACAGAACAAGCTGGACTGAAGTACTCAAGTGATTTCAATTATTTAAAAAAAATACTTCTAAGGGAGGTGTGGGTTTTCACAGCACTTTCATGTCGGAAGGACCCATCATGCTTAAGTGTTCTCCATGATTTACACTTTTCACATCAAGGTATCTATAGCTATCCCCGCTATCTTTTAGAACTGTTCGGACAAACTAAACATACTTGCACAAGACATCACATTGTCAAATCTCTCAAAAAAAATGGTAATTTTCTAGCTCGTAATCAGAAGAGATGCTCTACTCTGAGGAACTAGATAGTGTTCAGCTTCCAACCTACCATCGCCAAGGGAACAAACGCACTGGGGCACACCAATTGCGACCACAGTCAACGGCTCATAACTCTAGAAAAAGCGAGTACCCGAGTAATCCACTCCACAACTGGGATGAATTGGACCAGTCGCTCGCGAATTGGGGGAAAAGTGAAACAGCTAAGGCTTACCAGGAGAGAAACAGATCTCCAGCAGGCGAGGAGGAGGGTAATTTGGGAGTCGGAGGACCTCGACCCTCCGGCGTTGGCTGCGGAGGAGCTCGGCACAGGAGAGCAGCGGCTCCGGAGGCTCCGGTTAGGATAGGAGTTGGGATCGCCGTCACCGCATAGCAATAGAGGAGAAGAAAGGAGCGGGCTGGTGGCACTTCTGTCACTGTGAGACCGCGGCGACGTCGGGGGCGGTGGGACTGCGAGCCCCCTACGGCGTGCGGTAGATCTGTGAGAAAAAGGAGGTGAGATGGGGAACTCTGGGAGGAGGAGGAGGAAGAGGAGGTGCAGCAGCAGAGAGGAAGAGGGGGAGGAACAGACTAACCAACGGCGAACCGCCGTCGCCGGAGTGGGAGGAGGAGACTCGCCGGAGTGGGGAGGGGGAGGACGACGCGAAATGGCGAGGAAGGCGTTGTTTCGCGGTCGCGGCCGGGGAAAGAACAATCTCAGTAGGGCAGGTGAAATTTCTATGGCTGGGCTCTTCCAAACGGGCCCTAAGAGCATCTCCAATGATCTGAATTAGCTAGCTATATACATAGGCAGCGTATGCTATGGAAACCAAGGAGCTGTGCAAACTATGCAAACTCTAATCTAGACCACTGGACTCTAATCCGATGGTTAGAGGTAAAGGTGGGTTATTTTAGCACTTAAACCCCCCCACTCATCCCATCTAATCCAAGATTTTGCAAATCACCTCAGCCCCAGCCCCAGCGCCTGTACGGTTCCTTCCGTCTCCTCGCGATCCCCGTACGGCGCGATACAGCGCCGCGACGACGCCCGCGTCGAGGCCCGGCCGCGCCAGCACGTCCTGCGCGCCCGCTGGGGAGGTCGTCGTCCCGGTCAGGAGGAGGATCGCTGGGGAGGCCCGCCGGCTAGCCGGACAGGAGGAGGCCCACGAGAGGCGCCACGGCGCCGGCTGCGACGGCCTTGCCGTGGTTGCTGTACAGGGACCCAAGGGTGAGGTCGACATCACCATTGAATACACTCCGCGACGAAGTATAGGCTCTATGAATACACTCACAACTCACGCACGTGAAAGAGAAGAAACTGAAGTCTTCTTGCTGTTCTGCAACACACTTTTTTCACTGATTTCTTGAAGTATTTATACACAACAGTACATCGGCTACACCCCATTAGTTTGCGCAGCAAGCATCGCGATGCCGGCCTGGAAGTGCTGCGTCGGTTCGGCAACAAACACGTACAGTTATGTATACATGAACAGTAACAGTATATGTGAACAGTGCCATGCACGCACGGGATTTATTCTATCATTCCATGCGCAACTCATAACTCATCATATGGGCATAAACATCATCTAAGGTAATGTGTTCCGATCTTGTTATTATTGAAGTAACTAGTGGATCATATTCAGATCCCAAACCAGCAAGAATATAAGAGATGATCTCATCTTTATAAGAGGCATACCGATGGCAGCAGTGTATCTCATCTTCAGCCAACAACATTGTTTGGGCAATTGCGTGCATCATGATCCGCAACTTGATTACATTTTCGACATTTCCGTTTATTTTTACCCTGACCTCCACTTCCAGCCTTCTTCTCCTTGCCCTTCTTAATTCTTTTGCATCTCCCTTTTGACTTGATATCATTTGGTGGATGTATATCGACTTCATTTGGAATTTTATTACCCAGGAAAGTTTCATATTCCTCCTGTTTATCAACTCTCATAGCAGGCGTGATTTGTTGGAGAGGTTCTACTAGGTTGGATAAACTAGAATATAAAAAGTCTATCCCTTGTTCTGAGTTCTTGGCCATTTGGATAAGATCTTCAAACTTGTTGCGTGATTCTGAAATCTTTTTCCGCATTGCCACCTCCATGGGATCCTTAGGCTTTTCATCTAGTAGGTTACCTTCCTCATCAAAGAATAGTTCCCTGTAAAACGAAACAGAAGGATTGTTGGCCTATACAGAAGGAAACAAAACAAGCATAGAGAAAAAAATGTACAGTACACACCTTTTACATCTTGTCTCCCATCTCTTCATAATATAAATTGAAGGTATCTCATTTTGTTTCTCGACTCGAAGCACTTGTATGATATGACGACACGGGATGCCATATGACTCATATAATTTACAGGAGCACCTACCAAGCATGTTTGACTTGTTCATATGAACAACTCGATCTTTTCCAGTTAGGCTGCTGATGGTGAAACATCTTATATCTTCACACTCTGAAATACCTTGAATAATGCAATGGTCTCTTGCAGCTACGAGTTGTTCCTGAAATTTACTAAAAACTTCATGTGTATATATCCCTCTACATTGCTTCTCCATGGCCCATGGTGTCATCAATTTAGGAGTCTTTGTGAAGACTTGCATTGCCGGCTTTCAACTCCTCTTGGCGCTGGCACTCCAAAGCTGTGTCAAACCTTAGCCAGAACTCAACAAAGGTCAACTTTCTATGAATGAAACGGTTAAAAAAAGAATTTGCACTCTCCGATCGTGATGTAGTCCTAAGCATTCCTGCTAGAGGTATGTCCAAAAAGTATACCTGAATCCATGATTCGCGAATGGCAAACCTATTGGAAAACCAATCATTTTCCATGAGTTCATAATCTGTTATGATAGAATTCCATTGTGACACAAAATCATCTGAATTCTCAGTCCCCCAAACACACTTGTTTAGTCTTTCCCAAAATTGTTCATCATTTCTTATAGACGGCCCGACCTTCTCAGGTACCTTTTCCATGATATGCCACATGCAAAATCTATGAGCTGTATCTGGTAGAATCTGAGCAATAGCAGACCATCATGCTCGCATCTTCATCTCATTGTGATTAGATGAGGTGCTACTCCACCCATGGCCTTAAGAAAGGTCTTAAACAACCATACATATGAATCGATCTTTTCATCTGCTAAGAATGCTGCCCCAAGGAAAACACTTTGCAAGTGATGATTGACTCCAGTAAATGGCACAAATTTCATGTTATACCGGTTGGTAGTATATGTTGCATCTACCGAAATCACATCACCAAAAACACTATAGTTTTTCCTACATATAGCATCTGCCCAAAATACACGAACAAGTCGTCCTTGTTCATCCACCATAAACTCATAAAAGAAGGCAGGATTTACTTCCTTCTTTCGCTCAAGTTGTGCCACAAACATTTGTGCATCTGCATCCTTGATTTTTGTTCTGAGGTCACTGAAATAGTTTTGCAAATCCCTCTTTGTGCACCCAACATTCTCAAACCCACCCTCACTGACATGGAGAAGTCGATATGCTTGTGATGTGCCAATGCTAGCCTTATGACAATTGAACAAAGTACTCTTTGCTCTCTCACTGACATTTCGGTTGGATCGTAGCAAATGCCTCTTATCTGCGACACAAAACCATGGTCATGCGCCTCAACCATTGAATATATTCGATACTTCTTGTCACCGCAAGCTTGACAACAATATGTGCCTGACAACCACATCTGGTTTCCATCACATTTGGTGACTTTCTTTTTTTTTTCCGGATTCACCACTAACTTTTTTTACGCTCTCCTGTCTGTACCCTTCCCTTGAACAACAATATCGCTTGAATAATATTTCATCATTTTCCTTCTTGTGCTGACCAACACGAACAGAGAAACCAACTTCGTGTGCATACGATTTGTAAAATGTTTCCACATCTGTGAGAGTATCAAAGATCATTCCAACTACAGGCTTCAAATGTTCTTTGCAATTTGTGTCCTATACAAGTGTAAAATTGTATGAGCAACAGACCAGGCAAACTAGTTCTTTGCAAAAAAAAACCATATGTTCTACGCAACTTACTACTAAACTCGGAGAAGGTTTCGGCTTAGGTGTGCTTGGCTGTTCAAGGTGGGCTCCAACTCCGGCGTCGACCGCGTCGATCGTGATGACGGCATGATCATCGGCGACGACGGATCAACGGCGACACGAGACTTGGTGGTAGCGGCGGCGGTCTCCAACGCCACAGGTTGTATACGGGGGCCAGGAAGCCCTGCTCCTTCTCCTGCGTCGCCCTGGTCGGTCTCCATGGCGGCAGCGGGCACACCTGGTGCAGCACACCTTATTAGATTACATGTAAACGAATACTGGTGCAGCACACCTTATTAGATTAGATCGTACATACTGTCAGAAAGGAAGGCAGCAAATTAAGCCAAAGATCTGGTGTTCACGTACGTACGTGTACGTACTGTCGTGGACGATCCGGCCAGCTGATCGATCGATCAATATATACAACCAAAGACAAGCGACTCATCGGGGTCGCCGTCGCGCAGCCCACCGGCCGGGCGCCGCCGTCGCGCGAGGCCTCCGGCGCTGGCGCCGGCGGCTGCTGCGTCGAGCTCCTCGATTGCCTCCTCGAGTCAACCGCGCTGTATACGAACGCGAGGGACGGCGGCGCCGTAAACAATCGCCGTAAACGAAACGGCGCGGCCGTACCGATGTACTATTGTGTATAAATACTTCAAGAAATCAGTGAAAAAAGTGTGTTGCAGAACAGCAAGAAGACTTCAGTTTCTTCTCTTTCACGTGCGTGAGTTGTGAGTGTATTCACAGAGCCTATACTTCATCGCGGAGTGTATTCAATGGTGATGTCGACCTCACCCTTGGGTCCCTGTACAGCAACCACGGCAAGGCCGTCGCGGCCGGCGCCGTGGCGCCTCTCGTGGGCCTCCTCCTGTCCGGCTAGCCGGCGGGCCTCCCCAGCGATCCTCCTCCCGCCGGACGACGACCTCCCAGTGCGCGCGGGAGCGTCTTTGGCGCGGCCGAGCCTCGACGCGGCGTCGTCGCGGCGTCAGATCGCACTGACGGATCGCGAGAGACGGAAGGAACCGTCTGAGCGCTAGGGGGCTGAGGTGATTTGCAAAATCTTGGATTAGATGGGATGAGTGGGGGGGTTTAAGTGCTAAAATAACCCACCTTTACCTCTAACCATCGGATTAGAGTCCAGTGGTCTAGATTAGAGTTTGCATAGTTTGCACAGCTCCTTGGTTTCCATAGCATACGCTGCCATATACATATACACATCAGCATATATCCTATATAGAGGAAAGAGAGTATGCAAAAAAAATCGAGCCAGCTCTTTCTTAAGCACTAGTCTATAACGCCAAACGAGGCAGTCTCTATAAATTCTGTGTGTGCATGTAAGCATCAAATAGCTATCCTTATAGATAGTTCTTTAGAATGCTATCTTTAGTGTGTACTATATAAATGATATGGAAATTTTATAGTTAGTTGCTAGCTATAACCATTGGAGATACCCTAATGCTCTGTTCAAAAGTAGTGCTGTGGTCTTTTTTTTACGTTTTATACGGTTTTTAGTTTCAAACTTCTTTCAACCATCACTATTTATTATATTAAATAAATCATAGCTAAAAGATATAGGTCATAACCTAAAAGAACGAGTACTGTGTCTTTTGGCTGATCACAAGAGATATTGAGAAAATGAGAGACGCTCGTATTGAAAAGTCATTCTATTCAAAATGATTCTTACAATGACTTTTACAAATATTTTATAGAAACTATTTTAAAAAATTATCTAAACTAATAATCCACCAGTTCAAATTATTTTACATCCACCCAACAATTACCTGCTCCACAGTCATGACCTTAACTACGTCCACACCACAATATGCACCCAGAAATACATCATCATAAAAACGTGCGCACCAGATTAACTCT
Organism: Dendrocalamus sinicus; assembly: GCA_036346575.1. Lineage (NCBI taxonomy): Eukaryota > Viridiplantae > Streptophyta > Magnoliopsida > Poales > Poaceae > Dendrocalamus > Dendrocalamus sinicus. Next base: position 26,879,682 of record CM070653.1, on the reverse strand, counting down.
CCTCTATTCTCTCTCCTTACCCAACCATATCCGATGGTCATCCTTTAATGGATCTGCAGTACCCCTCCACCCTCTCTCCTCCCGAACCGCCCTCCCCACCCGCTCTCGATCCCCAGCTCGCGAAAATTCTGCTCACCCCGCCCCAACCCCGCACCGCGCGCCGCCTCCACCTCCCACTCCTCCGCTGCACTCCGCCTCGCTCCTCCTCCCCGCTCCGCCGCCTCTCCTCCTCTCCCCACCCGTCCGCTCCGCCGCCTCCTCCTCCCTCCCACCCCGCGCCGCCTCCACCTCCCACCCGCGCCGAGGCCGCCGCCTCCTCCCCCCCACCCCGCCGCCGCCGCCTCCTCCTCCCTCATCCGCCGCCTCCTCCTCCCAACCTGCGGAGATTTCAAATCCATGGCGAGCCGGGGCAGTCTCCCGCCGTCGCCCCGTTCTCGCGAGATCCGCCGCCGCTAGAGGAGAGAGGCTACCATGGATGCCATGGAGGAGCCGCTGAGCTCTCGAGTCCATGCGCGGCGGCCTCGCTCCTCGCCGACGACGACCCCTCCCGACGACGCCGCGCGCGCCGCCCTCCACCTTCCTCAATGCCGTCACCACGGGCAACGTCGTGAGTGTCGGAGCCGCCGCCCCGCCCGACGCCAAAATCCCCGGCGATCCGCGCTCGTGTTCGATCGATCCATTCGATCTGTTCGTGCGGGCGCCGGCAAGTCGGCCGTCTTGAACGACCTCATCGGCCACCCGTCTTTGGTGAGCTTCTACCCACCAGCTCGACCCTCTTTCTCTTCCTCCTGCCCCTCTCCCTTCCCATCTCGCGCGCGCCCGCCTCCTTCCCCTCTCCCCTTCCCGTCTCCCGGCGCCGCCCTCCTCCGCCCCTCAGCACCCCCGCCTCCCTCTAGATCTCCGCCGCCGCCGCCTCCCTGCATCCCCTCGCGCGCGCCGCCCCTCTCCCTTCCTCTCACGCCGGCCGCGCCTCCTCGCCCCTCGAACGTCGCGCCTCCTTCCCCTCTCCCTTCCCCTCGCGCGCGCCACCTCCTTCCTCTCTCCCTTCCTCTCGCGCGCCGCCGCCTCCTCCTTCCCTCTCCCGCCCGCCGCCTCCCCTCGCGCCGCGGCGCCGAGGCGCAAGAAGATCTTTCCGCCGCGGACCTCTCCCTCCTCTCACCCTCCCCACCGGCCGAGCTTCCTCGCGCCGCACCTCCTCTCCCCACTCCGCTTCACCGGCGCCGTGGGCCCCACCTCCTCTCCTCTCCCACCTCCCCGACGGCCGCGTCGCCTTCCTCCTCCACAACGACGATCCCACCTCCTCCTCCTACGTGGCGCGCCGCGCGCGCGCTCTTCGACTACCTCTACGCCGCCGTCCCGCTCGCCGACCTCTGGCGCCAGTTCACCGCCGCCGACGCGCACTTCGCCGAGGTAATTTTGATTTGCCCAATTTCAATAAGAAAAGGAGAAAATTGGTTTTTTGCTTGTGATATGGCTCCTGTAAGCACTGACCACATCATGTATTTCTTTGGTGCCCTACCTTGTTCACATTCTGTTTTCTATGGTTAGGATCCTGCCATTTTGATTAACTTTCAATACATAGGTGCATGAGTTAAAAGATAATGTAGTGGAACCAATGTAGTTGATACGGGGAGGTGTATCAATTGAAAAACAATAGTTTTGTCTATTCTTAATATGAGACAACATCTTGTTGGAAGCATTCGCCTACTCTTAAGAAATCAAAATGCTTTTTTTAGTGGAGAAAATTGAAGTGTTGGATAACCCAAATAGTCAGCAATATAATTCTCTCCAATGGTTAGTTGTTTTTCCCGATGGTTATGTACTGGTATTATACTTCATCAAATGTGTTCTGAATCATTCACATTTTTTAGTTTATTTTGATTTCCAATCATATGCAGTGTTCCTCGGAAAACAAAATTAGACCTAAAAGTGTTTAAAACCAAATGTATAAAATAAACATCAAAACCTCTCTTTTGTAATCGAGTTGTTACTTCAACTAAATGTCTGTCATTTCTGCAGACCCATTGGAGCCATCTTACGTAGATGTGGCAATATTTTGTCTATCTTTGATGGGAACCAACTATCCAAGTTACTTACAGAAGCAAATAGAGTTCTCAAGCCAAGGTTTGCTCAATCATTAATCTGCGACTACAAATGGTATATGGCTCTTTTTTATTATTGATACATTTGTTTATGCACGATGTGGGCTTGTTATTGTCGAGGTGAGAAGTAGGCTAGATCCAAACACCGGAGGTGCTGATCTCGATAAGTTTTCAAGCCATCACCACTTGGCTTTTCCCTTGTTTCAAAGGTTTGTATTCTTAATGTTTTCCTCTGCTGGGTTCTCACTTGGATTTAATTATGATGAGGTAATTCTATATAGTGAATGCATAGAAGGGTTATAGCGTTATATAGTGCTCACATTCTGATGGCTCCTTACCCAAATTAGTCTAAACTCCAGAATCATATGTGTAAAAAATATCATATGCTCTATTTGTAAGTCGATGAAAAAGCGACTTAAATACTACTCATGAATTTCTTCAATTTATAAATTTTGTGCTGAAAATTAACTTCATAAATAAAGATGAAATTGTTGTACCTATTTATATCAGAATCTCAACATATGTGGGAAATTGTGATCCATTACACTCTTTGTTTATTATCTCCTGGTGTACTATTTGTTACTTTTTTATCTACAACATTTTGTACGATATCTTACTTGACCTTTGCAGTTTGCATGCACAATACCAGTGCTATCAGATTCCCATTATATCATTTAATTTTCTTAATATCAGAACAAGACTACTTGACTGAGTACTGAAATTTCAGTAGGGTCTCTGTTTTAGAATTCACTTAAATTAAGTGGATTATACCTTAACAATTTTTTGATTATGCAAAATTCTGTAGGAATACTCTTGTGGTTAAAAACAATAGGGCACTGTGACATTACTGGATAATATCCTAGGTCTGACACTCTGCCCCGAGTCTCAAGTCATCTTGGAAGTTGGTAGTTGCTATCATGATTCACTACTCAAAATGTATTTTGAGCTTGGGCCAAAATGGAGCAGGGGCCAGGCATTAAAGAACAATGGATTGTGTGGAATCAGGATCGAGCCTGTATCAAGCTTTACAGCTCCATCCAATCATAATCCATTCTTTGGGAAATGAAATGCGAGCCAAGTACTATCACTAGCTAGCAATGCCCTTCCAATGGCATTCAATCGAGATCGTGCCATTCACCTATGGAAGCGGCACAAACTCAAGAGAGATGTTTGAATAACAACCTTGCATCAAGCAATTCAGGCATCAACACTTCATTGCCCAACCTTCGCATAGACAATTCGGTTGTGCCAAGGCGGGCGCTAGATGGCCGGAATGCGGTGGTCTTCCTCTCGCAAGATGGCGGGATTGATCAACAAGTCGTCACCAATCACCAAATTACAATAATGATCTCATGGGGACAAGTAGGCTGCAAAGGGGACTAAGTGGTGGTTTGGATGACATTGTTGTTGACATCTTTAGGCGGTATGATCCTTTCTCGTTCCTTTTTCAGCAGAATATCTGCTAATGTTAGGATCTTTGTTTCATGTTTCCATTACATGCGTCGCGCTCAAACAATAGCAAAATGTCGAAAATAAATCTTAATCTTTACCTACATAATATTCGGACAAACTAAATTCTCATTGGCTCACTTTTTCTATGTTGCAATACTCATTTCATCAAACAGTCCATGCATCTCTTTTCATGCGTACTCCATGAGCTTGTATGTTCTTTGATGTGTCTTGCTTTCGATTGCTTGAGCTTATATTCTTTGCAATGATATCGCTGAATATGTAAATACATTAAACTTACACTTCCATGGTTTACTTAATCTTTATGTGATCTGCCATGCTCGAACTTCCAATAATGACTTTCTTTACGAAAACTAGGTTTGAATATCTAACCATGTCGACTTTCTCGATGCAGGGACCGTGAAGATGGTGGTGTTCCTTTCATCGATGGGGGTGGGAGCTGGTCTAGCAAGTCTCCATTCCCTACATCGATCCGCGTGTCGATTTTCCGCATTTGTGGCGGCGGTTCTTGATTGTTCCATGCTAATTGCTGCTCAAAGTTGTTTATAGTAGCAAATCTTCATCACAAATGCCTTTTGCATTTGTTTTTCAGTTTAGCTATCTGTCTCTTGGGTTAGTCGATCGGTCATGCGGAGTTATCTTTGAATAATAACTATGTGGTTTGGGATCGTAACTCGTACAATGTTAAATTCGGGTATAATGGTTATCATGATAATATAGTATGCTTGGTAAGCAAATGAATGTTTCGTGCTAATGGTTGGAATTGCTATTTCCCTTTGTTATTCTTTTTCGCAATGATGATTAGGTAGCTGAAATGTCGGTATATTATGACTATTTCAGCATATTGCTTCTGTTTGGAGATTGCTTCGCTTGGAAATGCATTTGTTTTGGTTATTTGCATGATAACTTGTAGCCCTAATGGAAGAAATGCATTTTTAGAACAAAGGCGGATGACTCGATTTATTAGACGAGTAGAATGTCGAAGATATTTAGTTCGCACTTTGTTAATCACATTGCAATACCGCATTTTCTACACACTTATTTGCTGCAAAAATCTGAGTCGAGCGATTGTGGTTAACTTTTCTGGAGCATCCTTGACCAGGGCAATTGGAGTTCGGAGTATAGTGAATAGCGATGTTAAGCTTAGGAACGTAAACGCTAAGCAACGAGGTGAGGGTCCATTTAGATAAGACCACCGACGACTGCTATGCTTATGGCCTTTTAAAAGTATGATTGGTGGAGGTATTTGCACAGCGACAACAACAAATGCACCGTGAGCGTAAATCCTTGTATGAAAAAGAATACACACGTTAGGAAACGAAATCAAGCCATGAAGAAATTGTGGAAGCTCGTAACCCTATGAAAAATAGATTCTCCCGATAAAAATGTTTGTTTTCATACTGTGTTTCAAATGAATGTTTGTTTGATAAAAATAGATTATCCTTACTGTGTTTCATATTTCTTTATGTGACAAAAATGTTTGTTTTCTTTGTAGCCTCATGTTTAAACAATGTGGGGATGGAGAAAGTCGTCGGTGAGTGAGTCCAATGATGTTGTCGCCTCCTCAAAGGATCAGTCGTTATGTGACATTATTATGTGACAAAAATATTTGGTTATACAATATATGAGACGTGAATCTTAATGAATCTGATTGTTCGTTTTATTTTTTACAAATTTTATCTTGTTTTGTATTTTACCGTAGCGTTAGCACGGGCACACTACTATTTGTAGTGACTGACCAAAATAATCTGATGTATATGTTTGGCTTTCATTCATGGATGGACTTTGTTGCCAGCAGCAACCCAATTATCCAAACAAAATATGTATGGCCATTCAAAAATTGGCTTTGAAAGCAGGGAACAAAACATGTATGACCATTCAAAAATTCATTTGGTTGATTTCATGTGCATCTCTAAAATGCCACCGTGGCGTTAGCACGGACACTATACTAGTTCTATTTAATTTTCAACTTCTAGAAACCAAAGCCAAAAACTGTTTAGAAGTGGCGTAAATTGGGCCGGGCAAGAATCGCGTGTTGGCCCTTCTTGGTTGATCTTTCTGTGTGCCATTGCCCATCCTTTCCCCAGATCATTAGGCGACCAGGCGACTAGACAAGCGATGCCGCGCGACGGCAATCGGTCATTGAACAACCACTATGGCAGAACAGGCAGTCGGCGGACGTCCCAAACGAGGCCACACGGGTGGGCTGCGCAAGCCCAGGCAAGCGGGCAGGCCGTTGGGGCTCAAGGTAGCAGGCCTAGCAAGCAAGTAGCACGGACACACCACACGCAGCGCCAACACGGCCCACTCCTTTGCTTGGCAGCAGGAAGGCTAAGGCGTGAGCCACAAGTCATCGAATGTGAGTATTGTGTTTTTTTAGGCTATGACTGATAATTTATGTTTATATTTTTTTAAAATAGTGGTGAATAGCGAAAATGTTAATATAGATACACATATAATTTTAAACTCGATAAATCATTTGGAGAAACGACTTTGAGAAACCGTTCCGCTTATTTCGACTTTCGAAGAAATAAAAAAACAAAAGGTACAAAAAAGGGTCATAGCGGTCTTTTCAGCTTATAGTTTCTCTCGAATAAACAATCAGGACGGTTTCTCTGCCGCCGTTTCAAAGTGGCTCAGTTTTTTCGAAATGACTTATCAACTTATCGGCATTTAATTTATTCGCATAAGCGCTCGCGCTAGTGCCAATAGCCATTAGCCACAGCTTAAAAAAATGCACCCTATGTGAGCTTCAGAGCTTGTATTCTTACTTTAGTTCTTGTTAATTGCACTATTCTTGTAGTTTTTTTTGCTCGTTCTTTTTAACTTATAGCTTCTCCGAATAAACAAACGAGACAGCTTCTCTTAAGACTAGTACAGTTGTCATCCAACCGTTGGCTAGTCGCACCAACAGTTGGATGACAACTGTACTAGTCGCTCAACCATTGAACTACTTAGACACTTGTCATCCAATCGTTGCGTGCGACTAGTTCAAGTCGCCCAGCCCACGTACACCGTATTGCTCGAATATTTCAGGAAAAAGCAAGCAAATGTGTCAAGTGTTCAAGTTGCCCATCACTTGAGCGACTATTAATAGTCACTCAACCGTTGAGCGACTTAGCCCCTATCACTCAACCATTGGGCGAGCTCAATAGTGAAGCGACAGAGGATTATTAGTATAAAATAAAAAAATATAGATATATTACTATAATTCATAATAAAAATAGATTATTTAAACAAATTCGTTAACTCCTCTTGCCAAACTGCATGGCATATTTGTCCTGTGGCTAAAGGCAGGCATGTGGGCTAGAACGGAGATAATGGAACTGTTGTAGGGTGTCGGGCCCCGGATTTCCAAACCCGGACCCTCTGTGTATTACTGCACTAGTCCCAGATCAAAGCTAGTGTACACAGTTAAACAGAATGGAAAACATCACCATCAACGATTTATTACAATAAATAAGAGTACGGACCGAAAGGTCTCCTTATTACATCCGAGGTTTCAACCTCGCACATGAGAATTAAGCGGAAGCAAAATAAACTTGACGACGACCCATCAATACGCCACGAGCAATTGGTGGGAAACGCGACCTATTCCTCCGGAAGAAACCATCACGACCACAAGCGGCGATGAGTCGTAGTCCCCTTCTTGAGCTTCAACTTCCTCTGAGATTTATTTTTGAGTGTAGCATGTGAGTACATAAAGTACTCCGCAAGTCTTGGGAAAAATGCATAGATGCAAGGCTTGACAAAGGAAGGCTATATGGCTCTTTTGCACAAAGCAATATTTTACTTTCAATTACTACTAATTATTTTCGAAGGCATCAATTTGGCAAAGTAATTGTTTTAACAGAACTATCATTAATTCTCTAGTGAGGTTCCATCTACCAACACTAGTTAATTCATCTATCGACCAAGTTCAATACTTGGGTTCCATCCACCCTCTCTGGCTCCATCCGCCAGATTCCTTCCAAGAGTTCCCTTCCACTCTCGGAATACAAAACTTTCATTTAAAACCAAAACCAGAAATCTACCATGTGAATGCATTCCTTGCCGCCCTTGACCGTAGGCACGGCTATTCGAATAGTTTTACACTCTGCGAGAGGTTGTACAACTTTACCCACAAGAGATAAATTATCCTAAAAGTCAACATGCTTCCTTTGGCATGAGACCCAGATAAAATATCACAAAGCCTTTACCTTACTCTAATCTAGCTAGATACCACCCACGAGGTTTCACCGCGGTAGGCTAACCGCCGAACCGAAGCCCCTCTTGCGCCATATGAGTACAAGAAATCCTGTCCCTCACTTGTGAATAACCGGTCCATCCACGGCACCCACTTTCCAATGGTGGCACCTAAACTAGACTATCATAAGTTAGTCGGCTGAGTCGTACCCATATAGACTTGTGGTTGTACGGTTAATGCTCGGTTGGACAAACACAAGCGTCGGTCCTTAATTGACTAGGGTGGAACATACACTTAACAAGTTCTCGTGCTTCTGCACCAACCCAAACACCATCCACCTAATCTAAACCAACTTTCACATTTTTATTTTATTTTTAAATCACGGTGACAACTCCAATTGCCACTTCACTTTCAAACACAAGGATTAAATAATAAATCATAATTTCCCATTTTCAAGATTTTCGAGTTATTAGATAGCATGACTAAGCATTATCCTACCATACTAACATCAACAAGTAATTATAATATTCTCATTAATGAGACAAAGGAAATTCTATGGTGACAAGGGTACATGACAATCAATTCCAATGGCGGGCATAACAAGGTTGGATTAACTACTACCTTAAGATTGAATTATCATTTTATGTAAATAGCAATGCATAACATTTAAAATACTTTAAAAACATTTGAAAGCATAGGCTCAAGATGATCAAAGGAGACTTGCCTTCTTGCGGGGTTTCGGGTCTTCTTCTTTGCTGTGAAGAGGATCGTCGACAACGTTGGAATCTACGCGATAAAAGACGAAGCAAACAAAGCAAATAAATACACACGAAATTCAAATAAAATCCAAAAATTCAACAGAGACCATATTTGGATAGATCATGATTTTAGCTGAATTTAGAAATTTGAATGGCCGAATTTGGAGTTGAAATGAGAAAGTTATGATTGTTTGAAGTTTTCAATTTGAATAAATCCAGAAATTAAGAAATTTCGACGGTGGGAGCCCATCGAATATTCAATTTTAATCTTTTATTTTAATTCGAGAGCTGACAGGTGGGACCCATGAGCAGTAGACCCTCTGCGATCAGCGACATGTGGGACCCCTGCATCGATGACCTCATCTGCCTTGGTCATCGGCAGTGGGACCCATCGGGACTGGACCCACTTGTCGAATCTTGACGCAGACGAGTGGGACCCGGACAGCGGTGGCCCGCCTGACGGCGGCGGTCGGCGACGGTGGGACCCACTTGTCGATCGCGAATTAACCGAAAACTCAACCCGGCCACGGGAGCCGAGGCTCGAACGCGCGCCGGGAGTTGAGCGCGCTCTGTTACTGGGGAGGAGGCTTTGCCTACCGGAGAGGCGACAAATCCCTTTGAGGATACCTTGGGTGGCCCGGCAACGATGGTCGAGGCGGCGGTGCGGCGGCGAGGAGGCGGGGTGCTCGGGCGGTGCGTAGATTGCAATCTCCGCGCGAAGGGCTTTCTACCGGAGGGGTTGGCGAGTCGAGGATGAGCGGAGACGGCCGCGGCGAGGAGCAGCGAGACGGCTCGGGTGCTCGGTGCGGCGGCGCTCGGCGACGGAAAGAGGTGGCCGAGGTGTCGGGAGGATCGCACGGACGCGAGGAAGCTTCGGGGCGGCGGCGGTGAGCTCTGCAGATTCCGAGGCGGCGGCGATTGCTCGCGGAGCTCTTTACAGCGCGCACGGGAAATCGCGGCGCGGCGCGCTCGGGCTCGAGAGATGGGCGGAGGGTGCCGAGAGGTGGTGCGGGAGAGGCGAAGGCCGAGGGCTATTTATAGAGCTTGGGAGAGGTGAGGCGGCGGGAATTCCTCGCCAAGTCGGCGGCGGGTTGATTCAAATTTGGGATAAGCCGTCGGAGGCAACGCGAGCTCGGGTTTTAGGGGATAAGGCGCTTATCTCCCGGAGTTCGAATCCGCGTCCAATTCAAGAAAGAGGCCGAGTGCAAGTAGGATTTGATCGCGGATTCTTCGGAGAGAGAGGGGAAAGAGTCCGCGCGTGCGAGAGCAGCAGAATCGACTGCGGGGCCCGCGATCGGCGAGCGAGCGCGCGTTGTGCGGATGGCGGCCACGTGGCTTGGAGAGAAGATCGGACGGCGGGATGGCTTAAGTGGGAGGAGCGGTGGATTGAGGCGGGCGCGAAGACGCGGCTCATCCGAGCCGTCCACGCGTCGGGCGAGGAGGAGGAAGCGGGGTCGGCCGACGGCCCGCCCACTTGGCGAGAGAGAGAGGAGAGAGGGAGGAGAGCGGCTGGATCGGCCGAGCGGCGACGTGGCGATCTGGTCCGCCCACGCGTCGGCCGGAGGAAAAGGGAGGTTTTATTTTCCGAATTTGATTTTGATTTTCGAAAAGGCTAGGAAATTATTTAGGCCTCGAGAAAAATATGAGAATACCTCCAAAAATTCCAGAAAAATTCACGAAGCTCTGGACACATTTTGGACTAAATAAAATTATTTCCAACTACTGTTGGCATTTAATTTTATATTTTTAATTTACTTTTAACTTTTAAAAATAGGTTTTAAATTCAGAAATTCGAGAAAATCCAATAAGAGCCATATAAACTTCAATTACTTTAAAATAATTAATTTGAATTTAAATTTTTCAAGAAAGCAAATTTTGGGATGTGACAAACCTACCCCCTTAGGAAGAATCTCACCCAGAGATTCGGATGGACTGAAAAGAGGTCGGAAACTCTTCTTTTAGATCCTCTTCACGTTCCCAAGTCGCCCGATTCGAATGGTTGCTCCACTTTGCACTTTACGAACTTGATGACCTTGTTTAGCGTCGACGTTACGATTCTTCCAAAATTTTAGCTGGATATTCGGATAGGTGAGGTCCTCCTTCACATTTATTTCATCTAGAGGCATCTGCTCTTACGGCACTCGGAGACACTTCCTCGGTGGGATACATGGAAGGCGTCATGCACCTTTGATACCGAGGCGAAGCTCAAGCGGTAAGCAACTTCTCCCTTTTCGCTACAACAGGAAGGGTCCAATGAATCTAGGAGCAAGCTTTCCACCGACTCCAAAACGTCTCATCCCTTTGAGAGGTGACACCTTAAGGTAGACATGATCCTGGTACAAATTCTAATGCCCTTCGACGATTGTCCGCATAGCTCTTACGCCTCGTTTGTCTTTGTTTTCAACCTATCCCGAATTAAGCGAACTTGTTCTTGACTTGCTTCAACACATCCGGTCCGAATACTTGTCCTTCTCTGTCTCCTTCCAATACAATGGAGTCTGCACTTTCTACCGTACAAGGCTTGAACGGTGACATTTGTAAACCGGATTGATAATCGTTATTGTAAGAGAACTCTGCGTAAGGTAAACTCGGTCCCAACTATCCTTGTTTGATAGGACACAAGCTCTCAACATGTCTTCGAATCGATTTACTCTTTACTGTTTGCCCATCCGTCAGGGATGATAAGTCAGATGAAATTCAAATTGGTGCCCAGTTCATGTAGCTTCGCCAAAACCTCAAGTGAATTGGGTTCCTCGATCGACACAATCTTCTTTGGGACTCCATGTGAACTCACAATCCTTGACATATACAATTCTGCGAGTTTATCTCGAGTAGGTGGTCTTCACCGAATGAAATGGGCAACTTTTGTCGAGCGATCCACAATAACCCAAATAGAATCATGTCCAGATTTGGTTCTCGGTAAACCCGTTATAAAATCCATACCAATTTCTTCCCATTTCCACTCGGGGATCTGCAATGGTTGCAAAAGTCCAGCGGTCTCTCGGTGTTCACTTTAATCATTGGCACACATCACACAAAGCTACATACTCTGCAATCTCTCTTTTCATACCGCCCACCAATATCTTTCTTTGAGATCTTGGTACATCTTGGTACTCAGGGGTGTATTGAGTATCTGGATTCATGAGCTTCCTTCATGATCAACTCTTTTATTTCTCTCTTCTCGGCACCATAATTCTTTTTCCAAACCAGACGGTACCTTGTTCATCTTCTAAAATTCTAATGCTTTCCCGTTCTTCATATCATCCTTGATCTCTGGACATACTTGTCCTCTTTTTGTGCCGCTCTGATTTGCTCTTCTAAGGTTGGTTGAACTTCCAAAGTAGCTAAGAACCCTTCTTCTACTACTTGTAAGTTGAGCCGCTGAAATTCCTCTTGAAGTGTTGGCATACTATCCTTAATCCACGACTTGGTACAAGAACTTTTTCGACTCAAAGCATCGGCTACCACATTAGCCTTTCCTGATGATAATGTATCCCAATATCGTAATCCTTTATTAACTCAAGCCATCTCCTTTGCCTCATATTGAGATCGGGTTGAGTAAATATATACTTCAAACTTTTGTGGTGCAGTATAAATCTCGCGGCGACATCGATCGATAATGCCTCCAAATTTTTAGAGCATGCACTACGGCAAAGAAGCTCTAAATCATGGGTTGGGTAATTCTCCTCATGCGCCGCAATTGCCTTGAAGCATATGCAACTACCCTTCTTTCTGCATTAGCACGTAGCCCAATCCTTGTCTTGATGCATCGCGAAGACTTCAAAATCCTTCCTAATATCCGGGAGTGTTAACACTGGCGCAGACGTTAACCTCTTCTTCAATTCTTGAAAACTATTCTCACACGACTTACTCCATTCAAACTTCTTCTCCTTCTTTAGCAACTGGGTAAGAGGTCTTGCAAGCTTGGAGAAGCCTTCAATAAAGCGGCGATAGTATCTGCGATCCAAGAAAACTTCGATCTCGGATCATCGATTTTGGTTGCATCCAATTAAGCACATCATTTACTTTCTCGGGGTCTACGGATACTCCTCTGCGGAAATCACATGACCTAAAAGGCTACTTTCCTCAACGAACTCGCACTTGCTAAACTTGGCGTACAAGCGGTGTTCTCTAAGTTTTCCAAAACTATCCTTAGATGCTCCGTATGCTCTTCCTCATTCTTGGAATAAATCGAATATCATCGATGAACACCACTACAAACTTATCCAAATATTCCATGAACACTTTATTCATCGAGTTCATAAAATATGCGGGTGCATTTGTCAAGCCAAATGACATCATCAGTATACTCATACAATCCATAACGAGTAGCAAATCTTGTCTTTGGTATATCCTCGGTCTTATCTTCAATCGGTGATAACTCGACCAAGGTCAATCTTGGAGAAGACACATGAACCTTTCAATTGATCAAGCAGATCATCTATTCGGGCAAAGGATATTTGTTCTTGATCGTCACATCATTCGAGAGATCGATAATCCACGCACATGCGAAGACTACCATCTTTCTTCTTTACTAGCGATCTTGGTGCTCCCAGGTGTGAGCTTGGTCTCACAAAACCTTTATCTTGCAACTCTTCAATCGCTTCTTAACTTCACCAAATCGTTCGCGGACATTCGATAGGGTCTCTTTGATATAGGAGCTGCATCTGTATCGAGGTTGATGACAAATTTAACTTCTGCATGCGCGGCATTCGGCAAATCTTCGGGGAATACATCCGGGTACTCACTTACAATAGGTACCTTTTCCAAGGCTACTCCCCTCACACTATTCAATCCACACCTATTCTGGGAAGAGGTGTTTGACTTATATCTTACTTGGATTCCGTCCGAGTTGGTAAATCAGAATCGCTCGATCGGCACAATCTATCTGCCCTTTATACTTAGTTAACCAATCCATTCCAAGTATCACATCTAGACTCTTGGAATCTATTATGATAAGATTCGCTAGAAATCTAACTCCATTGATATCCACAGTTGCACTAGGGCAAACTGTGTTAGTCCTCATTTCCTTTCCAGGGGATTGGACTAGCATAGGGGTCTTTAGTTTACGCACATCCCAATTATATTTTTCAACAAAATCTTTTGACACAAAAGAATGCGAAGCTCCAGAATCAAATAATCTTGATGCACGGTGCTGAGTTGACAAGGAACTTACCCAAAACTACGTCAGGTGCATCCTGGGCTGCTTCCGCAGTCACATGGTTGAGATGTCCTCTGCTCACCACTTGTGGAGCCCTTGGAGTCTGAGGGGTCCCACGGCCTTGTCCTGCATTTGGAGTTCGTCTTGGTGTCGTTCCCAAATTGAAGCGAATCGGGTCACACTGGGCGCTCGGGGGCGATTGCTAGCATAATGCCCCATGTTCTTGCAGTTGAAGCACCGCACTCCTGCTGCTGAAGTCCGCTCTGCTGAGGTTGAACACCATTGCCTGTTCGGGAACTTGTGAGTTTGGGCGAGTCCGGTGAATGGAGTCCTTGGCACAATTGGTTACGAGGTTCTATGGGCGAGAGGTGGGTTAGGCGAATCGGGAACTACTCGCGCCGCTTGAGCTTGAAATTTTCTCTTCCTACTTTCATACAATTGACGTTGAGCATCTTCTTGTACAAAGGCCTTGTTCACCATGTGTTGGAAAGTTGGAAAATCATTCGACACTAGCTGCACCTTGAGGTTGGGGTCGAGTCCTTGCATGAACCTCCGGATCTTCGTTGCCTCCGATGTGATCTCTTGAGACACATACCGTATAGTTGGGTGAATTTGTTCAGTATTCGGAAACGCTAAGGTTCCCTTGTTGCAGTGGTAGAACTCTCTCTTCTTCATGTCCATTATTCCGTAGGAATATGCGCGATCTGGAAAGCTTCCTTAAATTCATCCCATGCGATAGCTGCGCATTTGATGGGCGGCGCGATAATTCTCCCACCAATTTGCAGCGGTTCCCTTGAGTTGGTGGGCGGCATATAACACCTTCTCATTGTCATTGCATTGGGCTAGGACCAGCTTCCTTTCCACATCCTTGATCCAATCATCTGTCTCCATTGGATCCACCGAACCAAAGAAAAGTAGGAGGCCTTGTTCTCATAAATTCTCCCATCCTAGGCGGGAGCTTGGTTGGGTGCTGCGGAGCTTCTTGCACTTGGTTTTGAGCTAAAGCTTGAAGAAGGCTGCGGTTGCATGGCCATCATCTGCTCCAAGTGGGGGCTTGAGCGGGGGTGGTGGAATGTTGTTCTCAGTGAGGGTTGGCATCACGGTACCGTTGTCGGGGTTGCTCCTTGTGTTCACCATCTGGCGGTTTGAGTTAGCATAAGGTAAGAGGAAATAGCAAAGGTAAGAGATTTAGGAGATTAAGTCACATCCCAAGCCAACACACAAGAAAGAAACAATCATTCAACTAAAGCGAAAGAACCTTTATTGAAATCAAACTAGTTTTAAGAATGGTCAGTACCACGATGCACTTAGGCTTGGTACAATCCATCTAGCACACCAAGCATAATAAAAGCGTTCTAATAACGTGGGCATTATTTGGGTACTCTCGACTCAAAAGACTACTAATCCTCTCCAAAGACGCGCCTCCTGGGTCCTCCTCATACTCTTCTTCTTCGGCTCCTCCTCTGGTTCTTCTTACGGTTCCTCGTGCTCATTGGCGTGATCCGTGAACAATCACAAGCGGTCGAGGGCGGTTGCGTGGCGGCGATCGAGCGCGAGCGAAGGAGAAGGCTTGCGCCTCTTGAGAGTGATGACGGGTGGCGGGTGGGGCGGTGCACCTTCTTGCGTCTTTGTGAGCACGTACGGTCTGCGGTCGCAATGGTGCGCGTTGTTGGGGACGGTAGCCGGTCTTGCGAAGACGGCGTGTAGTCGGATGCGGCTTTGAGGCGTCTCGACCCAAACTCGTCCGTCTCGTCCCGAAGAAGCCGTGCGCGAAGAGTGTCGAGTCTTGATAGCTGGAAGTGAGAAGCATCCGAGTTGTCCAATCTCCTCCCGAGCTCTTGCGTAGGTGATCGCCATCGCTGGGTGAGCTGCACTGATGTGAAAGTCGAGGGTCGTCAATCGGAATGTCAAATGGATCTGGATACCTCTGTCTGGGCGAGGTTGATGAAGAAGCAAAAGGGGATGATGTACAGCATCCTTGTGCAAATGGCACAACTCGTCAATGGCGAGGCGTCTTGCATCTGGGACAGCGTCGAAACAATGGGACCGAGGGTGCTTGATGGGGTATTTTTGGGAGTTGAATTCCCCATCCGTGCATCAGAATACCTCCATCGACCACAAGTCTCGATCCGGATCCGTGTCTTCCGTCCCACGAAAATGGGCGGTGACGGTACTCAAGCAACGCATCAGCGCCGGAGAAGGCTAGCGAAATCTCGGATCCTCTCCATGTGAGTAGTAGTCCCACGGGCAGCGCCATCTACAAAGTTGAATAAAAGAAAAGATTAGTAAAAAGTTTTACAAGGAATGTAGAGACAAGAGCGAGATACTAAGTAAGAAGAGAGTGGAAGCAAAGAAGCTTATAAATTTTTAATATATTGTTTTTATAAATATAAGTCCTTATGGTTTTGCCATTCCTAAGCTAGGTCACGTCCTCTGATCAAATAGGCTCGATACCATCTCTGCCGGGCCCCGATTTCCAAACCGGACCCTCGTGTATTCTTGCACTAGTCCCGGATCAAAGCTAGTGTACACAGCTTAAGCAGAATGGAAAACATCACCATCAACGATTTATTACAATAAATAAAGTACGGACCGAAAGGTCTCCTTATTACATCAGAGGTTTCAACCTCGCACATGAGAATTAAGCGGAAGCAAAATAAACTTGACGACGACCCATCAATACGCCACGGGCAATTGGTGGGAAACGCGACCTATTCCTCAGGAAGAAACCATCACGACCACAAGCGAAGCGATGAGTCGTAGTCCCCTTCTTGAGCTTCAACTTCCTCTGAGATTTATTTTTGAGTGTAGCATGTGAGTACATAAAGTACTCCGCAAGTCTTGGGAAAAATGCATAGATGCAAGGCTTGACAAAGGAAGGCTATATGGCTCTTTTGCACAAAGCAATATTTTACTTTCAATTACTACTAATTATTTTCGAAGGCATCAATTTGGCAAAGTAATTGTTTTAACAGAACTATCATTAATTCTCTAGTGAGGTTCCATCTACCAACACTAGTTAATTCATCTATCGACCAAGTTCAATACTTGGGTTCCATCCACCCTCTCTGGCTCCATCCGCCAGATTCCTTCAAGAGTTCCTTCCACTCTCGGAATACAAAAACTTTCATTTTAAAACCAAAACCAGAAATCTACCATGTGAATGCATTCCTTGCCCGCCCTTGACCGTGGGCACGGCTATTCGAATAGTTTTACACTCTGCAGAGGTTGTACAACTTTACCCACAAGAGATAAATTATCCTAAAAGTCAACATGCTTCCTTTGGCATGAGACCCGGATAAAATATCACAAAGCCTTTACCTTACTCTAATCTAGCTAGATACCACCACGAGGTTTCACCGCGAGTAGGCTAACCGCCGAACCAAGCCCCTCTTGCGCCATATGAGTACAAGAAATCCTGTCCCTCACTTGTGAATAACGGTCCATCCACGGCACCCACTTTCCAATGGTGGCACCTAAACTAGACTATCATAAGTTAGTCGGCTAGGTCGTACCCATATAGACTTGTGGTTGTGCGGTTAATGCTCGATTTGGACAAACACAAGCGTCGGTCCTTAATTGACTAGGGTGGAACATACACTTAACAAGTTCTCGTGCTTATTGCACCAACCCAAACAGACCATCCACCTAATCTAAACCAACTTTCACATTTTTATTTTATTTTTAAATCACGGTGACAACTCCAATTGCCACTTCACTTTCAAACACAAGGATTAAATAATAAATCATAATTTCCCATTTTCAAGATTTTCGAGTTATTAGATAGCATGACTAAGCATTATCCTACCATACTAACATCAACAAGTAATTATAATATTCTCATTAATGAGACAAAGGAAATTCTATGGTGACAAGGGTACATGACAATCAATTCCAATGGCGGGCATAACAAGGTTGGATTAACTACTACCTTAAGATTGAATTATCATTTTATGTAAATAGCAATGCATAACATTTAAAATACTTTAAAACATTTGAAAGCATAGGCTCAAGATGATCAAAGGAGACTTGCCTTCTTGCGGGGTTTCGGTCTTCTTCTCTGCGTGAAGAGGATCGTCGACAACGTTGGAATCTACGCGATAAAAGACGAAGCAAACAAAGCAAATAAATACACACGAAATTCAAATAAAATCCAAAAATTCAACAGAGACCATATTTGGATAGATCATGATTTTAGCTGAATTTAGAAATTTGAATGGCCGAATTTGGAGTTGAAATGAGAAAGTTATGATTGTTTGAAGTTTTCAATTTGAATAAATCCAGAAATTAAGAAATTTCGACAGGTGGGACCCATCGAATATTCAATTTTAATCTTTTATTTTAATTCCGAGAGCTCGGCAGGTGGGACCCAGCGAGCAGTAGACCCTCTGCGATCATCGACATGTGGGACCCTCTGCCGCTGACCTCATCTGCCTTGGTCATCGGCGGTGGGACCCATCGGGACTGGACCCACTTGTCGATCTTGACGCAGCGAGTGGGACCCGGCGACGATGGCCCGCAGACGGCGGCGGTCGCCGCGGGTGGGACCCACTTGTCGATCGCGAATGTAGAAACTCAACTCAACCCGGCGCGCGGGCCGGGCTCGAGCGCGCCGGGAGTTGAGCGCGCTGTTAACCGGGGAGGGGAGGCTTTGCCTACCCAGAGAGGCGACAAATCCCTTTGAGGATACCTTGGGTGGCGGCGGCGATAGTCGGGCGGCGGTGCGGCGGCGAGGGAGGGCCGAGGTGCTCGGGCGGTGCGTGATTGCAATCTCCGCGCGAAGGGCTTTGGTGGAGGGTTGGCGAGTCGAGGATGAGCGGAGGCGGCGTGGCGAGGAGCGGCGAGCGGCTCGGGTGCTCGGTGCGGCAGCGCTCCGGCGACGGAAGAGGTGGCCGAGGTGTCGGGAGGAGGGCACGGACGCGAGGAAGCTCGGGCGGCGGCGGTGAGCTCTGCAGTTCACCGAGGCGGCAGCGATTGCTCGCCGGAGCTCTTTACAGCGCGCGCGCGGAAATCGCGGCGGCGCGCGCGGGGCTCGAGAGAGATGGGCGGAGGTTTGAGAGGTGGTGCGGGAGAGGCGAAGGCCGAGGGCTATTTATAGAGCTTGGGAGAGGTGAGGCGGCGGAATTCCTCGCCAAGTCGACGGCCGGGGTTGATTCAAATTTGGGATAAGCCGTCGAGGCAACGCGAGTCGGGTTTTAGGGGATAAGGCGCTTATCTCCCGGGAGTTGAATCAAGGTCCATTCGAAGAAAGAGGCCGAGTGCGGTAGGATTTGATCGCGGATTCTTCGGGAGAGAGAAGGGGAAAGAGTCCGCGCCGCGCGAGCAGACGGAATCGACTGCGGGGCCGCGATCGGCGAGCGAAGCGCGTTGTGCGGATGGCGGCCACGTGGCTTGGAGAAGATCGGACGGCGGGATGGCTTAAGTGGGAGGGAGCGGTGGATTGAGGCGGGGCGCAAGACGCGCTCATCCGAGCCGTCCACGCGTCGAGCGAGGAGGAGGAAGGCGGGGTCGTTGACGGGCACAGCCCACTTGGCGAGCGAGAGAGAGAGAGAGAGGAGAGGAGAGCGGCTGGATCGGTAGAAGCGCGACGTGGGCGATCTGGTCCGCCCACGCGTCGGCGGAGGAAAAGGGAGGGTTTTATTTTCGAATTTGATTTTGATTTTGAGAAAAGGCTAGGAAATTATTTAGGCCTCGAGAAAAATATGAGAATACCTCCAAAAATTCCAGAAAAATTCACGAAGCTCTGGACACATTTTGGACTAAATAAAATTATTTCCAACTACTGTTGGCATTTAATTTTATATTTTTAATTTACTTTTTAACTTTTAAAAATAGGTTTTAAATTCCAGAAATTCCAGAAAATCCAATAAGAGCCATATAAACTTCAATTACTTTAAAATAATTAATTTGAATTTAAATTTTTCAAGAAAGCAAATTTTTGGGATGTGACATAGGGGTGGCCCTCACCTAAGCCCAGTAGGCCTGTTAGGTCCGAAATAGGACATGTGTAATGACATAAGAGCCCCCAAGGGGAATACTCATGTGTAAGGGTATAACTGTACAAACACTCCCCATATGAATATATATGTGGCATAGGCCACGGGAGGAGGGGGCTAAGCCATTCATTT
The DNA here is from genome assembly GCA_036346575.1 of Dendrocalamus sinicus. Classification (NCBI taxonomy): domain Eukaryota; kingdom Viridiplantae; phylum Streptophyta; class Magnoliopsida; order Poales; family Poaceae; genus Dendrocalamus; species Dendrocalamus sinicus. The sequence continues at coordinate 26,859,877 of CM070653.1, read as the reverse complement.
ACTCAACTCTCCACTACCACACTCTCTCCCTCTGTTTGGTCTGTAACCACAACAGTTGGCGCCGTCCGTGGGGAGGACAAGAGCAAGCCTCCAGACTTGAAGGAGGATGGCACCAAAGAAAGCTTCACCATCGGCGGTGAAGAAGAAGGCGGAGGCGGCGAAGTCTCGCATCAGCACGAGGGCTTCGGCTTTAGCAGCCGCAGGTATGAGCAGTGGTATAGGTGCGACCGAGGGCCCCGCCATTGACGCGACGACCAACCCGCCGCCGACGCGACGACCAACCCCGCCATCGGCGCGACGACCAACCCCGCCGCCGACGCGACGACCAACCCCGCGCCGACGCGGCGACCAACCTGTCACGGCGTGACGGCCGATCCCACCAAGACCGCCCGACAACCAACCCCGGCGACTACAACGCGGCGCGCAACACGGGCGCGCGGCCGTGGTCACCACCTTGCCGGCGGCACCGCCAAGCGCGCAGACGGCCCCGGCCACGCCCGCGGTAGAGACGGCCTGTTGGCGGCCCTCGGTTCGTTCGGCGGAGCTAACGGACCTCCGCGAGCCGTCCGGGACATGCAGAGGCCCAGAGCCAACACCCCCCTCCGGCGGTGGCATCCGAACCCGCCCGGAAAGGGCGGATAGGCTGCGATGCCCCATGTCTGCAGCCGCGCCCACTACGGCGCGTGGGCCCGAGTCCCGCTTCGCGGGCCTACAACGACGCCATGGCGAAGATTTCAAGTTCCGGCGAAATCGAGGCCTACAAAGGCGACTCCGACCGCGAGTTCGTGCGGCGTGTGCGAGATCACCATCGAAGCCGTGGCGAGACGACACCACGAAGGCAAAGGGCTCCCCTCGCTACAAGGGTGGCGCTGTCTCGGTTCTTCACCATTGAACCACACCATCTACGCGGGAACAAGTCCGTAACCGACTCTACAACAACTTCGGAAACTACATCGGCGTGTCGATGCGGACCAGCTCTTTGCGGTCAGCGGCCGAGGAGAGGCTCCGGGACTACTTTAAGCGCTTCACGAAGGTGCGCTGCCAAGTCAAGGACGTCAACGAAACAACGGTCATCCACGCAGCGATACAAGGCCTCCGACCGGGGCCAATGGCCGAGTACAACGCGCGCAAGTCCATTAAGACGGTCGGGAAACTCTTCGACAAGATGGAAGAGTATGCCAGAGTGGAGGAGGACGCGTGGAGGCGATACGGTGATGACTCCGACTCTAACAAGGCGGAAGGCTCGGTCAAGACCGAAGACTCGCCGAAACAGGGCCCTTCGAAAGGCAAGCGTAAGCAAAAGCAGCCGAAGGGCGCCTCCGAACGCAAGGACCCCCAACACAATGACCAGCCAGGCGACAAGCCCAAGCGCGATCAGCGCAAGTCTAGGAAATCTCGTTACATTTTCGACATCGAGGGCGGCTCCGAAGACAATGCCCTAGGTCGCGGAGGCCGAGGACGCCGAGGACGAGGACGGGGACATGGCCGGGGTCGAGACGACCGGACCCGCGAAGAGTACGGCGACTAGCACCACGGGCAATGGTGCGAATTCCACGGCCGGGGCAACCACGACACGCGTGCTTGTGCCACCATCGCAGCGCTACGGCAGAGCGTTGCCAGGGACAAAAACCCGGATACACGCGCGCCCGTTGTGGCCCACGACCAACACCCCCAGGACCAAGGAGCACAGGCCCAGGAAGGCTTCCTGCGCATCCAGGCGCACATACAGCAACCTCGGGAAGGCCTCCTCATACTACAAGCCGGAGGGAGCCCAGTAGCGAGATTATCAACGTCATCTCGGAGGCTCCTCACCGGGTTCGCCGGCAAGATAACGGAAGGCTTACGCGCGGAGGCTACACCACGTCGCGGCATACCCGCGCAGCGCCGCGAATCGGGCGCAACATGAAGTCACATTCACGCCGCGACGCCAAGGGCGTGGAGTTCCCACCAAGACCCTTTGGTCGTCCGGGTCCTCGTGGCCGGTGCGACGTCCGCGCGTCCTAGTCGATGGAGGAAGCTCGCAAACATCCTCTTCGCTGTGGCCTTCACCAAATGGGGATCTCGGAGCCGTTTGGGCCCTTCAGCGCCCCGCCGCAAGGGTTTGGAGGCGACCTTGCGCGCCTTAGGCCGATATGCCTCCAAGCCTCCTTCGCCAAAACGACAACGTCAGGAGCGAGGACGCCATCTTCGACGTGGTCGACATCGTATACCCCTACAACGCCATAATAGGACGGCCGCTCCTAAACACCCTCGGGGCAGTCCCGCATCACGGTTTCCTGTGCATGAAGTTTCCCAGGCCGCGGGCCATCATCACCATTCATGGCGACCAGGACATGGCCCGGCGCATAGAGCTTGGCGTCAGGGGCCTATGCCACGCGGCTCGCCAAGGCACCTAAGCCGGGAGGGCGGATGCGGAGCCCTCGGGGAGCGTCCCGCGCTCCACGCGCGCACGATTGCCCCGATCGCGGCGGCCCGTCAACGCTCGCCCCACCCTCCTAGCGGTTAGTGCTTGGCATTCGCCCCTTCTTTTGTAAGTGCTCACCCGCGCAAACGGGAATTTAATAAAGTTCACCGTTTGCACAAATTTCTGTTCTTCGAAACAAAGACACGCGTTCGCGCGCGCACTCTCCGTCAAAGATACGGGTATGAGTATAAACAAAGACACGCGTTCGCGCGCGCACTCTCCGTCAAAGATACGGGCATGAGTATAAACAAATACACGCGTTCGCGCGCGCACTCTCCGTCAAAGATACGGGCATGAGTATAAACAAAGACGAGCGGGGGGACGCCTCCGCACGCACTCTATGGAGTATAAATAAGACGTAGCGTCGAGGTCGCCTCCGCGACGCAATTTCACCGCCGCAACGCGCGGAGGTTCGCCTCGCGCGCGATCTCTGGACTCTAAATAAGGCGTGGCGCGAGGTCGCCTCCGCACGCACTCCACGGAGTATAAATAAGACGTAGCGTCGAGGTCCGCCTCCGCACGCAATTTCACCACCCGCAACGCGCGGAGGTTCGCCTTCGTGCGCAGTCTACGGACTCTAAATAAGATGTAGCGCGAGGTCTGCCTCCGCACGCACTCCTCCGGAGTGTAAAGAAGACGCGGATGCTATCCCTGCGCACTCTACGGAGTATAAACAAGACGCGAACCCCACGCACGCATGGGCGTTGCCCCAGTGCGTACTCTTCGGAGTATAAATAAGATGTGGATGTATATCCCGCGCACTCCTTCGGAGTATAAATAAGATGCGGGTGTTGTCCCTGCGCACTCTACGGAGTATAAACAAGACGCGAACACCGCGCACGCACGAGCGTCGCCCCAGTGCGTACTCTTCGGAGTATAAATAAGACGCGGGTGCTGTCTCTGCGCACTCTACGGAGTATAAACAAGACGCGAACACCGCGCACGCACGGGCGTCGCCCCAGTGTGTACTCTTCGGAGTATAAATAAGATGTGGGTGCTGTCCCCGCGCACTACTTGGAGTATCAATAACGCGCGGGCATCGGCCCCCACGTACTTCAGAACACAGCTTACCCCAGTTAATTCTACAGCGGGCAAAGTGCACCACGGGGGCCCGCTCCCATGCGCTACCTGCAGAGTACCAAGACAACGTGTTAAGCGGCTGGGTCCCGCGCGGGTACACCATGAGCGGAAACAGCAGAGGTCGGTCCCCATCTTTGCACACGCTGCGCGAAGCACCAGAGGTGGTTCCGCGCGAGCACACGCTACGGGGAGAAGCACCAGAGGTGGTTATGCGCGTGAGCACACCCGCGCGAGAGCACCAGAGGTGGTTCCGCGTGAGCACACCCGCGGCGAAGCACCAGAGGTGGTTCCGCGTGAGCACACCGCGAGCAACAAGTGCCGAGGTCGTCTCGCCGCCACCACCTCGAAGGGTGGGTGACGGGCGCTCGCGCGTCTACCTCGACTAGGCGCCCGGCTCGCCACCACCACCGGAAGGGTAGGGGACGGGCGCTCGCGCGTCTACCTCGACTAGGCGCCACTCGCCGCCACCACCCCGGCGGGTAGGGGACGGAGCGCTCGCGCGTCTACCTCGACTAGGCGCCACTCGCGCCACCACCCGAAGGTAGGGGACGCGGCGCTTCGCGCGTTTACCTCGGCGAGACGCCACTCGCCGCCACCACCTCGAAGGTGGGGATGGAGCGCTTCGCGCGTCTACAGATCGGCGCCCGGCTCGCCGCCACCACCCTTCGGGTGGGGGCGGAGCGCTGCGCGTCTACGAACCAGCGCCACTCATTGCCACCACCTCGAAGGGTGGGGGACGGAGGGCTCGCGCGTTTACCTCGACCAAGCGCCAGCTCCGCTGCCACCACCTCGAAGGGTGAGGAACGGAGCGCTCGCGCGTCTACATTGACGCAGCCTGCCACCACTTCGAAGGATGGGGGACGGAGCGCTCGCGCGTCTACCTCGACTAGGCGCCAGCTCCGCTGCCACCACTTAGAAGGATGGGGGACGGAGCGCTCGCGCATCTACCTCGACTAGGCGCCAGCTCCGCTGCCACCACTTCGAAGGATGGGGGACGGAGCGCTCAAGCGTCTACTTCCGACTAGGTGCCAGCTTCGCTCCCACCGCTTAGCATCCCCGGACCAACCTGCAAACGTCTGCGACGGTCCAACGTTGCAGCATCGTGCCATCACGAGGCTCCAAAATCCGCGCCGGGAGAAGGAGCGTCTAGGATCCAGCGGGGCCCCTGACCCAGCCCCATGCGTCGGAGGCCTAGCTTCCCTCGGTAGGCGTTAGCCAAGCGGTAGGTGAGGGCGGCGGGCACCGGTTTACCACAACGCACTCAACCGCAAACTCGAACGGTAGGTGCAGATCGGCCTTCGGCCCATAGCCCCCACGAGTCGGAGGTCACGCGACGTCCCACCATGGCGCGTTTTGACACATTCGTAAATGAAATGCTTGATACATCAACATTCCACGATGGTAATGCCGGTGGCGCAATCGAGAGCGAGAGACTCAAGCATTTACGTCTTGAGAGCGAGTCAAGCCTTGCCATTTCCATCTGGCGCGCGTGCGCAGCGACCGTGGGGCGTCCAAGACTTCTACAAGTTGTGACGTATTCCCATAAGTAGGCCGTCTATTGTTCATCGGTAGCTTCGACATTAGCATCGATGAGCGCAATTATCAAACGCGGATGAACAATAGTTGGCTTTGCATGTGAGAAGATAACCGCGTGTAGGTATAAGATGAGTAACCAAGGGTGAGCAAGGAACAGGCCGCGACACCGGCGTATTTATACCCAGGCCCATCCGACGAGGAGTCGCCAGGATGGCGGAAGGTCAACCAGCGGCATGCCAATCGTCGGGATCGCGATCGATGGCGCTGGCGGTTCAAGCCGAATCCCACGACGCCCAATGGCGGCCGGACACGTGCCCACATCCGGTGCGAGGCGGCGCAAGCGGCGCGCGATCTACCCTTGGTAAAGGCAGGCGCGATTCCAGGCGTCGTTAAAGCGCACTCCTGGACCTGGCAACCATCTCCCCGAATTAACACTACATCGCGCGAAGCATTTCGAGACTTCGGTGCGAGGCAGCCACCAAGTTCGACTTTGCCCGCAAATATTCGAGTGCGGCACAGCACGCCGGACCTTGTCTCCGTCGAAGCCTTCGGCCTTCCCGCTTCCTTCGACCTCGAGACTGCGCTGGCTTTGGGACCCGAAGACAGCCCCCGCACAAGCAGGAGCAAATGGGCAGACTATCCGAATCGTCAAGCATCACAGGCCGATAGGACGGAGGGGGCCAAAGGACTCAGCGACATGGCTTCGGCCAGAGGTTCCTGTTGTAGGGGTGGCCCCCACCTAAGCCCAGTAGGCCTGTTAGATCCGAAATTGGACATGTGTAATGACATAAGAGCCCCCCAAGGGGAATACTCATGTGTAAGAGTATAACTGTACAAACACTCCCCATGTGAATATATATGTGGCATAGGCCACGGGAGGAGGGGGCTAAGCCATTCATTTACTCAACTCTCCAGTACCACACTCTCTCCCTCTGTTTGGTCTGTAACCACAACAGGAACAACTAGCAAGTGAAAACATCAAAAGATGTAAAGAAAATATTTTATGCATTTCGATGTAAATATGGATAACATTATGGCTATTTCGTAAAAGAAAAACCACGGGCTGTATATGCAGGTGATCTTACTTGTCAATTTGTTTAATTCAGTTAGATCGGACAGCGAAGAGCATGCCCCAATCCTCGTCTTATTCCGGCTGTCAGCTCTAGACCAAAGCCCCTCATGGCTGCGAATTATGACTTTTGGCTGAAATTTTTGAATTTTGGCTGTTTACGGTACAGATTACGGAGAGATATACTCACTTGCGATTTTGACTGGTACAGATATTGGGTTTTTAACATGTACATCGTTTAGCTTGTAGACCCCGTCTTGAGAAAATACTCCGTTTAAAACTGTAGCAAAAGTCAAAAGCCGCCAGCTTCAGAGGAAAAGAGCAGGCCCGAAATGTCATGAGACCCACCCGGCCCAGTATTACTACAAAAAAGCATTCGAGGCGCAAGAGCATCTCCAACAAATCTTCTAAAGTGCTCACATCCTCTATATTTTAGAAGAAAAGGTAAAAAAAAAGGCTCCAACAGATCCCTTAAGTGGTACCCAAAAATATAGAGGACTCCATCCCTGATTTTCCGTCCCCCATATATGGAGGACGTACACCATCCCCTAAATCGGTCCCAACGCTCCTGCGCCGTCCGATCCCCTAAATTCTTTGGTTGGTAGTTTTTGTGGACCCAGATTTTAATTTATAGGACCATATTTAGAGGATTTGTTGGAGGTTACATATTTTTAGTCTTCTATATTCTAGATTATGTCATCTAAAAAGTAATTTAGGGAATAAGATTTAGAGGATATTGTTGGAGATGCTCTAATACCATAATCTTCACTCAGCGAGAACAAGAATCTTTGGCTCAGATTAACATATCCTTCACAACTGGATGAAAGCAGGCTAAGGGCCCGATCAGTATGGCTGCGAAACAGTACGCATGGCTTATTTGACACTATTCATAAGTTTCGTTTTTTTTCTGAATTTTTGGTTTTTTGTTGATTTTTTTTGCCGGTTCTTTTTTTTCCCGTATTCGTTTGTATTATACGTAATGGGCTAACATATTTTTTATTTTTAATTTTTTTAAATTTAATTATGCAAAATAAGCCTCATCACCATGATGCTTTTTTCCCGACTCTGATATTTTCAGCCATAAACCACGGGCTTTTCAGCCATGTTGATCACCACCTAAGTCCAGGCAATGAAATTCTGGTAGGACATGCCCAAAGTGACTTTTGCCAGAAGAAGCTGTTTTGCGGGATAGGGAATAATTGGCTGTAGTTATCCGTCCCTCTCTCCAGGGCCGTGAAGAGTGTAATGGAAATGAAACGAGCAACAAGAGCTGAACGTAACTTGCCAGTGAAGTGAGCCAAGCGAGCAGAATGAACTTACGCGTATCGTATGGGTTGGTATATCCTAGTGATTCTTTTTTTTTTCAAAATATGTAGTTCAATGCTATTTGTGGAAAAACAAGCTTGTGGTAATAGAACTTGTAATATCAAACATCAAATCTCTCGACCGTCTGAATTGAATAATTTCTTTGATACTAGTAATCGTATACGTGCTTTGTAAGTTGCGAAAAATGCTCTTACCAGCGTGTCATGCATATATTGAATGGACGTACTAGAGTATTGATGATTCGGAAAAATTAATTCTTCTATCTTGAATTCATACTAGGGATAATTATTCATATAGATTAATTACAGTGTGTGTTTTATATGGGAAGTGACCAACTTTATACTTCAGCCCTCCGGTATAAACGATGGATTGCAAGGTCTGGATCAGCCAAGCAAAACTTTCCATCCATACGCTAAATTTGAAACCATGCCTTTTATATTAGTTAGTGTGTGTGTGTTGAAAACTCAATTTATATAAAAATTTCAAATTGTTTAAGCGTTTCTCTCCTTCGAAACAGCTTTGCCATCTTCACATTAAGTCTCCGTTTGAAACATAGAAATTTTATAAAAATTTCACAAGAAACATTTCCATTTCGGCATGAATCAGCGAAAATGCCCGTTACAGTACCTAAATTCTCGTAAAATCCTGTGATTTTTGTGCATTTCAAACACGGTGCGGAGGTCGCGTTGTAAAACTTCCCCAATCCCCTCCCCTCCCGTCCACAGGAATCCGACGGGGAAGCCTCGACGCCGCCGCCGCAGCACATTTGTGGCGCGGGCCACCGCGCGTGGCACTCGCTACCCACCTCGACGGGCGGCCGCGTCTGCCTCTCCTGCGCTGCATCCCTCCTTTCCTGCGCCTCCGTGGCGTCCCACCACCTCCCCAATGCGCTCGCCAGCCTCTCCCTCGCCCTCGCTGACCCGGCCTTCCTCGCGCTGCTTCGCGCCACGCACCCCCGCCTCCTCGCCGCGCCCCTGGCCGATGGCCTCGCCAGCGCCGCCATCCGTCGCGACGCCGCGCTCGCCACCGAGGCATCCGACCTCGCAGCCGCCGTGGGGCCCCCCGCTGCCTCCGAGTTTGTCACCCGCCTCGCTCGCGTCCTCTACTCCGGCTTCCTCGTCAAGCACCTCCACACGGTACGTGCGCCGCCTTGAACCACTCACCATTCCGTGCTACACTGTCTACGAAATCTGCATGTTAGCTATGGAGCACGTGAGGACATGGTGAGGTGGTGGATTGAAGTCTCATCCTACATGGAGTAGGTTGCCCGTAAATAATCTTAAGAGGTGAGGAGCAGTGGAGGCCAGGCTTCACTTGATGGAGTGATTGAAAGAAAATTCTGCAATTTTTCTGCATGTAAGAATGTGGTGAACAATAGTCTAGCATGTACTATCCAGCTAATGGCAGCCTGAGCTGTATGCCTGTATGTTCTGCTGCAGAAAATATTGTACAACTCTGATATGGTAATGCTGGCATGTTGCATAGACAATATCACAACAAGAGCTCGATCGCATGTGCATACACATGATGGCATTTCCAGGTTGCTTGGAAAAGTTTTAATGGTCAATATTCTTCCGTGTTGGACATTTCATTGTTGTTGAGGGTTTTTTTTACCGTCTTACACATTATCGCTGCTTTATATTTGATAATGAAAATGGACATCTGCACAGTTTTATGCTCTAAATTACTGAATATGGATGGAGTAATTGTTATAGCTACAGTTTGTGAATTTTCCAACTCCTAACCAGGATCATACAAGTTGCATCATTTGAGTCATGCTTTCCTTTTATTCTCATGTAGCAGTGTCTCATAATGTGCAACCATGTTTGTGACCAAAGATTGTGATTCACAACAAGTAGAGCTAGCTTTCTGGTTGATGCAGTTTACGAATGGAACAATTATGTTGTGGTGCTGAACTGCTGAAATCACCACAAGATTTGGTGGCTTCTTTACTTATGATGTATCCAGAGGATTTATTAGATCTGTTGCATGAGATATGGAAGTTGATGCTGAAGAAGAACAATGAAAAATGATGAAAAGGCTTAAGAAGGAATAGGAGAGGAAGAATGATATATTGCCCGCCTTCACATAATTTGTGCAGTCTACCTTTTCACTTAATATTTTTGTTGGTCCTCACAAACCACTCTTGGTTCTTTGTATTGCTTGCATTTTCTTGTTTGAATGTCTTCTGCAACACCATCATTTGCATTAATCTCAAGTATAATCTCTACCAATGATGGATAAAATATTATCTTTGGTACTCATCTGTGCATTACATATCTCTTGCATTACATTTTCGTGCCACCATATGAATTGAGCTGTAGAGAAGCATCAATTAAAGACATTTCAATTATTTATCTTCTTAGTTTGCTTGTACTCAACTTAGGTCTAGAATACTTTCTTATACCATCAAATAGATTCAGAAGAGTTAATAGGGATGCTTAACCCATCTTGTCAGTTAAAACGTTCAACTGGTGGCAGGTCAAAGCATAACTAAATGTAGAATCATACTAATTGATTAATGCCACTCTGGGATAAGAGTTCAAAGGTTGCTGGTAGTCTAGTAGTAACACCTACTGTTAGGTTTCATGTTGCAGTTGGAGAATGGTTGTCTCGCTTCCCCTGTTACAGTAATTGTGATTTCGGACTATTCTATCTTATTCGTTTAAAATGGGATGCAGTACTTTTATATCATCATTGGACTAGGCAGACTGGATCCTTTAAGATGTGAGGCACTTTGGTAAATGGTACTTCTCTTGCAACTGTGCTGAAGTAGTGGCAATTGATTTGCTGCCCTAGTTTCTTAATTTTTCTTTTTTCTCAGTGCAGTTACACTGTTTGGGGGTCTTGCTAAATTCTACCAAAGATGCTGCGGCATACATTGGAGATAAACTCTTCTCTTTTCTTAAACCTTGTCAATGATCTCCGACTACCAAGGTGAAGACTACTGGATACTGAGATTCTTCTGACCTCCCAAATAATTTTATCTGGCAACATCCTTAACTTTGACCATTAGTTTTTACCATATCATGATATATTTGTACAAGTTATAAAAGTTCAACATATGGAGATTTTCTGTGATGAATCTACACATTATTTTCATGTGAGCATTGTAAATATTAAATACCAATTACCAAGAGATAACCTGCATAAGTGATATAAATGCACATTTTCTGCAGTTATGTACATACAGACAAACTTTTGGAGTTTTGGAGCAGACATAGATACTTAAGAGAGTTCCAATAGTTTAAGAGTTGGTCAAGGGAAGGAAAGAATTCAAAAGGTTGATTAAGTACATTCAAATTTCATGTTGAACAAAGTACCTTCAAATTGTTTGCAGTGATGAAATTTCGTACAGTAACAAAATTTTAATATCTTCGTATTGTTTTACTAATGAGTTTCAGGTTTGCTTTTTAATATAATTATGAAAAAACGACCAATGTTGAAAATTCAAGTCTGCACGAGCTTGTTCTCTACTTGCTGGAATGTACAGTGATGTTTTGGTTGTGCATCTGCAGCGTTGCTCCTACTTTAGCAAAGAAGGGGCTTTGACATTTTGTTGCTTGGTAATAAGAGTTATTATGAATATTGTGTGTATATTCATGAGCCATAATGAGCAATATATATAGAGTACAAAAGACTATATACAAAGGCAACCATACACATAGAAGTAAATACAAAAGGAATATGTCTACTCTAACACCTCCTTAAACTCATGGTAGATCACACACACTGAGTTTAGAGAGAAAATACAAATGTTATAATCGAGTCTGTGACTTCGTGAAGAAGTCAACAATCTATAAGTTTGAGGGCACAAACTGTAGAGCAAATACACCCTCCTGCACCCGTGTTATGAACCTTAGTTCATAGCGGGTAAACACCACCAAGAAGATGGCCGGATGGAGTCGGCGTAGGGAGAGAAAGGAGACTATAGACGAGGAAGACTTTGTTATTACTCTGATTGATTACAATAGCATGCGGTAGCCCTCTTATATAGACGGCTCCCCTTAACAGATGGAATCTAATCCCAATCATATCTCTAACAGATATAGTAACTAATATCATATCTCTAACACAAGGAAACTAATCTCTAACTCGAATAGAAACCAATCTCCAATTCCTAATAATAATCGACTGGCCCAAGGCCCACGTCTATAACACTACACCCCTCCCGGACATGCAGCTCGTCCTCGAGCTGCTAGACGGCGGCCAATAGAAGACCTTCGACGCCGATGTAGAAGACGAACGGTGGCGGGGTGCTGCAGCGGATGGAGATGACCGGCCAAATCCAAACGGAACAAGGCGACGAAGTGTAGCGCCTTCGGTATATAATGCTTGCAAAATTTTTTTCCTTGAATCTTTTTTTTATATATTTTTTCTGGGAAAGTTTTTTTTTGCGGTCGGACACCCTTTACAAACTCTTCACACCCGAACCGATCGAACCATCCAAACCAGCAGAGAACTCCAGGTGGCGACGGCCTGGCGGCTGAAGAAGCGGCGGTCGGTGTGGACCGGCGGCGCAGCTTCGGGCGCAGGAGGAGGCCCTGCGGCGTTCGCGACGAACATGGCCCGGCGGAGGCGGGATCTGGTCGGCGGCGGTGGCACGGTGGGGTGCGGCCGAGCGGGCGACGGTGTGCGGGTGGAGACAGCCGGCGGCGGCGGCGCATGGACGGAGCGGGTCGGGTGGCTGCGATGGAGGCTGCCCGGCCGACAGCTCTGCGCGACGAGACGGCCAATCGGGGCGAGGCGGACCGGTCGGCTACTCGAGCGGATACGGCCCAGGCGGCAGCGAATCGGCGGCGTAGAATGCCGGATCCGGTGGCGGCGCCACGGTTGGTCTCGGCTCGGTTCCGTCAACGGCGCGAAATCCGCAGATGATGACGGCCGGCGATCGCGGGCGGCAGCTGCGGCGCGGCTTGGCCGCGGCGCGAGGCGACGGGCGGCCGCGGCTCGGCGGCGGCAAGCGCGGCAACGGCGGTCGCGCGCTCCCAGCGTAGGGGCTCGGGTGGCGGCCGGCGTCGGCGGTGGTGGATCCGGCGGCGATCCGCCACCGAGGTCGGACCCGGCGGCGGAAGCAGCACGACTTCGGGCGCTGGACCGGCGACAAGCGAAGCCACCGCAAAGGAGCGGCCGGGAAAAGGAAACAGCGATGGATCCGCTGTGGTGTTGGTGATTGGCGTGGAGGTGGTGGCGGCAGATGGAGTTGGAAGTAACCCAGGTACAGAGAAAGAGGAGACTCTCTCCGACTCGAGTGCTGCAAGCTTGGTGTTGGTGGCGATGCTCTGGCGGGTCAGATCGGTGATCTCGGTTTGCCTCTCGGCGATCTGCTGCGCAATCTCCATCATCTGCTCTTGAATTGCTTTGAACATGGCACGCACGGAGGAGGCGTCGTCCCCAGAATTTGAGCTGGGAGTCACAAGAACCATGGTAGCAGAAGTCGTGGGAAGGGATCGACTGCTCTGATACCAAGTTGTTATGAACCTTAGTTCATAACGGGTAAACACCACCAAGAAGATGGCCGGATGGAGTCGGCGTAGGGAGAGAGAGGAGACTATAGACGAGGAAGACTTTGTTATTACTCTGCTTGATTACAATAGCATGCGGTAGCCCTCTTATTAGGGATGGCAATGGGCACAAATTACCCGCGTGCCCGCGGGTAGAAACCCGCTAGGGCGAGGATATGGGCTTCAAGATGTGCCCATGGGTGTGGGTGAGGGTTTATAGTTGAACCCAATGGGTAATATCTGGCGGGTACAAAAATCTCGCACTGTGCGCTTCACCACGCACTCGCTCCAAAGCCCTGACATGTGGGTCCCCTGTGCAACAGTGCAACCAAGATTAGGGCTTCCGGCTTCACCTCGGGAATTTTATTCCCCTCCCGGCTCCCACAGTTGGCCTCCCTCACCACAGCCGCCACAGACCGAATCACCGTCTCCGCCCACCACCGAATCGCCGATCCACCGCGCACCGCCCGTCCACGCGACGCCGGGCCGCACGCGGCGGCGCCCGCCCCGCAAGACCCCGCCCCGCCCATCCGTGCGAGCGCGCCCGCCGCCGTCCCGCGACGACGCCAGATCCGGGACCGCACGTCCGCGGTCGCGCCACTTTGAGGCCGCGACGACCACGCCGCCCGTCGGCGCCACCGCTTCGTCCGTGCCGCCGGCGCCGTCGCTCGCACGTCCGTGCCTCCTCCTAGCTCCGCCCGTCCACACCACCGCTCCCCCGTCTGTGTCGTCGTCGGTCTCTGCGCCGCCGCCAGTGAAAGGTATTGATTTTTCTTCCATCTCCTTCCTCCCTACTGCTGATTTGTAGAGTTATGTACTTATGTCCATTAGATCTGCAGATGTATGTATGGTCAGTAGCTAGTACTAGTTCTTATTAGATTTTTTCTTGTTCATGTAGTTCTGAGAATTTGAGATGGAGACCCCTGGAAGTAGCACACAACCTGAGCAAGTGTCGCAGTCGCAAGCATCTGGCCCTGGCCCTGTTATTGCAGCTAGCCCTGAAGTCATCCCCGTTGATGATGAACCTGGGGAAGATGGGGCTGGTGGTGGTGTCAGTCAGTCGCAAAGCACACAGAGGAAGTTTACTTCTTTAGTCTGGAAAGATTTCACAAGAGTTTGTGATGATGATGGTGTTTGGAAGGCTAAGTGCAACCATTGCAGCAAGAAACTTTCAGCAGCATCAAGGAATGGTACGAACCATCTGCGTACTCATCTTAAAATATGTATCTATAGAAAAAATCCAGGGAATAAAGTGCAAACAAACTTGAGGTTTGGAGCCACTGAGAAGGGGGCAGTGGCTGTGGAAAACTATGTTTTTGATCAAGAGGTAGCTAGGAAAGCACTTTACTCTATGATTGTATTGCATGAGTACCCTCTGTCCATTGTGGACCATCATGGCTTTCGCAAATTTGTTAGTGCATTGCAACCCTTGTTCAAGATAGGTACTAGAAACACTGCTAGGAAGGGCATCTTGAGTTTCTATGACATGGAGAAAAGGAAAGCTAAGATATTCCTTCAAAAAATGAGATGTCGTATTGCTATTACAACTGATATGTGGACAGCTGATAACCAAAAAAGAGGATATATGGCTGTCACTGGACATTTTATTGATGACTCATGGACTCTTAGAAGCTGCATTTTGAGGTGATTACCTGGTTTTGCTTGCTGTACTGTTTTTATGATATGCAAATTACCATTTTATAATGCTGAAATGTTCTATCTTTTTCAGGTTTTTGTATGTGCCATGCCCTCATACAGCAAGTGCTATTTGTGATGCATTGCTCAAATGCCTCCAGAGTTGGGATATTGATTGCAGGGTGTCAACAGTGACCCTTGATAATTGTAGTACCAATGACAACATGATTGGTCAAATGGAAGGAAGGATTAGAGAAGCTAATTTGTTGTTGCGTGGCAAGCACCTTCATATGCGGTGCTGTGCGCACATCCTGAACCTAATTGTCCAAGATGGCTTGGAAGTGATTAAGAAATCATGCAAGTATCAGGGAAGGTATTGCTTATTGGGTTGCCACACCAAAGAGGGATGAGAAATTTGTGAAAACAAGACAAGAAAGAAAAGGTTGAATTAACTAAGAAATTGTGCCTAGATTGCAAAACTAGATGGAACTCAACTTTTATCATGCTTAGTACTTGCTATACCTTATAGGAAAGTTTTTGAACGTTTAGACACCCTTGACCCAAGCTTTGATTGCCCTCCGTAAGATGATTGGAAATTTGCTTCTCTTGTTTGTGAGAAATTAGAATTGTTCTATCACCACCGAATTGTTTTCTGGAACTAAGTATGTGATGACTAACATCTTCTTCCCCAAAGTATGTGAGATCAAACTTAAAATTAATTGTTGGAAAGAAGATGAAAATGAGATAATTAGGAAAATGTCCAGTGCCATGATAGAGAAGTATGATAAATATTGGTCTGACATCCAAGGTCTTATGGCTATTGCTGTTATTCTTGATCCGCGTCTTAAGATGATAATGTTGGAAGCTTGCTACATTGCTCTATTGGGTCAAGAAGAAGCTGATAAATATGTTACAAAGAGCTATGAATTGCTAACTGACTTGATGAATGAATACCATGTGCAAACTGACCAAGAGGGTGTGGGTACATCATCTTTTGTGTCTTGCTTCTTCATCATTGTAGTGCAGTACTGTCTGTCCATATTCAAGTCGCTTGCTGCAAGTAAACAAACTTCAAGTTTGGTTAAAGCCAAGAATGAGTTAGATCGCTATTTGGACGAAGAAACACTTCCTCATAATGAGAGTGAGTATTTTGATATCCTTAGCTGGTGGAAGGTGGCGGGAACTCGTTTCCCAACTTTGAGGATGATTGCTCGTGATATTTTGGCTATTCCAATCACCACGGTAGCTTCTGAGTCAGCTTTTAGCACTGGTGGTAGGATTTTAAGTGAGCATCGCAGCCGTCTTACTCCTCAAATGGTTGAAGCTCTAATGTGTAGCCAAAGTTGGCTACGTCACTCACTTAAAGGTAAGACAAATGGTCATTTGCAATGTTTGATATATTCTATAACCTGTGATTTGTGGGCAGCAGCTATGAATATTCACAAATAACTTGCTGTAGATCAAGATGATGGCAAGGTTGACACCTTTTGGTCTTGTCTTGAGGACATAGAAGAAGAAATGAAGGAAGAATCATGCATCACTACTGTTGACTCCGATTGATAGCTTGAAGCTTGTTGAAGTTTAACTATGTTTAATTGTTTATTTGGCTTGTACTCTCTTTAAGACTTGGCTTGTGGCTTGTTGAAGTTGAACAATGTGTGACTGTGAGCTTGAGTGTGAGTTGAGATTTGAGAACTATGATCTTTGTAGAATTTGATGTACTATTGTGATCCATTTGGCTTGTTAGTTGTTACTTTTCATTGTGTTTTTGATTTGCATAATTATTGATGCATGTTTCCTAGTTCCTACTAAGCAGTTAGCTATTTTGATGTCTGGCGGGTTGTGCCCGCGGGTATGCTGTGCCCGCGGGTGGCGGGTGCGGGTGCACATTTGTACCCGTCGAGGGTAATGGGTGCGGGCGCGGGTGTAAATTTGAGCTGGCGGGTGCGGGTTTCTAAACCCTCTACCCGCGAAAAATGTGCCCGTTGCCATCCCTGCCTCTTATATAGACAGCTCCCCTAACAGATGGAATCTAATCCCAATCATATCTCTAACAGATATAGTAACTAATGTCATATCTCTAATTATATCTCTAACACAAGGAAACTAATCTCCAATTCGAATAGAAACCAATCTCTAATTCCTAATAATAACCGACTGGCCTAAGGCCCACGTCTTTAACAACCCGTGAGTGAGTGTATGAAGCATTCACACTAATGTGCTTGGTGAGCTCATGCTTTACTAGGTCACGAGCAATATTGATAGCATATGTACTGTCAGACAAAAGAGTTTCGGGTTTATGCACTTTGAAAGGCGTGTATAAGTGTAGTATGTGAATTAAAATCTATGTGTGTGGTGTTATCGGATTTTTCCCATATGTGGTAAGTGGATAGTATCCACTAAGAGTTACATGGGGTTGGCTAGCCTATATATTTAACGGGTTGGGATGGAGGTTTGCAATTAATCATCAACCATTCTCTCTTTAAACTAAGTGTTCATGAGTTCTAAAATTAGGGTTTGAGAGAAGTTGAGTGTTGTGGTGTGCTCTCTTGTCCTCCGTCTGGAGTGACTAAAAAACTTTTATTCTCAAGTAGTAACACATCAATTTTTGTTCATCTCCATTAATATATTTTGTGTTGATTGAATGGCTCTTGATTTGGTTGGTTTTTTCTCTCCCCCTTCTTGGTTTTGCTGTATAAGGACGTGTAAGAGATAGAGATAACCTTTGAAAATCAATTTTCACATATGTAAGCACTTTCATGGCAAGTTGATGAAAAAACCTAGTTTTTTTTGGCTATTTTTGGGCTCTCCGAGTGATTTCTTGATCCAATTATTTCTAACTTAATTTTTTTGGTGTTTTAGTTTACTGTGACGTATGGGAATACATCTAAAATCGGCTTGGCCATCATTCACCCATGAATAAGTTGTATTTATCATTTTTGTTGCAACCTTTTAAATGGAAAAAGGTTAGAACTTTGGAAAAAATTTTCTTGATCATTGATTAGAATAGGTTCATGATATTTTATAGGAGGTGCATACCAAATTTTAAGTGATTTGGAGTTTTGATTTGAGAGTTAGCTCAATTTTATATTTTGATTTGGTTTTGGTGTAGCAGAGTTTCACGAACCAAAAGATTACAATTCTCTCTTGATCTTTTAAGTTTTTTTTGTTGGAATTGGTACTTAAGTTTATGATTTAGTCTCAATTCAAATTTCAAATCTTTTAGTTTGACGGACCATGATTTTCAGATTGCTGTTTTTACTACTAACCGAATTGAATTTACTGTAGCAGTTTGATTTTTTTTTAGATTTTTGGCTTCTTTATCTTCGTAGTTGAATACTTACCTTAAAATTTGAAAGCACCTGTTCCCATATTGGTCCAACGCATATCGACTAAGCAGCCCCATGCGATTAATCCATGAGTAAAGCCCCGTTCGTCCGACAAGTGTACAACGGTTTTCACAACATGTCATTCCCAAGACTAGGTTCAAGGCAGACAGGCTGCCTGGCCTGGCATGCTAAGTTCTTATTCGGTTGGGCCGAAAAGCTATAGCTTATGGTTAAAAGCCGAAAAGTTATAGCTTATGGTTAAAAATATACTGTAGTTAGCTAAAGTTTATGGTTAAAAATGTACTGTAGCTAGGTAAAAATTTCACTGTAGATGAAAGTGATTTATTTGATGTAATTAAATTTAAAAATTTAAAAATAGAAAAAATGTTAGCTTATATCGAACAACACTAATAAATACAGGAAAAAAAGAACCGGTAAAAAATCTAAAAAAACGAAAAAATTAAGAAAAGATGAAATTTATAAATAGTGAAAAATAAGCTAGAAATCAGAAGCTAAAATGAGCCGATCCTCTAAGCTTGAGCAAGCTGTTTAGTTTGCATGCGAGAGGATTTGAATTTGATTGAGAACATCATCCGTAACGAGAAATCCAGCACTCAGAACAAACAAGCAGAATGATGTCCAACAACTCGCAAATAAACAAATCAATGATGGATTCAGTCTGAATTCTGTATGTACAACTTGGATCTTACGATCTTCATTTCCCCCCCCTTCAATTCCCCCCCTCGTCTTCCGAGCCACGCAGCGCTCAAGCCCTGAAGGTCCTTACACTGACTGGGATCGACAGCGCGCGAGACACAACCCAAAATGCTTCGTCATCAACCGCTCATATTCACAACGGAAGATCGAAAACAGAAGAGAAGGAAAGGAAACTCGTCAAGCATTAGTCGGAGGGTTCCTCCGCTATGCTCTCTAGCCGCGGCCGCCACACGCCGGCGCGGCCGCCGCTGCGCCGGCGCCGGCGGCTCGGCTCCCGCTTCTCTGACAGCAGCTCCCTCAGGTAGTTGTCCTGCTCCGCCATGCTCGCCGCGGCCACCGCGGCGCCGCCCTTGCTGTGGCCGTGGCCGTGGAGTTTCTTCTTGGGGCCGCACGCGCGGTTCTTGCGCCTCTTCATCTCGGCCGCCGGCGCAGAGCACGCCGAGGGGATGAGGAAGTAGATGCGGCCGCGCTTGAGCTCGGAGTCGGGTGATACGATGACGATCTTCCGGGCCGCGCCGGCGGCGGCGGTGAGCGCGTGGTTGGGGTGCGCGGCGAGGACGTTGGCTGCGGTGAGCGGGCATGTGAACTCGTCGACGTGGCCGCTAAGGTGCACGACGCGGACGACGTCCAGGGCGCCGCAGGGGAGCATGCAGGCCAGGCAGCAGCGCAGGCTATTCCCCATGCCTTCTTGCCGGCGGCTGCCTGCTGCTGCTGCTGTGCTTCGTACGCGGCGCGCGTACGAGTGGAACAACGGGAGGAGAGAGACGGTGGCTTTGTTGTGGTCTCTATCTTTTGTCTCTCTTGCCTGTGAGTTATGATGAGGGTGGGTGTGGCTCGGGTTGTCTTGTGTATATATAGAGTTATTTTTGGAGAGCGTTGTATTCAGTGGTGGAATCGGGATTTAGTTACGCATTGGGCTGAACTCTAATAACCTAAAACTAACGCCGATTTGTACCCATATCACGATATAACAACAGTATATCATAATTGGCTAATTGCATTACTGATATGAAACTTGAGTTCAATGTTAAACAAGTAAACATGAAGTATAATAAGAAAAATATGGCATAATATCAAAATATAAAAAATGTAACATGACAGAGATACAATTTGAGTACCTAAATTACGAAGATTTACTCTCTATCCTATCCTGTCATTTCTTCATTGATAGTTGGATATGAACCAGAACCTGTAAAGATAACATATGAGAGTAAATCAAACATGTGTATAAATAAATATGAACAACATGAAGTTTACATTTATAAAAAGCTAACTTACCACTAACACGAGATAATTATTTCTTACGTGAGAACGTC
Organism: Dendrocalamus sinicus; assembly: GCA_036346575.1. Taxonomy (NCBI): domain Eukaryota; kingdom Viridiplantae; phylum Streptophyta; class Magnoliopsida; order Poales; family Poaceae; genus Dendrocalamus; species Dendrocalamus sinicus. The sequence goes on along the minus strand of CM070653.1, from coordinate 26,839,901 downwards.
AACACTCTCTTGATAGATGGAAATGCTTGTTGTTTCGTCAGAAGATCCTGCTTTATGAGATTGCCAAGTCAGAACAAATAATATTTTGCTGCATTCCTGTACAGATTTGAAAGATGAGAGTGCTAGAGCAATTTGTGTTTGTTTAGCACTGACCACTTGACTAGACATTGTACTTATCAAGAGAAAGACATGATAACTATGGTCAAATTAAAAGCATATTTTCTGTGGTGAAGCTAATGGCTATGAGAGCCTGATGAGTTTATTTGATCTCATGAATCGAATAGTTACATCATAAGACAATATAATTGTTAAATTCTCTTCTAAGCAAGGTGATTGTTTCAGTTTATGCTACCCAACAATTAATCACATACTGTTAATTACTAAGATGAATTTCTACAAAAGGTAGATGAGATCGTGAGAGTGCTCCATTGCAGGTGTTTAATTAAAAGTTCAATTAATATCCGAGAACAAGTATATTACTTTCTTTTGTACATGGTCTACATTTTAAACTCAAGTAGAATTTTGGAAATAACTCATGCAATAAGGTCCAAGTGGATGCAGATTACAGTCCAACAAGTGTACAATCCTAGTTAAAAGATCTCAATCAAATAGTGACAGATTGCATTTGTATAAGATAAGAATACAGAACATAATTAAGATAAAATCCATAGCCATTTCAAAATATTGTGTATGCTATATTATGCTCGAAGCCTTACGGGGCGGCAACGGGGAGGCCGGAGGCGGGACGTCGGGACGACGCGGGGAGGCCAGAGGCGGAGCGGGCCGGGAGGCGGGGGCGCGGGGAGGTCAGAGGCGGAGTGGCGGGAGGCGGGGCGCGGGCGGTTCGCTGCGCGGCCGGAGTTAGGGTTCTAGCTCGAGCAAAGACAGCGAGGCCGCGAGGCGAGGCCTTGCGCGATTGGCGGCGATGGGCTTGGGCGAGCGAGCGCGTGATGGGCGCCGCGCGAGACGAGGGTGATGGCCTACGGGATGCTATGGGTTATTGGGCTACCTGGGCTGAATGTTAATAATATTATCTCGGGCTGGGCTATAAATACATGGGCTATAAACTGTATTTTTTTTTTCACGCTCCGGGCTGGAGCTCATGTTGCCATGGGCCCAATTCCGCCCCTGGTTGCATCTACTTTGGTGCATAGTGTATTGAAGTGAGTAATGCAACGGATATATGCATATTGATCCCTCTTTTTAGACATGGAGATTATTTGGGTTCGGTGGTTTCGAATAGACAAGCCAATAGAACGCTAGCGACCTGAATCGAAACATCGACGCGCAAAGTACATGTGTGAATTCAAGGGCTAACAATTCGATCGATTTTCCTAGACAAAACAATCGAATTTTCAATAGCAAGTTCCTTCGAATTTTCAAGGACATGAAGATTATTTCACATTCCTCATCCCAGCTAATTTAATACACAATGTTATGCCTCGATACATTTTTTAAATTTTTTCTGGTTAGCATATTAACGAATAGCGTGCATAAGCAAAGCTTGATTGTTGATTTTGAGAAAAAAATAGTGTTGCGGTACTTCACTCAGGTTTTCAAAAATAGGTAATATGGGTCAAATATCCGATCTCTATGGACAACACGATAGATTAATACAGCGTGCTATAAAAATTCCACTTCACAAGAACTATATATAGTTACAAGATCATTGATCTTATATACTATAGGCTGTAATTTGTAGTATCAATTTTGCTAATTATAATGTTTTGCTTTTGTTTCATTTATTTTATTTTTGTAAGGGATTTTGCGATCAGCCTACCTTTCTTGTCTCAATATAAACCACTGATCAGATAAATTTAGAATTTCATATCGCCGAAAAGGTTTGAACTAAATACGCAGACATGCGTACAAGGAAAGAGAGTACTTCTACATACACTGTGCAATCGAAATGCTGAAATCAATGAACAAAAGAACCAGTTTCGCTTTAAAGGTTGAGAGTTGAGACTCAGGCTATCCATGTCCTTTGCTTGTGAGTTGTGAGTACGTATAATTATTGTTGTATTAAAATCAGGCCGATTTCTCCCCAACCAATCTAGCACAAGCAAGACAAAAAGGGCACCATGCATCATGTTCCGTTGGACTTGCATATTGCGCTTAACCCTTTTGTTTAGTCCTCTGCCTCACTGGCTACCTTTTTTTTTTTGCCCTCTTTAGATGCCTTTTAGGGTATCTCTCACTAGTTTTTACTGGTGATTCAAAAACCAAGATGGCAGATGTTAGATTAGTGGGTCAATAATGCGAATTCGTGGAGGCCGGTCATGGACCTCATTTCTCAAGCAGGAAGCTGCTAGGAAACTTGCCACCTCCATTGCTCTAATGACGAGGAATAAGCTGGTGCACTGTCTTATGGTTTAAGTTTCTAGTTATGACTTTTAATTTATGGTTGACATCGTACTATAGCAGTTATTAATTTTTTCTAAAAAAATAGAATAAAACCGTTATATTGATACGGACAAGTTAAAGGAATAATGGAAGAAATAAAAGAAAAAAATCTAAAAAAAATCAAAATTGGAAACTGACGTGTTCTAAGTGACTTTTAGCTTAAATAAGCCGTAAGTCAAAATAAGTTAGGAACTAAAACTGATTGAAGCGGGACCTAAATCTTGAGCTCAATATCTGTTACGATTCTCATGGAGAACATTCCTAACAGCTTACTCGCAGGGAAACCGCGTCACAAGAATTTCTTTAGATTTCACCTTTTTGACGGCTCGTTGGAAGTTGGACTGGAATTTCTGTCAAGTAGTTCCAAACGAGCAGTTTTCAAACAAATGGAAGCAGAAAAATCCAAATTATAAGTACCCCGAACAAACACACGTTTATTTGTGCGTGTAAGAACTGGAATTCACACGTTTATCTGTGTGTGTAAGAACTGGAATTTGGAAATGGCCTCCTAGGTGAAGTTGAGCTTGAGCAGCCACCCATCAGCTCATGACAAGACCAGTCTCAGAGGCAGGCAGGCAGCCCCCTGGATCGGAGACCCGTCAAAAAAGTTGAGTCAGGAGGCTGCCTGCCTGCAGGGCGACAGCGAAAAAGGCTGCCAAGTGCCGAGTGCCAACTTGGGCACATCGCCCCGGCCGCGGCCGCCCACAGCCCCCCGGAATCCCTCGAAAACCGACGCGAGGAGCGCCCGGCGGCGGCGGCGGCGGCCGATTGATGCGCACGTACGCTTTCGTACGCCTCGGCACGATGGCCACCGGCAAGTGCCGGACCGCAGCCAGCCACAGGCGGCACGGCGTGGTCCGAGCGTGAGATCTACGGCTTTGGCCACGTCGCGCGGGTTCGGGGCGAGGCGGCAAGGGGATCTGCTGGGGGCTGGGGCGCTCGTCGCTTTTGGGCGCAGACACTTTGGACGTCGGGTGGTAAAGCTGGCCGTGCGCCCCGCGGACTCCCACGTCCGCACTCATGCGCTGCCTCGTGCTACATGCCGTTGCGGTTGTCGCCTCGGCTCGGCTGTACTGATAAGATTTTTCGGCTGCGACTTGTTTATAACCACGGTTAATATCTTTTGATTCTAGTATGATTGTTTATATAAATAAATCGAATACTGATAAACTGTTTTGAAAAAAATTATCATAATAAATTCCTTTGAAACAATTACAGAAAAATCGTCTCATTTATCTATTCAAAAAAAGATATAAATTATAAGTCATAAACCGAAAAGAAGGCACTCTATCAAGTGAATCGATGACTCGAGGGCTGATTGAATTTGTGTAGCGCTTCAGCTGTTCTACGATCTCCAGCTCAAAGTGGCATAGGCATTATGGTGAATCTCTTACAATTCCCAAAAGTAGACGCCGGGGGTGATTGATTACTCGCATGGGATCATTTGTTTAGAACAGGATAAAGTGATGCAGTTAGGTGGAGTATTTGGTTGGGGTTGCATGTAATCACCGGGGCTAATACGAGGCGCTGTTTGGTTGGTTGTACAAGTGATGCAAGTTAAATTTTGTAATAAGAAAAGAATACCATGAAAGCTAGTAACATGTCTTGCTTTCACTTCAGTGACCACTGCTATTCCGTAATAACCTAAAATACCCTAAATAACACTAATATTACATGTTAATCACTCGTTTAATCGTGACGCTAAAGCACTAAGTGAGCTTGCCTAGGTGACTAGGTCAATTCGATCTTACCTCCCAACTTGGTCCGAACATCCAAATTCACTTCATTCACCCCGTTTTCACTCGTGCAATCCAATCAACTACAAGCTAAAGCTGCACAATTATACAAAACATGATGCATAAGAGCATATACAATGTAAGATGTTTATATATAAATGCTTAAAGAGAGAGAATATAGCCACATCATCAAGCACCTATGCAAAAGTTATTCCCTCCGATGCAAACATCTCTTCCATGGGTGCTTAGATGCTATATTTTCTATTAATAGAATCAGTTATATACAAAAGTATCTACTAAGCACTGGTGCTTATTTAAGCATCGATGCTTCAAAATAATCACCTTATTTATCCTATGTGGTAAGAAAAAATAGTTTTTCATTGCTAAGCACCTCTCTAAGTGCCTGCATTGTACATGCTCTAAGTGAGCCATAGGACTGCTACCAGCAACCAATCAATCTCGTAATGACTTCGACACTATGGTGGGAAAAAGGGCTGCGCTAGCCACGCATTACAACGGTATATGGCAGTTTCACGAGGTCCCATGAAAATTCAGATTTAAGGTTTTATGAGGTTTTATGTTTCGGGTTTCATGAAGTTTTAAGTTTTCTGAGGTTTCGCATTTCATGAAAACAGTTTTAAAGAGGTTTCAGGAGGTCTTAGCATGTTTCGTAAGTTCCATATAAGTTTCGACATATTTCAAAAAATTTCAAAAATGTTTCAATAAGTACCAGAAATATTTCATGGGTTTCAGCAAAGTTTTACCAAAAGATTTTAAAAATCAAACAAAAATCAAACTATTTGACGCAAGAAATAGCTTTCAAATTTCTTACCACGGGGTATAAGGTGCGGATGTGTCAGTATACTAAAGTACATAAAAATAAATAAACACAAGAAAAGTAGGGAAACATATATTTTATTCATTCATTTGAGAATAACAAATCTACAGGTTTCCTTCATATATATGCACTCTATAGCCTGCTTTGCAAGTAGATTTAATATAGGCGATGTGATCACTTGGTTCTCGGGGCCTCGGAAGGCTCCCGGTTAATTACATCCACAGAGTAAACTCACAGAATACCTCCGATTAAACTGCTCATTGGTCGTCATCTTCAATCTTCGTTTCACGTTCTCCATGCATGTAATGAATAGTTGATGTAGACGTGGGCGTTGGCATGATCCATAGCCTCATTGGTCTATGGGGCCGTTTATAGCATAACATTTGCATTGGCCATGCCCACCTATGCCGTTCGACCTCGTCGGTATCAAACGACACATAAAATTAAGATGGTTAAAAGTGTGCATGATTCACGTCAAGCATGACTGATCTGGTAATATAGTAGTAGAATCGATGTAGTATACATACTTAATTCGGTTGGTGAGGCTAGCAGAGCAGAACGCCTGGGTCAGATATCAAAGTGATCAAAAGTGAATTACGGGAATGACCCTACTGTAGTGCAGATGCACTTAGTCGAACTCAGGTGTTATAAGGGAAACCATCCCCACTTTTAACAGAGCAAAACGCCGGGGTCCAATATCGACGTGGTCAAAAGTGATCGCTGGGAAAGACTCCTCGAAAACTAGAAACCATTGTCATTCAGGAGTGATCGGTAGTTGAAAACCGTAGCCATCGGCATTTGGAAGTAGTCAACAGTTGAAAGCCAGAAGTCATTAGCAATCGAAAGTAGTCGGGGTCAGAAGCCGAAAGCCATCGCAATAAAAAATAGCCGAGGGTCGAAAGCCAAAAGCCATCGGCAATCGAACGTAATTAGTGGTCGAAAGCTATCAGAAATCGTTTATGGTAGAAAACCATCGAAATAGATAGTGATCGAGAGCCAGAAACCATCAGCAATCGAATGTAATCGGTGGTTGAAAGCCAGCGAAAATTGTCTGTGGTCGAAAACCATTAAAGATGGTCTGCAGTCAAAATCCATCACTCGTGGTCGCTAATCGAAAGATGAAAGCAATCGACAATTGAATGTAATCGATAGTCAAAAACCATCGACCATTGGTCATAGCCGGTAGTCAAAAGCCATCGACCATCGGTCATAGCCGGTAGTCCATCGACCATTGGTCGTAGCCGGTAGTTGGAAGCCATCAACCATTGGTCGTAGTTGGTAGTCGAAAGCCATTGACCATTGGTTGTAGCTGGTAGTCGGAGGCCATCAATCATCGGTCGTGGCCAATTACTGTAGTAGGATCGATTACTGTAACACGCCTCGTTCGAGTACTGCTAGCGATCTGTAGGCATACGAGTACAATGAACGGTTGAAAGTGTAAGAGTACAACGGGCCGTTGGAGACAACCGAGTACCAAAGGCGATCGATTACGCTCGAGTACGATGAGCAGTCGGGGACGTCCGAGTACTAAAAGTAGTCAATGACGCTCAAGTACGACAAGTGATCGAAGGTGCCCAAGTATCAAAGGAAATCGGAGACACTCGAGTACGATAAGCGTTCGTGAACGACCAAGTATTAAAGTCGATCGAAGATGTCCACGTACGACAAGCAGTTGGAGGCATCTGAGTTCGACAAGAGGTCAGAGGCATCCGTGTTCGATAAGTGATCGGAGGCATCCGACTTCGACAAGCACTTATGTATGATAGCAGTTGAAGGCGTTCGAGCTCAAGAAGCAGTCAAAGACGTCTGTCTTTGACAAGTGGTCAGAGGCACTTGTGCACGATAAGCAATTGGAGGTGTCCGAGTCCAAAGGTGGTCAAAGATTCTTGAGTACAATGAGCAACCATAGATGACCAAGTATCAAAGTCATTCGGGGACATTTTAGTACACCAAGCAGTCAGAGGCGCATGAGTGCCAAAGGCGATCGTGAACGTCCGAGTATGAAAGATGGTTGACATTGCTCGAGTACAGTGAGCGGTCGTAAGTGACCGAGTATTGAAGGTGATCGAAGGCATCCATTTTTGACAAGCGGTTGGAGGCGCCCGTCTTCGACAAGCGATCGGAGGCGCTCGTGTACAACAAGCAGTCGAAGGTGTTTGAGTTTGAGAAGTAGTCGAAAGTGTATGTCTTTAATAAGCAATCGGAAGCACTGGTGTACGATAAGTAGTCGTAGGCGTCCAAATTCAACAAGCAGTCGTAGATGTCCATGTTCGGCAAGCGGTCAGAAGTGTCCATCTTCGACAAGCGATTGGAGGTGCCTGTGTACGACATGTGATCGGAGATGTCCGAGTATTGAAGGCAGTCAATGACGCTCGAATGCAGCAAATGGTCACAAGCGGTCGGGTATTTAGGATGATTAGCAACATTTGAGCACAGTGAGTGATCAGTGATGTCTGTGTACGAAAGGCGATTGGAGACGTCTGAGCATAGCTAGCGATTATAAGTGACCAAGTACCAAATGTGCTTGATGACACCTGAGCATGGTAGGGAAAAAATAGCAAGATCACAAGGGTAAGGCATCCTTGCTAGATTGGAGCAGTGGTCAACGATGTCTCATATTTTAGGCGTCAAGCAGGTCCTTACGAGTAGCGCCATCGACCTCACCTTGCGGAGCTATCATCAGATCAGAGGTACAAGCTGGACAACCCTGGTACATGACGGATCATCGTAGCTGTGCAACTTTGCCGGGGCATGCGCCACATGTAAGAGTCCCAGGGGATCGAAGAGCGATCGACAATCTTGACAGCCTCGATGTCATGGCCTCAGGTTGCACAATGGCGAGCTCCAAGGTACCTAATTGATGGCATTATAGGCAGTGATCGTGGCATCTAGCAATCCTCCTACCACGGCCACCGTCCATTAGCCTGAAAGCTGGCTAAATAAAAGAGAAACAAGAGAGGGGAATGTTCTTTACCCTCTTGAACAGAGTACGCCATGGCCTAGGGCTGGTACAGATTGCTTCCTTCTGTTCCGCTGCCTCCTCCTTTCAAGCGCGTATCTCCCGATGTGTATTGCTCTCTCTTCTCTGCGCATCTTCATCATGCATGTATGCTAATGGGGTCTTCTCCCTTTTTCTGTGTACCTATTCCATGGATTCCCCTGCCGATGGGGTGTGTTGGGTGCGTCCTTCCCCCGTCGGTGCAAAGGGGTGTCTCTGTCTCCGTCCTCTCCTCCTCTGTGTGTATGGGTGCCCGTTTATAGGCACGAACAAGGGATGTAGGCAACATATGAGGCTCCCACATGGTGCCAATCATGCCTTTAATTTTGAGATTAATTTCTTGATCGATTACCAATTTCTTGCCTTTTAGACCTCTACTTTCCATCCGAAAGAGATTTGTTGAGAATTGCTTCCATTAAATGGAGATACAATGCAATCATCTTTCCTTAGCGAATACGATATATCTAGAATGGATTTTTTCCTTCCATCTTGGTGCATAAACTGACATAAATTGGCCATGCGCCTTGCAATCGACCGAGAACATGCGGTTGTATGAGGCACGACAGAACAACCAGTCATCTGGACCATGTTGGAACTAATCTTGTTGTTGATGGTAGTCGAGTACACATGTGTCTGGGTTCATGTAGGAGTCAGAGACCAGTCGAAACTCCTGGAGTCGGAAACCCTCTGGACTATAGTAAGCTGGTCATAAAACACAGTGAACTATTTGGTAGACCAAGCTTAAGTATCTGATCGGTGCTTCAAAGACCTACATGATCAAGGAGCCGTGGTTAAGGCATCCAATTAATGGTTTAAGGAACAATGTGATCGCGATGGCGTGTGATCGAAGACCGGAAGTACCAGCCCTATATGAGCGGTACAACCAAAGTTGGTCGACAAGCTATGGTCGACACAACATAGTTGTCACAACGTGGTCGTCTCAATGTGGTCAAAATGACCATGGTCGGACAGCCGTGGTTGAGCAACCATGATCTAAGTGTCCAAGTGATAGTTGAGGAGAATAACATGGTCAGACCAACGTGGTCAACACAACGCAGTCGTTACACTATAGTCGACACACTGTGGTCAACACAATGTGGTCGTAACACCGTGGTCAACACAACGTGGTCGAAGACCCACAAACTCAAGGGATAATCTTGGCGCATATGTTTCATGATTGGTTGACAACGTGCAGCCATATGAGGTGCAACACGTCGACCATGCACTGACCAGATTGGGGACTAGATCGCGTACCGTTTCATGACCCGAACTTAAAGAAATTGGATATTGGATAGTACGTACACATATCAAAGTTTCCTTCCTAAACATAGACCTCTGTATTTCTTTGACTTTACATATTTGCACAAAAACTCATCAAACACAAACATTTTTCAAACATGTTCACAAGTATGCCTACCCCGGCTAGCTGCCACATCACAATGAGCCATGCCATCACCGCTAGTTGGGAACCGTGGGTCTATGCCTCCATCCCTGGTCGTGATCACACCTCTAACGACTCCTCCTCCCGTTGTAAGCTACAACTACTCCTTCCGGGTTTACCGTGCCTGCCTCTAGCAACGAGCCGCCTCCTCCAATCGCCACTGTGCTACCACTGGCTCCTCCTCCAACCGCGAGCCCAGTGTTGCCTCAGATCCTCCAGCTTGCGAGCCACCTCGGCTCCATCGTCGGCCTCCTTGGATCCGAGAGAAAGAGAGAGGGGGAAGGGATAAGGGATCGAGATGGGTGGAGTGAGAGGAAGGGAAAACAGAGGGATAAGGTGGAGGTAGTAAAGAATCTAGGCCAGGTTCTTTTGAGCTTGCTACTTGTGGTTTTTGATTTTTGTTACAGTAACTAGCTCTCAAACGATTTGTCTTTTCAAGGCGGGATCTACAAGTTGATTGTAGTAGACACTATACCGACTTTAGCTATACAAGCCAAAATAACATCAGACTATCTCTCTCTTCGTACTCTCTCTCACGAATAGCTAGAATTCAAAAGCTATAAGTTACAGTCCAAACGAACCCACCCCTAGCCCCATCATTATGTGTTAATAGTGAGTTTTGGCAATTGATGACAACTATCAGTAGGACTAATATTTGTTATTGAATTTATGAAATAGGTAGGTTCCCTATGATAATGAAGACCTTAGATGGTAATCATATGTTTAGGATCGGCAAGTCAAGATTCGGGATAAATGATGACATTATATGTTGATGGTTATCAAGTCAAGATCCCAAAGTGGTGGAGGTCTTCATGTGTTGAAGGCCATCAGGTCAAGAGAATGCATCATGTGTTGATGCACATTAAAATAATGACTCGGATTTAAAGTGAAGATGTTCGTCATCAAGCGTTAGGATGATACGCATGGTAAAGGTGTGACTAGTATAGCCTAAGAATATGTTCCTAATCTTTTACCGATCTCGGTGTTTAGTTAGGAGACCAGATTACTAGTATAGAATGTTGTACTATTAAAAGAGGCTTTGTCTAGTAGATTGAGTTTTATCATGCGTTGATAGCTCAATGTTGCTTACTCTAGCTCTCCGTGGTATGATGCTAATATTCATGAATGTGTTTTGCAAATAGTTTAGACTCATACATATCTAATCTTTGTAGTATGTTACTAGAGTTTGTATATGTGCTTTATAAATAGTTGAAGTTCATGCACCTCTCCTTGTGGCATGATGCTAAAATTTATAAATATGTTTTATAAATAGATGAAGCTCATGTATAATCCTTAGAGCATGTGAATAAAGTTTGCGAATGTGTTTTGCAAACGGTTTGAATCTATATCTCTAAACGTTGTGTTATAATTCTAAAGTGTATGAATGTATTTTGTAATTTATTGTGAATCATGCTTTGACCTTTGGATGTATGATACTACGATTTTTGAATGTGTTTTACAAATTTATTGAAGTACATACATTTCTATCTTTGTTGAAAATTTCAGGGTGGTATGACCAGCTCAGTGTGAGCGATCAGACCAGCCAGCAGTCTAATCAGCTCAATGTGAGTGGTCTGATTAGCCAAGTGTTGGTTGTCTGATCGGTGGAGCGGTTCAACTAGGGCTGTGTAGCTGGTACCTTTTTTTAGAAAGCATATTTTTGGTGCGTCTCTGAGGTTTTAATGAGATGTCTGACCAGTAGTATTTGAATGGTCTGATCAGATCCTATGTGGGTGGTCTAACCTGCTTGGTCTGTAACAACTAGTTTTCTAGCCGTTGCAGTGGGGGTTGGTCCGTCAGGTCATGTGTTGGCGGTCAGACCAACCCAGGCTGGTTTTGCTGAAATCTTATCCTAAAGGCTAATTTTATGTGCGTGAGCTATAAATATCCACCATGGCTAGTTGAGAGCAAGATTAATGTATCACATTTTATTCTCTTGAGATAGTGTGAGCTTCTTCTATCTATTGTGCATGTGTTGCACTTTGTAAGAAAGGATAAAGGTCTTCAGTTGTATGAGTTACTTCTAGAGGTGAATTGAATATCCACTTATGCATGTGTTGTATTTGGTGAGAGTCAACCAAGAGGTTTGACTTATTACTCTTGGAGGTTACTGACTCCTATTCGGCGTGGAGACGCTATGGTTTGGTGATCTTCCCAAGAAACTTGTGAAAAGATCTGGCTTGTTGAGAATGTTGGAGCTCACGTACCTGGAGAGGAAAAGAGCTACCACTAGTAAAATTAAAGTGTTTGGCTTAATTCATGGAGCCGGTTTAATTCATTTAGGCTTATCTCAACATGGATTAGGGGAAATCCGCAAGTCTCTGAATAATATGGTAAAATAAGACCGTGTCAGTTGTGGCTTATCTCAACATGGATTAGGGGAAATCCGCAAGTCTCTGAATAATATGGTAAAATAAGACCGTGTCAGTTGTGGCTTGCTTCTTTGTGCTCATTTATATTATACAATTTCTATTTCTATAATTGTATTGATTGCCTATCATTCTAAGATTGTAAACCTTGACTTTGACTTATGTTGTTGGTGTACTTAATGAAACTAGATGATTTAGGTCTTAATTGAGTAAAATCGGTTTGATTTATGCTTTCGCATCTAAAACTCAGTTTCAGCCAAAGAGAAATTCTAAGACACATATTCATCCCCTCTAATCAGCCTTCTCAACCTTATAGATAAGAGCAGAATAGGTGTGTTGGATGGTTTGGATCGGACAGATATGGGCTATTCGTTGGTCAGTATTTCTCCGAGAAAAAAGTGCAGAAAAACGAAGGACAAACATAAATTTAGTGCCATGGCTCGTTCAACAACTAATTCAACTAATTGGAATGGTGAAACTTCCGAGTGTGGCGCTCGGATACTTCACACAAAAAGAGCAAGAATTTAGACAGAAATAGACACAAGAGAACTTCAAAATGCTAGGAATCCTTGTTACTTTTTCAAGATTGGGACATGGGAAAACAGAGCATGCATGTCTCATTTTACGGACCACGGCTGCTTGTTACGTCCCCGTCTGGCCATGTGAAGTTTCGAGCTTGCGGGGTCGTGTCTCGTGGGTGGAATCGGCCCCGTGCAAACGCGCGGCGCGAGTGTTGAACAAGCGATGACTCTCCTCATTGCACATGCAGAGCATTGCAGATTGGGAGGTGAGGATAGGGCGACAGATAGAGTGTTGGAAATCTAGTCAATTTTCGGCATATTTTAATCCAGAAATTCAGCATATAAAACATGACATAAACATGTACAAGTGATCTATCAACGATGTATTCATATTCGCTAACGAACAAGCTAACGAAACATCTATTAACATATTCATAGCGCATGAAAACAAATACACGTAAAAGTTTTAGATTTATACCCTCGGGCGGGGCGGTCGAGACACCGGAGGCGCGTTACCATCGATCGACATGATGGCCTATTCGATGTAGTCGATCAAGGCGTGATGCAGAAGATGTTTGCGATGCGATCGCGAACGGTTGACCACCGTGAAGTAGACGTCGCAGATTGAGTAGTCGCGCCGATCGCTCCCCAAAACTTGATCGCCCGCCTACCCGGCAGTACACAAACGGACGAAGTCCCGAGGCCTACTCACCCGAAACTTGTGCGCGTAAGGTTCGGATCGGAGATTGCGAGAGCAGCAACAAAAGCAGAGGAGAGAAAATCGTTCTTTCGTATGGAGAGGAGAGCCTCTTATGCTCGTTCTCTTGTAACAGCAAAAATGAAGAGACCAGTAACTGCCGCCATTAGTCACCAGTAACTGCACCCATTACTCGAAAGTAACCGCAGCCATAATCCACTGGTAACTGCACCGTTACTGCCAGCGAGTCAATGCGTTTCGATTTTCGAATAGATAAAGAAAAACGCGCCCGCACCCGACACGCCATACAGCGCGCGACGCGACACACACGCACGCACGCACGGCACGGCACGGCGCGGCGCGGCGCGGCGTGGCGAGGCGAGCGAGCGAGCGAGCGAGCGCGCGCGTGTATTGGCTCTCTCCAATTCCACAAGGGGGTTACCACGTTCCAACTTTTAAAGTGGTGTAACTCCCATTCAATTCTCCATATGGGACTAAACAATTTTCTACCTAGCATTAATTGTGGGCCTAGGAATTTCATTTGATTAATTGCTAAATTAAAATGGGCCAATCCCAATTAATCCAACAATCCCCACCAAATTTCAAGGCACACGAGAAATGCTCTCGATTCTATTTGTTGTTTGATATACCGGTGTTTCGATGGAGACTGTTAAGTTGAACATCCACCTAGGAAAGGAGTTACACTCATCCACAATCAACAATGGACTAAGCCTTGAATTGACAGTTTGTGCGAACAAGCTTTACCCAATTCCTTTACTAGTACTAGGTCGCCTAAAGCATCCCCTCCGGTTGGAGCGTATAAGTCATACTCCATGCCTATTCATGAGTATTTAGAGATCACCCAAATCTCATAGATCGTGACCAGCATCGAACTCATATAGGTGTGTTCTTTCTAAGATGTCCTGTAGGCCGACATCTCTCGCTTTAAAAAGCCACTTGGATCACATTAAGGTAAAAACCAACTGCCATACAGAATAGAAGAGAAGCGCATCATCAAGAAATGAGCCTTGTAAAGGTCTCTCCTCCCGATCAACCAACGGCTTGTTTCACCATCCTACTTCACGGGATCTCCGATCACATAGAACAGTTACCACCGTGGTATGACTCATGTGGGTCTCGAGCCCATCTCACTCGATGCACTATCTATCACATTACGTGATAAACCCTTTGTAAATTGGTCGCGATTCTTAGTTATGTCGGACATAGTCGATGCTATAACTCCGAGTTTTTCAGCTTTCGGCGGACTTCAACCGCCTCTTAACATGCCTAGATGACTTCATGTTGTCCTTAGAACTGTTCACCTTGATAATTACTGATCGATTATCACGATTCATCGAGATAGCCGGTATCGATTTTTCAACCACCGGCAGATCCATAAGGAGTTCACGAAGCCACTCGGCCTCAACGATGGCGGTATCTAACGCCGTGAGTTCGCTTTCATTGTTGACCTCGTTAAGATGGTCCGCTTGCAAGACTTCCAGAAACAAGCACCACCTCCAAGTGTGAACACATATCCACTCGTGGCTTTTATCTCATCGACATCGAGATCCATTTGAATCACTATATCCCTCCAGTACCTTTGGGTACCCGGCATAGTGAATGCCATAGCTCACGATTGCCTTTAGATAGCGCATCACTCTCTCAAGAGCACGCCAATGATCATCTCCGGATTTGAAACAAACCGGCTTAGCTTGCTCACAAAGAAACGAGATGTCGGGCCTCGTAGCACTAGCTAAATACATCAATGAGCCAATGATCCGGGAGTATCTCAATTGATCCTTGTTATTCTTCGGTTTTCCTCAATAACACACTAGGATCATAAGGAGTAGAAGCGAGTTTGCAAATCACTATAACCAAAGCGACTCAAGACCTTATCCACATAGTGGGATTGCACGAGTGTAACCCCACCATCACCTTCTCTCGATAGTTTAATGTTAAGAATCACATCACCACTCCCAAATCTTTCATCTCAAAATTCTTGGACAGAAAGTCCTTGACCTCCTCAATCACATTGAGGTTGGTCCCAAAAATCGATATGTCATCAACATACAAGCACAAGATCACTCCTTCTCCCCACCATAGCGATAGTACACACATTTGTCGACTTCATTCACAACAAAGCCAGCAGATGTCAAAGTTTTGTCGAACTTCTCATGCCATTGCTTAGGTGCTTGCTTTAGGCCATACAAAGACTTTAACAACTTGCACACCTTTCCTTCTTGACCTTGTACCACAAACCCATCCGGTTGATCCATATAAATCTCCTCCTCCAACTCTCCATTTAGGAAAGCTGTCTTAACGTCCATTTGATGAGCGAGAAGACCATGAGAGGCGACTAGGGCAAGTAGTACTCGAATTGTGGTCGATCAGACAACAGTGAATAAGTATCAAAGAAGTCCTCGCCTTCTTTCTGGTATAACCCTTGGCCACAAGCCTTGTCTTGTACTTTTCAATTGTACCATCAGGCCTAAGCTTTTCTTGAAAATCCATTTACATCCTCTGAGTTTACACCCATAAGGACGGTCAACGACCTCCCAAGTTCCATTAGACATAATAGAGTCCATCTCACTCCATATCGCTTCCTTCCAATAGTCGTCAAAGAGAAGAATATGCCTCTTCAATGGTTCTTGGAGTGTCATCCACGAGGTATACAATGAAATCATCACCAAAAGACTTTGCAGTCCTCTGTCTCTTACTCTTTCGAGTAACTTCATTGTTATCCTCCTCAGGATTTTCCACAGGCGTTTCCTCAACATGTTCTATCGGCATAAAAGAATCAAGGGAAATTATAGGTTCTTGACTAGATGAGCTAGGTACATCACATTTCATAGGAAATTCATTCTCAAAAAATGTAGCATCTCTGGACTCTATGATTGTACCAACACGCATGTCAGGTACTCCAGTTTTTATAATTAAGAACCTATAACCCACGCTGTGCATAGCATAACCAAGAAATACACAATCTACGGTTTTTGGTCCAAGTTTACGCTTCTTGATAATTGGCACATTAACTTTGGCCAAACATCCCCAGGTGCGCAAATATGAGAGAGTCACCTTTTCTTTTCCCATTCCTCGAATGGTGTTATTTCTTTGTTCTTTGTAGGAACTCTATTCAGGACATGACACGCGGTCAATATAGCCTCACCCCACCATTCCTTAGAAAGTCCCGCAGTGTCTAACATGGCGTTAACCAAATCAGTTAGAGTGCGGTTCTTTCTTTCGGCAACCCCGTTTGATTCGGGAGAATAGGGAGGCGTCCTCTCATGAATAATTCCATGTTCCTCGCAGAATAAAGTAAACTCATTTGAAAAATACTCTCCCCCACGATCAGACCTTACCCGCTTGATTTTCCTCTCAAGTTGGTTTTCTACCTCAGCTTTATAGATCTTAAAGTAATTCAGCGCTTCATCTTTTGTTTTCAATAAGTACACATAGTAAAATCTAGTGCAATCATCTATAAGCGTCATGAAATATTTCTTCCCACCTTTAGTCAACACGCCATTCATCTCGCACAAATCGGAATGAATGAGTTCTAACGTGCCACATTCCTCGCCTCTTTTCTTTGCCTTGTGAGGCTTGCGAGGTTGTTTCGATTGAACACACGCATGACACTTAGAACCTTTGACCAAAGTGAATTTGGGATTAAACTCATATTAGCTAAGCGCGTCATACACCCAAAATTAACATGACAAAGTCGTGAATGCCAAACATTAGATTCATCATCATCGTTACACACATGGTTCACAAATTTATTATAGGAATCCATCAAAGAAAAACGGAACAAGCCTCCGCTCTCATAGCCTTTACCAACAAATGTTCCATACTTAGACACGACACATTTATTGGACTCAAATGCAAGCCTAAAACCATCTCTACACAGAGAGATCCGGCGACGAGATTTTTCTTTATGGAGGGGACATGCTGCGTTCTTCTTGGTGCACGATCTTTCCGGTAAACTTGGATCGACCGTACCAACACCATGAACAGCTGCATGCGATCCGTTCCCCATCAACAAGGAGCAACCTCGACCGACGATAAGATGAAAACAAGGAAATATCAGCACAAACATGAATATTAGCACCGGTGTCAACCCACCACTCGGGTGATTGACAAGCGAAAGAAGCGTAGGTAAATAATTACCGTACCCGATGTTCCTCCAGCGTCACTAATAACCATGTTGGCGGACTTCTTCGCTTATCCTTGCGATCTGGACAATCCTTAGCCCAATGGCGAATCACCGCACACAAAGCAGCTGCCCTTTCCTTTGCCTTTCTTCTTAAACTCGGTGGTAGCCTTGGGCTTGACAAAGGCTTATTTTTCTTTTGTTGTGGAAAGCTCGAGGATTCTTCTTCGCACCAAATTGGCGCTAGAACCTCCTCAAGACAACTTTCTTGCCACGAGTATCTTTTGCCCTCGCCTTCTCTTCAACACCAAGAGTGCCAATGAGATCGGTAACACCGAACTCCCGCCTCTTGTGCTTTAGAGAAGTAGCAAAATCCGACCAAGAGGGTGGTAACTTGGCGATAATACCGCCACCACAAACTTGTCCGTAACTCGCACTTATTGTTCTCAAGCTCCTTTGCGGCGCTGAATCTCATGAGCTTGCTCTACTACGTAAGCGGTCATCGACCATCTTGTAGTCATAGAACCGCTCCATGACATACGACTCACTGCCGAAGATCGGAAACTCCGAACTTGGCATCAAGTGCATTCCACATATCTTTGCCCGTAGGCAAATGCATGTACACATCCACAATGTTATCCGCCAAGATGTTGACAAGTGCACCTCGAAAAAGTTATCCGCTACATTGAACTTGCGTTCATCCTCATCGACAGGCTCGTGGGCTTTCCTTGTGCAACATGAAAACATTCCATGGCGATAAACCACGAGATTGCGCGTGCACGCCATCTCTTAAAATTGGAACCATCAAGCGGAGGGTGCGGTTTAAGCGACGCAGCAAAGCCAACTACCGAAAAGACCTATCAAGTTTTTGGATTGTTGGAAATCTAGTCAATTTTCGGCATATTTTAATCCAGAAATTCAGCATATAAAACATGACATAAACATGTACAAGTGATCTATCAACGATGTATTCATATTCGCTAACGAACAAGCTAACGAAACATCTATTAACATATTCATAGCGCACGAAACAAATACACGAGTAAAAGTTTTAGATTTATACCTCGGGCGGGGCGATCGAGAGACACCGGAGGCGCCGTTACCATCGATCGACATGATGGCCTATTCGATGTAGTCGATCAAGGCGTGATGCGGGACGAAGCTTGATGCGGAAGATGTTTGCGGTGCGATCGCGCGAACGGTTGACCACCGTGAAGTAGACGTCGCAGATTGAGTAGTCGCGCCGTCGCTCCCAAAAACTTGATCGCGCCTACCCGGCGGTACACAAGCGGACGAAGTCCCGAGGCCTACTCAACAAAAGCGAGAGGAGAGAAAATCGTTCTTTCGTATGGAGAGGAAGAGACCGATGAATCGCCGCCATTAGTCACCGTGATGCGCACCCATTACTCGAAAGTAACGCAGCCATAATCCACCGTAATCGCACTGCATCGCGCGGCGAGTCAATGCGTTTGATTTTCGAATAGATAAAGAAAACGCGCCGCACTGACACGCTGCGGCGTGTGCGCGCGACGCGACGCGCGCACGCGCGCACACACACACACACGCACGCGGCACGCACGCGCGCGGCCCGCCGGCCGGCGCGCGTGGCGTGGCGAGGCGAGCGGCGGCGGCGCGCGCGCGTGTATTGGCTCTCTCAATTCCACAAGGGGTTACCACGTTCCAACTTTTAAAGTGGTGTAACTCCCATTCAATTCTCCATATGGGACTAAACAATTTTCTACCTAGCATTAGTTGTGGGCCTAGGAATTTCATTTGATTAATTGCTAAATTAAAATGGGCCAATCCCAATTAATCCAACATAGAGGGGGTACGCGCAGGGAGAGGAGGGAGCCGGCAGCAGGGGAGGAAGGCGCGGTGAAGCTTCAAGGGCTCAGGGACTATTCTTTACGGCTTTTAAAAAGGAGTTTTGATTTTTACTACAGTATCTAATTTTTAAACGGAGTATTTTTTTCAAGATAAGATCTACAAATTAATTATAGTACACCTTAAAAGCCAAACATCTGTATCAACCAAAATCACAAGCGAGTATCTCTCCGTAACCTCTATCGTAAATAGCCAAATTTAAAAATTTTAACCAAAAATCATAAGGCACAGCCATATTAAACAGGCCCATAAGTATATAAGCACAGTGACACCGACCACCTCTGCATCCGTTCCGTCCACAAGATCCAATCCATCACCCGGCTCGGCCAACCTGGGCCATGGGAGGCAACCTGGCATGTCAGTCAGCCGCATGCCACTGACTTCGGGCCCCGCCTCTGGACGCCATGAGACATCACCCATACAAAATTCTCCCGTACTTGAACGCGATTTGTTCAAGGAAACAACAGACGTGGGAAATGCCCGTGCATACCTTTCGGCCTCCGTACCGTACACTTCATGCTGCCCAGATCTGTACCAATTCAGTCCTGCAATTTCTGCAGATGATCATGGTTGGGAACTTGGGATGTGGATTCACGTCGCAACAGCAGCAGCATTGATAATACTACGTCGCTTTGTGACTTGTGAGGGCAGCCAATAATGCAAGCAGACGAAGCATGTAGGAATGGCAACGGCAAAACCGTAGTGCCGTTTTTATTTATTGCACAGAACGGGTTTTACATATACATCATGTACGAAACATGTCTCACATAGCACGGAAAGGGCATACTCATCCGTCCATCATCGTCAGCATACATTATTTGACACTTGTCTTTTTGAGGGGGCAGATGGCGGTAAGATTACATGGCAGCTCAGTCCTCACGATCCCAGAGCTCAGACGCACTCTTGTATGGCCCGTTGGTCTTGTTCACGAAGAGCTCCTCTCCAGTCAGGACTCGCTTCTGCAAAGACCAAGGTCCATTCACATCAGACCAGATGATAAAGACGATTAATTATTGCTAACTTGTCAGGTTTTGTGGTTTTTAAGTGTAGTATTTAAGAACTGGCTTCCACAGTAATCTGAAACAGATCAAATGATGCTCAATCTGAGGTTCTGAAGAATTTTTTTTTGTTGAGTACACTGGCTTTTAACTCAGTAGCCTGCGAGATACCCTGAAAAAACGACTAAACATATGCAATATATAAACTAACTGAGGCATCTGAATGCTACGGTTGATTGCAACAGTTAAATGGTTTTTTTTGTATTACCATATTTAGTATGGCAGTTTTCTTAGCAAGAGACCCAGACTCCGGTCGTGTAGTGCTAAAGCGCCATGCAATCTCATCGGGGGTAAAAAAAAATCAAGTGATGCCTTCTACTCTCCTCTACCGAGGGTAACAACATTTCATATCAACAAAGAAAGTAATGCACAACGCCAAAATGTATTGCTCCCTCTCACCTCATCTTTTATGCTGCACAAGACCTGGAAGTCCTCTTCAGGGATCTCCCATCCAAACACCTGAATATTCTCCCTAATCCTCTCATCTTTGGTTGATTTGGGAATAACACTTGTTCCCCTTTGGAGCGCCCACTTGATGAGCACCTGCCCTGGGGTCTTGTTCAGTTTGTTGGCTATCTGCACTTAAATGGTCGAACTGAGCTCTAGTACATATAAGTGAAGAGCTTGAATTCAACTAAAAAACTATATGTTTAACTTGTTTATTATTCTGAAGATTTGTAGATGCTACCTTTTCGACAACTGGGTCATGTGCAAGGTTCTTCTCAGAAGAACCCAGTGGGGAGTAAGCCTGCAAAATAACAGAAGAAAACAAGAATAGTAGAATACCATTAAGCGCTTTTGTTTCGAAAATGAAAACATGTTAGCGAGGTCAGCCTATCGTATCTCATTTTCAGAAGAAATATCTTACAGTAACATGAATTCCATGCTTCTTGCAGGCCTCGAAAATCTTATCATTCTTCCAACCAGGGTGCATTTCCATCTGTGTCAAATAAGTAAATAAAGGGTCAATTAAGTTATATTCAATGTGTTGGAACTATTGATCAAATCTGAAAGTTCACAACCTGGCATACTGCTGGTGTAACATTTGCTGATCGTAGCAGTCGGTTGAGCTTGGTCACACTGTAATTGCAAACACCAATATCCTTAACTAGCCCATCTTTCACGAGGATTTCCATTTCCCTCCATACTCCTTCCATATCAAATTCCAGCACTTCCCCAGCTTCTGGAGGCTGATGCGCCCCATCTTTTAGTCGGAACGGCCAATGGATCTGTGTTCATTTTGTAAGTAAAAGTTTTTGTTCCAAAAAGAACGCAACGCCTTGCAGTATGCAATAGATGTCTTAGGCATTCATGCTTAAGCTTTACAAGATCTTCAAGACATTTAGGTTTGCTGGTCCATATCACTACTTAGATAACTAAAGTACCCATAAATTAAGCCAGTAACTAAAGTACAACAAGATTACAGTAAAGCTATAAGCACTACAATGCCCCTTAGCATACAAAACAACAATTAGAGTAAGAAAGTTGAAAAGAAAAGAATGCACTGGTTTTTTGGTTTCTTACAAGGTAAAGATCAATATAATCCAACTGTAAATCCTTGAGCGTGTTCTTTAATGCTGGCCGAACCCTCTCGGGAACCAAGTCTGTGCACCTGGAGTAGCCAAATATTGATCGAAATCCAGATATTAGACATAAGTTACTGACATTTATTTGTACATCAAAGGGCAATCTGTGATAACTTATAAGTACCATATTTTTGACGTTACAAACAAATCTTTCCTGTTGATTCCAGCTTCCAGTGCGGCTTTAATTCCTTTGCCGACCTGAAATTAGCAGAGGATATTTTAACGACATACACCTACTAGGCTAGTACATAGTCAGAAACAGAATATCTCTTTGATTTGTTTGTTTTAAAAAAGAATGTCACTTTGATGTATACCTCCTTTTCTATTCCGTATTGAGCAGCTGTGTCCACATGCCTGTATCCAGCCTGCAGTAACCAGGAATTCAGATTGCATTTTTAGATTATAAGCATAGCAGCTTAGGCTGTACATCAAACGAACACGGCAAATTCTGCAACATACAAGCTAGTGCTGTAACAGTGAAGGCCCCGTTAGACAAAAGCCTTCAGATACTACATAGAAGTTCGTCTTTCAGTTGTTCAACTCTGAATCTGATACAAATTATTACAAGATATAACCAGTTTACCGATTTTTAGCCTGCTTGAGTTCCAGAAAAGGGAGGGAATCAACTGGTTATGGTTCAGGTTTCCAGACAAACCCGAACAGTCAACCCACTGTGCAAGACTGAATTCAGGCGTGCCTGGAAGGTGCTACTGTACCTGAATCACTACTAGCTATCTAGTAGGAACCCGGGACTGGACGAAGAGGTTAAATCTTTCTCTACTACAATCTCAGTTACGCAGCAAAAAGCTTTAGTTCTATACATAAACACAGAAGAGATCATCACACGGAAGATGCACAGTTTCCTGCCCATGATACTACTACCGTACCACACAACAAATGTCTTCTCGTAGATGAAGTAATGCTTAGCATTAACTATGCAACTACAAATAGAATTTCCTAAAATCCTGCAGCATCTTGGTCCACTAGACTAATAGCACAACATCATGCATTCATGCTTGTTCTGACCATGATCAGCATGCTGACCACTGTTTCCAGCAAACTAGAATCACTGCACTATACATTCCCTAATTATGGAAACGGTGAAGAACCTGAAACTACAAGCAAGGAGATGAGGAGAAGGGCATGCTGATATACCTCGGTGATAGCTGTCTGAACGCAGTGAGCAGTATCTGAGCCGGCCCTCCAAGTGCCTAATCCAACGGCTGGGATGGCATGCCCGCTCTTCAGAACAAAGTGATCTTGCTCTCCCTCCCCCATCGCCTTTGCACTCGCCATAATCTCGCCTTTCTAGAACTCTCTTTAGCACCCTTCTAATATTTCTCCTTTCCGAAGTCTTCACAGCTTTATTGCATAGAAGAGATCTGGCTTCACACTTATATAGGGAGAGAGTTCTAGGAAGAGATGCCACGTACATTATATCCATGGACAGATGGCGAGAGATCACAACCTAAAAAATCTCTGTGTCCCATGCACCGATGCACGAAGCACAGTTGCACTGGAAGAACTTGCCAGAACCCATAGCTGGCTAGCAACAAAACAAAAATTAGTAGTTAATTGATGATACCGGAAATAAACTTGCTTACTTACCGTCTTTATCAAGAAGATGACGAGGAAAACTTGCTTACACTTGACACATCTGGCTTTATAGCAGGCAGAAAGATTTGGTTGCAACAGGCAGACCTGCCAAACTTTCTACAGTACACCCAACATTATTTCAATCTAAACCTGAATTTACAACACGTTTAAGTTACAACAGAGCCAGACAGGCAAAGTACAAATTACAACAGTATATTTACTCTAGAAAAAAAAAATGAGAAAAGAAATGAAATAACAGATGCTGTAACTAATGTTCCCCCAATAAAAATTTCCACTCCTTGCTAATCCAAGCGTGAGGCTCAATCTTGTATCAAGAAGACTTCTTTCGCTGTGTATAAGCCTATATGCTCATGTACTTTGAAGCAACCGTGAAGTAACAAAATCACTAGGTTGGACCACTCGACTGGTTGCTGTTGCTGCTGCTGTCATCCAAATTCTGCTGTACTTCTGTTCTACCGCCCTCTAACTGTGACATTTCGGGTGGTGTGGTGACCTCAGCAGAAGGAAGTTTTTCCTTACTCTTTTGTATTCCAGTGTATCGGGCAAGATCAACCCATTGCTGCAGCAAACAGAATAGTCAGTCAGGAGATATGGGGCAATACTACTATGTGTTACTTGTGTAACATATCAGCTTTGACTGCTTCAAAACCTATGCAGATACATTCCTGAGAGAGCATAGAAGCACTATTCCGTAAATTAAGAAAATTTGAAAATTTCAGAAATTAACAGAGGAGAAATAGCTTCAAGAAGGTAAACTCAGTTAAAAAAACTGAAGGCGATCACCTCACTGGACATCAGAAAATGTTAAGCTTCGGATGACAGTTGAACTAGCAACAGTAGGGTTCCAAATCCCAGCGGTAATTGGCCGGTTACCGCCGGTAACCGGTTATACTGGTGGCGTCCGGAAAAACAAAAACCGGTGGCTTTTTATTTAATTCAAATTTGAAATTTTGAATATAAAAGTTAATTTTCCTAATGATGTTTACATTGTTTAACATTAATAAAATGTATTAGGAAGATGCAAGCACCTCCCGTGTTTGACTTCATGTTTTTTACCATAAATGTATTAGACCAACGGTTTTTTTATTTAATTCAAATTTAAAATTTTAAATGTAAAAGTTAGTTTCCCTAATGATGTTTTCATTGTTTAACACTAATGGAATGTATTAGAAAGATGTATACACCTCCCGTGCTTGACTTCATGCTTTTTGCCATGAATGTATTAATATGGTGGTTTTTTATTTAATTCAAATTTGAAATTTTGAATGTAAAAGCTGATTTTCCTTATGATGTTTACATTGTTTAACACTAATAGAATATATTAGAAAGATGTATGCACCTCCTGTGTTTGACTTCGTGTTTTTTGCCATGAATGTATTAGACCGATGGTTTTTTATTTAATTTAAATTTAAAATTTTGAATGTAAAAGTTAGTTTCTCTAATGATATTTACATTATTTAACACTAATGGAATGTATTGGGAAGATACATGCACCTCCCGTTTTTAACTTCATACTTTTTGCCATGAATGTATTAGAAATTTCCAATTTCAAATTTGAAAACCGGTTTTTAGCGATTTTTCTCTGTTTTTGGGGCGGTAACCGGCCGATTTTTCCGGTTACTAATTTCAAATTCAAATTTCAGCACTTAAAATTTGATCGGTTTTTTTCTTGGCGATCGCCAAGAACCGCCAGCCACCGCCGATTTAGCCCTGATGGCGGGATTTGGAACCCTGAGCAGCACTATATGAACTAGTTGAAAAATATGAGATGGAAAATCCAAACCACCAGAGAGGAGGGCAGGCGATGAAGCCTGGCCGGGCACACATGTTGGGGCGGTACTTCGACTGAAAGATCCTTGAATTGCTAGGTACAATTCATTCTGTAGTAGTCCTATCACATAACTCGGTTTAGCAGGACGAGCCTGTTGGCATGCAAGGCTTGGATGTACTAATCCTTTTATCCTCTACTTAATGAAATGTGGGCAAGCCTTTTGCGTGTCCTTGAAAAAAAATTCAATGACCTTTCTCTTGTCCAGTTTCTAGTTTCTCTCATTATAAAAAGTTATGTTTGTTTAGTCTAAACAGGTTTAGTGCACTACACCAACAGTCCCAAACATACCCAGAGAACTAGAGAGATGCAGAAAGTGTCCAACCTGTGTTCCCCAGTACGAGTTGACCATCCTTGCTACAAAGGACAACAAGCTAGCAAGAAGTGGCTGATTGTAGTAAGTGGCCAGGCTCTCTCCTAGAAGATGCTCCACTAAGTCAGCAATGACCTTCCACACAATTATTAGAAATTAGATAAAGTGTGCTTAAACAAAAATAATAGAGAATCTGCATTGTGAATTTAGTAAATAGTTTCCAAGAATAATGCGCTGCATTGGCAAGTTGTTGATTACAAAATCACTTCCACAAGCTGGTAGATCAAATTTCCGTGAGGTGGTCCTCAACCAGTTTCTAGATATTAGTTATGGTTGGGCCAAAATGGAGCCAGGTTTTCCTGAAACTGATCAAAACCGGTTCTCTTTTGAAATTTTTGAACATTTCTTACTTCTAAAGATGTTGAATGTGTTGAAGTGCAAAATTAGTTGTACATTGTACCAAAATTATTGGGGAATGTTCAAAAATCAGCAAAACTCAGTGTAGATCACTTTTACATATAGATGAACAGGCCAATATAGCAAAACCCACTAGTCCACTACCAATTCTGGAGCACTGGTTGCAAATAAGCAAGAGAATGCTTCAATTTGTCATTGAGCTGAGGCCTCAATTCAGAGAAGGTTAGTTACATACAGTACATCTCAACAATTGCTAACTTATGCAACTCAAAGGTTAAACATAACTAATGAGGGATGATGATAGTTCCTGCCCCAGAAAGAAGAATTTTGGGCTAGAGGTTCCATAACAATAATATATGGAGGTCCTTAAATTGAAAGTAGGTTGTTTCAATAAGCTACCTGATACCGCAAATTTGCTGATGTTCCAAGAAAGCAACTATAGACAGCTGCTGACAGCGTGGAGTACCCTCACCAAGACCCTCTAGTCATCCAGGCCCACATAGCATGCTGCGAAGTCAGGCGCGTCCTTGTCGACGGGGGAAGCTCCGCGAACATCTTATTCGCAGAAGCCCTCGACCGCATGGCAATCCCCCGAAGCCGGCTAGAGCAGCCAGGAGCTCCGCTTCAAGGCTTCGGGTCAACCGCTGCGCCACGGGGCACGTGTCCCTTCTGTCACTTTCCGTCGGGAGGTAACAAGGGTAACATCCGGACCGAGCATGTCACCTTCGATGTCGTGGATATCCCGCACCTACAACGCCGTCTTTGGCGACCGCCATCAACTCTTTCGAAGCAATCCCGCACCACGCCTTTTTGTGTGTAAAGCTCCGGGCCCGGAGGTGTCATCACCATCTTCGGCGACGGACTGGCGAGCGTCTGGCGCGCGGCGCGTCGCGCATCGCCGGTGCATGCCCTCTCCGCGCGCCCGGCGATGGGCCCTCCGCTCCCGGTGGGCGCCCAAGCCTCGGCCCGGCGGCGTCAGAAGGTGCCGCTCGAGCGGAGGCGGTTGTGTCCATTGGCGAGGGCTCCCACCGGGTCGAGCGGAGCTGCTCCGAGTGCTTCGAACAACGTTGACATCTTCGCATGGTCCCCGAGGACATCAAGGCGTAGACCGGCGGTAATCAAGCATCGTTTGGCGGTCGCCCGGCGCCAAGCCGGTCAGCGAGGCTCGGCGATGTCGATGGATCGGCAGCAGCGCCAAAGCAGAGGTGGCAAAGCTTCTTGGCGCGGGGTCATCCGCGAGGTCCACCATCCGAATGGCTCGCTAACCCGGTGCTAGTCAAAAAGGCGGGGCACGGCGCGTGTGCATCGACTTCACGACACTCAACAAGGCGTGCGAAGGACAACTACCCTTGCCGCGCATCGATCAATCGGTTGACGCCATCTGCTGGTGCGGACTCATGAGTTTCTGGGCGCCTATTCCGCTACCACCGGTATACATGGCGAAGATGACGAGGAGAAGACCGGTTTCATCACACCACTTGGGACGTTACGCCGTCGAGAATGCCCTTTGGCTTGAAGAACGCAGCGCTACCTTCACCCGCCTCGTCGCCATTGCCCGGCCGCCGGCTCGGGAGGAACGTTGAAGCCTATGTCGATGGCGTGGTGGTCAAAACTCGGCAAATTGCTCTACACGCGGGACCTCCGGAGACCTTCAACAACCTCGGAAGGCGGGCATCAAGCTCAACCCCGACAAGTGTGTCTTGAGTGCAGGCGGGCAAACTCCTAGGTTTCCTCGTGTCCGGCGGGGCATCCAGCGAACCCCGACAAAGTAGACGCCATCACGGGTATGGAACCGCCAAGACAACGAGGAGGTCCAGAGGTGGCGGGCGCATGGCGACGATTAAGCGCTTCCTATCCGAGGCGTGGGCGGGCCTGCCGTTTTCAAGACACTCGCGGTGCGATGGATTTCGTTGGGACGGAGGCTCGCGAAGGCCTTCAACAAGCTCAGCGGCGCTTGGCAAGCCTCCCACTCTCGTCGCCCGGCACGAGGCTCCCCTCTGCTCTATCGGCGCGTCGACCACCGCGGCGGCGACGTCCTCGTCTTAGAGGAAGGCGCCATGCGGCCGCCGTCTACTTTGTCTCCAAGCCCTTCAAGGCGCCAAGACAAGATACACGAGCTTGAGAAGCTCGCCTATGCGCTGTCATGGCCTCCGTGCAGCCGGCATTATTTTCGCTCGCCCGATCACGGTGCCTTCCTCGTTCCCTCTGGCGAGATGCTACACAACAAGGAGTCCACGGCGCATCGGTAAATGGGCCGAGCTCGCTCCTTCTCCTCGACGTATGCTTCGCGGACGGCAATTAAATCCCAAGTCTGGCGGATTTTCTTGCCGAATGGACCCGCCGCCCAACTTCGGCGGACGCACGATGATCCCGTCGGGCGCTTACAATTGACGGCTTACGGCGTCGCCGCGCGCGTAGGGCGGTGATCATCACGCCCGAGGGCGGCGCTTCTTTGTACTCGGCGTGCCTTGCCTTCCCGCCACCAACAACACGGTGAATACGAGGCACTTGCTCTTTGGCTGGCGAAGCTCAAGGCGATCGGCGCGAGCGGGTCTTTGGTCCGCACCGATCGTGCTTGTGGCGGCCATGTGGGCAAGTCATATCAAGCCAAGGACCCCGAGTTGGCCAAGTACCTCGCGGCGGTGAGGCGAGGAAAGGCACTTTGGGTGTCACCGTCAAGGCCATCCCGGGCGGAGAATGAGCAAGCCGACGCCGCCAAGGTGGCGGCCAAAGAATCGCCCCACACAGGGGGCATTCTACGACGTGTTAGCAAAGGCGCCATCGCGCAGACAACCGGACGCGGCACTTTCCACCGCATTGATCGGCGGAGATTGGCGAGCCCATTTTCAATTTCTTACAAGGCCTCGCCGAGCGGAGGACCTGGCGAGCTGCGGCGATTGCGGCACGCGCACGGTCCTTCCAGTGTTCGAAGGACACTCTACAAGCAAGGGTTTGCGCGCGCTCTGCGCGCCTCTCGATCGAGGAGGAAAGGAGCTCTTGGCGGAAATCCACGCGGCGTATGCGGATCCCACTGGCGCCAAGGTCATTAGTCGGCAAGGCGTTGAGACAAGGCTTCATCGCCGATCGCCATCACCGACGCCCGGGACCTCGTCGTCGGTGCCAAGGGTGCCGATGGATGGCGCGCATCATCCGCAGCCCGACAAGCCTCAACCCAATTCCCGGTGTGGCACCGGCGCGCCGGGGTCTCGATATAGTAGGACCACTTGCCCGAGCTCCGGGGACCTCCGGTTCGTGGTAGTCGCGCCGAGTATTTCTCGGTGGCGGAAGCGATCGCTCGCCAAAGTAACTGCGCGCCATACGCGCTCCTATGGCAAAACATCATATGTCGCCGGGTGCCTCGGAGCTCACGGTCGACAATGGCTGCGATTCGACGCCACCTCTTCAAAGATTATTGTGGCAAGCATGGGCATCACCTCCGATTCGCCTCGGTAGGGCATCCCGATCCAACGGGCGGTCGAGCGGCGAATGGCGCCATTTCGCCGCCATCAAAAGCGCTGGTTGGATTGCCGAAGGGCAAGTGGCCAAGCGAGCTTCACAGCGTTCTATGGTCGCTTCGCACAACGGTAATACGCCCGACGGGATTCACGCCGTTTAAGCTCCTTTTCGGTGACGAGGCGGTGACGCCCGAGGAAATCAAGGCCGGCTCGCGGAGGGTCCTCGTCCAAGCACCAAGAGGAGCGCGTGTGTCCTGGACCTCCTCGGCGGGATACGGGCAGACGCAGCCCACCATGTCGAGAAGTACGCGCGGCAGACAATGCGTACTCGGGACCGCTCTATATGCCCGCGGGGGTTCTATATGCACGCACTAGTCCACGGACTTTAAATAAGACGTAGCGTTGAGCCTAGCTCCGCACGCGCGAGTCCCCGGACTATAAAGAAGACGTAGCGTCGAGCCTAGCTCCGCACGCACTAGTCCACGGACTTTAAATAAGACGTAGCGTTGAGCCCAGCTCCGCACGCGCGAGTCCCCGGACTATAAAGAAGACGTAGCGTCGAGCCTAGCTCCGCACGCACTAGTCCACGGACTTTAAATAAGGCGTGGCGTTGAGCCTAGCTCGCACGCGCGAGTCCCGGACTATAAAGAAGGCGTGGCGTCGAGGGTTCGCCTCGCACGCACGATCCGGACTTTAAATATGCGAGCGGCGAATCCCGCCTCGCACGCGCGAGTCTCCGGACTATAAAGGAAGTCGAAGGCGTCGAGGTTCGCCTCGCACGCGCCACTCTACGAGTATAAACAAGATGCACAAACCCGCTCTCGCGTCCGTGGCGAGTAACATCAAGCATAAAGTACTACTTGGTCCCATTGTAAAAGCAAAGGGTTACATGGTCACAAGCGTAAAAACCCGCACATCATCCCCCTACCCTACCCGACCAACCACTCAGCCTTGGCGCGGTGCGGACGAGCCCGCGCCGTCGTTGCCGCGGCGCTGAAGGACCCCTTCAAGCCACTGGAGGAGGTCCCCCTCCCCATGCAACGTCTGTTGCACGGCGACTCTCGCTGCACCTTCCCCGAAGCGGCCCCAGATCCGTTGGTGGAAGTTCTGCAGGCTAGGCCCGATGGAGCGGATGGCGTCCGACATAACCTCTGGTCGGTCGGGAGGGTCCAGTTGAGGATTCGCTAGCTCATGGGTATGCCTACACCCACGAGTATGAAGCAGGGCGAGGGCGAAGCACGCACCAACATAGCTGCAGTGCTCGCCAAAGGTTCTGGCGCCACAAAGAGCAACGCCGGCCCCCTCCTCGATCAGCCCGAGCGTCTCCGACAGGGCCTCCGGCCTGTGCGTGGTATCCGGCACTCGGACGCACGCATTTGAAGGGCCTGGTTCGAGACTCCATGGCCCGCCATGCCGATATGGACGCATTTTCCAAGGCAAGGCGGTTCTCGGCAGCAGACTCGCCACCGTGGCGTTCTCCTCTAGGCGGCGACCGCCGCACGCGGCGACGCCCCCTGCCGCGGCGCTCGAAGCCTGCGTGGCGCAAGTTGTGCGGCGCCGGGCGTCCTCCAGCGCACGAATTTCTTCATCCTTCGCGGCGAGCGATGTTTGCTTCGCGGAGGCGGCTTCGAGCCCTCCGCTCCCGAACGCGGCCTCGTCAAGGGACCGGCCGAGGCAAGCGTCCGGCGAAGCAACAAATCGCGGCGTCCAGCGGTACCTTACAAAGCCGAACGCACATACTTACCCTCATCTCGAGGCTCGCACCGCGAGCGCTAGGAGGTCCCGCGCATGACGACGCAAAGACCTCTCGGTTGAGGCCGTTGTCGGCACGCTCTGCGGCGGCGCGAGGTCGCAAAATACCTCGGCGCGGGAGAAAGTCCGAGCGAGCGAGCCCCGCCCCAACACGCCAGATTTGTCGCGCCACGCCACGCCGGCCGGCGATGGACACTGCGGGCATCTCGCACGAGGCTCCGACCAGCGCATACCTCATTGCTCGATCCTTCGCCACGCACGGAGACGTCGTCTCGCCGATGCTCGGCGAATGAGCGGCGGTCGGAGAGTCTCGCGGTCGGTGAAGAAAGGACTCACACCTACCTCCTGCGCCTCGTCACGGTAGGAAGTGGCGCCGGTCGACCACCTGAGGAGGCGGGCGCCTCGGCGGTCGGGAGAAGGTCTTCTCGGCGCGCCACCGCGGAATCTGCGACAAGGCCCCGCAACGGCAGACGACCCCTCGTCGGCGGCGGGGGCTGCGTCGGCGTTCGCTGTGGCGGCGCACAGCGATTCTTCCGCGGCAAAGACTCTGTCACCGCCGCCCCACGCGGTTCCTCGGTAGGGCACGCCGCGTCGGCCGCCGCGGTTGATAACGCACCGTCCCGTGGTTTGCTCGCCAGAACGACGCCACCCCGGGTTGACGGGTCCCAACTCAACGATAGCCGCGAGCCCGAGCACGGCTCGTGGCGTCGGCGAGTGCCGGGGATCCGCGCGGGCACCTCCGGCGATATGGCGTGCCCACCGCGGCGCGCGCCCATCTCACCGGGCTAGCCGGAGTGGCTGCCGGAGAACGGGCGGCGTCGCGAAGAGACCCGTAGGGCTATCACCGCTGGCGCTGAAGTCCCGGCGGAAGCTCTTCCGCACCACACGCTCGCACGGCAATGCCTCTGACCTCGCAGTGCGGTTTATCGCCTCGCCGCCGCTTTGACCGCGCCTCGCGAGCCCGGTGCTCCTAAGCGTGTGCGGGCCGAGGCGCCGCAACCGCGCGCCCGCATCTTCTAGCCGAGCCATCGCGCAGAGATCACGCCGCTTAGGCGGAAGCCAAACAGATGCGATGGCGCGGCGGGCGACTTACAAGGGCGGAGGCGGAAGCGGCCGAGACACGGAGGATCGAACCCATCCTCGCGGGGCCATTCTCGCACAACATACTTCCCGGGAGAGAGTGGCGCCGCCCATGCATCGTGAACTCCTCGGCTAGGTCGCGCGACGCTCATTCGACGGCGACACCGACGAGGCTTTGCGGCTTCGCGTGTCGTCAATCTCGCCTTCGACTCGGCGTCTTTGTTAAACGAGATCGGCCGCCTCGATCGCATTCTCGCTCTTCTCGGTCACGGTGTAATAGAACCACCACCGCGTCGGCCGGGCGCCACCGCTCGACGAGGTCGCCACGAGGAACAACGTCGCGCGGACGCCCGAGCACGAAGTCCACACCGCCGAAGTTGGACACCGCCCCGCCAACCTTTCTGGGTCGACAGTGTGCGTCGTGCAGGGTGGCGAATAAGCTCGCGTCTACTTCGACTAGGCGCCAGCTTCGCTGCCACCCGTTCGAGGGGTAGGGGACGGAGCGCGCGCGTCGCCGACTAGGCGCCCGGCCAGCGCCACCCGCTCGAAGGATAGGGGCGGAGCGCGCGCGCCCGACTTGGCGCCACCAGCGCCACCCGTTCGAGGGTAGGGGCGGAGCGCGCGCATCTACGCCGACCAGGCGCGGCCACGCCACCCGTTCGAGGGGTAGGCGGGAGCGCGCGCTCTGCCGACTTAGGCGTCGGCCGCGCCCACCCGCTCAAGGGTAGGGGACGGAGCGCGCGCGTCTTTCGGCAGGCGCCACCGCCGCCGCCGCTCGAATGGTAGGGGCGGGCGCGCGCGCTACTACGACTAGGCGGCGGCCTCCGCTACCACCATACCAGACTTGAGCCCCCAACCACAAGCTTGGAGGAATTCACAGCCGCAGGGACGGAGGGCCAAAGGACTCGGCGACATGGCTTCGGCCTGTGAAGCCCTTCACCATGAGAGGCTCTGTCGTAGGGTGGCCCCACCTAAACCAGCAGCACGGTAGGAGATTATAAGGCCCAGAATAGGCCATGTGTAATGACATAACTGCCCCAGGGGGGATAACCTGATGTAAGGGTATAACTGTAAAAGCACTCCTCATGTGTATATATATATACGAGCAAGCCATGGGGAGGACTCAGGCCATGACACTTATCTTCATCACTCTCCACTACCATCTCTCTCTGTTTGGTCAGTAGCCACAACAAGCAGTATTCAGAAACATCAATTAGATAAACTGATAAGATCAAGGGAAAGGGCTAAAGAGAATAACAAAAACAGTATAATAGTTTCTTACTTGGAATCGATGAATTAGTTCGGCCATAACAGGGTATTTCTCAAGGTCAAAAAAGTTCTGCAATATCTCAGGAGAAACTACACCAAGATCGATTCCTTTCTGAAGATCCTGCAATATTTCAGTGCAAGAGTTTCATTAGCCAACTCATATCAAAATATGGCACTGCCAGAATAGAGAAACACTTTGGCTACACACCAAGTATTTTACTGTACTGAGTAATGAGAAACATTTTATTAGCTACCCCGTATCAAAATATGGTGCTGTTTTACGATCCATTCCTGGAGGTAAATGATCTAGAAGAAACCCTAATATAACCCTGAAATGAAATATTGTAGGAAATCAGCAGGCTTTGTTGCCAAATAATTGTCAGGACTCAGGATTTCACCCCTTTTTTTAAAAAAAAATAGTACAGTAGGATCTACAACAACTAACAATAAGTAGTAGATGACTGGTCATGGCTACTTCCATCAAATACACAATTCGTTAGCTGTACTCAAACGCTTTGTGACAACAGGAAGTTAACAGGCAATAGGCCAGAAAAGAACAAGCAGCAGACCTGAGGTAAAGCTTCAGGCCTCCTACCAGCAGCATTCATAACTCGAGCAATTTCAGCATGGTCAAAACAATTTCTACTGCAAGGTTTAGCCGCTGAATACCATAAGAAATCAGCAATTGGGATTTCACCTTCCCTCCTTATACCTTGTCTCTCAGGATCAAGTAGTACCACAACTTGGTCTTTCTTCGGCATCTTTTTAGATATTCTGGCAGGAACACCAATTCCTCGTGGCCCATATATAACATGGCTCGCACCCATTACAACTATTAACATCCCTGAAGGATCTCCATCATTAAGTTCTTTCATTATTATCTGGGACATGGTATAATCATCAACTACTCTTGCCTGTGCTGATAAATATGAACTAGGACCAAAAGGAGAGTCACGAGGTGATGAAATCTTGTCTATCAATGACCGGCCTGAGATAGATGAAAAGCCAGAAATGAAGCCCGAGCCTGTTGGAGGGGCATACGCTTCTCTTTCTGCTTTGGAAAGACCTCTAATCCCCTCTGCTTGGACAGTTCTTTTCACCTGCTCAAGAAAGATGCATTACATTCTACAAAGTGGACTGTAATGAAACTTAGAAGCATATAAATTCATAAAATAAATTATAGAACACACATACATTCAACAGAATGCACATCATAAATCATAACATTGTAGAAGCAAACTGTATCTTGATTTTGCGGAATGATGTTCTTTCATTAGTTTGTGCTAAATTGTCATCATGCCGTTATATGTAGCAAGCTGCAGAGAGACTGATTCATGTGGTGTGGCATTACAATTGCAATGTAAAACATGAAATCTAGTTTCAAGACATATGTATTGAGGAAAAACTTTGCCAGGTGTCAAGCATTAGAAGACTTGAATTAGTGGTGCAGCATGGTGTTGGCTAGATACTCAATCATGCCGTTATATGTAGCAAGCTGAAGAGAGACTGATTCATGTGATGTGGCATTACAATTGCAATGTAAAACATGATATCTAGTTTCAAGACATATGTATTGAGGAAAAACTTTGCCAGGTGTCAAGCATGAGAAGACTTGAATTAGTGGTGAAGCATGGTGTTGATAAGAAAGGTTCAAATTCTTTGTGCTCTATTTTATAGACATTGAATAGAAGCTAGAAGATATAAAATCACCTCCAGTGGAGTTCCACAAGCAACAAGCTTAACTCCAGTATCACGACAGTAATTCAGAAGAGGTTCATACTCCTGCCAGCGCTCTGGTGGCCAGTGCAATGTGTACAACTTTAAGATGCTGCCATCAATCCTACATAAAGCGTAAGCTTGTCAAAATTTGTTATGAACACGTCATCAATAACTACAGAGCTAAATTTCTCACGATATCACAACATGCAACCAATTAAAAGTAAAACATGTTCTTCTCGGAACAATTGTTTTGATAACTTAAGTAAGCGAAATGGAGAGTTGAGAACAGCAGAACCTTCCGTCCATGAACTGGTCGAGCTGCTGCTGGAGGTCGCATGGGAACGCCTCGAGCGCGAGCGCCACGCCCCTCTCGGCCTCCGCACAGCGGCCCGCAAGGCCCTGCACGATCTCGAGCTCGAGCACGCGGTCGTCGGGGTCGGGCACGAGCTCGGCCTCGCCTAGGTACACCACCCTCGCGGCCGTCAGCTTCTCCCACACCCGCCCCCTCGCGTCCCTCCCCACCGCCTCCGGCTCCCCGATGACCGTCGCGTCGTTAGTCGTACACCCTCGACATGGCCGACTCATCGAGCTCCACCTCCTCCTCAGCAGGTGGCGGCGGGGAGGGGGTTGAGTCGGTGGGCGGCGGCGGGGCCGCGTCTTCATCAGCGGCGGCGGAGGGGAGCGGGCGGAGGATGGCGGAGGCGGCGGTGAGCGAGGGGATGAGGAGGAGGAAGTCGCGGCGGGAGGATGCGGAGGTGGATACGTTGCGGCGGGGGGAGGAGGAGGAGGCGGCGGTGGCGGTGAAGGGTTTGGTGGCACGGAGGCGGGAGCGAGTAGAGGGGAGGAGCGGTTTGAAGGAGGCGGCGTTATGGGGCGGCGCGTGGGACATCCTCGCGGCCGGGTTCGAGTTCCGCTTCGTGCAGCCGTGCTTGCAGCAGGAGCAACGATATTTTTTTCCCTGTGCTGGATAAACTCACCTTTTATTTTGCGAAGGTAGAATTTCAAGTTTGCACACAAAACTGGCGCAAGAAGCAAAGCTTTGAAGGTTTATTAATTTGGCCGGATCATGCAGCTACCATCCAGTCATCCAGCCATCTACATCGGTGTGTCCAAGATGAGCTAACATATTTTTTTTATTTTTAAATTTTTTAAATTTAATTATGCCAAATAAACCACTTCAGTTACAGTGAAATTTCAATTAGCTACAGTATATTTTCAGCCATAAGCCACAGTGAAATTTCCTCTGCTACCTTTGCCCACATATTAGCATAATGGTCTGAATGTGAAACCTGTGTATAATTATATAAAAAAAGATTACTCAGTTAAACGATGCTGCTACAAATCTGTTCAAGAGAGTGAAATAGAGTGTCAAAAGTCTTATCCCAACCAGCCACAAGGGGATATATATACCCACACCACAAAAACTAGCAATTGGAAGCAAAACCCTTGAGAATATAGCATTTTCGGAAGTACTGCAGGCAAAGGTCCAATAATTCTGCTCCCCTTCGCAACGGTCAGAAAACTACCTGTTATCAGCGAATCCGATAGTTCCAATGGCTAAAGGCCGGTACTACCAATCATCGAAAGTACCGTGCCACTTAAGCGGAATTACCGATTTCCTCAGGGACGAGAAGAGATGGATCTCTAGAAAAAATGTACTACTACACAAGCTGGTAGTTTCGATCTTCGGAAGTACCGCTCACACAGAGCCGGTAGTACCGATCACCGTTCGGACCGCTCAGGTCTCCGACCACGTTGTCCGGTTCGACCACATGAAGGTGAAGTGAAGGCGGAGCGGTGGGGTGCACGTGGAGCGAAGAAATCGTGCGAAGTCCGTGCAAATCTGTCCCCAATTCCAGTATCGTTGCACCTTGCATTGGCCAATTCTGCCTGACAGGATTTTTGAGCTCCAATCCAGCTGCTGTCTAAATAGAAAAAGCATACAAGCACCACAGCCAATTAGCAAGTATTATCAAGCAGATAAAAGCTCGCACAGAAGCAAACCGATAAAAGCTAGCACAGAAGCAAACCACAAATATTGTGTGGGTCCTGTGGTTTATGACTTTTAGTTTAAAATTTTAAATTCTAATTGTTCACATGAGAAAGTACATAAAGAGATACTCACATGCGATTTTAGCCGATATAGATGAAGTTAGGACAATGTCTACTAAAAGCAACTTGTAAATCTCACCTTAAAAAGACACACTCTGTTAGCCAATATAAATAAAGTCGAAACAGTGTCTACTAAAAGTAACTTGTAGACGTCATCTTAAAAAAACACTGTTTGAGAGCTATTTCTATAGAAAGCTAAGCTATAAACTTAAGAGCTAGCTCCCTCTAGTCCACAACCAATGCCTTCTTGTTCTCTGAGGTTAGTCTCGGACAAGTGCCACCCAAAGTTGTATCGATAGAGTTTGATAAATTGCCGTTTGTCCCGGGGTACAATTTTCCGTGATAGGATCTTAATGGCACTTCACAAGCTAGTCTATTGAGTGGCACTCGGAGCAACTATTGAACCAATCAGAGAGTTCACTGGTCTATTATGTCAATAAAAACAGGGCCATCTGGTCTCCTGAACACTGCTGTAAGCAGTCATATCGAATCTATATCGACAGAAGTATACTTTTCTTGCCCACAGAAGTCTAAAGGTTTTTTATGAGCGGTATGGCGCAGAAAACAAGCCATACGCTTAGCTCTATATCAACCGTTTAGAATAGGCCTAGTATGTCTATACCTCAGTTCTAAAACCCCTCCATTCCCCTTGGTTACAAACAATAACTTAAGGTTGGGAAATAGGGATTGCCATAATCTAACTTGAAAAAGATAATAATCCCTTACTAACTTTTCAAGTACAGAAATAATCTACTAATTCCCAGAGTATAAAATTCGAATAAAATATCTATTGGGAAATAGGGATTGCCATAAGCGCCTTTCGAGATTGGACTCTCTGCCATAAGCGCCTTTCGATATTGGACCCGAGAAAGGTAAGATAAATATCCCCGAAACGAGGAACGAGTGGAGGCACCGCCTGTAAACAGATATACTTCACTTAAAAGATAATAATCCCTTATTATCCTTTCAATAGAACTAATTAATCCATTTATACTATTCCTTAATATGAATAGTATAAATACAGGATAAGCTTATTATTAGTATCTAACTAATATTCTTATCTAATTCTAGATTACTAACTAACGTAAAAGTGTATGCCCCCTCCCGGGGAGGGGGCTCGGTTCGCTCTCCTTCACCTCCCGGGTGGTATGGGAGTCCTGAAAGCAAAATTATCATTAAATCGAGGGAGGTGAAGGAATAGTGACAAGTCCTGTTAGGACTTGGAACGGAACTCAAGTCCCGACGGTTACAAGTCCTGTTAGGACTTGGAACGGAACTCAAGTCAGTGACAATTCCTGTTAGGACTTGGAAAGAAACTCCTATTGTATAAGACAATATTATCAGATAAGTATATCTCTATTTGCGAGGATTGCAGCAGTACGGAGTTAGGAAAAGAAATAATGTACTGTCATCACTCATTTGTCACAAAAGACAACGCTGTTGTAAAACTATATATCAACTTACAATTTTTCCACCATCAAATACCAGGATAATCACATCTAACAATGTGACATTTTTATATAAAATAATCCTTTTAAACTTTTATTTTAAAATAAACGACTCCCAGACTATTTTCGCAAATAAAGCCTGCTTGCAATGCCACAGGCGATGGCATTGCAACTTTGCACACAAGATTGGCCACGACAAAGGGCCATCTTCCAACGAGACGGGTCACCGGCGTTAGCGTTTCAATTTCGGAAACAAGTTTGCAGGCCACATGTGGTTTTGTGGAATGTGGAGTTCATTTACAGCGCCCGCAGATCATGGCGTTGCAAGCAGGGTTCATTTAAATTTTTAAAAAATAAGTTTCACAGCTTTATTTTTAAAATTAATTAAGAAGGGTTGTTTTATAAAACATTTGCTTAACAATTTGCAACATAGATTAATCTTAGCAGGTATGATATATTCAGCAAGCAAAATTGGGCATACTGTAACATATCACCAATAACTTTCTAATTTATACGCAAGCTTTAAGACGCACATCGTGCATGGTTCAGGGTTCAACAAGCAAACACAGCAACTTTGATTCACAGGAATTCAACATTCTTAACAACAATACGTTAATAAACACCATTTCAGAATCCCATTGTCCCCACCCACCACTCCAACCCAAAAAATTGCAGGTAAATTTTGGGATGGTTTAGCAGAAATGTATTGCCCTAGGCGGCTTAGCATATCTAGACCAGAGGAACTGTTCTTGAATTGCTGTGGACGATCACAACACAAAGAGACTGATGATTCCACATCTCTTGAGCCCTCGAACCAAAGGGCAAACCCAGGAAAGCCCAATACCAAACAGCAATCACAAAATATTATGAAGCTAAGTTCATACTGATGCACACCATAATCTAATTTCCCACGCCAGCTATTAACATAAGCTTACATCAATACTAGATGATCACACGGATCTATTGACTTTACTCCACTACTCCAGCATTGCGTACCCATTGATCTCCAACAATAGAAGAGCTAACATTTGACAACAAATATTCACCATGATTCCAAAGCATTCATGGGTCACAATAAATTTCCCCAAGCATATCGAGTATTGCAAGTAAACAACTGAAGCATCATAAAATTTTTACTCTTGTTTCATTACTCCCAAGAACATACCAATTGATAATTCGACATCATACATTCATACTAAAGTACTTCAACACTTCACAGCATGAAATGTATAAGATAATTCTGCAGATCTTCACAGCTACAACAAGACCGGATCCAGATCAATTCCATCTTAACACGAACTTCCCAAGCCCAAGAAGCCTACCAGATCTCGTCGTTCGCCGCCTCAAACCCTAGATCCGGGTGCCCCGAGGAAGGATAGCAGCCCCTGGGCAGCGCTGTTGTGGCTGGCAGCGTCCGCATCGTCGAGGAAGAGGTCCTCGGGCATGCGGAACGCGCCGTGAGCGGCGACGATGGCGCCGCCGACGAGCAGCCCGGAGATGATGAGCGACGCGACGGACGTGAAGAAGAACGCCACGAACGACGCGACGACGAGCCCCAGAAGCGTCTCGCGGTCGGAGAAGGTGCGGCCGAAGAGCGCCACGGGCTGGTCGGAGGCGCGGAAGAGGTAGAGGAAGCACCAGGCGGCGAGGAGGCCCAGAAGGACGAGGAGCGAGAAGGGGTGGGCCAGGAGCGACGCCGCGAGCGCGAAGGCCACCACGGCGGCGTAGTTCACGCGGAAGTAGGTGAGGTTGCGGCGCAGGCGGGAGGTAGCGTCAGAGAGGGAGTCCGGCCGCGAGAACGCCGAGCGATCCAGCAGCTCCGTCCAGGGCCGCCGGTCAGACAGCGAGCGCCTCGCCGACTCGGAGAGCCGGCTCAGGAAGAGCCGGAACGCCGGTGTGGCGATCGGCGCGTCGGAGCCGCCCCCGCCAACGGCTTGGGCTGGGGAGGATCCGGCGGCCGCGGGGTTGGTGACCGGGAGGAGGGGAGGCGGTGTCGGTGCTGAAGCCATGGCGATGCTTTGGGAAGAGAAGATTGTACAGGAGGTGGGTGGAGGGGAACTGGGGAAAACTTCGCTGCTGCGGTGGTTGCTCCGCCTGCTTCCTGCTATACGACTGCTTGGTTTGTTCCGCCGTCTCGATGGTGGGTTATAAATTTTTTTACTATAATTTATTAGTCTAATAAATTATAATTATTAAGAACGGAGCATTAAAAGCTTGTCCACATGATAGTTGATAACCGAGTTTACCGGGATCATCGTTCCCTTGTGCTGGTGCACTGTGGACCTGGTCATGTAGTTGTCCTCTTTACGCTATTTTCAAAAGTACCGTGTGTTTTAGTGGCTGTTGGTTTTTTAAATATTTAATTAAATAAAAAATAAAAACATCATCACATCTCCAAAGATAATGTAAAATTTTAATTACGTCAAATAAATCACTATTAGCTACAGAATAATTTTAGTTAACTATAATATATTTTAACTATAAATTAACTTATTTCAGTTCGACACCTTAAAATCTTCGTAATTTGAAAGCGATGTCAATCATTGGATCCTCTTCCCCAGGGGCGCAGTAACAACACGTTAAGGCGAAAAAAAACGTCGCTGCAACAAAAAAAAACTAGGTTCCCGCAACAAATGCAACCCTCCCATGTACAAATCAGGAGCTTGAAACGGCGTAACAAAAATAAAACAGCTGTGTAACCAGACAAAAGGTTGCGTGCAGCAAAAATATCCAACAACATGATGCAACGTTTCGAAAACTTGCTGACAACCAAGTAGCTAGCTCTTCGTCGATCCAGCAAAGATAGTACATTCTCGACACTCGAACTCCTATTTTCAACGTTTCAACGTCGGTTGCTGATATATTTAAACGTATATGAGGACCAATAAGAATGCTCATTGAATAGTATCTTGTACTATGTTATAGAAAAAAATATTTGGAATACAGTAATCTCGTATGAATTTTATCGGAATATCAGCGAATACAGTTTAATACAATGATTTGGGAAAACTCCCAAAACTTTTGCATTTCAAATAGTTGTTCCTTTGTTTTTTACCAGTGTTGTTCTTTGGACTTCGTTGAGCTTCGTAACGTTTCACCGTGATTGAAAACCTAGGAACGCACAAAGCCACAAATCAATATTCTAGGAGTAAAGAATGCACAAATCAAGGGATGAACTTTGGGTGCTGGATGTTCCGCATAACGAAATGTGCAGATCGATACAGTCGATGATGCCCAGAGTGCTCATCTCAAATGCTCTGATGTATCCCTTATTTTCTGGGTCCTTGGATATCGACCTGGTTGATGTTGAATTATACGAGAGCTTTTATATAATTTTCCAATTGAAAAGAAAAAAAGAGAAATAGGACCCACTTATCGGTGGGCCAACCTGAGGAGATAAGGGGAGGAGACTTAGTCTTCTCCCGTGCAGCGTTTCGTCTGGATCTAGACATGGCCTCAGCCAATTCTTTGGCTGGCGATTTGGGCGGCGAGTGGGGAGGTGGCGACTGGAGAGGCAACGGTGGAGGCATGGGCTGGCCCGAGCTCCTCGGAGCCGGCCGCTCGTAGTCTCCACACCACAGCCCCCTGCCTCCTCTACTAAAGGCTACCATCTCTTCCTCCGTGAACACATCTCTTCCGATCTAGAATCTGCTCCTCTTTGGTTTTCTTCCTCTTTGGTCTTCGGGTTTTGGGGAGATTTTTTGTGCTTCTATGCCATCTCCTATTGGAGCTTTTACCTTCCGATTCCTATGTGAGCCCTATCGTTCGGTGGGGTGTGAGGAAAAATTTAAAGGTGAAAGATTGACCCGAGGTAGGAAGAAGGCTGTGACGATCCTCTGTTGCATTTGAGTGCATTCAGCTGGTGCACTTTGGTGGTCTTGTGCGGCGTCTACCCCGACCTTCGACTCCTACTTCGGCTACCCGAGGTTGGAGTGTGGTATTGTATCTCCGTTTACCATCGTCTATTTGCACGGCATAGCGAGACGCTTGGTTTTCTAGGACAGCGCAGCCTGCGTGCCTTGCCTTGTTCAACTGCTTCTCGGTGATTTCGAGTATCACCGACGTTGTGAGTATATCGACTGTTTACTCCAAGCATTTTCCTTCAGATATCCATTCTGTGAGAGGTTGCTATCTCTGATTGAAATTTGCAAGCGAAATTGTGGGTTCAAATCAGTAGCTCGATGAGTATAATTATGGTCTAATACTAAAATTGAATGTTCAAACTTGAGCTCTAGATCTTTGTTATTGCTGTTATTTGACTCTCTGCCCTACAGTTAGATACTTTCGGAATATATACTGTAATAACTAGTTTTCATTAAACATACACCTCTATTAGCCAATTCGGCTTGTTGCGTAACTTGTTAAAATTGTGACCCTATACTCTGGAAGTATATCAAGTTATTTGGCTAATTTAGGTGTTGTTTGGTGATCACTTTGGCATTGTCCTTTTTGTTGGCCGAAAGTATATATTGTTGGTAGTCTGAAATTAAGATTGTCAAAGTGTTATTTAAGAGCTCAAAGTTTGAATCTCACTTGTAATATTCAATTAGTGAAGAGTATAGACTACAGTAACGGGACGGCCAAGATTTTATCTTGTGTAACCCTACATCTGAGAGCACTAATAAATGATCTAAAACTTGAGCTTTATGTCAGTTTTAATTACTCTTTGCTCAATAGAATGCTTTACATAATTAGTTAAGTAGTAACATTGGTTCATACGATGAGTATATGTTCTGATATAAATGGCATGGAAGAATTATATATTTATATGTAATTTATGTCGTTTATATACTACTTAAAATATTCTTTTAGTATGTTTTTCCATGCTTGTTTTAAATGCCGATGTATGCTTGTACCGTATTTTTTTTTACAATAGTTGGTTAGTGTTTATACCTTTTGTCAACCACGTTTGCTGCGAGCAAGCCTACGCAGTGCTGCCGTCTTGGTGCCATGGGGCGGTTTGCCATTGAGCTTGCACGGTTTGTTCATGACCATGGTGGATTGGTGCATGGAGATGCGAGAGCGCCAATCCGGAGACAACAACCATCCATGTGGATGAACAGCGGAAGCAAAGGAGTTTGATTTAATATTATTTTATGTATAATTTTAATATATATTTTTAGAAACGATTTAACGAA
Organism: Dendrocalamus sinicus; assembly: GCA_036346575.1. NCBI lineage: Eukaryota > Viridiplantae > Streptophyta > Magnoliopsida > Poales > Poaceae > Dendrocalamus > Dendrocalamus sinicus. The sequence continues at coordinate 26,796,078 of CM070653.1, read as the reverse complement.
CTGAATTAGAACAAAATTTAAATTTATTTAAAATCAACTCAGTTTAATATTTAACTAATTAACAAATATAGTTAAAATAATATTTAACTAATTAACAAATATAGTTAAAATAATTTTCAATTAAGTCAACAAATCCCACTGACAAGTTTTTTTGGTCTCCCCTAAGCGGAAGTACGTTGGCTATTTTACATTTCAAAGCAAATAGTCAACAGCAATTGCTTCCCCTGATCCCCTCACCGCTGGAAACGGACTAGTCAACTGCAGAAGCCCACGCCGTGTACGCCCGCGTCGATCACGCGGCGGCATTCGCGCCCCTCTCCGCCCAACGCCGTCACTTCCCGTGCCGTGCACTCACCTTTTTGCCCTTTTTCCGCCTTAAAGAGGCTCGAGCCGAACAACCCACCACTCCACAGGCACTCGCACCGTCCGCCCCTGTGTCGCCGAAGCATTTCGTCTACCCGTTCGTCACGCTGTCACGCACCGCGGGCTCGACCTTGGCCTTTCGCTTCCCCCGAGGCCACGCCGTTTTCACCATCGCTCCCACCCATCCGACCGTCCGTGCCGCCACCTTACCACGCATCCGACGCCCGCGGCGAGTTACGCAGCCCACGCGACACTGCCACTTGAGCGCGGTCGCTGCCCGTGCCCGACCAGTAAACAGCAGCAAAGCGGCCGGTCCACGCGCTGTCGCTCTCGCCACCGCGTGCCCGCGTTGGGAAGTCCTCTCTCCTCATCCCCTCCGCACCACAGCCCATAGCCACCACCCGAAGCCGCGTGGAGGTGGAGCCCTCGTCCAGATCGGAGCCAGGCCGCCGTGGGATGCCGTCCCAGCCCCGGAGCTAGCCCGGAGCCGTTTTCCGCGAGGAGTTCGTTTCCCACCTACGTGCCTACGGAGCGATGGCGGAGGACGGCGAGGAGAAGCTGCTCGCGACGGTGCAGCGCATCGTGCAGACGCTGGGTAGCAGCGACACCATGACCGAGGACATCCTCAAGGTCTTCTCCAACTACGACGGCCGCCTCTCGCTCGACAAGCTCTACGCCGCGCGGGCCGCGGCGGCTGCGGCAGCGGCCGGCGGTGGCGATGGTGGAGGAGGAGATCACTCGATGCCGGCGTCGCCGCCGCTGCCCCCGCCGCCGCAGGCGGCGGTGTCGGCTGCCGCGGCTAGGCCGCCCGTGACGTCGATGGAGCGGACTGTGCGCGCGCTGGACCGCCAGATCTCGCAGTTCGTGGCCATGGACAGGCTGATTTGGGCGGACTCGGCGGACGCGGACGCGTTCCTGGAGGCGGTCGACGACCTCATCGGCACCGTGCAGGAGCTGGACGCCGCGGGCACCAACCGCGTCCTGCTCGACCGCGCGGACGAGCTGCTCAGCCGGTGCATGGCGCGGCTGGAGGACGAGTTCCGGGCGCTCATTGAGCGCCCCGACGACGCGGCCCCCGTGGCGCCGGGCGGGTTCGGGTCTGACGGGAGCGGCGACGAGGAGGACTACGGCGGGGGGCACGGCTACGGCGACGAGCCGATCCCGATCGCCAAGCCGGTCACGGACTACGATGTGGTGATCGACGCGCTCTCGCCGGGATCGGTCGCGAACGTGCACCAGATCGCGCGGCGGATGGTGGACGCCGGCTTCGGCCGCGAGTGCGCCGAGGCCTACGCCGCCGCGCGCCGCGGCTTCGTCGACGAGAGCGTTGCGCGCCTTGGCGTCCGCCCGCATACTGCCGAGGAGGTTCATGCATCCCCCTGGGAGGAGCTCGAGTTCGAAATCGCCCGCTGGATCCCGGCCTTCAACATGGTGTTCCGCATCCTGATTCCCAGCGAGCGCCGCCTCTGTGACCGCGTCTTCGACGGCCTCGCCCCATTCGGCGACCTCGCCTTCGTCGCTGCGGTGCGCACTCAGGCACTACAGCTCATATCATTCGGCGACGCTATCTCTTCCTCCAGCCGCGCGCCGGAGCGCCTCTTCCGCGTCGTAGACATGTACGAGGCCGTGCGGGACCTCCTGCCTGACCTTGATCCCGTGTTCTCCGACCCTTACTCCGCTGCACTCCGTGCGGAGGTCTCCGCGGTGTGCAACACACTGGGCTCCTCGATCAAAGGTATATTCATGGAATTGGAAAATCTCATCCGCCGCGACCCTGCCCGAGTTGCAGCCCCTGGTGGTGGCATACACCCCATCACTCGGTATGTCATGAACTATCTCCGTGCTGCATGTGGGTCACGGCAGACATTGGAAGAGGTGATGGGTGACTTTGGTGCTGTGGGAGGAGCAGCTATTGCCGTCGACCCTGACCGCCCCACCTCATCACTCGCTGTGCACATCGCATGGATCATGGACGTTTTGCACAAGAATTTGGATGCAAAGTCTAAGATTTACCGAGATCCATCACTCGCTTGCGTCTTCTTGATGAACAATGGCAAGTACATTATCCATAAGGTGAATGACAGCGAGCTGGGTGTTTTACTCGGTGATGAGTGGATCAAGCAAATGACAAGTAGAGTGCGCCACTGGAGCATGGATTACCAGCGGACGACATGGAGCAAGGTTACGACCGTGCTGCAGACTGGTGGTCCTGGTGTTGGTGGACTCCCAGGCAAGGTGATGTTGCAGAAACTGCGGATGTTTAATACATACATTGAGGAGATATGTGCAGTACAATCAGAGTGGGTGATAGCTGATGACCAGCTGCGGGTGGATGTTAGGGCAGCAGTGGCAGATTCCGTGATTCCAGTGTACACGGGGTTGATTGCTAGGTTGAAGTCATCTCCGGAAACTGGACGTGATTTGTACATCAAATACACCCCAGAAGATGTGGAGGCACGAATCCAGCACTTGTTTGAAGGAGCAGCAAAGTGATCGGTTAATCAGCACCTCAAGGTGCTGCAGCTGCTTCTCTTTGGGATTTGTAAAGTTGCTATCATGAATTGTGGTGAACATCTGAGCTGAATTGTGGTGAATATCTGAGCCTCAGTAATGGTGATATTCTCAGCTCAACCTTGCGACGGTGTATTGTCTGTATTTTGTCCACCCTGAAGAAAGTCTGGGGTTAGACAAATGGTGTACATGAGTGTAGGTGTTTCTGTATCAATTAGTAAGTTGATTATTTTGTAACAAAATTAGGGTTTCATTTCGGTTTTAACCACTCCTTAGTTTAACCCCATCAAGGGTTTATGTGTGGGTTTCAATATTTATTTTTAATATGTTCGTGTTCTCAAAACAGTTGGGAAAAAGTGGATCAAAGTTTTATCTCTGATGACTTTTGTGGATGATCTAATTCTATGATGGCCATAGTATTGATGTCAAGTCATGAAATCCATGGCGGACCTAAGCACTGCATTATCACTACTAACATTTTCAACAGAGATGCAGAAGAAGCGATGAATTGTTTCTTGTGAGGTGAGTGTGTAAACATGAACTTCCATTACCTATTGTACCTTCTGAAAATTCATCATTCCAGCTTAGTAACTGGTATGAAAGAAAATTAAAAGCTTCATAGAAAATACATTGTGCACACTGATTGCGTTATGTTAACTGTGGTTACGCAGTTGGTAGATTATCAATTATCATTTAGGCTTTACATAGACTAGTATCTGATGTAGTTACAAGCAGCCAAGCGCACAACTAACTGTTATACACTTGTCCCTCCAGTTGACATTGTTGCAATGTTCAGTAGTTTGCATTTGTACCATGAAATAAAGTTCTTGTAGACAGAACGTATATTGAGCCTGAAGCAGTTTGGGAGTAGCCAAGCACACAATGAACTTCTAGAACACTGTGAACACTTCGTAATCGAGTTATATTTCCCCTGAAATGCACATGTAAACGATAATCAGGATCAGCAATTTCAGAATGCTCTCCTGCTGAGGTACGTGATGCAGTGGTAACTGTATTATGTAGGAATGAAATGTTTTGAACAGATAATTGGACATGCTTCCACCATCATCCTCAGTCCTCAGTGTCCCATACCGGGCTTGGAAGGTTCATGCATGACAGTTGACCTGAACCGTTGTGAACACGATACAGTAATTCTCTGTTCTTGAGATAGGAATAGACTGAAGTTAAGAAATGTCTAGATAAACTCAAGCAGTTGCGAAATGCCAATGACTAGGTAGCGCGTAGTACCTGGTGTCACAGTTCCTAGAACATAGCGCCCTATGGGGTTGTGTTCTATTAATGCCGATTGTTTGCGGACGGACCTACTGTAATCACGCATAATGTGGAGTTCTGGACAACTCAGTGATTTCCTCTTCAAAACTCAGAAGCTCTCAGAAACTTGACGGGTGTTGAAGACTTGTAGGGCTACCAAAAACCATATGTGGTAAACTGCCTCACGATAGTATTTGCTTCAACCATTATCTGGTAGTGGTGATGCACTGATGCAACGGGACTTTCAACACGGTCATAATGTATCTATTTGATCCTGCTCGTTCTATGTCATTGCTGGTGGTCCGCATTACTTGAATTGTGGATGCACACAAGGAGAACCTTAGGTGAATTGCTAGTCAGCATGTTCCACTCTGGCATCTTCTTGATGGGCAACATGAGGGAAAATTGGTGCTTGTTGGCCTAAGGTCTTGCTAGGCGAGGATTCAGCAAAGGAAGCGTTAACACTCCACAGAGGTTCACTGGTAAGTATCAATTGGGCTGTCTTCTGTTTGAGATCCAGTGCAAGCAAGAAGGCCATGGGGAGACCCCATTGCAGAATGTTTACCCGGGAAGTTCTCTCTGTGTAAGGGAAATGGTTTGCTAATTGCTACAGTTGGTATTACAGTATAAATGTTGTTGCTACTGATTGCCAAGAGCCTTCAGTGGCTTGGCAGGGAGGATGGAGAAGCACTAACTGTATAATAAGTTATGCCGTCAGAATTGGGCTGTCTGACTGGATTTACCTGTTTCCAGTAGTTTACATTTATGTGTTAGGCGTTCGGCTGGTTAGCTTTTTAACTAAAATGGACCTTCTAAACATCAGTTTCTTTAGCATCTTCAGTATCAAGTTATTGCTTGACTCAATTTTTGTTTGTTTTGGCAGAATCGGGAGCTTTGTATCCTAGTCTGTGGACTGCATGCAGTATCAGACGGCTGCTGTGCAGAATTATGTGGGGAACAAAAATTTGTAGGTGCTTTGTTGGTATTGACATACTGTGAATGTGAATGCATTGCCAAATTAATGTCGGAATGCATTTAGGTGCGTCATTGATATTTGGTTTTTAAACCCTCTTAACCTTGAATTGAGATCAATTAAAGTAGGCTGTTGATGCCGGAAGAGCTGGAAATTTATTGTTGGGTTATTGATGGTTCTGTACATCCCTTGTTCATCAAATCTGGATACAGTGCTGTATACAAGTTGGTCTGCACAGCGCATACGTTTTCTCGTTGAAATAATGTTGGACCGGATGGCAACAGGGAGTGAATGGTGCCAACTCAAAATTTTCTCTAAATATTCAAAATTCTATTACCGGCAGTCTGACCGGTGCCTAAAAATTTTCTTTCAAACCCTAGTTCTTGCCTCTCCTCCCATTATATAGCCCCACAACTTGAACCAAAACTTAATAGATCCACCCATTAGTCCAAACCGGAGATAACCCGTCAACCTCACCTAACACCAGATTTTACTCTCTCACGCACCCTTCTCAAAGCGGCTTACAACCATTAAATCATTAGTGAATCAATACTTGATCCACTTCATATTTTCAGCACATACAAGATCTAAACCACTTAGGCCAACGCTACGGTTTCACATAGCGTCATTTTTCGGTGTTGGGCAATTTACTAAAAATGCCCCTATACCGCCTTTCACGAAGCTTCTTGCTTCATTTGCCACGAAGCATCGTCTATACTTCGTCATCTTCAATGTGGTCCTAATGACTTACCACCAAGCTTCTCACACATTCGAATCCCACCAAATCATCCTCACAAACGACCCAAGTCACTTAGCGCATCACATGCTTCTCCTTGCGCATGACGACACTCGGTTTCCTTGACTGCATAGGACCTTGGCTCCTCCCTGAGTCTTATCTCAGTCCACCTTGCCATTGCCCATCATGTCCACCACTGGTAGCTCTTGCTCCAGTTCCTTGTCGTCCTGGCCTGTAACCACCCCGCAAGTTTCAATCATCTTCAACATCTTCCTAGCCGTTCTGAACCTTAGCATGACCCAACGCCTTGTCCTGGTCCTCCTATGCGTCACCATGACCTAGTTCCGAAGTCCTACAACAAACAATAACAAGCAAACCGTCATATAGCACCTCACAATACGCAAAGTCATCAATTTATCAATTGACACAATTAATCCATACAATACACCATGCAAAATATATACAACAAAAATAGTGATTCTAAACTTAGGACCAAACAATAAACCCATGTGCACATAAACAACAACCCAGGTCAAACCATATGCATAAATATACGCCATGACTCACACATGCATGAACTCCCCCATGACTAATCGTTGCACAGACACACGCTGTGACTAATATCCAAACTCACAAAACCAACATACCAACTCAGCAGGGCCGGTCTGATCGTGGCTCACACGCCGGTCAGACCGCCCATAAGGCAACCTATCAGACCGCCTCCCTAGATCGGTCTGACCGAACGGTCCCAGCGGTCAGACTGTCTGGCCAAGTTGGTCTGACCGGGAATTTCAGAAGTGCACAAGCTGAAATTTAACTTCACAAAAATCAAACTCAAGTTATTACATCTGTTGTGGGGGTGGCCCAACCCCCGTGACTGGGCCGTGCAACTGGTCTAACATGTAATAGGCTCAATAGTGTAGAGGAATATACCAGTGTAAATATATCAATGTACCCTCATCCTTTGTAAGTACTAAGGGGTAGAATGAGGATTTTCCATTCTACCCCACTCATATATATAAACCCCCAGGAGGGGCAAGGGGGGCTCCTCTCACTCTCACCAACCTCTCCCACAGATCTAGCTCTCCTCTTCCTCTCCTACGGGTCCCCTTCTCTACTGTTTAGCTTGTAGCCACAACAACATCAATTTACAACCAATATCAAATACTCATCACTGACATGGGTTACTACCACAGGGTCCTTCAAATAATGACAAGCTCACGATTTAAGAATGGCTGCTAATCCTGACAACTATACACAACATATGAAATGCAAAGAGAATATGAAAGTGTTTAAATCAGATCCTAGAGACTAGAGAGGTCAATGTCACATAGCAACATAAGGGCTGCTCGTCCCGGGGTTGCTGCCTGAATCTGCTTGAACAGGCGGTCGCCATGGTTCGCGGTGGCGCGGGTGCCGCACCGCCGTAGTTACCACACTACACGTCCTGGGCGCCCGGCACAGCGGCGTTCAGCCCCCCCTGGTCCTGCTGCTTCACGATGAGCACCGAGTACGGCGAGTCGAAGTCGGACGATGCGAGGAGGTCGCCGATCACGCCGAGCTCGGGGCACTCGCTCCAGTCCGACAGCCCGTTCGCCGACATCACCGGGTACCACCTGTGCCGCATGCCGACGATGACGAGGTCATAACCGGCCTCGTCGAGGCCCCTCAGCACTTGGACTATCTTCTCCATGTCGCCGACGAGCTCCTCCTGGACTTTCATATTCTTGCTCCTCGACGCGAGCGCCTTCACCTCCTCGATGGCGCGGTTGTCTATCCGCCGATCTGCCGGCTCGTCCTTGATGCGTCGGGCTGGCAGGAACCGCACGACGGCCACCGTCACACCTGGGTGCCGCGCCATGCGTGCCGCGTAGGCCAAAGCTTCGCGGTCGTCGCCGCCGCCGAAGAAGAGCGCAGCAATGGCCGCACGGAAGCCAGGGAAGCTTGTCGTGCGGTTATTGCTGCATGTGGACGACGCCGAGTGGTCTTGCAATGGCCCTGGGATGAAAGTGGACAAGCCCACGTTCCCGGCGTTGCGGTCGACGAACACCGCGACGGAGCACGGTGCGACCTCTAGCACCTTACGGTTGACGACTCGGAGACCCACGGAGGCGCGCACGCCACCGGCGAGCATGTGGCGCTTGTGGTAGTGGAGGAGGATGAGCGACGTGCGCTTATCGACGGCAAGGCGGCAGACCTCGTCGTGCATGGAGGAGTAGGGGGAGATGGTGGTGAAGGGGTGCACGGAAACCGCGCCCTCCGGGTGCCGGAGCTCGTGCTGGAAGAAGGCGTTGATGATACGGTCGGAGTCAGTGGACGGCGCGTTGGACGCGCCGGCTTGTGAGGCGTTACGGCGGAGCTTGTGTGGGATGAACACGGGCGCGGAGCGGCCGGCGATCTCGACAAGCTGGAGGAGGTAGAGGCCGACGGGCGTCTGGGTCGCGGCGTGCGAAGCCTCGAGCAGAGCGAGCGTGCCCGGCACGTGGGATTCGTCGTGGACGCACGCCAGGATTCGCAGGTCGGCATCCGCCTTAAGGTGCTGCACCGTGCGCCGCTTGTACACGGCGTAGCGCCGCGCTGGGTCGTACAGCCAGCCCGCCACCGGCACCGACACCGCCGTGATCGCCACCGACGAGCATACCAGAATACTGAACGTGTTCTTGCCTATGAGCTGCAACGAAATCTTGCGCGTCAGTGTGTAGAACGTAATGACTTCATGAACAAACAAACTGCAGCACCGGGGTGCGAGATGATCGATCAATCACCTTATTGGTCAAGAAGAAGTTGAAGGTGATGACCTCGACGATGCCCTTGGAGTTCATGAAGAAGCTGAGCGAGACGGAGTCCCGCAGGGGGATCTCAAGGTACAGCGACGGCACCATGACGCCGACCAGCTTCCCGATCCACCCGAGGAACACGACGAGCTGCAGCCTGCCCCAGTGCATGCGCCACACGTCGGTGCTGAGCCCGGTCATGGCGTAGTACAGCGGCAGGATCAGCCCGGACACCATCGCCTCGATCTTCTCTCCGAGCGCCGTGCCGAGCGGCGGCCCGTCGGGGATCGCCAGCCCCAGCATCAGCGCGCCGTGGAACGAGTTGGTCCCGATGATATCGCTGTAGAACCCCACCAGCAGCACGATGAGGAGGAAGACGAACACGTAGGTCTCGTCCACCGGATGGCCCGGCGGCGTGCGCTCGATTACCCAGAGCGCGACCGGGCGCACCAAGAGCAGTATGAACGCGGCGAGCGCGGCCACCGAGACGAAGGCCCAGAGGGACGTGGCGGGCGACACAAGGAACGCCTCGGCGAGGATGTAGCCCACCATGATGAGCCACGCGATGCCGTCCGTGGTCATCGACGCCGACATGGCGATGCGGCCGAGGTCCGAGTTGAGGAGGTTGAGCTCGGAGAGGATCGGCGACAGCACCGCGAAGGACGTGACCGAGAGCGAGGCGGCGAGCGCGAACAAGAACGTGGACCGCCTGGACACGTCGCGCTCCGTGGCCATGGCAGCGCCGGAGGAGCCCGCGGCGGTCAAGGCCAGCGGCAGGAGGAAGCCGGAGAGGCCAATAATCACGCCCTTCTTGCCGGAGCGGACGACGAGCGCCGGGTCCATCCGCACGCCGATGAGGAAGATGACGTACATGAGGCCGAACGTCGCGACGGTGTTCAGCACCGGCTCGCCCCTCGCCGGGAACACGGCCTCCTTGAACGCCGCATTACGTGACAGCACGGACGGGCCAAGTATAATGCCCCCCTGAAACATCAAACGGAACGACGCGTTTTTTCATTCACTCTAAAAGCTTCAATCTGATACAAACTGATCGTGTCATCGTGGCAAATGAGGATGGGGTCATGTAAATGGACGTGCCATGATCTCGGACACGACGCGGGGTTGCTTGAACGGCTTGAGGAGGAAGTAGAGGACGCGGGTGACGGCGACGATGAGGACGAGCTGCACCCCGAGCAGCGGCAGCGACGACGCCAGCGGGTTGCCGCCCTGGAAGATGTTCCGGCCGGTGCCCGTGGTTTGCGGGACGACGTAGCAGTCGATCTTGTCCATTTCCGCGGCGTCTGCCTCTGCACCCTCGTCTGCGCCGGCGTCGTTGACAGTGGCGTTGTCGCCGCAGCCCGTGGTTCTTCTTGCCCTACTCCCGCCTGTGGTCAGGCTGTTTCTTCCATGGCGGTTTGCGCGGTGGAGGGGAGGAGTGGTGAGATGATGTGAAGTGAAAACAAAATAATGACATGTCAAAAAAAAAAAAAGAATTCCATAGCCATGAGGATATATTGAGCTCAGGTTGTTTAGTTGGATTTTTGTGGCTGGAAATTTCTAATCCTGTAGTGTTCGGTATAGGCGGGTCTATCCTACATTCAAGAATAGTAAACCTAAAATTGGATTAGTATATTTTTTGACTGTGATTTTTTGTGCTCAAATATAACATTCTTTTAAGCAAACTGTAGAAATATAGTTTAGGTTGTGTTTGTCGAAGAAGAAGATGTATAAGAACAAGGAAGCTTTTTTCAATTAGTTGAAAAAAAATACCATGGAAGATCTCATGGCACAAATATAGACCCTTGTCGAATTGCAGATTTCTTGTCAAATTTTATGCATCTATTTGTTCTACTTTATGATCATCAAGCTTGTTGGGATCATCCTTGCAAATGTGATTGTTGGGAAGCAATTTGTCACCGACCGCTTTCACACGAATCAAGCTTGGCAAAAGGATGGCCAATGCTTCATTGGGCATCTTCTCGGCAAAGAATGTGGTTGGAGAAGAGATTGGAAACGAAATAATGTGCATTCTAGTTTTTTTCGACCGAAAAAGGGAAGGATTTGCTAGGTTAATGGGGTTGAAAGCTTCAAATTAGTCTTGCCACATATCGTGATTTAGAAAGGTTTCAACTTTCATGCGATAGAATCGCGATAGGTTGGCCTCGTACAGATTATTGTGATGCGAAATTCAGTGATTCTTCTTGCAGTACTAGAGATGGCAGATCTTCTTATGTAACCATCTGAATATCTGGTTGGGTTCGGTGCATTAAGGTTCACGCTAATGCTGCGTGCATTACCTGTGTATGAGAAAAACGGCGGGCCTGCGTAATTTATCCCCGCTTAAACCCATGATCAAAACTCCCCAGTACTTTTTTTGGAGAATTATGCCACTAGGGAGTAGTCGATTAGACAAACTGCCATGAGTAAAAGACATAATTACTGTATGGCCCATCTAAAATAGAATACCCAGGTGGTGATTGCATGTAGATATCCTCATCAAAATACCATTAAGAAAAATATTCTTAACATCCAGCTGAGTGACAGACCACCGGCAAATGAAAGCAACCACAACAAGAGTACGAATAGAGGTCATATGGGTAATAGGAGTAAAAGTCTATCATAGTCATGATCGTACTCCTGCAAGAAGCCGTGAGCCACAAGACGAGCCTTAGGCAATAGAGGTCATTAGGTGTGGATTAGAGCTTTTATTAAAAACTTACTCTTTTTTGGTCTTAGCACTATTCCACATCTTGCCATTGTGGTCATGTGCCTTCTTGGTCTTAAATTTGGACCACATGTGGCTCTTGCAACTTGTTTACTTTAAAAGTCCAAAAATAAAACTTAAATTCTTTTCTTTGGGGTGTTTATCAAATTACTCATCAAGGGGGAGATTGTAAGACCATAGGTGGCAGCCCCATGAGAGTGATGAGTATTTGATATTGGTTATGTCTTGTTTTTGTTATTTGAGTTTGATTTTGTGTATTTGCATTTTGAGTTGCTGCTGGTGGTAGTACTGGCGTTGTAATCATGGTATGACTGGCCAAAGCTGTAGTACCTGTTTGTGGTTGTCGGTAGCTATTTTCCAAAGAATGTCCTTTTGGAGTTTTTGGGCTAAGACTTAGTGCGGTAGTACCGACATTGTAATCGTGGTATAACCAGAGTGTAGCGGTCTGATCGGTCTTAGCAAGGAGGTATGACCGGTGTGGACTGGGCAGTATGACTGGCATAGGTGCCGCGGTATGTTGAGTTGATTTTGAGTGTTAGTTTTGGTAATGTTAATCATGACGGGAGTTTGTGCAAGTATTAGTTATAGGGAATCCATGCATGTATGAGTCATGGTGTGTCCATGTATATGTTTTGCTAATTGAGAGTTAAGTGAATGCCATTTGTGCTTAGATTGATTGCTTTATTTTTTGATGTGTAGGTGCTTTAATGATTGTTGCGGCCAGTGGTAAGACTGAGGTTACGGAAGGGATCCTAAGGCCATGACGTGTCGTGTAAGTCTGGGTGGAGCAACATGTAACATCCTGAAAAATTTAAAATCGAAAATATGAAATTCTTGAATTATTTTGGTAGTATATTCTATTTGGAATTTGGATTTCATTGTGTTTTCCGATTTTGGTTGTGATTTCAAAAGTTGAATAAATTCATAACAAATAAAGACAAACATTAGTAATGCCAAAAAGGGAATATGCAGGTAATAGAAAACTAAAATTTTAAATAAAGAATCTGAAAAGATGATCCAAAAAGTAAGGGAGAATATTTGGTTTAACCATGAAATCTCACCTGTAAAAATAATGGAATAAATAGCAAAGGGGTAAACAAAATAAAAATGTTAAATAATATAAATATATGTATGTATATATATACATATGAGTATGCATACAACTAAATATAAAGAAAATAATCTTTACGTAATAAATATCCACAAAATGGAAGATATAAAAATTTCAGAGAGCAAGGAAGTGAAAACATATATATACCTATATACACACACACTTAAATACCAAAAAGGAAAAATCAAAGAAGTGAGAAAAGAAGAAGGGAAAAGAAATTGGTAGGCCGCCATCACCCCGCCCAGCCTCTCTCATGTGCGAACGCACACGCGACCAGCACCAAGCCGCCAAGCCGCAGCGCTTCGCAGCCCACCTCCATCGCGTCTCGCGCCTCATCACGCTGGCGCGCGCTCGCGGCAATGCAAGGCTTCGCTCTCGCTGTCGTCTGGACCCGCTCCCCGCGCCCCGTGTCTCGCTGCCTCGCGGCCCCCCGCGCGCCAGACGCCTCTTTCTCTGGCCGGTGGCCCCGCCCGCGTCTCCTTCCTCCCCCCTTTCTTCCTCCACGCGCCCGCAGCACTAGCTTCGCCTCGCCCCTGCTCTCCCTCGCGCCTGCCGCAGCTGATCGTTTCCCCCTCTCTCTCACCCCGTGGGCAAGGTTCAGCGCACCCCCTGTGCTCTCTCTCCCGCAAAATCTCGGCGGGATTTGGTTCGCCTCCCCTCGTCGGCGTGAGCAGAGCGGAGGCCGCCGACGTCTCGCCACGCGCCCCCTCTCCCCGGCTATAAAAGCGGCGTCTGCGAGCTTCAAACGCGCCGCATTACCCTCTACTTTCCTCCCCTGGCCGCAATCTAGCCGTAGCACCCCGAATCGCCGTCGGCTCCCTCTTCTTCCCCAACTCCGGCGCCACCTTCCCCGCCGATTTCAGCCGCCTCCGGAGCCAGCCCAAGCTCCTGGAGCTTCGTGGGAGTGCGGTTAAGCTGACGCCGGTCTCCCCCGCACCTCCCGGAGCCCGTAGCCCGCTGTCGCCGGGGCACCGCCCGAGCCTCCGCCGTCGCACGCTGCCAACCTTCTCCGGCCACCGTCGACCCCGGACGACGGCACCAGAAGACTCCCCGTCGCTCGGGGATTATATTCCACGCACGACCCGGACCCATCCGGCCACCACTCGCCGCCGGCGCCGTCGCCTTCCTCTTCCTCTGCCGACCGCCTTCCGGAGCTACCTCAAAAGGTATACTTACCCTATATGGGTAAGCATCGCTCGGCTCGGCTGAGTGGCTTCCAGCGCTAACTCATTCTCCCTCTCTGCTCCCGCGTCGCGCGTTCGAGTTCGGCTCCGCGCGTGCGGTTGAGCAATTCTTTTGTTTTTCCTCGGGTGACAGTGGGCCCGCTTTGTCGGCTGTCTGGCTACCGAGCGGCCACGGCCGTGGGCCCCATCGGTCGATGACACATCTCGCACCACCATGCCGACAGTGGACCCCATGAACGATGAATCGGACCCACATGTCAATAGCACAGAACGTAAATAAAAAAGAAAATTAAAAATAAATCTGAAAATGCCAGTGGGACCCACTGTCAGAAATTTGAGAATATTTGGAATTAACTGAACTGAGAACTTTGAATGATCATAACCTTTTCATTTTAACTCCAAATTGAACGAGACAAATTTCTAAATTCATCTAAATTCAAGATCTGTCCAATGGAACTGAAATCATAATTTTTAGAGTTCATATGAATTTCTGGTGATCTTTTGAGTGATTGATTGCTTTTCTTTTATTTGGGTAATTCGCACGATTAAATAGCATACGAAGCTCAGGAGGAAGAATTCGAGGCAGAAGCACTAGGAGATCCGGATAATCCAGCACCCGACCACTGTAACCCAGGCGAGTCAATACTTTGATCATATTGAACCCACATTTATGCAAATTACTTCGTGTTAAATTAACAAAATGCATGCTGTTATTTTTATGCAAATACATGCTAAACTTGATCTTCTAGATATATGCCAATGTTTACCTTGAATAGTATTACCCCTCCTTTGGAATGATTGAGTGTGAAAAACCTTGTCGCCCTAGCAAAAGTATAATACCAATATTTCAAAAATAAGTCCCTAATAATATGCTATGCTTAGTGTTGCATTAATACGCAGGGGGCGCTGAAATGCCCCATACATCATGATCGCTTTTAATAATGAGAAAATTGTTTGGGCAGTCATGGTGGGAATGACTGGTATATTTGACATGACTATTTTATACCCTCCAAAAATCTCAACATGCTTAAATATCTGGGCGGACTAGTTCGAGTATGTGAATATGTGGTGCAGTGGAAGCACAAAGTGAGTTATTAAATGTGAATATGTGGTGCAGTGGAAGCACAAAGTGAGTTATTGATAGACCGCCCAGATAACCCTAAGGACCGAATCTTGTCATGTCACCCGTGTAAAACAGTACAACCACAAGTCTGTAAAGTACAACTTGGCTAAGTAGATTTATCGAAAACTCTGGACTCATCTCACTAATAGGGGGAGAGAAGTAATTATGCAGGGGCAAGGGAAGGCCTAAAGGGACACCGAGTGGAGGGTGAAGTTTCCCAGTCGTGCTAGCGCAGAGGGGAGTGGAGCCCGTACGCTAGTAGCTGTGGGAAACATCCCGTGCAACATATGGGACCCACCGCAAGTGGGCAGTCTCCCATGGGGTGAGATGACAAAAGGGTCTAGATACTTTGAAAAGTCACTGTGATAGTCTGCTCAACCACACGTCTAAGGCATCGTGTGGGGTAACGAGTTGATTGTCTCTTGTGGTGAAAGTGTACAAACTCTGCAGAGTCAAAACTATTCGAATAGCCGTGCCCACGGTCAAGGGCGGACATGGAAACTTAACCAGATATAGTTCTATTTCAAAATGCTTTATGATGGGTTGGAAAAGTGAAAGGGCAGTGGAAAGCCCTGGTTTGGAATTGTCCTGGGTGTCGTCCCAGTGGTAATGTAAGCGGCTATAACGCTGAAGAATGGCTATATGGTGCAGATGCCATGTAATGGTGGATGGAATCTGAATCACTATTATTACTGCATTCAACATATACGTGTGTTCAAAATGCTAGGTCTTGAGGATTTTTATATAATTGTATTCAAAAGCACTCTTCGCAAAAATAAAATAAACCAAAACCATCCTTTGAATAGCCACACATGTTATATACTGCATTCTGTGTGTTGATTCACGAGCACGGGTCGGAGTGCTCACGCCGCTTGCGGCAAAAATCCGAGCGAACGCACGACCACTACGCCTACGAGGAAGCTCCCGCTACGGAGGAGAAGAACGACGAAGGAAACTAAGGCGTAGGCTTCGTTGATTAGACATGGACAAGTGGACATCCGGCGTTGTGTGCACGTATGTTACTAGTTAGCTGGTGACATATAATGCACACATTACCTTCCAGTCGCTTGCTTGTGGATTTGGGTTTACTTCTGCTATGTTTCCGCTGTGCATGTTTGTAATAAGGCAATTGGCCTGATCGGCCTCTTTTGTAAACTCTATCACCCGACGTGGTGTATTTCAAGTTGTGTAATATAATGAATGTTTATGCGATGTATGAAATGATTCAGCAATGTTCCTGTGTGCACTAACTACTGATCCAGGGATTAGTGCAGTGAAACACAGTAAGATTCAGATTGAAAAATCTGGGTCTGACACAACATCTCAAGCTGAGAAGCACATGAGAAAGACGAGGATTATGAAGAGGTAATGTATGCATCTGGTGTGCCAATTGGACTTGTGTATTTCAAGTGATGATGTTCCTCATACCAGACGTACGATCTTGGCAGCAAGCATTGGGTATCTTGGACTATGGCGTGATGTTGGTGTGCCATGAGATTTTGGTGTTTCAAGTAGTGACGACTTCGGCGTAGGTGTACGATCTTGGCGACAAGTCATAGGCATCGCATCGTTCACAAAGATCAGTTGGTAGTAATTTGAGAAATTGTCCAATACTGGGTGAAGTGGTGGTTCGTAAAACCGCAGCACTGGCTTAAGTGGTTTAGATCACATCTTTGGGGTTGGACTGTCTTATCGAGTTTGTCGAGCCTTGTGAAAGTTGCACTTTGAAAAGCATGCAAGTGTGTGAGTGTAAAATCTATTTGTGTGTGGGTTACTGGGTTTCCCATATGTAAGTGGTGTGATCCACTAAGAAGTGACTTGTTGTTAGGGTTAAGTGAGAGGTTAGGAGTCTTAACTATGTAAGCCCTTATATTGTGTTGTGAGAGTCATACTTCTTATGACTTTGAGAGACTTGAGTTTTTTTATGGTTAGGGTTTCCTTGTATTGGAGATTCATATGTGTGTGCTCTACGCTTAGAGTTTTGCTATCATAAGAAATTGGTTGTAAAATATTCATCTCCAAGTGAAACGAATATCCGAAGTTTATCCAAGTGAGTTGTGTCATAGATCCTTTATGTGCTTTTGATTTTTTTGGCTTTCTTATTTGGATTTTTCTTCTCTTAAGCCTTTTTGGTGCTGAGAACGTATAAGAGGTAGACATATCTCCTGGAGATAAGATCTTATCTATCTAAGCATAATCTAGATGAAGTTCTTCAGTTTGCTCAATTTTTCTCAAGAGAGAGGTGATTTTGAGGTTTTGCTCTTGTGGGTGATTTTGATCAAATTTGTGCTGTGATCTAGCTTGTTATGATATGTAAGAATCCATCTAAGTTCACCTAGATCATTTAGAACTCACGAGTAAGAGCAGATCGAGATTTTTCATTTTTGTCCGGTTTTGTTGCACTCTTCACTCAAATGGAAAAATTTCAGAACTTTCTCAATAATTCTTTCGATCATTGATTGGATTAGGTTTGAAACACCCTAATAAAGGTGCATGCCAAGTTTCAAGTCATTTGGACCAACGGATCAAAAGTTGCTTCAATTTTTGTTTTGAAATCTTGCTGATTGTACTATTCCTACGCTTGTTGTATTGTAGAAATGGCACTACCGGGCTACTATAGGGGCGCCACCAATTCTACTATGGCACTATAGCGGTACTACCAAGTGACTATGGTGGTGCTGCCGTTTTACTGCAACGATACTAACGAAAGTTACTGTAACGGTACTACCGATGTTGCACAGTTTCGTTTGGGTCTTTTTATGTAGGTGATTAGTATATGAACTCTATAATTTCTTATAGTTATTGGAATGAAGAATTTAGAGTCGTGCTATCGCTTTGAGAAAAGATTTGAAAATTTTGTATTCTTGTTGGCTCCTATTTACCCATCTCTACTCGTCATATTTGGTCTTGCAGATATACGTTTCAAATCTCGTTTTGGGCAAAAGCTCTTATGTGGATAATATTCGACACTGAAGTACTTCTGAAATCTCATTTTCGACAAAATATGGGGAATGCTGTACATATTTTTGGCTCTGCCTTTACATCTATTGAATATTTCAGGGTAATGTCTGGATTCCATAGGCAATTCGGCATGGAACATCAGTCAAGGACAACATGGATGAAATGTTTGCTTGCTTCTTTTCCCTCTTTTGTTCCTTAACCATCTTATAACAAATCTTGGTTAATCTCCCTCTCTTCTGCTTTCTCGACCCCCAAAGAATATGTTTTTTCGGATTGTTCTGACGAATTGGTGTGTGCATGCTAGCTGATGAAAAAAAAGAACCCGCCACTTCATATTGCCAACTACCAATTGTTACTACTAGACAAAATAAAAAAAAAATCTTCTACGTGTAAGTAGATAATACGACTCAAGAGTTACTTCCAATGAGTAACACTGTGCTATTATCAGCAAATACACACCATTATCCTCTAAAAAAAGCAAATACACTCAATTATACCAGTGTCTACTGCCTATTCAAATTGTAAACAATGGAGTCTTGCTACTTCACAATATTGGCATCTGTAATGTCAGAATTAGCGGAAAAGGATGAGGTGATCCGGTTTACAGCATGATCATCTACAGACCACTACAGTTCTACAACCTGAAAGGATAACGCAGATAACTTAAGGTTCCTATTTCCCTACATCAAGTATGTAATATGTCCAGCTAAACAATCTAAATGGCTACCAGCAAAACGAAGTTACTGCAGTCAGCAAAATTCCCTTCTCATGAAACGAAGGCTTGTCTTTCAGCAAATCATTTTCAGTCACCCATCTCCCCACAGCGGCGAGTCGACGACGTCGGTGTCGAGCCCGTCAACCTGGTAATCCTCGCTCTTGATGTCAGGGTAACAGGCCACCATCTCAGCGACAGCGTCGATGTCAATGTACATGGCAATGTCATCCAAGTAGTCAGCAAATATCTCCTCATGCGCAGCCCAAGAAGCATCCTGATGCTGAGCGATCCCCGTGCCGCCGCCACCCTGCGCAGCCATCGGCTCCAGTACTTGATGCTCCTCGAAGACAGAGGCGGCGGCGGCAGGAGAACAAGACGCGGACTCGCATTGCCCTGGCGCAGTGGCGGCTGCGGCGGCGGAGACCTCTGGGAAGTTGACGGGCGCGTGCGGGCCGTGGATGGCCCTGGCGGCCCTGTCGTACGCGAGGGCGGCGTCGACGGCGGTGTCGAAGGTGCCCAGCCAGTGCCGCCTGCCGTGGTTGGGCTCGCGGATCTCGGAGACCCACTTGCCCCACAGGCGCTGCCGGACGCCGCGGTAGTTGTGGCGCATGTTCTCCGGGCCCCCCATCCCTCGGTGAGCCGCCCCTGCCCTGACGGCGCCGGGCGTGGCACGGTTCTTGGCGCGAGCTTGCTTCGTCCTCGTTGCACTGCACGCAAACAGCATCTCAAACCTCAATGTAGACGAAAACAACAAGGCAATGCCAACGTTTCAGGAATGGTTAATTGACACTTATCAGCAGCAGTGATGTACAAGTAAGAAACACAGAAATGGGCTTTACTATGCTTCAAGCTAGTTCTAAAGTGGTCACTACTACTTGAGATGCATACATTTGTGGTTTTGGGTTGGTTATTCCCAAGATTCATTCAAATTGTGGTTACTGATTAGGAACATGTTTGCAAGCACCCTCTGGATTGGCTCAGTTGTTGGTTTGAGCAGCAAATGTATCATGCTAGACACTTAACTAGGATTTTTCTCAGCATCAGTTCTGTTCAGCAATGTTGCCAACTGGGATCGGTTGGATTGCAACAGAGAAGCATAGTCCTTAATTTGAATTGTGGAACTCTTTTTTTCCCTGCTTGAGTACAACTGTACAATTACCAACTGAGATTGATGCCTTGATGCTGAGGCCGCTACACAAGTACTGCATAGCATGGGCAAGTACATGTGCAACTTCCATGGGGAAAAACATCTCCACACAATGTAATCTGTTGTACCTTGTAATAGGAGTGGTCACGGTACCTTTTGCATCAACAATTCTAAATCAAGTAGAAAATTAATAAAATTTTAGAAACATATCAGTCTATGATCTACTATCAAATATCTGAGAACTTTCGACCCCCCAATTATACGAATCTATAGTTGAATACTACAAATAGAGTACATTTATGTTCACCGGCCCAAATTTGATCCCTTTTCTCAATAACGAGCAAAACATATGCATATTCGATCTCCTACCAATTCGGTAGCCGAGCCCTTGGGATCACATCGCAAACAATATTCACATTAGATGAGGCTCAATATGTCTATCTGCAATTGATCCCATGCATATACAGGTCCGCACTAGCAATGCCTACAACGAAGCAGAGCATCACAACGCACACAGCAATAGCCGTGATAAAAACACTTTGTGGCACCTGTTCCACAGTTCGTTTCCAATTTTACCCGAATGTCTGAAGCAATCAGCACCAGCACGGCCAGATCGCGCAGAGCGAGTAAACTAAAGCGCGGCAAAAATCCAGCGCCAGCAAGCATGCCGGAGACCACAACTTAAACGAACCCAACAACAAATGCCCCATCTTTTTTTCCCTTTTTACCTCGACGGTGTTGCCGGCGCCTGCTCCATCGCTTCGCTCTTGAGCACCGCGGCGTCACCTTCCACGGGCACCCTCGATCGCGAGACAAGCTTTGCTCGACCTCCTTCCCCTGAGTCACCTACTCTTGACGGCCTGGAAAGAAGAAACTTTGTGAACTGAGAACGGGAGCGCGTGTCGAGCGATGATGAGATGTATATGTACTTGGGGCGCAAGGCAGCAAGAGAGTGCGCCCTCCCCTTCCAGGGAAGCTGTCTTGGCGATGGCGGCGCGTCTCTCTCCCTCTCCTCTGCTGCGCGTCGCGTGCACGGCACGGATGCCGTGGTGCGTGACATGGCAGGTGGGCCGTGGGCCGGCGAGCGAGCCTTTCATTGGGCGAGAGGCGCTGGCGCAGGGGGCCCACACCCGGTCATCGTTTCCTTCGGCACCAAGAAGCCCTTCTTCGCTTTGACGCGGGCCTTTGACCGTCGTCCTTTGGTCTTCCTTCCGGATCTGGAAAAAGACGAGTCGATGCCTCGGAAATTGCGACGGATGGATGTAGTTTTCCAGCCTTTTCCAGGTATATCGTATGGGGAGCCGAAGTCTTGGGAGAACCCTCCTCCTCTCAACATTCTTTGTTTTTTCTTGGTGCTCCAGCTGCTTCTCTCGAAATTGACATTTGCCTCTTCGGATTGAAAAGGCAGGCGTGTGCCTTTCTTCTTTCCACGGCCATTCCATCGGAAAATAAAGGCGCAATTGTCGAGAATCCGACTTGAAAAAAAGCTCCTGGTTGATCAAACTTGGAGCACTATTTTTAGAATATTTGTAGTCACCTTTGTCCTGCCTTCCTGACTCGGATCAAAGTAGGTCTGGAAAGCATATTCAGATTTTTCATTTTACCGGATTGGATTGGATTGGATGTGAATATGGTGTGAAAAATTCCATTTGAATAGTAGAGGTTTTCCTTCGGAAACGTTGTTCCCTATCCGATGTCGATCTTCGGTGTAGACACCGCTTTATTGTCTAGGTGAGTTGGTCCAATAGAAGACTGGTTGAAGAAGAATAAAAACTATAATAATTTATTTAAAAAGATACAAAAGGAGAAACTAAATAAATCTAAAATCACTGCTGTAGATCCAACATACTCTCCACCAACTCGCATAGACAAGAACGGTGGAAGAGGGAAGAAGAACCAGTGGTCAACTAATGGTGTTGTGGTCGGCGGCTATCGCTATCCTTATTCTTTTTGGTAGTTCTACGAAATCAGAGCCCAATTGATGTGGCCCATCTCAGCCTATTTCGACATGTGTCCGAACAAAACTGGCTTCACTATCTCATTAGGTGACACCATTAGCCTGCTTTTTTAACAAACCCTATATCTATTATATTCCAAAAATTCGCTTTCTTTAAAAATTTAATTTCAAATTAATTATTTTAAAGTGTTTGAATTTTATTTGGATTATTTGTGTAATACTGGAAGAAAATATCAAAATTTTGATTCCAAACCGTATTCCCAATTCAAATTCCAATTCTAAAAATTCAAATTTAAATCTTCAAAATTTCAAATCTCCAGAAAATATATGTTCTAATTTTTCTGGGTCCAATTATTTCTCTTGGCACTTCTCTCTTTTCAAAAAAAAAGTTTCCAAAAAATTATCCATCCAACAATTGCTGTAGAGCTAATACGCTTAACCCATCAATGCCAACCAAGCCAGCAACCAGTATAACTCTTTTTCATTCTTGTTTTTATTTCTCCCTCCCCCCTTTTTATTCTCTTTTCTCTCCCTACTGTTTATCTTCCTACAGGAGAGCGAACAGACTCTGTTTCTTCAACCGAACTCCACCATGAGCTATGCATTCAAGCCAAAATCAATTTCCTCCCGCGAAGAAAATTAAAGGTAGCAAAAAACGTCCTCATTCACTGCCAAATATCAATTCCTTTTAGTTTCTTAGCCATTAAAATCTTCCATTTTTCAGTTCTAAGCTTTCAAGTCTAGAAACCGACATTGCTTTTATTCGGCCATTTCCAATCCGTTTCTCCCATTCTTGCCCTATAAAATAAAGCTTTGGGATTGCGTTCCACCCCTTCACGCAATCCTCAAACTGTAGAACCACTCGTGCAACTTCGTAGCCGTGAGCAACGTCTTCCCGAGCGACGACCGTCATCACGACCTCGCCATTTTTTACTCTGGTGAACTTTCTCAAGCTTTGTTCTGTCATATCGTGTTTCATCATCCAAGCAACTCCTCCAACAATTTAATTTGATTTCCTTGCAGCCAATCAACGGGAATCGAGTTTACTCCAAAGGTTCCCGAAATTGCTTCCTGACATCGATTCGTCTCCGGTGAGCTTTAGGCTATGCCATCACCTCTCTTAGACTTGTCTCATCATTTTGTACGCGATACTTACCTCCTTTTCCCCAGAAACCCTCCACAAATTTTTTGTTTCCGAAACCTAGCCATGGCCGCCTAGTATGTTTCGCGTTTCCATCAATCTGGTGATGTTTTCTTCAATCCTTTTGTGTCAAAATGTGCCAAACCATCCCAGATAGCTACCCTCCAAATTGATTTGGATTTCCTTCACCAAGCATCAAGATATCATGTTTTTATTTTTTTTCTTCACCAAGCACCAAGATATCATGTGTTTATTTTTTCCCCTACCGACACCATTCAATCGTCAATTGTGTCATCTATGGTGAGTTTCCGACTTAGCCTATATTTTTCTAGCTTCGCCATGCCACATTCTAGCATGTGCTCACCTTACTTCTCTAGGTTCCATGTCCAGAAATTGTACCTTTCCAACCCATGCTGTGGCCGCGCCCCGAGTGCCGTTGTCGCCTCTACACCGTGTCTCCCACTATGCCACCACTTCCCAAAACTTCCACCTGGTCCTTGCAACCTATTTTGCTTGTCTCGCGTGCCTCCTTGGCTTTCCCTCGCTGGCTTATGCCCATGTCGAGAACCGCGACCAATGTGTGCTATTTTGTTGGTGTGGAAGAAGCACTTTATTTGTTTCATTTAATTTTCCTTGAGTGCATTCCACTTATATTGCCACAGCCTAGTGGTATATATGTTGGCTTGCAAGCATTAGGTTGTGGGTTCAAGTCGTGAGAAATGCAAATAGTTTGTGCCATCGGCTTTTGTTTTTCTTAAGCCAATGACATGCGGGACCCACCGGTCATACCCACAAATTCCCAAAACCCTAGCAAAAAAATATTCTAGGAATCTTCCTCATTTTTGCATTTTCTGGAATTTCCATTCGATCTTTCTATCGCTCATTCTCTGTCATCCGAATTCCGTATCCAGTGATTCAAGTTTCTAAATTCATCTAAATTCAATATCTTCCTTCCAGTATATATTTTATATTTTTGTGATTTTATTTGCATTTATTATTTCGCGCGCCAAAGAATTTTTCGATCCGCAGCAAGAAGTTCTAGTCTACATCCAAGAAGGCAAGTCTCCTTCGATCATCTTATAACTACGTATTCCAAAATCATTTTATTATTTCAAATTTAAATGCATTGCTATGTTATATAAAATGATAACTTATGTTTTAAGATTAATAGTTAAACCGATAATTGTTATACCATCCTTTGACGTTGACAACCATGTACATTTGTCACCCTAGGCTTCCATTGTCTCGGTATTGAGATTATATTAATGTTATTTGGTAACTTTAGAATGGTAGTAACTGCTTAGACAAGCTATTCGGTCATTATAACCCTATGGGTGAGAATAATGTTATCAAATATCTAAATAACTGTTTTTACTAAATGTTTGGCAATAGGTGTTGCCATTGGTTTTAAAATAAATAAAACGGTGAAAATTGGTTTTAGACTTGGATGGATGGTAAGATTGGACTGGTGCGGATTTAGCACAAGAACTTGTATTGTGATTGTATTGCCCGAGTCAATTAAGGATCGACGCTTGTGATTGTCTAAACTGAGCACTATCGTGCAACCACATGTTCAGTATGGGATGGACTTAACTGATTAATTAGTAATGTTTTGATTTAGTTCTATTTGGGTTGAACTGTGTTTGGGATGGACATTCACACTAGGCGTAAAAGGGGGCCAAATGGAGGCGAAACCTTGGCGAGCAGAACTAGGTCAAAACAGAGCTTTGTAAAGGTCTTGTCATGATCTCTCTTCCGCACACCCAAGGTAGTGTGTTAATCGTGTGGCAATATGAGATGATCATGTCTTGTAGGTAAAGCAGTATAACCTCTGCAGAGTGTAAAGCTATTCGAATAGCCGTGCCCAAGGTCAAGGGCGGGCAAGGTGCGCTTTTACATGGTAAATCTTTGGTTTTGATTTCAAAAGTAAAAGTTTTGGGAACTCGGGAGCGGATGAAACTCTCGGGAGTGTGTCCTGGCGGATGGAGCCAGTGCTGGTAGATGGAACCCGTAGTCTTGAATCTTGGTGGTTAGAGCCTACCTACTAGTGTTGTTGGTTGGAACTTTCATTATAAAAATTAATAGTAGTTTCAGTTATTGTAAGTACTTCGTTAAATTGATGCTTTCGAAAATATATATTGGTATTTGAAATAAAATGTTGTTTTGTGCGAAAGAACCATATTACCCTTCTTTTGTTAAGCCCTGCATCTACTATATTTTTTTCCAAGACTTGCGTAGTATTTTATGTACTCATATGCTATATTCAAAACAAATCTCAGAGGATTATTAAGGTAAAGAAGGAGATTACGACTACTTCGTGTGTGGATTTGACGAAGGCTTCTCGGAGTATTAGGTTGTGCTTTTTCAGTCAATTGTTTGTGGCGTATTGATGTGTCATTGTCAAAGTTTATTTCTGCTTTCGCTGTGTTTTGTAAATTTGAGAGGTCTTATAACCTCAGTTGTAATAAAGTGGACATAAGTCTTATGTTCTTTATTATTATATTAAAGCATTGTTGGTTATGTAATTATCACTGTTTAACTGTATGCATTAACTTTGATCTGAGACTAGTACAGTAATACATAGAAGGTTCGGATTTGGAAATTTGATCTCTACAATATCTTTCGTTCATTTTTATATGATTACGTGATGACAGCTAACTTCAACCATGCACGTCTGATATTATATTGCGATGCTTATCCATGGATTCGAAATCTGCATAATTAGTTCTTCCAATGGAACAGGGCCTGACATCATTCACGAACGATTCAAATCAATCATGTTGAATCATGGTAAGCTCTAAAAAACCATCGCGAAGATCATGTCGAAACTTTCAACACATTATAACGTAGAAATTAATATAAACCTTTTGTTATCACCATCAATATATTAAAAGGGTTCGTATGATACTTTCGGACTTTCTGAAAGTTCATTACCGAAAAAGAAAAGAAATCGATTCACTAATTTAATTTGGATGCAACAGAAACCGCCAACTTCTTTAAATTGTTTATCTGATTATTACCTGGCCCAATATTGTAGCATATTGTTTGGTCGACCAAGATATTATTGTTTTAGTTGTGAGCATTGTATTTTGCATCAAGTGTTAACATCTGATGTGCTTTATAGTTATGAGCATGCATTGAATCTGCATGAAATGTTTTGATCCGACTCTTGCACTTTTTAAAAGAAAAAAAGGGAGGGAAAGCATCAGTTGTGTTTGCATTGATTTTTTGTTGATGGTTTTTCGCTGAAAATAATAGTAATAACTGAAAAAAGTGGCTTTTGAAGAAGATGGTGAGCAGTAAAAAAGTGAGCGAGAGATGAGTATACATGATGGGAGCGAGAGGAGTGGGGCATATGATGCACCCGTGACCCTCTACCTTATCTCCGGAGCGAGACAGTAGTAAAAGGAGTGAAGAAACCGCTTTGAGAAGTAAGATGTTCATATTAGTTTTTGATTTTTTAAGTAGAAATCAGAAGTAGAAGCCAATATGAACAGAGTCCCAACACTATTTTGCTTCTGGTGTGCATCTCTACTTCTTTGACCTAATTTTCTGCCTTGTGCTTTTCCAATTTTCTTTTTATAGATATAGAGTTTTCTTGTCGCTTTAGTTTCCCTTGGATTTCACGTGCACATCTCAGAAATGTAAAAAAAAAGTAGGTAGTCTCGTTCAGATCGACTCTGACGGTCATCACACAAGAATCTCCAAGTAATTATATGCCAGAAAGAAATGAAGTTCATTAGTATCTGTGAAAGCTTAGGCTCCAGCGACTTCTCTAATACTGCAGAATTCGGAATGCATGCATGCATGCAACCATGCAGCGTGGGATCCTCTTGTGTGTGAAGCGCTGGTCGAAGTGAGCCTCGGGCAGAATGTGGAAGCCCGGGCCCCGAATGCGCGGTGACGTTTATGGAACGGGCAAATAGTAGTACATGGCTTTGTTCATCAGATAAGATACATGCCTGGCCCTATTCGGATGGGATGTTTTTGTCGTGGCCATGCTTCGTGTTTCAGCTTCTGACGAAGCAACGGCAACACAACAAGGTGATCAGCTGTTGCTTGAGCTTCGGTTGCCAGGTTCTCTCATGTTAATCCAACCAATTAGGCTATGTTTGGAGAGGGAATTTTCTCAGATTTATATAGAGATTGAATTGTTTTACGTGAAAATTCCGTGTTCCAAACATGCTAGAAGCTATGCACTTGTCAAGACTTAGCAGGACTAATATTCATGAAGATGCAGTTAAAATTAAAACTTTTCTACTTGAGAACAAAGTAACACGGAACAAATTTTGATTTGCGAAGCGTAGGAAGTATCGGAGTGAACAAGGACATTGCCAATCTCTGGAAACAAATGGCAAGGCAAGGAAGATATTTGCTCAGCAAAGTAGCACCCGCTAATCTGGACATTCGACGAATACAATAGCAGGGATCATTCTCGGTTGCGTCTCATGTAAACATCACACCAAGGGGCACCAATGCAAAAACAAAGACGAGCATTACCCCCATTTCTTCCGAACGAGCAACAAGTGGCCGAATTGATCTACCAAACTAGTCTGTCATTCTACATACACCACCTCCACCTTTACATCCATCGGATAGACTATTGCACAGCGACTGCAATTTTTTTTATCTTTCAGTCATCTAAAGTTGCACTTTGAATCACCTGCACATGTTTTTTTTAGAGGGAGGCTGCCAATTTTAGTTGATTGAAAGTGCAATTTCAAGTCACCTGAAGTTGCACTCTGAATCACCTAAAGTCGCAGCTGTTTTTTTGGAGAGGGCTGCAATTTTAATTCATTGAGAGTGCAATTTCAGGTGACTGAAATATAAAAAAATTTCAGTCGCCTGTGCAATAGCAAAACTGTACATCCATTTCCTTTTGGCATTGATCTTTACGCAAACCATTTTGGCACCACATTAACAATATGCTTTGTTATACCAGAGGACTAATACCGGTAATCAGAGGAGTGTGAATGATTCTCAAATTTTTTCTCTCTAAAGTATTTGTTGCATTTTTCTCTAAAATAAACATAAGCCAGAAGCCTAAGCTGAAATGAGCGGGGCTCATTTTGGTTAAACCAACGTGGTTTTCACAACATTATGGGCTCAAAATCTCAGGGGTCCACAAATATCTTCTCCTTGTTCTTTTCGACCAAGGAGTTCTCCTGCGCCACCCAGGATTGAACCCAGCTCGGCAGTGGTGCACCCCTATGGCTCATCCACTAGAACACATTCAGCTCCCCCAATTCCACAAACAATTCACTTATCATATAGTTGTTTAGATCGAACTTTGGCATTTAACCAGAAAATTAGTACCAGACCAATTGAATTGATTTACCCAACCATTGGCAGGAAGGTAGTAGCCATCTTGATTGGACGGTCCGGCGCGGGCTGGGCTGGGGCTCTAACTTGCGTTGGGAAGTTGTTTGGGTGGGCTAACACTGGGATCCTTCTCCGGCCCCATAATGGACAGTAGGGATGCAAAGGGTGCTTGGCGAGTCGTCCCAGTATTTGGCCCGCATGGCCCGTTACAAAATATTATGGTAATGGGTCGGCCCGACCCACTATCACATGGGAACCTAAGGTTCCATGGACCGGCTTCTACTAGGAGAATATATAGATCTCAGGATCCCTGAAAAGTTGAACCAAGAAATTCACAAAATCACAGGATCTTTGAACCACTACGAATAGGGGTGGAAAAAAAGCTCGTTAGTGGGCTCGTTGGCTCGGTTCAAAATTGCTTCAATTATACTTGTTAATTGGTTAAACATTAAAATGAGTTGATTTCAAATGAATTTGAATTTTGCTCAAGCTCGG
Organism: Dendrocalamus sinicus; assembly: GCA_036346575.1. Classification (NCBI taxonomy): domain Eukaryota; kingdom Viridiplantae; phylum Streptophyta; class Magnoliopsida; order Poales; family Poaceae; genus Dendrocalamus; species Dendrocalamus sinicus. The sequence goes on along the minus strand of CM070653.1, from coordinate 26,767,568 downwards.
CTCGGCTCGGCTCGTTAGCTCGTTTCTAAAAATACTTTTAAATTATCCGTAAAATGATATTAAATCAAAATATATCAATTTTAGAAAAAGCTCGATAAGACGAGCAGTTGGCTCGATATCCACCCCTGACTACGAAGATAAGCTTAAGAGGTCACTCAGCCAAAGAAACTCACAAAATTCAGCAGGAAAGTGCATACAAATATCACAAAATGTAGAAAGAAAAATCCAGCAAAATGCCACGGCATGGAGTCATGGACACCGGCTGGAAGCTACTAGGGCCCTGTTTGGATACGCTTAAAATCCGATTCTGGGTAGAATTAAGCGAGAATCCCACCCAAACGCTTTGATTATTTTTCGATTCTTTCAACCGCGCGGTGGGAAAAATCAGCATTTGCACCGAGAATCCAAAATCTGCACCGCAAGCCCCATCAGGATTATTCAGATTATTCAGATCGCAGATTCTTCAGATCGCGACTTATCAGAAAATCTTGATCAAATTAAAATCGATTCTCAGATAAACGTATCCAAACAGGGCCTAGAAATGCCGCAACATCTTAAGGTCACCATTCATCACAAAAGTCCCTAAAGACAAATAGATTGGATCCGACGGACTAGATTACATTCTTTGTGAGCTTCGTGATTTCCAAAGTATCCCACTTGCTAACGAGTGCCCAACTGCCGATTAGGAAAGCAACAACGAACGCTGTGAAATTGTGTTCCTCTGTTCTACGTTTCAATGCATCCCAGCTCGCCAATTTTAACCAGGTTTTTTCTTCCTAACTTTTATATTTTGTGATTTAAATTTGGTTGGATCCGATTATTCTAGTCAGCCTGATTATTGCTAGTCTTTTTAATCGCTTAAAAAGTAAGATCAAGTTTTGCTTAAATGCGAATTGATCGAATGCTATGATCGGATCATCGTTGAGTTCATGATGAACTCTCTGTATTAACTTGCACCAGACGTAGTGTCCAAAGGTGTTTGCTCCAACTAGAGTCAGACGTGGCTATTCAAAGCACTCTCGACTATAACTCTTCACTATTATCTTCCGATACTCTATTTCGTTTTCTGAGTGGGGTTTATTCCTGTCTTTTAGTAGGTTATTGTTTTAGTTTCTGAGTAGGTCTCTATTTTATTGCCGACTAGAACTCTGTTCCTTTCTAGTCGGGGACTCTTGTTCGCAAGATTATTTATTTATCCTGTAAGCCTTATAATAGATAGCACGATGTATCTAGCTATATAATACACCAAGAATATTTTATAACTTCTCCTTATATAATGGTTTCGTCGATAAAAAATATATGGCGTAGTTGAATATTTGTCTAATATATTGGTTTCTAAGACCATTTAGAGAAAATTAATCGGACTCTGATATTATTTATAGGCTTGATATGATAGCAGAGGGTGAATGTGCCTTTCGCTTTACTACTCAGCTAACGTCTGATTTGCAGTGTACCTAGTTGGGCTTATTTTCTATGGCTTATGGCTGAATTTTCATCGTAACTGGCTGAAATTACACTGTGGCTGATGATGATTTATTTGACATAATTAAATTTAAAAATAGAAAAATAGGTTAGCCTAGCACGTATAATGCAAACGAATATGGAAAAAACCGGCAAAAAGCTCAAAATTCTGAAAAGCAAAAAAAAAATTAGGAATAGTAAATAATAAATCGGAAGTCAGAAATCTAAACCAAAACGAAGGGAACTTATGTGGCGTGGCTGAGTTTTAACTGTGTCGCGATTTTTTGTGATTGGCCTAGATGAAGGGGGTGAGTAAAGTACTATGAGAGCTTTTCTCGGGGGGAGCGGCTCAGGTGCAGGGCCCCCTACACATAGCTATATGCAGAGCGCCTAGATTCGCGACACGTGGTAAAAAATAAAAAAAATATTTTTTAAGTACTTAAAAAAATACTTTTTAAGTATCCAAAAATACTTTTAAAAAATTTTAAGTATTTTTTTTGAATTTTTTGGATTTTAAGTATTTTTTTGATTTTTTACCACGCGCGAACCTAAACACTCTACTGTCACGTGAATCTAGACGTCCTGTACAATAGTATAGCCAACTAGTGGCTATAACACTTGTCCATTTCATCTATAGCCTTCAAAAAAATAGTTCATACAATAAGGTAGCTATTACAATAACTATTTGGCCCCACGTGTAAGAGAGTGAAATACATATTTTTACGTGCTATAGCTAGCTGTAATTTAGTAGCCAGCTTTCTTCTCTCTCTTCCTTTCTCTCTCTGCCACGTAAAATTTGGTTGATATTATATTTGCTATAGCCTGCTGACTAAGTCTTAGGCCCTGTTTGGTACAATTTCACCAACAACTTCGTGAGCTGTTGTGAGCTGTTTTTTGCCAAACACCCTTTTTGCAAACAGCTTCATGGATGAAGCTCCTTAAATCATGCTCTCACAAGGGAATGGGGTGGGGTGAAGCTGAAAATAGTAGCTTTTCACAGCTCTCTCCTCAGCTCATGATTCTAGGAACCCACTGCCCTTGTAGTTGACAGAAATTACAGCACTTTGCCACTGAGTCCGCACGCCTGTTTCCTCTCCTCCCGTTCGCACTTCTCTACCATTCGCACTGATTTTAATTTTTTAATTCATACTCATTCAAATATATTATTTTTTAATTCATATGACCATATACAAACATACAACTCCAAATACTAGAACAAGTCAGGTAGACAGGGGCATCTTGGACAATTGCCCTCTCTCAGCCATGCATGAAGCTGTTGGTGAAGCTGTTTTGCCAAACAGTTTTCCAAAACAGCTTTAGTTTTACCGGTGAAGCTGCTCGTGAAACTGAAACAAAAAAATAACTTTACTAGTGAAGCTGAGTTGTGCCAAACAGGCCTTATATACAGGGCCTGCACCTGAGCCACTTCCTTTTCTCGGTGCCATAACCGAGAATCTGAACTGAAAAACGTATCGTAGTATCAACTCTGGCCTTCACGACTGTACGCAAGGACCCTTCGAGAGCGCAGCAGCTGCAAACAGAACCGAAAAATCAAAACAAAAATCAGACCAAAAGCTCCTTTTCCACCGTTGAAGACGACCTGCACCATCCGCCACTTCCCTGCCCGCCATCGTCCACCGCGGCCAACGCAGCCGTGCCCGCGACGCTCCACTTCCCTCCCACCCACCACCACCACCACCAGCAGCAATGGCCGTCCCCTCCGACCGCAAGCGGCGCGCCTTCCTCCTCCTCTCCGCCCTCCTCGTCCTCACCTTCCTCTTCCTCGACCCCTCCCCACAGTCCCTCCCATCCCGCCTCTCCGCCCCCACCCTTCCCCCTCCTCCCCAACAGCAAAGCCTCACCCTCGGAAACCCGCCTCACTCGCACCCAAACGCCCCAGCCGCCGCAAAAGCGGAAGTGAGCACCGACACATCGCAACCGGACGCTACCACCGCAGCCGCAAAAGCCGATGAGAACACCGACCCATCGCGGTCGAACGCCACCACGGGTGTAGAAGACAGTGGGGACAGCGACTCGACACGGCCAGACAACAGCAGCGACGCCACGGCAATCGAGGTGGGTCGGGCGGAGGGGAAGGCGGTGGACACAGGCGTCGACGCGGCGGAAGGGAATGGTCGTGGGGATGACGTGGCGGTGGCGGAGGTGAGGTGGGAAACGTGCAGGGTGGGGAGAGGGGTCTCGGCGGCGGACTACATCCCTTGCCTCGACAACGTGAGGGCGATCAAGGCGCTGCGCTCGAGGCGGCACATGGAGCACCGGGAGCGCCACTGCCCCGTGGTGCCGCGGCCCAGGTGCCTGGTGCCGATGCCCGCGGGGTACCGACCGCCCGTGCCGTGGCCGCGAAGCCGTGACATGGTGAGGACCTTGCGCGCTTGCCTTCGTCGGAAAGGGAGGGAAGTGGCTCTGGTTGTTGATGCTCTCTGCTTTCTTCGTTTATACTATTATCCATGTCGTTTTTTATGTAATTGGGTGCTCATGAGGATGGTTGTTTCACTTGTTTGGTTGTGCCATGGGGTCAATTTCCAATTTAATATTCTGATATTAGAATATAATCAAAGAGCACTGCAAACTAAGAACATCCTCTGTTTTTGGAAGCTACTATATTGAAGAAAGACTGTGAATGGTATTTAAGAGCTATATAATAATCTTGGATGTCTGATAGGCGATAGCATTGGGAACCTTAACTTGCCCAAAGTTCTCTTTTTGTACACGGACTCTTGACTCTTTGACCAATATTTCTATGAGGTTTCAACTTTGAAGGCAGCTAGCGAATCTTGGATGTCTAATAGCCTTCTGTGGTTAAAGATTTCATTACGTGACTACTGATGATAGTTGATTTCCTTTCCAAATTCCAGATTTGGTATACCAATGTTCCTCATCCAAAACTGGTACAGTACAAGAAGGACCAGAACTGGGTTATAAAGTCTGGTGATTATCTTGTTTTCCCCGGAGGTGGAACTCAATTCAAAGCTGGTGTTACGAGATACATTCAGTTATTGAACAGGTAGATATTACTGTATCACCTTTATCTATGTTTGAACAGTTCGAAGGAAAGTTCCATAAGTAGTTTGATGGCCAAGTGAGTTGTGCGTACTTGTGAATTACAATGCTTCTTATATGTATTTCTGTTGGTCAATTTCAATGCCAATGTGCAGTATTTCATTTTGTAATTTTGAGACTTGAGGGGTGAACACGAAGGGTGTACAGTATGCTTGCATTGCTAAAATAATTACTCTTTGTTGGGGTTTAGTCATCTAAACATTTCCCAGGAATGCTGCCATCAGTTTCTTTCTCATATCTTTTTTTTCCTGAAGTCATACCATAATTTTCCTGTGATAAATTTCGTTTATAGATAATGCCGGGCATTCAATGGGGAACACATACAAGAACTGTCCTGGATGTTGGATGTGGTGTTGCCAGCTTTGGTGGATACCTGCTTGACAGGAATGCCATTACTATGTCCTTTGCCCCAAAAGATGAGCATGAAGCTCAGATACAGTTTTCGTTAGAGCGTGGAATTCCAGCATTTCTAGCAGTGATTGGAACACAAAAGCTTCCTTTCCCTGATAATGCATTTGACGTTGTCCACTGTGCAAGGTGCAGGGTCCATTGGTATGCAAATGGCAAGTATTCTATTTCTTCACAGCATTTATAAGAAGCTACTGTAATATCTATTTTCTTTTTTTAGAAAAGTGTGTTCTTTGTTTTCTTGCAAATTCTTGTTTGATTTTTATTTGCTACTGGGGATGTGCAGGTGGAAAACCATTGTTGGAGCTTAACAGAGTGCTAAGGCCTGGAGCATTTTACATTTGGTCTGCAACCCCTGTCTATTGTCAAGAAAAAAGAGACCAAGATGACTGGAATGGTTTGTGTGCATGTCGTATTTTATTATCTGTCATAACTTCTCAGTTCTCAGTTTAGTAATATTATCTAAGGATTGCCTAGATGTAAGCACATGTTATTCCCCTAAAAAGAAGAATACGGTGACTGGTTTTAGAGGGAAAAAGAGCAGGTACAAATATTTATAAGGATTGCTGAAAACACAGAGCTCTAACTAAGACTGACTGAAAGAAAGTTGGAGATATATATGACTATAGTAGCTGCTTTTGGTTTAGGTCAATTCTATGGAAAATTATATCCAGTCTCCTCCTAAATTAAGATATGCTTGGGTAGTAGAATGCGTAAATGCTATAGTACGCAACTTGTCACTTCTAAGCAAAGAAGGACAATATTTTTCATTTAAGCTTCGAAAGATGCTTACAGCATTGCCTTGTGTAGTTTTGCTTCTTCCCACAACATTGTTTACTTTGCAATTTAAGTATGATGAATTTTTTCGTTCTAATTGGAATATCCATTCCACATGTGACAGCAATGGTTACTCTGACCAAATCAATGTGCTGGAGAACAGCGGTAAAATCTCAAGATATTAATGGAATTGGTGTTGTTATATACCAAAAACCGACCTCAAATTCTTGCTACCTTGAGAGGAAGACCAATAAACCCCCTCTGTGCTCCCTTAAAGATGGATCGCGTTTTCCTTGGTACGTTATAGCTCGTCCTTCATTGATTTTTGGGTGGTTGCTTCACAATCAGTTCAGACTGCAGCTGGTCTTGTAGCCAGTAGCCACTACTAGTGGCCTATTTCTGATTATAACTTACTGGCTCACTGGTGGACAGCAGTGACGTGATACTGAGAGATACCATCTGCAACCTGTCCTGGTTACAGATGTTGTAGACATCATAAATGATCTATACTGTAGCTTCTATTTGGTGTCATGTATACAATTTGTCTTATCTTTGCTTTTGCAGGTATGCTCCTCTTGATAGTTGCCTTCTGTCAACTGCTGTTTCCAGTTCAGATGAAAGAAACAACTGGCCCGTTCCGTGGCCTGAAAGACTTAATGTCAGATACTCAAGCGTACCTGATGATTCTGCTACTATTAAGAGAAGTTTGATGCTAATACAAAGTATTGGAAACAAGTCATTTCAGAAGTATATTTTAATGACTTTCCATTTAATTGGTCAAGAATCCGTAATGTAATGGACATGAATGCTGGTTCTGGAGGGTAAGAGAAGACAACTTTCTGCTGATTATTTTCTGAAATGCATTCCGTATGAATTTGCAATATCAATCCTCATAGTTTTAGCGCTTCTACTTCAAGGATGCTTTTTGATACATGAAGAATTAGAGATTAAATAGATGCTGGTTGGACCTGAGTTTTTGCCATTCATTCTGAATGTGTAGTTTTTGTTAGTACAATAGAGGAAGTCTAACAATAGCTTGAACCGGCTCATCTATTCATTCAGAAATGGAGTAAAGGTTGCCTTTAGTGGGATGGTAATACTTGTCGATTTGGACTGCAAGTCATATATCCCTTATGGGGATCAGGCAAATCAGAAACCCCCTAAGATATTGATTTTTAATTAGGTGTTGATCTGCGCGTACAGTTGTTATCAAACTAATTAAATACTTCGTTACACGATGGGGATGTTAACCAGGCTTGTTTTGTTGAACCAGATTTGCAGCAGCACTTATTGATCAACCTTTATGGGTTATGAATGTTCTATCTACTGGTCAGATAGATACTTTGCCAGTTATTTTCAGCAGAGGCTTGATTGGGGTATATCATGATTGGTGTGAATCTTTCAACACATACCCAAGGACCTATGATCTTCTTCACATGAGTCATCTCCTTGGAAGTCTTACAGATAGGTAAACAGTCACTTGTGCAGCTGCGCTCCCTTTTTTTTTTGTCAGAATCTAGGGTGACCTTTGTGTCTTTCCTTTAGGTGTGACATCATTGAAGTAGCAGCTGAAATCGACAGGATATTGAGACCTGGCAGATGGTTTGTGTTGAAAGACACCATGGAAATGAAAAAAAATCTGCGCCCAGTTCTGAAGTCCCTGCACTATGAAACTGTCATTGTGAAACAGCAATTTCTTGTTGCTACAAAGAGTTTCTGGCGTCCTCACAAGTCAGCTTCCAGATCATGATGACATAGGTCATACCTCGAAAGTGAGTCATCAACAAACAAAGATCGATTCTTTAAATTCAGATTGAATTGATTCTTTTATACAGCAGAGATATAGTAGTTTGGTCAGACCCCAGATAAAAGCTTTTTTTAGGGTTGTTACTGTTACAAAATACATACGTCTGGTCTGTTGAGCTGAAACATTTTTTTCAAAGCAAAATAATAAGGATGTTATAGTTGTACGCTAGTGCTAACAGATGCAAACACAGGCTGGGATCATCTTTTGTATACTTGTTCGTCAGTTACTTTTGTACACTCTACAGTAAAGATTTTGAAGCTTGTAGAAATGTGCGCTCCATCCCCCCTCCCCCTACTTCTGTAAATAGGCTGCACGTTGCAAGTAAGCTCTATAGCCATGCAGTATCTACACAAAAGTACCGTACTTTCTGTTTTCGTTTCCGATTTGCTACAATTAATCAAGCACGGCTAGATGGTACTAGCTTACAGCAACATGCCTCACAAGCAAAATGGAAGAGTACCAGCGTGCTATTTTGCAAAACCAAATAATGTGATCGTTGGTGCTCAGTCCTCACCTCAAGTTCTTGCGTTGGCGATGATCACGTAATAGCTTAGCTCAGTTGTTAAAACAACTGGTCCTTGCGCAGTGTGTGCACTCAGATGCTCCAGAATTTACCGTAGTACAATTATAATCCATCTTCTTGGTAAAGCCAGTTAACCGTCACGAGGACTTACGGGTCACAACTGACATCAGATAGATTCGGTAGCGTATGTACTGTGTACCGCGCACGCGTGCGCGCGGGGGTGTCGGTTGCTGAGTGGCTGGGTCGGCGCCCGGTGAAAACCACACTGCCCGTACCTGGGGCCCTCCCGACCGCGGTTGCCGCCGGCTCGCGCGGTCGGCCACTCGGCAAGCACGTGAAGACACCGCCGCGTAAGCCCGCCCGCGCGTATATGGTGCACATACAAATTATAGTGTCTCGTATACCAGCACGTACTGTACGTGTGTAGGACCTGATATAGCAATAAAAAAGTGTGAAATAGCAATAAAAAAGTGTGAATGATACCTTCAAATTCAATATCTTCATATGGTATTCTAAAATTTTCACTCCACTAGCTACTAGAAGTTAAGAAGATTATATTAGCCCGCCAACAAAGAACTTATCAATGCACGAAAACAAAATAAAGTTTAACTTCTCAGTACCAGCCTGAGCCTGGTGATTTGACTGCCTGGAGAACCGATTTGACATACTACCGGTCTAACCGCTCTCTTCATTCAGACCTGTAAATCAGTCCAAGCCAAAATCCAAAAAGTGCAATTCTCAAAATACAAATCTAAATAATACGAGACGACTTTGCACCCACCTTACCAAGGATCTCAGGAACATAATACGTCCAAGGATTGTATGGATCTTAATCAAGGTTCTAACATTTACTGGAGACAAGCAAGGTTGCACCAAAATTAGGTAAAACTCACAAACTTGATATATGTTAGACCATATGGTTAGGTCTATGTTATTTTGATGATGAATAATTGACAATGGTTAATTTGTTATGATAAATAATTGGTGATTTTATTTATCGATGTTATGCGAGGTGTGTTAGCGTGTGTGCATATGGACTGATATTGGTCAAGTTGAGACGAACTTGTGCCGAAAAGAATGCTCTTTGGTCTTTGCATGTGCAGGTTGAGTATGGAGGCGATCATGGTCGGTGACGAGGTGGACCGGGACTAGGATGGGGAGATCCGAGGTTCAGACGGTCAAGGAGGTCACGAGATGGTCGGGCTCATGCTTGGGGCGCATGGAGATTAAAGGTGGATGATGCGTGGAGAAGCTACGGGAGGTGTGGTCCTGGAGGCTTCGACACGAGACGAGTTAGAAAAGTTGGAATTTTGGAAAAACCCGTGTTAGGAAGGGTTTCGAGTCCCTTACTTGTTGGAATTGGATTAGAACTCGTGGGCTTAGGGTAAGCCCAGGTTTTGGGCCCTAGACTATAAATAGAGGTGGGGTTGGAGGCAACCCTGTGGTTTTTGGGGAGAGACTAGGGTTTAGGGGTGCTAGGAGAGAGCACCTTGTAGCCACCATTATGCAGAAATAAAATAGATCTATTAGAGAGAGAAAACAAAATTCTGCGCGTTGGCCGTTCTGGTGATCGAGCGAAAAAGAAGAAAAAAAAAATACAGAGCGCCGCCGCCGTTCCTTCTCCGGGCGTCTCGCACTTAGCGGCTGCCGACAGAAGGCTTGGTCGGTACGGTCGCCACACAGCACAAGCCGTTCGACGTCTCTCGCGCGTCCTGGGTTCTCGATTCCATTGGAAATCTTCTGTCTCCGCGCGTCCTCGGCCAATCTCACGTGCGCAACAAAGAATTTCCCGGTGGACGTGTTGTACAAATCTGTGTGAAGGCAACACGTCATCTCGGTCCTTGCGTGAAAGATCCTGGTGAGTCATCTGTTTGCATCGCTGCACGTCGCCAAAACAAATCTTATCACCACGCGTTTAGTCGCTGATTGCTCCAGGGAAGCATACATTAACTAGCAAGTCAATTCATGCTTTTCCAATGTACGCAGCGACTATACTAATGCATGCAGTGAGTTTGGTATCTTTTAATCCATGCCTCTCATGATTAATTGTTTCACTTGGCTAGTTATTGCACACGATTGCTAAGGGCAATTAGTTTTGGTTATTTTTATTAGTTGCTACAGTAACCTGAATATATATATATATATATATATATATTCCTTGCTGTTTTTATTTTATTTTGAAAGAAAAGTTTCCGCTGTGTACTGCAATCATTCACCCCCCTCTGATTGCCATCGACGATCCTACAAGTGGTATCAGAGCAGGTTGCAATGACATCAGATCGGGATCGATTTTCAGGTAAGCCACCATTTTTTGATGGATCAGATTATCTTTATTGGAAGACACGCATGGAGGTTTTTCTTCAAGCACAAGGTAATTCTATTTGGCAAAAAGTTGAATATACATATGATGTGCCTCCTGTTGTTACAATTGAAAATTCATCTGATGTTGAAGCTAATGCTAAGGCTAGAAATATTTTGTTGCAAGGTTTAAGTAGAAACGAGTTTGTCAGAATTGCTCACCTTAAATCTGCAAATAAAATTTGGACCACTCTAACTGATTATCATGAAGGATCTAAATCTGTTAAAGGTGTGCGTCAGAATCAATTTAAAAAGGAGTATTCAAAATTTGAGATGAAACCTGGAGAATCAGTAGATGCTCTTTTTGATCGTTTTAATAAAATTGTTAGTGATTTGCAATCTGTTAATGTCACATATTCTGATTCTGACAATGCTCGTCAAATTTTAAATGTTTTGGATATGTCTGTTTGGAATGTGTTAGTCACTACTATCAATCATTCTGTTAATATGGAAACACTCACTTTGAATGATCTTTACTCGAAGATGAAAACACATGAGATTGATGTTTTGGCCAGGATAAACAAGACTAATTCTTTGGGCTTAGTGACTAACCAAGCTGACAGTTCTTCTAGTTCTTCTATTGTTTCTTTGTCTGCATTGTGTTCTATTTCAGATAAACAATTAGAGGAATTTCCAGAAGAGCAGCTTGTACTTCTTTCCAACAGGGTGACCAAGGCAATTAATAACATCAGATCAAGACGGAGAGGAGCTCTAATCAAATGCTATGAATGTGGTGAGCTTAACCACATCAAGATGAACTGCCCCAAACTGAGAAACAAGGAGGTCAAAGATGATAAGACACCAACTCGTCGCTCTCAAATCAAGATTGATCCAAATAAGAAGCGCAATTATCGCAGGGCAGTCAATAAGATAATTTCAGCACTTGATGAGATTATTTTGAGTGATGATGATTCTGAAAGCGATGATGAGGACAATGGCAAAAAGGCAAAGGAGGTGGACTTCACAGGAATGTGCTTTATGGCAAACAGTGAGGAGCTCGACAGTGATGATCTTTATAGTGATCCTGATGAGGTAAAACCTTCTTACACTGATTTATCTCGTGCTGTGCTTAGATTGACTGATGAGCTTAAGAAGTATAAAAAGAAAATTAAAAATCATGATTTCATTGTTGATGGCTTAAATTCTGAAATCAATAGACTTAGAGCTTCTATTCCTGATGATGAATATTGTGAGTCTTGTCAAGTTTTACATACTGAGTTGGAATCTGCTAGAACAATTAATGCATCAAACCTGGTTCAACTTAGTGATGTAACTGCTAAACTTGATGAGTTGAGATTGGCACATGACTCTTGTGGTGAAAAGTTAAAACTTGCACATGATGAAATTGAAAAACTCAAGTTTAGCTCTCCTACATGTTTAGAGTCAGGTATTTCAAATATTCAATCTAAAACTTGCTTTAAATGTGATTTGCTAGAAGCTAGACTTAATTCATCACAAGAAACAATTCAACAGATGCTTTATCATGAGATATCTTCTTACTCTAATTGTCCTAAGCTTAGCACTGAAATAGAAGCTTTGACTAGACAACTTAATGATTTTACTGAAAAAGAAAGATTGGCTCAGTCTAGTGCTTCTAAAAATCTTGTGAATGAATATGTTAAATGCACAATTTGTCCAACTCTAGCTAAAGAGAATGAGTACTTAAAAGACACTTTAGAGAGATTTTCTTTTGGCAAGAAAAATTTATATATGATTTTAGACAAGTCAAAAACAAGTGTGAAGAATCATGGTCTAGGATTTAATTTTGTTGAGCATGCCAAAAATAATCCTCCTAAGGTTATTAAGCCTCTTGAACCTGGAAAGATTGAAGTGAAACTTGAACCAAAACAAACTGTGTTTAAATATGCTGGCTTTGTGCAAAAATCATCAAATCATATTATATGTGCTAGCTCATCTTCTCAAAAGAATTCTGCTAATGTTAAATTTCAATGCACCTATTGTGGAAGAGATGGACACTTGCATGAATTTTGCTTTAGACGTGCAAAGAAAGAGAAGAAGGAAAGATTGAATGCTTTGAAACAAAAACGTGCAATGTTTTTTGTTCCTAGAACTAATGTGAAAGCTAAGTTTTTTGAGAACTTTCATGATGGTTTTAAATCTGCTTCACATGCTATATTGAGATTTAATTCAAATAATTCACGTTCTTTTCGGCATTTTGATCACCTACATGCACGTGATTTTGGTTCTAGCTTTGTTGCTCCTGTTCATCGTGTGTCTCAGTACTGGATTCCTAGATCTTATTTCACTAACCCCAGTACTGTGAGACCAGTGTTTTCTGTGATGTAAGGATAGCTGACAAGGATGGAGAACATGAGCTAGATTGGGTTCCGGTCTTTTACATCATTGCTTGATTGGAACATTTGATGGTTCTTCATTCCTTTGGGAGCTTCCAAGAGATCCCACTGTTTTGAGACCATGTGGAAAAGGTGATGTTGTATTGCATCTTGTTAGATTCTCAAGTTAATGATATTCTCACTACGTCGCTTGATATTTCTTGTTTTGCTCATGTACGAAGTGAGTTGGGTATGTTATATCTTGGGATTGTTCTGAGGGGGAGCTTGTTTACAAATTTCAGAAGCTTTATTTATTATACTTGTCAAATAAATCAATAAGTCCAAGCCATTGTAATTAAATGAATTGTAGAGCTCTCTTTATCATATTTACTCATATGTTGTGTAGTTTTGATCATAACTAGTTATAATTAATTTGTTATACTTGAACTAAAATATAAATTGGCAGAACACTTTGACTAGATTGATTATAGATAGTACTCTGCGATGTTCATCGAAAAGGATTAGCTTGATTGTGAGTCTTATTTTAAATCTTGGCTATGAGGCTCGCATGTTTCGTATTGCAATCTTTTTATGATCACTCAATTTGGCATGTTATAAAAAAAATGAGCAATAAAAAATTGAAAAGATGTATGCTTCAAGCATGCCATGGTATAAAAAAGAAAAATCACAAAAAGTGTACAAATAAAAAGAAGTATGCTTCAAGCATGCCACCATCTAAAGAAGTATGCTACAAGCATGCCACATGCCTATGAATTGAGTGTGGAGCAATAGATTGCTATATGAGACTGCTAGCTCGTCTAGATTTAAAATTTGCTTCACTTCTAGGCTTTGATTTTTTGTTGTGATATCTCATTGTGCTCTTTATAATTGATTTGGTCATTGTTGAGATGCCTGTTATTAATATAAATTGTTTAATCATGCTCAAGACTGGTTTTGACATTGCTATATGATATATGATTTTATATGATCTAGATAGCTCTACTCAAATATATGGCTTGGTTCTTTTATTTAATCAACGCACAATGACTTGTATAATCTACAAAACTTCTTGATTTTTACCCTCATTGCTCCTTCTTAGAATTGTTCATTTTTTGAATTTTCTTGATGATTACATTGCCAAAGGGGGAGACATTTGATGTGCTTTGTGAGAAATTGGAGACTTTGCTAGAATTACCTCTCTTGTGTTGAGGGGGAGAGATTTGAGATTTATGGCTTACAAAATATTTTTTCAGCTTCAGTTCTTCACTTATATCTATTTGAAGCTAATTCATCATGCTATCTTGAGATGTTGTCAATGTATTCATCAAGGGGGAGATTGTTAGACCATATGGTTAGGTCTATGTTATTTTGATGATGAATAATTGATAATGGTTAATTTGTTATGATAAATAATTGGTGATTTTATTTATCGATGTTATGCGAGGTGTGTTAGCGTGTGTGCATATGGACTGATATTGGTCAAGTTGAGACGAACTTGTGCCGAAAAGAATGCTCTTTGGTCTTTGCATGTGCAGGTTGAGTATGGAGGCGATCATGGTCGGTGACGAGGTGGACCGGGACTAGGATGGGGAGATCCGAGGTTCAGACGGTCAAGGAGGTCACGAGATGGTCGGGCTCATGCTTGGGGCGCATGGAGATTAAAGGTGGATGATGCGTGGAGAAGCTACGGAGGTGTGGTCTGGAGGCTTCGACACGAGACGAGTTAGAAAAGTTGGAATTTTGGAAAAACCCGTGTTAGGAAGGGTTTGAGTCCCTTACTTGTTGGAATTGGATTAGAACTCGTGGGCTTAGGGTAAGCCCAGGTTTTGGGCCCTAGACTATAAATAGAGGTGGGGTTGGAGGCAACCACGTGGTTTTTGGGAGAGACTAGGGTTTAGGGGTGCTAGGAGAGAGCACCTTGTAGCCATCATTATGCAGAAATAAAATAGATCTATTAGAGAGAGAAAACAAAATTCTGCGCGTTGGCCGTTCTGGTGATCGAGCGAAAAGAAGAAAAAAATACAGCGCGCCGCGTTCCTTCTCGGGCGTCTCGCACTTAGCGGCCGACGAAAGGCTTGGTCGATGCGGTCGCCACACGACAAGCCGTTCGGCGTCTCTCGCGTCCCGGGTTCTCGATTCCATCGAAATCTTCGTCTCCGCGCGTCCTCGGCCAATCTCACGTGCGCAACAAAGAATTTCCGGTGGGCGTGTTGTACAAATCGTGTGAAGGCAACACGTCATCTCGGTCCTTGCGTGAAAGATCCCGTGAGTCATCTGTTTGCATCGCGCACGTCGCCAAAACAAATCTTATCACCACGCGTTTAGTCGCTGATTGCTCGAGGAAGCATACATTAACTAGCAAGTCAATTCATGCTTTTCCAATGTACGCAGCGACTATACTAATGCATGCAGTGAGTTTGGTATCTTTTAATCCATGCCTCTCATGATTAATTGTTTCACTTGGCTAGTTATTGCACACGATTGCTAAGGGCAATTAGTTTTGGTTATTTTTATTAGTTGCTACAGTAACCTGAATATATATATATATATATATATATATATATATATATATATATATATATATTCCTTGCTGTTTTTATTTTATTTTGAAAGAAAAGTTTCCGCTGTGTACTGCAATCATTCACCCCCCTCTGATTGCCATCGACGATCCTACAATATATGACTTGTTTGTAGGTTTGATATAGTCAAGATGACTCTATATATGTTTCCATATATCACAGCAAGCAAAAACACCCAAAGATTGGTAACCAAAATCCTAGAAACCCGTTAACCCCATAAATATCGGGTTTTACACTCACATAAGACATATGCACGCTTTTCAAAACATAAAAGCCCAAATCTACTTGACCTTTTCAGCACCTCCTTGACCTAAACCTCTCTCCAAATGCCCTCCAAGTGCGCGGTTTTGGTCTCTTTGCTATTTTTGGTATTTTGGCTTCCCCGTCAAAGCACTGTTACTTTGATCGTAGACCTCACCTTTTTCCCGAGCTTACTCCATAGTCATTTCCACCTTTGCAATTAATCTACATACTTGTAATGTGTAGATTCACCAATAGCTCACTCATCGGCATGTCTCTCTGTGTCGGTTCCCCTTGATCACGTTTTATGTGCACCGCTCACACCATTCAATGAACCGTTACTCGAACATTCCCTTCAATATTGTTTATCTTCTTCTATGATTTGCTTGAGCCTAACCATCTCGTTCGGCTTCCTTGACTATCCCTCAGCTCATTCCCGAGCCTACTCCTGATCTACGCCGTCGACCATGGCCGCGCTCCTAGCACCCTGTATATCAACGACCAAAAAATTATTTTCATGCACAAATTCTTCATAATTTGACCCACATTAGTTTAAACATGCTTAATATATTATGAATGCAATGACATAGAACCCCAAAACTCAACCTATAACTAATCCCCTAAAATTCTAGAACCCTCTTAGCCATTTTCAGAGATGGTCGAACCGCCCGTTAGACCATCGGCATGGTCTGATTGTTTCTCTCAAGCTGGTCAGACTGCTAGGGCAAAGCACCAGATAACCCTCTTTGGAAATTTAGTATTTTACTATGTAGCTTTGCCTCACAATTTTATTCGAGATGTCATCTAGTGCAAAGGCATCTCAAAACACTCCTATAAAAAAGTTTTTTGTCCAAAAGCCAAAAACATATGGGGCCGACTTGACCACTTGACCCAAGCTAGTCAGACCATTGCCTGGAAAAATGCCCAAGGGGCAACTGGCCGGTATAACTAGTTCTACAAAGCAGTATGTATGGCTCTTCACAGTGGTCAGACCTTCACTTACAGACTGACAGATAGCCCTGAAAACTATAAAATTTTGTAAAAACAAATTTTAACTTGACATGATCGTCCATTGATAATTGTTTAGCATAACTAAATTTTATATATTCTTAGCATGATACTTCGACGTGGCACATCAGACATCAGACCATGCGGAGGCCGCACAGCTACAGTACTCTATCCTTCCTAATTCATATATGGACGCGGCCCCATCACGATTCACGAGACCAACCTTTCGTACGTACGTGCCTCCGTATGTACGGACCGCGCTTGATGTCCATCGATCCCTTCTATGTCTGTACGTATGTGACTGGGCATGCATGCTTGCTGAGCGCGACCTAGCAAATGCCAAGGTCAGGTGAACCATGCATGCGGCGCCACTTCCTTGCCCGTGCATGTGTGTTTGGCTTGCAGATCGAAAGTGTACGTACGTAGTAGATCACCTGCTTGGGATCACCGTAATTAGCTACCTTCCCTGTGCGTACGTACAAGTCAATTTTCTCGCCTATTCTTTTTAGCTGCGACTTACGACTGAAATTTTTAAATTTTAGTTATTCACGGTACAGATTACGAAGAGATCGATACTCATTTACGATTTTGGCTGGTACAAATGTTAGGCTTTTAACGTGTACTACGTTTAACTTGTAGACCCCGTCTTAAGAAAATACTCCGTTTAAAAATTTGGTACTGTAGCGGCTGCAGCTGCCAAAAGCCGGCCGGCTTGTGCCCTGCCGAACAGAGCCTGAAAATGGAGCTCTTCCTTAGGAAAATTAAGAGAGTGATCAAAACTGTCCTGAGAAACTCCTTAGTAAATGAGTACTTCTGGGTGTTAATCAATTGCTGGGCCAACACGAATGCTATGAGTTTAATTAGCCTTATTCTCCCTTAGTCAGGGATCGCAAAATGGCACGGCCATGCCGCCGTGTCTTTTGGGCGGCAGCGGTACGAGACCCATCAGGCGGTATAGGACGGCCGGTGCAGCATATCATCGACAGCGTTGAGCACAAAACTGTAGCCAGTAGCCCCCACACGTACGCGTCTCTCGTTCGTTCTTAGATCGATGTAGAGTTTTAGCTGGCAAATTATGCAAACCTGACACCGATACTGCATGCATCTACCCAAAGCTAGCAACTAGCTAGCCAGCCATGGTTCTGGTGGGGAAGCTCGCGCCCCGGCGATTGCATCAAAAAAAAAAAAAATTAAAACTAGCTAGCCATGAACAAGCATGCATGCCTATATCAACAGTTACTAATCGAGCCATGCACGCGTACGCGTAGTAGTGATGTTTTCCCCTAAAACAGACTACTCATGTTCATGCAATTCATGCATGCATCCTAGCTAGGTTACGTCCTTTGCGTGATGAACACATCCTTTCCTGTTTTTTTTCCCGTTTCGTTCTCCCTTTCCTTTCCTTCTTCCTGTTTTCGCTGTGAGCGCCATGGGTGTACAAGTGTTCTACGTTGATATATACTTCTAGTTTCTGTGCTCTCATAAAGTGTCCGTACATGTTATCATAGCGCATAATTTGGGGGGAAATATAAGCAGAAGTAATCTCGATCAGACCCCACTAATTCATTCCTGAAATATTTAGTGCTCGCTGCATCATTCTACCTTATACCTTGCTTCACTTTGAGCCTATAGTTATTCTATATCTAGCTATGCATATAGTACGGTCCTTTCAAAATAAAAGAAATTAAAATAACACAAAATAGTACAGAGAACATATATTTCTAGTGTCTACGAAACACTCGTATGTTTTTTTGAGGTTAGGAGCATTTAGATTTTTTGGGCGTTGGATCTCCATTCAACGTCCTAGATTCAGAACACACATATTTTTTTGGAGGGAGAGGGATATGGAAGATCCGTTGGATGGAGATCTAAACCCCTAAAATCTAAAAGCTCCTAACCCAAAATACAATCAAGTGCTCCTTAGCACTTCTCATATTTAATTGGATCGGGCACGTAACTGTACTGTTTCCCAATTAAGGGATTTAGTACGTGCGCATACAGTAACACTATAAAATGAAATTTAATTTTTTTACAGGTCAATATGATATGGAGGAGTAATACCACCAATAAGTTTCTTTCCGCTAATAATTTATTGGATCGCACATCTCTATCAAATCTTAGAGGAAAACAAAAGGGCAAATGAGCCACTATATAGCTTGGAAGTAGAAATCAGAAGTACTGTTCCATCGAAAGCTAGTATATAAAGCATAATGGAAAAGCATGAGCATTATCAGTTGGATTTGTATGCATATATTCAACTAATGAAATGCTTATTTTGAAAGGAAAATGTTGGACTGTAGTTGTGAAGTGTATAAAATGATCATTACACTTTGGTTCAAACAGATATTAACTGACATGGAAAAAAGTTAGCTGGCATCTTCATTATTTTAGAAGGAACCAAGCACATAGTTTTTTTTTCAAATAAACCAATCTAATTAAAGTACTAGCTAGAGTACATTGATCTATATTACGTTATAAACCACCTTATACACCTACATTAATTTGCTATACTACGGCGTGCGTACTTTTGCTATATATGTTAAAACATAGATGAAATAACCAGCTAGAGATTTCTTTCTACAGTAGTCCTATTGTTTTTTATGTTTTCGCAGGAAGCGTCAAGGATAATGTTAAGCTGATCAGAACAACAACAAAGAATATGGCAACTAATAATATCTTATTAGGTACTATGATTAATTAGTAGTATCCATCGTACAAATAAAATAATAAGCAGATATGATCTCCATGCGTAAGAAAGCTACGCAGTCACCTGTATCTCCAAGCCACAGCAGATTAAACTAACAAAAGGAATCTAATAACAACACACACAATCAGCTCAGAGGACAAGTGGTTAGAGATTGGCTAAGCCATCAAACTGCAGGGCCTAAGACAAAAACCATTTTACTAAATTCATGAGTTGAAGAAGGAGCATCATGATAGGTGTGCGTCAACAGACTGGCTGCCTCGACTTTATGGAGAAAAAACAGTGCATTTTCGTAGTACTGGATCGGGTCCAATAGTATATATTATTCTTGGGCAAAAGCTGCATGCTTATGTCTTACCAGCAGCAGCGTATATCCTATATGCTCTCTCTCTCTCTCTCTCTCTCTCTCTCTCTCTCTCTCTCTCTCTCTCACAGAGTTGTACAGTACCTTATGTACTGTGTGCACCACACCCTGCACAAACGGCAAGTTCTCAAAAGAAGACAACAGCAGAATGTGGAAGCATTGGCGAGCTTTGTGCAGTTCCCAATCCGTTGGCAACCACAGTAACATACTGAATAATAATAGGAGTCGTAAAAGCAGCATGCAGCCATGTACCTGTATGTCTACATATATCTATTCAATCACGACAAGCTAGCTAGTCACTGGTGATCATTGAGAAGATGCATGCAACATTAATTAGCAACATACATTACAAACATGACATTAACCAACAAGTATATATGTACGTACAACTACACGTACAAGATGTCTTAACTGCTGCTTATTCAAACAATCAACCGATCTATCAATCGATGAGCACAGCATTGTGAGGTTAGTGTCCTTAGTATCTGCATATTCAGCGATCAAAGACGACAGCAAAGAGCAAAGCGAAGAGGGGGTGGCTTGTACGTTAGCCTATGCAGCGAATGTACGGGCGCAAATTTTAACGTCACGGCCCCAATCATCACAGATCAAGAATCCAATGATGCTTGTCGCTCCCAAAATAATTCCCCTACACCTCCCGTCCGTACGCCCCACTATGCCGCAGACGTAACAAAAAGATAGCCAGTCGAACGTTGCAACCACACGGCAGCAAAAGGCACAAGCAACCTGGCTAGCCTTGCTGCATCCTTAGCTACGTACGTAGCTTGTTTTTATTAGATCAAACTAGCGTACGGATCAAAGAAACTGAGGGAGAAAAAAAAACTCATTGCTTGTTAAGAACTTAGCCGAGCTGCCGATCGATCAAGCTCTGCTACGGCCTACCACATTGATTTGGGACAAGACCCGACATGCGAGAATTAAAAGCAAGCACACGGGAAGCTGGTTTTTAGCTAGAGGTTGCATGGTGAGGTCATGCATGGTGAGAAGCAAGTTAAGGAGGAGAGGTTTCATGTAAAAAAGGGAAAGTGCATGCACAGTGCTTAGTCACAGTGCCGAGCTGATCAGAGATCGATGGATGCAGAGGAGACTAAGGGGAGGGGGCACGCAAAAGACAAGGCGAGCGATGCAGTAGCTTCCCTTTTCTCGCATCAGGCCTAGCTCCACACTGGCCCACCGTGCATCCCTCTTCGCGAGAAAGTGAGGGAGAAAGGCTAGGTACTGTTCTTCTTCCTCTCTCTCCCTCTCTCTCCTCGGAAAAGGAAACATGGCTGCACACAAATGGGAGAGGGAACAGTCGAGCATGGCAAAAGAAAAAGGCGCGGAGAGATGAGATCGATCGATATCAAATCAGGGAATGTGAGAAAAGGGAGAGAGAGAGAGAAACCAAGAACACAGCATATATGCAGTTGGATGAATGGATCTGTAAATTAATTTTGTTCACCATTCCAATTTGGCATACTGATGTTGATCCACTCTGAATGAAGGTACAAAAGAGAAAAGAAAGAAGGCGAGAGAGGGAAGAGAAATTAGAAGGAAGAGAAGGCATTCGTAGAGGAAACAAACTAGGGAAGTTGACTGGCCATGCATGCAGACGAGTGCGCGCGCACGTCGGAGCTGGAAGATCTAGAGAAACATGCAGCTGAGAGAGTGTGCTGTCTGGGTGTGCATGATTTGGTGGTCAGTGGGAGTGAGATCTTTGGAGAGAGAAACAGTGGTGTACGCGCGCGCACGTGTGGTCAGCGCCATGGGCCTTGGTAGCCTACAGTCCCATCCGCCCGGGGACCAGAGAAGATCTCCTTCAGTTCCTCCATCCCGAGCTAGCTCTTATGTATTTAAGACTCTCAGCACAAATCCAGGCTACCCCGGCCGTCGTAAGCCTGCGTGCATGGCTAACTCCGTGCTTCTCGTCATGGCAATTGAATCACCTTGTGGCTTATACTATTAGTTTATCAACTGAAGATATCTTAAGTTGAAGCTTAGAAATGCATGCAGGCTAAAATGGAGGATTAGAGCTTTGAATGGGAATTAATGATACTGTGATTCCGGACTGTGTGTGTGCACCAGCTGAAGCAATGGAGGAGTACATGCACCAGCACCATTGATGCAAGCTTTTAATTTGCCTCCTGCATTTGCACAGTATAAGTGAAGCACAAATTTAAGTGAAGATGAGTGAGTACTACATCTCACTATAGTAGAATAGAACTACTATTTAATAAGAACTATAGAGAAACAATCAGCAGTCAAAGAAGATGGAGAGATCCCGGGCTGAAATGGAAAGATCTTAAATATATATGCAATTAACCCACATCTTGCTTTTATCTCATCGTGGGTATGCATGTATGGGACGTGGGCAAGCAGTAGCATCGATTCATTCACTTCCCAAAGCTAATATTACTCCCGATTAACCCTTTGCCGACTGCTCTACTATACCCACTGACCTAGGTAGCTAATTAATCTCAAGGAAAAAGACTAAAAAAGACCGCAAGAACTCAAGCAAGAACATAAGCAGGAGAGCCGACTGCTAAAGAGCTAGAAGGATACCGAAACCAAATGACAAAAGAAACAGCTCAAATCTTTCAAATTAAGCGCGAGGTATAGCGAGACACGTACAGAAGCAAACAGGACAAGCTAAGGAGGTTTGCAAAGTGATTCTACTATACTCGGGAGGTGCTCGGTGCAGTAGTACTGCTACTCCCACCCGCCTGGCCAGTGGGTGGTGCAGCCGCCGCGCTGCCACTGGACTCTCCTCCCCCGCCGATTGCGGCAGCTGCAGGCGCCGCTGCTGCGGCCGACGACGAGCTCGTCGCCTCCCCGGCACCGCCCGCCAGGGGCGCCGGCTGCGTGCGCTTGCGCTTCTTCTTCTCATAGGGTATGCCACGCGCCTTGGCCTGCGCGTCGCGGACCTCGCGAAGGTAGATCCGCACGGCGCGCGCGGCTAAGGGGTTGGACTCCGGCGTGTGGCCGCTCTCCTCGTAGGCGGCGCGCAGGCGGCCGATGAGCGCGTCGAGTGAGCCCCACGCCTGGCGGAGCGGGCACGGGCACGGCGCAGGCGGGCTGGGCTGGCCGTAGTACGCGCACCCGGCCGCGTGCACCTTGGTCTTGCCGAACTGGTCGAGGTACTTGAGGAACTCGATAACGTGCGCTCCGCTGCACCGCGCCAGCGTCAGCGGCGGCCGGTGGTTCCGCAGGTACTGCAGGAACGTGTTCCAGTCCCTCCGCTTCTGCGACTCGTACCTGCTCAACTGCTGCGGAGGCGGGGGCGGCTGCGGCGCCTGAGCCACCGGCTGGGCTGGCTGCTGCGCGTCGCCGCCCGCCGAGGAGGACGGACCGGCTGCGCCCGAGGAATCCATGCTGCTAGCTCGCTTAGCCGGCAGCGCGGCCGGGGCCTCGAGCGATCGGGCAGGAGGAGGGGAGAGCGGAGACGCGCACCGGCTGGATGGGCGCGGGTGGGTCGCGATGGGATGCGGGAGAGGGACGGGGTGGGGAGAAAAGGCAGGTGAATGCTAGTGAACTGATGGGGGCGCCGGGGGGCATCCACGTGGTGGCCCCGTGGCCCGAACAATTCCGTCTCCTCTACGTACCTAGCTACGTTAGAGCGAGAGCGTTTCGTGCGTATGAATGAACAGTGGCGCGCGTACGTAGTGCATGTGCGTACGGGCGCATGTATAGTACTGTTGCAGGCCAGCGGCCCACGTGGCAATGGTTGTAGATTATCCACAGATAAGCTAGCTGTGTGATTCTGCAGTCCTCTGCAAAAGTGCAGTGATGCTGGCTCTATACCTGGTAACAAAATGATATGAAAACCAAAAAAAAAAAAAATTGAAACCAAAAACTATGGAATTCTCGGTTGGAAAGAGGGGCAAGGGTTTTCCCCTAGGAGGATGGGCCTATTTCATGCCATCTCTTCCATACCCCCTTTTCCATGGATAAAGAACGGGTCAAAAGTCAATTTTTCTTCTACCTCTCTTGCTTGCTAAACTGACTCTATTTAGTAGTAAAGCTGAGAGAAGAACTGATTTTTAACCTTGATTCGAAAGAAGGGAGGGCTACTCCGTGATAATTGTCTTACCCTACACTCTAATCAATCTATACTCCTTTCTACACTACAAGATATGCTTCTTCCGTCGCGCTATGAAGGAGAAGGACTTACTTCTCTCTCACTTCGTTGATATGGACTAGCCCTCGCCCTTCATCTAGCCATATTTAATTGGCTAGTTTATATGCTATCTAGCCATTAAGCTATCGTTAGATGTCTAGACTACGGGCAACTCTGTATTGCATTGGTGTTATCCTTGCCCTTGCGGGGGCAACCCTATATTGCATAGGTGTTGTCCTTGCCCTTATGGCGGCTACGGCCTATGCTCTCTCCTCTCCACTCATAGTATAGATTTGCTTACTTTAAAATACAGACAGTATCACTCCGTTCTACAGGTCAACCCCTTAACTCTCCCATTCTTGATGGAGAATGAGGGATTCTTGATCGAGATCAATGTCCATCGAGATGGATTGACGCACACTCTACTATATATGCGGCCCATCTATTCTCCTCTCTACACTGCAAGATGCTTTTTCAACAAGCCATTGAATCATTTCCATCGGGGTCATCACCATCTCGGCTCGAAAGTCGAGATATCGATTGTCATTCGAGGAGTCAACTTTCTCATTAGAAATAAAAATGACGAGCTCTTCAACATTTTCCCAGACGCGATGGGGGAAAAGAGTTCCTGGGCAAGTGAAGGAACACTCAAATCTGTGAAGTGCGAAAACGAATAGGATCCCAATACCGACAGCAGCTCCAACTGAAGCAATTGAAGCTAGGTCGGCATTCTTATGAAAAAAAAATCAGAAATAACTTCATTTTTCAGGTGTGGCAGCGTACGTTTAGGTTGTGGTGTATTTACCAGTTGTTGGAAGAGAATAATTTAATAGAATGATTTAAGGTTTAGTTGTACGCTTGTACATTATTATAAAACTTTTCATTTCATTCTTTTCCCTCTGCTACCTTAACGTACGTCCAAATTACAACCATCGATCACAATTTCCAGTACTGAAACCATTTTTTTCCCAACGTGCAACAAAAGAATGTTTCCCTACAAAAATTGCAACAGAAGAATGTTCTCTTGATAATTAACAATCTTGATAAGAAATCAAACAGCATCCACTATATATTTAGGTATCACACATATATATAGCTGTTTGCTACATATTATATTTAGAATATTGGGCATTCTGAGTACGTTGGCTTGTCCATGCATATGCAACTGACATCCGCGGGGGAAAAACGATTAATATATGCAGTGTGCGTACTGCGTACAAATGCTGAATTTTTTAAATAATACATTTTTTATTAGTACTATATTAATATATCATCGCATAAAAAATTACATAAACAACCTTCTGTTACCATTTAAACTTGGAATAGAACCTCTGTCACCATTTGAACTTAGGACAGAGCTTATATCACTATTTTAAATGGCGACAAAAGCTCTATCATCAAACAGATAGGTGATAGAGTGCCACGTCGGCGCCACAACATATGTCACCATTTCAATTGGTGACAGAAGAACTAATCATCAATTGAAATGGCGACAGAGGTGCCCGTACCCTCTGTTGCCATTTCAAATGCCGACAGAGGCCAATCTATTTAAGGGTCAAAACTTGGCCGAAATTCATAAGAATTGGGTAAAAAAGAGAAAGAGGGCCGGAAAGAAGAGAAGAGGGGAGAGTAGAGGAGAAGAGGAGGAGAAGAGAGCGGGGGAATGATTTCTGCATTGTAGATGTGAGTTTTCGATTTCTTTGTAAATTTTATTTTGAAATCATGGTAAGTTAGCAAATAAAATATTAGATATGTAGTTATATTGGGTAGTAAGTAGGTGTATAGATAGTGTGGTTGTAGATATGTAGTGATTTAGGGTAGTCTGTGTTGGATGAATTCTTATAGAACTATTAATATTTCATAGTCGTAAGTTGTAGTATACTAATTACTTTTAAAATATTAGATCAGCTAGTTAGGTCTATTTGGAACATGGAGAGTAGAATGTCTGTAGGATCTATTATTAATTATGTGCATTACGTAGATGAAGCATGCATGATAAGTTTGATTTTTACAAGACATATATGATTGGTTGTCTTTCTTTAGGGTGTTGTACCTTAGGGAAATTATCTTCTATGAAAGCTTATTAATGACTAGTTGATTTGTTATTATGTCTATTTCTTGTTTATTTAATCAAATGAGGAGCTGTCGTTAACATCATATTAGTTGTCGAATTGATTGTAAGGGACGACCGAACGAGTAGTTTTCAAAATACACTATGAAGAAGGGATTCCATGGATGGGTGTAGAAGGAGTCGATTTACATGATTTTTCATTTGATGGCCAAACTTTTAAATACAGAGCAATGTCCATGGGGCACTGTTATGAGATGAGTGTACCAGTTATTCTCGCTGGATCGTGTGTTGCATGACCTGAAGTTGTATGGCGTTGCTACCTAGGCACAACAACGCACGTACTGGGAGTATTATAGGTGTGCAAAACCAAACACAAGAGAGAGGGCAGACATCGACCGTGTTACGGGTCGGCATCCTTGAGAGCAGAAGTCAAGTTTTGGGATGATCATGCCACATCATAAACCAATGACATCTCGATAACAAGTACTTACATTTGATGTTTTTAGCCCCTAGCCTTATGTAGATTACATTATATGAATATCTTTTAAAAGGAGTGTTCTTACTCTTGTTTTAAAAGTTCATTATTATAATCTTGAGCAAGATGTAAGTGACACATTGTGGGGAGTGTTAAATCATATTTATGTGTGTCTCATCTCTAAGTGTACTAAAATTAATTAAGTGCTAGTATTGATCTTAAAAAATTAAGCCATTTAACCAAAAGTCAAAATCTTAAAATTATTAGTATACCTTTGAAAAAACTAGTTGAAAAATGTATACAAGTGCATTTCAAAGGTTTTCCAAAGGTTTTCGCTTTGGAAAAACTTATTTCAATTAAAATTGAGTTTTAATCCAAAACTAGGAATCTAGTATCTTATTTTGATTTTAAACTCAAAAATTGGCCAAACTTAATTCTAAAAGGAATTTGAAAAATGTTCAATATCAAAAACCTAGAGTTGGCTATTTTAAACATTAGTGGTATTCAAAAGTTTTCCAAAAAGCCAACCAATCAAAAGTTATTCAGATTTGAAATTCATCCTAAATCTTAAGTTAACCCAAGTGGTCACAATCTAGCAGTTAAGTGAGTTTTGAGATTTGAGCTAAATCTATTGACATATTTTGGCTCGCAAGGGTATTTGCAAGTCATACATGAAATTGAATGCTTAAAATTACCCTCTAATGCTTTTTTTTGTTTTACAATTTTGATGGCTTTATTGAAAATGAGTTTGTTTTTGAGAAATGAAAGCTTAATTGTTAAAAATGATATTTAAAACAATTTTAATCTTGGTATATAGTTGGAAATTCTCCACAAGTAATTTGTATTTCTTTGTGAAAACTTTGGAGCAAGTTACAACATTATGTCTTGTCTCTCCTTTGAAATCAATCTTTTGGCATGCTCCCAGAAAGATCGGAACTACCAGCAGTCATCCCATGGTACTTCTGAATTTTCTGAAAATGGCTGTTTTGTTTCAGATTTTGCTGCTACCAATTCCCTCAGCTATTCCCTTGCACCTTAATGTCAAGTTGATCCCTTTTATCCTTGATATCTACCTCCAAGTATTTCATGACTCCATATGCTATTTTGATCTTTTTGTGATGTTTTTTCATACAAATGGCAATTCTCTCTAAGAGTGGTAGACTTTTGATCATGTTGACCTCAGTATGAGTTATACTCTTATCTTTTCAAGTGATATCACCCTTTACCTTTCCAAATGGTATTATATCCTTCAAGTGGTATCAAGTTTCTACAATTGAAATTAATTATACTTGGTATTATTTATGTTTACAAGTGGTATTTTGTGTTATAATTGATATCAAATGTCATCATAAGTGGTATAAATACCAAGTGGTGTATGCTCTTATGGAAAAAAACAAAAGAACCACAAAAGATTAATAAGCATCTATTATGGAGAAATAAGAAATTTCTTATTCTTCGTGTTAGACGACATAAGGAGAGAAAAGTTAAAGGAAGAAATATGAAAAAGAGAAGAAATACAAAACAGAGGAGAATTGTTTGTGTGTCAAAGGACAAGAAAAATGCCAAGAGGATCCTTTGTGTGAGGGGAAGTTTTTTCCCTTTGTGAAAAACATATATAAGTACTTTGGGCTTACTAAAGCAAAAGTGGTAAAATATTAATATTGGAAAAACTATCTTACCTATTTGCTCAAAAATGTATTATGAATCTTGAGAGTGCATGTGTTTCGTTCTCATTTGCTTCATTTAGCATTCATGGAGTGAAACTTCTAATGATATGCAATTTTAGCGTTTTCGAGAGCCTCTTAGGTCAAGAGTCAAAAATCTAGTTTAAAATGCCCAAATTTGTGAAAAACTAAATGAAAGTTTTTAAATATGTATTTCAAATGTTTTCCAATGCTTTTAGAGTAAAAATTCCTATTTTAAAAACAAAATAACAAATTTGGCATTAAAAAGATCTTATATGATCTTATTTTCGGCTGAAATGACATATTTTCATAAATGAAAATCTGTTGAGTTTTGGAAAAGTTGTCAATACCAAACTTGTAAGGTTGGTCATTTCAAACACTTTTTCAGTTTAAATGTTTTACAAAAGACCAACCATTCAAAAGTTCTGTACATTTGAAGCTAACCGAAAAACATGTCTTGACCTAAAGTGGCCTATTCCTGCATACTGTGAGTTTGGCTATTTAAGCCAGATTTCTTTGTATATCTTAACTTGAAATAGTATTTCTAACTCATACATATCTAATAGAGTGAGAAACTCCATGAATTCAAATTTGATTGCATTTTGTGTTTTGGATGAAACTACCGCAGCATGGTATGATCGCAACTCTTGAGTGGTACTACCGGAACCCGGAAGTTCCGAATTTATGAGGCGGCACATTTTTTCCAAAGAGGACCAAGTTGGACTTTAAGACAAATGGAAGTACCACACATGAAATCGAAAGTACCGGACTTATGATAGCGGTAGTACCGCACTTTGAGTTCAAATGATTTTATATTCAATTTATTACCTCATTAATTGTTGAGATTGTCATCAATTACCAAAAATAGAAAGATTAAGAATCTAGTCCCTCTATTATGTATTAATGGTGAGTTTTGGTAATTAATGACAATCACATTGTGGGACTAACATTTTTTATGAGTTGGATGAATAGTTTAGGTCCCATGATGATGAAGACTTTAGATGGCTTCATAAGTTGAAGGTTATCAAGAAAAAGATACATCATATGTTGATGCACATCAAGATTTCGAGGAGAAGATGACCCGAACTTGAAGTGAAGATGTACGTCATCATACTTTAAAAGAATTCTCAAGGCAAAGGTATAATTAGCTAGGGCTAAGAATGTGTTTCTAGTCTTTTACCGGTCTTGGTGTTTGGTTGGAAGATAGATTATTAGTATAGGCTTGCCGTACTATTAAGAGGGGTATTGTCTATTAGTTTGAGTCTTATCATGTGTTGATAGCTCAATCCCGCTTGCTCTAGCTCTCCGTGGTATGATGCCATTACTTGCATCTAATCCTTGTAATATGTGACTATATTTTGCAAATATGTTTTACAAAAGAATGAAGTCCATCTACCTACTTCTTGTAGCATGATCTAAGTTTACAAATGTATTTTGCATAAGTTGGAGATCATGCATTATCACTTGGCATGTGTTTTGCACGACGTTAGAAGCATTGTGCGCGGTGATCTTCTTAAAGAAGATCATGAGAAGACCCGACAAAGTTGTGAAGGTTGGAGCTCACCTATTCGGAGTGGGAAAGAGCGATCACTAGTGGATTGAGGTGTTTCGGCTTAATTCGTAGAGCCGGTCTAATTCATTTGGGCTAAACTCAACATGGATTAGGGAGACCAGCAATCTCCGAACACCATGGTAAAAAGGGATCGTGCCAATTGTGGTTTGTTTCCTTGTGCTCAGTTCATATTTAAGCAATTTACATATATAGAATTAAATTGATTGCTTGTCATCCTAGGATTCCAAACCTTGACATAGCCTTAAGGTATTGATTCACTTAGGTGAACTTATTTGATCTAGGCATTATTTGTGTTAAGTCAAATTAATTTAAGCTTCCGCATTGTATACTTGGTTTAAACAAATAGAATAGGTCTTTAAACTGATATTAATTGAAAAAAGAATTTTTAAGACCGTCTATTCACCCCCCTCTAGTCATCCTCCTTGATCTTACACCTGCACTGCAGCCGACGATAACGAGGAGGAGAGCACAGTGAGGGGGCAGAGCATGGGGACAGGCCAGGGCCTAGCGGCGCCGTGGGCGGCACAGTGGGAGGGTGGGCGGTGCAGTGGACAATGTGGGTGGCACGATGGATGGAGCGGGCGACGCGGTGGACGGAGTGGGCGACACGGTGGGTGGGGCGAGTAGCGCGGTGGGAGGAGCGAGCGACACAGTCGGTGGGGAAAGTAGCACGGTGGGAGTACATGGCACCGGGGGGGAGCACGGGGCAAGGGGAAGCAACACACATGGGGGATGGGCATTCACGGGATGCAAGTCATGCAATGCCAATGCGAGTGGGGTACTGGGCCGACTGCTATTAACATGAACCAAAATAGCTCATGAGCCAACTCACAAGCGGCTTACACAGCTTGATTTTTTGTGAGCTACAAAGGAGGCTCTGCTCGGCTCAAATTTCATGAGCTCAACTGAGCTGGCTTAGCTTGTAACGAGCTCGAGCTGACACATGAGCCTCGAGCCATTTTTCTACCCCTACCTGAGGGTCCCTATTCCTTCACCGACAGACGGTGAGCATGACTCCCTATCAAGTGATGACTTCTGTCGATATGTTCCATTCAGTAGGGCTCAGTAGTGATGTTATGCATACACATGTAGTGTCCCCCTTTTAGATGACATGTCTGGTAACTCATGTAGTATCCAATATGAGAGCATGGTTATATTTGCATCTTATCTATTATAAAAATGACAATACAATGTTTCATTCAGGGCATGTTTACAAAGGCAATTGGCATCAAATATAAGCGATGTGAACCTAGCTTAGGATATAGGCTGCGAGAGGTGAGCAGTTTAGTAGTGGGTCTGATCACCACGGGGTGCTTCAATCCCTGGATAGGTTTTCCTTTTGCCTCAGCTCCAATTGGGTGAGGGAACAAGGAGTTTTAGACACCCCTTGAAAGGTGCAGGTGCCTTGCTCGTGAGGCCCTTTCAGGACCTTTCGGCATTGCTTGTGAGGCCTTGATAGGCCAAATTTAATAAGGGTATGCTTTCATGCCCGCTGAGAGAGGATGTCTATCAGGACCTATTAAGTTTCTTGGCTTGTTTAACTGTTTCATTCATAGACAAGTGCTCCCGAGGGGTATGCAAACGTGTTAGGCACAGTTGGCCTTTTGCATGCATTGTGGCAAGTGAGGAGTGACCAGGAGGTCATTCGGTGCAGGGCATGGAGGCTGAAGGGTGACTAATCCTTAGCACATCCATAGTCTTTCTATTATAAATGATAATACCATGCCACCTCCTTTTTCAACACAAAGTGATAATACTCCGATTAGCCCTTTTCAGACCGAGGCGACAGTACACTGCTACCTGCTTTTTAGACTGAAAGGACTGCGCCTTGCCTGCCACACATTCCATGTGCCTCAAGTTCATCGCCCATATCCGAGAGGGTCTAAATAGTTCACAAAAAGAACCATGTATCTCGAACACACTTCCCCAACCACAACATGGCAGACAAGGTGGGTAAACTAGGTTCCGAGGCTGACCCTTGCTTGGAAGACATGCACATTTATGGTCCCCCTGGACCCTGACCCCCTAAGCCCTGATCTACCACTCGAAATTAGGGAGTCCTACACCCCTAGAAATCCCCTCTACCAGTACCCATACATCTTTGAGCCTTGGCCGCAATGCAAACACAAATGTGACACAATGGTCTAGGTTTCCGACAACGTGGGGAACCTAGGACATTGATTCTTTCACTATCCTCTGTTTATGGTAAGCAGTTCATTTCCTATCTATACTTCCACACATGTATCCCTTTTAATCACCTCGTCTTCCTTGCAGACTGCGGATTGCAAGTTCACTGAGTGGGTAGATCAACCTTGTCTAATACTTGCCAAGGTTTACATCCACACTCTTCAAAACCATCTAGATGAGTTGCAGTGGAGCTCCAGACCAAGAAGATAACAACAACAAGCCCCGTAGGCACAGGATCAGGGAGAGGAACAACAAGAAAGTGGTCCACCTTGGCAGTGACTACCACCCGTGCTGCTGTTGCACCAACCCGAGTTGCAATTACGCTTGCCACTACTGTGAAAACCAGCCATGTCCACACCGCCCTAACGATCGCCACTCCACGTGGGTACCCTACAGTGTTCAATTTTCACCTTAGGGGCATTCGCCCATAAGCCCTATTAGATCTATAACCACTATGTAGTTTACATTCCACAAGGTGCACACGTATCTTACATGTAGTTTAGATTAACGGTTCACGCATGTTGCCATTTGTATAGTAGAAGTAATGCTGCAAACATATGCACATAACAAAACCCTATGCGTCGTGTAATTTACACCTTCATTATGAAGTGTTATGTCGGGCTTGAAATGATTTATTTATGTAAACAAAAATCATTAATGCTACCTGAGATGCACGTGTCTAATTCTCTCTTTAATTGTTGGCTATTATTTCAAAACTACTAAAGCCCAAAATAGAAGAATTTTTCGTAAACATTACATATTTTAACGAAGAAAAATGTATAATTTAATAAAATAAAAAATAACTATGTATCCATTTCAACTGGTGATAGAACCTCTATAACTATTTGAATTGACGACATGGCCTCTGTCACCAATATAATTAGGGACAGAGACTCTGTTGCCAATTCAGTTAACAATAGAATCTCTGTCGCTAATTTAATTGGTAATAGAATCTTTGTCGCCAATTCAATTGACGACAGAGAGCTACAGAATGCAACACATGACTCCGCGTAGGATTATTGTCATTTCAAATGGTGACAGAGTGCTGTCGATATTTGGAATAGTGACAGTAGGTTACTTATGTAATTTTTATCGATGATGTATTAATAAAATATTAATAAAAATGTATTATTTAAAAAAATCTACAAATGCTTGTCACGCGACATTCTTTTGTTTATTTTTCCATTTCCCCCTTGATCTCAATCTTTTGCGTGTCTCTGTTTGTCAAACATCTTCATCAGGACTGGGAATGTCACTTTGCCATTGAATTTTCTATATACTTTTTTCGATGGATTAAATTTTCAAATTTGTTGTTCGAGTAGGATCTAGCTGGTAAATGTAGACATGAAAGTTACAGAACTAGCTATATACCTGCGCACGACAATCCTACTTTCTTCTGATAGGGAATACACGGTAATCTTAATGGCACACATTTTGATTTTGTCTATTAAGCGGTCAATATCTGCCCACTTTTCGTTGCTGAAATATCTTAAGCACAGCTGGTGAGCAGAGTACTAGTATTAAAGTTATCTCATTGTTTAAAAAACAAAAAATCGGGATACTCGCAGTTGTATTTTTGCATTCTTGCGCATATATAGTACACTTTTGTGTAGCATGCATGGAAGATTGCGAGCAGATTAATTGTTTACGGCAACGCGGTTGGTTTTGTTCGAAGGCAGCCAACAAGCCATGGTTTTCTACAGGGAAAACGGGACTTAGTCGCAGAGCACAGCTAATATTCTCTTGCTTTTTCATAGGATGAAAGTAACACGATTGGATTATTAGTCGAAGACCACCAACTGGTGTCCTTTCCTGCAGAAAGGAGTCAAAAAAATTGAATTTTTTAGGCGAGACGTCCACATCTTCATTTTTAGTTCGAAACATTCTCTCTACAGCACTTGTAACCTATCCACTCACCTGAGGCTGCGAACTGCCTAGCCTAACATTTTTACATGTGCATCAATTCCACACGTACGCAATTGTCAATTGTGCAGCCAGCAAACTCGTACCTTGCGCATGCTTCTTCCACGAAACAAATGATGTCAATGAGTCATGCAAACTCGTACCTTTCGCGTGGTTCTTCCACGAAACAAATGATGTCAATGAGTCGATCATGCACTCATGCTAGAGTGGTCGAAGGCTTTCCTTTGTATTACCTATGGCGTTATAATGGTTTTTTTATTTTATTTATATATATTTTAAAAAGCTAACAACTGTTACAATATAATTTCAACCAAAAGTCAAAAACTACAAACATAAACTTAAGGTGCCGCTCGGTTGGGCTGAAATAAGCAGGCTTATGGCTGAAATTATACTGTAGCTGGCTGAAATTACACTATAACTGATGATGGCTTATTTGGCATAACTAAATCTAAAAAATAAAAAAAATAAAAATAAAAAAAGCAGGGTAGCCCACTACGGACAATACAAATAAATACAAGAAAAAAGAACTGGTAAAAAAGCTCAAAAAAGCTAAAAAGTCATAAAAAGATGAAATTTAGGAATAGTGAAAAATAAGCTAGAAATTCAAGCAAAAATGAGTGGGATCTAAGCCATAAGCTTATTGGAGCACCACCTAGCTTTACTTTTGCTGAGCACTAGCTTGATTGACGATTATTTTAGTGAGTATATTGGTTTAACTTCCTAGTCCGTCTGAACCGCAAGGGAAAACCGCGAACGCGACGGCCAAAATTTTCCCTCATCTGAATACGACCACAGATCAAACGCGCGTTGTTCTCAGGAGCTGTTCGGAGGGGCCGGCGCGCGCCGCCGTGGGGGTCCTTGGAAGGGGTTTGAGTTTGCCCGCGCGTGAGCTAGCTGGTTGCTGCGTCCTAACTGCAGACTGCCTGATGCTATGCATACTGAACCATGATGTCATCAGAGAGGGGAAGAAGAAGCATAGCATACCCTAGGTACCATACTGCCATCAGATCAAAAAACCAATGTATTGGATAAATCTAAACAGCCTCTTTTTTTATCTAACAGCGTAACGAGTAGTGTGTTGAATATATAAGCACATGTAGTTTAATTTATTCCATAAATAAATCATGACATCATGCACGCAAAATAACAGAACCATCACAGGCATAAAAGATCTAGACATGTAAACCAGAAACGTACATGAACAGATCTAATACGGAGAACATGACCGTTGCGTCGATGGTTCTGTTCGATCGGTTTGCCGATGTAGACGCCGCAGCACGGTGAGATGACACGAAGTCGATGACGATCGCGGCCGAGCGACGAGGAAGACGAGCGAGCTACAGCGGCGATCGCGCGAGCGCTTCCAAAAACCTTATTCGCCTCTCCGGTGCAGACTTGGGCGGCGGTTCCGAGACTGCTCTCCCGAGCGGCGATGCACGCCGCGGGCGGGGCGGAGTAGACTACGTGGGGCGGCGCAACACAATGGATGGAGGAGGCAAAACCCTAGATTGATTTTCGCATTATGCTGTATGGAGGCGGCGGCTCGTATTTATAGAAGACCGGGGCGCGTGATCAAGACGCTGCACGTTCTCCATAACTCGTAATCGAACCGGATTAGCAACCGTAACCGATCCGGATTCACCGCCACTCAAAACAGCAAAATAAAATCGCAAAGGAAGCCGTCGTCAAGCAAGCACTGGAGCGGATTTTGGCGGACCATTCACGCAGTGCCGTGCGCCGCGCCGCCCGCCTCACCCAGCCCGGCCCGGCCCGGCGGCGAGGCGAGGCGAGGCGAGCGCAGCGCGTGTTATCCTCTAGTTCTCTCCCACACATGCCTCAAGTGGCTAGGAGTGCACCATCCCTTTAAGGTGGTCTTCCTCTCCTAGAACTAGCAATATGGTACTAAAGGTCACATGCAT
Source organism: Dendrocalamus sinicus (assembly GCA_036346575.1). Classification (NCBI taxonomy): domain Eukaryota; kingdom Viridiplantae; phylum Streptophyta; class Magnoliopsida; order Poales; family Poaceae; genus Dendrocalamus; species Dendrocalamus sinicus. The sequence continues at coordinate 26,732,014 of CM070653.1, read as the reverse complement.
GCCTCCTTTGCATGAGTGGGCCTTTGAGATTTAATAGGAATTATTCTTATTATATGGGCTTGGCCCACATATAATCCAACAATCCCCACCGGATCTCAAAGTCCCACAGAGATTTGCCTCAATTCCAATGTCTTGTTTATATATCGATATTTCGATGGAGACCGATTAAGGTTGAACATCCAACTAGAACTCAAGCTACACTTACTCACAACTTGAACAATGGACTATGCCTTGAATTGCAAGTTTGGTGCAAGCAAGCTTCACTTAAAGACTTAATCGATACTAGGCCGCGATGAGGCTACCCCTCGGTTGGAGCGTATAAGTCATACTCCTTGGTCTCTTCATGAGCTTAGTAGGAGATTACCCAAGATCTCCATAGATCTGCGACTAACAATCGGGCTCATATAGGTGTGTTCTTTCAAGAACGCTCTGCAGATAGCGTCTTCGCTTCTAAAAGCCAATGGAACACATTAAGACCTTAGTCAACTCGCCTTGCAGTTTAGAGTATTGCATCTTCACATAGAGAGGTTGAAATTACTCTCCTCCGCTTAACTAATGGCTTGTTTTTCCTGATCCTAATTCACGGGATCTCCGATCACATAGGTTGGGTTACTACCATAGATAACTCACATGGGTCTCATACCCATCTCCTTCGATGCACTATCTATCACATTCGTGATAGTCCCTTTGTAAAGGGATCGCGTGTTTTTATCTGCTTGGATGTAATCCAAGGTTATAACTCGGAGTTTCTCAATTTCCTGACAGACTTCAATCGTCTCTTAACATGCCTAGACGATTTCATATTATCCTTAGAACTGTTCACTTTAGCGATAACGGTTTGATTATCACAGTTCATAAGGATAGCTGGCACTGGCTTTTCCACCGTAGGTAGATCCATCAATAGATCTCGTAGCCATTCTGCCTCAACAATAGCAGTGTCTAGTGCCGCAAGCTCTGCTTCCATGGTTGACCTCGTCAAAATGGTCTGTTTGCAAGACCTCCATGAAACAAAGACCACCACCAATAGTGAAAACATATCCACTAGTGGCTTTGATCTCATCGGATCGAGATCCAGTTGGAATCATCAGTAACCCTCCAAAGACCGACGGTACCCGGTATAGTGAAGTCCAAAGTTCGAGGTACCTTTCGAGATAGCGCAACACTCGCTCAAGCGCCTTCCAGTGATCATCTCACGGGTTAGATGTAAACCGACTCAATTTGCTCACAGCAAAGGAGATGTCCGGCCTTGTTGCACTAGCTAGGTACATTAGTGAGCCAATTATCCGGGAGTATTCCACTGATTCCTAGCAATTTTCTTATTCTTACGAAGTAACACGCTAGGATCATAAGGTGTTGGAGAAGGCTTATCGTCGGAAAAGCCAAAACGGCTCAAGACCTTTTCCACATAATGAGATTGCAAAAGTGTAATCCCATCCTCACCTCTAACCAATTTAATGTTTAGAATAACATCACCACTCCCGCATCTTTCATATCAAAGTTTTGAGACAAGTATGATTTGACCTCATTTATCACACTAATGTTTGTCCCAAAAATCAAGATGTCATCCACATACAAACATAGAATAACTCCTCACCCCCACCATAACGATAGTATACACATTTATCTGCCTCATTGACAAAAAAGCTGCGGATGTCGGTGTTCTATCGAACTTCTCATGCCACTTTGCTTAGGGGCTTGTTTCAACCATACAAAGATTTCAACAGTTTTAACACCTTGCCTTTTGACCTTCTACTACAAATCCATCAGTTTGTTCCATGTAAATTTTCTCATCCACTCTCCGTTAAGAAAAGCTGTCTTAACGTCCATTTGATGAACGAGAAGACCATGTGAGGCAGCCAAAGCAAGTAGTACTCGAATTGTGGTCGATCTAGCAACAGTGAGTAAGTGTCAAAGAAATCTTCGCCTTCTTTCGAGTATAGCCCTTGGCAACAAGCCGAGCCTTATATTTTCAATAGTACCATCAGGCCTAAGCTTCTTTTGAACACCCACTTGCACCCTACTGTGTTTGCACCCATAAGGTTTATCTGTCGGCTCCCAGGTTCCATTAGCGATAATGGAATCCATTTCACTACGGACAGCCTCCTTCCAGTAGTCTGCATCAGGAGATGCATACGCTTCTGAAATAGACTTGGGAGTGTCGTCCACAAGGTACACAGTGAAATCATCACCAAAGGATTTGAATATCCTTTGTCTCTTGCTCCTTCTAGGAGCTCCACTGTCATCCTCCTCATTGACAAGTTCATGTGTATGTTCAAAAGGTTCAGGTGATGTGATTGAACTGGGAATTATTTCAGAAGGTTGACTAGTAGTGTTATGTGTATCCTTCATAGGAAAAATATTCTCAAAGAATGTTGCATCTCGAGACTCCATAATTGTACCAACATGCATGTCAGGTACCTCGGTTTTAACTATCAAAAATCTATAGGCAATGCTATGATTAGCATATCCCAGAAAGACGCAGTCCACAGTTTTAGGTCCAAGCTTGCGTTTCTTAGTTATTGGCACATTAACTTTCGCCAAGCACCCCCATGTACGCAAGTAAGAAAGTGATGGTTTTCTCCCAATCCATACCTCGTATGGTGTTTTGTCCTTATTTCTGTTAGGAACTCTATTTAATATGTGATTAGACGTTAGCAAAGCCTCCCCCCACCATGCCTTAGGTAATCCCGATATCTAACATGGCATTCACCAAGTCGATCAACGTGCGGTTTTCCTTTCGGCAATCCCATTTGACTCGGGGAATAAGGAGGCGTCCTCTCATGTATAATGCCATGTTCCTCACAAAATAAGTCAAATTCGTTTGAGAAATACTCTCCACCACGATCGACCTAAGTCTTTTATCTTTCTATTTAACTGGTTTTCAACTTCGCCTTATAGATTTTAAAATAGTCTAAAGCCTCATCTTTCGTTTTCAATAAATACACATAATGTAACCTAGTTGCATCATCAATCAATGTCATGAAATATCGTTTTCCACCCTTCGTCAACACGCCATTCATCTCGAAAAGATCTAAATGCAGGAGTTCTAGTGGTGCCAAGTTTCTCTCCTCGCGACCTTGTGAGGCTTACGAGGTTGCTTTGATTGCACACGACTATGGCATTTAGAACCTTTGGTGATGGAAACGTTTGGAATTAAATTCATCTTGAAAGCCGAGACATCAAACCAAAATTAATATGACATAGACGTGAGTGCCAAACATTAGCCTCATCATCCACACCGCCACAAATATGGTTTACGCCTTATTGCAGAAATCGATAGGAAAAGCGGAACAAGCCTCCGCACTCATAGCCTTTACCAATAAAATGTCCATGTTTAGACACGACTACTTTATTAGACTCAAATACCAACTTAAGCCCGTCTCTACATAAACGGGAGTCACTAACGAGATTCTTGTCTATAGAAGGGACATGCTGCACGTTCTTGGTGCACGATCTTTCCCGAAGTAAACTTGATCTACCGTGCCAACACCATGAACAGAGCATGTGACCCATTCCCCATTAGGACGGAGGAATCTCGGGCGACTGATAAGAAGAGAACAACGAAATATCAGCACACACATGTACATTAGCTCTGTATCAATCCACCAATTGGTAGATTGACTAACTGAAAGAACGATGAGGTAAATTACCATACCCAGTCCCATCTCCGCCTTGCCAATGGTCACGCTGGCGGACTTAGAAGTCTGCCTGCAGTGCCTTCTTTCCTTTGCGTTGTGGGCACTTCTTGGCCATGTGACCGGGCTCACCGCACACAAAGCAAGTTCTATCATCCTGATTGTTGTTGTTCTTCTTCTTCTTGAAGTTGGTTGTCTGTTGGGCTTTAACAAATTTCCCTTTGTTCTTGTTTGAGGGTTTCGTACCACATTGGCACTAGATCGCCCTCCATCACCCTTAGACACAGCGTCCTTTTCCCGAGCTTTCTCCTCAATTTCAAGAGACCCAATCAGATTCTCAACAGAGTACTCTTGTCTCTTGTGTTTGAGTGCTGTTCCGAAATTCCTCCATGAAGAAGGTAATTTCGCAATAATACATCCACCACAAACTTGTCGGGTAAGGCACACTTCAGAGTTCGAGTTCCTTGGCAATGGCACGTATCTCATGAGCCCGATCTACTCTGAGCGGTTATCAACCATCTTGTAGTCATGAAATTGCTCCATGACATACATGTCATTGCTGGCATCGATAGCACCGTATTTGGAATTCGATGCATCCCATAACTCCTTCGCGTCTGTCATGTGCATATACACCTCGCACAGACGGTCAAGAAGAACACTAAGAATGCATCCAACAAAGAGAGTAGTGGCGGTCTCGAATTCTTTCGCTTTTCAGCATCAAGAACACCTTCAGCTTGCCATTACTAACCCGAATACATTCATAGCGAGAAGCCACGAGTGACCCCGATCGCCATCTCTTAAAGTGCACACCGGAGAATTTATCCGGCCTCGGTGCATCGGCAAATCCAGCCATAGTAAAACCACAATGCCTACAATAAGGTTTTGGATTGTTGAATATATAAGCACATGTAGGTTTAATTTATTCCATAAATAAATCATGACATCATGCACGCAAAATAACGTAACCATCACGGGCATAAAAGATCTAGACATGTAAACCAGAAACGTATATGAACAGATCTAATACGGAGAACATGACTGTTACGCATCGATGGTTCTGTTCGATCGGTTTGCCGATGTAGACGCCACGAGTGCACGGTGAGGATGACACGAAGTCGATGACGATTCGCCGCGAGCGACGAGGAAGACGAGCGAGCTACGGCGGCGATCGCGCGAGCGCTTCCCAAAACCTTATTCGCCTCTCCGGTGCAGGACTTGAAGGTGATAGTTCCGAGACTGCTCTCCCGAACGATGCGCACGCGGCGGACGGGACGGAGTAGACTACGTGGGACGGCGCAACACAATGGATGGAGGAGGCAAAACCCTAGATTGATTTTCGCATTATGCTGTATGGAGGCGGCGGCTCCGTATTTATAGAAGACCAGGACGCGTGATCAAGACGCCTGCACGTTCTCCATAACTCGTAACCGAACCGGATTAGCAACCGTAACCGATTCGGATTCACCGCCACTCAAAACAAAGAAAATAAAGCGCAAAGGAAGCGGCGTCTGCAAAGCACTGGAGCGGATTTTGGCGACCATTCACGCAGTGCCGTGCGCCGCGCCGCCCAGCCCAGCCGCCCGGCCGGCCGGCGAGCAGCGCGCGCGTGTTATCCTCTAGTTCTCTCCCACACATGCCTCAAGTGGCTAGGAGTGCACCATCCCTTTTAAGGTGGTCTTCCTCTCCTAGAACTAGCAATATGGTACTAAAGGTCACATGCATGCCTCCTTTGCATGAGTGGGCCTTTGAGATTTAATAGGAATTATTCTTATTATATGGGCTTGGCCCACATATAATCCAACATAGTGTGCACCACTCTCACTACATGTTGTATTGTCATTAGGGCAACTTACTTGGTAAGGTTGAAGTACAAGGATGGATCAGTCGGGTTTCTCAACATGCAAGCGATGATCTTGGAGTCTTTTGCTATGGGCAAAAACTGCCGTGCACTCACGGTTGCAATGCACTCGTGCACTTTGACGTATTGGATCACAGATGAAGGGCCATAATTTAGGCGAGCACAAAGCATTGGCACTTAAACAGAAATTTGCAATATCCTCCTGCCAACCATTTTCTATTTGTGTGGTGCTCCCCAATCCGTTCACGCCCAAATCCCTAACCCTAAATCCCGCATCCCCTTTGCTCTCTCGTGAGTGCATGCGCAGGCCGGCGACGCGTGGTGAAGGGCGGCGGCGTGCGCTGCAGGGCATGCTGTAGGGTGGCAGCGTGTGGTGAAGGGTGATGGCGGCACATGCAACAGGGCGGCGGCGCATGGTGCTGGGAGGTCCTCTCCCCATTGCTTGTCTCAGTTGCCACTCCATATCCATCTGTCAAGTCTTTGCTAGTGCATTTTTTTTTCAAACAATCAATGCTCAATTTGCACATGCTTGCAATTGGGGAGTCATTGCATGGAATGTCAAAAATTAAATTTGCAATGTCACAATCTGTTGGAAAGAGGACGAGAAAAGCTTTCCAAAAAGTACTCTTAGACCTCAAAGGACTCCGTATGTGAAAGTTATGCACATTTGAAGTTGGGCCTATCAGGCTAAATCCGAATTGATCTGGAGGCCGAATTAAATTCCAAAACATATCCAACTTGAACTCTTGCTTTCCTTGGACCAAAAGTGATATGGTGACCTTGAGGAAGAGTTGGAAAAGACGTCGACTTGGTCTTGATATGCTGGTTGGCTTCCCTTTAGGTGGACCCCAACCACGAGCTCCAGTGTTGATGCAATCCTCCTTGTATAGCTATACAAATATACATTTTCATCATTAGGTAGTATCATATTCTCATTTAAAATATATTGAAGCTGAAGAAACAAATTCACCTTTAGTTCAATCTTAATATTGGGTTCTATGGTCATATGTGTTTGTGGCATGGTCACATCATCCTCCTCTTCTTGATAGAAAACCGTACTTGGTTTTAATAGATGTGTAGCCTCACGTGTTGCATGATCTTGATTATATATCTTGGTACATGACAACAAACACAACGGACTCTCATTATGTAATATCAAAAGTTTTTACCAAACAAAGTAAAACCTCTTTAAAACGAGCTCATCTGATAATTTAAGTGATACACAAGAGATCTTGTAATTGGAACAACAAGCATATCAAATATGGTTGTATCCATAGGGAGCATGTCCTCATTAGTGGATGGGATGAAGATCGTAGATATGAGCGACAACTCCAATAAGATTAGGGAAGTCCGTTGTGACACAACCACCGTTGTAAGTAAATGCTGATGTATGCTATTCGAGTCTAAGAGAATCCCATGCCGCTATATTATACACATTTGGAGGGGTGCAAGATTAAGTGAGATTCCCAGCCATTATGTCCTCAAAAGACGGGGGAAATAGTACAAAAAGAAAATATCGGTAGAACACAACATGTCCTTTTTTGAACTTTCCACTGAACTACCTAAACCATTGCTAATGGCCTTTTGGCAGAGAGAATATTTATGATACCGAAGGCAACCTTCTAGCGGAGTGACCCACTGACTCTATGGACTCAAAGAAAAGAAGGAAGATTTGTACCGCACACAATAAGATGGAAGATCTCATTCAAGTTGTTAAATCCTCGGACGAAGGCATTGACTTTCTTCTAGCGAGCTTGGATGACATTGGGGTACCTTTGTCCCAGTTGGTCCCCGTTGTCTCGTGTACTAGACAAGAAGAACATGAGGCTTTTATTAGTTGTAGAATTCTGTCTAAGGTTGCCGTCCACCTGCCTACTGACATTTGTACGAATGAGAGATGCAAGAGGATATCACTACTACAGAAATGGTCATCATAGACAGTTCAAAACCACTATCACAGACGGTTTTTGAACCGTATGAATTTATGTGTCTGTGATAACAGATGGTTATCACAGACGGTTTTCAAACCGTCTGTGATAAGTTACAACACAAACGGTTTTTTTAATAAAATTGTCTGTGATATATCAGATATTAGAGACAGTTCTTAAACATAGTCGTCTGTGATATGTCAGATATCACAGACGGTTAATACTAAAAATTGTTTGTGATCTTACAGATATCACAGATGGTTCTTAAATATAGTTGTCTATGATATCTCACATATCATAGATGACTAATACTAAAAACCATCTGTGATATAACAGATATCACAGACAGTTCTTCGACACAATCATTTATGATATCTTTAATAGCTAAATTACTTCCTATTTTTTTTTGGCTAGTCTCAAGAAATGCTAGCCATGCCCTCTGAGAACAAGCAAATAGATTACATATATAGCACACGGCAATTATTACACAGGTCTCACAAATGAATTAAACAAATGATGGAAGTACAATTAAATGAATTGTTTGATTACGCACAATTAAGTGATTACAATTATATCAAATGTTTGAACATCTAATCATCATCGTCGGCGTGAAACTCTCCATTCTTGTGTATGACCTCCCCCATCAAGAATTTGGAGAGCTGTTCTCGAACTTTGACGAGTTTTTCAAGATTGAATGTACTTTCGTCGAATTCCACGCGCTGCACCATCGCGTCTAGGCTCTATGATTGAGACTTCCTTCCATGATTAAGGCTTTCCATCCATGATTGATTCAACATGATAAACCAATGACTTCCTTTCCAAATTGATGTTTTTTTGAATTAATGAATATTAATGGGTTTGCCTGATATATTACACTTGAACGCATCTAAAAGCAATCCAAAGACAGAGATGTTTGATGCCTAGACACCATGGTGCCTGATACATATAAAATCATGCAATATTTATTGGCAGGTTGACAAACCTCTAAATCATTCATCTTAGCGTCCATGGTTTCCTGCATATGGCGGCAAACGTAGAATCCACATACGCTGCCCTGTAGCTGTTGGTGACACTATAAAAATAGAATTACATACATAAGTATTGTCAGTTCTAGAGGCATTATTATGAAGTGTGATATAGTAGGATTGTTGTGTTGTAGCGAGTACTAGAAATCACGTCCTGTGTCGCAATGTGGCGCCGGATTCCTTGGGTCTCCCTCTCTGGCAACGTAAGCGCTGAACGACCTATGTGATTCTAAAATGTTAGCCTCAACCATTGCAAATAAAGGGAAGACTACAATAGAGTTATGTACGGAGGAAATGAGTTTACCTATCAATTTTTTATTGCACACGGGTGAATTCATGGTTACTCCTAAGTAGGGAATCAAGGTATATTACCTTGCTCCATTTTGGTACAATCACAATCAGAATCTAGTGGGACATAGTCATGTGTATAAAGTGCAAATAAAACTTGTATGGCAACTACTGAAGCATTTATCCCTGGTTGAAGGGTACCAGGATGTACTAATTGTCAGTGTGAGCAAGCAATTCCGTCGTTATATATTCTTCGATGAAGGATGCATTTGCGTTGATGGATTGCTCAGAGACCAAGTGTGGGTTGAGGAAACCCACCAGTTCTTGCTGTCGTCGGAGTTGTTGGATCCTAGATCTATACATAAGCAATGAGTTATGATATTTATCGATATTATGTGAATGTATAACTTTATTGTATAGTACACTTATAGTGTCCAGTATCGTAGAAGTGAAGCGTCGAGTTCGTCGAGGTTGAATATTAAGAATGTCTTCGAAGGTCACGGCGAAATAGCCCGAGTTGTAGAGGAATTGCGCCTTCGTGTATCTCACGGTGAATCCACTATGCCAGTTTGGCTTCATGTTAGACCTCTACATGTACCAGGTATGCAAAATATTGCAAACTAGTCCAAGCCTAGGTAATTGTGACTGACCAATGACACTCTGAGCATGAACTTCCATTCCCCTGGAGGTGCATTAATCTTCTTCGATTGGGCCTTAGCGCCTCGCTTGCGATACATTTTAGCATTGCCTTCACAGGAGCCAATGCGCTAGCCTTCTGAAGAGGAGCTTGAGGTGGAGAGGTGGAGTCATAGAGCGTTCTGTTTGATAGGCATGGTCATATGGAGATCGTGACACGAAAGGGTCCAGAGTGATGTCCCTCTTGGGCCACTGGACGAATGTGTGGACGGCATCCCCTAGTGTTATGATTTCTCTGTTTGGGGCCTCTCCAACAGGACAGCCCTGGAAATGTCATTAGTCATGTCCACTTGGACCATCACGAAACCAGACCCTAGCTAGGCACCGCGCACCAACATCCCTAGCAGACATGGATATGCCAACCCCTGTCCAACATCAACAAGAATGGAGCCAACAATCCTGATTATGATGATGCATGGTGTGGACTCCAACATAACGATATATGATGAGCTAAGCCATCCACCAGGTCTATCTATGTAGCATTTTAGAGATGTACATTAACTAGATGTCGTCGATAGGTAAGTGGGTATCACCATATTCAGAAAGTGGCGCGGACGCGCAGCTACTCTGATGTTGAGGGAGACTAGGTACCGTAATAACAGAAGTGGATTGCAACTGCTTGCAGACTTCTCTCAGTACTTTCCTCCATGCATCTATCTCTCCTCGAAGTGGGATAGTTATATCCTCAAGTTTTACATCAAATACCTGTTTCATACTTTCCTCGCGCTCAGCCTTGGATATCTTCCTACTCATATACGCCTCAGAATCGTTTGGGAATCTGTGCCTCCAGGATACATAAAGCCCTATGCCTCGTGTACGACCTGGGTGCTCCTTATTTTCCAGGGCCGTGGACATTATATCCCTCTCCCTGACTGCTTGGAAGGATCCTTCGGAAGATTCAGTAGTCAATGTTTGCTGCAAGAGGCAATCATGTTATTTTAGACCCCATGAAGTTATGGACATATTAACATGTAGGTAATTTAACATATCTTACCAAGCGTTGGTACACTTTCTCATCTACGGGGTTTTTGAAAGGGGTGATGCCTAAAGACATGGTTAATGACCTAGCTCTTAACCAGTTTTGGGCACACTCATTTGTGATCCCGACAAATGGTGGGGAGGTCTCCGATTGGATTACGACCTCCTCTTCCATCCTCCATTGCAGGACTTTATCCGCATACCCAGTGGTGCCAAGTCTGTGAAGGTGAGTGTTTCGTGCCTTGATAGCTCTGTGTGTCGCACTTTCCTATTAAAAATCGGTCACCGTCTTCATCCGCACAACACTTTTCTCTCGCCTTCTGTCAAGCATTTCTAGTTTGCTATGGTGATGGGGACCCGTTCTCTTCTAATTATCCCACAGGTAGTTCGAAATGCTACAACTGCTTTCTTCGGTTGCAGAGGGGTCCCATTCAAAGAGACCTCCGTGATGGTCATTCGCCCCGCTGGCCTTTTAGATACTCCTCTACCATGCCTACTTACCCCAGTCTTCAGAGCGTCAGGCCCAATCGATGACATCGATGATGATGACGATATCTGTCTTAAAAGAACCATTTATGATATTAGTATCAGTTTAAATTGATTTCATCTTCCCTAAAGCTTTCATCTTTGCATTGATTTCATAAGAATTTCAATAGTGCAAACCCTTTTTTACTTGACTAACAAGATAATTTTCATGGTTTTTTAGGTTATCCGCGGGAATTTCTACCTCTCACAGAAATTGATATGCCTTAATTTAGTCTCAATGGCTATTTATATTGGTATGATTAAATTTTGCAAAGCTATAGGTAGTTTGTGAAAACTATTTCAAAACCATATATCAAATTTCGAAGTTCAACAACACAAATGAAAGTTAAGGATGTTTTTTTTGATGTATTTACTAGTTAGACCATATTGTTAGTTTAGGGCTTATTTTTCTTTTAACTATACTGTTAAAAGAGGTTCCTTCCATTGGTCCAAATGCTAGATCTAAATCCTAGAACATAGACAAACTACTCATGGCTAACTCACAAGCATATAGATAAACTGCAAACTCACATACCGATGGGGAGTAATAGTAGTAGAGAAAGTCGATGAAGATGTTATTGTGGTTGGGAAGAACAGGCTGATCGAGAAAACCGGTGGTGAAGACATTGTTGTGGTTGGAGAAGAAGAGGCCAAGGTCACCGAGGTTTGAGAAGATGGAGACACGGGGAGGCTAGCTGCGGAGGATTTGCGCGAGGAGGTGGCCAGACAGGGAGGTGATGCTGGATCTATGTGGGAGGTGGAGATTGGGGAGGTGGCAGCGGTGGACGGGTGACAGGGGCACACAAGTGAGGAGTAAGAGCTCAAACCATAGTGGGGCCCTACTTATAGAAGGAACTATCATAGATGGTTCTTTAATGAAACCGTTTGTGATATAAACCACATCACATACGGTTCCATAACAGAACCGTCTGTGATATAAGCAACATCACAAACGGTTCCGTAATAGAACCTTCTGCGATGTTTGTATCACAAATGGTTATATTATGGAACCGTCTATGATAGTATAGCAAATCCTATTTTTAGCAAGCCTCAGGAAGTGCTAACCATGCCTGATGCGGTGTTCGAATGGAGGCAACTCGTTAGCACATGACAGTCATAAGACTTCATGCTAATTAATTTCAAATCTTGCATGGAAACAAGTTTTATCATTCTGGCGGAGTAACCGGATGAAACTTTCACACCATGCAAGCACTGATATAGTTTAGTTCTCTCAGACTTTGACATAGTGTAACAAGTTGGGGAAAGGTGTGTTCGGCCTTTATCGGTCTCTATCAGTGTTAACTCGGTCCTGATGTTCATAGCGACCAAGTCACGCTGTGCATTGACACCATCCTTTGTTTTGTCATGAATATTTAGTAAGCGACCAATTAAGCTATCACATGCATTCTTCTCTACATGCATAACATCGATGCAATTACGAACTTCTAAGTGCTCCCTGCAAGGCAAGTCCCAAAATACTGACATCTTCTTCCACATGTTCTTCTGACGGGTTTTCAACTTATGTCCCTTTCCAAGTACAACATCAATATCCTTGACCATATCGTAGACCTTTTCCCACTAAAAGGCCTTGGTGTCGAGCATCCTCTTTTTTCTATTAAATTGTTTCTTCATCTTACGGTATGGGAGATGCCGTGGAAGGAACATACGGTGATGCATTTACATCGTTTTGCATGAGTTATTCAACCACACACTCTCGGTATAATTTAAACAGTGCGGATAGGCTTTAGCTTCTTTCGTACTCAATCCCGATAGGTTATCAAGGGTAGCAAAATCATTGATGGTGTAGAACAACATAGCACACAGAGTGAAGTTCTCTCGTTTATCCTCATCCCAAACCCGTACCCCTTCGTTCCACAGTGTCATAAGATCTTCCACCAATGGTGCTAGATACACATCAATATTATTCTTAGGTTGCTTCGGCCCTTGGATAAGTAGTGACATCAAAACATATTTCTGCTTCATACACAGCTAAGGAGGAAGGTTGTACATGCATACATTCATGGGCCAGGTGCTATATCGACTAGTCATATTACCGAAAGGATTCATTCTATCTGTACTCAATCCAAACCTTATATTTCTCGGTTCTGCAGCGAAGTCTACATACATCCTATCGATGTTCCTCCACTGGACAGAATTAGCAGCGTGTCTTATCATTCCATTTTTCTTACGCTCCTCTGAGAGCCAACGCAGCAATCTTTCACCCTTTCAGTTCGCAAATAAACACTTCAAATAGAGAAGTCCTAGCTTCACCTCGATGCCTTCACCGTCATCAAAGTCATTCTTACGCTTGTATCGGGATGCTTTGCACACCGGACAAACGTGTAATTTTTCATACTCTTTACAGTAGATGATGCAATCATTCGGACATGCATGTATTCTTTCTACTTCTATTCCCAATGGACAAATAACCTTCTTAGCTTGGTAAGTGGTTCTCGGTAACACATTTTCCTCTAGAAGGATGTTCGCTAAGAGACCTAACAATGCTGTGAAATTCTTGTCAGACCAACCATTGCTTGCCTTTAATTTCAGCAGTTCAAGACCTGATGACAACCTTGTGTATTGCGGCTTGCAGCCCAAAAACAAAGGTTTCTCCATGTCATCCATCAAAGCCTCGAATTTACCAAACTCTCTCTCACTATAATTTCCTTCTGTATCGCGTAGCATTTGATCCAGATTGTCATTATATGATCTATCCTCATCGAAAGCACAGTCCACAAATGGCATATCGTTGTCTCTCTCGACACCTTCCTGTATAATTTTCTCTTCACCGTGACTGGTCCAATATGTATCCCCTTTTTGAAACCCCTTCGAATTAGGCGAGCTTCGATCTACACTGAGTTGATAAACATCTTTAAATTATCACAATCAATGTATGGACAGTATATGTATTCCATCCCCTTCTTCAACATATTCTGCTCGACCGCTCTTCTAAAAGCAGACACACCATTAATGTACTTTTTACTCATATGGTTCTCAACGTACATCCAGTTTTGATCCATCTACACTACGTATGTAAAAATTAGCGTCAAATTGGATTATTAATGCTACTATATATAGCTAGCCAACTACGTACTATTCATGAAGCAATATATATCAAGTAAGAATTAATATGTTGAAGTAATTAGAAAAATACTAACCTTTAATCACCAAGCAAGATCAAATCAATCTATAAGTAGCTAGATTTACAATCGGAATGCTTCTCCAAAGATGGTCGCCTCCTTCAATGCAACGGAATGAAGATAGATATGTCAGGAGCAGTCTAACTTGGTATTAAGTAATAACGCGGTGTATCCCAGACACGCCCAACCACAAACCGCTTGTAATACATAATTATCATAAACGGTTCATGTTAATAACCGTATGTGAACTATCACAGATGATTCGTATTAATAAACATCTGTAACACCCTAAATTTTGAAGTTTGAAACTTATGTAAGATTTGAACTTGTTGGAACATATTGGCTTTGGTGTTTGTACTCTGTTGGAGTTTTTCTTGGGAATTTGGATTTTATGGTGTTTACCTGAATTGGTTGAGCTTCCAAAAATTAAAGAGATTCATAGAAGACAAAGACAAACATTAGTAATACCAAAAAGGGGATATGCAAATAATAGAAAACTAAAATTTTAAATACAAATCTGAAAAGATGATCCAAAGATGAGGAGGAGAAACCGAAATTTAAAATGCAAAATCTTCTTTGTGGAAATAACGACATGGCTGGTAATATAGGGAATAAAAGTATTAAAAATTTTAGAGAGCAAGCAAAATAAGCAAACAATAAAAATATATATAAATGCAACCTTGTATAATAGAAAAAGAAAAAAAGAGAAGAAGAGCCGGGGCGGTCCGCACGACCAGCCACCCGGCTAGCCACCCGCCGCCCGCACCGTCTTCCTCCCTCTGCGCGTGCCTTGGACCAGGGGCCGAAGACCCCTCCCTCGCGACGCCCTGCGGACAGCAGCGCCTCGGCGACACACCGCGCGCGTCATCAGGGGCCCCACCGCCATCCCGTCGCCAAGACGGCGCTGCGTCATCCTGTCTCACCAGCTCCCGTCCACTCCCCCTCTTCCCGTGCGGTCTCCGCCGAGGAAACCGTGATGTGCATTCCCTGCTGTACGTCTCCCCGTCCTTGGTTATCGTCATCTACAGCTGCTCTCTGCAAGCATTAAACGGGGGAGACCGGTTGGGCAGAGCTTCTGTAGCCACGCCGAAGCTGGCGTTGCCGCCATGTCCGGCCAACTGCCCTCCTCGGCGCCCGCGCAAATCACTGGCTATAAAGCCCGCCCGACACCCCCAAGCGCCTCCCCGCACTCCCCTTTCACTCCTCCCGAGAGCAATCGGACCCTCTTGCCGTCTACCTCGCCGGCGCCACCTTCTTCCCCACCGCCGGCCGCCGAGCCAATTCCCCTCACCAAGCCACCAAAGTTCAATTCCCCTCGCCCAAAGCATCCTCGGAGCTCGGTGAAGTCCACGAGGTGATCGGCCGAGCCTTCCCGGACCTGTAGCTCACCGGCACCGATCTCCTCCCTGGACCGCCGCCCCCGCACGCCGCCGACCCTACTCCGGTGGCCCCCGTCCGCCGCCGACCACACCACCGGGTTCCTTGACGTGCGGGCATTCCATTTCGCCCGCCACCCGAGCCTCCCCGGCCCCTCCCCGCCGACAAGCCGCCGCCCGTTCTGGCCCGACTTCCTCTACCCCGGCCTCTGCTACCGCTTACCTTAAGAAAATAAAGCGCCCCTTATTGGTAAGCAACATCGGAGAGAACTCCTGGCTAGCAGCGCTAGCGTTCACTGCGCCGGTCCGGGTTCGATCCCTCCGGGTCGCGCGGAAATAAGTAGGTTTTTAGATTAAATTTTTGCCATGCATTTTATCAAATAAAAATCCAGAAAAATTAGGAAATAATCCATAAGTGATGCAAGAATTTAATTAGGGAATTAGTGAGTTCTTAAGAGCAGTTGACCATGGTTAATTACCATGTGTTAGTGAGTAATACGACATGAAAAATTTCCTTACATCCTTAGCAAATAAAAGTTTAATGAGTGATTGAATATAAGTTAGCATAGCACATGTGATAACGAATACACCATGTAGCTTTATCAAATGAGAGGGTTTAGTGATAATATGATCAGGGTAAGCATTCGCATGAAATGATGGCCAGATGGAAAATAAAGATTTACTCAACAAACACATCTCTAAAATTCACCCAACAGCTCGAAGCCTACTTAATGAAATTAGAATACGACATTTGGAGTTATTTCGATTTTCTCGCAAATGTTTATTTGGTTTGCTGATTTTTATCCAAATTTTCGCGCATGTTAAAAATAGCGTACGAGGCACAGGAGGAGGAAGCCGAGGCAGCAGCACTAGAAGCTTCCGACAACCCAGACCCATCCTCCTGTGACCAAGGCGAGTCAATACTTTGATCATGTTGAACCTACATTTTCTGCAAATTACTTTTGTTTAAATTATCAAATTGCATGCTGTTAATTTATATGCAAATACATGTTAATTTAGAATTTTAGTTAAATGCCTATTATCTAACTTGATTAATATTGCCCCTCCTTTGGAATATTTGAACATGAGACCTTGTAGCCCTAGCAAAAATTTAAAATAGTAACCTGTTGAAAATAAGTCCGTAATTATATGCCATGCTTAGTATTGTTTAGATACTCATGGGCGCGAGAGCGCCCAAGCATCACTTTTAATCATGAGAAAAGTTGGTTGGGCAGTCATGGTGGTAATGACTGGTGTATGTTGGATATGGTTATTTTATACTCCCAAAAATCTCAAATTGCTTATTTGTCTGGGCGGATGGTTCGGGGGTATGGTGCGGTGTGCAGAGTGTGGTTTGTGGTAGAACCGCCCAGATACCCTAAGGACTGAATCTTGTCATGACATCCTTTGTAAAACAAGTGCAACCACAAGTCTGTAAAGTACAACTTGGCCTAGTAAATTTACCGGACCCTGAAAGTCATCATCATCAGTGGAGGAGTGAAGTGGTGCAAGCGGTGTGCTGTGTGGCGGGCTTGAATGGGACATCCGCGGAGGGTGAGGTTCTGCGTGGCGTGCTAGCGGTGTGGTAGTCATCGCTAGGCGTTCGGAAGGAGAACATCCCGCACAACGTATGGGACCCACCGCAAGTGGGAGCGACCCATAGGGTGAGATGATGGAAGGCGAGGTACTTTGAGCAGTTCTTGTGATGGTTTGCTCAACCGCACGGCTAAGGAATCGTGTGGGGCAACGAGTGAACTGTCTCTTGTGGGTAAAGTGTGCAAATTCTGCAGAGTCAAAACTATTCGAATAGCCGTGCCCACGGTCAAGGGCGGACATGGGAACTTAACTAGATATAGTTCTATTTCAAAAATCTTGGGAAATGAAATGTTAAAGGGAGGCGATGGGAAGCCTAAATGGTGTTGTCCTGGGTGTCGTCCCAGTGGTAATGTAAGCGGTTATAACGCTGAAAGTGTAGTATATGGTTTGGAGGCCATGTAATGGTGGATGGTCTCTAGATCACTGGTATTATAGCATTCTGATACACACATACTATTTGGTACAAACATTGCTAGGTCATAGGGATTTTTAAGTAATTGTATTCAAAAGCACTCCTTGCAAAATAAAATAAACCGAGCCTTTCCTTTGATAAACCATGCATACTATCTACTTGCATCCTGTGTATTGGCTCGCGAGCACGGGGTCTGAGTGCTCACGCTCGCATTACCAAACCAGATTCGGAGCCCCGACCACTACGCCTATGAAGATGTCCCTGCTGCGAGGAAGGGAACAACGTGGAGAATTAGGGCGTCTTTACGCTTTTGAGTCCTAGGTGGTTAGACTAAGGTATAGTGTGCTGTAATTATTGCCTTCACTTAGGTAATAATCATACGGCACATATTTACCCCCGCCACGCTTGTGGATTATTGGCCCTACTTGACTTTTGCTTCACGGCTTACTTTTGTAATGTAAACATTTGGCCCAGTCGGTCCTTCAGAAACTCATTGCCCGACGTGGTATAATTCAAACCTCTGTTATGTAATATTGGTATATGTTGTGATTGTCCATACGATGTATGAAATGATGCAGCAATGTACCTGTGAGCACTATCTACTGATCCAGGGAATAGTGCAGTGTTTTCAGAGAGATTCGGATTGAAAAATCCGGGTCGACAAATACTGTATCGAGCATACGACTGTAGGGTAAAAGCCTTATAATGGTCGTTAGAAGGGACTTAAGGATTGTGATTTTAAAAATCTATAAAAAAGAACTTCTCAAAATATAGCGTATTATTTCTGCTCGTATCCTTCCTAGATCTGTTCTGCTCTACTTTTCAGTTGTTATTTTCTTAAAAAGTTACTAACGTTAAAGTATTGTAAACTGCAGATGGCAGGCGCTGCCGCCGAGGGGCACTGGGACTTTTTAGCCCATGGCGTGAGGGAGGGAGAGTTTGCGAGCTTGCTTCGTAGACTCCTCCACTACTTGGGCTACAAGAAGCCGCCCATTTACAGGGGCAGGAGGACCAGAGTTGGAGCAGACAAGTCTTGGCTTGTGGAGGTCTACATCGACGCCAAGGACGAGAGGGACCCTCCCCACGTTTTCCCGGCCACCCACAGGAGGGGCACCGTGACCGCAGCGCTTCAGGACGCAGCCCGTTTGGCTGTGGCCCGCCTCTGCGACCTTCACGGACCCGCGCTTCGACGGACTCCTTTCTGCTACTACTTGCTGCGTCGCGAGGGCGACCGCTACGACGAGACTCTCACCCCCGACATGGAGGACGACCCGATGCTGACGCATCAGGTGGACCTCACTCGGGCTCTGGGGACGATCCACGTCAGGGCCCAGGAGGAGATCACGGCGCTGCGGGAGCGCCTGCACGCCACCCACAGTGAGGCGGAGTCCCTACGTGAGCGGCTTGCCTCGTGCGAGGCGGCCTTGGCAGAGGCCAAGGCGGAGGCGGCTGCTGCACGTGCTCAGACTCGGCAGGACCCTACACAGGTTTCAGCCCGGCTCCACCCCGCCAGCTCGGGGGGATCACAGCGTGCCACTCACTGCTCGTAGGCGTGAGGCCCCGGCTCGCAGTCGCTCTGCGCCGTGGAGAGACCCGCCGCAGCCGTAGTCGTTCCCGCTCCCGCTCCGACACTGACCCTTCCGAGTTCAGTGGTAGTCGCTCCAGGTCGCCGGGCTACAGCCCTTCTAGCCCAGATGTTGGACCTATGGAGGAGTAGTCGGCTTGGTAGGGTGCTTGCTTTTGGTGGGTTAGCAGCAGCAGGTGTAGGTCCCTGGTTGTGGTAGTATCCGTTTGTGTTAGTTTATCAGTACTGTGTTGTATAATTATGAACTTCTAAGTATGTGGTATGTTTGTAAGTCCAGCTTGGTCTAGAACTTTAAAAATGCTGGCTATGTGATATGGATGTAATGCTTTATGAACTGGCCTTGTGTTTAAAAATTTCCCTGTTGTTGCTTTATTTGGTCTTTTGTTGGATTTTCTATGTTGTGCCTTGGGTTGAGGTTTCCTTACATGGTGAGAGCTAGAGTCTAAAATGTATCGCAATGCCTGCAGATGGCCAGTCACCGTGTCACGCGTGCCCAAGCCGTCTTGACCGGATGGGCAGGCCGAGGTTGATGCTAACCAAGAGGAGCAAGCTATTAGAAGGGGAAGAGGCTCAGGTCAAGGGGTGAATCTCCCACCTGCACCAGTCAACCCGACTATGGCCCAAGTAATGGCCCAACAAACGCAACTGCTTCAAGCTATCTACGCAGGCCAGCAGCCGGGCGCCCACGCCCACAGCTCAGACCTTGGTGATTTTATAAGAACCCGTCCTCTCACATTTGTGGGTGCAGATGAGCCCTTGGAGGCGTAAGACCGGAGAGACATCGAAAGAAAGCTTCGCTGGCCAAGATTGCGATAATGATCAAGTCATCTTCGCTACCCACCACCGCAAGGAGCTGCAGTGCATGGTGGGAGAATTATCCGCACTAAGGGTAATGAGGACACCTGCCGAGCAAACCAGTTTATTCCATGGGCTGAGTTTAAGGCGGCTTTCAAGGCCAATTTCGTTCCAGCAAGAGTTATGAGAATGAAGAAAAATGAGTTTCGTACTTTGAAGCAAGGAAACATGTCAGTCGGCGAGTACCTCACCAAGTTCAATCAGCTAGCCCGCTACGCCCCAAAGGACGTGGCAGATGAAGAAGAGAAAATTGACCGATTCTTTGTGGGGATGAGCGAGGAGCTGCGAGTGCGCTAATTACCCAAGACTTCACTAGCTTTCATCGGTGGTAAACAAGACCACGATCTGGAAAGCGAGAGAGAACCACGAAGCAAGCCGCAAGCGCAAGCAAGTGGCTGCGCCCCGAGGAGGTTTGTTCAAAGGCTCATCGACAACTCCTCCTTCTCAGGATCAATCCAATTTACGAAACCTGCTTCTACCCCCCGTCCAAGTGGCAATTCATTCCAGACACCGCGCCAAGTGGGCGAGTTTTCTAGGGCAAACCCCATCTCGGGCAGAAACTGTTTTGGATGTGGTGAAGTGGGCCACTTTGTCAGCCAGTGCCCGCAGCGGCAGAATTCTCCAGTAAAGTTCAATTTAGGGGCCACTCTGTCCGTGGCGAGCATCGCGCCAAGTAAAGGACACGGACTCCCCAAGCCAACAAGACTACCTCAACCCCAACCGCGGCGAGTCAATCATATCACTGTGGAAGAGGCAAAAGAGGCTGTCGGAGTTCTAATGGGTACGTTCTCTGTCAACTCCATGCCAGCACAAGTTCTTTTCGATTCTGGGGCTTCACACTCATTTATAGCAAGGAGATTTGTGGATAAGCTAGGGCTGCCCACTTACCCTTTAAAGAAACCGTTAGCACTTAGCTCCCCCGCGGGAATTATTAATGCCACCTTTGTATGCCCTGGGATAGCGGTTACCATGGAAGGATGGGACTTCCCAGCAGATTTAATAGTTTTGCCCTCCCAGACACTGGACATCATACTAGGGATGGATTGGCTCGCGAGATATGATGGGATCATAAGCTGTGCCACTAGGAAAGTCAAGCTAACCAAGTGTCCTGGGTTAACCATAGAAGTGAAGGTGGACCGCCCGTACCGATGGGGTCGGGCAATCTATTATTGTGAAGATGTACCGTTGGAAGGAATGATAGTGGTACAAGATTACCCCGAAGTATTTCCCGAAGAACTTCTGGGTATGCCACCCGACAGAGATTTGGAATTTGTCATCAACCTAAAGCCCTTGCAGCCCTATTTCTAAGAGGCCCTATAGAATGACTGTGGATGAGTTAGAAGAGTTGAAGAAGCAATTGCATGAGCTGCAAGACAAAGGATTTATCAGGCCGAGTTCCTCTCCTTGGGGATCCCCGATTATTTTTGTGAAAAAGAAAGATGGTACCGCCCGGATGTGTGTAGACTATCGGGCCTTAAATGAAGTAACCATCAAAAATAAGTACCCTCTACCTAGAATTGATGACTTATTTGACCAACTTGGAGGAGCCACGGTATTCTCCAAAATCGACTTGAGGTCGGGGTACCATCAGTTGAAGATCAGGCCGGAAGATATTCCAAAGACTGCCTTCACCACTAGGTATGGGCTGTATGAATTTACAGTCATGTCTTTTGGATTAACAAATGCCCCAGCCTACTTCATGAATCTTATGAACAAGGTCTTCATGGAATACCTAGATAAGTTTGTGGTGGTATTCATTGATGATATTCTCATCTACTCCAAGACCGCAGAAGAGCATGCTGAGCATTTGCGCTTAGTATTGGAGAAGTTGAAGGAGCACCAGCTTTATGCCAAGTTCAGCAAGTGCGAGTTTTGGTTGTCAGATATCAGCTTTCTAGGCCATATAGTGTCCGCTGGGGGAGTATCAGTAGACCCAGCTAAGATTGCATTGTAATGGAATGGCAACGACCCACCAATGTCACGAAGTGCGCGATTTCCTTGGGTTGGCGAGGATACTACCGGAGATTCATTGAGGGGTTTTCTCGAGTTGCCAGGCCCTTGACCCAGCTACTCAAGAAGGAGCAAAAATTTGAGTGGACCAAGGCTTGCGAAGGAAGTTTTCAAGAACTAAAGAAGAGGTTAACCTCCACCCCTGTGTTGGTTCTGCCAGATGTACGCAAGGATTTTGAGGTATATTGTGATGCCTCACATCAAGGCCTTGGATGTGTACTCATGCAAGGGGGCAAGGTGGTAGCTTATGCATCAAGACAGCTACGGCCTCATGAAGTCAATTACCCAACTCATGATTTGGAACTGGCATCCGTAGTGCATGCATTAAAGATTTGGAGACACTACTTGATCGGAAACCATTGTGATATATACACAGACCACAAGAGCCTCAAGTATTTCTTCACGCAATCTCATCTCAACCTAAGGCAAAGAACATGGCTAGAGCTAATCAAGGACTACGACTTAAGTGTTCACTACCACCCTGGCAAGGCTAACGTGGTAGCCGCGCCTTGAGTCGTAAGGCGTGTGCAACAACCTCATGGTTTTGGAGCAAGACAACGAGTTGTACAAAGAAATATTGGCGCTCAATTTGGAGATCGTGGATCGGGGCACTCGCGCCATGGAAATTAAATCAAGCATAGAAGAGATGATTATGATCACGCAGAAGAGGATCCAACTATTTTGAGAATAAAAAGATTGATGGAAGCAGGGAAGGCTCCCAAGATGACAATTGATGATGAAGGAGCTCTGCGGTACGGGACGCGCATCGTGGTGCCCCATCAAAAGGATCTTAAGGACCTGATACTGAGAGAAGCTCATAGCTCTGCATACTCCCTCCACCCCGGGAGTACCAAGATGTACCAAGGCATGAAGCAGTTCTGCTGGTGGCCCCGCATGAAACGAGACATCGCTGAACATGTAGCCTGCTGTGATGTGTGTCAGAGAGTGAAGGCAGAACATCAGAGGCCCGCAGGACTACTACAACCATTGCAAATACCCCAATGGAAGTGGGAAGAAGTCGGAATGGACTTTATCATGGACTTCCCGAATCAAATCGGGTATGATTCCATATGGGTGGTGATAGACAGATGACCAAGGTTGCTCATTTCATCCTGTTAAGACCACCTACAAGGGAGACAAGTGGCCGAACTATACATGTCTCGCATCGTGAGTTTGCAGTGTGCCCAAAGGATAGTCTCCGATCGAGGTTCTCGTTCACCTCGCACTTTTGGGCTAGTCTCCATGAAGCACTTGGCACCCACCTTGATTTCAGCCTTCGCTTATCACCCACAGCATGCACGGTCAAACAGAAAGAGTGAACCAAATACTAGAAGACATGCTTCGAGCTTGTGTCCTAGATTTCTCCAAGGACTGGGATAAAAGTTTGCCATATGCTGAATTTGCTTACAACAACAGCTACCAAGCCAGCCTGCAAATGTCACCGTTTGAAGCTCTATATGGGAGGAAATGTCGGACTCCTCTCCACTGGTCAGAGGTAGGAGAAGGCTATGTCTTTGGGCCAGATACTCTCAAACAGGCTGAAGAAAAAGTTCGACTAATTAGAGACAGATTGCAAGCAGCTCAGTCAAGACAGAAGAGTTACGCCGACAAGAGACGGAGACCGCTAAGTTTTGAAGTTGGGGATCATGTCTATTTGAAGGTGTCACCCCTGCGGGGAGTCAGAAGATTTAAAGTCAAAGGCAAGCTCGCACCACGATATGTTGGGCCATTCCCAATTGTGGCCAAGAAAGGAGAAGTAGCTACCAACTAGAGTTGCCCGCGAGTTTAGCAGATGTACACGATGTTTTCCATGTATCCCAACTTAAGAAATGCCTCCGGGTACCAGAAGATCAAACCCCGATGGAAGCAATTGAGCTCGAGAATGACCTGACCTATAAGGAGCGGCCTATCAAGATTTTAGATACTGTGGAAAAGAGGACCAGGAATCAGACTATCCGCTTGTGCCGTGTTCAGTGGAGCCATCACACTAAGAAAGAGGCCACCTGGGAACGTGAAGACAAGCTGAAGAGAGATTACCCACACTTGTTCACCACCTAGGCTGAATCTCGGGGTCGAGATTCTTTTTAAGGGGGGTAGGTTTGTAACACCCTAAATTTTGAAGTTTGAAACTTATGTAAGATTTGAACTTGTTGGAACATATTGGCTTTGGTGTTTGTACTCTGTTGGAGTTTTTCTTGGGAATTTGGATTTTATGGTGTTTACCTGAATTGGTTGAGCTTCCAAAAATTAAAGAGATTCATAGAAGACAAAGACAAACATTAGTAATACCAAAAAGGGGATATGCAAATAATAGAAAACTAAAATTTTAAATACGAATCTGAAAAGATGATCCAAGTATGAGGAGGAGAAACCTAAATTTAAAATGCAAAATCTTCTTTGTGGAAATAACGACATGGTGGTAATATAGGGAATAAAAGTATTAAAAATTTTAGAGAGCAAGCAAAATATGCAAACAATAAAAATATATATAAATGCAACCTTGTATAATAGAAAAAAAAGAAAAAAAAGAGAAGAAGAGCCAGGGGCCGGTCCCGCCAGCCAGCCGGCCGCCCCGCACCCGTCTTCCTCCCCTCTGCGCGTGCCTTCGGACCAGGGGCCGAAGACCCCTCCCTCGCGACGCCCTGCGGACAGCAGCGCCTCGGCGACACGCCACGCGCGTCATCAGGGGCCCCACCGCCATCCTGTCGCCAAGACGGCGCTGCGTCATCCCCTGTCTCACCAGCTCCCGTCCACTCCCCCTCTTCCCGCGCGGTCTCCGCCGAGGAAACCGTGATGTGCATTCCCTGCTGTACGTCTCCCCGTCCTTGGTTATCGTCATCTACAGCTGCTCTCTGCAAGCATTAAACGGGGGAGACCGGTTGGGCAGAGCTTCTGTAGCCACGCCGAAGCTGGCGTTGCCGCCATGTCCGGCCAACTGCCCTCCTCGGCGCCCGCGCAAATCACTGGCTATAAAGCACGCCCGACGCCCCAAGCGCCTCCCGCACTCCTTTCACTCCTCCCGAGCAATCGGACCCTCTTGCCGTCTACCTCGCGGCGCCACCTTCTTCCCACCGCCGCCGCCGAGCCAATTCCCTCACCAAGCCACCAAAGTTCAATTCCTCGCCCAAAGCATCCTCGGAGCTCGGTGAAGTCCACGAGGTGATCGGCCGAGCCTTCCGGACCTGTAGCTCGCGGCACCGATCTCCTCCTGGACCGCCGCCCGCACGCCGCCGACCCTACTCCGGTGGCCCCGTCCACGCCGACCACACCACCGGGTTCCTTGGCGTGCGGGCATTCCATTTCGCCCGCCACCCGAGCCTCCCGGCCTCCCCGCCGACAAGCGCGCCTGCTTCGGCCCGACTTCCTCTACCCGGCCTGCTGCTACCGCTTACCTTAAGAAAATAAAGCGCCCCTTATTGGTAAGCAACATCGGAGAGAACTCCTGGCTAGCAGCGCTAGCGTTCACTGCGCCGGTCCGGGTTCGATCCCTCCGGGTCGCGCGGAAATAAGTAGGTTTTTAGATTAAATTTTTGCCATGCGTTTTATCAAATAAAAATCCAGAAAAATTAGGAAATAATCCATAAGTGATGCAAGAATTTAATTAGGGAATTAGTGAGTTCTTAAGAGCAGTTGACCATGGTTAATTACCATGTGTTAGTGAGTAATATGACATGAAAAATTTCCTTACATCCTTAGCAAATAAAAGTTTAATGAGTGATTGAATATAAGTTAGCATAGCACATGTGATAACGAATACACCATGTAGCTTTATCAAATGAGAGGGTTTAGTGATAATATGATCAGGGTAAGCATTCGCATGAAATGATGGCCAGATGGAAAATAAAGATTTACTCAACAAACACATCTCTAAAATTCACCCAACACTCAAGCCTACTTAATGAAATTAGAATACGACATTTGGAGTTATTTCGATTTTCTCGCAAATGTTTATTTGGTTTGCTGATTTTTATCCAAATTTTCGCGCACGTTAAAAATAGCGTACGAGGCACAGGAGGAGGAAGCCGAGGCAGCAGCACTAGAAGCTTCCGACAACCCAGACCCATCCTACTGTGACCAAGGCGAGTCAATACTTTGATCATGTTGAACCTACATTTTCTGCAAATTACTTTTGTTTAAATTATCAAATTGCATGCTGTTAATTTATATGCAAATACATGTTAATTTAGAATTTTAGTTAAATGCCTATTATCTAACTTGATTAATATTGCCCTCCTTTGGAATATTTGAACATGAGAACCTTGTAGCCCTAGCAAAAATTTAAAATAGTAACCTGTTGAAAATAAGTCCGTAATTATATGCCATGCTTAGTATTGTTTAGATACTCATGGGCGCGAGAGTGCCCAAGCATCACTTTTAATCATGAGAAAAGTTGGTTGGGCAGTCATGGTGGTAATGACTGGTGTATGTTGGATATGGTTATTTTATACTCCCAAAATCTCAAATTGCTTATTTGTGCAGGCGGATGGTTCGGGGTATGGTGCGGTGTGCACGAGTGTGGTTTGTGGTAGAACCGCCAGATACCCTAAGGACTGAATCTTGTCATGACATCCTTTGTAAAACAAGTGCAACCACAAGTCTGTAAAGTACAACTTGGCCTAGTAAATTTACTGGACCACGAAAGTCATCATCATCGGTGGAGGAGTGAAGTGGTGCAAGCATTATGTCTGTGTGGCGGGCTTGAATGGGACATCCGCGGAGGGTGAGGTTCTGCGTGGCGTGCTAGCGGTGTGGTAGTCATCGCTAGGCGTTCGAAGGAGAACATCCCGCTGCGTATGGGACCCACCGCAAGTGGGAGCGACCCATAGGGTGAGATGATGGAAGGGCGAGGTACTTTGAGCAGTTCTTGTGATGGTTTGCTCAACCGCACGGCTAAGGAATCGTGTGGGGCAACGAGTGAACTGTCTCTTGTGGGTAAAGTGTGCAAACTCTGCAGAGTCAAAACTATTCGAATAGCCGTGCCCACGGTCAAGGGCGGACATGGGAACTTAACTAGATATAGTTCTATTTCAAAAATCTTGGCAAATGAAATGTTAAAGGGAGGGCAGTGGGAAGCCCTAAATGGTGTTGTCCTGGGTGTCGTCCCAGTGGTAATGTAAGCGGTTATAACGCTGAAAGTGTAGCATATGGTTTGGAGGCCATGTAATGGTGGATGGTCTCTAGATCACTGGTATTATAGCATTCTGATACACACATACTATTTGGTACAAACATTGCTAGGTCATAGGGATTTTTAAGTAATTGTATTCAAAAGCACTCCTTGCAAAATAAAATAAACCGAGCCTTTCCTTTGATAAACCATGCATACTATCTACTTGCATCCTGTGTATTGGCTCGCGGAGCACGGGGTCGGAGTGCTCACGCTCGCATTACCAAACCAGATTCTGGAGCCCCTGACCACTACGCCTATGAAGATGTCCCTGCTGCAGAGGAAGGGAACAACGTGGAGAATTAGGGCGTCTTTTACGCTTTTTGAGTCCTAGGTGGTTAGACTAAGGTATAGTGTGCCTGTAATTATTGCCTTCACTTAGGTAATAATCATACGGCACATATTTACCCCCAGTCGCTGCTTGTGGATTATTGGCCCTACTTGACTTTTGCTTCCGCTGGCTTACTTTTGTAATGTAAACATTTGGCCTGGTCGGTCCTTCTGTAAACTCATTGCCCGACGTGGTATAATTCAAACCTCTGTTATGTAATATTGGTATATGTTGTGATTGTCCATGCGATGTATGAAATGATGCAGCAATGTACCTGTGAGCACTATCTACTGATCCAGGGAATAGTGCAGTGTTTTCACAGGAGATTCTGGATTGAAAAATCCGGGTCTGACAACATCTGTGATGTGTGCAAATATCACAGGCGGTTCATGTTAATAACCATCTGTGAACTATCACAGACGATTATTAATACGAATCGTTTGTGATAGTGGCTCATCATAGACAGCAAACGTCACTTCTGTAAAACCGTCTGTGATAATAACAGCATAAACGATTACTTATAAATCTTCTGTAATAAGATATCTAATATATTTTATTTTGTAGTAGTGCAGGTGACGCTATGACTGAATTCTAGCTACTCTCCGACGCAAATAGTGAGTCCCCTTGATATTAAAGCAAAATAGTCTTACCTATCAAAGTTGTAAGGTGCACCAAGAGAGCAAGGTAGCTAGTAGTACAAGCTAGCTAGGCCATGCATGACATTGTTATTACTTGGCATGGACAAATCTAGGCCATCTCCACCTCAAGCACTGACGCCCCCTAATCTATACTTGTCTCGTAGCAAATATGAGATTATTTTCCTACAGAGGGCACATGGGATTATCTTTTTTCTAGAAAGAAACACAATCAATCAAATTTTGCTTGTAGATAATTGATCAAGAATTTCGCTTGACATCCCAGTGGCGTGTCAAGAAAAAAACTTGGGTAATGGGTCCCTTCTATCATGCAAAAATTAAGTAAGGCACCTCTTTATGTTTTGAAGACATTGTAATTCTGTTACCAATAAAAATCTCGTATAAAAATTTACATAGCTTGCAGAACTGAATCCACCTATAGAGCGCCGAAACATTTGTCGAATCCAAAAAACTAAGAAGCATTTTACGAGCACTTGTTGACAAATGGACCCTCTGAGTTCGCCCACTCACGTTTGATATGAATCTTCAATTTTCGATCAAACGCCCACATACGTGTTGAATGAAATCTTTAGACCCCGTTTATTTTGGTTTGAGCTTCTGGGTTTTTTTACTATTCATAAATTTCGTCTTTTTCTAGCTTTTTATCTTTTTTTGAGCTTTTTTTTGCCGGTTATTTTTTTTTTGTATTCGTTTGCGTTATCCGTGATGGGCTAATCTATTTTTTATTTTTAAATTTAGTTACGCCAAATAAGCTACCATCAGATACAGTGTAATTTCAGTCATAAACTAGTTTATTTTAGCCCAACTAAACGGCACCTTAAACAACAGCAGCTGATCCGCTTCGTATTTCCAACTAAAATGCAGCAATGAGGTCCAAGGGTTTTTCTTCGCCCCTAAAATCCGCCAATAATCTCACGTTCCAGAGTCCTAAACAGCTCTCCCTTTTGCAGTTTGTCCTGTGAGACAGGGACAGGACCTACACCCAACAACCAAAGCACAGCAGCGGCCGGCCGCGGTTTGACGCGAGACGAGACAGGTGCGTTGCACTGCGCACGAAACGCGTCAGGTCAGGACCTGGATAGACGTACGCCGGACGCCGGCTGGATTGATCGACGCCGGTGGGCCACGCACCCGGCCATGTATGGTCGCCACCTCGACCCCGGCCGTCGATCGAGCGAGCGAGCGAGCCCAAAACCAAGTATAGCCGGGAATATATCGCGTCTTGTTCGACGGCGACGTCGCGAGCCACATGCTCCCGTCCAGCTACAGTTGCGTTACCAGCTGCTCCTAATCATGTCGTACGACCTACCTAACCAGAAGTTTTGTGTTTGTTTATGGTGGATTCGAATTGATTCTTGCACAGGAACAATGATTGTGTCAATTTGGTGTAAATCGTACGTGCTTTCTTTCGCGCTGGTTGGCGATTATATATTTGTATCGTACTGTGGTGATGCGTGTTGACGATCGAGAGAGAGAGTTGCACCACGAGTGTACAGGTGGAATCTAATCGTGCATCATCTCGTGCCTAATCCTACCAAAACTTTCCTGACCCTACCTAGCTCTACAGCAATTTGTTTTTGGATCAAAAGTGAATGCTAACCTTGCTCTGTATAATTAGGTACAACATGGTGGGTTTAACATGCATACCGTACTGAATTGCACCGGTGCTCACTCCCTCATCTGGCCGTCAGTATCAGTTCGTACATAGCTTATACCAAGACCATGTGAATTAACTTCACTAGCCAGTACTCATAGAACTGCTCCTCTCTGTAAATGAAAGTTAATTGACCCGTGTACTTAAGGCATTGATCACATGCATGAGCGGAGCAAGCTATCGATTCTATTTGTTATATTATTAAATCAAATGTAAAAAACACCACATTCACTCTTAAGGACTACAAATTCCTATATTAATCGTAGAAAAAGAGAAAGATCTACACCGTTGATCGTGATGGATCTAGATTATAACAGTTTATATTTTAAAAAAAGAGAGAGAGCCAATGTCAAGTACAATCCAGAAATACCAACCGTAGCATAGCCTAGCGATGTGACAACATATCTCTTTAGCTAATGACCAGAACTTGGTTCCCACTAGCCACGAGTCGAGTGGGTTATCAGTGTGGATTTTTTACTTTATTTGTCTAGGATTTAAACCTGTGACCTGTAGGCTGTAAGCCTTAAGATGACTACGCTAGTCAGTTGTCCCCACCCTCTCAAAAAGTACAATCCAAAAATAGTAGAAATTTGGAATAAAATAAAATAAGTAATTATATTTCCACATGAATTCCTATGTAAAATCCCCCTCAAGAACTAGAAATTCCTATATAATCAGATGAAAAAGAGAAAGATCTACACTGTTGATCTTGGTGGGTCCAAATTATAATGGTCTAGATTAAAAATAAAGAATCCATATCAAAAGTACAATACAAAATAATAGAAATTCAGAATAAAAAATAAAATAAAAATAGTAATTCGATTTCAATGCAATTCCTAAGTAAAATCCCTAAATATGTAATTCGGAATAAAAATAAAAAAATAGCAATTAGATTTGTATACGAACTCCAACAAATAATAATTGAAATTTAGAATAAGAATAAAGGAAAATTTGCAATTTATTTTCATATGAATTAAATAAAATCTCTAAATAACTAAAATTCAAAATAAATAAAATAAAATTAGCAATTTGATTTGTATACGAACTCTAATAAAAATAACCAAAATTTTAAATAAAAAATAAAAGTTATAACAATGATAGCATGAATAGTGTCAAAGGTGACTACAAAAAAGTGCAATGATATCAATCTGTCCCACAAGAAGACATTGACCCATGGGGAAACAAAAAGTCGAGGCGGTGCCGACGGAGATGAGGGAATTATCATGCTACTCACCACAGCCGTTCGATGATGGCAATATCATGCTACTCACCGAAATTGTTGAAGAGAAAGGCTAGAGTCAAAGGAGCCAAGAGTCGCGACGATGAGTGGTGAGCGTCCACGTTGTTAAAGAAGTTAATGGCCAAAGAAGCTCGATGATAGGGAAGCCCTGGTCAAGAGGAGATGAAGCTTTACATTGAAGATGAGCTATGGACGATATAGGGTCATCAGGTAGGTAGGAGCGTGCCATCGCTGGTGAGGTGCACGACGTCGCCGGCGATTGTGAGAATATTCTCCATATTGTTAGACGGTGACTAAAGCAAAGATGATGACATCAGTGAAGATGTGAGGTCACTGTGGTTAGTGAGGAAGCCACAATGTTGAGTTGGCCAACATCAAAGAAGAGGAGTGATCGACATGGGAGAAGAGGACATCAAGCATCATGCATCCGTACGAAAAGAAGCACGAAACGTACAGTAGCAAAGGAGTAAGGTGCTTGGAGTAGAGATAACGTAGCCGTAGAGAATAGGCTTGAGGCCATCAGAGAGAGCATGACGAGTGTCCCCAGTAAGGATCGGTGTTGGTTGCATGTATATACATGTTGATGTCACAACGGTTAACAGTAAACAATAATTAGAGAGAAGTAGAAGATAATTATGTGGTAGTTGAGAAGGATCGATCAAGAATTGGGCTTGCTGTTGGAGGTTGAAGCAGAAAGGCTATGGCAGTGCGAAGAGAATAGAAGAGACATGATTCGGTGAAGCAGCTGGTGTATTAGAGAAGATAAGTTCAAAGTAGGTCACTCATGGTGCATCAGTGTATGCATGAGTAAGGTACTATAATACCATATAAACTAATAAGATAATATATTGTACACATAATCAACGTATTGCTTGAAGTTAAATAGAGGTGCCATGCATGCATATATTTTTAGAAAGAGTAACTAATGGAAAAAAGAATAGGAGCATGTATCTACATGATGTATGAATGATGGAGAATGGTTACGATTTTAAGATTCTCCAACAATTTATTATGCTCAAGCATTTTCTTCTATCCAATGTTCATGATGTCTTAAAAATCTAAATAGCTTGCAAGATATATAAATATATTCTCGAATATCTAAATTATATTATTTGATACTATAAAACTTTAAAAACAAATTTAGTCATATAAATGTGCAGGCCACCCTACTCGTTCTGTTCTATTTAAGAATAGATTAATCTGGTGTCTTAGTATTCTAATCCATACATGGATTTTGTTTCTTAGATTACTCCTAATGCGGCCGGGGGTTTATCGGTGTTCTTGTGAACACAGCAAGCAAAGTAGGTAAGACACTATCACATTACAGGCATGGGCATGCTGGGGCCCTGGCTTATTGCTCTTACGCTGGGTGACAGCCAATCAATTAACAACAGCTCACACTAAGACCAGGTCAATCCCAACAGCAACAACACCTGGCTGCATTACGTACACATGCATTGAGCACCAAACACAATATCATCTTGTAAGATCTAGTTTCTTCTCATCAAATGTTGCAAAACCAAAATTGCTTTCAGAAAAATAGATGCACGAGGACCTTTAATTAGATCACCCAATGAAAGACGATTCCCCGGCTATATATGCCGTTGGAGCGTGGGCACTGTGATGGATCATGGCCTGGGGCCCTCTCGAGAACCGCATCATTGCATTCCTTAGCGTCGTTGGCCGGACCAAGTTGCAGCAAAATTCCAAGATCAACAAATGAGCTCAGAGAACAAGGAATCTAGGGCCTGGTCTGCCTGAAAATGTTGCCACTACCGCTAGCGCGGCTGAACGTAATTCAGATTCTCTCTCCTTTTTTCACTCTCATATGAGACATGGCATGTAGTTTGTCCGATAAAGCCCTTAAAGTTATGCAGAATAGACCTAAGAGTTTTGGCTCAATCGTGTTTTTTGGACCAAAAACTAACCAAAGCAACTCAGCCTAAGGTCCGATCGATCCACGATAATTTTCTTATAGTACGCTGCGGATACTAAACTGTCTGGTATGGAATTCCAACGTTCCGAACAGGTCCGCC
Source organism: Dendrocalamus sinicus (assembly GCA_036346575.1). Taxonomy (NCBI): domain Eukaryota; kingdom Viridiplantae; phylum Streptophyta; class Magnoliopsida; order Poales; family Poaceae; genus Dendrocalamus; species Dendrocalamus sinicus. The sequence goes on along the minus strand of CM070653.1, from coordinate 26,699,023 downwards.
CGACGGAACGCATCCTGACGGAGGATAACCTAGCGCGACACCCAACAGCGCTAGGTTCAGATCTAGTCGAGCTGGCTAGCTACATGCAACTACGCAGGTCTATAGTACTGGAAGAAATGATGGCATGCAGATGTGTTACCGCCTGACACAACCACGCGCCTTATGGGATGATTAGAAGTAATCATTAGACAGTACACCTCCTACTCAAACCAGGAAGATGCCATGCATATGCCTGAAGCTTTCATGAGTCGATCGGTACATGCCGTGCTAATGCAAATGCTGCTATTACAGCCTTGTACTGATGTTCCTAGCTAGCTCTAGTCCCAATTAACCCCCTACTAGCAGTGGCGGAGCCGGCCTGGCTCCGCTCTCACCCCCCGGCGATACTGATGACGCGCGACGATGCTGATGACGTGCAGCACCTGCCTACCATAGCGTTGCTCGCCGGTGAGTTTGGGTAAGCCAAACCGGGGTCGCCAGGTCTTGGCTCCGACAGTGCCTTACTAGTTCCCTGCAACTTTGGCTTTCTCCGATGCATCATGCGCAGGACACACCGACCAACCATGTGGTAGCTTTTATTGATAGCTTTTGACTACAGTCAGTGATGGATCTAGAATCAAAATTTAGGGAGGGCTAATAGGACTTACTGACCAATTTGCTGAATACCGAGTTGCCAGCCTACAATAGACTTGTAGACACTAGAGGGAGAGAGGGCCTCCATGCCAAGAGCCAATATATCGTTGTGGCTTGTAATCACCACTACAAATACAATTTTTTCATCATACAAAGGCTTTTTAAACCTAATATGATCATTCATATGGCTAGCATGGAGCTGTAAGGGATGAGAGAACTACACACGGCCGACCAACGGTAGGGAGGCTAGCACCCCACCTGACCCACCGCTGGATCCACCCCTGACTACAGCTAATAAATAGTAGTGACTGATGAATAATAGTATATTATGCAATAAAGATGATGTAACGGAAAAACTATAATATCTAGACCTCTAAATGATTTATAAAATTATAATATAATAAAATATTAACTATGTTACAATATATAAAAATAAAAAATAGTGATGAATAGAAATACCCTATAGGACTTGCAATTTTCGTATTGCCTTAGCCAATATAAACAGGCACTGCAAACGAATGCGCGCCATCGACTCGACGCCACAACGCCTTCAGGGGATCTGACCGCATGCCTCTCTCCCACGTACATCGCCGCTGCGTCCTCTTGCGGGGTGCAGACATGCATGCATGGTGTGTGCGTACGTACGTCGTGGCATTCTCTTACCCTTTTGGTTAACTGAACGTTGGAGCTTGTGCGGTGGTGTCTGTACTCGCGGCAGCATGACAGGTTAATTGGCGGTAGGACGTAGGACTCTAGTCCGCTAATGGATTGGTCACAGGCCAGTAACTCTTCCATCCAATCATTTGGGGTGATGTGACTCCAAGAAATACTATTGAGTATACATTGACCGACCCTCGAACTCTTCCTCTCTTTTTTTTTTTTTTTTACCCAAACGACACCAAGTAGCTCAAAACTAGTTCTGGAGAGATTGAGACTGCAGACGAGATATACAATGTGTTTGCAGCTTGCTCTACTACGGACACTAATCACCACTGCCTTTTTAGATCAGCTCCAGATTGTATATATATAGGCGTTTGCTTAGCGTGTGAGCTTCCTCCCGGTCACATCACTCAACAAGACAACCTCTCATACAAGACAAAAAGTCTCGTGATGGGATATCCTTAGGCACTCACAGTCTGCTAAAGCAAGAGTGTTTTGCTTGCCATCTTCTAGTCAAAACGTTTAGCCTTGTATAGTGTTGTAGCAAAGGTGGTCCAACTCTCTATATGATTGAATCTTATAACTGATCTAATATGTAATAAACCTAAGAGTACAATGTACCCATGTACTCTCATATTTTGTAATTGTTAAGGGGTATGATAAAAAATTTCTCATTCTACCCCACCCATATATATACTCTCAAGAGGGGTATGAAAAGGTTAGATCTTATTCTTACTCGTCAGCTCTCTCTCTAGCTCTCTTAGTGCTATGTCTCCTATGGAGAAGGGTACACTGTATTCACTGTTGTAGCTATGCTACAACAGTTCCCACGGTCATGACTTCGTCCGACCACCACCTTGTGGTCGTTGACGCTTGGTTCGACCGTCTCGTGGTCAGGACGTCATCTGACCATCTTGTAGTCGTTGACGTTTTGTCCGACCACCTCGTGGTCGTTGATGTTTTGTCCGACTACCCCGTGGTCGTGACTTCGTCCGACCACCTCGTGGTTGTAGAGGCTTCGTCCGACCACCTTATGGTCGTAGACGCTTCGTCCAACCACCTCGTGGTTGTAGACGCTTCGTTCGACCGCCCGTGGTCGTAGACATTTCGTCCGACCACCTCGCGGTCATAACTTCGTACAACCGCCCCGCGATCGTAACTCCGTCTGACTGCTCCACGCGCGTCATAGCTTCATCTCGTCGCCGCCTTTGCCGACGCCAAGTCCGAAGGGTGCGGGATGGACCGCACACGTTAGGGTTTAGTCTCGTCGCATGCAGGATGGACCAAGCACATCAGAGCTTTGTCTCGCCGCTACAGGACAGACCGCGCACGTCAGAGTTTTGTCTCACCGTCGCCTTCATCGACCCCGTGTCCGAAGGGTGCGGGACGGGCCGCACGCGTCAGAGCTTCGTCTCACCGCTGCCTTCGCCGACCGCGAGTCCGAAGGGTGGGCTTCCACCGCTGACTTCGTCCGACCATCTCGTGCTCGTAGACGCTTCATGTAACCTCCTCATGGTCATTCTACCTACTCATGTATATAAACCCCCAAGAGGGATATAAAGAGGCCAGATCCTCTCATTCTTACTCATCAGCTCTCTCTAGCTTTCTTAGTGCTATGTTTCCTATGGAAAAGAGTACCATGTATTCACTTTGTAGCTATGCTACAACATATAGCTAGAAATAATTACATTTGCGTACTTTCCAGCAATTACAATAGCACCAGGTGTACCATTTCAGTGTACATAACAGCGTAAGCAACTGATTGGCGACAACAAAATCTCAGTGGATCTCCTCCTCAAAAAAGTCATAATGGATCTATTGAGCTAGTCAGAGTTCTGCATCCAGAAACCTTTTTTTATATTGTAACTATTTTTTATTTCAAATTTAGCCTCCCAAACACTTATTTTTGTGAATCTAGTTTTCTTCGTAGATCTACTAAGTCAAGACAAAAGAGCTCAGTAGATACTTGACATTGGCCAAGCTCTCCTAGAGAGAGCCCCTACGCGGCAACAAACAGAATTAGGTTCGCCGTCGGCAGCTGCAGCTGAGAAGGTGCGCATGCACAGACTTGGGTAAATGAGCAATGCATTTGCTTTCTGAACTCATTGATATATGATCACACGAGCTCCTTACAGTGCATGCATGTGGATGAATACATTAGAGATGGTATATGAAAGGGGAGTTGACAGTGGCAGCGAATAGCTGCACCGCGCAGGAGGGCTCGGCAGACGCCTGCACAGCTTTTTCTAGCTCTGTATGTAGGCTAGGTTTATAGAATAGGTTAGATTTATGAAGAGTGCTAGATTTAAAAAATAATTTTTTGAGAATTAATTTTCAAAAACAATGGTTAGAATGCTATTTTTGTGAAGTTCCCCTTTAACAGAAGCCTTTGGGCGACTAGTCATTCACAAACTTATTGTCAGAGGCCGAAGTGCACAATTGTAAGGTGATGCTAGTGGACTATGGAATTGGAATCACGTTACAGTGGCCCAGAGAGGGGCCACGCAACAGCAGCATCTGGCTTACCAAGCCCATGAATGATTTAGGAGCAAACCAAATGGTTTTTTTAATAATATATTTTTAAAATATTATATAAATATATCATCACTAAAAAATTATATAAATAACTTACATCACCATTCCAAATAGCGACAGAGCCCTGTCGCCATTTGAAATGACAACAATCCTACATGATAATCTACAACACTACTATAGAAAATGTCATCACAGACGGTTCACAAACGTTGTCACAGAGAGTTTCATGAGTTTTTTGAGTTATGGGTCAGTAATGACATGAGGTCATCACCAATGGTTTTTGAACCATCTGAACACAGACTATCATAGACGATTATTAACTCATAACCGTCTATGATAATTGATTACCACAGATGGTTTGTAGTTGAAACGTCTGTGATATCTAATGTATCTCAAATGATTTGTAGATAAAATCGTCTGTGATATATGTGTATTATAGACGGATTATAGATGAAACCATCTATAATATTCCTTTGTATTGCTAAGTCTATTTCTGTTTATTGGTTAGCATCAGGAAATGCTAGCCATGTCCTCTGAAACAAGCAGAAACACAAATACATATATACATCCAATTCATATTCATTTTAGAAATGAGAACATCTATTTTATAAATCAATTAATTCAAATGAAATAAATTAATCATTCACGAACAAATACACACATGTACAATTAAGTTCAATTTTATCTCAATCAAATTCATTCTACATTGTGGAACTCCCGATCGTTGTTTACGACCTAAGACATCAAGAAGTACGCACATTGTCCTCGAATTTTTAGGAGCTCGACCTATTCCAATGCAGTTGTAGTGATGATCACAACCTGTCAATGGAAAGATCAAAGTCATGCATACATATAAATTGATATGTACGAAATAACTATTGCAAGATTGATATATCTGAGGATGATTTGTCTTCGCGGAACTAAGGAGTAGTTCCATATTGTGGCAAACATAGTATCCACAGGTGTTACTCGGTGGCTGCTGGTGGCACTGCAAAAATAGAATTTGTTAGTTCAAGAGGCATTACTACGAAGTGTATAGGATTAATATGTACTAGCGAATACCAAAAAAATTTGGATTGTGTCGCAGGGCGCTAATTCCTCCCTTACATATCTGTACAGTAGCAACGTACTCGGCGAACGACCTACATGATTCCAAAAAGTTAGCCTTACCCATTGCAAAGAAAGGAAAGACTACAATAGAGTTATGTACAAAGGAAATATGTTTACCTTTTGATTAATTATTGGACAACTGTGAAGTCGGTTTTGGCCCTTTTTAGGGAATCAAGGTATATTATCTTGTTCCATTTTGGTATAACTACAATTAGAATCCAATGAAACCTATATAGGTATATCGTCATGGTCATTAAACCTAAGTTCAGATTACTTATAAAGTATAAATCAACAAGTATAGCCACTAGTACAGCACTTACCCCTGGTTGTAGGGCAAAACTATGAATACCTTATCGCAGTGAGCCACCAATGTTGTCATAATGTAATCCTTGACAAGGATGCATTCTTCTTGATGATATGCATGGAGACCAAGTGTGAGTCGAGAAAATCTACTGATGAATTTGTTATTCTAGCTTCACTCACCATGTATCTATATATATACAAAAGTAAGGAGTTATATATGATATTTATCGGTATTACATGAACATAGACCATGATTATATATACTTACAGTATCCAGCATCGAATGAGTAAGGTGTTGAGGGTGTCGAGGTTGAAGAGAAAGAACAAGTCCTCAAATATCACCGTGAAGACAAAGTTATGAATCTCATGCTAAAAACGATGTGGCCTGAACTTGACGTTGACATCCGAGCGTCATTGTCCATCTGGTTTGTTAGCTTGTTCCATGTACCATGAATGCAATCTCTGGCAAGCTAATCCTAGGGTTAGGAGGCGCTCTTCAGGAATGACCAATGGCTCACCTGGCTTGAATTTCCAGGCCAATGGCATGTAGGGAATATCATCGGTCTTCTCCAATTTGCCCTTGTCACCTCGCTGTGTAGAGGTCGACTTCACGGTAGTCGATCAGGAATGATATGTAGATGCATGTGATTCATTGCGCCCTTGCTGTGTCGATGTAGGTAATTCTGGTGCAGGTAGCTCTAGTGTAGTATTTACTTTTTTGCATTTACATTTCAAGCTATTTAGTTGTGTAAAATTGCTTGGCTAGAATTGTATTTAGTATTGACATAGCCTTGGGGTGACAGTGAAATATAGATTTAGCTCTTGACTTGTGGTAAAAATTCAAGTTAGCACATTCTTGCTAGAATTGTGCACTAAGGCTTAAATTTTAGAAACCTTCTATTCACCCCCTCCCCCTCTTAGTTAGTCAACCTTGATACTACATAAGGGCAGTACGGTGCTAGGAAGAGCCCCCTGCCACATCCGGAGGAGGTGCGGTGGGAGTGTGTGACGTGCATGGTGTGTTGTGCCTGGCCCTCGAGCATGTACCACAGAAGCACATGGCGACACCTACACCACGTCGTTCCATGGCCTCTTGCACAACGTTAGCGACACGATGCACTTGGCCTTGTCCCTGATCCAACCAAGCATGGCTCTGAGCCCAATATCCCTGATTTGAGAAATAAGAGAGGTCAAATCATCATGAACCTCTCTAGTGAGATTGGTCTATGCAGTAAGCAAAACATGTTAGAATCAATGCAACCGTAAGCAAGGTTGTCAGAATATCGATTATGTTATACAATCCTAGGATTTTACGATCCAAGATTGGCTAGACCAATCCGATTCTATAGTAGAATCTTAATGTTCTTATGATTCTACCCAAACTTTTGTAGGATCATGGGCAAAATTTTCATACAATCCTACTCAATTCTGTTGATTCTATTATTTTATTATAAATAATTACTTGTATACTTCCTTTTAATTAAAAATTTTAACTTTTATCTCTTTATGTTTAATATAATTCTTATAAAATAACACATGATCTTACCTTTACAATTTGTAAAGAAAAGTTCAAAAACATAATTTTAAAAATGTAGTAGTGTTATAATACACCGTTGGTTTTTTAAAATATTTCTTTTATACAATCAGGTAAGATATTATATTCTACATATATCCTACGATTGCGATCCTACCAAGAACCTCCGATCCAATTCAGGATCACAATTCTGACGACCTTGACCATAAGGAATGGAATATAATTAATTATGTGTTACTAACCGAGTGATAAAAGGTGGAGTCCAGCTAGGTAGGGTAGGTGTCTGCCGTGCTAGCAACGTGCCTTGGTGGATCCTCCATGACACACACGACCCAAATCTTGGTGTTGTGTTGTGCCACTCGATCTAGTCATCATTTGTCAAGTAGTCATACGGGGTAGACTATAGGTGGTCATGCTCCATGTGCTGGGCCTAGCATGTATGTCCTATGACACCCTTCCTCGTGTGCCTGCAGATACCCAAAATATACGAAGATTAGAATTATGTGCTTCGCTCACGCAATCAAGTAGAAAGTGGCAAAATATGCAACTCACCCACGAACGTGCACTTGCACATGGTCGCCTACATCCACTGGAACACCTATTGCGGTCTAAATTACCTCATCATTCAATGCATGGCGTATGTCTCAACAAAGACATCATACACCAAGAGGCGGCGTCTCACATGCACTGGATAGACAGCCCCTCTAGTGCACGATAAACAACGATGTCGGTGGCGTATAGCATCCAGATGACATGGTCATCCATCAGCTAGTCAAACATGGCGACGTACTCAGGGTACGACATGTGCAAAGTCACTAAACTAAAAACAATTTGTAAAAATAGAGATCGATTTGTATGTTAATAAGTTCAATGTGAACATATTGTACGAAGCACTGTAGAAGGAGGAAACTAACCCATCGGTGACCCCACAAATTCCCCATGGTCGAACAATCCATGTCGTATGCCAGTACCATGTAGATGGTCGAGCTATAGGGACCTAGCTTGATATGTGGATGGCTAATTTGGAAGCACTCGAATGACCACAGCTGTAGTTGGAGAGGGCATCCAAAGAGAGCGGAGTTCTCCGCCATCCTCCAACACCTGTCACAAAGCCCATGGTACATGGTAGCTGATACGACCAGACCCCAACGTGCTATGGGATGTGATCCAACTCTACGTCTGCTATCCACCTAGCATATTGGATCATGTGCTTTTCCACGCTGTTTCTATGGGACAAGCAGAATATGACCCAACCGAAAGAATCAAAATAGGTACGCCTCCAAGTGTCACCTCACAATGTAGTCCCCTGCATCAGGGGTCATCCTCTCTAGCTAAAAATTAACAACAGGTAACGAATAGAAATAGTACTTTGAATAACAACTAGTATAGTAACTTGAAATAGTGCATACGTAAAAATGGGTAAGCCACTTCTATGTGGGACCATGGGTGCTGGTGAACTCCCTGTAACCGACGTTAGTTGGTAGCACCACTGGAAACCTAAAGAGCATATGAGGTAGCTAATCTAGATCTACATCCTTCTACGCCACAGTGTTCCCTGTGCAAGGGAGACCAATGAGGTACGAAATGTCCTCAAGCATCGGTGCCATCTGCCTATATGGCAGGTGGAACGTGTGTGTCTCATACCACTAGTATGAGAACCTCCTAGACGTATCATGCCTATCCTAGGCATTTTTGACTATGGCTTCTACTATCCTAGCAAGCAGGAGTAGTCCTGGGCCCTCAACGTGTGCAAACAATTGAGAAACGCTAGTGCAACCGAAGAAGATGCAACATGTGCTGAACAAAAATTTACCCAATTCACATACCTATGAATCCAATGAGCGTCAATCCTCCATGCCCTCATAGGGGTGCACAACTGCAACAGAGCAAGCTCGATGGGTGCCTCACCATGCTCAGGCAAGGTTGTCACCAAGCGGTTGTGGTGCATGGCGCCGATGGTTGGGTCAAGCAGCTCATAAGGCCACTCCACAATTATTGAATCATCCTACATACCTATTGAACAAACTAAAGGATGTTAGTGTGACAAAAAGTAATGGATCACAAGGTAAATCTGCAAGTAAAGTAACATAACATAAAGTAAATCTGCAAGTGAAGCAATATAGGTTACACATAAGGCATAGATCATAGTAAAGTAACGTAATATAGTTCATAAGTAGGCAACCCCCCATCTTGATGGACTTCTTCTCCTCATTCATATTGGCCTCTTTGACAAGGATAGTATTTGAAGGCATGTCCAGTCTCCTTGCAATTGGAGCATTTCTTCAAATGAGGCCCTGCTTCTTATTCATCCATGTCGTTCCTAATATGTCGGGTCTGTGGACGACCAACTCCTCCCTTGAGCCTGTCAATGTCTGGGGACCTACCTCTTCTGTTCCTAGCTGGGATAGCCGGTGAATGATCCAACCATGCTGAAACCATACATTTCTTTGCTCCATGTTGCCATCAATGCTTTCTTTATGAAATATTCTAACAAGAATCAACAAAATCCTATGCAGCTATTGACACAAGTAGCTATCACATGTGTACATGGCCTATTGCAATAGACGAGGCTTGTTGCATGTGCAGGAATAACTACACCTTCTAAGCGTGCACTCATGAATAATTGTATCATGGTTCGTCCCATGATGACATTCTGCCCATTTTTGAATGCTCTATGTATATGATGCTCTTCTCTTCCATGTACTTCGTGGTCATAGTTGAGTATCTCAGTTGTGGATCACTCATAAAGATGCGAGCTGAGGCACTTCAATCAACAAAGTACTTGGTAATACCGCGTAGCACTCCCTCCACAATAGCTACTAAAGGAAGGGGCCTCAACCCCCTCATGACACAGTTGTACACCTCAGCTAAATTGGTGGTCATGACTCTATGCCTTGCACCATCGATATAGTAAAGCAATGCCCACTTATCCTTAGGCTCATTCTCAATCTACTCTAAGAAGTATTTCATCTGCCTTGAATTCCTCTTGACCAATTCTATAGGATTTGTGGGTATCTTATTGAGTGCAATAGGGAGCTCTTATGTGCCTGTGGTGGGCTTCTTCGCTACCTCTCTTGTATGCTTCATCAAGTTATTCAGTTTCTTCCACAGTGCATCAAACTTTCTTTGCTGGTTCTGATCACAAAATCTCTTGAAAAGCGTTACAAGGTATCTGTTCCTCAATTGCTTGTAGAAATTAGCACTCATGTGCCTCTTGCACCACCTACTCTGCATCAAACCATGGATACAGCTCATCTTCCCCTTGCTACAGCTGCATAATTGCCTCCAATAAGCCAACATGTTAATCATCTATGATGAAAACCCATGAGCAGTTGCCCACGACACCAGCTTTCACGTTCCTTAGAAACAACAACCAATTGTCGATGTTCTCACTGTCAACAAGTACAAGTGTGATAAGAAGAACTTGGTTGTTGTCATCCACTACGATTGCAATCAATATCTGACCCTTGTACTTCCCAGTTAAGAAGGTGTCATCCATGTAAAGCAACAGACGACAGTGTTTGAATGCATCGATGCATGCACCAAAAGCGAAGAATGCTCACTTAAGTATCATTTTTCTAGGGAATCGCTTCGAGGCTTGTTCCAGAATATGAACATAGGTCCTAAGATTCCTTTATTGTATGACTTGGAATAGACCAGGCGAGTTATGGTAAAAGGCTTTGAACGTACCGAACCTTGTGTAAAGTGCCTTTTGTTTCGCCCTCAAGACTTAGCATAGCTTATTGTGTACTAGAACCTCTGCTCTACCACAATAATAATAGAATGTGGCTCAAAATCCAAGTTGTCTATAATCTCTCCGTACATGACATTTGTAAAAAAAAACCTGAAGACATGTTTCTGTAGGATTGCATGGACTCTATCGCCATGCAAGTGTGCAAAACGATTATGGAGCACTTCCTACGGGTATCTTACATAGATTGGTATTCATGTACTCGCCAAGGGCACCCCTCTATCCCACACTTCATGTAACACACGTGTAGGCTGAATTTCACTACCTTGAATGTCTCCCATAACAACACTGTTGAGAACATGACTGCTTCCTACACCTCCTCCTTACTTTTGTAAAACACTCCTTACCTAACCTTATTCTGCTGATACTCCTACGCCACCCACTCACCTTCACGCAATACTAGTTTGTCAAATTAGTGTGTGTTCCACTCTGACGAAATCTGTTCCACCAAGGCTTCGATCTATTCACCTTCATCTATAATCCCTATGGATTCCTGCGTCCCAACCATATGAAGGTCTACAGTCTTAGCTCCAACTAAGTCAGTACCACCTCCCCCTTCTTGGCTCAAATAGTATGGCGCACTTTGATTGGACTACTCAACTTCTTCAGCATCACTAACAATGGCATCTTCCTACGTCACATTAGCCGGAGAGACTTTCTTAAAGGTTTGAACCAGCAAGACTAGCGACCATTTATGCTCCTTCGCCAATCTCACGTATGAGCTCCATAAATCTCGCCCTTCAGTTCCACTAACTCCCAGTACGTGTGTTATCATGCCTGGGTAGCAATGCCATCAACTTTAGGTCATGCAACGCATAGTCCAGTGAGAATAACAGACAGAACCATCTCATAACAATGCCCCATGGACGCTGCTTTGCATTTAATAGGTTGGCCATCACAGAGGGAAAATCATGCAAATCAAATCCTTCTACACCCATCCGTAGAATCCCTTCTCCATAGTGTATTTTGAAAGTTACTCATTTAGTCATACATGTTGATCATTTTGACAAATAATCTGATGTTAATGATAGCTGCTCATTCGATTAAATAAACGTGAAATAGACCTAATAACAAATCTGCTACTCACAAATAAACTTGCATAGGAGGAGATTTCCCTAACAGGCAACACCCTAAAGAAAAGCAAGCAATCGAATATGTCTTGTAAAAATCAAAATTACCATGCATGCTTTGTCTACATAGCAGATATTGTTGATAATGAATCCTACATACACTCTACTCGAATTTTTTTAAATAATATTTTATTTATATTAATATTACATAAAATAATCATCGCTAAAATTAGTATTTTTTATTAATATTAATACTACTCCCCATGTTCTGAATAGACCTAACTAGTAGATCTAATATTCTAAGACTTATCGGTGCACTACAACTAACGACTATGAGAAATCAATAGATATATAAGAATATTTACAACCACACTATTTATAATCCTATACAAACTACTCTAAAGAATTATATATCTCCATCCACACTATGTACACATCTACTAACTACCCAATACAACTACACATCTAATCATTTTATTTGCTAACCTACTATGGTTTCACGGTAAAATCTAGGACGTAGAAATCCACTTCTTCTTCCGCTCTCTTCTCCTCTCCTCTCTTTTTTCAAATTAGAAAGACTTTTGGCCGATTTTCTGGGCTTTATGTAGGCCTAGTTTCTGTGGTCATTTTAAATAGTGATTAGTCTATCTGTTGTCAATTTGGAACAAATTAACAGTATGATATTTGTATAATTTTTTAACAGTGATATATTTATATAATATTATAAAAAATATATATTATTTAAAAATTTCAAAGCAAACATGGCAGTGGAATACAGTGGTAACATTAACGGCAACATTGGAGAGCGATAACAGTTTCCATTGGCGTACAAGAAAGCTACATCGTTAAAGTACAACGCAAAGCGGAGGCCGGGGAATTTTAGGAGCCGGGTAGGACCCTTTCCGAACAGTGAAAGGATACATATTCCAAAGCCGCGTGCTTTCGCTCTGTTTCGTCTTGCTTTTGGCTGTGGCATCCGCGGAAAGGAGAGATCCTAACGGCAAGATGCCTCGTCGGATCGGCAGTGGCAGGCAAGAGTAGCCCCGTTTTTACTGTAGCGGAAATTGAGATGGCGACGTTCCTTGATGTTGCCCCTGCCGTCCCTCCCTCCCGGCATGCAGTTGCAGAGACGGCTTTGAAGTCGGAAATGAAGGCTTTGAGAACTGAGATTTGAGACTAGTATCTGTGTACGGAAACGTTGGACCGCGATAGGCTGTTCTGACAAGATCAGGGTTTTCAAAGGTGTTCAACGCTGGTAAACTCACGGCGTTCGTAGCCCAACGGTTAGGATAATTGTCTTCCTTTTTGGTTTGTCTCGCTTCTTTGCAAGCAGTCCATCTTATCCAGCGATCCAGTTCTGAGTTATGACTAGGGGTGAAAACGGATCGGATATTTCCCGACCGACCGACCGCCGAATCCGAGTCGGATCGAATTCGGATAGTCATATCGGATAATTATCGGATTCGGAGTCGGATTCGGATAGTTGCTTTCGGATACGGATTCGGATTCGGGAGCGGACTATCCGACGGATACGGATACTATCCGGAATTTTATCGGATAATACCCGGATATATTTTTCGGATATCCGACCTATCAGCCAAATCATCATTTTCAGCCCATCAGCCCATTAGCAAATCCAAATAAATTCCCACAAATCCAATAAATGCAAATAACTCCAAAAATTCCAAAAATGCACAAAAATATTATAAATCTAGGAGAACTTAGGAAATAACATAAACTATTTTTAGCTTTTAGAAAATAGTTAAAATAAGTTTTTTTGCACTTGGCTTTCAAATAAAATCTAGAAAAATCCAAATAAATTTCAACAAATCCAATAAAATATGGGATATTCCATCAAGAAAAAAAGAAGATAAGCTAAAAAAGGTTCAGCCATATGAAACTCCGAACCTATGTTATCCGCCTATATTATCTGTTTCCGAGCCGAATCCGTTATATATCCGTCCCGACGGTACCGTATTCGAAACTCCGAATATTCCGAATTCGTATTCGTATCCGGTCTTACCGTATTCGATTCCGAATCCGAAAAAAATATGGGTTAGGATATGGTTTAAACAATATCCGACCGAATCCGATCCGTTTACACCCCTAGTTATGACGATCAAGACTCGCTTCTTCGGTACTCTTCTCTTTTTGCGGACGGTGAGACATCAACCAAGCAATGCTCCAACCGTTGGAAATTTTGTGCTCATGTTCCCATTTTACAAAGTAAAAAAGGTAAAATTCCCTGATTCCCTGCTGATTGCAGTGGTATTTTCACATTTTCCTTACAGCAACAATACAGAAATACAAAGACTAGCTCATCTTGAAATTTTTTTTAACAAACAGATCAAGTGGGTCGGCCTGTCTCAGAAGTATAGGCCTGTCGGCAGGTTAAGTAGGCCTCTAATTGTGGGCAATGGAAAATGGCCAGAGAGAGAGGGTTAGGCCCTAATTATTTCGGCTCCACGTCTTGCTGGGCTAACTTGAGTGTGGGCCTTTGTTTCAGGCCCTATTTGAAACAGGTGATTTTCCTCCCAAATTTATATAGAAATTATATAATTCTCCATAAAATTTCTACATTTCAAACAAGCCCTGCATGGAAGGGGCCCTCCTAGTGTCCTTTTATGTAGTAATTTATAGTTTTCATACTTGATGATGGTGTTTTTAGGCTTGATGCCATTTCTAGATTTTAATTTAGGTCACGTTTTTTGTGCTTCTTCCTTCTCTCTGGGCAAATCCTGTTTCGATCGGCCTCTGCTTCGTCACTGCCAGGTCTAGTTGAAGCTAAGTTTGAAAGTGGGTTTAGAAGCGCAGTTATGAAGCTCTGATGTGTGCATCTGAAACATATCCATCAGATGAAATGAAAGTCTTATTCTCCTTTACTTTCTTCTTCCTCCTTTCCTGTTCTCTAATTCCCATCCCTAAATTCCTTGGTTATCTTGATCTTATTAGTGATATGCCTTAAATACAATTATAGAGATGATTGTATCATTTCTATATTTATAATCTTTTGAATAATATGTTATTTTGTCGCTTAAATAAATATCTTTTATATTGATCAACAAGCATATGACTTATTCGTGGAACTCTTTATTCATATTTTGATGTTATTCTAAATTGTCACTAATCTTATATTATTATGTGGGAATAATTATGATTTACAGATCAGTACATGTATTGATTGATGATCATGTTTCACGGATCATGGATATGGGAATATCAAATCAACAATATGGATACATATTAGAGAACATGGTTTTGGATTGATCTACCATGAGACACTGCAGAAATTGTTATATTCTTAAGTGTCATTAATTGATCTCATCCATAGTGTATATAGAATCCATAGACTTAAGATCGTCAGCTAGATATGTAATAGTTTACTTAGGGATTGTCAAATATTACTCCGTAACTAGATAGTCATAAAGATAGCTTTCGTGTTTACTATGAAACATGCGAAGCAATATGAGCGATCAAGATGAAATTTGCCTCTCTTATATAATGGAAGAGATCTTTGGACCTCTTGATATGGTTGGATTAAGGAAGTGCATGGCCATGTTAAATATGGTTGAGAAGTCAATTACAACTGAGTAATTCACTGCAGATTCAAGTGAAGAATCGAGCTATTATATGATGACACGTTTCTCTCCTTAAGTTTGACCTAGTATCAAAGGCAAAGGGATGAGTACATAAGAACTATATATAGGTTCATTCAATATAATCTTTATGTATGTTTGAGAGTCATTATGTCCTGTTAGATACTGCTACCGACATATGGACTGAAAAAGAGTTTTTGGCATATGGCCAAATATATATGAATCTATAGGGTCACACACTTAACTGGTCGTAACAATAAGGGTTTAGATGATAGACTCCGAGTGGGATACGATCTTTACTCATATTGAATCCGATTGGAGACTATACAAAGGGAGGTGTGGGGGCTGAGGGAGGTATCCTAAGACACAGCAATCGAAACTCTAGCCACCACATCTTATAACCCCTGCTATGCACGCTGGTGCTAGTACACCGACACACGGCGTTTCATCGCTAGACATGTGGACCTCGGTAGAGGTGCTGCTGTGACTACGGTGCTGATCGAGACGATCACAAGGAGAAAACGGTTGGCCAAAGGACGATCAACTACTTCACTACACAAACGCTCAACTACTTCACTACACTAACGCGTGTTTCGTTGAATCAACCGCTTCAGCTTTACTTTCGCTGCACTACGTATCTAGTGGTAATGATCTATGATTTTTTTACTTGTATGGCTTCCTGATTTACACAATAGAAAATTTTAATCTGCGCTAGTATAACCTACCCGTATTCTAACAGATCTTTGTGTCAATTTGATCTTACTCGCCACAATTTCCTCATTCATGGTCACGAGAAATTATCATGTTCGTGTGGCTCTCACGTTTCAGATATCCCATCATCGATGATAAGGGGACATGATTATGGGTAGGTTCTTTTGGGCTGAGGGTTATGGTTTATGACTGTAGTTTTTGAATTCTGGTCTGTTTGTAAGAGGCAGTACGCAGAGAGAAATAATCGCATGCAATTTTGACCGATATAGCTGAGCTCAGTATAGTTTTTACTACAATTTACTTGTAGACACCGTCTTAAAAAACTGCACCGTTTAACGATAAATTACTATAAAAATATAAGCTAAAGTCTAAACATAAATCCAAAAGAACCCAGCCATATGTTTGGCATTTCTAATAGTCACGGCTGCATCTAAGTTTGGCACTTAAAGCCTCCTCCGCTGTACGAGAATCTTATCACCTGTGAATCAAAAGTTGTCTTTAGTTGTACTGTAGCTGTTCTTAGGAGTTGTTGTACTGTTGTGTAGTGTCTCCATTTCCTATCCTAAGTCTTACCAATTTCATTAACAAATTCCACTCCCAGTCCGAATTGTAGTCAGGATTCCATCATAGGGTCCTAACCACCACCTACTGCTTGGATCTACTTCCGGCGAAGGAGAAGAAGGTCAAACTATTTGGGTGTGATTAATCTATGAACATAATCCATGAACTGAGGAGACCTCACTAAGATTAGTTTTAAATCTGAACTAAATCTCTATCATCACATTAATTTATGCTACATTAGTTTCCATATAATAATACACTTTTTTTTGTTACAACCAAATAGGATATCCAAATTTTAGGTTCCATTTTCATTTGGATAATGAATATAATCTAAAGGCTGAGTAGACCTTGCAGAGATTTGGTTTAAATATGAAAAAAAAAATCACAACCAAATACCCCTCATTAAAAACTACTAAGTGAATTTCGGCTATATTAATACCAAACTCCTTTTTATGTAAAACCAATGGGTTACCCAAATTTTGGGTTGCATTAGTTTGGATAATAAACACAATCTAAGGACTGAGGAGACCTTGCTAAGATTTGGTTTAAACCTGAATTAAATCGCACATAAAACTCCATCATCAAAACATACCATGAATTTTAGTTATATTAGTTTGGATACAATAATGGACTCCTTTTTTGTGTATAGCCAAACAGGATATCCAAATCTTGGGTTGCAGTTTTTATCCAAACAGGAGCTCTTTTTTATGCTACATTAGTTTCCATATAATAATATGCTCTTTTTTTGTTACAGCCAAATGGGATATCCGAATTTTGGGTTCCATTTTTCATTTAGATAATGAACATAATCTAAAGGCTAAGGACTAAGGCCCTGTTTGGATCCCATGGTCTAAAGTTTAATTGTCTAAAGTTTTGGACTAAACTTTAGTTGGCTAAACTTTAGCCACTAAACTTTAGTCGAAAGTCCTGTTTGGATCCTGTACTAATGGATAGGACTAAAGTTTCAAAAAGACTATACTACCTCTCCTCGTTTCATGCGTCAGCCATTAAATGGGAGGTGAGAGACCAACATGCATGGGTAAACACGTCTTTGTGCCTAAGAACCCAAAACTTTAGACCACTTTAGTTCACTTTGGTGGACTAATGGTCTAAAGTGTTTTTTAGGGGTTAGCTAAAATTTAGATCTAACTTTAGATCACCTGTTTGGAGACTTTAGACCTAAACTTTAGTAACTAAACTTTAGATGGAGGGATCCAAACAGGGCCTAAGGAGACCTTGCTAAGATTTGGTTTAAATATGAAAAAAAAATTGCAACCAAATCTCCCTCATAAAAAATTGCTAAGTGAATTTCGACTATAATAGCTTGACATAATAACAAGCTCCTTTTTTATGTAAAACTAATGGGTTACCCAAATTTTGGGTTGTATTAGTTTAGATAATGAACACAATCTAAGGACAGGGGAGATCTCACCAAGATTTGGTTTAAACCTAAATTAAATCGCAATTAAAACTCCATCACCAAAATAAACTGTGAATTTAAGCTATATTAGTTTGGATACAATAACAGGCTCCTTTTTTGTGTATAGCCAAACATGATATCCAAATCTTGGGTTGCATTCATTTGGATAATGAACACAGTCTAAGGGTCAAGGAGACTTCGCTGAGATTTGGTTTAAATACGAACAAAATCACAATCAAATCTCACTCATTAAAAACTACTAGGTGAATTTTGACTATAATAGCTTGACATAATAATAAGCCTTTTTTATGTACAACCGATGAGCTAACCGAATTTTGGGTTGCATTCCTTTGGATAATGGACACAATCTAAGGACAGAGGCAACCTCGCTTAGATTTGGTTTAGACCTGAATTAAATCACAACTAAAACTCCAGCATCAACACATACTTTGAATTTCAACTATATTAGTGTGGATAAAATAACAGGCTCCTTTTTTGTACAGCAACTAGAACTCCATCATCAAAATATACCGTAAATGCCAGCTCTATTAGTTTAGATTCAATAACAAGCTCCTTTTTGTGTATAGCCAAACACGATATCTAAATCTTGGGTTCCATTCGTTTGGATAATGAACACTATCTAAAGTCTAAAGAGACCTCCTTAAGATTTGGTTTAGACCTGAATTAAATCTCAACTAAAACTCCGTCATCACAACATGCTGTGAATTTCAGCTATATTAGTTTGGATAAATTAACGAGCCCCTTTTCTATTTACGACAACTAAAACACCATCATCAAAACATACCGTAAATTTCATCTGCGTTAGTTGGATACAATAACAAGCTCCTATTTTTGTGTATAGCCAAACAGGATATATGAACCTTGGATTCCATTCATTTGGATATGAACACAACCTAAAGCCCGGAGAGACCAGCTAAGATTTTGTTTAATGTGAACTAAACACAACCAAATCTCCCTCATCAAAATGTGCCCATGAATTTTGGCTATAATAGTTTGGATACACTAACGAGCTTCTTTTTTGTGTACAGCCAAATAGGTTATCTGAATTTTGGGCTACATTCGTTCGCTGACCAAGTTGGATGGAAGAAATGGAAAGAAGTACTGCATAGCGGATAAGCGTTCCGATGGGCTGGAATTTCAGTAAGCGTCCCACAAAATCCACACCAACCCACAGAAAGCGTCCCACAAAACCCACACCAACCCACAGAAAGCGTCCCACAAAACCCACACCAACCCACAAGGCCGGCAGGGCAAAGCAAAGCGAACAAAAGCCCACTCGTCCGTGAGTTCCGTCTCCTCCCTCGTCGCTTGCTGGCCGAAGCCCCCACACTCATCCCCCATGTGGCCGTCCTGGGTCAAGACGCGCCCGTCCAACTCCGCCGCTGCCTCCGCGGCCACCTCGACTACGCTCGTCGCCGCCTCCCCGCGCCTATCCTTCTCCTCCCCATCCCTGAAAGACATCCAATACCTGCTCCTCCAGGACTCTGCCCACCCGCCGCAGGCCGCCCCGTCCTCCCCGTCGCCGCGCGTCTTCCACCGCATCCGCGTCGCCGCCTCCACGCTCCGGCTCCTCAGCACCCTCCAGCCGGCGGGGAAGCCGCCTGTCGCCGCCGGCGGGGAGACCGGCGGGCGGGTGGTGCTGTACTTCACCTCCCTCCGCATCGTCCGCGGCACCTACGAGGACTGCCGCACCGTGCGCGCCATCCTGCGGGGGCTCCGCGCCGCGGTCAACGAGCGCGACCTCTCGATGGACCCCGGCTTCCTCCCGGAGCTCGCTTCGCTCCTGCCCCACCGCCACCGCGTGACCCTCCCCCAGGTCTTCGTCGGCGGCCGGCACCTCGGCGGCGCCGAGGAGGTCCGCCGGCTCCACGAGTCCGGCGAGCTCTGCCACATTGTCTCGGGGGCGGCCGTGGCCGCGGCCGCCCCCGCCGCCTGCCGCCGCTGCGCCGGCGAGCGCTACGTGCTCTGCGGCAGCTGCGACTGGAACCACAGGCGGAACAGCCACAAGAGCGGTGGGGGCTTCCGCGCCTGCGCCTGCTGCAACGAGAAGGGCCTCATCCGGTGCCCCGACTGCTGCTTCCCGGCCGCCTGATCCAGATCCAATCCATCCAAGTTCCAGTTGGTTGTGGTTCCCCTTCAATTACTCAGCTCTTTACTAGTACTAGTACTTCTCGTCAAACAGTTCAAACTTAGGAGATCATATTCTGCGTCCAGTCTAGTACAACAGCTATTAGTAGTGATTAGTGAAGTGGTCTTGAGTCAGTTACAGATTGGGAGCTGAGGTCTGGAGTTTGATTTAGCTTCCCTCCAACCTTGGATTAGAACTTTTATAAGAGTTGTCTTTTGATTTCTGATATTGGCTGATCTATCTTGGAGCCAGATCATAGTTCATACCTCTGGTACTTGTCTCTGTACATTTCAAGTCTTATCAACTCTTAAGGCATGAGCTCCCTGCCTCGCCTTGCATTTGGGTCATCTCGTCGCCATTGCTTCGTGTGCTGTTGCTTGCCCATGTATATCGGAGTGTGTTGCGAGCATAATACGATACCATGCGCATGCAGTGCATGCATAGATGTGGCGTGAAGAGCTCTCCCTGTATAAGGTGCATGGGGTACAGCTGTACTCCGAAAATTTTTGGTAAAAACATCGGTATATATCTCTCTTAAGACATAAAGTATATATTATATACTTCTTCAATTGCAAGTTTGCAACCACAGCCTAATAGGTCCAACAAGCAATCCAACAACGGGCATGTTCTTATTGGCTGAAGCTTATGGCTTTTAACTGCGGTTTTTGGTTTTTGGGCTGTTCATGCGAGAGATTATAGAGTAACAGAAACTCACATGCAGTTTTTGCCGATATAAATGAAGTCAGTACAGTATATACTATAATTAACTAGTAAACCCTATCTTGAAAAGATACTCCGTTTAAAATATTTTCATAATATTGTAATTTTATTAGTATATCTTAATGTACAGTTATAAAAAGCAGCGGTTAAAATTGCATCTCAAGGATAGAGAAAAATAAAAAAAAAGTCAAGTAAAAAGAACCGAAAGGTTAAGTGGCAACAGAAAAGGTATGTACCTAAGAGGCAAGGTAGCGAATTGCCGTAAAATTTTTGCTTTTTAGCCCAAAATTTGAAAGTTTTTTACATATGGATTCTTGGAGAAAAGATTTGTAAAAATGGACCCTTACCACGGCGCCAAAGTATATGGCACCCACGGTACACATCACGGCGTCATATGCTTTGACGCCGTGAGTGGACACGTAGGATCCACGGTGGCACAGCTCGGCGCCAAAGCCCATGGCGCCGTGCTGTGTACGTTGGACGCTAACGGTCGTGGCGCCGTGCTCTGGGACTTAAGCCCGAGCACGGCCCCCCGCCCCTTCACTCTGTTCAGCCCTTTGCCGAGAGCAACCGCCGCCGCCACTCCCTTCCCGCTCAAAATCTACTCAAATCCAACCGTTTTTCTCGCGATTTTGTTTGCAAATCGAGTAAGCAAGGTGAACCCCCCTCCTTTCCCTTAATTTTATGCAATAAATATGGATTATTTGAGGTACATTTCGTGTGGGAAGATTTGAAACCCTAGATGCAATTAGTTCAATTTGACTCGGTTTTATGTTGGATTTTCAATATATATGCATAATGTAAGAGTAGTAATATGTATAGATTCATTTTTAGGGTTTGATTTTTAGAAATACATATGTTTTTAGGGTTTGATTTGTAGAAATACATATGTTTTTAGGGTTTCATTTATACATACATATGTTTTTAGGGTTTGATTTGAGCGAGATTGATGAATGTTTAGATTTAGGGTTTGATTTAGAAATACTCATGTTTTTAGGGTTTGGTTTGAGCGAGATTGATGAATATTTTGAAATACATATGCTTTTAGGGTCCATTTTAGAAATATATATGTTTTTAGGGTCCATTTTAGAAATACATATGTTTTTAGGGTTTGATTTAGAAATACATATGTTTTTAGGGTTGGATTTAGAAATAGATATGTTTTTAGGGTTTAATTTGAGCGAGATTGATGAAAGTTTAGATTTAGGGTTTGATTTACAAATACATGTTTTAGGGTTTGATTTGAGCGAGATTGATGAAAGTTTAGATTTAGCGTTTGATTTAGAAATACATATGTTTTTAGGGTTTGATTTGAGGGAGATTGATGAATGTTGAGAAATACATATGTTTTTAGGGTTTGATTTAGAAATGCATATGTTTTTAGGGTTTGATTTGAGGGAGATTGATGAATGTTGAGAAATACATATGTTTTTAGGGTTTGATTTAGAAATACATATGTTTTTAGGGTTTGGTTTGAGGGAGATTGATGAATGTTTAGAAATACATATGTTTTTAGGGTCCATTTTAGAAATATATATGTTTTTAAGGTCCATTTTAGAAATACATCTGTTTTTAGGGTTTGATTTAGAAATACATATGTTTTTAGGGTTTGATTTGAGCGAGATTGATGAAAGTTTAGATTTAGCATTTGATTTACAAATACATATGTTTTTATGGTTTGATTTGAGGGAGATTGATGAATGTTGAGAAATACATATGTTTTTAGGGTTTGATTTAGAAATACATATGTTTTTAGGGTTTGATTTAGAAATACATATGTTTTTAGGGTTTGATTTGAGCGAGATTGATGAATATTTAGAAATACATATGTTATTACAATTTTTTGTTATTCTTATCATTAACGTATTTTTGAATGCACAGGATGGCGAGGTATCGGCTGCTAGAAGAGTTCTACGAGAGGGAGCACCGCGGCAAGCTCACGGAGGACGGCCAGGTACGTGTGTTGTCGAAATATACATGTGTTTTCATCACACAGCTAACTTTTATAGCAATTTTCAGGAACTTCACATATTCGTTGTCGAACCCATAATGGGTTCCACTTGATGCAATACGACGACCGCTATACCTCACTGCTTCGCCGTGCTGGGCTTCACACGGTCGCCACCCTAGTACGACGGGGCATGCCGGTCTTTAACCCCGCAGCTTTGACCGCACTCGTCGATAGGTGCATTTTTCTATTGGGTCCGTTTGTTTTCGTTTTTATATTCTTACGTACGTAACTAATTCTTTTCTTTGTGTACTATTAATAGGTGGAGGCCAGAGACTCACACGTTCCACCTTCCGTGTGGGGAGATGACCGTCACGCTGCAGGATGTGACGATGATTCTTGGACTTCCCATTAGGGGACAGCCGATGGTCGGCCCGGCGGTGTCTGAGGGCTGGAGGGCACGTGTGGAGGCCTTTCTGGGCACTGCATTGGCTCTCGTCCCCGATAATGCCAGCGAGGCCGCGTCTCGGGGTCCATTAGATGGTTGCGGATACATTTGGTGAATGCCCGCGCCGCGACGACGCCATGGTGACCTTCTCATCGCCGCGCTTGGGTCCTCCACATGTTCGGGCCGTGCTTTTCCCGACGCCACGGACGCCGCCGTGGATGTACATCCACCGCCTCCAGGATCGGGCGACGCCGATACTCACCGGGTTCGGCGGTCCTCGCGTTCTCTACCGCCAGCTTTGCGAGGCTCGCAGACGCACGGCACCCACGCCGACGCCGTGGTCGCGCGTCTTCCTCCCGCAGTGTGGATGTGGACACGCATTCTCGTGGACGCCCCTCGAGTGTTCCAGGCGTAGCCATGGCGTCCACTGGGTGTGGATGACCTCGGCCCCACAGTGGCATACCTGTGGGATAGCGTCTCAGTCCCGTTCGCGACCACAGAGCGAGCGTACGTGGATTTCAGCAACGAGCTGGACACCTTGTATCCCACGATGGTAAGAAATTGGTAATGCATTTATTTTTCTTATAGTTCTTGGTTTGTGTACATGGCTAATCGTGTGTTTGCCCGTATGTTTGCTTGCTAGGTCTCGTGGGAGCCTTACTCCGAGCCACAGGTTGCAGCTCTCATCGCCAAAGACCATGTGCCGCAGGACGACCATCTTTGGAGGATGAGGTGTCCGCTGATTTGCTTCTACGCCGTGAGATTCACCTCCCTACAGAGTTGCGCGCGCTTTGGCCTCGTGCAGTTCTATCCCCCTGAGCGGTGTCGACCTCTGTTGATTTGCACAAGTAAGTTCCAATTTTTGCTTATTTTAAATTTTGTTGGTTCGTACTCTAACACCTATTGATGATATCTACTATATGTACAGGTTCGACAGGGTCCGCCAACGAAAGGTGACAGACTTCGCTCATCACCACCGACAGTACATCGAGTGGTGGAGGATGGAGGAGAACTGCGAGCAGGACAATACCCCGCACAACAACGCCGACTTCCGAGTACTTGTCTCGGTACCACTCGCCACCCGCCATACAGCCGAGGCAAAGAAGTGGATCGATGTCGACTACGCGGACTCGCCGTCCGAGGACGAGGACACTGCGTCACGACAGCGCGTGCGAGGAGGGCACGCTTGTCGAGGCCGCCCGATTCTCGATCGAGTGGTACGAAGCATGATATTTGCTCAATACTTTGGTTCAATACGTTTATCTCGCACTTACTTATGTGGATCTTATTTCTTTAGGGGACTTCTCTGCGGACCTCGGTGCATGAGATCGATGAGGCTCTCTCCTACCACCGGCGCCCGACAGAGAGCGCTCAAGGACTTCTTGCAGGTTCGAAGATAATTCGTTAAGTTAGAGCCATTCAGCATGTATACTATAATGACATATCATTACTTGCAGAGACTTAGACGTCGCATCGGTCGGGCGGTAGCTCGTTGTGGTTGCCGCGCACGCACAGACGTTGCATCACCACCGCGCCTCCCGCGCAGGTGCGCTGCGCAGCCTCGCTGTCACATCGCCGCACGCGCCCGATCCACGAGGAGCTCGTCACGCACCGACTTTCACCGCATGATGACGATGACGAGGCGGAGCAGGATGACGAGGAGGAGCACGAGGATGAGGAGGCATCTACCCACTACGAGATTGGGATGTCGCAGATGCCCGATGCACCATCTACTCAGGCTTCCCAGCGGCCTCGCTGCTCGCCCGTCCCCGAAAGCACGCACACTCCAGTGGTCCGATGCCCGGCTAAGGGAAGGGAAAGGCCAAGAGGCAGTGAGAGTGACTATTTTGTGCGCTGAGACGTGTTATGTAATGTTTTGAGACTTTTGATAGTTATATGATGTTATGTGATATTTTGAGACTTTTGATAATTATGCGATGTTGTCATTTAAGTTGTTCAGATGTTTTATGTGTGAATGTATATGTATGTGTGTATGTGCATATGTTTACTTTAAAAAAAGAAGGTTTGTCGCTTTTTCTACAGGTGAAGCTATCACGGCGCCAGACCCTTTGGTGCCGAGATGTTTATATACGGCGTCAGGATCTTTGGCGCCGCAAGAGGCGCCAAAGAATATAGCGCCGTATATAAACACCTCGGCGCCAAAGGGTCTGGCACCGTGCTAGCTAAATATGGCGCTAGAAGGTTTGGCGCCGTGATAGCTGGACTTGCACCTAAACTGCAAAGTTCGGGCTAAGTCCCAGAACACGGCGCCACGGCCGTAAGCGTCGTATATGCATGTCACGGCGCCGTGCTATGCCACCGTGGATCCTACGTGGCCACGCACGGTGCCAGAGCATATAGCGC
Source organism: Dendrocalamus sinicus (assembly GCA_036346575.1). NCBI lineage: Eukaryota > Viridiplantae > Streptophyta > Magnoliopsida > Poales > Poaceae > Dendrocalamus > Dendrocalamus sinicus. Next base: position 26,673,510 of record CM070653.1, on the reverse strand, counting down.
CGTGATATGCACCCTAGGCACCATATACTTTGGCGCCGTGATAAGGATCCATTTTTGCAAATCTTTTCTCTAGGGGTCCATATGTAAAAATTTTCAAATTTTGGGCTAAAAAACAAAAAATTTCTCTATATATGTGGCCTCAAGGGCACTTGTAAAAGGGGCTCTTTCATCTACAATGAACTATTCCCTCTCGTCTCTCATTTTTGGCTCCTCTGTTGATCTGCCTGATCCTCTCATAACAAAAGGTATAAGAATACGCACTGGTTAGCCTTAATGCTAGAACAAACGTACGTCTTACTGCATGACCAGTTGTAAACCATTGGTTGTGGGGAGTCTACTACCACAATGAATCACCACCATTGAATTGCTGTTGCAGTAGACGCCTGCTTGTTTGTTAGTGGGATAGCTGTGATATTTTTGAAAATCTAAAACTTCACCGCAGCAGCACTAACATTACACTAAAATTTCCCGGAAATACGTTGCTCGCCGCGTGCACTTCCCACGGTGTACGTTCCGTTCCAACAACCGTAGACCAGAGTCCAGTAAAAAAAAAAGCAAACACTGACCAGGTCAATTAATACCCCAATTGGATATGCATAATTATTTTTCTAGTCTTGTCCAACAGAATATATACTTTTTCAGCATTGGTTCTTTGAAGCGAAAGGAACTGACGCTGCCTTTTCCCTGCAATGGATTTGAACACTAGCCACGTAGGCGTGGCGCCACGCCACGTCAGCCACCGTGTGGATCGAAACAAAAGAGACGACAATTCGCAGGTAGTTTCATAAAAAAATCGAGAAAAAATTGAGGACCCGTGTGCAATTTCGGAAAAACAAAAGGACTTTTTTGGAAAAAATCGAGGACTTGTAAGGACATGTACGTAAGTAAATAAGGACCTATACGCAATTTCGGAAACCCGCCGGGCGCAATCCAAAAATTTTTCCAAAGAAAAAACTTGCAAGGACCTATCCGCGAAAAAGACCTTACGCAATTTTCGTAAACCGAGGAATTGCCTCCCGGCCAGACGCTGAAACGGCGACACGCGCCACGGGGAGCGAGGCGACGTGGACACCGCGCCTGCCCCGGAACCCCTCCTCTAATACTTCGGTGACGACTAGCCACATAGGCGCGGCGCAATGCCGCGCCAGCCACCGTGTGTACCGAAGCAAAAGAGGCGATAATTTGTGAGGAGTTTTTTAAAAAAATCGAGGGTGCATATGTATTTTCGAAAAAGCAAAAGGTTTTTTCCGTAAAAAAGCGAGGGCCTATACGTAACTAAACGAGGACCTATACGTAATTTAGAAAACGTGGGGCGCTATCCTGCAAAATACACAAAATTTCGGTGAAGTGGAGGGCTGCTTTTGCAAAAAAAACGCTTTAAAAAAACCTGCCAGGGATCTATTTGCGAGGAAAAAGGACCTTTACGTAATTTCGAAAAACGGAGGGACGTTTTTGCAAAACCGCTCCCCGACCGTACGAAGATTCTTCAGCCACGCGGCGGACGGAGCGATCGCACGGAGGGAAAAACGGTGACGTGGGCGCTCTCTCCGCTCGCGCTTCCTTCCTGGCGTAATAGGGTTCTTGATTTCCAGTCCTTTTCGCGTGCGCTTCCAAGCTACTTCGGATTCCGCGTCCCACGACCATTTCACACCACTTCTCCCTTGTTCTTGCCTATCCTTTTCTTGTTTGTTAGTACTAGTAGTATTTTTCTTCCGATCAATCAAGATTAGGCTCCTCCTTGATGGAGCGATTTGGGTAGTTGTCCGCTTCTTGATTCGTTCTTGGCGGCTACTCTGATATCTTTTTTTTTTTTTAATCTCTCCTGGGCTTTCTGCTTAACCCGCTCCACATTTCTGGCTTTCGAATCTAAACCACGCGCCCCGTTCTAGTTGAATCGCTCAAGAGTGGAGGAAAGATCGGAAAGACAGGTTCTTCAGTGCAATTTCTTCGAGGAACAACACGAGCGCAGTGGGTTTTGGTGCTTCTTTGGGGTTGTGTTCTTGTACAGTTTGCTCAGGCATGGGGACTTCTCGGAGGAGAGGTCCGGCGGTATGCTTCGTGTTCTGGTTCTTGATGGCGTTTGAGCTGTGTGCATCTCTGAATCATGAAGGTACCATATTGTGATTTGGATCGCTTCTTTGGGCGGGTTTCTTGCCCAACCTTTTGTTTTGACCCTGTTTAGGGGTTTCTTTGCTGAGTTGCAGGTGTTGCCCTTCTGAGGTTTAAAGAGATGATAGATGCTGATCCATGTGATGCTCTGCTGGATTGGGATGAAGGGAACACCAGCCCTTGTTCTTGGTTCGGTGTGGAGTGCTCGAATGATGGACGAGTGATGGCCCTGTAAGTTGTTCACTTGAAAGATCAGTCCTATTCATTTGAAAGAAATGAATTACCTGAACTAGCTGCCATGTGGCAAAAAAGAGTAACCTTAAATTTGGTTGTTTAGGTTGAATGATGAGATCTTGCTGTTCCAATTTGTTGCATTAGTGTCCATTAGTAGCATTGTATCAGGTTATGCTTGCATTGCGGGAATGATAATTTACATTTCTGTGTATTTAGGGGTCATCTGTCTTTGGATGGATAATTTGTTGATCATCCTGATAAGGAATTTCCTTCATAAATTCAGCTGTGGAGCATCATCATAACTGTCTCTGGTGACACTTTGTTGATCGTCTACTGGCATGTTAGGGGGTTTAGTATTGGATTATATTGAGTTGATATTATTTTGGGTTCTACATGCTTGGCTGTTCTGCTGTATTATTATGTCTGAGTCAACTGCACACTGTATGGATATAGTCCATGTATTCATGTTTTCTCTGGGATAAATTGGCAGTGTTTTTTCATGCTTGGTATTTGCAGTATATCCCTATGTTCTGATTGATCATGTCTGTGTTGATGTTTTCCCCTAACTTTAAGTGCGCGATTGTTGTAGGAACTTAGCAAATCTTGGTCTGAAGGGCGTGTTACCTCCGGAGATTGGAAAACTTACTCATATGCATTCTCTGTAAGCATATTATGTACTTTCTTCAATGAAACACTTTTGTTTTATCAATCTTATACGTTTCACACTTTTGACTCATAGGATAGTATTTGACATTTTGAAACCACCACTAAATCAAAATCAGTTTTGTGTCAATCTAGTTGTTTTATGTTGGGCAGTAGAAACTGAAAAATTGTAGTGTATGATTTCTTGATGGCGATGCTAAATTTTTCAAGGGCATATGACCTTAGGCTTTTCAGCTGTCAATTCAGGCACATCAGTGACAGCTAGCATGTTAGATATTTGTTCTGAGCATCTAGTTATATAAAAGATAGTTGTTTCTTCTTGGATCTAAAGGGCTTATGGGTGTACGAAAACGATAAAGGCTGGAATGGTTAAAGTTTTATCAGATGTTTGGTGGTTGTTTTCTCCATTGTTATTCTAAAGTAACAACAAGAGCATTTCAGTTTTTTTTTAAAAAATAAATGATAGGAGGCCATGGCTATAGAAATCTGCATGGATCTAATATCAAACATAGGATTGCTTGATAGCAAATGATTTAAACAAGGATTCACTTCTCTTGCTTTAAAAAAAAAAATCCTTGGCCATGTTTGTTCTTCATTGCAATATAGCTCTCTAAGTTGCTAATTGAAGAAACTTAGATAAATATCTTCTTATTGGTAATGGAACCAGAAATCTGTCTGATGTATCGTGTATGTCCAATCACCAAAAAAATCTTATGCATACAGATGTTGTATGTTATTTTTTTGCCTTACTCGCAAAATGATGTTCCATCTACACTGTTCTAATTTTAATTTCTTCAATACAGTACCCTGCACAACAACTCTCTCTATGGTATGATCCCTACAGAGATAGGAAATTTACATGAGTTGAAGGTGTTGGATCTTGGTTACAATAATTTCAATGGACCAATTCCATCAGAGCTAAGAAACATTGTATCACTGGAATTTCTGTACGTGAGAATTTTGATACATTTTTTTTAAAAAAAAACAAAATTTCAGTTTAACTCCACTCTTGACCGTAACATCGCTACCTGGGTTGCAGCTTTCTTAAAGGCAACAGACTTTCTGGTGGTTTACCAGTTGAATTACATGAGCTCACCAGCCTGTGCGAGTCTCAGGTTCACAAAGATCCGACTTTGTCAAATAGGGCATCTACTGCAAGGTTTGTCTGAGTTGCTTTTGATGACATATCTTTGTTATACTTGTGATTTGTCCAAGGCTTGAATTCAAGTTCAATTGGAAAATAAAATCACACAGGGATTGGAACTTTGCTCTAGTTCTGTAATTGCATTGATGTCAATGTTATTTTAATTCCTGTCTTATCATCCTAGCCTTTTTTTTCCTAGGATATCTGGAATAGGACAAATTGTGAGTTACAACTGAAAAACTGTCAAAGCAAGCTAAACTGCTGTAAAAACTGGCCCTCCACAACAATTATAACTTCTATACCAAAATTTCCTTAGCGAAGTCCAAGGTTATTACCTCAGCGTGGTAAATGGATGGACAGCTTGCTGAATGCTCCTTTTACTTGAACGCCATTCACTACAAAGACCGGTTTAAATATTTTGTGATGGGTAGGGATTAATTTTATAACTCATCTCTGAAGTTATGTACTTTAATCTATGACATGGTGTGCCCTTAGCCCGTTACTTGGTTAATAAGGATATTTGTGTTTTCGCCGACGAACAGTTATTGGTCAATGGAAATTATGATGATCTAGGAGGATGACTTGAAGAGTTTACTGCTGCTTCCGTAAGAAATAAATTGCACCACGAACTCAACTATCTGTTTTCCCTAACAGTCACTTATTCTCCATGTAGGAACGTGAGGAATGCCACAACCAGAAGACTTCTAGCACGCAAAAATAAACATTCTCAAAAGAACAGGATGCTTGGTTCTGAAACTTCTGTATTACGATCAATAGACACGAACCGTCATTTGGTGCTGCCACTTCCCCATAATCCAACAGCATCACCTTTGCACCCCAGAGAGGCCCCACCTAGATCGAGTCCTCCACCGCCACCACCTTCTGAACCTGTCCCCTCCCCTACCCCTCCTTTATCTCCCGCCATAAACCAAACTACCAGCCAAGAGAGCAAGAGCAGAAGTTCTTCAACAATATATGCATCAATTGGAGCGGCGATTTGTTTGGTGGCTGTAGCCTTGTCAGCTGCAATCTTCTTTTGCTATTGTCACAGGAAGACTAGCATGGTTGTGCCCTTGTCCCCGACTGCAGGTGGGCAATTACAGACCACTACCCTGGGAGGTTGGTTTCTACGCTGATGCATTTCCCTGCTTCTTGGTTTTGTTACTACTCAATATTCCATAGTGAATTGCATTTCTTGAGTAGGCAATAGTGCATTTTCCTTTGGATGCACACAACAAAACTTAAAGTCTGCTTCTAATTCCTGTCTGCAGGCATAACTTCATTTAGACGGTCAGAGCTTGAAACAGCTTGTGAAGGTTTCAGCAACATAATTGGCACAGTACCTGGATTTACATTGTATAAAGGAACACTCCCATGTGGAGCAGAAATAGCTGTTGTGTCTACATTGGTAACTTATGCATGCGGGTGGTCCACTATAGCTGAAGCACAATTCAAGAATAAGGTATCTAACTTGTTTTTCTGTTCCATTCCTTCTTCCACACTGTAAGACAATGAGTTTCTAACATAGATATGCTGTGGTGTTTTAGGTTGAAGTCTTGTCAAAAGTGAACCATAAGAATTTCATGAACCTTGTGGGTTACTGTGAAGATGAAGAACCATTCACTCGGATGATGGTGTTTGAGTATGCTTCAAATGGATCACTATTCGAACACTTGCATGGTAAGAATTCCAATTTTATTTTGTTATTCTTCACACCAAGATGGCTCATGCTATTAGCAGTTATTTACCATTAAAACATTGCTGTTGCAGTTAAAGAAGCAGAGCAATTGAATTGGCAGTCACGCCTACGGATAGCCATGGGAGTTATATACTGTCTGAACTACATGCACCAGCAGAACCCTCCTGTAATGCTAAGAAATGTAAGCACTTCATGCATATACTTGACTGAAGACAATGCTGCAAAGGTTTCAGACATCAGTTTTTTGGGTGACAAAAAAGAAGATGAAGATGAATTCGATGGTTCCGATGTGTACAGCACAGTGTATAAGTTTGCTTTGCTACTGCTTGAGACGATCTCTGGAAGGCGTCCATATTCTGATGACAACGGCCTCCTTATTCTGTGGGCACACAGATATCTCACCGGTGATAGGCCCTTGATGGGCATGGTTGACCCCACACTCAAATCAGTCCCTGAGGAGCATGTGAGAGCACTAACAGAACTGGTTAAAGTGTGCATAAGTGATGTCCTTAGACAGAGGCCGACAGTGCCAGAGGTTACCAAAAGGATGCAAGAGATCACTGGGATTTCTTCAGATCACGCGATTCCAATAAATAGTGCGTTGTGGTGGGCTGAACTTGAAATCATCACATCATAAAGCCAGTCCATTGTACAATTGTCTTGCAGCAGCTCTGCAGTACTGTCCATTTGATAGGAGAAATGTAGAGAACTGTACAGTTTAGTGTCTTTAGGTAGGGCATACAGTTGTACAGATATGCCTGGACTGCATGCACATTCTTTCATTCTTTGGTTCATTTTTTTTGGAAAAGGAAGACTTTATTAATCCCAAAATCAGTACATCGAGTTGATACACATCATTGGAACAAAAAAACTTCCAGCCTCTGCCTAAAAAGGCACACAGCCTAAGAATAAAAAACAGAACCGAGCAGACTTTAGTGACCCTCAATCCTAAAACTAGATCGTCACCCATAAGCCCGGGTAAAGATATCCTTCGCCAACTGCTCCAACTATCGCGATGTCACCATAACCGTATCGTGCAATTCCGGTCGTTGCAGTATAGCCCACGAACGGAGTCGGTGAGAGATTGCAAAAATAACCTGCAAAGGAGAAAAAAAAGTTTTTCTTTTCAAAAACAATATCATTCCTGTACAACCATATAGACCAACATGTTGCTGCTGCCCCAAGCAGTACTAATGATTTCAAATGTTTATTTATTCCATTTAACCAGCAACCGAACATATGTGATACACTTCGTGGTTTTGTTAACTTCAAAGCCATTTGAGAGAAACCCCAAACAGCTCGCGCAAAGCGACAATCGAAAAACAAGTGTTGAATTGTCTCATCATGATAACAAAAACAACAAGTCTTGTTCCCTTGCCAATGACGCTTGATTAGATTATCTTTTGTTAAAACCACACCCCTCCTAAGGTACCACAAAAAGATCTTCAACTTAAGTGGGGCTTTTAATTTCCAAAGGCGTTTATTCAAATTAGGTACAATTGTTTGAATCAGTGCTCTATATAATGATTTCACCGAGAATTTTCCATTAGGTTGTAAAGACCAGTGAAAGTCATCATGTCCTTGTGTCAACTGAACATTGGCTAGTCGTGCTAATAAATTGTTCCATTCCACCAGCTTGGGACCAATTAAATCACGTCTCCAAGAAAAATTTGGTGGAGAAGAAGCCAAGGCTTCCGAAATTGTGACAAATTTTGGTCTAACAATGTTGTATAAACCAGGAAATTGGTTCATCAAGCTATCATTGCCTAACCATTTGTCTTCCCAAAATCTGACTTGTGAGCCATCTTTAATAATGAAAGATCCATACCGGAGGAAATGTCCTTTTACCTTCAACAAACTAGCCCAAAAATGTGAATCGCTTTGATTACGATCAACTTGCACTAAGGGTTTAGAGCCCAGATATTTATTTCTCAAAAGTTGTTGCCACATACCATCCGTCGTTAAAAGCTTGAAAAGCCATTTACTCAACAACGCTATGTTCTTAATGTTTAAATCAGCTATTCCTAAACCACCCTGATCTTTTGGCTGGCACAGAATATTCCACTTCGCAAGTCTGTATTTTCTCTTATGTTCATCACCTTGCCAGTAAAATCTGGATCTAAAATAATCTAATTTCTTTAGAACCCCTTTGGAATCGCAAAAAGACATCATATACATTGGGAGACTACTCAAGACGGAATTTATCAACGTCAATCGACCCCCAATGGATAAATGTTTGCTCTTCCAACTACTAAGTTTTTTCTCAAACCGTTCCTCTACCAATCGCCAGTCGACATTTCTTAATTTTCTATAATGAATCGGGATGCCGAGATACCGGATTGGTAACTCTCCGGATTGACATCCAAAAAGTTCCACATAATCCTGTCTAGCTTCATCTGCATCACCGAAACAAAAAATTTCACTTTTGTGAAAATTAATCTTCAGTCCAGATAATTGCTCAAAAGCGCATAGCAGGAGTTTAAGATTTTTTACCTTATCAACATCATGATCCAAAAATAACACCATATCATTCTTTGGTTCATGAAACGTAAGTGTAATGGGCAATGATATATGCCAAACAATTGTGAGTAAAGTGAATAAATCCATAAATGTGTGTGTTCACAGCGTTCCTACTTTGGAAATATTTGTTTCAAGAGTTTCAGGCTACTCAGAGAACAGACTCAAGATCGATACAAACATGGCAATCACTGGTTTATTGCAGAAGACATGAAACACTGAAGAACATAAACGAAAGCATCCGTATATATGTGCAGTTTTGGTTCTAATGTCGATCGTGGAGTCTCATCTTCTGTTATTCACAGCATTGCTCCCGCGCGCGACTGAGCCACGACTCGGACGGTGGCTTCAGCTGCGGCATCTTCCCGGACGTCGTGCGTAGAGGCGAGACAGCCGGCTTGCCGCTCCTCCGGCTGCCGCTGCCGTCCGTTGCCGAACGCGCCAGCCTGCTCAGCGCCTTCCTGGCGTCGGCGCAGTACCGCTTGCTCGTGCCAAGAATCGCCATGCCCCACCCGGGACTCGACCACTCTTTGCCACTGCCGCTCCTCTCCTCGTACCAGTGCGACAGGTCGCCCTCGCATAGCTTGCCCTCCTTCACCACGACGTCGCCTAGCGTGGTGCTGCGGTGAGGAGGGGAGGGCGTGGTGGTGCCCACATCGGCGCGCGGTGTCCAGCAGCGCGCCGGGGTCCGCGGGAACCCGCAGAGCACCACCGGCTTGATGCTCCAGGGGAAGAACACCGTGAGCCCGCACGCCCTCGGGGAAACCTGGTCGCCCTGCTCATCCGCATTAATGCGCTGCGTCTGGGCCGCGTCCTTGCTCTGTCGCGGTGGCGTTACCCTCTCCTCGTGCTGGAGAGCGGGAACGTGGCGTGGGAATTGCTTCGGCTGCTCGCGGACGGAGGCGCGGCGCAGCGAGTGCGTCTCTCGTCTGGCCGCGACCGGAGCCTCCTCATCGTGCTTGGAGCAGCGCGCGCTGCGGCGAGGTGATTTCTTCGGGTGTTTGTCCGCGGACGTGGTGGCGATGGCGTTGGCGGCCGGGAGGAAGCGGTCCATGATGAAGCTCGGCGAGCGCCGCGAACCGGCGCCTTCGATGGAGCTCAGCCGGGCGGAAAACGCGGCGAGCCGGTCGGACGACGAGATCCTGTCGAGCGCGTCGGAGAAGGTGTCGTTCTCGTCGTCGTCGCTGCTCGTCGCGTCGGTGGTGTTGCCGTGGTAGGCCCGGGCGTGGGGGTGGCACGGCGTGCCGCTGCCCCCCCGCCCAGGCGGCGGCTTCGGCGGCAGCACCTCCTGCTCCTTACCACCGCCGCACGCGTCCTTGGGCACGCCGGGCGACCTCTCCCACGAGAAGGGCACGTGCGTGCGCTGCGGCGACCCGCCGGCGGAGCCGCGCTCCAGGCTGCGCGGCGTGTCCAACGCCGACCCGCAGCACGAGCGGCGTGGCGTGGGGAGCGGCGAGTCGAGCAGCTGCGCGACGACGTACCCGTTGCTCGCCTTGCGCCGCCGCCCCTGGTCCCTGGACAAGCTCCTGGCCGTCACGATCTCCATGCCGCGGCGCCGGCCGGTGAGCGAGTCGGCTAGGCAACTACCACCACTACCGCAGCAACGCATGCACCAGCATGGGGGGCGTATAAAAGGCTGCGTGGTGAGGTGGTTGGAGCCGGAGCCGCGCGCGGGCCTTGGCGCGAACGGCAAAGGCCACACTAGTGGTTGGGCGTTGGTTCGGCGTGTGGGAGCTCTCCGCTTCTCGTGATGGTCTTGATAGGTGTCGATGGAGGTTGCCGAAAGCAAGGTACTTTAAGGCTTAGGCCTAAGCTGGCAGGCTTCCGGTGCGGACTTAACTAATTTGCAAATCTGCTCAGTGGCGGAGCCCGTTGCTAGGAGCCCAGACAGAGTACGGGCAGGGGCGGGAAACCGCCCGATAACCCTAGGCTTCTGTCTGAGCTCGTCGGTGAGCAATCCCATCGTCGTCCAAGTGGCTGACAGGTGGAGGAGCTCGTCATGGAGCTCGAGCGATGGTATGGCTTCTTGCCGACAAACCCGGACAATAGCCTGGGTCGTCGGGCGGTGGCTCTGCCCTCAATCCGATGATTCCTCACAGGTAGTTGAGAGTAATGAGTAGTGTCTTGCTGTCTTAAGCTCCACTTAGATTGTTCTAGGTTCTTTGAGAGGGATATTAGTAGAGAGATTTTTTTTCTTTTCTTGCGCGCATTTCATCATTAAGAAGAATACAGGAATTGTGATCACCCAAAATGATGTGGATCCAGAATAGAAGATCAGATCTAGCATAGGACATGTCAGTAACATGCTGTAGTCGGGCTGGGAGTGGTAGTACTACTGGCACTGATCTGCTGCCTGTGCTCTCTGTCATGAAAGACAACTCAGCGGCAGTACATTGAGGTGTTGATTCCTGCAGTAAGGAGGAGGTGTTAAATGCTGCCACTACTGCTAGTATTACAAGAAACATTTTTCGGAACAGTTTTACTATTGCATAGGTGATTGAAATTTTTTTATGTTTCAGCCACTTAAAATTGCACTCTCAATGAACTAAAATTACAGCCCTCCTAAAAAAACAGCTGCAACTTTAGGTGATTCAGAGTGCAACTTCAGGTGACCTGAAATTGCACTCTCAATCAACTAAAATTGCAGCCCCCCTCCAAAAAAACATGTGCAACTTCAGGTGATTCAAAGTGCAACTTTAGGTGACTGAAAGATAAAAAAATTTCAGTCGTCTGTGCAATAGTCTATCCCTTTTCGAAAACACCATTGCGCAGAAGGTTAGCACTGGTTTCCCACTATTTTTAAGCTGCTGAGGAACCGCGTGAGCGTTGAACGGACCATATGCGGTTACTGTACTGGTTGGAGAATCTGATGCCACACCGGTGCGCCGCCCTGACATCGATTTCTGACCCCCGGGGTTTTTGGATCTTGCACTCGTGCTGCGTTTCCATTGTGAGCTGCTGAGCTTGCGACTCTCCAGTCTAATATACTGGCTCGAGCTTCGAAGTCCATTTCTAAGGTGGACTGTGCAAATACATCACGCGTAAGTTCATCATCAGAATATATAGGTAGTTTATGCATGTACAAATCAGTCAGCTCTGTCGCCCGCCGAACTAGCATCTTGTATGAGTTGAAATGGGAGGATCCTCACCTGAATTTGTATTTATGGCGTAATTGAGTGTTACATGACGGGGTTTATGACATGTACAATGATACATGTCAACTATCTGTAAATCTATATCACATAGAATTTTAGATGATATAAAAGAAAGAGAAGAAGAGAGAGAAAGATGATATCTACTATTTAATAGATGGTTTTATAGATGGCTTTGTACTCTGTGCATCATTATATAGATAACTATATAGACAACCTATTAATTATATGAAGTTATTACAGATAGGTATAAAAATAATTCATTGTATAAATTATCTTTAGTTATATCTATAGATGAAATAGAGGTATATTACAGACAGCAAATGCCATTGTATATGCCTTTACATGATGACAGACTCAACCTTGGGCAATGTGCTTGTGCGCATGGGGGAGACGTGCACTCCGTAGCGTCACCTTTTTACATGTTTGGAGATGGATGAAAGTTGGGAGAGAGCGGAACACCATAGGGGTGTTTGTATTGGCTGCGATTGATAGCTTTTAGTATAAAATAAATAGTAGTAACTGAAAAAAGTGATTTTTAGAAGGAGGTGGTAGGCTGTGGGAAAAGTGAGAGAGAGATGTACGCACGAGACAAGAGCAAGAGGAGTAGGATGCATAATATTCCCGTAACCCCTTACCTTATCCTCAAAGCTAAACGACAGCGAGAGAAGTAGAGAAGCCGCTTCAAGAAACTAGGTGTTCATATTTTCTTTTGGCTTCTCCAGCAAAAGTTAGAAACAAAAGCCAATACGAACACTCCATACATCATGACGACGCTTCCATATGTGCCAGCAGTAAAGGAGGACTAGAAAAGGAAGCGCGCTTCGCGGCGCCCTACAACGTTGTTGAAGTGATATCATAAAACAATAGTACAAAGTGCATGTAGAGGAACTGAGAGACCAAAGAAAAATTCAAATGAACTCTAATTTGATTCCGGCTCCAACTCTGATTACGACTCGACTTCGACTTTCAACTACAGTTACAAACCGACTTCAATCACGACCAAACTTTGCACACGACTTCAAAACAAGACCACCGGGTAGTTTTATTATTTTTTTCTTGATTTTTTATTTACAGATGTGGAGGTGCATATGGTGCACACGAAGCTTGTCAGGATGCTTGCTGACAAATTGAAAGGGGATGAACAATCATGGATTGATGAATTTGTAGATTCCAAATTGAGTGGCCAATTTAGCTACGTGCAAGCAGGAGCATTGATCAAGTTGGCTGTTTCTTGCTTAGAGGAAGACAGAAGCAAAAGGCCAACTATGGAATCTATAGTCCAGACTCTCCTCTCAGTTGATGAAGCTGGTAATACATTGAATTTGTTAGCCTATTGTAATTATAGTATGTGTAATTATAGTAGGTAACCCTTGATTTGTGGCATGTACCACGCCTGTGCGGTTGGCTCATAAGCCACCCCGGCCTCCATATGTATTGATGCATATTCATGGAATAGAATTAATCATTCCAATTACTCTTACATGGTATCAATCGCGTTCCGATCCGCTACCCTTCCGCAACCCAAACCGGCGCCGCGCCGATCCGATCGCCACCACCGCCGCCGACTACGTGTCGCCGGTGTGTCGCCGGTCTCATCGCCGCGTTGCCGTCGATCACCCGCCCGTTGCTGCCTCGCCACCGGTGTGGCGCGATCCGATCCTCGCCTCGATTCCCGATCGCCCCTCGCTGTTGATCGCGTCACGGGCGCCGCGGTCTCGCCTCATGGCCGGCGAAGACGACGCCGCCGCTGCGGCGCAGCCGCCAAGGCGCTAAGGAAGCCAAGACCGCTGCTCGCGGCCGGCCGCCGCCGCCAAGAAGCGCGCGGCCGAGGAAGCTCGCCTCCGCGCCGCCGCCCTCGATGAGTACGAGAAGGCTCACGAAGCTCTCTGGGCGCAGGCCACCGCCGTTGTCAATGTCAAGGCCCTCATCCCCATCGCCCTGGACGAGGCCACGGACACCTACACCAAGTGGCGCGTCATCTTCCTCACCGTGCTTGGCAAATATGCCCTAACACGCCATGTCCTCGAGGATGAGGCTTTCCCCACGCGCCCGGCCTGGGTCCAGGCGGACTGCTGCGTCCTGACATGGATCTACGGCACCGTCTCCGGCGACTTGCAGCAGTCCCTGATGATGCACCAAGGTCCAGCGCGCAACGCATGGTGCTACCTCGAGGATGAATTCCTTGGCCAGAAGGAGTCCCGTGCCCTTCTCCTCGAGACGCAGTTCCGCAACTTTCGTCAGGAGTCCCTGAGCATCACCGACTACTGCCGTCGCCTCGAGTCCATGGCTGCATCCCTCGCCGAGTTCGGCGATCGCCAGATGGTGCTCACGCTTCTCCGCGGCCTCAGCGGCAAGTTCCGCCACATGGTGTCCATCCTCAAGATGCACCGACCGTTCCCGACGTTCGCGGAAGCCCGGACACACCTCCTGCTGGAGGAGCTGGAGATCGACGCCCACCCTCCGTCCCCGCCAGCCGTCCTTGTCGCTGCGGCACCCGGTGCACCAGCACCTCCACGTCCAGGGGCAGTCCCTCCTCCGCGCCCTACTGCGCCCACCGGTGGACAACGCAACGGCCGTCGTCGCGGACGCGGTGGACGTGGCGGCCCCTCGACCAACACCAGCGGTGCCCCCTCAGCACCTCCCGCTGGTGCGCCCCAAGGTGGACAGGGCGGCTCTTCACCAGGCATGCACCCGTCGTTCGCCCATCCCTGGGCCGGCACCGTGCGCATGTGGCCGTACGACCCATCCGGGCGCCCGACACCGCCACCTGCGTTCCACGCAGTGCCGCACTACGGTGGCTTCGGCGGCCCTCCCAGCGCCTACAATGGTGCCTACGGCGTCCCACCCCCTCAGTACGGCGCGTACTACGGGGGAGCTGCACCACCAGTGTTCCAGGCGCCCGCGCCAGCGTATCAGCGGCGCCCTGGAACCCCACTCACGGCGGGTCATGGAACCAGGACTCCCTGACGCACTCCTTCAACACCATGACGCTGACCCCGCCGGCCTCGACCTCTGAGTGGTATGCCGATTCTGGTGCTGGCTCGCACATGACCTCGGATGCTGGTAAACTCTCCACCATTTCCCCGCCCTTTTCATCTACTCCTTCGTCTATCATCGTGGGAAATGGTGCTTTGCTTCCTGTCACTGCCACTGGATCACACACTTTTTCTTTACCGCATCGTAATCTTGTTCTTAATAATGTTTTAGTGTCTCCCAACATCATTAAGAACTTGATTTCTATTCGTCGTTTTACCACCGACAATAACTGCTCCATCGAGTTTGATCCCTTTGGCCTTTCTGTGAAGGATTTGCAAACCAGGAACGTGATCGCCAGGTGCAATAGCTCCGGTGACCTCTACCCGTTCTATGCACCCTCCACCAGCACCTCCTCGTTCCTCGCCGCACCCACCTCCCTTTGGCATCGCCGTCTCGGTCATCTTGGGCGTGAAGCTTTGTCCAAACTTATTAGTTCCAGTGTCATTTCATGTAATAAAGATGATATTGATCACATTTGTCATGCATGCCAACTTGGTCGCCATGCACGTTTGCCTTTCAGTTCATCTAGCTCTCGAGCCATTCATAATTTTGATTTAATACACTGTGATTTATGGACATCTCCAATTGTTAGTGTGTCAGGATACACGTATTATCTCGTTATTCTTGATGATTGCTCCCACTACATTTGGACTTTTCCGCTCCGCTTCAAATCCGAGACATTTTCCACTCTTTCTAATTTTTTCGCTTATGTTCGCACGCAGTTTGGCACCACCATCAAGAGCATCCAGTGCGACAACGGCCGTGAATTCGACAATTCTCAGGCCCGCACGTTCTTTCTCTCCCATGGTGTCGCCCTCCGCATGTCGTGTCCATATACCTCTCAACAAAATGGGAAAGCAGAACGTTCTCTTCGCACCCTGAATAACATCCTGCGCTCCCTTTTGTTTCAGGCAAGTCTCCCTCCGGCATATTGGGTTGAGGGTCTTCACACTGCGACATATCTTGTGAATCGCCTCCCCACTAAAACCCTTGCCTCCTCCACACCATATAGCGCCCTATTTTCCACCCAGCCCTCCTATGATCACCTCAAAGTTTTTGGGTGCGCTTGTTATCCTAACATGTCCTCCACAGTGCCTCACAAACTTGCCCCTCGCTCCTCCCTATGCGTTTTCCTCGGCTACTCCTCGGAGCACAAAGGCTATCGATGCCTCGAGCTTCAGTCGAATCGCATTCTTATTTCTAGACATGTCGTTTTTGATGAATCCTTTTTCCCTTTCTCCGACATGTCTAGCACACCCATGGCACCCTCCGCCCTGGACTTTCTCGTCGATGATCATGATCTAACCGCTTCAGTTCCTGGAGCTCGTTTTGTGCGTGCAGGTACCGCAGCTTCCTCGGCGGCACACCCCGTGCCCGAGGCCCCTGGTGCAGGGCCGTGGTCGCCTGGGTCCAGCTCTGCTGCCCATGGCGCCACCTCCACGCCACCGTCCGCGTCGCCCGGTGCCGCTGCCCCTGTGCACCCCGCACAGGTCGCTGCCAGTGGCACCACGCCGATCACGAGTGCTGCCGGTCCTGCTGCCCCTGCTGCTCGCGCACAGGTTGTTGCCAGCGGTACCGGCCGCACAGCTGCTACCCGACCGATCATCGTCCCTCCAGTCACCAATGCGCACTCGATGCGCACGCGCAGCAAGGCTGGGATCGCACAGCCCGTGGATCGCCTCAACCTCCACGCTGTGCCCATGTCGCCTCTTCCTCGCTCTGTTCGTGATGCACTGTCAGACCTCAATTGGCGATCCGCTATGCAGGCTGAGTATGACGCTCTGATTGCCAATGACACCTGGAGTCTTGTGCCTCGCCCTCCTGGCGTCAATGTTGTGACTGGCAAGTGGATTTATCGACACAAATTGCTCGCCGATGGGTCTCTTGATCGCTACAAGGCTCGCTGGGTACTACGGGGTTTCACACAGCGGCCCGGTATTGATTATGATGAAACTTTCAGTCCTGTTGTCAAGCCTGCGACAGTTCGAGTTGTTCTCTCCCTGGCATTATCTCAGAACTGGCCCATTCATCAGCTAGATGTGAAGAATGCATTTCTCCATGGCACTCTCACTGAGACAGTGTACTGCGCGCAGCCCTCTGGTTTTGTGGATTCTTCTCGCTCAGATTTTGTCTGTCGGCTCAACAAGTCCTTATATGGTTTGAAGCAGGCTCCTCGTGCTTGGCATTCCAGGTTCGCCTCTCACCTCGTGTCACTTGGATTTGTTGAAACAAAGTCAGATACTTCGCTCTTTATATATCGCCGCGGCCCAGACACGGCCTACTTACTGCTCTATGTGGATGACATTGTACTCACCGCCTCCTCTGCCGGATTTCTCAAGCACATCATTGAGGCTCTCCAGCGTGAGTTTGCCATGACGGACATGGGTCAGCTGCATCACTTTCTGGGCATTTCTGTGACACGCTCTGCAGATGGCCTGTTCCTTTCTCAGCGGCAGTACAGTCAGGATATTTTGGAGCGCGCCGGGATGAGTGCGTGCAAGCCGTGCAGCACGCCTGTTGATCTACACTCCAAACTATCTGCCGATGGACCGCCTGTTGCTGACGCTACACAGTACCGCAGCCTAGCTGGCGCTCTGCAGTATCTGACCTTCACCCGACCAGACATTGCTTTTGCAGTTCAGCAGATATGCCTCTATATGCATGATCCTCGGGAGCCGCACCTCGCTGCTCTCAAGCGGATCCTGCGCTACTTGCAGGGCACACTATCACTTGGGCTGACCATGCGCCGATCTTCACCTGCAAATCTTGTTGTTTACACGGATGCCGACTGGGCTGGCTGTCCTGACACTCGCCGGTCGACCTCTGGCTACGCAGTATTTCTCGGGGATAACTTGGTGTCCTGGTCTTCCAAGCGTCAGCATACGGTCTCTAGATCGAGTGCCGAAGCTGAATATCGTGTTGTGGCGAATGGTGTTGCTGAAGCTACTTGGCTGCGTCAGCTGCTTCTTGAGCTTCGCCACCCCCCTCGCCGTGCCACCTTGGTCTATTGCGACAATATCGCTTTGTATATCTTTCCGCAACCCAAAGCAAGATCGTGACGAAGCATGTTGAGATTGATCTCCATTTTGTTCGAGAGAAGGTCGCCCTCGGTCACGTTCGGGTTCTACATGTTCCTACGACATCGCAGTACGCCGACGTCTTTACCAAGGGCCTTCCTACCTCACTATTTCAGGAGTTTCGGTCCAGCCTGAATGTTAGCGATGCTCCCGATTAGACTGCGGGGGAGTGTTAGCCTATTGTAATTATAGTATGTGTAATTATAGTAGGTAACCCTTGATTTGTGGCATGTACCACGCCTGTGCGGTTGGCTCATAAGCCACCCCGGCCTCCATATGTATTGATGCATATTCATGGAATAGAATTAATCATTCCAATTACTCTTACAGAATTGAAGTAGTTTTTTTTTTGAATGCTTAAAGCCTTACCCTGAGATACAGTTCTTGATTGCAAGGAGTATACACGCATGTAACTAAAACACATGTATTTGAACATGGATGTAATGGAACTATGTGTGCTTCTTTATCTGAATATTGTTTGTGTACTCGCAATGGTAATAAAATTCATGTTCCTCACACAACTCTGAAGTTTTTTTTACGCAAACAACTTTGAAGTTGGTACCATGTCACTAAGATTTGGCTTAGTTTTCGAATTGTACTTGGTAAAGGACACCACATACTTCAGTTCATTAATGTGATGCTTATCTCGCTGACATTTACAGTCATCTCCTAATCTCTATTTCTTCTTTCCTGCCTTGACGATGATCACTTATCAATTTAATTGATCATCAGTACAGTGGCAACCATGAACTTTTGCATTGGTCCCAGGTATTTCACTTGGATGCAATAGCTCGCATGTGATTTTTCTATATATAATTTTTGGTCCTAGACATCATTGAGCTAATAAGAAATGCTAAAGGTTGGTAAATGGATCCAGTATGGTAAGAAATCCAGTATGAGATTCCCAGAATGCTGGCTGGAAATTGGATCAAGCATATCATGGCGAAAGAAATTCGCTACCAGTATGTTGGTAAGACGACCACGAGGAAGGAAGCGGTGGCCTCTGCAGCCGCCATTGCGCTCGCCAGTACAACTCACTCGGTCGATTCGACCGCGCCCATCGCCGCGACACTCATCCCGGTGCCCTCGCGCGCCGTCCTCGGCCATTGCCGCCCGCCTCCAAGCGCCGCGTCAAAATCGGGCGCGCGCGTCTCACCGTCGCCTCCGCCAAGCAGGAGTGGTGGGGGATGCAGCGGAGGAGGGGACAGCCATGGTCTAAACACCACCCGCCGCCGCCGCCTCAAAATCCCCAGATCCGCGCGCTCACAACCGCAGCCATGTCGAGTGGAGTGGAGGCCTATCCTCTGCGAATGAGAAGAACAGCGTGTTTCCCGATTTCCGAACAATTTTTGATTCTCGGATCCGTTGGTCAAGAAACTTCAAACATCGTAAGACAACATCCTCTGGAAGAGAAATTATCAAAAAGACGAAAACTCTATGCTATGATCGAAGATCGAACAGAAAGATGTGGTCAAAAATGAAACAGAGTAAAACTCAAGGTGCACGGCCACAAAGAGAAAACACTCTCCGACCACACATTGCTCTCGGGTGGGAGGAGCGGAGGCGGTGGAGGGTGGCCTCGGCGGCGGCGCTTGGAGGACGACATGAGCGTGGAGAGCAGCGCGTCGAACGCCACCGGGCCGGGGTCGTGGGCGCCGCCGTCGGGAGAGGGTCCACGGCCGCTGCTACCTCGACCACGTGCGGTCGGCAGCGAGGCGGTTCGGGCGACGTGGAGGCAGCGGCATGTCGCCGGCGTCGGGGCACCGACGCGGAGGAGGCTGGGCCGTGGCGCCGCCGTGGAGGAGGCCGGGTCGTGGGCGTCGCCGCCATGCCGAGGAGGCCGGGTCGCGGCGCCGCCGTCGGAGAGGGGCGACACCACGCCGGAGGAGGGGTTGGGGAGGCGGGGGAGCGGGAAGGAGGGAGACCGGGAGGAGGGGGCGGGGGAGGAGGAGGCGGCGGGGTAGGAAGGGGAGGGGAAGCGGCGGCGGCGGGTGAGCGGGGAGACGGCGGGGAGCGGGGAGGAGGGGCGCGGCGGGGACCGGGGAGGAGGGGGCGGCGCGGAGCGGGGAGGAGGGGCGCGAGATCGCGAGAGCGGGAGATCCGGAGGGAGGGAGAGAGACGGCGCGAGGAGTAGAGGGCTCGGGGCGACGTGGATATCACAGGAAGCGCCCACGCCGCCCAAAACTCTGTGGTGCGAGGAAACGGCAACAGGTTTTAATTTCTCCGATGAAGGTCGCCGTTTGAGTAGAGCCGATGGAGCTCGGGAGAAGTATGGACGGTAGATCCTGCACCATCCTAGACTGGGCAACAGAGGACCCAATCCTGTTCCGAAAGCTCTGGGCAAAAAGGAAATCACATATAAGGTGATTTGCCATTCCAAAAGTGGTATTGCAGAAGTCACAGCGGTCATCATGGAGGATTTTTTTTGTGCTTTAGATTTGCTTTCGTTTGAATCCGATCTTGGATTAGCAACAAGGCAAAGAACCTGACCCTTGAAGGAGCTGCATTCTGCCAGACAAATGTAGACAATACCACCAAAGTTACTCACCTTGTAGAGAAGAGAGGAGTACAACCCTATTCACTTTTGGCTTCTATAAATCATTTTTCTATAGTAAATGGCTTTTCTATAGTACCTAACATTTAAACGGAGAATATTTTTAAAACAAGATCTACTAGTCGATTATAGTACATAATATAGTAACTTCATTTATATCAACCAAAATCATACACGAGTGTCCCTCTCTACAAGTTATTACTATCCATAAACCAAAGCTAAAAATCCATCAGCAAAAGCAACTATGGACGCCCATGTAGTTCGCTATCTCCCTGCAATCACCCCTAGTGTAAGCAGTCATCATAGTAGTGAGGAGGGCATTGGATGCGACAAGCTCTTGTTCAGCTACTGTAGAAGACACGAACCGAATTTGTCCTAATACCACCCCTCAGGACTTGGTAGACCGATACACCGTGGTCGTTTGAGTGGGAGAACACGGTAGGTGCCTTGGCTACAACATTCTTATCCATGTGGAGGAAATTCTTGACCACACCTCTCTAGTAGATGTTCACAACCACGACGTCAGCGAGGGATGGCCCTACGCTACTTCCTTCCCTGGTTACTAGGCCATGCTGACAGCACGGGATCATGCCCCTGGCTCCCTAGGTGGTGCGTAATCCACATATCATGGCAGAGGTCTGCCCTCCTGCGGTGGCACATCTAGGGCCTGTTTGGTTGGAGGCTGGAAAAAGCTGTCTGGGCCAGACATGCATCCCAGGCGTTCGATTTTGGATGCCTGGGGCCAGGATGTGTTGCCTGGCAGGCATTTGCCTGTGAGGCCTCCAACCAAACAGGCCCCTAGTCATCGGTTGGCTAGCAGAGCTACCCACAATAGTCAGCATCTCTTTGGTAGCGCTAGTGGCCTACACGCCTACAAAAGTTAGTGGTCCACCTAAGCTGGTGCCTTCAGAGGCAGCGTCGACTTGATCACTGTCACCGTCAGCCAGCCTACGGCACAGGCTCGTCATCTTGTAGCCGTAGAGGGTAGCCCTTGTGATAGCCAGGAGCTGGCTATGGGGGAGACGATAATGTCTATCATCTCTTCACTGGCAAGGGTGGTCACACCAGACTTGGGAGGCGTCCATATTGCGGCTGCTCTCAATCCCCCCCGAGCCTACACCCTAAGGCCAGTTGGCACAGCTGACCCACCCCTCACAGACGCCTGTCAAGCAAACTGCGCTAGCATTACCTTCTCCTCGATCTGCCCCAGCTCGTTTAGCAAAAGTGGCAATTGACAACTTCTATAGCCGACAAGAAAAGTCTGGCCTTTCCGCTCTTCATCCTAACCTCATGACCATGCCACCTACTATAGATCAGGGCGAGGATCTAGGTTTAGTTGGCCATCATGCGCTTGTAGTTGAGACCCAGTCGCCGCACACTCACTCTAGCACAACGGACTCTACAACACAACTTGCTGGTAGGGCAAGGAGCAGTCATCGAGTGACTATGAGGGGTGAATGATTGCGGAAGCTTTTTCTTCCCCTAAGTATTCAAAATCTTCACTTAAATAACTATAAGAGTTTTCAAGTTCAAATTACACTTCCTACATAAGAAACACAGAGATCTAGGACTAAAATATGCAAATCCTTGGCTTTGCCTGCAAGGCCGATACTACTGCCAAGGGATGGCTGGTACTACCGCTAAGATTGAGCCAGTACGACCTCTGTGGTACTACCACTACAGTCAACTGATATGACCACTTGCCCTATTTCCATTCACAAACCCCTTGTAACAAAAGCCAAATTTGGAAATCTTGATCAAACCTTGTCCAAATGCCACCAAAATATATATGGGCCTTTGGAAGGATATTAGGGACCAAATCAAATCAAGGAACACAAAGTTTTTGGACTTGATCCCATCCAATTGAAGAAATTTGGTTCTAGGTTACAAGAACACACCAAACCTCAATTACTTTTTGCTTGTGAGGACCTAAGTCATGAGAACTTTCAGACCATCTCTCGCATGTCATAACAAGGTAATCTAAGTAAAGATTTAGGTAGAAAGGCCACGATCACAAAATCATGAATCTTGATCAAGACAAGGTAAGGAACAGGTAAGATATCGATTCTTGTTATAGAAGTGATCTAGTTGAGCAAAAATTGATTTTAAGAATCTACTAATACCTCTTATATATTATAGATCGCAACAAGAATAAGAGGAGTACCAAAAGAGGGCCGGCCCAGCTAAAATAGATGGTGCCTAGCCACTGAAGGCCCACATAAACATAAGCACACCCTGCCACGTTTAAGTAAATTATATCCCAAAACCAAACCAAACACTCGAATCATTAGTCTTGTCAGCTAGCTGCTCATATCATGCACAACAGTAATAGTTGATTTCACATATTTCCTTTAGTCAGATGAGTTCTCCTTGATTGCGTATTACTCGGTAGACGAAAATGAATGCATATAGTTTTGGGATAGGCTGAGTAAAAAGCGCATTAGTATGGAACAAATAAGAATATATTAGTGGAGCAAATAAAAAACAGTAATAGAACAAACAGAAAATATTAGTGGAACAAAGAAAAAACATTAGTGGAGCAACATAAAAATATTAATGGATCAACACGAAGCTACCAGTTGAACAACTAGAAAAAGTGTCGGTAGAACAAATAAAAAATACCAGTGGAACAAATATATAACATAAAATCAAGCTCATCGAATAATTTTAAATTATTAGTGAAAAAAAATTAAAACTTATCGTATAACAATTAAAGACTATTAGTGAAACAATACAAAACTGTTAGTGAAACATATGAAAAATATTGTTGGAACAAATCAAGGAAATTAGTTGAACAAATAAAAAATAGAACAAGTGTGAGAAAAATGAACATGAGGAACAACAAAAAAACTGCTACAATATTTGGCCAAAAAAAACTGCAACTACATAAGAAAGAAAAAAAGAACAAAAAAGAAAGAGGAAGTGGTACCTGCTGGAATTAGGAATGGTGGCTCCGTGCGCAACTTGTGCTTGTCGCCGAGCGCAACGCACTCGGCAGCACACGTTAATGGGCTAATGGAGGCCCGTGAGCGGCTGGTTGGATGTACCAGGGAGAGAGTGGGTTATTGGACCGTGGGCCGACAGGTGGGCGGCGGTTTGTTATATGCCGCGCGCGGCATATATACGGGTCCCCTTTTCGGTTTTTGTTTTTCAGCTTTTTTACAGTAATTGACTTTTAAATAAAAGTGTGTTTTAATACGAGATCTATAAGTTAATTGCAATATACTAGTAGTGTGCCCGTGCTAACGCTACGGTAAAATACAAAACAAGATAAAATTTGTAAAAAATAAAACGAACAATCAGATTCATTAAGATTCACGTCTCATATATTGTATAACCAAATGGTTTTATCACATAATGAATGTCACATAATGAATGTTATGAGCTATAGTATATTACCCGTGCGTTGCAACGGAATCCAAAAAAAAGATGATACATAAATATAAGGATCCTGAACTATATAATAAATATCAATATCAGCAAAACAATCATTGTATTTTCACTCATATTTTCTCAGTGCTACCTCTAACAAAATTTCAAATTTTCCTACAACGTAAATGAACAGTGCCTTAACTCCCAAAAAGGTGCCTAGAAGTGATTGGCAAGTAAAACACTAACTAATGAGAAGTGAGAACAGTGCATGCAGTGCAAGAATATATTTCACACTAACCCAATTCTATTTTCCTCCTTATTAGAGAACTGAATTCAACAAATGTAAGAATTAACAGTTAAGCCTTGGCAGGTTCACTCATGAATCAATAGACAGATGAACATATGTGGTTTCTATAAAAATCTAAATCAAAATTCCAGATTTTGAACTACGTCATAAGGCAAGAAGCTTACAGACCTTCCAACTATGCCAATGAAATAATATCTGATTCAATTTCTTCAGCAGCTGATGGCAAGTGTTCCCGTATAAGTGGAAGAAAGTTGCATAAAATTGCACCCTCTTCAAAAGATGTAATCCTGCAGAGAACATCTTAAGAAACCATACAACAGTACACCAAAGACACATATTTCTCTCACAAACTGATATATTATCACAGCAAAACTTGCCATGGTTCTGTTGGATGCTTCTCGCCATCAGAATCTACTTGGACAGCATCATAGAGATGGCATATTTCTCTCAGCGATTCATTAGCTTCATTCTTGTCTCCTTTCCGACTCCGCCATATTTGTGCAAAGCGAGCATTTCTTCCCAGATTTAGAAATCTGGACAATGTACTACCATATACCAAAACACAAACAGATCTGACATATAAAAATTCAACCTTGTCCATGCAATGTTATGAAGCATGGTACACCAGAGGTCAGAGGTAAACTAGAACGATGCTGCATAAGAAAACACAAATAATACATATAAACTGCTTTTACCTTCAATCGCTTAGCAACATCCTTCGCGATGAACGAAACTTCAATCCAGTCTTTGAGAAGAGAGCACAGTGACAAAGATAAATACAACATAGAACAATGCATGGAATGGATTTGCAAGAACATCACCAAACTGCAAGGTGTCAAAACATGCAAAGATAAGTATAATTAACGAGAAATTGTGAAATCAAAAGCAACATCATAAAGAAATGGTGGTAACGTCAAAGAAAATAATTATTCACCTTGATGGTGCGGTTATATAGTAAGCAAGACCACCAACAGAACATAATGGCGAGTATTCAGATTCCTTCCTTTTCCCAAGAAGGTTAACCAAGAAATTTCCACTGTACTTCTGAGAGAAGCTGCAATAGCAATAAAAACATGTCAAGAATTGCATATTCATGTATATATTTACCTTACTACGTCTACAAAGATCAAATTGAAGTCTGTACTTGGGATATGAAGTAGAGGTTGGTAATCGCGAGAATGCGAGAATGATGGGCATGTTCAAGTATAGAACAACTTAATTGGATATGAGCCTTGCTTGCACGAGCATTCTTTGATCTCACCGAAGCACAACACGGAAGCCTTGGAAATAGATAACTATGAGGAAGACCAAGACAGAGCAAGTAAATTGGTCACATTTGGAAGGTTCTGACGGTAGAAAGCCTCGCGTAGGGCACGGACTTTGTCGGTTCGAGTAATCAACAGATGGAACAATGCAATGACAAATTTCTTCAAATTCAGCACCACGCCCATCGTTGATGGTTGTGGGTGAACGCCTTCCGATGATACTCTCACTATATGACAACAAGTTTGCCATAAGCCAACTTGTAATGAATAGCACATCAATAAGAGAAATGAAGTTAAACATGCTTAATTGCTTACGGATATTGGTAGCAATGAACAAAGAAATGCCGAACCCAAACCATAGCCTTTACGTAGAAGTTCGTCTAGACAGATGACAATGATGCCAAAAAAAAGTCAAGTATAATGAGAATAGCATTTCCAGTTCCAAGTTGGCTCACACTACCATACATTCCGCATGAACATAAGCCACAGCTTCCCCAATAGCAATCGGGATACCAAGCAACTTTTGTGCACCGCTCTCGAGTAAAAGGTACGCTATTCATCACAAGATCATCACTGGATATAAGAAATATGAACCAAAGACGCTTTACAATTTTCATCGCCATTCATCGGATAGAGGATAAGCTACATACACATCGATCGTGAACACAATATCCACTAATATATAGATGAGTAAATAGGAGATTCTGCTACTTTTATAAATACTTACAGCAGAGCACGATCCTCTCTCACATCGTTGTCAACTTCAATAATCTTCGATCCCACTAAAAGTTGCATTACCATTCCAGATGTCACAATTGGAGTAATACTTAGCTCCATAACGGCATCGCGGTTTGATGCAAGAATAACACGCATCCAAAGAGAAAGGATCACTCGTAGTTTAATGGATGCCATAGAGCGGAGTTAGGTCGCACACCAGAAAATGAAGAGAGAAATAACAGACGGGCACACTTTTTCTCTGAATGGTATTTTCCTATCAGCACTCTGTACTTCCTAAGAAAGCCGAAAAGGGCTCGACAAGATGCAAGATGCTAAAGCCGCTAACCATCTTTCTGCTGCAAGAAAAGAAAATAGATCAGCATATCTGTACAATGCACATGAAAAATCTGAAACATAAAATAACCCAGTAAACTTTACAAGAATCCTCGGTTTGGTGCATTATGCACTCAATCATGGTTGTGATTAAGAAGATGAATCCATTTGACTGAAACTGTGAAACATAAGTGAACCTACCAAAATATTGACTAGCACACAGGAAGGGCAGCATTTCAAATAAAATGAAAACCGAAGTTAAACATGAACCAAAATTATGCATTATAATTCCACAATCTTGTTAGACATAAAGTGCTGGAATCTTGACTTTACATACTATAAAATTCGTATCAGTTGAAAAAAATCATGATCTAGAAAGGGCCATGGATCAACAACGGAATACATTTTTTTACCTTGAATGGTTCATTGTCTGTTCGAAATTCTATGCCAGGGATGTCGCGTAACCAAACAGGGAAACCACTACAGAAATGCATGGCAAAAAAAGAACATAAATACTGTGAAAGAATAATTTTGATCAAGTATTTCTCAATAGGAGAAATGTAATAAAATATGGAACTGTGTAATCTTAAAATTGGTAAGATAATGTTTATTTTAGGACGAGAATAAGATCACAGAAATATATAAGATAAATATCCATCATCAAAAGTTGAATTGCGAGAGGAAAATACTGCATAAATCTGAAGTCTAACTAAAGAGTATAAAGTACATAGTCTGGGCAATATGTGGCCCTCAAAGTGCTTAGATTAGCTTTGTTCATGAGTATAACTGTGTAAGTTTGATTGCTGTGATAATTGAGGATTTAGTAAAGAAAATAAGAGGGTACACTAATTATAGAGCATCTTATAGAATTAGCCAAGTATATATGTGACAGGAAAACTAAACATATATAGCATTTCATCCCCTCTCAAAAGTAGAAGATAATATCCCATCCTCCTAGGGAATGTTGAATGTAATCCCCAAGCTAACCAACTTTAATTGTGCTAATTTGGTCCCGCAAGTGAAGGTTCAAATAGAGGTCCAACCGTTACTGATTAGAGTAACCATGGTGAAAAACTGAAAATTGTCAAATTTGACATAGCCAGTTAGGCCTATATGTACAAGCTGAAAAGAGTTATCATAGTTGTACAAGGATGCCCATGTGCATGCATGAAAGTGTGTGTGTGTGTACCAGCAAGTCTAGAACAAGCAATCGAATACTCCAGTAGTGAGTCCACTTTTTGTATAACATCTGTATAACATCAGCAGAAAGTCCACTTTTTGTATAACATCTGTATTCTAACATCTGTATAACATCAGCAAAAAGTCCACTTTTTGTATAACATCCGTATTCTAACCCAAACAGATTCAATATGACAGAAGGAGCCAGAAGGAGTAGTACATTTGTAAAAATAAAATTGTACAGAGGAATTCTATACACAAGCAGTACATCTATATATCATGCACAAAACTACGAAATCTTTCAAATACGGCAGAAATTCCGCATCATATTTATTGCCTAATATGGCAAGAAGATGAATGTTTGGGAAACGATTCTTCATAGTCATCATAATGGACATCAGAAAGCTCATACTGAGTGGAAAGTAATACCTCATGACAGCATACCATCAATCCAAGAGTGTTAGTGGTGATGGCTTCCTATTAAATCGCTGAAAAGAGCAAATCGCTTATTGGTACTTGAAAGAACAATTGATAAAGATGCACTTCGTGAACCCTTCCAAAATACCCTTCTTGACGATGCGGTGCTCACAGCGGGGCTAGCCGACAATGTCATCGCCGCCTCCGCTGCGGACTTGTTACCTTTCTTGGCTTCCTCCTCCGCGGCGCTGACACGGCCGCCATGAGAAGGGCGCATACGGCCGCGGTGGTGGCGAGGGCAAGGAGGGGACGATCTGCGAGGCGGTGTCGATGGCGTCTTGAGCGGGCGAGGCGATGGCGGCCGGTGGAAGGAGCAGAGAGAGAGGGCGCCGTGAGCGAGGAGTGGCAGAGCGTATCCGGGGTGGGGACGGGGTGGGAAGGAGGAGGCGGCGCGCGGTAGGAAGGAGGAGGCGAGGCCCCGGAGAGGAGCGGGAGGAGGCGGCGCGCGGGCGGGAGGAGGCGGCGGCGGCGGATCGATCTCCTCCCGGGCGCCACCTCTTCCCGGCGGCCCAGCTGGCGCCAGACGCACGCGCCGTCGTTGCCCACGCCCGCTGCGCTACGCCGCCGACGGCAGCGTCCGTGCCATCTTGTTGGTCGCTCGCCGCCGCCGCCGCTGCTCGTCTCGGCATAAGCCCACCGCCGCCGCTCCATATGCCACCTCCGCCGGATCGAGCCACCGCGCTCCGTCACCGGATCCGCCGCCGCCTCGGATCTGCCGCCGCGGCCGTCGCACCGCACGGATCCACCGCCTCGGGCGATCCGACCGATTGGGCGCCGCCGTCTCGGGAACTCGCGCCGAAGCTCGATCCGGCCTTCCATGGTCGTTATAGCGCCGTCTTCCTCCCGAGACCGCTGCCGCCTCACGTGGATCGCCGCTCGGTCATCGGCGTGGGGCGGGAGAGGAGGCGGCGCGAGCGCAGGCGCGAGAGGCGGCGCGCGAGGCGGGAGGAGGCGAGGAGAAATCGGGGGAGGAGGCGCACGGGCTCGTGTGGGGAGGCAGCGCACGGGCGGTTGGAGGGGTGGTGGGTTCAATGATGTGCATGATCCGGATGATTTTGACCTTAGGATCTTCAATGAGTAAGAGAAGAAGATTTGAGGAGAGATCTAGGCCATTCATTTGTATGAAGTTGGATTACTTTGGTACACAAATCTGAGTGGACTTAGATTAGGCATGACTGTGGGGGTGGTTGAGGGTGGTAGATTTAGTAAAGAAAATTTTGGTGTATTATAGAGTAGGGTAGATACTGTAGCGACATCATTTATCTTGATCAAAATTGTATATGAGTTTCTCTTACTTTGTATTCTCTCTCATAAATAACCAAACCATAAGCTACAACTATAAACCATAATCCACATACTAAAAGAATAAACACATAGCCAATCCGCTTTGCAACTTGGTAAAAGCTTAAAGGGAAACCTTACCATGTATGATGATGATCGCTTCCTATATTTTAATAGCGGGCCGTGATCTTTCGCCATCATATATGGGCCTTGTGAGTTGTAATCGCAAGTGAAGCCTGTGAAAACCTACGGTCCTATGAGCCCATCCTTTAACACAAACCCATTCAGCTAGCTCGGCTCCACAACTCTCGGTACAGCGTGCGTTAGCTTCGTAGGCACGAAACGCCGCTCTCCTCTTCCCAAAACCCCAACCATGGCAGCCGCCGCCGACCAAAACCCTAAGGACGCCAAACCCCACGAGCCCGAGCCCGAGCCCTCGGTCGAATCCAATGCCGAGACCGCCGAGGAGGAGTACGACGACGAGGAGGATGGAGAGGAGGAGCTGGACGGGCCGGCGGCCGCGGCGGCGGAGCGGGAGAAGGTGCAGTCCGTGTTCCGGCGGCTGTCTTCGGACCCGGTTGGCATCCGCGTCCACGACGTGATCATCAAGGGCAACGCCAAGACGCGGGACGAGCTCATCGAGGCGGAGGTCGCTGAACTCCTCCGCGACGCCCCCACCGTGCAGGATCTGCTGCGCGCCGCGAGCATCGCCAGCGCGCGGCTGCACCAGCTCGATGTGTTCGACGCCGTCAAGATCACGCTGGACGCCGGCCCACCAGAGCTGCCCGGCACCACTAACGTCGTCATCGAGGTCGTCGAGGCCGCCAACCCCGTCACGGGGAGCGCCGGCGTCTACTCCAAGCCCGAGGTGAGCACTCCGCTTGGTTCGATTTATTGGCGATTGCATTGGGTGGTCAAATTGCCCGTGGCTAGAGACTTAGAGCAACAGTTGTTGATATTATGAGGCTTGGATTGGGATCTAGATTCATAGTTACCCATTCGTACAAAAGTTTTTCAGATTGGGCATCCTTCCGTGTTATCTAATTGGCAAATGGCAACCTAACTAGCTATGGAGTAGGGCTTGTGATATGGCACATGCTTATTGGTGATTTATTCATGTTGGCACGTCCTAAATGTTCTCTTTTGATTAATTGTATGATTTTGTCATGAGTTCCTGCTAGTTGCGCTCATAGCACTAGCAAGGTCGTAGCCTCTATAGGGCTATCCAATTACTGAGTAAGTATCTTACAAAAGTTACTGAATAAGTAAATTTCCAATAGGCGTGGAGAAAGGATGCTGCTAACTTTGCACTCAGTATCTAGTCATCTAGATCAAGTAGATGGTAACACTAGCCTGCTGAATTCAATTGGACCCTCCAAAGTCCAAACTGATTTATGATGTTGCCAACTTGCCATTGATCAACATTTATGAGGCATTTTTCATTTCGTTTCGGATACACAGTAGACTTGAAAAAGTGAAACAAGGAAAAACATAGATCTCTTTAAGAAAGAGGAAAAACCTGAAAAACTTAGACATCAAATAATGTACAACCCTTCATTTAAAGTATTGGATCTGCTTGGTCATTTAATTTGCTTTGCTGATGATCTCAATTCATTAGAGCTAAATTGTATTATTGTATATTGTTGTAGGGGTGGCCCCCACCTAAGCCCAGCAGGCCTGTTAGAGAAATGTAAGGCCCGAAATGGAACATGTATAATGACATGAGTACCCCGGAGGGGAATACTCAGATGTAAGGGTATAGTTGTAAAAGTACTCCCCATGTGGGTATATATATACGACACAGGCCATGGGGAGAAGCCCAAGCCATTTACTTACCTAACTCTCCAATACCATACTCTATCTCTGTTTGGTCTGTAACCACAACAGTTGGCGCCGTCCGTGGGGAGGACAAGAGCAAGCTTCCAGATCCGAAGGAGGATGGCACCAAAGAAAGCTTCACCATCGGCTGCGAAGAAGAAGAAGGCGGAAGCGGCGAAACATCGCGTCAACACGGTGGCTTCGGCTTTGCGGTGCGATGCGGGCGGCGGTGCAGGCGTGACGACCGTGAACACCGAAGTTCATGACGCGACGCCCAACCCCGCCACCGCCGCGACGAATAACCCCGCCACCAGCGACACAACGCCCGATCCCGCCAACGTCGCCGCGCCGCCAGACCACGCCCACACCGCCCCGACGACCAACCCCGGCGTTGGCAACGCAGGTGCGCCCACTTTCCCACCCGGCGTAGAAGTGGTGAATGGTCCCAGCGACGACGCGGACCTCGTCACCGGCTCCAGGGTCCTCCAGGGCACCGCGGCAGGCATCCTCGGCGCACAGGCCGTGGTCACCGCTGTGCCGATCGTACCACCGGGCGCGCCGACGGCCCCAGCCACGTCCGCGGTGGAGACTACCCTGCTGGCGGCCCTCAGCGCGTTTCAGCGGGAGCTGACCGACCTCCGCGGAGCTGTGCGAGACATGCAAGAGACTCGGAGCCAACACGCCCTCCCGGCGGTGGCATCGGAACCCGCTCCGGAGAGGGCGGATAGCCGCGACGCCCCTACGTCTAGTCGCGTCCCGTTACGGCGCGTAGACCTGGAGTCCCTGCTCTCCGCGGGCCTACAGCAGGCGGCATGGTCTGAGGATTTCAAGTTCCCGAGCGTCATCGAGGCGTACAAGGGCGACTCCGACCCGCGAGAATTCGTGCGCGTGTATGAGACCGCTATCGAAGCCGTTGGCGGAGACGACACCACAAAGGCAAAAGGACTCCCTCTCGCGCTACAAGGGGTGGCGCTATCCTGGTTCTTCACCATTGAACCACAGTCCATCTACGCGTGGGAACAGATCCGCGATCGACTTTACAACAACTTCCAGGGAAACTACGTCGAGCGTGTCGATGCGGACCAGCACTGCGCAATCAAGCAAAAACCTGAGGAGAGGCTCCGGGATTACTTCAAGCGCTTCGCAAAAGTACGTTACGAGGTCAAAGACGTCAACGAAACAACCATCATCAACGCAGCCATACAAGGCCTCCGACCGGGACCGATGGCCGAGTACAACGCGCGCAAGCCCATTAAGACGGTCGCGAAGCTCTTCGACAAGATGGAAGAGTACGCCAGAGCGGAAGAGGACGCGCGGTGATGACACGGCGACGACTCCGACACCAACAAGGCCGAGGGCTTGGCACAGAGCGAAGGCTCGCCGAAGCAGAGCTCCTCGAAAGGCAAACGCAAGCAGGAGGAGCCGAAGGGCGCCTCCGAACGCAAAGATTCCCAACACAGCGATTTGTTAGGCGATAGGCCCAAGCGCGACCAACGCAAGTCCAGAAAACCTCGTTACGTCTTCGACATCGGCGCGCTCGATAACGCCCGCAGTCGCGAGGCGAGGCGCCGGGCGGGGGCGGGCGTGGGCGGGTCGCGACGACGTAACCCGCGAAGAGTACAATGACCAACACCACGCGCGGTGGTGCGAAATCCATGGCCGAGGCAACCATGACACGCGCGCTGCGCCACTATCGCAAAGACTCCGCAGAGCGCCGCCGAGGACAAAACCCGAGGCACGCGCGCCCATCGTGGCCCACGCCCAACACCCCCAGGACCAGGAATGCAGCCCCAAGAAGGCCTCCTGCGAATTCAGGCCCATGTGCAGCAACCTCGGGAGGGCCTCCTGCAGTTGTAAGCCCCGGAAGGAGTCCTACGCAGGGTCATAAACGTCATTTCCGGAGGCTCCTCGTTGGAGTTCGCCTCGACGCGGCAACGGAAGGCCTACGCGAGGAGGTTGCACCACGTTGTGGCATACCCAGCGCAGGCGCCGCCGGAGTGGGCACAACACGAAGTCACATTCACACCCGCTGACGCTGAAGGCGTGGAGTTCCCCCACCAAGACCCTCTGGTCGTCCGGGTCCTCGTAGCAGGATGCGAGGTCAGGCGTGTCCTGGTCAATGGAGGAAGCTCCGCGAACATCCTGTTCGCCGCGGCCTTCGACCAGATGGGGATACCTCGGAGTCGGTTGGGCCCTTCAGGCATCCCGTTGCAAGGCTTTGGAGGGCAACCTTTGCGCGCTTTGGGCTAGATATACCTCCAAGTCTCCTTCGGCCAAAACGACAACGTGAGGAGTGAAGACGCCATCTTCGACGTGGTCGACATTGCATACCCCTACAACGCCATATTGGGGCGGCCGCTCCTAAACACTCTCGGTGCAGTTCCGCACCACGGCTTCCTGTGCATGAAGCTTCCCGGACCGCGGGCCATTATCATCGTCTATGGCGACCAAGACATGGCTCGGTGCATAGAGCTTGGCACCAGGGGTCCATGCCAAACGGCTCGCCAAGGCAACTAGGCCGGGTGCGCAGATGCGGAGCCCCCGGGCACCCCCGGAGAGCGTCTCGCACTCCTCGTGCGCAAAGTTGTCCCAGCAGCGGCTCATCAGCGGTCGCCCCCGTCCTAATAGCGGTTAGTGGTCGATATCTCCCCTCTTTTGTAACTGCTCACCCGCGCAAACGGGAATTTAATAAAGTTCACCGTTTGCACAAATTTTTCTTGTTCCCCACAACAAAGACGCGTTCGCGCGCACTCTCCGTCAAAGACACGGGTATGAGTATAAACAAAGACACGCGTTCGCGCGCACACTCTCCGTCAAAAATACGGGTACGAGTATAAACAAAGACACACGTTCGCGCGCGCACTCTCCGTCAAAGGCACAGGTATGAGTATAAACAAAGACACGCGTTCGCGCGCGCACTCTCCGTCAAAGGCACGGG
Organism: Dendrocalamus sinicus; assembly: GCA_036346575.1. Classification (NCBI taxonomy): domain Eukaryota; kingdom Viridiplantae; phylum Streptophyta; class Magnoliopsida; order Poales; family Poaceae; genus Dendrocalamus; species Dendrocalamus sinicus. The sequence goes on along the minus strand of CM070653.1, from coordinate 26,639,635 downwards.
TATGAGTATAAACAAAGACGCGTTCGCGCGCGCACTCTCTGTCAAAGACACGGGTATGAGTATAAACAAAGACGAGCGGAGGGACGCCTCCGCACGCACTCCACGGAGTATAAATAAGACGTAGCGTTGAGGTTCGCCTCCGCACGCAATTTCACCGCCCGCAACGCGCGGAGGCTCGCCTCCGCGCAGTCTACGGACTCTAAATAAGATGTAGCGTCGAGGTCCGCCTCCGCACGCACTCCACGGAGTATAAATAAGACGTAGCGTTGAGGTTCGCCTCCGCACCCAATTTCACCGCCCGCAACGCGCGGAGGCTCGCCTCGCGCGCGATCGAACTCTAAATAAGACGTAGCGTCGAGGTCCGCCTCCGCACGCACTCCACGGAGTATAAATAAGACGTAGCGTTGAGGTTCGCCTCCGCACGCAATTTCACCGCCCGCAACGCGCAGAGGCTTGCCTCCGCGCGCAGTCCACGGACTCTAAATAAGACGTAGCGTTGAGGTCTGCCTCCGCACGCAATCTTCGGAGTATAAAAAAGACGCGGATGCTATCCCTGCGCACTCTACGGAGTATAAACAAGACGCGAACCCCGCGCACGCATGGGCGTTGCAGCCGTTGCTCCTGTACGTACTCTCTGGAGTATAAATAAGGCGTGGAGTATAAAAGAGACGCGGAGGCCATCCCGATGTACTCTACGGAGTGCAAACCGCACTGCGGGGACCCACTCCCATGCGTATCCCGCGAAGTACCAAGGCGACGCACCAGAGGCTAGCTCCGCTACGCGCGCGCGGCGAGGCACGAGAGGTCGCCTCGCGCCCTACTTCGACTAAGGCGCCAGCTCCGTTGCCACCACTTCGAAGGGAAGGGGACGGAGCGCTCGCGCGTCTACCTCGACTAAGGAGCCAGCCCCGTTGCCACCACTTCGAAGGGAAGGGGACGGAGCGCTCGCGCGTCTACCTCGACTAAGCGCCCGCCTCGCGCCACCACTCGGCGGGAGGGCGGAGCGCTCGCGCGTCTACCTCGACTAAGGCGCCACCTCGATGCCACCACTGGGGTAGGGATGGAGCGCTCGCGTGTCACCTCGACTAAGGCGCCAACTCCGCTGCCACCACTTCGAGGGGTAGGGGACGGAGCGCTCGCGCGTCTACCTCGACTAAGACGCCAGCTCCGCTGCCACCACTTCGAGGGGTAGGGGACGGAGCGCTCGCGTGTCTACCTCGACTAAGGCACTCAACCGCCAACTTTAAGCCGTGGGGTACAGGCTGGCCTTTCGGCCCCTAGCCCCCACGAATCAGAGGTCCCGGGACGTCCCAGCCTTGTGGCAGGTTTTGACATGTTCTTGTAAATAGAAAAGCTTCAGTACATCAACATTCCCTGATGGTAACGCCGGTGGGCGCAATTAGAGAACGCAGAGAGACTCAATCATTTCTGTCTACGAGAGCAGGTCAAGCCTAGCCATTTCCATACGAAAGCGCGGTGCGCGAGCAGGACCCTGTGGACGTCCAAGATTTCTACAGCGAGCTGTGACGTATTTCCATAAGTAGGTCGTCTATTGTTCATCAGCGCTCGCTGACATTAGCGTCAGTAGACGCAATCATCAAACGCGGATGAACAATAGTTGGCCTGCATGTGAGAAGATAACCGCGTGCAGGTATAAGATGAATAACCACGGGTGAGCAAGGAACAGACCGCGACACCAGCGTATTTATACCCAGGCTCACCCCGCGAGGAGTCGTCAGGCTGGCGGAAGGTCAACTGACGGCATGCCAATCGACGGGATTGCGGTCGATGGGTACCCGGCGGTCCAACTGCCCGTGAGGGACAAGCACAACCGCCATCGCTGCCGAGGCGCGCGCGTAGCGGCGACGCCACAACCCCACCGCGTGTGCCCCGCTTTACGGGAAGGGCGAACGGCGTGTGGTTGCGCAACCGCTAATCCACCACGCGCCAATCATGGCTCGCCAGTATACACCCGACGGGAAAGCAAGTCGACCACAACGGCCGCCTCGCCACCCAAGGGCTCGCGCGATTCAAGGGGTCATTAAAGCGCACCACCGGGACCGCGGAGCCGCACCCACCTCCGCTCCAACTTCGGCTCCGCCGCCCGGGGAACTCGCGACCGAACATGGCCCGGGCCACCAGGCCACCCCGCCAAGGCGGGCTCGGCTTCGACCTCGGCTTCGGCTTCGACCTTCGGCCCCGAAGACAGCCTCGAGCCAGCCACTGTTGGGCCCTGTAAGCAAGGGAGGCTTCACCAACCTGCCCAGCGCTATGCTCTGGCGGCGAGGCAGACACCACACCGAGTAGTAAGGCTTCGACGAATGTTGGGAAAGCTCACAGGCCGCAGGGACGGAGGGGGCCAAAGGGCTCGGCAACATGGCTTCGGCCCGTAAAGCCCTTCACCATGAGAGGCTCCTGTTGTAGGGGTGGCCCCCACCTAAGCCCGGCAGGCCTGTTAGAGGAATGTAAGGCCTGAAATGGGACATGTATAATGACATGAGTAACCCTGAGGGGAATACTCAGATGTAAGGGTATAGTTGTAAAAGTACTCCCCATGTGGGTATATATATACGACACAGGCCATGGGGAGAAGCCCAAGCCATTTACTCACCTAACTCTCCACTACCATACTCTATCTCTGTTTGGTCTGTAACCACAACATATATGATTCGTAGAGTGCAACAACAAAGAAACAAGGAGCATGCAAATATTAGATCAGTGTGGTAATGCAAGTACAAATATCTATATTATGACATGAGCAATCTGAAGCTTGAGAATGAAAGCCCATTTTTGTTCCTGGATAAATACATGGACACATGGTAATGTTTGCTGAATACGATTTTTCTTTGTACATACTCTAGCACTATATTATGCATTCACCCAAAAAAAACAGTGGGATAGAGAAATGATGGGGATATTTGTGTAGGGTGCTTGTCTACTATCTTTGGCTCCAATACCAATCCCGCTGGAAAATTTGCTTGTTCGTACTTAATATTTGCACCTGGGAATCATCTAAGTTTGTACACAAAAGCAGAGTTATTGAAAACTGATTTGGTCACCCACACTCTTGTCAATTACACTTTTATTTACCCCAACTGGTAGCTTACAATACGTTAGCCATCAAATTGTTCCGCTGCAATCAACACTAGTCAGCTAATAGTAGAGCCCATTTTGTTGTAAATCTTGATCAGCTGATAGAAATACAAAGAGTATGTTTAGCTGCTTGTAAGGAACTTGAGCTGGCAACTGATACTTAGTTTAATAGTTGGAGGTTTAAGTCATGCCAACATCTTGGTCCAAATAGGGCAGTACAAAAGACAATAGTACAGAGGATGTTTTTTTCTAATCAAGAGGGCATTTTTTTTCTGAGTCAAGTTGTGAGTTCACTTGTTGGGGTTGAACAAGCAAGTGTCGCAATTAGATATTGATTTGCCGATTGTATATGCAAATATTTGTGTGTTCGCTTGTTTGCTCTTCTGCGCATCCTTCTTATGTGTTGAACAATTTTTTTCCCTAATACCCAATAAAAGGCTGCAATTGCTAAGCTTGAGCATAGGTTTCACTGTGCTTCGATGAAAATAAACTGTGGTTGGGAGGCATTGTTTTCTAGGAATAATCAAACTCATTGCATCATATATTTTATTAGAAAATAATTGTTCTGTTTGAGAAGTAACTCATTTTTTTCAGTGGTAGTTAACTTTTTATCCTGTACCAAATACAAACACATTAGCATGACTATAAATTTGCAGGTCATGATGCTTATTGAACTTGTATTGTTTAAAGCATAAGAGCAGAAAAATGCATTATTACATTTAATTACTGCATGGCACATTCTAATCGGCTCTGCTAACTAGTTAAGAGGTTTCCACATCTGATGCATGGCTGTATATTCATTACGTTTGTAGGCAAGATCTTGGTCACTGGAAGGGTCACTTAAGTTGAAGAATCTGTTTGGCTATGGTGACATCTGGGATGCTTCAGGTGCATATGGTTGGGACCAAACATCAGAGGTTGGCATTGGAGTCTCCCTACCAAGATTTAAATCAATACCAACACCCTTGTTGGCTCGGGCATCATTGTTGTCACAAGATTGGCTGAAGTTCTCATCATACAAGGAGCGCCAACTTGGTCTTTCATTTGGTTTGCTTTCAACCATGCGCCATGACTTGTCTTATAACCTTATATGGCGTACCTTAATTGATCCATCACATGCCTCATCAAAGTCCATAAGAAGGCAGTTAGGGCATAATCTTCTCTCTGCATTGAAATATACATACAAGATTGATGAAAGAGATTCACATCTCAGGCCAACAAAAGGATATGCATTTCTCTCAACTTCTCAAGTTGGTGGTCTATGGGATAGCAAAGCATTGAGGTTTTTTCGGCAGGTCCTTTTTCAGCTTCCTCTGTTCCCTTTTTCTTGATTTCTATTGGTTCAATCCTTTTATCAATTCCCCGCTCCTCTTTTTGCATGTTCCTCACAACCATAAAGAAGTACACTTGTCATCTCAGCTTGCATTATTATTTTCTTACAAATATGTTGTTGTTGACTTTGCTTCAGGAGTTTGATGTTCGTGGTGCTGTGCCTTTGGGATTCTATAATGCTACTCTCAATGTTGGCCTAGGAGCGGGTGTCATTCTACCACTAGGAAGAGGATTTATGGATTTGTCTTCACCTGTGCATGATAGATTTTACCTTGGAGGTCATTCTTCTCCTGTTTGCAGCTTGGGTGGATTATCATCCTTGTTGGGCTTCAGAACAAGAGGAGTTGGCCCAACAGAACCACGAAGGCTTGTCCCTAGCGAATCTGATAGTGGCTCTGCTGCTCTTCCAGAGAGGGATTATTTAGGTGGTGATCTTGCTGTTTCTGCTTTTGCTGACCTTTCTTTTAATCTGCCTCTGAAGTTATTTAGAGATGCTGGAATACATGGTCATGCATTCCTGACTGCTGGGAATCTTGCAAAGTTGTCGGAGGGTGAGTATAAGAAGTTCTCATTTTCTGAATTTCGGCGCACATTTAGGAGCTCTGCTGGTGTTGGCATTATTTTGCCAACTAAACTTTTCCGGGTGGAGGTATGTTTCAATCACCTTTTCAACTACAAAAACAAATTACAGATCATATATGGCTACTTCATGACTAATCTCCCTTTACTGTGTTTACTCAGGTGAACTACTGTTATATTCTAAAGCAATCTGAGCATGACTGTGGAAAGACGGGAATTCAGTTCAGCTTCTCCTCGCCCTTGTAGAGATTTGTTTTGACATGTTCGTGCAGCCGAAGTAGCATCCCCTTTCCATTGACGACTGTTTTGCTCCCTCATTTATTCCTTTTCTTTTTTTTAAGCAACTGCCCGACAAGCATATCTGCATTTCATTGACTTCACCTGTGACGCTCTTTTTTCAGCGTGAGCCTGGAGTAGCTTATACTGTTTGACATTGTGCACTCCTCTCAGAAGAGTTCCCTTACCTTTTCACTAGTGATGTGTCACGGACATGCCTGTATAACTCAAATACTGATGCTGCAACAGTGATAGAACAATTTTGTCTGCGGTGGTGGTTGGGGGGAGGGGGGGGGGGGGGGTAGGTTGGTTGCATCCAGGTTCTAAAACCTAGAACCGGAAATGGGTAATGGTAACTGGCTGGTTACCCGAAAACCGGTCACAATTTGACAATCAGAACTTGAATTTTGGGATGTTTTGAAATCAGTAACAGGAAAAACTGGCCGGTAATTGGAAAAACCGGCTAAAATTTAAAAACTAAAAATTGATATCGGCTAGTTTTTTCGGTTACTAGACTTCGCCGGTAGAAACGATAATCGACAGTTATTGGCTAGTAACCACTGGGATTTTAAACTCTGGTTGCACCACTGAAACTTTGGGTCATCCACTGATATTGTAAATTGTGAACCAGTCTAGCAAGCCTGACTTGTGAGAGTGCGCTTATTTCGTGTGTAGTGTTACGACATAGTTGAGCTTCATTAGAAACTTCACATCGGTGAAATACATGGCACATACAGGAAGTGCAAGGTTGCAAAACCACAGAATTCAACATCGATCTCTCTATACTGGTTGCATGTTTATGGGCATGTTTTTTTCGGCTGTGACTTATGGTTTTTAGCTGAAATTTTTGAATTTTGGCTATTTATGGTACAGATTACAGAGAGACAGATACTCACTTGCGATTTTGGCTGGTACAAATGTTGAGTTTTTAAAGTGTAGATTGTTTAATTTATAGACCTCGTTTTGAGAAAATACTCTGTTTAAAAGTTAGGTATTATAGTAAAAGTCAAAAGTCGTCAGTTTTTAAGATAAAAAAAGGGCCCTATCTAGGATCTCTCGCTGTGTCAGTTGCATGTATAGGCTCTTGAATGTGAGACCTCAAAACTCCCTATCACATTATCAGTTTTACGGCAGCGTATCTGCGGCAGCGATCCTACGCGGCATAAATGCAGCATGGTAATCTGGTAAATTCAAGCGCCATGGCCAGGAAGCAGCGGTAGGCGTCGAGGCAGGGGAGGTGGAGGGAGGGAGTCGCATCGCAAGGCGGCCGAACGAACGGTAGGGGCGGGCCGCTCACAGGTGGTCGGAATATGCGTCGCACGTGACGAGAGGGACGGTTCCGGCGAGGGGAGAAGGATCTTCCTTGACATATGTGCGCGCATAAACAAGGGTGAAAGGGCTGAGATCGAGTTGAAGATATTTCAACCCCTCTAAAATTTTTTTCTGGATTCGTCACTGCGCACAAAGACATTTACGTGCGTAACTAGGATGGACTGCGCGCGTTTAGCGGTGGCAAATAGGTCGTTGGAGCAGTCCTGATGGATGGGATGGCAAGCGTCGTCAGCACTCGGCAGAGCCGTCCACCTGCCAGAATGGTGTCGGTATCTGGTACAGGTTTCGGTCGCATTTGCTATGCGTGGCAGGACTCCCAACTCCAGAGCCTGAGAATGGAACACGAGAGCGCTTTGGTTTTCCCGATCATCTCTTGCTAAGGGGAAAAAATAATGGTGGTGCTTATTCCGGTTTAAAAGCTCGAGTTTATAATTTTTTACTATAATAATTAAAAATATATTAATTATTATATAATTAAATTTAAAAAATAAAAAATTATATCATCACAAACAATAGGAAAAAAAATAAGATAAAAAAGATAAAAAGTTAGAAGTTAGAAACTCAAATGAGCAATATCTGAAGAGGCCAGAGGAGTATTGTTTTGGTTGCTATCAGAATTAAATGGGACGATTTTGTCCTACTGGCCTAGCGGATGGATCTGTATGGGCATTGAAGATTCAGCAAACTAGGATTAGGGGTGAAAATGGATTGAATACGGATGAATAATGGTCCTGTAATATTTGTTTTTATATTTACCTCCAGATACGGATACGAATACGGATATTCTAAATACAAATACGAATAATATCAAATACAAATATGAAGCGAATACAAATCGAATCAAATACAGTTACAAATATTTCTCGAAACATGAAAACCGATTGTACGCATAAAATGAACAAAAAAACATAACTAATTTATTTGATCTAAGTATTCGTGAAGAATATTTATGAATCCTTCATATAAGCAAAGGTTCCTTCTCTAACTCCGTGCATTAATGTATATGTTAATGTATGATGGACTACTAAAGTTCTTGTAAATAGGCTGGACTGAAATATAAGATGTAGGTTGTAGATATCCGCCCCCTGAATATCCAGATAATCCAGATCCGTATACGTATTCAACGGATATTAAGCTACCAAATCCGTATTCATTTCTGATCCGATATTATCCGATAAATATCCAAGCTGATATAATTCGCATTCAAAAATTGTTCGAATTGGTTGGAAACTATTTGATGTGTTTTCAACACTAACTAGGATACTATGAAGTTGGATTTGGCCCATGTCAGGGGAAAAAAAGTTGTGTTTGGTTGCTACAGCCTACAGGCAAACTCGCAAGCAAAAAACAGGTCAGTGCGACAAACTCTGATTCACTATCTTTTTCACAAAGCGTAAATAGTAGAGAATGGAGAGAAAAAAACTTTTGTCTTTGCCAGACCGAGGAGCACTGCTAGTCTGCCACACACACAGCGACCACTTCTGACTTCTGAGTAAAACTCAACGGAGGAATCAAAGCATGTCAATAACTTGAGTGCGAAACCGGACGAGGAAAAAAACAACCGCAAAAACGACACGCTACAGCAGTTACAGCTGAGACGGCACAGAGCAGGCTGCAGGCCCCAATCCCATTGCCCCAATGCTTTTCTGCACGGCGATTGCGTGCAACCAATTGGCATTTGGCACTGCACGCTCAACAGTCAGTTTGGTGGCGCTGCCTGCCTTCACCGGTGGCGTCCATGATCCGCTGTCGAAGCATGCAACGCGACAGGAAAGGCGATGGACAGATCTGTCTGGCCCAAGGTTGAAAAAATTGGAACCGGGTCAAATTCTATGAGACGGGCGGTATCGAATCGATAACCAACTGGTTATCGGAAGGAAAACCCGGCGAAAAAACAGTTGAATTTTGCTCATTACTATCTTGACCATGTGGGTGAAGCTCACTCCTCCAAGTGTCGTGACGCATCTGAAATAATGAAAACACAAATTAATAGTAATAAATAGTAACTTGAGAAATATACTAAAAAGTGAAAACAATAATAGAGTATCAACTTGTACCAATACATTATTGAGAAACGCGAAGATTGTGCAATATATTCATTGTTACCAATTAGGACAAGTCCTTCAGAATAAGTTAGGTGGGCTTTGTATTGATCCCAAGTGTATGTTGGATGGGTATGTTGTACCCAATAATTATAAACTTGTTGATAATATGCAGATTCCGTCCACTGGTAAACAATTCTTGTATTGGGTTGATTTGCATAATAGTAAGTAAGATAAGAAGAGATATCCGATGACTAATAAGGATCATCATCAGAAGATAGTAGGTTGGCATCTTGACGCCCATAAGTCGGAAAAGAGTATGAGCTACTATGGCATACGTAGGAAGAAGTCTTGTGGTCGAGAATGATCTCGTTGGCGATCTTTAGCCTTTGTATAGGTCTTATTGATTATTCTTAATACATGACAACCATGGTCTTCATCCTGAGTAGCATATGTGAAAATTTTCTCATATGTGAATTCCAATGGTTGACATGTGTTTTGTTGGTCTTGTACTCCATCGTGAGATGTCCCACCATCAGCACCATCATCAGAAGGCGAAGAGGTACTATCATCAGACTCTTGGTACTCCACTGCATCAGATGTTAGAGTTTTTGTCTCTTCATCGCTTCCCACAATATCCTCGTCAATGTCTTTTTTCTTCTTCTTAGCAAGCACTTATTTTCTTGTTTGCGTAAGTGAGGCAAAGTCTCTAGCAAATTTTTTAGTTGGTTCGCTATAAGTTTTTCTTTTTTGTAACATGAGTCTTGCCAATAGTTTTCTTAGTCTATTGATTCAACAGCTGGTCATCTAGTGCTTTATCGAGTTCATTCTCAGAAATGGCATTAACTACAATTGTAGATGATATGGGGGGCTCACTTTCCTAATCTAGCAGAGGCTCTGAGTGACTCATGGAGCTGTCAAGCCACTCATGGATTAGGTTTGCTCTGTCGTACATAGTGGCATTAATGAGATCTCCAAAAGAATCGACATCCCTATCTTCATTCCTAATCTTATGCTCTTGCAATCATAGTCTTAGATTGTAGTGGACATATACGACCTTATACAATTTCTTGTATCCAAGACGGTTACTCAACTGAGTATGCACTAAAACAAATGTGCTCCAATTACGTTCACATTCACTGGATGAAACACAATGTGAGACAATTCGCAGGTCATATTTTTGTAGTGTTAATGTGTTCGCTTCAAACGTCATCCATCATGCAGCTGCAAGTCACATGAAAAATAAATTGAACATGTACTGATGGTTAATTTTTATGTATTTCGAACATATTTTGAACATACCTGTAGTCATACGAGTAGTAGCAATGTAAGTCTCGTTTGAAGCAAATAGGCATCATCGGTTACGATAATATTCTATCTCGACTAGAGCCTGCCTTGCATCCTCGGGTGTGTTGGTTATTCTTTGAATTGCTTTTGTCAGTGCATTGACGAGGGCTGCATTCTTCCCCAAATCATATAATTTATGGCTCTGCAGGTTAAGCAACGATGCTGTGCAAATACACATGGTCTATTAGACAAAATATAATAAATATGCTTCAAAATGTATTATGATTTAGAAAAGTATGTACTTAAAACGGTGTAAGTGCGTTACTTCAACATTGCAATTCTTCTATTAACTAGCTCTATAATACGAGCATAAGTAGCCTCATCTTTTTTTTAATATGGCTTTAAGTTCAAATTAAAGTTCATATATTTTTACAACTATTTCTATCACTGTTGCAGATTTCTGTAGTCTATAATTTTCAATTTACAAATTTCGGACGGTTTTTTCTTTACCGGACCTCGCCGGTTTTCGATTAACCCTGGTCTGGCCAACAGCTGGGACGGTTGGTACCCATGTCATGTCAGGTGTCTCCCAAAACAAAAGGACCTGAGGAAGGAAGATATCAAGAACAAGAATCGTACGATTTTGCGCGGAATTGGGGCTGCAATAGATACATCCTATGAAAGAATGGCCGACTGCGATCGAAACACCAGACATCCGCTTGTCCATATTCCTAGGAAAATGACAAGTTAACCACCAGAAATATGTATAGGCTCGACAGGATCATAGGGCAAAGTTAACCACCAGAAATATGTATATGTGAGCGCACGCGCAAGAATAGCAAGTTACAGATTTTGTCCAGTACTGGTGTTCAGTCTTACTCCAAAACATGCAGCGTGCTGTATTACCTTCAAACTGCAAGTAGTATCAAATCCAAACAGGCCTACGCCTACTATTCTGTATAGCCAAAACTTGCTAAATTCAGTGGGTAGCAAAGACTGGTCGACGAGTGTAACCAGCTAAGACAATGAAACATACCAAATGTTGAACATGACTCTTGAAAACAGCAGGATTTAGCTTTTACTCTATATCTGAAGTTCTGAACCGTCAACCGAGAACTTAAATGGTAGTATTATATCCCAAGATAAAACTAGCATAAAAGGAAATAGTAACGTACCTCTTTGCCCAGTAAGGATTGACAGAACAGCTGCAAACAGCAAAGTGACAACGGAGTACCTTACTTGACATTCATTTATTCCATTCGACTCAATATCAGCTCAGTTTTACAAGTTCATTGAGGCCCCTTGAATCAGAAGCTATCTACAAATGAGACTCTCAAGTGTCATTCTTTAATTTATGACCTTAAAAGTCAATTCCATTGAATACACGTTTGCACATTCAATTTACGATCAAGGAAAATTCATCTGATGATAATCCCTCTAGTTTCCTCAGTATACATGCCTTGAGCAATAGCATAAATTAAAAAGGTTGGGAGGAACTAAACTGGCAACCAACTCAGCGGTACCTAGTAAACAACTCGAAGAGAAAGAACTTTATATCACACCCAGCATATATTGCCCAACAAGATAAAAAGGGCTAATTGTGTACAGCGCACATGGCAAATTAGAACAACACTGCAACCTGCAAGCTTCAGTTCAGCCTCATTAGTTGCGAACAGCACACATGGCAAATTAGAATGACGCTGCAACCTGCAAGTTTCAGTTCAGTCTCCTTAGCTTTAGTTCAGCCGCCTTCTCTTGTTCCGATGTAGGCCCCCACCATCCACATCCAAAGAACCTAAGGCATCACTTCTTCCCCTCCTCCTCAGGGATCTTGAAGACCCTGCATTACTAGGTTCGCCTGTGCTTTCAGTAAAAGCAGCATCCTCCTGAATCACAGCCATGGTGCTTGAATTAGAAGCTTGATCTGCAGCCAGTGCTGCAGCAACATGAGTTCCGTCAACTGGCGGCTCAGGGTTTGGCGGATCTGATGAAGTTGATGCTCCATATTGGCTTGGCCTAGCTAGTCTTCTAAGGTCACTCACAGCAGTTGCCAACCTTTCTGTGTTTGCCAGGCCAACAAGGGTAAGGCGTTGCAATAAATCAATTCCCTCTGAGGAAATTGGACTTGAACTATGCCTAGGTGGATCTGACATGTTGTTTCCGGGCAGCGCACTGTCGGGAGCAGACGAAGCAACAAAAGTAGTGTTTTCTGCTTCTCTTTGCAACCTCCTTGCCCTCATCCTAGTAGTAATTCGGCCTAAACGGCTAGTAGTAGTATGCTGAGCATGATCAATCATTTCCCGGACAGTTGATTCAGGAGGCCCTTCAAACCTACTCACACTATTCATAATCTGCTGATCAAGAATGCGCCGCCATGAAGACAATATGCCATGTGCCTCGCCAAGCCTTCTAGATATCGGCCGCAAATGGTGGAACTGCTGCCGAAAACTTTCGAGACGATTCCCATGTGGCCTTGGCGGAATCTTAGGACCGGATGCGATGCCATCCTCTGCAACCTTCTTCTCCACATCTGAACTTGAATTCCCTCTCCCATAGATAGGAGTGATGTTCCCTTCAGTAACCTCACCTTTGCAAACAGGGCACTCCTTGTGAGTTGAATGAACATGCAGCCACTGGTACAAACAAGGCCAGCAGAAGAGATGACCGCAGGAAGTTACCACCGGCTCCACAGCCATCTCAAAGCAGATATTGCACTCGAACATCGCCGAACTTTTGCCACGTTCCGTTGGCTCCTCTGAGGCACCCACCATGGCGCCATCAGCGACTACCTTATTCTCCTCCACCGTATCGTGAATAGGCTCTTGCGGTGGTTGCGCCGCTGCGTCGTTCTCCAGGCTAGGGGCCTCGGAGCTGAGAGGCGGCAGGTCTGACCGGAACCTTCTTGGACGGAGGCACCGAGATTGGCGGCCATTCAGGCAGATCACGCGACGGTAGCGCTCGGCACGCTCCGGGCGGAAGGAAGAGGAGGCCGTCGACGACGAAGGCCGGTCCACCCACCCGAGCAGCTCGCTGGACCGCAGCGGCGGTGGCGGGTGCGAGAAACCGAATTCAAGGTCGACCGCGAGCTCAGGTATTGCTTCTGGGGGCGGCACGTAGGGTTGGAGCGCCTCGAGAGCCGACGGGTCGTGGGGCTCGGGCGGCGGGGTCGGCGGGAGCACCAGGTCGGTGCGCGACGGCGAGTACGGCGGGTGGAGCGATTCCGGCTCCGGCGGCGGTGCGTCGGCTGAGGCCGCAGAGGAGGAAGGGGACGAAGACAGCATCGGGGTGCCGAGCGCGAGGTCGGAGCCGAGATCGGGGCGGCGCGGGCGCGGGGCGCGGGGGAGGCCGAGGTAGAGGTTCAGATCCATCCTTCTGCTGCTTCGCGCGGCATCGTCGGCAGCCATCCGGCGGCGAGGCGCCAAACTACACCCCTCCACGCCTCCCCCTTCTCCGCAGTCCCCCCCGGTGCGCCGCAAAGCTCACGCCCTCCCACCTCACCACCACCATGGCACGCCGCCGCGCGGGGCAAGCGCGAGCCCAAGGCGCGTCCCGAGGGGCAGGCGCATCGGGGCACGGCTCTCGGCGGACTTGGTCGGTGCTGGCCTCGGATAGGGCAGCTAGGTGGTTGCGGTGGGGCGGCGGCGGCGAGAGGAGGGGAAATTAGGAGGCGAGATGGTAGAATAGGGAAGGGAATAGGAAGCACACCGTGCGCGAGGTCTCGTTCCTGCGGGGTCACAGCCGCCACGTCAGCACGCACCCGCCCCACCGGTACGGGACGGTAAAAAAAGTGGCTGTCCCGGTGACTCCACCTGTGTGGCTTCCACTTATTGCACGTGGTAATCTCGCTCGGTCTCGGTGCCGTCGTCATCTTTCGCCAAATCCGGTAACTGATCAAACAGTAAAATAGAGAAGTAGTGTAGTGAAAATAATAGATAAATAATACTTGTTTCTTCTCTGTATCGAGGGTATATATATATTTATATGAAATATATTTAACAATCCTATCTTTATATTTATATGTTCTTCATAAGGATATCTATATTATTACATATTCTATTTTAGACTTTACAACTCTTTAGCAAGCTGAATAAATGTATATGTAGACCATCCCTACAACAGGTACACATCCGGCCGGATCCAGCCGTCGTCGCCATGGGAGCTCGTTGTCGCCGACCCAACTCAATACGCCGTTATCGATGCACGTGGAGCCGTCGTGGATCACGTCGCACCTTCGCCGAGTTCGCATGAAGGAGGCCCGCGTTCGCGACGACGTGCGCCGTGCAGGCGTAAGAGAGGAGAGGGAAGGGTGCCATGGTGAGGAGGGGTGGCGTCCCGAAGCCAACAGCACCAACCCCCTGGCGCGTGGCGTGACTTCGCCTAGCGCAGGCCCACGCGTGTGTAAGAGCAAGTATAATAAGTCCTAGTCAGCAGGCTAAAGAGGTGTCCACATCATAAAAATCTGAGTTGGAGGGGAGAGAAATGGAGAGAGAAGAACGAGCTGACGCTCACCAGCGCGACGAAAGCGGGCTCAACACTTGTTTGAAAAAGGTATTGGTTCCAACCAATGACAGCCCTCGCATGCATAGTAATAAATATTAAATAATCAATCCATAGCTAGCTTTAGCGCCTGCCCATTATACGGAGCGGACTTTTCAGTGACATGGCACTCACGTTCAGCCGCCTGCCGGCGATATTATTAACCATGCTCTAAGTGGAGCTACCGTGCCTTCTGCAGGTTACCTGACACCACTGCAGGCAACCACCTTTGCAGGTTACGCGTGCGTAAGTGGTGCTACCGTGTTCTTACGGCAAGTAATGGTCGTATACCGTATACGCTCCGTAGAACCTTCGTGGGCCCGCCGTATGGGCTGTAGCCCATGTAAGGGCCCATCCTGTCGCTATTCAGCCCATAAAAAACCTAATTAGTAGGTAGCCCGCTTAACGAGAAGGGAGCCCAGATGAGGAAATCCAAAACGAGCGAAACTAGTGGTCGGGCTTGATGTCCAAAAGTTGGGCCTGCCTCTGGGGCCGAAATCACACGTACATAAAATTAGTGGTTCGTACTCAATGAAAGTGGAAGAAGTACTTGCTTACTGAATTCATCCTTTGGCTTCCTGGCGCGCATCCCACGGAATTACACGGTCGAGTAGAGGTCGTCAGATTGACGCTTTTGCTTCTTAAAGTCGAAGAAGCATCACCAAATCACCACGGTAAATGGGAAAGATTAGCAATTCATATTCCTCACGGACATGACTTGGCGAGTGGAAATTGCTGCAGCTGCAGACGTGCAGTCGCTCTCCTCTTTTGTCCAGGGCAACGATGGATGCATTATTAATTCTGGTGAAAAATCAAACCTCTTAAGCTTCCAAGCAAATGATGTTTTTGTTTGCAAAATTAGAGAATTAGCCATTGTCTCCTTCAATAAGAAAATGAGAACGTTCTAATTCTAAAGTACAGCTTTTGGATGCGGCCTTTGGTACGTGGGAACCTACCAGCTGCAGATGCTGCTGCCTTCTACCACGTGATCAAGGAGGCCACATGAGGAGATGCTAATATTTAAGTCAGCGTTTTGCAACTAATACGGCCAGTAGTTGATCTCTGTTTGAACACGCCCACAACAGATTAATTGCCTCCAAATTCTTGACAAGTTCTCAAACAACAGAAGGAGTAGAGAACTGGAGATACAAATACGAAATGGCCTTTTTGCAGAGTACCCAGATGTGCATTCCATCTTCCAATTGCACAACGGGAAGTCAAGACAAAAGCATAAGTGTAGGATCGAAATGGCAACAGAGGGGGGGTGAATGGTGCCTTCAAAACTACCCAAGTACTCACACAGCAAATCGAGTGAAAGAACTAGTTTCTCCGATCGAACACACGTGGTCGTAAGCCAATTGATGGTCGAACACCACGTGGTCGAACACTTGCCCAAGCCGACAAAAGAAATCAAACAGAGAATACTGCGCGGATAAAACAAGAACGGAGAAGGACTCGTTTGCCAGATTTCCGAGTAACTAAGACTCTCTGGTCATTTGATCCTCAAATTTGAGACACTGAAAGAATCCAACCTCTGGAAAAGAAATTACCAAAAAAAAAACCAAAGTCTTAGCTATCCTCGGGTAGAGAGACATGGTCGAACTCGAAACAGAGGACTTGAGGCGCACGACCATTCGATTAAGAGAACTTCTCGATTTGACTCTGCTCTCGGAATGAACGGCCAAGTGGCCTTGAGATAGATTCGATTCTGAGCCAATCGAAGCACACGAAGAATGCGAAACACGAAGAAGAGAAGAGAGAAAATGATCGCATGAAGAACAAGCTCTCAAAACAGTGCAAAACAAAACAATCATAACATCTCATAACGACAGAAATTAACTTGAGGAAGAGAGATGAATGATTGATCATGGAGGTTTCTACAACCACTCCATCGGAGCTACAAGAGCAACCGTGCTCTACCCAGAGACAACTCACACAAATAGAGACGAAAAATTCAGAGTGACTCGGGAACAACCTCACCGAGCACTCGAGCTCTACCCACCCTATTTATAGCCTTCTGCTACCGGGGGGGAACCCGTGAACTCCCACCTAACACCGGGTTTACCACTCTCTTTACCCACTAGCGAAAACAAGCTTCCAGTGCTTTACCCGTTAAGCCCAACGGCTCCACTGCTTTGCCCGTTAGCGCCAACAACTCCTGTGCATTGGCAGAGACACAGCTTCCCTTTGCAGCTTTCCACATTTCTCCAAAATGCCACTCCGCTGCCTTCCCGGAAGCTTCCTCCTGCCTTGCCGATCACGCTTGCAACCACCTTACAGACTTCGTCGTCTTTGGCATCTCCCAGCTGATCACGACCTCAGCACCCCCGTGCCTAGTCTCGACCATCCACGCCTCACCACGACTAGTCTCAAAGTCCTGCAAACCATCACAGACAAGCAAACCATTACATAGCACCGCTCACAATAGTATCCAATCACTTGAGCCAGAAAACAGAACTCAAATCATACTCTTACCAAGTCGTATACCACCTACGACCAGTCGGAAAAAGAGAACAATGAATGCACACGACATACGACCACAAAATCAAGCCATACGACCAGATACGATGAGTCTACGATCATCGCTAACTTGCTACGACCACCCACAACTCGCTACGGCTTTAACGCTCAAAGTCTACGTCTTCAACCAAAGTCGTTACGACCGATCGAAAAGATAAACCAACAAATGCACAAGGTCCCTGACTTCATCACAAAGCCCTACGACCAAATTCCAGCTCAAATGGTCAAGTCTGCAGGTCATACGACCGATTCCAACTGCGTGCGAGCACGTCCGACCACGCCAGACTGCTCTCAATAACGTAGTCGTAGAGTGCCGACTACTCACGTGGTCGTAGATTTGAGTGCCGACTTGCGCACCCACTACAACGTGGTCGGCGCATTCGACCACGGCCAACGTGATCGTAAACGACACGAATGACCTTCGACCAAGCCCAAAATGGTCGTATACGCTACAACGTGGTCGTAAATGGTTGGTGGCTTCGATAGCGCTGCGTGGTCGTGAGACATCCCGCTAGGTTCCAATGCGGCAACATGGTCGTCTGAGTCATTTCGACCATGACCAAGATACAACTAAGGCAAAACCAGTCTTAAACTTCCCTGGAGACCTACGATCACGGCCAAACGTGGTCGTAACCTATTTCGACTACGACCAACGTGGTCGTGCTGGCCTTCGACCACGGCCAACGTGGTCGTGCTGGCCTGCGACCACGGCCAACGTGGTCGTGCTGGCCTTCGACCACGGCCAACGTGGTCGTAACCTGCTTCGACCACGACCAACGTGGTCGTCGCGCCTCGACCACGCCAAACGTGGTCGTCATCGCTCGGTGCCCTTCGACCATGGCCAAAGTGGTCGTAGACCCCTCGGGTGACCTTCGACCACGCCCAAAGTGGTCGTAACCAGTGCGCATGACTTTCGACCACGACCAACGTGGTCGTGTTAGCTGCAGAACACTTCGCTAGGGCTACGACAATGCAGAACTAGCACAAACCTCAAAAACTAAACTCAATCTTCCTAGAACAAGCGTCAATTACTCATCACAACCATGGGTTGACCTACACATGGTCTCTCAATAAGCCTTGCATCATTCGACAACATGCTATGAACACAGTTAGCACAGCTCAGTCCAGCTTCAGGAATATGGAAAGAGAGAGCAAGAAATGGACACAGGAGTTAGTTTAAGCTAGCTTGATCGATGGTCTGCTTTTGTTGAGTGATTAATAGAATCAGTCCATTCATGAAAGAGAAGGTGAAAAATATGTAATGGGTTGTTTAAGTGACGTACAAGTTTGCATAACACCATCTTTGACTGTGGTTCTAGACTTTTGCATTTTTCCCCCTTGGATTTTTCATTGGAGGTTCAGATCGCGATTTGGATGGCATATAGTTCAGTACTTCAGCGTAGTCTCTTTCTCGCCCAGGTCATTCGATCATGACCTTACACATCTATGCACCCAAAATATACTTTTGAAGTAGTCTTGGGCGCTTGTAGGCCCACGGATTGGACCTTGTTGAGTACAACTTGCCTAGACAAATAATTAAGTGCTTCAAGATAGTGATCTTATACTTTCTGCTTTGGATTTGGGGCGTACAAGATTCCTATTGAAGCCCAGAAGTTACCTACTTGAAAAGTTCTTCCCCCAACCAATATCATTTGCTTTTGCTGAAGCCACATAGTAATACTATAATAGAGTTGCTAATCATACAATGCTCTAGATTTACGCGATCTTTTTTTTCTTGAGACAGCTAGAATTAGTTAGTCTTATGCTCACTGAGAATAATGTTAATATTTGCACGTAGTTCCAGCGAAATGTTACAATGCTAGTAGTATACTAAAGTAGAATTTCGTAGAGCATTGTTGGACAAGCCGGCCTCCAGTAGTAGCCACGCCTATGCACCCAGCTGTTCAACAACGCCCATTAGGACTTAGGAGAGAACCAGATAACCGGCCTGTTGTTTTCAACTTTCAAAGCTACTTTTTGATATTTTTTTCATAGTAATTAGTTTTTAAATAAAATATTTTTTTAAGATAGGATCTACTTAGTTAATTATAGCACATACTGTACCAACTTTATTTATATCTGCAAAAACCGCACGTGAATTTCTATTACTCTGTAATCTCTCGCATAAACAGCAAAAAATCACAAACCGCAACTAAAATCCATAAATTTCAGCAAAAAAGAACACACCCAACAACAGCCGGGAATATTAAGATAGCATCCTCTTAACAAACCCATCAAGCCACAAACACCGACACTAATTAACGAAGCTTACAACATAAAACCACCACGTCTCTCGCAAATCGCGCCCATTGCCACCAACTCGCGCATCGCTCTCCAACGCCAGCCTTACGCAGCAACAGCAAGCTCACGAAGAGCTAAACCAAATACGCACGCGCCGGCCGGCGCCATGCACTTCCCCGGCCGGCGGAAGTCGTTGCTCGCAGGCGCCGCCGCCGCCGCCGCCGGTGACCCGTTGGGCGCCAGGCGCGCCGTCTCGTCGCTCCGTAAGAGCGGCCGTCTACCGGTCTACGTCGCCGGAGTCTTCTTCGTCGTCTGCGTCTTCGTCATGTACCGCGAGGACATCCGGTACCTGACGATGACACGGTCAACGTCGCCAACAACGGGATCATCGGCCGGCGCCGGCCTAGCCCGCCGTGACCTCTCGGTCAAGCCCGCCTTGCGCTACAACGGCAAGCTGGAGATGCACCACAGGGTGACGACGGAGAGGCACGGCCGGAAGCTCGTCAAGAAGACGAGGAAGAAGGCGAAGGCGCCCAAGAAGCAGGTGGCGCCGGCCGTGCTTGGCGTGCCGGAGACGTGCGACCTGTCCAAGGGCGAGTGGGTGCTCGACAACGCGACCTACCCGCTGTATCGCGAGGAGGCGTGCGAGTTCCTGACGGCGCAGGTGACGTGCATGCGGAACGGCCGGCGCGACGACGCCTACCAGAAGTGGCGGTGGCAGCCGAGGGACTGCGCCCTGCCAACCACGTTCGACGCGAAGCTCTTCATGGAGCGGCTCCGCGGGAAGCGGTTCATGTTCGTGGGCGACTCGCTGAACCGGAACCAGTGGGAGTCGATGGTGTGCCTGGTGCAGCCGGCGCTGTCGCCGGGGAAGAAGTACGTGACGTGGGAGGACCAGCGGGTGGTGCTCCACGCCGTGGAGTACAACGCGACGGTGGAGTTCTACTGGGCGCCGTTCCTGGTGGAATCCAACTCCGACGACCCCAAGATCCACAGCATCCGGGACCGGGTCATCAAGGCAGACGCGATCGCCGCGCACGCCGGCAACTGGCGCGGCGTCGACTACCTCGTCTTCAACACGTACATCTGGTGGATGAACACGCTCAACATGAAAGTCATGTAAGCAAAAGCAGGATCGATCCAACCAATGCTGTCAATGCTTTGTTAATTAGTTCGAGCCGGCCGGCCGGGGGATTAACGGTGAGTTGTGGTTGTTGACTTCGCGTGGTTAATCAGGAGGCCGACGGCGAAGACGTGGGAGGAGCATGACGAGGTGGTAAGGATCGAGGCGTACAGGAGAGTGCTCGACACATGGGCGACCTGGGTGAACGGCAACGTCGACCCCGCGCGCACGTCGGTGTTCTTCATGAGCATCTCCCCTCTTCACATCAGGTGCGTACATAAACTCATTTATACTCCTTGTCACTCCGTATTCTGGTCACAAGTTAACTAGTGTACCTATGAATTATGATCGTAGGGTAGTACGAGTTGATGCAAATTAAGAGAAGCACACTCAATTATTAAGGCACAACGAGCTGACGCAAATTAAGAGAAGCACACTCAATTATTAAGGCACGTACCACGTACAGTTGACTAATCAAACATTAGCAGGTGAATATGAGGGTGAAACTAAAGTATTCATTTTAGGGAAGCGCTAAACAGCACTCGAGTGTTTTATTGGACTCGAAGTAATTAGATTTTTTTTCAATGTATGTACCCTTTCAAAAAAAATATGAGTATCCCGAACCACAAAAAAAACACATGAATCCTCCTTCTCCCATGTATACATCTACCTCAAAAAAAAAAGTGAGTGCTTCGAACCACAAAAACACTCAAATCTCCCTTCTCCCATATATGCATCCCTTAAAAAAAATCTAAGTGCACCAGACCACAAAAAATACTTAAGTGCTCCCTAGACACCAATGAGTTGCATGCACCAACGCGCACACATTGTACTATTCATTTTTTAGTTGTATATGTTCACCCATGCGCACACACTATACTATTTATTTTACTGAGTTGTATGAACCAACCAGTTCACTTAAAAACTTATGCTGGTAAGGAAAGACAGACAATTCACTTATACTTCAACACCCTCTCATACGTAGACTCTCTTGGATCTAAGACATAGAATAGAAATGGGCTATAATTATTTTTTAATTGCATAAATTGGGTCTTAAAACTCAAAACCTCTTGACTCTAATACCATATTGAGTTACATGCACTAACTAGTTCATCCAAAACCTTAAGGTAATAAGGAAAATCGGGTAATTCATTTATACTTCAACACGTTTGTTCTTTTCCTTGCATTTATACTTCAACACATTTGTTCTTTTCCTTCGAGGTATAAACAGAACAAGGCTAATGTCATGTCTTTAGGGCGTACGGTCCATGGGGTGACCACCTTGGCATTGCAAATGTGCATAATGACGAGACAATAATGATCAAACACTTCTAGCTTCTCCCTGGACTTTAGCCTTCCCAGAATGTGCGTCACATAAGCGACTTGGCGCCAAGCAAAGTGACAAATCAACAAATGAGGTAGCTTTCACCCATTAGCGTGCCGCCCATGTTGCATTAGTTTCGGAAATTAGGATGAAGATACACCATACATGTGCAGTTCTACACTGCGCGACCACATGGGTGCAGATCGAATTATTTGAATACAAGATGGAGACCTCCTGTACAGTTTTTTCATGGGAGTGTCTATACAATATTTGACTATTTTTTAGGACAAAAACAGTCAGATTTTGAGTCGTTAGATGGAGATCCAACGTCCTAGATTATTTTTTTAAGGGGGCTTGTATGAGTGGATCCATTGAATAGAGATCTAACACCACAGATCAATCTGACTATTTTTATCTTAAAAAATAGTCGAATATTGTATAGACATTCCTTTTTTTCATTCTAGAGGACACACTCCACTTTAATACTTCAAAGTATGCACAACGGATCCAAGGCATTGACTTACAACACTGCATCCACGAACTAATCACTATGAGCGAGTAGATCAGAAAACATGTTTAATTCGATACGGTCAAATCTCAATTAAAAATGTCCTGTGGTTAAACGAAACGTGACTTGACTGTACAACCTCAACTGCAGTAGTACTGGAGCACTTGGCTAACATTAATTGAATACAAGTGTGTTAACTGAGCGATTCGTCTGATGAAATCAACAGCCCGGAAGCGTGGGGCAACCCGAGCGGGGTCAGGTGCGCCAAGGAGACGGCGCCGCTGCAGAACTGGCACGGCCCGCTCTGGCTCGGCACGGACTGGGACATGTTCCACGCGGCGGCGAACGCCTCCCGCGCGGCGCCGGTGCCGGTCACGTTCGTGGACGTCACCGCCTTGTCGGAGCTCCGCAAGGACGCGCACACGTCGGTGCACACCATCCGGCAGGGCAAGGCGCTGACGCCGGAGGAGCAGGCCGACCCGGCCACCTACGCCGACTGCATCCACTGGTGCCTCCCCGGCGTGCCCGACGTCTGGAACCTCATGCTGTACGCCAGGATATTGTCCAGGCCCGGACGAGCGTGACTAAGTAACGTCTAGCTGGGCATTGGTATACCAAAATGCATGGGGTTTGTTGATTTGTTGGTGATGAAATGGTTGGTTTACATTCTGTTTTTGTTGCTCTACAAGTGTTCTGGCCTTGTGGGGGTAGATTGAAGTGACGAAAAGGGCTGGTGATGACTGATGAGTGACGAGTGATGACCATGCGATCTGACATTCCTGATCGGGTTGTGTATCGGTAATTCGGTGTAGCTCTTAAAGGAACAAGTTAAGCAGCAAGAGACAAGCACATGGGTGCAGGTGGAGAGCCGCGCACTTCCATGTGTCGAGCAAAGCCGTGGCTCGTGGGGTAGTCTAGGGTGCGGCTCAGGTGCTGTGACCCCTGCACGTGCTAAGTGCAGGGGTGCGCCCAGGAGCCGTCACGTGTCCCCAAAAATTCAAAAAACTTCCGAAAAATTCTAAAAAAATACTTAAAAATCCGAAAAATTGTAAAAAGTACTTTTTGTAAAAATACTTTTATTAAAAAGTATTTTTAAGTACTTAAAAAAATACTTTTAATAAAAGTATAAATAAAAAAATTTAAGTACTTACAAAAAAATACTTTTTATTTGTAATAAAATATTTTTTTACAATTTTTCGAATTTTTTAAGTATTTTTTTAGAATTTTTTGGAAGTTTTTTGAATTTTGGGGACACGTGGTGGCTCCTGGGCGCACCTCTGCACTTAGTACGTGCAGGGGTCACAGCACCTGAGCCGCACCCGGTAGTCTAACGTCTTTGCATGCGTGCGTGACGTAAATAGCAGGGCAGATAACATCAGAGATTTAGATGGAGTACACATGGTACTATGGCACAGTAGCTTTCTTCTTTTCTACCTGGGCAGAGCAAAGACGGGAAAGGGTGCTCGCGACTCGTTTTGGGTGGTGAGGGGTTCGGCTGAGAAGCTCTTGACTTATGGCTGAAAATAATATAATTAGTTGAAAAAAGTACTGTAATTGACAAAGATTTATTTAGCATAATTAAATTTAAAAAATTTAAAATTTAAAAATATGTTATCCCATTACGTATAATACAAACAAATACGGGAAAAAAAGAACCGGCAAAAAAGTTCAACAAAAAGCCAAAAGTTCAAAAAAAATGAAACTTATAAATAGTGAAAAATAAACCAGAAGCCGAAGCTGAATTGATCAGGTCGATTTATCTGATAAACGCGAGTGACAAAAAGAAGCCCTGCACTTGCAAGTAGTTCGGATAATGTACCACCGCATACCATTAAAGTGGCCAGGAATAAATACCGATTTGCTAATTCTGTAGCACCTAAAATTTTCTTATCCATGTTCAACCTTTAGATCTTGCATCACGATTCATGCTCTGACGGTGTCGCCGTCCTTCTCTTCGGCCGATGGTCACGGTGAGACAGTGGCTAATCTAGAATGAAAAATAAAAGTGGGCTAAAAAAATATATTCTTCTACTAGATCATAAGATTTTTCTAGAATTGTTAGCCTTACACCTCGATTGACTACACTAATTTGTAAGAAATATAGTTTTGTATTCTTGTGCAATCAAATTCATAGTTTCATACATGAATAAAAGCAAAGAAAAAAGAGATATACAATGGAGGTACCTTGCTAATGGCAAGTGAATCTTTAAAACATGTAAATATGATTCCGGTAGGTAATAATCTGTACATCAAAATTAAAAAAAATTAGTGACACAATAGTGAATACAGAATACTGAATAGTCCAGGACAAATACCAAGCACTCATGTCTGGGAGCATCAACCGACAGCAAGCCAGCAACCAACAGCAAGCCTTAACTTCACATTCACAGTTCACAGTTCTCAGTTCACACGCCACTACGCCAGTGCCTAGTGAAACTTTTCACAAATCACTGTGAAGCCTGCCATAGAATACACAGTTCACACATCAGTACATCACTCTGAAACTTTTCACTTCACGCCTAAAGCTAAAGGCAACCGGCGACCGGGCGACGCCTTCACAAATCACAGTTCACACACCCACAGTGAAACTTTTCACTTCACGGGCTCACGGCTGCCTTCACGTGACCGGCGACGGCGACGGCCTCCCTGCCTCTCGCCTCCCCGCGACCCCGCCTCCCCGGCTCCTCCCAGTCCTAGCCTCGGCGTCTGCGCCTCCCGCCTCCCTGGCTGCCAGCCTCGGTGCCTCCCGCGGTCCCGCCTCCCCGGCTCCCCGCGAGGCCACGACCCCGCCCCCGGCAGCCGGCAGCCCGACTCCGCCTGGGCCCTTCCCCGGCGTCCCCCTCCAGATCCGGCAACCGGGTTCAATTGATTGGGGATTTGGGGGAACCGGGAACGGGAGCTCGGGAGGGAATGGATTTAGGGATTTGGGGGAACGGGAGCTCGGGAGCTTGGAAGCTGAACAGGGATGTACTGGATGTGTGGGCCAGTGGGCTGTGGGCCTATATGGCTGTATTTCTACTTCGGCGGCTCGGCCTTTCTTCTCCCCTGGCTCCGTGCCTTCTCCTCAGATTTCGTCGGCGTCGTCGCCACTCACCAGTCACTGCTGGTCGCCGCTGCAGAGGAGGGGGGTGTCGGCGAACCAGTGGAGGGTAGGCTTCAGCCTGATGAAGCCTACCCCATGGATTCACCCCTGCGGTGAGATTAAGGTTTAGATTTACCATCCGGAGCCCGACATATAGAGTTACGTGGCAACGGCAACAGAGGGGAGGGGCCGATGATGGCTGGGTGGGGTGGATTGGGATGTGGGAGTAGTGTTTGGGTGTTGTAACTGTTTGATGAGTTTTTGTGTAAATATGTCAAGTTAAAGCAAACGAGGAGATGCCTCTTTGGAAAAAAAAACTTTGGTATATGCAAGATTTAATTTCTTAAAAATCGGGTAATGAAACGGCGCGTGAAACAATTCACAAAGTGGTCAACGTGTCGCGCCTTGTACGGTTGCATGCCACCAGCCGATCACAAGGCATACGCATCAAGATCGCGCCTGAGTTCGCGAGTCCTCGACCACTTTGTTGCGATCATATTGTGTCGACCACACTTTTTTGATTGCGTCGCTACAACCATAACTTGCCGACCACGGTACCATACCTTACGAGTACTAAAGGTGTACTGTGGGCCCGAAGACTACTATGACTGATTTACTATAGTTACGACCGGTTCGCTACATAGTTTGACTCATGATTACGATCGAGTCTCCGACTATTCGTTGACTTCAAGGCCTTCGACTCCTACACGACACTAGGACACATTAAGTACTCAACGCACGATTATACACATGAGAACTATCAACAATCAAAATTAATTCCAACAATCGATGCACATGTGGCGCCGCGTGTGGCCAACTAATGGCAGCTTATGCACCAAGATGGAAGGAAGAGATTTGTTCTGGGTGAAGGAAAGTTGTAGCGATCCGATTAGAAATTTGATCACAAAAATCAGGAAATGATTTGCACTGTGTGGGAGCCGCGTACGTTGCCGATGGCCCTTGCTCGCGCCTATAAAAGGAGACCCAGGAGGGGGAGGAGAGAGAAGAGATAGGCATGCATCGACACACATAGACGATCAGGACTCTGATGAACTCAAGAAGGAGGTCGAGCAGAGACGAAGGAGACACCCCATCAGCATACATACACACAGAAGGCATACACGGAAAGGATTGATGGCCAGAACGAGGACACGGTGGAGGAACCCTGGGAAGCAATCGTACAAACCCAAGTCATGGCGTACCATGCTCAAGATAGTAAAGAATCTCCCTCTTCTCTTTCTCTGCTATTTAACCATCTTGCATGTCAATGGACAGCAGCGTGTCGAGAAGATTGCCAAATGTCACAGTCGCAACTGGTAATACCATCGTTTAAGTACCTTGGAGCTCGCTGTTGAGCAACCACATGGCCGCGACGAAGGGGCTATCAAGATTGTTGATCACTCTTTGATCCCATGGGTTTAAAGTACAAAGTTCCCCACTCTTATATGTGGTGCGCGCCCCAGCCAAGTTGCGTAGTTGTGACGATCCGTCATGTACCAGGTTTGTCCCGCTTATCAATTTCGACTACGTCGATACATGACCCTGGTGTCTTGCAACATGGGTAAAGGAAACAGATTGTGATGCATACAATACTTTCCAATTTAATCCGGGCAAAGTCTTCATTGCCAGCAAAAAAACATATTGCTAAAGGGGAGTTTAAGCTAAGGCTTCCATAAATAGGACACCTGTTTGACTACCCAAAATAGTATTGCCAAGTTAAGTTCGTTTTGCTTCGCGCATCAAACTTAACTCAACGGGGGCATTTGTTTGATGAGTTTTTGTGAAAATATGCCAAGTTAAAGCAAATGAGGATATGTATGTTTGGAAAGAGAACTTTGGTATATGCAAGATTTAATTTCTTGAAAATCAGGTCATCAAACGACGCGTGAAACAATCCACAAGTGGTCAACGTGTCACGCCTTGTACAACTGCACGCCACCAGCCGATCGTGAGGCATACGCATCAAGATCGCCCCCGAATTCGTGGGTCCTCGACAATATTGCTTCGACCACGTTGTGTTGACCATTTTGTTCTGACCATGTTGTATCGACCACACTGTTTCCATCGCATTACTACGACCACAGCTTGCTGACCACGATGCCATAGCTTATGAGTAATAAAGGTGTACTATGCGCCTGAAGACTGCTACGACTGGTTCACTATTGCTACGATCGATTCACTATGTAGTTTTACTCATGATTGCAATCGAGTCTTCGACTATTCGCTGACTCCGAGGCCTTCAACTCCTACACGGCACTAGGACACACTGAGTACTCGACACACGACTATACACTTGAGAACTATCAACAATCAAAGTTAATTCCAACAGTCGATGCACGCATGGTGCCATGCACGACCAACTAATGGCAGCTATGCATCAAGATGGAAGGAAGAGATTTGTTCTAGACGAATTGTTTTTATAACGGAAAGATAACTACACCGTATCTCCATTTTATGGAAGTACTTCTCAGCATATCTTTTTTGACAGGGAAAGTAAAGGTTTGGAAGGAAAGTTTTAGCGATCCGATCAGGAATTTGATCACAAAAAGTAGGGAATGATTGGCACCGTGTGGGAGACGCGTACATTGCCTACGACCCTTGCACGTGCCTATAAAAGGAGACCCAGGAGGGAGAAGAGAGAGGAGAGACATGCACGTACCGACACACATAGACAATCAGCAGTCTAACGGACTCAGGAAGAAGGAGGTTGGGAAGAGACGAAGAAGGAGACACCCCATCAGTATACATACACACATAAGGCATACGCAAAAGGTATTGATGACCAGAAGGAGGAGAAGGTAGAGGAACCACAGGAAGCAATCCGTACAAGCCCAAGTCATGGTGTACCATGCTCAGGACGGTAAAGAACCTCCCCTCTTCTCTTTCTCTTCTATTTAGCCATCTTGCATGTCAATGGATGGTGGTGTGTCAGGAAGATTGCCAAACGCCACGGTCACAGTCGATAATACCGTCATTTAAATACCTTGGAGCTCACCATTGAGCAGCTCATGGCCGCGATAAAGGGGCTATCAAGATTGATGATCACTCTTCGATCCCATGGGTTTAAAGCATGAAGTTCCCCAAATCTTATATGTGGCGCGTGCGGTCGGTCGGTGATCAATGGCTTCCGATTACCGGTTACAACTGGTGGTCGATGGCTTCCGACTATCGATTTCGATGGATAATCGATGGCTTTCAGCTTTCGATGAGCAACCACAAGTGATGGTCGATGACTTTCGACCATGGACAGCTTTCGATAGATTTCGACCACAGACGACTTCCGATGGCTTTCGACCATGATGTATTTTGACCACGGATGACTTCCAATGGATTTCAACCACGATGGACTTCGACCACGGATGACTCAAGATGGATTTCGACCACGGATGACTTCCGATGGCTTTCAACCATAATGGGTTTCGACCATGGATGACTTCCGATGGATTTCAACCACGGACGACTTCCGATGGCTTTCAACCACGATGGATTTCGACTACGGTCGACTTCCGATGGTTTTTGACCATAATGGCTTTCAACCACAGATGACTTTCGATGGATTTCGATCACGGTGAATTTTGACCTCAGACAACTTCCGATAGCTTTCGACCACGGACAACTTCCGATGGCTTTCGACCATGGACAGCTTCCGATGGTTTTCGACCATGAACGATTTGCGATGGTTCTCGACCACCGACTACATTCAATTGCCGATGGTTTTCAGCTTTCGACAACCGCCTGATGGTTTCCGACTTTCGACTACCAACTAGTCCCAATTAGGGATGGCAATTGTGCCCGTTTACCCGTGTACCCGTGGGTAAATACCCTAATGGAGTCGGGTATGGAATAGATTTTTTACCCACGGGTAGGGAAATGGGGGAAAATCTTTGCCCATCGGGTAAACGGGTACGGGTATGGGTTAGCTCTACCCGTACCCGTCTCGCCCATTTACCCATGAAAGAGACTGACAAGTGGGCCCTCCTAAAACCAGGAAACCCTAACTCCACCAGTCCAACTGACTCCACCACGCCTCCAATTCTTGCTCTCGGGCCTCTCTCTCGGCTAAGCCTCCAAGGCTCCAATCCACCCAAGAAAATCCGAAACCTCCCAGACTCCCAGCCCCAAGCAGCCGCCGCCTCTCCTCCTCGCCGACACACCAAATCTCCGCTTCTCGCCGCCCTTCGTTCCGCTGTTCCTCGCCGCCCCTCGTTCCGCTGTTCCTCGCCGCCCCTCGTCGCTCCTCGCCTCCTCCTCCGCCCCCAGATCCGCCTCCTCCTCCTCCGCCCCCACCCGGCCGCCGGCCTCCTCCTCCGCCCCCAGATCTGCCGCCTCCTCCTCCGCCCCCACCCGACCGTCGGCCTCCTCCTCCACCCCAGATCCGCCTCCTTCTCCTTCTTCGCCTCCCTCTGCCTCGGCTTCGTTTCCGTTTCCGCCGCTTCCACCGCACTCACGCACGTCTCCCCCTCCTGCCATCGCACGCCCGAGGCGGCGGTGGGATGGAGGTGCGGGCGCAGGAGGAAGCGGGGAGCGGTGGCGGTGGCGGCTCGCTGCCGCTTGCGGTGCGGGAGCTCGTCGCTGGCTGGGTCATGGGCGGTGTCGCCAAGACCGCCGTTGCGCCGCTCGAGCGCGTCAAGATCCTCTTCCAGGCACGTATGATCAACCCTCCGTCAGGCCCTTGAACTAATTCTTGACCGTGATTTTGCTCCGTGAGGATGGCGATGCAATTCTTGAATTATGGTGATACATGCTATGTTTTTGCGGTATATTGCTGCCTCTGCGAGCGACCGGGAGATGCGATTTTGTGAGGCCGGCGTTGTCGAGGAATATTGGGCGGTGGGTTCTTTGTCTTGGGCGCCGAAAGGCGTGTGCTAATTGTTTTTCTTTCTTGGGCATGTAATGCCACGAGGTTCTTGAGTCTTGATCGTTATAGATGATATTCTGTGAGAATCTTGAACGGTAGCAGTGCATAATGCTTCAGTTTATAAATAGGAGTACTTGTTGTCTACTTATTTTTTGATGCATCTACTAGTTAAACTGGTTATAGGAAACCCAGATAAGGAGCAAAGAGAAACAACTGTAATCTCAACAACTTAGTTTGTTGTCACTACTTTATAGTTCATGCTTGTACAGAAAAATCCCTTCTGTAAGTTAATGCTTTGAAGTTCACTACTTTGAAGTTCATGCTTGTACAGAAACATCTCCCTGTATGTGATGCACTTAGTTCACGAGTAAACGGGTATTCCCGCAGGCGACGAGTACCCGCGGGCGACGGGTATGGGCGAGGTTTTTTACCCGTGGTCCTTCGCGGGTATGCCCGTGGGCGTAAATCGGGGTCGCGGGTACGGGTATGGGCGAGCACTACCCGTACCCGCCGCGCCCGATTGCCATCCCTAGTCCCAATGTCTGCCCGCTTCTGAGGGGTCATTCTCAGTGGTCAATTTCGACCATGTCGATACTCAACCCTGATGTCTTGCTCTGCTAACCCCACTATCTGGATTATGCCTACTACCCCGATTCTGCCATTGTGTCGTCAGATCAGTCAAGGTCGGTGTAAACTACGCATGTTTTTTATCACCTCATTTCCTTGTGGCATTCGATATCGACGAACGACACGAGCGGGGTCGGCCAATGCAAAGACTACGCTATCAACGGCCTCATAGACCAACGAGGCTATGGATAATACCAACTCCCACATTTATATCAATCATTTATCACATGCATAGAGAACGTGAAGCGAAAACTGAAAACGATGACCAATGCACAGCTTAATCGGAGGTATTATGTAGGTTTACCCCGCATATGTAATTAACCAGGAGCCTTCCAAGTCCTCAGGAACCAGGGGATCACAACGTATATGTCAGATTTGCTATACGAAACAGACTATGGAGCGTATATAAAGGGAACTTGCAATTCTGGTATTTTTGAAAGAATGAATAGAATACTTGTTTTTCCTATCTTTTCTGTATTTGTTTTCTCTATCTTGTTCTGTGTTTATTTATTTTTGTGTACTTTAGTACACTGGTACGTCCATACCTTATACCCCGTGGTAATAAAGCCGGAAGTGATTTCTCGCGTTAAACAGTAACACAGGATCATGATCCAATGGTAGCAAAATGTGAGTTTAAAGAAAAAAAAAATGTCCCACCTCAAATCCACATGCCATTGAGGTGGGAGGGTAAATCCTAAATTTCCCAACTAAGGGGAGCGTATATGAGAGTGCAATTTCAGGTGACTGAAACATAAAAATATTTCAGTCGCCTGTGCAATAGCAAAATTGTATCGCAAATTAAGGGCTAGGGAGTTTTTGGCATACATACGTACGTACGTACGTACGTATACACTGAGCTTCTGATGTTCTAAACCACATGCATGTACAGTGCTCAGGTCTGGTGATATCTTTTTGTTCCAGTTATTGATTTGGCACTGCATTACAAGTTTACTACAACACAGCTCAAATCCAAGCAACTGAATTGCAAACGTTATTAACAGACAGGCAACCCCATCGACATGTAAACGTATTGACCAACAGATACCAATAACTCGGATGCAAACGTATTCCTCTTGCGTAAACCTCACCGGATGCAAACGTATTAACCGACAGATAACAAGAACTCGGACGTTCGCAGAAGTGCTCAAGGCGCCACTGCAGAATCACCGAGGAGGCCATCTCACTGGGGATTCGGTGGCCTGCTGTTCGCAGCCGAGACCCTGGAGCCCCACTCGAGAAGCTCCTTGCTCGTGTCGTCCTTGTGCACGATCACTTCGATGAAGCAAAGGCAGTCTTTCTTGGGACCCGTTGCTGTTGCGATCGCCTCTTTCAGCTCCTCCTGAGTCCGGACCTGCAGAAAAAACAACGGCGAAGATTTGAGCTGTCGCGGTCGGGCAATCCAATGGTCGATTGGCACTAAGCTGCATTTAGTAGTCAGTCTTTGAATTCAACCTTCTTGGTCCAGCAGAAGCCGTCAGAGTTGTGGATGGCGTCGACAGGCCCGTGTAGTCCCAGTTCTTGATGACGTTGTACGGGCCGTCGTGGATCTCCACCTCGATGGTGTACCCGCCGTTGTTGATGAGGAAGATGATGCTGTTCTGCCTGCACCGCAGCATCGTCGACACGTCCTGAGCCGTCATCTGTCACACGTCGGCCGTACCATGAGCACAAGTGAAACGTTGACAAGAAACAGAGTAGCCAACCACGCTTGCAGCTAGCTACGGTTGTGCCAAAGGACGTACCTGAAAGCTTCCGTCGCCGATGCACGCGATCACGCGCTTGTCCTTCGCCGCCTGGGCGTACCCGAGCGTCGCGCCGACCGACCACCCGATTGAACCGTATTGCATTTGGAATTCGTACCTGTTCAAAGTCGCCACCCTTGTTACTGAATTTTAAGAAGCAAGTTACACGTGAATGATAGTTGGATGAAACGTGATCGGTGATTGATACTTACCCACAGCCCTCAGGGAGCTTGAGCTTCTGGCAGTTGAACCATGAGTCGCCGGTCTCGGCGATGACCGCGGCCTCACCGGACAGCATGTCCTTGATGTGCTTGAAGAGGATGTTCACCCTTAGGGGCTCGTTGGGCTTGCCGTTGAGCGGCTCCCGGTCTGGGATGAAGATCCGGCGGTAGTTGTCGTACGCCGTCGTGTTGCACTTGAGCCGCTTGGCGAGCGCGCGGAGGAACTCGTCCATGAGGATGCACCCGAACGCCGGCCCGTTGCCGACCACGACGCGGTCGGGCTGCACGATGACGGCCTTCTCCCTCTTGAGCAGGAGGGAGTACCCGACGGAGCTGTAGTCGTTGAAGATCGGGCCAGCGAAGACGTACGCGTCGGCCGACTCGACGATCTCGGCGCAGAAAGAGGTGCTGACGGCGCCCCAATACGTGCCGATGAACCGCGGGTGGTGTTCCGGGACGAGGCCCTTGGCGGACGGCATGACGGCGAAAGGGTACCCGCTCGCGTCCGCGATGCTGGCGAAGGCCTTCTTGGCCTTGGCCACCCGGATCTTTGGCCCGCCGACCATGACCGGCTTGACTGCCTTGTTCAAGAAATCAGCCGCCGCCTCGACGGCGTACTCCAAGTTCGCCTGGTTGCTCAATCTGATGGAGCAAATAATGAAGGTTAACAAACTGAAACCAAGAAACTGTTGGAGCAAGAATAAACAGAGGGACAGAACATGCATGCAATTCAGTACCTTGGAGAGATGAACAAGGGCACTGGCTCGCGGCTAAACGTCGGATGAGAGAGGCCGGCCAGGTTGCAGCTCACGCTGATGTACACGGGCTTGCTCTCCCGTAGAGCCGTCGCGATGGCCGTGTCGATCTGCTCGTGCGCGTCGTCAAGGTTGTTCACGACGGCCTGCATGCATGTACATACTCTGTTATAGATGCGGTCCAAAGTTCAAACAGAGGTGTTCGACGAAATGCACTCTGCGCAAGAAAGACAAGGTTGTCGCGCGCACCTGGTGACAAGTGATGGCCTGGAAGCACCGGAGCTCCTGTGTGAAGTCCGGGAGGCCGATGGTGTGGTGCAGGATGCGGTTGGTGCCGTAGTCGTTGGAGTTGGGCCCGCCGACGATGCAGATCACGGGGAGGTTCTCGCTGTACGCGCCGGCGATGGCGTTGAGCACGCTGAGGCCGCCGACGGTGAACGTGACGGCGCACGCGCCGACGCCGCGGGCGCGCGCGTAGCCGTCGGCCGCGTACCCGGCGTTTAGCTCGTTGCAGCAGCCGACGACGGTGAGCCCCGGCTCGGCGATGAGGTAGTCGAGCAGCGTGAGGTTGAAGTCGCCGGGGACGGCAAACACGTCTGTCGCGCCGATCTGCACGAGCCGGCGCGCGAGGTGCCTGCCGAGCGTGGCGCCCGCGGAGGCCGCGGTGGCCACCGGGGGGTGGATGACGGCGTGGGAGTTGGCCAACGGCAGCGACCCGACGGAGTTGCACGCCGGTTTCACGGCGCCGTTCGCCGGGTTACCGACCAGCGCCGTCTCCATGTCACGTAGGAAGCAGTGAGGATGCGACTCGAGTACTTGACCTGTCTTTGGACTCGTGTGTAACGCTACGAGAACGTGGAATTGTGGTGATGACTTGCGAGTAGTGGGCATTTGGGGGTTTATATAGTGCCGGGAAAAAGGCAGGTTCCCGCTGAAGCATGTAAGGCGAGCCCAGTGCATGTCGATTGTAAATGCCTAATTGTAATTGGCCTGTGTCTGCGGTGCATGCCGCGGATTTTGATTTTTTGAAACCTCGGGCCGCCCTGCAATGCATGTACCATCGCCCGCGGTGAGCTGGTGGACATGCTAGTGGTAGCTGGTGTGCTAGCAGCCGGTCTCGAACCCTC
Organism: Dendrocalamus sinicus; assembly: GCA_036346575.1. Lineage (NCBI taxonomy): Eukaryota > Viridiplantae > Streptophyta > Magnoliopsida > Poales > Poaceae > Dendrocalamus > Dendrocalamus sinicus. The sequence goes on along the minus strand of CM070653.1, from coordinate 26,605,030 downwards.
CATGTCTAGATGCATCCATCTTTAGGTTCACCAATCGTACCGAGGAGCACACCAGGTTTGGACATATCTTGCCAAATGAACAATGTAAAATTAAAACTTTGGTTCCGGGTCATTTTTCATCGGGTATCATCTCTATGCCTCATGGTTAGGATTAGCGCGTCCACGCTTCTACTCTACGGAAGTACGGAGTATATGCGGGGATATTCGGCTCAGGATTTGTAATGACACTACAGTGGCTATTAGATTTGTAATGAAAAACACCGTTATATCTCTATAAGTGATACAAAGAAAAAATCATGTTAAAAAACCGATACATTCCAAACAGCGATATTTACTAGTAGCAACGGGGCCTAAACAACTCGAAGAGATTTTGCCTCCCCATGCCATACATTGGTCCATTCAAGCACCAATTCTTAACCCAACACAACACACACTACACTACATGACGCGCACTGATATGCGTTTACCCTTATGACCTAGCCTGAACCTCTGTGTTCCCACACTCTGAGCCGACCTACCTGGCCCAGACGTTTGCCCCTTGGCTTAGCTCCCTAGAAGGAACTTCTTTAGGGACAGACCCCAATTCGTCTCCATGAGGACAACCACGGATAAGCTCCACATGCACGCACGAATCTCCACGACGTGAAGGCCATCTCCCTCCTAATTTTCTCCCCCTAAATCCAAGCGCAACCATCTCCCTGCCCCTTTCCCCTTCCCCACTGATGGCACCCCGCCCCCGTCAGCCACAGATCACGTCATCAACCTACCGGTCACCATGCAAGGATTCCCTCCACCGCTACCAGCACCTCCGTGTCGCCTCCCTGAGAATCCCCGCTGTCCCCACCCCGAGAATCGGCACCAGCATTAGTCGAGTTCGCCCTTCCCCACCTCCCTCCTTAGCTCGGTCGTCGCCCTGCACACACTCCATATGCCCAAGCCATGGTTGTGGCACCGTGGTCATAGGCCACTTCGACCACGGCACTTCAACTACGGCGTCGCGACCATGATCACTTTGGCCTCGGGGTGGGGATTCTTGGGGAGGTAATGCAGAGGTGCTGGCAGCGGCAGAGGGAATCCTTACAGGGAGTCCGACAGGTCGACGCCAGGTCTGCGGCCGACAGGGGCGGGTGAGAAAAGGAGGAGGAGATAACCTTCATGTCACGGAGATTTGTGCGTGCACGTAGAGCATATTCGAGGCTGTTCCCATCGAGACGAATTAGGATCTGTCCCCAAAGAAGTTCCCTCCCGGCTTCCCTCCTCTGGTTTCCGCCTTGCGCACCGCGCACCTCGTCTGTGCACTTGCACACGCCTCCGTCGCTGGCCACGCACCTCAACAATTCCCTCGCAGGTCACACCTGTTGGCTAGCTACCTCCTGCTCGTATGGTGGGCGACCCTCACTACATTTACGTCATCTTTCATGACGTACGTGCTTGGTACCTTTTTACCGTTAATTACATGCTGCATTGTTGCGGCCTTGAAATTTTTAGTTGAAATCTACATGGATAGTCTAAAATTATGGTCTATTCATATGGATCCCAGCCGAGAATTACTCTCCCAAACAAGGTCTTAGGCTTAACCCAACCAGTCCCAGTAAGTTGGTGCGCAGGGTGAGGAGCTGATAAGAGGGGTGTCACTGTCGTCGCTCCACACAGAATTAAGCGTGAAAAGATGGGTTCCAGGATTCTTCACTGGATGTTCCAAAGGATTCAAAAAACTCTTACCCTGATAAGAGAGGTGTCACCGTCGTCGCTCCACACAGAATCAAGCGTCAAAAGATGGGTTCTAGCCTTCTAGGTCCTTCACTGGATGTTCCAAAGGATTCAGAAAATTCTTACCCTGAATATTTTGACTCACAAGTTGTACCAAAACGACAAAAGGCCGAAAACAGGGCTTGGTAGACTAGGTAGGAATGCCATCCTGTTGCTGTTGGTTTCAGGTGCCCAAGCCTGCCTTGCCTTACAAAGGAAAGTAGTGCCCAAGTCCAACTTGTGGTCCACCGATTACACACGAAAAGACTCGGAAAATAACAGGTCTGTACGTAGTTTGAGCTAGAATACTGCAAGTAGGCCACTCTTAGGTACAGTACAAGCACAAGATTGCCAATCTGGACGAAGGGCTGCACTACTTCGGTCTCCTGTATCCAGTATCCCATGGGCGTGCATGAGTGCATCCAAATCCCATGAGTATGAACAGTGCGTCGGTACCATGGGATCTGCAGGAAGAAACCGTGCGATTGGCCGCCGCTCGCATGCAGTGATGCAGTGTTGCAGTCTGTGGGCGCCCAACCTAGCGAACCAAACAGCTAGAAGTCGCGATCTGTGGATTCCGTATCAGCGAACACGGTATCATCGGCCCAAGAATCTTCGAGGCTCCGTTCGGCGCCTCAACCTGACGGAAAGTTCTGGAGTTCGTTTGCACTGTGGTCTTTTGTCTTATGCATGAATAAACAGTAATCAATTTAAAATTAATGTATTTTTAAGGTGAAATTTATAGAAAAATTATAGTACGAACTGTATCGAGTTCAATTGTATCGGCAAAAATCACATACAAATATTTCCCTCTGCGTACTACCTCTCACGAACGGATCATAATGCAGAAGCCACAACCATAAACTATAACCCAAAAGAACTCACCCACCTCGATCAAACGTCTTTTTAAAGTTTTTTTGACTTTTTGTTTTTCTTCTTGTTCCTTCGTATTGTCTGTGATGTTATCGTTTTTTATTTTTTAAATTTAGTTATTAAAAAAGACTAACATACGCTAGATCAAAATTTTAGCTGCTATAGTGAAAAAACCTAAAAATCACGACTTATAAGCCGAGCAGAGCCCGTCAAATTGATAAGGGATTTGCTACTGTTTATACATACGGACAAAGGGATAAAAATTGAACAGCTTTCTCATTCTCTCACTCTCTCCTCATTCTTCGCTTCCCTCACTCGAGTCTCTTCCTCTCTCTGGCGGTGATTCCCCGACCCCATCCCCGGCGGCGATTCCGCCGGATCAAGCCGTCGACCTCCTCCTCGGTCATCATCAGGCATGGCACCGCTAGATCCGACTGCCACTGTCAACCTCCTCTTCGGCCATTATTGGGCACGGGCACCAACAGATCTGGCCTTCCCCCTTCCTTGGCACCCCATGCACGGCAACGACCACAAGCCCAACACTCATCCCCGGCGCTGCTGGATTCGACTTCCTCCTCGGCCGTCATCGGGTGCGGCACTGCCAGATCCAGCATTCCCCCTTCACCGACGGCCTAGGAGGTCGATTGCACTGTGGGAAAAGAAGTTGAGGATCTCGCCGCCAGATCCACGCTGCGCTCGTCGCCCATTGTTGCCGCACCTAAGGCCTCGCCGCCGCCTAGAGATAGGTGTTGTTCATTGCAACATTTTTTATTTTATATGCGCAACAATCATCAATAACAATACAATATTGAGATTTTGTGTGTAAAAATTTTATTGCATACGATGATTATAATTATTACACATACTATATTCAAATATTATATTGGAGCGTCCGATGGAAGTTTCTCTCGGACGTACTGGTGCTAACAAAATCCAATTTATAATGACCTGATGTGTGTTTGGCGTGCGTCAAATCTTTTGTGTGCCATACTGCCAGCCAAAAAGTGCGTGGCGGCGTGGCGTCGGTTTGCGTTTTGCACGACAATGGAGCGCGTCGTGCGCTGAATGGTGAGAAACGTGTGGTAATTGTAGTGCGTACTAGGAGGAAAAGATCACCGAAATGCAGTGACAGGTCAATTACCGGTTGCCAGTGAGGTCATTCTCTCGTACTAGCCGAAAAAGTTTGCTAGTACTGTGTTGATCGAACATTGTTCCCGCCCCCATCTTATTTTCCAGAAAATAATGGTGATCTATAGGCCCCGCTCAGTGTAGCTGTGGCTGTGGGTCCAATAGAGTTACTATAGTACGTCAAGCAAGAGCTGTGTCGTGGAGCCGAAGCCGCCCAGAGCTGAAAATCGCATTAACCTCAACCCACCCACCGGCGATGCCTCATGCGTTCCCCACACTCGAATGCGCCTCCCCGCAGGCGAATTCGTGCGATCGCCACCTCTCCGCCCCCCGCTACCGGCCGTGGCAACCGCATCTGCGGCGGCCAGTTCGGCCATCCCCCCAGCCGACGGAGTTTCCTCCCTGTGCCCATCCGTGGTGGCCTCGCCTTGCGTCAGTCGCAGATCTGCGCCAGGGGAATCCCGCGACGGATCCGCATTTTCCGGCTCCTCCGACGACGGGAGCTCCGCCGGTCGTAGGGCGCCGTGTCTCCAGGCCCGTACACAGGGCCCGGCCATCCGTCCCCGTGGAAGGTCTGCTCGAGCTCCCCCTCAGATTCGCCTACCAACTAGCGTCGGCGTCATCCCGGTGAACGCCGCGCCCACATCGAGGTATGGCCTTCTCCCTTACCAACCCGTGTATGTATGTCGTACTGCCGGTTTGTTTAGGGTTTAGGATTCGCTTACCTACCGTGCACAACTTCTGGCATGTCACTACCGCTACCGCACTTGGCCGTGATGCCTACAGATAGCCCCGGCAACCTGGACCGATGAGAGTACGCATGTGTTCCTACAAGTATGCGCCGAGGAGGTGGAGGCAAACAACCGGCCGTACTCAAAGTTGAACACGCAGGGCAAGCAAAACCTACTCCGAAAATTTACGGAACGAACTGGCTTAGCATACATAAGCAAGCAGATGAAGAACAAATAGGAACAATTGAGTTGTGGTTACAACAAATTGAAGGCACTGAAACTTCGTGCGTCGGGGCTTGGCGTCGACCCTGCCACAAGCTGCATTGATGCGAGAGATGACTGGTGGGCAGCTGCCAGAGGAGTAAGTTTGGATTTTCAAGTGCAGTGCTATTTCCATTACTTCTGCCGGGCACGAACCCACACTGAGGGTCTGATGTGACATCGTGCATTGCAGGGAAAGTCCGAGATGCGAAAGTTCAGAGCCGTAGTTGCTCGAGACGACGAGGACCTGCTGGAAGTCGTGTTCGGCAACACCGCCACCACGAGCGAGCGCGCATTCGTGCCGGGTGTGGATGACATCAACATGGACACCAAGGACCTCGCGGAAAGCCCAGGAGGAGATGGCACCACCATGCATTCCCCAATGCAGGGAACTGGCAACGGTGCATCGACGTATTCTTCCGGAATCAAGAGGCCATGTCCTGTACTGCTGTACCCGAGCAGCAGTCGGGCAGGTAAGTGCACTGAACGTGATGTCCAGATGAAGCGCTTGGTGGACCTTTGTAAGAGGAGTTTGCAGCCGGTGAGCCGGTTGTCTAGCTCGAGTGTCACATCCCCTGAGAAGCAACATGCAAGGTAAGAATTGATTTGACTAATGAAGATGGTGAAAGTGGTAGGTGCTACCAAAGGAAATAATAAGCACTACTATGCGTCGCAGCTTTTCATGAAGCCGGAGTGCCGCGATAGCTTCTTATCAATGGAAACGAACGAGGGTCGACTCAACTGGATCAAGCGGACTTGGGAGAGACTCGAGAACCTGTGACGAGTACAAAATTGCTAACTAGATTTGTTCGTTCTCAATTTGTTCACGTCGTGAACTTCATTAGCTATGTGTTGAGTTTAATTCTGTTGTTCCTTCGTTGGCAAACATTAGATTCTATTGATTGTACAAACTCTGTGTGGGCGCAATGTTCTAATTACGTTTCTATTGATTGCATTCCTTTGTTTCCAACTGCTGTGCTCTGATTATGCATTGCCAAACTGCTGTCTGCTCTCTATTTTGCATTGCCGAATCTGCAGTCTTTGGCTGAATCGCTCTTTGGGTTCTTTGTTACGCTATTCGCCAAATCATTGTCTTTGCCCAACTGTGCCAAAGCTGCTATGTGCTCTCTCTGCTGAACCACTGCTGTGTGCCCAACTGGTGCTGGCCGAACTGTGTTGTTTATGTGCCGAACTGCTCTCTGTTGTTTGTTGTGCCGAATTGCTCTGTGATCTCTCTACCGAATTGCTCTATGCTGTCTGCATTGCCGAACTGTTGTGTGCTGGGCCGAACTGCTCTCTGCTGTCTACTGTGCCGAATTGCTCTGTGATCTCTCTGCCAAATTGCTCTATGCTATCCTCTGTTTCGAAGTCTCTGCTTTGTGTTCTTTGCTGAACTTCTTACCGAATTACTGTGCTCTCTATTTTGCAGTGATGGCAGACGAGTCATTGCTCCCCGCTGGCAATCGGTTGCCAGTGTTCATTGCAGTTGTGGCCTTTACCGGCGGGTACTTCAATGATGACGCCGGCGACGAGACCTTTAATGTACCAAGAGGGCCGGTGCTAAGTGGGTGGTAATGGGTATCGCAACAACTTGTAGATGAGAAGCGTTGCCGCAACATGTTCAGGATTCAGCCCACTGTTTTCGAGGCGCTGCACGATAGGCTTGCTGTGAATTACGGCCTGCAGTCATATCGGGAAGTGTGCTCGAAGGAAACACTAGCCCTTTTTGTGGACTTGCGGAGCTCCCCAATCGCAAAGGTAAGGAATGAACTGTTTCTAGCACTCCACAGGTACCATTTGCAAGAGGTTGAATGATGTGCTAAGGAGTGTCGTGGCCTTTGCTGCTGACATAATTGCACCTTCAGATCCGACGTACCAAATGTTGCATCTGAGGCTCGTCCAACAGAGATCCTATCCCTACTTCAACAATTGCATAGGAGCTATTGACAGCACTCACGTCGAAGTCATTGTTTCTAACGACGACAGTGCGCGCCATTACAACAGGCATGGCTACACTAGCCAGAACACCCTCGTCATTTGCGATTTCGATTGCCGGTTCACATTTGTGTGTGCCAGGTGGCCGAGCTCAATACATGGCGCTTGGATCCTACAACAGACCATGGCGAAGTACGGTGACCGCTTCTCACATCCTCCGAAGGTAATACGGCTGCTTTAAATTGCATTAGCTACCATACATTAGGACTCTTGTACTAATCGATATTTTTCGTTGTAAGCAAGTTCTAACTTGTCGACTCTGGGTATCCCAACCGGTTGGGTTACCTAGCTCCATATCGCAACACGTGGTACCATTTGTTTGCGTTCGACAATGGGAGCATGCCGGAGGGGATGCAGGAGCTCTTCAATTACCGGCATTTGCAACTGCACAACGCCGTCGAGCGCGCGTTTGGCATGTGCAAGGGCAAATGGCACATTCTCAACAAGATTCCAAAGTGCAAGGGCATAGAGCTACATGTGTCACTCGTATGTTTCGTGCACATGTAAACACCGTGTACGCATTGATATATATAACGTGCGGCTGTTTGTCACGTGTAAGAAAAGCCATGTGTACGGCGTTTCCAACAAATTAGCATAGTTGCCAACGGGTGTCAGCTTCCGTTTCGAGCATCACTAGTACTTGCGCATTCTAGGCCCTGTTCGGTTCAGCCTATTGGAACACTCGTCAGCTCCTTTTAACCGCTATAGTGCTTTCTTCAGTCGTTACAGTTTTTTCAGCTGCAACAATAAAAAGCTAAAAGTCTTAAACAATAAACCTAACCGGGCGGGGCCGCAGTTTGGCCACACGCAAACAGCTCCATGCCGACTCAACTACTACCCGTTTTCTCTCGTCCTCGATAAGACTGGGTTGCTTGTACGGGCGTGTGAGGTCATTCTCTCGTACTAGCCGAAAAAGATTTGCTAGTACTGTGTTTATGCGAACATTGTTCCCGCCCCCATCTTATTTTCCAGAAAATAATCGTGATCTATAGTTTGGCAACACGCAAACAGCACCATGCCGACTTAACTACTACCCATTTTCTCTCCTCCTCAATAAGACTGGCCTGCTTGTACGGGGCGTACGGCTAAACGTGCAGACGGCCCTCATTGTCGCCCAATTCAAAAGCCTCATCGATATGACCCAAGCAAGTATAGTTAGCCTCACAGGGTGTTGCACACAATATTACTTCTCATGGAGAATTTAGTTCCATGCACTATTAGGTCTTGCTAGGCGAAACTGCCTCTTAGTAGCAACATATGCATGTATATGTGAGTTCCTAAATTGGCAAATAACAATTCCTCTCACAGATAGATCTCGCAAGTTTCTTACAGCAACGGTGTTCATCGCACGGGTGGAGCTAGGAAATAGATACAGGAGGAGCCGCACAAATCTCTCTCTTTAGTATTATTAGTTGAATAGATTATCTTGCTACAGATAAAAAATTATATTATACTATTATGTTGAGTCAACGTCATTGGTCTCGGGCGCCCTATGTCCTCGGCCTCACCTCTGCGTGCGTAAGCTCTGACAAAGCTGTTGTCGCTCCTCCACGCTCGGACTACCACACCCTCAGCACGTCGCATGCTTGGTCGAGCTTCATTGATTTTTCAGTTTTTTTGTTAGAAAACATTTAGGGATGTGTAATTTGTTTGTTGGGAATTTTTTCTGTTTTTATTGGAAATTTTTAAGGAGATGTTTTCATTAAGATTTTTAAGGTGGAACTTGGAGTTGGGAGAGGCGACGTACCATCGCAATTGTAACTATGACTGTTTCTTTCTTTTTAAGTAGTAAAGATACACTAATACAATCAGCATACTTGGAAGTTGCCGTATACATGATTCAAGTTCCAAACACGTATAGCTTGGAAGGGCTGTATGCATGCTTCAAATCTTTTAGCATCGAAAGAACCAGGGGAATTTTCTTTTTGGCAGGATGGAGGAGACCGTGGCCGGTGGCTCCCACTGGTCACCCTCCCTCCGCTCTAAGTATCCCGGCAGCAATAGCATGGGAAACATGGGAGCAGCGCAATTCAAGGGTTCTCCAAGAGCTTTTCCATCACGCGCGCTAACAGCAAAGCTCAGGGAGGAAGCGTCTACTTGGGACCTAGCTTAGCCGCAGCCCTGCAGCTTGGGAAACGAAGCATTGCATCATGCGTCTAGTACCCGCTTCGCAAGTGAATGACGAATCAGCAGGCAGCCCTAGCTCCTGCCAGCTTCGTTTCTTTGAGGAGGAGGAGAAGAAGAAGAATGTGACGGTCAGGCCGTCCCACTGGAGAAGACGCCGAAATGGGTACCGCAGCGGGTGGGTCGTGATCCAGCAGATTAGAAGCGTAAGCCGTAGCAGGCCAATGTGGGCTGTAACCTCAACCAACTGGGCCTCAAGCCCTAAATACCGCGCTTTATGCGCAACGGCTACAAGACGTCGATCGGCCCTCATTAGCTAGGCTTCATGGGCCGGCTATTTTTTTACCAGAAAGAACCGTTTCAGCGCAACCAATTTTAAGTCGAATAAATGTAGCATTGGGTCGGACCGACTTACTTGTCAGTAACGACTTACTTTTCAGCCATGATTAGTTTAGCATACTAAACCAATAACTTTCTTTCCAAATTGACAACTTTTCAAATTAATAAATGTTAACGGGTTTGCCTGATATATTACACTTACACGCATCTAAAAACAATCGAAAGACAGAGAGGCTTGGTGTCTAGACACCATGGTACCCCGTTTCAGCATCTCTCTCACACACACACATAATACTAATTACACCTGGGTGTAATTACACCCTCTTCATCCATTGTCGGTAATGATTTGTGATCCGTGCTGTAGTTGGAGTTTAACGGGGCTGGAAGATACGGTTGAGAGAGACCCGATCCAATACATATCATCAGGAAGGAAATATATGTGAGTTTTGGCAACTGTCGAACAGGATGGAACAAGTATGTTCCGAAAATTTCGCTCCCAAACGAGAAGTATTTGGGATTTTGGGTAACCGACCAACTAGCAGGAAGGATTTTCGGATGCTTCAGTCTTATGCATCGGTAACTTCCAGGACGCTGTCCTCTCTCCCTGAAGATTTTCCTTGCGTCCAGATCGGCGGCGGCCTGGACGCTGTCATCTTGCCAGTCCGTCGTCTTACCGATTTGGTCTCCAGCTTTGAGGAGAATACTTCACTACAGTTCCATGGTTTGTCCTTCTACTTTGTAAATCGTTGTTCTGAAGTATTGAAGTTTATAAGTTCTCGCTTTTTAATCTTACTTTTCCAATAGAGTTCTGAAGTTCTGCCTTTTTTTTATATAATACAACATACTTACTGTTCCCGAACAAACGCGAGGAGAATACTCCCCTGCAAGTACTACTCAATGGTTACATTTTGTTTTAATGGTATATTACAGGATACTTACTGTTCCTGAGCCATCCATGAGGAGAATTCACTGATTTCTCTTTTGTTGTTTCATACAATAGTCGCCCTCTCGTCTGGCATTCTGTTCTGACATTTTGCCCTCCTGAAAATACATCTTGTTAGTTGTGCGAATCAATTATTTGTGTACTTGAAAATACTTCCTGGTAGTTGTAACTACATTTAGTTGTTCGCTGCCATGGCTACCCATGATGATGCTATGATCCATATTTACTGTTATTGATTAAACGTGAGGAGAATACTTAATGTTCCTGAACAAATGCTATGATCCGTACATTTAGTTGTTCGCTGCCATGGCTATCCATGTAAAAACTCAATTATTACATTTTTGTTGTAAGGGTATAACATAGGATACTTCATGTTCCTATTCTATACATGAGGAGAATACTCCCCTGTATGTATAACTCACTGATTTCTTTGCTGTTTTTTTTCATCCACTAGTCGCACACTCATATGGCATTCTGCTCTGACATTTTTGATACTTGAAATTACTACCTGCTAGTTGTTCCACTCATTTATTTGCCTACTTGAAAATACTTCCTGCTAGTTGTTCTACTCATTTACTTGCAAATCCTGTTAACTTGACATCAACATTCCCATCATTTAACTGACTTTACAAGCTACCATTGTAGGCCATGGCCAAAACAAAGAATCTGATCAAACAACCAGGTGGCAGTAGCTCCAAATCTGCTTTTACCAGGGCTCTGTCTCTGGTGCACTCCAAAAAAAATGAACAACAGATGAGCAGAGGTGCCAAGGGTTCCCAAGCAAAGGAAAGAAGTGCTACGAGGTTTGAGATAGCCACATTGAACTGCAGTGATTTTTTAGTTTGCACAGCGACAAGATACTAGCTGTGTAATGAACATGCTTTGTGCATTATTTCTGCCAATCAATTCGGACAAAGACACAACAAACAAGTGCAGTCTTGGCGCGAGTATCCTACACAAATAAGGAGTATGCCATTTCAATTGGAGTATATACCAAGTTTCCAAAGGGAGAATCTAGCAGTTTCTACTACCAAAAACCAAATAGAGCAATGCTTTACTCGGGATACTACTACGTGGTGCCACAGCTGGCAATACTACCTCTGTTTTCGTACGTACATACTTCCCTGAACTTTCAGGCCATTTTTTATCAGGATATTTTGCTTCACACGGTAGAGTATGTGAAATATAATCAAATGATTTTGTTACCCATCGTGCGTGCGCGCGCTATACAGCCGAACACTGTTGTGTCTTCCCAGTTTTTACTGTACCATTTCCGAAATGAAATAACAGAGAGCACATAACTCTATCATTGCGCATTATTTCGTTCTTCGCCACAACTGTCATTCATCTGTCTGTTTGCTAATTGTGTTTGCATCAGTTTTAACATTCAATACTAATTACACCTGGGTGTAATTACACCCTCTTCATCCACTATTGGTAATGATTTGTGATTCGTGCTGCAGTTGGAGTTTAACAGAGCTGGAAGATACAGTTGAGAGAGACCCGATCCAATACATATCATCAGGCAGGAAATATCCGGGAGTTTTGGCAACTGTTGAACAGGATGGAGGGAACAAGTATGTTCCGAGAATTTCGCTAACAATCGAGAAGTATTTGGGATTTTAGGTAACCAACCAACTAGCAGGAAGGATTTTCGGATGCTTCAGTCTTATGCATCAGTAACAGAGAGGACACTGTCCTCTCTCCCTGAAGATTTTCCTTGCGTCCAGATTGCCGGCGACCTGGACGCTGTCATCTTGCCAGTCCGTCGTCCTACCGATTTGGTCTCCAGCTTTGAGGAGAATACTTCACTACAGTTGCATGGTTTGTCCTTCTACTTTGTAAATCGTTGTTCTGAAGTACTGTATATATATGTATGTGTGTGTGTGTGTATATATATATATATATATATATATATATATATATATATATATATATATATATATATATATATATATAGGACGAGTGTTTCATGCACCATGGTGCCTAGGCACCAATATCAATACCCGTTGATTTGCTTGAGATTCGTAACGTTTGATGTGGGTATCTTTATATACCCATAAAAAGTATATTTGAGATGTCAAACTCGAAAAATTTAAATTCAACTTCAGTTTAATTAGTTTGAACTATTTTTATGGTATATACTCATCGTAGTTGCATTGAACTCAAAAGTAGTTCAAACTAATTTGAACTGAGTTCAAAACTTACGTACCATAAATATATCAAGGGTATAAAACATTTTCATACCCAAACTCAAAAAAATTATCAATCATACACGTGTATCGGATGTTGGTGCCTAGGCACCATGGTGCCTTATGTAATTTTCCTATATATATATATATATCATTTTCATGCCGTTTGTTCTCTGAACTTTGGCAATTTGCATTTTGCGCGATGGCATTGATCCGAATCAGGAAAAATGGTGGCACAGCTTTTGCCACCCACATCGTGTGTGCCGAGTGGCAATAAAGGTGGGCATGGAGGCAGAAGCGCATGCAGCAACATGGCGAGCGAGCTGCCCGATCTTCCGGGCCCATGTATCGAACAGTCTAAGCACAATCAACAACTCGCTTCCAAACTTAAGCCACTTCTTGGTTGCAGAAAGGACAGGCGTCAACCACTACACCGGCTCATCTTGCACCTGGGAACCACTGGCTGATGATTTGATTAGCGATAACCCTATCCTGTCTCCTTTACAAATCATCCTTTAAACTGAGATTAAATACTGGCTGCTCAACCTGGCCAGAACAGAAAAGGGAGCAGCACGGTCCCGCCTATTTTAGCTTAAACTTTTGGTTTATTTTTCATTATTTCAAAATTTCACCTTTTTCTGGTTTTTTTAGCTTTTTTAAGTTTTTTGTCGGTTCTTTTTTCTGTATTCATTTACATTGTCTGTGATGGACTAACTTGTTTATTCTATTTTTAAATTTTTTAAATTTAATTATGTCAAATAAAACACCATCGGTTACAATGTAATTTTAGCCAGCTATAGAGTAATTTCAGTTATAAGCCTTATTTTTTTCAGTCGAACTGAGCGGGCTTCAAATTTGTTATCTTACATCTTTTTTGGTAAGAGAATATCTTCGATATCGGCTTGCTAGTTGCTACTATGCTCTTCATCTTCCGGATCAGAACAATGTCCAGTAGGAGGGAAAAAACATGATGGATGGACACCAGGAGGGCATGCGTGAAAACTAATAAAGCCTCGCTTAAAATATTACGTTAGTGCTGTGGTGCACTGTTCATGATAACACCCACAATCCAGCCCAAATAGGATAAACCATAATATAGTACTCCCTATTTTCCATAGCCCATTATGCACAAGGCTCGAGAAAACACTAAATTTAAAAAATAATTAATGAAAATGATCACATATATTCATGTTAAATGATATACCATAGCCACTTAGATCTTGTTCCAAACAGATTTTGACTTTGAAGCTGGCTTTTAAACGAAATGGCTTTTCAAAATGATTTCTATAAGTTATTTGAAGGAGTCACTGCAAGAACCGCTTTGGACGGTGTAGTTTTTTAACACGGATGTCTCTTACTCTCTCAATCTCCCTCGCAATCGGCTAAATACCCTGGCTTTAAGCCACATGGAGCACTGCACTGCTGGCATGTACCACGCATAAACCTTGCCCATTGAGCAAACAGAAAACAAACAAGTTGCTGAGTTGCATAATTCATCTGTAGGTTTTCCAAGAAACAAACAGGATTCATCTCTCCTGTGAATCACTTGCACCAATCAGATCCACCGGATGAAAGGTCGGATGGCAGAAATGTGGATTGCTATGAGCGAAGAAACACTCAGGTGTGGTTGTTTACACAAAACCTTTTCGCAAAGCATACTACATATACACCCTCAAAAGATTAAAAAAAAGTATGGAGTATAGATGCTATGGCCCTGTCATATTCTGTTGCGACTAATGTCTTTTAATCCTAATATGAGCAATTTATATAAATGAACTGAATATCGATAAGTTGTTTTAAAAAACTGTTCAAAAATCATTTTATTTATTTATTAAAAAATCATACGTCATATGCCAAAAACTGGGCCTATGTACGATGCAAATGCGATCAAGAATAGGCGACAAAAGAGAGGGGTCGAGACTACTGCGCGCGCGTCAATGCTGTTAAGCTACGGAGATTCCATTCCACCTGAACAACCACCGCATACGTTGCACTCTCTCCAGTTATAATAAATACTCGAAAGATATGTACAGCCCACACCACTTTCTTCCCTGGGAAGCCTTGAACAGAAAGCTAGAAAAGTGGCCGGCCCCTAGAGAACGCCTGGGAGGCAGGCCGGAAGCATTGCATTTCTGGCGACCTCCACTACACGCCATGAACACTTCGCTGAGCGCCCGAGCCACATCGGCGGTGGTTAGGCCCTATTAAACCAGGCGGCTTTACGACGCACCCGGATCGCTAGATCTGAAGCGGTCAAGGCAGCCATAATTAAGTGGCGCGATACTTTTAATGCGGGATCTGTGGCTTACAGGTGAGGCCTTGTGGTCAGTGGCTGTGAGGCGAGGCATGGCCCAGCTGCGGAGCTGCTTCTTGCCGTCGCATTCACACGGCGTCGCTTCCGTCGACGATGTCGGATTTGGCGGCGGCGAGGAGGAGGCTCCGGCAGAGCGGGCAGCTGGGCTGGGACCGGAGCCACGCGTCGACGCAGTCCGGGTGGAAGCAGTGGCCGCAGGGCGGGAGCGCCTTCACCTTCTCCCCGGCCACCAGCGCGCTGATGCATATCGAGCACTCCGCCGCCTGGTCGTCCTCGCGGCCGCCGCCTTTCCCGGCGGGAGGCGGCGACGACACGGGCGGGCTGTACAGCGTCACGGGCAGCCCGCCGATCGAGTCGTCGTCGAGGCCGGGCATCGACGACGCCATGGCCCCCGCCGCGGCGGCCGACGAGGAGGACGACGAGGCCTCGGGGTCGGGCCTGCAGCGGTGGCACGCCCAGCGGAGGTAGAGGCATAGGGCGACGAAGACGACGACGAGGAAGAGCAGCCCGACGAGCAGCGGGACGGCGCGGCCGTGCACCGCGAAGTTGCTGTCGCCGACGTCGCCGTACCGCCACCTCATCACCTGGTTCCCCGCGGCGCCCTCCTGCGAGGCCATTCGCGCACACACGCTTCCGCAGGAGCTTAGCCTACGTTCCACACTACGTGTGGTAACTAGTGAAGGCGCATCGGAGATTTCCCGGCCGGCCGGTGTGTGGCCTAGGCAGCTTCCGCGCCGATCGACAGCGCGAGCGACGAAGCTTTTGCGCGCAAGTGGCGCGGTGGCGTGCGGTTTGGCTCGGCAGCCTAGCTAATCCAGCGAGCGGCGCGCGAGCACCGAGAGCGATCGGGAGGGTGAATTGCGATAGGTGTGGTTTTAAAATTCGAAGTGGCCGGCCGTCCCTTTTAAGGTTGGCAAAGCCAGGCTCCCGCGCCGGTAGTGGGCGTCAGCCGGTGGGGCACAGACGACAGAAGCCTCAAAGCTGACGGGCAAACGCAGAGCCGCTCAAGCGGCAGTGAGTACTAGCGATCGACCTCTGCGGCGGACTGGGGCCGGGCGGCTCGGGATGATCCGGTGGCCGACTGGCCCGGCTCCATTCGTTTCCGCATCTTCTTCGAAAGATTCGGTCGCTTTTGACCCTCTGCTGCGGTTGTAGACTTGTAGGTGCAACCTTCTAGTCTTCCATCCTAGGTCACGGTACACCGAGATCGTACGGCTGCTAGATATGGCTCCTTTCTTATCTATTAGTTTATGAATTGTAATTTATATTATAGTAAACAATTTTGCTATTGCACATGTGACTGAAATTTTTTTATGTTTCAGTCATCTGAAATTGCACTCTCAATGAACTAAAATTGCAGCTCCCCTAAAAAAAAAACAACTGCAACTTTAGATGATTCAGAGTGCAACTTCAGGTGACCTGAAATTGCACTCTCAATCAACTAAAATTGCAGACCCTCTCCAAAAAAACATATGCAACTGCAGGTGATTTAAAGTGCAACTTTAGGTGACTGAAATATAAAAAAATTTCAGTCGCCTATGCAATAGTCATCCCTATAGTAAATAGCTTTTAAATGATATATTTTTTTAAGAAAGAGCTAATAGAAAGATTATAGTAAAAATATATTAAATTCAGCCGTACCAGCTAAAATTTTATAAGACTATTTTTCTTTATGTACTACCTTTTGCAAATAATTAGAATTTAAAATTTTAAGCTATAAGACACATCCCAATGGTAGCATGCATTCAGATGAACAGTTTTGGCCTGCACGTACATACGTACAATTATTCGGCTACGGATTTCTAAAGATATACGGTAGCTAGTATGTAATAGTATATCTTTGGCCAGCCTATGGGCTAGCATGCATTCAGACGAACAGTTTTGATCTGCATGTACGTACAATTATTCGGCTACGGATCTCTAAAGATCATGTGGGTTCTTCTGGGCTGAGGCTTATGACTTATAGTTATGGTTTTTGAATTCTGGTTTTTTTTTTGTGAGAGACGGTATGTAAGGAGAAATAGTCGCATGTAATTTTGACAGGTACAGCTAAATTCGATATAGTTTATACTATAAATTATTTGTAGACCTATTTTAAAATACATATAATTTAATGACGTGAACTGTTTATCTGTATATAAGCCGTAAACCGTAACGAACCAGCTATATAGTAGCTAATACGTAATAGTATATCTTTGGCCGGCCATTCGATCGAGGCTGCGGTCCACTTCACCTGCAAAATGGCTGTCAATTCAGATGATGGTTTAAATACTGTCTAAATTACGACACGTAATACGCTGGATTGAAGTGCAAACGTACGTGTCGTAATACATGGATTTCAGCCACACGTACGTGCATGTCAATGACTGTAAGACCCGCACTGATGTAAACTATGGATAGGTTGATCGATGCCATGTAGAAAATGTATTTCGGTAAACTTTCCACGATGGAATCGATTGGACCGCTCAAACCAAAGCTGTACATCCGATCAACCATCGATCTCACATCCGATTGATCGATCGATCTTGACATGTCAATTTTCGAAACCAAGACATGTCAAATTTTCACTGGTCAGTAGCTCTTCAACCAGTAACCCTGATCGGTAACGACAGCTCGTTAAAAAAAAGTTGGTGTCTATAAAGTAGTTAAGTGCTTTGTTGCTAAATAAAACTTAAATGATTAGTCCTTAGATCTAGAACTAATAGTAAAATCACTTTGCATCTACTCCTATTTGAGTATTATTTTGTTAGAGAATACTTAATTTTTTAGACATTAGATGCTCTAGTTTGCCGCACGCCTGCATTGATTAGCTTTGCTCATTAGTCATTAACATATATTGTGAATCATGTGATACATTAGGAAAGCCCTAACACATAATACTCTTTCATGCATGGTCAATTTGCATCAATTATGTACTAATTTTACGCAACATAAATTATGTAAAATATGATGTGATAGTTTGTACAAAAGAGTAACAAAATAGACTATAAAGAACACAACAACAACCATATAAAATCGTACGTTCAATTATGCTACGGTTCTCGACAATCCTAAACAAAGTGATTACTCTTTTATCATATTGTTCACCTTGAAAAAAAAATCACAAAGCATTGCATGATCACAAAGTAACATCCAACGAACAAAAAAAACTCAGTACACAAATATTAAAAAAACACTTAAATACAATTTAACAAATTCCAAAAAAAAGCTACCACGGCACGTAATACGCCGGATGTCCGAATGTGTTGTCGTAATATAACGCATGCTTTAGAGAGAGAGAGAGAGAGAGAGAGAGAGAGAACCCTGTAAGACTAGCATCGCGCACTAACCCTGTAAGAGCTAGCATCGCGCACTAACGTACGAAAACCAAAGCAGTACACGCTCACACAGTATATTTATACATTTTCGGTAAGCTTTCCACGATGGAATCGACGCGGACTGCTAAAACGAAAGCTGCACACGCCTGTACGGCGCGTCGATCGATCGTCTCACGCCGGGCCGCCCCATCGATCTTGCTGGACATGGAGAACTTTTACTACCTGTTCTGTAACTGTTTAAGTTCGGCGCCTCTGTCCTCAGCACTATGCCTGGCCGTCGACATGTAGGCAGATTGGTGCGATGTTACGTGCAATCCACCCTCACTTGCGATCGAGGCAACAACAGTCGCGCGGGCAGGTTGCTGCCCGCTTTGAGATCGAGATAAGGCCGAGACCAAAAAGGGGTGCCCCTGCATGGACCCCGGCCGACTTGAGTGCTCGATCATACATATCACTAGCTACATACATCGGCATCTTTTCCCCAGTCTGATCGATCCCTGCTAATAAACTATTGATGCGTAACAATGACCGGTGCAAACAGCAATAGCTAGCTAGCTGAAAAGGGCAGGGTTAAGTGCCGAAAACCGTGTGTCTAATCACTTTGAGGCACCATCATCGTTTCTGAAAAATATCCTGTGCAGAGCATGAAGCTAGCTAGAGCCGAAGAGACGCTAGCTAGCTAGCTATCTTTCCGTGCTTTCTATCGTCTGCTGGGTTTTCTTGGACGTCTAGCGCAATGCAGTGCAGTGCAATCAAGTGTCATCGAGTCTTTTGGCTTAGGGCGAGAGGAGTCGTGCGCGAGAAAGGCGCATATGGGTCTGCCCAGGCTGCATCTGGCAAAGTGCGACCTAGCTGTGGGAGAAAAGCAGCGATCCAGCCGAGCAAAAGTGCCATATCTTCACCAGCATCGCACTATCGGGCCCGGATCCCTCATCCTTTTCGTACAGTTCCCATCATGCTACAATCAACTGGCTCGCTGTTCGTACGTGCAAGTAGCTAGCTAGCCAAGTATCTTCTACGTCTCCTCTGCACATTGACGTTGGCCATTGTTGTATTTCGTGGTCCGAATCTGATTGAATCTGATCACTTGAATAATTCAATCAGATTTCGCTTAAAAGGTTTATTCTTATCAGTATGACTGACCAGTAATACGAACTGATCAGATATTATGATTGAAATCATCTTCAAGTTTATAATGGACTCTGTACCGACTTGCACTAGTCGTAGTGTCCAAAGTTATCTGTGCTGACTAGAGTCAGATGTGGCTACTCGAGACACTTTGGACTACAACTCTTCACCGTTATCTTTTGAGACTGTTTCATCTCCAAGTGGGGTGTTATTTCCGTCTTCGAGCAAGTTGCTGTTTTAGTTTTCGAGTGGGTCTCTATTTCTGTTGCCGATTAGGACTCTATTCCTTCGTCATCTCGAATTTTTTTTATTCCTAAGGCTATTTATACTTCCTGAAAATTTCATGATATATAGTATGCACATTATAAATTATCTATCTATATATGATGTCAAGGATATTATATAACTTTTCTATATAGTGATTTCATCGATTGTATATCTATATTTTTTAAAAAAGAATTTTTACGTTAAATTTTTGTGTCGTGATTCTTCATTGTTTATCGTACGCGGCGGTGCGTTTTATACATGCACGGCCGTGAGTTTTATAACAGACATGCATATATTCGTGCACACCGCACAAGAGATTGTTATGCGATTGGATGGATCCTCGTTTGGCTGTCCTGTAGCTGATGATGAGCTGACGTGTACGGCCGTGAGTTTTATGACAGACATGCATACATGCATGCACGCCGTACAAGAGATTGTTATGCGATTGGATGGATTCCTTGTTTGGCTGTCTTGTAGCTGATGACGAGCTGACGTTTGCGTCCACACGAAGCTGTACAGCAGAAGGGAGAGCGGTTGTGCACTTGTGCAGGTGGTAAGAGAGGCAAGGGTGATGACTACTTGTGCACCTTGTGAGTGCACGTCTGATGCTAAAGCTCGTGTGACCACTGTTGCACGATGGAATGGCTGAGCCAGTTGATCTGACGGCTTACGTGCGCCTTCGAGGATGTGGTGATAATGGACGAACGGAACGATCGATCTATCGCTGTTTAGGGCGTAAAATTTTCATGCAAGAGGACGAAAGTGGCGATGGCCTGTTGAATATGATTGTAGGCGTGTTCTGATGTAAAGTGTCGACACTGTTGTCACGTAATAGTCGATCTCGAACCATTCAAGGAGCGGCCTACCACTTGCACCCAAGCTGGTAGAGCGGTGGACCGGTGGTAGATGGGTGGTAACTTCACCGTTGTTCGCAGATGCCAATATTTGTTGGGCAAAACAGGCGCTGGTGCATTTTCAACAGGGTCTCTGTTCCATCCTCAACAGGGCACGGTGTTTAGCCGGACCTAGTCCGGCCGTTCCAACCTGACCCGCTGAACCTGGATCTATACCCAACTTAGATGTGCATGGGCCGGGATGCCGCCCAATCAAGCGCCACCAAAACTGGGCCTTATGATGCCCGCGGGGGCCTAGCTCGGGTTGGCACCGAGGCTCATGAGCTGAGCCTAACTAGGACTGGTACAGAGGATTGGGCCTATTTACAAGTTTGACGCTAGGAAGAGAAAGCCGATGGCCCAATCCTGCGTGGCTTTCCTCCGCCCGGAAAGGCTTGCGCGGCTATAATTCGTCTTCATATCATCTATGATAAAACTAATAATAATATATACAATATGTTATTTATATAATTATCCGTAATAAATTTATATAATTAATATATTATCTATATATTTGTCCAATTTTGCTATTGCACAGTCGACTGAATTTTTTTTATCTCTTAGTCAACTGAAGTTGCACTCTCGGTCACATAAAGTTACAGTATACTAATTCACCCCCTCCTGAAGTTGCATTCTCAGTCACCAAAAGTTGCAATACAAAAAGTGACTGAAGATATAGGAAAAAAACAGTTGCCTGTGCAATAGTTACTATCTATATAATGGTATAGACATTAAAAAATCATCTATAAAACCGTCTGTTAAATAATAGATAATATATTTCTTTCTCCTTTACGATACCCAAAATCCTATGTAGCATATATTTATGAACAGCTGATATGTACAATTGTAAATCCCCTTAGACGTGAAGACCGAGCAACTCAAGCAGCCCCGTCGAGCGTGCAATTGGAACACCTCACATGAATAATTTAAATAATTTAGAATTAAGAACACATGCACACGCGTTCAAGAAAAAAGTGTGTATCTACGGTCTGTGAGATTTTATACTTAACAAAAAAATTAGTGTGTAGAGAATATGTACACATATGTACATGTGTGTATCAGTATGAGTTTAGTGATGCTTATTTGGGTTTAAAAGCGATGGTTTATGATTTATTTTGTATTATAACTGCTGATATCAGAATTAAATTTAGAAAAATAAAAAAGTTATATCATCGTAGACATTAAAAATAACTAAGAGGAAAAGAAAATAAAAAAATCTAAAAAACCGTATCATGAAAAAAAAGAGGAAAGTAAAATACGAAAAGCTAGAAGGAGAAGTCCAAATGAGCACCCATAGTATGTGGCCGCTTGTATCCATTAAAAAGAAACACGTTAAATGCGACTAGTTAGAGACCCGTGCGTTGTAACGAAGTCGTAAAAATGGTAAGACGAAACTTACTGCTTGGTAAACTTCACACATCAAACATTAGAGAGCAAGCGACAGAGATAGAAGGGTGGCTAGAATGCGCGAGAAGATGGGGAAAGTGGAGGGTGGACGGTTGTATCGTGAGAGAGAGTAGGAGCAAGACGAACGGTCCAGATTAAATCGGATGATTGGGAAGAGAGGAGGAAAAATAGACCAACCACCAACTCATATTTTTATCTACACTATTAATCCACCAGTTAAAATTATGCTACATCCACCCAACAATTACCTGCTCCACAGTCATGACCTTAACTACGTTCACACCACAATATGCACTCTTAATTACACCATCCTACAAACGTCCGCACCAGATTAATTCTCCTCCATTCTCTCTCCTTACTCAACCATATCCAACGATCACCCTTTAATGGATGTGCAGTACCCCTCACATCCCGCTACGCAGAAACCCCTCCGTTCTCCGCCTTCCCCGCGCCTCCTCCGCTCCCTCCGCCTCCCCTCTCCTCCACCCATCCTTTTCACCACCAAACCCGCAACCCCTCTCCCATTCCACGCCGCCCTCAACACCATGTCCACCCCGCCGTCTCTCCACCGCGCGGCCGCCTCGACCTCCGTCGGGCGTTCCGATCATCGCCTTCATCCATAGTTCCCGCGAGCCTCGTCGATATATTCCTCCAAACTATTATCATCCTCCGCCTCCCACTCTCCCTTGTCCTGTCTCCTCCATGGCCTCGCCCGCCGCCACCGGTGAGGCGTCCCGGCGAAGTTGCTCATATTCGACGCCGAGGAGGATCTCGCGGCGTCGCCGGCCGAGTACACGCGGAGCTGTCGGGAAGTCCACCGCCGAGAGGCTCCTTCACCGTCGTGCTCTCCGCGGCTCTATCATCAAGGCCCTCGTGTTCTCGAACCTCCTCAAGATCGCACCTTTATTGGTTCTCGTAGGGTTTTAGATCGTATAAAAGTTTAACATTTGGGTTTCGCAGAAGTCGGCGAGCATCCGTACTGGAGGCGGTGGACTGGAGCAAATGGCACGTGTTCTGGGTGGATGAGAGGGTGGTGCCCAAGGACAACTCGGATAGCAACTACAAGCTCGCCATGGATGGGTTGCTCTCAAAGGTACTCACATACGGAGTAGATTTAATTAATAACTTTTTCGGTGGTTGGAAGTTGGAATTTTGTTGTTCCGATGGATCTGAATATCTGATACAATGCTGAAATGGGATCGTGATGACTGATGATCCTTTGAGCGGTGGAAAATGAAAACGTGGAAATTTTGTGCAGATTATATACTGCTCTGCATGTTTTGTTGGACTTAGTAATTCCTTATGGCCTTGCCGATATTGGGACATTGACGAATATGTGCTGAGTAATTTTTGAAAAATGTGGAATAGGTTTATTAGCTTTAGTGGCACACATTATTATCAATTGAGTGACGCTAAGTTCACTTTCTGGAATTTTGATTAATCTTTCGGAAAAAAGAATATGTGTATGTACTCTATATATTTTCAACTCCCACACTTTATATGTGTTTGGTCGAATTCAACTTGAACCCATCTACTTGTGTAACACAGTTGTGCGTAGAAGTTGATATAACCATATCTGTATTCTCATCATAATTAGATGATGCATTCTGGTCATATATTGTCAATAAGAACCTTTTACCTTTGTTCTCCATCAACAGAATTGTACTCTGAAGTTTTTATCTGTATGTCTTTCAACAATATAGGTGCCAATTCCTGCTAGCCAAGTTTACGGCATTAATGATGCGCTATCAGCTGAGGGGGCTGCGGATGACTATAACAAGGGGATAATTTAATATGATGAGTCACATGATGTCCTCGATTTTGGAATAGTTGAGAGGTGACTGTAGTTTCATAGTTTAGGTTATTAATTTTTAGTTACTTTTATATATGGGGACATATTTGTTATGGACCATGGATGTAGGTGTTCCTGGCACCAAGTTTACCCTTTTCAATTTTGTTCTCTCAATGACAACTGTGGGCTAAACAGTTTTCTGGCACTTTTGATTTTGGGTATCACTTATTGGGGTGACATGAAAGCAGGGACTAGGGAGAGAGGGCAAGAAAAAAGAGAGCTTTCACCGTATTTCTTCCTTTTGTTCTGAAACTGTCCTAAATTTTGTATCTCGTGTCCTCCATTTCACTGGTTTTGTGTATACTTGGCAATGATCTTTGTCTACACAAGCTAGGGGCAAATCTATCTGAACGCATCAAGAAAGAATGTGAAATACACATATCGGCAAAAATATCGCATTAGTGGGTCAAAGTCCGATTTGGTTGTATTTTTGTCTCGTGCAAAAAACATGGCAAGATTTTTGTGATCAAATGTTGATTATTCGTGGTATTGCTTTACTTCTTGATGTAAAATATGTCAAGAATGTTGCAAATATTTGTTCAAGATGGGATATGGGGTTGCAACTGTTAAAGTAAGCATCTATCGCCGTCTCCGAGATTGAACACAAAGCTATACCGGTCTTCTAAGGTTGATTGAGAGCGAGAGGTATGCTCGCTCTTTAGGAATATGCACAACATGCTATAATTTGTTAGTACTAATCGTAGTCTGCACAATCAATTTTATGTTTGATTGGATCTGTCCATTTTAACTTAAAAACAACGTAAATCAATACGATCAAATCGACAATAGACGATTTCATATTCCTAAAGCATTACGGTGGTATAATGTTTTTGACTAATCCTAAGCATGATCGACAATCCTATGTTCGATCATTAACTCCTTTAACAATCCTTTGAAATTTCAATCTCGTGACCAATCTGGATCATGCTATTCTGTTGGATTGTACAATGCTATGATCTGTCATGATTCTAACTACTATCATTGCAAGTGAAAAACATGAATACTTCATATTTGTATTTTTCCCACACCCCATCCTTAATGTCTTCGAACTCTGTATTCTTTCGAATGTTGCAATACTTGATGATCCATATGTTGCTCGGTTTCAGACCCTTCATATTAACAAATGTGTGATCTATTTGCTTAGAGCTATTTGATTGTGATCCAAATTCATACATATATCTGTTTGGGTGGAGGTTCCAGATTTGTTACTGAATGTATTATGCCTTTCTCCACATATTAATGTGGAAAATTGTAGCCCATTTTTCATATTCGATTCAATTGGGATTTTTTGGAGATCCTGCTTTTACTACTGATTGTATCTCTTTGAGTTGAACGGCAATGAAAAAATGTACTTTATTCAATCGGACTTAAAAAATGCAATGTATTGAATATTGTGTACCAAAGGGTAATTAGTAAAAAGTTCATTTCACTTGAGAAAATTGTGGTTATTGCATCATTATATGCATACAGGCTTTAATTATCTTGTGTGATATTGTAGCTCGTAGTCATAGTTTTCAGATCGGATCCATTTTATGTACTTGTAATTTTGAACATAAAGGATCAGTGTCATCTAATATTCATAGTTCTATTAACCGAAAATTGTTTGCTCAATGGCTACCCTTGTTTCTGATCGGGCTTGGTGAAGCAATAGATAGGACATTACTTAGTCATCTTCTGAAGATGTTTACTGCTCTTGGAATGTATTCTGAGAGTTTCGAAAAGCCCTTTCTCGAATGCACATCTTCAACATTGGTGAGATTCGTCATGAAAAATATTTCCATCTCTTTGTTCTTTGATAGCTTTCAACAAAATAGAATAAAAGGAAAAATGTTGAAGATGTATCTTAAAGACTGTAAAAGGTCAGACATCAAGTATTTGTGAGTTATGGGGTAGTAACAAAGACTATCATCAAGACTCAAGAGTTATGTTCAGTTAAATATGTCTCTAGACTCTAAATGTAGGTTGTTGTGATGCAATGCGGTCAAAACACTTGAAACTCGGTCATTAATATATGTAAAAGTATCCGGTCATCCATATGGAAATAGTGGCGTTAGATTGTCTTGAAAAAATTTGCCCATGACATTATTGTTTTAAAACGATGTTATTATAAAGATTATGACCAAGGTATTGCATTAAAACTACGAAAAGTCGAAAACAATCTACTTTTGAGAGAGCGGTTTATTATGTAGGACACCCTCCAGTACTGCAAGAATTTGTTCAAAGCGATTGTTAGCACTGTGAGGTTTATTTTTGTATGCAAGATGTCACAATGTGCCTGTAATTTTCTTTCCTGTTATAGTTAGTCTTTCCTTTCACGTCTTGCTAAACACTGCCATTGCTTGTTTTTCCATGTGTTGATGCTTGCTATTGCTTTAGCAAGGTGGGCTGTACACTACTCGTACACCATGTTTTATGTTGGTTTCCTATCATGTTCCAGTCAGTTGCAAGATCTGATAGACAGAAAGCATTTGTATCCGACCTCCTCGGATTAATATCTCGGTGCATATAAGCCCGTTTATTGTATATCAGCTGTGCAACTGAACATGGGTGTATGCATCTTCCAATTGTAAATATACCGATTCGTTGAGTGACAGTATCGCTTACTTGTGTTGCTCCTGTTCATTTCAGAAGTATGATTGTATTTGTATGAAACTGTACTATGTGAGCTTACAGTGTCATTATCAGCGCATGAAACGCGCGGTAATACTACGATATTACGTTCGCTTACCTTGTGAGATGCGTGGAGCGAGCATAATGGCGAGGACGGGTAATGTCTTGCCGTCCGCCTGTCCGCTGCGACCCAACCGCGGCAAAGCTCTTTACGGTATTTAATGCTATATCCAGAAATATTTTGCTACTCTATGTGATTCTGTATGGCGCACATGGAGGCACCTATTTGTGTTTCATTATATGCCAACATTGCATATATACGCCTTTTTGGTTGGTACTGTTTTTCGTGAAGTACACACTTTGTGACAGTGGACCTCATCTTAATGTTATTTCATCACTTTAGCTTTACTCAACAGCAGCACTCCACAATTTTTCAGGTTACTTTGAAGGTTTCTAATCACTCTTTCGCTGCATTGTATTTAAAATAATATGCTTCTGTTCAAAATGTTGAATTTGTTGTCAATGGAGTTTCCTCTCATTTTGAAGGTGCCCACTGTTCCCTTTGCAGTAATTTATATGTCTCACAAGTTGTCTTGCACTAAATTTTGAGTACTGTTGGAGACGGCATATTTGTCGACCAAGAAGATGATCCATACATGGTCGATGATCATGAATTAAGCCAGAATGAAGTTACCGCTATCAAGGATAAAGCTGTCTACAAGAAAAAAATTAGAACGGCGTGCAAGTCAGTACAAGGTATATTTCCTTGTCATTTTAATTTCCTGTTATATGCGGTTCTACACTTGTACCTATTTGTTGTTAGTTAGTTCTGAAGTCCTTCTCAGTGCTTGCTCTCCCTTGAACCTATGTGAAATTGGTCTGATTTCCTGCATGCTTCCGGCTACACTTGTACTTATTTGTTGTTGGTTAGTTCTGAGTCCTCCTTAGTGCTTGCTTTTCCTTCAACCTATGTGAAATCTGTCCATGTAAGGGCACTTTTCATCACTACTATTATGTTTTCCAATGAGCTGTAGTAAAGTTTCATGCCGTAATCCCCTGTGCAGATCTTCACCAGTTCCTCTCTGCTGCGTATTCAGAGTATGATATCATGATATGGTCAGCAACTGGGTAAGCCTTTTGCCACCCTTAACTATCAGTTAACTGGTTATGATTGTGACGTGAAATAGGTAAAATAGTACCATTTACCCTTGAATGTAGTATGAAATGGGTGGAGTTGAAGATGGGGCAACTTGGAGTTCTTACCAACCCCAACTACAAAACTACTGCTCTTCTGGATCACTTGGCGATGATAACTGTGCAATCTGAAAAGTATTCTGAAAAGAAAACTTACGACTGCAAGCCTCTTGGTGTCATTTGGGCTCAGTTCCCTGAGGTTAATATTCTATGATTAGTGACGGATTGTAATCGAGTTATTTGCTCATTACTCCCGCCGCTTCCATATGCAGTACTACAATGAAAAGAACAAAATCATGTTTGATGACCTCAGAAGGAATTTTGTCATGAATCCACAGAATGGTCTTGTGATCAGACCATTGAAGAAAGCCCATATGAGCAGAAACGGTGATCAAGAGCTGGTGATTTCATGATCTGAACTTGCTGGTGATATACATAAGTGTTTTCCAGATTATATACATGGTGATATACAATTGCGTGAAACTTAAACTATGGAAAAAATATCGTCATTTGGTTGTTTTTATGTGTATCTCTGAAATGCCGCTGTGGTGTTAGCACAGGTACTATACTAGTAATAGTAAAAATTAACCAGTGCTAAACCTGCGGTGTGAAATCTTCTCACGGCTGGCCCCGCCGCTCCGCTCTGGAAAACACGAGACGACTCTAGCGCCGACTCCACGTACCCATGCACCGCCGCGCCACGCGTCCGCCGAACACCACCCGCCCAAGCCGCTCCCTCCATTATTAAACCCACGCGCGCGCGGGCCTCGTCGTCACGCACTCACGCTGGCAACAACTAGAACAATTGAGGAATTAGGAATACACACACGATCGAGGCCTAAGCATCTGTGAAGAAGAACGGATCAACACGATGGCGCAGGAGTGCCTGAGGCTGGTGTCGCATCCGATCGCGGCGCACGACGGGCGGCTGCAGCGGCACTACACGCTGGAGGGGCAGGGCGCCAAGAAGGACATCTCGCCGCCGCTCGAGTGGTACGGGGTGCCCGACGGCACGCGCTCGCTGGCGCTGGTTGTGCAGGACATCGACGCGCCCGACCCGGAGGGCCCCATCGTGCCGTGGACGCACTGGGTCGTCGTCAACATCCCGCCGTCCGCCAAGGGCCTCCCCGAGGGGTTCTCCGGGAGGGAGGGGGCCGCCGGCCGCGAGTACGGCGGCATCCAGGAGGGCATCAACGACTGGAAGCAGCCCGGGTGGCGCGGGCCCATCCCGCCCTCCCGCGGCCACCGCATCCAGTTCAAGCTCTACGCCCTCGACGACGAGCTGCACCTCGGCAACAAGGCAAGTGAATAATGTTCTCAAGCCGACCTCTAGGCTAAGAGACGTGACATGATTGGAGTTTTTGACGTTGCGGGTTCTTGTGATTTGCAGGTGACCAAGGACAAGGTCATGGAGGCCATCGAGGGACACGTGCTGGCAGAAGCCGAGCTTGTGGCTGTCTTCTAAAGACTTCTATGGATTTTATGTGTACTGTATGTGACCCTGTTTCGTAGTGTGCCTTGCGTACGTATGCATCGCGACCTTGTAAATAATCTTTATCTAATAAAGGGGGTAACTTGAGTTGTGTTTCGCATATTTGTGATTGTACGACACAGCTATCGCTAATGCAACGTCATGTAAGTTGACGAGGGACTTGGGCCGGTGCCGTACCGGCACGGCCTGGGCTGGGCGTGCTTGAGGCAGTGCCGGCTTGACTCGGCCACCCCGCATTGTCGGCCTGATTCTCCTTTGACGATTTTTAAAGGCCCACGCACAGCCTAGACCATTACAGACTGTCGCCGTGTCGGCTTTGTTGGTTACCATCTTCATTTTTCTCGTTGCAGGTTTATACAAGTTCTTTAAATCTAATCAATAGCTTAGACTAGACATGCGTTAATGCGAACTACTTTTCTAACTATCCCGACCGTCGTTGGGACACGAGCAACTATGGCACCCAGTAAGAACCAGTTACAATATATTCCACTACTATTTCTTTCAAAGTACGCATTAACAATCTCTCTTGTGTACACATAGAGTCCGGAACCACTATATGGCTACTGTAAGTGGACCGACCTAGAGATCCACCCATATGATCAGTTGACTCGACTTTTGAGGATGGAATGTCAAAAGGGTTTGTGAGATCTAGGAGGAGGAGCGCTGCAACCTGCAACGATGAGCAAATCGAGCGTATATGTCGGGAGACAAAAACTCATCTCGATGTGTACATGTGCAGGGAGCACGAGGCGAGGGAGCTCAAGGAAAAAAAAGAAATGGCGGCCAAGACCAAAGAGGCTGCCGAGAAGTTCAACGCCGAGCTCGCAAGGAAAAAAACTAGCCCGATCCACCCAATGGTTGGGTTGTTCCGAACTAGTCCCCTCGAAAGTCTAATTTATTTCCATCCCAAAAAGGCGCATTTGTATCATAGGAGTACTTTGGCTTATTGCATCGTACATGATTCTATTTCTTATGCATGTAACCAAACTCTGTAAGCTATATCAATCCTAACTTTATTATAAAGTCTATTTTAATTTGCAATATCAAATCTCTTCGTCTTTTTGTATTCAATTTTTCACGTAGCAAGATATCCAACAACATGAAAAAAACGAGTTCTTGAAGTACGCACGAAATGTCTACGTATCTTTCATCAGTGGTATTGTACAATATGTCCATCCTTGTGCCTCATATTATACCACACAGTTCACATATTAGTCATTTTTCCGGGAGGTAGTACGTATCACTTCCAATACAAGGTCTAGAAATATTGTACGGGTGTTTATGATGGATATATACGCTAAAGTGTCAAAGATTATCGGTCCATATATGTATTTACGCTCAGTTAAAATGATGGTGTCATATATGGTTCGTAGATAGATTATCTATTTTTAAGTTATATATAGTTCGCGAGGATTAACTTTAAAATATTTTTAAAAAATATAAAAAAAAACAAGTTTTAGTTGTCCTAATAGTTGGGCGACAGGAGTACTATCGCCTGGCGGTTGGACGACAGAGCCTGTTGTCTGACCGTTGGGTGACTGGATGTATGTCGGCCAACGTTAAAGCTACAGCCTTGCTGTCTCTCGGTTATTAGGCGATAGGTTTCAGTTATCCAACGGTTCGGCAATAAGAGACTACTTTTACAAAAAAAAATTTGTAGGTATATTTTTGTATGTTCGAATAAAAAATAGATTATTTAAAAAAAATCCTTTGTTCTTGGCGTGAAAAAAATTCTCACCTTGCGCGGCTTGGATGGACGGCCCATTTCAAGTAGCAACCCGGCACGCTGATACGGCCAAGAAAAAATGCCCACTAACGGGTCCCGTTTAGATTACTGATACGCCGATGTCCCTGTGCGGCGTTGGACCGATCCACCCGTCATCAACTCTCAGCTGTTAGATACCCAAGAGGCGGAAAATCCCCACCTCGCAGGTGGCGCCGGAGGGTAGACGGAAGAGTTGCGTCGGCCCGCCGCCGACGAGGATATCCCTCCGTAGCCGTGTGTCCACCGGGGAGGAGAGCAGCGGACGGAGGGCTCGCCAGCGAGGGATCGGGAACTCAAACTTCATATTGAGAAGGTTTTGTGCGGACACGCCGTGGAAGGTGAGCGGCGTCCGCGCAGCCTTTGTAATGAATAGCAATCAAACTTCTCACATTGTTCCTGCTATGGATGCACGTACAAAACCTTCCACGAATGAATACATCAGAAAGTAGGCATCATCACTAGCCACTACCGATGTTGGGAAAAACGTATGACTATTCTTTTTTTTCCGTTTATGGGTACGGTTTATAATTTTTGTCTGTTCGTAAAAGAGAATACGGAGACACAAATAATTCACATGTAATTTTGACCGATATAAATAAAGTCGCTGTAGTGTGTATTATAATGAATTTTTTGTACGGATAATCTATTTTTTATTCAAAATTACAGAAATATACCCGCGGGAAATTTTTTTACAAAAATAGGCTCAAGTCGCTCAATGGGAGGGCGACTGGAGCCTATCGCCCAACCAGAAGCCGATTCTCTCTGTCGCTCTACCATCGGCGATCGCATCGATCGCCCTCCCATTGGGCGACTTTAATGCAGTCGCCCAATGGTTGAGCGACAGGGACCAAACCTTCGCTAAAAATAGTGAAAATTGGTGGAGATATTCTTCATTGATCCAAAAGCCTTCAGAAAAAAATTTGAACAATTTCGGCTACGGGATCAAAAGTTATAGCAGTTTCAATCACTCCCTGTTTCCTCTCTTTGTGTTCCTCGATTGCTATAACTTTTGATCCCGTAGCCGAAATTGCTCAAAATTTTTTGTGAAGGCTTTTGGATCAATGAAGAATATCTCCACCAATTTTCACTATTTTTGGCGAAGGTTTGATCCCTGTTGCTCAACCATTGGGCGACTGCATTAAAGTCGCCCAATGGGAGGGCAATCGGATGCGATCGCTGATGGTAGAGCGGCAGGACAGAATCGGCTTCTGGTTGGGCGATAGGCTCCAGTCGCCCTTCCATTGGGCGACTTGAGCCTATTTTTGTAAAAAATTTTACCGCGGATATATTTCTGTAATTTCGAATAAAAAATGGATTATTCATACGAAAAATTTGTATTATAATTATCTTATAAATTTTACCTTAAAAAGATATAAAAGTTAGTTAATGTTGAAAAATTAAAAACAAGAATTTTGATCCGAAAAGGAGGCTAAACTGGCTTCTCACCCTGCAGTTAAAATTCTTTTACTACACAAACAGTGAACGTCACAACGCTACAGTGCAGGAGGCGCGAACAGGACAGATCGAACACCAGCCAAAATCCACGACCTCCATCCCCGCGGCGGCGCGCCGTCGCCTACAACTGGATGGTGACGCCCCTGGCCCCCATGCTGGCGAGCCGCTGCTCCGCCGATCCATCCCTCTCCCCGCCGCCCGCCCTCGACACGTCGTGCCGGGTCGCGTCGAACTTCTCGCCGTCGCCCCACAGCGCGTAGGCCTCCTCCCCGTGCGCCGCGTCGTCGCCGATCATGAGCTGCTCGTCGGGCATCCGCAGCGGCAGGAACAGCCCGATGCCGAGCAGGATGAGCGTGGTGACCACGAGGTTCCACACGATCACGAACGCCGCGCCGGCAAGCTGCTTGCCGATCTGCTTGAAGCCGCCGCCGTAGAACGCGCCGCGGAGGCCGGGCACCGGGGACTCGATCGCCATGAGCTCCGGGGTGGCGAGGAGCCCCGTGAGGATGCCGCCGAGGAGGCCCGCGACGGCGTGGGTATGGAAGACGGCGAGGGTATCGTCGACCTTCATGAGCAGGGCCGACTTCTTGTGCAGGATCATCATGGTGAACCACGGGACGCTGCCGGCGAAGACGCCCATGATCACGGCCGCCCAGGTCTGCACCAGCCCTGCGCATGTAAATTAACCAGTAAACTACATATGAAATCGTTGGTCAATACGTAACTGGTAAAAATAATTTCAGGTAAAAACCTTTCGGTTTTCCATTAGCAACGCGGCAACGCTCTTGATTTCACACGACCGACTGCATACGCCAAGAGACTACGCAAGTTTAACTCAGTTTGTATTGGTTTTTAAAATTTGTTTCTATAATAAATAGTTTTTTTATAATAACTAACTATCAAATAAAGTGTTATTTTAGGATAAATCTATTAATTAATTATATTACACACTATAGTGACTTTATTTATATTAGCCAAAATCACACATAAATCTCTCAACAAATTTATCTACAAAATTTATAAACTAAAATTAAAAGTAAAATTAGAAACGAAAATGAACGGACCGAAGATGCATTCAGAATCTCTGAGAGCACGGGAGCACGTGCACGAGCGTTTCCTACGGCAACTTTGATATTGGTGCAAATTAGTCTATGACTTCTTTAGGTAGTTCTTGTCAGCTAGTAGTACAACTTTTCAGGGGAAGTTCTTTAGCTACAATAATTAACAAAAGCACAACGCGTTAAGCTACGTAAAATATGGTCATAGCAGCCCGTCATGACTGGCTAACTATTGCTAGTTTTTCCGCTGATCAATTTTGACTTTTTTTGTTCGTACACTCCGATTAATTGAGGGGATAAGGGTGGTTTCTTTTCCTGTTAGCTTATAGCTTAAATATTTAAATTCTGACTATTTACAAAAGATATTATGCAGAGAAAAATAGTCATATGTAATTTTGACCGGTATAACTGAATTCAGTATATTTTTTACTATAATTTTTTTTATTGACCCTAACTTGAAAAAATATCATTTAAATGCTAATTAATATAGACAATATAAGTATAAACCAATTTTAAGCCAAAAAAATCCGGCCAAAATCATTTAACACTCCATATCTCACCGACCTATGAATCCTAGAGCCATATATCAATAAGACGTCAGTAACAAATTCTAAAATGACATATTTTAACAGTGATAAATGATCATTCTCCATCATCTTTACCGATATCTCGTACGCAGTCCATCGATTTCTGTGATCTGTATGGAGCAACCGTACGTTCTTTCCCAGGGTACCAGGAGAAATCAAGAACAAGTTTCGTACCTGCGCCGGGAGTGATGCAGACGAGCCCAGTCATCATGCCCTGGACGGCGCCGATGACGGACGGCTTGCTGAAGAAGATGACGTCGAGGCATGTCCACATGAGGAGGCTCGTGGCGGCACAGACGTTGGTGTTGAGCACGGCAACCGACGCCGTGATGTTGGCGGCGTACGGCGCGCCGCCGTTGAAGCCGGCCCAGCCCATCCACAGCAGCCCGCCGCCGGCAATCATCAGCAGGATGTTGTTCGGCGAGAACCGCTCCCGATCGTTCTTAAGTCTTGGACCCACCTGTCAGCCATAGTAAAAATTAACAGTGGTTAGTAATCCGATGTGCACATGCATGCTACGCGGTGAAGTTGATTATTTTTCTTTGTAGATTATTTTCATGCTATCTTGTTTACCGTATGGGCTCGCTTTTTAGAGGTCATAGTCATATCACGAAAAATACACAAATAAATAGATCTGAATATAGTTAGAAGAAAACATCCAGATGATGTTTATCAATACCCATAAAAATAACTAGCTAAAATCTAGAGATAAACCCACTTAATTTGTAACTTTTTAAGAGGAAGCCGAGAGCTTTCATTCCCACTTATTTGGAACTAGTCGTACTCAAAAATTTGCTTTTAGTCACATGCAACACTGGTGCCACACCAATTGGATAC
Organism: Dendrocalamus sinicus; assembly: GCA_036346575.1. Classification (NCBI taxonomy): domain Eukaryota; kingdom Viridiplantae; phylum Streptophyta; class Magnoliopsida; order Poales; family Poaceae; genus Dendrocalamus; species Dendrocalamus sinicus. Next base: position 26,570,519 of record CM070653.1, on the reverse strand, counting down.
CACAACAGACAAATGCCACTGCTAGATATTCCAGGTGTAAATGTGACGGACCAGATATTTATTTTTTTTTACAACACACTATCATGCACGCACACCACACGTGTACACATCCAAATACGCCTCCTAAGCAAGCGTAAATCGTAACCTCACAAAATCTCTACTGAAAATGCACTCGTATATGTAAAGGTGATATCATAATTTAAATCTAATAGGTAAAGTCGTACACTCACGACCTTACCATCTCACCAAAAGGTGGTTCAACAGATATTTAATTTTGGGGGTGAAATAATACTCTAAAATGCTTCGTATGAAACCCACCTTTTTTTTAACCGGATTGCATCGTCCTTGCTGTCGCAAAATGACACTACGATTGAGACTTCAAACAATAGCATCCGCAAATCGAGCACGCCAAGTCTTTCCCGCCGTCCAGCGGCCACCCTCACCGCCGCCCACCAGCCGAAGTAAGCGAGACGCAGCCCAACTTGTTCACACGTTCCATGAGCTAAAGGTTTTGCCTTTTTTTTTTTTTTGGTGTGCATGAGCTACCACCAATATACTCGTACCATGTGACTGCCCTGGGGGAGGGGGGATCTACAACCAGATGCATTAATTTCTTCCAAGATGGCCTTTTTTTTTGAGGAATCTTCCAAGATGGCTTTGACCATGTAGTGATTTCTAGTCTAGACATTGTACTACTACTTTTAATTGTGAATTTAATTTGTAGGGCAGTGATGCATCCCGACGAAGGAATCAATATTTTTGGGTCAAACTAATAGGAACACTACCGAACACGTTACCCGAACCCCAGCCGCCGGAACAGTGAGGTCGCCGGCCAGTTCACGACCGAGTGATGTTACCATTCCGACAAGGACATCAAAGGAAAGGAAAGCGGGAGACGAAGGTAGGAATGGAGCGTGCTTGCATACCCAGTAGGCGGCGGTGAAGCCGGCGATGCCGGAGGAGAGGTGGATGACGTATCCGCCGGAGTAGTCGATGACGCCCCAGTGGTAGAGGAATCCGCCGCCCCAGAGGCTGAAGGCGCCGACGGTGTAGGAGAGGAGCAGCCAGAGCGGCGTGAAGGCCATCCAGGCCTTGATGTTCATGCGGCCCAGCACGGAGCCGGCGAGCAGCACCAGTGTGATGGCGGCGAACTCGAACTGGAACAGCACCAGCGTCGCCTCCGGGTAGAAGGGCTCCGTGCGCGGCGTGGCCCCGTGCGCCGTGGCCGACAACGCCGCGCGGCCGACGAGGTAGTCCTGGGAGAGCGCCACGCCGGCCTTGCCCCAGAATGGCAGCAGCCGCTCCCCGAACGCCATGCGGAACCCCACAAGCACCCACACCAGTAGCGATGACGCGTAGGCGTAGAGCGCCATGAAGGCCGAGTTCACGGCCCACTTCTTCTTCACGATGCTGCCGTACAGCACCACCAGCCCCGGCATGGACTGGATGCCCACGAACGTCGCCGCTGTCAGCTGCCATGCGTTGTCGCCCTTGTTCAGCCACCCCGGCACGGCCGGGGGGTTCTCCGCGTACGCGCCGGCCGCCGCCATCTCGCCCCACCCCGCGCGCGCGCAGCACGCACGAATCACTCGCGTTGGCACGTGAGCAAGTATGTACGTGCCGGTGCCGGGCGGGAGGAGACGCCAATTAAAGTGGCCTGCTCCTTGACGACGAGGCCGCGCGCGTACTGCACTTTATATGTAACTAGTCTGTGTATTTGTGTATTTACGTGGCTAAATTTACTACGTATCGAGTATAAACGTTTGATTTTTTTTCTTACTATAAGTTCATTTTATTGGTAATCACATCTTGCCGATGTTGGTCCTGCCAAGGGCTGCGTGATCCCATGGATGCAGTGCACGCACATCACCGTCGTACTGGTGCGTGCAGAGCCGTCAGTCTTCAAGGCCTTCTACCATGCGATAGTGTTGCTTATCGGCCTGATGCGTGCCTCCGGTCACTGCCACGGCGGCCGGACCACGGCGTTGCCGACGCATGCACCCTGTGGATGGCCTATGTTGCATGGCGTCTCCGCGTTCCCCGTCCCGTTTTACTTCTTCCTCGCGGTGAATAACCTGGCCAAGCACGGCATGCGCATCTGTTGGAATTGAAGTCATCAAAGTGCGATAATTCGTTGCCTCCATTGGACTCAGCAACATTATGGGGAGCATCTGCAACATGCATCTCGCTGTCTGCCAACAAAGGGTATGATCTTTTCAGCTTCTAAAAACTGTTTTTCGACTTTTCTATAGTAACTAACTTTTAAACGAAGTATTTTTTCAAGATAGGGTCTACTAGTTAATTGTATTACATATTGTACCAACTTTATTTATATCGGCAAAAACTGCACGTGAGTTTCTGTTACTCTGTAATATCTCGTACGAACAGTCCAAAAACCACAAGCTGTAGCCAAAAAAGATATAAGTTTCAGTCAAAAAGAACATATCCAAATATTTGTAGTGCTTCTGTTTTGTCGGTTTCCCAGAAAGCTATTAAGGAGAGGTAAGAGCAACTCCAGCAGTAGCCCTCAAAATAGGGCCCCTACTTTTTATTCGAGAGATCTCCCTACTTTTGAGGGCTCTGTTTTTTGGGCTACACTCCAGCAGGAGCCCTCAAAACAGGACCCTCAAATTCATTCTTAGAGGGGATGACACATAGGACCCACCATCATCCTACTTTTGAGGGCCGAGGGGGAAAAAAACTCACTCCAGTAGGGCACCTACTTGAGCCCTCAAAAGTAGGGGCTCCCTCCGGACCCCCCAGGAATGAGGGCTCGAAGGGGAGATTTGAGGGCCCCTACTTTTGAGGGCTCAAGTAGGGGCCCTGCTGGAGTGAGTTTTTTGCCCCTCGGCCCTCAAAAGTAGGATGAGGGCTCAAGTAGGGGCCCTGCTGGAGTTGCTCTAACACAGAGTACCATTACATCATAATGCCAAAGTTTATGTATTTATACAATGTTCCTAATTGGACTCCAATTAGCCCTGTTCCTAGATTACTATTCTTGGCATGTAATATGGTCAGATTCATATCATATATCATAATTCTAACACGTGAATATTTGAAAGCTTCAGGAGAAATCTATACCGTTATAATTTGAATCCATAAAAAAATCAATCTTTTTCTTTGTACATGATTTTTCTTTGCTGTTCCGATCGAGAGCTCTGCTTACCATCAAAAATTTAAATCAATCTCAACCATTTAATCTGGACCTACCTCAAGTAACGGTACAGATTTTTTACCATAAAAAAGTTAGATCAATCTCAACTGTTATAATCTGAACTCATCTCAATCGACGGTATAGATCTTCCTATTTTTTTCCGATTAACGTGGTAATTTCTATCCCTTGAGAGTGAACATGGTGACTTCTTTTACTTCTATTTTAATAATATAATAGATAAATATGGCTGATTTGCAACGCCATGTACTGTTTCGGTTGTGATTAATTCAACATATTCCCTTATTTTGCAATATAAGTCTAGACTCATCATAAAATATTAAATCTAAGAATTCTCTCGTTAAACTTACATTGGAAGATATGGCTTCTAAACTTATATTACAAGATGGAGTAACCAATGTTAATAATAGTACGGGTTCGAAGGCAAGTTCGTGACGGGCAATCGGGCATGAACGAGCCAATGAGATTACAAGGGGAACAGGAGAGCCACCGGGTCAACCCGGGCAGACACGAATGGTTGGTGTGTTGCGTGGTGCACTTTTCATCCCTCAATTTTTATTTCTTCTGTTCTCCCTCTAGATGTGACATGTCTTACGTTTGTTATAAAGAAAAGAATAGAGTGGTTGCACGACTTCAGTTTGTTTCTTATGCCCACCTCGTCATTTTCTTTTGGCGTTAGTTGAGGAGATTCCTTAGTCCACCTTGATTGGCTTGCTCCGGAGAATATACATAGAAATAGAAATTTTTAAATAATTTATTTTTTGTTTCGAATTACAATAACATACTTATTTTTATTTTACATTAATAACTCTCTATCGATCAACTTGGATTAGTCACCTACCGTTAGATGCCAAGTGTCCAAGTTGCTAACCGGTTGAGCGACGAGTCCTAGTCGCCCAACTATAAGTGATTAGTCCTAGTCGCTCAACGGTGGAGCAATAGGAAGGTAATTTGCACATCGGTTGGATGATTTAAAATAATAATAATATTTTATTAATTTGATGGACATAATTGTAGGGGAATAAATGATAATTTTGGTACGTAATACATTTAGCAAATCTTGTTTGTAGGTTGTTATTTTTTTTGAAATTGTAGGACCGAAATGGCGACAGAGGGGGGTGAATGTCGCTCGCTTAAAATCGCCCCCGAGAGATCGAACACTGATTTTTCAAAAAGATGCAAAACACAGCACCTCACAGAAAATTAAAAATAATTTCTCTGAATTTTGGAACGCATGCGACACCGAAAAATTCACCATAAATCAAAGATCATCCAGTAAAAATTTCAACTGAAAATATCGCTGTTTGATCTGCATGCAAAATCGAGGAAAATCAGCAAAAAGAAAAAGAGATATGCATAAACCATGCACTCAACTAGATGCTCATGCACACGGGAGAAGACAAGCTACAGGGAACTGAGCGAACTGAAGTACTACTGCTTGCCGAGACTGAATTTAAGTCACAGATTGAAGCCGAAATTAATATGCTAATTTAGCATTAGATTGGTCGGCACAAAAAGATTAATTACCGAAAACTGAGAGCTGCAGGGTTGCTGCTCAGCTCCAAAAACTTGCTGAAATTTGTCCCTTGCCGAATCAAAAGGACCCACCGAAAATATCAAGAGTTACAGGAGAACTGAAATGAACCGAAAACTGCTCCTCTGTAAGAAAAGTTCAGACCACCCTAACACAAGAAAATTGTTGGAAATTAACTCATCACTTAAGGCCAAGAAAATGAGGCTATGAACCAAATAGCAAAGCTGACCTTTGGACAAGAGAACACAACCAGAAGTTCATGAATTTCAGATTGAGCCCAAAATCTGAAAATTACAGGATGCTACACAAAATCTCAAATTGTTCCTCCATCTTTAATCCTATGGCCATGATACTTTGCAAATGTGTTAGGAATACCCATGGGCTACTCCAGACCAAAAATCATGCCATCACAAAGAGGGAAACAGGGTCTAACCCAAAAACCTAGAAAGGACTGCAAACTTCAAAGAGAAGGCCAAAGATTCAAATTACTTCATGGTCTCAAATCCTTTGCTAACGGGATTTTGCAAATAAGTTAGCAATAGCAAGAGGATCACTCAGACCAAAACTTAGCCCATAAAACAAAGGGAATCAAAAACTACTTAAAACCCTAGAACAGGCAAATGAAGAACAGGGGAGGTCCAAAGAGTAAAACTGAAATCAAAGATGGGTTGTTGGGATTTCTACTGATCAAATGATCTTTGGGCCACATCTCAACATGAAACAACCCATTTTAACACTCTCCAACACCAGACAACAAGAAATCAAGAAACTCAAAAATCACCAAAATAGAAAAACGAAGAACAGAGAGAAGCTCGGGAGAAAAACTTCAGATTTCATTTATTTAGATCAAAAGGAACACAGAGGAGTCCCGATACGCATGGACATTAGAACAGGATGTTTGATTACAAGTCTCTCAAACACTCAATCCTCTCCTCTCTCTCCCAATACCTCAACCATGAATGCTTGGAGGAGGAGCTCTCACATAGAACACATCGTAGAAGGACACAGAGCCACTGGACACAGAGGGAGCACACTCTGAATTCAACACCAACTCTCCACCAACTAAAGCCTAAAGCACAACCACTTGCTAAAGACTCTTTTGACTCAAATGAAACTCTAATTCTCCTCAAGTGCTCAAGTGGGCATGCAGCCCCTCAATCCTATTTATAGCCTTGGCTAACGGGTCTCCGCCTGCTACGCTGCTAAATCCAACGGCGCCGCTCCCGCTTGTGCACCTCGCGAATTTCCCGATTCGCCTCCCGCACCTTCCGGAAGCTTCGCGCTCCTTGCCTCGCACGCCGCAACCACCTCGAGTCTCGCCGTCTCGACACATCCCGACCGTTCGACCTCAGCGCCACCGCGCTAGTCCGGTCCACGTGTCTCGCCACGACTCCACCCGATGTCCTGCACCACGGACAAAGAACACATCAAATAGCACCGCTTCGCTACATGAAAGCGTAAATACCATAATACTTACCATAATGAAGTCCAAACCGTCGAATCATCGAAATATGAACATAAACCCATACGACCAGGAATGACCAAGTCCGACCGAGCCCGATCGCGCCATGCAACGACTGACTCGAACTACGCAAACCAAACTCGACTCACTTAGACCAACGTCAAATACTCATCATTCACATGGAGTCACGACCGCATGGTCTCTCAATCTCCCCCTTGATGAGTATATTGACAAACTCCGAAAAAGCATGAAGTAGAGTTTGATTTGCAAAGTCCAACATGGTCCAAAGACGGGAATGAAACTAATGACCATGTCGACCGAAGGAAGCACTAGAGCAGCAAGCTGAAAGAGCAAATTTTTCTCCAACACTCTAAAAAGCTCCCAAATGACTTTTTCTTCTCTATTCTCCCCCTTTTGGCAATAAACACATCAAGATGCAAACGAGAGAATATGATCACAAGGATGGATGAAATATGGCTGAAGTTTGATTATTTCTAAGCATTTTGAGCCATGAGAATTATCCATAATGACCATAATGTAATACACCAAGCCATAACTCAATAGAACGCTATCTAGATCATGACAACATATATATAAGCCAGCTAGAGCACATAGATGACAATCTGAAATGTAAAGCATTTTAGAGAGCAAGTCAAGTCATCAATGAGCAAAGTCTAACTAGAGATATCCAAGGATGATGCAGGCCATGTCAATAAGCTAAGCAGAACTATGAAGCTACAATTGAGTCCAAATAGAGTGCTATAAGCTCAAGATTGAAACATTGGTTAAGTACATGGTTCTTTTTGTAGCTTAAGCAAATTGAGCACAAATGACATTTTTTTTTTGAAACTGAAGGTTGTTGACAACCAGATTTTTGTTTTGTCATGTGCTAGACCTCAAGCCTTATGCGACTACTCCAAGCGATAAGCTTAAGAAGATAGTCTAGGTCATCCAAAACTCCCCCTAAGTTCATGCCAAGTGCAATGGCAAGCCGTCTCATAGGAGAGAATTGGTGAGATCAGTTTTTTCGCACAAAAGAGATCTTTTTGCATTTTAACATGTAGTACTAACTTATGCATCATCAAGTGACTACAATAGCTCAATCTAAGGCTCAATAGAGATTCAACGCTCAACTTAGCCTGTTTGACATGTCATGAATCATAAAAGGATAGCTAAAGCAAGACTAGACTCAAATGCGAGCATGACAAGTTTTAATTCGAGTTCAGCAATTTTAATTAACTTATCATGGCAAAAAACTAGTCTACACATATGAAGTCATGATAAATTTAGCAAATGAAGCATAAATCATGGCAAGGTGTAGACCATTGTAGACATGTCATGACAGGATAATAATCAAGGCTCAATGTAGTTATATTACAACGCTAGATGCTGAAAAATGCAGAAAATCCAGCTCCCCCTCAACATGAGATGCAACTCTTAGTTCAAGTGGAGTTAAGTCAATATTAAGCTTCAGAAGCTCCCAAATGAACTCCCCCTGAGCCAAAGCAATAAATCGAGAAGCTGGGAAGAAAACAAAGAAACAGCAGATCCTTAAAGCATAGAAAGATATAGAGGTAACTATGGCTCGGACTAACTCTCATCTACCCCATATGACTCAGGGACAAACAAATGACAAGAAATCACACACTAGAGAGCAAATCGCACTGCCTACCCGAGGTGGCCCAACCTCGCTAGAACCTACAAGAAGTGAGTGAGCTCAATCTAGTGAGATAAGAAACAGCTAATATGCAGCATCCTAGAATCACAAGATAAGAGTAAGAAGTCTAAACTTCTAGACAAGAGAAGCACTCTAATCTATGCTAGGAGGACTAAACCCGATGCACCCAAAATGCAATGCAACAGTAAGGAGTAAGAGCATAATCAAGATAGTAAGGCAATAAGGCACAAAAATCCCCCTCATAACAGTCCATAAGGACAAACCACCCCAAGCTCTCCCCGCAGAGCTGAAAACCTCGAACTATCCAATGGCTTGGTGAAGATATTAGCCAACTGGTGGTCACTCTCCACAAACTGGAGCACTATATCGCCCTTCTCTACATGGTCTCTAAGGAAGTGATAGCGAATATCAATATGCTTAGTCCGGGAGTGTTGCACTGGGTTTTTAGCAATGTTAATCGCAGAAGTGTTATCACAAAAAAGTGGAACACTGTCTATGACCAACCCAAAGTCCCGCAGGGTCGAGACCATCCAAAGTACTGCTACAAACGCAATGGCCGCAGCAACGCACTCGCCTCTGCGGTGGATCGTAACACCGATCGCTTCCTCAAGACCGGAAACGAGAAGTGCCAATGAACGGCAGTGCGGAAGTGCTCTTCCTATCTATCCTACACCAAGAAAGTCGCATCCGAGAAAGCTCTCAAGGAAAGACAGGATGATGAAGAGTACCAAATACCATAGTCAATGGTAGCTCGCAGGTACCGAAAGATGCGCTTCACGGCCTGGCGGTGAGAAACGCGAGGAGAAGCTCGAACGAGCGCATGCACACGACGTAAAAATGTATGTCCGGTTTCGAGGCGTGAGGTACGTGAGGGAGCCAATCATGCTGCGATACTCCTTCGATCAATCGCTCGCCATCCTCATCCAGGTCAAGATAGGTCAGAGAAGCCATGGGAGTCAACACAGCTTGCCATCACTCATGTCGGTGTCTCGGAGGTCACGAGTGTATTTTCCCGATGAAGAAATGTACCTCCCGAGTCCGCTTGATTTGGAAGCCAAGGAAGAAGGTCAACTCGCCCATCATACTCATCTCAAACTCGGTGCTCATGACATCCGAGAATCGTGAAACCAGAGTATGGGAAGAGCGCCAAAAATGATGTCATCGACATAGATCCGACGAGCGAAGGTCATTTCCATGACGGCGGATGAACAAGGTCTTGTCTACTCTACCCATTTCAAACCCATGACTCAACAAGTAGGACTTAAGCCTCTCATACCAAGCTCGGGGCTCGCTAAGTCCATACAACGCTTTGGAAAGCTTGAAGACATGGTGTGGGTATTTGGGGTTCTCAAACTGGAGGTCGTCTAACGTAAACTTCTTCCTCGATAACGCCATTAAGGAAGGCACTCTTGACGTCCATCTGGTAGAGCTTGAAACCCTTAGAAGCCGCAAAGGCAAGCAAGATTCTAATGGCCTCAAGTCGAGCTACAGGGCAAAGGTCTCCTCAAGTCTAGACCTCAACCTGGGAAAACCCCGAGCTACCAGTCTAGCCTTGTTTCAATAACCACTCCATCCTCGCTCGCTTGTTCTTGAACACCCACTTAGTCCCAATAATATTGTGACTCGCGGGGCTCGACAAGCGACTGCACCTTGTTCCTCTCGAAATTTTCTAACTCCTCATGCATGGCATTGACCCAAGACTCATCGGAAAGAGCATGAGAAATATCCTTGGGCTCAAAGGAGGCAATGAAAGCAGAGTGGAGACAGAATTGAGATAAGCGATTTTGAGCGAGTAACACGCTCGAACAGTCTCCAATCATCCGCTCGAAGGATGCCTTTTCGGATATGTCGGGAGGTCCAGGATGAGATGAAGAAGTGACCTCTACCTCGTGAGTCGACGAGGTAGGAACAGAGCCACTAGCTCCAGAGGAAGCGCAGGCAAGGGTGGTCACCGGAGGTGCGGTGGAAGACGGCACCTCAAGGGGTGGATAAGGACCGGATCGGGTAGACAACCTCATCTCCATCGTCCTCGCCATCCACGAAGATGGTCTCGGATCGCTCTAAAGAACTCGAGATATCGTGCCTAGTCCCCGACCGCCTCGTCAAAGGTCACCTCACGGTCTCTACCATTTTGCTAGACTCGCAGCCTGCACCCTATAAGCCCGCGAAGAAGGCGAGTAACCTAGAAAGATCCCATCACAAGAACGTGACTCGAACTTATCTAGGTTCCCGGACTTGAAATAAAGCACTTGCAACCAAACACACGAAAATGAGAGACGCTGGCTTTCGCCGTATCTCAACTCATAAGAAGTGCGGTGCGAGTGTGCCCAAGAAAACTCGATTCAAACATGGCACGCGGTCGCAATAGCCTCACCCAAAACTTCCTAGGTGTAGAGTACTCATCGAGCATCGTCCCGGCCATCTCGACCAAGGTACGGTTCTTCCTCTCCACGACGCCATTCTCGCTGTGGACGTGCGGAGAAGAGAACGGTGCTCTACACTGCCTCACCACGAAACTCTCAAAGTAGGAATTCTTGAACTCCGTGCCATTGTCATCGCGGATCGCTCGTAAGGCACCGGGAGCTCAGCGAAAGCCTCTCAAAAGACCTCGAAATGCGAAACGTCTCATCCTTCGAGGCTAAGAAAACACCCAAGAATACCTCGAGAAGTCATCGACCACAACAAGAACATACCACTTCCTCTCCTGCCGATCGACTCGAGCCGTCCAATCGTGTCCATGTGGAGCAATGTCCCGGTGCATCGGTCATAGTAATCGTGGACCGAGGGTGAGAAGCGGCAACCATCTTGCCGCGCTTGCATGGAGAGCAAACAAGATCTTTGACCATCTTGAGTTTAGACAGACCACGAATGAGATCGTGGCCGCTAACTCGGGTCAAATGGTCAAATCCAATATGACCAAGTCTCCTATGCCAGAAAAAAAGGTCGCGGGACTCAGAAGCAACTAAACACCTGAGAGGATCACCAGAAGACTTAGAAAAATCAGCACGAAAGATCCTCCCATAACGAGAAATCCCGCAAACCAGACTACCCGAAGAATCAAGAATTTTACAAGCATGTTTCTTGAAGCTCACCTCGAAACCGTCATCGGTAAGCTGAGAAACGGAAAGCAAATTGTACTGCAGCTTACTAACCAAGGCTACATCTTTCAAAATGAAAGAGTCATTAATGCGCATCGTACCTTTGGCGATGACGCGCCTGATGAAGCATCTCCGAAGGTGATCGACTCATCACCTGGAGCACGGGCAAGGGAAGAAAACCAACGGGAGTCTCCGGTCATGTGTCGTGAACACCCGGAGTCTACAAGCCAAACCTTTCCTTCCTCGCCGGCGAACTCGAGTCAAACAGAGTAAAGTCTCGATCGGGGTAAATCAAGAGTGATTTTGGCACCCAATACTGAACAACACGTCGAGCAGATGAAGTAGTCAAGCACGACTGACCTCTATCTACCCTACGCTCTCTGTCACTCACAGCAGAAGGTCTGTGAGCAGACCTGAAGCTGTTGCGGGGTCCGACTGCTACGGGAGAGCGAGTCGGAACACCGGCAACACGCTGAACACGCCGCGGGTAACTGTCTCGACGGGGGAAACGAGATGTACCCTCAGGACGGCGGAAGTCATGAGCAGGAGCAGCATGAGGACGAAAAACAGAAGACTCAGAAAAACCAAGTCCTCGATGCTGCCCAAACCCATCAACAGCAGAAACCTAGACTCGTGCCGGTCCTAGGTGCACTCGTGATCTGGGCCGACCACGAATACGCCTAGGAGACTCAACACGGTCTCTACGCGATCTTGGCGCGCTGAAGCATCGACAACCGTGTGTCCATTCTTCGACAGAAGGTGCAGTGATACTTCATCCTCTGAGAGGTAGAAGTAGCACGGTCAGGCTTCGCCTTCTGAGAGGCCGAAGCAGCAGGTGCAATCACCTTGCTGTCAGAAATCCCCTGGACATAGCCCGCTGACTTAAATTGGACTTTCTCGGTCCTGGGCTCGGTCTCGATCACACCTGGTGCTATGGGTCTGAGCACAGCAGGTGGATGCTTCCTCATATCCTCATAATAGTCATATCCTAGACCCTGATTAAATCTGCAAATCTTGGACTGGTCTAGAATAAGATTAAGCTTCTTCTTGCCTCCTACAAATCTCTCGAGAGTGTTCATAAGATACTGACATTCCCGAAAGAGAGAGGTGCAAGAAGAGCAGGGAGAAGAGGGAACAGCAGGAGGTAAGGGAGCAGAAGAAGAACCAACAGTAGAGGAAAGAATAGCTTGTGCACGCACACCACTCGAGGGGACAGTCCTACTACTAGCAAAGTTGGTTCGCGTCTCTAAGCGCCTCATCCTTACCACGGGCTTCTCCCCACACCATCAATCACATCACAACCAGATTGTGGCTTCTCTAGTAAGTCCTTAGTTAGCTTCACACATTTGTCATTCAAAGCAACGAGTTCAAGTTTTAGTTTATCACAACTAATGCATGGTGAGCTAACAGATCCTTAGTCGCATCTTGAGTTATTTTCTTGTTGTTGTCAATCATTTCTTGAAACTGTTTTGAGACAGATTCAAGTTCAGCGCTTAACTTTGGACAATTCAAACATGAATCAATAGGCTCAAGTAAAGAAGCACTCAACTCAAGAATCTTGTGATCTGCCTGCTTTAGGTTCATCTTTAAGTTATTGCAATTTTCACAAGACTCGGGCAGATCAAGGAGCATGGCATAAGGTCCTCTAGCAAAGAATGTCCTTATCCTCACATGAGGTGGGAGAAGTAGTCTCATCGTAGTAAGTAGAGTAACACCATCCTACTCAACTCTAACTCAGCAAGCGCACTAACATTCTCCACCTTAACAATATCAAGCTCGGAGGACACACTATCATGAGAGGTCCTTAATTTCTCCATGTCATCAAGCAAGGCACAAGATGTATCACAATCGTCACGGGAGGGAGCAGATGTAAGTGAAGTAATCTCCGTGATGATCTATCTACTTCCTTCTCTAACTCGGTACACCTAGACCTAGCTCTAGCATGAAATCCACCTAGCTTAAGAAAAGCATCATTTAGCTGGTCATAAGAAGGAGTACCTCATCCGAGTCGGAGTACACTCATTGTCACGAGTTCGCCCGAGGCCATGAAGCACATGCCGAGAAGTCGTTGCCGCCATCCTTGGGCTCTTGGTCACCCGTCCGTCGTCGTCGCTCCATCCTCCACCTCGCCGAGGTCGAGGTCGCCGAAGCGGTGAGGACGCGGTGGAAGAGCTTGGCCTTCCCGGTTGCGGAACTTCTTCTTTCCCGCCGAGCCGGAGGCTTCTTGTTGCGTTCTTGTCGGTGTAGTCGATCTTGCTCGAACCGCCGTAGTCGTTCTTGCCCTTCTCCGGCTTGGGGCGGTTGCCGAATGTGGTTGGGGCCACCACACTCGAAGCAAATCACGGGTCCTCCTCTCTTTCTCGCTCTCCTACCCTTGTAGGCATGTGAAAACCTTCGGGCTAGGAGGGCCACCGATCATCCGCAAGTCGCTCTAACGATCATCGCTTATGTCACGAGAGCGGCGAGGAAAAACCGCAAGAAGAATCGGAAGAGAGACCGTGGCGTAATCGGGATCGGTGACCAAAGCCATCGATCGTGACTTCGACCGACGAGACAACGTCAATCTCGTGAGTCTTGAGGCATGAGTACAGCGCGTCAAGAGTCGTGGTCCGAGGTCTGCCGTGTCTTTGATGGTGGTCACTTTCATCTCCCACACGCGCAGTCGAGTGCCGCGAGCATCTGACGAGCGTTGTCCGAGTCGGGGTATGTGAGACCGACCGCCCGGAGGTTGCTCAAGATTTTGTGAAATCGCGAAAAGCACTCGTCCAGGGACTCACCAGCAAGCATCTCGAATTTGTTGTATTCGCGCTTGAACTGGTCCTGTCGAACCGTCTTGATCTGGGTGGTGCCCTCATGGTATGCGTCGAGGGTCACCCAGATGTCGTAGGCGGACGACAGGTGAGATATACGGTCAAACTCGCTACGACTCAACCCCTGGATGATGATGTTCCTTGCCTTTGCATTCGCCTCAACATCAGCCATGTTCCGGCATTGATGTTCTCATCGGCAGAACAACGATCGTATTTTGACCTTCCGCCGGATGGCATACCCCAGGCCTGGATGTATGTCTCCATTCGGCTCTTCCGTAGGGTAATCGATGCCATCGAACACGGGCGCTTGGTCGAGTACTTGTCCGTCGCCATGGCTCTTGAGACCGGTTAAGATCTATGAATTAGAGCTAACCGCTCGATACCAATTGTAGGACCGAAATGGCGACAGAGGGGGTGAATGTCGCCGCTTAAAATCGCCCGAGAGATCGAACACCGGTTTTTCAAAAGATGCAAAACACAGCACTCACAGAAAATTAAAATAATTTCTCTGAATTTTGGAACGCATGCGACACAAAAATTCACCATAAATCAAAGATCATCCAGTAAAAATTTCAACTGAAAATATCGCTGTTTGATCTGCATGCAAAATCGAGGAAAATCAGCAAAAGAAAAAGAGATATGCATAAACCATGCACTCAACTAGATGCTCATGCACACGGAGAAGACAAGCTACAGGAACTGAGCGAACTGAAGTACTACCGCTGCCGAGACTGAATTTAAGTCACAGATTGAAGCGAAATTAATATGCTAATTTAGCATTAGATTGGTCGGCACAAAAGATTAATTACCGAAACCGAGAGCTGCAGGGTTGCTGCTCAGCTCCAAAACTTGCTGAAATTTGTCCCTTGCCGAATCAAAAGGACCCACTGAAAATATCAAGAGTTACAGGAGAACTGAAATGAACCAAAACGCTCCTCTGTAAGAAAAGTTCAGACCACCCTAACACAAGAAAATTGTTGAAATTAACTCATCACTTAAGGCCAAGAAAATGAGGCTATGAACCAAATAGCAAAGCTGACCTTTGGACAAGAGAACACAACCAGAAGTTCATGAATTTCAGATTGAGCCCAAAATCTGAAAATTACAGGATGCTACACAAAATCTCAAATTGTTCCTCCATCTTTAATCCTATGGCCATGATACTTTGCAAATGTGTTAGGAATACCCATGGGCTACCTCGGACCAAAAATCATGCCATCACAAAGAGGGAAACAGGTCTAACCCAAAAACCTAGAAAGGATCGCAAACTTCAAAGAGAAGGCCAAAGATTCAAATTACTTCATGGTCTCAAATCCTTTGCTAACGGGATTTTGCAAATAAGTTAGCAATAGCAAGAGGATCACTCAGACCAAAACTTAGCCCATAAAACAAAGGGAATCAAAACTACTTAAAACCCTAGAACAGGCAAATGAAGAACAGGAGGTCCAAAGAGTAAAACTGAAATCAAAGATGGGTTGTTGGGATTTCTCTGATCAAATGATCTTTGGGCCACATCTCAACATGAAACAACCCATTTTAACACTCTCCAACACTGACAACAAGAAATCAAGAAACTCAAAAATCACCAAAATAGAAAACGAAGAACAGAGAGAAGCTCGGGAGAAAAACTTCAGATTTCATTTATTTAGATCAAAAGGAACACAGAGGAGTCCCGATACGCATGGACATTAGAACAGGATGTTTGATTACAAGTCTCTCAAACACTCAATCCTCTCCTCTCTCTCCCAATACCTCAACCATGAATGCTTGGAGGAGGAGCTCTCACATAGAACACATCGTAGAAGGACACAGAGCCACTGGACACAGAGGGAGCACACTCTGAATTCAACACCAACTCTCCACCAACTAAAGCCTAAAGCACAACCACTTGCTAAAGACTCTTTTGACTCAAATGAAACTCTAATTCTCCTCAAGTGCTCAAGTGGGCATGCAGCCGCTCAATCCTATTTATAGCCTTGGCTAACGGGTCTCCGCCCCGTTACGCCTGCTAAATCCAACGGCGCCCGCTCCCGCTTGTGCAGCCTCGCGAATTTCCCGATCGCCTCCCGCACCTTCCGAAGCTTCGCGCTCCTGCCTCGCACGCCTCGCAACCACCTCGAGTCTCGTCGTCTTCGACACATCCCGACCGCTTCGACCTCGGCGCCACTGCGCTTAGTCCGGTCCACGTGTCTCGCCACGACTCCACCCGATGTCCTGCACCACACGCACAAAGAACACATCAAATAGCACCGCCGCTACATGAAAGCGTAAATACCATAATACTTACCATAATGAAGTCCAAACCTGTCGAATCATCGAAATATGAACATAAACCCATACGACCAGGAATGACCAAGTCCGACCGAGCCCGACTGCGCCATGCAACGACTCGACTCCGAACTACGCAAACCAAACTCGACTCACTTAGACCAACGTCAAATACTCATCATTCACATGGAGTCACGACCGCATGGTCTCTCAGAAATAAAAAGGCAGACAAGATATGTTAGTCCGTTTGTGATTTTTGTAGATTCTCAAGGGTACGAAATTTGTTAAACTCGCAATAATATTTTGTGACCGTCGTTTGTTGCTGTAGTGTGATAAATATTTGAAGAATTTTGTGAGGACGATTGAAGTAGCAATGATTCGTAAGTAGAAAGATAAGTTATATTACAACGCACAAGGGAATTCATACACAACCATGTCATATCACCTACAAAGTAAAATATATATACAACGAATATAAGTACAAAAAGTACAATGAAGACCTCCTACTCACCGCCTGCTACACCACCTGTAGCATCTCTTTCGTTGTCGTCACGTCCCACCCCGTTTGGTGCCCGCCTGTACGACCCCGCTTGAACTTTTTCAGTGTGGGGTGTCGGCACCTCGATAGGGTGAGGCACGTAGGAACCCTGTTGATCTGTGCTCCTAAGGTCTCAAGGGTTGACTCCACCTGTGCCTGCGTGGCTACTGGTGCACCGCTGAGCTATGACCCGGAAAGAATGTCAACGGGTGCGGGCTGAAGTGCTCCCCTGACTTCCACTGGGTCATCCATCAAGAAGTCAGACATGTCCTCTAGGGGGTCCTCGTTGAGGGATAGCTCAATTCCCCGCTGGGGCGCAAAACCTGTAGGACAAATATTATGTATTCATGCAATATATCGATGCGAACAAACCTCAAGAGACAAAACATACCTTCGACGTGGGCCATGGCACACATCCAAGTGTCACACCCACCGTACCTGCCTTGCTCGAACAACTCGAGAAACAACGAATACTGCCCTGACGCTGGCGGGTAGGGGTGTAGGATTGGCAGTAGTGGCGGTCACGGGGGTAGGCATGTGTAACAGCCCAACGATTTATTTCAAAAATTTAGGCTGAAAATTTAATTTAAACTAAAAACAATTGCTTTTGGTTGCCTAAAATTTTGAAGATTTATTTGCCTGTTTTCAGCTTCTAAAATGGTTTTTTCTTAAAAGTAATTTAAGTAAATACATAAAAATAGTATCAAACAAAGGGTATTTTGAATTTATATAAAAATAATATTTAAAATTAATTATTTTAAAGCATTTGGTTTTTATCTAGATTTTCTATGATTTTTTAAAATTTAAAGATTAATTTCAAAGCTAAAAGTATTTTTGTAAAAATTTAAGGACCAAATTTAAGTTGTAAATATTTTTCTTAAGTCCAAAATATATTTAGGAATTTTTGTGAATTTTTCAGGCTTTATTTGCTATTTTTAAACTTTTATCGAGATAAAGGATTTAAAATCCCTCTTCCTTCCTTCGGCCGACACGTTGACATCCAAATCTCCTCCCTGCCACCACGCTTCACCATCTCCTCCTCCCGGAGCCCCGTCCATGCCTTCAATCTCTCTTGTGAACAGCCTAGGTTCGACCCATGCCGCGTGTTATCATCTTGGCCATCCGCCATCCTTCTCTCTCCCCCTTCTCTCTTCCACCGATAGTAGGGCCTACTCGTCAACCGCCCCTTCTCCCTTCCTTTCTTCTTCCTCTCCCTTCCTTTCTCTTTGCGAGCGCTGACGCCATTCCCGCCACCGAGTCCGAGACTGAGCCACCTCTCCCTCCCATTTTCAACAGACTGCCCAAAAGGAAATAACTTCGTGGGATCACAAACTTCTCGATTTCTGGCCAAGCCTTCCTTTCTCGCGCCTCTCCTTCCCTTCTCCCTCCACTTCTCTTTCCTTTTTCACCGTAGGCCACCAAAATCCACACCGGCCGCCTTTCCTTTCCCCGTTCTCTCTAGTTTTGGAAATAGTGCACTGCTCGGACCAATTTCCCTAATCCTCGCACCCCTTCTTTCCTTCCACACCTGCTCTTCCTTCTCTCCCCTCACCTTCCTTCTGTCAACCGCCAATTTTGGTGAGGAATTCTGCCGCACCACCCCCTTGGCACTATAAATAGTGCCCCAAGCACCACACCTCCTCACACTGCCTCACCCTGCCCTCTCTACTTCTCTCACTAGCCAGAGTCGCCGCGCACTGCGCTCACCTCCTTCCGAGCTCCGGTGAGCTCCAACGAGCTCCTCCCCGCCGCTTTCGGCCCCCTCTTGGTTCACCGATGTTGCCAAGATCTCTGCCACCCCGGCATCATCCTCACCGACTGCTTTGCCGTCCAAGTCCGCCGCCGGAGCCATCCCCTCATCGAAGCACCTCTCCATCACCGACCACTCTTCAGCCATCTCTAGTAATCCCCGTGCCCACCAATGTATCACTCATGTTCTCCTCTTATGTTTGGGCACCTCGCCACCAACCACCGGAGCACCAGTGATTGCCGCCTTGAGGAGCCGCCATCGCAGTCTTCTTCGACTACTACAGTACTCTGAATCTACGACTAAGGCTACTGTAGCTCCAGCCACTATATCTCCGACCACTGTAGATCCGACCACTGTAGCTTCTGACCATTGTAGCTCTGACTACTGTAGCCCACGACCACGACAGCTTATGACCACTAGAAATTCCTTTTATTATTTTCTCTCTCTCAATTTTTTAGAATTAAACTTCCAGAAGCTCGTTCTCCTTCATCCTAGCTCCGATTGAACCCGTTCAAATTTCTAAATTCATATAAAGTCAATATCTATCCAAATATGTCACGTTTTCAAACTTTTGGAATTTATTTTAATTTATGGGTTATTTTCACGTGTAGACCGGACGATTAAGAAGAATTCTACTTCGACAATTCGCACCAATCTGCGGAGCAAGGAAAGTTACACACTTTGATCATGTTGATCCCAGTTAGCAAATAAAACTATATTATTTTAAATTACTCTATATGCATATTTTTATTCAATGTATTTTAATTCAGTTTTAACGTAGTTATTGCCTACTTGTTAATACCTCCATTGATATTGATTCCTAGATACCTTGTCGTCCTAGAATAAAATTCTAGTTAGTATGCTAGTGTGGACTAGAAAATTTTTATCGTAAATTCTTAGGCTTGCATAGATATAATTCCAGGCTTGGGACACCTTTTTGACATAAAATGATGAGATTTTAAAATGTATTATTGAGTTTGGTGAGTCAAAAAAGCCCATGAAATATTTTGAAACAAAATATAAAATCTAGTTTAAACTTAGGCAAATGGTTAGGTGGTTGGTGCTTGCTGGCACACGTTGTTGTTCGGTGACACAATGATGGTAGAAGACACGAGGGGTATGTGGGAACTGGGAAGTGCCTAAGTCAATTAAGAACTGATCTGTGAGCTACTACTACAAAGCCCTATTGTACTACCACAAAGCTAATATGTGACAGTTCTGACTGACTAATTTGTAGGTCCCAATCTGAGTCTCGCTATAGGTTAAATGTGAGCGTGGTGTAGACCATGAGAAGTCTCACATGACATAAAAGGGGCTCCTGATCTGGTGAATTCCTTATTGGAGTAAAACCTTAGTGGATGCGTGGCTAGGTTGATGGCTTTGCATTGTAAAGGCCTTGTCATAATCTCTCTGCCGTACACACAAGGAAGTGTGCTAATCACGTGGCAATATGAGTTGATCATGTGTTGTGTGTAAAGTTGTATTACCTCGGCAGAGTGTATAAACTATTCTGGATAGCCGTGCCCATGGTCATGAGCATGTTAAGTAAAGTTTTTCATGGATTAGACTTTGTTTTTCAAAAGTTTTAAAAGGCTTGTGGATGGATGAAATCCATGTGAGATCTTTTGGAGAAGATGACCCAGGTGGGATGCCCGTGGTTAGGTTGGTGTTAGGTCGGTGCCTGCGCTAACGGTATTATTTTGCTTAAATTACTGTCTTTACTTACTGTATTAAATTCAATAGTTTTCATTCTATTTGTTGTATTTCTTTAAATGCTACTTTATGCTCAAATAACCCTATATACCTTCCTTTAATGCCTTTATCATTATATTGCATTCTCCTGTGTGACTTGAGTGTACTAGTTTGTACTCACCCTTGCTATCTCATCTTAGAGGAGGACAACTTTGACTACAGTGAAGATATGGACGAGTAGGCCGTGTCTTACTGTTGTTTGCCTGGGGTAGGCTTAGTGGGCCTCTTCCACTTCGGTGTATTTCTTCTGTTGTTTATATGTAAACTTTGGCTATTAGGCTCACATTTAATTAATGAATAAATGTCATTATGGTTGATATTTATCTTTATTGTCCACTGTGTATACTAACTGATTCTGGACTAGTGCCCACCCTGACCCTTGAGGCTGGTCAGGCGCTGGCGTGGCACGTGCCCACCATGGCCCTCCAGGCTAGTCAGGCATTGGCGCGGCACGTAGCCCTTTGGAGCCTCATAGCTGAGCTGCAGGACGTGTCGGTCTTGGCGTACGCGTCAATGTGGTCACCTTCGGGAGCGTCCTGCATAATGTCAGGGTCATGACATGCCTTGCTCCACTATAGGCCTGACAGAGAGCCTGTAGCAGCTCATCACGCGTCACCTCCAAACCGTGACCGACTCTGCCTAGGATCGACCTGGTGTCCCATGCAATCTCGACGGTGATGTCTGTCTGCAAGGAGTGCATAAAAGTGTCAAACTTGTAATTGTGGTAACCGTACTCAGACATTTCGAAACAGAGAGTACGTACCACGATGTGCAAGTTCTGCGCGAGGTGTTCAGGGTATGCATCGGTCCATGCTGGTATGTGAGCAGGGGAGAGTCAACGACATGCACCAACCTGGTGCGTGTCTGCCGAGCATACCAGCGTACGAACTCGTTGTACGTGCTGGGGTCGTACGGTACGTCCTCCTACACGTATTCCTTGAGGGCATCTACCCACTCCTCCAACCACTGTGCCATCTTCCTCGCCCAGCTCGTCCTGCTACCACCCCTCCTAATATGCCTGTGAAATGTACCTCTGTAATTAGAAGGCATTGTAACAGAACTCAAAAAAATATAGGGGCATGTGTTGTGTGTAACTCACGCGTGGACCAAGTTAGGCATCCGATGCCCGACGGGGACTAGAACAACCTGGCAGAGGCTGAACTGGCACATCACCTTGTGCACCGTGTAGTCCTCGATGAACACATCGAAGACGAGCTTCTTCTATGTTAGCCAATATGCCTGGTGGCGCCAGCATAGTGAGGACAGCTTGATGGGAGTGTGGTCCTCCATCTCTTGAGCAGAGTACGGCTCCCAGCTTACGTTGTTAGCGGTGAGATGATTAAACTGCTCGATGAAGTGCTCGTACACACGTGTGCAAATTGTGCCTGTGAGCCAGAACAATGGTTATAAAGGATGACCCTCAATACAAGTACAGTAAAGATCCAGAAGAGTATGTACCTATCTACGAAACCAAAGGGACCCTGCAGTCGGTTAGTCTACTGCGCCCCTATGGTACATGTCCCCGTGGTACAGACTGCTATCGAGCAGCATTGACCATCCGAGGGAGAAACTCTTGAATGGTCACAACTGTAGCAGGAAGAAGTAGCCTGTGAGGACAGAGGTCGGCCTCGTCCTACAGAGCACATACCTATTTGTCCAGCGTGGGTCTAGTCTCCAAACCCGTCGGGGTGTCCATGTGTAGACCACCCCAACTGAGTCGCCTTGTCCCCACCCTCAAGTTGCGGGACACGATGGTTTGTGCGGTGCTATGTGTCGACACGTCAGTCCAGCAGGCCGAATGGCCAGTCTGAACCACCAAGGTCATGAGCCATACCTACAAATCAATTTGAAGTTAGCAATTATGACACAATTAGTGGTTTAATTAATTATAGCATAGCTCCAAAAATTCTAAAAATTTAGTTGCATTCTTGCATAAACCGCACACTCCTCAAATATATAACTATAGCCACATTTCAGTATTAGAGTTTTAAGGTTTAGAGTTTAGGGGTTAGGGTTAAGTGTTAGGGTGAGTCTTGGGTTAAGAGGTTAGGGTTGGGTATAACCATAGTGGAATTACAACTATTTACAATTAAATTGGTGTTAGTTCTAAGACTACTATTTACAATTATTAACAATATGCGATGTACCTGACAGAACTATACGTATAATAATTTTAGTTGCTAATCTATCATGGTTTCAAAAGTACAACTATTAACAACTAAAATAACGTTAGTTCTACAAAAAACAATATGCGACGTACCAGACATAACTACACATCTAATTTTAGTTGCTAACCTAGCTTAGTTTCAAAAGTAAATCTACAAGAAAGACCCGACACAACTACACATCTAACGACTTTAGTTGCTAACCTCCCATGGTTTTAAAAGTAAATCTACAAAGAAGTGCAGGAGACTCACCATAGATGATGAGCGGACCTCTCGTCCTCTGTTCCCCTCCCTCTCCTCTCTTTCAACCCCCCTCTTTTCCCTCTCCTCTTTTCTCCTCTCTTTCTCCCCCCTCTTCTCTCTTTTTCTCTGGCTTCTCCCTCTGGCGAAATGGCGCGCTCAAGCTGACGCACACGCGGGATAAAGGTGGAACGGTTGAGTGACTAAGGGTTAAATCGCTCAACCATTGGACGACTAGTAGCCGAATGGTCTAGTCACTCAACCGGTGGACGACTTGCACACTTGGCGCTCAACGGTTGGGCGACTAGCTCAAGTCGCTCAACGGTGAAGCGACAAAAGGTTAATAGTGTAAAATAAAAATAGATATATTTCTATAATTTATAATAAAAGTAGATTATTTTTAAAAAAAATTCCATAGACATATAACATTATCATCATACTTGTATTGGATTTTGCCGACGCCTTTGTCTTTACAGTCTGCTTAATGCAAAACCACGTGAGGAATCTCTCCCCCCTCCATTCCAACAGGGCATGGTGATAAGGTGCGACTAATTAAAGGCTGAAGGAAAAGGTAGAAAGATGGTTGAGACTTGAGACTTCAGAGATGGTGGCTCATTGTTGATGGACAGGCCGCACCAAGAGGACAGCATTTTTGTTGACTGGAATTTGTAGACCGTGATTGAGCAGAGCACCACACCGACCTCAGAATCTGCAGAGCAATTATCTCGAAGTTTTAACTGACAAAAAAAAAAGGATAGGTACGCTTTGGAATCCAGAGTTTTGGTGTACAGAGTACAGACTTGCGTAGTTGGGTATTTAGAAACGGTATGTTTCGCAAAATCAAATTCTGGTATCGAGTTTACAGATGGCCCAATTGCTCACGCAAAGGGCGAGAGTGACGTGCTGTGCTGTAGCATTTGACGAGCTATGAGGTGCGCAATATGGGGCGAATTCTTTTAGACTTATAACTTGATTTTTACAGTAATTAGTTTTTAAATAGAGTATTTTTTAAGATTAGTTTATAAGTCAACTGTATTAGATATTATTCTAACTTTATCTATATCAGCTAAATTCATATGCGAGTCTCTTTCCGTACTCTCTCGCAAACAACTATAATTTAAAAATTCATGTCGAAAGATATAAACCACAGCAAAGAATCCACCTATGGTCTTCTTCCTCTTTTTTTGGGCCTTTTGGTGGATGTGGCATCAGAGTGATTTTATGAAACTAAGTTGATTTTCATATACTTACATATTGTGCAGGAAGAGTGTGTATAAGACTAGGGTTGGCGCCTGGAAACTATTTACTATATACTTGACAATTTTATGCTCCCCAGTCAGAATCAGAGCAATAGTTGGGATGACGCCATTTAATAAAATCTTAGATTCTAGGCAGTTGCCAAGTAGTACAGTGTACCACGCTAGTACGCTAATAGAGTACTAGTACTAATATTCTCAGTCCAAGTTCTGAAGTTCCACCAAATGGAGGCCATCTTACATCTCATTTATTTTGTTGCAAACAATTGCACATTGTGTAAGGTTGGCCGTGACGAACAACCGGGGCCGCCATTAGATCCCAATGGTGGCGAACCCAACAGCCACAGGTATGGTCTGCTACTGCTTTACTAGTCTGTCATACCAAACATAGGTTTCGCTTATTTCGGTTTGAATTTTTGACTTCTATCTTATTTTGCGCTATTCATAAATTTCATCTTTTTCTATACTTTTGGTTTTTTTGAGCTTTTTTGCCGGTTTTTTTCTTTGCATTACACATAATGCGCTAACATGTTTTTCTATTATTAATTTTTTTAAATCTAATTATATTAAATAAGCCTCTATCAGTTGCAGTGTTTTTTCAGCCAGTTATAGTGCTTTTCAGCCATAATCCACTCAAAAAAACTCTTTTGAGCAGGGCATAACAATTTTCTAGCTACAACTCGAATTATACAACGCTAGCTCGCTATGCTTGCAACCGGCGAACCACATGAATGCATGTTGTGGCAAAGAGCCAAAGACCTGAGCAACCGGTTTCAGAATAATATAACGATTTACACCAAAGCGGCATAGGAAAACGACCAGGAACACCTGAACACTTACAGAGCCAAGCTGAAATGCTGGGAGACAGGTCCACCATCTCACAGCACTGCTGAATAACGAACGCAGAAAGTTGAGATAAACTTCTGCTGATATCAGTTAGTCATAAATGATAAACCTTCTCTCCCGGTGTCGAAGGACAGGAAACTAGCCTCCTGGATCTGGAAAGTGAATATAGCTGACCACATGGCATCAGTGCTTTACCTTGGTATCTGGGGAACAGGTGCCAGTTTAATACGGCAGTGACCCATAGTATTAAATTAGGAAAAATTGAATATACAGGATCAAGTTGAGAGTGTTTTGATAAAATAGGATCAAGTTTATTGTCCTTGTAAATATAGGACTGAGTTGAACACCTTCTTGCAAATATGGTATTTTTCCTATTTTAATTTTATTTTTAATTTTCAGCCCATTTTTCTCTACGTGAAATGACTCTTTTGCCCCTATAAGGATGTATACAGGCGGCGCTCGCGGGCCAGGCCAGGGAGCTGCGGCGCGGTAGTGTCCCTCTTCAGCTCCGCCTCGGGGGTCCCCCTCGCCTCCGTCGACGGCTCCGCGCTCACCCTCCTCCGCACCGCTGCCGTCTCGCGCCGCGCATCCTCCTCGTCTCCCCGACCGCCCCCTGCACCTCGCCGCAGTGCAGCGCCGCGCCCTACCTCGCCGGCCCACTGCCGCCCTTCCTCCATCTCCCGCATCCTCGCTCGGAACCGCACTGGGCCAAATCCACCGCGCTCGCCTCGAAGCCGGACGCGCACCGGGATCACCGCCGAGGAGGTCGACGGCATGGACGAGGCGGTGGCGCGCGGACGTCGTGAGCTGCGCGACGGGGTCGCAGGAGCCGATCGTGCGGGGGGAACTGCTGCGGCGGAGGGCGCACCTGGACCTGGTCGGGTCCTTCACGCCGGCGATGCGGGAGTGCGACGACGAGGCGCTTTGGCGGGGGAGGGTGTTCATTGACTTCGAGGCGGCGATGGAGGAGGCCGGGGAGCTGCTGGGCGCGCTCCAGTGCGGCGTGCTGCGGAGGGAGGACGTGGCCGGGACTCTCGCGGAGCTGGCCGCCGGGACCGTCGCGGGGTTGCGCAGCGACGACCAGATCACCGTGTTCAAGTCCGTTGGCACGGCGGTGGTCGATCTCCTGGCGGCGCAGCTGGCCTACGAGACTCACATTGGTACAACCAAGAACGCATGATCTCGACACAGAGATGGTAAATTTGATGGATTGCAAGCAGCGTGTTGTTTGCGGTCTTGCAGATGATGATGATGTGCTGTTTCTTTCCACAGAGTCATCGGAGAAATATACAAATAAGCTGATCGGATGAATGCTTATGATCATAAGATCATTCTCCATGGCATTTGTACTCGTTACTGAATTCTAATAAGAATGTATACCGTGTCTCTGTACCTAATAAGGTGGTGATCGGTTCGGCTGAAAAGCTCATGGCTTATGGCTGAAAATACTGTAGCTGGCTGAAAAAAGCACTGTAGCTGACAGAGGCTTCTTTAGCATAATTAAATTTTAAAAAAATTTAAAAATATAAAAAATATGTTAGCCTATTACGTATAATACGAACAAATACGGGAAAAAAGAACCGGAAAAAAAGCTCAATAAAAAGCTAAAAGTTCAGAAAAAGACGAAACTTATGAATAGTGAAAAATAAACCAGAAGCCAGAAGCCGAAACCGAATTGATCAGGGCCTAACTGTGAACTTGATGTTTTGAATTGTTGCAAACTTGTAATGCCAGAACTCTCCTGAATGTCAGCTTTGCCGCACATCTGTATGCTAGCCCAGAACTCAAGATTGGCACGGTAAACTCTAGCTGCTTTGCCAGCCCCCTAACGACAAAAGCTCCTGTCTTTCTGATACTGAACACGGTGAAGAACTCTGATGAGGTCGGACCTTAGGAGGACATGTAAAGGCTTCACCAAGTAGTTTAGTACTTTCATTGTATACTATCACCTTGGTCACTGATCAGTGATTGCGTATCACCTGCTGCTTGGTTTTAACTTCGCATGCTTGGTTCATTTGGGGCGAAATATAAGGGGCAAAAGAGTTATTTCACGTAGAGAAAAATGGGCTGAAAAATGAAAATGAAATTAAAATAGGAAAAATACTATATTTGCAAGAAGGTGCTCAACTCAGTCCTATATTTACAAAGACAATAAACTTGATCATATTTTATCAAAGCACTCTCAACTTGGTCCTATATATTCAATTTTCCCGTTAAATTATGCAACAAATCACCCTCTGGTGTGAGCACCAGGTTGCATTTACAGATGGGATCGTCAACGTATGAAAAGCTAAATCAGGAGTCTCCTTTAGACCTGTTTTAAGATATAACATCAGAAAACTAAGCTTTCGATTACTGGGACTGAAAAGGAACGGTCAGATTGACACCCAGTTGCGTGTTGATAGGGTGTCGCCCTCCAAATACTGCAGCAAGAGGAACCACCCTAATGCCATGTTCCAGCTTTACTCAATGAAGCCGAAATTGTGGTAGATAAATGGATATAATGCGAACATGCTGGATTTCACCAGATACAAATAATAGCTTAGAAAGAACATAAGGTGGCAGGTTTAGAGAGTACTTTATTATTTTGCAGGTTCTAGCGCAAGATGCGAATGGATCTCTAGTCGTTACATCATTGGCGTGGTAGAGTGTGATCCAATCGATCATGTGGATATTTTATTCTTAGGCATTGCGCACCATCTTACTGAACCCAAAACATCATAGTACACTTTAGTTATTTTATGTTACTTATCAGCTAATAAGCATTCACAACATACAACTCCAGTTCATTCAAAGCATACTAGTTCTGGCACATCGTTTTCCTTTTTGTCATGCTTGTGTCAGATCATTCGCACAGCGATCCAAAGGGATAAAAAATAAATAAATTTTGAATAACTGCGACTAGTGTTCTATTCAGCTCTAAGGAGCATGACACTTGGACAATACACAAAACTGTGTTCATACAATCTGACCTATCCACACCATGTACAACTTTCCAATTTTATTCAACAAATATGCAACAGTACCTCAGATCCCTCCATTTGGTTTCCAGTCATCCCAGTTTTCCATAACCTTTGCAGAAGCCAGTTCCGATTTTGATCACCAATGCTCCTGATTATTGACAACGTTGGTACCAAAACAAAAGACTTCCTGGAAAGCCCCAAGGCACAAACTGTAACATAATTCCAAAAGGTAATGTACAGAATGGCCATTTGCTAAACAAGATGATCCAGAGTTCCAGGCACACCTGAAATCTACTGGAAGAAACTGTAACCGAGTAACATCCATAAGCTTAAAACAATGATGAAAGCCAAATAGAAACAAAGTTCTTTGAGATTTTTTTTGGAGAATGAGTATTCTCCTCAACATTGACAATCTCTCTGTTTGTACATCACTTCTTAAATAATGAAGAATAGGATGAATAGCAGGACTAAATATTCAAGTGCTCTGTACAACAATCTATGTAGGCCCTCTATCCTTTACAACAGCACCTACAAGCTGGACTTTGGTCAACCAAAATTTTTTGTCAAGCGCGCGCTTGACATCATTTAGCTAGCCAGAAATCAATGAATCAAGAATCTACAGTTGATACTATGTCCTTATAGTTCTACCATATTCAACTTCACATGGGCACCATCTACTAGGGAAAAAAATAGGTTTTCAGCTAAACTAGTTTATGGAATTATGAACCTCAAGCAAACATTCTGATGCGTTATGCGCATGAATCTTTTCTCAATACAAATAATCTTAATGATAAAAAAATTAGATTAAGGTATCCCCCTCACATGATGGAATCACACACACAAATGAAAGTCGGGCACAGGTAACTAACAAACCTGCTCTGTCCTTAATGATGCACATTCTATGACCATCGGCAACTTCAAATATATTATTGCCCT
This sequence comes from Dendrocalamus sinicus, assembly GCA_036346575.1. NCBI lineage: Eukaryota > Viridiplantae > Streptophyta > Magnoliopsida > Poales > Poaceae > Dendrocalamus > Dendrocalamus sinicus. Next base: position 26,542,051 of record CM070653.1, on the reverse strand, counting down.
GATAGAACAAGAAAATCAGATAATAAGACAAAGGAAAAAAGGACGAGAAAAAAGCCTCACACTGTTTCTTAATAATTTCACCTTCAAGACAACATCTTTTGCCTCAAATTCTGCATTTCCACGAATAATATGTTATAAATATTATGTGTATATTTATGAGATCCAGAAGGCAATATGTATAGAGAGTACAAGGAGATATACAAACGAATATGTTATACAAAGATAAGGAAACCAATGCATATAAGGAAACGAATAAACAATGCTATCCTATTCTTAACACCCCCTCAAACTCATGGTGGATCGCACACAATGAGTTTGGAGAGAAAATACAAATGTTGCGCTCTTGTTTGCGACTTCGTGAAGAAGTCAATAAGCTGTAATTCTGAAGGCACAAACTGTGGAGCGAGTACTCCCTCCTACACATGTGAGCAAATGTATGAAGCATCCACACCAATGTGCTTGGTGAGCCCATGCTTCACTGGATCACGAGCAATACTGATAGCACATGTACTGTCAGACATAAGAGTCATAGGCTCCTTCACAGGTACTCCAAAGTCTGCAAGTAGCCATCTCAACCAAGTAATTTCTATAGTCACTACTGCCTTAGCTATCAACTCAGCCTCTGTACTCAAACAGGAAACTACAATTTATTTCTTTGTCTTCCAGGCAATCAAGGAGGAGCCAAGAAAAACACAGTAAGTAGAAAGAGAATGGCGATCAGAAAGATCACTAACCCAAGTCACATCAAAGTATGCCTAAACCTGTAGTGAGATAGAGTTAGAGAAAAACAAATGACGAGAGATGGTTTCACGCAAATAGCAAAGAACACGGAGAAGATTGTTGTAGTGAAGATGAGTGGGACAAGCCATGAACTGACTCAAGATATAAATAGCATGAGCAATATCAGAACGAGTGCTCATAGGATATACCAAACTTTCAAAAAAAAGACGATATCAACTAGGATTCTCAAGAAGATCACTATTAGTAGCACGAAGCTGAAAGAAGAGCTCCATAGGAGTCTCAACAGTGTGAGTATCAGTCAGACCAAACGATCAAGAAGATCCTGGACATACTTCTGCTGGGAGATGTAGTAACCCTCAAGCGTGGAAGAAACCTTAATCCCAAGGAAGTATGTAAGCAAACCGAGATCAGTCATCAGAAACTGCTTACTGAGATGCTTCTTCACATATATGATGAAAGAGGAATCGTCACCAGTGATGAGCATATTATCCACATATAGGGCATGTTCTTTTCCTCCGAAACTGGTAGCTTTTGACTTTTACTACAGTATCTAACTTTCAAACGGAGCATTTTCTCAAGACGAGATCTACAAGTTAAACGATGTACACGTTAAAAGTCCAACATCTGTACCAAGCAAGGTCGTAAGTGAGTATCTCTTTCTCCGTAATATGTACCGTAAACAGCCAAAATTTAAAATTTTCAGCTAAAAGCCATAAGCCACAGCCAAACAGGCCTATAGAATAAGTAGTGTCCTACCTTGAGGTGAGATATGGACAAATAGAGCAGGATCGTGGACACTGATAGTGAAACTGACAGCGGTAATTATTGAGGTAAAACACGCAAATCAGGCACGAGGGACATATTTGAGGCCATAAAGAGCATGACAAAGATAATAGATATAGCTATCTGAAACAGAATATCCAGGTGGTGGCTGCATATAAATCTCCTTATGTAAAAATGAATATGAAAAAAACAAAAAAAAACCTCAAAAAACTAAATAGTCAAAAAACGAAATTTAGAAATAGTAAAAAATAAATCAAAAGTTAAAAATTAAAACCGAAATAAACGGGGCATAACGCCACTGCAGCAGTGCAGAGGTCATGAGGCTTCCTTTTCCGAGATTCCGTACACCGAGCCGCTCTATTATTACGTCTAGTTTCCCGCCAGAATATTCTGGGCTTTGGCCCGCTTAAGAGCCATAGCCCAGAAGTGACCTTGGGCCACAGTCAACACACTCACCTTGAGTCCTTGACCATGGGGCACGGATCATACAGTCGCTCCCCAGTCACCACCATGTCATCGGCTCGCCTGCGAGATCTTCTCAGGCTCCCAGCATACAGCAACTTCCGGCTAGCCTCAGGGCAACCATGGTACGGCCACAAGCCCCCTCTTGGAGGCTCCGCTCCTGGTCCTGACATGAAAGTGAGATGCAACTCCAGCATCCTTATAATACAATGCAAATAGTCCGTTTCCAAAGCGATGACAGTGAGTCTAACCAACGCAACATGCTAGAATCACACCAAAACTTTCGTGGCTCGCGCACTACAAACTTTTACACCTCTCCGAGTGATAGGTAATCAGGCAATCACGATTCACTAATGTCGTAAGGTCATACAGATGTCACTGTCTCGTGCAAAGTATCAACTTTTACCAATTCTTTATAGCAGTGATCGGGCGATCACGAGTTCACGACTCTCTAGTGTCATAAGGTCATACAAATGCCAAACCTTTACAAGCCATACATCCGGATAGTAGCTGTGTTTACGGACAAGCTGCGTAGCTTCCAAACAGCTCAACATCGAAGAGCTGACCATTTAGCACCTTAATAGCAATACATACCTTAATAGCAATACATAGATGAAAGTGTGGTATTGTGAGATCATCATGTAAGACTAGGCTTTTCCAAGGTTTTTCCCAAGTAGAGATTCTGGCAATCTGCTGCCAATGAGATCCCGCAGCTCAAACTCACTTGGGAACCTCTGCTCAGCTAATTTTGAGAATACCTGAAAGGTCAAAGTAACTTTCAGTACGGAAGAAACAACGGGGTTTACTGCTCAAGTCATGTTGGCAAATCAAAGCCGTCTCTGTACTTGCTCAACAAGGTAAAAAAAAAATTTTGATGGAAATAATCCTAGAAGTATAACTAACTCATAATTCAAAACAGGGGTACTCCTGAGTCCTTTATGATGCAAGCATGCAGCAAAACAATTTATGTGTCAACAAAAAGAAAAACAGAAGGGTGTATCTGATATAGGACACGTACCAAATCTCCATTGCAGTAAACTTCGAAGGCACCGGAACTTTGTAGGAAAGACTGAGCAAAATTGCCAAACAGCCAGATTGTCGCCATGGTTCCAAATCTATTGGCACGGAGTGAGTAGTACCATGGAGGTGGGGCCATTCCAATTCTGGGGAAGATCTGGTCGCCAGCCATTATTGTTGCAATGGCTCCGACTTGAAGAATTGGCACAACTTTGCTGAGTACACGTTTGGGGAAGGGTGGAGGATAATTATGCAAGATAACATGAATGCCGGGAAATGACGTTTCCAGCATGCGCTTCATGGTCATTGCATTTCCCCTACAAAATAGCACTCAAAATTGTCGGTCTAACCTGTAGATGCAAAGCGTATAATTTATTGAATATCCTTTTGGATGGATGATCTACCGAAGTCCACAGATTGGAACAATCAGAAAATATTAAAAAAACACACAGTTGTTGCTGCTTTTTTTCTGTTCTATGATATAAATATTTAACTAATTGCTCACACTTTCGGTTTACGAGTCCAAGATCCATGCCACAATTTAGTAATTACAGGATTGTCACTTCAACGTTTCACTTTAACCTGCCATATAATGCTTGTTTTGTTAACAGGAATACAGGATAGTTAAGAATTCCTTTACTGCCTATTGGGGCATCTATTTTTTCCCCTCCTTAAAAAAGGATAAGAAACTTTTTCCCCTTTTTATACTCCTCACACCATGAAGACGCTTATAACAATATGTTATATAATGAAGGTGTTAGACATGTAAATAGTCTAGAGGGTTATTTGCATATTTACCTATACACACTTGTATTGGCCGGTGGCCTCTTTTACAAGGTCCATTTCAACATGGTTTCAGAGCCATGGAAACCCTAGCCCCTTGACCGCTGCCGCCGGTCCTAGCCCGCCGCCACCGCCGTTGCCACCGCGCTCTGCCTCCTCGCATCCTCTGCTTCATCCCTGTCTACGTCGCCCGTCATCCGCACCGTCCCTGTGCTGCCCGCCGATGTCCTCCTTGTTTGCGTCGCCCGCCACCCGCGTCGGATCTGCGTCGTTCTCGCGGTGACCGAGCAGGATCCGTGGCACCCGCGCCCAGCTCCGGCCACCCCTGCTCAGCTCCGGCCGTGGGATCCCTAGCTCTGGCCACCCCTCTACAGCCCGTTGACCCCACAGGCTCCCTTCTCCAGCCACCTGGCTCGCCCGTCGACGCCATCCTCTATGGTCGCGTGCAAGCTGCCGAGCTCTCCGCCAACGCCATTGCCTGTTGCCGCCTTGGCCACCCTCGGTCGGCGTCGCTAACCCGACCTCGGCTAACCACGTCGCCGCTTCAGCCAGCTCCTGCCGCCGGACGCCCCAGCCGCATCGGCCACCATGGCCTTCTCTGGCCGTCTCGGTCCTAGCTTCGGCGTGATCTGCTCTAGATAGCTACCACCGGTAGCACCTTCGCCATCCTGCTCCCCTTGATTCGTTTTGACGGGACGAACTTCTGGGAGTGGGCTATTCACCTGAGGATTCTCCTCAACAGCCAGCGTCTATGGGGTCATCTCACTGGTGATCACCCCTGTCCGCCTCTCTACCAGCCGAAGAGTGATGCTATGTACCTTTCAGTTGTGCACCAGGTGCACTTTCTTCAGCAACTTGATGCCACTGTCGATGACTTCTACCAACAGATGTCTACGGTGTGGCGCCAGCTTAACTCTCTTAGGCCTGGTGTCTGCTGCACCTGCCCCTACTGTGTGCAGCTTCGCGCTCACCAGGAGATCGTCTCTACGAGTTCCTGACGCGCCTCCGACTTGAGTTCGAGACTGTGCGGGCTCAGCTCCTAACTCGCCACCCGCACCCGAGCTTAGTGGAGGCTCTCACGACCGTGTGTGCTAAGGAGGCTCATCATCGCGGCGCGGTTCAGCTGCAGGCTACTTGTCTACTTCAGCTCCTGCCACTTCGCCTATTTCTTCAGCACCGACCGTGATCTCTCCACCTCCCAGCGCACCAGTAGCTACTGCTTCTACTACAGATCTCCACTGCACCTACTGCCAGCGTGACGGCCACATGTATCAAGACTACTACAAGCGAAGGAGGGATCAGCATCGTTGGGGTAGACGTCCCCCGAAGGGCTCTGGCGGTTCCTCCCACTCAGGAGCTAGCGCCTCTCGCCAGGGCTCCTTCGGTGATGCCGCACAGCAGCTTCTCTCACTCCAACGCCTTGGTGTCAACTCGTCCTCAGACTCCTCGGGATCAGCTCGTTTGACTCTTGCTTCTTAGCAGCCTTCCACGCCTCCGCCTCCATCGTCAGGTATTCTATCTCCGTGGATCTTGGATTCTGGTGCTTCCTTTCACATGATACCAGATTCCACCCACCTCACCTCGTTGCATCCCACAATTTTCTCTTCCACTGTTCAGACTATAGATGGTACCTCTTCTGTTGTAGGTCGAGGCACCCTTTCCACTTCCTCTTTTCGTGTTCCTACAATCTCACATGTTCCTTAACTTACTATGCAGCTTATGTCAGCTGATCAGATCACTGATCATGATTGTCGTATTGTTCTTGTATTTGTCTCTTGTTTTGTTCAGGACCACCACACGGAGACTCTGCTTGGTACTGGCCCTCGGCGCCGTGATTCACAACATATTTGGGAGCTCGATTGGCTCCATCTGCCTTCTGCTATCTCCACCAGCCAATCAGCCCCTGCCACTACCTCCGCACTGGCCGCATCCTCCGCTACCTCCATCGCTCGGTGGCACCATCGTCTTGGTCATCTCTGCGGATCGCGCCTATCTCACTAGTTGGTCGTCGTGTTCTTGGGTCTGTTTCTAGGGACACGTCTTTACATTGTATGGCCTGCAAGCTTGGCAAGCAACTGCAGCTCTCCTATCCCTCTAGTAATTCTATTTCTACTCATCCTTTTGATCTTGTACACTCTGATGTTTGGGGCCCGGCTCCCTTCGTTTTGAAGGGGGTCATCGATATTATGTGATCTTTATTAATGATTATTCTCACCATACTTAGATCTACTTTATGTCCTCTCGTAGTCAGGTTCTCTCCATTTACCAGATATTCGCCACCGTGGTTCACACTCAGTTCGATTTGCCCATTGATGTGCTTCGTGTCGACTCTGCTGGTGAGTATCTTTCTGCTGCTTTGTGTCCATGCTTATTAAGGCGTCGCTTAGGCGACGCTTAAGCGTCGCCTAAGCGGTAAGGCGGTCCGGCGTGGCAAGGCGTCGCCTCGCCTTGCCCGCCGCCGTCTCCAGCCGCCGCGCGCGCCGCTGCGTCTCGCCGCCGTCTCGAGCCGCCGCGCGCGCGCGCGGCGTCTCCAAACCGCCGCGCGCGCCGCCGGCGTCTCGAGCCGCCGCGCCGCGCCGCGGCGTCTCCAGCCGCCGTGGCAGCGGTGGCGTCGCGATAGGGAAAGCGCGCGGCGGCAGGAGACGTGGAGCGAGTGCGGAGTGGCTACCGCGAAGAAAGAGAGAGAGAGAGGCCGCCGGAAAGAGAGAGAGAGAGAGAGAGCGGCGAGCGAAGAAAGAGAGAGAGAGCGGGGCGGCTGACTGGATCGCGTGGTCGAATGGATCCGGGTGTTGGGGCGGTCGATCGCTAGGGTTAAGTGTGTTTGGTTTTTTACGCTTTAGTCCTCGAGGTTTACGAAATTACAATTAGGTCCTTCTAGGTCCTCCTCCTCTTTAGATTTCTTCGATTTAGTCTTTTAGAACCCGTTTTCTTCGCTTTATGACATATATAAGGCGTCGCCTCACGCCATCATCGCTTTGCTTAAAAGGTGTGAGGGGGGTGGGTCGCCTTACCTCGCCTTACCGCCTTAATAACCTTGTTTGTGTCATTTTCTCGCTGAGCAGGGTACTCTTCCCTGGTACTCTTGCCCTGGTGCTCACGCTCAGAACAGTCTCTAAATGTAAGCATCATCACTTACTTGAAACCACTCATTCTCTCATGCTTGCCTCCTCTGTTCCCCCTCACTTCTGGGCTAAAATTGTTTCTACTGCTGCTTTTCTCATCAATATGCAGCCTTCCACTACTATTCAGGGTTCCACTCCTGTCGAGCGTCTCTACGGTAGAGCCCCAGAGTACGGTCACCTCCGTAGTTTCGGTTATGTCTATTTCGTCTTTCTTCCACCTCGTGAGCGCACTAAGCTGACTGCTCAGTCGGTTGAGTGTGTTTTCCTTGGCTACAGTCTTGAGCATAAGAGTTATCATTGCTACGACCCTGTTGCTCACAGCATGAGGATTTCTCGGGATGTCACCTTTGACGAGTCCTAACCTTACTACCCTCGTTCCCCAACAGTCAGGTCAGATTCTTTTGTTGAGTCGATCTCTTTTCTGACTTTTCCTGACTTGTTGCCTTCCACCCCTGTTTCGCCTCATCCTCCTCCTTCGCCTCCCTCTCCTCCGGCTGCACCTCTTCCATCTTCGTCGAAGTCTACTTCCTGTTCTGTTGAGATTCCACCTTTTCCTCTGCACTACTCTCATCGTCCTCAGCCTACTCCTTCACCAGTTGAGCCTCCGTCTTTGCTGGGTCCTGTTCCCAGCTCTTCTTTTCCATCCCTGCTGGGTCCTGCTCCACCCTCTCCTCCCATATACGATCTTTGTGATCGCCACACTGTCAGGCCGCCTGAGCGCTTCGGTTTTGTAGCCGCTGCCTCTTCTAAGTCTGTGACCTACCGTGAGGCTGCTGCTTACCCTGAGTAGCAGCTCGCGATGTCTGAGGAGATTGCTGCCTTAGAGTGTACTGGCACTTGAGATCTTGTGCCCCTACCTGCACGTGTCACCTCATTACATGCAAGTGGGTGTACAAGATCAAGACCCGCTCGGATGGTTCCCTTAAGCGCTATAAGGCGCATCTTGTAGCGTGTGGTTTTCAGCAAGAGCATGTCGTGACTATGATGAGACTTTCGCTCCTATTGCTCACATGACCACAGTTTGCACTCTACTTATTGTGGCCTTTGTTCAATAGTGGCCCATCTCTCAGTTGGACGTTAAGAATGCATTTCTCAATAGTAAGCTGCGTGAGGTCTATATGCAGCCACCCCTAGGTATTCTGACCCTGTGGGTACAGTTTGTCGCCTTCGTCGCTCTCTTTATAGGCTCAAACAAGCCCCTCGTACTTGGTTTGACCGTTTCTCTTCTGTTGTCACTGTTGCCGGCTTCTCCGCCAGTGATCATGACCCTACCCTCTTTGTCCACACCTCTTCTCGGGGTCGGCCGCTCCTTCTCTATGTGGATGACATGATCATTACTGGTGATGACTCTTAGTATATTGCCTATGTAAAGGAGCATCTCAGTGAGTGATGTTTGATTTGTGTCCTCTTCATTACTTTCTTGGGATTGAGATCACTTTTACGCCCGAAGGCTACTATCTCTCTCAGAAGCGTTACATTCAGGTATCAGGATATCCTTACTCGCGCTTGTCTCACTGATCAGCGCATGATGGATACTCCTATGGAGCTCGGTGCATACCTTCAGCCTACTGATGGTGAGCCTCTTGAGGATCTCACTTGCTACCGCCATCTTGTTGAGAGCCTTGTCTACCTTGGCATCACTCGCCCTGATATTTCTCACCCAGATCACATTCTGAGTCAGTTCATCTTTGCTCCTACTCAGCTCCACTACAGTTACCTTCTTTGTGTTCTGCGATATCTTCGTGGGACCATCACTCGTCGCCTTTTCTTTCTTCGCTCCAGTTCTTTGCAGCTTCAGGCGTACTTTGATGCGACCTGGGCTAGCGATCATTCTGATCACCGATCTCTTTCTACCTATTGGGTTTTTCTTGGTTCCTCCTTGATTGCCTGGAATACCAAGAAGCAGACTACTGTTTCCCATTCGATCGCTGAGGCTAAGTTGAGAGCCATGGCGCCGTTGACAACTGAGATCACCTGGCTTCAGTGGCTACTTGAGGATTTCGGTATTTCCACTACTGCGCCCACTCCTCTCTTCTCAGACAGTACTGGCGCGATCCGCATTGCTCGAGATCCTATGAAGCATGAGCTCACCAAGCATATCGGAGTGAATGCTTCATACATGTGATCGCAGGTGCAAGACCAAGTTATTGCTCTTCAGTATGTACCTTCGGAGTTTCAGTTAGCAGTCACCAAGGCACAAACTAGAGCTCAGCATAGCTTCTACCTCTCGAAACTCAGTGTTGTTGATCCACCATGAATTTGAGGGGAGGTGTTAGACATGTAAATAGTCTAGAGTCTAGGGGGTTATTTGCATATTTACCTGTACACACTTGTATTGGCCGGTGGCCTCTTTGGGAATACAAACTCCATTGCAACAGAAGGCAGCAACAATGCATGGTCTAACACGGACTAACAGGTGTGATAGTAAAGTGCTTGCTCAATTGTGGCAAAAGTCAAGGGAGACACTAGTAGCCACATCATACATTCATGCGTAAGAGTTGGTAGTGATGAATAAGTCTCTGTACTGTGGTCTTTGTGGGGCTGTGGTAGTTTCTGTTTTTTTGACTGCTTTAGGACAGCATCTGCTTTTAGGACAGCATCTCGCTTATCGCTTTAGGACAGATTCGCTTAGGACAGATCTGCTTATCGCTTTAGGACAAAGATTCGCTTAGGACAAAGATTCGCTTTAGGACAGATTCGCTTAGGACAGATCCGCTTTAGGACAGCATATTGACCGCTTTTAGGACAGCATCTAGGATAGCATCTCAAGATATGCTTGGCTGGTTCTCACCTATAATTTGTATCCCCAACCCTCAAAGTTGGCATGGCATTGTGTGAGTAATAAACAAGAAAACTTGCCCCATCTCCTAGTGTCATCCTCTCCATGAGAGTAAGGATCTTGCTATCACCAAGAGCAAGAGTCCAAATGACTAACAAGTGGTATCGAGCCTTAGTATCCTGTAGCTTTGAGCATCTCCTGCTCATCTCCTTCTCTCGCCTCGCAGCAGGCCCGATGCCAAGAGCAAGCGCAGCCCCGCCGCCCTCGCCACTCCTCTCCGAGACGGCAGCAGGCTGCGTCGGCGCCCTCTCCACGCAATGCCCCCGAGAGCGCGCCATGTCCGCAGGCGCTCTCGGCCTTCGGCCGCCTCGAGCATGCGGCGTCGTGACGGCCGAGCTCGTCGCGGCAGAGCAGCCTTGGCGGCAGCGACGGCGCGCGCGCGAAAAGCGCTGGCGGCCGGCGGCGGCGAGCCGGCAAAGCAGCAGCATGAGGCGGAAGGCGGCGGCGGCAGATGCGCGCGCGGCGGCAGCGAGCAGAGGTCAAGGTTCATGGCAAAGCAAAAGCAGCCCGGCTCGCTGATGACAATACGACGAGGACCCTCACCGCCGGAGAGGAGGCGCAGCAAGGCGAACAGCGCAATGGGCGCCGCAAGACGCCACGAGCGCGCGGCAGCCAGACGCGCGCGGACGCGCGGCGACGCCTCTGAAGAGGCGCGCGGCGCGGTGGCGCTCTGGAGAGGCATGCACGGCGGCGGCAGACGGTCGACGGAGAGCGCGCCCTCACAGTAACGCGCTCTCTCCCGGCTTGCATGCGTGGTCACCACGAGTACCGGTGCCGCCGTCGGGGCGCCGGCCCGGCGGCGGGTGGCCTACCTCACCAAGACCAACTACGCTGGCTGGCCGCGGTGATGAGGTGAAGCTCCAGCGCGGCATATGTGGGATGCGACCCGTGACGGCGACGCCGACTACAACCAGATCGACGGCGCTGATGCTCTCATCGCCGCAGCCCCGCCCGAGATGCGCTTCGCTACCAACAAGCGGATCGCCAAAGAGGCTTGGGACGCCATCGCCGCAAAGACGCGACGGCAGCGGCGCGCGCCGCAAGTCTACACCGCAGCACTACGCGCGGAGCGGGAGAACTCGCCTTCAAGCCAGTGAAGACGTTGATGACTTTGCTCTCGCCTCAACACTCGCAGCGTGGTTGGTGCATTCGGTGGCGACACCTACGAATGAGAGAGAGCGTGGAGAAGCTCTTCCGCCGCGTCCCGAGAAGTACAAGCGGATGGCTCGCTCGATCGGGTCTCTGCTGACCTTTCCACGATGACCATCGAGGAGGCGCGGTCGCCTCAAGGTCGCCGACATCGATGAGCCACAGAGCCTCTCGACCCGTCACCATTGGCGGAAGCTCCTCCTCACTCGGGAGCGGTGGTCGCGGCCAAGGTGACAAGAAGAAGGGAGCCTTCTTCCACGACAGCGCCGCAAGAGTGGCAAGCGCGCAAGCGCGCAAAAGGCGCCAGGCGGCGATCTTTGGCAAGCAAAGCGCAAGACGAGACGACTCTTGCCACAATCGCGCAAGCTTGGTCATTGGGCCAAGGAGTGTCGATACCACGACGCGGCCAGCCCACGTCGCGCAAGCGAGGAGGAGGAGGAGCGGCCGGTCTGTTCATTGCTCACGCGAGCATCGAACCACCTCCAGCCGCACCGCCGCGATGGCTCTCCTCCACCTTGACGAGCCAAAGCACACGCCTCCTCGGCGGCGATTCGGCAATGACAAGACCGACGGGTGGTGCCTCGACACCGCGCCACCCACCACATGACCGGCGGCGGAGTTCTTCTCCGAGCTCGACTCAGCGCTCGAGGCACCGCAAGTTCGGCGACGCCCGCCGTGGAGATCAAGGGCGTCGGCTCTGCTGCCTTCGCCGCCAAGATCGGCGAGCACCGGCCGCCACCGGCGTCTACTACATCCCCGACCTGCGAACTCCATCATCGCCTTGGGACACTGGATGAGAACGCGCGCGTGTCGAGATCGAGCACGGTGCCGCGGATTTGGGATCTTCGACGCCGCCTCCTTGCCAAGGTAACCAGAGGCGCAAATCGACTCTACACTCTTCACGCAGCAGTGGCACAACCCTCTGTCTCGCACTCGTCGGGACGACGAGGCGTGGCAGATGGCACGAGCGCTTTGGGCACCTTCACTTCGAGGCCCCGGCGGCTCGGTGCCACGGAAATGGTGCGAGGCTCGCGCGCCTTGACCATGTGGAGCGGCTCTGCGACGTCTGCGTGTTGACGGCGTGCGACTCCTTTCCCCAAAGAAGCGAAGTTTCCGAGCCAAGGAGAGGCTCGAGCTCGTGCGACGGACTTGTGTGGCGGTGACACCGCCACACCGGAGACGACGCTACTTCCCGCCGCTCGTCGACGACCTCTCCCGCTACATGTGGTGATGGTCCTCGGCAGAGCGGAGAGGCCGCGACGCCATCAGCGCACGCAGTCGCCGCGGAGGCGAGCGCGCCGCAGCTGCGCGTCTTCGCGCGCAGACAAACGGCGGCGACCACGGCGGTGACTCGCGTCGTCGCTGCGGCGATGAGGGCATTCAGCGCCACTACTCCGCTACCGCATGACCCGCAGAGAACGGCGTCGTCGAGCGGCGCAACCGCACGGTTGTGGGATGGCTCGGGCCTCCTCGCAGCAGGATGCCGGCCGCTTACGGGAGAGGCGGTGGTGACCGCCGTCTACATCCTCAACCGCCGCCTACCAAGGCGCTCGACGCGACGCCGCGTCGAGGCTCGGCATGGGCGCAAGCCGCGGTCTCCCACTTGCGGGTCTTCGGCCCCCTCACGTTCGCCAAGGAGCTTGGCCACATCGGCAAGCTCGACGGCGAGCACTCGGAGTGTTCATCGGCCACGCGAGGGCTCGAAGGCCTATCGCATCCTCGACCGTCACACGCAAGGCCCGCATCTCGCGTGACGCCGTGTTCGACGGCGGCGGGCCGTGGGACAAGGCGGTGGGCGATGGTTCGCCTCGACTCGTGGACTTTGTTGTCGACTACGCCCACTTCGAGAGAGCGGGAGCTAGCGGCTCGCCTTCACCGAGCTCGCCCACTCGACACCTTGCTCGCCACCGCCTCGGCGAGTGCTCCACCACCGGCACGCCACGCCCCCCTTCACCACCGCTCACCACTTCCCGCACCGCGCCACACCACCGGAATCCGCCCCAACAGCCTTCGGTCCACGATGAGGCGCGTGGTGGAGTTCGCTACTCCGCTGCCCCACGACGAGGACCGTCGACGCTACCACGACGACGAGCCTCGCGCTATCGCACCATGGACAACATCTCGCGAGCCGCCTGCCTCGATCGGCGCAGCGCGATCGCGAGGCGAGCGCGCTTGGCATGCGACGACGGCGAGCCCCGCCCTTCGCCGAGCGGAGGAGACGCGGCGTGGCGTGTCGCGATGAAGCGAGAGATGGACGCCGCCGAGCGTAACCGGGCGTGGGAGCCGGCGGATCTTCCCGCCGGCCACCGCGCGATCACCCTTGCTGGGTGTTCGCCGAAGCGGGATGGCCGCCGCCATCGCAAGCACAAGGCTCGCTTGGTGGCACGAGGCTTCGTGCGCGCAGGAGGGGGTCGACCGATGACGCCGCACCCGTCGCGCGGATGGAGTCCGTCGCGACTCCTCCTGCGCTAGCCGCCCAGAAGGTCGGCGTGTTCATCACATGGATGTCAAGTCGGCATTTCTTAACGGCGACTTGAAGGAGGAGGTCTACGTGCATCACCGCCGGATTTGCGATCCCCGCAAGGAGGCAGGTGCTCGCTGCGCAAGGCCCTCATGGCTTGCGACAGCACCGAGGCGTGGAACGCTGTCGACTCCACCTCAAGCAAATGGGGTTCCAGCAGAGCGCACACGCAGGTGCAGCTGCGGCGGGGCAAAGCGGCAACGCCTGGCGGTGGGTCTACGCCGACGACTTGGTGATCACGGCACCAAGGATGCGGAGGTGGCGGCATTCAAGGAAGAGATGAAGGCCACCTTCCGGATGAGTGACACGGGTCTCTCTCCTTCTACTTAGGGATCGAGGTGCACCAGATGATTCCGGATCACACTTCGACGCATCGCCACGCCAAGCGCGTCGTTGAGCTAGCCGGGCTCACCGATCGCAACCCGCTCTCTCCCACGGAGGAGGTCGGCCGAGCCGCGACAAAGACGACGGAGGAGGCGGACGCTACGCAGCATCGGCGTCTTGTGGGAGCCTTCGCTACCTCGCCCACACACGACCGGACTTGGCATTCTCCGTCGGCTCGTTAGTCGGCTCATGCAATGACCGACGACGAGCATCGGCAGGTCGTGAAGAGGATCATCCGCTACGTTGCGGGGACTCTTGACCACGGCCTCCATTACCCGAGGTGTCCCGCCACGCACACTTTGTCGCACAATGACAACGACCGCGCGCGACATCGACACCAAAGAAGAGCACAAGCGGGATTCTCTTCTTCCTCGGCAAGTGTCTCGCTTCATCGGCGATCGATCAAGCGGGTGGTGGTGGCCTGTCCGTGTGAGGCCGAGTACATAGCGGCTTCCACCGCTTCGACTCAGCACTCGCTCGCCGATCGCTGGTGATCTCTCGGCAGGGACATCAAGCGGTGGAGCTCAGGGTGACAAAGAAGTCCGCTCTAGCCTCGCAAAGAACCCCGTTTTTCATGAACGAGCAAGCACATCCGGGTGAAGTATCATTTCATCCGAGGTCGCTGGATGAAGGAAGCATCAAGGCAAGCTACATCAACACCACGGATCGACTTGCGGATCCGCTCACCAAGCCTCTTGGAAGGATCAAGTTCCTTGAGCTCGCTCCAAGATCGATGGTTCAACCCACCCACAAGACGCACGCACAAGACTTAGGGGAGAATGATGAATAAGTCTCTCATCTTGTGGTCTTTGTGGCCGTGGTAGTTTCGCTTTTTGATCGCTTTAGACAAAGATTCGCTTTTAGGACAAGATTCGCTTAGGACAAAGATTCGCTTTGATCGCTTTAGGACAAGATTCGCTTAGGACAGCATTCGATTTTAGGACAGCATCTGCTTTTGCTTTAGGACAGATTCGCTTAGGACAGCATTCGCTTAGGACAGATTCGCTTTTAGGACAAGATCTGCTTTAGGACAGCATATTGACCGCTTTTAGGACAGCATCTAGGATAGCATCTCAAGATATGCTTGGTGGTTCTCACCTATAAATTTGTATCCCCAACCCTCAAAGTTGGCATGGCATTGTGTGAGTAATAAACAAGAAAACTTGCCCCATCTCCTAGTGTCATCCTCTCCATGAGAGTAAGGATCTTGCTATCACCAAGAGCAAGAGTCCAGCGACTAACAGGTAGTGGTAGATGCTTTTCTTCGAATGTGAGCATAGTCACTCCTACAGTCCACTCATCCATACCAGGTACTCGCTGCTAGGTGAATAGGCACCTTCTCTGATGGAAAGGTCATGCATATCATGCTTGCTGGTGTATTCAGGGAATTCGCCAAGGCGGTCATCTCAGGCCCTCCATGAAACCTGTAGGTGTGGCGGGCTTCATCTAGTGCCCACATGTTATTTGCAAATACAAGCGAGTGACCACTTACCATAGTTACAGCCAGCCCAAATATATGCCACTTTATTGTTCTTGCTACAGTCTCGTATGGCAACTGGTGTGTGGCCAAGGGAGTCAAGGAAACAATTGTAACAAGATGAGGAACAAGGTGGTGATAGCTAGAGCTTGGGAAATGTGGGTTGTTGCGAACATGCAAAAGAGGAGGCAAAAAGGAAATAAATGAAAAGAATGAAGGGATCGAAGGGGGGAAAACAGAAGGGCAGAGCAGTTGTCAAGACAGTGTTTTCTTAAACACGGTAAACCCTTTCGAAGTATTTTTTTTCAATGTTCGTACTTACTACTTTATTATGCATACCATGAACATTGGGCACATGTGTCCTAGAAAAAAACCATAATGGCATTTTTAGAATTCATCATAGTATGACCCTAGAGTGAAACTTTGGAGTGGTATTAGTCTAATTATCAAACTTTGCAGCAGCATGGGCCCAATTTTCCTTTCAACTCAATGTGATCTGCATACCTTTAAAATTGTGCCTTGACCTAAACATTATAAGCGGATGCAAATAAGAGCAGGAAGGGTGTTGGAACTTGGAAGTATCCTCAAGTGGATAGCCCATGCTGTCATGTAGTTTACATAAAATGTGTTTTACACCAAGGTCAAAGGGTAAGAACCATGCAGCAAGTTAAGCATCAGCAAGTCTCATTGGTAAATTGATAAATACTTACTACTCCACAATGAATGAAAGTTAAAATCAGCTGACCTCAAGCTAGAAGCCTTTAAGTCAGTGAATGCGCAACTACTGTTTTATGCTCAACTACTGTCATCTCGTACTAAATGAATTATACATCATCTCATAATTGGCATCCAATAGCTAAACTCAATTTAGGGGCCTATATGCGCAATCAGCCGAAACCAAGGGTCAGCACATATGCAATGGTATCATCACTAAAGTTTAAACTCAAAAGGACAAATCCCAAAAATAAGAAACTGTGACAGTTATTGTTTACATGAGATTCTTTCTTGATCTTTTTAAGGTGTTTAACAGACCATTAACACTGCCATGAATAATAACTGCGCAAGCGCAACCCCTATCCATTTCCTTGTTTCCCATTACTACTGTAACATAATAGTAAGTTTATAACCAACTTGGAGAAAAGTTACCAACCATTGAACATTCGGTGTTAGCAAGTACACATATGAAGGCACAGCACAACAATATGATATTCATCAATCACGACTTCACGAGTGGCAGTAGTGAGGTGGAGTACCAAATAATTCAACTCCTAAATCATTGTGCAGGATAAATTCGTCTGGGTATGGTCAACTGCGGCAAGCACACACTATTCCAAACGCTCAATATAAGCTACACTACGCACATGTTCATTTGATCTGCACACAACAATAACCGAACCAATTTGAGCAAGCAAGCAAGCAAACACCAGCCCGCAAAAAAAATACACAAAACACACTGGGCTGGCGGAGACGGACTCACTTGTACGAGCAGGAGGCGCAGAATTGCAGCTCGACGGTGGTGCCGAATCCAGCTCCATCCACACGCGGTTCCTGCAATTGCACCAAAATAACACATCAGTTTGCCGTTTAGATCGGAGCAACAGAGGTTTGGGCTAGGGTTTACGATCCACCTGTATGGCCGCGGCGGCGGGGTCTGGGTGATGGTGGTGCGGCGGGTGGGGGTGGTGGTGTGGCGGATGGGGATGATGCGGCGGGTGAGGGTGGTGCGGGGGATGCGAGTGGTGCGGCGGGTGGGGGTGGTCGTGTGGCGGATGGGGATGATGCGGCGGGTGGGGGTGGTGCGGCGGGTGGGGATGATGCGGCGGATGGTGGGGGTGGTGATGGTGGGGGTGCCGGAGGTGGGGCGGCGGCGGCGCGAAGATGTGGGAGAGGTCGGAGAAGAAGAGGAGGGCAGGGAGGCCGACGAGGAGGAGCTGCACGCGGTCCATGGCTACTGCCTTCGCGTCTGAACTCTCCGTCCTGTTTGGGACGCGGAAGGACATTAGTCGGGGGGCACAGCCTGAGGAGAGGAAGCTTCTTGCGTCACGCTGGCAGGTGGGCTCCCCGAATACAACCGGCAAAGTGGGCCCATCTTGTCAGTGGGGGTTCTGACATCGTGGGAAAGGCTGGGGAATCTTGGTGGTGGATGGTCGGGCTCAGATGGCGAAAGCCCACTGGACTCGCTGTGCGTGCTAAGATTCGCTTGGCGCCCTGTCTTTTTTTTAACTTTTGATTTCGGTTTTTATAAGTCAAAATAAGTTAATTGCTTTTTCGAGCGGTTTTTTAAAGTTATTTTTAAAGGATATTTTGAGTCTAAAATCATGTATCTTTATCGTTCGTTGTTGTCTCAAAAAATATAGATAAAAATTATCAATCGTAGCTAAAAAACATCATATATAGTCAAAAAGATCAGGGCGTATTCGTGCTGTACGGACGGACGGGCTGTGCCCTTGGCAAGAGAGAAAAGAATTACATCTGGGCTTCTGGGATTAACATCCCATTACGGCCCAGATTTAATTTTGTACACAACACGAACTGCCATGGGCCAGTTCTGGAATTCAATAGTTCGATGGCATGGGGATCCTACCGCTATAACGGGCCATGGCCTACCAGCCATGGCAGGAACATCAAGCCGTGCGATTTCGGCGACTGGATAGCGTAGTACAGTGTTTGGATTGCAGGTAGACTGACTGAGCTTTCGGGAAGTCAATAAAATGTTTGGTCCAAGTCAGTTTGGTAAGCTACCTTTGGAAATTTTTCGCCGGGAGAGGCTTGCTTACCTTTGGACTCGCAGGTCGAAACGGCAAGAATATGGGTAGTTTTTTTTACTGTGATTTTAGCTTTTATCTTATAATTTTTGAATTCTAACTGTTTACGAGAAACAGTATGTAGAGAAAAATAATTGTATGTGATTTTAGCCGGTATAGTATCTATTATAATCACCTATAGACCCCATCTTAAAAAATACATAATTTAAAAGCTAGTTATTATAGCTAAGTGATAAGCTAAAGCCAAAGACAAAAAGTGGGTTCTTTTGAGATGTGGCTTATGGCTTAAATTTTTGAATTTTAACTGTTCGTGAGAGACAGTACGCAGTGAAAAATAATTGTATGCATTTTTAGATGGTATAGCTTAACTCAGTACATTTTTTATTATAATTTTTCTGTTGATCTTGTCTTAAAAAATATACCGTCTAAAAGTTAGTTATTATAACATAAGTTATAAGTCATAAATAGAGAAGAATGAGCCAAACCCCAGTCATATACATTCCACTCCAAGGCTCCAAGCGTGTGGCCTAACGAAGTACAGAATCAGGACAACCTTAGCAACCGACCTTTCTTTCTCGATCTTCTGTCCTACTAAATGATAAGGAGTGTAAATACGAAGTGCCCTTAGAGCAAATCTAATAATAGAGTCAAGTGTTTAGCTATAAGTCAAGTTATAAGAGCCAAGTTATACAATAATTTGTCTACAAAAGGTTTTTTATTATTATGTGGTACCATGTCTCACATTCTCTTTCCTATTCCTCCTCACATACATTTATTATCTAGGCCCACCACTGCATAGACTCCCGTGCCCAGCTTGTTACTTGCATGAGAGCCAAGCTCTCATATCTCTTCTCTCCTCCACATCAGCAAAAATGCTGACTAGCTTGGCTATAAGACCATTATTGTACTTACTCTTAGGGCATCTCCAATGGGTCTATAGCAGCTATCTACAAGAGAGTCCATGTCATCAACTGTCCTACGTGGAAGATATTAAATGAAGAAAGAGAACGCAGCTCTTTACAGCTCTAGAGATAGTCTATAGCGCCAAACGAGGCAGCCTCCATAAATTCTGTGTGTGCATGTAAGCATCAAATAGCTATTCTTATAGATAGTTCTTTAGAATGCTAACTTTAGTGTGTACTATATAGATGATGTGTAAGTCTTATAGTTAGTTGCTAGCTATAACCATTGGAGATGAGCATCTCCAATAGTGATTTATGAGCTAGCTCTAAGCATATTATTTCATATTTTAATAGAAAAAAGAGAAAAGCTAGCTCTTGATCAAGAGTTAGTCTCATACACACATTTCAAGATTATGTGAGAGTGTCATGTGAGGTTATTTATGTTATGAGCTATGTGCTAAAAGTTAGTACTATTGGAGAAGTTATCTTAGAGCTAGTAACTAGCTCATACTGTTGGAGATGCTCTTAGAGCATCTCCAACAGTGACTTATGAGCTAGCTCTAAGCATATTATTTCATATTTTAATAAAAGAGAGAGAGAAAAGCTATCTCTTGATCAAGAGCTAGTCTTATACACACATTCTAAGATTATGTGAGAGTGTCATGTGAGACTATTTATGTTATGAGCTATGTGCTAAAAGTTAGTACTATTGGAAAAATTGTTTTAGAGCTAGTAACTAACTTATACTGTTGGAGATGTTGTAGCACGCAAGAACTCTTCACACACGACATGCTTGCCGAAGTTCGAAAAAAACATGGACCGCCCAGGACAGCTCTTTAGAGCTTCAACTTTTGATTTCTAACTCTTAATTTTGTTTTTTCTGATTTCTATATTTTTCTTTTTTTCCTTTTATACTGTTTATAATAATATAACTTTTTTATTTTTTAATATTTAATTATGCTATAAAAGATAACAATCTGTATAATGCAAAAAAAAATCAAAATCTCAAACTTAAAAGCCCAAATAAACATCACATTTGTATCCATTTCCGTCGTGCTGGAAGCGATAAACGGCAGCTAGTAGGATCATACTTTGCTTACGTCCACCGTCCTGCAATTCCTGATAGGTTCACCTCTCCCGTCCGGTAAAAATCAGGTGGTGCAAACTGCAAAGTGAAACGTGCAAACAAAAGTGCAATCATTGGGCTCATTTCCGCGGGCATGCACGCCCTGCACTGCACTGCACAGTGCGCTGTGCACTCCACTCGAATTCGTCTCAACATATATGGTCGGACAAGTTGGCACCACTTCTGCAGTAGTAACAGCTTACTGGAAAAAAAACGATCTCAGGCAGATGGACAGATCGAGACTTGAGCCCGCCCTATGAAAAAGCGATTTCCTCCCTGATTACTCGATTCCTCTACGAGTGAGGCCCACTGTTAGCAAAATTACATCTGAAATTTCGTACATTTCGTCCGCGCATCGTGTGTGTCGGAGCACGTAGCTTACGTACGTGCATGAGAGTATGACAGGACACTTTCGTGTCGCCTCAGTTTTCCACCCGTGAATAAGGCCAGTCTTAGGGCGTCTCCAACAGCTGGCTATTTAGTTAGCTAGATCTGATGTGGCAAGGAAAAAGTAGGAGAGAGAGTAGTCACTAGCGACGAGCAAATAGCTGATCTATTTCACGTAGTCCAAGAACATGAAAGAGGAGCATGTGGGTCCAACAGTATAAAATAGTCTTTGCTTTTGTCTCTCACCTCCACGTCAGCTGACTATATAGCTAGTACTATCTATTACCATTGCGGATGCCCTTATTAGGAGATTTCATATTCCAGTTTCCAAGACTACCATGTCACCCTTTTAGGTTTGAAGTGATGAATGAAACATGCTCTCTCAATGCACAATTTCATATGCTATCTGCAGCATTTAATTCTGGCATGTATTGTGATCAAATGTGCCATGTGAACTATGTAACCATTTGAAGTTGCATATAAATATATTAATTAACTTCAAGATTCAAACGATATTAAATAGTTTGATATATGAAAAATGATTACATATAGTATATCTCAAACTATAGATATATTTCGACAGCTTGAGAACTTGTTCCAGATGTGCTCCACCAAGTCCTTCTTAAGTCGTAAATGAGCTGATTTGTCTCAAATATCGGCATCTTTGTCTAGAATTCTTTCAAATGTAACATATTCTTTGAAAAATGATTACATATAGTATATGTAGACTGAACACCTTTGAAATAACACAAACAAGACTGAACTATGGCTTATTGCATATCTGTACATAAATCGTGATTGGATTGAGCCACGGATGGTAACACATGGTGAAAAATTTGATGCCTACTGCAGTTCGATGGCCATCCCCTAGCACAATCACACATTCACCGGACAGAAATCAAACAAGATTCTAATAAACAGATTTAGAGAATTATTACCAAGGATTTGGGGAGTAGCTTCCTTGGGGAGATGGGAGATTGACGCTGTTGCTGCCTCCACATCCAAGCCACCATCCTGCGCCTTGTGCTGGTAGCTGCGGAGCTGGTTGCCAAGCAGGTTGCGGTGGCGCGCATGGATTGCGGTGGTTGCCCAGGTTGCAGTGGCGGCGCAGGCGAGGAAGCTGGTGCGGGCGCAGGCGAAGAAGCTGCTGTCGGACCGTCTTCTTTCCCTGTCTTGACCAGATCGACGAGGTCCATTTGTACCGGGACTCCGCCGCCAGAGCTCAAGGAGACGACAAAAGAGCAGGGGAGACGGAGGGAGAGGAGGGGAGACGGCGGGAGAGGAGGGGAGATGGCGCACCGGATCCGACGACGAGGAGGAGATGAAACAAACGCTCTCAGTGCGCGTTTCACGCCGTTTCCAAGGTGGTGGAAACAGTGCCCATCCGTTTCTTCACCATGAAACGGTATTTCGCTCTTTTTTCTTTAATACAGTGCCATGTCATCAGTTTTGCTGATGTGTCATCTCATTTAATGCCCATGAAACCCTGATGAAATCCCCATTGATACTGACCTAATCAATCAATCGTTCACCAGAGATCGGAGTAGCCATAGTCCATGTTCTTTCTGCTTTTGGATTTTGATTTTTTCAAAATTAAAAAAATAAATGGTTTAAGCGAATTTTTCAAACAGTTTTTGATCTCAAAATCATATGCACTGTCTACATTAACATCTTAGTCTTCTATTGCCATCTCAAAATATAGAAAAAAAATTATCAGTTATAGCGAAAAAACCATGAGCAGTACTCGTGATGGCGTCCAACCTAAAAAGGAGGCGTAAAGCGGAGCCGGCAGGTCCATTTTTAAACTGAGTCTGGTGCACCGTGCACGCACTCATTGCTTTTCTTCCACCGAGAGCGGAGAATTCCATCGCAAGTTAGTTGGCATAATGCCATAATGGCGTCCTTAGCTTAGCTCCCTATGCAGAATTTGGCTGCGTGACGGTTGATGCCAGTTGATACTGGAAGAGAGCGAGGGCTTCAGCTTATATTGTTCTGTCAATGTCAACAAGACCGTTTGCACGTAGTACTTACGTGATTTTGCTACAGAGGTTAGTGATAACATCGTACTCACATACTACGTCTGACAAGATCGTCTTACAGATAAGTGCGCTGGTTCTAAAATGTGCAGCTAAGAGGGATTTGACAGCTTGCCCAGTTTGATTGAAAAATATGGCTTATAGTTGAAATTATAATGTAGTTTGTTAAAATTACACTGTAACTGATAATAGCTTATTTGGTGTAATTAAAATTTTAAAAATTTAAAAATAGAAAAACAAGTTAGCCCATTACAGACAATACAAATGGATACGGGAAAAGAACCAGCAAAAAACTCAAAAAACCAAAAAAAAGTAGAAAAGACGAAATTTAGAAATAATTCAAAATAAGTCGGAAGACAGAAGTTTAAACCGAAATGAGCGGAGCCTGAATCGGCAATCTTGCCACTGTTTCGTAAAGGCATGCACAATGTTTCATAAATTTTTGGTCGATTTGTTCTCGGAAACAAATGTAAAGAACCTGATTGTTAGATTCGTTGGAAGAGCCGTCTGAACATTTGGACATTAGGTTCAGCCAGAGCCAGCATACAATCGTCCATTTTTCTACAGGAATGTAGGTGCAGCCAAAACCGGCTGTGACCACACTACAGTGTAAAGTTTGGCGTTGGTCTTGGCATCTTAGGAGCCTAGGAGGGCATGATTGCGTTTTGTGATTCCGTCTTATCGTTAATCCTCCATGTCATGAGACTTGTAGTAGTTACGCGTAACATATCGACCTGCATACGGCTTGAACTGATAGGGATTATGGACGTGGAAACGACAACAAAACTGTGCAGATTTTTCACATTTAAGATATATAGTTTTGAGGAGGAAAAACAGACAAGAATATTCGAAGGAATTCTCCAGTCTTAGGTGGTGATCAACATGGCTGAAAAGTCCGTGGCTTATAGCTGAAAATATCAGAATGTGAAAAAGCATCAGAATGACAGAGGCTTATTTTGCATAATTAAATTTAAAAAAATTTAAAAATAAAAAAAATATATTAGCCCATTACGTATAATACAAACGAATACAGGAAAAAAAGAACCGACAAAAAAGCTCAATAAAAAGCCAAAAATTCAGAAAAAAAAATGAAACTTATAAATAGTGCCAAATAAGCTATGCACACTGTTTGGAAGTCATACTGATCGGGACCTTACTCTCACCAACCCCTTTGAAATGACAAATAAGCACCGCAAATAAAAGAAACAGAAAGACATAGGTCTGAATATTTCAAAAAGGGAAGAAGTGCCGCTTTCGATGTTAGGTGAAACCAAGGAAACAAAAGTCTGGTTTATGATTTGACAAATCCTCGCAGCGGATAGGCATTGAAAGTCAAGATTGAAAGCGTACATTTTGAAACATATGGACATGACAAAAATGTACGTGTCTAGGAACATAGGAATTTTTTTGTACGGATAATCCATTTTTTATTCGAAATTACATAAATATACCCGCGGGAAAATTTTTTACAAAAATAGGCTCGATCGCGAACCGTTGGGCGATCGGAGTTAATCGCTTAACTGCATCACGACACAATTTGTCTCATTTGCACATGAAGCGACTACATCCGATCGCTCTTCGTTAGCGACTAGCATGCGATCGCTCTTCCGTTAGCGACTAACATGCGATCGCTCTTCCGTTAGCGACTAGAATGAAGTCGCCATCTCGTAGGCGATCGCATGTAGCCCCCGTGTTTTGTTTTAGATTTTGTGAATTTTGTAACGTTGAACGGGTAAAAAATACGGTGAAGTTGTAATAAAAGTTTATGTTAATTGTATATTGTAGGTGTGCAAAAAGTTTTAAAATTTTTTTTTCATGAAAGATTGAGTAAAGAACGATCGATACATACACTGTTAAGTGAGATAGTTTATGTGCGGAGAGAGATAATAGACTTATGTAAATTTAAATAAACTTCATATTATAATCGTGAGTAACATGCCGCATGTTTTTCATTACATGCATAAATACATAGCATCTGCAGCGTCGCCTCACTAGTCACCCCGTGTGCCGCTCGCCGCCTTATATCACTCTCGATGCCCAACGGTTGGGCGATCGATATTCGCCGCCAACGGTTGAGCGACTTATTTTCATCATTGAACCGTTAGGCGATCGAGTAAATCGCCCAACGGTTGGCGACTCTCCACCGCCGCGATGCAGTTTAAGCGATAACTCCGATCGCCAACGGTTCGGCGATCGAGCCTATTTTTGTAAAATTTTTTTCCGCGGGTATATTTATGTAATTTCGAATAAAAAATGGGTTATCCGTACAAAAAATTCAGGAACATGGACTCAAATTCTAGGACAAGAAGACATTTTTCAGCTTTTCAGGCTACTATAAGGCAAACATTTTTTTGGTAGAGAACCAAAATTAAATCTTAGAAGCCAACCAGTGATTTAATTTTATGATCTATTTAGAACACAAGAATTTCACAAGTAGTTTACAGAAATTATATGCGAAAAAATATTATTTTTATGGAAATTAATTCATTTTTTTGCAGGAATTGAAAAGAATTTCCTAGTTCCAAACGTGACATCATTGTATGTTGCTTGTATTCTGGTGGCTAAAGACCGTGATTCGAATACTAGTCAGTGTACAACAACGGTATAATCATGTCCCAGTAGATGAACTAATTCCTAACACGGACAAGTCTTTTGTACCTTACATAATAACCATATTACATAGTAACCATATAACCATACATTTCTGTCAGAATCTTTCCGGCTAGACGGTCGCTAATGCGCTTGTTTTTTATTATCCGATTCCTCTGTCCATTCACACGGCGAAACTCCGGTCTCCAAAACCAGTCAAACTCGCCGACGACCATGGGTCCCACCACCCCCGAGCTCCCCGAAAAAACCCAAACCCCACTTCACAGGCCCACGCGCCAGCGACCCGTCGGGCTCTCGGAGAAACGCCACGTGGGAATGTTTCCCCACCCTTGTCGTCCCCTGCACCCCCGCCGCTACGCGTCCCCCAAAACCCATCCCCCACGGTTGGTCCACACCGTTATACCCGACACAGTCACACAGGTCTCGACGTCTCGTCTGTGCTCTGCTCTCTCCCTCTCTAGCTTCTCTCTCTAGTCCCCCTCTCCCTCTCCTCTCCTCCCTCCCCCACTCGCACAGTGCCCAATGCCGCACAAACCCTAGTGCCCCCACCCCTGATCTCCCGCGGCCATGGGCAACTGCTGCCGCTCGCCGGCCGCGGCGGCGCTGGAGGATGTCAAGTCGTCGCACTTCCCCGCCTCCGCCGGGAAGAAGAAGCCCCACCAGGCGCGGAACGGCGGCGGTGCGGGGGGAGGGGGAGGCGGCGGCGGCGCGGAGAAGAAGCGGCTGTCGGTGCTCGGGGAGGAGGGGTGCGAGGTGAGCGGCGGGATCGAAGAGAAGTACGCGCTGGACCGGGAGCTGGGGCGCGGCGAGTTCGGGGTGACGTACCTGTGCATGGATCGGGGCACGCGGGAGCTGCTCGCGTGCAAGTCGATCTCGAAGCGGAAGCTGCGGACGCCGGTGGACGTGGAGGACGTGCGGCGGGAGGTGGCCATCATGCGGCACCTGCCCAAGAGCCCCAGCATCGTGTCGCTGCGGGAGGCGTGCGAGGACGACGGCGCCGTGCACCTCGTCATGGAGCTCTGCGAGGGAGGGGAGTTGTTCGACCGCATCGTCGCGCGGGGGCACTACACGGAGCGCGCGGCGGCCGCGGTCACGCGAACCATCGTCGAGGTCGTGCAGCTCTGCCACTGCCACGGCGTGATCCACCGCGACCTCAAGCCCGAGAACTTCCTCTTCGCCAACAAGAAGGAGAACTCCCCGCTCAAGGCCATCGACTTCGGCCTCTCCATCTTCTTCAAGCCCGGTGAGCTCCCGGCACCGAGATCCGTCCGTGATTTGGACGAACTGCTTGCCGCACCTTCGTTTTTGTTTTTGTTTTGTTTGGGGCTCTCGCAGGATCCGTGGGTTGGTGGCCATTTCTGGGTGGAATTCTTGGTAGTGGTCGCTGCTGTAGCTGAGTACTATTTTCATGCTTGCGTAACCTGACGAGAATTTGGTGGTTTTCTTTTGGTAGGACTTACTTAGATGTAATTTTTGGAACAAATTGGTGGTATTAGACATGGCAGTAGTTCAATGTAGCTTCGTGCTTTTGCTTCTGCTGGGAGTCTTGAATCTCTTGATTGTTAGGTTTGTTGCTAATTGTGCTGCGAGGTCAGATATTGGTATCTTTGGAGCTAGGTTGACTTGTTGGGCATGGGTGACTGCTATTTTTAGGTTTTGGGAATTATTAGTGGGAGCAGACGTCACATAACTGTTGTCAAATAGTGTCTTGGTGTTGCCCTTATACCAAATCTTGTATGCTGATCCCATGTTCAACTTGAGCTCAGTTATTTTGGGAAATAAGATTGAACACAACAATTATTGAGGGTTAGGTCGTTCGGTATATGATTCAACATTCAGGTAACTGTTATTAGACTTAGCTGTATTTATAAGCAGCTCCTTTGGCAGCAATGGCCTTGGTCATTTATAAGCAGTCATACCAATCATGAAGAATATGCCACTGGAGACTTTAAGCAATGCTGATACCAGTTTCGCACAGTTGTGCTCCTTTATGTTACTTTTCTCAATAGGCACAATTCATCCATTTGTGCCTATTGTCCTCTGGTTGAAATTTAATAAATCTTGAACTACTTGAACCACAAATGTCCAGTGGATCTATGTTCACTTCTATGCCATATTTCTCTTCCTGTGATGCAACGTTCCATGTCAACATGAACCTTTTTGAGTTCTCTTATGGCAATCTCACCCTTGCTCTTTTATCATGTGGCTTTCATGCTATCAATACGGGCACCTAGTTTCCCTTGCCATACTGATTTTGCTTACTTGGTAGATTAGTTTCTTATTTCTTTTCATCAGAAATTTTAGATTTATGCGTGGACCAACCAAATAATTGTGAATTGTGGACTTACCAACTTGCCATGGCTTTGATGCTTTTAACATATCTCACAAAAAAAAAGTGTAGAATCATCAGAATTTTTCGCTCTTCATAGCCAAAATTTTCCTTTGGTCCAAAAATAAGGTGACATATTTATAGGATTGAAAACAGGTGTACCTTGCAGTAATATTCTTGTAGGCGGAACGGAATAGACCAGCCTTCTCAAATCTCAATATATAACATCTTTCTTTCTCATACAATGCTGTTGTATTTGTAATGCCTCTATATGACAGGATTGCATACAAACATGAATTCATTCTCATTTTGGTAAAGTGCATTATTCGAGTCATTTGGAATTTAGATGGTTTGATCATCTACTTTGCTTTCTGTCGTGTGCCTTCAATTTTTCCCTGTGAAACTGTATGATATATATCAAAATATGTTTCGTACTTAATCTGATGCCTCTATGTGGTTGTTTAGGTGAAAAGTTTTCTGAAATTGTGGGAAGTCCCTACTACATGGCTCCTGAAGTGCTGAAGAGAAACTATGGACCTGAAATAGACATATGGAGTGCTGGTGTTATCTTGTATATCTTGTTATGCGGTGTTCCTCCATTTTGGGCTGGTACTTTGCCTTTTCTTTATGAGAACCTTTTATCCTTTAGCTTTGCTCTGATGCAAATGGTCTTACTGGGCAATATTGCAGAGACTGAACAAGGAGTGGCACAAGCTATCCTTCGTGGAAATATAGATTTTAAGCGAGAACCCTGGCCCAGTGTTTCTGATCATGCTAAAGATCTAGTTCGACAGATGCTTCAGCCTGATCCGAAACTCAGGCTAACAGCAAAGCAAGTTCTTGGTAAGTTGTACAGAAGCCAGCAAAGTGTTGTGCTACTTTCAATATTCTCAAGTTCACAAAGCATCACCCTTGTTAGTTCTTACATAGTGCTTTAAAGCTAGCACAGTGTTACGTTACTTTCTTTTCCATTCATGAAATGCTGCATTGTATAATCTGATAGCTTGAGGATCACCAGATCAGTCTGTCTTGTTTTGAATGGTTTTCCATTTACGTAAGTACCTATCAACCCTGTCCAAAGTCAGTTTCTCTTAGCTAAGTATATTATTAGTTTGTTTTGTCTATGTGGTAAATCTGTTAGTCACATTGGGCCAAATCAACTAAAGGATCCACCACTCACAGTAAAAGTTCTGTAGGATCCAATTTGAATCCGTGTTCTAGTAGTTGGTCTAGCAATACTTTCTGGCATTTTTCTGGTGTACTAGTGTGTTGACTTCTGGAAACCTGCTTGAATCCAGTAAAGTACATTTATGTAATACCGTGATTGGGAATCCGATAGTGAGAATAAGTAGAAATTTGATGGGTGAAGGCGATGAATGTTGAGAGTAAAATGGGGAAGTAGAAGATGGTCACACTGTGAGGGAGTAGTAAATAAGAGCTCTCCAGGACACTTGCCTTGAAGACGAGAAGATGGCTGCATATTAATGAGATAGACAGCCATAGAAATAGCATTAGCCCAAAAATGTCGCGGAATATGAGATGCAAGTAAAAGAATACGAACAATCTCAATAAGATGACGATGTTTACATTCAGTGACACCTGAGGAAGAGTTCCTTCAGTGGAAAAAAATTGATGAAAAGCATGCTACAAGTACTCCCCTCTTGAATCAGAACGAAAAGTCTGAATAAGAGTTGAAAACTGGGTGTGAACCATACGAGCAAAAGACTGATAAATGTACAAGAGTTGAGAACGATGTTTCATAAAATAGTCCCAAGTATATCGAGAATAGTCATCAATAAAAATTATATGATAGATATGACCACCTTTGGAAGCAAAGAGAGCAGGACCCCAAACATTAGAATAAACTAAGGCAAAAGGACGACTAGACCGAGATGTATTGGTAGGATATGGGAGTTGCAGCTGTTTACCAACTTTGCAACCTTTACAATAATAACTAGTGTCGATATTGACACGACCTAAGACACCTTGACGAGCTAAAGTAGAAAGACGAGAGCTACACAAGTGACCAAGCCGATGATGCCATTGAGGAAAAACTAACAGCGGCTGACGCAAGAACTGAAGACGCATGAGCGGAGGAAGATGGAAGACTCAAACGATCAAGGAAGTAGAGGCGTTGAGAATCTCTAAGGCAATGACCAGTACTACCAAGAACTCCTATTCGACGATCATGCACATAGCAAGTAGAGTCATCAAATCCAACAAAATAGTGTATATCAGCAAGCTGATCAACAAACATAAGATTCATAGAAAGCTAAGGTACGAATGACACATTGGGAACATTAAAATGAGAAGTAGAGAGAGAGCCCTGATAGGTGACCGAACATGAGGTGCCATCAGTTGTCTGTAGACAGGAACCATCCATAATAGGTCAACATGATGCAAGTGAGACTTATCGGATGTCATATGAAAAGCTCCAGAGTCCAAAACCCATGGAAGACTAGTACTTGACGCAGAAGAAGAGGCTATAGCAAGACTGGCAGATCCACAAGGAGGAGCATCAGATGAAGACCGCTGCTGAACCTGAGCCTGAAGAGCCTGAAGCTGGGATTGAAGCTGACCCAATTGAGTGGCAAAAGCAGAATCCTCAACAGATTCAGGAGTGGAGATAGCAACCACACCATGACGACGATGATGTGCCATTGGTCGCAGCTCCAGATGGAACCTGTAGCACCTTTGAACGAGATGATCAGACTTGCAATGAGAGCAGATAACCTGGTTTGATACAACATCAGGAAATGGAACAGGCTGGTAAACTTCCTGACAAGGGGCCACAAGAATAGACTGAGGTGGTGCTACTCCAAGAATAGACTGCGGTGGTGTTGATCCAAAGGACAGAGAGCAAAATCGAATCTCCTCAGCAATCAATGCGGCAAGGGCCTCCTCCATGGTTGGAAGAACAGCACGCCCCAGGAGTTGAGCTTGAATAGACTAACTTTGGGCGAAGACACATAACAAAGGTGAACATTAAATTTTGCGCTTCATGACTCACCTTGCCTACACATCCAATACATCCAGCACAAGAAGCAGGGACCATAGAGGTCAAATGTCATAAATGCGAGTAAAAGAACTGTAGTACTCCTTAATAGACATATCCTGCTGACATAAATCATGAAGAGTCTGTAGAAGAGAAAAACGACGCACCGCATTGGTCTGCTCATAGCGTTGCTGAAGATACTCCCACATCTTGTGAGAACTTGGAGGGTCAATGAAATCCATCTTGATAGAAATTTCAGCACTGTGACATATGATGCCCATAACACGATCATCAGCACTCTGCCATGCAGCACCAGCATTCGCTTCAGTCTTTTCTGTTGGAGGCTCTACCATGATATATGAGAGAAGACCAATAGACCGAAGGAGCATGTGAATTGATGACGACCACTCACGATAATTCTGGCCATCCAATTTGATATCTAAGGCCAAAAGAGCTCCCATACTGAGAGAATTAGAAGAACCATAAGTACTAGAGATGGAAGCAATTGCAGTGAAAATGGAGTTGAAGCTCTGGTGATGGATCCCAAGTACTAGCGCGAGCCACGTTAAGTACTAACACTGCACTCGTCTTATGTAATCCGGTTCCCTTGCGGCTTTTCCTCGCGGATGCTGGGCTCGCGAGAGTTGTGAGAGATGGCACGATGGAGAAGTTGGATTAGCCGACGCAACGGGATCCGGCGACAGCAGCAGATGGCACAACGGAGAAGACCTGCATGCAGTCCGGCGATGAGAGGAGGCCAGAGAAACCGGATCTAGCCTGCGCCAGAGAAGACCAAGCCCCTGTGCGTCAAGTTGGAGAAAGTGATGCTAGAGAAGATCCGCACGTGACAGGGAAGGCTGGCGCAAGAGATCTAGTCGGAGAGGGAAGCCCAACGCAAGGGAAGGCCGACACGACGGGGTGAGAAGGCCGGCGCAAGAGATCCGGCGACGGCAGCATAGGCAGCAGCTTCGGAGGCGCGAGAGATCCTTATCGATTTGGTAAGGCTCTAATACCATGTTACAACTGAACCTCTCAATTGTATTAGATGGAAACCAATAGGTATATATATATAGTACAATACAACTCTAGGGTATGGAACTAATGGGTCTTATCGGCTATATACATACTAATGGACCTAATATATACATAACAAAGTAAATGTTTAAGTGTTGCTGAAAAATCAAGGTACATCTTTGAGGTCTGGTATGAAGCAACGTGCACAGTAGCAAGTGCCAGATGGCAATTATTTGGAGGATGTGTTAATCCTCAAAATAAAAGCAGGTAAAAAGAAGCTTGTTGATTATCCAAAACATGGACGGCATTGGTATTATTTTAAAATTTTAGCTAATATTGGTTTTGTATTCTATTGAATTGAAGCATGCCAAATATTTTAGCAAATTAGATACAGCCAAGTTTCTCCATTTTGCTGCTTCATGCTTTAAATATTTAAGCTACATGCATTCTTTCTTACTATCTTCGGATGCAGGATGCCTATCAACCTATCGGACTGAATTATCAAAGTTAATCACACTGTCCACATGCTAGATAATATGCGAATTTAATCAGCCATGTTACGATCACATTTTTTCCTTAGTTCTGTGTTGAGATAGTTTTTATATTCAGACAAGGTATTCAAGCACCCTTCTTAATTTTTGTTGTCACAGAGCATCCCTGGCTTCAAAATGCTAAGAAAGCTCCAAATGTTCCTCTTGGAGACATTGTAAAATCAAGGCTGAAACAATTTTCAAGGATGAACAGATTCAAAAGAAGAGCTCTAAGGGTTTGAATCTTTTTCTCACGAAACTGATTTAGTGTGTCTTGATGCTAATCTTTTTCCTCAAATCTACATCGAAAATATATGTTTTGCTGACCAAAATTGGTACTTGACTAGGTTATTGCTGATCACTTGTCAGCCGAAGAGGTTGAGGACATAAAAGACATGTTCAGGGTGATGGATACCGATAATGATGGCATAGTCTCTTATGAAGAATTGAAGAGTGGGATCACAAAATTTGGTTCCAATCTAGCAGAATCTGAAGTGCAAATGCTAATTGAAACTGTAAGTAATCTGAAGCACTTTGCTTGCTTGTTAGAATGTTCAATCAGATTAAATGAGTCACCATCTTTGGTCAGAGTTCATACTGAATCAGATGGCTTCTGCTAACTTTTATATCTGATGCATAGTACTTTTGGTGTTCCATGAAACAACAAATTAGTAAAAATGTCTGTTTTATACCAGATGGTGGAAATGGTGTAACTCATTGGACTTTTTTTTGCATTAGCTTGGTTCTTGGGACACAGGAAAGTAAGAATAAGGGATCAAGGAAATAACTAAACTTTTATTTCCATCTGATAAGGGACCTGTCTATTCTACTCACTTTATATGTTCCTTGAGATAAATTGGTACTAGGGCATCATGGCTAACATTTCTCTGAACTTGTTTATTTATACAGGTTGAATATACATAGATCAGTAAGCTTGCTGAATTATTTATCATTAGCCTTCATTTTTTGGTCGCTTAGGTCCATAATATGACTACTGTATGCGATGTGAGAGTCAATTTGAGAATTAGGTGGCCCAGATGGGCTTGATTAGTGTATTGTCCTTACCTCTAGTATTAACGAGAACAAGACGTTGAAGATTTGCATATCTGATCTTTTGCGGTTGGAAATTAGGTGGATATGAATGGTAGGGGAGCACTTGATTATGATGAATTTTTGGCCGTCTCACTTCATTTACAAAGGATGGCAAATGATGAGCACCTTCGGCGGGCCTTCCTATTTTTCGACAAGGATGGCAATGGTTATATCGAGCCGGAGGAGCTTCAGGAGGCCCTGGTGGAGGATGGGGCAGCTGATAGCATGGAAGTGGTGAATGACATATTGCAAGAAGTTGACACCGACAAGGTTACGGTTAACTTATACTGATACCAATGATAGCTACAACCTTTGGATCTTATTCCTTTCCTTAATAATCATCTACTTTGATTGTTTCTGCAGGATGGCAAAATTAGCTACGGAGAATTCGTAGCAATGATGAAGACCGGCACAGACTGGAGAAAGGCATCGCGGCATTATTCGAGAGGACGTTTCAATAGCCTTAGCATAAGGCTTATCAAGGATGGATCTCTAAAACTAGGTAATGAGTGAAGTTGCAGACTTGCAGCTGGTGCTCTTACTCCTCTCATGTAAGTCCGGCCCTCGGGCCCACTAAGCAGAGACCCTCTTCCTTTTTCTAATGATTATTTTGGCGGAAATTTAGATAGGTGGAGCCCCCCCGATTGTCTTACTCGTGTAAGTAGCTTTCCCGGTATCGCTAAAGAGCACGTACTGAATGATGCACCAACTGCTGTGCGCTGCTTGTTTGCCCCCTGTTTGATATCTCCTCCACTGTTACCTGATGCTAAGTGTTGTACAATATTTTGTTGTTTCCCTCGAATGCATTTTGTTGGTTTGGTGGATTCGTTTTCATTTGTAAAGAACTAGATATGCCTAGTAGTTCGTGGTAGTGCAGCTTCAAGCCTTCAACTATACCGAAACAGCATACTGTCAGAAGTAAAGAACAGAAAGCACCATGTAGCTACAACAATGTGTAAAGTGTTACAGTATGGATGCCATTCTGTTTGCAGCCTTTCACTAGATTGTCTGACGGGACGCTGTTGTATTGACTGTATTCAACCACATGACAAAACTGGATCAGGATTCCCAGCAGTTTGACACAGTAGAATTCAGAGGAGTTTGCCCTGTCTCATTTGCTTGTGCGCAATCCGGTGCTTGTTGGTTTAAACCTCACTGCTCTTCGGGCCATGGATTCGGAAATCATGGGAAATTGCCTCTTCTTTTTTCCCCATTTCTCTGCGACTAATCATGTAGTACTTTACAACTAATCTTCATCTACCATTGTTTTCAAGCGTAAAAGAAAGCGGTTTCTTTAGCTTTTCTTTTGGCTTTACACTAAAATTAACAACGAAAAAAAAAGAGAAGATCAAGAACGGGCTGGAGATGTGACAGGTGTCGGTTCGGTGTAATTCTATTTTTTTTCCGTTACTTTCTCGAGGTAACCATAATTAGGGTGAGCTTAAAAAAATACTGGATGGAGGCTGGAGCTGAGCGCATGAGCGACCAAGCCATGCAATTGCGATCGTTCGATCAAAGTGTAGAAATGTAAATCACGTGATTCCTCCCAAACTTTATCAGTTAGAGTTGAGTTTTGAGTATAGATGATGTTCTCATCAGTTAGGGGCTCCAACCTTGAAGATTCTGACTGCCTAAACCCTGCCTTGAACACTGCTTCAACTTGATTTGTTTGCTAGTTAAATTTGTTCAACCGTTATGTTTTCATTTTTTGAACAGAAGTAATAGGGCGACGCTGATCACGGCAATTTTTTCTTCAACAGCTAGTATCCCTTGAAAGGAATTATCCAGTTAGCCAGAAGACTCGATCACGGTAACATTATTGGCAACCAGCCAACCACACTTTAGACATAATCAATGTTTTCTCCTTTTTCAAGTTTCCCTTTTTGTAACATAATTTTCTGAAGTACTAGTAGCATGGAGACCAGTGTTCAAGTAAAGATAGTCAAATAAACGTATCAAGCTTGATCCCTTTTTATTTCAATAAAAAAAGACATAAAGGAGAGCTAGTATTACTCATCTTATCACCAAACCTGGACCGAAGATGAAGTGTTTGCCAGTACGTACGGTCATCTTTTCTTAATTCCGGTACAGTTTTCTTTGGAGCCCTAAATTCCATCGTCAACTAAGATCTATCAGCTCGCAGTAAGTAATCTTTAAGTAGTAGTCCAACGGGTTTACGAGCATAGGCTTCTGATTTTTTTATATTATAATAATTAAAAATATATTATCATTGCTGTTAGTTTTTTCTACATAATTAAAATTTAAAAATAAAAAAAAATATTATCACAGATAATACGGAAGAATAAAAGAAAAAAACCAAAAAATAAAATTAAAAAACCAAAAGGTGAAACGCCGTTTGGAGTAACACGAAGCTTCCTTCTAGCAAGTATGAGGCACTTTAGTACTTTACCCCGTAATCCAGCTACCATGACAACGAAATCTCCAGTTCGACGTCCTTTTCCAGGAAGGTGCGCCCTACCGATCCCTTGCAGAACTTCACTTAGAGCATCAGATACTTTGTATGACTCTTAATGTTTAAATTTTAGAGTTAAAAGGTAAAAAGTAGTTCCAACAGATTCTCAAATAGACTCCCAAAAATAGAACACATCCAAAAAATGGGTTCTCGCTCTCTACTTATAGAGGATGATCTAGGCTCTCAATATTGTTTTTCTGGTTTAGAGTATCTGTTGGATGGAATGATTATTTTGGAACCTTATATCGTGATTAGGATCTGTAAAAAGAGATTTAGGATGTGAATTTATTTTGGGACCCATTTTGCAGTTTCAACATTTTCTCTCGCTTACGAAGCAATGCCGCACGTTCAACCCTTCTACCAAACCAAAATGTCACGCAATTATGCAGTGTAGAATCCACACTATCTTCAGCAATGTACGTTGCACCATTCAGGAAGTAAGAAACAGTTCAACAGCGTATATCTCCATATTAAAAAAACTTGAATTTACAATGCTCACCAAAGTACATGTGGTCCTGCTCAATGTGGCTTAGATCTATTCTTTTTTGTTCTAAAAAACTATTTTTTGATTTTTCTATGGTAACTAGTTTTCAAATAGAGTATTTTTTAAGACGGGATCTATAAATTAATTTTAGTATATATTATAGATACTCCATTTATATTGTCTAAAACCGCACGCAAAATTTTGTTACTCAATACTCTCTTTCACGAACAGCTTAAAAGCCATAAGTTGTAGCCAAAAGCCAAAGCCAAAAAGAATATGTCCAAACCGTGGCTTTTAGCTTTTTTTTGTGCACTGTAACAACTGTTAGTTTTTTCTGAGTAATTAAATTTTAAAAATAAAGAAGTTATATCATCGTGGACAATGGAAAGAAATAAGAAAAAAAAGAAAAGCCAAAAAGTTGACAAAAGCCAAAAAGACGAAATTAAGAAGTCAGAAGCTGAAGTTATTTGAAGTAGGGCCTGAAGTGGTTGTGGTTGGAACGGTAGGGTAAGCAAGGTGCGAGGCCATTGCCTCAGCAGATCTGGTGTCGCTGTTGGGATCTGACGCCAATGCGAACGCCGTCACCAACATAGAGAATCCCCAGCAGTGTAGGGTGAGGACAACGGGCGCGTTCTCTTCAACTGAGAATAATAGCTTTTGATCTAGTCCGAACGTTTGTATGAATGAATTGAATATTGATAAATCACTTTAAAAATACTATTATGATAAGTTATTTAAAAAATGATAAAGAGATTGTTACATTTATTTATTTAATAAAAGTTATAAGGGGAGATGTGAAACTAAACATAATGGCACCAATATGCAGTGTGCAGTGTGGAGCGGTCCAGCGC
The DNA here is from genome assembly GCA_036346575.1 of Dendrocalamus sinicus. Classification (NCBI taxonomy): domain Eukaryota; kingdom Viridiplantae; phylum Streptophyta; class Magnoliopsida; order Poales; family Poaceae; genus Dendrocalamus; species Dendrocalamus sinicus. The sequence continues at coordinate 26,505,179 of CM070653.1, read as the reverse complement.
AACAGCGACTGAGGGGGTGTTTGGTTGGAGGCCACAATTTGCCATGCCTTAACTTAAGAATTTGCCACACTTGTGGCTAGCCAAATTTGTGGCAAAAAAGAGGTGTTTGGTTGATAACTAAGGTGTGGCAAAAACTTTGTGGCTATTGTTTGGTTCACTGCCACAAAAGTGTGGCAAAAAATTATGGCAAGTGCTTAGATTATTCCACATGTAGGCTAAACACATGTATACAACAATCATAAAAGCATAATCGTGACAAAGCATTCAACAACCACTTCAAAAGAAGCTTAAACTCAGATTTGCACACTGCTAAAATTGAGGAAGTATCAATATTGCTCGTGACCGGCCGGGAGGAGGGGTGCCGCGGGTGAGAAGAGGACGCCGCGGCCGAGGAGGAGGACGCCGCGGCCGGGAGGAGGACGCCATGGCCGAGAGAGAGGCCGCCGCGCCGAGAGGCCGCCGCGGCCGGAGGACGACGCCGCGGCCGGGAGGCGCCATGGCGGGAGGGGGCACCGCGACCGAGGAGGCCGCCGCGGCCGAGGAGGAGGACACCGCCGCGGCGGAGGAGGCCGCCGCGGCCGGAGAGCGCGTCGATTCTCGAAGCCGCCGTCGCCATGGAGCCCCTACATCCTCGGATCCGCGCGCCTCGGAGGAGGAAGGACCGCGGCCGAGCTTGAGGCGACGGTGGGCGGCGCGGAGGAGGAATCGAGCGGCACGGGGAGAAGTTGCGGAGGAGGAATCGAGCGGGACTGGAGAGAGAGAGCGGAGAAAAATGGCTGGGTGTGGCGCGCCAAAGGCAGTGAGGCGGGGAAAATCCCCGCCACACTTTGGCTGTGAAATACTGTGACGGGGAGAAGTTGTGGCTGTGGCATGCCTAAGTATAATCATCAACCAAATATTAACCAAAGTGAGTGTGGCATATCTAAGTTGAGGTATGGCTTCCAACCAAACACACCCTGACTATTATGGCAACTCTCCGCATCGGATCGGGCACCCACGCCTGCCCGCCCAACGACCGCATCGCCCAACGACAGCAACGGCCGGGCCGACGCTGACGCTGCCGGGTGGGCCCCAGTCGTCAGAGCCAGACCGCCGTGAAAAAAGAGGCGGTGGTGCGGGCGCGGCGGCGTCTGTCGGATCCCGTGCGGTGCGGACGCCTCTTCTTCGCTTCTACTACTCGGCGTCTTCTCTTTGACTTCTCTTCGTTGCCGCTTCGGCTCTTCTCTCACACAGTCACACTCGTCGTTGCGTCCCTCGCTCGCTTCGCTTCAAATGGCGGCGGTGAAGGGTGAGCGGCCGCGGGCTAGGCACGCCACGCGCGCATGAACTCGCCGGCTATGTCGGCGCCCGGCGCGGAGGGGGGCGACATGGGCTTCCCCGCCGGGGACGGGGACGGGGTCGCGCGAGCCGCCTCCGCCCTCCGGGACGACGTCCTCGCGGCGCGCTCCTCCTCAGCCGGGGACGGTGACGGCTCCGCCTCCTCCGATGACCCCCAGCTCCCGCCGCTGCGGCTGCCCTGCTGCTACGGCGCCTTCGGCAGCGGGCTCGCGAGCCCTGGCTCCAACTCCTCCTCCGATGACTTCGTCAGCATGCGCTCCACGCCTTCAGGTACCGCGTGCTCGCGCAAGAGAGAATTCCGCGCCCCCCCCCCCCCCCCACCCACCACCACCATGTGTGGAACCCTCCTCAGCGCGTCTCCCCGAGATCGGAGGCGTTTGACTGACACTGTAATCTCGATCCCCGCTCGTGATTGATGGACGCGTGCTTCAAGTTTGTGTTTTTTTTGCTCGAATTCTGATCCAAATTTTGGTGGTCTTGTTTGCTTCGGTTGTTTTACTCGGAGATCAGGGCTGCTGAATCCGTACGGGCTGTGGTCGCCGGCGCGCGCGCCGTCGGAGGCGTCGTCCTCGGAGATGCAGTTCGGCACGGCGCGCGACTACGACACCACCGACCTCTTCTTCGGCGAGCATTGGCTCTACGGCGACAATCTGTTCCACGGTAAGCCGGCGAGTGACAAGAGCGACGACGGCGATGGGGAGGACAAGTTTATTATTGACCCTGACGTCAGCTCGCGGCGGAGCGAAATGTGCGAGCCTGGCAATGGCGGCGGCCGCCGTCACGTGCAAGGCAATGCCGACTCTGAAGGTTGCGCAGAGGTGTATACCTGCTTGTCACCGCCCTGCGGTTGCTGCTACGGGCAAAGGAAGAATGATGAGGAGTTGGTGAGGGATTCTTGCTCTGCTGTGTATGGGAGGTATCAGATCATGGATGACCAGACGGAGGTGCTGGATGAGTGCGGTGCAGATGCGTTCCGGTACTGCCGGAACGCGAACGACGATGCCGTGCTCAAGGCCGAACCATTAATGGATTCCAAGAGAGGAGACGACGAGGGGCTGGATCTGAGTGTGGTCGAGAAGGAGCTTCAGATGCTCAGTCCGTACTTGGCTGACGCAGATGCTCTTAAGAGTAAGTGGTTCGACCTCTTTGCTTTTATTCAGGTCTGGCATCTCGCAAAATCCTTGAACAAGTTCAATAGGAATTCCCTTCATGACGTTGTAATTGATTTTTTAAAGAGATAAGATTTTGTACTAGTGCCTGGCTACCTGCAGTTCCAGAATACTCTGTTATAGGCTAGCTATGAGACTTGGAATCACACACATGCCTTTTGTCAGAAGCCTTAAATCCACTGTAGTCCATGTGGCATCTAGTTTTGGGTTGATCATGGTGAATTGAGTCTATACTTCGGAGCAAACTTTATAAACACAACAAAGCAAGATTGAACCTAGTTCCGCTTGAATTATGAACTAATTTTGCTGGTTGATGCAGATTTGCATGTCTTTGTAATCCCAAAATTCATTGTTCGCATACCCAGTCCAAAGTTTCTTTTTTTTGCTTGTGAACTAGTTGGTGTTATTCTAACTTTAGTTATCTCTTGCAGACCCTGGGCTTGAACATGGTTTCAGAGGCAACGATGAACTAGATATTAACATTGTAACGAATGAGAAATTTGCCGATGACAAAGAATTTTTAAAAAATAGTTACAGTATACATCCTTTTCCTGAGATTGGTGATCCTGAAGCAGTTTGTGAGATGGAGGACTTTGGGCCAGCAGATACAGATGTTCTAAATTCTACTGATAAAATCAAGGAAGATCTAAAATCGAATATTGATATTGCACTCTATAATTTTCATCAAGAATATGAGGTATTTGAACTGAGAATTTTCCACCGGAAGAGCAGGTTCACCATCAGATACTTATTTTATTTTCTTCTGCTGCCAATTAATTCTGTGAATATACTCGTGTGCTCATGTGATGGGTGTCCACTGCAGGACTGGCTTTGAGGAAAACAAAGATTTTCCTATTGTCATGAATTCAGTTATAGCTGGAAGATATCGTGTCACTAAGTATCTTGGCTCAGCTGCATTCAGCAAGGTTGTTCAAGCACACGATCTTTGCACGGGAATGGATGTCTGCCTTAAAATAATAAAAAATGACAAGGATTTCTTTGATCAAAGCTTGGATGAGATAAAGCTCCTTAAGTTTGTAAATAAATATGATCCGGCAGATGAGCATCATATATTGCGCCTCTATGATTTTTTCTACTATCAGGTATGTGATATAGAGATACAATGAACTAAATCTTTTGGTTTGCTTTTACACCATACCATGCAATGAACAGTCATACTACTTTAAAAAAAAATGGTCATATTCATTCAAGCCCTAAGGAAGTAAGGATTCATTTAATATATCAGCTGCTTTTTTATTCAAGATGCATACTTCAATTATTGCCCTGTTTGGTACTTATCCCAGTGAATTTCTCATTTTTAACCTTGCATGATGCTGACAACCAAAAAATCGACAGGAACATCTTTTCATTGTCACTGAATTACTACGGGTGAATCTATATGAATTTCAGAAGGAGTCTGGTGATGAGTTGTACTTTTCATTACCCAGAATACAGGTATATCTGACAGTTCTCTCTTTTTTCCTGAGAGAATTTCTGACTGTTCTGTTCCAAAGCACTCTTTGTAACTGTCATTTATATCTGTTGGTTTTATAAATTCTTTTATCACTAAAAATTCTATGGCACCATACAATAGCATTGACAGCTGACCTTGTAACACACTGTAGTTGTAAAAGAAAATTTTCTTTATATTCTGGTCCTAGAAAGATTTCTCTATGTTCTAGTTCTTGACCATTTTTCTCCTTGAGTGAATTTTTTTTACTAAGGGTGAAATAAATACGTTGAGCATATTTAACTTTTATTAAGTGAAAACGTGAAAATACCTACTGAAATGTGAGACCTTTTCTGTTGTTTATCAGGCTATAGCTCAACAATGCTTAGAAGCTTTGGTGTATTTGCATCATTTAAATATAGTCCACTGTGACCTGAAACCAGAGAATATCCTTATGAAGAGCTACAGCAGATGTGAAATTAAGATTATTGATCTTGGAAGCAGTTGCTTCTTGACAGAAAACTTAAGCTTATATGTCCAGTCACGTTCTTACAGAGCTCCTGAGGTCATTCTGGGTCTTTCATATGATCAGAAGATTGACATTTGGTCTCTTGGCTGCGTCTTGGCTGAACTGTACACTGGTGAAGTAAGTTTTCATCTTGACTTACTAATCTCCATTTTGTTTGGTATTATATTACATTCTTGATACACATTGACATCTTGTCTATGGATAAAGCCGATCAAAAGCAGAGACAAACCAGGGTTTAGCCATGGTTAAATGCCTCGTCTGCCTTAAAGTTATTCCACTGTTGCTGGCAGTCAAGCTTCTGATTGTGGCTAATTTTTATCTTGTTTAATAACTCATTTTATCCCAAGGATACTGTAACATACATGAATGCTACAGGCTCTTGACATCTTGGGTAGAACCTTCTTTGTGGTCTCAAAACTGCTGTTAACTCTAAAGAAACTGTAAACAGAAACTAGAAGAGTGAATTCAAAAGCTTATGACTAAATATCTGCAAAATGCTTGTAATTTTAAGCAAGAAAGGACCTTCTAGCAACAGTGCGTATACTGGGGAACCATCTGATCTTCATTCTGTTCATCTAGTCTGAAATGAAGTTAAACTTGTCTAGTACCTTAGTTGAAAATACTTTGTTGGGTTAGGATGACTTATATCTAGTCTTTTAGGGTTTGGAAATGTATGCTATAAAGGGTCCTAGATGAATTTTACTAGAATTAGGACCCCTACTTATATTTGGATTAGGATTCCTATTCTAAATTGGAGAAGAGTTAGGAGGAACCATATAAACCATGGGAGTGACTATGAAGAGGAGCTAAGCAATCAAGTTTATTCATCCAAAACTGAGAACGTACAAGAGGAATATTCAAATATTCTTTAGTACTATATTCTTGTATAGGGTAAGAATCCGAGGATTCTAAAAGATTTGAGAGGGTTGTAAGTGAGCGACAATCCTTTATACTCTTTTGAGGTCATACTTAAAGAATTTACGATCACCTTCACCAAATCTTTTATCTCTTGTCATGGTTGCTTCAACGTTGTTATTTTAGTTCTCTCTACGATATTCATCTTTTTGTTCTTAATACCGTGCACGCTCGTGCCGTATCTCACAAACTCTGATTCGTTCCAAGGGCTGCTACACATAAAAAGGGGTATCAGAGTTAACATACTTGAAACATAATTATTCTTCAAAATACTCCAAATATAATATCAGTAGCACTAGTGCATCTTCCAGAATAACAATTGGGGGGCCAATGTGATTTTTGGTACTGGTAGTATTATTTCCATCTATATCAAATAAGCCAATATGCTATGTTCCCCTGTTTTGATAGAAGTAAACTCCTACCTGTGATCGAGGCCCCTTTTTTACATGTCACAGGTGCTCTTTCCTAATGAATCAGTACCAATGATTCTTGCTCGGATGATTGGGACAATTGGTCCAATTGACATGGAAATGCTTGCATTGGGACAGGAGACCCAGAAGTATTTTACAGAAGACTATGACCTTTTCCACAAGAACGAGGTACATGCTATTTCTTGTTTACTTCTTTCAATTTGTACTGGACCTGTTGTCAAAACTCACAAGTTTCACCAATCTGAACAAAATTTCGAAAATTATTGTTACTTTCTTATTCAATCTTTATTCAAACCAATAATTTGTGATATGCAAGATGTGATGTCAATAATTTAGTTTGCATGTGCACTATAGTTCAGAGTAAAATCATGTGATGTTTTCTGTTTTGTTTTTTTGCTTGACAACTGAAAAAACTAGTCTGGGTTTTGTTTTAGGACCTCTTTATGTGCCACATGCTTCACATGGTAAATGCCACTAATGAAGCTTTTATTCTAAATTTTGTTATGTTGTATACAACATCTTGAGTTGTGAAGAAATGAAAGCTGACAACTAAAATGCTCTAAGTAACATTACCAATAGCAACAAGATACTGGTTGGAAGAAGTGTTGAATCAGAGCCTTCTGTTCCTCGAGGAGTTGTGTTGACAGTGGTTGGGTAGTTGCCCAAGGTGTCCAGTGTTAGGCATTTGGTCTAAAGGTGTATATCAATTCTATAATTTATTCTTTACCTGTTTGGGGTCCGGTTCCTTCTCAGGTGTCTGGGTATGTTAGTTAGGTGAACTTGAAACAAAAGTAGCACAGGTCTAGTGATTACAAGTCTACAACAGCATGCTGCATGCCCAATCCTTCACCGCACAATTGTCATTTCGAACATGACATTTATTTATCCTATTCCGTTTCTCTTCCTATTTTAGGAGACGGATCAGTTGGAGTATTTGATCCCAGAGAAATCCTCCTTGCGGCGCCACTTGCAATGTCCCGACTCCAAGTTTGTCGATTTTCTATCTTACCTGCTGCAAATCAACCCCAGAAACAGACCGACAGCCAGCGAAGCACTGCAGCATCGATGGCTTTCATATGCATATCGTTGAGCTGCTAATCAAGATCGTTCTTCACACGGAGGGTAGCATTTTCAGCTCATGAAAAATGAAACAGCACATTTTCCCTTTTGCAGCAGGATTTGGCTTTGTGGGATTTTTTTCCAGGGCGATCCTTGGCCTGTTTTGTGAGGTGAATACATACCTGTCCATGCATGTAAATACGAGAAAATTTCGCTGTTGTATCTGTACAGTTGGCATTTACTCTAATATACTTGAATCTAATCCATCATATAGCAAATCAAGTTGTGTTTCAACACTCCTGGGTTTATCTCCTTTTTCCTTGAAAACGCAGGAGATATGCATTTCATTTATTAAGAAAGAAGAGATACAAAAATGACATGAAAGCCATGGGAGGATCTGAGAGGATTAGATTACAATATCACAAACAAAGCCCACAGATTTCAAAAGTTAAGGAAGAAAGGGAAACAAGAAGTTAAACGCGGGGCGCTAGGCTGGAGTTGACACGACAAAGTATGTCTTTCAGCTTAGAACTTGCAACGGAGGACCACAACAAGAACTCCTACTGAACACGCTGGAGGAAATCCTCAGTGTTTAGCCTCCGTTGGTCATGGCGCAAAGAATTTCTCTCCTTCCAAATAATCCATATAACTAGAATGATGAGGGCGCCAACTCCTCCTCTCTTGGGACAAGGTACCAGAGCTCTGACGACTGAAATTCTGATGCGTAGAAGAAATTCTGATGAAGAGTGTAGACGCGTAGAAGAAATTCTGGATTGCAGCATGTTCTGGCACACAGACTGCCGTCCAAATCTGACTAGTGTCGGTGAGCGCCAGCCACTCCCATCGTGCGCGAAAGGCGATGCCAGCCAGTTTGAGGTCTGCGATGCCCAAACCTCCGTGCTCATAGGGGCGACAAACTTGATTCCAGTTCACGAGGCATGTTCCTCCTCTTGCCAGGCTATCGCCATTCCAAAGGAAAGACATTCGAGTCTTGTTTATTACTTTGATCGCCCAATCTGGGAAAGCCAGCGTAATCAGTGGGTAGATTACCACGGAGGTTAGCACAACTTTGACGACAACCAATCTTCCTGCCCTTGAAAGCAAATGCGCTTTCCAATTTGGAAGTCTTGCTTGGATTTTGTCGATGTAAGGCTGGAGGTCTCTTCTGCACAGATTGCTATGTTAGAGGCATACCAAGATATTTGACAGGGAAGGTTGTGGTATTACACCTGAAGATCTCCTTGGCAGATAAGAGATCCTCCTCTGTGCATCATATGGGGAGCAAGATAGACTTGTTCATATTCGAGCACAGACCTGTAGCTAGTCCAAAAAGTAACCATATTTCCCTGGTTGCTATAAGGTCTTATGATGCCAGGGTAATGAATAGCATAACGTCATCTGCATACAGGGAGCATTGCCTCGATAGTGGAGGGGCCACTGATAGGATCTGTAGCCATAGAGTTGAGATGAAAAGCCTGTTTAGCACACCCATAGCAATTACGAAAAGCAATGGTGACAAAGGGTCTCCTTGACGGAGCCCTCTCCCCTGGTGGATTTTTGGACCCTGTTTGCCATTGAGCAACACTTGGGTAGAAGCCATAGAAAGTAGGGTGGAAATCCAATCAGTCCAATGGACCCTGAAGCCGCGCTTGCGCAAAACTTTCAACAGGAAGTGCCACGACAGACTGTCAAAGGCTTTGGCAATGTCGAGTTTAAGAAGGATTTGCTTTTGCCTTTTTTGCCGTGAGGTCTTCACAGCGTCATGCACGAACTTGTAATTGTCCTGAATCACCTGACCCTTGATGAAGGCACTCTGGTTGTGGTCGATCAAAAGGTCCATATAAGGCTACATCCTGAGCGCTAGAAGCTTGGTGAGAAGTTTGGAGAAGCTATGGATTAAGCTTATTAGCCTAAATTCTGAAGGGTGGAAAGTTCCTTGTTTCTTCGGCAAGAGAACGATTAAAGCTGAGTTTAGCCGATAAAATCCGTGACGGTCTGTAGAGAAGAAGGCATGTACTCCTTTCAAAATGTCTTCTCTGATGATAGACCATGCTTTTTTTAGAAAGTTCCCATGAACCCATCAGGTCCAGGGGCCTTCTCAAACGGGAGTGCATTGATCGCCTGAAGAACTTCATCTTCAAAGAAAGGTTGGTCTAGACTATGTAGACCTTCCTCCTGCAAACCCATCTCATCCAAATTGATCGACGAAGTTGGTTGATCGTCGGTCTGAAGTAGGGCTGAAAAGTGCTGATGGATTAGAGACTCCATTTCTTCATGCGACTGGTGAAGCATTCCATTTATCTTTGACATTTACTCTGACGCACTTCACCTAATTCATCAAGTAGTCAACCGAATGTTTGCGTTCAAGTTTTGGCAGTGAAGGTTTCATCTTTGCCATGTTAATGGGTCCTTGTTGCGGTGCAGCTTAATTCATTAACAGAAAGGCAAGAACAACATCGAAATCCAGCATGTGAAGGACGGGGAATCTAGGTCTCTATCCCAAGCTCCTGGAAGGCTGGAATGCTGGATCCAAGAAACTGAAATCAAGCATACGAACAAAGCATCTACAAAGACACGAGGCCTGCCATGAAAATTACCCCACGCAAGATGAGGAACCGTGTAAAAACTAGGAACAAGACACAATTTAGCTTCAGCGAGACATTCCAAGGTCACAAATGTGTGTACAGATGCTAGTAAATCATTGGCTTAGAACCTTTATCAAACTTCACAGACCTTTACGGCCTCATAGACTCAGTACATCAGTTAGTCAGATTATCTTAACTGTTAACAACAAAAAGTGCTATACAACGATAAATTATGGTTCACAACACAAATACTGATCTGCCATACTAAATTATAATTCTTTTTCCCCTCTTCGAACATGGTTATTCTGTGTTGAACACTGGCTTCATCCAAGGACCTAAATGAATACATAATGTACAAGTCTCCAAAGGAGCGGGGCTGGTTTTTGAGCCTTCACCTAATAATCCAATGCGGTGGCTGCAAAACTTAGACTGCCAGATCAGTTTATGGGACTGGGAGTGGGATCCCATGTCTTTGGAACCACTCTAGCATGTGAAACGTTTCGTATAATGCTGGTCTAACATCTTCTTGCAGAGAAAGGTGCTTGAGAAGTGGAAATATCAAACCCCGCCCCCCCAAAGCTAAAATGTTAGAGAACATCACCAAATCAATAACTGTGAGACTATGTTGAGGTCACCCCATAATTGTGATAAGTAATTGATTTTTAGATTAGAGTATGTATGAATGTTGAGTTTGGTTTTTAAGGAGTTTTGCAAAAGATCGTTTCTTGGTCTATCTGACTTTGTGGTTGGTCGATTCAATCGGTTGTGTTCGCTGTTTACGACTATGTGGTCGGACGGTCCAATCGGCAGAACGACCATGCGGTGGTCAAAAGCTTCAGTGCTGAATGACTATGTGTGATCGATCGTCATACCTGGTAATCGATGATCGTAGCATACTGCCGGTAGTCGTAAGCTGTAGCAATCGGTTGTGGAAGTCGTAGCCTGTGTGATCGATAGTCATAACCGATGTGAGTGATAGTCGTAGTGATCTATGTGGTAGTCGTAGCTTGTGCATTCGATGGTCATAGTGTCTGTTATGTGGTCGTAGGCTGCTGGTAGGAACTCGTGGGCTTTGAGTACCTCATCCCCTGAGCATCCAAGTACTCGTAAATCGTATCAGACCAGTCGGTGAGCTGAGGTTGTTCACTGGAATATTGGTGTTCTGATCAGGGTTGACCGGGGTGTTTGTTGCTAATGTGCACATTGATTTATTGCTTGGTTTTAGGATTAGAATCAGTAATTTGGGTGCATACTTTTTACATTGTGCATTGTATGAATAAATTATGCAAATTGATGATCTTTATGTATCGTGCAGTGCTACGTGATGCTTTGCTTATTGGTTTTGGTTGCACGACTTTGGATCTAGGTCATGGTGAGGCGTGGAAGGACCGAGACTAGGCATAGGAGGTGTTAAAGTCCAAAACGGTCAGGGAGACGCCGAAGATGACTGAGGCTTACAGGATGGTTGCAAGTCAGGACGACGAGAAACCGGAGTGGGAGCTACCAGTAGTGGACATGACGAGCAACGGTAAGGTGGACCGGGACTAGTCTCAGGAAGGAGCTAAGGACCTATGCGGTTGAGGATGCCGGGTGTCGTCATGCGCGAAGGAGAAGCACATGGTGCGCCAAGTGACTTGCGTTGTTTGCAAGCGAGGACGGTTCGGTGGGATCTGGACGCGTGAGAGGCTTGACGACAAGTCATTGGGGCCACATGGAAGATGGCAAAGCACGGGCGAAGCTTTGTGGCAAAGGAAGCGGGAAACTTCGAGGAAGGCGGTAGATGGACATTTTGGTAGATTGCCTAATACCGGGAAATTGACAGTGTGTGAAACTACAGTGTTGGTCTAAGTGGTGTAGGTCTTATATGTGCTAAAAATATGAAGTGGATCAAGTATTGATTCATTAATGGGTTAATAGTTGTAAGCCGCTTTGAAAAGCGTGCATGAGTAAAACTCGTTGTTAGGTGGGGTTAACGGGTTATCCCCAGGTTGGCCTAATGGGAGGATCCATTAGGTCTTGGGTTCATTGGGGAGTCTATAAAAGGGGAGGAGAGGCAAAAGCTAGGGTTTAAGAAGGTTGGCTAGGCCTTGTGGTGGCTAGCTCCTCCTCCCTCCCATGGGAGTTAGGTTAGAGAGTGGGTGTGGGCTTTAGGCTTAGAGTTTTGTCCTCCCAAGGGAAGTGAAAAATCAATCATCTCAAGTGAGTAATACATCAATCTTTGATCTACCTTTTGTGTATCTTTTATCTGATCGAGTTTGCTTTGCTTTGATTCGGTTCTTCCTTTATTTTCTTTTCTGCTTCTCGGCTCTGTCCATTTCCCTTCTTGTTCTAAGAGGGTGTTCTTGTTTCAGTTGGGTTGATCCCTCTTTTGCTCCTCTCTTGATCTTGCTGTGCCAACGACCTAGATGACATGGAGAGTTGTAAGATTGACCTCCAATCAGTTAGGCACGTCAATATCAAGTCTATCAAGAAATCCTGTGTTCACTTGTTTCGGTTCTGTTCTTCAGTTTTGTTCCTTTCTCTTCTTGATATGAGAGGTAGTTATTATTTGATCTCGTTGATGCCTTTACTCGCAGTGGCAGGTGGGAATGTTACCAAATCCATCTTGGTTATCTTTGACCCACGAGCGGTTCTGATCAACGACCTTAGTTTTAGAACTCAGTTCTTGTGCGCGCTTGGTTAAATCACAAAAAAGTCTCAACTTGGTTGATAAGTTTTTAATTCAAGATTGGAGCAGCCTTTTGAGACTTTAAGCAATTTGCATGCAATGTTTCACGGCCATTTGATCTTTTAATCAAAAGATATGTGGATTTTAGATCTAGCGATCACGTGTTGCTCTGTTCTTTTGAATCATTTTTGACATTGTTTCAACCATGGTCAAGTTTCAGATCACATCATCTCTGATTTTGACTGCTCAATGAGTTCAGATCTGGTGGTCGTGCATCTTCTCTGCTATTTCTAGTCGTTTACGACCGCAGTTGTCTTCGATTGCTCAATGGTCTTAGATCGTGTGGTCATGCGCCTTTTTCTGTTTCTTCTAGTCAACTGAAAGTTTTGTCGATTTTGTTCTCGTGGCAACCCTATTCTTCTGGGAGAAATAGTAGTATCGCAAGCATTGTAGCGGTAGTACCGGAGTCCCTATTCTCTGACCTCTTTGGTTTTGGACCATTCAATGGTCGTCGACCTCACCGATCGATGTTTGACTTGGTGCAACCATGTTGGTTTCAACCACATTGGTTTTGACCACGTTGTCTGCCTTTCAACCATGTTGCTTTTCTCTGTTGACTGGTTGTATTCAGTTTGGCTGTCCGATGCTTTCCAACCAGTAGTCATAATCAACCATGTTGTGTTTCTGACGAGTGGTTGTAACTCGACCACATTATGCTCTGATCTGGTCGTACTGAGCTCTGTGTTTCTCTGGTTTTTCAAGTGGACTTCACTTTCTAATTTTTATACATTTGTAGCTATCGGAGTAAAAGATTTGTGAATATTTGGGAAAAATTTAAAAGCACCATTCACCCCCTCTCTGTTGCCTGTCCGATTCTACAATAACAGTAGAAATTATAAGCTCAGAACAAAAGAATGATTTATCTACAGTGCCAGTTTGCCTGATCATCAACAGTTTGTCCAGCTGAAAATGTAGGACAAGGTATTCCATTCAATGGCTGCAGTAGGAAACTATATGGATTGTTATCAACAATGATGATTCTGCGGAAATCTTTGGACAAACAAGAAAGATCTTTTACATGCTCTCTATATTCCCTGAAATTGAGAACATGAAAGCATCAAAAAACTGAAACAGCTCAGCTAATGCAGCAGACAGCTCAATTTCTCAATGAACAAGTACTTTGTGCCATCAATCTGGTAAAAGAACAGGAGTACATCAACAGATTACGATCAACATGGTATAAGAGCTAGCAGAAACATCAGTACAAGAACCAACTTCACATAAACAGGGTATAAATAAGACAACGGCATGCAATGGTAATTAGGAAATGAAGTTTAATATCATGCTTATGTTGACAAACAATCCAGTGAAAATGTGCCTCATAGATACGGTCTCAATTGTTGATGTGCATATATTGGTGTTATATCTCAAATGTGCATACCATAAGTCCGTAACCACAAAAAAAATGAAAAAGGAAGTAGTGAAGTTGGCACCAAATCAAAAGTAATACAAAAATTCCATGAGCATGGATAGATTCCATCAAGTTATGATGTACAAGCACTTGTGGTAGTTAAGTTTCTACTTGCAAAGAGCCTCCCACTAAAATCAGTCGAGATCACATTTCATTATTTCAGTCAGCAAGTCAATTGTTCCGTATAGTAATATTTAAGCGCAGGAACAAAACAGTCCATTATTTACAACTTACAGAAATTTTAATGGCAACTTACGTCGTAACAGTTGATGACCGATGGAGACTGCGAATGAATCTGTTGTGAGCATCTATCCTGCCAGCTGAAGGTCTTGCATATCCTGAGTAGAAAACACAGATCAGTGAGGGGAGGTGAAATCAACTGGACTCTTGTTGTAGAGTAATTTGAACAGTTCAGGAGAACAAACCTTCCAAACCAGCTGTGAAGAGAACAAGATCGGCGAATTCGCTGCAAAAACTCATGCAAACCAGGACGCTCAAAGACAGTTATGTGATTCACCCTCTGTCTTCCTTCAGCATCCTTTACACCAAGAAATAATACAAGCACCCATGAGTAACTTCCTGAGAAGTGAGAGGTAAACTAAAACAGCAATAGAATAGCGAAACGCACAAGATGGTTGCCTACTTGCCTTATCAGAGGATATGCGCTCCATGACAAAGCAATGCAACCCTGCTGCAACATCCTGGGACCGCAAAGTAGCAGGAAGGCTCGACGACTCATATGCGCAAGCTAAAGTCTCATCCAAGTCAAGCACTACCTGAAGAGACAGCCCAAAATGCTTATAGATTATATGCAAGTAACTAAGGAAGTTCATTCGAGAAGGCTTGACAGCCCAGCCGAGGTAGCTAATCAGCTCTGCTCTGCTACTATTTGCAAGAGGATCAATTACTTTTCTTAGGGAATGTCAAGGTGTACTTATGGAGGCATAGTTGTACACCCAAATTCATCCAACAGGTGCAAAAATTCACACGAAGATAATTCATATCTATGAAGAAAAACATGTATCAAATTACAAGTTTCAAATTTCAGAACTAAAGTGAGGTGAAGTTGACAATATGGCCCAGATCGGTATGGCTGAAAGCTGAAGGCTTATGGCTTAAAACACTATAGAGGCTGAAAAAATCACTGTAGCGGCTGAAGAAGGTGCTGTAGCGGATGAAGGATAGTACTGTAGCAGCTGAAATGGTGGAAGTAATGCTGACATAAGCGGATACTTGGGAACGCAACATTTTTGCATGGACTAATGACGTTCTTTGAAAAAAATCACGACATTCATTTCATGGAAATAGCTTACGAAATAATTTGGTATGACACGACATAAGAACGAACAACTACATAAAACATACAGGCGACACAAGTAGTCTAAACCGCGAACGACGATACTATGAAGTCACGTGTGATGGTCATGAGGTCAGCGTTCGCGGCGTCCGGAAGGTCGGAGGGGTGGTATGTGGGGCGCCACGTTGTTGCGGCGAGCCACACGCCGAACTTCGGCGTCAATGAGAAAGTTGTGCAACACCATGCAAGCTGTAATGATTTTGCATTGGTCGCAAACCTTGTAGTTCGGAATCTTGTGAAGGATCCGCCATTTGCCCTTGCACATACCGAACGCACGCTTGACGACATTGCGCAACTGGGAGTGACGATGGTTGAAAGCCTCATGCATCCCGTGCGGTTCGCCACCATTTTGGAAGCTGCCTACATGGTACCGCTCGCTGCGGTACGGAGCTAGGTAACCCAACCGGTTCGCATAACCGGAGTCCACAAGGTAGTACTTTTCTGCAACCAAAAATATTGGTTAGTACAAGAGTGAGAAAGCATGCATTGCTCGGATGTAAAGCGGCATACAACCTTCGGGGATGTGGAAGCGGTCACCGTACTTGTCCTCGGTATCTGTAGGATCCGAGCGCCATGCGACGACTCCGCCATCCGGCACACACAAATGTGAAGCGACAGTCCAAGTCGCAAATGGCGAGCACGCTTCGACTAGTGAATCCTTTTCTCGTTGTAATACCGTCCCTCTCCTCGTTTGGAACAATGACTTCGATGTGAGTGCCATCCATAGCTCCTATGCAATTGTAAAAGGCGAAAATCTAGGCGATTGTAGCCGGGGTGCACCGCTGCACGTTGGATCTAAAGGTGCGATGATGTCAGCCGCTAATGACACAAGACTTGTAAGGACATCATGGAACCTTGCGCTTATAGTTCCCGCTGAGTGCTCAAATCGGTTGGTAGCTTGGCGCTGCGGTTGCGGGGATCCGCAAGTCCACAAAAACAAGCCTAGTGCTTCCGTAGAGCACATTTCCCGACTTGAGCGAAGACCGTAATTTGCAACGAGCAGATCATGCAGCGCCTCAAATAGATGTGGCTCCATCCTGAACATGTCGTAGCATCGATGTGTGTTCGCTAGTTGTCCCGATACCCACTGCATTCCAGTTACTTTCGGCATGCTTGGTACCTGAACGACCTCTTCGTCATCATCTCATCGTCGCCAGAGTACATGGCAAATGCTGCTAGCATATAGGGGAAAGCCATGCCGTCGCCTGCCATGACTGCACACACAGCAAAAACAGTTGTTAGAAATGGAACCATGGGATTGCATACGACCAAGAATAAGACGGCCGACCAAAGACCGGCAGATGCGGCGATAGTATTTTCACATACATAAGGAGTTCAATACATAAGGAGTTCAATACATAAGAAGTTCAATACATGACATAAGGTAGCATAATTATTCAATACATGCACGTAAATGTTCCGCAACGACAACGCTCAACAATACGACTAAACACTCAACCGAAAACGCTCGACAATACCACTGAACACTCAACCGAGAACGCTCGACAATACCACTAAACACTCAACCGAAAACGCTCGACAATAACACTAAACACTCAACCGAAACCATACTCCTTACATCTTATCTCGAAGTCGTTCCCAAGTACGCCTGATCTAGGCCAGACGACCCTCATTCGTGGTCATGAAGGAGAAGCTGTGGCAGCACTGGGCATTCATGAAAAGCTGTGAAGCGTAGTAGAGCTCATCGCTTCCTTCGTGCGCACCTGCTTCTACCACCAGTGTCATCAAATGATGGAAGTCTTGCCTTTCGGGGTCTAGCGTAGGGGATGTCACAGTCGTGCCAGAGCCTCCGCTTCCGGACCGCAATCTCAGCTCTCCTTCGTAAAGGTCAACCATGCGCTTCATAGTCGCGTCCCGATCAGTGCACTTACATGCGCTGCAAGGGGGCAACGCGGTGCGAGGCATGGCCGCTGCTCCCGAGGACCGCCCGACGCACCGCGCCATGGGTCCGAACGGGAAGGCCTGCCGCTGCGAGGGTCTCGCAAAGGGAAGGCTCACGCCGGGGGTCTACAAAGGGAAGGCATGCTGCTGCCCTCTCCTCCTTGGTCGCCGTCGAGGTCGCCGATGTCGACGCCGAGGTCATCCACACCCGCACGAATGCACAATCACTCGTGATGGTGGTGTTCCCAACACAATTTCTAGGAGGGCCTCGTGATTGTCTACAATGGACCCGAACTTCCTCATCTCGGTCTTTCCACGCAATGCATGATGTCATCTCACGGTCTAATGAGGAAGAAGCGCGCTTGAAAATTGATACTTACTCTACCCGCAGCTGCCCACCAGTCGTCACTCGCCTCAATGTTGCCTGTCGATGGATCGACCCCAAGGCCCGTGGCATGAAATTTCAAAATTTTCCATTTGTTGTAATCACGAGAAAGTTGCTCCCATTTGTTCTTCATCTGTTTAGGTGTGTACTGCACCCCAGTTCGTTTGGCAAATTTTCGGAGAAGGTTCTGCTTGCCCTGCGTGTTCAACCGTGAGAACGGCCGGTTGTGTGCCTCCACCTCCTCCGCACATACTTCCAGGAACACCTTTGTCATGCCATCGGTCCACAACGCAGGTGCCATCTGCGGGCAAGGCAACCATCTCACCCTCAAAAATGTCTAAATTGTAACTCACCCGTAATACAACCCTATAGACCGAACATCTACATGATGGTCAAAATTAAACCTTGCGAACGTAACGAAAAAACCATTGCACTGCCACCATTGATCCTCATAACTACTTACAAGGTGGAAGTTAAGCGCGTTTCTTTTCTAGAGATGATGTTTAATACGATAGCAACAATGTTGTGTTTAAGAGCCAAACTCATTCCTTCGTACGAACATACTAAGGGGCACAAAGTGTACAAATTACAAGCAAAGTCATAGTGAGACAAGTCTGTATTGGTACAAGGAGTAGAGTTACATATTCGGCAAGGACCATACCTCCAGCCGCCGTTCGTTGGTGCGCCGATGCAGGGGGGAGCTCGGCCGGAGCTTCAAGCGTCGCTGCTTGTTCCTGACTGGACGCACGCCGGGCTGCGCGCTTGGGTCCTCCCCTCGTTGGAGGCGGCGAAGGCGGCTCTGACTCCCAGGATGCACGGGGCCGGCGACGGCGACCTTGCACGGGGACCTTCCACGGGGACGGCGATGCGGAGCTTGGATGGCGACGGCGACGGAGACCTCGCACGGGGACGGGCCGTCGCCCTTGCGGATCCGGCGCGGCACTAGGTCCTCGCGGATCTGCGTTCCCCGCGGAGCTCGCACGCAGGGGCACGCCCACGGAGGAGGGACGGCCGGGAGGGGCGACTGGCACCGGCGATCGCTCGCCACGCCGGCGGGGGCGGATAGCCGGCACTCGCGGGTGGCGGCGACGGGGCACGCGCATTCCAGGGGAGAGTTCGATTTGGGGGAGCGTCGGTCCAACCCTAACGCCTCCTACTTCATACTGCTTCCGTCGGTGGCTTCGCGTGGAGCGGTCGGCCGCCGAAGTCTGCGGCTTCGCAAATATCATCATGCGCTTTCAAAAGCTCGCAGCCCCGCAAATGAGTTGATCGCAGCCTATATATCATGTTTTTATTGGAATTGGGTAGCTCTAGTTAAGAAGCTTCTAGGTATCACAAATATTATTGTTCTGAAAGATGCAATCCTCCATACCAAAGTCACCTAGGGTGTGTTTGGTTGCCTGAATCTCCTTCGTCCTGGCTGGGTGGATCCGTATAATCTGAGAAAGAGCCTGTTTGGTTGCCTGTATAAGTGGATGCAGTCTGCATGAGCGGATGCAAAAATACGCCCTCATCCTGGATGGGTGGATACGCTCAAAATGAGCTTCACCGCCATCCCGGATGGGTTGATGCGATGTATCTTATGCGGTCCCACATGTCACCTCTCGTGTTTGGTAGATTGCATCCGCTCATACAGCAACTAAACAAAGATCTCGCTTTTTTGCATCCGCTCATGCAACCTCACCAAACATCTTCTTTTTCTGAAATACGATTTCATTCAGCCTGCATCCACTCAGTCAGAATATACGATACAACCTCCATCCACAAACCAAACACACCCCTAATCTCTTCTCTCTATTCTTCCTTGATGAATATCAGAGGCGAAGCCAGGATAAATGGTTACCGGGTCATGATCGCTGGGCGGATCGGAAGATGGGCCGATCATTGGCCGCTAATCTGTGGGTCGAACATATTTTCTACCGGGGTCCAAGGTGGTGAAAAATCATTGGCTATAAGAGGTTACGGCAAAATCGTCGGGGTCAGCCGACCCCGACGAGCTCACATAGCTTCGCCCTGTTGATGATGTCTATTTTGCTAAAGTTGTCTCGCTCCTAACACTATCATCACGTCAAGGGAAGGAACAATCACATCAAGTGGGCCATTGCTTCATGAACATTATTGCATGGAGAAAGACACATCAAGCCGGCCCATAGGAACAAACAGCATACCTTATCGAGCTGGGCGCTAGTGATGGAGCCACATGTCCTTAAACACTAAATTGCAGAGTTACTCCCTACACTATCAGCAAATGATGAACAAAGCCGCAAGCCCCAACAGGCCTAATACAGAATTACAGATGCAATGACTAGGCCTGGAAATAAATTAGCCGCTTCTTTTTGTATATGAAAGAGCTGGTGTTTAGGTTGAATTTGCATGCATTCTTGCCTAATTACAACTGATTTTGGGTTGGTGCGTGGTCGTTCGAATATCTATCTACTTGCGCGGCTACTCAAGGAGCCAAGGAGGGTTATCAATGGCAAAATGCACTAATTACTTGTTAGTTTCGTTCGAATTACAGATGCAATGACCAGGGGATGATCTCATTGCCTTGTGCCAAACACTTATGGAAGGCCTCTGCGTCAGGTAAAAATATTCATTTGGCTAGCCCTCAAGCTAAGGATTTGGATGTTTGCAAGGCTTCGAAATCACAACATCCCAACACCATCAGCTTGCCTCTTCTGTGATCAGCACTCTGGTGCGGCCAGGGAAGGTTTAACATCGACGAGGGAGTTCCCCGCATTAAGCAGGAGTTCTTTTGTTGGTCGTCCACTGCCAACTCTAATCTGAAATGTTTGGCCGTGGGTGCCGCAGGGCTTGGGTCCTTCCCGCCTTAGTGTTTGTCGTTTCTAGTCGCTCGTTTTCTTGTAGCGCTCTTGGTTTGTTCTTTTTTGTTCGCTCGTTTTGAAGTAAATGAATATACCTCTCAGGCTAAAGTTGATGCTTAGTTAAATACGATGATCTTTTCGTGGTATTTTGCAATTTGCTCCAGCATCGACAAGCGCAGAACCTTGCAACACGTAGTACAATGAACGAGGTGTCACCGATCACATCGCCAACGCATCGGCGATCACGGCAGGATGGCACGGTGGTCAATGCGAAAGCGACGACCCCATCCGGGCGGCCGTGCCCGACTGATCCGGCAGCTCATCATCCCCTCGTATTTTCCCTGCGCAAAACGGCAAAAAGCGAAGGGAAAAAAAGAGAAGCCGAGCCAGCGCGGCGCGGACGGCCGGTCTGCCCTGCCTTGGCCGTTGGCTCGCTTCGCTGCCACCCCCCTCTGCAGCCTCAACCCAACCAAATCGAACCCCCTTCTCTCCGTCTCCCTCCTCTCCCAAGCCCCAAATCGATCGAGATTTCGTGCCCGAGGAAGCATGGTGAGGACCCTCGACAGCAGCTACTCCACCAAAGACGTCGCCTACAGGTTCGCCTCCTGCTTACTCCCCCTTTGGGCTGCTGGGATCAAGAACCAAACCCTAGGAATGGCTGCGGGGGGAGGCAGGAATTCGGTTTGACCTTTATCTTGGATTGGTGCTTGGAGGACCCCTTTTCTTGCTGTGTTTTTCCGTGATTTTTTTTTTGTCCGAAAGTATAATTTACTGTCCGCCAAAATTGATTTGTGTGAGGTGTTCTGGGGGGATTTAATTTGAGAATTTAGTTGATGGGCTCAGAGGATGCTAAAGGATGGACCTTGAATTCTTGGGTTTTAGTTAGTTTTTGCTGCTGGTGAGTAGATGCCTTTCTGAAGACACGAACTAGATTGATCAGGGCGCACCAATTCCGTTCCGGTCAACTGGAGTGAACCATTGGCCCTTTTTCCCTTGCAAGAGATCATGATCTGTGAGAAATACCAGAACTCAAGAAAAAGAAATTGAATGTGGCATTGAGAGTGGAAGCTAGCGTGGGCTGCTGAAAGTTACATCCTGATACCTGATTAGACACAAACAAATACTATAGAACATAAGTTAGGCCTACGAAGGCGTGTAGAACAGGGAATTGTCGTTTTTGTGAACACGACATTTCTTGTGGAAACGGTAGGACGGTAGTTTCAGATGTGAAAGCGTCTACTGTCGAATTTGATGAGATGTATGTTATTTGTTTCTTACTGGCAGCTGTGGATACTGTGGCTATGCATTAAACCTGAGCTCCTCGACACGGAACACAGCCAACATTGGATCGAAGTATGGCAAGCAGATCAGGAAAGGTGTTGTCTCATTCTTTGCAATTGACGAGAGCCGGTTCGCACAAACCGATGAAGTGAGCTGCATGCCATACTTCCACTCGAGGCGTTCCTGGGGTTTCTTCAGAAAGAGGACACGATTGATCTGCCGCAAGTGTAGCGGTCATATCGGTAATGCTTATGAGGACGAGGATTCCACCTTGTATGATGGCTTAGATGACATGCACATGAGCTCCGAGGGCAGCAGCACGTCAAGTAGGAAGAAATATGTTATCAAGATTAATGCACTGCAGCCCTCATCGGATGACTCTGGGGTTCCCTTCACCCTGTGACAGCAATCTGAACTGCTGCAATGTGTACCTTTTGAAGCCTGGTTGCTCTACTCCATACTGGACTGTGAATCGAGTTAATGCAGTACCATTGTACCAAGAAGAGCTTGATATTGCTGAGAGCTTTTCGGAGGAATTTACCATCTCTATGAAGTTTGAGTCATCCTGCTGCCCATACTTTGTAGCGTTTTTCATTTCCTTTCTGCACTGGTGTAATTGTATAGTTTTGACAGGATTACTAAATTTTGCTTGTGTTAATATTATAAAATGAGAGGGTTTGTTGTGTACTTGTGTGTATCTTGCCTTCAGGGTGTTTGCGTTCAGGGTGTTTGCGCCATGTTTGCGATTTTGAGTAATATCCTTGTATCGAGTGTTCAGTTTCATATATCAGCATGTCTGAGGATGTTCATGTGTGAGGGTGTCCACATTTGTAGTTGTCAAAGGAAGAATGTATTGAAACAATGTAATCTGTCTAGTGAATTTTGTCTTGTTGTGAAAGGGTCCCTATGCTACCTCGGGCCGACAATAACTTTGGGAAGGTAAGGCACAGTGAAGTGTGCCACGACAACTTCGGTAAGGTGTGACTCCGCGGGTCTCCTCGTAAATGAGCCCAGAGATACGCTTCACGCCGCCCCTCCTCGCCATGCACCGGCTTGGTGATGCTTTGGATGTTGTTGGGCAGAACCTTCCGGTGGTGGTTTGCGTCGTCCTTGCCGAGCCCCTTCCCCCTCTTGTCGCGCCCAAACATAGCTACCGACTGATCCCTTCTTCAAGCTAAACAAGAGGAGATCGAGGTTCGAGGAGAGGTGGTGGTGTTGGTGCTTGGAGGGCGGTTTAAAAAGGGGCGAGAGGTGGGGGGAGGGTGGTGCCTGCCGTTCTATACGGGGGAGTGTACATGTGAATCGGGATCATGGGGAAGATGCCGCAGATCAGTGACATAGCGTAAGGCTTGGATCGGTGAATTGGCGGGACGGATCTGAAATTTCGTGCAATGAGGCACCAGCTTGAAATTTTGGTCCATGGTTGTGGTTTTTGTGCTTTCCATGATTTTGCAAATTTAGGGTTATTCTTTTGGGCTATGTCTTACTTGTCTAATAAATAGTAATTACTGAAAGAAACCAAAAGCTAAAAATTGTTGAAAAGGAAAAAAAATCTGGGCATAACAATTTGGCTCTGTGTCGTGTTTGTGTACGCGATGGCGCGAACAAGCGGTGACATATATTGCTCTTACCAAAAGATTATTCCACAAACTTTCATTGATTAATGGTAATTTAAGTCTTGAAAGAACAAATGGAACATTAAAGGAAGTGAAAAGTCCATCCTCACTACATATTTTCCTTTTCTACGTAAAATTCAAATGGGCCTTTTATATGTTAGAAAAATACAGGAGAAAAACTCCACATGCACATCACATATTCAAAATAATACTCCATCCGTTAATTTTTTTTTGTAACTACCAACATATTTCGAAATTCAATCATTATACTTTTTTTATCGACAATTAGTCCAACGTTATATAAGTTTTGTGCCACAAGAGTGATACCGATGAATTGATTCTTATTAGAAAACCCTTTTCTATGTATATAGTTATGAATAATATGTTGTAACATAAATCAAGATCAAAATTCAATGTTAAAGGCTACACCAAATAAAATCGTACGTTATAAAAAAAAATGGAGAGAGTACATGCTATGACATGTCACTGCGGCATGTAAAACGGTCTCATG
Organism: Dendrocalamus sinicus; assembly: GCA_036346575.1. NCBI lineage: Eukaryota > Viridiplantae > Streptophyta > Magnoliopsida > Poales > Poaceae > Dendrocalamus > Dendrocalamus sinicus. Next base: position 26,481,687 of record CM070653.1, on the reverse strand, counting down.
TGCTAAATACTTTTGCAATCTTCTGTTAACCCAACAGGGACTCTTAGTTAGTACATACTAAATACAATCTTAGAATGCGTGCATGTGCCTACGTAATTCGGTTCAGCAACTCCAGTTGTTTGGTTTGGTTAGCGTGTTGAGCCGTTCGTAGTGGGCGCACAGCAGAAGGCGTTGGAGACGGGGGCCACACGGCCTTGGCCGAAAAAAGAGATCCCCGGCCCACCTACTTACCGGGCCAGCAAGCAGGCCAGAAAATCGAGCCCAACACCCCTCGGCCGCGCTTGCCCGCCCGCCGCGCGCGCCGCTCCACGGGAAAGCCAGCCTTCCCCGCCCCGCCGGCCGCACCGCTTCGCGCGCCCCGCGCCGTTCGAGAGGCGGAGAAAGAAAAACCACCGTGCCACCCGCTCTCGCGGCCGCCTTCGCCACGATGAGGCCGCGCCGCGCCGCGGCGCGAGAGGAAAACCCACGCACCAATGTCAGATCCCCGGGAGGAAGATCCGATTAGGGGGTGGAAAAAGCAGAAATCTGGAACGGGTAAAGGGAAAAATCGAAGAACAACTAAAGGAAAGTAGGGCTACGATAAGATAGACTTGACGCGAATGTCTCCCATTCCATTCCGAAAAGTATATATATGAGTACATAATCGACATTAGAGTCTAAGACAAGATTACGAAATAACATCCAGATTAATCGAGTATTAAACACTAATCACGTGGAATCATGCAATTACTAAACCACCGTTGTCAAGAGTAATCTAGGACGTTGAGATTCCTTCAGTGGAGTAAGTCAGCATCCAAGCCGTTCGATGAAACTAACTGAAACGCGGTAAAACGTTATTTTCTTCAGACTTCTTTCCTTCTTCGGTTCCTCCAGAATTGCTGGTTTTGACAGTGCCCTCCCCTCAGCAGCATACTTGCCCTCAAGTATGTTCTTCAGGAAACCATGACCTAATAGTCTGGGAATAGAAATCTGGGAAAGTTCCTTTGATAAAATCCGCATCTTCCCAAGATGCATCTTCAGGAGGCAAATTGACCCACTGGATTAACCACTGAGTTATCAGTTTATCACGGCGGGGTAGAGCTCAGGTTTTCAACACAGCAGCCGGCTCAGTTTTGATATTCCCTTCTTTACTGACAAGAGGCAAGTCTGGGCTGGGAACTGCAGTCGGGCCACAATGCCTTTTGAGTTGACTGACATGAAATACTGGATGAATTCCGACTCCTTCTGGCAACTGAAGTTTATAAGCAACCTTACCAATCTTTTGCATCACTCGGAATGGCAAATAAAATCTGCTTGTAAGTTTTAAAGCATTCTTAATTCCAAAGGCAGTAGCTCTATAAGGCTGTAGCTTGAGATAGACCATGTCGCCCACTTCAAATTGCCTCTCACAGCGGTTCAAATCTGCATATTTCTTCATCTTAGCCTGGGCTTGAGCTAGGTTCTCCTTGAGTCTCTTGAGCATAGTCTGCTTCTCTTGCATGAAGTCCTGGACCTCTTCTTCCATGGGTCCCGGAACAGCCACCTCATTTATCATGGGAGGTGGGAATCCATACAAAGCTTGAAAAGGGGATAATTTAAGGGAGGTGTGGAAAGTAGTATTATACCACCATTCAACAAGAGCTAGCCAGGATATCCATCTCTTCGGTTCATGAAAAGCCATACATATGAGATATGTCTCCAAACACTGATTGACTCGTTTGGTTTGCCCATCCGTTTGAGGATGGTAAGCCGTACTTAACCTTAATTCCACTTTCAAGGACTTGAAAAGCTCTTGCCAAAGCTTGCTAGTAAAAATCCGGTCTCTATCGGTCACAATAGCCAAAGGAAACTCATGCAGCTTAAAGACATTATCAATAAACGCTTGAGTGACAGATTGAACCGAATACGGATGCATCAAAGGAATGAAGTGAGCATATTTAGTAAATCTGTCTACAACCACCAAAATGACCTCATAACCTTTTGATTTTGGCATTCCTTCTATAAAATCCATGGAAATGTGAGTCCAAGCCATATCGGGAATGGGTAGGGGTTCCAAAAGTCCAGGGTAGTGACAGTGTTCAGACTTAGATCATTGACAAATGGCACAGTTTTGAACAAAAGTTTGCACTTCTTTTTTTTAACCCCAGCCAATAAAACAAGCTCTTAACCCTATGGTAAGTGGCTACCATACCTGAATGACCTCCAACAGCCGAGGAGTGGAAGGAATGTATAATGTTTTGCCTCAATTCAACATCTTTCCCCACATATATCCTTCCTCTATACCTTATCACCGCTGAATTAAGTGTAAACTCAGACTGCGGGTCAGGAGCTAAGGAGAGTTGCTCTAGCAGTTCCTTGCAATGTGGATCAGAAGAGTATCTATGTTCAATGGTTTCTACCCAGGTTGGAACTGCTATGGAAATAGCCATTAAGTCTGAGCCCCTCCTGGATAATGCATCTGCTACTTTGTTTTCCTTCCCCTTTTTATATTCAATGGAATAGTCAGATTCTAGCAACCTTAACAGAAGTTTGTGCTGAATTCCTTCTCCAACCTTTGCTCAGACATAAACTTGAGACTTTGTTGATCAATCCTGATTACCAACTTAGTACCCAAGAAGTAATGCCTCCACCTCTTCAAGGATTCAATGATTGCCAAGGCCTCTTTGTCATAGGTGGAAAAGGCTGCAGTTCTAACTCCCAATGTTTTGCTAAAGTAGGCTATGGGTCTACCTTTTTGCATCAAGACTGCGCCAATTCCCTTTGTGCAAGCATCAGTCTCCAAAGTGAAAGGCTCTGAAAAATCTGGGAGAGCTAGAACAGGAGCTGAAGTTAACCTGAATTTCAGCTCCTCAAAGGCCTCATCTTGTGGACTGCTCCAACTGAAGTTTTCTTTCTTTAGCATATCATATAAAGGTTGGCATATCAACCCATAATTCTTGATGAATCGCCGGTAGTACCCTGTCATACCCAAGAAACTCCTCAATTGTGACACGTTTTGCAGCTTGGGCCACTCTTTAAAAGCAGAAATCTTTTTAGGATCTGTGGCTACCCCTTGTTCAGATATAATTGGCCCAAATACTCCACATGTGCTGCTGCAATCACACACTTGTTAATATTGACAAACAGCTTCTGTTGCCTTAGAATTCCCAATACAATTGTGAGATGCTGTCGATGTTCCTTCTCATCCTTGCTATACACTAGTATATCATCAAAGAATACCAAGATAAACTTCCTCAGATACTTGGCAAAATAGTATTCATTAATGATTGGAAGGTAGCCGGAGCATTCGTGAGTCCAAAAGGCATAACTAAATAATCAAAGTGCCCCAAATAAGTCCTAAATGCTGTCTTACTAATATCTTCTTGCTTCATACGTATTTGATGATATCCTGATTTCAGATCCAGCTTGCTAAATATTGTAGCCCCATTCAGTTCATCAAGTAAATCCTCGATGACCGGAATTGGATATTTGTTTTTGACAGTCTGAGCATTCAACTTCCGGTAATCAACACAAAGCCTCCAAGAGCCGTCTTTCTTTTTGACTAAGATGGCTGGGGATGCATAGGGGCTAGAGCTAGGTCTAATGACCGAAGACTCCAATAGCTTGTGAATCTGCTGCTCCATCTCTGCCTTCAGCTAGTGTGGAACTCTATAGGGCTGGATATTTGGAGGGTCAGTACCTTCTTTTATGGGTATAGAGTGATCACATTCTCTCACAGGTGGCAATCCATGAGAATCTTGGAACACATCTTGAAATGAGTCTAGGAGAGACTGATATAAAGGATTCATGGGTACACTTTCTTCTTGTGACTTAGTTGACTGATAGTCAATCACATATCCGCAAATGCCCTTCACATATAATTTGCTCCCTTCTTTTGGGTTTGATACCCTAACCCAAGGAGTCGACATATAATCTTCAAAGACCACCTCCGTTACTCCATTCTTCAAAATAGTCAACTTCCTTGTTTTCAGATCCAATCTCACTGGGCTGTATTGATATAGCCAATCACACCCCAAAACTATGTCATATCCCTTCAGTGGTAGTATCTTAAAAGAGTTGCTGAATCTCTCTCCCTTAACACAATAGTCAGTATCAGCTATGTAGGAGCCGGTTAACAAAGTTCCTCCCCCAGCAACTGTGACCTTTTGCAAAGGAACAATTTGAATCTTACAAGCAGTTTGAGTAGCGAATGTAAGATCTATAAAGGTATGTGTACTACCACTATCCACCAATGCTATTCCTTTCTTACCCCAATAGCCACTTCTAAAGTACAAGCTGCCACTCCCATTGGTCCCTTCACGGCTTGGATGGAAATCTGAATAAGCTGTCCCTCTGAATCTGATTGGTTTGCGGGCCTTTCCTCATTGTTTAGTTGTTCTTCTTCCTGCCCAGGTTCTACTGTGACAACTTCATCATTCTCCCCTGCCATTAAGTTCATTTGCTGGTACTGTTTACGCTTATGCCCTAAGAACCATTTACCACCACAAAATCTGCAAACACCAGGGGTGAAAGGTTTGAGTGTACTCTCCTTCTTCTGACCCATAGCTTCAATAGTAGGTTTATTCCTGCAGCAGTGGTGAATTTTTTGTTCTGGCCAGAAATAGTACTGTGAGTATTCCTCTTGGCCATTGCCCCAGCTCCCTTCTCCATGTCTTTAGCCATCCAATATGCTTCACACAGGTTTTGTGGATTTAAAGGTTTGAGATAGTGCTTAATATCATTTCTCAACCCATTTACAAAGCACTTGACAAAGAACTGAGGATTCTGAAGTGGGTTCTCACTCTTATAAATGGCCATAAGCTCCTCAAATCGATTTATGTAATCCGAGACACTTAGGTTGTACTGCTTCACTGAGTGGAAATTCTCCAATACCTCATACCCACTATGTTGAGCAAAGCAATCACAAACCATTGCACAAAAGTCATGCCACGGTGGAGGGTTCCAAAGCAACCCAGTACTTCTTAACCATCTGTCAGCCCTTCCAACCATGTATATTTGTGCTAGATCAAACTTGGCTTCATCAAGGACATTTGCCATAGTGAAATACGTCTCACTTTGCTGAAGCCACTCCAGAGGTTCTCCTCCATCAAATTTAGGGAAATCAAGCTTGGGGTCTTTGGCAATGGACTTATAGAAACTATGGACCCTATCATTACTGGGATTGGGGTTCCACTGTCTGGCATGATACTGAGACTGGGGTTGATTCAAATAGTCTCTAGGATTCAAACGCCATTGGCTAACCAAGTCAGGACCACGATTGGGATTCAGGTTATTCAAGGTAGGGGGGAAATAAAAACTTGCGGCAGCTGATTCTGACCCCATCCATTTGGTACTGCCGAATAACCAGTAGAGGGAGAAGTGAAGTTACCTTCAGGTGTTCCATGCAATTGAACTCCCTGTGTACTGTTGATGTTGATCTGCCCCATGTCTTCCATTCTCCTTGTCATCTCCATCTCCAGCTCACCCGGTTGAATCAGGTCTTGCAAGTTTCTTGGTTCTTCTACCGGTCTTAAGTTGGATGCTCCTTTGCCCGTGGTCTACTCAGTTACTCTCACCTGGGAGTTGACTAGGCCTTGCAGTAATGACTCCATCCGGTTCATCTGCTCTTGCATACCCATTACTTGCTTCTGTAAGTCTCCCATCTGACGCTATACCACGTTTGCCTTATAGCTGGCCTCCATCGCCTCTTGCCTCGCCGCCGTAAGCTCGGACGCCTCCGCTTCGTTCCTTGGCATGGATTTAGTCATCCACTACCCAAATCGATGCAAGGCTTAGGGATTTTACCGCGGAATAAATCCGGAACCCTCACCGCGCACCAATCCTTGCCGCCGCCACAGTCGGGTAAGATCAGGGATTTTACGGAGAACCCAAAGTTCCCCAACCCAATCGCCCGATTCCTTCCGCCAAGGATTCGAGTTGCTCTGATACCAATTTATCAGATCCCCAGGAGGAAGATCCGATTAGGGGGTGGAAAAAGCAGAAATCTGGAACGGGTAAAGGGGAAAATCAGAAGAACAGCTAAAGGAAAGTAGGGCTACAGTAAAGATAGACTTGACGGCGAATGTCTCCCATTCCATTCCAGAAAAGTATATATATGAGTACATAATCTGACATTAGAGTCTAAGACAAGATTACAGAAATAACATCCAGATTAACTGAGTATTAAACACTAATCACAGGGAATCATGCAATTACTAAACCAGCTGTTGTCAAGAGTAATCTGGGACGTTGAGATTCCTTCAGCGGAGTAAGTCAGCATCCAAGCCGTCCGATGAAACTAACTGAAACGCGGTGAAACTTTATTTTCTTCAGACTTCTTTCCTTCTTCGGTTCCTCCAGAATTGCTGGTTCTGACAACCAACAACGCCGCCCGCCTCTCGCGCGCGGCCATCCGCGCCCACCGGCGCCGCGCGCGCCCAGCCACCCGCCCGCCCCCACGGCAACCTATTTCGCCAAGCCATCTCCCGCCACCGACACACCTCCCCCCTCTTCTCTCCTCCCGGGACCCCCCGCGGCTCGGCCCCACGCCACCACCGCAAACCCCTCACTGCACGGGCGCACCGCGCCATACCATCACAGCCATCCGTCGCGGCGCAGCACGCCCCAACGCGGAGTAGGGGGAGGGGGAGCGAGCGGTCGCGCCCGGCGTGACCCAGCCGGCTATGCTGCAGCGCGCGGCGAGCAACGCCTACTCCTGGTGGTGGGCGTCCCACATCCGCACCACCCAGTCCAAGTGGCTCGACACCACCCTCCACGGTACGCGCGCCATTCATTCACCTCTCCAAATTTGCGTTGCGAATTTGCAATTGTGCTTGTGACGATGGCGTGTCCGTCTCGTGTGCGTGCGTATGTGTGCAGAGATGGAGGACAGGGTGAAGGCCATGATCAAGCTCATCGGGGCGGACGCCGACTCGTTCGCCAAGAAGGCGGAGCTCTACTTCAAGAGCCGACCAGAGCTCATCAACCACGTCGAGGAGATGTTCAGATCCTACCAGGCGCTGGCCGACCGGTACGACCGGATATCCAGTGAGCTGCACAAGGCCAACCACACCATTGCCACCGCCTTCCCGGACCAGGTCGAGTTCTCCATGCCAGACGGTGACGGCGAGGGGTTCCCCAAGGGGATCTCTGGGATTGATCTCAGCAACTTCAAATTCCCGGCGCTGGAGGGCCTGTCCGTGGGTTCACGGGGCACAAGCCGCGGAACCAGCCCAGTCCCAAAGAGGGCCCAGGCACACCGGAGGGTCACCTCCCTAATGAACAAGGACAATGCGCAGGAGGAGATCGACAAGCTGCAGAAGCAAATCCTGGTGCTGCAGACCGAGAAGGAGTTCTTGAAGACCTCTTACGACGGTGCGCTAGGCAAGTATCTGGCAATTGAGAGGCAGGTGGCCGAGTTGCAGGAGGAAGTCTGCAGCTTGCAAGATGCTTTTGGCACTGGCGCGGCCATTGAAGACAACGAAGCCCGGGCGCTGATGGCTGCACAAGCCATTGTGTCTTGTGAGGATACGTTGGTTACCTTGCAGGACCAGCAAAAGAGATCATCTGAAGAGGCGAGAACGGAATTTCAACGATTCAATGAGGCAAAGGAGAAGCTGAAATCCTTCAAGAATGAGTGCAGGCAACCTGAGACGCAAATTGATGGGCCCGATCACCATGACACAGAACTTAGCCATGCGCTGCTGTCTGCGGATGGTGACGATTCTGTTCTGGATGATGTCAGGCTTGACCTGCAGGAAGTGTGTCAAAAAGTCAAAGAACTAATTGAATTGAAGCCGGAGGTTTCAGTGGCAGAACTAGCGGAAAAGGTTAATCAACTTGTGGAGAAGGTAATCAATCTGGAGCTTGCTACTACTTCACAGAATGCTCAGATTAATAGAATGAGGACTGAGATAGATGACCTTCACAAGCGCCTGCATGCCTTGGAGGAAGACAAGGCGGCTTTGGTTGTTGATTCAAGTAAGTTGGCAGACAGGTTGAAGCAAGTTGAAGAGGTGCTGCAAGCAGTCCAACAAATTGGGAGGTCCATACAAAATGGGACAGAGAATATTTATAAAGAAATGACTGAAGCCTGCAGTGAACTTGCTGGGTTCGTAGAAAGAATGTACTCTCCTGAGACCCAAAACTGTGATGATGTCGTGGATTTATCCCAAGAGTCTAAAGGCGGTGCTTCTCAGGAAAAAGATTCAGAGCTAACAAGCCAGTCTGCCAAGAAAGAAACATCCGATTCATTAGATGGCTCAATAAATGAAATGGGGAAACATGATGAAGGCTCGGAGGGTCCTGTGGTGCGGGAACAAGTAGGTGCAAACGGATCTGAAGGTGAGGAGAATATTTTGTTAGAAGAGTATGCATCTGTCCTTCAGAGCTACAAAGATACAGAGCAAAAGCTTTCAGAAATTGAGAAGAAAAATCAAGGGTATCATATTGAGGCAATGTCAGAGCTGAAGGAACTGAAGAGTGCCAATGCAATGAAAGATGAGGAGATTCACTCTCTTCGGCGCATGCTAAGTTCTTTGCAGAGAAAGATGAGTGCTTCTGCTCCTGAGTGTTTGGAGAAGTCTGAAGAAACGTCCAAAATAAGCACAACTCCTACCACTGAAGATAAAGAGATTGATGAGATAGAGGAATACATTAAGCAGTGCCAAGTTGAAGAACCACTTGCTTGTTCAGTTGCGGAGGAGAAATTTAGAGCAGAGATTGACAGGGTTTTGGAGGAGAACTTGGACTTCTGGTTGAGGTTTAGCACATCGTATCATCAAATACGGATTTTCCAAACATCATTTGACAAGCTGAAAGTTGAGATGGGTAAATTGACTGATGCACAGGCACAGGGGGATGCCGACGGAGTCCCTACTAGTCATCAGGTAGCAAAGCTGGAGTCAGCTGTTCTAGAGAAGAAATTTCGGGATTTGAATACAGATCTTCAAGTTTGGATGGAAAAGAATGTGCTACTAAAAGGAGAGCTGGAGAACAGGTTCTCTTCATTGTGCGGCATACAAGAGGACATATCAAAGATCACAACTCTGGATAAAAGTGATGTAGTTCGCTTCACCCCTTTCCAAGCTGCAAAATACCAAGGAGAGGTGCTTAATATGAAACAAGAGAATAACAAAGTTGCTAAGGAGCTAGAAGCTGGGCTGGACCACGTAAGAGGCCTCCAAGTGGAGGTTGGGAGGGTGCTCTTGAAGCTCCGAGAGAATCTTGAGCTATCTATAGCAAGAAGCAACCGAGCTCAACAGAACTTCCGGAACCTGTCAACAAAAGCTGGGGTTCCCCTTAGAACTTTCCTGTTTGGTACGAAGCCAAAGAAACCATCACTCTTTTCATGCATGGGTCCTGGGATGCATAAGCAGTATGGTGGCTCGAAGGCTGGGCGTAGATGAGAATGGTTCGATTATCATCTATATGTCTTTTGACATTTAATACAGAAGAGATCTCAATGTATCTGTCAATTGATTTGTGGTTTATGGGGTTTTTCTTAGGCCTCAAATGTAAAGGATCCTGTATCTCTTAAATTTGGTTTTTGATTGTCCATTTACTTCTTCATTGATATGGTGCCTTTACTGTCAGAACTAAATTTGGTGGAAATATATCATGTTAAATTTGTTTACAATACTCCTGGTACTGGAAGAAATTGCGTTGGTGCTCCTGTTCCTCGAATACCTACAATTGCCAAATTGAGTATCAAGTTGACAATGCCTACCCAATTGCAAAAGTGGTGGTGCAACTGTGTTGCTGGTTGACCTGCTGGGACAAAGTCAAATCCCGAACTGTATCATATCCTTTTTTAGGGAACGCGCAAAAGAATTGCACGCTGTTACATTAAGATAAGTAAAAAGGTTAGCACCGAAGTGCAAATAGATTACAAGACAGGCGCAAGAATTGGTTGCCGACCAGCAAAACTCAGCCCAAGAGAATTATTAGGAGCAACACCGCGTAAGCAGCATTAAGGGACTAAAGGAAAACTCTCTTGGCGGGCGGGAACGACCCTACGTCGGCCTGGCGCCAGCAACCTAGTTCGTCGAGGAGGTCGTTCAGGAGGGCTGTGGTCTCCTGGGTTGAGCTATCAAAGATGCGGGCGTTCCGTTCCCTCCAGATGGTCCAGCAGGAAAGTATGATTACTGAGTTGAAACCCTTTCTATTGGCTCTAGGTAATCACATCCGCCACCTCGACCAGCAGTCTAGGAATGTACCGTGCTAGACTCGCAGGGCTTGGTATGGAGTGAAGATGCTGTAAAGTTTGGTCCACGCTTGTTTCACCCGGTGGCAGTGTAGTAGTAGATGGTCAATGCTTTTGTGTTCTCTGCAGAAGGCGCAAAGTGGCTGCACTGGCAACCTCGAAGCGCCAGGCGGTCGGTCGTCCAATAGCAATTATGGACCACTAGTCATGTGAAGAACTTGCATTTCAACGACACTGCACTCTTCCAAATTTGCTTATAGCCTGGGAAAAAGGTGCCCCTAATTAAGAACGCGTTGTAGGCTAACTTTGTTGAGTAATCCTTCAAAGAGTTGTGCCTCCAAATCAGCCTGTCTGGAGTCTGCGGTTGCAAGTTCACCGAGCGGACTTAAAGCCATATCTAAAGCACGAACACGTGGGTTTTGTGTCATATCCATGTTCGACATCGTGTCCGACACGTCGCGACATGTGTCGGTGACGTGTCAGCTGATTTTAAAACAAATTATAATTTTAAAAATTCCCGACACGTGTCGGACACGGCGTGGCCATGAATCCAACACGGCCCAGACACAGCCTAGCCCACCATGCTTAACCCTAACCCTTGTAACCTTATTTCCCGATCTCGTGATCTCCCGAATCCACCGCAACACACACTCCTTGTCTCTCTTCCATTTCCCCATTTTTATTCCCATCGTAGTCGTACCCCGAAACCCAGAACCCCTCGCCCATATCGAATGCTCCCTTGCTTCGATTCATGGTGGATTAGCACCAAAGCGAAGGGAACCTCCATCAGAGCCTGCATAAATCGACAACATTACAAACAGCTGGCAGGTAAAAAGATACACACAAATCAGAGCCTCCATCAGAGACTGAAAGGCTGAAACACACACAAATCTAAAGAAGATAAAGTAGCAATATATAGTCATGAATGAATCTGAAGAAGATAAATAAAATCTAAAAAAAGGTAATTAATGCCTAGGGGCATATATGTTAACACAGATTCAAAGTTTCAAACTGAATGGAGAGGCAACAGATTGGATGGTCCCACCCTAATTAAGTTACATTGAGCAAATACGAGCAGAGCCATCCAAAAGGTCCAGAACATCAAAAGAGAAGATAATTTGTAGCAAAACTGCAAAACAGCAAAAGCATGAAATTAGCAAGGCGGAGGCCATCAACATTCAACAATCATAATCTGAATTCCCTCCCTTGTCGTCCGCAACATCACTTTGTCCAGCGGTGTTAAGAGTAGAACTAGGAGGAGCTTCGCCGTAGTCATCTTCGATGTCTTCAATTGATCCCCGTATTTTCTATCCCATCTCAGATTCTTTTTGCTAGTTTTTTTTGATACATCGGAATCGTGTGTTTTTTCGCTGCATTCGAGGGATTTGAGTCAAATTTGGTGGGTTTCAATTTGCGTTTTGTGCGATCTCGTTCCACCCTAGCGTGTGCCATTTCAACGCATCCTTCCCCTTTTGATTCGAATATTCTCCGATCGGTGCCTTTGTTTGCGTTTAGGTCGTGCACTGGGCGCACGAAAATGAGTAGACGCAGTTAATTAGGCAACACATTCTAGCTGTTGCTACTCGTGATGCTTCTATGATCCATTGTGAAATACAGTAGTTTAACTAAGAGTGGGCTGTGTAATTGCGATGTCCTTGTTGCTGTTGTCGATAAATTTCGCATTGCTGATTTCTAGGAGGATAAAGGTGGATCTAGGACTAAATGTTGGCTTGATTTAATCTTTATGCTTCTAATGTGTAATCTACTTTGCTGAGAAAATTAATTGCTGCATTGCCATTTCATAATCTAGATAAGCTTTTAGTCATCTGACACATATTTGAATATGAGAGATAACCAAATCTATCTGAAATCCATTTTTTCTTTGTAGAAAATATGGATATTCATTTCTTTTTGTGAGCATTGCCTGATCTGAATCCAACATTTTTAACCCTGGCTAGTGGCTACGGACCTCAGATCAATCTTATCTTGAAAAGTATCATAAAGCTTTCCTGCGTCTAAAGTTTGAGCTGAATATGTTGCAATTGTAAGTTGACAAGCATGAAGAAACAAAAAAAACATATGTCATTTATTCTTATTATTTAAATATAAATAGCCGTGTCGTTGTATTAGAATTTTTAGGAAAGTGGAGAGTTCCTGTGTCGGTGTCGTGTCGTGTCGACGTATCCGTGTCCGTGCATCATAGGAAGCCATACCTGGAAGTATTGAGTGAGTGCCTCAGCAATTAGTGGCCCGGAGATGTCCATGATCCAACCGACGGCCTGGGCCACGGTAGTTGATCTCTTGGCGCTTGGTGGAACCAGTTTCCAAAGGGCAGGCCAACGAAATTCAATAGAATTTCCATCTATCCATTTGTCCATCCAGAAAAGAGTATTGTGCCCATCTCCAATCCTCATTTCCATCGCTGCATGGAACATCTGTTGAATGGCTGGATCGATGGAGGGTTGAAGATTAGTCCAGGTGCGCAAGGGATCTGTTCTTTGCCACCATAGCCACTACAATTTCAATGCGTACCCCATGAGCTTAAGGTCTAAGATTCCTAACATTTTTAACCTTTTGGGCATCTTTAGTAATCTGTTGGGAGAAAACATAACCTATCAAATTAGTCTGTATACAAGCAATGGCGTGGTAGGTAAGTAAAACATAACCTATCAAATTAGTCTGTGTATACAAGCAATGGCGTGGTAGCTATGGAACAATTATACGGATTAAATCAAACTTCATGCTGTTTTTTCTGAGCAAAACCCAAACTTTTTAGAATTGCTTATATGCACAATATCATTGTATTCTTCAGTTGTTGATCTTTTCAGCAGTCATATAAAGGCCTTCTCAGGCTGTGCAATCTTGGAGAAGCTTTATGGTCTCAACAGCAATCCTACACTCAGATGGAAATGTCTTTTTTTGTATGAATGGTGTCAATAGAATGGCAGGTTGCCAGACAGAAATGTGTGTTGACTTCATGGTGTTTGGTTCATGTCCCATTCAAAGTTGATTTGCATATGATGATCCGTTAACATCAAAAAAGAAAAGAAGGCCAAGTTTCTTGTAAAACTAAAATTGTACCTCTGTCTTCTGTTTCTTTTTTTCATGGAATGGTGGTGGTCCTGTTTATCACAGTTGCTTGTTATATTACATGCTTTAGTCTCTTAACAATTTAACGTAAGTTTGAGGGCTTTGCTCTTTCCTTAAAGAAGGCAGGAAAGAAAATTGACTGCTGATGTCAGTGAATTCATGAGAGGAAGGTGTAAGAATGACAGAATCTTTGCTGCTTGATCAGGTATGTTTCGTATCAATGCTTTAGAAGACACAGTGCATGAAGTTAATAATGCTACATTGGCTGTTCTATTATTTGTAAACATTTTAGTGTTTTCTAGGAAACGACAAATGGGCTGTCAATTATCGGATATGACCAGTCCTGTTCTATCCACAATATACTCACTGTTTTCAGTTCCATGCATAGTTTGCTTTATGAGGGAACAGTTTAGTTCTTTCCTAGTCTGTTCACCAGCTTTCTCAAAGCTCTTTTTTTTCCTGAAGTGGTGGGTTCCCATTTCCTACTTTTTTATAGTCAAACTCAAATTATGGATAGCTCTACACGTATTTGAAAATGGCATATATCTTTTTTATGGAACTGTCGCGCAAATATTTCTATGAAGTATTAACATTTAACAGGTTATCTAACACCAGCACTACTTGTCATGGGTTAGTTTTATGTTTGCTATAAAACTGGGGTCTCATTGTACAGAATTGGAGATAAGGCATACCTGGCAATCTCTAGACTCCAGTTAAGGATTAACGATCTGCAAATTGAGAAAGGAGGGCTTGAGTTTCGTTCTAGCAAGCAGTGCATCATATCCAGCTACAGTATGTTTATCTTCTACACCTTTCTGTTGCTTCTCCATATACTAGTTACTAGTCCTGTTGTCTTTGTAAGTGGATCTCGTTGACAATTGTAGATGTGAATTATACATTTGTTTGTTTCTACTCCATTTGCTAGTTATTGGTCTCATTTTATGGTAAGTAGCTTCATTGACAAATCCAAAAGAAAATTCAGAACTGCAGTGGAAAAGGTAGTTTTCATGTCCAGCAGCAAGTCACTTATCTTCAATGTTTTCTCAAGTTTGTGAAGAAGTCCTACGGCATTATTTTAGTAGGTTTCTTAAAAAAAAATTGGATCCCCTTATTGTCTCTTAGAGAGAGTTCACGCATGGCTGTGATGTGGTTAAAAATTTTCAAAACTAGTGATATATGTTCTTGGTAAGATCGTCTAATGTATGCATACTTGCAAAAGGTCCCTGCATTTGTAAATATCATCACAAGATTCAATTTTGTACCTTCTTCATCCCTTATGCAGAAGGGTTGCTGGCATCAATTGTATGGTTGGAGCATATTCCTTAGCTGTGAATCTGACACCTGTTCATTCTTCTGAAGTGTTAAATTCAGCATACTTTTTAATCTCTTATCAAAGCAGACATATTTTGAACTTATTTTGCTTTCAAGGAAAAGAATCGCACTTCCAGTGGCTTCGCTAGATAGAAAGGGGGCCAACTTTTCTTGGAGCTATTTGCCTTGCACAGAGCTCAACAGTTGATGAGTAAACATATCGTTGGATAGTCTGATTGCAAAATAGGCTTGATAGAGCTTTGCTTGGGGTACACAAGACATTTGAATTGTCCACTATGCATCAGCTGATATCCTTCCTTGACATGTTGACTGTTAGCTTAGTAAGCATACTGAGCTGGTACATTAGGAATTTTCTGCCTTGTTAAACGAGTGGCCCTGCTACCTTTGCTGTATAATATACACCATGCACACCAAACGTTCTCTTTTTATACCAATCCTCTTCACTCGCCCTTAGTCCCAAACACATCAAAGGGATTCACATCCAAAAGCCATGTTCCATCCTTCTTCCTCGTCGGCGCCCACCCACAGTGACCTCTCCATGCACCATGCAGTGAGCTTCTCTTCTGCCTTGCCCACAGCTCCAACCGAAATTCCCCGCGGCGGCGGTTTCTTCCACGCCAACCGTGGTCTGTTTTCTCTTACTGACGTTGCGGCCTCGGCGCCGCCTCCCTACTCCTCTTCCCTCCCTTCCTACTATATCCACAGGAGCACCAGCTCACACTCCTCCCCTCTTCACCTCCAATTGCCTGACCACCTCAACAGTAATGCCGCCTTCTCTTGCTCGTCTCCTTCGGCATGCCAGATGCCTCTCCCCCATGTTTCTTCCTCCCCATCCTCATCCTCCGGCGACTTGTTGGAGTTCCGCTCTGGAACCATGCGGCGTGTCTTCAGTACCGGTGACCTGCAGGTAATGCAACAATCCTCACGTTGGAATTGTAGTTGATACTAAACAATTTTTTGACCCTATTTCAGAAAAACAATTG
This sequence comes from Dendrocalamus sinicus, assembly GCA_036346575.1. Classification (NCBI taxonomy): domain Eukaryota; kingdom Viridiplantae; phylum Streptophyta; class Magnoliopsida; order Poales; family Poaceae; genus Dendrocalamus; species Dendrocalamus sinicus. The sequence continues at coordinate 26,466,120 of CM070653.1, read as the reverse complement.
TTAACCGCTTCTCACCTGTGTTGATGCAAAACAGGGGATGAATGTATCGCCATCTCCGCCGCCGCCGCCGCCGCCATTTTTTGGTGACAACTGCAGCCAGGAAGTAGGCGGGCCTTTTTCTCAGAAGGTGGGGCGTTACAGCGCCGAAGAACGCAAGGAAAAAATCGAGAAATACCGTATCAAGCGCCATCAGAGGAACTTCCACAAGAAGATCACTGTACCAGCAAAACCTGCAAATGCATTCCATTCTCTTGCCAATTCATGTCCCTAATACATCTCCTGCTCACCATTTTGTATCTTCCAGTACGCATGTAGGAAGACGCTGGCGGACAGCAGGCCAAGGGTGCAGGGCCGCTTCGCGAGGAACATCGAAACGGAGGCCGAGGCAGTTGCAGGCCTCGAGAGGGAGACGTCCGACAACAGCTACGAGTACTGCCCGTACAACGACCTCACCACCAACAGCAGCAACTACTGCTACGACAGCCAGAGCCAGTGCAGGGGAAATGACATTAGCACGACGTTTGACAGCGGCCAGTGGTGTTGGGAAACGCCGGTGGCAGCCGGTGCAACCATTGGGCAGCAGCAGCAGCAGCTTGGTTTCGACGTCGAGGACGAAGACGAGCTGTGGGCCAGCCTCGCTGACATGTGCTCGGAGACCTGACCTGGCCTGGCCTTATGTTCGGCACTGCTGATTAGTGCTGTCTGGTGCGTGCAAGGAAAGCAAGGAGCACCGAGTGGCGGCTGCCGAGGCAGTGCGATAATCAGCGTAGCGTCGCTGACCTTTTTATGCCGTAGTGTAACTTATTCTTTAGGAGAAGGAAAATGACTTCTCAGTTCTCAGCTTGTTCTGTGTGTGTTCCGAGGTAGTACTTTGCAATCTTCTTCCATAAAGCTTGGCCCTAGTGTTGCTTTCTGCATGCCTGAAAATCTTATCGCTGCAACTTTCGTGCTCAGTTTTGTCTTGTGTTTTGGTTTGCCCTGCTTTCACTTTGCAAATGTTAGTGCTTTCTGCATATCCGAAGGTTCCGTTCTTGTTGCGGATGGCAAATTGGCAAATGGCGACGGTCTCATTGGTGCTAACAAATGGTGCCGGTCACTGTCACTAATAACAGTTCCACAGGCAAGGGAGGTGCATCTTCCATCCTGCAAGTGCTATGAGAAAATTTACAGCATTTCCAACGGCACAGCTATTCACTTTCCTCACCTTCTTCTCTCTCTCTCTCTCCCAACAACAGCGCAATACTGACTGTTTTTTCTCTGCTCCCTCTCGTTCTCTCTCCCTCCTCGCCGTCGTCATCCCCTCACTCTCATTGGCCGCCATATTCGACGGCCTGGAGGGGTGTCGTAAGAGGGAAATCTGACTCCCCCGCTACGGATTCGCCCTTCCCCCGGGCATAGAAGGATGTCAAGAGGAGGCAGTGGCTCGGCAGTGGGTGACGGTGGGGGTGATGGGTAGGGTAGGAGGGCAGTGGCAGCAGCGGCTGTGGCAGTTAGTGCTAGACTATATGGATAGGTCATGCATATAGTGATGATGAATAATTGACATTTGGATTGCATTGAAATATACGTTTGTGAAAGTTTTGGATGGTGCTCTTTTGCAAAACTGGAATCAGCAGATTTCAACCACGGCAGATCGACCACTGAAGATCAACAATAGCAAGTCGAGTATGGCAGAACAACCACGGCATGTCGACCATAGCAGAACGACTACAGCAGGTCGAGTACGATAGAACGACCGCATCAGAACAACCATGAATGATCGAATCGGTCAGAGCTACAATGAACCAGTCATTGGTCATAGCTTCAGTACCTGGTCAGTGGTCTTTGCTATAGTAACCAATCGGTGTTCGGTGCTACCGTACCTAGGCAGTACTCGGTAGTTGGTGCTACAGTACCTGGTCGATACTTGGTGATCGGGAGCTGTAGACTTTGTGATTGACAGTCGTAGACTTCGCAATTTGTTGTTGTAGTTGTAGACTTTGTGATCTGTTGTCGTAGTCGTAGGCTTCACAATCTGTTGTCTTAGACTTTGTAATCGATAGTCATAGACCTCACGATTGGTAGTCATAGGTTTTGCGATCGGTTGCCGTAGACTTCACAGTTGGTACTCGTTGGCTTTGAGTGCTTCAATTCTTGTCATATTCGACTACCTTGAGTACTCATGTGTGTTGCGTCAGCAGTCTAACTGGCCTGGGCATGGTGGTCTGACCGGTTTTATTGAGTGGTCTAAGATTGATTTTTGGATAACATAGATATTGAGGTAGTGGATAATTTGGTTTGTATCTATGGATGGACAAATGTGTGTTTTGTGTGTGTGGACTAGCTAATGTCATTCAAGTTGGAAAGAACTTGTGCCAAAAATATATTCGTTGGTCTTTTCATGTGTAGGTTGGGGTGGAGACTGTCATAGTCGATGATGAGGAGAACCGGGACTAGGAGGGGGAAATCTGAGGTCCAGATGGTCGAGGATGTCATGAGGTGATCGGACTCATGCTGGAGCACGTGGAGATCTAAGGTGGGTGATACGTGGAGAAGATATAGGATGTGCGGTCTTGGAGGCTGCTACATCCAGTTCTTGGTCTTGGTAAAAAGAAGAACGACGACTTCACGAGCATGTGCTTCATAGCAAGCAGCAACAACAATGACGACTACAATGATCTCGATGAGGTAAGACCGTCATATGATGAACTTAAAAATGGTTTGATTAAATTTGCTATTGAATTGAAAATGACAAAAAAATAAATTGAAAGAAAACAATTGTCTTGTTAAAAGCTTAACTTCTGAAATTAATAGACTTAGAGTTTCTATTTTTGATGATGAAACTTGTGAGTCTTGTCAAATTTTACATTCTAAGTTGAAAACTGCTAGATTATTTAATGCATCAAATTTGGTTTAACTTAGTAATGTAACTGATAAATTTAATGAATTAAGACTAGCACATGACTCTTGTGATGGAAAATTAGAACTTTGCAAATGATGAAATTGAAAAATGCAAGTCTTGTTCTTCTACATGTTTAGAGTCAAGTATTTCAAATACTCAATCTAAAGCTTACTCTAATTGTGAATTACTAGAAGCTGGACTTAATTCATCTCAAGAATCTATTTAACAAATGCTTTATCATGAAAATGTATCTTGCTCGAATTGGCTTAAGTTAAATATTAAAATTGATTATTTAACTAGGCAATTGAATGATCTTACTGAAAAGGATATATTGACTCAATCTAGTGCTTCCAAGAATCTAGTTAATGAACATGCTAAGTGCACAACTTGTCCCCACATTAGCCAATGAAAATGAGTACCACAAGGACACTTTAGAGAGATTTTTTTGGCAAGAAAAATCTGAATATGATTCTAAGCAAGTCAAAAACAAGTGTGAAAAATCATAGTCTAGAATTTAATTTTGTTGAGCATGCTAAGAATAATACCTCTAAGATTGTTAAGCTACTAAAACCTAAAAAATTTGAAGTAGAATCTGAGGCAAAACAAATTGCCTTTAAATCTGTTGGGATTGCAAAGAATTCCTCTACCAAAGTGGATGCTGTGAATGTAATAGATACGATTTCTCATCAAGTCAAATATAAATGCACTTATTGTGGTAGGGATGGTTATTTGGTTCAATTTTGCTTTTGAAAAGTGAATAAAGAAAAGAAAGATAGGATAAGGAAGGATTTTCGAGTGAAGTCTGTGAAAACTCTTTATTGTCGCTTTGCTCCCTCTAATCAATCTTCCATAGGATCAGGAGCTTTTGCAATAGAACTGGTCAAACCAACTTTTACTCATGGTTGGACTAGAATGGTCAGACCAGAGTTTCAACCCGTGTTTTCTACTCGATTAGGGGCATGTTCTTTTCAGCTTCTAAAAGCTATTTTTCGGCTTTTCTACAGTAACTAGCTTTTAAACGGAGTATCTTTTTAAGATAGGGTCTACTAGTTAATTGTAGTACATACTGTACCGACTTCATTTATATTGGTAAAAACTACACGTGAGTTTCTGTTACTCTGTAATCACTCGCACGAATAACCTGAAAACCACAAGCCGCAGCCAAAAGCCATAAGCTTCAGCCACAAAGAACAGGCCCTAGATCGGTCGGCGGTCAAACCAGCCTTACAAAGGTGGTCAGATTGTTTTCGACCAGTGTTTTCCATGCGATCAGACTGGTCGACGGTCAGACTAGTCTTGCTGAGGCAGTCAGACTGCCCAGCGGTCAGATCAGCTTTTCGATGACAGTCCGATCGGAATTTTACAGCAGCTAACTCTTTACTTAAATCTTTTTCTTTGCCTGTTGTTGCTCCTGTTTGTCATGTGTCACAATACTGGATTGCTAGATCTTATTTTACTAATCCCAATACTATAAGACAGATATTTCCTTTGATATAAGAATAGCTAACGAGGATGGAGAATATGTGTTTGATTGGGTTCCAGTATTTTACATCATTGCTTTGTTGGAACACTTGATGGTTCTTCACTTTTTTTATGGCTTCTACGAGCTTTCACTTTCTGAGAGACCATGTGGAAAGGGTGATATTGTTCTACACCTTATTGAAGTTTATTTTTCAGATTGCTCATATTTTTTCAAAATTGCTTAATTCTTCTCGTTTTGCTCTTTTGCTATGTGCTTTAGGTGTGTTTCATCTTTTGAGATTTTTCTAAGAGGGAGCTTGTTGTTTGAAGTTGTTTTAGAAGCTTTATTTATTATACTTATCAAATTCATCAAGTCCAAGCTATTGAAATCAAATGAGTAATAGAGCTCTCTTTATCATATTTCCTCATGTGCTATGTAGTTTTGATCATAATTGGTTAAAATTAATTTGCTATACTTAAACTAAAATACGACATGGTGGAATACTTTAACTAGATTAATTATAGATAGTACTTTGTGATGTTCATCTAAAAAATTAGCTTGATTGTGAGTTTTATTTTGAATCTTGACTATGAGGCCCATATATTTTATATTGCAATCTTTTTATATTGACTCAAATTGGCATGTTATAAAAAGATGACAAAGAGAAAATTGAAAAGATATATACTTTAATCATGCCATAGTTTAACAAAAAGAAAAAGTACAAAAGTGCATAAATGAAAAAAAGTATACTTCAAGTATGCCACCATCTAAAAGAAATATGCTAAGCTACAAGTATGCCATCATGAAAAGAAATATGCTACAAACATGTCATATGCTTAAGAATTGAGTATGGAGTAATAGGTAGCTATATGAAACTGCTAGCTCATCTAGACTTAAAGTTTGCTTCACTTTTTGGTGCGATATCTCATTATACTCTTTATAATTGGTTTAGTCATTGTTGAAATGCCTGTAATTAATCTAATTTGCTTAATCATACTAAAGACTAGTTTTGACAGTGTTATATGATATGTGACTTTATATGATCTAGGGAGCTCTACTAAAAAAGATGGCTTGGGTAAATTCTTATATCAATGCAAAGTAATTTGGATAATCTACAAGCTTTGGGATGTTTACTTTTATATGTTTACTCTTATTGCTTTTTCTTAGAATTTTTTCTCCCTGTGGAGTTCTTGATGATTACATTGCCAAAGGGGAGAAAAATGGGAGAAATTGAAAAAAAAAATCAATGTAGTTGCTCAATTTGATCTCTTGTGTTGAGGGAGAGTTTTTCAGAGTTTTCTGCTATTTTTTCTCTGCAGCTTTGAAATTTTCTTTTCGTAAATTTTGCTTTTATTTCAAACCTCAACTCAGTCGAGAGATTTTGAGGTGTTGTCAATGTATTTATCAAGCGAGAGATTGTTAGACCATGTGGATAAGTCATGCATACAGTGATGATGAATAATTGATATTTGGGTTGCACTGAAATTTGCGTTTGCGGAGGTTTCGGACAGTGCCCTTTTGCAAAACTGGAATCAATAGATTTTAACCACGGCAGATCAACCACTAAAGATCGACAATAGCAGGTCAAGCATGGCAGAACAACACTGGCACATCGACCACGGCAGAACGACAACGACATGTCGACCATGGCAAAACGACCACGATAGGTCGAGCACGGCTGAATGACCGGGTTAGAGCAACCACGAATGATCGAACCGGTCATAGCTACAGTGAACCGGTTGGAGCTATAGTGAACCAGTCGTTGGTCGTAGCTTCAATACCTAGTCGGTGGTTTTTGTTATAGTAACCGGTCAATAGTTGGTGCTACAGTACCTGATCGGTACTCGATAGTTGGTGCTATAGTATCTAGTCGGTACTCGATGATCGGGAGTTGTAGATTTTGTGATCGGTAGTCATAGACTTCATAATCTATTGTCGTAGTCATAGCCTTCGCGATCTGTAGTCGTAGTCATAGGCTTCACGATCTGTTGTCTTAGACTTTGTGATTGGTAATCGTAGACCTCACGATCGGGAGTTGTAGGCTTTGCGATCAGTTGCTGTAGGCTTCACGGTTGGTACTCGTTGGTTTCGAGTGCTTCAATTATTATGATCTTCGAGTACCTCGAGTGCTCGTGTGTGTTGGGCTAGCGGTATGACCAGCCTGAGCATGGCGGTCTGATCAGTTTTACTGAGTGGTCTATGGTTGATTTCCAGAGAACATAGATATTGAGGTCGTGGATGATTTGGTTTGTGTCTATGGATGGACAAGAGTGTGTTTTGCGTGTGGATTAATATCAGTCAAGTTGAGAAGAACTTGTGCTAGAAAAAAATATTCTTTGGTCTTTGCATGTTTAGGTTGGGTGTAGAGATGGTCATGGTCGGTGACGAGAAGGACCGAGACTAGGGGAAATCTGAGGTCCAAGTGGTCGAGAATGTCGTGAGGTGATCGGGCTCACGCTGGAGCACGTCGAGATCAAAGGTGGATGATGAGTGGAGAAGCTACGGGAGATGCAATCCTGAAGGCTTCAACACATGATGAGTTAGAAGGAGTTATGGAAGGTGTCCATAACTAGAAGGTTTTGGAAAAACCCGTATTCGGAAGGGTTTCGGGTCTCTTGCTTTTCGGAATCAGTTAGGATTTTATGTCCGTGATGATTAGGATATAATTTGGGGTTCTAGCATATAAAAGCAGGGACAAACTAAGTGTTTAGCCGTGGCTTGTGGCTTTGGTATGGCTTTTGGGAGAAAGATTTTGGAGTTTTTGTGTTAGAGTTTGAGGGGTGCCATGAGGGCATTTTGTAGCCACAGAATATAATCATTCGGCAATGCAAAACATCTTGTGATTCAATCCATGACAGAATCTTGCATCTGTCTTAGTCTTTTGCTTCGTTTTGTGCAATCGATTGTTTTCGTGATTCATGCGATTTGATTCGATTCTTTTTTAGGAATAGGTTGCAAATAGGTCTAGGAACAGAGCTACAAAGTTTCGTTAGAATTCTCCTAGTCATTTGAAAGCAATTGCAATTTTTGGGTTTAGCCGAGTTTTTGTTTTCCTTCTATTGCGATATGGATTTCTTTGAATCTACTTGATGATTCTTGCAATTTCGTGTTCAAATAGATTCTAGATATCTTTAGCATTGCGCATGAAATTTGAGGTCAATTTGAGTTGATCTGTCGAAGTTAGATTGATTCTTATTCATATCGGTTGTTCTATTTTTTTATTCGGTGAACAATACTAGAGGTCAGACCGCTTTCACCATTACGGTCTGGCCGGCCAGAAGCTTTTAGTTTTTGAGTTTTTTTTGGCTTTTGTTTAGGGCATGCTTCTTCGATTCTAGTATATATAGTCTATTGTTTAGATTGTTTCTCTTCTGATTTGAGTTTTGGTTTCTAGTTCTAAAAAGCGGAGGCAAACATTTACCCCCTCTGATTGTTGTATTTGACCCTACAGTTAGGTTGGGCGGCGCGGCGCGGCGAGGAGGGGTCGGGGGTTGCGCGGCAAGATGGTGACGGCGCCGCCGGCCATACGTGGTGGTGGAGGGAGGCGGGGGCGGCGGCGGAGGCGTGCGGAGCTATCCAGGACGGCATGGCAACGGTGGCAATTGTACGGTCTGGAGTTTTGGATCTATCCCGTCAACATGTATTTCGTCCTCTGGTCGTTCTCAAGTGCTATATGTCCAGAATCCTGAAATTGCAGATACTCCAAGACAGTAAGACTACCAACAGCAGTCCTTTGACAAGCCAATCTTTGCGTAGCTCAATCGTTGTGGCACCTGACCTCGGTTGTCTGGTTGATGTGCAGATTTTCCTCTATGATTTTCCAATATTTGATCCCATCATACGTGGGTTGTGAACACTAGCCAACTGTGACAAATGAATCATAAGCTCGTAACCACCTTACCTGCCTAATCGGTCGATTTAGGCCCTGTTTGGATCCCATAGTCTAAAGTTTAGTTGTCTAAAGTTTTGGACTAAACTTTAGTTGGCTAAACTTTAGCCACTAAACTTTAGTCAAAGGTCTTGTTTGGATCCTGTACTAATGGATAGGACTAAAGTTTCAAAAAGACCATACTACCTCTCCTCGTTTCGTGCGTCAGCCATTAAATAGGAGATGAGAGACCAACATGCATAGGTAAACACGTCTTTGTGCCTAAGAACCCAAAACTTTAGACCACTTTAGTTCACTTTGGTGGACTAATGGTCTAAGTGTTTTTTAGGGGTTAGTTAAAGTTTAGATCTAACTTTAGACCACCTGTTTGGAGACTTTAGATCTAAATTTTAGTGACTAAACTTTAGATGGAGGGATCCAAACAGGGCCTTAATCAAGCGGCAGGTTGTTTATTTGGTACTAACACAGTTAGACGGTCGTTTCGGCTTTGGAAAGCTTGATGCTTACATTGTCTGAAGAAGCATGATTTAACGTGGCAAGATGCTGCTTAGACAGGGTAACAGGCGAAGGCTATTTCTGTCGTGGAATCAAATATTTCTGTCTGAAGATTCCGTTCAACATTAACCGAGGCTAAACATCTTGACCGATCTTTCTGCAGGCACAAAATCGATTCCTGAGAGCCCAAATGCAGCTAATCTTCAGCTCCCTCCCTTTTTGACCATCTAAAACCGCTGAAATGCCGCAAATGAGTATCATCAAGAATAAAGCAGCAGTTGGCCTAGAAACGCAGCGAGACAAAGAGACGAAAAAGGGGACACGCAAAAAAACCAATGAACAAGAGATCAGCTGCAGTGCTCGCTTCTTTACCAAGTACAACATACATATCGTGTGGTTTTGGAATCTTCAGTGAAGTAAAAGATGAACAAAAACTACCCTCCAAACTGTTTGCAACTGGCAAAAGTGCAGCACCAGAGGCGGCCAGGATATCAGAAGATCGGTCAAAAGGAGAATAAGAACCCCAAGTGTTGCGACTCAATGATGAGGAGAGCAATGAGTAAGCTTTTTACGCTCAGTCCAATGTTACAAGAATGAGACCAATGCCTCTTGCACCTAGCGGACGGCTACTTCCTACAGTCCTACGGCATTACCTATTTGTCACTAGCCGTGTGATTCCTTGGCTTTGCAGTGCTTACATTGTTATATCAACCACTTAAACCGGTCAAAAAAGCATCATATCTTCATATGTTACTTAAACCTCTTAAAGCGCTTAAATGCATTAATGGCGATTGCCGACAGGAGTAGGGGATCATTAAATATGTTTAGTGAAAATTCCTCAATACTTAAGTCTGGCAGAAAATTGAATTATTGTTGCAGGATTCCAATCTATATGGTAGGAATGAGCTAAATAGATTGACAGTAGAACTCTACAGAAGTGGACTACAGTACTTATGCAATTTTAGGGCAACCAGGAGTCACGGGTGAGGAAAAAAAAACAGCATGCATCTCTGCGCTGCATTGTAGAGGCAGAGTGAAGGCTCCCTTCCCCTAAGAGGTGGGGAGTGTGGCTGCTGGATTCGTTGTCGGCCGCTAATGCCAAGTACCAAGCACAGATATCTTTGTTAATTTCACTATGATTACAACTCTTAACTGGTAGTACTATTTAGAACTGTTGTATTATATGCTAAACAGTAGATAATGAAACTATGAGAAGTCTGTAAGGTGATACTCAGAGCCTAAAGCTCACAGCAGGGAGAAGTGTAAGGTGTATATATGACACTTAGTTATTATTTAAGCTTTTTCTTATATAAATGTTCTCTCCCTTTCATGATGGTCTAGGGGCATATTTATAATCATGGGAGAGATTGTTTACACAAATATTCTATTTAAGGTCTCTAATAGTGAGAACAAATATACCTTTTTTGCATAGCTATAACGGTCCTGCCATATAATTACATACATAATAGGCCTTTATCCTAATAGGCAGTTTGGACTTAGGTGGGGTCACTCCTCCAATAAGTACAAACTTTTGTGTAGGCCGAGTTTGCATGTATGTAATTGTGACGAATGAATGCAGTAGAAAATTGTTAGCTCATATCCTGGTTAATTTAGCTTCCAAGATAGCGGATGTGGAAAAAAAATGAGGCAAGCAGTAGTGCGGGGGGTAAAGTCATGTTTTATACTCCAGTATACAAGATGATCAATTAGGCATTTCAAATTAGAGGAACCAATTGCTTTCTCAAGTGGAGGAAGAAGGGAATCATGTGAGGCGTTCCATTCACATTTCATCCTATTACTTAACGAAGCAAGAACCAAAATGATGGCCCTGCCCTTTTGGACGAATCAATCATAAGGAGATTTGGAGAGAAGAACACATAGCATGAACAAAAGTGCCTCTGGATGCTAATATTGACCCAGTTAAGAAAATGAGGAGTTGCCCACTTAACCCTTAATTACAATTATTAGTTCTTGATTGAGGATATGATAAGGCGAAACACAATCTTTGCGCACTCGAGGGATCTCCACGGGGAAATTCATCATTTCATTGGTCTAATTAAAAGCTTACTTCATTGGTGAACGAAATTGTATTTGTGGAATAAGGTCAAACAAAGGCTCCGTTCTTTTTAGCATATGACTTATGGTTTATGACTTCCTTCGAATAAATAAACAGAACGGTTTATTCATCATCATTTCGAAGTGGTTTATCGGACAACCTTTTCTAAATAGCTTTTCGACATTTGATTTATTCGTACAAACTCGCGCTAAGGTAAAAAATCATCAACTGAAGCCGAAAAGAACACATCTAAAGTGTTAGAGAATTTCAATGTAAAAGTGGGGAGACCATATGTAAAAGACGGAATATTCACCAAAAATACAGTTTTGGTAATGTGCACGATGACAGCATAAAAGGGGTGCCAACGAGCAAGTGGTAAATCATGCAGGTTTGTTCGTGATACTCATCTCAAGATCCCACTCTCGAGGTCCAACTTACCAATATTTGTTGGACGGTCAAACAACTTCCACAGTACTAGGATTAATGTGATAAGTGAAGTGTAATTATTGTGTTCTTTTGTGAAAGTCGTCACCATATTCGATAGCCAAGGTGAAATTATTTTTTTAAAAAAAATGCCTGCAATGCCAAAGTGCAGCTGTCTACGCAGCCTGATGTACAGGGGTGGAATCACGTTGTGGGTCCCTGTGTCATAGGACAGCAGGTCCAAAGTGTTTTTAGCAGAGATTAACACTTTTATTCCATATATAAACTCCCTAGGTTAAACTCAGTGCACCCGATTCTTTCCTTGAAACTCAATGAAGGGAGCACTAGTAGCCCAAATTTTCAGTAGCTAGCAGCAACCCAAGAAGCCTCTACTTCCGTCAGTCCATGAGGCAACTGCAGCAAACTGAGCCAGCCCTTGAGCCAGCGTAAGAGGGAGGACTGCAACAGGCCACGATGTCCATTTGATGATCCCAAGCATGTCACCTCGCAGCAACCCTCAACGCTTGTTTGCCTCACATGGTCGGTCAGGAGATGTGCAGCATGTTCGCCACACAGCCGCACCTAGCTAGGTAGCAACCAGTCGCCGGAGAATAGGAGAAATCGATGCAACTGGCCGCCCTCGCCTACCATCGCACCGTGGCGTCGCCTAGTCCCTATTGTCTCACGCCCTCGCCGACCAAAGGAAGGTTAGGTCCATTCGATCAAAGTATACTTTGCTCTAAATTTCTCTCAATTATTCCAATTTGTGAGTTAGGATTTTAATGTGATGATTGTTGATTAAGTTTTATTGAATTGTAGGGTTAAGATTTAGGGTTTTGATTTTGATTTTTGGAATACCAGCCTAACTCGTTGCAAATCAGGGGGAAAATTGTAGTATTTGACCATAGTGTCAAGTAAGTAAGCCACTAGACATATTTTCTATTATATTATTTTTGAACTATTGAACATATAAATATCTAACCGACTTTTCAATTAATTAGTAATAATTTCATGAAAGATATACTTATTTGCTATGTGGAGAAATAAGAATTGATGAAAATTACTAATGATATTATAGCTCTTTACTTTATGAACTTGAAAAAACATAAATACTAAAAGATAATGTATTAACTTACATTTAATCATTCTACTATTTTTTACTTGAAAACTTTAAGTAATTTTGTTCTCTTTTAATAGTCTATTGAGATTGAATGATGTATTTTATCAATGACAACCAACTTTTGTCTGTGGTTTCACCCTTGGTTCCTTCAGTTTGCTACAACTAATCAATATTATTATCAGGCTTTTTTATTTTAGTAAGTATTGTAATCACTACTTCTTTATCATCATACGCTGTCATCGGTTATGTTAAAGTACTGATGCTAAAAATTGCCAAACATATTACTATTTAGTATAGTTTTGCTTGCAAAAATATATATGTCGTTATATACACGGTGCAGTGGTGAACCCCGGTTATTTTCATTCTAGTTCCGCCCCTGTTGATGTAAGCATATGCTTAACATGCATCTAAACTACAATAGTGAACATCCGTAGGTTAGCGTAATAGTAAATTAGCAAGTATGCATATTTGCACGACTAGATTTATTACATATGGTTCACATATTCAATGTTGATATTTGTCGATGTTGGTTATTCTATTTTTCCCTAATTATAAGTCAATTTTACCGACCAATTATGTTTTTCTGCTTCAACCTCCAACAACAAGCCCAATTCTTTATCGACCATTCTTAGTTGTACCCCTTCAAATGCAACACTTTACCACATAGTTATCTTCTACTTCACTTCAATTATTGTTTAATATTGACCATTGCAATATCAAACAAGCATACATGTACAACCGTTACCGATCCCTGTCAATGTCGGGGACACCCATCACGATCTCTTTGGTGGCCCTGAGTCTATTTCCTATAGTTGTGCCATCTCTACTCCGAGCTCTTTGTTAATCTGCTTGCCGTATGCTCATACTTTTATTCGTATGGATGCATGCATACATACACATTCATGTTGTTATACGTACTCAATGTCCGCTTCTCCCGTGTCAGTCGTTTGACTTCTTCGACGTTGGTCAACTCAGCGTTGTGGTTTCCCCACTAACCGCAATAACATTCCATCTTTACCGATGTCAGTATGTCAGCTTTAATCGTTGTCTAATGATATAGAGAATCTTTTCGCCATCGCCAGTGATGTCATGCCCCTTACCAGCGATGACACGCTCCCAGCTACCTGATGGCCCATATCGTCCATAGCTCGTTTTCAATGCAAAGCTTCTATAACACCTCGGGCCAACACTTGAGTCTAGAATGCTATCACTACTCTATATCACTCTAAATTACACTCATCCATACTAGAATTCGACGGCATTTTCTTAGGTTATAATACTACGAAATGGTAAACAACATGTGTTTAACAATATGCATAAAATAACTAGTGCTATGAACAAGAATAGATATATCATAACTAAATCTTGGGACCCCATGCCTAGGAATGCTCGGAACCATACGTCCAAAGCATAATTGAACCTGCAAATAAAATGTTATTGAGGAAACATGCATTATCATAAAAGTTTTATAAGGTTCATCGTAAATTTACAAGACTTCTATTGACTAAGTTCCAAATTAGTGAGTTACTTTACTAAGATAATATTTAGGAAAGTAGAGGTGAAATTCTAGATCATTTTCATTGGATGCGGTGCAGATGTGCTTCTCCCATTCTAAATGCATGACATCTTCAATGTTAACCTAAAAACAACAACAAAGCAAGCGTGAGTCTAAGACTCAATAAGTACATAGCAAACATTAAATATCAACTTCTACATATCATCATCTTAATCCACATGTCATTAGTTTCATATTAATGAGTAGTGCAGGCACACATGCACATGGCAAGCACAATATTAGTTTCCTATGCGCAAGCCTAACATAACTAATTTACTCTTCACCGGACGATCACAGTTATCGCCAATACATTCAATCACCTACTAAGTGAATCAAGCCATTTAGTATATTTGCTACCAAGAACGACGTGCATCTAAACAACAACATCCCTGGAAGCATAACCCTAAAAATCACAGTAGGAACACTGTGCACAAAAACAACCTACTAACGGTGCTTCTAACAAATTTCAACTATGATCTATGCTGCTAGTCCCTATTCTAACCTCTACACAAATTGATAAACCAACATGGGAAAAGGATTCGAGGTGTTACCCTAGCGACAAACTGCTAGATCAGAGCACCCTCTTCCTCTTCTTGGCCAGATTTGGCATCGACTCGGGCTCTTCTCTTCTTCCTTCTCTCCACTTCCTTTGGTCCCTCTTCCTTCTTCCTTTCTTCCTCTTCCTTCTCCCCTTCCCTTGGTCAGTTTCTCTTCTTCATCCTTCCCTCCTCCTTCCCTCGGCCACTTCCCTCCCCTTCTCTTCCTCTCTTGGCTAGATCCCTGCTCTCCCCTTCACCTCCTCCTGTGTAGCACAGCAGCACACCTAACGCGGCTTGCCCCAAGAGAGCAGCCGAGGGAGAGATGGGCTGGAGCGACGATGCAGTAGAGGGAGTAGCAATGGGCTAGATGGCAATAGCACTGCTGAAGCGGGGAGGTAGAGGCACTAGAGGTGGAGGGTAGCGACGACGCGCGGGGACAACGACGCGTTGGCTTAGGGCATCTTGAGGGTGGAGGGAGTGGCTAGGGCGACGACGAGCGCTCAAGCAAAGGTTGTTGGCGGCGTGAGGCAGAGGCAGCAAGGGCATGCCCTCCCCTTGCCCTACCTTCCCTATTTATAGGGGATGATTGATGTTGGGCAAAGGTCGGCCTAAAACAATTTTTTTCTTTGGAATATTATAGCTCCATCTTCTCTCTAACAGGGCTTCTCTATTATCAAGTTTCTTTTGTTACTGACTTCTTCAACAATGATGATGCTCGCCACTCCTCGTAGTGGCCTTTAGCTCTTTCAACTTTGACATTTCTCTTCAACAGCTCTGGCAAGCAATACAATATTGTCCTCATCGATATACTAAGGTAAGCAACACAACATTGTTCTTATCTCCACTACCACCTCGGCTCTTCACTTCCCTATGAGCCAAATGTCTTCTTGCAGGACAGATCGATATCATCGCATCCTTTCATGGTCTCTTCCGACACCATTTGTGCTATACTCGTTATAATTTTTATTTTTATTCAAAATTTCAGTTATTTTTTTATTAAAGTTCGTATACAAATTAAATTACTAATTTAATTTAACTTATTACAAAATTTAGTTATTTAAGGATTTTACTTTGGAATTCGTATAGAAATCAAATTGTAAATTTTCTTTTTTATTCCCAATTCAATTATTTTTTTATTAATGTTTGATCTAGTTTTATTGCTTTGCATGCTACTAAAGAAATGGTGTACAGGTCTGAATTTTGACGAAGCAGGTGCCTAAAGGGACGCTGCTTTGTTATTCTCTTCCTATCAAATTTGCATCTTCTCTTAAGAATTTGAGAAGGTGCAATTAATAGACCAGCTCACATCAGTGTACTTCAAGAATCAAAGAAGTTGCACTAGCTAATATTAGGTTCATTTTTAATAGAGTATGAAGTTGTAAATTAGGTTTTGTCTATGAAACGCCTTTAACTAAGTTCAATTATGAGGAGTTAAATTATCTGACTGTGAAGTGTTCTGTGAATGTCACATGGAATTGCAAGTGGTAAAGTTCTGCAATGTTGTATTGTATCCCTAAAATTTATAATGTGTGACTGTGATGCTAGTACAAGTAGCCGAATCAGCATCTAAAGGGTGGGGGTGCTCTAAACTAGTACTACAAAGCAATATTGGTATGATATGTTTGATACTAACCTTGGAGAATCGTGAATGAGACTCCTAAAGGATTCGTCATCTAATCCAACCAACTTAGTGTATATGATTGTACGTGATGGCCTCGTCGGTCCAGTTCAGCCTGGCATGTGGGCTATCGCGTTGACGTCCTCGGTGTGGACTTACCACCGTGCCCATGGGAGCTGAAGCGGAGGAGGCGCACATGGCCTTGCATCGCCGTGAGCATAGCCAACGCGAGGTGGAACGGCTTCTTGAAGAGGTGGAGATGGCCAATGACAGGGAGGGACGGCGGATTCAAAGCCATTCAGTTCAATTTTGGCCTCCGCTCCATCTAGTACGCCCTCCTGGCCGACGAGACTGACGCCTCATTCCAGGTAATCACTGGCCAGTTCTATCTGGACTGCGTGACGACCGCCGTCTTCTCCTCCCGCACTGGGGAGTGGACGCCGCTGCCCTCCTTCAGCAAAACGCAACGTGTATCATAGCTTTTGAGATAACCTGCTACAGTCGTAATAATATTTTCTTATCTCTCACTGGCAGTGCAACAAGTTATCGCAGGCCGACAACTCGGCATTCGGTAAATCGGTGAATAAGTTCTATTAACCATTCTTAGATTTTGATTTTGAGTCCGCCACTAATATACACCGTTATAATCTTGATCCATCATAATCAATGATATATATATCTTTCTTTTTTGAACTGATGATAGTTTCTTTTTCTATGCTTTAGGGCCTGTTTGGGACTGCTCTGCTTCAATTTTTCCAGCTCTGCTCCACCAACTCCACCATGGAGCAGCTCCACTGTGGAGTTCCTGGAGCAGGTGGTCATGTTTGGCACGCAGATAGCTCCAGCTCCAGGAATGTGAGGTTTCCCTGAGAAAGGTCCAATGTGCCCCTGAATGATGTTTGGTGTATGTTTTGATGTCTGCGAAGCATATGTAACTGAATTTTTTTGTTGCCAATTGAAATATGATGTAAAATATTATAATCACAATTAATTTATTTGAGAAAACCAAAAAACAAATATTTTGGTCAAATAATTCCATCCTTTTGTCCCATAAATTGAAACGTGCATGATAGATAATTAACAAAGTCCATCATTCGAATACAAATAATTGTCCATAGATAACTAGAGAGAATAATTTTCCATAGATAACTAGATAATTGTCCATAGATAGTTTTTTTTTGAAGGTGCTGTTTGGAGGAAGTCGATGCTTTTTTTCCTTTTCACATATTGTAAAAAAAATCGGTGTACATTTTGCATAAATTTCAACAATCTGACTTATATTCAATGTTGGAAACATTCATATGCATTTTGTTTTGTATAGTAAATTTTCAAGCGAATGTTCTGCGAAGAAAATTCACCAAACAATGTTCATAGATAAGAACAAAGAAACTGCCCAAAAGAATGGTTTTGCATTTTTCCCAAAAGAGTCACAAGTTGATTTACATGTTACAAATGTAGACAACTGAGGATCATTTTTCCATGAACCGAAACGACTGGTGCAGAATGCTTTGCATTCTTTTACACTATTAGTCATGTTTTGCCAGGCTAAGGAAGAAAATTGGTTATAGGGTGTAACAACAGATATTATCAGCTACTTATTATGTGATGCTTCTTCCTCCTCCCATATCACTAGTCTCTTCAGGAAGTCCATCACCTGCAATCAAAATAGCCCAGAGTTACATATCTGAATACAAACAAGTTTGCTGAAGACTAATGCATTCTCTATACAGTTCTTGACGAGCAATCTAAAAACCTACATTGCATGACACCCTGATGAATACCAAGCTCAAAACATGGAATTGTAAAGTCTGAAACTTTTCTACCTCATCAATCATTGGAATTGTTCAGTCTTCACATAGAACGGGTGTAGTTATTGCAACATGTTGGCAAAACAAATTGTCATATTCCCTTGTATACTAGAGGATTTGGTTCATGGAATTGGATGACATTTTGATTCTAGTTGAATTCTGATTGCTTGCAACTCAGGATTGTGTTGTTGAAGATGAAATCGTGTAGAAATTCAATTACCATTAACTAGTAGGCTATATGTCATCTAGTGTCTGTTACTTAATAGGTAAAATTAGAGCAAAGTGAGCTTCCAATCAACCAGAAGATCAGTTCTGCAAAACTCAGGTTAATCCACGCTTCTTGATATACCCTATGCTATCTATGCACAAACATAACAAGTTGAATTGTTACTCTTAAGCACAAACTGAACAATCAGCATATAAGAAATCAGTATATTTCCTCTTTAGAGCACTTACTCGCTGATCCCCTCGTAGACCGTCCCAAACGAGCCACTCCCCAAGACTCGGTGGTCGTTTGTTATCGACAGCGAAGATGTGCCTGTGAATTCCTCCGACGTCTCCCCTAGCCTCAGCTCCTCCAACGTCAGCACTCCCGCCGCATCCTCATCCTCCTCCGCATCATGGCCCCTAAACCCACCAACATATCTGCCCGCGGGGGCATGCCCTTTCTCCTCTGGCGTGAACGACCGCAGGATATCCCATGTGGAGCCCACCAAGCAGACGGCCGGCAGGGCCATCGACGGCGGCGGCTTGAGCATCACAAGCGGCGGGCGCACGCCCTTAATCCCTCCCTCGCAGCCTGCTTTCTTCACATCTGGACGTGCTGGCTCTTGCGGATCCAATCATGCGGGCTGCGCTGGAGCTTCAATTGCTAAATCCGTGGCCGTTTCCTTCGACGGAAGCTCGGAATCAGCGGTTGAGGGCAAGGCCGGCACCTCGGCAGCATAGCGGCGGAGCGGGGAGCTGGAGGCGGAGTTGGAAGAGCGGACGGCCTTGTGCGCCTCCCAGTCGGCGACAGGTATGGCGAAGTCGTCGGGGCCGGAGAGGCCGAGGCTTTGGCAGAGGAGCTTGACGTCCCCGCCGCCGTCGCCGCTGGCGCCGATGCGGAAGCTGGTGAGGTCGAGGGAGCAGGCGGCGGAGCCGCTGAGGGACGGCGACCCGAACGGCGCGGGTGGGTGGGGAGGAGAGGAGTCGCGCGGGTGGGTGTGGAGGAGAGGAAAAGAAACGAATCGGTACGGAGGAAAAAGTAACGGTAGTGGTGGGTAATTTTCTCCCAACTCTATGAGGAGATACAAAACTTCAGTTTCTGGAGTACCCCTTGATGAGCTTCAGAAAAAACGTGGAGTAGGCACCTTTTTCTTGGAGCAGAGTTCTTGGAGTTGGACCCGTTTGGCTAGACAAGTTTGGAGCAGAATTAAAAAAGCTGGAGTGGAGCAGTCAGACCCTTAATATAGAAGATATAATAGGAAACCGTTTTGGCACTTCACCTGTAGTGTAATTAATTTGGTGGAGCCGGCCAGATGCGGCTTGCATCACCGCCAGGCGCTGGCTAGCCCTTGCCGCTCATGCGGGAAGCCACCGGGCGGGGCCGTAGCACGGCGCGTCACGGCGCTGCTGGACTGACAGGTGACAGCAAAGTTGCCGTCGACCGGCTGGGTGGAGTGGACGGGCGGCGCGGCGAGACGGATGCAGCAGGCTTAGCTTCTGCTGACGCTTCGGGGCGAGTCGCACACTCGCGGCGCCCGAACGGGCTGGTCTGTTCAGCTCTTTGGCTTCGGGGAGGGTGGAGAGAGTGGGCTTGGGCCGGGGTCAAAGGATACGTTACATGGGCAGACGGTTTGGTGGAACCCGAAACTGGTCTGGTGCTATTCTAGCCGGTTTGGTCGCGGCGCCCGTTGTTCTTTGGGCCGAACAGGTTGAGACAGAGCAAAGCTTTTGGGAATTGCCCGGGAAAGGAAAAGCCCCGTCGGCGGTCGGCGCTTCCCGGCGTTCACGTCGTCAGGGGCGGCCGCTTCACGTGATCCCGCCCCCGCCGCCGCCAACCAGCAAAGGTAAAACACCGAACCCTCCTCCCTTCCTCGTCTTCCGTTGCTTGGCCCCCAGCTTCGTCATTCTTACCATCTATCCTGCTCTCTCTACGCTCCATCGCGGTTGTAAGGCGCGCGCGCCGTCTGCTCGGCGAAATGCCACACAGGGCTTGCGCGTCTCGGGGCTCCGAATTACTTGATGGGTAGCCACGCGCCAGTGCTTGGGTGCTTAAAACGGAATGGACTGGACCCAAAAGTTCTCCTGTCCTGCGATTTCATCCTTGCACAGAAATCGCATCGAGTTCTTCGGTACTCGAACTAATTTCTGTTGCATGCATGTACCGTGTGCAACGCAAGATGTAAGAGCTACTTGGAGACACAGAGTAATTGCCTGTTCAAGGTCTCAATTATTCTAATAAGCGACATCACTGATCAAAAAATACATGTCTTTCCTCCTCCATCTATGTACGGCTGCAGCACTAACTAATGCCACATACTTTGTACACCAGTGCCCCAGCTCCCGGTGGAACTTACAGAGCCAGAATTGCTATCCCATGCTACTGAAGCTCCTTGTTCTATAATACAAAGTATATCTGCGATTATTTTGGTGTTTTCCTGGACACTGGTCTTAGAAGTTCTCCTTGTGGAAATGGAACCGAGTTGTTGTCGTGTGGCTGAATTCTACTGAAAGACCCCTCAGTGTTTTTGTAAGTGTTGGAGATCCACAGTAGAAAACACCTGCGAATTTATGGAACATCTTAGTATCTTTGTGCTGTAAAGTAGGAGCAGTCACTTGAATTATATCAGAAATTGCTCACCTATACGAGAGTTCTTGTGGGCATTGGCCAAATCAGAAAACACCTTTCTCCAGTTTGGCCTCGCAAAATGTGTCCGGATCTGCAAAATAGCAGTCAGCAAAGGAAGCAACCATTGAATATCTGCGGATAATAGAGGGAGAGAGAAGGGAAATACCTTGCTGCCAGAGACGATATCCACACCATTTTTGGCGTGTTGAAGTGATTGGACCATGGCAATCAGAGCTGACCTTGCATCACCTTCTTCATACACACTGGTCAGGTAGTTGTGCATCTCTATTATATTCTGTATAGCGAAAGATCAGGTTACCTTCTGTTTATCAAACTGTAAGGAAAGAATGTGAGAAGTTTTACTGAAGCAGTTAGGGTGAGTAGTACATCACGATCGCTTTCAGCAACGTCGTTCATGACACCTTTGAACCATTCAAATGAACCTTGCTCTCTGGTAACCCAGTAGAAGTAAGCTCGTCCTGGCCCGTTGCTCTTAAAGCTGCAGCCTAACTCGGTGTCATGCATGCTTTGCAGCTCCTGTTGAACTCAAATCATATTATGTATTGTACATTTGTACTCCTGAATGAGAAATAATTTGCAGTAATTAAGCAGTTTACTTCATTGGACTTTATGTTGTTGAGGAGATCCTTCAGTATGCTGATGAAAGGAGTTGCACCAATTCCAAGCCCGATAAGCAAAAGAATGTCATATTTCCTGTAATTTTGAGCTGGTGCGCCATAAGGGCCATCTATAAGGACCTTGGGGAACCTAAATGAAGAAAGCAAAGTCAGAACGCTTAGTGAAATATTCGAATACTCGATCATTTCCTTCAAAAACTAAATGAATCTAGCATATAAAACAAATGAGGCATAATTAATCACCTAGTGTCCTCTGTCAGACCATCTGCTACGACTGTGGTTTCAAGTCTTGCAAGTGAAGCCTTCTTGGAACTTACTTCAGCTTCACAAGCCTGCATGAATTAGTATATTCTTTCAGCATTTTTGCTAATTTAGCATATAAATACAGTGTAAGCTGCTGTTATGCTTGAACAAATTACTCTCTTTTCTGCTCAGTCAACTGACCTTCCCAAATAGGTTCCTGAGTTCTGATGTCCAGTCACCTAATGTGCGGATATGAACACTCAAGTAGTCATCTCCAGGCGCAGAAGTGATGGAGAAGGGATGCCTTCAAACATTGAAGAATTTTTTAAGCCAAAGCCTTGGAAAAATAACTTGGACAATGAGGATGATGAGGTGGTACCATTCAAAAGGCGAAACATCTGGGCATTTTACAAATAGGTACATCCCGCTTTTGTACTTGAAACTTGGTGGCTTCTTCATGTAAATAGAGAGCACATTTCCTGGGTAAATTGCTGCCTGCATGACACATTGGATTATCAATTAATAGTTCTCTTGTAGCACTTAGAATAAACTGAAAAACTCATACTGTGGTATTCATATAAAATATCTAGGTTACCTTGATGATGCTCACACGATAACTGGTCTCACGAACCTTCCTGATTGTTCTCTCGCAGGCATAGAAGAGGACAGGAACTGCCAAATACATCCATGTCTGGAAACACAACCGAAATTACTATTTCAATTTTATGCACAAACATTGAATTCACAGAAGAAATACTTGTGCCAAATAGTTGTCAGAGCAATACCGTTCTCTTGTACCACTGCTTGGTGAGGAATATGAAGTAGGAGTGCAGCACCAGGAGGATATAGGCAATCACCAGCAGGTGGTGGGCGTACCAGAAGGCATTGAAACCAGCCAGGTGGTGCAGCGGCGATGGCAGCTTCACAACGCTCCTCCTGAAGGAATGTGTCGCCAGTGTGAACGAGAATGACATTATGATGATCATGAGGATTCCAGTCCACCCTGGAGTGCTTGCAACCAGGGATGGGTATGTTGGTTGAACAAAGTTGAAGAACGGCCCCAGTGTGGCCTGGAACTTGTCCCTTGGGCACGAGATCAACCTCGGGAAGTCGCAGGTTACGTGAGCAAGCGTATGAGTAGCCGCTCCAATTGCAATTGCCAGTGCAATAACCTGGCATTGTGATCGGAACAAAGGGGTCAGATTGTGCAGACCTTGAAATGGCAAGGAGGCCCGCATTTGTACCTTGTGGAAGTTTATGTTATCGTCAAACGGTATGACACTGCTGAGTGCGGTTGATCGGAGCCTTGTCAGCGTGTTTCGGCACACTGGGAGGAGTACAAGGGCCATGTTCAGCTTGGTTGTCTCAGCGGCACCCTTTGCGATGCAGACACAGTAGCCCATCACCTCAAATGCTGCCCGCCTCCTGTATTGCACAAACTTGAATATGAACAGGCCAATGTTGAGGATTCCCCACAACGTGAGGACCCAAATCCTCTTCCAGTTCTCGTGGACGAAGTCAACAGTCTTGGTGAAACGTCTCTGCATTGGGCTCCGGTAACCGGAAGGAACCATTGTCCTTGCAAGGCTTGTTGACGCCTGCTTCAGCTTCTCTGGTGGCCCTGGGGCCGTCACCATCCCCCGGAGTAGCGTCTCCAGCTGCCAAATCTGCATTGAGACATAACATAAGCATATCTGTATGCTGTTGCTTCGTCAGAAAGAAGAGAAGATCTCATTTATTGGTACCTCAATGTAACCGCGATCGTCAGGGTCCAGTTCTTCCATGATCAGCGAGGCGTAGGTTGCGGCATGTGTTTTCAACTTGGCAAGCTTGTTTGCTGAGGCGCTCAGCTCAATAACCTATATATGGAAGGAAAAAGTAAAAATTATAGAGATCATAATGACAAGCTTTGTGGACAAGGGCAGATTCAGAGACAGTAGGGCGCTGACCTCTTTGACCTCATCTTCTGTGAGCTTTCCATCACCGTTCTTGTCACACCTGATTGCAAATAAATCTCATCAAGAGGCAAGTCGAGAGGTTTTGCCATTGAAGAGAAGGGAGGTAGACCTTTACATGTCAAAGAATATGCGTAGCCGTGAATCGAAGTTCTGGTCGGTCAACTCCTCCCAGAATTCCTTCAGCTGTTCTTTCGTTATCCCATCATCTGGCTCGATGTTCCTTCTCCTCGACAATGCCACAAACACCTCGCTTGCAAACTCCTTGGAATCCGCCATACCTTTGAGAAGCAGAGCCGTTTAGGCTTAGAGGTTCAATTCACGCAGTCTAAGAACCAGTTATGAGGAGGCATCTATTGCGTTATTCTGATGTCAGTTTTTCTGACTAGAGCTGTAAGCATTTGAAGAGTTGTAATTTGCTGTTCTTGCTCCGTGGTAAGTAGCATCTCAAGAGTTGCAATTTGATGTTCTTGCTGCGTGGTAAGTAGCAGTTGAAGAATTGTGATCTGGATACAGATTTTTTTTTTCGAGAACACGCCTGGATACAGATTTCTGAAGTTTGTAGAAAAGTAATCAGCCAATTTTGTCCTCTTAAATTTCCCAGATGTGTTGCGAATTGCAATGTTCATGGTATATCAACGACGTGCTGCAAGCATGCATGAATGGCTGAACAATCCTGACCAATCAGAAACATCTGAAATGGTTTAAAATGGCGAACAAAACCAACACACGTGATCGAGGCACATATTTGGACCACTTTATTATCTGTTAATTGTTCTCCACCACATGCATAAAAAGCTTGACAATGTTTAATGGGTTTTGTTAAACATCATCTGGATGTTTTCTTCCTAACTATCATCCAGATTTAGGACCGTTGGATCAAAAATCCAATGGTCATAAATTCTCCCCCTCCCCTTTTGAATTCTACCCCCTCTTAAAAAAATCTCCCACCTTCAAAAATAAGAGTCCTTTGATCCCTAATCTAAAGGTCATAAATTTGGATGATAGTTAAGAAAAAAACATCCGGATGATACCTAGACACTTCATGTTTAATTGTCTCGAAGGGATTCCGTTTTTCTCACTGATTGATTCATGGACCGTTTTTATGTTCAGATTGATGATCACTCAAAACACCATTGGCATGCAGGGGTTGCTGTACTATCATCTGACTACCAGATCATACAAGTTTCTCGTATCGAAGAATTGCCACCGAGATCGGAGGGCACGAGACGACGAGACTCACCGATGCATTTCGCGAAGCTCTCCTTGTGCAGGCGGCCGTCGCTGCTCATCTCGTCGAACCGCTTCTCGACGGACTTCCAGCCGTCCTTGCCCGCCGCCGTCCTGTCGAGGAATCTCAGCCCCCGCAGCCCGGGCTGCGCGCTGGAGTGTGTCCGCTTCAGGCCCCGCATCGTCTCCGGCACCCGCACCGACACCTTGGACGCCAGACGCCGCATCCCCGACGCGATCCGCGACGGCTGCTTCCTCATCGGCGGAGGCGGCGGGTGATGCTCCCCCTCGCCCATCCCGCCGCGGCCCAGCGGCACGTCCACGTACCCCGCCGACGACGAAGGCATTCGATCAACCGAACGTACGTACGTACCGATAGCTGGTGCTCACCGCAGGGTGGCCGCGGGCTTCATGTCCAATCCAACGCAAGACTGGGTGTAAATTTGGGAAGGGGAGGAGAGGAGAGGAGAAGCGAAGGGAAGGGAAATGTGGCGCGTGCTGCGCGGAGAGGGGACGTCCCAATTATAGCCGTTGCTTGCGCGCGGCACGGCCGGGCGTGGCCGCTCGGGCTGCCGCGCGTGGCCGCTCGGGCGCTCGGCGTAAGGGTATCTGTAGTGTATGAAAATAGAGGATCTTAAGCTACCTTAAGGTCAACCTTATACATTACAGGGGTGATATTAAGCAGGCTATAAGCAAAAAAGGCTTAAGGCTGGTCCTCAAGCTAAAGACCTGACCACAAGTATTAAAATACAATTTTTCTTTATCTGCCAAGTGGGACCGTCTTAAGGCCCCTTGGGTTATATACACTATGGAGTCAGCCTTAAGATTTAGATGGGACCCACGTTAAGACCCTTTAGGTTATATACACTACAGATGCCCTAAGAGCAAGTTTAATAAGGTTGACTGTGCTAGCTATAAGGGAATCCATGTCAGTATAGTCCTATGTGGAGGGGAGAGAAAAGGAGAGAGAGAGTCAAGCCGGCTCCCATGCAAGAGTCAGGCTATAGCACAGGAAAAGAGGTGTTATCCATGCATGTACCAATAGAACTAACTGCTATACCCATGCATGTATTAAATGACCAATACCCATGTATGTATTAAATGATTGAGAGCTCTTGTAGAGACAACTTATAGTCAGTTTATTGTATGAGTTGGCTGCATCTTACCTTTTGATGACATGGAAATGTATTGGAGGTAGCAGCTATCTATACTATTAAACTTGCTCTAAGGGTCGTGAAGAAAGCTGTGGCGCGGTCGGTCGGATCGGATGCTGCGATGCGCGGTCGGGGAGCGTGCGGTGCCGCCAAGTGGCGCACGTTTGGGGGGCGGGGGGGGTTGGGGGGAATTTACCGGACGCCGGGCTTTTTTTTCCGTTGTTTGTTTGGGCAGGTTTGGTTGGGGACCCGCACGTGGCAGCAGTTGCCACGTGCCTATGGGTGAAAACGGAACAGATAGTTTTCGATTGATTTGGACGAAAATAAATATGGATTGTGTCAGATCGGATTTTCTTCGGATAATTCTTAGACCGGAAATGAATACATATTTTTTTAAGAAACGAATACGAATACAGTAAGCCTGGTATCCGTCAAATACGAATACGGATTATCCGGATAATACGAAATCGGATATCCGAGATTTTAGTCCAACATTACTTAGCCCAAGACAGCCGATGGCCCACAGCTGTCTCATCTCCCCAGCAAGCCCAATAGCCATTATCCAGCCCAATAACCGAC